>OU026086.1:10007500-14807500 GCA_907269075.1 Idaea aversata
ATTTAAAACTAAATGTTTAATAGGGAAAACTACTCTAAACCTGGGGCCTAAGTCTGCTAACACAATTGTATTTCAATAGTGTGTCGATATAATCGTAATAGAAATTTAATGTCAAAAATATGACATTACATGTCAAATTGGTATTCTCCTAACGTTGACTATTCTATCGAGACACCACTGACACACCACTGACTCACTTTTGTGTTCTGCTCTACAATCGTGGCTTAATGGAATCTCGATAGTTGTCAAAACGGTATATTGCTTAGCAACATATACCATGTTGCTAGGCAACACCTGCAAGGTAAATATTACCATACCATTGAGACTCCATAGTGATTATATTGCGATGTTATTAAAACTTTAGCAGAACACCAAATAAAGTCACAATCTCGATATAATATCAATAGAGTCTCGATATAATGACAATGGTTGGCCAAATAGCAGAATAAGGCCCCAGGGGCCTAAGTCTGCTAACACAATTGTATTTCAATAGTGTGTCGATATAATCGTAATAGAAATTTAATGTCAAAAATATGACATTACATGTGAAATTGGTAGTCTCCTAACGTTAACTATTCTATCGAAACACCACTGACACACCACTGACTCACTTCCAGGGACTTAAATACCGGTAAAATACAGTAACGTTATCAGTGGAATTGCAAGATAACGTTATTTGTGAGAGAAACGATATAACAAAACGATATTATTCAAAGCTTTGAATATGTATAACGTTATAATAACGTTACGTTATATTGTCAATTTAACGTTATTAAAAATATTGTTATTCATATAATAATGTTATAATTATTGTTTTTATGCTATCTCTTTTACTCAAAGTACCTAATGTTTACTTTTTCTTCGTGTGAACTATCGAACGCAGTGCTCTCTCTGGCTACGTAAGGGTGTAATCTATAGGTACATGTACGTACTATGTAATAGTATAAATGGGAAAGATTAGATTTTTGTTTGTTTGTTTGTTTGTATTGAATTTGCTTCAAATCCACTGGACCGATCTGAATAATTCTTCTAGTGTTGGATATCTCAAATATCGAAGAAGGCTAAAGGTTACATAACGTCCTGAAATTTACTATTACTTTGGTGTTAGATATATGTTTAGTAGGAATAGGTAAAATTTCCGAAACACATTTTTTATTATAGTGAATCTACGATTAAAAGTAAAATAAACCAATCAATAATGTAGCGATAAATTTTCACAGTGCAATTAGTATATACCTAATACCTACCAACCACCTTTTCTGCGGCCAAGCAACGTTGCCGCTGCGTTCGAAACCGTGCGCGAGCGGTAGTACCTACCAGGTACCACCGCTCGCGCGCACACGGCGGCAACGTTGCACGCGCGCGCTGCCGCACAGTGGCTCGAAACGGCAAATGATGGACATAGGGCTGTTTTTGATGCAGATCGTAAGCCGTCAAAATATGAAAAAAATGTATGAAACGTCACATGTTTTGATCTCTAGGTTACAAACCAGAGCAGCTTACGCTCTCTAACTTTTAGGCATGTTAGTTCAACTCATATCTCTCATTTGACACCACAAACAGCTTGCTATATCGATGACTTTGGAAAATAGAAGCCATTGAAAATACTCTATTTTCAATTGAATTTTTTATGACCAAATCTTTAACTATCGTGGTTTCTAAGGAAATCGGCATTATTGTAAAAAAATAAATATTAATAAGCCGATTTTCTTAGAAAATATTAGTTTTTTTTTTTAGAAAATACTACACATTACTACCTACTTACTATCTACTTCTTTCTTAACTTACCTTTAAAACTTTTTCGCAAACTAAACATTTTGAGGTCTTATTATTATCCTCAAGATTGAAATATCTGTAAACTTTGTTGATTTTTTTTCGACCCATTTCGCTTTTACCAACTGATGCGCAAATTCCGCCGCGCGTGGCGCGGTTTTGTAAAATGAATAAGTTTGGCAACGTCGCGTATTTATCGTTATAATAACGTTATTTTTGCAGTTAAAATTTCGTTCTGTTACTCGTAAAACGTTATACAAAAGATCGATAACGAAATGTTTGCTGAGATACCGATACTATTATAACGTTTTTATAACGTTAAACATTCTGTTATGGATAACGTTTTAAGTCCCTGCTCACTTCGGTATTCTGCTCTACAATCGTGGCTTAATGGAATCTCGATAGTTGTCAAAACGGTATATTGCTTAGCAACATATACCATGTTGCTAGGCAACACCTGCAAGGTAAATATTACCATACCATTGAGACTCCATAGTGATTCTATTGTGATGTTATTAAAACTTTAGCAGAATACCAAATAAAGTCACAATCTCGATATAATATCAATAGAGTCTCGATATAATGACAATGGTTGGCCAAATAGCAGAATAAGGCCCCTGGTCATTAGATAAATATTTTCTTTATTGTTAATATGAAAAACAATTAATTTGTTTATTGTCTTGTTATTTTGTCACTTACCTATATCAAGGTTTTTAAAAAACCTTTTAGTGACCCTAAATTATAACACGTATTAATCAATATACCTACTCGTATACCTACCTATTTTAATAAGACTTCTTACATTATGTAGGTAGGTATATAGGTAATGGTATTCAGTTGCAACGTATGCCATGATTTTTGCCTCATTAACTTTATTTATGCGAGTTCGAGTCAATTATTTATCGGTTAATGTTCCGGAATATAAGAAAAAAATGCAAAATAAGAATTTCAGATTGATTAAACTCACTGCAGTCTATAATTTTTGAATTGACTTTTACGATAATCGTAATTCTTGATTTAATAACATACAGGTACAATAATGTGAATACAAACTTACTTACTCAAACTTTTTCAAGTAACTTTAGAAAAGATAATTATTTATTTACAAGTAAGTACATTACAAAGTTACAACAAAATTCATCAAATCTAAATTAAAATTAAATCTAAATAAGTTTCCCTGGGTGCCCAAAGACACGCTGCATTGCCTCTTTAACTTATCTAACTCTCTCTACCAACATATTCAATTTACAATTTCACGGCTGAGAAAATTTAATGATAGGCGCATTACCCATTTAAATACCTCTGGAAGTTGGTCAAATATAGTAATAGAAAATAATTTATTTTCGAATAAACACACGACATAAATACACATGAAACAATAAGAGACAGCATACAGCATATTTGACGACCTCTGTGGCGCGTCGGGCGAACACCCGACTGCGACGCAGAAGGTTGCGGGTTCGATTCCCGCCGGGAACAAGTATTTATGCTGACCATAAATTCTTGTTTCTGGTTCTGGGTGTTTCCTATATGTATAATAGTAGTTTATCCGTTATCTGGCACCCATAACACAAGCATTAAGTTGCTAAGCTTGGGGCTGGATGGCGATGTGTAATATGTGATGAAATATAAATATAATATAGGTATTACTAAGCTATATAGGTAACTATACGAGGTGAACCTGCCAGGGGAAGCTGATTATTCTAGTCCTTCCTTGCCTACCAATTTTATAAATGCGAAAGTCTTTGTGTTATTCAGGTGGATGGTGGATGGATTGTTAGTGACAAGTTAGGAGAGATAACGACTAATAGAGACGATTGGAAGAAGACACTGTGCCATCCCCAAACAAATTGGGATAAGGGCAGGCACAAGAAGAACCCGATTACAAACTTACGCGGGTGAAACCGAGGGGCACAGAAAGTTCAACTGTTGCACTTTAAGCAGGAGTCCGTCAAACATATGGAAATAAAAACACCGGCCAAGTGCGAGTCGAACTCCCTAACGAAGGGTTCCGTACCATTACATTATGTTTGTATTTGTTGTTATAGCGGCAACAGAATTATACATCCTCTGTGAAAATTTCAACTGTCTAGCTATCACGGTTCATGAGATATAGCCTAATGACAGAAAGACAGACAGTCTTTGTAAAAGGGTTCCGTTTTTTAGTACGGAACCCTAGTAAGTAACTTACCTAATTCGTTTTGAGAAGGAACTTTATATTGGACTACAATATTTTGTTGGCAAAGAAGGAGTTTGTTGCCGCAAACGTGGCGTGAAATGGCCAGTTAGTGAGTAATATCATGTTATTTGGAGGCGACGAGGGCGAGGGCGGTCGTGACGATGCCTTACCGCGCGCATGCTTCGGTCACGAGTCGCCTGCGTCCGGCGCTGGTGACCCTAGTACTAGAGCTGAAACAAAACTTACCCAACATACGTAAGTACTACTAACAGGAATTACAAATAATTAAATAAATAAATCTACAGATTTCACGTTACACGTAATTATCCGGACCATTGAAATTGTATCTATATTTTATAAGTCTAAGTAATAATACACTGTGGTATTCATGCCTTCTTTCATCAATAATTAGTTGACGAACGCTCTCGCGCAGACGAAGCTACTCGAGCTGGTGTGATCCCTGGCGGCTATTTTGCTTCTAGCTCGCTTTTGCGCGGCTTAAATTGACCCTACGTTCAACATCTCGAGTAGGTATACTTTTTTTCGATTTTGGATTGAATCTCCCAAAAAAAAAGTATTTACGAATTTCGTCTCAAAAACACAGAGAAAAATTTGCGAATTATTTGAAATTGTTCAAAAACTTGCTGGCTGATTTCCAAAATTCTGACACCATTTTGTAGGTCTTGACCTCCTGCATCATTGGACATCTCTTAATTAATACATATTCGAACAACCTACCTTGTCTTGTCTTGTCGCACCCTTTCTTGAATTTACAGCTTATACTTCAACAGGTACGAACGTCAAACTCTATGACTTCAACGAACTGAAAGACATTTTCAATGTCAAAACGAATCAATTTATTAAATTATACTATGCGACAACCCTATTACGAGATCTATAATGTCTCTACCTACATAGGTAAGCAAGACTAAGTGCGTTTACAATTATTAAATTTATTAACTAGAATTTATAAGTAGGGGTCAGTCGTGTGAACGGTAATGAAGCTTCAGATGTCTTAATATCGACGATTAATAGTAATAGCAGGTACTTATTGGACAAATTTCTGGCTTTACCTGCCGTATTAATTGCATCAGGTTCCTATAATACTAGCTTTATACTCTGCAGTTGCGTTATTTCGAACGGTGCCATGTTTGTAAGGAGTCTGAGTCTCATATGATATGTATAAAATATAACGACATATACCGTTTATTGTCATCATTTATTTACATATATATAGAGACATTAAAATGCAAAAAATACACACATGTATTTTTGTATATAGGTGTTAAGATTCGTAATTAATAATAATATTACTTGTTCTTCTAAGTAACGTTATACAGTACCATTTCCTACTTATTATTGAGATTCATAACAAGAACTATAAACTAGACAACTACCTAGGCCTAACTACTAAAGAAAAGCCGCCATTGGCGTTGTAGCGATGATCTTTATGAGAACATTACGCGAATATAATTCAGCTTACACTTAATGGTCGAAGTACATCATTACCTACCGTTATATTAATCTAATATAGAGTGTACAGTGGCGTACTTGATACATGCATCACTTAATAGGGCCGCAGTCTGAGAGCACGCTTTCATCGCTCTAACTAATAAATTATCACGAAGATCATGTTCCAATGTTGTTACTGTCTTAATGCCCGCTACGGAGCATGGGAACTTGGAGCACGAACGATAATATCGAAGAGACTAACAAAACAACTCATCTTTTTCTGCAACATAAACCTTAGTGTACCCAATATTTTACACTTTGTAGATAGATGACTAGTAAGTACCTATTTGTACAAAATTTGCACGTGTCCGTATCTCTGTGGGTGTTTAAGTAAATAAATATTTACATTGAAATCATTACATATGCTGATAGGATTTCCAGACATGAATATATTTAGAAACTAGTAAAATATGCTTATAGATACTGCACATCTCCTTAAAATTCAGTTTAGAGGTCGACCTCTTTCCTAAATACGAATAATCGAGTAGTTAAGTATGCTAAAATATTACAAGAACCATAATAAATAAATTGGGGGTATAATTTAAGAAACAGTTGCAAGTCAATTCTTGGGTGTGGTGGTCAAAAGCAATTCAGAGATTTATATTTAACATGTCGTGTTATAAAGTCTGTACGTTTTCCCCTCATCGAAAATCGGTGCAAGTTGCAACATCAATGAATTAAAATTGGAGTCGTGCGATCGGTAGGCGAGCAATCTGTTTTGCGGGAATCTTGAAAGCTTTTAACAAACGAGCGATATTTTGGAAGTTGTAAGTGCATTTTTGCAAGCGATGTCGGTGGAGTACAAAGTTACGCAAGGATGCCCGCGGAACTGGTCTAACCGGCTCCAGATCTGGGCCAGAGCCATCTCTCCGCTAACATATTACCGCTAATAGATATTGGACATCCACCGGGCTATTGGTGCTCTGTCCAGAATTGTTTCTAATGATGAAACATTTTGTTACAAATTGCTGTTTTGCTTGGTCTAAGCGATTATTACAGAATTTATATTGTCTATAAATTAATTCATGCGTTTAACTACTTCAGAATAAATTGCTTTCAGTTTACACTTACTCTCAAAATATTCTTATAAATTAAACATACCTACTTAGATTCGTAAGTTTTTAACTTTAGTTATAAAACATTCTGCGCAAATGTGTATAAAGAAAATTTGTAAGCTAAATGACTCACTCAATAAGTAAATTACCCAAGGACAGGTCGAAATCGGGGCTTGGTTTGCACAATATTGATTTCACTTAGTGCTGACATTTTATTAAATGTATTGAAATCGTGAAATGGTCTTTGCATCCTATTGATTGGTTCGGTCTAGAGCTGCGAGAGCGCGTGCATCGGTCAATTTTCAAAATTGAATTTATTGTTACGAAATTGATGTTATTGTGTTTACGGATAATGCACAATAGGAACGGAGGTAAATAAGTATAATGAAAACAATCTTAATAAAGAAGATTGTGTTGTTCTGGAGTTGGGTTTATTCATAAGATAGATTTTTTATTTATAATATCAGTAGGGTTGTTTATAATTTTATAAAATAAAGTTTATAAAATATATTAGGTACAAAAAAGTAGGCAGGAGTTTAGTCGTTTAATTTTATAAGTAAGATAGATAGTGTCATTTAACTAAATCATTAATAAATACAGTTACAGAAATTGCATTGGACAAAACATTACAGTTCAAATCCATAGAATAAGGGCGTAATTATATTTATTGCTTTGTAGTAAGCTGATGTATCTAATTTATTAGTAGCTCGTGCAATCATGCGCGTGTACTCTGTAAACCCAGGATTTATCTTAGTAAATAACTAGGCAGCGAAGAGATTCATTAGGCGTCGATCTACGTCAGGCTAGCTGTAATCGAAGCAATTGTTCTTTGGAAAATTCAATTATTAGCTACGTAGCTTTAAGCTGCAAGCGGTAAATATCGGGTATTGGGCAACCTGCTGCGTCGCTAGCAGTTAGAAATAATTGCCCGCGATTTATCTGCTAAGCACTGTTGTAATTAAATGGTTAATAAAAGGAGCCCGTTGGTGTGTTTGTTACATAAATCGGTGGTCCCGAGTGGAGCTCGTGCTTCGTGCTTGTTGTAATACGATTACACAGTACACGAGGCCGAGGCAGGGTTGTTCTCTCTCACGCTAGAACCTACTTAGTTAATCGTCTCATGCGATGTGTTGCTAGATTAGCGAGCTGTCATCCCATTAGGTGTTTAATTAAAATATGTTGTGGTTCCAAGTCAAGACATGTTTCTGGTGTAACTATGAAGAAATTTACAAAACTAATTTTGTTCATTATATTATGTTTGTTTAATACTTCATTCGAATCTCTTTGGACAAGAGATGAAAAGGTCCATTTTAAAAGAGCGTTCTACCCTATTGGTAATTCAAGGTATGGTTTTAAATTTAAAAAAAAATTAATGTTTTACACCAATTTCGTCATATAAAAGACATCAACGGGGTGCCTTTTTGAAATGTCTTTACGTAAATAATCAAAATCTGTGCTTATATACCTATGTTAATTAGTTTTATGTATTAACTACAAATAGATTTATGAGTAAGTAATATAACGTAGGCACGAGAAGGTACAGTCGGAATACCGATTAGCTGAACCCCACGTGAGTGAATGTGCGAGTGAGCTCTGGACTCGCACATCTGTAAACATATAGTATTTACCTTTTTGTTATTTTTTTATATTGTATCGAAATAAACGATTTATTACATCTCTGGATCACGTGGGGTTCAGCTAATTGGTAATCCGACTGTACCTATTGAACAATGTTCACGTTCTAAATACACACCATATTCACCTATTTCCCATTATAGATTCTCGCGTGGAATACAAAAGAGCCATCGAAGACAGTCGATTGTAAACAACTAGCAATATGGTAAACGTGATCCTAACTATGAAATTTATGTGTATAAAGTGTGTTAAACGGTGCGCCTTATAAACAAATTTCAATTGTCTGTTGCCATTAAATATACGAAGTAATAAATCAAAGCTTATCGGCGCTTGTCGTCGTAACGGTTAGTACATCGCGGCTGCTTCAGGTAAATAATTTACCGATACCGATAGGGGTGTTTGGATTGGAACCGAACACGACTCGTAAGTATATTAATCAAGTATATTCGTATACTTATTATAGATGTAGACTCCACAGTTTTTTATGGCACCTATATTACAGATAGTGTTACCTACCCTAAGTGGTATTTTAAGAGAGTTTCCCCCTAATACTGAAAGGCTACTCAATCTTAAGTGGCTTTTAATTGAAATTTAAGTGTAGGCTTCAATAGAAAGAATACACTTTACGTCAAATTAAAGGCCACTTACTATTAAGTAGCCTTTCAGTATTCGGGGGTTAGACCTCCAATACGGGGTTTCCGTGCTGTAGAGCACTGGTACGGCTAACAATCCCACCTTCCTCCCATTGCCTTACCGACATCTAAGGTCTTAAAGGCCGAATCTCGGGACATACGTTGGTTACTTGCACTGGGCTCTTTCACCAACGTACTCACTTAAGTCCCTACATATCTTTTCCTGTCCTCTTATGCTGTTTGTGCCTGCTTATGCAACTCTCCCCGAATGGGGTACGGCTAAGCGGGGACCGTGGATTCAAATTTCGCCAAGGGCATTTTATTTTGGGCAAGTATTTTCGATTTCTGTGTTACTACAAATTTTGATGCCATTGTGATAATAATTACGATGTGCGAATATTGCGGTTCCTTAGATTATGCTTTGACAAATCACGACTTTGCAATTCCAATGCAGCAGATTTAATGTATGGGCGGCAGTTTGCATTCTAACCGCGACCCTAAGGGCCACCTCTTTCCTAATGCACGATTATTTGAGCTTTTTAACCTTTCATCATTGAGTGGTTTTGAGCATCGAAAGACAATAAACATAATATTTATACTTAATGTTCACATTGTTTTCTTTTAACTGAAGTTAAATGGCTAGTTTATTTGTAAGTTGATATTAGATGACTAAGTATGACTAGGTATAGGTAAGTACCTACCTACTAATGAGAGAACTGTACAGCTTTATATTGACAATTATATATTTTTTAATACTCAAACGTGGCAAACCATGAGCTGTAGCAGCTGATAAGGTAGAGTGGCTTTATGATGGCCATCGAGATGCTTTAAATAATAAAATCAGTAACTTTATTGGATTAGTCAACTTTTAATCATTCGTCTGAAGTTAAGAGAAGTAGAGATAAATCTGTTTTTCGATAATAACAAAAAGTTAGTAGAACAAACACATTATCATTATCTGCTAAATGCGTTCAGTATAACGTAATTGGAGAGCACCTGACCTAAACCTGTTCATCAACAACTTTAATAATTCTAAGATCATTAAAGTCAAATTCAACCTGGCGAGTACAATTTATAAAACGATCGTGCACCATACCCAGCTATTTGCTAATGCTCGGTATTAACGAGCGCCGAATGAGGCGGAAGGGTTGAGGAGCGAAGGTTCTATGTAGGTACCAAGCAGTTTTGTAAGAGTCGTTTTCATTACAGTCTGAATGGAGCAAAGCTCGAGGCGAACGTTTCTATTCTGGGAATATTCGGTTACGTAACATCGAAGGTGGAAGGTGGTCGAGGGTAGGACGGAGGACAGAGGGGCGGGGCGCCGCGGGCGGGCGGTGAAAGGGCTGGGCGGAGCGGCGTGCGCGGCGCCGCCCACCGCATTTCACCACCGCAGCCGCCGCCGTCGCAGACGCGGCGCTCCTCGTCGCTGCTCGTGCGCCCTACTTCTCTCGACAGGTTCGCTCTTGGTGTTCCATTGTGTGCTCTGCCGAACAATACCATTGTGAAATACTTAGATAACATCCCCACGGCACTGTAATTTAGGCGGTTAATTTAATTTTGTCTATTGTAAAATCTCTTTGCAATGCAATACCTATTTAACTTTACCATTACTCGTAATCGCATACAGTTGCTTTTCTATGTTCTATAATTTTATTGTGAATCAATAACTTCTGTTGTTTGAACATAAACGGACTCGTTGTGAGTTTCAGAATTACCTTTAAAAGGCATCGTTAGGTCTATATTTGATCTAACATGGTAGTTTGATTTAACCTCAATTGTTGGAGGCATGTGATTGAAACACTGACAAAGCTCGTTATGTAAAGTTAGTGCAAGCAACTTACGACTTCGATTACGATGGGATCTAGAGTTGATTTGATAGTCGGGTGCTAAACGTAGCGTTGCTCGCGGTCGTAATTGTGCTGAAAAGCCTCAATTTGAGCCGTGTTTGGTTCTAAATAAGACGTCTCTGCACGTTGTGGTAAAGAGGCCGCATTAACTCTTATTCGAGCCGTTGGGCCTGCATTATCTGCTTGCCGGAGGCGTTCGTTTGCATGCACGACTCAGATCTCGGCCATACCTAGTTCAGCTAGGTATAGATACGATTTCACCAAAACATTTATCATAATAGGCTTTACTACATAATTTGTTGAAACAAACGCAACTGCTATTGTAAAATACTCAGAACTTTATTGCTCCTACCAAGCCAACCTACAACGAAATCAAATCGTTATCATAAACATTACTAATTAAATTAAGTTATAAACAACGATAACGCACTCCATTACAGAGATTATTAGACCGACTGGTGACTAATTTATAACGTCATTTCAATTACCCAAGCAGCAATCTAATTTAAAATTCAAAACTATGCCCCGCTTAATGTAAAGGGGCGTATAAACGCACGAACTATGCGGCATTCATCGCGTCATCTCCCTGTAAGCCGCCCGCTCCGATCTATACGGGTTTCACTTCATGGTACTTTGCTGGTCTGTTGTTCTTTGCTCATATATTTTCGTAGCGATGTCACAGTTCTCGAAAGGTCGCTGAACTAAACTCCATTGTTTTAAGCGCATTGCGTCAGTGAAACATCTGCTTAAAGCTAAATGCTTTCAATATGAATACAACATTACAATTAGTTACGTGCACACTAAGACTTAAACCTATCCTTTTTGTTAGCATTTTTTAAAGGAAAAATTACGAAGTACTTCTAACGTAGATAGATAGGAAATATTCGTTTTGTTTACGTTATTCCAAAAATATACTTAGTGGTCCTTTACCAAGTTTATTCCAGCATCTTCGTAGCAGTCAAAACTACACTAAGCTATCGTTTGTATCATGATATCGCGTCGCTAGTAATTCCTGAGAAACAGTCTCTGCGACAATCACCCTCGAACATGGTCGTTTATCTCCGTGTGACTTCTTAAACGGGTATAATGTTTAGAAGCGACGCACCAGCGAGCACGAATTGACAATAAGAGCAAAGTTCAGCGCGGTTCAGGACTCGGGAGGAATGCGGGGCGCGGAGGCACGGGGTGAGCGCTTGCGAAGGTGCTGCCGCTAACCTCTCTACAATAATCACGATTACCCACTATTTATATCGACAGTTCCGATACTACACCTGTACTTACCACAGCAGATACGCTCTATCTTAACGTCTATTAAATTAAGCAACCGTTGCGTAAACGCAACATATTTAATTTGTACCAAAGCTCGTTTATTAAGGCAGCTAACGTGTAAATTATGTAAAGTTAAACGATGATTATTTTCTTGCTTGAAATTGAAAATGGAATATGTGATTTGGTTAGGTAGTATGACAGTAAATAGATATAAGAAATCAACAGTTTAGAGCTGGCTCTGATGAAGTGGATATTACCTAACGAGAAATCAAACTAATATTGAACCAGTTTACTGGAAAGAACAATTTTGTGTAAGATGGTGCGACGGGGAAAGTCACCTAAGAATGTTAGACTGTTCACGCATGACCTGCAGGTCAACCGCACTTTCTGACACATGTCAATTAAAAGCCTCCAGTGCCGTCGCCGTTGGGCGTCGATAGAGTGCTTGGACATGTTTGTGTAAACGTTAACCACGAGGATTGATTCATTAGTTACTCCATCTTCTTCGAATGCGGTCAACACAATTTACTGCTCGACGCTCATTGGTTATAGATTAAACTGTCATATGTTCGCCCACTAATGAAGATTCATCGTTTGCAGCAACGCGACTGAGCTGGAACTGAATACGCTTCAGTTATTTACGATTCTTTCTAATCGCGCTATTACCAGCCATTGGGTTACTATTGGAATTATAGTTGCACACAGCAATTTGTATTGACAATCTGACAATTACAGTGTTTGTGTTGTAAGTATTCGTCGGCTTTGCCGTTTGCGTTGTCTATACAATGATATACAGCGGGTTCGTTATATTATATGAGTGTAGATATCTGTTGTTGGCAATTTACCGGCCGCAGATCGATCAGCTCCTATTATTGGAAGAGGTCGAACGTGTACAAACATCGATTTCGTGTCGTTAATCTGACGCTGGAGTCTCCGAGGTGAGAGTCGACACTGGAGCCTCACCTCACGTATCGCTCTCTGACTATAACGACGTGTAATCATTGCAGATACAAACACATATAACTCTTATCAAATATCTAATAACTGCCTGTTTTTCATGCATTGAGCAGAACCTAATAAATTATACTATTGTAGAAATCATTCTTTGAATTGGATTGTTTCACAATTACTTTTTAGATAATGTTTTAATTTTATCGGTATGATAGGTACCTACTTATTCTGAAATAATTATATTAGGTACTATTTTATTTGCAGTTGTTAGTAGAATAGTTCAGAAATATATGTAAATTCCGATAAATTCGGCCTTAGTCGTCAATAATGAAGTACATAAGTGGAGATAAGTAGGTACTATTTAGCTATTTACAGAATTGTTGAGAATTATAACCATTGAAATTGCTAAGTAATTTGTTGTAGAGTCGCTGTAAGCAGCCGTTTGTAGTTCGTGAATTAGCTAGCAAATTTGCTTATAGCGCGTGATTGTGGCCAATTATTTTCTGTTTATCTCTAATTACGCATGCGCTGCCAACGTCGAAGGCTTATCACAGATCTGCCCTCCGCCCTAAGATCCGATCGCTTTTCTAATCAGTTCTCAATCCTCGTACATAAGCCATCAACGAAGCCGAGATAAACCGGGTCAAATCGATCTTTGCGACAATCGTAAACGATAACTACCGGCTTTCACAAAAATATGTGTACGATTCGTTCCGATTGTCATTTAGGCATAATTGGAGAAAATATACGCGGAGTTAAGTGAATTCTCGGTAGCCACTTTTTGTAGGGAGAGCATGAAAAATTAATGTTTTGCATGTGATGCTGTATTAGGGTTCTATATGTCGATATTTTGTTTCTCGAGTTTCGAGAATTATTTATTTTATTCAGTTGGTTTTCAGATTGCAATATCCTATTGAAACGAAAGTTAAGACGGTTTATTCGATGTTAAACGTAAGACCTTTACTTGATGTTGTTTTTAGATAAAGAGTAGTCGTTTTCAATTTGAACAAAAGCAATTTACACCGTCACAGCAGGTCTAAAATTACCAACCCCAGGTAAAGATATAAAGGAAGAAGGAGAAAACACGAAGAAGAAGAGAAGAAGAAGCAGATCTAAGAACACTTGGGTAGTTTTATATCTAGGAAACCAAAACATTTTAATTTATAATCTTTTCGATTTCCAGAAGTGATTTTCTCGACTTGCCTTTGAGTGGTATTCTCGAGGTTTTTCTCGTTTCAAGAAGTCTCGAAAGGCAACACTATGGTATATATTAATAGTTGTACGCTGACAAACGACGACATGAGCTGTGAACAGGAGAAGCGTGAGCAGCGCGAGTTGCGTGCGTGTGAACTGCTGCTCTCCCAAACACACGGTATTAAATTAACGTTCAGTAGTGGTCGTGTAAACAGAATGACGTGTAGGTTTATGTTTATTCACATCGAGTTACAGCGAAATTAGGGTACTCGCATTAAGGAAACAAGGTCATTGCGGTCGACATGTCCTGTCGGTGCGGTCACTCGCGCTTTAGAAGTCGATGAGCTTTGCGGTTGCTCGTTTCCGTATTCAATTTATTGACAGACTTCATTATTTTTATTCGGTTAGTAAGTACAAAAATTTCTTCGCGGTCATGTTTGCGTCATTATATGTTGTTAATTCGATAAATTGAAAGTATTACGACGAATAAGTACCTTACAAGCGTAAGCCGGATAATGTACGAATTGCATATGCAGCTAATTTTATATTACTTAGTAAAAGAGTTTAGTCGAGTCTGAGAAAATACAAAATTGATTAAAATTAATACACGTTATTTAAAAAATAATAATTAAGTAGTTTAACACACTAAAGCCATAAAAAATAATAGGCACTCCACCTAGATTTGATCCAGTAGATATCGAAATTTATTGCCGTTCAGAGTATCATCTACACGTACCTTACCTATAATACTATTAAAAATAACCTTGTACTTCCAATTTTGTAGTCAATACAGACATTCGAATTTCGTTCGTCATCAATAGAATTCATCGTCAACTTAAACACTTGGATAAAACTTATTAAGGTCAATTTTAGTCTGTAAAAACTCATTATACAAAGTAGAGGTCTAATCGGTGTCTAGATAATAACTAATGCGCTGTCTAGACGTGTATTAACGAAAAAGCTGATCTATCAAGATGAGATTAGCTATATCAATTGCATGGTTCTCACGGCTCCTGAGCTGTACTTGTGTACCTGTACTTACTTAAGTTTGAAACGTATATTTTGATTGATTAATGTGACATTCTGTCTCTCAAACTTTACTGTTTTTCAATTATAATAAATCTGATTTAATATTACACGAATTAAACTTTATAATGTAGCAGCTATTTCAAAGTAATGTCTAACTTTATTGGTACTTTGACAAATTATAGGATCTATGTTGAGAATATGGTATCCATAGTATGGCAGAAAAATTAAAAATAAAAGAAAATATTTTAATTTTATAAGCACAAAGATCTTAAACCTAAAAATTTAATTGTTATTTTTTCTAAATGCCTTTGATATGTGGTGCCAATTTCAGAATACCTCAGAAAAACGTTTACCTTAATTATTATTGTTCTTGTTTTCAGTTGAAATAATATATCGAGGTCCTTAAAACGAGTAATTAGTACTGTTCCCCAAACTTAAAAAATTCCGCGTAGCAAAATTTCTATTCGCATTTTCCCCACTCGAGTTTTGAAAGGGCCGCATTTTTTGACATTCGCTTGCTCGTCTTTTCTGAAATATGCCTAATTGCCATCGTCTATGAGCGTCTTTATTTAAAGTTAATTTAGTAGCTAGTGGTATTGTATCTTTGTTCAAATCTAATCGAATATACTTGCTTAATTCACAAGAGTTCAACAGCATATTTATAAATACATTCACGATTAGAACGTTCGTGATGTAAACAAATGCCTAGTTAGAGGTCTACAGTAAGTAATCTGTGACTGGCCGGATTGCAAGTAATTAGGAGGTTTAATGGTTAGTTAGCAAGCATAAAACATAAAGTACGCCGTAAAACTCACATCACTCACTTAGCAAGGGAATGTGAGCGTCGAATTAATAGGTGCTTAGGTAGATATTTATTTACAAACGTAGTAAGTTGTAGAGCGTTGTTGGACTAGTGGGAGACCTACTTCAACTATCATTACGAAGATCGTGAGTTTGAATCCCGGTTGACGGTTGATTTTTCTTACATAAAATTCACGTGCATGGGCTGTTAACGTTGTTCTTACGGCGAAGAAAAACACCGTGAAACCCACGGCTTAGTTTGCTCCAGACATTATTAATTTTTTAATATTTATTATCTTTTAAATAATTATTATCTTTTCATTTTTATTTTTATTATAATAAGCTTACTTACTTATTTTTTTTTCTAATTATTTATTCTTCCTTTATAATAAATTGTTTTAAAATAAAATGTATGCACGATTTCTTTCCTCTGAATAAGGTCGACTAAGCCGAGAGACTGGTGCTGGGCAAGTCTATCCATTCTTCGATCTTTTTACTACCTCCATGTACCTAATTCACATCCCAGGCACTATAGCCCCAAATTATCTAAAATTATCTAAAATATGTATTGAAATGTTTCACCTAAAACAATGTTTTATTTTGCTAAGTTCAGAAATAACTTTAATTATAGAACGTTTTAACATTCGTTTAGATATGTTAAAAAAACCTTGGAATGATTAAGTTGTTGGGCACTAAATTATTGAGTTTATAATTTGTAACCATAAGATCGTGAGATAACAAGATTCAATTTGTGTTCGTTACAATACCTACATTTAAGATTTGCATATAGAAAAGTTTATTTAAGGTTCCAAACTTCCTGGTTTATAAATCAAACAAATTATGATTTATATAAAAGTTAAATTGGTGTAGTATTGATGTGTTTTGCATATGCTACAGGAAATCTTAATAAGCTAATTAATTTTATTAGACCATAAATATATTTTTTTCGTGTTGTATAATTTTTATACGAGTAGGAAACTCGATCACTCGTTTATAGGTAGACCAAATTCGGACTATTATTGGTCTTTGTTGTCAGTTTTATGATACGAGATTTGTTACATATAGACGCTCTTAACCTCGATGAAATGATGTCGCAAATTTGAACGAGAAATCGTCTCGTATCGCACACACTTTCATAACTATTCGGTGATTGATTATATAAATTTAAATACTGAAGAGGCAGTTAAAACCAAATTAAATTGAACCGCGGCATCAGATAAAACACGTCGCAAGAACTCTGATAAATTACCGAAATGATGATTAACCGACTATTGCATCCGCTGTACGAATGCACCGGCTCTCGAAATCCGACGTTATGACCACAGGGCGTATTACACCGACGATAATTTAATTATCTATTATTGCCGTAAATAATGAAAAAGAATAAAATTTATTAAAAATATTTTCGCTTACAGAATCGAGGTAACATTTTTACGGAAAATAAAAAGGGATGCAGTACTCTTCCCAGCCATAGGTATAGAAAAATGAAAAAGGGCAAATTTTAACCCCGTTACTAATGTATGTAGCTTTATCTTAAAAACTTTCATCATTAAATTAGTACATAGTAAATAGCTTTTTGTAGGTACTTTCGAAATTTACAGGACATCGCAAATTAGTAGTATGCATTGAAGCATAACTCCAACAAAAGGCCCCATGTTTTCGTCTTATTATCGTAATTAACTTTGTATAAAACCGCTTCACAATTATTTTAATGTTCATTAAACACGTGCGCGTAAGTGGAGCGCGAGTTTCGGTTAGCCAGGGTCGGTTCCGCATGTTATTATCGCCATTGACTCTGCGGTTTGTCCCGTACTGTACCCTAAAGGCGAACAGGTGCACCCCTTGGGAAAATGAGAGAACGTTATTATTATAATTATGTTATTGTCATTATTTTCCCGAAAAACGATAAAGTAAATGGAGTAAGCGATGGGAATAGGCATAGACCACTGACCCCCATACAACTATTATCATTACTATCACTACATATATAGTATAAAACAATGTCGCTTTCTCTGTCCCTATGTTCCTATATCCCTATGTATGCTTAAATCTTTAAAACTATGCAACGGATTTTGATGCTGTTTTTTTTTATAAATAGAGTGAATCAAGAGGAAGGTTTATATGTATAATACATACATAATATAGCCGTGCGAAGCCGGGGCAGATCGCTAGTAGGATATAAATATCAAATTAGATACTCAATATCAATTATCTATGCCTGTGTTCAAATTTACTATGATGGGCATAAAACTTGCACAAAATACAAATAAATTGCCCATTTAATTCCTAGGCGATCATCCCTCATTTCTGAAACACTCATTTGCATTCTATTTTCCTTGAAATAAGCTTAGTCGGTAATTGACAAAACAATAGTACCTAACCTATGTAGTTTATGTGAATTACTTACCGCAGATTTCATAATACATTAGGCACTGGCAGCATTTAAACCAAGCCCTGAACAAAAGACTTCAACGCGCATCGCATGTTCATTATGCAATTTTGTATATAAGTAGTATATCCGTTGTCTAGCACCCTTATCACAAGTCTAGTTACTTAGTTTGGGGCTAGATGGCGATGTGTGGAATGTCCTGCAATATTTATTTTATTTATTTACCTATTTACTTGTTAATGATATACTTTTTAGATTATTATAGGTAAAATGAAAGTTTTTAGGTACAAGTTTATTTTAATTGTCAACAAATAGGGTGTGGTAGAGTTATTGAGTATTTTTCTTGAGGTATTTTTGAAAGGACTTGTAGAGATTTTTCTTAAATAGTACATTGCGATACAAGTGTGGAAAATTGATCTTTGCATAGAGGCGGTTTAACACGCGCGAGCGGTACGCGAGGCCGTTTAAAAAAGCCGAGATACAATGATCAATCCACACGTGCATCGTACGACGTTTTTTATCACAGTTGCGAATAAAAAAAGACTTGTTAAAATAATAAAAAGTTTTTAAGAATTTATTATGTTATGTTTAATATTTTTTGTTAATTACACTTCCGAAAGGCTAGGCAAAAGACTTTTACTAGCCTTTCGGAAGTGCAAAAGACTTTTAACCTAAACAGCCTCGTCTGACATACAATATTTTTTTAGGGTTTTTTCCATTTGTTTTTGCGTCGGAGGGTAAACAGAATAGAAAAAAGAAAAGTATATTTTTAAACACATCTGTAAGCCTGTCATTGTATTTTGAAAACTAAATTATCGTTTAAAAGTAAGTAACATTAATATTATACTAACAATAAAAAACATAAAATGTTGTCGATTACTTTTACGATAGAAATGAGTCTGACAATAAATTGTTTTGCAATAACCGAAAATCGGTCCATGAATACGTCGTAAATGTTTATTGATATTGCATTAAAGACACTTACATCGCGTTATCTCAACACTTAATTTTACACTTAATGTGTTTAGATTCGTACATACTTTCTTAAGTAAAATTGTGTGTAGTTACATCCGTTAAGAGTCAGTTAAGTCGAGAAATTTAAGAGATATCTAGCGTTGCAGTTATATTTACCGACCAAAGATATTAGTTTTCTATGTTCTGAGATTCTTAAACAAAGAAAGAGACAGGTAGAGGTAGGCACTAGGTAGGTTAAACCTATTGTAATTTTTTAATTTAAGAATAATAATTATCATCTAAATAAAAGGAACTAATTTAAATAAAACTAATTTAATTTAAATAAAAAATAAATAAAACTAATTTAATTTAAATAAAAAATAAAAAAAACTAATTTAATTTATTAATTTAACTTTTTTCACTTTAATTGTAGGCGGTTGTTAAATGGGGTTTGTATATCCATCCACGGATATAGTGACCAGATGGCATTTACTACTGATAAAGCCAAGTTGTATATACCTACTTATAACGAACAAAAAACAAATAAATATTTTTACCCACTGATCACATTTTCCGTGGCTATAAGAAAAAGATGAGATGCCTATTCTTACAAAAGATCCTTAAAATATAAATTCCATTAATATATCAATAAACAAGCTATACCCATGTTCAATTAGAAATAAACCTAAACGGTGCGGAGCCGTGTTCGGTTTGAAAATTTTACGAGATCTAAGATTGGCATGCCCATTAACATTGGCACCAATTGTACCATCGACTCAAATTAAGAGGATACAAACGACAAATGACAGACATTTGTCTTTTAACTCAGTTTAATATCGCATTACTCATCGACAGACTTGTCAGTCTTTATTGGCTAAAACTAGGTAAGTATACTATACATAAATGGCCCAAGAGCCCACGACGGCCAGACCTTCGTTATTTTATAAAAGCTGAAAGTTTTTCTATGCATGTCCCCTATAGAGGTAAGAACGACCAGGGAGTATAGAGTTTGGGTTGTGGTTACTTCGGCAGATAACAGGTAGTAAAGGTGTATAAAATAGTAGCTTAAATTCGTTAAAGTATAAAGCTCAATTTTTTTATATGTTCTTCGGGATAACTTTAGAAATCTCGCTATCCATTGCCGGACACTTAAGACAGTTGCTACCCCCTGCCAGCTTTAATAAATTATAATTATACTTTCGTTATAGTATAAAAGCTGAATTTTATATATGTTACTTGGGGACCTATATAAAAATGTTACCCCAATAGCCGGACAGTTTTAATGGTTTTTACATTTTGCCAGACACATTTAAAGTCCGCTGTAGGTGCGAGCGCGAGGTAACAACTGTTCAAGCGGGTGTGAGTGAGATAGGGTGCTTAGTCGACTGCGATCTTTTACTGCGCATCATGTGTTGTTTACTGATGTATTGGGCAGTTCAGCAGTAAAATATGTAAAAATTAGAAAAAAAATATATTAAAATTTCACGTACCGTGTAAGCAAATTAATCAAGCGACCACCGCCCGAGTGGTTTCCACGGCGGCCATCGCTCGATCAAAATGCCTAAACACACGTCCGTGCGGATCATCTGCCACCATTTTTAGGATGCTGTTGCTACTCTCCCTTAACCTCTTGACCAATGATGCTACTTTTTTACGAAGGACAGCGTTACAGCCATCCGTTCGTGTCCGAGCAAACATTTCGGACGCACTACAATATGGGGGGAGTCTCAACAGCATCCTAAAAATGTTATTATATTGAATATGTTGGGTCTCTAGCGATCTCTTAGCACAGCTGAACCACAGACCGCCCGTGTACAGACCCTGGCAATATGCCTTAAAGAGTGACGTTTTACGATAGATACATGAGCAGTTTTTTCGTGAAATAAAAGTGTAATTTTAGTAAAAAGTGTTATCATGGCAGATACATTAATTTGTTTCGTTTGTAATAAAAGTGTCGGTAAAATAATATTGTTTTCGGAGGAAACGTTAAAACAATGTCAAACTATTTTGAAAATCAGAAAAAAACATAACCTCGAATATAAAGACATTATTTTACCTGATGAGTATACAAAACAATGGTTATCACCGGGAATGTTATACTGGACTTATGAAAAATACTTAACTTCTGAACCTGAAAATTCGACAAAAACCGTAAAAAACAAAAATCTGCCAGTGGACCTACAGACAAATAGCTCAACAACCTCGTCGTTGAGGGTTAGTATCAGACGGTCTAAAACGCAAGTCGTCTTATGTGGCAACTTGTCTTAAAATCATGTGGACTAATTTGCAACTAGTCTTCAATGTAAGTCGTCTATGAAGCAACTCGACATAATTGTTTTTTGTCAACAGCTCTGTTATCATTACAACATAAATACAAGTCGCCTAAAAAGATAGGTCGCCTATGAAGCAGCTCGTCTATGTTATAATTTGCCTACATATCAAAGTGACAAAATAGCAACTCGTCATTATTCGATATCTTCCTATAAGCGGTAGCTTTAAACCCTACATTTATGTTACTTAGATTGTCGAAAATATGCTTGTTGAAAAAAAATAAGTATATGTTTAAATTCCTATATTTTAACTAAGAAATAAAACTAAATTAATATAATTATTCAACTTTATTCCAGAGATACAGCTACCTACTTAAACTTATATTATTGAACAAATTTTAAATGAGTATAGAAATAATCTCTTCCACAAACGTCCGTGCACCCCCAAAACTCGAAAACCATTTTTTTGTATTTTATAATATTAAAATAACATTTTTTACTTTATATAAATGGCTATGAACGTAATAAAATTATTTTTTTATTGGATATTTTAAAAGATCGCAATCGACTAAGCACTCGCGCTCGCACCTACAGCGGACTTTCAATGTGTCTGGCAAGATGTAAAAACCATTAAAACTGTCCGGCTATTGGGGTAACATTTTTATATAGGTCCCCAAGTAACATATATAAAATTCAGCTTTTATACTATAACGAAAGTATAATTATAATTTATTTAAGTTTAGGGGTGTCTGGCAGGGGGTAGCAACTGTCATAAGTGTCCGGCAATGGATAGCGAGATTTCTAAAGTTATCCCGAAGAACATATAAAAAAATTGAGCTTTATACTTTAACGAATTTAGGCTACTATTTTATACACCTTTACTACCTGTTATCTGCCGAAGTAACCACAACCCAAACTCTATACTCCCTGGTCGTTCTTACCTCTATAGGGGACATGCATAGAAAAACTTTCAGCTTTTATAAAATAACGAAGGTCTGGCCGTCGTGGGCTCTTGCTCTAAAAGGAATCTTAAACTCTATGCAACCCGGGCAAAGTAGTTCGAATTAATGGTACTAATATTATAAACGCGAAAGTTTGTATGTTTGGATGCATGTATGGATGTTTGTTACTCTGTCACGGAAAAACTACTGGACCGATCTCAATTAAACTCAGAATGTAGATAGCTATAGTGTATTAACACATAGTGTACATATTTTTAAGGAAAAATGCATCTTCAAAAATTGCGCCTGAGACGAGACTCGAACTCGCATCCCTTGAATACATACCATTCAATTGCGCTTAAAAATATTTTCAGATAGCCCAGTGCAGGCCAAGCACTTTAAAAAGTAAAAAAAATCATTGACATAGTGTACATTTTATCCCGATATTCCCACCTAGCATTCGTGAAGTTGTGCGCCTTGCAGTTACAGTTTATGAAAAGTCCAAGAATAAGTTGTTCTCACCTCAGGTACACTGACCTCACCTCAGTAGGTTACGCCATATTGTTTAGCATATATTTATATTAAAAAATACTAGCTGCCCTACGCGGTTTCACCCGCGTAACTCCCGATCCCGTGGGAATATCGGGATGTAAGCTATTCTATCTCTCAAGTTGGATCGAACTGCACATGGTGTGCAAATTTTATTATTATCGGTTAAGTGGTTTAGGAGTCCATTGAGGACAAACATTGTGACACGAGATTTATATATATTAAGATAATTATATTCATTTAATATATCATTTTTGGTTTAACATATGCGTAATTTCCAAATAAACGCATCTATTTATGGATGTCGTTTTCATTGTTTTATTGTTAAATCAGGGTTAAAGACAATAAAGTTTTGTGTAACCTCATAAGTAATTCGTAATGGCGATAATTCTCACCGTGAAGCACAATTATGGGTGAAATATGAAACATCGTGTTCAATTATAATAGGTTCAATAAATAACAATGTATTTGTTGAATGTGGACCATACTCGAAACGAAGGCGGACGCAACCTCGGGTCGTGATTGAATGATTCCACTCCGGTGCGTTGTGTTGTCTTTCTTACCAATCAATTTTTGATATATTGTATTCGCAAATTTAACTCGCTAAATACTGTTATAACCTAGCAGTACAGTTCCTTCTCAGAACAGTAAACCATGATTAATTTTAACAATGTATCAAATTTGCTTTTAATAAGTTTATTCAATCAATTCAGTTGACATGATAATATATAAAAGACCGTTCATCGACTAATATTTTTATGATTATTATCCACTCGAATGTTTTCGCACCTTGTATTAGAAATTACTCAATTGTAAAACCAGTATGTGTTTGTAGTTTCATTAAAAAATGGATATTATAAATATGTTACGCATATCATCAAATAATGAAAAGCGTCAATCTTAGGCAACGTCTCGGTAACGACGGCCGTTCATAATCCGTTGTGCAACTAGCCCGAGGGCGCTTCTGACGGCTTGTCCTGAATAATTGGAAGCGCACTGTTTATACTAATGCTACATCTAAACTCATAATTCGTCTTCAAGAATTAAGTCATAAATTATACGGAAACGTTCCGATAAGACTACAAACGTGAGTTGAACAAGGAATTATAAATTAACAGCCATTGTAAATCTAAGTATTACTTAAAACATATTTGCAATTTTGTACGATGAAATATGAAAAACTTTGAAAATAATGATAGTCGATATAATATGATAGTCAATTTTCCTGTAAAAAAAGTATTAAACAATTCGTAAGTCACTTTTATATCTTGATTTAGTTTCGTTTGAAATTTTTGTAGTTTTTTCGGAATTTTATTTTGCTGTCTCATAACTTGTGACACCGTTATTATCATAAACCTTGTTTGTTGATTTGCGGCTTCGAATAGTTGTTGTTTGTTCAGGCTATCTATGTCCCTGTAGACCACGTCGTTTAATTCAAAACTGATGAATTAAAAATTTCTTCTTTAATTTTAATTAATACTAGCGACCCGCCCCGGCTTCGCACGGCTATATTATGCATGTATTATACATATAAACCTTCCTCTTGAATCACTCTATCTATTAAAAAAACCGCATCAAAATCCGTTGCGTAGTTTTAAAGATTTAAGCATACATAGGGATATAGGGACAGAAAAAGCGACTTTGTTTTATACTATGTAGTGATATTATTCAATAAGATTAAGATAGATAAAGATAGATAGATAAACTCTTTATTGTACCACATTAAACCTTAATTCTAACATACATTCTGCTACAAAAACAATAAGAGGATAAGAGATAGATTAAGTAGGTGAAATATGAAATATTTTTAGGTACTTTTTATAGTGATGGAACGACAAAAAGAACGGTTCTACGGACGATTCAATACAATTTAGTTAATGGCGGAATATTTAAGGACGATATAAAACATTGGCTCACAAAACTGGTTGCAGTGATAATGTCAGCCTTGATGTAATATTCCTATCTATAAAGACTTCGCCTCTGGCTTGTTTTGATTGCTGTTGGATTGCCACCTTGATGTGGCTGTTTGATGATATGCCTGAAGCTCACTACCTGTTACCTAGCCAATAATAGCATGATACCTTTGGATACTTACTTAAAACAGATTAACTAATCAAAAGGTACGGTCGGCTGCATAATTGCTGACCGTAGAGCTCCAAAACGGTTGTTATAAGAATGTTTTCAACACAAGCAAGATTCTAGACACCTGCTCCAATAATAGTAATTTTGGAACTCTACCGAGGGATGCAATTATGCAACTGACTGTACAACGATAAATTAAAAAAAAAAAGTAAATGATAATAATATAATAGGAAGGTATATAAATAAAACTTTATAGAAATAAAATAAGAAATACGAATCGTTATATTCGATGAAACTTCATCGGCACGTCCGGCAAGTTCAACCGATTCGTTCTTGTAATATCGGTGTAATTTATTTAATGTTAGAAATAGACCTCGCCAGCACCACAAAGAATATTGGCTTTCACAACGGAACCCGGCAAATTTATGTGCCGAGAGATTTAGCCAACACCATGCTGGAAACGAATCACGAGAACAAAGCATTAGTGCAAAATACTTTACCTCTGATACGACTGTTGATTCGATTGTAATTTTTCAATTTAAGTAACTTATTATAAATACTGAGAAGGCTACGTAATAATTTACTGAAACTTTTACGTTATAGGTACGATCCTATGTTTAGTAAAATCTTTGTATTCTGAATTTCATGTTTCGAAAACTTAAAAAAGGCTGTTTTTTCGGTGACAGGTATTTTGTATATATTTAGTATCCTTCAATCACAGAAAGGGGCCAGTTGGGAATTGCTAATTTCTAACCTAAACCCATAGCCTAAGCCACAGAATATATAATTAGTAGGTACCTACCCTAAAGCCTTATCTATTTAATTTTCTTATCGACGAGTTTGCAGTGTGGTGTGTGGCACAGAATATATATAGGCAAGTACGTACATTGGTTGTAGTTGCGAAAGAAGTGCAAAAAAATAAACTTCACGTACAAGTAATTGGACGTACAAATCTGAATATATGTGAAAAAAAAATGTACCTATTACACTCAGTTATATAGAAGAAGGGTTCGATGAAAACTCTACATCTTACGAAAGCTGTCAATAATATATCGAAAAAAAAGCAGCATTTACGAATCTATGAATTTTTTTTAATTTTTGACACAATATCAGCAGCAGCAAAAAATAAATGAATGTCTTTGAATTTTTTGTCCTACCAAGGTGCTTAGAGCAGTGTTCATAGTTGCAGTGAACTAGTAATTTTGCTGCTAGCACGTTTCCCTAGAATCGCCTTCAGCAAATTCCGTTACTAGAAATTATAAGTGGTCCCTGTGTATTACACCTGCTTAGAGAAACGGTTCGTGTAATTACGTTAATTGTTCTTATTTACATTCATTCACCAACTATCGTTTGATATTCGCTATGAATTGCAAGCAAAAACTATTTTTGTAGTTAGTAATTAGGTTTCATTCAATTTAATTGACTTATCTATTTACACAAGACACACAATAAACTATTCTAATTAAGCATTTCAATTTGAACTAAATAACCTAACAAAATTAATAATGAATTTATAATTTAATTTTCTCTACCAACTTAGTTAAAACATAACCAGACAAAATGCAACGTCCAAACCGCTAAGCTACAGACGTGAAATTCTGCACGCACGGAAAACCATAATTTCCGTCTGTTATGAATCAAAAGAAAGGAATTTTGGAAATTCCCACGATCAGGAGTTAGCATTTCAATAAAGCGTTTAGTATCTGACGATAACGATGGCAGCCGCCTATAAAGTAAACAATACACACACATAAATAACATTAATAAGTTTAGAACGGTTCAAGAACCAATACATAACACAAGCAAAAAGCTCAAAGCAAATAGCACAAGCATTAAGTTGCTTAGCTTGGGGCTGGATGGCGATGTGTAATATGTCCTGAAATATTTATTTATTTATTTTTTATTTTAATACATTATTACTAGTTGTTTAAACATTGCAATATTTGAAAATGCAACACAATACCATAAAATATAATCGAAAGTAATTATGATAACATCTTTAAATGTGGTAGTTATCGCGTGCTAAGTCGTCTAACTGGTTTCGTAGGCAAGAAGCTGTCTGCTAGCAGCTAATTGACGACACACGATGTGCTACAATTCTTGTATGTAAAGATGTAAACAGCGCAGCGGTAGCAATTGCCGCGGTCTGGTGCTGACCACTGACCAGTGTATATGTGCCTGCGCCTGCCTCGCGTGCCACTAACGTAACGGTCCTTGCAGCTGATCCTTGCTATTGTCATGTAATTAAACTCTATTTATATTTTTATATCAAAAAGTTGAACGGATGAGTCTATTAATTAACATAATACCCGGCTTGCGAAGGTGTTTCTTCATTTTGAAATAATTTATTTTTACACTTACCTACTTATTACTCATATACACTTATGTACCTACTAGGTAGATATCCAGGTAGGTCATCTTACGGTTAAAAAACCATCACAAATAAACTGCAAACTGACATAGGACTTGCGTACCCACATGGACGCGCCGAGTGTTGAAGTAGGTACATTTCGTGCCTTTCTGTGAAATAAAGTAGGTACCTGTCCTAAAAAGTCTTAGAACTCACCTCCCTCGGTTTGTTGGCACAGGATATTCTTCAATTCAAAGTATAGACCTGTGGAGCCAAAGCAAAATCACTTGCCCTAAAGTGACACATATTAATGTGTACTTTTTAGGTATTAATACGCAACTAAGGCAAATTAAAGTCAATATGTAGCTAATACAAGTGGGAGTATTTCAGAGCCATTAGTCTTATCAAAAGCAATACAGCATTCGAATAAAATAACAAGTAAAGCGGCGTTTGCTTCTATTCATGTGTTAGCCGTGTTGTGGTAGTCAGGGCACCGCGGGGCACCCACACCGTTGACTCCGCTGTCTAATTAGCTGCGCTTCTAACTAATTTGACGCAGACACCGACTGCCTAATGAATGATATCGCACACGTTCATCTAGCACGTCTCTAGACTCGTGCCTTCGTCAGAACATTAAGGAAATCTAACCACAAACTAAAAGATAAAAGGAAATTATTTCGATTTCAGACCTAATTAGTGCTAGTTTTCCACCGAATGCTTGCTAAGATAACAAAGATGGTCAAAGTTCAGTTGAATTGTTGCGCAGTTCTATTGTGTGTTTAATTTAACATTATTTTATTGCACCCTGCCTGTTAGAAATACTCGTAGAAAGCTGTGCGATTGCAGGTTAATCTTCTATATGTATCTTATCCACCTACGAACTCTATAGATACTACTAATAAAGTTTCTTTTCAACGTTACAAATAAATGATTAGTTTCACATAACAAAACATAAATCATTCTTCATAGATATTGTACAATGGACACAGAAGCGATGGGATTTCATTAGCTCTATGATAGAGTTTGATGTAATATTAGCCGAGGTTCGAGCGAAGCTAGGCTAATGTTCACCTATTCATAGTCATTGCATAACCTGGCTGACGTTGATTGTATGCATCCAGTAAGTATGTCTGCCAGGTGAATGCAGTTACAAAGTCGAATGTAAAATCACAACATTCAGCACATATTATGAAAATACTAATTTACGATTGACTTGTAATAGGTACGGGCTCTACAGACGAACGACGACGACGCGGACACCAGCAAGAGTTGCATTGCAATTGGCGTTTCTCGCCGAGCTACTAGCCTACTACTCAGCATATAAATAGCATAATAACGCCAGCGAATGCCCAGTGATACAAAAGAAAAGCTATGTGTAGTTGAACAAAAAACTTAAATAAAAGTTAAAAAATAAAAACGTATTCTTACACTTTGATAAAAGCTTTGCTATAATATCTTTAATTATTATTTTTCTAGGAATATAAACTTGTAATTAACAGTCGGTTGTAATTAACAAGATAAAAACTGGCTTAAGAATATCTTGGTATAATAAATTGGCGTCTGCGCACTGGATACTATCGCTAGCTGGGCAGTTTCTTTTAATTAATATTGTTTAAGTAGACAATAACGGTTTCTTTGTCTATATACGAGCCAGTAAAAAATATACATTTAAACTCAAGTAACTAAGTAGATTATTATTTAAGAAACGTGGGTTGGACAGCTATAGTTTTAGCTTATATTCAAAATAGAAAATATTCAATAGTCGCCACTTTAAAATAAACACAATCTTTGAAGATTTGTGAGTTTTCGTATTTAAGTAACACAAAATCATGTTTTGAGATCATTAAAATATATCTGCACTCTGCAGTACATATAATTTTGATAAACCAATATTATTTACAATATGTTATGATTTATGAAACATTGATGAGGAAAGTAATAAACAAAATCCTTCGTAATCGAGGTGTGTTAAAAGTTGGTCACGACAGAAGCCACAACCGGAGACCGGTCGCTGTAAACTACTGCATCAATATTTATTTATCTTCCTGAAGACATTTTTATCGCACAATTTGTCACAGTACACATTGACATCTTTTTGGATAAATAATAGCAAAGAATAAAATTCAAATTAAAAAAAAATTGGTGTGTTCTTATTTGGAGTACGGTGAAGGAAAACATGATGAAGCCCGGGGCCTAGTTGTTTTCAGAAATATTGACGAAATCTTTCCTTTGGACACGGTCGAGTAAGATTAAACCATCATATCCCCAGGAATTATAGTACTTTGAATAGAATTAAATTATAATGAATGGAATTATAGCGCTTTTGTGTAATGGGGTATTTAATGTTTAGTGTCTATACTGTTTGTAGGAACTGCTTTTAATCATTGACATTCATTTAGAACAGACTCGGCTAATTACTGTGCCGACTCACGACTCTCTCGTTTTAAAACTTTTAATCTACGTCATTTGTTTACTGTGGTTTGCTTCTATAGTGGATTGATAACAAAAATCATTTCAATTCTTTGCTTTGCTTTTAGCTTAAATGGTTCTGGATCTTATAATTATGGATAGGCTTAATTTTGTTACTTATTGTGATGTCGAATATCGGGAACGGTAAATAGCTTTTAAGGTCAAACTTTTTTACCTTTCTTATTTAATAATAAATTATTAGTGTCTTATTTACATAAGAAATATTGAACACTTATGAATTTTAACACGAATATCAAAAAGAAAAATGATATTAAAATTTTAAACCACATTGCCGGACAAAATGCGTGATAATGACACGTTTACCTTTTACAGAACCCTAAAAATTACGTGTCGTTATTTTATATAAGTAGGTAAGCAAACAATGTAGCAGCATTTATGAAAAGAGTTATGATAATTTCATTTAATTGCGTTTTCATAAGGTCGCACTTGCACTGAATCCGACACTTATGTGTTGTCGTCACTTGATCTTTATTATGATACTAGCGACCCGCCCCGGCTTCGCACGGCTATATTATGCATGTACTATACATATAAAGCTTCCTCTTGAATCACTATCTATTTAATAAAAACCGCATCAAAATCCGTTGCATAGTTTTAAAGATCTAAGCATACATATGGACAGACAGCGGAAAGCGACTTTGTTTTATACTATGTAATACATTTAAATCTTCCTCTTGAATCACTCTAAGTATCTATTAAAACAACCGCATAAGAATCCGCTGCGTAGTTTTAAAGATCGAAGCATACATAGGGACAGACAGCGGAAAGCGACTTTGTTTTATACTATGTAATGATTTATACCTACTCTTAAATTATAAGTACAAAGAAATCCTACAGAGCCCGTAGTGCGAGTTTTTTCGTATAGCAAACGTTACTATCACTTTGCGTAGACGAATTTTTTTATGGGAAGAAACATAGTTAGGGGTGCTTTTAAAACTTTTCATACAATTTTCACGTTGACGCTAACGTAATAGTAGTATTTAAAATAATTCCTTTAGAAGACTAATCCTAAACGAAGTGTAATGCGAATTTGATTTTTTTATTTTATGTGTGATTAATAGACTTCAAAATAGGAGGAGAAAAAAGTTCAAAAGTTGCATATATTTTATTTTACAGGTATGTTTATTTATTTATTTGTAATAATATACCTACAACATACGGCGGTTGCGACGCGATTCGGTTTTCATATAAATTCACACACGAAATAAGTAAAATTTAATTCGTTTTACGATTCAAATACGATTTGTTGAATGTCGGAATATTAGACCCTCTGCCCCCTTAGACAAGATTACTTTCCATTAACGATATCGCCAATAGACAGTTTGTAATTGACATAGGCTAATGAAAACCCACTTGGCGTTGCGTTACAGAAAAAAAATTGGTTGATAAGTTTCTTATGTCAATTTCATGTAGTGCTTTTGCCAACTCTTTACAAATAAATCTTTCCATTGGCGATATCGCTAATGGAAAGTTATCTTGTCTAAAGGGGGTTGGCCTCATTATTATGATAGGACGCTACTGAGTACGACGATTTCTCATTATAATACATTTTTTAAATACGAAGGATATGCTTCGTTTCGCTCCGTGGTCCGAATCGACCCATTCCAAAAGATACCGTACCTATATAGGCAATTCGCACTGCTTCTAGTAAGCGGTTCGAATGAACCCATTCAAAACGAGCTCTTGGGCGATTCCGCTCGCGGTGCGAAACGCCCAATGACCCTATTTAAGATGCTTTTATTAAAATATTTTTACATTTTTATTTATTAAAAAAACCACATCTTATCTGCATTACTTACAAATACAAATTATTGTGAGTCGAGTAAGGAAAACACTGAAACTGTGTACACTTTCGGCATTGAACAAGAACGAAAGTAAAATTTTATACCTTTTTTAGGGTTCCGTACCTTAAAAGTTAAAAAAGAAACCCTTATAAGATCACTCTTTTGTCTGTCCGTCCGTGTGTCACCACCTCTTTTCTCAGGACCGGGTGAACCTAGCCAGTTGAAATTTATACCAGATACTGAGTTCTATATAGTCCCTATTAGGTGTATAAAAATCAAGGTCCTGAGTCAACACGATAAAATGAGGCAAATTTAGATTCTCGCGAAAATTTGTAGGTGAGTACCTACCAAAATTTACCTTAATTTTTGGAAACTATTGTGGAATTTTATTATTAAATAAAAAAATAACAAAAAAATACATGCATATACCTATATCTACATTAGACTAAAAAACACACCACTCTTTTGCGTCGCGCAGTCGGGTAAAAAAGTAAATAAGTATAGGTAGATTAGTACAAATTTAATAATTTATTAGTAATTTTTGTTCTATGTATTGCTATTATTCTTTGGCAAGATTAGTACATAGGTAGTTTAGGCAGTTATGGAATCTCGATTTCAACAATGTTCCTTTCATTAAAGTAACAAAGATCAGAAATGCAATAAAAATATCTAGTTTCTACAATGATTTCTAAATTACCTATTAGGTAAGTGGAAAATTGCAATGAATTTATCACATGATCAAGAAAAGTAAGGGTTTATTAATGACGCGTTGGCAAATCGTAAATTTTACGATTTTACCTTTAGGTATCTCTTAGGTTACAGTCGTAAAATTATGGTGGGTAAGAAAATTGTTTTTTAAAGGCGCGACGCAACATTAGTTCATAATCTTTCTAGACAATTTACTAAGCAATAATCGATAAGTACCTGAGACTTTTGTAATAAATACCTCTGTTTCTATTAAACGAATGTAGGTAGCTATAATATTACTCTAAAAGCCAAAATGAGATTAGATCCAGCGAGTATCGATGCTATTATTAATTCATTGTTGTCGTTGATATTCATCTGAACCGAAGTAAGGCTGCGACGATTCCCACGTTACAAATATGACTGTACAATCCACTTATAGATAAGAGATTCAATAGGAAATTAAATTAACTACAGTGTTGGATGAGATGTCGTTTTCTGGTAGCTATATCGTTCGGTGTATTGCTTCTACTCACGAAACTAACGATGTATGTAGTACCAACTCGTCAAAGCCATTCACTATTCCATATGAATTTATCGCAAATAATTCACTATACCTACTTTGTATACATTATAGTTCAAAATAGTATGAAACAGTTTTAAGGTGATACCGAGGTATTGACATTTTCACTGTTTTTCAATTTTTCACAAAATGTAACATCAATTATAATTCGCAACGCTAGAACATAATTGAATACTAAGTACTAAAACCTTTATTGGGCATTGAAACTATCCAAAAACGCCTTAAAAAAGGTTATTGCTAATTGCACTGTTTTTTTAATTTAAGTTAAAAGGGTACCGTGTGCTCCCAACGTAGTCGACTGTTTCCTGCTTGGATAATGACACTAGCACAAATATTTTTGTTGCATAAAACCTATAACTGCCATGACTATGCCCCTATGTCTTGGTTTTTTTCGTTTTCTAATTATCATAGAAGTTAAGATTTAAAAAACAAAAAAAAACAAACATAGAGGCATGGTCATGGCAGGTAAAGGTTTAATGCAACAAAAATATTTGTGCTAGTGTCATTATCCAGGGAGGCGACAGTCGACTACGTTTGTATGGAGAGAGCGTCCGGTCCCTTTCCTCTTAAGATGGTTTTATAAAGCCTAATAAAGGTAGTTATAGCACGTTATAGTTAGACAGTTTTGTTCAGAAATCGCGGTTTACTAAATAATGTTAAAGTTCGATTTCCATTTTACAAAAAAAAAATTGGCGGACATCTAATACGAAATAAATAACATAAAAATATTTTTGGGCAAAGGTAGGTACGGGAAATGATTCGGGTCATGAATTATATTTGTTGTCGTACATTGTTCAATGTATTGTTTGGTATTGTAGATCTATTCATACTATAATTATTATACTTATCTGATTTATAAATACATTAATAACTTCATTATGTCACGATAAACTTATTAATCGACCGTGTAATGATTTATTGAATAAATTACAAGCCTTTTAATATTTGTTAGCGGCGTTTTCGTAATTACAGTATAGGTGATAGGGTGATTTAATTTGTGGCGTCATTAGTTTGGAGCCTGAGGCTGTTTATACCAACTTTAAAGCTCAAAACCTGTGTAACATCACCTATAATTTCGGATTATTTCGTATTTCCGGGTTATAAAGTGTTAATATATTGCAAGCCACTATAAACTACCAACAAAACGAGATTTAATAATTTTATTAGACAAGAAATTCACTCGGTTATACGCGAAGCGCAACTTTATCTCGTCCTATATTTCTACGACCCATGGGCCAAGTTACAGGTAAGTATATAGGATAGGTCCTCTAGCGCGTTCCATTTTCGTATAGAGTTTATGCTCTACCTCATTACTTAGGCGGTAAATATTCTTAACTTTAACTTAACATAGCTTCGCCCCGCGGTTTAAATAAAATAAAATAAAAAATAAATTTTTCAGGACATATTACACATCGCCATCCAGCCCCAAGCTAAGCAACTTAATGCTTGTGTTATGGGTGCCAGATAACGGATAAACTACTTATATACTTTTTTTTGGAAATATATACATATTATACATATAGGAAACACCCAGAACCAGAAACAAGAATTTATGGTCAGCATAAATACTTGTTCCCGGCGGGAATCGAACCCGCAACCTTTCTGCGTCGCAGTCGGGTGTTCGCCCGACGCGCCACAGAGGTCGTCAAACGTCGTGGGTTTCACCCACGTAGCCTTCCTCGATGAATAAAATATCCAACTCAAAGTTTTTTTTTAAATTCGTACCAGTAGTTATCTGAGATTAGCGCGTTCAAACAAACAAAAAACTCTTCAGCTTCAGAATATTAGTATAGATAGGCGAATTAAAAATAAGATAACTAAGATTTAAAGTAAGTAAAATAAAATGTGAAATACAAGTTAAACTGCAGTGTCCGTAAACTTCGCAGCCTACTTTAATGGTCCAGCAATTCAATACCACACCGTCTTCCGTGAAACTTAAATGCAATAAAAACATATATTTACAGAACAGGGTTCAACTTTTTATCTGTTTATTGTATCGTCGATAAAATTGTAACGAGGCTGAATACATATTATTGTTAATATATTGTTTTGGTGATGTGGCTACCGGGGTCGAAAATAAGGCCGTTTCCTGTAGCTCCTACTTCAACTCGACCCAGTTTTTAGTGTTTAGGTGAAATGTAGCGCTGAGTAAATAAATTAAGCATAACAAACATTGTATGAATTGAATGTTAGGTTTATCGAATAGTTTGTGAGTCGTCATAGTTAAAATGTAATAAGTGGAAACGTGTTTCGATGTGGCGTAGTAAACGCGTTTTTTCGGCGCAGTAAGCACAATGATCAACATCCCGGACTGCCAAACACAGGGTTGGGGGTTCGATTCCCACCTCAGACAAGTATTTATGCTTAGATATTTGTCTGTGATCTGGTTGTTTCTATGTATTATAAGTATAAATTTACAAAAAAGGTATATAAGTAGTTTATTCGTTGTCTAGCACCCATAACACAAGTTCAGTTACCTAACTTCGGGCTAGATGGCGATGTGTGGAATGTCCTGCAATATTTATTAAAAAAATCACTCCTACCAGTAGAAGAACGAAGACATAATGTTCCTCGTGCTTCTATCCCATTAGTTGGAGTCCGAAGCACTATTTTATTATTATCTTTGTGTTCACTTTTAAAAAGCACTCTCCTAGCTGTAGGAGAATGAAGACATAATGTTCATCGTGCTCCTATTCATTAGTAGGAGCCCAAAGCGCTTTTAATTTCTTTTCCTGGTGCTCACTTTCAAAAAGCACTCTCCTACCAGTAGGAGAACGAGGACATAATGGTCCTCGTGCTCCTATCCATTAGTAGGAGCCCGAAGCGCTTTTTATTAATTATTCTGGTGCACACACTTTTAAAAAGCACTTTCCTACCAGTAGGAGAACGAAGACGTAATGTGCCGTGTGCTTCTTATCCACTAGTAGTAGCCCGAAGCACTATCTATATATTTATTATCCTGGTGCTCACACACACTTTTAAAAAAATGTAAGAATAATCCCAAAATTACTTGTTTTACTTTAACAAAACTTATACTTTTTATGTAATCTCTTGAACATCCGTTTCCGAAACTATTCAAAGATCATTTGACAGCAATATAGTAATCATTAGAGTACTGACATAAATCTAGTAAATAAAAGGAAGCATATAGCTGTAGATCATGAATGAAGTGACATTGATATGATCACTTTTTCATACTATCAACCTCAAATGCCCAGCCAAAAGTAAATATCAAAATAATTTTGATTAAATACCTATTAAATATCATAATTTGCGATGTGAATGAAGATGTTATTGTTATCGATGACCTTACGCGTAAATAAAATCTATTATATATTTACATTGATAAGAATCAAAAGGTTGAAGATATTTCAATTGTATTTAACATGTTAGATGTGACAGGAATCGAGGTTAGGTCAGTCGAGCTGCACGGATCTACACTCACCTTAGAATCCTTGACCCATCCAGAAGAGGCTACTCAAAACGAACGTATCTCGGTCCTGTCGCCGGCGCTCTACGTAGATAAATAGGTATTTAAAATACCGTTTGGCGTGGGAACCATGACAGCCGTCCGGACCGCGATAACCCTGCGTCTGCGCCTGAACCGCTCGCCTCGTAGCTTAGCCTGTACCGCACCGCATCCGAACTATCTTGCTACAATAATGCATTGTTGCACTTTCGATTTGTCAAAACTGATGTGATAAGTATGTACAGTCACATTACCAATTAGCTGAACCCCACGTGACCCAGAGCTCATTGGCCTTAGAATCACCTTAGAATCCTTGACGCATCCAGAAGAGGCTACTCAAAACGAACGTATCTCGGTCCTGTCGCCGGCGCTCTACGTAGATAAATAGGTATTTAAAATACCGCGATAACCCTGCGTCTGCGCCTGAACCGCTCGCCTCGTAGCTTAGCCTGTACCGCACCGCATCCGAACTATCTTGCTACAATAATGCATTGTTGCACTTTCGATTTGTCAAAACTGATGTGATAAGTATGTACAGTCACATTACCAATTAGCTGAACCCCACGTGACCCAGAGCTCATTGGCCTTAGAATCACCTTAGAATCCTTGACGCATCCAGAAGAGGCTACTCAAAACGAACGTATCTCGGTCCTGTCGCCGGCGCTCTACGTAGATAAATAGGTATTTAAAATACCGTTTGGCGTGGGAACCATGACAGCCGTCCGGACCACGAGAACCGCTCGCCTCGTAGCTTAGCCTGTACCGCACCGCATCCGAACTATCTTGCTACAATAATCCATTGTTGCACTTTCGATTTGTCAAAACTGATGTGATAAGTATGTACAGTCACATTACCAATTAGCTGAACCTGACCCAGAGCTCATTCGCATATTATCTGTAAAAAATATGGTATTTACCTATTTTGTTATTTTTACATTGTATATTGTTTAAAAAAACAGAATCAAGTAACATTACTTTTCAACCTTACAGATTTGCGAGTGAGGTCTAGGTCACGTAAGGTTCAGCTAATTGGTAATGTGACTGTACCTTAATAGGCATGACTGATGTATTTTATTTTATAAAGCTCTATTATATTGAGATTTTATTAACCCTCTGTTCCAATAACAATAATAATTTAATAACAGAATTAAACGATAAAAAAACTAAAATAAAAAACAATGAAAAGTAAACTCTATTTGTTGAGTATGAAGGTTAATCAGCATATATAGTTAAAGGGTGAAAGCAAACAACAGACTTCCGATCAGTCGATATATCAGCGATTTGAAATTAACCAAAAAAAAACTATTGGTGGACAAATGTATCGACCAACTTTTTAATCTATAGTTTGTGAACCCTAGAGAGCGGCTATAGAGACAAGGTTGCACGCTGCGAGATGTCATCTCGGAACCCCCGCTGAGACTCGCGAACAATATTGTCTCTGTATACATTTGAAAATTAAATTAATTCATATTCACTCTCGGTATTAGATACAAATATGTTAGGTGTGAATCAGAGGTAACGGAATGTAGTGTTCCAATGAATAGAGTAGAAATTGAAATGGGTGAAGTGTGGGCTGAAAACACTAAAAATTAAAACCAATTGAGCAAGAGGTTCTACCATATTCGGAACTTAAAAAAGTCTATAGGTACAAGTGCAATAATTGAAGAAAACAAGAGTATTCAAATCACAAAACTAATTTTAAAATCTTTTGAAGGAAGGCAATATATTCTGTGAAAGAGGCTCAATTTACGTACTTACAAAAAAAATTACATAAAAAAATATATAACCATTAATGAATCTTTATTTCTACAATCTCTGAAACTACTGGAGAGATTTTGATGAAACCATAAAATATGTCGATAGGTACATAAAGAATAATGTAAAATACACCCTTCAAATTAAGAGAGCCGACTCTATCTGAAGTGGAAAAACGCAAACAAGAAGAAGAGAAGATAATAGAAGACATCTTTTCTATAATATTTAATCCCAATATTCCCACGGGCTTTCAGCGGGTGAAACCGCAGCGTATAAAGATAAAAAAAAAGAATATTTCAGTCCGTCAGAATATTTCTCCCTAGTTACAAGAGCTACATTTAAATCGTCAAAAATGAACAAGGACAAAACTGCCATATTTATTATCACTATGACTTTGGTTTACACTTGAAAGTAATACAAAACAGGTTAGATGGCTATAAGCAATTACCATTTTATGACTTGTTTCGACAAACTAGCTATCGGTACTAAATTAATGTTTTGTAAATATTGTATACAGATCGGTATAACAGTTGTAAAACTTAGTTGCGCTAAAATATTTTATTTTATATAAAAGTTATAGAAAAACTGTCAAAAATATGTCATCCTTAGGTTTAACCTTAGGTAGCTGATACTTAGGATATTGATAATACCTTTTATTTCTAAAATGCTTATTTACCACTTACTTTAATAAAATCGGAATCATAAAAGCAATTTTTTGTAACAGCGTCTCCCATTTATGTCATCTCTTAACTTATTATTAATCCAAACCAGTTTAAAAAAATGAATGGATTCAAGATAGAATCTATCGGATGAAAATTGGGGGGAATCGGTAGTCATGGAGCTCTTACGACGAGATTCAACATAAAGATACTGTAGCATCATAATAAAGCAACAGTTAAATCATTAAACGCGTTCCATAGATTGTTATCACTGTTTTTATAACATTACAAACAGATTTTTAAAAGTAACGCCTGTGTAACGTTTAGATTATTACAAACAATAAATCAGAGTGGGCAACTGCCATTTAATTTATTTAATGACAATTGCAAACAAAATATAAGTACCTATAGATAGATACCTAAATGAAATTGATTGATCACATTACTTTACAACTCTAAAAACTGGCACTATAAATATATAACAGCTCTACACTTAGTGTTTTAGTTTAATTAAGTAGTTTATCTAATATTTTATTTAAGTCTATGACGTCTCAATAAAACTTCAAAATAGCAGCGTACCTACAATATCCTACAAGATCAGATGGTCCGTTTCGATTTATACTTAGATAGCATCTCAAAATCGAAAGGCTCTTCGTATTTTGCATAACGTTTTAGTTTAAGTTGTAGCACAATGCCCCATGACCTACAGCGAGACGACTTCGATGGACAATCTATTGAGCTCGTAGGAGTCGTAGGTCACAATAGATTCATACTTATTTCAATTGAATTTAAATAGGCTATACATAAAATAAGTCACGTTTTGTAGATAATATTATGATCTAAAAACATAAATACGATTTGGATTTTGTCCAAAACATATTATTATTTAATGGTTCTTCTGAATGTTGAAATATGGTAATATATTCGTACCTAACTACTTTGTGATTTCTGTGTATGCAAATCAAACAGTAATTAAACCTAGCAGACGTCATTTATATTGCGAAAAAAAAATTGAAAGCTTTTGTACGCGAAAAACACATAAATCTTATTGTTGTCCAATTGGTTTAACTTCCTGTTTCGACCGGTCTCTCTCGATCCAATACTCCCAAATAGGTGTCTGATATTCTTTTTCTTTAAATAATATAAATAGAGCAAAAACTCGCGGTGAGTTTGTTTTTTATGGTTAAGCTGGTGACCTTGCAGTGAAGTGGTTTACTGATACTGATAAACAGTTACTAAAAAAAGAAGAGTGTGATAAATCGCCGCTATTTAAATACCTTCTCGCATGTAGATATAGCGCTTATGCAAAACAAATAAATTTAAAACCGTGAGCTTCCCTTACCGATCAAAATGGTAGCAGGTTAACATCATTCAGAAGACGTTCATGAAGAACCACTTTTACTTTTATTTAATAACTAAGCTATTGAATATGTATGAGAGAGTTGCGGTAAATAACATCATTCGTTCTTTATTAAGTGTTTCGTCATTACTATTTTGTTCGTCAGTAGGTATCTGTCAATAAAAATTGGTGTTCGCTGAGCATCGAGATTACATAGTAATGTTTCGGTGGACGTGTTCGCCTTGCTGGCACAGTGACGACATGTTGCCTTAATTACTGAATTCTGTTCGCCACGTTAATATTAAATTAACAGCATCTTGCCATCCATTTAAGAAAGACGTGTTGATTTATGTAGTGTGTCTACATTTCAATAAAATCAATTCATTTATACTTGATCTACTTCTTTTATGGTAACACGCATCTTGTACTTGTAAAAGTAGGTTTCTAATTTTCTAATATTTCCACGTTTATCGTTTTTATCTATCCGTGTCAATAGTAAGTAAGTTACATGATTCTTCTCAAACAAGTAGGTAGTAAATACTAAACATGATTACAGAATAAACGAAAATAACAAAATTGCATTTGATTGTTCGAGTACAAATTTATGATATCGAGAATTAATAACCTCTGTGAGAAAAATATTGCGTGAATACGCGGTGGCTTTTAAAATTTTTATGTATAACCAACATCAATCATCCGTCGTTAAACAATCAACTTTCTTTTTTTACAAGCGTATTGTTTATTATGGCTATCTAAATTTACATAAGTGACAAGTCTATTAAAAGAATACTTCGGAAGAGGAAGCTTTTTATTTGGAACTAATAATCATTGGAAATCTTTGATGAGCGGAACTAAGATAGGTAAAGAACCAATACAGCAGTATTTCCTAAAATAAATATAGATGGGCGTTATGATACTAACTAGAAGACGCCGAAAATTAGGTCGATAATCCAAAAAACGTCTAACGGTCTTTGGGCTAAAATTAAGTTTGGAATATGCATTTGTTCAAGCGGGCTATTTTGTGGTACAATGGTTTTATCTTCGGTTAGAAAGTCGCTTATCAATTCAATTGTCGGAGCCACGCCTGCGCTCGTCACGGCCGTGCTGGGGCCCCATGCCTACATCATTGCAGTAACAATTCGAACGCCTATTATTGTGATGAGATGTCAAAATTGAATAGCTTGGGACTGTTTGGTACCTACCTACTTTGGCATAACCTGCTCGTTCTTTATTAACAATTATAAATTACTAAAGCCCGTTTGCAGACATATTTGAATAACTAAGGCTTTGTTAACACGGTATTAGTAAACTTATATTTCTGATTATATCTGCGGTTAAAAAAATATTATGAAGTGGATTATGCAGGTGGCTCTAGCTATTCTCTGAAGTATATCAGTAAACTACCTATACTTGCTTCCTTTGGTATTCTTGAGGATGTTTTTTATTACCGTATTAAATTCGATTTTATTTTCTTATTCATACCTACTAACAGTAAATTAACAACCGAGTTTTATTTAATAATTCATCAAAAGTCATAAAACAGCCGCCGTACGATGACACCATCATTTATTAATTTAGTCATCATAATCAAAGATTTTATATTATTCATACTTATATCTTACTTTATGTCTTTACTTCGATTAAATTACTTTTCAAAACTGCTACAAATTAGTAGGTAAACATTGAAGTAAACTTACATTGATCAACCTCTGAAGTAAGTTTTTTAAGCAAATATCATTAAGAAACGTATAAATACCCACCTTAAATTCTATACCTTTTTAATTGTTATGATCTAAGTTAAAATAGAACTTATATCTATAAGTTCTATTTTACCTTAGCTTCTATCTATCTAGATAAGAATCCTGTGTAGGTACTTATTTCATAACAAAAAGTAATTAGTGGCAAAGTACCTAATTGTCATACTGTGGATTTATGTACAATACATTTGAATTTCAAGTAATGAGGTGATGCAACTAATACGTGCCGAGGCAATGAATATTAGTCCATTACAATTACTCTTTAGCATCTTCAGTACCTGCAAGTTCTGATTTTGTTACAAAAGACGCATAAAGAAGTACCTAAACTAACTGAATGTCTATGAATAATTACCTGGATTTCGAAAGGTCTTAAAATTATTGCTAACGCTTAGTTAAGCCCGTGCTTTTGGGTCTAGAAAAGTAAAATTTAGCTAAGAGTTATACTTATGATTTACATTAAACTTCGAAACTCCGCGTCGCTAAATTAAAATGGGCGTGGGCTGGACATGTGTGTCGAAGGGGAGACGGAAGGTGGAGCAAAGCTGTTCTCGAATGGAGACAAAGAATCGGGAAGAGAAGAGCTCATGCTGGGGCAGCGTGGTCCAGAAGGACCGGTGATAGGACGTTGTGGAGAGGCGTTGGAGAGGCATATGCTCAGTAGTGGGCTAATACATGCTGCTGAAGAAGAAGAAGAAGAAACTTCGAAGCTCGTTTAGCACCACCCAGGAGACACGTGCAGGGCTATGGTTAGGTAACTCCTGCGGACGCGAGCTTTAGATCGTCCCCCAAAACTTATGACAAATGTTAGTATGGAGGAATGTTTCAAATTAATCGGATCTTCTTCTTCTTTGTATCGATAGCACAAAATAAAGGGGAATTGATTAGGTAGATTCAGATCCACCCACACCAGTGTGCTGCCGGGTTTTTGGCGTTGTTATCAAGTCAGCCAATGTACAGCTATTAGGGCTATCTAGAGGAACAGGTCAAGAGGAGTAGCATAGTTTGCTCGGAACTTAATAAGAATTCGTCGAATAAAAGTTTGAATGAAACTTCGTCATTTTTATAGTTAATAAAATGAAAATGTCATGGTAAATAGTCCAACTAGGTCCTATTTATTAAATAGGTAATTCTAAACGGTACAATTTGAAGGTTATGAAAGGAAAAAAACAATGCAGTTTGTTACATCCTGATAGTAATCAATAATTTCAAGGTTTAAAAATCCGGTACGAATTCAAGCCGTTAGACAAGGTTAACATAGACGAGGAAGACATGAGAAATTAAACTGTTCGTAAAATACATAAGACACTTGATTAACAACACCTAACAATAGTCTATCTAAGCTACATCATTATTCATGATATTCTTACACCGTATCTAACACAGACTAGATAATTACTTACAGCCAATATAAATTCATAATAGACACCTACAACCAACTGACGTCATTTAGTTAAAATTCTGAAGCTTTAATTAACATAATTAACATTAATAATTCATCACAATCTATAAATGCCTATTATTGGATTCATTATTATCGAATAAATAAGATCTGTGAATTAAATTGATGAAGTCGATCATTAAAGTTACGCGTTGAAGTCTTTTGTATGGAGGAAAAGAAAAGTGACTGCGCTTTGTCATCCTCCAGATATAACGTTACAATTTAATGAGTTCTTATTTACCTATATGTAGGTATTTACGAAAAATTATTATCTCTACTTTTAGTCAGTTTACAATGGAACCTTTTTGACGTGATAACGTTTTATAAATTGATGAACACCTGCAATTTCAAAAAAGTGTGACGTCACGCGTCGTTACTGGAACGCCTCATGTTATTGACAAGGTAACTATAGCAACGTTTTATCGTTGCCATGGTTACCATCAATGTTTTCTTATGACGTTATCACGTAAAATTATCGTCCGGAAACAGACTTTGCAGACAACCATTTTTTTTTAATACAAATAAGCCAGCAGCGTTTGATCGCTCTCACATGCGGTCTTGCTGTTAAATTGCGTTCAAATTGAATCAAAGAAAATACCTACTATGGTAAAGTTAACTGATTCCTTCAACTGAACTCGTTTTTTTTACTTTAAGCGCAATTAAAAAGTGACAGTTAAGATATACCTATCTGCTAGTAGTTGTTCCAGGCACATTGTGTATTAATAAATAGGTAAGTAGATATATTTATATCGCTCGCTATGCAGCACACCCATGTCTGTATCGGAACCTGTCCGAGGCAGTTCGTTGCAGGAGTGACCGTTCTTTGTCCGAGTCGTCCTAGACAGCCGCCGCGCAGCGCATTCATGCATAGTAAGTAATTACAGTGATCAGCGGCAGGTGGAATCGCACGCGCGCGCATAGAAATAGAAAGGCACATTGCAGTAATTATTTAGTACAGTTATCCGTAATGGGCCGTTTTGCGAAGGTTGTTAAGTAAATAAGCAGCGAGCGTCCTGCTTTTCCTGCCGGGTGCGCGCGCGACACTCACGCACGCGAGCGTCTTGCTCTCCTGCACACAGCGCATGCTCTCTACACAATAACCAACGTTAATGCCTCTTAATACGAATTCTTCTTATATAATGCTTGGATTAATTTACTAACATACCTCTGACTGTATGCAATTATTATAGTTCTTTGTACTATTATTTCAATAATTAAAAATTCTTTAGTATTCTTACTCACCTATATACTTTGGAATATTGGTTTTAAAACGTACTATTAAAAATAACTACTCTATTAGGCACTATGAATATAATCAATTTAATCTAGCTATGAATGTTTCCGACAACAACCAGTACTATTAATAAAATATAAGTATTATTTTTGTGCAAAACATTTAGATTCAGGGTACAATTAGCATACCTCTACCCATGCTATTAACATTCGCAATAGGTAGGTATAATAATAAATTAGCTTAGTTTTTCATATTAGTTTTATAAACCACACAATCCTGTTTGGGTAGCGCCACTTTTTTATACTACCTACTGCGGTCCTCGCCGCCTAGCCCATAATAATTATTATAGATCTGCGTAAGTTTTAAAGCTCAGAGTAGTGGCTTCCGATTCCCCATCGCGTCTCGTCTTAATCAACATTGTCATTTTTCTCTTTTCCGCTTTCTTTAAAATTATTTATCTTTCTTACTTCCGTAAGCGCTATAATTTCAGTGGTCGAAGTGCATCCACGAACCGCTCAACATGCTTCCGTCCTGCTAAACCTTCTCTTAAGTATCACTCTACGAGTAAGTAAGTAGTACTCATTTACTTTACACAGTGAATATGAAACTATCTTTCTCGTCTTATGGCTCTTTATATGTTTCATTTTTAATGTTTCTTGTGTATTGTACAAATAATGTCTGTATATCTATAAGTATTAATAGCTTTAAGGCGCTGATTTTATGTTTTATTTAACCTACTTTTGGATAAATCATCAAGGGAGACATGATTCCTAAGGATAAAACTGTAAGAAAAAGAGTTTTATTTGTATATGAATTTAGAACTCTATAGGCACCATTCTGATTACGATTTAATTTAGGTATGTCGCATACGTATTTAACTTTATTTAATCAAAATATTTGCTTATGTAATAGAGATACGTTATCTACAAACGTGTATTCCTAATTTCCTACTTTACGATAATGTAATATATTGAATTGATTGTGAACTATCACATGATGACACGAGTGCTGCGGGCGATGTCGGGCGTGAGACAAGTTGTGAGACGGCTTGCGGGCGTTCCACTCCCGGGCAACGCGCCTGGTCTGGTGGGGACCCAGGTCGAGGGTTAACCGATACTTTATTTTGAATAATTTATATGTCCTAGCGATAGACGCCGTGCTCTCCGGCTCGTACTGTTTATGGTAATGTGGTATAATCTCGCATTGCAAATGTGCTGAATATGTCGCCACTCGAAGTGGTCCTGGGATAAAACACCACTTACAATATAGTTACTTATTTATATTTTATTTGCTGTAGAAATAAGACTCGGTCTAGAATTATATATTTTATTCTTTAAATGCTTTGCATATTGCGACTCTCTTTACCCTTTGCAGTGTTGACATTGTAATGTGATTACAATCGTAATCAAAAATATATGTTGTGATAGCCTTCAAGTTGCCAGATATTTATTAAAACCCAAATTAATTTAATTAAATCCGTGTATGTTCGATGTTCATAAAAGTAATTCTTATTAACGTCAACCGGTCACTAAATCACAATCGGAATAATAACAATCGACCGATCGTCGAGTAAAATTAATTGAAACGTTTCGAGACCACTACCATCCTTGGAGAAACAACTCGCATTCGTAGGTACAACGAGTCAAAAATCACTTTTAAGAAATTGTCATTAATCAAAATTAATGGAGTTATTATCGCACTGGAACTTTCAAAAAATATTTATTATGAACATAAATCAGTATTAAGGGTCGGCCGTAACGAAGCAACGCAGCTCGAGTATCTAGGACGAGGAAGGAGTGCGCTGCAATTACTGCGCGTGTTCGATCGACTCTCGCGCAGCCACCCGCCCGCGCCGCCATCACCACTCGCTCGTTATAGTTATCTCAATTAAACATTACCACTCAAAATGATTAACTTCTTAAGATAAAAAATAAATATTAGACAACTAGGTTTGAAGTTCATAATAAATGAGAACACTGAAGATGAAACATTAACATTTACCTATTTTCTAATTACTTCCACGGCTCTAGTCATAACGCGTGTTTTATAATAGGCACCTATGTATTTTGGTGATTCATAAAAAGTATCAAGATATCTCTTAATCGATCGAAAGTAACTTTATACAAAACAGCGAACAATATGACGTGATATTTTTAATAGATAATGATGTTGATGAACGACAGCGCCACGGTCGGCCTGCGCGCGCGCACCGTGGGAACAATATTTCGGCTACGAGCTCGGTTTTGCAATCACTTTGTATATTTATTAAATTGAACATCTTGCCATAAATGTACCATTACATTGTTCTCCATAACGATTATTTAAAATAAACATTTCATTCAAATAAGAACAATATTTTATGTATAAAATTGGAATAGCTACTTTAGGAGAATTTAAGTAACCATAAAAATCGAACAAAGCAAGTCCGAGGAATTATATATCGCCTGTCAAGAGATAAAAGGAAACATGGAAATATAGAGTTCATATTATTTTCAAGATTAAGAAATCGAGTCACCATCGTTCGGTAGTGGCAAGTGAAGTGAGCGTACTTTGATTATAATTGGCAATATTTTAACAAACAAAGTAGTGCCGGGGGCGGGGTGCCGACATATTTATGTGACCTGCGGCTGACTGACCCGGCCGTAGTTGCCAAATTAACGAAAGCTCACGCAGGTCGGCCGAGACACTTTCTACTGGCCCGCATGCGTACCAACATTTTCATTATCGATCGCTTTCATAATTCAACTGACATTTTTCTTCCATTCAATTGCACCGCAGAAAAAATTACCATGGGCGCGTTTATTAACAGTTTTAATCGTTATTAAGAAACCTTATTTTTTATCGATCTTTACTGTTGCAAAATACGAATGCGCCTCATTTTTAACATTATAGGCAGTAAGTATAAACAATTTTACTAATTATGGATGTAGCTAAGTATATTTGGGACCATAAAATACTACTAACTTATCTCTATGTTATAGTTGCGAGTACGATTGCAAAATATTTATTTTCGGTGTCTGTCTATTAACATTTGAATTTTTCTGTAATGACATCAATGCCGATCCGCTAATACATATTTATAAGCATTATTATTTATGGCACTACTTATAATAAAACATTGAAAGTCCTCGACTGACTTACGTTTGTATAAATAAAATGACTATTGTATTTTCTCTCTAAGATGAATAATTGCGGTATGTAACTGCATTACGATTTTGAATTTTATTTTCGATAATCTAATGCATTGCTCATTATAATCTTGATCTGTATATTTATTTAATTCACCTAATAAAAACAAGTAGCAACGGATATACTTTTAGATTTTAATCCGTCTCAGATCGCCTACACAAGGACATAAATATGTAATGCCTACAATAAATATTTCAAAAACTGTTTCCGTAGCTATTCGAAAACACTAAACTGTTAATACCTACACCTGTAACGTATTTCTGCCCATATCAGAATTTTCATAGATACACGACTTCCTTTATTATAAATGTGGATAAAAAACGTTATCGTGCTAGCCATTGTTTTTTATGTGAAAAGAATTGTATGAATTTTTATAGGAGGAAGGTGGTAGTGTTTATTGTTGGATAGCATTTTCTTTGGAAATCATAAGTAAATACACAACAGGAAATTCGGCATTGTCTCGGCTCAGTTATTTTATGTCTCAATCCGTATTATTTCAGTATTGTTATTATTAAAATATTCTTTACCGAATTTGGATTTGTTGAAGTGTTTATTGATAATTGTTCGATCTGCAAGATTATTCCACTGTTACCATAAAGACTTCCAATATTTTTTATCCAATTTCTCTGCTGTTAGCTTTGAAAGTAGAGAAACGCAAGTATACACAACTATTTCAATAATTAAAAAGACGTAGATATCGTCTTTTTTGTTTGTTTTGTATAAATATGTAGCAAGGCAATTAAGACCAACATTTAACAGACAGTCATTTTTAAATGACCGCCATCGCAGTTTTAAAGCAAACGTAAATTTTTGCACGAAACTGTCATTTGTTAATTTTACTACGGGTTTACTGATCATAAAGGATCACGGTAATTATGTTGATGGTTATAGTTATAGCCGTCACAAATACTGACGACAATGGTTCCTCGAACGGAGAAAGTAGATAAACAATATATACCTATAGCATAAATCATTTGTTGTGGCAAGAAGATAAGAATTTATGAAATAGCGTGTGTTTGGCGAATGGTACAACAAGAGTATGCAACGATGTGTGACACGTACATGACGATGAAATGTACGGGATTGTAGTCGTCGTCGCCTGCTGTGAGCACATTGCGAGCTTACATCGCGCGGCACCTCTACGTGAGCTTTCGGTGAGTAGGTAAGTATTGATCGTAGTCTGTAGCTAATAAATAACATATCTCACAATGAGATTTTCATTTCTAAATAATCTAAGTGATTGCTTTTCATTTATATACAAAACTAGCGACCCGTTCCGGCTTCGCACGGCTATATTATGAATGTATTATACATATAAACCTTTCTCTTGAATCACTGTATCTATTAAAAAAAACCGCATCAAAATCCGTTGCGTAGTTTTAAAGATCTAAGCATACAAAGGGACATAGGGACGGCGAAAAGTTACTTTATTTTATACTATGTATACTATGTATTCATAACTTTCATAAATCCATCAAATATTAATACAAAATTTTACATATTTTAGAATAATATGTAGATTTTTGGATTTTGACTGATTTTTCTTAGATTCGGACTCGAAATCCGAACATGATACTAACTTCTTGTATAATATCACTCTTTAATCTTTATTAAACTTCTAAATGTTGTAGCATAATTTATTCAATTAAATTAAAATTATCAACAGGAGCTCATAAATTATATCTATTAGATACTGCATTTCTAGTTAGATAGACTGCACTAACGATATCAATGGTATACCTAATAATGTATCTCGTTAATGTATATTTATGCATTTAGCAAAATTCAATTTCCTCAAACAAAGTGAAGTAGGACGATCTGATATAAGTGGCTATTGAAAAACGAAACCATAGCAATAATCAGCGCGCAGTAAAAAGGTCGAGTCTTACGGCCACTTGCGACAGCACTAAGGCCACCATATTGTATTCACAGGAACTTACGTTTGCAAAGAAATGATCAATAAATTGGTGCTGTCAATAAAGATATCGATCAAAATTACAGGGTTCCGATGATTTAACAAATATGAGCGGATCGCCTGCGTGGGGCTTGCAGGGTGGCCGAGAGGCTCTTCCATGAAACTGTAATGTTATGGCTCTTAACAATAATTTAGCTTGTCCATGAAAGCTGCACCAATTTCTTTAATTGCCAACTTGAATTGAGCTGTTGGAGTCACTTAATTAAACACAAGAATCTCTTTATTTGTATACAGATTTTACGGTGCTATTTCATTTGCAGCTAAAGGTATAATTATTATTGTAAAGCATATAAACACGATCAGGGTTAATGACTTCCATTGCTTCGAAAGTACAGGTAACTAAAATAAAATATTATAGGTAGGTACTTAATTAAAATTATTGTAAAGTACGTTTAAGATAATGCAATCATATCGCCTGTAACCGATCAATAATATGAAAACAAGTAGTAGTTGTAACCGTTAAATTTATTTTACGGGTCGTTGCAGCTTTAAATGAAACGTAGAGTAGTGGTTTTGACGGTAGGTGTATAGGAAGAGAATCGTTTCCGATAGCAAAACAAACTAATCGTACAAGTGTAGAGACGCGTGAACCTCAAACAAGTAACAATGAGGGTCGGACAGCTTAGTGCGTAGTGCTAATGGCAGAGCGTGCGATACTCCCAATAAAAAGTTGAGTGAGTCTCATTAACGCCTTGCGCAACCTCGAAAGCGGCCCTTGGGGCGTTCGTTGCCAGAGACAAGCAACGCAAATTACTTTGGCACCGTTTGACGGCGGGAAATTTCATTACCACGAGCACATATCATTATTATCTCGCTGGCAATCTACATATTTTACCCGGTAATAAATGCGCGGGTAGTTTCACTTTCGGACACTGGTTTTCGAAAATGACCCGACTTTATAAATTTACAGCGCGGAGCTCTCGTGAAGGGCGTGCTACAGTTTTAAGTGAATTTCTTTTTGACCTCTTGCTCCAAGGCGGTGCTATTTGCAATTACTTGCTTACTGTTGACATTCTATTTGGGGTAAACTACATAAATGACATTTACAAACCCGTGTCACCAAGTTGAAGAAAACTTAAAACCACAATTTTATCGACTGCGCAATCTTGCACCAACCAATTCTATAGTAAGTAGGATGAAGCAGGTATATATTAATACCTACCTAGATAGGATAGATAGATATAAATGCAGATATCTAGATATATATCTGCATTTATATTATGTATGTCCATAATAGGGCAGTACTTATTGTTATCTAGGTTCTTAAAAACGTCAAGAAATGCAACAAATAACACAACTTACGCCGCAAAATACGACAACGACAACTACGACTGCTCTGCTGTGTTTCAAATGTTAGCAGCTTATTATCGTCACTTCTCATTTTATAATAATGTCCTGAAAATGTAAAAATAAACAATGTTAATCACAAATAAGTATTAAAGTAAACAGTGCGGTAGTTACAGCAGTCAAGTGAACGATGGAAAGCAATTACTTTACGAGTCGCAATGTAAAATTAAATATTAGACTTTTCAGGTTAAATTGTATCAAGTTACATCTCGTTACTGTCTCTCTGACAACGTAATGACAGTGGCCCGCCCCTTGTAATCATGGTGCGTGATTTTTACCCTACATCACACTTTGGAATCATTTTGTGAATTTAATTTTTGGAGGATATCAAAGTACTCACACGTTTACTCTCGCCGGAGCACGCTAAGCGTATCATTACTTGAATTGAAGCCTGTAATTACTTGATCGAGTTGGTGTAAAACTTTACCAAAAGTAGTATACGTAATCGGGAACACGACTACCATTGATTAATTGTTTAAATGTGAGCGATAAGCTCAGACACTTTTAAGCGGTTTCATAAAAGTTTTCGGCATAAAATTACCTGAATATTTTAAACTTCGCAAGGTTGACACAACGGCACACTAATGCTTATTACTGTTGATGTATTTCTATATATATTTTTGTTCAAGTACATTCAATCAGAAGAAGTAGGTACTTAGAGTTTGCTTATATACCTACAATACGGGTGAGATTTACATATTTTCAAGTATTAATTAAGTAAAAACTACAGTTTTTGTGAAGTTTCAATAGTAGTTTCAAGGGTTAGGAACTTCAGTACAAGTTCGTACATTTGATTGTATTTTTGTGATAAGTATTTGAAACAGAAAGTTACAGGGCTACATTCAGTTATAATCTGCATAAGGTAGTTAACTAGGTAGCTAAGGCAGATGAAACACATGCTCTTGACTGACGTGCTTACCTATAATTCCATAGTCCTGTAGAATCAGATAGGTCAGCAGCTGTCGACGCAGCCATGCCGCAACCACTCTCGAGATGCCATCTGTAATTATTCCACGTCACCGAAAAATTAACGCAAGGATACGATAAAACCAATGTGTAATGCGATAAAAACCCGTCGTCGTCGGCGAGAGAACAACCCGAGCGAAATGGAACGTCAACGTGAAGGTTGATGTGTCGCCGAGGGCGCGGAGAAATGACGGGTCAGTCCGTTGTGCAAACCTGTATACTCGTTGTAAATCGATTACATTTCATGTTCTGCTCCGAGTAGGTACATATACATCGCGTGACGAACTTTAATTACCAAAGGTGTCGATTCGAAAATCGCAAACAGAGAACGATTTAAATATTGCTGAGAGCAAATTATTATTTAAATAAAAAGGAGCGAAGCTTTTTTCCTACATATTTTTGCTTTTCCTGTACTTAAATGGTCAATTCACTTAACTGGTTCCATTTTTGTACTGAGTATCGCAGTTTACTGAAATGGATATTAATGAGAAAGGTTATTTGAGTAGATAGAAGAGTGTTGATCGTAGGCCGGTCAGTTCACAGCGCAATGCGAGCAGGCTGAAGGGCTCCGCGTATCTGGTCGAGTATCTCACGCTTCGCCGCCACGCTTCTCACCTCTGGACGCCCGCCACCTGCACGTTGTAGTACGACCGCGATGCTTTATCGCTTGCAATCGCACCACTCATCTATTACACGAACCTTACCCACTAAACCGAATGTCGATGACCCATTCGACCTTATCCCTCCTTATAGGGAATTTACGAGTGACAGCCGCGTGCAATCCTCCTTGTTCTCTTTCATTATTCTCTGTGTTAAGAGGTTGGATCATTCACACGACATAGAATTTTTAACAAGTAAAGTTTCTTACTAATTTTAGTAATTTAAATTTAACCTGCTAATTTGAAACAGAACCCTAGAGATTCCTAGCTAAGACCCAAACAAAGAAATTAAACCTTTGTTTTACAAAGCATGCATTTATCAAAGAATACATTACTTACTAATACAATACTCCTTATCTTTGGAAATCAATGTTCATGCTGATCAACTGATGTAATTTATACCTATGGTAAATTTATTGCTTCTTTATGGTCAACGGGTAATGACGAATACAAGTACCAATTTAATAAAGGTCTAAAGTTAGGTAATTTTAAATGACAGAGTTTCAGCAATCACCGTCCAATTAGAATCTACAAATGAAATTAATTAATTTTGGTCTTAGGTCTTAGTCACTGGGAATCTGGCATTTAAAAGTCCACTGATATCTAGACTGATCAGTCAAGCAGTAACATCTAGATTGACTGAAGCATTATAATCTAATCCTATTTCAATATCACTTTTTATGTGTCTGTTAGTTTTCGGTGGCTGAACATTGGTTGCATCCTGCTTGACGAGTCTTAGATCGACGGCTTTCACCAGCTAATTGTTTAATGCAACGTCAAATAACTAGATAACAATGCTAACTTGTCTGTCCACATTTCAAGCTTCTAAAACTGATATTTGCATACAGTCGATTCGAGATCGGTGACTGCATTAAACTGTCATGCACTCGATTATTATTTTAATGGCATAAACGTGAGGCGTGTCGAGAACATTAATTATTTAGAATCGATTATTTGTTTTTCTTAATTGCCAGATACCAGTACTCGGTGCTTACTTGCTGTAAGCATAAAAAACTTTGACATACATAGTATTAGATACCTAAATAAATAAACTACCTACCTACAAATAAGTAGTTCTATTTTTAATTCTTTTGATAATTCAATTAATCTCAGTGAACTTTATTAAAAATAAAAATAGATTAAAAAATATGTATTTAAATCATATTGTGAATTAAATACAGGATCAGGAAGACAAAAACCATTATATTAATTAAATAAATTTACTTATATGGTTTAGTAAATTTAATTGATTTAGTCCATAAATAAAATTAATTAATTAAATTGGTAAATTTGGTACATGGGTAAAAATATTTAGATTTATCGTTTTTTTTAACGCTGTTAACTATTAACAATAATTAATTCAATGAGAGTAGTTATTTTAGTAGTTAATTTTGCCGTGTAAAACTATTCTATTTTCTATTCCCTCGGCTAAGAATTGTGATTAGAGCCTTTATTTCCGTGGGTTCATAGAAGGCGCTAAAGGACCTAGGAGATGTGTTGTATGATGATGGTACCTTGGATACTCCACTTCACGTGATGACAGGCTAAACTATCCCTAATTCCAATGTCAGTTCGACTCATTTTGGAGTAGGAGCTCTACCAGAGACTTACTGCGCTGCGCCAATCTTCTAAATAAATTGATAATATTATTATTGTCCATATACCTAGGATATTAATAAAAAAATATATCATACTAGCGACCCGCTCCGGCTTCACACGGCTATATTATGCATGTATTATACATATAAACCTTCCTCTTGAATCACTCTATCTATTAAAAAAAACCGCATCAAAATCCGTTGCGCAGTTTTAAAGATCTAAGCATACAAAGGGACATAGGGACGGCGAAAAGTCATTTTATACTATGTAGTGATTCGTAGACTGGATTCTGTTATACTTAACGTTATTGTTCCAGTAGTTCGGAATAAGCCGACATATTCATCTTGCGGTCTAAATACCCCATCACAATGCATCAGCGCAAAGCAAGTGAAGGGCACTCGGAATTCTCGGATTATTTTAACTTGTCTTTTTCAATGTCAGCATTTAAAATAATTGCATCACAATTTTAAAATGCGAGGCTTTTGCTCTTAAGGTTTTAAGTGTCGTTTAATAAGATTATTTCCTGGAAATCATGATATACTTTTATCGGGGCGTGCGTTGCGGTAATGGATATACAATCGCCTATGTAGCGGGAGGGATTAGCATTTATCAAAGTCCTCCTTTGCGATTACTCCAACGGTTATATGAATTAGTAATGTGCGGTTAAAGCGGATAGCGGAGTTCGTATTGTTACGATTCTAAGAACAATAACAGGTTAGGTAGTAAAAGTGTACTGTCTTTATTTAATATTATTTTACCGAGAATTTAATTACCTTAGTACAGTTTGCTACTATAATACTATCAACAAGTTTGGGGTTACGACCTTCTTCTAATAGACGTTACACACAAACTTAAATACTTGAATTAAAAGTACTCAGTGTGATTATTATTTTCAACATGTTAGCTATGTCTTTATTTGGCCGAGAAGTATAAGCCGCCACACCAACCGACGTGGGTTCGATCTACCGGTTACGTTGTTATAATGTTCAAATAGTGCTGCACAGGATTGTAAACGGCGGCGGGCAGAGACCTTTGACCGTGGATTGTACTAAATTAGTAGTTTACCGAATCTCTATAAAACGCCTCTTCTCAGGAACATTTTCCTACTGCACAGAAGTGGGTAAGATATAAACAAGCGAAACCTTATAAATTTAAAGTATTTATAGAGCTTTTTGCGAGCAAGCTTATAAACTCACAGCACACAGAACAAGTACAATACCCACGCTGTCGATTCAGTTTATCGAAGAATGAGACCATAAAATAGACGACACACGCTCGTGACCGACTCGGCCTTCCACTCTAGCGGTCCACAATTATTTATATTAAAATTGCGGAAAAAACTATCTCCTTCTCTTTTATGCTTATCGACCATTGTTTAAGTCGGAAATTATTTAGACAATTGATGGCCAGATTGGGTATGTCATTAAAAACACGCGGCGGTAGAAGTTAGCGTGGGTTGATGTCTATTGTCGAAAGATACCACGTATGTAACTATACCAGTGACACAGAATGCTTCTTCAAATTAGATTTAAGAAGTGGACTGCCAAACACAGGGTTGCGGGTTCGATTCCCGTCTCAGACAAGTATTTATGCTTAGATATTTGTCTGTGGTTTGGTTGTTTCTATGTATTAAAAGTATATATTTACAAAGGAAAAGTACATAAGTAGTATATCTGTTGTCTAGCAACCATAACACGAGTCTAGTTTCTTAGCTTGGGGCTAGATGGCGATGTGTGGAATGTCCTGCAACTCGTAGTGCAGAAACTGGCAGAATTGGTCGCGCAATCTTCGGGACTTGACGAGACTCAACAAAACGCTGATGGTTTTTTAATCGACGCACCCTCCGTGTGGCTTGATTATGCGACTAATCGTGCCGTTTCAAAGCTTAAGTTAAAGCTCGATACGTACGATATGCTATTAACGATACAATCACACGATGCTGCTAGTGTTACGAAATAAAAAATATTATAATATTTTATTACTCAAGTTCGTTTGCATAAAATATAAAAGGAGTGTGAGAATTTATTTTTTATTTATCTGCTTCGATTGACCATCAATTATAACGCAACTATGTACCAAACGAGCCTAGCTTTAATGTAACAGGCTATAAGACTATTAGCTATATTTAGCATCATTTTGAGATGTGCTTGGCCCAGATCGATTTCAATTTATGATAACGCATAAAATTACAATATTTTATATGCAAATTTAAGACGATTTGATTAACACCTTTTTTAATTAATCAGTTAAATCGTTTGTAAATTTTGGTTGTTGGCAAGTTAAAATCAAAGTGTATGTAAATTATTTTTACAGTTCAAAAATGTGACATCAAAAGGTTTTTAGCATAAATAGTTTTCAATAAGGGTTTCCGAAAGGGTTTTCTTGTAAAATGTAGTGGACATCAAAGCATTCATAGGCAAATGTTGGGTATGAATCCTACTTTCAATCCTACTAATATTATAAATGTGAAAGTTTGTGAGTTAGCATGTGTGTTTGTGTGTATGTTTGTTACTTCTTCACGCAAAAACCACTAAACCAAATACAATGAAACTCGGTATGTTAATAGCTGGAGACCTGGATTAACGCATAGGCTACTTTTTATCCCAATATTACCACAGGATCGGAACTTATGCTGGTGAAACCACAGGGCACAGCTAGTGTACCTATAAATCTTACAAATGATCAAAACAAGTCTCGTTCTCGAACTAAGGTGGTTCAAAGCGGCATATCTCGGTTTAGTGAGTGGTTGACGAGCACCAAATGCGTACAAGTAAAACACGTTGCCTGCGGGCATGTGTAGTGTTAAATAAGCTTTCGAAATAACGAGCTGTACTGTATCTACATTCGAAGGAACGCCAAAGCTAATACTTTCCGGGAAATCTGTGTCAGAGGTCGCGAGAGCACGCAACAACTTCATGTAACCAGTACAGCTTAACAACATAATTAATAAGCGTTTAAAAGGCAAATACCAATTAAAGACTTTCATTAATTAATAGCGATAATATCTAATTGATTAATGTTTCACATAATGAGTCTCTTTTAATCGTTGTACATAGTCAAATGCTTGAAGTAAATTGATTTATTTAACTACTGTTTTTTCAGTTACAATGTTATTTTATGTTCGGTCGTTAGGTAGGCTTTAAAATGTTGCTACTTCTTTTACTAATTACAAAGTTAATTAAATTACCTATTTGCCAACCAGCTGAAAATTATGACAACTATAAGCGAGCTGTTAAAATATCCAATTATTAACTTGCTTGAGTAAGTACTACCTTACTTAAGCAAGCAAGCTTACCTACTAATGAATCTTGCATTTCTGTAAAACATGCATAGGTATAAATTGTTATAAGATCTACGTATACTCTCATATATCTATTATTATCTAAGTTTGAAGCAGTAAACTTAATATAAAGTTTAATACAATGTCACTTTAAGTTATCAACAGCTTTCAGCAAAGTAATTCTCACCTTACATCGATACCGCAAGATAACAATCACTAATCGTTATACATAATTTTTTTCTCCATCAATCACCATCAAGCGAATAAGCGGCGAGAAACATTAAGTCATATTATTATCTTTTACAAATCATTTTTTTCTCAGTCTGGTAATGGTCGTGAAAGTTGCGTCATTAAAGCCCATTTTGTATTAAATTCATGTTATGCATACCATACATGAGAGGTTTGATCAATATTAAATTAAGTCAAACAGAATGTCGTATTTTTTTCAGTAAAGAAACCATTTAGGTGACGTACAGTTTTGATATTTTTTTATGCTAATAAACTCGCGATATAAATAAAACAAAATAAAGTTTTCCTTTAATGTGTCTTTGGTTTTGAGATAAATTATCAAGTAAGTAATCAATATTTTGGAGAAAAAAACCTTGACACCTGTCCAGTTACAACCTATATCCTTACTTTTTGTGTTAAGGTTGCAATAAGTGATGGAATAATTGTTTTGTGTTCAAAATACGGTCACCGAGCGCATGCGAATCAGCGCGATGCTATGTCGTCGGAGTGGCGCAGAGAGCGCTGCGGCTGCGGCGCGGGCGGCGCGGCGCAAGCGCCTTTCACCACAGGTCGTAGGTCAGGGCGCGCTCAGGTGCTCCGCCCTCACTTCCCCCCGCAGCCCACAGCCCGTGACACCTCCCGCCCGTGCCCTATTCAGCTGTCGTCGCCTGAACAACGCTAAAGCCGCTGGGAATACAACAACTTATGAATTATTCCACCTCCGTTTAGAAACAATTACTAAACAATAAGAATTGATAGCTCTAATTTCACAAATATTCACAATGCTCTTTGTGTACCTTCCGTGCTATTCTCTTGTAAGTCAAGAATAGCGGTAAAGTTAATTCTTTGTTCTTTTATTAGTTTCATAGTCACGGTTTTTAATGCTTACGCCGCCGATAGAAAGCTCGATATCGATTACCTACCAAGTTGGCCGTATAAAATACCTACGGGTGTCGATGTTTCGCGCGTAGATGCGATAATTAAGATCGAATCGATTTTCTAAGGGGTATGCGGCGGCCTGTGTGTTGCGATGGCGTGCTTGATGCATCATGTCGTTAGCGGATCGCGACCAGTGCGGCTGGCGGCGGAAGCTGCGCATAGCGCTACAAGCTTTCGGCAGTTCCCACGGCGAAGTCGCCCCTCCCGCGCTGCGGTTACACAATGAGAGGTGAACGCGGATCTAAGCAATCGCTTAACCTCGCCCACTGCGCCTCCGCGTACCGCCGAACGAAACAACGCATGCACATCGTCACAACAACAACTCTACTCCCAATTGTAACTTATTTGTATTTGTACCTATTTAAATGTTCCAAATAGGTATAAACTCTTTTAAAAGTACTTTTAAAAAATGTTAAATTCTTTGTTTCACGAGAGGCAGGTTAGGTATGAGTAGGTGTAATTATTACTACGTAATTTTAATTTTTTGAATACTCCATACAATAATTAATTACCAGCTTAAAAGATTGAAAAACAAGGCAAATTAAAGTGAAGGAAGTGTGTTGCAATTTCTCCGTGCGCTGTCCTCGACCTGAGTGGTGATCTCGAAAGCTTCAATTTTACCTGTCAACCTCCGCTCCGCGCTGCTGCCCGCGGTCACTCGGAAATGTGCATTATTAAACCACTACTACTTCCTATAAAACCATACTTACACTAAGAAAAGGTTTTATCTCACTATAATAATAAATGTAAACAAATATTGTAGAACAATTTACACAGCGCCACCTAGCCCCGAGCTAAGCAACTAGACTTGTGTTATAGTGGCCAGACGACGGATATTATAATACCTGAATAGTTTTATTTTGTAAATATAGGTATGTATAGGTAATTTACATACAGACACACCTAGACAAGAAATAAATATCTGTACATACATAAATATTCGTTTGAAGAGACGTCATATGGCGGACTATACCGCCACGATACGAGTAGGTACTTTGTTGATCTTCTTCTGTCGTTGGGTGTTGACCATTGACGTTTTCATATGCATGTGCTAAGCTCGTTTCATCCGCTCTGAAACGGTAGTATGGACGGAGACCTTTGATTGTAATAAAAAACATTAATTTATCAATCTCTTAATTTTTTCACTAACAATAGGTCTGACCATCTCAAGACCAAGATGCAAGTGAAAGGGATTATAGAATTATTTGAAAACAAGAGTTTGACCTAGTCATACCTACTTAGATAAACGTATCTAATGTAGAAGAGGAAATGGGTCAATGCTATCAAATCTGAAAACTGAAAACAAATCTATATCGAACAAGTAATGTGTTGCGTATGTATAGTGTATACGCACCTCAGAAGTATAATCTGGTATAAGCCTACTAATAATATTAATAAGAAAGTTTGTTTGTATGTGTATTATATCTTCACGGAAAAAAAAATATCGATTGCGATGAAACTTGGTTTAAGTATACATCATTGGAGACCAGAATTAACACATAAGTTATGTTTTATTCCTAAATTTCCACGGGATCACGCCTAACACAGTCCAAACCGCGTGGCACCCACTAGTAATATTTTAATGTTACAAGAGGCATCGCAACGCAACGTAACAATTGTGCAGTCGATGATTGTTAAGTATACTTTCGATACATCCGGCAGTTCAAGCGGGGGGTCATGACCGGTCTTTTGTCCTCCCGCCTCAAGTTTCAGAATACACGCGACCCGAGCGTGATTATGTCCGACGCGCTTAATTATGCTGTCACATCGTCACTTGATGGGTAATAGTGAAAGCGAACCATACCCGCTGTAATAATACAGAAAAAAACCTACGCTTTGTTGTCATTATCACTCTACAAGCGATTTCCTAACCGGCTACGAGATGTTGCCAAAACTTATATCACGATTTTAGCACGTGTATAAAAATAAACGGGTTTTAGATCATATTGGTCAGTATTAAAAAACAGAATCTAATTAGTATTGGGAATAGACGTAAATGAAATAAATCAAATCGGATTTACATAACAGCCTCTCGATTTGGTGCCTAAAACAATTAAGGCTTGTCTGCAGTCTGGGTTACAAGGTTTTTCAACTGAAAACAAAAATTGGTTTCAATGTTTTTTTATTATTCAAGTTTGTCTATAGGCACTTACTTAGAAGGTCTAGAGTATCTTCTATGTTTGGGTTTTTAGTTTTCCCTCATAGAAATTGCATGTACCTATAATAACCCTATTGCCGGTTTAGAATCCAACCCATTGTTTGCTATTATACTTGTTATTGGGCCTCTACGTGTTGGCTTTCGGCTCTACGCATGCATTCCAAAGGTCCGGGGCTCCATGGCCCCGTGATACAATTGATAAATTCAATCTATACGCTCTTCGATTATCTAAATAGGTCCTACATTTATACATTATTTTACATTATTACATTATTTTTATACATTATTTGACGACCTCTGTGGCGCGTCGGGCGAACACCCGACTGCGACGCAGAAGGTTGCGGGTTCGTTTCCCGCCGGGAACAAGTATTTATGCTGACCATAAATTCTTGTTTCTGGTTCTGGGTGTTTCCTATATGTATAATATGTATATATTTACAAAAAAAAAAAAGTATATAAGTAGTTTATCCGTTATCTGGCACCCATAACACAAGCATTAAGTTGCTTAGCTTGGGGCTGGAGGGCGATGTGTAATATGTCCTGAAATATTTATTTATTTATATTTATTATAAATACGCGAACTATTAAACTAAATTAATCTCTAAGCACCTGAAAATATTTACGAGTGTACTTACCTACCAAGATTCTAGTCTTGGACAGTTTAATAAAAACCTTCTGTACCTACTATTGTATGACTATTAATCATTGTTTGTAGAAGGTAGGTACTAAATGCTCTTAAAATAACACAAAGATAAAGTATCACGATTTATTTATTAATATTTTATGCAGCTAAAAGTGGTCTCGTTTTAATTAATCATTCGTGAAATATATTAAAACTACCTATTTAAAAAACAAAACGTCGCGCGTCGTAGGAAACTGAGTTGTCGTCGCACCTCTTACTTAATATCTTTTTTTTTTCGTTTACCTGGACCGGTTAAATAAGTTCTTGATTAAATATAAAATATAATTAAATACAAAACAATACAAAACACAAAACTAGGACTTGAACAGGCAGAGAGTCAAATTCAAACCGCAAGCACATTAAAAGCGTGGATTACTTTTGCCATGAAATTAGAATTTTTACTGATATTTTTTCTAACGGCCTTGAGGTATGTTGGTTAATTTTGGTCACAAACGTTTGATCAAACCATCAAGCATCCCAGCAATCATTTTAACCGAATGTAGCGGCTAATCACAGCGCTTTTTTCAACTATTTACAGCAATCATGCTTGCGTAACATTATCCTTGGAGCTTGAGGTGAGACTGGCGATAGTTTTGATCGTAATAGGAGTCTTTAAATAAATTCTTGATTAAATATAAAAAGAAGTGTTTGCGAATGTGTCAGTGTGTGCACAATTTCCATGCTCGAGGCTCAACGTGTATGGTTCCGGCTTTGGAATGGTCCGGTCCTCCTTGAGCGACTTCACTGAATCGGACGACCAACGACGGGCTCGGCCATAATCTTTTAGATCAGCGTCTACTATATATACGTAGGTGCAAAACATTTATTACACCTCTACTTAATAACAACCATAAAATCAACGTGGGCTTGTTGTTAACGCTTATGTATTGAATATCTTCTACTTCAATAAATTCAAGTTAGGTATTTAAGTATTGTTTTTCACTTTAGTTTTAAACAATTTAGAATTCTTTTGTCTTATTAATATAGAGGTTTACTTACCATCTTGATTGATTTCACACAACTTTTAGTTGCGTTATGGGTACTTTACTGATTTTCTTTATTTATAATTATATACTTACCTAAAAAAAGAAAATGTCAATAAAAATATGCATTTGTTGCCAAATTTTTCATGTTTTATATGAGTCCAAAACAGTGTTTTACTACTTTTAAGGCATTTTTAAGCGATCTGCCAGTTGACAGGCTACGCCCACTTTGCAGTATGAAACTGTCATAGGAACTGTTATAGTTTATTTAACTACATTCACATTTTATTGCACGAGAGGAGCGCCCCATTACTAGAATAGTATTAGGATATGGGCCATTTTATTCAACACTAAGTATAATATGTAATCGGCCAGTATGTTTCTCAGTAAAAGTGTTCGTCACATGAATTGCGTTACTTAAATTATCTTCGTGTTAAAAAGTGATGCAACTTATCGTTGATAAAATGAACAATAGGCGACTTGTCTTGCAGTAGATGTCACCGTTAATGGTCAACTCCGCCTACGCCTCACGGTTTTATCGTATAGCTCTAGCACCCACGAGTGTCAGACTTTACTCCTCTACACACTAGCTGGGCGATTATGTGTCGTGATATCTATAGTACATACAAAATATACAATACGTACAGTTAATATCTTGCTAATCGGACGACATCTCAGTATTAAAGATTTTTCTTCACATTTGGAACGAAAGTTCCTTATCGCGCGTTGCGAAAGGGGGCTAGACGGAAAAAATTAAGACTAAAAGTTGTAACGACACTTTTTGCATAGAAAGCCAGCCAGTTATTTTCGTTTCGTCTTTCTATTCCACATTGAACAGTGTGGTGTCACGACGGTTATTTACAAAAAAAAAATTACAATTCCTTCACTAATTAATCGAAAGGAACTTCGTTCCATCCGGGTGTCCCTTGACACCTCTCAAGTTTTTTTTACATTTTCTTTATTTTGACTTTATATCAGTACCGGGGAGACTCGAACACAAAATATCTGGTCCAAGAAACTAACTACAACCGACTAACTAACTACTACTGATAACTCTTTTAAAATTGTTTTGATTTAGGTTTTTTGGCTGATTCATCCCATCAGCTCCAGTAAAAGATTTCGATTTCGATTAAAAAATCGTTTATTGAGCAAGGGGCGTTACTCGAATTCAATTTGTACAAATATATTCAAACTAATTAAATTTTAGTCAAAAAATTAAAAATCTTTGAAATTCAACAAAATTATGAACTACTAGCGACCCGCCCCGGCTTCGCACGGATGTATTATACATGAATTATATTATCTAAAAACCTTCCTCTTTAATCACTACTATATCTATTAAAAAAACCGCATCAAAATGCGTAGTTTTAAAGATTTAAGCATACATAGGGATATAGGGACATAGGGACAGAGAAAGCAACTTTGTTTTATACTATGTAGTGATAGTGATATACTAGCGACCCGCCCCGGCTTCGGACGGCTGTATTATGCATGTATTATACATATAAACCTTACTCTTTAATCACTATCTATTAAAAAAACTGCATCAAAATCCGTTGCGTAGTTTTAAAGATCTAAGCATACAAAGGGACATAGGGACGGCGAAAAGTGACTTTATTTTATACTATGTAGTGATAGTGATAGTGACTATGTAGTGATGATTTATACTATGTAGTGATGATGTAGTGATTTAAAAAACGAAAGTCACAAAATAATTGCTTTTTGTTTCAAATATTTAGTTGTCTGTGATCAAAAGTTATTTTTGCTACAATGAATATTACTGCTTATAAATTGAATTCGACTGTTGTTTACTGGTTATAAAATAACATTAACTGTATTTTCAATAAAATTTAATACTACGTAATTTATTAGGTACTTACGAATTTTAATTACTTTATAAATTCCTAGAAGATCTGTCTTTAAAATTTGTACATACTCTTAGGTGCCGACCGTACCTTCTTACCATTGTGCAACAGGTGTTATTAAACGGAACGTTTATTATCTATCATTCGTAAAAATAAGGGAGTGTTGCCGTTTACCTCACTGTTAGGAAACCAACGTTGATTGGCAATTTCCATTCTAAACAATAATCTCCTTACTTAATGGGGTCACTCAATTGCAGAGTTTGTTGACGGCTAATTTTGGATGAATTGGTATATTCTTGACTCATTTTATATGAACAATTATTATACATATTGAATTGTAATGATTAATTGATCATAAGTAGGTATATATTTTTACCTATTTAAACAGTGTTTGGGTTGCAATTTTTTACAGAACAATATATATTATTTGCCTTTTCCATTCAATCTAGATGATAAACCTTTTGCAAAATGCAAATATGTACAATAAATACGTAGTCCGTTTTGCATGAAGAACAAAAAGTTAGTTTAATATCTATAAATATTTAATAGTTAGGTACCTATTTTTATTTTTATCTCGATGTCGTTATTTTATAAATAATTATAAATCATTCCGCTTGTCGGATAAGAAAATTAATTTATTGATTATGATTTTACTTTAGACTTAAAATAAAATTAACATACTTAATAACAAATTATTTAGTACCAATCAATGTACTATATAAACCTGCGGAAACGTTTTTAACCATACGACTCTAAAAATATAAAAAAACGGCCAAGTGCGGGTCAGATGCAAGGGTTCCGTACTATGTTGAATGGGAGTCCCACTTAAATTATTTTTTCTGTTTTATTATTTGTTGTTATAGAGTGGCAACAGAAATATTTGTGAAACTTCAACTCTCTAGCTCTAGACAGACAGACGGACAGTGAAGTCTTAGTAATAGGGTTCCGTTTTTACGCTTTGGGTACGGTACCCTAAAAATAGCATCATACTGTCATACATGATATTGATAAATAAATATTAAATGCATGATGCAATGTATTTTTAAATAAATGATGTGTCACAGCCGAAAGCCTACAACAATGTAACGTTTTATTCAGGTTTTTCGATGATTAAGTAGGTATATAGTATCTATAGTTTTACTTGTCAACTAAGAATAACATATTTACTGACCATTTAATATTATCCATCACTTGTAGAACTTTAGAACGAAACGCAAAAAAGCCCCAGTATCCACAAGTTAGCCTATTAAGGTGGTGCAATGGACATCGAGAATTTCCTTTAATCACTACATAGTATAAAACAAAGTCGCTTTCTCTGTCCCTATTTCCCTTTGAACGCTTAGATCTTTAAAACTACGCAACGGATTTTGATGCAGTTTTTTTAATAGATAGAGTGATTCAAGAGGAAGGTTTATATGTATTATACATGCATAATATAGCCGTGCGAAGCCGGAGCGGGTCGCTAGTTTAAAGAATAAAACATCAAATTAAGAACAGCCTTGAAATTGATCGGTCAGCGAGCTGTTGATCGCTACAACGCCCCTCAAAAGCTACTTTAATATTCTAAGCAAGGCTCTTCTGTTCTTTTCTAGGGTTTCGTACCTCAAATGGTAAAAAAGGAACCCTTATAAGATCACTTTCTTGTCCATCTGTCTTTTAGTGAGGTCAGACTGAAAAAAACAGCTTAGCTGAGTTCTCTACCCTTGTTACCACTACACTCTCCGTATGGTCTAGTAGTATTTAATGTTATTTCATTACTAGCGACCCGCCCCGGCTTCGCACGGCTATATTATGCATGTATTATACATATAAACCTTCCTCTTGAATCACTCTATCTATTAAAAAAAACTGCATCAAAATCCGTTGCGTAGTTTTAAAGATCTAAGCGTACAAAGGGAAATAGGGACGGCGAAAAGTGACTTTATTTTATACTATGTAGTGATAGTGATGTATACCTAATACCTATCATATCTGTAGGTTATAAAAATTAGTCTAAGTTTATATTATCTAGGATATCTTCTCCACCCTAAGGCTGTCTGAAAGAGACCACTTTAAGCGGTAAGATCGCCTGTTGTGCTATTCTATGTTTAAGTTTGATTTTTACTATGTTTTTTACTTACTTTTGTTTTGTTTTTGTTTTGTTTTTTGTATTATCTTCTCTACATATAATAAATTCGAAGTTTTGGAAGTAAGCGTTCTACGTCCATAATGATCTTAGCACTATAGAATTCGCTAACCTTATATAGCTCCGGTAGAAAAAAATCTTGCATGCGCGATTCAGGTTTTCTTAAATTTAGAAAATCACAAATTAGTTGATTATTCTTTTTGTTCTGCTTAAAAATTTTGTACACTTATGTATTTTAAGAATACATAGCAATATACACATTTTTTAACTAGAAAATAAAGTAATTAATTTAATAAGATATTTTTTTTAATTTCAAGTAACTAGCGCCATCTCTTCGTTTTCGCGAAACTACCATTCATCTCAGAAAATGTTGATTTTATTTGTTTACTTTTGTTTGTGCAGTCTAATTTCGGGAACTAGGAAACAGATTTTAACATAATCTTCACGAATGTGTTCAGAAAATATCAGAAGAGGTTTAGGTATTTCAACTAGATTTATGTTACTAATTAAAATTTGATATTTCTTGGCGTAAAAAATAAACCATAATATTTTTGCATGAAAACGTACAGAACGTAGGGATGATGTCAAAATTGTCAGTTTGACATACGGAAAGAAGCATCTAGCGCCATCTCTTTTTTATTTATAATTTTATTATGGCTTCGCATTATTACTATCGTGCATAAAGCCAGTGTCGCGGTAAAAGAAAATTAAATCCAATGCAGGAGCGTTTTTTGAATTTGGAACATTACAACGCTCCAGCAATTTTGTATGAACATGTGTATGAAGCGGCGTGCTGGGGTTATTAAAAACTTAAATACTCTTTGATTGGATCTCTTTTATCAAAGTACTAGCGACCCGCCCCGGCTTTGCACGGCTATATTATGCATGTATTATCTTCTTATCTATATCTTCTATACATATAAAATCCTTTGTCCTGACTGACTGACGGATCATCGCACAGCCTAAACCGCTGATCGTAGAAACCTGAAACTTGTAGGGTGTGTTCTTCGTATGACGTAGGCATCCGATAAGAAAGGATTTTACGAAATTAATTACCTACCGGGTTTAAAAAAGAGTAGAAAGTTATTTTAGGCGATTTACTTCGACTCGAACTCCTTAGCATGTGCTCCTTAGTGCTTTTGATTAAATTAAGTAAGTACATTTTATTTTGACACACATGTTTCAAACTCAATCTAATTTGAAATCAACAAAAAATAATCCTATTTTAACTATTTTCGACTCCTGCGCGGACGAAGTCGCGGGCAAAAGCTAGTTAAAAAATAAATTATGAAACCTAGTGTTTTAAAAGACTTTATAAATCACTAGCGACCCGCCCCGGCTTTGCACGGCTATATTATGCATGTTTTATACATATAAACCTTCCTCTTGAATCACTTTATCTATTAAAAAAAACCGCATCAAAATCCGTTGCGTAGTTTTAAAGATTTAAGCATACATAGGGATATAGGGACAGAGAAAGCGACTTTGTTTTATTCTATGTAGTGAAGTAAAAAAAACTATTCCGCAATTCGTAACTTCTGTTTACTCTGTCTGTCCCCAAATATGAAATTGACTTAATTATTTTATTTTAATAAAATGTCTCTTAGTCTGCGTTCGTCCTAAGGAAGATAGAGCCTTGTTAGGCCGACCTCAAATCATCGCAATAAGCAATACATCATTAATTTATATTGAACTGTCATTGAAAGTGTTGCCCGAGACAATTTGTATTAAAACTTTGAGATCGATAAAATCAATCTTAACTATGTAGCCGCTAGTTATTTGTAATAGACGTTGCATTTCATTTATGTCAAACATAAGTCCGTTGATTAATAACACACGGGGAACAATTTATGTAAATAAGATGTGATTGTAGATATCTGTTTAAGCTTTATTGTATTTGGTAGAAATAATTAATAGACAGTCGATTAATTTATTTATGTTTGGTAATAAAAATAGACATTATGGTATACTTGGACAAATGGATATATTACATTGAAATGTATTCATATCAGAATTTTTAATCGTTATTTAAATGTGCAGCGATTTGTACTTCAATGCGTCAATTAGGTTCTAAAAAGACTTTCACCGATTTTAGAAAACAAGGATCTTAAATTAATTCTACTGGATGTAGGTATGTTATATTTTAAGTTTATAAGCCGATTTTGAAGCTTATTTTTTGTTTTTATGGAGGTACAGTTCTTGCAATTCACGAGTGCGCTCGGCCTTTGTTAGTGTGAGTGACCAATCTGTATATATGTGTCGCTCGCTACCTTCGCTCGCTACTGACCGCTCCGTCGCGTCGGTCGCGTCGCGTCGGTCGTCTCGTCGGGTACACACACTAACGAACATGTGTATTTACTGTGTAATTACGATTACAACTACAAACAAAAGCCGAGCACACTCGTGAATTGCAAGAACTGTACCTCAAGTGTGCCTCAAGGGTCCGACGTACATATTGGATACTACATCATCTGAAGTCGCACAGCCAAACTAAAAAAATAGGTCGAGGTTTAAACTGCACGTCAGATCTATTGTACCTCTATGACGTCAGATTATGTAGGTACCGTTATTTTTTCTCTTTTTTTAAAGCCTCCGCTCACTGTAGTCACACTAGGATATCCGGCTCGGCGTTTCGCGCAATTTTTCTACTTGCAGGTGTGACCAGAATATTCATAACTATATAGCTCTTTTAACAGTGGGAATACATATGCCTGTTTAGTATTTTAGGGGTTTCGAACCTAAAAAAACCCTTTTAATAAGACTCCACTGTCCGTCTGCCTGTCTGTCAAGCACCGTGATAGCTAGACTCAAAGGTGATGTATGTATTTCTGTTATTGCTATAATAACATATACCTACGAGTATAATAAACAGAATATAATAAATAGTAAGTACGGAACCCTTTATGCGCGAGTTTGACTCGCACTTGGCTGTTTTTTTTGTTTACCCCACAGCCACTAGATATTCGTCTTATTTATTTTACTAGACAGATGACCGAGGTGATGGCAGGTGATATTATTATTCAATTAATTTTAAGAGGGTGTGCAAAATATCTACTAAATTATAGCCAGTTCATACAATGTAAGATAGCATAAGTAACATTTCTGAAAACGGGTTATTCCCAAGGTGCCATCATTTGGTCCCACTATAATATTATAATAGTTGATTTTAGCACTAACATCATCAAAGTTAAAGTGTACAAAGATATAAATTTTCACGTAAATTTTGCTACGTAAAATTAAGAACCGATGAAAACTTAGTATGTACTTACGTTTGTCTAGGGATAATACATTAATATTACACGTTATCCCTGGACAAACGCAGGTAAAACCGCGGGACGCAGCAAATATTTAGATATATTTTCTTTGAATTTGAAATCGTAAAGATGTTACTTCATTACAAAAACTGTTTTGAGGAGTTGGGATATTAACTAGTATTCGACTGCCTTTACACAAACACTAAAAACTTAACAGATTGTTGTTAATTAATTATAAATAAAATATATAAATATCTATTTCATGACTCTTACGATATAATAATGCGTAGTAATGCCGTAATTCACTATGGATAATATCCGCAATATCTGAATAAAGTAACGTCTCACAGAATCATGTGAGAAATATGTTGGATCTTATAAAGGAAACGGACAAAAGCTGTAACTAATTGTGAAGTACACTAAAGGAATTGCTCGGCCATTGGTATGCATTTTTTTATCATAATTGTTACAAATTACTGTTACTAATGTACAGTCACATTACCAATTAGCTGAACCCCACGTGACCCAGAGCTCATTCGCACATCTGTAAAAATATATTATTTACCAATTTTGTTATTTTTTTATATTGCATTTTGTATTGTATAGTATATTGTTTAAAAAAAAAAACAGAATCAGGAAGCCTTACTTTACAACCTTACAGATTTGTGAGTGAGCTCTAGGTCACGTGGGGTTCAGCTAATTGGTAATGTGACTGTACTAGCTGCGTGTTACGTGCTGTACCGTGGTTTCACCCACCAGTCTGTAATCGGAATTAAAAGACTCCAGCACATCACCATAACATACAAATAAAATAAATATAAAAATCAATAGGAGTTATGCAGTGCATTACATCACTTTGAAGCGTCTTAAAAAATAAGTTAGTATGTGTACAAACTTTGACATTTATAAGTAGGTAGGTTGAAATCTTAAGCTAAGGAAAATTATGAAATTCTGCGCTCTGCAGTTTCATCCAGGATTGGATCGCGATAACAAGTAGCCCATATATCTTCCTCCAAGATCCCATCTATTTCTATACAAAAATTCATCAAAATTGGTTTAGCGGTTTAACAGATAGACAGAAAGTAGGTATACATATCCAAATGTATTTGTTCTTAGTACTAACCTCTAGTTCTGACTATAGTAGGCAGTAGGTAAGTCTTTATGAAGCCTCTACAATAAATAAACGTGCGTACATATCTTTATTTCGTTTATTACGTGTTACGCCCCGACTATTTAGTACTTACCTCATATCGGTAAATTTAAATGGTCAATAATTTTCATTTTAATTAAAATATTGCGTAGACGGTATGTAAACATGAGTCTATCTTCTCACAAGTTTAATGCGTCAAAAGAGTAAATTTGCTGCAAGACTGCAAACTTGCAGAAAGTTTAAAGTCATTTAAATGACAAAGTTCCTTGAAGTTTGCTAAAATAAACTTTACAAAAGTCTTTGGAAATACTATGATTACATAGTTAATAGTTATTGTAACTTCAAAATTTTGATGTTTTGTAACCTTTACGTATTTTGAATCGTAAGGAAGATCTTCAAGATTGGGAAATTCAAAGTTGTTTCAAAGAAAAGCGGGTTAAAGTTTTCAGCAATATTGTCACAAACTTTGCCCAATAAATATTGTCAAAAACTTTTCTCGTGCTATTTAAGCTAGAGTCCCAAAGAATAATCAAACTTGCTGCAAGTACACTATGTTGTGACGAACTGATCATTCGATTAAGATTTTCAACCATACAATCTTCGAATGAAGCAATGTATAGTTTTATGACAGAAACTAGTAAAAGGAATCAATAAACCTACCTGTAGATAACCTTACTTTAACAATAAACCTACTTAGTTCCTTAATCGAAATGTTTAAGGTCTACGCCCATTACGAGTGATCGCATACGGCACTATCTATTGAGTGTTACATGATAGCCAAACAATTAACAAGAAGCTTCTACGTATACTAAATTTTAAAAAAATTATTGTCTGTAAAGTTGGTTTACGGACGATAATTTTACGTGATAACGACATAAGAAAACGATGAAAACTTGAGATTGTCTTTGTCATTCCTTTTTATTTTTTTCGGTTTTTTCCCTTTATATATATTTTTTTCCTTTATATCAGTCTTCTATTCGTCACTCGTCACACCATAACACAAGCCCAGATGAGCGATATTATTATTAAATAATCTATTTTCTAAGTTACCATGACGCGTCTGGTCATATTACCATGACGCATGAAGTCACACAATATTACTGTGACACTTTTTCGTGAATGCAGGTGTTTCCCTAATTTATTAAACGTTGTCACGTCAAAAATTGTTAACTGCGGTTCTTGCTGACGGTAAGTATTTTAATCAAATAATAGTATTTCGAAAAAAAATGAAATTGGTACTTACCCCGTTACAACTCTCTCGTCTTAACGATACTCGATCTGTCAAAAACGTCAAACTTTGGTCAAACAACACTTCTACACCATTTCTACACCAGATTGTTCGTAGTTTTATTTGTTTGTAACGAAAAAGCTCCGACACAACAAGACCGATTTTGACGAAACTTGGTATGGGATATTAGGAATACTACAGACTAATTTTAGCCCGATATTCCTACGGGATCGAGACTTCGCGGGGCGCTGCTAGTGAGGACAGTCGGTAACAGAATTACAGACCCACCGTAGAGTTTTAAAATGAATAGCTGCGCTCCACAGTTTCACCCGATGCCGTGGGAATATCAAAATAAAAAGTAGCCTATGCAATACTATGCATCCAACACAAAGAGAATTTTTCATTTCGAACCAGCAGTAGTTAGAATAAGAAAATTCCAATCTATACTAGATAATATTTTAAAGCTGAAGAGTTTGTTTGTTTGTTTAAACGCGCTAATCTCAGGAACTACTGGACCGAATTGAAATTATTTTTGTCTTGAATAGTCCATTTATCGAAGAAGGCTATAGGCTACTTTTTATTTTGATATTCTCATGGGATCCAAAGTTACGCGGGTGAAACCGCGGAATGCAGCTAGTTAGTAACAAAGTAAGTAAGCATATGTCTATTAAATAATACATTTAATTACAAGAACATAAGTACCTATAAGTAAGTTAAAAACATTTCCTTACTTTTGTATGATATATCATACATTATGTCATCACATCTTATGAGGTTTCACTTGTTGTTAAATAAAATTGCATTGCGCAAGTGTATAGGTATTGCCTATTCACTATCTTTAATGTTTAAAAATTCAACTTCCTCTTAGTTCTATCCATATAAGTTGATCTGTAAGTAGGTATTGATGCCTTGATGCTGAGTAATACATTCATACGTAAGTCACACATATTTTATAGGTACCTAGTCACCTACTTCTATTATATTTAAAATCTTTTGAATGGATTTAATCGTATGTTATTTTTTTTTCAGTGAATGAGCTTGTTTAGCATCACCCAAGGGACAAGTAAGTGCAGGGTAATGGTTGGTAACACCTGCAGACGCGAACTTCTATCATTTAAATTGTAATGTCTGTATTGATTAATTTTTTGAATGTACGCACTCATCTAAAAGGTTATGAAAGTAAATGTTTACTAAAATGACCGCAATAAGTACAGGGTTATTGGAAATTATATTAGCAAGCCGTTGAGGGCTACTTCTGTGCACCTAAACAAACAACTTTTGTTCTACGACTTTTGGAAATTCGAAAAAAAAATATTTTAAGGTTATTTAAATTAGAAAAACAGCTGATTTTTACATTCATCTACTGTTCAGCAGACCAAGAACAGTAGATGAAACTTAAAAAATAAGTAAAATTTTAAGGTAACTCTCCGTGCAAGGAACAGCTGATTTTCAGGTAAGTAAACCTAACCTTAAAATTTTCGAAAAAAATGTAGCCCTCAACGGCTTGCTAGTATAATTTCCAATAACCCTGTATAATAATATCAACTTTTTGGCCTGTACTTTCGTACCTGTACCTTATTCATTGTTATTTTGACTGGAAAATTCAATTACGGCTTCTGCAGCGCTTTTGGCGGACACTTTCCCCGCCTGTGACGCAGAAAGCTACGGTTCGATTCTCGCCTTAAATAAATATTTTGTTTCTGGACTGAGTGTTTCTGTATGTACGTAAGTATATTATGAATTTATAAAAAAAAGTATTTAATTATTCTATCCCTTATTTGTTATCCTAGTTGCTTAGTTTGGGTAAGATAGCGCTGTGTTTTGTCCGGAAATATTTATTTATTAAATACTAGCGACCCGCCCCGGCTTCGCACGGCTCTATTATGCATGTATTATACATATAAACCTTCCTCTTGAATCACTCTATCTATTAAAAAAACCGCATCAAAATCCGTTGCGTAGTTTTAAAGATCTAAGCGTTCAAAGGGAAATAGGGACAGAGAAAGCGACTTTGTTTTATACTATGTAGTGATGATTAGAAACCTAGACGGCAAAGGTAGGTAAGTAAAGTGTGCAAGAATATTAAATATTATAATAATTTATTATCTAATTAAAATCCAGTATGTACAATCCACGGTCAAAAGTCTCTGCCCACCGTAACGTTTACAATCCTGTGCAGCACAATTTGAACATCATAACAACGTAACTCCAATACTTGTTGATAGTATTAGTGTAGCAAACTGTTCATTTACTTATGACCCATACTATACTTATTATCAACTTAAATATCGAGACTGTCTAGTAGGTAATCTAGGTAACTGGTATCGGTCATTGGCCGAAAGGTATTAGGTGTGTCAGGGGGTCACTGACTGGTACATCAATACTACTACATACCTACATACGATTACAAAATACTTACCTACTCTCACACTCACGTAACTATCTTTGCAAACTGCTGTAACATACAAAAATAATGCATCATTATACCATCTTAACTAATGCGAAAGTTTGCTTGTTTGTTTATTCGCTATTTATGGTCGACAAGCTATTTAGATATTTTTTTATAATAAATAAGGTCAGCGTTTGCCTACTACCTAACGCGGTGGTAAGTGACGATACGATGACGCTTTCCTAAAGGATCCCTTAAACGCTCGTGACTCAAAGACTTCCAAAGAAACGGGGGCCTTAAATTCGAAGGACGCGAGTGAAGGTGAAACAAAATTGCATCGTGCGAGCTTCGTTCGTACAGTCGTACCTTAAACATACACGTTAAGCGAACGCTCGGCCGAGCTTCATGGTAGGCGGAGTGGGGGGTGTTAGGTTTTATCGGGTGTTAGGTCACAGCGCTCAAAGCCCGCGATAAAAGCTATGCAATAGCTTAAAAATTTGATGACTATTCGCTTAAAAGTTTTCCGTAGAATGGAAAAGAAAATAGGATATAATATATTTCAATATATATACTCGTGCTAAAAGTTGTTAAATGAAAATCTTTTGTTTCTTTCTTGCTAATAAAGTTTTAGGGCAATCCCAGCTAGCAGCTGGTAGAGACGAAATATATTTTGCAATTCAGTGAATATGCATGTTAGGAGCAAGTTGAAAATCAGTAGCGGTCCTACATTTCACCTCATTACACAGAGCCTGCATCCTCCACGGCTAAAAACGGCACCAGCTACTGTATTAATGTAAATCAACCTTTATTTAATGTATTGTATTCAATGAGTGTTTATGGAAATTATATGGTTTATTGTACTATAGGCAGGCACGTTTTATTTTACCTGCTTAGTTGGCTCCAGATGTATTGATTTTTCAGGACACGGTCGTCTCCCTTGAGAGGGTGGTATAAACATGTGGTAAATTGTGGTACTGTGTACTGGGTAAGCTAACTATCACTAGTATAACATAAAGTCGCTTTCTCTGTCCCTATGTCCCTATATCCCTTTGTATGCTTAAATCTTTAAAACTACGCAACGGATTTTGATGCGGTTTTGTTTAATAGATAGAGTGATTCAAGAGGAAGGTATATATGTATAATATAGCCGCATGAAGCCGGGGCGGGTCGCTAGTATCTAATAAATGCCCCAGGTACTAGAGCTTCCTGAATAGCATAGATTAAAGTTTCTGGCGCTGTATAGAACAACATCTAGATTAGATGCAACAATATTAATCCTAAATGACCGTAGAATAAGGTTTACTTTGTCGATATGAATATGTAGGTACAGAGTCAGAATTCAAACGAGTCGGAGGGTCCCGTACCTTTATATTGTTTTTACAGAAGAAGAAATACATCATCTGTGAAAATTTCAACTGTCTAGCTATAACGGTTCATGAGATACAGCCCAGTATGGTGACAGACAGAAGGACTGTGGAGTCTTTATTTTATTAATTATACATATAAACCTTCCTCTTGAATCACTTCATCTATTAAAAAAAAACTGCATCAAAATCCGTTGCGTAGTTTCAAAGATAACGGAAATAGGGACATAGGGACAGCGAAAAGCGACTTTATTTTATACTATGTAGTGATAGTGAAGTGACAAAGATTCTACAGTCACTAATACACATATTCTAACCCATATTGTGCACAGAACTTAGACCAAAATGAAAATTTATTTGATTGATTGTCTTAGTAAAAGGGTCCCGTTTTTACACTTTTGCTACGGAACCCTAAGTATAAATTATAATCATTATAATTGATTCCCAGAAATGGAACACACTTATTTAAGTATGACCAAATGATACAATGCTCTCAAGTAATGTTGCCTTTGCGGTTTTTTTGAGAGTCATGCCGTGCGGTTTAAACGTTATGTAATTATTGTATAAGCAATTTAAACTATCAAGATCAAACTTATTAGAATTGCGGGTCTAGTAGTGTGTGATATTTTCCAATAAAACTCTTATAAAGTCCTGGTTTTTTATAGAGTGTTTTGACGTGACAACGTTTTATAAATTGGTTTGCCGGGTGACACTTCAAGAAACTGCGTTACGCTCCGCTGACGTTATGCGCTCACAATGAGAGCGAGTGAGAGGCACGCGGGCATGGTTAGCCCGCCTAAGAGCGAGAGAGACAGACATAAAAAGTGAAAGGCACGCGTCCCTTCCACTCGAGCACAGTTGTTGTCACGTAAAACTTTCGCCCGTATACCGACTTTACAGGCAACCAGTTTTTTGTTAGTTATTTCTAAGAGTGTTTAGATAGAAGATTTATTTATTAGGTCTTATTACAAACTATTAATATAAAACAATAATTAAAAATGCAGACAAAAATTACATATTAATTAAAATTAAATATTAAAACAAATTACATAATAACCAAAAAATAATTACTAAAAGTTACATAGTCAAAAGTTATGCTTTTGATTAAATTAAATATTAAATAAATAATCAACAAAATAAATATAAATAAAAGCAACTTAAGAAACTACTACACCACAGAGCTAGATTCCCCGTCTCGTCGTGTAGTGTTTATAATTGAATTCGAGGTATAATAGGTATTGCAAAAGTATGTATAGATAGGTATACTCGTGTTAAATAGAGAAAGTTATTGCTTTAGTCTAAAATTACTTGTCAGAATTGCATATGACAGGAAAGTATTACAAACAATAAATATTCAAGAAGATCCTAGCCTAAAGGCCCATCCATACAACATAATCATAGAAGTTAAAAAGTAATCAATCCGTTCTCTTCGGCAACGTTTACAAATTGTGTCTTCAATGACTCGTAAAATCTCACGACTCTCACTCGACAAAATATTGTGAAACATTTTAAGCGTTGTCCGACTGGTCATAATGTTCGTTTACTTTCAAACTATTATTAGTTTAAGTCAGTGAGGATGGTCGGGCACCTTAGTTTTACATGTTTACTTTAAGTGGCACACTGACACAGACGCTCAGCACTGATTTTTCCTCGTACGTAACATTGTGTTTTTTTGTGTACCTTGATGTAATATTTTTTCATTGATTGCTAGAACAAAGTAACTTAAGTTTAAAAACATATTCTTCTAATTAGACTAAGCTTCCAATTATTTGTACGGTCGGCTGCATAATTGCAGACCCACCGTAGAGCTGCAAAACGGCTAGTATAAGAAAGTATTCAACACAAGCAAGATTCTAGGCACCTGCTTTAGTTGAAGTATAAAGTCTTTTAACTCATGAATTTATCAAACAAAAATATTAGAATGAAAATATGCCAATAATATGTCTCTACCGGGGGCTGCAATTATGCAGCCGACTGTATACCTACATATAAATCTAAATTATTATGAGTGAGGTAGGTACAGTGGTGTAATTAAGGATGGCGAAGATAGCAAAATACTACGAGTCCCTTGGCCTGAGGGAGACCTTCACTCTTCAGCCCGAGAGAACTGTGGGCGTAGGAGACTTTTAACATTAATTCAAGAAAAATATAAAATTCATCAAATTATAAAATAAAATCATAAAATTCACCAAATGATAATTTTTTATCACAGAAACTGCTTTTAAATAGTCAAATTTGCAGTCGCTCGCTTCGTTTTTAGAGTTCCGTAGCCAAAAGGTAAAAACGTTACTATATTACTAGGACATCGCTGTCCGTTCGTCTGTCCGTTCCGTCCGTCTGTCTGTCACCAGGCTGTATCTCATGAACCATGATAACTAGAGAGTTAAAATTTTCACAGATGATGTATTTCTGTTGCGCTATAACAACTAATACTAAAAACAGAATAAAGTAAGTAAATATTTTTTGAGTATCTTTTAAAAAAAAATTAAGTTAAGGTTTTTCAGCAATAAACTAAAACGTGAATATAATCACATTGATCGACTACGAATATTTTATTAATTTTCCTGAAAATTGCAGTTACAAAGAACTTTTTTTTAAGGTCACACTCAGTCTTTGTTTTAATATCGCTAACTATTTATTTTATAGGAACTGCAACATTTGTTGCAGTCAAATGGCCTTACTAACCAGGATGCCGAAGATCGTGCGAAGTGGAGGCGTAAAAGTAGGAAAGCGGACCCCGGGCTCCCGAGAGGGATGCAACCGGGAACATCGCTCGGATGATGATGAACTGCAACATTTGTTAAATATCTTCAAATTAAAGGATAGGTACGATAAGATACGTTAAATTTTTCATAGGTACCAAAGGGCTTACTTTCACTATCTGGAAAGTGTACTAAAATGGATGGCTTTTAATGATACTGAACACGTTTAGTTTCACATGTAATAAAACTAGAAATAAGTTTCCAGTTAAGACATTAATATTTCGATACTGCGGTACTATATAGCTAACTTTGTAACTAAATTTTTTGTATTTTTATGAATATATTCATTAGGTTTTATAGACGAAAATAAGACTCATCTCATGCATTTCAATATACCTACAAACTAAAAAGAATGTTAGCCTTGAAATAATAATTTTGCGACATAAAGAACGGGCCACCTAATCTGTAAATAATATAATCGCGACTGTCCACTATGCGACCTTCAGCACTAGTTGATCGATTAATATGCTAATTCAAATTATTTATCGACAAAGAGTCGTCGCGATTTAATACAATTTTTTGGACTGACTGAGAAAGAACTAGCAACCGCTATTTTGAGCTTATTTCATAATACACTAGCGGCGCTCCGCGGTTTCTCCCGCGTAAGTCCCGATTTCATCAGAATATCGATATAAAAAGCCTATGTTACTTGCAATGAATCAATATATCCTGATATCAAGTTTCATAAAAATCGGTGCAATAGTTTCGGAACCAATTCGTTACAAATAAAAAATCTTTTCTCCAGTGTAGATGTATGCTTTGATTTGTTGTTTATACATAATTTGATTTTTCTATTAGCAACACTAGAAGTAGATTTCTGGTTGACAGTAACCTATTTTTTTTCCTGACGGTTAAAAGATCCGGGAAATTCCGTTATGTATCTAATAAGTTAACTATAAGTATATAAATTGTACAACAGTGAATTTTGGTTAGGTATTTCCTGATTCTACGCCTACGTATTTATTGTATTTGTAAGTACATTACCACAGTAGGTAATCTAATCTCGGAATTCTCAACCATCAACTCAATTCAGCTCCATCAACTTATTTATAGTTTGAGCCTTTACTTGAGTGATCAAACCGCCAAACCACATAAGTTTTAATTTTTACAAAAAAATTCAAATGACTTCATTATTTGTCTACATAAAATAGGCTTTACCTTAAGTTAGTTCTCCGAAATAATTTTAACTGTCATTGACAGTCAAGACACGATGATCACGGCTAGACGTTAGCTCCTGAGATACGATTTTAGATCACTCATACTTAGAGATGATCCTAACGCCTACAGTAACCAAATCACATATTATTAATTACTAGCGACCCGTCCGGCTTCGCACGGCTATATTAAGCATGTATTATACATATAAACCTTCCTCTTGAATCACTCTATCTATAAAAAAAAACCGCATCAAAGTCCGTTGCGTAGTTTTAAAGATTTAAACATACAAAGGGAAATAGGGACAGAGAAAGCGACTTTATTTTATACTAGCGACCCGCCCCGGCTTCGCACGGCTATATTATGCATGTATTATACATATAAACCTTCCTCTTGAATCAATCTATCTATTAAAAAAAACAGCATCGAAATCCGTTGCGTAGTTTTAAAGATTTAAGCATACTTAAGGAATAGGGACAGAGAAAGCTACTTTGTTTTATACTATGTAGTGATAGTGAAGTGATAGTGACTATGTAGTGATGATGTAGTGATAGTGATGTAACTATACCTACTCATTTTTGTTTCCTCTAAAATTAGTTGTGTCCACTGCACCTTCCGCCAGCTATTCTTATAGCAATGTAACAAAGGGCTATCTAGGTTTTTTTTTATTTAATGTAATTTAAAAATGATGTTTACAATAAATGATTTATTTATTTTTCTTTAACTGATTGTTTATTAATAGGTCATACGAATTAACAGTCCATATGTCGAATTAATTTGAATAAAATTTAAAGCTATGTCCCGGAGGTCAATTAAGCTGAAAAAGTATAGATAATAGGAGGAGCAATAGGAGGAAGTAGAATTCTGAAACTTGAAATTTCTACTATATATAGGTATGACTTACTTACACGCAGAATCTATGTCGTCGCTTTTCTTACTCCCATCGGTTACTGAAGCAGCATAGCGAGCATAGCGTCGTTATCATTTTTAATAAGCTCACGATTACGGAGATATTTGATCGTCATCCAATTCGGACCGTCTTCATAATATTACGAAAAAAATACAGAAAAGAGACCCGCAACCGATGGGAGGAAGTAGGAGCATTATAGATCTTGACTGTTAGTAAGATTGGTTGGATTAAGATGGTACCTACCTATTACGCAAACATTTGTTGCGATTATTTTGTTTTTTTTTACCGACATCGGTTGACTTGATGTTAGCTATAAGTAAGGTACGATAGGCTGGCACTCGAAATAGAAAAGTGTTATCTATTACGTGTACCTAAACGGTAAACAGGAAAGCAAACAATAGGTCGCTGTGAGTGGCGTGTTGGGTGTGCAGCGTGTAGGCAGATTCGTCTCACAATCATGCAAGCTTCCATATTTACCTGTCCAGTGCCAGCTACTACCGGTTATACACGAGTGGGCCGCTTCTGCTTTTTTCATATGATAATTCGACCGATATCTATTATTATTTTATTACCCACACTGAATTACTTGTACCTACTTATTACCTACCTATCAGACTTTTCTGTTGGTGTGTAACAAAAAATGTCTTCCTGCACCATTAATTATTATTTTCAGCCTTGGCTTTGAATTTGATGTTATTATGAATTTATTTGTAATCTTAATCGTGCACTTGAGATGTTTTAAACCCTCGATATTTCTTTCTGTACTTATTCTATAATCAATAATTTGGTAAAATATTGAAAAAATGTTATTCGATCTTAAATTATGTTCAAATGCACAAAATAATTTAAATTCCTTAATAACATTTTTGCAATAACAACCAATTACTTTAAATACCTACCTATTTTAATAGGAATTTATTTAAGTTTATTTCATTTTTAATGAAAATATATTTACATAATAAATAGTAGCTTTAATTGACGCAGATTTCTTATTTTATCAATAGTATCTGATTAGCTACTATTTTAAACTATTTTACACACAGGGTAAAAATTCAAGAACCCCTGAAAATAATCTCTGTAGATTATAATTCTAATACGGAATTATTAATTAATTAAGTATTAAGAAATCTAATTTTATCCATAATCTTTACCAGCGACTTGGGCCACGTAAGATTTAAATTTTCTAACATGCTTTTTTACCGCCGGATGCCTACGTTATTATAGACAGCCAATAGCCCATTTTATCCATTGATTCGAGCTTTGTGTTGATATTATCAATCAGCCAGTCAGTCAGGACTTTGTATTTTATGTTTATGACGCCCTCTCTGGCGCGTCGGACGTCGCAGAAGGTTGCGAGTTTGATTCCCGCCTCGAACAAATATTTATGTGCAGATATTTGTTTATGGTCTGGTTGTTTCTGTGTATGTATAGTAAGTATATATTTACAAAAAAAAAGTATGTATGTATTCTATCTGTTGTTGGCCAACATAACAAGCCTAGTTGCTTATCTTGGGGCTAGATGGCGCTGTGTGAATTGTAGGTACTATAATATTTAAGTATATTTAATATTTTACAATTATTTATAGATAGGGGTAGTAAACAATAAATAGGTATAATGTCCCTAATCATATTGTATCTATAATTTAACTAAAAGAACCTTTTAAATCGCAAACAAATAAGCTTTATATACTACTAGCTGCCCTCCGCGGTTTCACCCGCGTAACTCCCGATCCCGTGGGAATATCGGGATGTAAGCTATCCTATCTCTCAAGTTGGATCGAACTGCACATGGTGTGCGAATTTTATTATAATCGGTTAAGTGGTTTAGGAGTCCATTGAGGACAAACATTGTGACACGAGATTTATATATATTAAGAATAAAAAGTAGTAATTCGTGCCTACTCGTTGACTTAAAAGTTGGCTAAAAGTAAAAGATACTGTATGACCTTGAGGCGATGCTATTTGTTCCGGGTAGGGTCCTCCACCTGACTTGACTAAAGACCGGTCTCGTCTCTTGTTTGCCTGCATACAGTTGCAGACTCATAATTTATAAGACGACTTTTATTTCTATTTTTTAACAGTTTTATAAATTACTTTGTTTATAGAATATAGGTAGGTATGAATTAATAATTTAAACTAGAATATAATTTAAGTCAATTTTAAGGCGTTTAAAAATTTGTTGTTAAGTTGTTTTTAGGTACAATCCACGGTCAAAAGTCTCTGCCCACCGTAACGTTTACAATCCTCTGCAGCACTATTTGAACATTATAACAACGTAACCTGTGGATCGAACACCTGTCGGTTGGTGTAGCGGGTGGCGGCTTATACCTCTCGGTCAACTAAAGACATAGCTAACATGTTGAAAATAATAATCACACTAAGTACTTTTAATTCAAGTATTTAAGTTTGTGTGTAACGTCTATTAGAAGAAGGTTGTAAGTCCAATACTTGTTGATGGTATTATTGTAACAAACTGATCATTTACTTATGACCCATAATGTAACCTTTTTTCCCTAAATATCTAGCATAATATTGTCAACTAGCGACCCGCCCCGGCTTCGCACGGCTGTATTATGCATGTATTATATCTAAAAACCTTCCTCTTTAATCACTCTATCTATTAAAAAAAACCGCATCAAAATCCGTTGTGTGTTTTAAAGATCTAAGCATACAAAGGGACATAGGCACGGCGAAAAGTGACTTTATTTTATACTATGTAGTGAAGTGATTCTTCATAACCATTGGGACTAAATAAGTATCTATAGATCTTACAATATATATTATGTAAGTACACTTATTCATAATAATATCTCTTTTTCTAAAAATAGTTTAGAGATCAAAAGAGGTGGCGTACCTACCTACTTAATTTAAATATTTATAGGTGTTGTTATTTATGCTACATAAAATTAAATAAATATTATAAATAATAAATAATAAATAAATATTGCAGGACATTCCACACGTCGCCATCTAGCCCCAAGCTAAGTAACTACACTTGTGTTATGGGTGCTAGACAACGGATATACTACTTATATACTTTTCTTTTGTAAATATATACTTATAATACATAGAAACAACCAGACCACAGACAAATATCTAAGCATAAATACTTGTCTGTGGCGGGAATCGAACCCGCAACCCTGTGTTTGGCAGTCCGGCATGGTAACCATTGTGCCAACTGGGTCGTCATATTGCATTGCACACCGCGCCATCTAGCTCTAAATTGAGCAACTGGGTTTAAAAAGGTATATAATATGGATACGTATACACTTTCTTTGTAATAATCGTTATAGTCAATATTTAAAGTTAAATATTCAAAATTGTTTTTCTGGGAACAATTAACTAAATGGAGTTACATTGAATGTAACTAGCTGCGCCATTCGGTTTTACCCTATAAAATTTCTACATTGATACACTACATAAATTAGCCTAAATCGAAAAAAGTAAACTAATCAAAATAGATACCTACCAATAATTATTCCACATCTTATGAACAAGTTACATGTTGTGGATAATCCTAGTTAATTAGCACTGTTTTGTATATTTTATGAAATTTTATGACATTGAACTTTTATAGTCTTACCGAGTCAGTTAATGGGTAAATAAAATAACTTTATTAATGCTAAAATAATTTATTGAGTTTTAGCAAATGTTTTAATGAATTAAATAATGAATAAGGCAATCACGTGGTATTTTATGCAACTATTAATGAGTACGAAGTTTAAATTACATATTAATACAAGCATAAGCTGAGATTAATAATATTACCGTTCCGGCGGTTTCACCTATCACAATTTCTTTGGAATAAACAAACAACGTTTTCATTCACTTATTCAGTATGATTAGGCTATTCAGTAGTAGAATTATCTATTACAGGATCAATTTGTGTTTCACTGTTACTACTACTGATTGATTTAACATTTTTATCTATCGCTGTTACGACGTCATCCGCGTTAGAATCTGGGTCATCAGGCTTTTCTTCATTTGACGTAACATTTTCATCTTCTTCCGACTTAGTTTCTTCAGCTTCAGGTACAGAATTTGTAGCTAGGTTAGGTACATCTAGAGATATATTTGTTACCTCATTCTCATTCTCTTTGGATGATTCTAATACCTTATTTACTTCGAGAGGTTTAAATAATTCTTGTAACGACGATACTTTTTTCTCAGTTGGAATTATTCTATTTAAATACACTAAAATATCAGATAGTGAAACAATTCCTATTAATTTATCATCTCTATTTACTAATAATAATCGATGACTTTCAGTTCTAACTATAACTTCTAAGGCCTCGTATAAAGTAATACTTGAACGACACTTTTGTAATTTTTCTTCCCAGTCTTTCTTTTTATTTCTTACTTCACCGATCGTCAGTGACAGATTTGAATATAATTTTTCATTTACTAAGTTTAACACTTCATACTTAGCGTAAACATCAATTACTATGCCGTCTTCATCTAAAACTGGCAAGGCAGATATATCTTTTTCTAGGAGAATTTGAAAAGCTGTTTTAATACTAGTACTATCGGTAGCAGACGCGATATTATCATAAGTACCAATTTTCAATTCGACTAGCGTTTTATGGAAAAACGTTAATTCAGGAAATTCATTCAGATATACGAATAAAAATCTCAAGATTCTTTTATGTGACAATATGTAAAGAACATCGCCAGACAATGGGTCCATCATTAATAATCGATGGACTCGATTTTTGTTTAGTAAGTTTATTGCGTCGTGTAATGATTGATCAGGTCCTGCGCAACACAGCGGTTTTCTTGTGGGTCGCAGAATTTTTCTCCAATTGTGAAGGGTATGCTTTTCCAAATCTTCAACAGATAAATTTTCAGCTTCAAGATGTAACAATATTCTAATAAAATCCGTAACTGTTATCATACCGACTAACATTTTTTTATTTGCATCCCAAAGTGGAGCAGAACGAATACCATGAGATATAAGTGTTGGAAAAGTTTTTCTAACGTAGAACTGTGTATCGAATATGATTACTTTAGCGGATTTCGGCAAGATTTCGTAGCATTTATGATACTTGAAAAAATTCAACAATAATCTAGTTTTATCACGTCCTCCTATTGATATTTGTACGATAGACAGGTAAGGATCATATTTCGGAAGACCACGAATTTCTCTAAACAATTGTTTTGCTTGTGTTGGATCCAAAGACGAATAGGAGTTTTTATTATATGTCGGAGAAGTAGTCTCGATCGAAGAACGACGAATCTGTTTATTGTTTTTCTTTTTCACAGGTTCTACTGTAGGCTGATTGCTTTCTGACTGTGGTTTACTACGGAATATGTCCATTACTCTAGTTATTGGACTGTATTTTCGCGAAGAGGCGCCAGTCACTGTATGGTAATATTTCTTATGAGAATCTTTACTATCTGAAGTACTTTCATCATCTTTTGACGCCTCTGGGGCCTCATTAGATTCTTTAATTGGAGACTTTGGTAGGTGTTTCTTAGCATCACTCTTTCTTCTCAATCGAAAAATATCAAATATAGAACTCCTTGGACTAGATGAGGTTCCGTGAAAAGTTTCGTACTCCTTGCTTGTCGATTTATCCCTATCTGCGCTTGAAGGTCTTGAAGATTCTCCATGCTTATCTTTAAAAATTGATCTAACATGAGGTCGTTGGGATTCAACACCACGTGTGCCAAAATGAACAGTGTGGATATTGCTTTCTGCTACACTTGTAGAAGGAACTTTATCGTCTGTACTTGATAGGGTAGTTACCACAAATTTCTTTTTTTCCCCAACAACTGTTTGATTCTGTAAATCGAATGGATTTTTCTTCTTCTTATGTTTATGTTTAGACTTTTTCGTTGGTGATTCAGTCGTGGCGGAATCATTTTCTAATATAGGATCCATTTTTGATTAATAATATTTATAATACTATAATAATGATTTAGTAAAATGTTTGTACCTCTACTGTAGACCATAATCTGAATTTACGAACAGCGGTACCTGGAAAAGAGAGACATGTATCAAATTAGAAATTAAAAATACAAAACACGATCTCGGAACAAATTATAGCTAGGTTAAATGCTCTAACCTAACAAATTATTAATAACCTATTTTTATTTCTAAACGATCTCTTTTATTTAATGGAGGTAACATAACTTAAACCTGACTTAAATGCCACAATATTTTGTACACACATCATAGATTGTACATACAGGTACGTTGCTTAGCAACTCAATGCACTAACTTCACAATGCAGATGAAATTGCATAACCAAATATTGAATATAAAATGAGTACATTAATATAATTTCAAGATTATTTGGTTATAGACCTTCAAATGAAGTCCAACCGCATTGTTAACTACACAAGCACAATATTATTTTGTTGAATTCTAATTCTTATCAACAGCGGCCGGCACGTTTTTAACACAAAAACGTACGTATCTGTTGACACCATTTCGCTAATCAATACTTTTGACGACAAAAATCCGGTAAGCGAACAAATACAATGCATACCTGACTTTAGAGCCATCGTCTTGTACTGTTTGTAGTTAACATGTTATTGTAGGCCTCTCATTTTGTAATTAAAAACGAAAATAATAAGGATACGTATCACTGAACGATTTGGGAAAAAACCACGATGGTTTTGGGCGACATTGTAGCTGTCAAAACACGGTGAGGGGAAAAGCGACATCTGTGGACGGCTGGGGTAAGTTAATTTAACAGAGGGGTTGAAAGTTGAATATCGTCCCTTTCAAGAAAATGATTTAGGTGTTTCAAATTTATATAAGTAATTCTTTAGAATATCAAGGGAGGTCATGACTGTTGAAAATACTTATCACAATAGTTAACTAAAACCGTCTTGCATGAGATTATGCGTAAATATTTGTTTAGCTTTTTTAGCTAAATTCTGTTTAAATGCATTTAATTGTTAATCTAATTTAAATTATATTACAATTAACACAAGGTTGATATTATTTAATTAGTTTGACCCTTTGACAGTTGGTTAATCATGTTTAAGGTTTGTTGTGCAAGTATTTATGCAACAGCAAAATCTCTAGCTCTATTTTTCTTGCAAATATTAACATAGTCGTCATGTTATTTCCCGTAAACTCTAATTGTAGATAAGTTGTAAACTGTCCTTGCAATATACAAGTTATGTATTGTAAGACCGAAATAAGGAGGAAAAGAGCTTTCATTGTTATATTATTAACTTTGCAAAAAAGGGTGTTTATTTATAAGAATAGAATAGAATTAAATAGAATAGAATATAATTTATTCAGACAAACACACGACATAAGAAAAGTGAAACAAATAAGAAACAGTACAGAAGAGATCGCAACAGAGAAAAAAAATACAATAAATACACAGAGAATAGGTAAAATAAGTATCTGAGAAGTCGTGTGTTGCAGATTCACTCCTGTCTTTTTAAGTTTTTCATCGACCACATGTCGATGAACGATTTTAATGTGTTTTTTATCTGAAATATCTGTAAGTCTTCCTAACTTTTTAGTGATAATTAGCCACTTGTTTGTTTATGTCCTATGAGATTGAATTTATTAATTTCGATAGGTTAAATATTTGTTATAATATTTTTTATAAAAAAAATATTTGAATAAAGTTTTTACTACGTTGGGGAGATGGGGAAAGGGCAAAGGCCTTTGTCAGCAGTGAAACAATTCAGGCTTTAAAAAGAAACTTTTACTGATTTTTTTCTTAAATAGTACCAAAGTATGAAATAAAATCAAATCTAAGCGACTAATTTATTTATTACCTAACCTAATATTAAGTGATGCTTGTGAGTAAACATTTTTTCCTAAAATATATGACGCAAAATTATGATACGATTAAAACTCATTATACCTACGTAGATAACTTCGGTATAATCACCTCCGCTAATTTACTTATGTTCACGTGGATAGAGAGTATGACGGCACCCGGTGCTATACTTATTTACGGAAAATTCTACCACCTCCAATACGCATGCGCAGGGTAATCTATGACGTCATATTCCGTCATCAATGGGTGACGTCACCGTTACAGGTGTGCGGTCCCAACGATGACGTAGCACTGGGGGCAGAGGGAGGAAGACGGACGCAATCAATACCGGGTGGTAATATCCTATAACGGTATAGAGGTTGTGACGTTGAAGCAAAACCGACACGGTAGAAACAGAGTGCTATTCAATAAGGTACGGGTCGACAGATCACGTGCTAAACTTGCACTTTGCACGTTATAAACACATTATGAGTAGGTCAACCGTTTATCAATGGCCTGGTGATATGACTTCAGCTAATGAATGACAGAGTATGATCCTAGCAAGGACGTTAAGCGGCTGTTTAATCTAATTCTATGGAATCTATAGTTGGTCGACATTTGGGGAATATTTAACATGTGAAAAGGAGGATGATTGAAAGCAGACCTTCTTATCTTTATTTTGTATTGTTATTATTTTAAACATTTATTTTCCCTTAGATAAAAAAATAGGGTGTTAAAAGCCTCCCCACGTGGTTCGGGTAATAGAATATTTAAGTATATCTATTGATTCTTAGTACATCCACTGTTATTCTGCCATGCGTTCAAATATTATCAGCAAGTTATGTTCAAAAATTAGCTCCGTTATTAAGTTTGGCAATTAAACTAACGGTTGATTTGAGTGGGTCAGTCAATGAGGGCTGGTCCTAGAACTGTACCTAAGCGAAAATGTTCTTAGGAGACGTTCGCTTATTGAAATTACCTTAATGAAAAGAACTCATGGACGTGACTTTAGTTGCTCTATTTCAAATAATACTTTCAAATATTTGTAATATTGACCTTTGTGAGCGTGATCACATGAAAAAAAACCCCATGAGTTTCTTGTGCCTTTTTCTCATTGGTGGGCGCATTCCGAAGGCACACATCCTAACTTAGTTTTTAAGACGAAACTATGTGATCTTTGTACAAATATATTAAGCATCGAAATGAATTTTTTTTTTACTTTGACTTTGTTTTAAAAACATTTTTTCGTAACTACAGCGGTTCTAGGACCTGCCCATTCAAAATAACCACCCGTATAGACCTTCACAATAATGATATGGATGCATTGTATTGACGCATGCATACAATGCTTGCATGTTATCTGCATTTTAATTCGTTTGTAGGTACTTCGTGTTTAGTGGTAATAATTATAGTTAATTAAACTACTACACACAAATAAACAGTTGGAATATAATCTCAATTAAGGCACAAATAGGAGCCAAAAGCAAAATGCATTTTGTATTTCATTTATAACATAAAATGTTAAGTATTGCATAGAAAATCCTTATTGAGTGTATTGTTTGTTGCTGTAATGTTTCCAATTATTTTGATTTAATTTGAAGGCTAAAATTCCTTCTCTTTTTGAAACTTTTCCAAAATTGGTTCGAAGAGGACGGCATAGGTGTTATTTGATTCGAAATTTGGATAGGCTTGGAAACGACAAAGAATTTTCTTCTTTTAACTATATCAAAATTTAGCAAAAGGACTCGTCTACAAACAGTACATAACAATAATTTTACATGCAATAGTAGCAATTTTAGCAATATCTTTCGTAGTGCAGTGCAGGGCATTTTGTGTCAGATTCTTATAACAACATGACACCTAATAAGTAGGTAATTAAAATGTTGTACCTAAATGTAATATTTATGAAGGCTTTATTTTATTTTTGCACTTACCTATACACATATATATATACCTATTTTTTATCGAATCATACGTAGGTATGGTATTTGCAAAATATGCGTTTGGAATGGAACATCGCGATCTACCAGTTTGTTACCTACCTAGCATTCGTCTCAAGGTTTAAAAATAAAGTATTTTAGTTTGAATTGTAGGTATATTGATCTACTCTATTTAGGTTTTGTAATACATATGTTTTATATGTCTTAATACTAGCAATAAAATTTTAAACATTTAATACGTCTGAGGCCTTGAATATTAATGCAGGTAACGTATTTTTAATCACATCATGATAAAATTGATGTTTTGATATGATAAATGATTGTGAATACTTATTATCGATTTATTAATACTAGCTGCGCTCCGCGGTTTCACCCGCGTAACTCCCGATCCCGTGGGAATATCGGGACAAAAAGTAGCCTATAACCTTCCTCGATAAATGGACTATCCAACACAAAAAGAATTTTTCAATTCGAACCAGCAGTTCCTGAGATTAGCGCGTTCAAACAAACAAACTCTTCAGCTTTATAATATTAGTATAGATTTCTGTGATTGAATTTATTATGGCAAGTAGGTAATGACTACTATGTGAGTACGAGATTATTGGATGACATAATCGATTATTTTACAAAAATTAATACAGGAACTGTCTAACAAGACAAATTGTTGGACCTAAAATCAATTATTAAATTTAAATAAACTTGGAATTTGATCTACCTACTTGACATAGATACGTCGAAGGGGGGATACGTTAATAGGGATTTGTGTACTAACCCAAATAAACTACACCGTATTTCTCTAGATGTTTTTCTTCTTATAGATATACTATAGTTACTTGTTGATTCTAGGTCTATGGATCTTGAACTTTTTTACAGAATTATTCTTTTTTACCCGACTGCAATTGAAGGGTTATGTGTTTCGCGCATTTCTTGTAGGTATGTATGTTTGTAATATATTTATTCCCTCATATCTTCCAAACTACTCGATGTAATTTTTTAAATAAGGGTATCGTTGGATGTGTCGTCTCATTAGTCCAAGTGTTCTTAGATTGGGGTGGTAGATTTCATAATTTAAGGTGATTTTTTTTAATCTACTTTTTTACATATTTCATGTATCGAGTAACAAGTGTTAGGTATCTTATCAATATAACAATTTTGCAAAGATACAAAGAGTTGGCGTTTACCGCATCAAAATCTCAGTTAATCCCTTCATCTCGAGCTACTGATAAAACATAAATTTAAGGTACCTACTCATAACAAATTACTCATATATCTATCTACAACAAGGTCATTCAGATAAGCAGTAGTAATAATATTCCACGTATTTTGTATAAATTAAAAACTGTAGCTCACTGTTATCATATTTTGTATGTTATGATATTTTTTTTATTAAAATGAACAAAGTTTTTGGAAATATGACAAACCTATACAATTATTTGAGTAAAATAAACTGTATTACATCGTTTACATATTGAATTCATATAAATACACATGGTGAAGAATAAAATAGGTACAATAGATAGCTTGTAAAAACGAGACGAATCATTAACATACCTTCATACATACTAACAACACAAATACTTTGGTAAGAAGCCAAAACATCCCATGAAACTGAGCCATAGTGATAATCTTATGAGTTTTATCCTTATGAAATTAATAATAAAGTGAAACACGAGAGTTGACGAGAGTAGGATTCGAGTTTGTACCGAAAGCGCCTACTTCCAAACATAACCTCAAAATGGAACGAGAAATGACTTTGTTATTGTGGTTATCTTTGTCTTATTAATTGTATAATAGTTAGATAGCGTACTTACAACAGAGATCATTACGACGAACCCCTCGAACACTGACTATTTATTAATACTTTACACACACTCATGCAGACTGCATGCACTCAATATAATCGAGACACACAGGCGCATCCGCCGCATTAAATGTAACATAGGTAAGTTCACTGGTTGATTATACGGACGTTGTATAACTTGTGCACTAGGACGGGAATTGATGATGTTCTGTTTTGTCAGAGAAGACCGCCATGCCCAATTAGTACAATTTACTAAGCCACAGAGTGTTCCAACATCGCGGTGACGTTATCGAAGCAAGTGAGTCGCGTTCACGCTAAGGAATTTTTTCTCGGTCGTGCTCGTACGGGCGCTGCGTTCGCGCATCGATATGATTCCTCACGCACACATGCGAACATCGTATCGTTCGATATACACACAATATCATTTTGACGCGATCGAAATTAAGCCGAGCGCGTCCGTTCGTAGGTATATCTCACACAGACAGTTCAGCCGTGTTACCTTTACTCATATGGTATTAAGTAACGTACGCATACTAATCATGAAGTACTTTACATAAAATATTTTAATAACTAACAAGAAAATTATCATTTTAATTGAGATCTTTCGTTGCCTACCAATCGAGATTTTATTATGTTTAAAGAATTAACTGTAGGCTGGAGGCTGGTCTATAATTTATAGTTTTATTAATTGTTGTGAACTTAGTGGAAAATACTTCTACAAAATCCTATTAAGTCTTAGGTATATTAAATATATAGAAAACTTACAAAATTAAACATCTAAAGATTTATTTTCACTCAAATTAGGACTTACAACTAAGGATGCTCAAATTATAATTAGGTAATTACTTAGGTACATAAATCACAAAAACGAGAAAAATGCTCAAAAAGAAATCAAATTAAATAATTATATTGTAACAAAATAAGTAGAAAAAATTAAATTACACCTACGCCTTTTATCAATATAGATAAAAGATAAATATGCGATTGCTTACACACAGATTTATGGAAAAATTTGGCTAATGAAAATATCTAAACACAAATTATTTAAATTTTTCCACTGAAAATTAGTTAAGATATCATAAAAGCTCGCCGTAAAAGCTCTTTCTCTCATATTTTATTATTGACTAGCTGTTGCCCGTGACTTCGTCCGCAAAGGGTTTGAATTTCTCAAAATCCTTTCTTATCGGATGCCTACGTCATACAGAGAACATACGATCAGCGGTTGAGGCTGTGCGTGGATCCGTCAGTCAGTCAGGACAAAGCATTTTATATGTATGAGATATAATATATAGAAGAAGACTAGTTTTGACCGCAATTGTGTCCGCTTAGTTATTAAATAGTTTCTTAGTGGATGCCTAAGTTAAATAGCTATCTGTATATGCCAAGTTTTGGCCCTTGATTTGAGCTATTGGTTTGAACTGTGCGTTGATATACAGGGTGAATTTTTTATGTGGGCCTTCTGGGCTATATCCTAAACCATAAGAGATAGCGAAAAATGCTGAAAGGAGTTGCGTGCCCGATTTTGACAAAAACTTAACCTGCATCATTAGATTTTTGAAAAAGTTATTACCCTAGCCGGGAATCGAACCCGTCCATTTTCCAAAATAATAATCATCCTATATTTTTATTCCAATCGATAGTGTTGCTAATAAAGATCAATTCCTGGAAACAAACATAGTCTGGCAAATTAAAGGAAATAGCTCATTTTAGTAATCTTCTGTAATTTTCATACAACCATCCCTGAAAAAAATACAGTGAGGAGGTATGGCCAATGACGTAACAAACTGCTGCACTAAAAATGTGAACCTTTTTACAAATTTTATGTAAAGAACTTCATTTAGAACTTATTTTATAATATTTGGAATAATATTACTTGTCCTCTATGGTCCGTAATAATAAACCGAACTCAATATCGATTTCAATCTTGAGTTTGCTCTTGAGTTGTTGCGCTGATTAATAAACCTATCTTAAGACGCGATTAAAGAGCGACGTATCACTTGAGTCATACTGTATTAATAAATCAAACTCAGCTCTCAAGATATGTCTCAAGATGTAGTTTCGTGAACTCAAGTCTGATTGCGGGTCATACAAATGTTACATTTTGTAAAATATTTTCACATTAAAACAAGTTGACAGTAAAATATGACGACACTACCTACCATAGGGTAAGAACATATCATTCAAGGTAAGAACAAAGCGTTACTGTCATTCAAGGTCGCTCTCAAGATCAGTCTCAAATCTCAAGAGCGATATCAGCCTGAGTTTTATCTATTAATTAACGCCTAACTTAAGATAGTGACCACATCTCAAGACTCACTCGATTGATACGCACTCAAGATCGATATTGAGAGCGATTTATTAATACGGGCCTATGTCTCACACTATTGTTTTGCCAGAGACAGAAAGGTGAAAATTACAGAAAACTACAAAAATCAGCCATTTCCTGTGTTTTGCCATACTATGTTTGTTTCCAGGAATTGATTTCTATCAGCAACACTATCGATTGGTATAAAAATATAGGATGATTTTTTTTAATCAACAGGTTCGATTCCCGGCTAGGGTAAAGACTTTTTCAAAAATCTAATGATGTAGTTTTAGTTTTTGTCAAAATCGGGCACGCAACTCCTTTCAGCAATTTTCGCTATCTATCGTAGTTTAGGATATAGCCCTGAAGGCCCACATAAAAAATTCACCCTGTATATACTGGATATTATCCAGTCAGTCAGGATTTTGAATTTTAAATATTTAACTCGTCTCATAAACCTTTAACAATTTTTTGTCGTAGTAATGCCCTACAAGCGTTCTCGTTGTACGTCGAGCAATCAATGCCAATATGCCGTCGTAGTATAAAATGTAAGCTACATCAATGCTTCGGACGCAAAGATATTAAATTCTTGTTTGAAATTAGACCAAGTTGTATCGTTACTAGACCAGTCTGTAAGTAAAATATTAGGTTATTTTCTACCAAGATTGAGTTGAGATTAATCTTTTAATTATTAACTTTAATAAAGTCTTTTCAAGGTCATGTTTCCGTTAATCTTTGGAATTGTCTAGATTGGCAGGTTTGGATGTATAGTAGGTAGGTTTTTTGAAGGTAAAAGTTTTGTATTTTAAACTTCTAAAGCACAAAAATATTTTCATTTTTTTTAAAGCGGTGATTGATTGAAAAAGAACTTTTGTGTTCATAATTTGTCGCACGAAGACAGCCGACGACGTCATTCTCCATGTTTTGAAGGCTCACTCCATGAAGTTTTATATATTTATTTATTTTTTTGGTAAAATTGACTGCAGGTTGTGTTGTATCGTCACAGTCATGGCCGCCGCTTTTCGTTTCTACAATCATTTGCAAAATTATTTTGCAAAAATAAAAATATTTGCAATATATTTTAATGCTACCATTTAGATACCATTTTCATCATTACCACTGGAAACAAATGTTGACGTCACGTATCGTCAGCCACTAAGGTCACCCATCAAATATTATGTGACATCACAGTATAACTGTAAATAAAATTTTTTAAAGATTTAAAATTTAATTTTTTTATTTTTTATTTTTTATTGTCAAAATTGATAACCTATCCGTCGGCTACTGGGGTTTAAACTGTATTATTTTTATACATTTTTCATAATGCAAGACTGTCAGTTTCACTTTTGGTCATTAATTGATTTTTTAAGACCTACGTAATCACTGATCAATAACATTTGTGGTGTCAATATACCTAATCATATCTTGGAAACGTCAAAAAGAGTTGCTAAACACAAATACATCTCAACAGTTACAAAGTTTCATATTTTAATGTGAACTTAATTCCACTAATAGTTAAAACTCGCAGTAGTAAGTAAGTATATAACCTATTTCTAAATCTCTAAATCGCCCAACTGTAATGTACCAAACGAGTAATTATGACCCTAATGTTGTCCTATATGTAAAGTAAACCGAGTTTTGCGTTAATGAACCAGTCCTCGATCGAAATTTCCATGTTTATGAGATGCAAAGTTACTAAGTTAGATCTTATCTATGTCCTGTATTATGGCTAAAGCAGTTTCCACTAATTCCAATCTCAAATATCTCGATTTAATTGTGCTCATATGGATTTATTTTTGATAGAACACATTAATAACAACCTACAACAATGACACCGACTGATACTAAAGTTGTCTCAGTTTTAGTTATTAAGATGAATGTAGTTCATGTACAACCTTTGGTTAAAATACGTATAACATTTTATATAAGGTTCTTTTTTTGCGTTTTTATAGAAAACTAGCGACCCGTGCCGGCTTCGCACGGCTATATTATGCATGTATTATGCATATAAACCTTCTACTTAAATCACTCTATCTAATAAAAACCGTATATCAAAATCCTTTGTGTAGTTTTAAAGATCTAAGCATACATAGTGACCGACAGCGGGAAGCGACTTTGTTTTATACTATGTAGTGAAGTAAGCCTTCAGTTTTTTTAATTGCATATACCGACTTCGATTTACACCTTTGCAGTTGAAGAAGTCTTTTGTCGATGAGTCGGCGATGCGGCGGCATCGATTATGTGTAAAATTAGAATAACTGGACGGTTGCCCGCAGTGCGAGTAGCAAATAGTACTGGGGCATGCGACCAATCGTAACACCCATAAATACATACAACGTGGAGTACAGGGACACACACAGAACTCATTATCACATCTGATTAGAATATTTACTTCGTTTAAAACAAAAATGAAGGAAATATAAAGGAAATAACATGTATTTAATGCTCTTTTATCTTAGTTGGAAAGTTAAATACAAGCAGAAATAATCATCTAATTAACAGCGATGATTTTATTTTTTTACCTACTGAAAAAACAGATTTAAGAGATTACCCTAAATATCGGTTAATTTCTGTTAACATAACTTTCATCACAGCCGCGGCTGAAAAAGCTTATACCAAATCACGCAAAAGCTACCCACACATTTTACTTTAAATACTTAGAGAGGTACCTCACGAAAGTACCAACACCCCCATGACAATAATTTCAAGAAGAGCATGCCATGATCAAAGAAATCAGTGACCTTAATCTCTTAATAGGATCTCATGGTGATATGGACAAAGTATAATATCACGTTGTATGGGTCATTTAAACTCACCTAATAGAGTCTATCTAATAAATACATTGTTATAAATACCTCTTGATTTAGATCAAAGATATTAAAACTGTTCTCAAATAAGTATGATAGATTTATGATAGGTCTATATTGATTTATAGGTAACTTAAGCAAGAGGGACGATAAATCTTTATAGTTAGGCAAAAAATAAGGTAGGTAGGATGCAGATTTATTATGTAAAAATCTTTGTCATGATAATCAGGAACCGCCGTGAAAAGTAGTCTGTTTTTGCAACATTAAGTTTGAAAGTTCTAGCTCAAACTTTTACAGCAGAATAAGCTTACAAGGTTTGTTGTAAATACTTATTAGGCATACCAGCCGGGAACAACAGCTTGACGTGCCTTTTAAACTAAGATTAAAAAACTTTACTTTATGCACCAAGTTACACGCCTAAACGGACTTAAAAAAGTCTAATTCCAGACAAGTAGTACTCGCCATATAAAATGATGAACACATTACCACTCCTTTGCATTGCGCAGTCGGGTAAAAAAGAAAATAAAGGAAATACCCAAGACCTAGTAATAAAAATCACCGTGAAGTAGAGTTGGCGTAGTATCAGCCCTATAGAGATCGTAGAGTGACGACGGGTGCAATCAATGCGGAAGCGCTCGCCAGTCTGCGGCGAATGGGGTCGGGATGCTGTGGACGTCCCACCGCGAGCCGGTTGTTGCCCGTCATGTACCAGCGTCATCGCTGCATTTGTCTCCGGCTAATTCACTAAACATATCTTAATTACAGGTCTATTGTTGTTAGGTAGATGTACATTATTCCATAATAACTGGGTTCGTCTAAAATATTTTACAGTCTCGTCTGACCAAGGATTTAGATCCTGGCGTATTTCTGTTTCATACCACTTTTTCATCCCAATTATATTAAATATCCGTTTCATACCATAATCTATTTTCTTTTCAACCCGTGATCAAATTAAATAATATTTATTATTGTTTCAACCCAAAACAAGTTACTTTTTCATACTACATCTAAAAAAAAAGAAAAAATGTAGGAGTTTGTACTCCGTAAACACAAGAGAATAAAAATATAATTCTATTGTCGGTATTTAATTTTACACCAGAAAAGCATTATCAAATAATTCGCTCGAAGTCCAAATGACTGTAACAAAACAGGAAATATTGGTAAAAAATAAATAAACACCGACCCACGCTGTTACGGTGGTGGAAAGTTTCTATCAAAATTTGAAAAGGAAAACTGATCTAAGGGAAGGCCTGTCTGACGACGCTACGCACGCAACACTTTATTTTCTTTGCGTTGTAATAATCTGGTTATGTCTAATTATGTCATATCGGATCAAAATTTCTAAAAAAATGGTATTGTCACCATTGATAGCTCTAATTATATAGATGCATTTCACGGAAAGACCTATTACAAAAGAATAGGTGTTCCCGCTAAGTAGAGTCACATATCATGAAATTGTACGTGGCTATTATAACCTATTTTATAAGTTCATCGGTTGAATAAAACATTTTAATTAAAGAAATATAATTTATTTTTAATATTTATCACAACTATAGGTACAAACTATATCTATAAGTATTAGTTATTGTATACATGAAACATTTATAAGTCCTTATTCAACCTTTATATCTATTTTAAAAATAACAATAAGATAAACGGGATAAAAATACTTCTTTACATTTTGAAAATACTCTGTCTGCACGTGTATCTTCCTACGTATCTCGCAAAAAAATATTAATAAGCCTTTTTTTGTACCTCTGCCTCTGGATGTATGAATGAACTAAATTTGGCACAATGAAAATGGATGATCGTCACGTGTGTAGGTAAATGAAAAAAGGGTTCCCTTTTAAATTTACAAAATATGTATCTGAAACCAACAAAAAGGAACGTTTTAAATTTTATTTTACCTGGTAATTCAGTAATTTTTTATTATGTTATGTGTCTAACCAGAGTGAAACTGATAAAAATCGATAAGACAACCCTATAAATACATACTACGAAAGTGATCTTTGTTACAGCATCTACGTGCCGACCATAGGGATACTTTATTTAGCATTAGTGTCATACAAGACATAAAGGTAACCACGTAAGTGTGGAAGCTAAAACGCTAAGCTGTAAAGTGTGTAAAAGAACGGACAGCAAACATAGCGGCGCACGGCGGGCGTTCGTCGGCGACGCGGACTCGGGCGTACGAAAGCTCCGTTCCGTACTAGCGGTGCCGTTAGCGCAGGCTCGGGCGGGCGGCAGGGCCGGGCGGCGCGGTGGCGGCGGGCGGGCCGTGGGAGGTACCGTTAATGACGTCATGGTAGTGACGTCGCAGCCGTGACGTCAGGAAATGCGATATAGCCACCAGCCTCGGCGGCGGCGGCCTCAGTAACGCACCGACCGTTCACCAGCGCGGAGGTACGACGCGTGCCCTCTCGCGAACTGCCCTCTCGATCCGACAGACTGAGTGAGTGAGTGCGCGTACAGTGAGTGGAATGTGCTCGCCCGCATGAGGATCCTGCTAAGCGAGCTGGGACTGTCAGGCGCGTGCCTCGGTCTGACCCTGGAGCCGCGCGCCACCTCGCTGGACCCCGAAAAGCCTGCGCCAGGTCAGCGCCCGCAGGACTTTCCGCGTACCATCGCTTCTGTGTTCATTTTCACTTTCGTTGTGTAGAACCTTTGGGTGTTGTAGACTGTGTGGAACTGTCGTGACGATGGCCATCGGCTAGAATGCGAGGTGCGTTGCTGACGCCCTCCAGCCAACACTGCGGCCTTAGACATTTCCAACGTACGTACCCCCCTTTTATTTTATTTTTGTTTACTTTGTTTATGTTTTAAATATTTCTCCTGTTAGACAATTTATTTTGAAATTATGTTTTTATATTAAGTTTATTGCATGTTATTATTTGTGCTTCCATTCACCCATGTTCATAAAATATTATAAGTAAATTTAAGTTTGAAGTAAGTAGGTAAAACTGTAAATTCGGATCAAAGTTTTTTGTTTGACAACAATAAACTTTTACAAACTGTGTCCTAGGATATGAATTTTGTACAAATACTTTACTGAAAGTTAGCTTTCAGTGCTTGGGTTCTAATCTCGCGTAACAATTACCAACAACTTTGAAGTTTTAGTACGAGTACTAACTAGCTGCGCCCTGCGGTTTCACCCGCGTAATAATTTTTTACACAATTTTCTTAATTTTTTCTTTCATAAGAACCTTCTTCTGACAATAACAAACACAACAAAAAAGAATTAGCGAAATCGGTATAGCTGATCTCGAGATTTAAGAGAATACAAAACTAAAAGTTTTGTGAAAATGTGAGAAAACTAAACACTTGCTACAAATTAATATTTAATAGAAGTTAATTTATTAATAATATAGGTAGTCTAACTTTATCACATACCTACAATACACATTTACATATTTTACTAAGTTGAGGTATTATCAGGTAAGTTTAATTTAAGTGCAAATCGAACCAAAAAGTTGAAAACAAGGATAAATAATATTTAACATTTTACACACGGATCTAGACTAAACCAGAATACTTACTAACCAGGTATGTATTTAATATACAAATCTGCATAATAGGATATATTTTTCCTTAGTAGGTAAATATGTCTTTGATTTGTCCGATATACTTATTGGACCTGTTAATATTTGTTGAAATTAGGCAACATTTGACAAACCGGTTCCATAAATTCTGAATAGGAAACTAGTCTTAAGATTATACTTCCTTGAGACTACACTTTTTAACACTATGTAGGTGCAAATATTTTATTGAAATCTTTTAATTAACACAAGTGTTAAGTATCAATTGTGATCAAACGATAAACTTAAACGTACTAAATAAACAAAAGTTATCTCGTTGTTCAAAACACTAAAAAAGGCAAGTAATTAAATTAGTTGCCTACCTAATGGTTAATGAATAGTTTTTTTTGGTACTCAAAAGGTTGATATATAAACAGATAAGTTGTTAGTATTTTTTCTTTTTAGGAAGTTTGGTAAAAGTAAATTATCGCTAAAGATTAGACATCAAGTTTGACAGCAAATTATCAAGTTCGTAGATGTAGAAACCTTCGGATCGGATGCTATGCTAATGTAGATGGGATACAAACATGTAGTGTGGCAACAGTTGCAACATAGCAGGTGAAGATGATAGATGCCGATTCTAGTCTGCATAAATTATAATCAACTCGTGGCGAAGGTGTCACAAGAGTAATAATCATAAAGTGAGCACTGGCCATACGAAATTCACTATTAACTTAACTCGGTTTAAATTAACTTCGGATTTGGTGCAGTAGTAGTTTGGTAATCACTGATATAATGTGGGATGTTTATGCGTGTATACTCGTAGGTATAACATCAGGAGCCGATGGCCTCTACCGGAGTGACCAGACTTGCCCAATACGCTGTCGCAACCGGCAGACGTTGCACCTGCCGAGATGAGAGCCTCAGCAAATTGCCGACGCCCGCGACCCAGACGCATAACGCGATTACTTTAACATGCGTGCACATTTCTATCATCACGCTAATAGATATTACCAATAAATGTCCGTCCGTTGTGTATATGTACCTACCTAGCAATAAAATGAAGATTATCATCATCAAACACAAAAACATTCTAGTAGATTTTTTATTAAACGTTTATCTGAAACATAACTAATAACTTTCACTTTTTGAAACATTCTAAATAGGTGCTTATCTTTATGTAATTTGCAATAAAAAATAAACCAAAAACGTTAATGGGTTTGACTGGGTATTTGAAAACAAATCGAAAGTGTTTGTGGACAATTATCAGTGGAATACGTAAAGCGATATAACTTACATTATACCTAGATGATAATCGGTCAGCTGGCTTGGTTGTGACGTCATTGGAAGTGGGCCTCCACACGCGTCACCTCTCTGACGACTCGGACCACCCTAACCTCGTCTGATCCGACAACATCCTGACAACTTCCTACCCCATCCCTAACCGGGAATCTATTGTTAACTCTGACTTGCCTACTTCATTCTGTTAACAGATACCTTTGTCACCCTATATTGCTTTAATTTTATTAGCAGTTTTTATTATCACTACATAGTATAAAACAAAGTCGCTTTTTCTGTCCCTATTTCCCTTTGACTGCTTAAATCTTTAAAACTACGCAACGGATTTTGATGGGGTTTTTTTAATAGATAGAGTAATTCAAGAGGAAGGTTTATATGTATAATACATGATAAAAATAACGTGCGGCTAAAAACGTCTTCAAAATACTTTACAAATCATGCTTTAACCTAAGTACTTACTATAATCTCGTAGAAGAAAAGCGCAAAGCTCTTTTTCATCAAAAATCTAATAAAGATCTGTTCAAAGCACGATTACGTCAGATCTAAAAATATCAACGTGGTGGTGAGGGTTGGGGGCTGTCGAACGTGGTGGAATGGGTACCAGAAGGTGTTTTCGAGACCCCGTCGAGCGACACCTGTGACGTCACTAGCGTCGTTACGTCACGCATCGACCCGCGCATAGTTTCAAGGACGCCCTTGAGCTGCTAGCCTTCCGACTACCGCATGCAACTAAAATACTAGCAAACTATTTGGAGAAGTAGAAATGCACTGTTGTTATAACCATTATTTTTAACCCTGAGGTATCCAAGACTAAGGTAGGAAGAAAATTGAGCCAGCACGAGTATTCTATCTATTAAAGTAAATAAAGTTGACGGCAGTAGAAACATACCGGCTAAAGATTCAACTGCGTAGCTAAAGTGGCAGTTATTGTATAAAAATAGCTATTAATTAACATACAATTATGTGACTTAAGTAACCACCAATATTTTTTAATCTCTTAATATTAAGTTAACGTCTATTTTCACACTTTTGAACCTAGATAAGTGTATATCTACAGAAAACAGACCAACTTTAATGTGATTCTGTGTTTTTCTTGTAAACAACGTAACTACGTGCTATACATAAGTGATTTGATTTGGTTAGTGCCGATTGCCGAACCGGCTAAAGTTAGTTTATAGACCTAGACGCTTCCCCGCCCACGTATCGCCTATGAATTAAATTGCCGTGATCGTTTTCAAATGTTTTAAGTAGAGGCACCTAAGTTTAGGCAACAGTAACTAAGTAAAGTATCTCGCTACTTAGTTACTGTTGCCTTAGGTGCGTACTCTATTATTTACGTATTATTTTTATATGTTCACGGGAATTTAATAAATATTTTACATACTTTCTTACCTTACTTAGTTAAAGTTGCCGTCAAGTAAATTAGAAGTTAAATCCTATGGACAGACGCCCTATACAATTCATTGGCCAGTTTACATTTCACAAACTGTACCAATACTGAAAGGACACTTAGATTTGATATCTAAGTGTCATATTTAAATAGGATAGGAGCGTCTTAAATATTTAGGAGACCCCTAAACGTTTGAGTATTCGGGCCTAAGGGACCTAACATTTCTTTACAAATCTAAGGAATACGGCACCCGACGCGGAAGTCCGACTCGCACTTGACCTATTTCTTTTTATTAATTCAAGGGTTAAAACAAAGATAGACAAACGAATGTGCCAGAAAAAAATACCCAATTAAATAATTTTCCGATTTTTTACCGCGTTGACTGACAGATGTCTTAAAAAAATATAGGCATGTTTGGAGACTACTGATTGCTTGCGTACAAACCTAAAACAAATACGAATAAAAGCCAAATATTGAACGTCTACGATGAATCACTAAGTGGTCATTGCACACACTTACATAAAATGTTATCACGTAAGTTCAAATTGGCACACCCGCAGAGTAAATCGCGGTTTTTCTCTTATGATAACATTTACTTAGGCTGCCGATACAAAAACAAAGTACATAATTATATCGTGAAGACGTTAATTAGAAATTCGCCGGAGGAAATTCTTTACTTACTTATTTTAGAACTTAGATAGATAGATAAATAACTTTATTTGTACAACACAGTAAGGAACATAGAAATACTTACACAAAGCAACGTAAAGTAATAGCTATAAAGTACAAGTTGCACAAATGGGCGGCCATATCGCTGAAAGCGATTTCTTCCAAGCAACCTTTGGATGGAAAAGAACTGATTTAGCTTTTTACTTAGAGTATGTCAAATGGTTTTATTTTTCATCTTTTAACCTACTGTTGGTATGTTTATTAAACTTCTAGAGGAACATCAATTAAAAAGAAAGAAATAAAACAAAGTTTTCATCTCTTATTTAAGACTGGCGACCCGCTCCGGCTTCGCACGGCTATATTATGCATGTATTATACATATAAACCTTCCTCTTGAATCACTTTATCTAAACTTAACCGCATCAAAATCCGTTACGTAGTTTTAAAGATCTAAGCATACAAAGGGAAATAGGGACAGAGAAAGCGACTTCGTTTTATACTATGTAGTAATACACTATGTAGTGATGATGATCCCGTTGAAATATCATCAAGCCTATACGGTATTGTAGGTCTTCAGCTTTCTACATACCATAATTTAATCGCAATCGGTCCAGCCCATGTCCAGCCCTTCTCGAGTTATAATGGTGTAACTAACACGACTTTATTTTATTTTGTTTTTTGATTAAATTGATTCAGTATTTAATTGATCTTAGCAAATCCATTGCGCTGCCATGCGTTTAATTATCAGTAAAATCTTTTTTACATTTCTCGAGTATTTTGCGAGATATTAGACAAGACAGAAGTTTGCAATATCACAAATTATGCAACACAGTATTAACAAATAAGATTTCTCTTAACCCATGATAAAAAAAATGGAAACCGTTTTTTTTCGACTTCAAAAGAGGAAGAGGATATACGACTGTATTTTTTTTATCGGTTCGGGCATGACTTCTTTGTTTTTGGAATAAAAAAAGGTTTTCTATAAAAAATGCGGAAGCAACTTTGACATAACCAGTCTAAAAAAAAAAGATTCCCATTTTACTATAATATGATTGAAGATCCGGTTTCAAAACCTTGTTATTCAGTTTTTAGTCGACTAAGGTCCGTATTAATAAACCGAACTCAATATCGATTTCAATCTTGAGTTTGCTCTTGAGTTGACTTAGACTTGCGCTGATTAATAAACCTATCTTAAGACGCGATTAAAGAGCGACGTATCACTTGAGTCATACCGTATTAATAAATCAAACTCAGCTCTCAAGATATGTCTCAAGATGTAGTTTCGTGAACTCAAGTCTGATTGCGGGTCATACAAATCTTACATTTTTTTAAATATTTTCACATTAAAAACAAGTTGACAGCAAAATATGACGACACTACCTACCATAGGGTAAGAACATATCATTCAAGGTAAGAACAAAGCGTTACTGTCATTCAAGATCAGTCTCAAATCTCAAGAGCGATATCAGCCTGGTTAAAACTTGAGTTTTATCTATTAATTAACGCCTAACTTAAGATAGTGACCACATCTCAAGACTCACTCGATTGATACGCACTCAAGATCAATATTGAGTGCGATTTATTAATACGGGCCTAAGATTTTGATCGGCAGTGCACCTGAATATATTTGTATGCAAGCACCCTAACTTTTTAATTAACAACACACCTCTACAGTTATTAAAAGTTTCATAATGTTTTAATTTTCTTTTTTCTTGGACTATTAAATTAATTAGGCTTGCAACAGCGTCAATATTAAATTAATTTATTTCGTTTACACAACATTTAGGTAAGACAAATAGGTAAGTATAGTGTTAGACGGATATCATATGGTCGTAGACCTTTTAATACTAGTGTTTGCTTATTATTGGGCAGTCTTAATTGTAACAACAGTAAATAATTATAATATTTAATTGATGGCTTCGAGTAGGTACTTCGGGGAAAGTGAAAATACCTCCATATCGTTAACTAAACCATCATAATCTCGGTGTAACTCGAGCCGTGGCTATAAATTTCACGTGACAACACGCTATTCAGTATCAAGAAATACGTATTTTATATGCCAGACGCGTTTTCCCGGGGGGGGGGGGTGGCGTGACGTCATACGGCGCTGACGTCACAAGCACGCCTCCCTCCCACACGCCCGCTATCGCCTTGTCACTACAGCTGATAAAGTAACCCCGAATACGCACGTTCCTATCATCAACTATTGACGTGCTGAAATGTAGAATGTAGATGCTTCTATCGTAATTCTATGATGTCATTGCAAAATGTAAACAACATTACGTAACATCTAAATAGGTAGCTAAAGGTTGCCTGGAAGAGATCGCTTTGAGCGATAATGCTGCAATTTGTAACACTTAAGCTGTGCTTTTATTTTTAACTAGCTGCAGCTTGCGGTTTCACCCTCGTATATCCCGATCCCGTGGGAAAATTGGGATAAAAAGTAGCCTATATGTTAATCCAGGTCTCTAGCTAGGTATCTACTTACCGAGTTTCATCGCAATCGGTTCAGTAGTTTTTGCATGAAGGACTTACAAACATACACACACACATACTTTCACATTTATAATATTAGTAGGAAGTAGGATGTAATGAAAATCTATCTATATTTCCTATACTTTCACCTAACTTCCAAATCTAATTTTCCGCTTAAAAAGCTCTTAAAACTTTCTTGAAAGTTTAGCAAAAAAGTAAATAGCAAATGTTACTATGTGTACAGTCAAAACTTTAAGCTTGACTAGTACCACCTCTTTGTTCAGAGCTTAGTAAAGCTCTAACGCATTGTGAACATGCTTATAAAGTTTCATAAGTTGCTTACAAAGTTTAAGCTAATAACTGTTAAAAATAATAATTACCTACAATAATTATAAGATATAACAAAATTACGATTCTTCTTATAAATCCAAATTCGTTAGAACAAAAATCTTGGAGTAAATTATTAAGTTTCTGTTTACGTATAATAACGTCATATCTTGTAATTTGTTTACGTAAGCTTTTACGTAAAAGCTAAGGCCGCAAGGTGTGAGGTAAAAACGTCACTCGTGGTGGAAAACGGAAAAGCTCTCGAAAGCTCTGTTACTTTACGACGCACAGAGACATCTACCGCACGATGACGGAACTAAAAAGCTTCGTTACATGGTGAATATATTCCAGAAGGTGTTGAACGTGAAACTCACCCTTTCAATATGAGGGTGTCTTCTCGGATTGAAACCATTGAGGCGTTGATTTAATATCCGTTGAGTTCGTACAGATGTCGCTAGTTGTATTGTTAAGTACACGGAGGAAGGAAAATATGTTTATTTATTTTCTTAGGGAATACAAAAAACATAACACGCGACATATGCACCAAAAAAATTAAAGATCCGTGTACACGTGTTCCGCATGTAACAACTCAGAATATTAATGAATGTAATATCTTTTTAAGTAGGTACCTATGTACATATATCTTCTACTTTATGAACGAAGAGAAATTAATTTTATATAAGTACATATTATCCTTACATATATAAAATTCTCGTGTCGCGGTGTTAGTTACCACTATGTCTACCTAAACGGCTGAACCGATTTTTATGATTTTTTTGTTTTGTCGTTAGGTCTGAGAATCGAACAACATGTATTTTATTTTTTTGTAAATGGCATAACAACGTTTGCCGGGACAACTATAGTTATTTTATATAAAACTAGCGAAAGATTTAAGCATACATAGGGATATAGGGACAAAGAAAGCGACTTTGTTTTAAATACTATGTAGTGACGAAAAGTGACTTTATTTTATACTAGCGACCCGCTCCGGCTTCGCACGGCTGTATTATGCATGTATTATACATATAAACCTTCATCTTGAATCACTCTATCTATTACAAAAAACCGCATCAAAATCCGTTGCGTAGTTTTAAAGATTTAAGCATACATAGGGATATAGCGACAGAGAAAGCGACTTTGTTTTATACTATAATGTAGTGATTGCTGTTAGTTCTTTATCTACGAGGTTTAAGAAAACTCTGAAACTACAAGAGCTATGAGTTACGAGTCTAAAACTTTGCTACGAAGGACGTAGTCTAAGAAATTTTTTTGGAAATTCAACCTCAAACGGAGCAAACAGGGCTAATAATATAGTAAGATTTGCAAAATTAACAAGTTCGATTCTAGGCTTTGCTACCTGATAACTCTTCAAGCCAATATGGTCTGAACTTCATGATTGAACATCGTTCATAACTGTGTTGGAAGCATGCGCTGAGTAATTCTCATCTTTTATCGGTCAGGGAATCTGGGTCTTTAAGGAAATGTTAAAAGACCTAATCGAACTATATTTCTATGGTCTAATACAACGTGTAACAATGTGGTCCAACTAGTTAGACAGAGCAGGATCACCAGTGTAACGACACAAATCATTTAAAGAAAACTAAGTTATTTAGTAGATGTCTAGGCAATTATTTTTGCTTTACTTATACAACTTTTAAAACGGAACTTTTCTTAACTTGAACGAAACTTCAAAAAAATCGGTGGTGATACACGGACAGACAGACGGACAGACGCACAAAAGAGTGATCTTAAAAAGGTTCCTTTTTTATCTATAGAGGTACGTCGGCTGCATAATTGCAGACCCACCGTAGAGCTCTAAAACGGCTGTTATAAGAATGTTTTCAACACAAGCAAGATTCTAGGCACCTGCTCTAGTTAAAATCTTCTAACTCATGAATTTATCAAACAAAAATATTAGAATTAAAACATGCCAATAATAGTAATTTTTGTACTCTACCGGGGGCTGCTATACCTACGGAACCCTCAAAAGTTCGTACTTATAAGAATCCTAAAATAAAAATCGTTTTCCAGGTTTGACATGTATGTACCTACCTGTGTAAAACATTTTCTCCTTACAATAATAACCCACAGATATTTTAACTTTATAAACAAACATACCTACATACTTGAATGTTTAGTTACCCATAAAATGGCTTTATTACACGACATAACTACCTAATGTTACTTCTGCCGGGCTAAGCTTGTTGCGTTGTGTTATGGCACGATCGGAATTAAAAAGTAAATACTTATATTAATTTTCACATAAATGACCGAGCGAGTTTGCTTTTCTCTGTCAGTATTATCTTAAAAAGAAGCAAAAAGGTGGCTACCAGATATATCTACCTTATGAGATTCGATTTCAAATATAATTGTTTTATAAAAGGTAATAACTTCAGCTTTCTCATAAAAATTTAGTGAAGATCTGTTGAGGATCTTCGAAGTGATGAGCAAGCAGAATAGCTCCTAAAAATGTAGTAAATTGATAACTTCACTACATAGTATAAAACAAAGTAGCTTTCTCTGTCCCTATATCCCTGTATATATACGCAACGGATTTTGATGCGGGTTTTTTATATGTAGATAGAGTGATTCAAGAGGAAGGTTTATATGTATAATACATTCATAATATAGCCTTGCGAAGCCGGGACGGGTCGCTAGTTTTAAATAAAGAGGACCTGAAACCAGTAAATATATATCTAATGAATTGTTTTAAGTAGTTTTACCTATGTTTACGAAATATTTAGTTTTAAATTAAGGTGTCAGGTGGATCTTATTACTCGCAGGTATCTTAGTTACTATGATGAGATTATGTATGAGATTGACCGACTAGCCAACAAATGGGCAAAGCTGATCATGGATTTTGCAGCTGATTCGATCGCAATAGCCGTGCCGTCGGAACTGGTTTTTGTCCCTTATAATCGAGTTACTTAAAAAGTGTTTACTTTGCATTTTTTCTTGTATTGTTGTTGACACTGGTATGTGCGATCGTCTCATCTCACCACGTCAAGTCGACACTATTCTAACAGATGTAGGTAGCTAATTCAACCTTTGTTATAGATTAGCTGAATCCTCATTATTAACGCTTTATTATCCCATGAGTTTCTTGTGCCTTCTTCTCATTGGTGGGCGCATTCCGAAGGCGCACATCTTAACTTGGTTTTTAAGACATTTCTATGTTATCTGTGTACAAATGTATTAAGCATGCAAATGAATATAAATTTTTGGATTTAGCTATATTCAATTTTAATACCGAGGACATTAAATTACCTAAATCGATTCTAAAGCAGTCAATTTTATAATCAGTTAATTTTACTTAGACAGTTTATAGTTAAAGATCTTGATTAAATAATGTCGAAAAATCGGGGGGAAAACTTAGAAATAATAGATACCCAAAGTAGAGATTATAGCCCCTTTTGCCAACGAATCGCCGACTATAATATGATAGTCGGCGACCCACTCGTCGATAAGTAGGTACTATCTCTACTATATGAAGTTCCCAAAAGTAACACCAAAGCAATTACTTAATTATGTATGTTGTGTACATAGTACATGCCTAAACCTACATAATATATATATCTATGTACCTACCTACATACCTATTATAGTAACATTATAGGTAACATCTACCTACCTACAGTCACGTATAACTAAAAATACTGCTATTACTAGATATGCCTATTGAAATCCATGCGAATCTTTTTAAACGTTCTTATAAAATACTAGCGACCCGCCCCGGCTTCGCACGGCTATATTATGCATGTATTATACATATAAACCTTTCTCCTGAATCACTCTATCTATTAAAAAACCGCATCAAAATCCGTTGCGTAGTTTTAAAGATTTAAGCATACAAAGGGATATAAGGACAGAAAAACCGATTTTGTTTTATACTATGTAGTGATAGTGATAAACAAAACATTTCCTTAAAATAACTAACACAATAGAAAATAATTTGGGGCAGTTGTTAGGAAGTTAGTGCGTAGATTTATATAAATTAAAAATCATTCAAGTAAATAGGTACTTGTTATTGAATTGTTAGGTAGTAAGATGCTACGGGTGCCTACGTTCGATGTGGTAAGATGCTACGGGTGCCTACTTTCGATGTGGTAAGATGCTACGGGTGCCTACTTTCGATGTGGTAAGATGCTACGGGTGCCTACTTTCGATGTGGTAAGATGCTACGGGTGCCTACTTTCGATGTGGTAAGATGCTACGGGTGCCTACTTTCGATGTGGTAAACTACTCTGGTAAACGATGAGTTGTTTTCTCCGTTTATTGGCTGTGGTCCGATCGCGGAGTTCTATCAATCGAGCCATCGTTTTAAAAAAAAAAAATTTCAAATCGACGCTTATCGGTTCCCCTAGTCCAGGGGGACCGGATCGTGCAAAAGTTCTTGACAGGGGGACCGTTTTCCGTAGGGGGATCGTTAGGGGGACAGTTAATTGTGAACCATAATAATATCAAATGGAAATAAAATGGTATTGTATTGATATGTATTGGTAAATGTAGATATATTGGAAGAGGCGGGATTTTGCGAAACCTTTAGGAGTCTTGGGGAGGTCTAATTGACGAATCAACGCACAGTCTAAACCGCTGATCGTAGAGACCTGAAACTTGGAGGATGTGTTCTTTGTATGACGTATATTCATCCGATAAGAAAGGATTTTACGAAATTCTGGTTGTCGAAAAGGGTGGCAAAGTTTGAATGGGACAACGTGATTTCTTCGTCCATTTTCGACTTTTAAAAGCTAGTACCTAATCGATTTAATTTGTGAATTGTTTGTCACTTTACAGACCACAGTTCTTTGAAACTTTTAAAAGTATAGAGCTTGTTCATGTTTTACTAGCGACACGCCCCGGCTTCGCACGTGTAGCAGCTATAGCATACGCGACTACATTTTTTCCGTCATATTTTAACCAATTTATACAAAACCTTAATTAATTATATAGTTTTCGAGTTAATTGCGTTCAGAAATACAGACAAAAGGCGGCGGGGGTTTTTGTTTTATATTGTGAATACGTTTTGAACTTTTTTTAATAGGTATGTCAGGTAAAGCTAAAATGTTATAGAAGAAAACCACCACTGCAAAAATTAACGGTACCTACCCATATTTCTACGATTACCTAAATAGATCATCACTATATTTTATAAATCAAAGTCCTCCCGGCGCGTCTGTCTGTCTGAACGTGATAAACTCAAAGCTCCTAAATGGATTTTCATACGGTTTTTACCAATGTATTCATTGTGATTTTGTGTAGGTAAATTCGTTGTGAACATTAGCAGGGGGTGGGTCGCTAGTTTATGGATAATTTGCATCGCTACTTATTACAAAATCAAGTTTACCGCCGCATCTGATGCCTGATAAACTCAGTATCTTACTGAACGAAGTCTTATACGATTATAAGGATAATTTACTGTCCTGTGGTTGGAATAATTAGTGCTACGAAATGAAGTAGTAGGTAGTTATAGGTATCATGCATGAAGTACTTACTAGGAACCTACCTTCCAAAATAATGAAAACTTATTTTCTAGAGAATATTACATTGAAAGGAATAACTAACAAAAGCTCTACTGTTTTGTTTATGCCTTAATAAGACCGGAATTAATGGTTCCTAACATAATAGAAACTGCAAATGCCACTGATTTCATAACCTCCCAAGGGATCCATCGCCTTTTCGCCCCAAAAAGCTGTGAATTATTATATTTCTCAAAATTAGAATTAATGCATAGCGGATAAGGGTGAAAATCAAACGTATTCCTATGGTGTTTCTGTAATAGATTTAGATTAGGTGTATACACGGGACTCAATTTTCTGGGCGTGGCAAATCAAGTACCGTGACACAATGTATTCAAAACGCCAATATTTGGTTGGCAAAACTGCCTTATAAATAGAAGACTTTTATGTTCCATAGTCATTTTGTTCACGTCAGGGGTACCGATCGCCGGTACATTTGATAAGACATAGTTATCGATTAGTTAGTCAATCACGAGTGCTAGTGAAGGAAGATTCAAAGTATGTTCGCCGAGGGTAAATATAAATGATGCATGGCTCGGATAGCGTGATAGTTCACATCAGAGCACGCCATTCGCGTTGTCGATTACAGTTTGAATCCTGCCACCATTCATTCTTTCCGTGGTTTTCGTTGGCGTGAGATTGCCTAACTTTCCACCAAATTAGAGTATAATCATAAGTAATAAATGTATGTAAATATAATTCGATACTTAAAGTAAATACTAAATATTGCGACATGAACAATACTTAACAACTTTTTAAATGTAAACTTTCTTTTTTTACAGGGCCGAGCGCCTTGGGGTCGCGCTCGCCAAGCGCCTTCTCGTCAAACTCCTCCAGCATGCTACTGCTGCAGACACAAGTGAGTATTTACAGTGATCTACCTTTCCTCCTACCTTCTCTATTATTTATTCATAAACAGAAGCGATTTAAGCATCCCCTTTAAGGAAAATAATACGTAATTGCAAAAAATTGTTTGTTTTCATGATAAATAAATTATAGTGTAATTAGAGCACCTGCACCACTTATTGTGAATCAGACGGGCATAGCTTTCAATACACCCATAACAACGACTGCTTTGTACAATCGAAATAAGCTCGCCATTGGTCCGTCATGTCCGCCCCTGTCATCAATCCGCCGCCTACCGACCTGTGCGACGCCTCCATTATCGATTGTCATTTCTATTGCAGAGCAACTACGGTACGTCCTTCAGTGATTTGTTGTCACCGCAATACCAAGAAGACTCCTCCGAGCTCTTAGAAGAAAATCTCGACCCGTTTCCGGACGTCGAATTTCATGCTCCTGTTCTGTCTGAAATAAAATCACCGCGGGATATCAGCGAATCGTCATCGCCTACTCTGGGACCGGCATTGCCCAGTTTTGAAGAAACTTATTCAGTCAGATACCCTAAACAAGAAATGGCTGAATTCGGAATAAAGATGGACGAAGACTGCTACAATGTCAGTGCATATTCCCATCAAGGACATGCATCGACTCAGCTGCTTTACCAATACCATCAACCGTCTCTCCCATACGTTCCATCGTCATATTATGCTCCACCACAACAATGCAGTCCTACTTTTGATACTGGAGAGATTAATCCTAATCAAGATTCTTATTCATTGCCACCATTTTCAAGTACTGTTGATTTACACATTTCTACTGATCATGGAGCGAGGCAACGAAGAGCTTCTCTGCCGGTGCAAAGGTCAGAGTCTAACAGTTCTAATGACAGTCCAAAAGTACATGGCAGTAGAATTCATTGCATGCAAGCTTCTGCGCCCAGTTCGGCATCGAGCTCGCCCGGCATAGTGGCACCCGAGCCGGTCCCGCCTCGGCCCGCTCCGAGCTCGCCCAGTCAGCTTTGCGCTGTATGCGGAGATACTGCGGCCTGTCAACATTATGGAGTACGAACGTGCGAAGGATGTAAAGGATTTTTTAAGAGAACCGTACAAAAGGGCTCCAAATACGTATGTTTAGCAGAAAAATCCTGTCCAGTTGACAAGAGAAGACGAAACAGATGTCAATTTTGCCGGTTCCAAAAATGTCTCGTAGTTGGAATGGTTAAAGAAGTGGTCAGAACCGACTCGTTAAAAGGAAGGCGAGGGCGACTACCGTCCAAACCGAAATGTCCCCAAGAATCTCCTCCGAGTCCCCCGATCTCACTCATAACTGCTCTTGTTCGGGCTCACGTTGACACTTCGCCTGATTTTGCTAATCTTGACTACTCTCAATATCGGGAACCGAATCCTTTGGAACCACCTATGTCTGATTTGGAAGTAATCCAGCAATTTTATTCTTTGTTGACGACTTCGATTGACATGATAAAAGTTTTTGCTGAGAAAGTACCGGGATATGGCGAGCTGTGCCCGGAAGACCGCGACCAACTGTTCGCATCCGCTAGGCTCGAGCTCTTCGTTCTTCGACTTGCGTACCGCACGCGCCCCGAGGACACTAAATTGACATTCTGCAATGGTCTCGTGTTGGACAAACGGCAGTGCCAGCGCTCCTTCGGCGACTGGCTACATGCAGTATTGGACTTCAGCAACACTTTGCACTCCATGGATATCGACATCTCAACTTTCGCCTGTCTATGCGCTTTGACGCTTATTACAGGTACGTAATTATTTACACTTAGGTACTTAGAATAATTTCCCATCTTTAAACCTTCCATTTAAAATTAACTTATTTAATTTTTCGGGCAGATCGTCATGGATTGAAGGAGCCACATCGCGTCGAGCAGCTCCAAATGAAAATAATCGGATGCTTACGAGCGCACATGCCTGGCGGAGGTGGCGGCGCTGGTGGTGCTCCGCACTTCAGCCGCGTGCTGGGTGCGCTGCCGGAGCTGCGCTCACTCTCTGTGCAGGGCATGCAACGCATCTTCTACCTGAAACTGGAAGACCTGGTACCGGCGCCACCCCTCATCGAGAACATGTTCCGCGCCAGCCTCCCCTTCTAGGCATACCCTACGTGTCACCCCGAGGACCACTCCCGCCTTCGAACATTCTCCTTCTATCCTTAGAGCCGACTCCGTTATTTTTATAAGTGTTTTAATTACCTATAGAAAATATTTTTCTAGAGATTAGATGGACATTTTATAGGACGCGATCTCCCACGGAATCGGTTCGTGCTAATATTTAAGATTAAAATATTTTTACTAATTTTAAGTAGGTCTATCTATACCCGTAGTAGAGCAGAGCGTTATCGTACGTAAGTTGTAATCTAAGTTTAATTTATTGTCAGAATTTAGGAATACTTATAAAAAAGTGTTTTGGTGTGATTTTGTTTTATATTGATAATGTTGTGTAATTAGTAGTCTGCATTTGAGTTACCGCTCGTGATCATGGCATCTTGTCGTACAAATATTCCTATGTTATCAACGTATTATTTAAGTAAAAAAAATCTAGTCACAAGACTTAGAAATGTTATAAAATTAGGCTCGTAAGAATCGAGTTTTATATAATTATTTTAATAAAAGAATGATAGGCATTTAATGTCATTTTGTACGAATCTGAGTATAGGATAGAGAGCGGTGGTGAAGGCGGGCCTCGTATTCGAGTGCCCGCCGCCGGCCCGATGCCGCATAGAGAACGTGGGTTCAACTAACTACTGATGGAAGTTACCTTTAATTCAGTTATTTTTTAATTATTTTAGACGCTAGGATGTTAAACATAATTTGTTATTGCTATAATATACCTGCGGCCGGAGGAAAAGTTCAGCATAAAATTATATAAAATTGTAATACGCTAATTATCGATGATTTCACTTTAATACTGAAATGAAGCGTGTCTTGTATGTACCTTTTATAGATAGATAAATATTCTGAATGTCGTTATTTGGACTTGAAGGTCTTTTTAAGTAGAATGCTCAGTATGTATGTCATTCATATTCTTATTCTGTAGGTATGTATAAATTGTGTGTGGTATTTTATAAATACATAATACTCGAACATATCACTAAAGTTAATAATGACTACTACTTTAAATACCTATTATTTAAAATTTTACTAACAGCTATTTCATTTTAATAAATTAAAACCGTATACCTAAATAAGTAGTAATTAATCGACTTCACCACTTCATAAACTGTACTAAACCGATTTTGCTTAAAAACATTCACTTAAATTATTTAAATAGGTATAAATTTACCTAGAAATTATTCTAATAAGGCACACACCCAAACAAAAATGCTTCTTTGTATAGAGAAATGATTTTGTTAAAGTAATTTCTTAGGTATTAAGGTAGGTGCCTATTTTTTTAAGCCAAAAACCAAAATATTTGAAGTCGGTAAAGAATATCTTTATTACCTACTTAACTGCATTCAGTGGACCAAACACGGTAAAATTTTAGATAGCCCCGAACTTTAACAGCTAAGTAGGTAAGGCCTATCTATAAGAGCTTAAAATATTAACATTACAAATTGCTTATTAACAACCTTCAATAGTAGTCTGAATTTAGAAGATTTTGCTGAATATTTAGCTTGTATTTAATTCGTATAAAATACCTTTTCGCATCCGCACGCAGTGCTTTCATAATTTGCGTGATTTTATTAAAAAAATAGAAAAGGAACTTAGGCCCTTATTATTAAAAGTAGTACAAATGTACGAGTATCTAAGTAGGAAAGTACATAAGTATACTTTTAAAGTACCAAGTAATTTAATTAATTTAAATTTCACAAAAATAAATTTTCTTTTAAAATTATTTGCAGCTTATTTAAAAAAAACATTTGTAATGTAGGTTAGGTATAAATACATTTTGATACCTTTTCTATAAAATGAATGTTATAGATATTTATTAATTCAAACTTAAACATCGACAATGCTGAACTTTTTATTCTGTAGCCAAATGAAACTGCTAAACGTTAATTTTGTATATTTTTAAGGAATCGAATGTGACACCTGCTTAATTATAAATACGTTTTATGTGTACCTAATTATCCTTTTATATCAGTGTTTCAGGTTGTGCTTTTAAAATATTGATGTCTTTTAATAATAGGTTGATCAGTAGGTATCTTTTAATCAACATAACGCTGTTGTTTAAATCTATTTAATTTTACAAACTGTGTTCACAATAGATAGATACTTACCCCAAGAAACACATTCCTTACTTTTGTAGATTAATTTCAATTTTACACTTCTTCTAACACAGATTTTTTTATACTTCAAAGATGAGCTCCCACACTAAAATATTGTGTTACCTACATGTTAAATAATAATGGAATTTGTAATGATTGAAACCAGACCATAATTATTAATTTAAATATTTGGCTTAACGAAGTCTTAAAAGTTTCTAAAACTTGCGACATAATTGGCTAGTAGGGGATTTTTATTAGAGTAAAATCTTTGTTACTAATTCATTGACTGTATTTATTGGTAAAAATTGGACTAGATAGTAGGTAATTAGAATCATTGATTATTATTTTTTCCCAAGTATCATGTATAAGTAAGGTATAAGTAATCATTTCTAATTTCATTTTGATCAAGTTAAAGATTCACTACACATGTCAGTCTGATACCTACTTACCAATCTTTGCCTGTAATTTATAAGTCTCAATGCTTACCTACTGAAACTGCATTTCTTATGTCACATAACTAGATTACAATACTTAGTTGTGCTTTTGTTATAAATTTATAATGTTACACATTTTTCTTTGTAAATATTTCGTCAGAATAATATCGACGCAGAAGCGTTAATGTAACGTGTCTTTTATTTCCCTTTACCAATTTATTATTTAGATTTATACCTATATATATACCTATTTATTATGTAGGCGGATATTACAATTAAGAAACCCTCTAGAAAGGCTTTCCCGTCAAGAATTTTGAAGATGTAGGTATTATGCCTAGCATAACTAATTAGGTACCTATAAACTTTCTAAAGGCTAGGTGTAGATACTTATGTCTAAAAAAATATATACTTGATAGTAATTATATTCTGAGGGTATGCGTTGAGGTAGGAAGTGGAAGATAAGGGGTGGATGAGAGCTACGGGGTAAGTACAGTTATTAAAACTTAAATCATTGGGTCTGACTTTAGTAGACTATTAAAATTTAACAATAACTTTTATACCTACTTATACCGAAACTATCACTATACGTAGGTCTAGGTAGTACAACACATAGATAATATTTACGCGGTTTTACCTGCCTATGGTCGGGATAGGAAAAAAAGTATAAAAGCCTATATCTATTCTCCAATCTCACGTCTATAGTAGGTACCGGTCTACCAAGTAAGTTTGGCTTGAAACCTAATAATTATGCAGGTATCTATGCTGGCAAAATTACCTTTGCAATTTAATATTAGTACCTAAGCATATCACTTATAGATTGCCCAACTATAGCCTCCAAAACGCTTAGTGTTGCGAAGGTGAGACAGTACTGAGGTACTTCACGTCGCCGTCGCTCGTCGCGTCGGGATGTTTCCTCAACTCGTACCTAAAGCACAAGTCCGACCATCCGTAGAGTAGGTATTCCCTGCTCCCCGCGGATTGTTACCTATTGTTTAAGCGAAACAAGAAGACAGTTACTACGAAATACCAGCTAAACGCGTTGGAGAGAGCAGCCAGGAAGCTCATCGTAGATGATAAATTTCATAAAAAAGCTCTCAGAGCCTCGAACATCATCGCAAGGTGGCAAGCTTAACGGTATTTTATCCGATTTTTGGATGATGTGCAATAGAAGTAGGTATGCCTACGAACGACTTCATTTCCAATTTTTAAGTCATATACGTAGAATTGGCATGCGACACAGCGCTAAGATGGAAATCCCAGAAACTCGCAATAAGCGTTTTGCTTCGTCATTTTATTTTTTATTCGTAGATACTGCTAGAGAATGGAATTTGTAAAGTTATCTGTTCCTGTGTACAAAGTGACTTAGGTAAGTATTATCAGGCGGGTGATAGAGTGTTAGTAGAACACTGACCTATCAAGTCAGACTTTGAAAACTTAGGTAGATAGGTACTGAGATGATCTAAATGCTTCTGATGGTTACAAGCCAAACCTATATCGTAACAGAAATGCTTGAACCGGAATAGTATTGGAGGCGCTTGCGCTGCAACATTCGCTGCGTCAGCTGCGCCTTCAGCTCGTGGTACCTACCTCAAAAGACGCTGCATCGCTGACTGCCGCGGCATTTTTAAAGAACCTATCTGCTCCCGTGTGCAGAGCAAGCGTGGCATAAGCGGGGGCGCGCCCCCGCTGATGCCAAGCTCTTATACATAATGTCCAAACCCCTTTGGTTAATGATTTTAGGCTGTATGGGCGACTTTTGCTTTTCCTTTCGGTAAAGGAAAAAAATGTCACTGTCAGTGTCACTCAATATTTGACAGAAAACTGACAAACAAAATAACCTAGTTTTCTACGAGTCATACGAGTTGTTTTTTTGCGTATGTTGCACGGAATAATAAACGTAGCGTAGTTGTGAAGTTTCTTTACTCCTAGCGGTTCTATTGTACTTACATTTAGAAGATTTTTACGAAAATTATGATTATCTAAGTAAACAAAAATATGTCTGAAACAACGGATTCAAAAGAAGATTTAGATAGGAACCTTGAAGACTTCGAAATTCAGGAGGTTCTTCGAAATGGGACTGATCTACGAGAGTATGCATTGCAAATAGATAAAAGTATAAAAGAAGCGGAAAAGGTTTCTGTTGCTGATTACCTAAAAGAAAGTGAGAATATCGCCTCACTTCACAACCAGATTGAAGATTGTGACGGAATTTTGGCGAAGATGGAAAGTATGCTTATGGTGTTCCAAGTAAGTGACTAGCCAAGACAAGTGCTGTACATGCTCCTCTGTTCCTTCTATATAGATTTCTATCAATGTATGAAAGTTTGAAACTCATTGTACGCTTATAATTACCTTCCTCTATATTATTTCCTTTCCCTAGATGTCTGTCCGCAGAAAACTCCAGAGTTAGACTTCACTGAGTAATAACTTTTTAATGTGTATCTATTTTGTTTGTTTCTTGTGTACTTTTTAGTCAGTAGGTACACAAAAAACAGGTAAATAGGTCATTTATTTTTAATTTAAAAATAATAACAAACAGGCAGACGGACAAGAAAGTGATCTTATAAGGGTTCCTTTTTTTACCTTTGAGGTACGGAACCCAAAAACTGCCTACATTGCATGTACAGTACTTACCTACATCTTTAAAACTAAGTTTATCTATCTATGAGTTTAAATTAGTGGCATAAATTCTAGAGCTGTTACTAATGCATGTAAATTCTATCTACTTTCAGAATGATTTAGGAAGCATTAGTAATGAAATAATAAGCTTACAAAAGCGTTCAGTGAGCATGTCAGTACAGCTGTCCAACAGACAAGTCCTGAAGGGGCCGTTGTCATCGTTTATTGAAGATATGGCAGTTTCAGAGACACTGATCTTGTAAGTTTGTAATTTTCAATAGCTGTAATAATTAAATGGAATAATTATTAAGAATGTCTCGTTTATTTTTTCAGTGGTATTAACAATGTTCCTGTGACAGACAAAGAATTCATGATCCAGTTAGCAATTTTAAATCAAAAACTTAATTTCGTGAAAGAACAAGATTTTAAAGAGACCAAAGCCTGTCATGATGTAAAGGATGTCTTGGAAAAATTGAAAATTAAATCAGTCGCTAAAATAAGGACATACATATTAGAACAGATTTACAAATTCAGAAAGCCAATGGCAAACTATCAGATACCACAGAATGCTATGTTGAAGTACAAATTTTTCTTTGAGTTTGTTTTAACAAATGAGAGAAATGTTGCTCAGGAGGTGTGTAACGAGTACATTGATACTTTGAGCAAGGTTTATTATTCTTACTTCAAGTCCTATGCCTCAAGACTGGATAAACTGAAGTATGAAGAAACACCTACAAAAGATGATCTAATGGGTATTGAAGATGGTTCGAAAGGTGGATTCTTTCAAAAGTCGAATCTCAAAAATAAGAGCACCATATTTACTATTGGCAACAGAGGTGATGTATTGGCTCAGCAACTAGAAGCTCCTATAATTGTTCCACATGTGCAAGCAAAAATTAAGGTATACTTATGCACCTTCTTTTCTAACAGTTAGAAGCCCATGTTTAATATTTATAGTTTGTTTATTTATGATAAAGTTTGCTTAATTTTAGGAGTGCCAAAAAACCTATATAGGTTTGTCATGATACTTTTATTCGTCACATGAATAGGTACTCTATATCTATAATTATAAAACTACCATCACAACAAAAATAAACTTAAACATTTCTCCTCACTCATATTACTGGTCGCTTGGTTGCAGGTGTAAGATAAAGACAAAACTAGGTAAGACATATCAATAGTTATTTATTCATCTATGCTATTTTATTTTTCCAGTATTCATATGAGGCCTTGTTCAGAAGTCTACAATATGCACTAGTAGACAATGGTTGCAGAGAGTATCTTTTTATCTCAGAGTTCTTTCATGTCAAAGGTAGTCATGCACAAGAATTATTTGACAGAATCTTGGGAAAAACTTTATCCTTGCTTGTGGTAAGCATACATTTGTAGCTGAGCTGTGCTGAACGGTTAAACTCACGTTAATCTCGATCTTGTGGGATAGATTAGCAATAAGTAGCTGGAGTACAGAGAGCATTCCCGAGCCGCATGCTCACCGGCGCACAAGCAGTCGCAGGTTTTTCGATGATTCATTAGTTAATTACATAATAATTTATATATTACCAAACCTGGCGCACTCCGCTGTTTCCGTTAAAGCTACAAGTACTTGGTGCGCTTCGATTTATTGGGTCATTTCAGTTGGATCATGTCAAACCAATGTATCCTCATATCAAGTTTCATCAAACTCGGTCCAATAGTTTCAGAGCCTATTCAATTCAAACAAACAAACAATCAAATCTTTATAATATGTATTAGTATGGTATAGATAAAGATAGATAGAAACTAGTTGCACCCCGCAGTATCACCCGCGTAAGTCCCGATCCCGTGGGAATATAGGGATAAAAAGTAGTCTGTGTTAATCCTGGTCTACAGCTATCTAAATACTGAGTTTCATCACAATCGGTCCAGCCGTTCTGGAGTTATGCTGTTAACACGACTTTGGTTTTGTTTAACTAAATTAGGGAAATAACTTCAGGAATTTATTACTGAAGTCTAAAAAAAATAATAATAAATAATTAATAATAATAAAGCCTTTAGGCTTTATTATTATTAATGTCCTATGTATGTTTTGTTTTAGAAAAATGTGGAGAATTATGTTGTGGAATGCTATGATTGTTTAGCATTGTTTCTGTGCATTCAATTAATAAACAGATATAGATTAATGTGCCACAAGCGAGCAGTAGGAGCATTGGACAGGTAATTTTTAATTTTAAAATATAATTTACATTTTTCTACTAAATGCTTGGATAAAAATAATAAGTTGTTTATTTTTATTAGTTACTGGGACTCCCTACAAGGCAGTCTCTGGCCTCGACTGGAATATGTATTGAAATTAAACATCCAAAGTGTAAGAGAATGTGATCCAGCAAAATTATCTAACAAAGAGTTGGGACCTCACTATGTAAGTTTATCTTCTATAATATAAAAAAAATGTGTGGCACTCGGGAACTGCCGCAAGCTATTGCATCGTGCGAGCTTCGTACAGGTGTACCATATATATACACGTTAAAGCGAACCCTCGGCCGAGCTACATGGTAGGGAGTGGGGGGTGTTAGTTTTATTTTCGTTACGGAATTTCTTGATTCGGTCGCCGCGCTCAAAGCCCGCGTGTGTTGCTAAGCGCAAATCTCGAGAACAGCTGAACCGATTTCGCTAATTCTTTTTTGTTGTGTTTGTTATTGTCAAGAGCAGGTTCTTTATAGAAGAAAAAAATTGGGTGAGTGTACTTGTGTACGCGCGTGAGAAGTTATACGTCTTTGGCATCATTAAGAAATAATTTTCCAGTCACATAATATTTAAATAAATAATTACATTAAAATAATTATGTAGTAGTACCTCTTTGAACTAACCTCATTTTCAGTTTCACGTAGGTAGCTATTTGGTTTTATGACAGCTGTCATCTTGCGGTTTGCGGACAACTTCAACATGGTTTTATGACAGCCGTCATCTTGCGGTTTGCGGACAACTTCAACATGTGAATTTTCGGTGTCACGGTGCGCGCGCATCATAAAAGTTCTCTCATCATTTTTTCATAACGCGGCTAAAGAAGTATAACTTCAAAAAATTTAAAAATTAGAAAATTATTACGCGGGTGAAACTGCGGGGCGCAGCTATTATTAAGTAATTTTAGTTTTAGATCTCAAAAAACCGACCAAGTGCGAGCCGGACTCGCGCACAAAGGGTTCCGTACCGTGTTGTATGTAAGCCCCACTTAAATATTATTTTTTCCTGTTTTTAGTATTTGTTGTTATAGCAACAGAAATACATAATCTGAAAAGTGAAAATTTCAACTGTCTAGCTATCACGGTTCATTAAACAGCCAGGTGACAGACAGACAGAGACAGCGGAGACTTAGTAATAGGGTCCCGTTTTTACTCTTTGAATATGGAACCCTAAACATATATTTCAATATAAATCTTATATCTTAATGTTCTACAGATTACCCGGAGATATGCTGAGTTTTCTGCAGCCATGTTAAGTTTGAGTGAACAATTCCCTTCCGAAGAACTCAGTAATATTCTGCTCGTCTTACAAGATGAAGTTCATTGTTTCCTCTTAAAAATGGCAGCAGAATTCCCTCAAAGGATACAACAATTGATATTCCTCATAAACAACTACGATATGGTTTTGAGTATTCTCATGGAAAGGACAAGGGACAACACGAAAGAAGCTGAAAGTTTTAGGGAGCAATTACAAGCAAGGAGTTCGGAGTATGTAGAAGAAATTCTCAGCCCTCATTTTGGTGGTTTGATTCAATTCGTAAAAGAAGGCGAACAATTACTAGAAAGCGACATGAAAAATGAATTAGCAAATTTGGAGAAGAAATCATTGTCCTTAGTAGCATCTTTTAGTGCAGGATGGAAACAAAGTCTCGAGGAAATACACCGAGAAGTTCTAGTATCATTCCCTAACTTGGTAACTGGGTCTGGCCTTTTGCAAATGGCGCTTACTAACTTTGTGCAATATTATCATAAATTCGTTAAACTCTTGACGCCTAATGCGCGAACGCAATTAGTAAATATACATGTAATTATGGTGGAAATCAAGAAGTATAAAACTAATTATTAGGAATGTATTCAATGTTTATAAGCATAATTCAATATTTATACTTAAATTAAAATAAAAATCTTGTGACTAGTACAGCATCATCTTTTACTTTTCTTTCCTTATATAATAATTACATTTAAATTAATCACAGTAGATTTTTTTAAAAATAGTAATGCAATGACTCAGATGTATTTACACTAGGTAGTTGATATTTACAGGTTTATATTAAGTATGAGAGTCATTGCACGAAATACTACGACACATATACCTAATTAAAGAGAGGTGGGCATATCTTACAAGTTAAAATCTATCCTTAAAATCAAGAAATTAAAAGTACAACATAATTTTAGAAGGAACTGTGGCAATTTCTTAAAGCAAACTTCCATACTTTTATTGATTTCGATTTCACATAATCACGTAAAACGCCTTCGAATTCAGGAGATATATTTTGTGGATTCCATTTTAATAAATATTTATGTAAACGCATTTCGTTGTGCTTGCTAATATGGATCAAGCTAGAATATATTGCCTCCAGAGTTTCTTGAGATTCTGTAACATGGAAAAGTGATTATGTTTACAATTACAATAAATACCTACTGATAATATTTCGTTTATGATGATTATTGATGATGTGATTCTCAACCTCTATAATTGTATATTTGACAAACTCTGTGGCGCAGTAGGCGAAAACCTGTCTGCGACGCAAAAGGTTGCGGATTCAAGTCCCGCCGCAAACAAATATTTATGTTTAAATATTTGTATTTTGGTCTGAGTGTTTCTTCAGTATAGCAACTTCGTATTTGATATTTTCATCACTCCTTCTGCACGTAGAAATGATAGAAGAACGACACCACCGTGCCGGTTTTCTTACAATGGCGCCGCAGTATAATGTAAGTATGTATTTACAAAAGAAAAGTATTATAATTTGTCTATTTATTGTCTGGTCACTAAACAAGCATTGTTGCTTATCTTGGGGCTAGATAGAGTTGTCTGCAAATTTCTGCATATCTATTTTTTACCAGACCGAAAGGGAAGAGTTATAATTCAAAAGGGGTTTGGTGGGTTATTTTAAGGTTGATCGTTTCGTATCGCTAAGCAAAGTATTCCGCTAGAAGGCGCTTGTTTTCCCGAAAGTATATTTTTATTTTATTTTGCTATAATTGACGTGGAATTAAAGTATTTGTATATATGTTGCCTGTTTTCTAGTTTGCTCTGAACATATTTCAAACATAATTTAATTTTTTGGAAGTCACATTTTAATGTATTTCCAGAGTACAATTTTTAACTCTTGTCACGATATAAATGACACGCACACATACAAAACAATAAACTGTAGCAACTATAGACTATATTTGACGTAGTCCTACAGATACCGATTGGTGTAGTCATTTAGAGCGGCGGGGTAGTGTTCTGAAGAGCCCCGGTTCAAATCTCGATACAAATATATTTTTTTTATGAAAATATATTTTTGAATAAATTTTCTAAAACAGGATCAATTTTATGGTAGGTACTGTTAGTAATCTTTTTTTTTTAAACTAGGACGAATTCTGAACTATGCAAATTGTACTAGGTCTGAATGAAAAGAGAAAAATAAAGACAAAGTAATGTACAAAAAGGTTTATTTATTTAAAATTAGTTCTATCTTATCTTATATCGGGGGCTGACATAGCCAGCAACACTTCGACCCCTTGGGATCGATTAACGCAGCGATCCCACTAAGAGGAAAAATCCTATGTTCCTCCGGTTTGGGATATGCATTCCCAAGGAGGCCCATGGGTCTCCTTCGCTTCGACACTAAGACGGCGCATTCACACAGGATGTGCTCCATAGTTTCTCTGACATCACCGCAGGTTCTGCAGTCAATATTAGAAGTTATCTTCATTTTTAAAAGCATGTCATTGGTTTTGTAAAGCCATGTCAAGGCACCAATCACAGCTCGTGCTTTGCTTTTTCCGTTGTTCAATATAAATTTAGAAGCCCCTCTGGTGCTGCTACCTATGAATTTCTTCGAATGTAGTAGCCCTTCACTGATTTCCCACTCTTGCGTGTGTTTCTTATCAACGTAATCCTTTACGGCCTTTGTGATTGTGCATGCTGGCAGGCCCGTACATGGTTCTGGTCCAAGCATAGCACTTGCCGATCCTGTTCTTGCAGCTCATCAGCCTTCTCATTTCCTGCTATTCCTTCATGGCCTGGGACCCAGAGTAGTCGTAGTTTGTTCCTACGGCCCAACTTGTGTTTAATAATTCAATCACTTACAAGACACTAAAATTCCCTCAAGGTTTATTTTCAGTAGGTGCTCAGATGGATGACACTTTAAACACAATAGTAGGAATATAATAAATGATTATAATATTTTATTTTTGGTTTTTCTATTTATTGACTACTTGACATCTCTGTTGACTCTCCGTTACCTAGGTAACAAGCGCGCATCTAGTGCGAGGCAAAGTATCGACTGGGTGTATGTTGCCAGTGTGTACAACAAACAGTACCAAAAAAACAACAAGACTGCTTGGTTTTTTTTCTCGCGAATTACTATACTTCATTTATATTTTATTATATTTTTATACTATTAATTAAATGCAAACAAGTATAAATGCTTATTTATTTATTATATACGTAAAGTGATAATTTGATAAGTCTATCAAAATAATGTATAATTCAAGTATCAAAAGTGACGCGACAGTGCCAAAAGTTACATAAAATCTTGCAGGTGTAGGTCTGGCAGCACTGAGTTGAATATCATGCAATTGAAAATATTTTGATTTTTATTAGACAGATTAGACGGAGAGGCAACGTCGCCCTTATCCAGCAAACTGTATTGCGGCTCTGCTCTAGCGTAATTGCGTGTTCCTGCTTCCACACACAACGCGACAACGTCGCGTGTTTCCACACATCTATGCGTCACTCACACTATGACCATATGTCAATATAACCGTGCACCACCACATACGTAAAATTGGTCTCTTTTTTCACGCTGAAACAGAGTACTTCCTGGATGTTAAACAGTGATATTTTTGGTCTGCCCCTACAATAGCTTAAATTAGGCCTACTTTAAGTCATAATAAGTTAAATATCTCAGTATAAAACGTAGGAATCTCTAAAACATTTAGTAGGGAAAACGTATAACCTTAAATCCTGTTTTATTGACGTTTCATGCCAGCAGCGGAAGTTTAATTTCTAGTTATTAGTAAGGGCATAAACCTTAATAAAAACCCTAAATAACTCACGTGGTCGATCCAACATATCCATTAGCTTGTTTGTTACCACTTCACAGTGTACTTTCATGTCATTAGGGAAAGGTTTCAACAGGGGACCCAGCATTGATATACAGAATAACTTTACTCTGTTTGAAATATTGTTCTTCTCCATCATTGGCTGTAGAATACCAATTATAATGTTTTTCAGACACCATTTTGGGCCTTGCCGCTTCGAAATGATCAGTAGAGCTAAACGCAGCATCTTTATTTCGACAGGTATATCTACAAATAAAGAAAAAAAAACATACGCAGGTCCTTAAAAATCTAGCCAGCTGTGTTAGCTGTGTCTTGTGGTGACTGCTGAGTGGACTTATAAATAAAAAAGGGCCAAGTGCGAGTCGGACTCGCGTACAAAGGGTTCCGTACATTACATTATGTTTTAACCCCGACGCGAAAACGAATGCAATAAACCCTAAAAAATATTGTATGTCAGACGAGGCTGTAAAGGATAAAGGTTTTTTGCCTGCCCTTTTGGGAATATAATTAACAAAAAAAGATTGCCTAAAAAAATAGTAAACATGAAAATAACCTAAAATTCTTAAAAACATACTAAAAAATATTTACGTTTTTCTGTATTTCTTGTTATAGTGGCAACAGAAATACATCATCTATGAAAATTTCCGCCCTCTAGCTAACATGGCTCTTGAGATACTAGTAAACATGAAAATAACCTAAAATTCTTAAAAACGTACTCAAAAAATATTTACTTTTTTCTGTATTACTTGTTATATGGCAACAGAAATACATCATAAGTGAAAATTTCCACTCTACAGTATGGTGACAGACAGACAGACGGACGAAGTCTTAGTAATAAGGTCCGTTTTTACCCTGTGGGTAAGAACACTAATGAACAAATTTTACCTCTCAAACCCTTGATGGATGTCCTAATCAAATCCAATATTTTAGGTTCGTTCCAATCATTGACATCATAGAAGTATTTCCGCTTCAAAATCATTCGTAAGCCATGAATGCGGTTAAATTTGTCTTCACATTTGTAGAAGTGTAATAAATACACAAGGCAGGTGACTAAAGGTGTCTGAGCTGGAAACAAAATTAATATACAACTATATAACTTATCTAAAGTTGAGTAGACTGAGTATATAACTTACTAAAGTTGAGTATAGACTAGAGAATTTCAATGTAATGTAACATTCTTACAAATTGTACAATAATATCAAATGCTCGATGTTCTAGTACTAATAAATGCTCACCTTAAACTTCAAATCTCTGTTTACAAAACAAATAAAATACATACCTATGCTCATATGGGCCAGTGGTAAAATATGCATCCACACATCTAAGCACTGCTTGATAAGTGGTATTGCTTTGAACTGTATGCAATACAGGGCGTCTAATATGAAAAGTCTCACTCTACTACTCATACGATAATATCGACACAACATCGCGTAGAAATGTGACATACTTTCGATTGTGTTGAAATCTGGCGTTCTATTCAAGGAGAACAAGTGATATTCCATATTGTTTAAGATGTCACAAACCAAGTCTACATTTTCCCAATTATACCTCAAGTCAGCAATAATGTAAAGCAGCACTTGTTCCGATTTGGTTGCAGGTGGTGCAGGAGGAGCGACTACCGCGCTGAACAATTCGGTTTTACGATTAGGATCTTTCAAATACTTCATAAAGCCGACAATGAAATCCTTAATGTCCCAATATCGTATTTCCATTAATAGTTTTATCATTGCCGTTTTAGCTTCATTATAATGTAATTCATTAATTTTCTCAATTTCTTTTTCTAACTTTTGATGAATTCTATCTGTCACCGATTCTGAAATAGTTCAAAATTGTTAACCTTATAATTTAAGAACTAAATGAAAATCAGTTCATACGTTCGGGAGCTACGATGCCACAGACAGACACACACACAGACACGTCAAACTTATAACACCCCGTCGTTTTTGCGTCGGGGGTTAAAAACAAAACTCAATCAAATTGCAATGTAACGCCATTACACACACATGCTACTCAACAAACGGCAACAAGCTAACTCACCTAATGGTTTCTTAGCATAGAAGTGCACTGATTTGTTTCCATATTTTTCAATCATCGAACACAGCACACTTTCTTTTGGTTGAATCACAGGTTCCATGGAAGTCATTGTTGTGGGTGGTTGTGTATCTTCTGGTTCAGTAGAAAATAAATCTAAATCGCTATAAGATATAGCAGTCTGTTTGTTATGCTCATCTGAAACTTTGTTTACGTTAATTTCTTTTTCAGTAGTAGCAGCCAAATTATCCTTAATCATGTTATCTAATTTTGTTTCATCACTATTGATAATTAATTTTGTTTCTGTAGAACTTTTTCTAGTAGTTGTATCACATCGTGATATTCTTGGACTTCTTTTATTTGGCACAGTATAATAGTCATTTAATAGGGATTCACCATCATCACTACTATTCTTACATCCATTGTTTGATTGACTTGAGACGTTATTAGTTTTATCATCATTTTCTTGCCGTGAACTTCGCAGTATCCTTTTATTTATAGTGGCTGGTACATAATTTTGTTCTTCTATAACTGTAATTCTTTTCGCGGGTGTAGCTTTGCATTCCTTTCCTTCACTATCGGTACTATCATATCGACTTGTTGTTCTAATTCTTTTGCGTTTCTCTATTTTTTTATTTGCAACTTCTACGTTGTTTATTATATTTGCGACTGTACTTTGATCGGAATTTAATTCAGGATTTTTTATATTTTCATTACAAGAATTGCTTCCATCGGATAAATAATCATTCGTTTTCGACTGACGCCGAGGTCGCAAAGTTCTCGTGGCCTGAACAACTTCTGTTGGTGCATCACTTGAATTGCGTTTGGTACGTCTCTTGAGTTCAGTAGATGTCGTATTTCCGGAATTACTAAGATTTTGACAGTCATCTGTAGATTTTGCAGCAGGTTTCAATATCTGTGCTTGGGATTTTAAAATTGTATCTAAAACTGTATTCTGAATGTTAACTTCTGATGAACGTCGACTTGCGAATGTACCTTTTACTTTAAGACAATCTTCCACAATTACAGTTAAACATTTTCGTTCACATGGTTTGGCTTTTAGTTCTGTCATAACTTTTACAGCGTTTTCGTACACTTGTTTATCGTTTAGCGAAGCTGATATATCAGAATCACGTATTTTTGTGCTTAACAACGTATTTTTACCTAATTGTTTGGCTTTTAGTTCTGTCATAACTTTTACAGCTTTTTCGTACACTTGTTTATCGTTTAGCGAAGCTGATGTATCAGAATCACGTATTTTTGTGCTTAACAACGTATTTTTACCTAATTGTTTGGGCTTAACATTAAGTTTTCTGACTGGTACCGATTTCCTAATTTTAGATTTAGGTGCCAAACGCTTTCGAATTTTTTCCAAGTTAGTTATTTTTTTCTTCTTGTGCGTTTTAGATAAAACAATTGTTCGATTCACATTATCCACCACTTCTTCTTGATATTTCAATTTTTTGCTAAATTCGGTGTCATTATAATTTGGATCTTTCATTTGAAGTGATTCATTTGCATCAATATCGTTTATAGTTTTTGTTTGGAGACTTGGAACTTGTTCTAGTTGATTATCATTACCAGTCTTCGACTCAAGATGGCTCATACTATTACCGAAATCGCTGTCACTGATTTGTTGTTCTTCAAATTTAACGCAATATTCAATGTCTATAGTTTTTGTTTCTTGATTTGGAACTTGTTCCAGTTGATTATAATTACCAGTCTTGGACTCAAGATGGCTCACACTATTAACGAAATCGCTGTCACTGAATTGTTGTTCTTCAAATTCAATGCAATGTTCACTGTCTATAGTTTTTGTTTGTTGACTTTGAACTTGTTCCAGTTGATTATCATTACCAGTCTTGGACTCAAGATTGCTCATACTATTAACGAAATCGCTGTCACTGATTTGTTGTTCTTCAAATTCAACGCAATGTTCACTGTCTATAGTTTTTGTTTGTTGACTTTGAACTTGTTCCAGTTGATTATCTTTAACAGTCTTGGACTCAAGATTGCTCATACTATTAACGAAATCGCTGTCACTGATTTGTTGTTCTTCAAATTCGACGCAATGTTCAATGTCTATAGTTTTTGTTTGTTGACTTTGAACTTGTTCCAGTTGGTTATCTTCCGTCTTGGACTCAAGATTGCTCATACTATTAACGAAATCGCTGTCACTTATTTGTTGTTCTTCAAATTCAACGCAATGTTCACTGTCCATAGTTTTTGTTTGTTGACTTGGAACTTGTTTATTACCAGTCTTGGACTCAAGATGGCTCATACTATTAACAAAATCGCTGTCACTGATATTTTGTTCTTCAAATTCAACGCAATGTTCAGTATCTGAATTTTCTTCATTCATGTTTGAGCTATTGTTTTGTGTAGATTCACTGACAGTGGCTGTATAATTATTTTCCGTCAAATCGCTGTTGTGTTGTTCTTCAAGTTCACTATGTACTTCAGTAATATTTAAGCTATCGTTTTGTCTAGATTCACTAGTGGTATTTAAAACGTTAGCACCACCTTCCCGCCTACAATCACAAGTATTTCCTTGTTTGTTCCTGACATTAACTTGGCCGTTAACCAGATGCGGTATAGCTTCATTTATTACCATATTAAACATATCAGCTAATGTTTTAGTCTGAACAATTGTTTCAGGTCCGAATTTGTCGAAAAGACCCTCTTCGATATTACTTATATTACTAACAGTATGAAAACTGCGTGCACTACTCGATTTAAATGGTGTTGAAGGTATTGGAGTTAATCGTTTATGTAACTTCATTTCACCTAATATCAATTGTATTTCTGAATCAGCTTGACGGTCTTCATTAATTGTTAGACTGTTATTTCTTTCCAAGCATTCTCTTTCACGTGGTGCACTAATTCTTGGAGGTGTTGTAATATTACAGACTAATGATGTTGTATCAACTGCTACATCTCTACATTCATTGACATTTTTATTTTTAACTTTGAAACATTCGAAAATCTTTATAGGGCTTGCACCTCTATCCATTGTATTGACTGTATCACGAATTATCTCGAATATTACTGGACTTGTAGCAACCGACCTTTTGTAAATAGGTACTGGGCTCGTACCACGATCGTGACACGCTTTTCGTGTAGGTATTGGGCTTGTTGAAACACTTCTACATTCTTTATTTATAAGCATCGGACTTGTAGCGCCATCTTTGTAAGATTTTAAGTTTTTGTTACTACTTATTATAACTGAACCTAAAGGACTGTCAGCCATGTAATAGTCTGGACTATGGAAGCTCTTTCCACCATCCGAAAATGCCAGAGAGGAACCACGTCCTGTATCAACACTACGAATGTCATTGTTCTCAGACTCTATGCTCTTGATATTTGTATCTTCATCGGCAATGCTTTTAAATTTGTTTTCTGTGGTTTTAGATGTTTCCTGTGCCTGTTTAAAAAAATAATTGATACATTTATTTAACTTTTTAATAAAAATTGATAATATTGAAATACTATAATTTAGTTGTTATCTTACTTACCTGAGGTATAACAATAGTATCATATGAATCTTCAGAGAAGAATGTTGTTGTTGCATCTTCAAAATGTTCACTGCTACTGTCTGCCACCGATTCTGGTTCACTTTCCGGATATTTATTAAGATTGTTATACTTGTCTAAAACGCCTTGTACAGTTTTATTAACTTTCTCTGCAGAAAAAGAGAAAAATCATGCTATAGAGATTTTTTAAAATCAACCAAAAGAGATGCGTCTTATCCCAGCACTGGGACAACTCCGGCTAAATAAAACAACTAAACATGTACAGATCTGTTCACTCACGAAGGCGCGCTACTCCAGGAAATTTTTTCTAGGTGTGCAATTGTTCATTAATATGAGTGTCGCACGTGCTAACAAAAGATGTCTTAATGTGTGTGTGAAGATTATCAGTAGAGACAGCATACAACAGAGATAGAAGTATATACAGAATACAGATTATGTTTACAACATTCATAAGGTGTGGAAGGGCGCGCCTTCGTGAGTAAACAGATCTGTAGTTTAGTTAGTACTTTCAAAGAGTGTAGATAGTTTTAATTTCTTTTTTATCAAGAAGGAAAGCATACTTACTTTTCTTTTTGATTACATCTCGCAAAATACAAATATGTTTTAATAGTGTATCATTTTCTTTCTTTTTATTATTTATTTTCCTTTCATGGCTTAATGTAGTGTCTTTGTGAAGCTTAGCTTCAATTTTTAATGTTTCAATTTGAGTTTCGTAATCACGAACTAGAACCTGAAAAAATATATCAATGACCTCATTACAAACACCATTCATCTACCATTAATCTACCATTAACCACCATTAATCTAACGTTTACTTTGAGCTGGCTGCACAGTACTGCACACAATGGCAGTTATTGGGTGCTTTTATTATTTACCATGATAAAAACACCAATCAGTGTGAAATGTCTCGGTACAGGTGCATTTGTTAGTTACGAGGTTATTCACAAAGCTGCCGCACAATCGATCTACCGTGTTTAATGTTTGTCTCAGTCGGTCTAACTTATTAGGTATTGATTATGTATTGAAAAAGTATATAAGTAGTTTATCCGTTATCTGGCACCCATAACACAAGCATTAAGTTGCTTAGCTTGGGGCTGGATGGCGATGTGTAATATGTCCTGAAATATTTATTTATTTATTTATTATCCTACAATTTACGTACCTAATATACAATTAATATTTACCTGTAACTGGTTGATATGAGACTGTAGAGCCTCACGCTGCGTCTCCACTATAAAACCTCTGTCCTGCAGCTGTTTATTTTCAATTTGTAACTTTTGAATCTCCTGTAATAAAAACATTTTTAAGGTAAAGTAGGACCTGAAAACCCCTATCCCTTTCACACGCGCGCGCCGCGCGATGATTCTATCCCATTCGCGGAGCGCCGCGAAATGGCCGTTTAAACTGTTTTAAGTAATTAAAAGACTCACATCTATTTTAGTGAAAAACCATCTATACTACCATATGGGATTTGATGTAAAGTTTATGAAAATATAAATTTTGTACTTGTTTTTTCTTTACAATCGCCGTAAAATTGAAGAAGCTCAAATAAATTAAGGTTTTTTAGGATTTTCATGATTTTTTTTCTATCAAGGCAAATCACTCTAATCGTGTTTCGAAGTGTATGACAATATAAAGCATTTCTTCACCTTTACGACATTAGGAATATCATTCTATGGATTTTGGTGGTTGATACCCAAAAACTGTTTCTAAGACACCTCTATCGCACTTCTGGTGTTACCACTTCGGCTTAAAAAAAATTGGTAACTTATAAGCAAAACCTTTACCAATATATTACTTACATTTTCTAAACTATTGCAATTTTGAAAAAGATTCTGCTTTTCAATCGATATATTTCTGCATTCTGCTCTTGATTCCATCAACAATGTCTCCGCTTGTTCCTTGAGTTTCTTTTCGTATTTGTACTTACGAATAACAAAACTAAAAAAGAAAAATGTAGATTTAACTGGTAAGCAAATAAACGTTACAGTTCGAAAATCTATAAGAATAGGGAACGGTTTGACCATGGAGGAAGGATAGTCCTTCCTCCATGGGTTTGACAGTCAGACTATTGGTTGACATTTTTTTCATAGTGGCGTAACACTAGGGCATGCAGAACAGTAGGTATCTTCCAGGAGTTTGTTTTAAGAACCATAGGAAACAGGTTGACTGCTTCCAGAACGGATTCTACACATACCTTGAAACGGCCAAGTATCAGTACCAAATAAATGTATGCCCTAGTTGACATCAATCAATGCCACTTTATAAAATCCACATCCAACAATGTTGGTTGTAGAATCAAATAGAATGTTGAAAAAGGCAGATTTACTATCATCTACCTCATTGTAGATCTGTTGTTAGCTGATACGAACGGTTGACACGTTGAATGTGAAATGATGTCGATTCTGCATCATATCACTTGACGTAGATCAATTCGTATCAACGTAAAATGATGTAGATTCTACATTCTACACTCTAGTCGCGGGTCGCCGTCGCTAACTTCCCCAATTTTTTTAGATCTTGACTAAAGCTTGCATAGATAAGCTTAGTTGAGTCATTTTAAGCTTTTAAGTCTTTCAGGTCGAACATTCAGTGATACAAAAAGAAGAAGTCGTTTTAGTGTAGACTAGTAATTTCAAATCCTACTATAAAGGACCAAAACAACTTCTCTTTCTTTCATCTCTAGATATATAATTTCATCAGCTATATCATAGATCAGACAATTTATTACTGCTTGACAGCAATTGTCTCTTATTATTTCTACAAAAGTAATGTTTTAACAGTTGCATTTATTGCATAAAAAGTTGATAAATACTTACTCGGTAAGCAAGATTTTTTTTTTTGCAAAGGCCACAGAATCCTTTTTTTCCTTAGGATTCAATATCTGAAAGAAGCAAAAACACATACATTATATATTTGAGAAATGTGGCATTAATTAATGACTAGTACCCCAGTTAAAATAGCATTCAAGCTTACAATAATTCGCAGGTCGCTGAAAATTTGTACGAATGTTCGGAACACCATTCTAAAGGAATTATCAAAAGTACCCATCGGCCATAGATCCGACATCGGCTAAAAAGTTATATGAGGTCAAAGGTCGAAAATATGGGGGTTTTGCGACCCGCCCCGGCTTCGCACGGCTATATTATGCATGTATTATATCTAAAAACCTTCCTCTTGAAACACTCTATGTATTAAAAAAAATGTGAGCCGTCACGGGACGCCTGGCAGATGTGAAACATCGACATTCTTTTGTAAAAGTAATATGCAGAAAAGAACAGATTGTGATAGAATCGCACAGTCGATTACGGTGTGCACACCGTACACACTACTGCATATAGACTGTATATATATACCATCATATAGCGTGCGCGGCATGCGTCGCCACGCCAGAAATCGGTTTTACGTGCGGCTATAGATGTTTCACATCAAAAAATCGCATCAAAATCCGTTGCGTAGTTTTAAAGATCTAAGCATACAAAGGGAAATAAGGACGTAGGGACGGCGGCGAAAAGTGACTTTATTTTATACTATGTAGTGATTTGTTAGACACGATTGTATATCATGTAATGATCTATAAATATTGTCTACACTTTTTCTCCTAAGAGTCACCGTTCCTGAAAATGGTTCAAAAAGTTTTAAAAAGTTGTGTTCTTCATGTACGCCGCGTATGCAGGGTGTTTGGTTGATGCTTGGGCGATTGGACGTTTGTGACAGGGGAGTTTTCCTTTTACCTATTGACCTTTGTTTGTTTAGAATCCAACTCCTGGCTGTGGAGATATACCATGTAGAACAAATACCCAAGTCGAATAAAACAAAAACGTATCGTTCTTTCAGCAATATTCCTTTGGATCTCTGATCATGGATGTTTTCTTCATCTAATAATTTTAAAAGATTGGCACATTTACATCTTAGTCTTAAATAAAATTGAGGTCATTTAAACTTTCAAAAACTGGAAAAAAATTATTCACACTTGCATTTTCACTGAAAATTAAAGGAAACAAAAGACGAGTGCAAAGTTCTAATTAACTTAAAACATATTCAGTTCAAGACCCTTCTGATGGTATACCACATCCTTGCCACTCCTTACTTTTCCATAACATAATTGGTCACTGTTTGTTAAGGTAGATATACATTTTTAAGGTCAATAGATAGGAGGAAGATTCCCCTGTTACAAACGTGAAATCGGCCAAGCATCTATCAAACACCCTCCATACGCGGCGTACTTGAAGAACACAACTTTTTCCAACTTTTTGAACCATTATATCTCAAGAACGGTGCCTCTTAGAAGAAAAAGTGTAGAAAATATTTATAGATAATTATACAGGGTAACACCTTGCCGCCAAAACCAAAATGTTGGTGTTTCAAGCGTGTGTTCTTGGCATACTCTCTTACGGGGCTGAAACCTGGACGTCGTACGCTAAACAAGAACGGCGACTTAACGCTTTCTACATGCGATGCCTACGCAATATCCTGGGTATCACTTGGAAGGACGGGATCACGAATGAGAGGGTTCTCGAATTAGCCCAGTTGCCCAGTTTCATGGCTTGGCTGAAACAGCGGCGTTTGCGCTGGCTGGGGCATATGCATCGCATGGACACCTCCCGTCTACCGAGACGTGTTCTTCTTGGCGAGATTGCGGATGCAAAGCGGGCCGTCAGAAAACCTTTGCTTCGCTTTAAAGATTGTGTCAAGAGGAATATGCTCGCATTCGATATCTCACAAAATGACTGGGAGGGACTGGCTGAGGACAGAAATTAGTGGAGGAATTGTGTCTTCGAGGGTCGTTCTAGGCATGATCGGGCGTGATACGACACCTTGGCGGCGAAGAGGCGCAAGAAACATGCGGGCGTGGACAATGACCAAGGCGGTTCCTTTCCTTGTGCAAATTGCGGTCGCATCTGTCGATCAGGAAAGGTTAAAGTTTAGGTTAAAAAATTAAAAAACGATGAAGTTTGAGTAAAATGTTAGTTTAAAAAAAACTTTCAATGTGTCATAAAAAATATTGTTTGCATTCGATAGCACATTTATCCTGGAATACTATCCAAAAAACAGATTGGGATAATTCCTTCATTTGCAGTTTTGGCATAACAAAACATGGAGAAAGGAGTAACATTTTTAATTTTTTTAAAATGGCGGATATCTTGGAATCTAAATGACTTTCATAGAACATAATTTTCGTTTTTCTGATCCGGCACAGTGTCCTCTATCCGTAGGTGCCCGCATGTCCATTAATTACGGGACACCCTATATAATATATACAATCGTGTCTAACATATTTTTATGATAAAACTTACCGTTTGGCTGATGTCAGAATGACGAAGGGATATACAATAAATTTATAATGATGTTCCTAACTTTCGTACAAATTTTCAGCGACCTGCGAGTTATAGTAACCTTACCCCTAAAATTCGGCTTTTTTAACTGGGCTATAGTAAGTAATCATATTATGTAGGTAGGGTATAGAACCGGGAAATCCCGGTTCCGAAAATCCCACGATTTCAGGGGTTTGGGGAAACATATTTTGTATGTTAAGAAAGCTGAAATAGTATTGAGCTGAAATAGTTTACTGATATAGTAAATTGATTATTAATTATTGATCTGAAAGATTTTTTTATTTTTTTATGCGTCTTAAAAAATTGCAACTTAGACGAGACTCGAACTCACATCCCTTGAAATTGAATACCGTTCAAGTACCAATTACGTTACGCCACAAGTACCTTTATAGTTGAATTTAAGAATTGCATTAACCTCTTTCGAATAAGTTTTGTTAGTGACATCTGTTATTATGAATTTTCATTACGTTTCACTTCTACTTAGGTAACATTAAACTGTGTGTGATTTAATTATTATTATAAATAATAGGTATATACAGTGGTGGTCATATAATTAAGAACGCTGATATAAAAGGAAGATTTTTTCAAACTAAGACGCAAAACTAATTGCATGTATTTTTTTTTATTTCTCTCGGTATCGTAAAACGTTTCCATAATACCACTGTATTTATTGATACACATGATTAGCTTAAAAAAAAAAAAAAAAACTTTTTACACTACTTCTAAACATAGTATTCCTATTTACTGGCTGGTCACGTAATTAAGAACGCTAATAGTGTTAAACGCTAACCTTTATTCAAATTTAAATAGAGAACACTCAGTCGATTTGTTACTGTTTGTATAATTTTAGCGCCATGTAGTGCTGGAAAGATTAAAAGTGATTGCTTCTTATGAAAAAACAATGGGAATAAATAAAAGTTGTGATAAAGCTACAAGGGAAGTAATAATAAAACTTCGCCGGAAGAATTGGTCTTATAAAAAGATAGCCGACCATTTGCAATGTTCAAAAACGATGGTTTTCCACGCTGTAAAGCATTATGCTACGTATCATGGGAATAAATAAAAGTTGTGATAAAGCTACAAGGGAAGTAATAATAAAACTTCGCCGGAAGAATTGGTCTTATAAAAAGATAGCCGACCATTTGCAATGTTCAAAAACGATGGTTTTCCACGCTGCACTAACGAGTATTTGAGTGAAAAAATCGGACAAAAATATTTAATTTATTTATATAATTTTATGTGCAATTAAATTAAATAAAACACAAAGTTTGACCATTATAATAATTATATATTTAAAATTTTACATCTTTTTACATTTTTAGGATTCTTCAACTTCTTCTTCGTCGGAACTTTCGTCTTCGCTTTGTCTATTTTTAAATACCGTGCTGGCAGACATCATTTCTATTGCCTCCTTTGAGAAAGGCTGTCTTTTTTTATTTTGCGTCTTTCTGCTGCAGCTGATAAATGGATCTGAACCTAAAAGAAGTCTGTTTATTATATCTATGTTGCAGTCTCTGTGCGAAAATTTGCGGGAAAAATGTAATCTGTATTGCCTAAAATGTTTGTTTCGGGCTTCAGCTGCCTCTTCCGATAACTGGCCAATAGGTAGGAGTGCATGAGCTATTACTTCACCTCCATGTATCAAAATTTTGTGTATGGTTGGTGACATGGGATGCCAACCATACAGATCGACATATATTTTTGCAGTTTCATTTGCGTATGCTTCAAATTTTTCTACATCAATGTTATTGCCACTTGATATTACTTCTAATATAACTTTAAACCTTTTTATTAAATCGACATTGATGCCAGTTATTCTTGAGGAGCATTCCGGATCTGCAAAAAATCTCCTTGACGTGTTCCCGTCATTAGTGTTCCCAAACCCTGCTTTGGGAACATCTAAGAGTAATCCCATTTCCTCTTTAAAGGCTTTTTGTAGTTTTTCTTTAGTCTCTTTTACAATTCTTTTTTCTTCTGTAGACCGTGCTTGCCATTTTTGTAAAGGCAATTTATAGGCTAAATGTAAAATAGATTCGAAAAATCGAATTCTTGCGTGAAGAATTGATAATCCAAACTTCAACGTTTCTACTTTACTTTCTTTTTTAATTAATTTATTAAAATCCTTCGAAGTCTGTCCGCAAATGTAGCATCTCATTGTAGATGAGGTGTCTGTAGCAGCATTACATACCTTGCCATCAATCATGGTAAGTAACAGTTTATGTTTTATTTTGCTGCCATCAATTTCTGTCTCCTGAAGCTGTTCGGCTTGGTTTTCAATGTATTGTATTTCTTGTTTTGTGATATCTTTTGTTTCATTTATAAATCTTATACGTATGGGTCTGCAGAATCTGACTGAAGACGGAACCGGATTTTGCCAAATGATTTTTTTCTCCTCTTCTTCAATGATAACAGATAGTCTTAGAGGCACTAGTGAGCTTTGAAAAATATTTGCATCACTATCTCCGTGATTTTCGAATTTTTGCTTGTATTGTGTCTGCTGAGATCCGTCACATCCCCATTTCGAAATTAACACCATATTTTGTTTTTCTTCTTCAGTGCATGACGTATTGACAACCTCCGCTATATATTTGTACAAGCGCAATGCAGTGTGATTTAGTAATGCTTGAAGTTTAACTTCTGCGCTTGTCTCAGTGACATGTATTGATTCTTCCTCGGGATAGTATTCAATCTTAGCCATTTGTATGACAGAATAGCATGGGTAAATAGCTTTACCAGATCTGTGGATTATTTCCCATTGTCTTCTAGTGAAATCACCTTCAACAAAGATAGCCAGTGCTTCTGCTGGCGTATATTTTTTTACAGTTGTTTGCTTCTTGGTACTAGAAATAACTTTTCTAAGTTTAGTAGCTCTGGTGGGTGAAGCCATTAATTCTTTAATTATTTTTGATGCATCTTTATTTCCTAAAGTGCCCTGACTCACGCCAGCAGCATAAGTCAACTCCTCGACAGATACTTGTTCACGCAGATCTTTTGTTTTTCTCCGTTTGCTACGGTCACACACATCTTCAAATGATTTTTTTGGACGTCCAGGTTTTGGTAAGGTCATTTCAGGCCAGTTAGGTAATTCCATCGAAGATGTAAGCCACACTTCATTACTTTTTAAAAACCGTTCTTCTTTGTATGAAGCTCCTCTCCACTTCTTTTTGAATTCACTTTTAAAGTGCTTCAAACCATTTACCATTTTATGTTTCTCATGTTCCGGACAATTTGTTAATTGGACAAGTCTATCTTCAAACAATGAAAACTTTTCTTCTATTTTGTGGCCCTTGAATTCATTCAAGATCTCCCACAATGCTCTTCTAGTAAATATCTTGATAGTTCTCGAATTATCTGTACGACAAATAAATAAATATATTAACTTAAAATAATTGTGTAATTTTTACGTACAATTTAAAAGTCATATAAAACAAAATGGCGGACGTAGGCGGATGGTTTTATTATGATTTACAATAGCCAACAAATCAATTATTATATTGTTATAAAAGTTGTAGCCCGACAAGACACGACATATACATAAAAACACGATTGTTTGAAAAAGTAAAGCAAAAAAATTTACCTAAATTGTAACTGTTTTCATATCACATAAAAATATAAATTTTATACGACAAAGTAATCATGTAATATTTTAAAATGTAGTACATACCTTCTTCTGCCATATCCAATAAAAGTTTTTTCTAAATTGAACCACACAAACACACAACTGTGAAGCGAAGTTATAGTGCGAACAAAAGTGCCGAAAACAAAGACATGCGACTCCACGAACGGCTGAGTTTCGACTGATTTGTTAAAACAGGTCTAGAGCGGGGGGATTTTTAATGGCCGCCGCACTAACGAGTATTTGAGTGAAAAAATCGGACAAAAATATTTAATTTATTTATATCATTTTATGTGCAATTAAATTAAATAAAACACAAAGTTTGACCAATATAATAATTATATATTTAAAATTTTACATCTTTTTACATTTTTAGGATTCTTCAACTTCTTCTTCGTCGGAACTTTCGTCTTCGCTTTGTCTATTTTTAAATACCGTGCTGGCAGACATCATTTCTATTGCCTCCTTTGAGAAAGGCTGTCTTTTTTTATTTTGCGTCTTTCTGCTGCAGCTGATAAATGGATCTGAACTTAAAAGAAGTCTGTTTATTATATGTATGTTGCAGTCTCTGCGCGAAAATTTGCGGGAAAAATGTAATCTGTATTGCCTAAAATGTTTGTTTCGGGCTTCAGCTGCCTCTTCCGATAACTGGCCAATAGGTACGAGTGCATGAGCTATTACTTCACCTCCATGTATCAAAATTTTGTGTATGGTTGGTGACATGGAATGCCAACCATACAGATCGACATATATTATTGCAGTTTCATTTGCGTATGCTTCAAATTTTTCTACATCAATGTTATTGCCACTTGATATTACTTCTAATATAACTTTAAACCTTTTTATTAAATCGACATTGATGCCAGTTATTCTTGAGGAGCATTCCGGATCTGCAAAAAATCTCCTTGACGTGTTCCCGTCATTAGTGTTCCCAAACCCTGCTTTGGGAACATCTACGAGTAATCCCATTTCCTCTTTAAAGGCTTTTTGTAGTTTTTCTTTAGTCTCTTTTACAATTCTTTTTTCTTCTGTAGACCGTGCTTGCCATTTTTGTAAAGGCAATTTATAGGCTAAATGTAAAATAGATTCGAAAAATCGAATTCTTGCGTGAAGAATTGATAATCCAAACTTCAACGTTTCTACTTTACTTTCTTTTTTAATTAATTTATTAAAATCCTTCGAAGTCTGTCCGCAAATGTAGCATCTCATTGTAGATGAGGTGTCTGTAGCAGCATTACATACCTTGCCATCAATCATGGTAAGTAACAGTTTATGTTTTATTTTGCTGCCATCAATTTCTGTCTCCTGGAGCTGTTCGGCTTAGTTTTCAATGTATTGTATTTCTTGTTTTGTGATATCTTTTGTTTCATTTATAAATCTTATACGTATGGGTCTGCAGAATCTGACTGAAGACGGAACCGGATTTTGCCAAATGATTTTTTTCTCCTCTTCTTCAATGATAACAGATAGTCTTAGAGGCACTAGTGAGCTTTGAAAAATATTTGCATCACTATCTCCGTGATTTTCGAATTTTGCTTGTATTGTGTCTGCTGAGATCCGTCACATCCCCTTTTCGAAATTAACACCATATTTTGTTTTTCTTCTTCAGTGCATGACGTATTGACAACCTCCGCTATATATTTGTACAAGCGCAATGCAGTGTGATTTAGTAATGCTTGAAGTTTAACTTCTGCGCTTGTCTCGGTGACATGTATTGATTCTTCCTCGGGATAACATTCAATCTTAGCCATTTGTATGACAGAATAGCATGGGTAAATAGCTTTACCAGATCTGTGGATTATTTCCCATTGTCTTCTAGTGAAATCACCTTCAACAAAGATAGCCAGTGCTTCTGCTGGCGTATATTTTTTTACAGTTGTTTGCTTCTTGGTACTATAAATAACTTTTCTAAGTTTAGTAGCTCTGGTGGGTGAAGCCATTAATTCTTTAATTATTTTTGATGCATCTTTATTTCCTGAAGTGCTCTGACTCACGCCAGCAGCATAAGTCAACTCCTCGACAGATACTTGTTCACGCAGATCTTTTGTTTTTCTCCGTTTGCTACGGTCACACACATCTTCAAATGATTTTTTTGGACGTCCAGGTTTTGGTAAGGTCATTTCAGGCCAGTTAGGTAATTCTATCGAAGATGTAAGCCACACTTCATTACTTTTAAAAACCGTTCTTCTTTGTATGAAGCTCCTCTCCACTTCTTTTTGAATTCACTTTTAAAGTGCTTCAAACCATTTACCATTTTATGTTTCTCATGTTCCGGACAATTTGTCAATTGGACAAGTCTATCTTCAAACAATGAAAACTTTTCTTCTATTTTGTGGCCCTTGAATTCATTCAAGATCTCCCACAATGCTCTTCTAGTAAATATCTTGATAGTTCTCGAATTATCTGTACGACAAATAAATAAATATATTAACTTAAAATAATTGTGTAATTTTTACGTACAATTTAAAAGTCATATAAAACAAAATGGCGGACGTAGGCGGATGGTTTTATTATGATTTACAATAGCCAACAAATCAATTATTATATTGTTATAAAAGTTGTAGCCCGACAAGACACGACATATACAGAAAAACACGATTGTTTGAAAAAGTAAAGCAAAAAAATGTACCTAAATTGTAACTGTTTTAATATCACATAAAAATATAAATTTTATACGACAAAGTAATCATGTAATATTTTAAAATGTAGTACATACCTTCTTCTGCCATATCCAATAAAAGTTTTTTCTAAATTGAACCACACAAACACACAACTGTGAAGCGAAGTTATAGTGCGAACAAAAGTGCCGAAAACAAAGACATGCGACTCCACGAACGGCTGAGTTTCGACTGATTTGTTAAAACAGGTCTAGAGTGGGGGGATTTTTAATGGCCGCCGTCTAAAAGGTCGGTTACCTGGCTATAGGAACAATAGCTTACATGACACTTTTGAATAAGTTGCACATTTTTACTTATGTCCGATTTTATTGATCTAATAATCGTTAGTGCGCCGTCTAAAAGGTCGGTTACCTGGCTATAGGAACAATAGCTTACATGACACTTTTGACTAAGTTGCACATTTTTACTTATGTCCGATTTTATTGATCTAATAATCGTTAGTGCGCTGTAAAGCATTATGCTACGTATCAAACTACTTCGAATGTTCCACGTGTACCTAAACAGAGAAAAACGACTCCTCGAGATGACCGAAACATTGTTCGTATGGCAAAACAAAATCCTTTTAAAGGGTCTAATGAGCTGAGAAAAGAATATTTTGGTGAAAACAACCCTTCAGCAATCTCAGCACGCACTATTCGAAGACGTTTGGTAGAAGAAAAATTGCACGGTAGGATAGCAAGAAAGGTACCCATGTTGAAACTTTGCCACAGGCAAGCCCGGCTTGCATTTGCGAGAAAGTATGAAAACTGGACTATGCGACAGTGGAAAAATGTACGAGACGAAAATAAATAGAGTATGTTCTGATGGAAAACGATATGTACGACGTCCCCCGAATACAGCATTTGACCCTAAGTACACGAAAATTACATTAAAGCACGGTGGTGGAAATGTGAAAATTTGGGGGTGCTTTTCTGGACATGGTGTGGGACCTGTAAAGTTGATAGAAGGTAACATGGATCAGTTCTAATACAAAAATATACTGGAAGAAACAATGTTACCTTATGCTGAAGACGTTCTACCGGTTATTTGGACATTACAGCATGACAATGATCCAAAGCACACTGCACGCACCGTTTAGGAATTCCTTACAGCGCAATCAGTTTCTGTCTTAGACTGGCCAGCTAACAGCCCAGATCTAAACCCAATAGAGAATCTGTGGTTCGAAGTAAAGAAAAAGGTTTCAAATACAAAGTGCGGAAATTTAAGAGCTGTACGACGTTTTTTTAGAAGAATGGAACTCTATTTCTCTTGCGAAATGTCAAAAATTAATAGAGTCAATGCCTCGCCGGTGTAAAACAGTAATTTAAAGCCGTGGATATATTGACTATTAATATTTTAGTTAAAAATGTTTTAATTTTCTTTTAAAATTTTCCTCACTACATATTATTGTGATTTTTTAAATGTAAGTGTCATACTAAACAATTTCCGGGCAGTTTAATAAATCGTTCTTAATTATTTGTCCAGCTTCAGTACTATTTGAATGTGTTACTTTGGTAAAATATATAAAATGTGTAAAAAATAGTTAGCGATTTTATTCTTTATTCCGAAGCTACGTTGCTCTATTCATGTGCGGCTATTTTATAACATAACTAGTTGCTTCTCAGAAGGTACAGATTTCTGTGTATGAGACGATTTAAATAAAAAACTTCTAGAACTAATCGTTCTTAATTATATGACCACAACTGTATAAAGATTTTTATTAAAAAAAATTGTAATGCAGTTTTAGTTGTTTTTTTTTTTCAAAATCGGGCAAGCAATTCCTCTCAGTGTCGCTATCTCATAAAGTTTAGGATATCCTAAACTTTATGAGATAGCGACAAATAACCCTGAATAATTAGCCCTGAAGGCCCATGTAAAAAATTCACCCTGTATACCTGTATTGGTAAATAAATATATTTTCATTTTCATTTCATACAAAACGTTGTTTCCATGAATTTCTACTAAAAGATCAAATGCGACATTTCAGCTACGGCTTAGTCTTTTTAGACTAAGCCGTAGCTGAAATGTCGCATTGTCCTAGTAGAGACAGAAGCATCACTTACAAACCACAAAATAAAGTTCAATTTGAAACGCTAACATTTGTAAATCTCGGGAAAATAAAAATATATTCGCCGCGAGAGCAACTAATTTCATCCCGTGAGCGTAGGACACCTAATTTCTGTGGGGATGGGCGATAGTTTCAGAGTTAGGACGTCAAACCTACATTCAGTGATTATGGTAAATAGGTATCTAAAACATTGAAGAAACCTTCAGTGATTATGATTACACTGAAGCACCAACATCTAACAATTTTAGTTCGTAGCGAAATTACAATACAATACTCTGTTTATTTCAATTATATGCCATGGTTTCAAATGATATAAGTAGTAATCTGTGATGTAAAACAAAACACGACATGAAAATCAATAAAACATAACCTGCAAACTTTGCAACTTACCAAAACCTTTCTCGGTACATTGTTCAATAAATTCAGATCAAAATCGCTAACACTATTCTGGAAAGACGGTTCCATAGTTTTATTTACTAATTAGGTAAGAAAACACTAGTCAAAATTCACATTTTTATCAAAGAACTGGAAAAGACCGGCGCGGGGCGGGATGCGCGGCTGTTTTCTTTTTTTTTATTGATTTTTGACACGAGACTGAATTGAGTCTTTTCGTCTCAGCCATTGCAAGGTATTTTTCCTTAGCAGAGCTTTTACCCTGATACCTACTTGTCAGAATTTCGTAGAATATCAACGTCACTGTCATTTTTTGTTTGTCAGTCAATCTTTTTGAGTCTGTGTCTGTCAGTTACAAAAATATGAAATCGATTTGTCTTTGAGTTTTTTATTTGTTTTGTGTCAATTTTTATTTTGTGGCCGACTCATCAAATTATTGCTGACAAATCTGAACACTCCTTATCACGCCTATTCTCAGATCTTCGCCTCTTCACTTTTCCACCTGCACGTGATACTGGCCTAAATTGAATTTCTTCGAAGCCCTTCGCACCTACAAATTACCTGCCTGTGAATTACCTGCCCCTGACTTGCCCCTGATCATCTCAAGTTCAAGGTTAGTAAACAGAGAAAAAATATTATAAAAAAGGTAGGTACCGACCTACTGTTTAAGCATTGGATTTATTATTGAAAGATATCTTTTGAATGACGCGCATAAATACAGGCTTGAATACAAGTACCTAGGTATGGGCAATACGTAATAATATTACCATATAAATGGATACCTCTGTGTTTATAATGATAAGTAATATTATTATAAAATAAAATACTATTCTATTGCTTAATTTCATTATTATTATTTTTTATTTTCAGATGGGATATATCAAGAATGAAAAGCAAAGCATTAGTGAATCGAGTCTATACGATAGAGTTAAGAGGCTGCTTGTCTCCTATGAATGGAGTGATTGCAACTTTTATGTAAGTGAAAAAAATTTCAAAGCTCATAAATTGATAATGGGGATCAGTAGCCCTGTATTTGAAGCAATGTTTTATGGTCCACTGTCGAGCACTAGCAACATTATCATAACAGATATTCAACCTGATACATTCCAACTACTACTCAACTACATTTACACTGATCAAGTTGAAATAACCTGCATTGAACAAGCCTTTGACCTTTTATACTCATCACGGAAGTATATGCTGGAACATTTGACTGAAATATGTATAGAATACATCAAATCAAATACGAGTGTTGACAATGTTATCGATATCTTAAACTATCCAGACTGTTTGCAAGACACTGAACTGATTAAATTTTCACTCAAACTTCTCTGTGAACATGCTGACTATCTCTTGGAGGAAAAGAAAGAATTGATTACATGTTCATGTATGAAAGCCATACTTGAATGTGATCAAATAAACATCTCAGAAAAAGATCTTGTGAAGCATGTCTTTGAATGGTCCACCTACTGTTGTGAACACAATGATATACCACCAACATTTGAGAATAGATATAGTACTTTGAATTCAAACGGTATTTTCAAATTACTAAGACTTAATACATTAACTGTCAGTGAATTAGATGAAATATATTTAGATGAAAACAATTTACTCCTATTACATGAATATGAAAATTTAAAAACCGCAATAAAAACATCTCACATCAATGGGGATACTCAAATTGTTGATGGCTCAAACAATGTACCTAGAACTTCACTCAAACTTCAGTGGTACATGTGTTATCGAAGCTCCCTAAGATCTATGGCTCCTATTATGATAGATTCTAATAACTATACAATTAATGCTAAATTAAAATCTAACAAATCAATATTTATTAAGTCTCTGTGTGTGCCAACTAGGAGGGCACCCGCTGTCTATTTCCGTAACACAGCCAAAGTTTACTCTGAACAGTTATCTGTAAGTATAACGAGTGAAGCTGATAACAGTATTATTATGTTCACTAATTCCATGAATACAGTCGAATATGATTCTGTTGTAGATATAGAATTAAAGGAACCATGTTTGATCAAGAAGGACAATTGGTACAAAATTAGTTTCATATGGCCATCAACCAAATCTCCTCCCTTTGCGTATGTTTATACAGTTGAATATAGAGATAAGCAATATGCTGGACATAAAGTCACTTTTGAATTTGAAGATGTCCCATTCAGTGCTGGCAATGGTGGAAGTTTCTTAGAAGGCGTGAAATTTTGCCTGTAGTACCTACCTAATAAATTGTGTAAAATATTCTGACCAAGAAACTCTCGTACAAATTGCGTAGGTTATTTATTCATTTATTGGTATTCTAGAAGTCAGTGACCTATTTATTGTTGTAAAACAAGATGTTTTTGCGGACCAGACTCGCTATGCGGCGATGTTTCGCGGTCATTAGCTCTATCTGTCTTGACTACTACACTACATTACTTGTTTTTTTTATAAGTAGATGCACACATGCAACTTGCACAAATAAAGATCTTTTAAGTAGCTAATATGGTTAAAAAAGTTTATTAATATGATTAGTTTGATAAGTTAGTTAAATTTAATGTTATATAATGGAAATCTGTAATAAATTATTTGTTTCTGAGTTAAGATCTATTATTTTAGTTAGCATATACCTATACTTACAATACATTTATGTATTAGGTAGGTCGATAGGTATGTATTATGTAATAACAGATGCTCGAAGAATAAGTCACCTTCATGCAGCCTTATGTAAATAAATATGCGCGTCGCATTATAAGTTGTCGGCTCCTCGTTTTCCTTAGTCGAGCAATCACCTACTTACATATCTTTTCATTTCGATTCCGTTTTTACCCGACTGCAAAGAAAGCGTTATGTTTTTTGCGCCTATCTTTGTAATGTTTGTATGTTTCTTTTTATCGGTTTTAGATATGTTTGTATTTAGTTTTTAATGGGTTTTTATGTTTTAAATAATACCAATGATAGTAATTTTTTTTTCCGGGTCTTAATCGCGGGGTTTTTTTTCTCTTTCCTCGACGTTTCGACTATGTTACAATAGTCATGGATAATTACTATGAATACAAATCGTGTGAGTTTAAAAAGTTTAATATCAATGATGATGAAGATGTCTCCTTGACCAATTTCCGCCACAGTGACTATTTCTGGCTACTTATGCAGAAGAAGATGACGAGCTTCGATGTTCAGCAGCTCGTCTATGGTGTGCTCCCAATAATACCAATAAACAGTATCTAGCCCAGTTAGTGGCTACAACCGCCGCGCGCCGTGCAGCATCGTCAGTTGCTTCACAAAAGTCTTGTGTGGTGCAGGAAACAGGAAACCTTGTAACTATCTGTACCCACACATGAAGCAATAAATGATGATCCTCGTTTAAAAACGTAATAAATTAGAGTAGACCTACCAAGACAAAACACTAACCTAGGTTAGTACTCTATTTTTATTTATGCAGCAGATTCGGCGTATACCCTTCGGAACAGAAGCTCAAGAAACAACCATTTTGTAAAACCAATTTTAATAAATGTAAAATTAACTAACAAAACACTTTAAACTTTTTATGTGAATACACATGTTTCAGACGTAAAATAAACAAACAGTAACGTTAACTTAGTACACTATTTCGGAGGCCCTTCAAACTTTTTGGTTAGCAATATAATACGTTCAGCTTCACGAATACCGCTGAGCCTTGCACCATGCACCGTTGCAAAATATCCAGGCACTGTGGCCTCTCCTGCAAAAAGCAGTTTAGGGGGCATCGGGTCGCAGGGACCAGGCACCGGAGTTCCCAGTTCACATTGATGACTTACAGTAGAACAGCAACTCATATATGAATATGATCCACAAAAATGTGGATCTGATGCCCAACGAGATCGTAGCATCATTTGAGGATACGGTAAACAAGGATTGCCTGTGAATCGTCGTAGCAACTGAGTTAATCCGTCGGCGACGTCGTTATCGGCCATAGCTTCCATGCATGCAGCTTCTTGTCCAGATATCCACGCGCATAAAACATGTTTACTCCCTGGCATTTCATCGACTGAACAAACACCTCTCGTCCAGTCACACCTGCATTGTAGTTCTTCAGCAGACCACGCTAATTTTAAATTTCCTTCATAACAAACCCAAAATGGTTCTGCATATTCTAAAAATACTTTATCACTTAAGCCAAACCCAAGATTGCAAATAGCATCTAATTTACACGATGGAAGAGGTGGAGCAAATAATTTATCAGCTTGGCATTTAAGACATCCCAGTGACATTGTAAGAATAATGTAATCAGCATATAACTCTTCGCCATCACAACATTTGACCAACACTCTACCTTCACCAGTTGCACCGGACCCCCAACGGATAACGTTCACAGGTTTATTGTAGCGAATAGAATTATCAGGAAGGCCACGTAGCAAAGGAGCCATTACACCGACGTATCCCAAGGGCACACGGACATTGCCACCTGGTAACTCTATGTAACTGCCGTATTGATCTGCGCTTACAAGAGATAAATCATCTCCGCACCTATTGCGTAGAATATTTGTTAAACCGAACATCACTCTGGCAGCATCATATCTTTGATCTTCTGGAAAATTATGTAACTCTTGTTGTATTCTTAGACCAATAAAATTTAATAAGGTCCCGTGCATTCTTTCGCCACCGAGCCTAAACAAATTGGCTGCTTGTTGTTCTATTTGCCGGAACGTGTGGTATGCAGTAATCGTTACAGGTAAATCTACAGCACGACCTTCGCTAGTGCAAAATAGCCCACGAGAAGCGTCCAAGCGAGGAAGCGGTGTTTGAAGCAATCTATCTTGCGATGCCAAAGTATACACTGAGTTTGGTAAACAGGCTCCAAAAATCCATTCCGCTCCCATTTCTATTACTGCGTCTCCAAGCCAGCACGAATGAATTCTTCCTCCGGGCCTGAAATATTCCGATTACAATAAGTCACAATATACCTACCCATTCAAAAGAACAATGGATATGGAATTAATTATAATGAGCAAAGCGAATGTTATCATCACAATAATCTATAGTACAAACCTTTCTTTAGCTTCAAGAACTACAAAATTTCGTATGCCACATTGTGTGAGACGATGAGCGGCAGACAGGCCGGCCATACCAGCGCCAACAATAATAACTCGTGGTTCTTGAAATCGAGGATTTATGCTGCACGAGTCGAGAATGCATTGCTCCCTGCCAGCACTGACAGCAGTGCTTAATCCGCGCACAATTTTTCCTAATTTCCAGTCCCCAATACTTTGTGAAATGTAATTGCGGGCTTGTTGACTTGAAGTCCAGATGATTTTGATATTCAACTTCATTTTGAAAGCTTTATCTTAAGTATCATTGAAGCCACAAAGTTATCTACATTACTAAATAATTTAGAATCCAATCTCTATGTAAAAACCAATTATTTCGAAGTCATTTGCAACAAATATTTAGAACGCCATAGAGGAGGAAAGAAAGAACACGCAATGTCACTAAATCTTTTTTTGGGCACATGTCAAGTTATTATGTAGGAAATTAATAAAGAGGTCCAGTGTGCAATAGGTATATAATTTAACAACTGCTGCTTCTGCAATTCCTCGATCCATCGGTATCTGGCTAGGTGTCTGAACATAACAGGTTAACAGGTCCTTTTACTAAAGGTAGGCACGTGTGAAGGGTGTAGTGTAAGCATGCAAGCAAGCAAATCGAAAATCATAGAAAAGTTATATCTATCGTCTTTGACAACTGGTTGAGTAGCAAGAATGTTAGATCTTCTTTCTGGTTGTGAATCTCAGTTGCCAATGTGGCCGGAGGAATATAAGCTACTCTTATACAAGCAAATGATATCACAGCGAAATAAGTATAGTTTTATAATTTATTTATTTATTGTCTTAATCATCATAATCTACAGTTTATTTCTTTAAAAGTTACAATACAATTAAACCTATAGGTACATAGATATAATAAATAGTATAGTAGAAAAAGCGGAGGCCATAGAAAACTAGGTATTCTATGATAACAAAGATATTAGAACTATAAGTAGAAAAGTTTTTGCCTACCAACTTACATAAATAAAAAAATAAATTAATAGATTTTATAATTCATATAAATACATTATTTTTTTATTGTGTAATACTCTATTACCTACAAGTTATCTTTAAATATTAGGTACAATTAAATTAGTATTTAACAAAAATAAAATTACCGGCAAGAATAACATGATCACACATTTCAATATTATTATCATAAATTAACATGCTATAAGCATAGACATATAATATATTTTTATTTTACTTGCTATAAGTAGTTATACCAGCGAATCTATGACAAATGTGGCATCATTCTAGAAGGGTTCCGTAGATGACAAGAAACCCTAGTAATTTCGCAACGATGTTGTAAGTCCGTCTGTCCGGGGCTAGCCAGGGCTTAGCTCGAAGATTATTAGTATTAGAAAGTTGTAATTTAGCATGGATATACCTCCTAGGTTTTCCTAAAATTTCCTAGGATGTACCTCCTAGGAAATCTTGGAAAAAAAAACCATTATTTTCGTCTAACCCATGGTGTGGGGTATCTATCGTTAAATAGGTTTTTTAAATATCAGGGGCGTGTGAAGAGCGATTTTGATTCAGGGATCCGTTTGCGAATTTTTTTGGAATCAAGTTATATTTTCTTCATTTTGTTTTTCTACAAGTTAGTTATAAATAGTGAAAAGGTCCCAAGAGATTACAATATCTTTACATTTAATATATTTAAACTTCTTTAAATATAGTAACATGATTTTCATGCAACAATTATTACGTACTCATTTAAGCATTAAAATTTTAAAATTAAAATTAAAACATTAAAATTGTTTTTTACATCCCAGAGTTAGTCGGCTTGGAGCTTTTGAGTTGGGGTTGTTGTGTTTGAATTAGAACTCCTGAGAACTCTCACTTGTTTCATTATTTTAGCTTTGTAAATAGTTTACTTTTTCAAAACTTCATCAGCGGAAGCCTTTACTTCTTCCCAAGAAATATCGATATCGGACTCTTCACTAAAACGAGAGCAAATGGCTAATCTGAGGAAGAAAATACCGTCAATTTCAGACGGTACTAAATGAATCTTGCCGCGACCATTTATACGCCTAAGAAGTTCTTTATTGTCTTCATTGGACCCCTTTAATCTAAAGCAAACGAGCCCCATCGTCACTTCTTCAAATATTTCAAACCTCTCGTCCGAAAGACAAAGTTTTTCGAAATGATGAGCAAGAGCAATATGCTTTCTGATATGATTCTGTAGGTTCTCGATGCCGTAAAGTCTCAACACAAACCATAACTTCAGAGCCCTGAATCGTCGACCAAGCGGGATTTGCCAGTGTCTGTAATCTGGAGCCGAGCCTTGGGCGTCGTGTTTCAAGTAAACTGGATCCACATTGAAGGCGTCAACGATCCATCGAGGTTGCTTCAACCACAACGCGGAGCAGTCGAAGTTAACCAGCAACCATTTGTGAGCGTTGAAGTTGAAAGAGTCAGCCTTCTCGACGCCTTTCATCAAGTAGCGATACTCTGGGCATATAAAGGATGAGCCAGCGTAAGCAGCGTCAACATGAAGCCAAACATCCCGTTCATTGCACACATCGCCAAGCTCGTCCAAATTATCGAATGTGCACGAAGAGGTGGTGCCGAGAGTTGCTACAACCTGTAAAGTTAAAAAAATATGTCAGGCACATTTTTTCATTGTAGTTAAATGAAATTGGCTCTACTGCAAAAACACTTACATAGAAAGGAATTAGTCCTTTTTTGATGTCTTCGTCCATAGCTTCTCGGAGGATATCGCCACGGAGTCGCCTCTTGGAATCAGGCTTCAGTGTACGAAGTCTTACCCCACCGAGAAGTCCAGCTCGTTCAACTGAGGAATGGGCTTGCTCTGTAACAATACAAATACTTTAAGTTAGTAAGAAAATATAATTAGATGCTCTAAGGTCCGTATTAATAAACCGAACTCAATATCGATTTCAATCTTGAGTTTGCTCTTGAGTTGTTGCGCTGATTTAATAAACCTATCTTAAGACGCGATTAAAGAGCGACGTATCACTTGAGTAATACCGTATTAATAAATGAAACTCAGCTCTCAAGATATGTCTCAAGATGTAGTTTCGTGAGCTCAAGTCTGATTGCGGGCCATACATGACTAAAGTTAGAGGGCATTACAGTGAACAAATAAAGTCATCACACCAAACCTTTAAAACGTCTCGGAATAATTATTTAATAGTAAAATCTTACATTTTGTAAAATATTTTCACATTAAAAACAAGTTGACAGTAAAATATGATGAAACTACCTACCATAGGGTAAAAACAGACCATTTAAAGTAAGAACATAGCGCTACTGTCATTCAAGGTCGCTCTCAAGATCAGTCTCAAATCTCAGGAGCGATATCAGCTTGGTTAAAACTTGAGTTTTATCTATTAATTAACGCCTAACTTAAGATAGTGACCATATCTCAAGACTCACTCGATTGATACGCACTCAAGATCGATATTGAGAGCGATTTATTAATACGGGCCTAAGTTTCTAGTTAATACATTGGTATTACTTACGGTTACAGTAGCCGACGAGTTTACTAAGAATTTCGTAATCAGTCCATTCGGGATGTTGTTCCTTTACCCTGTGCATTGTACGGCTTTTGGCTCCGAGTAGAGCTACCAAGGTGGCCTCACTGGCGGTGCCTTGGATGACGCCGCCTGCTTCACCACCAGATCGAGCCAGGAACGCCTCGGGAAGACCCAACATCTGACCCAGCCAGTCGAGCATCACTACTTCTAGTTCTGTACATGCTGGGCTGGAAATCTGAAGAATAAAATAAGATTAAAAATATCAGTTTAAATATCGCATAAATTCATTAATGATATCATGTATGTACATTGTACATACATACATGATATCATTAATTATGAAACCTACCTCAGCAGGTGATGATGTTCTCAGGTGTTTTATCAGTATTTTGAGTCGGTACCTCAATGTGTATTCTTTCAAGGGTTCCGTACCCAAAGGGTGAAAACGGGACCCTTTTACTAAGAATCCACCATCCGTCCGTCTGTTTGTCACTATAGGCTGTATCTCATGAACCATGATAGCTAGACTGTTGAAATTTTCACAGATAATGTATTTCGTAGTATTTGTTATAGTTGCCGCTATAACAAATACTAAAAACAATATAATGGTACGGAACCCTATGTGCGCGAGTACAACTCGCACTTGGCCGGCTTTTTAAAAAACTTTAATTATCCTATAAATTATAGCCGGTAAAACACAATGATATTTTAAGTAACCTATTGTCTTGATTCATTTCGAATGTGGTTTACAACTTGTTTTCCTTGTTCGAGTTTCATGTTTGTAACATTGACACTGGCAACAGTTCGCAGAAGATGCAAAATACGTATAAATATAGTTTTACGTCAGCCTTAACTCGTTGATTTTCATTTCAAGTTTCCACGAAGTATAGGTACCGACGTACAGGCCCAGGTACGGTCGTGGTTTTGTTAAACAAAAGGAAATAAAACATAAAAACCTTTCCTTGCAGTCGGGTAATTACTTAAAAAGACTATTATCTATAGGTCCGTTACGTTACGTTTAAGGTTTTTGTATATAGGTGTGTTGGGATAGGTCTACAGTCAATTTGTTAATAATAACAAAGTCGTGCTCATTGTTACCCAGCGCACTCGTTACGTTATCGCTAATGACTTCATTATTAAGTATAAATAAATCCATGATTTTAATGGTTATTGCAACTATATAAAAAAATAGGTACAGTGTATTTTCCTAAGGCTCTCACTGACTCTACATATTTTATAGATATACAAATACAAGATTTATACCATTGTTCCATAACTACCTATTTTTTTTACCATTGCAATAAGTTCTCTAAAATAGCTTTTGAATCAGATATGTATGTATGTACACCTAGTGCAACGAATGGTGATCGCTGGCGGAAATTGGTGGGGATGGTTTGCGCATGTACAATCGCGCACAGAATTATTACAGCCAAACCGTCATACTTTGTTTACATACCGTATATGATTTTGCCCAACCAGAAAAACATTCATTTAAATAGGTACTATTACTATTATACAGTATATTTATTCACTGTAATTTACACTATTAAACTATAGATAGACTACTATAAGGAACTCAAATTAAATAAACATATTTTTTGGTATCTTTTAATGTAATTACCTTTTATTGAAACAACTACCTATTGACTACTGATCTTCTATTGATCGATAATCTGTCACTGTCACTTTAAACTGTCAGATTGCTGTCAAATCTATATTTTCTATTGTTTTTGGCGCGAATTTCAAACCACGGAACTAATTCTGTCCTGTACATTTACTGAACAAAGGTACGAACATGGATTTCTATGCCTGCACCAATGATTAGCAGTTTTTCTGTATAAAGTTGAATTTTCGATCTGGGTAAAGTTAGCTACACGGCTGCAATGTTAACCGAGTGATGTTAAATTTTTATGTGCGCGACAGTACTTAGACGTGCGGGAGCGGGACAGAGCGCGGCTAAAGACGTGTGTGCGGAACAGAGAGCGATGACTGACCCTCCCTTCGCTCCTGTCCCCCCGCCAAACAGACCTAAAAATTGACTTCTGCGCATACCCCTTCCACTTTCCGCCGGCAGTCACCATACGTTGCACAGGCTATACTACATACAAGATAGGTACTAAATTCTTTGCACAAAGGAAAGGTATTTAATAAACGCTCATAGACTGACTTGATGAAATAGACTATATAATATTTCACAGATTTTCTCTTTTATACAATTATATATACATATATACTAGCTTTGGCCCGCGTCTTCGTCCGCGTAAAAGTGTAAAATAGACTAAGGAATCACGTTGACCCATACAAACTCCCCCCCCCCTTTCAACCCCTAAGGGGTAGAATTTCAGAAAATACTTTCTTATCGAATGCCTACGATCAGCGGTTTATGCTGTGCGTTGATCCGTCAGTCAGTCAGGACTAAGAATTTTATATGTATAAATAGACAGAATAGAAGATAGAAGAAGAAGACATATTATATTGGTCTGTTGAACTAATTTATTTGGCCTTATCATGTAACTTACCCAAGTGAAACCTATGCATGCAATAGCCCCACTAAGCATGTCAGCCACAATCGCCGGGTAGGACTGAGCAGTTGGGAAGTAAGCATGGAACCTCGGGGAGTGCCAGTGAGTTACACCTGACATGACCACGCGCTCAATGTCTGCCATCACCGCTGTCCAGGGCTCTGGCTTCTCTGGCGCCACCTCTGGCACGAGCGGCCGCAAGTATCCGGGCTTTACTGATGGCACCACTTGTCTGAAATATTTTAACATTTATCTTTAGACGGACGTGAAAACAAAATGATAAACCCTAAGTATGCTTAGTGAGCAATACTGACGCCCGAATACTAAAAGGCTTACTTAGGTTTACTTATCTTAAGTCGCGATTAAAACGACATTTAAGTGTAGGCTTCAATAGGATAGGAGCGTCTTAAATATTTAGAGGGCCCCAAATATTTGAGAGTCGTTTGAGTAGATCTAATTGTGATTGTCATTGTTTGTGATTGCCCAACTGTGTTCGTCTAGCTCTTTCTATGCCGTTCTTAAAATTTATGTTTAACCTAAGTGGGCACTTAACCTATGATCATCATTAAAAATTGGCCATTGGCGTACGTCTTAAATATGTAATTGGAATTTAAACCACCTACCGGTCTCTTATGTTTTCTAAATATTCGACGATGTAGTCCGTCATCGCCTTGGAGAAATCCTTAAATTCTGCGGGATCCATGGCTTCTGAAATTTAAAAAATATAAAATGTTAATACTTACAACTTGCTTCATTTATTTCATAGCATAGATTCATTAAATAAAATTTTCAGATAACAATAAAAAATGCTCAAAATATTTAAACGGCTGAATTGTTTTATCATTAAACATAGCTAAGAACACTCACAAAGCTTTAACATAATAAAAAACTGCATCCAAATCAGTTCATCCTTTTGTAGCTACTGTTTGTTCTCGGTAGTTCCCTTAGCAGTTCTATTGAAGGAAATACTAATAATACTTTTTGTATAGGTAGTTCCTTCAAAGGGACTACAGGAACTACTGAAACCGTTTCTCAGACAGACAAATAAACGGATAAACAAAACGGTCAAAAATGAAGTCAAACTTAACCTTTTTTCATTGACTTGACATTGACTCATTCATTTAATTACTTTGCTGTATTTTTATGTATAATTTTTACCTAAAGGTAAGGACTTTTTGTACCTAATTATAATAAGCGTGAAAAGCAGACAAAAAACCTTCGAAATAACACAAGGTCAAGTAAAGTACTATAACAGTATAAGCTTTATATGTATGTTTGGTAATTTTATGATGGTATATTTATCTACTTGATAAAATATATGAAAAACTGCAACAAAAGATAAGCTAAATTATGCCAACAACCAGACAAAAAAAATTGACAATCAAAACCAAAATTACATATTTTAAATTTTGTAAACAAACCGAATTTCAATTTAGTATCTTCCGCAGACATCGTGTAGTAGGATATTTTATGTTAGTTGTTAGAAATACCTAAAAGAATAAGATAAATTAGTCACCTTTTTTAAAATTAAAAACATTTGCATAAAGGTATACCTAATAATGATGAGGCACGATAAGAAATAACTAGTTAAATCTATACTTCACTACATTGCATAGTATAAAATAAAGTCACTTTTCGCCGTCCCTATATCCCTATGTCCCTTTGTATGCTTAGATCTTTAAAACTACGCAACGGATTTTGATGCGGTTTTTTTTAATAGATAGAGTTATTCAAGAGGAAGGTTTATATGTATAATACATGCATAAAATAGCCGTGCGAAGCCGGAGCGGGTCGCTAGTATATTATAAAGCTAAAGAGTTTTTTTGTTTGATTGTTTGTTTGTTTGAACGCGCTAATCTCACGAACTATTGGTTCGAATTGAAAAATTGCTTTTGTGTTGGGTAGTCCATTTATCGAGCAATTCTCCCGATATTTCCACGGGATCGGAAGCTACGCGGGTGAAACCGTGTAGTGCTGCTAGTGTATTATAATTTCCAAGTCATGTTTTGAATTTAACTTGTCCTAGTTAAGTACCCACCAAACTTAACAAACCAGTTTCGCGCCAAATCTTGATTATATAAATTGAAAAGGTAACAAGTTCAATGTCATTTTTAGCATATTATTTGATTGTTACTATAGACTATGAGTTGAAATCAATGAAACTCAACCTTATTTGCATCAATCAGTCGCTGATATAATCCGCGCGCGATGAGAAGGGGATGGAACCTTGTCAAAGTAAATCGAAAATGACAGAAAAGTAGCGTTAGCAAAAAAGTTCTGAATAATAATCTATATCTAATTTAATAACTCTGTAGAAATAAAAAAAATCTGTAATTGTAAAATATCCAGAAAAAAAATACACAGGTCGTTTTAAAATCGTTAGCTGAACACGATAGAATAGAGTATAGAATTTTTGTCTGTTTGTTTGTTTGAACCAGCTAATCTAATCTCATAAACTACCTAATAGATTTCAACGAGGTCCACACGAATATGTTCAGAAATTACCAGATTAACATTTAGGGTATGTTTTTGGGTATATTTAACCGACTTCAAAAAAAGGCGGTTCTCAGTTTGACCCGTATATGTGTCAGTATGTATGTTTGTCCGTGAAGTCTTCAGATACCTATACTATATGCCTACACTAAAGATGAATAAATAAAAAAATAAAAAATAAGTACCTATTATTCAGAACTTTTATGCTAACGCTACTTGGAAACTGTCATTTTCGATTTACTTTGACAAGGTTCCATCTCCTTCTCATCGCGCGCGGATTATACTGTCCGAAATGGATACAGATGTGCGCATGCGCCGCTCGTAAAGCATTTTAATACGCTCACGTTAGTTAGCACTGTAAGCGCCCCGTTCATTCAATTTGGACCACAGCCTTCAATCTAGACGTAAAAATGACAGAGAAAATATCACCGACTGACTGAAGCAAGCATGATAGAGTTATTGTTGTCAACTCCATTCCAAATTCGATTTAATTGGGTGTTACTGGATAGTGGGTACATGATTCACGTATCCTTGTCCAATGTCGAGAGAACGGCGGTATTTGTGCGCTTGCGCAATACCGCGCGTACCGAGCAAGTGGTGCGAGGTTACCAACGGACCTCGTCTCGGCTACCACCACTGATTGTTTACTTAACTCTAAAAGTTGTCAAGAAAACATACCCGTTGAATGCAATAATTAATTCATCGATAGAGCACCCTAATTCGTTTAAGCTAAAATTAACTGACTACATTTAAGAATAATTAAAAATTGTGATTTAAATATGAAAATCTAGATATTTATAGGTAAGAATATGATAAAGTCCTGCAATATTTATTTATTTTAATTAAGGCCAGTGTGAGGCTGTAAATTTCCATACAATAAGCGGTAACGTTTTCCCCCCCATAAACGAAGTCCGATTTTGATAATTTTTGTAAATGTTCTAGATCTAATGGAAAACTAGGTTTAACCGTTTTTATTTTAAAGAAGTATTGCGTAAGATAAAAGTTATTAGTATCTGAATACCTATTATTTTTACTTAAAAACTTCATCGAGCGTTTCAATTGTTTTTTAATAGAATAAACTGAATTACCAAAAAAGAAAAACGTATAAACCTAGAATAAGATGCAGTGAATTAAATTAGACCTTTATTTCATTTTGTGAAGGATAAAGGGGGTAAAAACGTTACGGCCCGCAACATTATTTGAATGCAAAATGAAGGCAATTACGTCCGAACTTAAACTCTCTCTATCGCACGATACGGGTCATTTTTGAAAATACCTACTCGCGCCGCGTATCGAAAACTCATGATTCTCTTAATACTATAGGTATCACACAGAATCAGCTACGTGTATACAAAATTAACTTTTGAAGTAATTACCTACAATACCTACCTACTAGAGCCATTTTAGGCATAATAGCATTAAAATTCTACAAAATATCTTTTAAAATAAAATACTTAACATAAATAGGTATTTAGTTGTTATTAACTATATTATTTTATTCGCCAAAAGACCTTTAACGGGTTACTGATCACGATTTAATAATATATTATAGTAGTTGCTTTGTCCGTTTTATGATCTAGTTTTTATTAATTATTTATAACTCGTACCTACAGCCTACTCAACAATGTAACATTGATATTGTATAGTTCCGTATCCGGATCCGGCTTTGATATCGGATCTACCTATAATTTCTAGATATACCTTTAAGTTAAGCGTGTTAAGATTGACAATCAATTATTACTTATTTATTTATTTTTAATTTATTATGGCACACTAAACAGACTAAAATCTAATTAAATACAATTACTTAGTTTAGTTATGCTTGATTCCCGCATTTCCCCACCGATTTTCAGATCTGGATCATAGCCCAAAACAGTATTTTCTATCAACAACTTGTCAGTACTTATATTTTTTTTGTTTAATTACCTATTAGTTATACACGGTGTAACAAGGGGGGTGGATCATCGGTTGTTGGGGGGTGGGGGACCTCAGTACCTATCGATTTAACCCCATGTATGTTCTGCAATATGCACTGGTTCAAAAGTTACGGGTAAAAGTTAAGTTACGGTTGGTGGGTTTTAGTGAAATTTTAGACAAAATCAGATTTCACCCTGAACTTTGCAATGACAGCCAAACTATCAGGTCTGCGATTCTGTCCTTTTTTGTGAAACAAGTTCAATAGTTGACATAGGTTCAATAGTTCAATAGTTGACATTTTAAGATAGGTTGCAGAAAAAATATTCTGTGAAATATTTTTTTTAGAACCATACAAAGATAATGTAAACATTAGATTTTGAAAATAAAATGTTACTTTAATGGTTTTATTTTGAGTTTTATAAATCTAATACTCTGATTGGTGTAGGGGTACAAAAGGTCAACTATTGAACTTGTTTCACAAAAAAGGACAGAATCGCAGACCTGATAGTTTGGCTGTAATGGCGAAGTTCAGGGTGAAATCTGATTTTGACTAAAATTCCACTAAAACCTAAATAACTTTTGAACCAGTGAATTTTGCTGAACATATACATGGGGGTTAAATCGATAGGTACTGAGGTCCCCCAACCCCCAACAAACGATGATCCACCCCCCTTGTTACACCGTGTATATTTCACCAATTTTAAAAGAAAATATTTACGTAGTTTGAAACCAAACAGATAATTTATAGATAGGTAAAAAATCCGTTGATTGATAGTCACTATTTTAGTCCCTAGCCCTAATTAAAAGTAGGGCTAATCGTTTCTTAAAGTGCGCTCATCGCAATGAATATTATCTTGGTAACTTAAATTCCTTGAAATCTACTCCATTATCGTATTGAAGTTAGGGCCAAGGTAAGCGCAGTCGCACGCGATCTACAAAAAATCTGTGTTAATAATGAATGTCATGTCATGAAACTAATTATACTTGAGACTGAAACAATACCTGTTAGCCGAATAATATTTATATACTTGTAATTTATTTATATAAAAAAACTAAGTCCACCCGATCCTGAAAAAATCAGTGGTGACACACAAAAGACTGACAGACCTACAAGAAAGTGATCTTATAAGGGTTCCTTTCTTTACCTTTTGAGCCGAACACTAAAAATGAATTGCTTTTGTTAGTCTGGCGAGAGCAACTGGTTTGAAATACTGAGTGACTGATATATCAATCAAGGCACAGCTAAAATCAATGGATGGATTAGGCTATTGGCATAGATTCGATAATAAAGAATTTTTAACTCCTACGCGAACTAAGTCGCTGGCAAAAGCTTAGTTTAGTTATATGTGGATTTAAGACATTTTATCCACCATGCAACGTAAAATGACTTGTTGAGCTACAAGGAAAATTGAAAATGATTTTATGGTGCGGGTGATTCCCGACTTAACCAGTCTTGCAATGCAAACATTATGAGCAATAGTTATGCTTCCATCTTCTGACCAGTGTTGTGGTATTCCCCGTATGAACGAGACTTGCGTCATTAAAATACGAGTGGTAAACACACTGGCCACAGGTCATTGAGTTATGTTAGTCTTATATAATTTTAATGGTAAAGGTCCTTATCCGACCTACACTCTTTAGTTCCTAACTTAAGGTTAATTTTTAAATAGTGTACCTTAATGGGTTTACACGTCGTGAGATTTTCGTTTATACATGCATATTATATTTATGCCGTTCAGCGTCAAGTTTTTACTTGACGCTTTTTTATTCACATTTGAAAATGTTTAAGGGATAAGGATAAATATAATATAGGTACCTACACGTCTATGTATAACCTTAAAAACATTTTGCTGGCGTTACGTTACCCAAGCAAAATCAGTTTTTTGCAAATTCCAGAAGAACTACAGTCATAATTTAGAAGCTGGAGATCAATTGACTATGTCTGGCTGAAGAAACGTACATCCATCTGTCATGTGTGGTTTGGTTAATCTGGATGAGAAATTAATGTATCGCACTTGAATTTTAATTTCCCATCCTTGTGCACAGAATGATCAGTTGACTTCAGTTTAACCTTAGTTCGAAAAAACGAGGTAATTAGGTATAGCGAAGACAAATCACAACACGCCATACTTTTTTTTTTCACGATCTCAACAAAACCTAAATGAAATCTAACCTGATACCCTTGCTTATTGTATTGGGTAGGTAGTTGCCTATTTATTTACCTACTTGATACGTGATTTTAATTAAATTGCAAACAAACCTCAATTCCAATACCTACTAGCCTACAACATTAAAACATTACCGCAAACTGCTTAGATATAACTGATAATGACCCTTCATTTATTACATTACTTTCATTATGGCATATTTTTATCGGAGAGTATTTCCGAATACAAGTCCAAACCACATTTTATTATATTACTAGCTCTATATTTACTTACCTATCTAAATAATAAAATCACACAAACATGATATTTGCGAAGGTCACTAAAATATCTACTAATATTTTAAATGCTTTTGTTAGTTGAATGATTGCGATGTTTTTGTACAGGAGTAGGTAATGTCCATATGTGAACAATGCTATACTTATGGAATAGAATTATGCTTCTTTTTATGCGTGTGAAACCGGGGGGAGCAATTAGTAATTAACATCTGGCTAGCAGCTAGCTAGATTGTTTATGAATAGACAGTAGTAGGTAGGTATTGAACAGTTTTAAATAGACATATCTATTAAATAAAATAGTATAACACTGATAAAAGATAAAGTAGGTACCTACCTACAGAACTGACTGTTAGATATCTAGGCAGATTTTTAAACTTGAAATAATTCTGAAAACGGCTTTACAATAATTTGCAAACTTAACAAGAGCTTCCGAAGTGTTAGTGTTTTATTTTTGGAAAATAACCATCTATTTTGTCCTGTGTGACTACCTAATTAGGACCTACTTAATTTTATCTCTAGAACTATTTAATATGATAATGATAATTATTATCTTATCTATCACTGCACAATACGTCACTTAGATGTTACACAATTCGATAACAACATAAATAAGTACCTACTTACCTACATTTTGTTATTCAAAATAAATAGAATGATAAATTTTTAGAGATTCAAAAACTCACTTTTATGACAAAACTCTAACACAAATTAAACATAAATAGAAATAACTTATACTAATAGGTACATACTTGTAAAAAAAGTACACCCTACTTGGGTTTAATTAAAGCTTCATAAAAACATTTTCCACGTTTTACAAGACCGACCTAATCTATTTTGGATAGTCAGACTCTGATCAATTTGACGTCTACAAATCAAGAGATTTATTATTTTTGTAGGCTACGGACAAATTACTGTAAAAATTTATAACTCAATAGGAAATTAGGTAAATAGAGGTTATTTAAAAACTGGCAAAAATACATATTATTAAGTAAGTACCCACCTATAATTTTAAAAAAGGTGAGTATCCTACTCTACCTAATAAAAGTTAGTAAAAAATATTAAAGTTACTTACCTATATTGCAAAAACTCAAATGATGTGAACAAAACACGTCACTAAGTGCTGTTAACTAAAATGTCTTTACCGTTATATTCTAATTAAAGTGTAAACAAAAAATATATTTTCTAGTATTAGAATGCGCGAAAGTTCGACCGTCCGCAAAACGTTACGTCCGAGTCGAAGTCTACCACTAAATGCCTGCCACAGACAGCCTTGCAACGCTTTTATACCAACGATAATATCAACAGCTGTATACCATTGTATAGCAACTTACCGAGTCCATTTAGAAGATTAGCCGCGGCGCATGAGCTGTCAAGTCGAATGGAGGGAAGTAAATCTGGGTGAACGTGTATGGTCCTATGAAATTCAATGATCCTTTTCATTCTCGCGTTAGTTGAGCCGGCACTTAGGAACGTTTTCTTTCTTTCGTATTTCTCTTACTTCTATGAATTGATTTATTTTATTGTTGTCTCGTAAATATTTGATTTGATTACTTGTTGAGGTTGTATTTTGAATTGCTGGTACCAAAAGTATGAGCTACGGTAGTAAAAAATGTGATATCTTCCAAATAAATATCAAGTTGTCATAGGTCCGATCAATGAGTCCGATTAATTAATTAGATTAATGAATTCATTTAGTTTTTCATTTTTTACATACTTTCCTGAAATTGTATGGTATACCCACCTCTTTTATGTCACTGGTTACTTATATTTTATAATAGAACCTCGTTTTTTTTTTCAATTAACTCACTTTTTTTATATGCCTACTAATCCTGACCTAGATTCTTATTAATTTAAATACTTACATAATAGTTTGACCTCTCAGTAATATAACCTTCGTATTTTGTATTTTTGAGGGTCCTATCTATCAAATTAAATATTAGGAGCCAGCCTACCTAATACGGAATTCTGTTTGTAATTTAAATTGAAGGTAAAAGTTTTTCTTTGCCTCGCATATTTATAAGGTTACTCAAAAAATATTACCTCTCTTTAACATTACGAGGAAGTACAGAAGGAGACCGCCGGCTGACAGTTATCTTTGCTTTGAATTTTTTAGGTGTATAGTTGTGATCTCTCTTATACATTCATAAGTACAGACTACAGAAGGAGACAGCTTGCTGATAAGTTATCTTTGCTCCATCTTTGCTTATTATTTTTTCAGGTATGTAGCTGTAACTTATATTTTTTTCAGGTATATAGCTGTAACTTCTCTTTAACATTAATAAGTAATTAAGGAGACCGCTTGCTAATAACTTGTCTTTGCTTATTATTTTTTCAGGTGATTAGCTGTACTGTAACCTCTCTTTAACTTATAGAAATAAAGAAGGAGATCGCTGACTGATAAGATCTATACTTCTATACTAATATTATAAAGAAGTAAAGTTTGTGTGTTTGTTAAATTGAACCGATTTTAAAAATTCTTTCACCAATAGAAAGCCACATTATTGCTGAGTGTCATAGGTTATATAAAAAAAAACGAAAAATAAAAGGACTTTTACGTGGTAGTCCGTTTTGCAAAGTGAATCGGAGAAAAAACGGTCGAATGAAAGCGTTACTTACATTATTTAAGTTACAAGTTAATATTAGTATAGATAATTTAATTTAAATAAATGCCCAACGAAGTGGGCACGGGTCAGCTAGTTAACAAATAAAGAAGGAGACCACTGGCTGATAAGTTATTTTTATTTAATTGTTTGAGGCGCTAACCCTTATATGACATAAATATACGTAATTGGTAAAAGCTTAGCATAAATGTTATAAGGTTTGTAGTTCTTAGTAGTTAGGTCTATGTATGTTACTGCTGAAGATAAAAGAAAAATAAAAATAGACCCTCATCATTTACAGACCCCTTCAACTGCATAAATATAGATATAGTTACCTACCTATGAAACTTAGATATCTAGATACAATGTGGTATGAGCCTGGGAGCTTCTCCCTCACCCCCTCGACCTTTGGGAATTGAATCAATTCATTCGACTCTCGCCTCTTGGGAGTATCCGCTTATCTAAAGTGTTCCATACATAAATTCATAGCTGGAGAAGAAACGTCTTGTAAATTGAGATCTTTTTATTGACTTAGTTAACAATTTGCTCACCCAATTTTGTAGAAACAAAATCAAGTTATGTTAGAATTTAGCAGGGTGGAAATTAAATAGGGGCGGTCAATCTACCTAAAATAAAAATTTAATTTACTAAACTTTGCATACATGATGAAAAACTACTTAATTCAAAATGTATGTAACGTTTCAACTGAGACGAGACTCGAACTCGCATCCCTTGAATACCGTTCATGTGTGCTTACCAATTACGCCACTCATTTTCACATAGCCCAGTGCAGACCATGCACTATAATAAATAAAAAACATTGTATGGAACGTTTCAAATCCGAGCCCCGTCCGGGCCACTACGCGGCCCGGCCTAGACTCGGCCCGGTCTAATGTAAATCATCCCTAACTCTCTCCCATATGGGTAAAAAGGTATGTCAGATTTTGCCGTAGCCACAGTGAAGCACATAGGGAACCGCGTAAAAAAGCTAGATACGTAAAATAAAAATCAAATATTGTTCATGGTCAATATTTTATAAATTCGACGACCCAGTTGGCACAATGGTCACCATGCCGGACTGCCAAACACAGGGTTGCGGGTTCGATTTCCGCCTCAGACAAGTATTTATGCTTAGATATTTGTCTGTGGTTTGGTTGTTTCTATGTTATAATACATATAGTATTTATATTTACAAAAGAAAAGACAAGTATATAAGTAGTATATCCGTTGTCTAGCACCCATAACACAAGTCTAGTTACTTAGCTTGGGTTAGATGGCGATGTGTGGAATGTCCTGCAATATTTATTATTTATTTAATTAGATAGATACCTACTTAATAACACTGTTTTGCATTTCTAATAACTTTTTATTGTTTTGTAAATCAGTCTTATCTGAGGTAGTAAGCATGTGTTTTTGTTTACGATAACAATAGATAAGCGAATTACTCTCACAGTGAGTTCACCCATCCACGTATTTTTTATCACATCTACATGCTTGTTGATATCGAACCCGATGAAGGCACGTCCATTTACATTATACAGGTAGCAATAATGATTATTTATTAATCAATATGATGTAAGTATTCGCGAATAATCATTTTATACCGCACGGCACTTTTTCTAACTGGAATGGACTGGTTATTTGATGCGACGGAAACGTGCAGTGGGGAAATTTGTAGGTAGTAACAATGCTACTGATTTCGGGATAGATCTTAATCTCTTATAGTCCTCTATTTTATAAATAACTTCTTCTCTACACTATATAGACTTATAATCAACTGGGCTAGGATTCCGTATTAATATTTGTCGAGCATGAAATACTAGGTAGGTAGGTACTTCAGAAATAAGGTCTATTTAACTAAATATGAATGGATATCACACAAAAAAACCTCTCCCTACAAACTTTTTAACCGACTTCAAAAAAAAGAAAAAGTTTTATAGACATTCATTGCGTACAAATATTTTACTGTGTCACTCGTAATTCAAAGTCAAATGCATAACCAAAATTTCCTAAGAAGCTGCGTAGTTGGTCGCGTAGCACAATTAGTAGTGCATCTATACATGGTACAATTTTTAGAAACCTATGCATTTTTCTTAGAAAATATTCCTGAAAAACTAATAACAAAGGTATCCGCGAGAAACAAGGACCAATTAAAAACTAAATATTTTGTTTCACGTTTTTAGATACAAAGAATTTATCAGTGATTTTTTTTATGATTTTCAGGAACTAAATGTTCGCTAGCCTGAAACAGCGCGCCCGTCTCCAAAACATTACCGCTTTCCGAAACATACGCCACAGAGGCTGCCAGGTTGGTAGCTACCTATACACAATATTGAGTACATACTTAGTTTATAACCGGCCAAGTGCGAGTCGGACTAGCACATAAAGGGTTCCGTACCATTATATTCTGTTTGAAATAGTATATGTTCTGTGAAAATTTCAACTAAGTTCTTGCTATCACAGTTCATGAGATACAGCCTGATAACGGACAGACAGACGAACAGTGGAGTCTAAGTAAAACGGTCCCGTCCTGGAACCCTAAAAAGGATACAAATTAATCATAACCTGAATATCCCGACATTCCGAATACTTACATGTTTAAAGGACCCACCACAGGAACCCACGTTGCGCGAGTTTTACTCGCACTTAAACTGTTTTTTTCTTTTCTTTTAGATTATCGAAGGCGCCACCTTATTTGTTTTCGAAAGTGTGACACCTTCAATGAGGAAATGACTGGCTAACGCCCAGCCGCCCCTCCAGGGTTTTAGTGTAGCGCTTGGGGCGCATACACGTCATAACAACATGCTGTAAGGAACAGCTGTTCTGCTCCATTAGGCGGCGGCACTGCCATAATCTCTCCAAGGGCTTTACTTGCAACAGGCCAGAACATTTTTGACGATACTTACCGGCAGGGCCCACAACTCCTCACATATTGACTATACTTACACGTGTTGGTGGCTGGGTCATATTTCACTCCTGCGGTTGCTGTAATGAGCTATTTTGGTTGTTACTATACCCGTGAATTATACGACTTGTTGCTATAACGTGTATGGGCTGCAGCAGGGCATCCAACGCCGGAAAATTCGCAAATCGCAATCAATGATTTCGAGCTCTCCCTGCAGGTTACAGGTAGAGTAATTTTTTTTCGTAAGTAGGTACTATGAAGAGTGATGAGTATAAATGTGGAGGGATGGAGAGGAAGAGGACGACCAAAGAAAAGATGGATGTCAACGATGAGATGACGACTAATAGGAGTGAATGGGAGAAGATGCCCCGACCCCAAATAAATTGGGATAAGGGCAGGGAGATGATGATATACATCCCTAATTAAAGGTTCCATGACATCCCATGCTTCTAAATTATATCGTAGGTAATTGTATTGTAAAATAAAACTTCAAACATTGTATACACATACTTCTGCCTATAAAAATTATTAGATTCAACGTCAAAAATGTGTTTTTGTTAACGATACTTTTATTAAAATTAGATATACTTAAATAATTAAGATTTACTGTGAAAGAACGAAATCTTTGGAGGCATAGGACGAACCCCTTAGGGAAGATATAATACGAAATAAATTGCTGAGATACGATAATTGGTCATAATGCTAATACGATATATATTTCCCAGGAGGTTCTGCAAATCGTGCTCACCGGAACTAGATTGCAGGGGTGCCTTTTTCATTATGTGCAGGCACTTCTGCTATGTGCACTGGATTTCCGTGCACCGCTCACAGCGTAGGTTCGCCTATACGAGGCCCTAGCGTACCTTCCGCCGCAGATCTCGCCGGGCTTGGCTGAAGTCGAGGCTATTTGCGTTGAGCAGAAGCTGCCGGCCCAACCGGACTGGCAAGACTATTTTATGAGTCAAATTGGTGGGACGTGTAAGGTGTAACACATTCTTAATTTATTTCTATAATCCACTATTGTAAATATTTGTGTATAGGTATGTGTACAAGGTTTTTTACCTATTTTGTTTCTTTCTCTCTCTTATACAGAGGCGTTATGTTAGACTTTTTAAAGCATTTTGGGAAAACTCTATCCCCCTTATTCCAAAACGAGGTTTAAGGATAGTCCGAGATGTAGATTTAAACCTTAGATTTCGACACAGATTTACTCGTGAACGATAGTCTAAACACTATCCCTAAATAGGGATAGTGTTTAGACTATAGTTCACGATCCCTAAATAGGGATAGTGTTTAGACTATAGTTCACGAGTAAATCAGTGTCGAAATCTAAGGTTTAAATCTACATCTCGGACTATCCTTAAACCTCGTTTTGGAATAAGGGGGATAGAGTTTTCCCAAAATGCTTTAAAAAGTCTAACATAACGCCTCTGTATAAGAGAGAGAAAAAACAAAATAGGTAAAAAAACCTTGTAAAGTCTATAGTTTGCGTTCACCATGAAGCCTTAGCTTACGAGACATATCACTGAGCTCACGACTTTTAAATTAAGAGATATCATGTAGTAGTATTAAATACTTGTAATATATCAATAAAATATAATTTTATTAAACAAAAATTGAATTCAATTTCCTGAATCAAGTCCTAGTTGAACGGAAATGATTTATCGCTTTCCGGTCTGACCGTGCATAAAGCTGTGTTCCATCAAAAGCTTTAGAAGTGTAATTACCCGTTCCACCGCGCCGTGACGCAGACCTCGACTCTCGACACAAGTGCTAAAGTAGGGTTACCACAAAATGTCCTGATTTAAACGTATTCGGTAATTTTATAATCGGTAAACATTAAGTTATAAATACGCGACGAATAGAAAATTGAGAATTGAGACTTTAATTATTTGAAGTTTGTTTAAAAGGTGTTTTTTATCAAGTTAATTGGTTCATTATTGAGGTATCAGTCGGGCAAAGCGGTGGGTCCACCGCTTATTACACAATCAGTACCTGGGTTTATTACCTCGCCCACGAAATCCTCCGCATACTAAATTTCATGAAAATCTTTGGAGCCGTTTCCGAGATCCTGATTACACATATTTAGACAAGAATTGACGTTTGAATTTTTTAGATTTGTAATATTGGTGATACAAATTAAATATACCTACTTAATTAATTAAATATACATAAAATAAGTATAGCTTTATCGATCGTGAGACACGTTTGGACTAAATGTAATTTAGTAAATAAATATAATATAATGTTAGTTTTATTTTTTAATTAAGCGTACCTAGTGTAGTTCCTTAATATTAGCAGTTGGCTTCATTGTTTGCAGTCGGCCTTAGTATATTTACTCGTAGTTGGTGCAATAAATGCACATTATTTTCTACTTCCCAGCCAATAGTTAGTAGTATAGTAATGCAACGCAGCTAAGCATTTGTTTGAGTAGGAGTATTATGGCCGAATACTCAAACTTTTAGAAATAATATATGTAAAACGCTCCTATCCAAATATTATGACACCTAAATGTCAATTTAATCGCCACTTAAGATAAGTAGTCTTTCAGTATTCGTTAGATAGAATAAGCAGAAAAACACAATAATATTGATCATAGTTAATAAATAATCTTAATAAGTTAAAAAATAATCTTGCAAAAGATAATCTTGCAACTTAATTTTTCAAAGTCGGTATAAGATAGATAGATAGATAAAAACTTTATTGCACCATAAAAAAAACGCAAAATGATTACATATAAACCAAACTTTGAAAAATTAATTTGCAAGATTTCACCCGAACAAACATGCATACATACATACAAATATTGCAAGTTAAATAAAAGCTTTTAAAATGGAGGAGCTTCTCAAATCGCCTTCACTATCACTACTACTACTTTATACTATATAAAACAAAGTCGCTTTCTCTGTCCCTATATTCCTATGTACACTGAGAAAAATGGTTTCATGCTAACTTATACATTAACGTGATGATTTAGGTTTAATAGTGAATAACGAAAGAATGTTAGGTGCACGTTGATGTATCATTAAGAAAGATTGGATATCGTTACATCATGTTTATATATAGGGCGTGTAATGTTTGTTCTTCAGTAGTAATTGTCATGGCAGTGTAACGAAACCCTCCTAATATATTAACAATACGGACTTACGTTTTAAAATGAAGTTTACGACAATTTAACATGATCGTCTTGGTAGAGTTTCAGTACGAATATACCTATTTTTTGTTGGGAAGAATTAAAAGATTATCATTGTTATAACGCTAACAAATCGGTAAAAACCTATACTGTGATAAGAAAAATCAGTCGCGGCAGGCCGATAATTTGACATTCAGTTATAACAAAATATCATGACGGAACCTAAACTTCGCTGGGAAAAAACTAATGAATTATCAGTATGTAACGTTAAACTGTCGGTCATCACGTCATTTTAACATTACAGCACGATAAATGAACATGACGGCTAAACCTTTTAATTCATTGAGAAAAGAATGAGAAATTAACAGGACGTCACGTTAAACTGCCGGTCAGTACTGTCATTTTACCTTTTTATAGTTGCCATAAAAAAATGTACCTATAAATTTAGGGAAATTTTACCGCAATTTATCTGTTAGTGTTTATCTATTAGTTTAACCAATTTTTTAAATGGAGGAGGTTTTTAATAAATTTTTAAGAGTAGAAAATATAGGTTATTATTCTCTTAAACTTTGAATCGATAGTCAAATGTTTTTACCTACTTACAATTTTTTTTTTCTATTATGGACGATATAAGCTTTCCCACAGCAACCCAGCAATAAAATACGCACTAGTCGAGCGTATTTTATTCGGTCAATCAGGCGGCGGGCGTAGCATTTTTGTTTTCCTATTATTATTTTTTCAAACTATCACATCACATAGAAAAACTTACTTTTTTCACACATGCAGCACTTTAGTCACGGATTAAAGCCCTATTAACCTCAACTTAAAGCAAGACTTTATTCCCTAGGGAGATAATGTTGTATAAAACTCCCAAAGGAATAAAGTGATTTGAATTTGGAACGTTGAAATTCGTGTGAAAATTCTTGGTTTTAATTTTGAAAGTCTCAGCAAATAGGTTTTATTTATAATAAGTAATTTGATTGGTCTACAAAAATCTAGCAGGCCACGATTTATGTTTTTTATTTTGATTGTTACGTTAGGTCTAAGCAAATAGGTTTTGCCTATAATACCTACCAAATATTTACCATCATGCTACTATATCATTGCAATTGCCCCATTTTTTTAAAGTCGATTTTTTAAAGTGGATAAAAAATTTTAGGCTGCCTGTATGAAAAGTAGAGTATGCACCTCGGGATAAAGCATGTCTTCGTCTCGGGCGGCTTGAACCCCTCGCTTCACTCAGGACTCTACTTAACTTTAAACTCCCTCGCTGCGCTCGGGAGTTAACCCGAGAGTCCTTCGTTACACTCGAGGTTCAATATGCCAACCACAACATAAGACATTGCTTTATGCCCTCGATGCATAATCTACTATTATGGTATTTAAGTATGTGTCACTGTATTTATTTTGGCCGGCAAGTAGGTATCACTTTTATGGTCCATTTTTTCCTTTGGCCTAGTGGCCTACCATGATCTCTTTTAAAGCAGGACGTAAATACATAATTGACTGCCTTACATTTTCATACAATAGGTACCTAATGCCAAAGCATTTTACATTTTACAAACAAAGTTTTTATATTCTCTTTGATTTGGTGAAATTTTGAAAATTTAGTGTGGCAACATTTTTTTTAACTGGGTACCGCGAAAATACGTTAAACTTTGCCTTGCCTGTTCCACGCCATGCCTTTTCACAAAGTAATAAACTTTTAAAAGTGTTCCGTGGTAAAAGATATATGCCGCTAAAACGTACAGTGATTATTCTCTTTGGATATTGGCCGAAGGAATTGAATTGTACGCCGCCTGCACCGTCATGGACCAGTATACTGCTGATTTACTTGTAAAATGGGGATTGCTTGAATACGTCGGGATTCTCTCAGGTGAGAAGTTTCACAGTACATTCACAGTAGACAGCTACCTACTGCACCTGTATTTGACTTGTCTCGCCTCGCCTCGCCTTGTCTGGAAGGCTAGGTTAGTTAAATGATCGAAGGTGGTCGCACATGTGCCAGCTGCTAGTGTGAAAATAGACAGCTAAGTACTGCACCACTACTCTCTCGGCTCCCCGTGAGTATAGTATTCTTTGCTCGGCATCCAGCGGAGAGAACTTGTCAATACTTCTGGAGCCAACTAAGCCGCGGGTTTCATCACGATGTTTTCCTTCACCGTAAGAGTTGTCTGTCTGTTGAACTGCAACTAACTGTGTGTGCTTGTGTTTTGTGTTTGTTTCACTGATATAATTAACTGTGTGTGTTTTGTAATATAGAAGCAAGAATTGATACAACATCTTTACAATTGCTTGAGGATGCGGACATAGCAGCGCTTATACCTCCCCTAGGAGATAGATTAAAACTGCAACGTAACCTTAATATATGGAAAAAAGAACTAGCGGTAGCTGAGTCTCGTGTCGTTTGCTCGCCAATGGTAAGGATTGCTTGTGTGTAATCATTTTTAGGTTATGAAGAAAGAGGATAGCGGTGTACATGTTGATAAGTAGGTACCAGTAGGGGACAAAATTGTTTGGCCACCGTCACTAAGTTAAAGTGTTTAAGTATAGTTTACCTGTCAAAAATCCAGAACTACTTCAATGTAAAGTAAAAACACTAAAGTTTATTGATTTATAATCGTTAACTTAAGATATCATTTATCTATCTCTAAAGTAATTTTTCACACTTTAATTTTTTGACCGTGGTCAAGCACTTTTGTCTCCTAACCATACTTGGTATAATGATTTTTGTCTCCTAACCGTACCTACTGGTAAAAATGATTGATGGCAACAAACCATTAATATGCTTTACTCTTCTCTAATTTGTTTTGTTTGTACCTAATTTCTATTGGGAATAAAAGGTACTTACCCTTCTTTTTTTGTACCTTGGATATGTTTGTAAAATATCTAAATATTGGCTGAGTAGTCAAAGCACAACCTTAAAGTGTAAAGCAGTAACAAACAAACATGTTCACTTCTGATTTATTAGATTAAATCAGAAGTGAACATTAAGCATGATTAAGATGGATAGTAACACACAGGAAATACAAAATGCAGGACCGCCCTTGCACTACAAAGTCAGAAATAAGTTAAAAGGCAGATTTTGTTCTAGGTGCACAATATAAGCACTAGGTTTTTAAATAGTGTTTTACAAGACTTAGACGCTTGCAGCAGCTCCACTCCTCAAACTTTTCCATTCTATGATGAGGGTACAGCAGAGGGAGCATTTGAAATCGAGGAAGCTAGAATGAATAACTCGGTATGGTATATTTATTTTTGTAAACCAATAACATCTATTATATGTGTAATATGTTAATATTATCAGTCTTTATGGTGCTCTGCATATCAAATAATAATAATAATAGAACAGTAATTTTTTAACTAACTTCTAAAAAGGACAATGTTTTTAATTCGGGAGTGTTTTATTATTATATCATTTTTTGATATTACACTGACTCATTTGTCCTAAATTTTATACTTACTAAGTTCAGTTTATATTACTTTGTTACACTATAATTATAAGTAATTATAATTATAACTTCTGTTGTATAGGTATCAATTCCTTTACAGTCAAACGGCTCACTTGATTTCATTGTTATTTGGTATAGGGGTAGTTAAAGGATTAGAGAGTGCAATAGGTTACTTTAACCGACTCACAAAAGAATTATGAGTTTGTACATAATAATATCTGCCAAACTGATTTTGATTGTTTGTTCATTCTAAACAGATTTTGATATTTTTTTCGGAAGTCATAGACAGCTGGCATCCGAATGTAGGTGCCGACGAGTAGGTACTATCATTCCCCTAAGAAACTAGTAGACTGGGGTTAATAGTTTTTGAGATACAGCTATTTTAAGTTCAACAGGTGACATCCGAAATGTATGTCTCAACGAGTATACCTACTATTATTCCTCCTAGATAAGAACTAGTAGTCTAGGATGAATATGTCTCCAAAATATTACCCTACATATCTGGGCTTTTTCTGACAAAATTTCTTACATTTTTATTTTTAGGTTCTTAGTATTTTAAATAAATACTCTGAAGGTCGCGCTGTTCTTAATAAAGGAAGAAATAATAATGGTCTATTAAGTGCAGAACTAAGAAGACAATTGGCTAATTTAATAATAAAACATATTTTGGAAAATGAACCCAACAAAGCGCTGCAAGGACCAGATTTTTTGAAATTGGCTCATGAAATATATGAATTGTTACCTCAAGAGTCTCCAGCTGTTTATTATGCGCCATACCTATCTCAGACAAAATATCAAGCAAAACGAAATGCATCAGGCATTCTGTATAACACTTATGCCACAAGAAAAAGACATCTGAGAAACTTGGGCATATTAACTCCAACACTAAGATCTCGATTAAATTCTCGTGCTTCTTCAAAGTCCACCACAGACACTACTGCTCCTGATCTGATTGTGCCTGCAACTGGAATTCAGATATCACAATTGCAACAAAGTTAGTATAAGCTCTCTATTTTTTATTTTTGATGTTAATATTTTATCTTTATTATGACAATAAAATAACGCATTTTTTTTTAGGTGACCCATCAGTGTGTGAAGAGCACCTTAAAATATTAGAAAGTTCCGACCCAGGGCCATGGCAAGAGATAGATAAATATTGGAGCACCACAGTATGTGCCCGCTTACGCTATCTCTATTATGAAAAAGGAACTTTGACGGACTATTATAATAGATTTCCAATACTGATCTAATACTAATCTCCTTCGGGATTTGCCCTTTTACAACAAGATTATGATAAACTATACCCTGCCAATACAAATGGAATAAGCAACTTGTCTGCTTTATGCAGCAAAGTTATTGAAATTGCAACAGCAAAATCCAAAACTGCTACAAACCCTACCATAACAAAATCAATTCAAAGTTATTTAGATGCAAATGATGGTAAGTACCTACTTGATTGTTTTATTTATTTTATTTTATTTACAAACTAAAAACCATTTTGTACTATGATGTTTTAAGGATACTTCCCGTTGGGCCCCTTGATGGGCCGAACGGGAATTTAATATTTTATTTAATTTTTGTTGTCATTGTTCCCATTGTAGCATAATCTACAATGGGAACAAAAATTAAATAAAATATTAAATTCCCGTTTAGCCCATCAATGGGGCCAAAATAATGGGCCCAACGGGAATTACCCCTTTTTAATTAGCTTAAATTTCAGATCATCTAACTATAATTAATTTTTTTCCTAATGTTTTATTTTTTGTTTTTAGATAATAACAAAGAAGATATTTGTTTGCTTCTGCTGCCCTATATAATAAACATTCCATCAGTGCGGAGAAAGGGTGCTTGGAAGCCGTCTCGAGCTGAATTCAGAGATGGATTTGCTTTAAATGCAGCCACGGATGCTGAAGTCCGACCTATGATCGTTGAACGACGAAACAAACTTTCTCAACTTGGACTGACTTTTCAACCAATTGTAATATATTGCGGCGACATTAAGAATATTACAAAGGCATATGCGGTATGTGACGATGTTTTGTACGAATTTCGTTCTTTGAATAAGGCGGTTGATGTAGTGTTCAAAATATTTCACGCCACAGGAGCACAGTACCCGCAAGAGTCCTATGACGTATGGCTTCTATTGCAGGTTGCATTTTATTAATTACATACCCAATTTGATCGCCAATCTGCATCACTGAAGCAAGTTTTGGTTGACTTAGGATTTAAACGTATAATCCCAGTCGCCCCCACATGATTGACACCCGGTGGCAATCGAGACTAAAAGTTCCAGTCGCCACCCGGAGGCGACTGGGATGTTATTGCCCCCACGTTAAGGCGCGGATCGCCAACCCCCTCATCGCTGTTTGTCTTATCACCACGATGAAGGGTTGGAGGTCAGACTTTTGAATGTAGGTTTATTATTAAATAAGTGATATTATTAGGGCCAACAAACAAAATTTTCTAGATCGTAGTTTCTTTTAATCACTTATTATTATTTTATTAATCATAAAAACCTGGTGTTAAATTCGTATCACAGGCAATCAAAGTACTTTCCTATCTATTATACATGTATATTGTATGTACCTATGTTGGGAGTAATCTCCGAAACCACTTCACCGATTTGAATGAAATTTAACATAGAGATAATTTGGGGTAGCTGAGTATCATAGGCTACTTTTTATCCTGAAATTCCCACAGAATCGGGATTTACACAAGTAAAACCGTTTATAATAAAGTTGATATAATAAACTAAACAATAAAAACTCAACTCTGTCTTTGTTTAACGTATACCTGCAAAGTTTCTACAGGTATTTCCTTTTTAGGGTTCCGTGCCCAAAGGGTAAAAACGAGACTCTGTTACTAAGACTTCGCTGTCTGTCTGTTTAATTTATTTTTAAGTTGATAAATATTGAATTACATTCACTGTTTTTATTCACCTATAATCTAATTTGAATCCTACGATTAAGAAAATTTCACCTGCGTAAGTCCCGATCTTGTGGAAATATCAGAATAAAAGTAGCCTATGATACACAGCTACTCCCAAATTTTCTCTATGCAAAAAAAAGGAAAGTACTTTGATTGAAATAACACCAGGTTTTTATGATTAATAATATTAAGTGATTAAAAGAAACTACGATCTAGAAAATTTTGTTTGTTGTCCCTAATAATATCACTTGTTTACTAATAAACCCATATTCAAAAATCTGACCTCCAATCCTTCTTAGACAAACAGCGATAAGGGGGTTGGCGATTCGCGCCTTGATGTGGGGGCAATAACATCCCAGTCGCCACCCGGAGGCTACTGGGACTTTTAGTCCCGATTGCCACCGGGTGGCAATCCATATGGGGGCGACTGGGACTGGGAATTTAAAGATAGAATTAAATATAAGATTTTATCTACAATGCTAACTTACTATATTTTATGTGTAAGAAGAAGTTCATAGATTTTTAAGATCTTTTAATAACTGTCAAAAATACCTGTTCAATATTCAATTCCACATTTATAGCCCATAGATTGGCCATAAATGTGGCGAAAGTGGATGTTATCGACATTTTAATAATATTAAGTCATTTAGACGACACATAAATTCAGAACTTATTGAAAGTAAACCTTTAACAATACCAGAAAATCGGTCTTTTTGATGTTTTGATCATTTTTATTTTTGATGTTTATTTTGAAATACTGATTGTCTCAGTATCGTGTGAGGATCATTTCGTTTCAAAAATGCACTTATAGTACGGGGCGTTAGCTCCCGAAATCGACAATTTTGGTCCCATCTGGCGGAAATCATGAGACTTGACATGGAGCTTTTATATTGATAGAAGCCCCCCTTTCCCCCTCTTTTGTCTGAAAAATTAGTGTTTTTTTTTTAATTTTGATGAAAGCTGTTAAAGCTACAACAAAACCTTCACTAAGCAATATGATCTTCATAAAATTCTGTACAATATTTACCTTCGAAGTATGTGAACTATAATTCCGATCTACATACTTCCAAGGTAAATATTGTACAGAATTTTATGAAGATCATATGGCATATTGACAGTTTTGTTGTAACCGATTTTATATAAAATACAAAAAAACTGTAATTTTGCACACAAAAGGAAGGAAAGGGGGAAACATTCGTCATACGACTTGTTTCTACTTCCATATCTTATTATCTATGTAAAAACTACCTCCATGCCAAGTTTCATGATTTCCGCCAGATGGGACCGTAAAAAGAGCTAAGAAACCGTAATAGTCCGGTTTCTTAGCTCTTTTTACAGTTTAGTTTTAAAAATAGTTATTAATTTGGTAGGCATTGGGAATGTTATCCTGTGTATCAAATCACTTTGTACTAATTAATTATTAAGAAATAAATGAATAATAGGACGTAAACAAATATTAAGTGCTTTTTTTTTAATTCTTCATTTGTAAAAATATATTTTTACAACTAGGTACTTACTTTAACTTTCAAGTTTTCTTAGTTTTAATTATTAAAAAAAACTTACCGGTTTGTTTGGAAATACTATGTTTATTACATGTCACGCTATAAGTATCTGTACATATATTGCTGTAAAAGTAGGTAATGCCGCCGTTGCATGAGACGGGTAAGGGCGGGATGGCAGCGACACAGGTTGTGACTGCACGTCTGTATATGAGGTGTAGTGTTTAAGGTAACGAAATTTTAAGGAACAAATCTACATGACATTGCGAACAACTTTAAAAAATTGTTTGTAAGGTACTTTAGAGCTACTCCTTAAAATATTGTAACCTAAAAATACAACCTATCTATGAGATGTAACGGTCACAACCTGTGTCACTTTCACCTGCTCTCATCCGTCGCATGCAACGGCCACGGCGCGGCGGCAGAAGTTCCCCACAAATTGACAGTAAAATACCGGAGATACGTCCTGAACATCACGCAGATATGATATGACGGTACTGTCTTAATGTAGGTAAATAATACAGGTTTCACCTCACAGTACCCATATATAATAGGGAAAGTCATGATAGGATATAAGAATTTTACCTATAAAAAATTGGGACAGTCACGACAAGAAGTAAGTATATAACCTAAACATCACGCAGATATGCCATATTATAATAGGGACAATCACAACAAGAAGTAAGTAACTAATCTAAAAGTCATGCAAATATGTCATGACAGTACCGATATACATATAGGAAATACTGATAACTTATAGAGAATTTCACCAAACAAAATCAGGAAGTTTGTCGTAACTGCAATGACTCGTCACTACAAATTGTTATGCCGTAATGACATCTCTACAAGTTTCGGCATCCTAATCACTACAATTTGTTCGTGGTTTCACGACGATTTGTCATGACGAAAAAGGATCGCAGGTCAGTAAGTACCAACCTTTATTGGTTCCCCGTCATGTCAGATTGTTGTGACAGCGTTTTAAAAATATCATGATGCGTCATAATAATTATCAGTGGCGGCTAGTCATGATAAAACATCATGATTTCCGTGCAGAGTATTGGTAAGAACTGTTGGTACCTTTTTGACAGGAATACTGTTAAAATAGCTAGAATACTGTTAAAATAGCTAGAATCCCGCACAAATTGTCGTTATTTCCCGTTTGCATTTTTCTCAGTGTATGCTTAAATCTTTAAAACTACGCAACGGATTTTGTAAATAGATAGAGTGATTCAAGAGGAAGGTTTATATGTATAATACATGCATAATATAGCCGTGCGAAGCCGGGGCGGGTCGCTAGTTTTAAATAATTTGCTTCATAAAAAGATATTCAGTTTCATCTATAGGTACTATAATATTATAAAGCTGAAGAGTTTGTTTGTTTGAACGCGCTAATCTCAGGAACTGCTGGTTCGAATTGAGAAATTATTTTTGTGTTGGATAGTCCATTTATCGAGGAAGGTTATAGGCTACTTTTTATCCCGATATTCCCACGGGATCGGGAGTTACGCGGGTGAAACCGCGGAGCGCAGCTAGTTTAAATAATGTGATAAATTAAAAAGCCCATAAAAGTCCTGATAAATCCGTTAGAATGGTAGCTCTACACGGGTGCCGGGAGGTAGCTGGAGTGAGGGTGGAGACCGGACGGGAGGTAGGGAGGTCGATCGCGCCGTTACCATGGATACTCGACTTAAAAGGGAGGTGCCGACGATTGCAACAAGTTACACTTAACTTTCTTATTGTGATAATGAGGTGGGATCGACGAAATATCTACTACGACGCGACGGTATACTATGTTCGTGTAAGGTAAATCTTTATCTGTAAAGTCGATTTACGGACGATAATTTTACGTGATAACGTCATAAGAAAACGAACAATTGAGATTTTTTTTGTTATTTCATTTTTAGGGTTCCGTAGCCAAATGGCAAAAAACGGAACACTTATAGATTCGTCATGTCTGTCTGTCTGCCGTATGTCACAGCCACTTTTTTCCAAAACTATAAGAACTATGTACTGTTGAAACTTTGTAAGTAGATGTATTCTGTGAACCGCATTAAGATTTTCACACAAAAATAGAAAACAAACAATTTTTAGGGTTCCCCCATACTTAGAACTGCGACTCCAAAGTGGTAAAAAGTGTGTGTGTGTCCCCCTGTAACTTCTAAAATAAGAGAATGATGAAACTAAAACTAAACAAACTTCCACCCAAAATTGGTTTGAATGAGATCTTGTAAGTAGTTTTTTTAAAACGTCATAAACCGTAAAACCCCATTTACCCCTCATTCATGTATTTTTACTACTAGCGCCATCTATTTTTGCATTTGTTTTTGAGTCTGGGTTAAAAACAGAATACAGTGGTACGAAACCCTTCGTGCGCGAGTCCGACTCGCACTTGGCCGGTTATTTTCCCTTTTTTTTTCCTTTAAATAACTCTTCTATTCGTCACTCGTCACACCATAACACTAGCCGAGATTAGCGATATCATTATTAAATACTCTGTTTCCTAAGTTACCATGACGCGTTTGGTTATATTACCATGACGCATGACGTCAATATTACCGTGACACTTTTGTGTGAATGCAGGTGTTCCACCTTATGATTCCACCAATTAACTAGACGGTTTCACATCAAAAAATGAATTTTATTCTGTAGTTCTTTGCGTGCAAAAACCTTTTACATAGGTATACTTACCAAAATGTAAACTATAGGTACTATCCATCCATCTAGATTTCTATAGCAAAGTCAACAAGCAGGATTTGAATAAATAAGTAGTAGTAGTTCACCCCGAACGGAGACCAAACAAAATTCTTCGAAATTTTTATCGATTTTAACTTTCAGCGTGAATTACTTGAGAAGTATCTACTAGTAAGTACCTCTTTGTTTTTAATTTTTTACATAATTTCATCACTATCACACCATTTAAAAAAAAACTAAAGACTCATGATGGGCAAGGTCCTACGCTACGCCTAAAATAAATAGAATTCACATCACACTCATTAATTTAATAAAATGGGTGCTACCTACGCGCGTCAGAAGTCATACTTTGGGATCAATAAAAAATAGTTTTTAATTGCATGCAAATAATTAATTAAGTACAATAAAATATTAATAACGCATAAAAAAATAATAGATTTCGACGTTTTTTTTTTATTTTCTGATTTTAAATTCGCGCCATGGCAAGAATGGCTCAACAACGGAAATAAATTTTTTTCGGGTTTTTGGTTTTTTGGAGAGAGGATCATTAATTTTTTTTAATTTAATTAAAAATCAAATTGTATTTAAATTGCAAAAATTGTAAAAAAGTGCAAGTACCACGGAACAAGGAAGGGGCAAGTACCTATTATTATTTTTCGTAAATGTAGTCCTTAAAGTTCATACATAGTGAGGGTAAGACACCATTTAAATACCTATAGGCAGAGATGTAAAATACCTACATAGTTAGTGCATAGGTATTTGATGCAAATAATTGACACTGGCTATATGCGCTAGTAGCGCGAACCCACTAATTATAAAAAAATTAGGAAACGGAAATAAAGTATTTTCTTTTCACTACATGGAAACGGAAAGATAGTATTTTCTTTTCATATACGGAAACGGAAATAAGGTATTTTCTTTTGACTATATGGAAACGGAAATAACATATTTTTCATTTATTATACGGAAACGGAAATAAAGTATTTTTTTTTCACTAAACGGAAACGGAAATATAGTTAATGATACGGATACGGAAATAAGTTTTCTTTGTCTCGTGCACATCCGGTGGTGGCTGTCTGTCATACATGGCCAGTCCCAGTAGGGTAAGAACATCAATGATATTATCAAGATTTTGAAGTTGACATTGACAAATAATTCCCTTTTGACATAATTTTGACACATCGACCTTTGGCTGAATTTGACGTTTACCTCCTCCCGCTTCCCCATATTCTCCCCTCGGACACCCTTTTCTCACGTCGAAAGTTAGGTTCAAAGTCTGGATCCAAATTTATTTTTGTAATTATTTTCAGTTTTCCAAATTCTAGTCGATAGGTAACAACACAAAATAGAAACATGGCCAATAGCAGAATACTGGACGCACTTAAAATCCTTAGACACCGCAAAGACTTGCTTTTAACTGGTAAGAATTACTCAATTTCTGACACTTTGAAACTTTAATTTGGTCTACTGACTAACTTTTTCTAACAATGATTACGCTTCTTCGTTACTCAAAAGCTGCTGTTTGTTTTAAGGTTTACACAGCAGAAACTATGCTGCCGCTGCAGGAAGCCAAGTTCATACAAAATGCAAAATTGTTAACGGCGTTTATGTTATTACTTTGGACTCTCCCGATGTCAAGGTATGCTCATTGCTCGGTGTTAGAAGTTATGCAAACGAAACAAAATTTACACAAGTGGGTTACTTTAAGCTTCTGGCATGTTTAAATCAACTAACCTAACTACCTTGACTATAGGTAAACTCACTGAACACTGCCGTGATGGAGGAAGTAAATAGTATAGTGAACGAAGTAGAGTCCAATCCGGCAATCGAAGCTGCAGTCATTATATCAGGGAAGCCAGGATGCTTCATTGCTGGTGCAGACATCTCGATGATAGAAAGCTGCAAATCTAAGGATGAAGTTGTATCTCTATCGAAAAGAGGTAGGTTACTATTACATTTAAATCCTATTAAATAGTTCTAAGTAAACCAGAGGTTGTCCTTGGCTGCATTTTATAGTGCAGACAGGGATAATCAATTTGGTGTCCACCTCATACTTTGCTATTAAACTTATTATTATAAAGGGCATCTATGTGTTGACTTCAGCTTCCCGCACACCTTCCAAAGGTCCAGGGCTCCATAGCCCCATGATGTAGGACACATAACAGACAATATAAATGTAAGACTATCTGTCTATGTTTGGTTCTTAATCATGGAAAATTACTGAACTGATTTGTATGTAGTTGACAGGATTGCATTTTTCCAATTGGAAGGCACAGGTTTATATTTTAGATTTATATTATAGGTGTTTATACATATACCTACTTTATTGACATACTCGACTACAATATCCATTTAAATACAACAAAAAATCACAGCAAATAAACAAATAGTGAAAAAATTAATTAGTAATAATTTGTTGAGAACCACAGGTTCATCTGTGTAAGTTCCAAGCTCGAATGAAAAGTAGACTATGTTTTATTCCAGGATTCCACCTATTTACATACCAAGTTACATTGCAATCAATTCAAAAGCTTTTGTGTGGATAATCATAGAGAAATATTTTGTTTGTCTTCAATTTTGTATTTACTGTAATAAATACAAATGAACCCACATCATAATAAATGATTTGCAAATATAGTAACTAAGAGTTATGGATCCAAATGTAACTACATATTGGTTAATAAACATACTAACACAAAAACTTTCACCTTTTTTAGTAGGAAAATATGTACAAACACATTTAACACTATTTGATAGCTCATACTAAATTAATGATATCACCTCTTAATACCCATTAATAGAGAGATTCATTTGATAATCTTACTTCCCAGGCCATGAAATATTTCGTAAAATAGAGGCCTCTCGGAAGCCCTACATTGCAGCAATACAGGGTAGCTGTCTCGGTGGAGGATTGGAGACAGCTCTAGCTTGTCGTTACCGTATTGCAGTTAAAGATACAAAGACTGGTTTCGGACTGCCTGAAGTTATGTTGGGCCTATTGCCTGGGGGAGGAGGTACACAAAGGTATTGTCATTCATTTTATTTTGGTGTCATGGTTTGAACAAGACATTTTCATGTCTGTAATTTGGCTACGTCCCTGCATTTTGTTTGATTGGTTGATATCAATTTATTCAACTGGCTAGGTACAGTCGGCTGCATAATTGCAGCCCGTAGACAGTAGAGTTCGAAAATTACTATTATTGGAATGTTTTCATTCTAAAAATTTTTTTTGGTTAATTGATGAGTTAGAAGACTTTAAACTTCACCTAAAGCAGATGTCTAGAATCTTGCTTGTGTTGAAAGCATTCTTATAACAGCTGTTTTGGAGCTCTACGGTGAGTCTGCAATTATGCATACGACAGTACCTATTAAAAGTATTTTTCAGTTCTCCTAAAAATTGTTTTAATTATTTTAGACTGCCAGCCCTCACATCTATTCCTACAACATTAGACTTAGCTCTAACTGGTAAAACAGTAAAAGCGGACAAGGCCAAGAAACTGGGAATCGTTGATCTTCTAGTAGCACCATTGGGTCCAGGTAAGACTCGAAAAATTAAAAACCGGTAAGGTGTAAAACATTAATTTCAGAAATACATCATATTCTTTGAAAATTTCAACTGTCTAGCTATCACGGTTCATGAGTTACAGCCTGTTAACAGATCGACAGTGCAGTCTTAGTTAAAGTGTCCTGTTTTTACCCTTTGAGCATGGAACCCTAGAAAATTCTCCTGAATTATATCTTTATCAGCAAACGTCTTGAGCAAAGTTTGCAACCTCTGGCGCGATGGGTGAACACTCTTAAAGAAAATTATATGTATAAGTATTGTTTATCTTTATCTGGACGCTATAACACAAGCCTGGTTGCTTTGCTTGGTTCTAGATGGCGCTGTGTGCAATGTCCTCAATATTAATTTATTTAAAATCAATTTTATCTAGTGTATTTTATTACCAACTAAACATGGTTGAATTGCCAAAGTCAAGGTGATCATATTCTTCTAGTTACATCACCATTTCATAGCTACACAAATTTACATCTTACTAGATATATTATAGGTATGATAAACAGCCATTATTCTTGGTCAAACAAATATCTTTACTTTACCATACTAGCTAGTGACGTCTCTTATACCATTTTTTATAATGTTCTTCATCATATAATGAACCGTATTATTTATTATTGTTTTATTGTTTAGATAATCTATTGTTGCCACAGCTGTCCATATCGGCTTACTCTTTCTCTCATAATCGATTACTTACTACCCTATATATTAAATAGGCTGAAAATCAGTGTGCTGCATTGATTTTTGAAGTAATACTTCTAAAGGCGCGGTATGAAAAAAATGATCAGAGTTAAATTTTAAGATGCTCGCGCATCACTGGTTGAAGCTGCGTAACACAAAAGTTATATGTAGTTTGAAGCTGCGTACACACACAAATAACAGATGTTTTTTGTTGTGAAGCGCTAGACTCTGTAGGAATTCGTGCCTTTTTGTAGCCATACTAGATAATTATATTCTTGAGTCATAAAAGTAAGATTTTGGTTACAAATACTCTCTTACTTTCTTTCTTACTACTTGTATGGTTTTTAGGCTTGGGAAAACCTGAAGAGAATACGTCCAAATATTTAGAAAATGTAGCAATTCAAATTGCAAAGGACATTGCCTCGGGAAAGATAAAAGTTGACAGATCAAAGAAAGGGTTGGTCGAGAAACTCACTGCCACAGCAATGCAATGGGACTTTGTAAAGAATATTATATTTAAAAAGGCGAGAGAACAAGTCATGAAGGCTTCTCGGGGGCTATACCCAGCTCCATTAAAGGTACATAATATAATCTGTACTAATAGTATAAAGTATATATTTTTTTGTTTTTAACTCTTAAAAACACTCGAACCTATTTTAATAAAACGTGGTTTGAGGACACATCGAATACTTGGTAGTAACCTAAGCTACTTTTTATACCGATATTCCAAGGGTATCAAGACTTAAAACTAGCAACGCCTGGATCTGCCAGGTTTCCTCCTTTTATACATATATTAGTTCACTATGCACTTAGTTGGCTCCAGTCGTCTCCAATTTAGGGGTATTCAAGTCGCGTGTGAATAGGTATCTTCTAGGAAGGCGTGTTACATCTTAGGCCGCATCGTCACCTAGCATCAGGCAGGTGTGATAGTGGTCAAACGCTGAATATGTAAAAAAAAGTATTGATAAATTATTTTACTCTAGATATTATAGTTGACTGAGCTGAGAGTTTAGGTTTTGGGCAAGCCTAGTCCTTATACATATTTTATTTTTCCTAGCTGCGCCCTGCGGATTCCCTCATGTAAGTTAATAATCCCTTAGGAATATCAGGATAAAAAGTAGCATTCGTCTTTCGGTCTATTAGATCCAGTATGAAAAAGTAACAAACATTACAACATAAGGTGGACGCAGATTGATACGCGCCGAACACATCGAATTTTTGCCGTCCACGGAAAAAGGTACCTTATAATAATAGAGATAAGGTATCTACATTTATATTTCCGATGACGTCATCAGAGTCATCCGCATCGTCAGAGGCGGCCGACTCTGAAATAAATAATGAATAATGTACCTTATCTCTATTTTTATAAGGTACCTTTTTCCGTGGACGGCAAAAATTCGATTCGTTCGGCGCGTATCAATGTGCGACCACCATAAAGCTTCTAAAATCTAGTAATGTATTTAATTGTTTAGATTCTAGATGTAGTGAGAGAGGGCGTAGACAAAGGTCCCAAGGCGGGTTACGAAGCGGAAGCCCAAGGGTTCGGAGAGTTGGCCATGACACCACAGAGCAAGGGGCTTATTGGACTGTTCAGAGGGCAGACTGAATGCAAGAAGAATAGATTCGGTAAATCAGAGGTTAATGTTAAAACGGTAAGCACTTTTATCTTTTTCTTGTCAGTTTTGTAGCACTGCAGAGAAATGACAACGCACGAAGGGTTTAATACGTACCATTATAATGATTTTCTGTTTAGAAATACATATTCAGTGAAAATTTCAAGTCATAGCTATCACGGTTCATGAGATACAGCCTGGTGACAGACAGACAGATAGACGGACGGACAATGAAGTCTTTGTAATCCCTATTACCAGGGGAAACAGTATTAGTAATAAGAATAATGTACCTACAGTTAAAGAACACCTATAATCGACATTAAACTGCTATACAATCTCATGCGCCAAATATGCAGTGTGCACTTATTTAGCATCTATGTAGTATCTAGCAAAAATAAATAGCAGGACATTCCACACATCGCCATCGAGCCCCAAACTAAATAACTAGACTTGTGTTATGGGTGCTGCTAGACAACGGATATACTACTTATATACTTTTCTTTTGTAAATACATACTTATAATACATACAAACAACCAGACCCCAGGCAAATATCTAAGCAGAAATACTTGTCTGAGGCGGGAATCGAACCCGCAACCCTGTGTTCGGCAGTCCGGCTTGGTGACCACTGTGCCAACTGGGTCGTCGTAGGTAAATCTATTTGTAAACATTTTCCTTCTAGATCGGAGTACTCGGTGCTGGTCTAATGGGGGCCGGTATAGTGCAAGTGTCAATTGACAAAGGTTACCACGTCGTCATGAAGGACGCTACGAACCCGGGCTTGTATCGCGGCGTGGGTCAGATACAGACCGGTCTTAATAACGCTGTCAAACGGAAGAGAATCTCTGCGTAAGTTTCTTTTCTGCATCTATCACAGCTGTGACCCGCGGTTTCACCCGCGTAAGTCTTGATAGCCTATGTGTTGATCCAGGTCTCCAGCTATCTACATACCGAGTTTCATCGCAATCGGTCTAGTAGTTTTTGAGTGAAGAAGTAACAAACATACATACACACTTTTCTCATTTATAATATTAGTAGGATAGTAAAAATTTCATTTATTTCAAATATAAGATTACAATAAATATATTGGACTTGTGCTTTGTTAAGGCATATTTTATCAGTTTCTGATAACTAGCCGTGTGTGTCAGGATGGCGTGAGACATGTCTGAATAGTCACAGGTTATGCACCAAATAACTGTACCTAAACTGTACCTATATGAAAAAAAAACTGTACCTCAAGCAATTAGATATAAAATAAATTGTGATATGGACACGCATAACATTAATGTATATGTTCCAGAGCATAGTTCCCACACGTTGGGGAGATACACGATTATGCCCGTCAAGCTGACGTCAGAATGGCGTGTCCATATCACAATTTATTTTATATCTAATTGCTTGAGGTACAGTTTTTTTTCATATAGGTACAGTTTAGGTACAGTTATTTGGTGCATAACCTGTGACTATTCAGACATGTCTCACGCCATCCTGACACACACAACTAGCCCCACTCATTCGCTTAGTTCTGATCCCCTGGAAATATCGAAATAAAAATGGGCATAATCTTAGGCTACCCCTTTATAATTGATTGAGTTTTTGTTTCACTATGAAGATAATATGTTTTAGTAAGAGCGTGTAATTGTCAACACTCACAGGCTTGTAATGTGGGTTCTATATAAAGGATATAATAATTATTTTGTCAATACATACAGAAACAAATATCTGTAGGTCATTCAAATACATTAGGATAATAAAATCCGCAACCTTTTGCATCATCAAACCGTATTGTATGCTTTTCATCACAGTTGCTCATAAAGTGGATCTTATTAAACCACTTTTGGACTCATAATCCAACGTATTACGCACGCGTGCGTTTTACATTACCATTACGCACTAGTGCTGTAAAGTAATCCTAAATTCATATCTTACTCAATTACATGTTATGTAGCTGAATCATTCTTAATTTACCGGGTTATACTGTTTGATGTGCTAAAAAAAGGATGGTACCAACAAAGAGTTTTTAAGCCAGCAAAAACAGTTCGAATTTTAAAAAGACTTGAAGCAAATGGCAAAGCAAAGGGCGCGTTCCGAAGGCACACATCCTAACTTAGTTTTAAGACGATTTTATGTGGTCTTATACAAATTTTAATCCAAAGAAATAAAAAAAATTGACTTTGACAATAAGCTGGACCTAGACCATTAAAAAAATGGTTTTTTGCATGGGCATAAACCGCCTCTATGCAATGATCAATTTAGCACACTTCTATCGTCTATTATCTCCTTTCAGACTGACAAGGGACAAATTCCTATCAAATCTAACACCAACCCTAGAGTACAGTAGGATGAAGAACGTGGACTGCGTCATCGAAGCCGTGTTCGAAGATATCAACATAAAACACAAGGTGATCAAGGAATTGGAGGCGGTCGTGCCGAAACATTGCATCATTGCTACCAATACAAGCGCTATACCTATCACTAAGATCGCAGCCGGAAGCAGCCGACCGGACAAAGTTATCGGTAAGTATTTGTTAATACAAAAAACTGAAATTAAAACAATAAAAAATATTCATCAAAATCAGTTGATAAACAAAGAAGATATGCGCGAACATCCACAAAAAAAAATACATACAACCGAATTGAAAACCTCTTCCTTTTTTGAAGTCGGTTAAAAAGTGCGTAAAATGAAAAATAAATAAAACTGAAAAGAAAAGAAAAAATATAAACATAATAAAATAAAACCCTTTCCTTGCAGACGGGTGAAAAAGGGCATCAAAAAATAATAGGATGATTTAAAAACGCTATTTGTTTTCGTAATGTACGAATGAAACCTACAATATTTCATTCTCCTCCACCTGATGTTGGAACTGAAAATCAACTTAGCCTCAATTTACTCAATACAAAAGTACAATACTTCACAGTATTTTCACACCTGTTGAATTGCGAGACCCAAATTCGGTGTGGGGTTTCTGTGCCAGGGCTTTTTTAAGGTTTTTTTTTAACTGTTGGCACGTCTTATCGAGGCTACTGCTGATGCCAGAGCTGGAGGCTTCAAGAAGGACAAGTCCTAGCGTATCAGTCTTGCTGTTCATAGAGAGGAAATACCACCAGTATCTTGGAGACACCGCCCCGAGAGGGTGTATCCGAGACGATTTTCTCGCAGCCCCCGCGTTTTCACCCGCGTAAGTCCCGATCCCGTGGGAATATCGGGATAAAACCTCTAGCTAGCTACATAATATCGAGTTTCTTTGCAATCAAATCAGTAGTTTTTGCGTAAAGGAAGGAACAAACAAACGCGAACACATAAACTTTCACATTTATACTATTTCTTAGAAGCTTCGTAACTCCCCAGGTATGCACTACTTCTCGCCCGTGGACAAGATGCAGTTGCTAGAGATCATCCGTCACCCCGGCACCAGTGACGACACGGCGGCAGCGGCCGTGGCTGTCGGCCTGCGCCAGGGCAAGGTCGTCGTCACCGTGGGAGACGGACCTGGCTTCTACACCACCAGGATACTATCCACTATGCTGAGTGAGGCTGTCAGGTAATATGGTTACAAACTAAGGACCAATACCCATTGGCAAACGGTAGTGTAGCTCCATTTTGGCTTAACGCCAGTAACTAGAAAAAAAATGGGTGCGTGTACACTGTACACGTACAGTATGCGTCATAACTCCGCTATCAGTTTTCTACCATAATAGTATCAACAAGTATTGGACTTACGACCTTCTTCTAATAGACGTTACACAAAAACATAAATACTTGAATTAAGAGTACTCAGAGTGATTTATTATTTTTATTTAGTATTAAATTCAACGTGTTAGCTATGTCTTTAGTTGGCCGAGTGGTATAAGACGCCACTTGCTACACCAACCGACGTGGGTTTGATCCACAGGTTTCGTTGTTATAATGTTCAAATACTGCTGCACAGGATTGTAAACGTTACGGTGCCGGTTACTTTTGAACGTTGATTGTACTTATATACGCGCGTGAGAAGTTTTACTTCTAGAAGTTATACGTCCGTCTGTCTGTTTGTCTATCCGTCCGTCTGATATTTATTTTGTGGGCAGCGTCAACCTGTGACTTTTGTGATACACTGATGCGCGCGGAACTTAAAACTTCATTCTCATCATTTTTTCATAACGTGCCTAAAGAAGTATAACTTCAAAAACTTTGCCTAAACCAATACTTCATAATGTTCAGGCTTCTACAAGAGGGCGTGGACCCTAAAGACTTAGACTCTATGACGAAGCAGTTCGGATTCCCCGTGGGAGCAGCCACGCTCGCTGACGAGGTCGGCATTGATGTTGGCGCTCACATCGCTGTTGACCTGGCTAAGGTAATACTTTTATTTACAACATCACTAGCTGCGCTTTGCGGTTTCACCCGCGTAAGTACCGATGAAAATAAAAAGAAGCCTATAGTTTTCCTCGATAAATGGACTATTTAACACAAAAATAAATTTTCAATTCGAACCAGTAGTTCCTGAGATTAGCGCTTTCAAACAAAATAATAATTTGAATGGAGTCGCTTCGCCTAGTCTTAAGTGGACCCAAATATTATAAATGTAAATGTCTGTGTTTTACTATGTGTGTATGTGATTACTTCACGTAAAAACTACTAAACTGATTGCGATAAGACTTGATTTGTAGATTGCCGCAGCTAGCTTACAATAAAATAATAAACAATGTCCAAAAGTAGAATACATTTTCGCGTCGTTTCTAATCTTTATTTTGTTTAAAATCTCGTTATTCTTTTTTTTACTTGATTCTGCCCACCGTTGAACAGCCGGGTTTCTATAATTTTATGGAATTGCAATATGTGAAACAGTACAACAGTGTTGGAATCTGTCTTTGTGGACAAAATACTTAATTTGCGAAGTAGACATTCTGCTTAGAAAACTTTTTGCGCCCGTCTTTATGTCTGAGTATTTTTTTTTGTATCAGGCGTTCGGCGACCGCATCAGTGGCGGTAACCTGAACATCATGCAAGACCTAGTCCAAGCCGGTTTCATGGGACGTAAATCAGGAAAAGGTTTCTACGTCTACGAAAAGGGAACCAAGAACAGAGACGTCAACCAGGACGCTATCAAGATATTGAAGGAGAAGTACGCTTTGGAACCGAAAGGTGCTAACACTGTTGAAGATAAACAACTCAGGATGGTGTCTAGGTATGATTCATTTAAACTAAAGCTGGGGACGCATTGCTCGGACGCGTCTGACAGCCGCGACTTATCTGTGTAATAAAACTGTGCACACTATCGGACGTAAGTCGCGGTCGTGACCTTGGGCGTTCGGACGTCCGCGGTTTCTTAGAGCGATCTGGGCCGCTGGATGCCAAACGAACGTGCACTCATCAGTCGCGGCTGACGGACGCGTCCGTAAGCCGCGTCCGATAATATGTCCCCAGCTTTAAGATCTTTGACTACAAGTACTAAAATGCTAGTGCTTCATACTGCTGGAGTGAAAGCAGTTTATGTATTCTACGTGATTCCACACTAATATTATAAAAAGACTAGCTGTCCCGGCAAACGTTGTTTTGCCATTTATCATTATTTATATTACTTATACTTACATTTATATTATTAATAAATGTTGACTTATGTTATAGGTTTGTGAATGAGGCAGTTTTATCTCTTGAAGAGAAGATCCTGCACAGCCCGCTTGAAGGCGACGTCGGTGCTGTCTTTGGTCTCGGATTCCCGCCTTTCACTGGAGGCCCATTCAGGTAAACTTTTCTAACAAAAAAACTTTTTTTAAACTCAATTCAATTTTTTGTTGCGGCGTTCTGTATAGCTTACGCTAAACAATTCTGCCAATGACACGAGTTCAGCCAATAACGGTTTTTGGAGAAAGATCGGTTTGCTTTTTTTTTAAACTCATATTTGACGCGCTTTTCCATGACAATAAGACTAACTTTTCTTGACGACTCAGTTGGCACAATGGTCACTATACCAGACTGCCATACACAAGGTTGCGGGTTCGGTACCCGCCTCAGATATGTATTTATGCTTAGATATTTGTCTGTGGTCTGGTTGTTTCTATGGTATTATAAGTATTTACAAAAGAAAAGTAAATAAGTAGTATATCCGTTGTCTAGCACCCATAACACAAGTATAGTTACTTAGCTTGGGGCTAGATGGCGATGTCTGGAATGTGCTATGTTTAATTTTATTTATTTTGTTTTTGTGTTTGTAGATGGGTGGATCAATTCGGAGCCGATAACCTGGTGAGGAAGATGGAAGAATACCAGGGGCTGTACGGGGCGCCGTTCCAACCCGCCCAAACTCTCATTGACATGGCTAAAGACACCAGTAAAAAATTCCACAAGAACTAGACTCGATACTCCTTAGTACCGGTCGTAGTGTCTAATTTGGAATGATTTTTCCCATCCAATTATTTAAACATTATGTAGTCTGTAAGCGCAAGTGAATTTGAGAATATTTTAAGTTTAAATGTTTAGTATGCGTGTGAAATGTTAGTGTTTTGAGATTGATATTTTACCCTAAAATTATTCTGTCTGAAATCATTATTTAAAATAAATTATATTTATTTTCTAAATGACTACTCTTTATTTACCATGGGTTTCCTTACTATTGGAGTTGGTTGCATGAAAGAAGTCCTATATCCCCACAATCGTACATTTCATTAAATTATTATACTTTCGTACTATTCGTATTGTTACTGTACGTATAGTGTATGCCCGTTGTCCCCATCGGCTCTGTCCCCATTCAAAGGGCACAGCGTAACACAATAGATAATATACAATTTATACCTGTTGTCCCCATTAACGGTGTACTCTTAATGGGGACAGCGGAACTCAATAAAATGATTAAAAATTATATATATTGTCCCCATTGACGCTTTCCCGTTGGGGTAACGTGAAGTTATAAAGTGTCCTTCCCATTGGAACATGAAACGAGTGCGGGGTGGTGGTCCGACTATGCAACGGGGAATATAATATTATGTTTACAACCATGTAGGTACTTAAGTATTAAATTAACAGGTTATTCTCTACGTATCATAATGAGATGTAGCTTGTTGCAACAAACCACGAAAAGTGTTCCCCACATCTCAAAATTGAGATGTTAGAATAAAAAAAGAACATTATTTGAGTTGCAAACGACCACGAATCCATCACTTTTTCTTCTTCAAAAGTAGTCACTGGAAGGTTGCCTGGAAGAAATCGCTTTCAGCGATAAGGCCGCCCATTTGTGCAACTTATACTTTCTAGCTATTACTTTACTTTGTGTTCATCGTGTTCTGTTTCTTTGTGTTGTACAAATAAAGTTATCTATCTATCTATCACTGGTCTTTAAAAAGTACTAGGCAATCAGAAAGTAGTAGAAGGTATAAATCACACTTATTACATTATCTCTCTCTTCAATTTTTCTCCTGACAAAGTAGATAAAATGTGAATGTATTATAGAAGCTGGAAAAATAATTCAAACATTTTGAGCATGATTTCACATTAGATATCGGATTGCTTTTATGGATACCTTTCACTGGACTCTGATAGCCTAGTACTTACGGACCAATTACTATCAAACAATTTACACGTGGTGGTGGTGTTTTTCACGGGCTTGCTCTTTTTATATGAAGCAGTATATCTCCTACAGAGTTATTACAGCCTAGTACAAACATCTTATTCAATCATGTGACGTAGGTAACACTTTTCATGGTTCATTGCAACAAGCTAGAGAATAACCCGTTTTTTGTGAGAGTGAAGTATAGGTATACTGATTCGTATGAGAGCAAGCCCTTGCACACCACCATCACTTTCCGTAACTGTATGATAGTAATTGGTCTTAAAATATACTAGGCTATCAGAACTCAGTAGAAGGTATCCCACAAAAAATTATCCGCCCCCTGATTCACACATTTATTGCTCTTTCACTCCCGCGACTTTTAACATATTGTCATCCTTGTCTTTTCAGTTTTATTTGTTTCGATAACCTTCCAATGGTTTGTGAATGAGCCCACTGAATTTGTCTTTAAGTACTAGGCTATCAGAACTCAGTAGAAGGTATTCCACAAAAAACTATCCGCCCCCTGATTCACAATTTTGTTGCTCTTTCACTCCCGCGACTTTTAACGTATTGTCATCCTTGTCTTTTCAGTTTTATTTGTTTCGGTAACTTTCCAATGGTTTGTGAATGAGCCCATTGCATAATGTGAAATCATGCTCAGGATAATTTGATATATTATTCCAGCTTCTTTCATGGACATCACATACTTTGTCAGGCAACAAATTGAAGAAAGAGAAAGATAATAAGATAATTCCCGTTATCGCCATACCGGGGAAACGTCAATGTCCGCACTGACGTTATAGTAATACATTTTAATTATTTTTATTAAGTTCCGCAGTCTCTATTAACAGTAGGTACACCGTCAACGGGGACAACTGGCAAATAATTTATGACTTCCCGTTGTCCCCATAATGGGGACAGTATCTATTGGGACAGCGGGAATACACCGCATGTATGCTGTAGTCTTCTTTACTCACTCATGTGCTGTAAGTGTACTGTATGTATGTACAATATAAGAGAAACAATAGGTATGTACTGACTTGATCAAGAATAATAAAAAACTTAGACGAGGCTATATGGAACCTTTTGTCTGCCCTCTGGGCATTTAAATATTAAAGTGTCATTTTGACATTGATTGCTGTCAAAATTTCAAAACAAACAAAATTGACATCATCAAACCAAATTGATATCACGAGGAAGGAATTTTATTGAATTTCAAGAATATTTATTTACAAAGTACTCAGGAAAACCTCCAAATCTAGAAATGATTTAATCGTACTGAAACTACAATAATTACCGTTTTGATTGAACAGCCCGATTGATAAACACAGTAAGATATCTTACACTGATGCATGCACCTAACTAGAGAATAGCATTTCCTACGGTTTCATACTTACATCTTATTATCATAGAAGTCCCTAATATAATTCTTAATATATACACATTGAGCACATAATATTGAAAATTTTAAGTGTGTACTCAGTAGGTACCCAACTTTTAAGGTTATCAATTCGAACATTAAGTACTTACCTACGTAGTCAATAAAGTATTATTAGCTGTAATTGTAATAGACTTAAAATCAACAACTTTTGTATCCCACCCACGCTATTAATACTGACACTTAAAATCCTTAATTTGTAATACACAGATAATATGGTTGGTGCTATCTCTAGCTGACAAGCGTGCACTGATATAGGACATACAAAAATGTTACTGAAACTTGAAAACATCCGTAACAAAAATTTAAGAAGAGCTCTAGAGCATGTATTTTATATTTTGATTGTAGTAATTCTCATACCATCATTCATTTATTTTGAGCATTGTATAGTATTGCCAGCTATTGTCGAAGAATGGACCATTGAATACATGGTTCATTTATTTTGTGGCTATTTTATTGTACTTAATATAGTTAGTAATTTTATTTATGGTATGTTTACAAACACCAGTATTAAAGGTAGAAGCATGGATAATGTTAGTAAATCAGAATGGGATTTCTGTACAGTCTGTGAATGTTATCGCCCCCCTCGGGCATGGCACTGCTCCACTTGTGATATTTGCATTCTAAAAAGAGACCACCACTGTACATTTCTTGCCTGCTGTGTTGGCTATTACAATCACAGATACTTCATGATGTTCACTTTTTATGTATTTGTAGGAATGTTATACATATTTTACTATAACGTTAAGTTTGTATCACTTTTCATACCATGGAACCATGGTTTAATCTTAGTTAAGTTTATATTTCCTCTCGCTAGTATAGTTTTCGACTTTGGCAGTGAGACATTGTATATATTACTTATAGTTATAAATTTTCTTTTTGGTTGTTTCTGTGGATTTTTATTCATTTATCATTTTATTAATTTGTTGAAAGGTAAAATAGTTTATGAGAAAAATAATATGAAAGATTCAGTTTACGATAGAGGTTGGAGATCAAATATTGTTGAGGTGTTTGGATCCCGTTGGTACCTGGCGTGGATATTGCCTTTTATAAATAGTCCGTTACCCGGTAATGGAGTTGAGTGGCCTTCTGATAATAAACAAAAATGAAAAACCTACTTACATTTTTAAATAATAAGTACATTTTTTGAATTTGTAAACTATTAAATTAAGGTAAACGAAATGCAACATTAATACTTGTACTTAGTATAATCTATGTTTTAAAATATATATTTTTTTATTGTTGCAAGAGGAAAAACTATTGTCTGTTTTTTTTTTATTTACACTGCTTACACTTAAGAATTTATGCAACTACCTCATGGTGCCAGATATTCTGTCCTCATATGACTTAATTATACATATTTGTAAAAATAATAACCAACATTAAAGTTAAATGTTTATTTTGTATTTTATAATTAAAAATAAAATGTGCCTACAATGACATATAATATTTGTTTATATTTTCTAAGTATTCTCTATTTACAATATTTAAACTAATGAAAACCACTGTAACTAATCACTATAATTATATACCGTAGTGATTGGTCAGAATGGTCTCGGCTTTTCGCCATGATGTTTGATGTCTGTACCTAAGCTATGTTATAAATATATTTTGTCAAGTCTCTTTTTTTTCCTTCATGTTGAGTTGCCATCAGTCAGGTGCCAGCGCAGCAGTTTCCCCTCAGTAAGTACATCTGTCTAGCTAGAGCATTTAACCTCTTTTTAGAAAGCGGCAGTCTCTTAAGCTAGGTAGTAGGTTTAGGGCTAGCCACGCAGTCAGCGTATCGCTTTCTATGCAATCTCCTTGACGGTAGGAACGCCGAGGTAGTCGTGAATCTCGTTTGTTTTTGTCATTTGTCAAGTCTAATTCTCTAATTCATCATATTCCACTCATTTTCCATACCTTTAGTCAAGTCTGTATGTCTTGTCTTTGTCAATTATCGTACTTAAGCAAGTAGTCATAGTTAGGTCATTTTATGGAATGTTATTATTTGGTAATATTTGTGCTAAGTATCTGCTGCGTATCCTATCGGACTGAACCTGTACGGGGTCGCGGTGCGCAGGCGACTCGTCGCCTGACCGTCCGTCAGTCTCTTCCTCTGTGTAATCTTCATTGCCCAATAGGTTTGCAGTTTCGTCATTCTGAACTGGATTACTTTGTCTGGAATAACAAAAACAATGTGTTCAATGGTTGTGACGGATTGAATAGCTATGTGTGACAGATTGAAGATGTAGAACAAGTAACAATGACACACTGCGTCGCCAGGTGTCCTGCGGCAGAGCATTTTAAATTTGCTAACGTACTTATTTAGTTAAATGCGGTGCAATGCCGCATACTCGTTTGGAATTTTTGACTTGTTACGCAAGAAAGGAACGGTATTGGCTTTTAGCTTAGTGTTAGATATCCTCGACTTTCATTCCGAAGGTCGTGGGTTCGGATCCCGGCCGGCTGTACCAATGACCAATAAACTTTTGTAAGGAAAAATTTATGTGCGCTAATTGTGTTGCAAGTTCTTTTCCTATAGACACGGTCGATTAAGCTGAGAGGGTGGCATAGGTGGGCAAGCCTAGACTAGTTACGGAAAAACAGCCCATTTACATTTTTTACAAAAAATTAAAATGCCTCTTTCCTGCCATCCCGCTGTCTAATGAATTGCGTAAGAACTATTCAATGCTAAAAGTTATATGTATTAGTATCTATGTACTTAAAAAAAGATACATACATTTTAACAGATTCTCTCATACTTGGAGACATGTTCAACACGCCATTGCTTGCAGAGTCCATTACATAAATCAAAACGGCAGCAATCAGGGAAACTATAAAGATAATAAAAGGTTTACACAAACAGGTAAATATTAATTAAAAATAGTTTTAATCCACTGGCAGTCAACCTAAATAACGACCGCCATCGATTTCCGAGCAGCGCCATCGTCTTTAACTAAATTTTCTAAATTTTAAATTAACTAAATTTTCAACATAAATTACTCCTGGCCCCTGACTTGATACAGGGATGAAAATATTCCTATGTAGACAGAGTTGTAGCACACATATCAACTCGTAAACGTATCCTCGAGCAGTTCATTATTCTCTATATGAAACTGCCTACTGCAACGCACACTAATCGGAATCGTAACGTAATCGCCTCGCCTCGGGACAAGCTCACGAACCGCGGTACGGTGCGTAGTCGACTTGCCGTTCCCGCGCTTACGTCTCACCGTGTCCGTCAGCCGGGCAAAAAAAGTGCTTCTAGAGCGAATTGGTTCGGTGAATAATTAGTGCTCAGTCTGCTGTAAATGTGCGCGAAATAAAAAATTAGTGCATGTAGGCATTGAGGAAAAAAACGGGAAAAACAAATTCTGCTGGAATGACGGTGCTCCAGCAGGAAGATTTTTAAACGAATGACCGGAGAGGTATATAATGTATATCGGCGGATAGCTTATATTTGTGCATAATTGTGCGCGAATAATTAAATTTGTGCGTCTTAGGGTTTTCGAGATATTTCATTTCCTGCTGGGCTGACGTTTTGCAAAAACTTGTATCTCCGAAACCATTGAATGTGCGACCTTGGATTAAACATATATAAGTAGCTCTTAATTTGTGCGTATTTGTGCGCTAATTTGTTTTTCATAAATATCTACTGTTTAAGAGAAATCATGCAACCCTGAAAATTCGAAAGAAACTCCTTGCGCTTAAATGAGAACACGCAGAGGTTCACTGAAAGCGGTATTTGGCTCGTTTTGTTATTCTTTACATGTATAATAAGTTTCAAGACAGTACATACGCGCATTTTTCAATAATAACACTTCAAGTCAAATCTGAAAATGTCATAGCTTTGCAAGAAACCTATTCAACTAAAGATATGTGCGTATATACCAAAAATTAGAGTGCCTTTTGAAATACATATCCTGAAAATTTCAGCTTCAAATGTCGCGTATTTAAGTAGATATAAACGAAAAACAAATCATAACTTCAGTTCTTGGCTAACCGACCAAATTCGAATGGTCACGAAAAAGCGACGGTTTCATACATTTTGATGACTTCTTAAATGGACTGTATTATACTGAAGCAGTTAATTAGGTTTAGGTACTGTGAATTGGAAAAGTGATAAGGGAAGTTGCAAAAGTTTTATTTTGAGATTAAGATAGTAGAAACTAGTAAGTACGCTTTTATCTTCCTTACCTATTATAGATTATTGATAGCTCAAGTAGGTAAGTATCTACTTCATTTTACTAAGTTCGCAATACGAAGTTAAACAAAAATGTCGGGTTTGTGCTTAGTAAATAATATTATAAGTAATAAAATTATAATAATATTACTTTAAAGGTGGACGCAGATTGATACGCGCCGAGCGCGCCGAATTTTTGCCGTCCACGGAAAAAGGTACCTTCTAATAATAGAGATAAGGTATCTACATTTATATTTCCGATGACGTCATCAGAGTCGTCCGCATCGTCAGAGGCGGCCGACACTGAAATAAATAAATGAATAAATGTAGGTATGTACCTTATCTCTATTATTATAAGGTAGACGGCAAACAATTCGGCGCGTATCAATGTGCGGGCACCATTGCATTGATTTTAAAATTGCATAAATAGACGATTGTGTAGGTTCAAATCTCCGGCCGCCGCGCGCCGGGTGGTTGTAACTCGCTCTGTGTGAAACAGTTACACAGAATGCGGCATTAGTGAAAAAGAGTCAGACGCTAGTTAAGACGTATTTCGCTCCTTGCCTCCCGCACCGCTCTCCGCTCTCGGTGTGCTCTCGGTTCACTCACCCCGCTCCAATAGTGTCCGGGTTATATCTAGTGTTGCCAATTTAGCATAATCTTATGCTCGATTTGGCATTTTAAGTTTCAATTCCACGTAGTAATAAGTTTGTCATTAATAATGTCATTAATAATTTTTGCGTGAAGGAGTAACAAACATACATATACACACACACACACACACACACACACACACACACAAACGTTCACATTTATAATATTAGTAGGATAGGATATACATATATAGTAGGATGTAAGCCATTATGTTATAAAACCCTATTTAAAACAGTCTCGCGTGTAAAAAGAGGTATTTATGAGACTATTAAAGTTTTGAGAAGTATTGTATTGATCAAAACTATATAGAAATACATATATTATATTTTAAAAAAATGTGTTTTTTTTTTTGTATTTCCTTAATATTTTATTTTAAGTTCAAACATAATAGTATAATAATTTAGGTATAAGCATAAATACCTTCTTAAGTGTTCTAATTACAATCAATTACCTGTCTTAAACTATTTGATTTGTAATTTAATGTGATCCTAGCTCTTCCCACAAGGTCCTACTGTGATCTTAACTATACCTCAGTATTAAAAAGAATCAAAATCAGGTCACTCGTTTTGGGAGATAAACGCGCTACAATTGATTTATATAGGTAATATTCCGTGGCACTGCCGGAATAAAAAATAGCCAATAACACTCAGTTATCTTCAATCTATCTCTGTGCAAAATTTCATCCAAATTAGTCCAGTGGTTCTGGAATCTGGAGATACCAACATACACACATACAAACATGTTACCAACGTTACCTCTTTATTATATTATAGAGTAGGTATAGAAGGTTAGTATAGAAGTACCTATAGATAAACGTGTCATTTTAGAAATACATGCATTAATATTTCTCTAATGTACCTACTACCTATTAAAAAAATGATAATGCACTAAAACCTCTATAAACGTTCTAAGCGCGACTGTATGGACAACAGCTTCAGTATAATACAGTCCATTTAAGAAGTCATCAAAATGTATGAAACCGTCGCTTTTTCGTGACCATTCGAATTTGGTCGGTTAGCCAAGAACTGAAGTTATGATTTGTTTTTCGTTTATATCTACTTAAATACGCGACATTTGAAGCTGAAATTTTCAGGATATGTATTTCAAAAGGCACTCTAATTTTTGGTATATACGCACATATCTTTAGTTGAATAGGTTTCTTGCAAAGCTATGACATTTTCAGATTTGACTTGAAGTGTTATTATTGAAAAATGCGCGTATGTACTGTCTTGAAACTTATTATACATGTAAAGAATAACAAAACGAGCCAAATACCGCTTTCAGTGAACCTCTGCGTGTTCTCATTTAAGCGCAAGGAGTTTCTTTCGAATTTTCAGGGTTGTATGATTTCTCTTAAACAGTAGATATTTATGAAAAACAAATTAGCGCACAAATACGCACAAATTAAGAGCTACTTATATATGTTTAATCCAAGGTCGCACATTCAATGGTTTCGGAGATACAAGTTTTTGCAAAACGTCAGCCCAGCAGGAAATGAAATATCTCGAAAACCCTAAGACGCACAAATTTAATTATTCGCGCACAATTATGCACAAATATAAGCTATCCGCCGATATACATTATATACCTCTCCGGTCATTCGTTTAAAAATCTTCCTGCTGGAGCACCGTCATTCCAGCAGAATTAGTTTTTCCCGTTTTTTTCCTCAATGCCTACATGCACTATTTTTTTATTTCGCGCACATTTACAGCAGACTGAGCACTACTTATTCACCGAACCAATTCGCTCTAGAAGCACTTTTTTTGCCCGGCTGACGGACACCGTCTCACCGTAAGCTATCTTTCGACTCTCCGTACCCTAGCTTGCGTTTCTTCGTCTACAATTCACGTTCGGATACTGACTAACCGCGCTGCGGCACCCCGTCTAGCCGTAGCAGAGTTGATTCGGAGCTGCTGATCGGTTGGCAACGCGCTTACGTTAGGTTGACGGCGAGGCGATACAGTGACGATCCGTTTTCGAGTTGATATATGTGCTACGACCCTTAATCCACACTAAAGGTTCATCCAAATCTGTCGTGTCGTCCTGTTTATTCTTAAAGACGGGACAGAGATTCTCAATATTTATAATATTAATAAAGCGGAAAAGTTTCCTACCGAAAAGGCAGCCAAGGAAGAACATTTCCAGCATCAAATATCCATATTTGTCAACGATCATCCCAGCCAAAATGATAACTGTGGCTAATCCCAAGTTCTGGACGGCTTGACATCTGCAACGAAAAGTAAATTATTATCAACTAGCTGCGTCCCGCGGTTTCACCCGCGTAATAATTATCTCCGCAACTTTCTTATTTTTTTCTTTTTTAAGAATCTTCTCCTACAATAACAAACACAACAAAAAAAGCATAAGGAAAATCGATTTAGCTGTTCTCGAGATTTGCGCTTAGCAAAACATTCGATTAATTTTTATTATATGAAAAAAAAAATGGCGTCAAATGGCCATGTTGTCAACACTGGTGACGTCACCAGCGACCGGTGACAACACATACTAGGAAATTCTCTCACACTGATAATGTAGGCTGGTATAATTTCTGATTGATATGACAATCTTTTTAAAAAACGACTTCAGAAATAGTGTAAAAATGGGTGAAATTATCTTACATTCCATATGCAGTTCCGAGCTGTTTCTCAGGCACAATCAAAGCAACCAATGGCCACAAGCCACTGGCCAGCAGGGAGTATGATATACCCAAAGCCATCTGAAACCAGACACCTAAATTAATCACAATTTTTATTTTGTTAAGCCCTTCGACCAAAACAATAAGTATAGACGGGCCCTTATATTCGATTTGAAGAAAACAAAACTGATCGCAGGCTCTCACTTGTTCGTAGTCGGAGAGATTTCGTTTTTGCGAGGTAATAATGATTGTATAGCTGTCCCTTTTTTTCACAGTGTTTTGAATCTCCTGTCTACTTTAAGCAATAATTAATGTGTGTGCGTTATCTCGTCAACTGCAATGCATTTGTGTGGGTACTGGTCTACTTTTTGAGTATTCAAATGTAAGGAAAGGGCCCGTCCATACTTATTGATATCTAAATATCGATAATATTTGATATCTTTATATTTTCTTAATATCTATTTTAAGTAGGTATTTATTAATATTATATGAGTTTCTTACACCACACGACCTACCAGTTAAGCTAAACAGACCTTCTCCATCCTAAGGTTGCCTGGAAAAAATCGCTTTAAGCGATAAGGTCGCCTGTTTGTACAATTTAAAAGCATTCTTGTCCTCTTTGATTTTTTCAACGTTTTGTGTGTTGTACAAATAAAGTGTTTATCTATCTATTGTTTTGGTCGAAGTTTTGGTTAAGCCCGGTTTATTAAGGAGGTAATTTTAAAAAATAATTCTTACCACTCCAATATATGGGTTGTAAAATGTAAACGCTAACATGAAGTGAGCACCGATTGTCATTACAATACTTATAATAACCCAAGTCACGTTCCTTCCTGTTTTGTCAATTAATATGCCAAAGAAAGGACTTAAAGCTGCTGATAGCAGGTAAACCATGGAGTTAACGGTGTTAGCGGGTTGGGGGTCGAAGTCAAATTTTCTTTCAAAAAACAACCTGTAATTTAAAACAAAGCAGATTAAGTATTGTTGTTAGGTACTCTACAATTTTCCTTCCTAATGAGAAGACATTGAGCATTTAGATGCCATAAGTTTCTACTACATATTGGTGACAGTTTATGTATAAAAAATAAATAGAACTCTTAGAAAAAGTTGATTGTTACAAAAAGCTCTGAAGTTAGCTGCGAGCAGCTTCATACTCGCGGTGCAACTGCACTGTATGTTCCTAATTTTCTGTTGTGCAGTGCCTTGCGCTTAATAATCTCAGAGGGCTAGTGCTAGTGCCTTAAAAATTGTATTCAAAATGTAATTAGTATTTACTTACTTCCCCAAAGCTATAAATGGAAAAATGGCTAAATAGTAAGCCACACAGATAACTGACACGAGCCAGAATACAGATTTGAAATGTCTTATGTCTGATAGGTGGAACGGTTCTTCGTTTTCAGATGCGTCCTGTCTTCCAAGTATCTTTTCTGCTCTGTGATCCATCCATCCGAGGATCAGGCCACAGATTAGTGACACTAAGCAAGTCAGTGATGCTGAAATTGTAAAAATTTGCATAGTAAAACCACCATAAAAGAAGTACATTTATTTAGTATGGGAGCTTGGTAGTGTTTTTTTTGCACGGTGCATTTCGAGACCCTTGGCAATCGATAGAGGGTTAAATATCCCGTTTCCGAGACGCTTTAGCGATTCAGTTCAAAGGCATATTTGTCCGCCATATTGCCCTCTGTCGATAGGTATGGGTCTCAAAATGCACCGCGCCTTTTTGTAAAATCATAGGACAACAGCAACACGTTTGGTTAAATATCCCGTTTCCGAGACGCTTTAGCGGTCCGGTGTGAAGGCATTATTTGTTCGCCGTAATGCCTTCTGTCGATTGACATGGGTCTCGAAATGCACCTCGGCATTTTAAGTTACTATGTCAAAATGTCTAAAGGCTTTTGTGAATGACATTTTCAAACATAATTATCCCTTCAGTTTTTTGTTAGGTACACAATCACACAAAAACTACTAAACCGATAATCGGAATTAATAAATCAATAAAAAAGTACTTACCTAAAAACAGTGCTACTCCAAGTCGTTCGTATCCTCCATAATAAGTGGCTACCCATCTGTACAGCGGTTCCATGACCCAGAAGTTAACTGTACTCCCAAACCTGGAGAACGAGAGCTGCAGACCAAACACCATGTTCAGCTCTTTACCCTTAAACCATAGTACCACATAATTGTTCACAGCTACTTGTAATGACTCTCCACCAATGCTGCAATATAAAACGTTTAATTAATTAAAAATCAACTTCAAAATCACTTTGCTTTTCAAAACTACAAAAGTGCTATGGCGGAAAATATTTAAAAAAATACTTCCCACCAAATTTCTAAACTAGAAAGCAAAGATTCTTTCACAGAATATTTCCAATTAGAAAAATTCATTCTAATTACTCCAGTAGTGTTCAAAAAATTACAGACATACATATTTAATTGAGGAAAGAGTGACTTTACTTGTTTGTAACTATTATATTTCCTACACAAGAAAACCTATAATTAGCTCTTTGGTTTTCCAATTAAATTAAATAAAACAGAATTCTTCTTTTAGAAGTAGCTTATAAGAGTTCAAAATAAAGTTAAGACAAAAAAACTGAATAAATAGCAAACTTAATACATACTTACCCAAAAATGAATCTGCCAAGAATCATAAGCCAGAAAGCGTTTATGTAAACACCTAATGCAAATACAACTGCTCCAATTAAAACTATTGTCATGTATATGATTGTACCAAGCCTTACTCCAAAATATCTGAAAAAAAAAACATGATTTGATTAACAAATCATCTGCGAACCTAATTTGCATAGAACACCTTCATCTAGTTTTTATATAACTTACTCCTTTTTGTAAATCTTTATTGATTGTTTGTTTGAACGCGCTAATGTCAGGAACTACTGGTTTGAATTGAAAAAATATTTTTGTGCTATAGGCTACTTTTTATCCCGATATTCCCACGGGATCGGGAGTTACGCGGGTGAAACCGCGGAGCGCAGCTAGTAAGATAATATTAATTTGGTTGCTTATATTTCGATGTTTAGAGTGAGGAAAGGTTAGTAGTTGTTGTTTTGGATTTTTGTTTACAATGAATAAGTTCTGAAACTACTGTAACGATTTTGATGAAACTTGATACATTGAAACCCGTGGGAGTAACATAGGCTACTCTTTATCCTGGTATTCCTATGAAAACGGGACTTACGCGTGTAATACCATTAGTATTGTATATTGTTTTTACGGGCTTTTCCGCAACTAGACCTCTTTGAATGGGAACTAGACCTTTTTCCGTGAGGATAGAGTAGGCTAGCCCAGCACCTACTACCCTCTTAGCTTAGTCGACAGTGTCCAGAGAGAAAAACTTGTCAATACCTCTGGAGTCAACTAAGCCTTCACCGTAAGAGCAAAGTCAATTAGCGCACATAAATTTTTCATAATAAAAATCAATTGGTGCACGGCTGGCCGGGATTCGATCCCATGACCTTCGAAATGAAAGTCGAGGTATCTACCACTAAGCCAACACCGCTCCAGTTAGTATTTAAGTTCATATATAAGGGGATACCTACGTCACGGCATGCGGCACTGCGAAAAACTTTACATCGAATTTTGATAAAGTTCGCAGTAACAAAGATGTCGATTGAACAAGTCTTCGCACTCTTCGCAGTAAAATCGTTCGCAGTATAGTTTTTCGATGTAACGAAACATCGCAGTAACAACACGTCGATATAATAAGGCGTCGCCTTATAGAGATATCGATGAAAAGTATTCGAAGTAACAAAATTCAATTAATAGTTTTTCGCAGTGACGTAGGTATCCCTTATGTAAGTAGGTACCTAAGTATTTGCAATTAATTATCAACATTTAATTTAAATCAGGTCAGTTAATACATATTTGTACAAACTACCAAGCAACATGATATGTTTTGATATTCGTAGAAACAGCAATATGTGCACATTGTTATCTAAATTATTATTGAACTCTGATTTCATTAGTCATGCATGGTATAGAAACCCAACCACTTTGAATTATGTTTTTAAACAAAATTGAATTTAATTAATTGGACTATTAGTAGTGCCTACTTACTGTAAAACTTATTTTTAACCGATTTCAAAAAAGTTATTAGTTTGATTGTATATTTTGTATGGCTGTACGGGAATAATTGTTGGGTTTTTTAAAAAAACTGTTTTTTATACTACTACAATTATTATACAATGTACATAGATACTTTTTCAATATATAAACTAAATCATCCCACAGCCACAGGACAATTTTATTTTCGATTTAAATAAACCGGATACGACATACTTATATTACACTGTGAAATAATAAAAAGCATATAAATACAAACTTACCTATCAATTAAATAGCCTCCTATAAAGCATAGTATCACATTTGGCCAAGAGTAAATGGAATACAACAATGCAAACTGAGACGTGTTGAGATGAGAATCATTTTTGAAACTATCTGCTAGAGCTCCGGGTGTATCATAGCAGAAGTAGGAACCTGTAAACGTTGGTAGAAATTTATAACAGGTAGTCAACCTATACTTGCTTTTGGACCAAGGAATCACATTGTCATACAAACTTTGCCCCCCTTTTTCACCCTCCTAGGGGTAGAATTTTGGAAAATCCTTTCTTATCGGATGCCTATGTCATACAAAGAACACACCCTCCAAGTTTGAGGTCTCTATGATCAGCGGTTTAGGCTGTGCGTTGATCCATCAATCAATCAGTCAGTTGGGACAAAGCATTTTATATGTATAGATTATAAGGAGAAAAGATTTGATCGTTTGTTGGAAACAAATAGGCTCTGAAACTACTAGACCGATTTTGATAAAACTTGGTATGAGGATACATTGATTCGATGAGAGTGACATAGGCTACTCTTTATCCCTATATTTCCACGGGATCGGGAGCTACGCGGGTGACACCGCGGAGCGCTGCTAGTTTACAATAATAAGGTCAGTTTGACTAATCTCACCCAATGGTACCTAAGTGATGATGTGGTCTAAGATGTCCTTCCTTGAAGCTTTGTTCTCGTGACTTGAAGACCCTCAAATAAACCGAGACCTTCGAGGTACACAAGTGAAGGTAGGAAGACAGCGGTGGAACAAGTCAAGTCAAACCAGTCCTCTTGGCGATACGACTTAGGCCGAATTTATAATTATTTTAAATGCGAAAGTTTGTTTACACGTCTATCTATATCAAAGAAGTAGAAAAGCAATAGTCACTTACCAAAACAAAGGAAACACATCAATAACAGGGCCAAGAAACGGTGCACCTTGTTCGCAGGGTGGCACCATGATGTGGGAGCCACCGCTTCAGATCTAATGCTAGATTCTGGATTCTCCATTGTTCTTTACAATTTTAAAGTCACAGTAGAAAGTTATTTTATAATAGTTCCGATGTTTAAACGCCCACTTTGTTTTGTTATCGTAGTTTGTCACATTTCGCACTCACAAAGTCACATTTTACATCTGCGAAAAATCGGTTTACTTATTATTATTACGGAAATGCTACGTTTACAAATTTAAGCCCATGTCTTAGGTAGAATAGAATAGATGGAGGAAATATTTGCGAAGGACGCGACAAACACAGAGAAGTCTATCGCAAATTGAAATGAAAATGGAGGAATGACAGATAAACAAACAACAAAGAAATGTCATTAATGACTTTGACAACATAAAAGTAATTGACATTTGACAGTGACAACTATGTACTATGATTCGTTACACGAATTGTCTATGATGTCCGCAGTGATTGAAGTCCGTGGCGCGAAATATCTATGACATTTAAATTAAGACTTCCATTTTTTTAAAGCATTTTTGTAATTTTTCGTAACACTGGCAGGTTAGTCCTCTGTAATCTTATCTTATTCCTAACACTCAAACTTAGTAGATACTTGAGTTGATGTATACTCGTAGTACCTATAATATCTACTACCCCATACTATCACTGCACATATAAAGATATATTTTAGTATGTACCTACCTCCCTAATCTAGCTATTATAAATTTTAGCACTGCATACCTGCGTATTAATTTATTAGACTTATGTGGGATCTATGATTTATTAAGATATTTCACTGTAAGTACCTAGACCCAGCCTACCTACAACAATAGGTTACCTACTTCCTAGTTATGGGTAATGAAGTAAGTAGGTATCTAAACCTAGTTATGTAATGTGAGTAAGTACTTAAAGTAAGCTAATAAGATGAGGGTAAGTCCTAGATATTGATATAAATTGAATGTGTTGTGGCGACATAGTGGCGGGCCGAGAGGAGAGTGGTTAGTTCTGTACTCTAGCTAGGTGTACGCAGTGCGCAAGGCGGGCGGAGGGCGGAGGGCGGGCGGGCGGCGCGCGGCGCGGCTCCGGGCGCGCAGTGCTCCTCGCGCATCATCGAAGTGGTGTTCACTCGGCGACGCGCCACGGCGCGACATGCCCAGCTGATGTTTATTTATACCGCGAGCTCGGTGGAGGGTGCGCGCGGGAGGCCCTCCCCTCCGCGGCACCACGGTTTCGCGTGATGCAGCCGAGCGAGCTTCCCGACGCCGCGCACGCCACTAGCGGAAACCCCCCGCAGCGTGGACTCAACGGTGGCCGATTCGACTTTGACGATGGTGGTACATATTGTGGTGGATGGGAGGACGGCAAGGCCCATGGCCACGGTGTGTGCACGGGACCCAAAGCGCAAGGAGCGTACGCGGGCTCCTGGCACTTCGGCTTCGAAGTATCCGGCGTCTACACCTGGCCCAGGTGAGATAGTGACTTCGCCCGGGCCTCACACATGCCCGAGCGCAAATCCGCCCGAAGCCGCTCCAAAAATAGGCTGCTATTAATAATTGAGTTCGGTGTTTCGCTAGAAAACGCGTGTAACGGGGCGGTGAAAGTGCCTCATGGCCCAATCTCGGCGAATATTTTCATATCGATCGGCGGATACCCACTGATAACAGTATGATAACAGTATCACGCTAACCCCGATGTCAATTGACTTGTCATTGCTCCAGACAAATCTATTAAAGATCCAATAAAACAGCGAAGGCTACGTTCATAAATCAGTATTCATAAATTCGTAGGTGCTGATCGTTTAGTTTCTGGCAATTTGATGCATTGTTCAATTGTAAAATGATAACCAGTCGATTATGAAAACGTCGCACACTATGAATTTGACCTACTATTTATTGTTTATGTTTTGTTTTATAAATTGCATGCTTCTTTGGTAACTTGCAACTGAATTTCTATAGGTACCTACTAGATAAAACAAATAACCCAAGGGTCTATACCTGAATTTGGTTTTACTTAGGTAACTACTTACTGCCCTTTATGATAATAAATAATTTCAGATTGGGATAGATAATAGGTAAATCTTAGTAGGTACCTACTTACTTAACTATATTATGTCGAGTTAAGCTACGTTTAGCCTAATTTTTGTTCGTCTGTAAATCGAAAACAATTAAAACTGTTAATTTACGAATAAAACAGTATATTGTATTTTTTAACAATTTGTTTTTAATTAGGTATAATAATTGTCATTATGGATTTTGATTTGTGTAATAGTTTAATTTTTTATTTAAATAAATGTGTTTATGGATTAAAACAATAATATATTAAATGAAAATTATAAATTTAGTTTAGATAAATTACCAATGAATAGGAAAAAGTTAGGCGGGATCTGGGATCCTACCGTTTCGGACTTTTAAATAAAATAAAAAATATTTGAAAACCGACCTCAAAAAGTGAAAATAACTGAACTCATGCAACCAATCCGAGTAGGTCCTGAGTGTGTACCTACAGGCAGCAAAGGACTCAGGGTAACAGGTGCATATTTTATACTTTTTAATTTTTTTAATGACGATTCAATACTTTTTGATGATTCTGCGTGAAATAACTAACAATTGCTACTAACGAAAGCTTTAGTGATATCAAGCATAATAATTAACAATTACTAACCCGTTATTAAAAAAATATATCTTTGAAATATGCACCTGCTACCCTCAGTCCTTTGCTGTACATGATGGAAGGTGGTTCCATCTGCTCCATTGATCAGTACCTACCTTTATACTATTTGCTATATATTAGTATAGCAATATTGATATATATTAATAATAATATATATTTGTTTAATAGCCCATTTTATTATAGTAGAAATCTAAAAGTAAGCAATTTGCACTGCACTTTTAAGAACAATCTATTTACCACTCCGAAGATCCTCATCAAAACCTTACCATTTTTACAGGATCAACTTGAAGAACACTCCCACATTTAAATAACTTATTAAAAAAGAATAACTGGAATCAAGCTTTATATGCCGAAATATGTAAACAGCGTGGGCATTTACGAAACAGACTATAGTTAAAGATACTTCCAATTTAATAAAAAAGAGGGGTCAGATAAATGGTGTTGTTTGGCAATAAGTTACTAGATAACCTTTTACCTAGGTAACCTAGGTAATTTTGGGACCTGTCGTAGGCAAAAACCAGATATGACCAGATTTATTTATTAAATTGAGAATATAAAAACCTAAGGCAGGTTTTTTACTGGGAAAATAATTTGCAAGAATTGTGTATACGTAGGTTAATGGAAATTGGCGTACCTACACTAATGTTTTTTTTCTTTCTTATGGAAAATTCATTTGTTCTTACGGTGAAGAAAAATATCTGCAACTCGCGGCTTAGTTATTGACTTAGATATATAGATAGATAAATAAATTTTATTATTTACTAGCTTTTGCCCGCGACTTCGTCCGCGCAGGAGTCGAAAATAGTTAAAATAGGATTATTTTTTGTTGATTTCAAATTAGATTGAGTTTGAAACATGTGTGTCAAAATAAAATGTACTTACTTAATTTAATCAAAAGCACTAAGGAGTTCGAGTCGAAGCAAATCGCCTAAAATAACTTTCTACTCTTTTTTAAACCCGGTAGGTAATTAATTTCGTAAAATCCTTTCTTATCGGATGCCTACGTCATACGAAGAACACACCCTACAAGTTTCAGGTTTCTACGATTTAGGCTGTGCGTTGATCCGTCAGTCAGTCAGGACAAAGAATTTTATATGTATAGAGAAGATAGATTTTGAATGAGATGTATTTTAACTTGGAACACGAAAACCTCGGGTGCACCCAATTCTCTTGGGATGGGATCCAAAATGGGCTATACGTCTAAGTACCTAAAGTTCTAAACCAAAAAAATGAATTCTTCTATTTCTGTCTTTCTAACACAGAGCCAATAATGCACAAAACTCTACGATTACCACATGAGTAAATCTTTAATCATATCGTGATAATTAGTAATTACCTATCTATCATAGTCATCTTTTGTGTTTTTAGGGTTCCGTACCTTAAAAGGTAAAAAAGGAACCCTTATAAGATCACTTTCCTGTCCATTTAAAAAATGAAAAAGGTGTAAAAGTCCTATTCATTTGTTTAGGTATTTTCGTATTCATAACAAAAGATATTTCTTTTAAATTACTTAATAATTAGTATCTACTAACTTTGGGAACTGTGACTTTTGGCAAATTGTTCAAAATTTTATTATTAGGTAGGGCTGAACAGTTGCGCAGAGAGTAATTTTGGCGTATCCTAATAAAAATATAGAGTTTTAAGTGATTCAGTGGCTATCCTATAACAGTTCTATGTTTTAACAAATATCCCGTCTCCGAGATGGTTTAGAAGTTTGGTTAGAAAGCATTATTTGTGCACAGCGCACTTTTGATAAAATCTTAGTCATAACGTTTGGTCAAATACCCCATTTCCGAGACACCTATGAGATTTGGTGTAAAGGCATATTTCATTTGCCGTAATGTCCATCGACAGGTATTAGCCCTTTTGTAACCGTGGTACACCCGTAGTACCACTAGTGGTACTACGGTTACTTTTTCATTACCGTGGTACCCCAGTAGTACCTCTGGTGGTACCACAGTTATAAAAAAATAACCGTAGTACCACAGGTGGTAAAGTAGTACCAGGGTAATAACCGTGTTACCACTCAGTTTTACTCTTACTTACTTGCCATTTGTCGCCGTTATCTAAATTCATTTGTTTTCTGATCTTCATTTGTTTATTTTTTCGATCGTCGTTTGTTTCCGTTACGACCGTCTGTTGTTTATTATTTTCGATCGTCTTTTGTTTTCCTTGGAAATTCTATTCTAGTTTACTAAATAATAAAAAAGTGGTTGAAAATAATTATCTTGGTCCTACTCACAGTAAGAGTAAAACTGAGTGGTAACACGGTTATTACCCTGGTACTACTTTACCACCTGTGGTACTACGGTTATTTTTTTATAACTGTGGTACCACCAGAGGTACTACTGGGGTACCACGGTAATGAAAAAGTAACCGTAGTACCACTAGTGGTACTACTGGGTGTACCACGGTTACAAAAGGGTATTAGCAAACACGACGTATCGCGAAAAAAAAAAAAAAATCAAGTTCCCAGTACTAAATGGCAAGACACCTTTTTTCAGTTCAATGTTCGAAGTTTTCAATCTCTTAGGTTTTACGTTAACGCTGTCAGCTTGAAGTGACGTCTTACCAATCATAGATTAATGAGTATGTTACCAATCTAATCAAAAGCACTAAAGAGTATTGATATCAACTTCGAAGCAAATCACTCCCAAAATAACTTTCTTCCCCTTTTTAACCCCGTTAGGGGATGAATTTCAATAAAATACGAAACACGTGTTCCATTAATTCTGTTAAAGAATGTTTATGCAAAATTTGAAATAGATTGGACTAAGGAATCACGTTGTCCAATACAAACTTTGCCCCCCTTTTTCACTCCTTTAGGGGTAGAATTTCGGTAAATTCTTTCTTATCGGATGCCTACGTCATAGAAAGAACACACCCTCCAAGTTTCAAGTCTCTACGATCAGCGGTTTAGGCTGTGCGATGATCCGTCAGTCAGTCAGGACAAAGGATTTTATATGTATAGATATAGATAAGAAGATAATACATGCATAATATAGCCGTGCAAAGCCGGGGCGGGTCGCTAGTACTTTGATAAAAGAGATCCAATCAAAGAGTATTTAAGTTTTTAATAACCCCAGCACGCCGCTTCATACACATGTTCATACAAAATTGCTGGAGCGTTGTAATGTTCCAAATTCAAAAAACGCTCCTGCATTGGATTTAATTTTCTTTGACCGCGACACTGGCTATATGCACGATAGTAATAATGCGAAGCCATAGTAAAATTATAAATAAAAAAGAGATGGCGCTAGATGCTTCTTTCCGTATGTCAAACTGACAATTTTGACATCATCCCTACGTTCTGTACGTTTTCATGCAAAAATATTATGATTTATTTTTTACGCCAAGAAATATCAAATTTTAATTAGTAACATAAATCTACTTGAAATACCTAAACCTCTTCTGATATTTTCTGAACACATTCGTGAAGATTATGTTAAAATCTGTTTCCTAGTTCCTGAAATTAGACTGCACAAACAAAGGTAAACAAATAAAATCAACATTTTCTGAGATGAATGGTAGTTTCGCGAAAACGAAGAGATGGCGCTAGTTACTTGAAATTAAAAAAAATATCTTATTAAATTAATTACTTTATTTTCTAGTTAAAAAATGTGTATATTGCTATGTATTCTTAAAATACATAAGTGTACAAAATTTTTAAGCAGAACAAAAAGAATAATCAACTAATTTATGATTTTCTAAATTTAAGAAAACCTGAATCGCGCATGCAAGATTTTTTTCTACCGGAGCTATATAAGGTTAGCGAATTCTATAGTGCTAAGATCATTATGGACGTAGAACGCTTACTTCCAAAACTTCGAATTTATTATATGTAGAGATTTATTGTAAACACCAATTTCAAATAACATTCATAATAAAATTAAAACTAACTTCAGATGCTTTGAGGGGCCATTTCCTCTGGAAATGGTCGACTAAACTGAGAGGGTGGACATTAGTGGACAAGCCTACTCCAAGTAATACTTATATGTGTCAGGCACTACATCGTCCTAAATAGCATGAATTAAAAGTTGCAGGCGCTGCCTGTTTCAACCATCTAGTTTTTATGTTTTTCCTTGTAGGTATACTTATACTAATTTTCTAGGTAAAGCCAATAGAAGAAAATTTCCAAATATTTTCGCTACCTAGCTAGTTTTAATTATGGTAAAACCTAATTATCGTCTTTAATAGAGAGCCCTTGTAAATATTATTTGTCTCTTTTACATAGCTTTCTAAAACGTTTGCTTTGAATCTATATAGGTAGGTACTCAAATTATAAATGCACTTTACAAATAATTGACGGTTATTGGGATTGTTTTTTTTTTAGTTTTAAATCAGAATAATAGTCGCAGACTACAAAATATCGTTACAATAGCACATGACAATAGTTCATTTTGATTTGATTTGTGGACCATCGAAAAACTAAAAATTCGAATTTCGCGTGATTACCTTACGACCCAGAACTTCCTCGTATTTCATTCATACTTCTCTGTCAATTTTACAATGAAGGTACGTAAACCCTTAACCTTGGAAATCCATCAATCTCTTTGCTTTTGGCTGCTTGTCCAGCGGAGCGAGCGAGGTAGCGGAGCGGCGTTTCCACCAATAGCGTTCCGAAAAAACTCCGCGTGCGGTGTTTTTATGCAATTCTATTGGTTGAAACCGCTCCGCTCCTGTGGACAGGCAGCCTTTAGGCTAATTAAAATTGAGTCAAATAGAATATTGCCAATAAACTGCCCACTGCAATTTAACCAATTTGTTTACCGATTCTATTTTCATTTGAGAAAACCATTATTACTACCGGAGCTATTGTAATAAACACCTCTTGAGACGTGACAATCAGTGTAGGTAATTTATAGAGGTAATTAATATGCGGACCGACTGTTCACAGGCGCTCATGCCCGGTAAATCCAAGGTAGGTATTTAAGTATTGTATTTCAATTATATCGTATAGAGGCATGAAATACCTACCTACAATCTTGTGAAGTTTAAAGACCAAATTGTTTCCGTTACGCCGAGCTGTCGCTGTCGGTTTTAGGACTTGGTCATATCTAATCTACCCTTTTGCCCCTGTCCCATTATCCGGCAACGGCAGATAGGAACAATTGACCGAAACTAAAACAAAGACGATCTAAACGGGCACAAAAGAAACGAAAATAAAAGAAGATCAAAATAGAAACAAAAGATGGTCAAATCAGAACACTCTATTCTAATAACGAAGGTGGTATTTTATTTTAGTGATTGGATATTTAAATGATTACAATATCGATTACGGGAATCCTAATAAAATAATTTATGTGAGAACCCTGCCTTGTCATTTTATTTAACTTTACGTACCTACGTACCAATAAATAAAAAAATGGTTTCTAAAACCAAACGGCAGGCCAACCAAACTTTCAATGATAAAATTAGCTAAGTCTCTACCTATAGGTATATTTAACCTACCTGTACCAAAACGCAGTGTATCTTGTGCGAACCGAGACGGTAATACTTTAGAAACGTACTGATGGGCTATAAAACTTAGATGGTTCAAACGAACTTGAGCATAATTAGGATATGTTTTACGTAGAAATCGAGACGAAATCACGGACTTTATGTACGCTCCTGTGTTATTTCGGAATTTTCTCTTTACTTGTCCTGTAAGATCTTGTTTTTGTTTAACATGGTCCAAAGCCAACGGGAATACACTGAAGATTTTTAACCCAAATAATAATAAACCCGATAGTACTTTCGGATTAAAATAGTTATCGCCAATAACTTGACTCTTGAATCGTACCTATTGGCGCCCACACCATTTACAGGTCAATTAGCATTAACTCAACCACTAACTAAAGATTTTATTAGAAACTAGCTTTTGCCCGTGATTTCGTCCGCGTAGAAGTCTAAAATAGACCAAGTAATCACGTTATCTCATACAAACTGTGCCCCCCTTTTTCATCTCCTAAGGGGTAGAATTTTGGAAAATCCTTTCTTATCGGATGCCTAGGTAGGTACGTCATACAAAGACCACACCCTCCAAGTTTCAGGTCTCTACGATCAGCGGTTTATAGGCTGTGCGTTGATCCGTCAGTCAGTCAGTCGTTCAGGACAAAGGGTTTTTATGTATAGAAGACTAGCTGCTCTAGAAATTCGATTTCTATGAGTTAAGTTTATAGTATTAACCAGCAGCTGTTTCACCCGCGTAGGTCACAATCCCATGGGAAAATCGAATAAAAAGTGGCCCGCGATCTACTTAACGCGTTTCATCGCAATCGGTTCAGTAGTTTTTGCGTAAAAGAGTAATAACAAACACACACAATCTTTCACATTTATAACATTAGTAGAATTTCATTTGCCCTAATAACAGAGGGACAAACAGGTAGGTATGAATTTGTCTTTAAAACTCATGAATTTGTGTTCTACTGGTTTTTTAATACCCCAGACTCGTCAAATACAGTAATTTTATCTTTTCTTCTTTTAATAAAATACGTATACCTACCTACAAATTATTTAAATGGAATCGGGAACTAATCGTATGAAATATGTACAATCCACGGTCAAAAGTCACTGCCCACCGTAACGTTGACAATCCTGTGCAGCACTATTTGAACATTATAACAACGTAACCTGTGGATAGAACCCACGTCGGTTGGTATAGCGGGTGGCGGCATATACCTCTCAGCCAACTAAAGACATAAATAAATAAATAAAATTCATTTATTTCAGATATTTAAATCCATAATAATAGCTAACATGTTGAAAATAATAATCACACTGAGTACCTACTTTTAATTCAAGTATTTAAGTTTGTGTGTAACGTCTTTAAGAAGGTCGTAACTCTAATACTTGTTGATAGCATTATTGTAGCAAGCTGATCATTTACTTATGACCATTTACTTATTACATACTGTACAATGGTCTAGAAACATGAAACTTTTCAAAGTGTAGGTAGGTACATCGTGATATAACGAGATTGTGAAAATTCTCACCGGATCAGGATTTATGAGATCATGCATGGATGATAATTCTTTACTAGGATTAGAAACATAAAACATATTGGACAGGGTTTTTTTCCTGTAATTTCGATAACTTTTTCGTATTTCGGAAATTTTCCTTTACAATCTTAAGGCCTATCCGCACAGCTCAGTGGCGACACAGTGACGGCACACAGTGACGACAGTTCCGTACCGTACCGTGCCGTGAAGGCCTATCCGCACAGCTCAGTAACGCCACAGTGATTTTTAGTACTCTATCGCAAGGGTTACCATAACTTTCATGCGCGAGTCCAACTAGCACTTGGCCGGTTTTTTTTATTATATTATGTAAAACACGAGAGCGAGCAAAGATAACGACCGCAGCATTTCCGATATTTTGACTGCGGTTATAAGGAAAATAAATGTACCCGGGTCGATCGTCCGAAAAAACGTGATAAATAGGTACGGGCAACACACGGACCAATTCAAGTAACTTTTCGTCGGCCATCTTGACACCGGATCACGGCGAGCGTCGGAGCAACGTCGGAGCAGCACTGACACTGACCAGTACGGATAGTCTAGTACAAAATGTATAAAACAATATCATTTTTCAATAACACTGATGGAAAATCACGGTACGGCACTGTGTCGGTACTGCGTCATCACTGAGCTGTGCGGATAGGCCTTTATTCACCATATAAATATGATTCTAGGTCAATGGCAAGTGTACCCTGTATCTACTTTTATATTTTGACTCATAACCTATTCAGATTCTTTTGATGGACCTAAAATTGTGAAATTTTGTGAATGTAGAAGAAAAATCCAAAAAACATAAAAAAATGACAGTTGAAAAATCCCACCTAACCAATCATGCATCGTTTATAGTTGAGGCCTTGGCTCCAAGTTTCATTAGCACCAACCATACCACTGCAAAAAACGACATGTCATTCGCTAATCACCTGATAGATTCCTAAAATGAAACTATTGAAATTATTTTCGTCCATCTAGCTTCTACTATCCCAACTATTAAAACCTTTTTTTATCAAAAAAGGTTTTAGTAGTTTATCACTACATACATAGATATATAGAAGTTAGTCTATGACTACATAGTATAAAACAAAGTCGCTTTATCTATCCCAATATCCCTTTGTATGCTTAGATCTTTAAAACTACGCAACGGATTTTGATGCGGTTTTTTTAAATAGATAGAGTGATTCAAGAGGAAGGTTTATATGTATAAATAATACATGCATAATATACCCGTGCGAAGCCGGAGCGGGTCGCTAGTTATTTATATAATTAAAATTCAACCAAATAAATACTTAAAAATCCTAAATAAAATACACCGTCAGCGTCGTCGCCACGCGGCATCGTCCCCAAAAGGCTGGCGGGATTCGCTCTCAGAACGTAGTTTGTTACAACTGTTGCAATTGTTCAGGTTGCAAGGAATATATCCTTGCAAGCTTTGCAAAAACGCATTATAACTTTTTGTTAACTTGTAAATCCGTAACTTTGAGACTCGTTGCTTTCTTTCGAGTGAATAAACCGATCTCACACGCATTTTTTTTAAATTAAGTATTCATAATGCTTATGTAAGTAAGTACCTACCTTTACAGAAATTAAATTATTAAGATGAGAAGCACAATCGTTGCTATCTTATTCGTAAGCGAGTAGGTACCTACCTAACTGCTAGCTAGCGTCCATTGACTCTCGTGGCAAGTTGCCATCTCATTGGATTTGCTCTACTCCGAGAACAACGAACGATGTTGCTCTATATAAGAAACATTTTATGTTGTCTCTCGCTGAATATTAAACCGGCGAACAATTCGTGAATTGTTTACTAAAACCAACAATAAATACAGAAACTATTTTATACGTAAGCTTTATTTAGGTTATGTATTAGATTATGTATTGAGCCTGCCTTTTGCAGGGTTATTCAGGGTCTACAGGGGTCGACAAAGCTGAGAGGGTGGTATAGGTTCTGGGCAAGCCTACTCCATCTAATACAAATGTCCCAAGCACTATGGCGCGAATTACAGTGTTGGCGATTTAAAAATTATCAAAATTTCATGTAAAAGGCCAATATTGGGTTATTGATAATTTTCATCCACTCCACCTAAACGGCTGAACCAATTTGTATGAAAGTTTTTGTGTAGGTATATTCGTTAGGTCTGAGAATCGAACACTACTCTATTTTTTTTTCCTTTATAATTTTTTTTTGTATTTGGCAAAACAACGTTTCCCGGGACTGCTGATGTAGGTTTGAAAACAAAATTTTCATAAATAATGTTCGAAAATTCAAAAGTCGTAGAACATCAGAAGTAGCCCTCAAACGTTTTCTCACCTAATTATCAATAATCTTGTTGGTTAACAGATAGGGTAATACTATTTTCTAAGGTTTTCGCGACTTGAACTCAATTTGTTTTTGAACCTGACGTTTCGAGAACTTTGCACATGCAGACTGACTGTGACCATATGGGCATATATGAGACTCAACTGTTCTAAGTTTAAACAAAAAACGGCTGAACCAATTTGTATGAAATTTTTTGTGTATATTCGTTAGGTCTGAGAATCGAGCAGTATTCTATTTTTTTTCCTTTATATATTTTTTTGTATTTGGCAAAACAACGTTTGCCGGGACAGCTGGTGTAGGTATGAAAACAAAATTTTCATAAATAATGTTCGAATATTCAACAAAAGTCGTAGAACAAACATTAGAAGTAGCCCTCAAAAACAAATATATCCGCGAATATATCCGTTAAAATAAATATATAATTATGAGATAGGGTAATATTCCTATTTATTTGACAAATCTTCGCTGTTTAGCTTAATTACCATATTTTGTCAAATTGATGTTTTTACTTTTGTTTAATATTTATTAGGAGAGAAACGGTATGATTTGCAAGTCGAAATGTGTTCAAAACACCAACATTAGCAGATATTATACTAACCTACCTATTAGGTATAATAAGCTTAAATTGAATTTGAAAAAGTGTTTGTGGAGATTATAATATAAAAAATGACTTAGTCCCATCGGCCCCGCTGGCTCTGCCCCGCCAGCGGGGCAGATGGGAAAAAGTGTTGCATCGGCCCCGCTGAACGCAGACGCGGACGCTAGCGGGGCCGATGAAACAAATTAAGTTTCATTTGCCCCGGTATAGGACTTACTTCCATCGGGCTCGCTAGCAGATGGGAAAAAGAGATTGATTCATCGGCCCCGCTAGCGTCGGCGTCGGCGTTTTGCGGGGACGATGGGTAGGTACAGATCAAGTTACAAATAGAGGCAATCAATACTTAGGTTGCCGAAAAAGGAATGTCTGTAATTAAAATGGTTTGTATGTTAATCAGTTTTTATTGAGTGCTCAAAATACATAATATTTTAATAATAAAAAAATACACACAACAAGAACATCACGTAAACATATTTTAATTTTCATAATCATAGATGATAGTCACACAAATTACATTAATCAGTCTTCATTAATGAACATTAATGCCTAAACTGCTGATAGTTTTGTAAGATGAATATAATATTTTAGGTAAACAACATAACATAAAAAATACAGTATTTGACAAAAAATCAATGAGAGCAAACATTAACATTACAAACTTAACTTAAACTACAAACTATCTCAGTGTTTCGAGAAAATGTCTACTGGTTATTGGTCCATTTACAAATTTCAAGATCAAGTTATACTATTTAAATAATGAACAAAACAAAAAAAACACAAAACAGGGACATTACTTAATAAATAATTTCTTAATTTTTAATAGACCCAGCGGGGCTGATGGGAGTAAGTCTAAGATAGTACCAAAAAGTTAAATGCAAACTCAATATTTTCTTAAATATTCTTATAGAAAGTCATACACTGCCTAATGGGACACATCACTCTCCATACATTTGCACACTCAAAGTTCTAACTTTTAATATTTTTTTCATAAATGATCTAACTTTTACAAGAATTAGAGCAGGAATATAAACAATAATTCAGTGATTTTACTTTGACATCTGTTACTTTGACATCTGTCACTTTGACATCTGTCACTTTGACATCTGTCACTTGACATCTGTCACTTTTACATCTGTCACTTTGACATCTGTCACATTGACATCTGTCACTTTGACATCTGTCACTTTGACATCTGTCACTTTGACATCTGTCACTTTGACATCTGTCACTTTGACCTCTGTCACTTTGACATCTGTCACTTTGACATCTGTCACTTTGACATCTGTCACTTTGACATCTGTCACTTTGACATCTGTCACTTTGACATCTGTCACTTTGACATCTGTCACTTTGACATCTGTCACTTTGACATCTGTCACTTTGACATCTGTCACTTTGACATCTGTCACTTTGACATCTGTCACTTTGACATCTGTCACTTTGACATCTGTCACTTTGACATATGTCACTTTGACATCTGTCACTTTGACATCTGTCACTTTGACATCTGTCACTTTGACATCTGTCACTTTGACATCTGTCACTTTGACATCTGTCACTTTGACATCTGTCACTTTGACATCTGTCACTTTGACATCTGTCACTTTGACATCTGTCACTTTGACATCTGTCACTTTGACATCTGTCACTTTGACATCTGTCACTTTGACATCTGTCACTTTGACATCTGTCACTTTGACATCTGTCACTTTGACATCTGTCACTTTGACATCTGTCACTTTGACATCTGTCACTTTGCCATCTGTCACTTTGACATTTGTCACTTTGACATCTGTCACTATGTCAAATTAATTAGCCAAACCGAACCGAACAAACACCTTTTTCTCTCACCAAAAAAAAAAGGGTCCATCTTAAGAAACTTAAAAATTTTTTTGGTCCAACGCCAAACCTCAACTCAACTCAAGTCAAAACGCGTCTATAGTTTTTGACAGCGCGAAGTCAAATCTATGACAACCGTGTAAACGTGAAATTACTAATTTTTGTGTCGCAGTAAAGTAAAGCGAAGTTCGGAGATAGTCACTCTTTAGCTGTTACATCTTGTGCAATTCTCAAAAAAAAAACTGAATTCTGATTTTGATGTGTCCCATAAATTGACTTTTGTTTTTTACGTAATATAAACATATTTTGTTCAAGATAACAATTACATAAATAAAAGCACTGAATTATTGTTTATATTCCTGCTCTAATTCTTGTAAAAGTTAGACCATTTATGAAAAAACTATTAAAAGTTAGAACTTTGAGTGTACAAATGTATCTAGAGTGATGTGTCCCATTAAGCAGTGTATGACTTTCTATAAGAATATTAAAGAAAATATTGAGTTTGCATTTAACTTTTTGGTACTATCTTAGACTTACTCCCATCGGCCCGGCTGGCTCTATTAAAAATTAAGAAACTAGTTATTAAGTAATGTCCTTGTTTTGTGTTTTTTTTGTTTTGTTGATTATTTAAATAGTATAACTTGATCTTGAAATTTGTAAATGGACCAATAACCAGTAGACATTTTCTCGAAACACTGAGATAGTTTGTAGTTTAAGTTAGGTTTGTAATGTTAATGTTTTCACTCGTTAATTTTTCGTCAAATACTGTATTTTTTATCTGATGTTGTTTACCTAAAATATTATATTCATCTTACAAAACTGTCAGCAGTTTAGACATTAATGTTCATTAATGAAGACTGATTAATGTAATTTGTGTGACTATCATCTATGATTATGAAAATTAAAAAATGTTTATGTGATGTTCTTGTTATGTGTATTTTTTTATTATTAAAATATTATTTACTAATAAATTTATTATTTTGAGCACTCAGTAAAAACTGATTAACATACAAACCATTTTAATTACAGACATTACTTTTTCGGCAACCTAAGTATTGATTGCCTCTATTTGTAACTTGATCTGTACCTACCCATCGTCCCCGCAAAACGCTGACGCCGACGCTAGCGGGGCCGATGAATCAATCTCTTTTTCCCATCTGCTAGCGGGCCCGATGGAAGTAAGTCCTATACCGGGGCAAATGAAACTTAATTTGTTTCATAGGCCCCGCTAGCGTCCGCGTCTGCGTTCAGCGGGGCCGATGCAACACTTTTTCCCATATGCCCCGCTGGCGGGGCAGAGCCAGCGGGGCCGATGGGACTAAGTCTAAAAAATAAGGATAAACAGCGTCAACATTTTAATAATTAAGTACGAGTGCTTTCATCGTTAAAATACGTAAAAATTTGGAAAATTAAGTTTTCTCAAACATGCATGGAAATATTGTTTATTATTTTGGGAAACAACATGCGAAGTATCGAATTTACGCGTTAGCGTTAGCACGCCCGCGCCACCGTTTCAACGGTACAACATTGCTGGAGCGCTGTTCCAAATTCAAAAAACGCTCCTGCAATGGATTTGATTCTCCTTGTCCGCAAACTCAACTCCTCCTAGAAAATAATGACAATATTTTATTTCCCTGTGTATTCTTTTGAGAAATAGTATGCCTCGGCGGCAATTGCCTGTCTCGTATTAAAAAAGTCATACTTGACCTACAATTGCTTATTTCCCGGCCTTTGCAATAATGTACTATTAAATCGCAAAAAAATAAACAAAAAAAATCAAAAATGGTTTTACTGTTCGGTATTTAAAATTATTAGGTACCTTGAAATGAACTACCTCTTAAGTTCGTAACTCACAGGGAATAAGGGAGAGGTTGGTAGACAGTCGACAAGTGCGTACAGTCGGAATACCAATTAGCTGAACCCCACGTGACACAGAGCTCACTCGCACATCTGTGAAAAAAATGTAGTATTGTTACCTATTTTGTTATTTTTTTATTTTGTATTGTTTTAAAAAAAACAGAATCAGATAACATTTCTTTACAACCTTACAGATGTGCCAGTGAGCTCTGGGTCACGTGGAGTTCAGCTAATTGGTATTCCGACACATCCTAACTTAGTTTTTAAGACGTTTCTAAGTGATCAATGTATATATACATAAGCATCGAAATGAATAAAGAAATTTGACTTTGACTGTACGTACCTTTAGGTACATAGATCTACTTTACATTAAAGTTTATTGAAGCAAGAGCACGATGATGAAATTTCATTTTGAACTTAGTATTAAGTACACAATGAAATGAAAAAGTATTTCAAAGGTTTCGACGTTTCTTAGAAATTGGCTTGTTTTGTTCAATGTTTTAGGGTTTCATAGCTAAAAAATAAAAGGCAGAGTTTATAAGAAAATAATAAGTTACTTACTTGTTTGAATATTTGTTGATGTTTGCGTTTCGAAAGCAGGTAGGTATTTAGTAAACAAAACAAAAATCCGACCAAGTGCCAGTCGAACTCGCGCACGAAGGGTTCCGTATATGCTCGAAGGTCCCGTACCATGTTGTATAATATGGGAGCCCTACTTATTTTTTTCTGTTTTTAGTATTTGTTGATAAAACGGGAACATAAATACATAATCTGTGACAATTTTAACTGTCTAGCTATCACGGTTCATGAGATACAGCCTGGTGACAGACAAACGAAGGACACTAGACAGTGAAGGCTGAGTAATAGGGTCCTGTTTTTACCCTTTGGGCACGGAACCCTAAAAACTGGAACATATCTAGTATTTTCCTCGCCCTATCGACCGCGTTTACGTCCCACCAAGCTTGTTCGCGGCCGCGATCTATTTCAAGGTCGTATGTCAATACATACCTTTAATAAATTAATTTAAAATTAAAGCTTTTATGGAATCTGATATTGAATACATACAAATAAAAATCTAATGAATTAAAAACAGCTTCAAGGGAAAATGCCTTAAATGGGCAAATGTAGACTTTAACAGTAGGTATTTGTATGTTGTGAGGAAAAAAGCTTGGGGAATTTGATACTGAATACCTACAAATAAACTTGGAATAAATAAAAAACTGCCTTAAATGGACAAGTGTACATTTTAGGAGATTTGCACATTTTGCGAAAAGTATACAGAACATGCACATCTCAGGAAAGTGAGTTGTATGAGTCTCAGCCGTTTCGTGTAGTACCTTGATCAATCTAGTTATTTTTGCAATCTTTATATAGACAATTACTTTATATTTTAAGCTGAAGAGTTTGTTTGTTTGAACACGCTAATCTTAGGAACTACTTATTCAAATCGAAAAAATATGTTTGTGTTGGATAGTCCATTTGTCAAGGAAAGCTATTTTATATTTCGATATTCCCACGGGATCAGGAGTTACGCGGGTGAAACCACCGGAACGCAGCTATTTAAAATATGAAATGACCTTCAAATGTTGAAGGTAAAACCAAGGACGTTGGAAATCAGTCTAATCCTATTTTATGGGTCAAACTAAATTATTGAGTAGTAAATTCAAATAATACTTTGTAATAAATATATAGTAGGTCAGCATTTAGAAACAATAAGAAAGTAAATAAGTAATTTGAACGTTACCATTTTTGTATTTTTATGAAATCGGTCAGGGCGGAGGTATGCTGGAATATAAAATAGGTAAGAATGAAGAAATATTGAAATTAGTTTCATATTTATTTTCCAGGAAAATATAAAAACGTTACTATATTTTATTTTACTAGATATTGGACAAGTAGTCGAAGTTATAAATTACGCAATACTATATAGCGGTATAAGTAAAGTAAGGGAGAAACACATGAGGTTTTTTTACTAAAAAAAAGCTTAATTTTTGTAATTTTTTAAAATCTTTAAGCACGGCAGGCAGCGCCTCTCTTTACAAACTCTACGCACAGATACTTATAGTCTGCCTACCTACCAACGTACGTATCTACTTGTTCATTGCGACGAAGAAAAGTGTTTCCTTTGTGTGAGTAGGTAGATACTTACTTAGGTAAAGTCACAGACACTTTCCTCATTGTAATGTCAATAAATGTATAGTGACCCGTAAAATGCGGTCGGCTCACTTAGTACTTAGACAGGGTCAAAGCTTGAGTACCAGAGTATCAGTACCAGTCAACCGCGTTGATTTTACTTGTAATGTTCCGCTTTGCCACTGAGCATATGTAACGCGATATAAATAGGAGGTAGACTCCGGTTTGTTCCATCCGCGTTCACATGCTGAACGGGTCAATCCATTATCTTACCGCAACTAATAAAAACTGAAAGGAATTTCATTGCTATACGTCCAGCGTTGTTTTATATTACTCGTTCATTTGTAACCATAAAATTTTAAAGCGGATAATATGGAGATATATTTAACAACGTAAACTCGAATCAAACTTGTTACAAGTTTGATACGCTAAGATGAAAGATTGTGGCAAGTTTGACATGCAAGCACATGATGCAAGTATAGTCACATTACCAATTAGCTGAACCCCACGTGACCCAGAGCTCACTCGCAAATCTGTGAAAAACATAATATTTTCCTATTTTGTTATTTTTTTTATATATTGTATTTTGTATTGTATTGTATAGTATATTGCTAAAAACAGAATCAGGTAACATTACTTTACAACCTTACTGATATGCGAGTAAGCTCTGGGTCACGTGGGGTTCAGCTAATTGGTAATGTGACTGTACATGGCAACGTTAAAACAAACTGTCTAGTTATATACGACAAACTTTTCGCCCGATAAATATCGTAATCTTTCACTATAGCGTAGGCACTGCTGACAAAAAAGTAAAACGCATACTCCATTGAGCTTCATAAATCAACCAATCAATGAAAGTTTAATATTCCAGCTATAGGTACCTAGCTGTATAGTATTAGCTATATTACGTAAATAAATTTGGTACGTAAATGGGCTAGACATGCTATTCGTATGATTTCGCTATTCAATTTTCGTGCGTAGAACGTATAGTAAAATAAGGTAACCCCAGTTATTAGTAGTAGCAGCTGAAGTTGTGTGGTACACAAAACTTAAGTAATTATGAGTTTGCCTATTAGGTATTGCGTAGATACCAATTTATTGAACACGCTAGTTAGTTAGCTTCCCCATTGCGTAATTACATAGCTGCGTGCGATCCGTGGCCTACAACGCCATGCGAGATACTGGAAATATTCGTAGGTAGGGTTACCCAACTTTTAAAAGAACCCATGCTTTACGTTATTTCTAAGCCCAAAACACTTTTTAAAAAACTACATATCCAACGCTGAAAGCACAGTGTTCCAACCACGTGCCAAATATCTTTAGCATGCTACATTATTAGAATAAAAATAAAAATGTAAATTGAATAGCTTTTTGCCATTTTTTGTGATTAATAAGCTGTCATTTATATTTAATTTATTATAGAAGAAAATGAGAACGGCCGCAAAGTTTTACTGTTTTCAAATTTCTGAAAATTAGGGAAAATTACTAGTTGAGATTGATAGTCAATGAAAAACGGGCTATACGATAACCTAATACGCTGGCACTGGACAGTCTCGTAGGTATGTGGAACGTACCCCTATGGCCGTACAATCCACGTTCAAAAGTCTCTGCCCACCGTAACGTTTACAATCCTGTGCAGCACTATTTGAAGATTATAACAATGTAACCTGTGGATCTAACCCACGTTGGTTGGTGTAGCGAGTGACGCCTTATACCTACCACTCGGCCACTCGGCCAACTAAAGACATAGTTGAAAATAATAATCACACTGAGTACTTTTATTCAAGTATTTAAGTTTGTGTGTAAAGTCTATTAGAAGAAAGTCGTAACTCCAATAATTGTTAAAAGCTTAGTATTACCCCCGAATATTGAAAGGCTACTTAATCTTAAGTGGCGTTTAAATTGAGATTTAAGTGTTGAATAGAAAGCATACACTTAACGTCAATTTAAAAGTAGCCTTTCAGTATTTGGGGGTTATTGTAGCAAACTGATAATTTACTTATGACCCATACTGTACCTACCTATGGGATGGGCAACCCTATACAACTTCAATTATTTAGACTTCATTCAATTCTCAACCTACATGTTACGGCTACGATTATTTACGTGGATATATAGCAGTACATATAAAAATCTCTATAATATAAAATCATGACGGGCTGATACATCAACGCACAGCTGAAAGCAATGGATGGATCTGGCTAAAATTTGCTATACAGCTAGCGACGTAATTATTCGCTAAGAGAGAAGTTGTATTGAAAATTATTGCTAAATGTTGTTGTGTCTACCGTTTATAGGTGAATTAATTGCCTAAATTTTGATATTTTAAGACGAAAATTCTTTGTTGTTCTTGGCCTACCCAAGTTTAAGCCAATAAACATCTATGCCATCTTTTCCGTTTTTAAATTATACCGAAATCTAGTTCAATATTTCTCCTACAAATAATGCACACAATAAATCAAAACCACAATTTCCCATGCAATGATTAACAGTTTAGACTACATGCGAAATAAAAAGACAATTTGTTTTTGAAATGCATTTAGGTCCTATTAGCACCTAAATGCATTTCCTCGAAATTCTAGATAATTACTGAAAGTATTCCGGCGAAACTTATAACTAAAGTAAATAAATAATAATAAATAATAAATATTGCAGGACATTTCACACATCGCCATCTAGCCCCAAGTTAAGTAACTAGACTTGTGTTATGGATGCTAGACAACGGATATACTACTTATTATACTTTTCTTTTGTAAATATATACTTATAATGCATAGACAACCAGACCACAGACAAATATCTAAGCATAAATACTTGTCTGAGGCGGGAATCGAACCCGCAACCCTTGTGTTTGCAGTCCGGCATGGTAACCATTGTGCCAACTGGGTCGTCAACCCAAATCATAAACATATCTTTAGTTAAAATTGATGAATAAGTAGCTATCAAAATTTAAATAAAATGTAATCCAACATTATATGGTCTTAATAAGACAACATTGTTTCAGTGGGAGTTCATTCGAGGGCCAGTGGCAGAATGGCAAGAGGCACGGTCTCGGCGTTGAGACGCGGGACCGGTGGCTATACCGCGGCGAATGGACGCAGGGCTACAAGGGTCGCTACGGAGTGCGCCAGAGCATCATCAGCAACGCCAAGTACGAGGGAACCTGGGCCAATGGACTGCAAGATGGATACGGCTCCGAAACATACGCCGATGGCGGTTAGTACATACCTATAAAATCTATCTATTCGATATTATCTCATTTTACTCATTGCCAAATTATTCAGATAAAAATACATACTTACGTTTTACTCGGCGGTATTGACGGCATTCTTAGTGTAGACGATTGCTAGCATACAGTGCTCAATTATAATCTAATTAACGGCAAGACAAAAAATCTGTCTTATAAATAAATAAATAAATAAAATCTTTATTGTAACACAAAAAATATTTACATCTCAAGTTTAGCCCTACCAGCTGCTTTAGCGTAAGCTGTGTTACAGCCGGCAGTTCATTCCTTACACTAATTATACATTATTATTTTTTTAGGTTACAATAGTAACTAAAATAAGAACCTATTAGAAATTATTATTATATTCTGTTCGGTTACAGTTTGTAATCTAAATAATATCACTCGATTTCTTCAGAACCTCTCCAAAATGTGGCAGATGGTCTCTGTAACTATGTACATACTATTATCTAAAAAGTAGACTTGAACTGTTGATTATCCTGAATTGTGCCATTTGTTTTCACTGGTAACGACTGGGAATTTTTTTTCCACTCGTTCCCAGTGGGTTGCTAGATGGGAACAAGCAAATTTTAACAGTTATCTCCCAAATTTTAAATTAAGTAATTATATAGTGCCTGAAAATTCATCTATTACATAGTAGTGGCATAGTCGAACCATTGAGCACTACAGAGATTCTACGAGTATTGTTATACAGGGTGAATTTTTTATGTGGGCCTTCAGGGCTATATCCTAAACTATAAGAGTTAGCGAAAAATGCTGAAAGGAATTGTAAACCCGATTTTGACAAAAATGAAAACTGCATCATTAGATTTTTGGATAAATCATTACCCTAGCCAGGAATCAAACCTGTTGATTTTGCTAAAAAAAATAATCATCCTATATTTTTATACCAATCGATAGTCCTGCTGATATAGATCAATTTTTGGAAACAAACATAGTATGGCAAATCAAAGGAAATAGCTCCTTTTTGTAGTTTTCTAGTTTACAAGGGAAGTGATATTTTTCAAACTTTTTTAAAATGTTCTAAATTCTCTACATCACATAAAACTTTTTTGTGCAGCAGTTTGTTACGTCATCAGCCATACCCCCTCACTACATTTTTTATGGGACAGTAGTATGAAAATTACAAAAGACTACAAAAATTAGCTATTTCCTTTGATTTGCCATACATATTTGTTTGAAAGGATTGATCACTATCAGTAAGACTATATCCATATGTATAAAAATATAAGCGATTTTTCAAAATCAACAGGTTTGATTCCTGGCTAGGATAATGACTTTTTCAAAAATAGAATGATGCAGTTTTAGGCATTTTTCGCTATCTCTTATAGTTTAGGCTATAGCCCTGAAGGCCCACATAAAAAATTCACCCTGTATATGAGTAGGTAGGTACTTACCGATTAATTATTCCTTTTGTGTCCCGAATACCTGCAAAAGGAAATACACACAGTAGAAATTTAATAAATCAACATCATAAATAAAAAATTAACTGCTCCTACCAAATGTACATCATCCACACATTTGCTGCAATCTCGAGGTGCCATTCTGTTCACCGCTTCGAAGATCCCCGTCAGATTCTCACCTAATTTGATTTGGTATGCTTTGAGGTACTTTTGCACCAAGAAAAAAAAACATAAAAATCGGTTCATAAACTATTAAGTTATAGCCGAACGCGCATAAATAATCGCAGTCAAATTGAGAACCCCTCCTTTTTTGAAGTCGTTTGAAAAAAATAATTTAATAGGTAACTTTTAGTGAAAATTAGATACAAGGTGGATAGTGGGAAACAAAACACGCGTAATGAAATACCATAATGCTTTTTTCATTCCGTGCCAAATGACAATAGTTTTACCAACCTCGTTTACTTTCAACCTTGAAGACATATTAAAAACCATTTGCTTGTATTATATTTTACGTCGGCAATAACGTAGCTGTGCATATAGGGCCGGGAAATAACGTCACTACACATTTCCTCGACACACCGATGTGTTGACTCATAATCCCAATAAAGATTAGTCATTCACAAAATTATAATGATGAATACAGAGTCTTACTTCACCCGAACCCAGTTCTAAATAAGAGAAATTATTCTTTGATTACAATCAAGCAGCTGCCCGTAACACGCGCGCTGCGTCGTTTCATTACTTAAACATTCAAACGCTATGGGTCATTCATTCCACGAATATCAAACCCAAATACCTTTCTTCATAGGTATTTCAACAAACTAAATATACTTACCTACATATTATTAAATATACTCTCTTACACATTTCAAGTTATTTATAATAGGTCCGAATGATCGATAAACATTCAATTAGTATTTAATGTAATTAGATAACAAGGTATTGTAGGCACAACTGACGATGCTCGTATGGAGACGTAAAATTAACTACCACCTTTGCCAAGACTATGACATGTATAGATATGTATGACACATTCTATGAATGAAATTATCGTGGATGATGATGACGTAAATTCGAGTTCCGGATGATAGAGTGGAAAGCCAAAGCTGTTTTCAACAGATTACTAGGTGAATGATTGGAGTAAGCGGGCTTCTTTGTACCGCGCCGCCAGCGACCGCGCGGCCCTCGCTGTTTAAATATAGCACAGGCACGCCTCGGCCGACACAATCATGTCGACCACTCATTTAACACTAACAATCCTCCAATATAAAAATGAAATTTCAAAACAATCGATTTTCTGAAAGCTTCCAGCATTCAACAGAATCGTCTAGTCTAACGCACAAATAAAAATTCTTCAATTTATTTTAATGTATTATAAAAAACGCAAATATTCAGAATTGTTGCATCGATTCCAATATTTATTTGATAACATATTAAAATTATTCTATTATTCACCCGTATGTAACAGGGGCAGGTCAGCTAATGTTGGATGTAATATAATGTGTGTGCTTTCCAAGCGCGGAGGTCACGCACGCATTTGTTCCAATTACCGACATTAGCAGTTGCTGGAGACAGTTGTGAAGCTTTTAAGCTAATCTAAGCTAGGACAACTGAATATCTATATCAATTATCACCATGTAGTCGCCATGCAATCGGTATAGAGCAAATATTTTAAGTCTTTCCATGGTCTTTCCACGAATTCTGATTCTTTGCGAATATACCTATTGCACCCTTGTGTCTCAACCCAACTAGCACAAACTAGTTGCTTAAGAGCTTTGGAGCCGATCCGATTATTTCCAAAGGCGCCAAGCTCAAGCGCCAGAGCGTGCACTGCAGACCTTATGCAGCAGCTTTGCACAGCTTTGCTACAGTTCCATTAGAACTTCATAATAGTGGCATAAAAGCGCCACAGGATCTGCAACTAATAATTAACACCACACTAAAGCGCTTATTGAATGAATGACAGGTTTAACTGAACGAATAAACGATCACTGATCATTCACCATGTCTCTCATTTATTAAATACATCTGTTGTTCCTGAGTCAGACATTACTGAATACAAATAAATAATAAGTGAGGTGTTTTTGAGCGATATTTTGTATTATATGCAAGTAGTTAAAAATGCAGATCAGTTTATCGTGCATATAGTTGATATTATTGGTATTTTTAACGCGCCTCAATAATTACCTCAGAATATCGTAAAATATGTAAAATATTATTATGTAAATAATATATCACATACCTACACGATATTGAAATTACATACTTGACTACATTTTCAGTAAGTTGTTGGTTCTATATTTAATTATAATGTTTTACTAAAAATTGTGAAAAAAACCTATAAATTTCTCAAGTAAAGATAAATAATTGTCTTGTAAACATGGCGTCTATGAGAACCAGCTTTAACTTGCAGCTTCAACCTTAATACTTCCTCTCTGCGCGTCTAAGCGTTAATATCGCTATTAGTAACACAGTCGATCAAATTGCTACTTAAGTCTGCGCAAAAGTACAAATCACTTCTGCAATAACACTGTCAGTGGCAGAACAGTGATAAATATATCTTTTATACAGTTCCGTTGAAAAGTCTGCAATTAAAGTCTTTATGCACTTCTGAAGCGTACAGCAGCGCGGCGGCAATAGAAGCTTTTTAGCAGCTTTAAGCTTTAACATATATGTTTAAAAACTCTTTTAAAGCTATAGACAGCAAATGGGTTGTAAAATGAACTCTTATAAAGCCTAGAGTGGCATTTGGTTCAGTTTCTGCTACCCCAAGTGATATTTACAGCTATGAGCAGTTACGGAAGCAATAGTAGAACTTATAACAACTTTCTGAACCCCTAAAGCCACAGACGACATCATCTGGCTACTGTACAACTAAAAGTTGCAAAATAGGCCGCTATTTTCACTAGTGTGCTAGTTGGAAAAGCCTCTATTTGGCACCCTTATTTCAAAAAGGTACTACGGAGATTTATAAAAAAATATGTGTCATGTATTGGGTCGTTTTAAGTTGCAAATGTTTAATCATATAACCCTTTCGGCCGCCATGGTAACCGAGGTTTATAACTCTTGTAATTATCTTTAATCGAAAAATCGTAGATTCATTTTTAAAAAATCTCTTCATTTTGAATCGTCGCTCGAAAACAGATGACGTCGTCTGTGACTCCGTAAATGTGTTTTTTTGTACTAATTTGTACTGCAGAAAAAAAGGTTGAGGCAGTGACGTCACAGTCATGGCCGCCGCGTTTCAAGCATTAAACAAAAGACAAATATCGCTTATTTATTTGGAATACTTTTTTTTGCACTAAAATATAGGCTCAATGTAAGGGTTGTATTTTTCCGGTAAAATGTACTGCTGGTTTAGCTGTGCCGTTATGACATCAAACATCAAACATTTGCAATATATCCAATAATTTTTTTACTTAATAACCACCACTGGCAACAACTTAATTACTTCGAAAAGTAGTTTTTTTACATAGAGGTTAGCGTTAGCGCTCGTATCTGATGGTAGATGACGACGTGGTCTAAGGTGTAGCACGCTTTCCTATAACACATCTGTTCACTTGCGACTTGAAAACCCTGAAATTGTAAAGCAAAGTTAATAAAATTAAGTAAATGTATAATTTATAAGATATAGCAAAATTTTCACCATCTTCCATCACTAGCATTCATACATAAGTACTATTGAATATTTATGAATGTTAGGGATAAGTAAACTACTCTACTCACGATAATAGTGTGTTTATTCATGAGAATGTTCGTTTTGTTTGTTATTCAATTTACCTACGCATAAACCGTATTTATGTCTAGGTTTATGTGTAGGTATAGAACAGGGCGTTGAGGCATAGACACATATAGATTGTAAGACTAATCATGGCTAATTGGAACGTTACCTATTGCAAATAGGATATTATATGAGTCAGAGATCCCTTTAAGAACGACCTTCATCGAGCTGTTTAATGGATGGAAAGTATTTTATATCAAACTAGCGACCCACCCCGGCTTCGCACGGCTATATTATGCATGTATTATACATATAAACCTTCCTCTTGAATCACTCTATCTATTTAAAAAAAACGCATCAAAATCCGTTGCGTAGTTTTAAAGATTTAAGCGGTCAAAGGGAAATAGGGACAGAGAAAGCGACTTTGTTTTATACTATGTAGTGATTAAATAGGTCGATGTTGCAATGGGTTGTCTAAAAATTTAAGTCCAGAATATGATTTATTAACAATTTATTTTTTTGTTTTGTTTTTTAAACCTACCACTGGTTTGTTTAAGTGACATATTCCATACCAATCGAAAGTATGAAGCTTATAGAATATGCAAACGTTAAGTTAACTATTTTTTCTCGTCACAACTATTAGGTAGGCAGGTAAATCGAAAATAGTCATTGGCACTGATCTGGTAAATTAAAGTTAAGTTAAAATAATGATTATGGATTTCATTGGTACGGAATTTGTCTATTGACCAAACCAGTGAAAAGTCCAAAAACCAAAAAATATAAAATAAACTAATCATTCTGAACTGAATTTTTTAGGCAACCCATTTGCAATATATTTATTGACCTATTTAATCTTCTATCTATAATATAAAAATCAATTGCTGTTCGTTAGTCTGGCTAAAACTCGAGAACGGCTGGACCGATTTGGCCAATTCTTTTTTTGTTGTGTTTGTTGTAGTCCAGGGAAGGTTTAAACGGTGAGAAACATCGGACTTACGCGGGTGAAACCGCGGGGCGCAGCTAGTTTGATTAAAATACTTTTCATCCAGTAAACAGCTCGATGAAGGTCGTTCTTAAAGGGATCCCGTACTATATTGTATAGGTATTATATTTATGTTGTAGCGAGTATAATTACATCAGCTTAGTTTACCTAGACCTTCTCACATGAACGAATTATCACGCTTCATTTGTTTAATAGTACTTGGTTAACCACTCTCATATTATACCTAAGGACGGGTCATTTCATTCAATTAAGTATATTACTGTATGTTATGAAATTACAGCAGTTAGATACATACATTAGGTACTTAGTTGATGAATTTCGACGGGGAAATGAACAACCTATTTATTACCACGAGGTTTTCTTTATAAACTTTACGTACGTAGACTTGTACAGTCAGCTGCAATATTGCAGCCTTCAGTAGAGTTCGAAAATTACTATTATTGGAATGTTTGCATTCTAATAATTTTTGTTTGATTATTGATGAGTTAGAAGACTTTTAAAATCACCTAAAGCAGGTGTCTAGAATCTTGCTTGTGTTGAAAACATTCCTATAACAGCCGTTTTGGAGCTCTACGGTAGGTCTGCAATTATGCAGCCGACCGTACATATGTATATTGAGAGATACTCAATTATTTGAGCTGGTTATATGGATGAAGAGTTTGATTTAAATGTTAAGGCAGTTTTTGATTTGCAATGAATTAAAGAGCTTCTACAACAAATTCAGAAAATTATGCATTATAGCAACGAACAATCATGCAAAATTTAAGTTACTGGTCTAAAACGTTCTCCTGTCAATTGGGAAAAATGAAATGAAAGATGATATGGAATTAAAGGATGCATTGTAATATTTCAGGAACGTACCAGGGTCAATGGATGCGGGGTCTGCGGCACGGGTACGGCGTGCGGACGTCGGCCCCGTTCGGGCTGGCGTCGCACTACCGCGGCGGAGGTGGTGGCGGGGGTGGTTCCCGCGGTCACCGGGGGTCTACGTCTTCCTTGGCGGAGGCCGGCGCGGACCCCTCGGAGCGGCGTACGACACGTATGGACGACGCCCGTGGCGGGTTCGTGCTCACCGTGCGCTCCGACGCCGCCGCCGCCGGACGACGGTCATCACTCGTCGAAAAAACTAAAAAAGGACTGCTATCAGTGAGTGTCGCTGTCATGTCCTTGTGTTTGTGCCGTGATATCAGTGTCAAACGTTAATCCCGTCCGAGTGTGAATAAAGTGTTGTTTACGTAGCCATTAGTGCCTGCACTGGCACACATACCTTTCCTATCTCTTCCTACTTCAAACTCTAGACACCCAAAAGTGTAGGTAGAGTTTGGGTGGTAACTAGTATTAAACAAACGTTATCCTTGTCCTAATCCTCAATGAATCTGAGTCTGGAATCTAAATTTTGAGGTAATCTGTAGATCTTCTCCGTAATAGTTTATCTTCAGATTGCCCCAGATTTTACATCCAGAAAAAAAACAAACTGTTCACAAATACACTTCTACCATTTAATATTTCCTCAGTCATAAATCACATTATTTAAAAACTATTTAAACCTAAAAACACGACAAAATTTACCTGGGTATACAAAACTAAAATAACATTTGAATATTACCTACCTAATAACGTTAAACGTGCGTTACACGCAACATAGACAAAATGAAAGTTAAAACTATATGTACTAAATGCATGCTTATCATTTAGCTTAGACCCGCCACAGATTTTCTATAAAATTCTAATCTTCCAGTAGTGTACCTACCTACCTACCTAGCTGTGCTTGTTGGTCCGAACTCAGAGTCGTAGTGTAACATAGTAGAATGTTTATGTAGCGTGCTATCATCTGCCGATAGGTAGCGCTGATAGAGTAAATGTAGGTAGAAATAACTTGTTAAATTGTGGTCAAATATGTAACTAAGGCAATACGTGATTTCAGAAATTGCGCAGGCAGCGCAGCGCCGGCGACCTGGACAAGCACGGCACGGGGTCGGTCCGATCCGGGGGCTCGGGGGGCTCCGCCTCTTCGTGGGTCTCCTCCGTAGAGAGCTCACATTCTGCTATGACCCACGCTTCTCTGCACACAAACTCAAACACAAGTTTTGTTGTCGAGGTGGGATACCTACTTTACCCAACGAATTGTACCTACTATAAGATGCTCTCTCGCTATGAACTCGCTTTCCTATTGCACGATACTGTCGCTTTCTATGTTCAGACAGTGTCTGGGCCTTCCACCCCCGGGTCCCGAGCTTAGAATTAACATATCGTGGCGGGTGAATCAGGCTTTATGACTCGTCTGGCTTATGATTACGACATCATTATCTCGATATGAATATTGTTCGTTTCGATTTCTATTAAGTACCTATACCTACTCATATATTTTAGTGTCATTGACGAGTGGCACCTGGTAGCCAATTTATTACGACATGCCAATTGAGTCACAAAGTTTTAAATATAGGAAACAATAGTGAAAATAGACAAACAATGCTCGTAAAATAGCTATTTGACGACGGAATTATTTTAGTTTAGTGGTCCTTCTCGTAGTTTACGACTGTGATTTGTAGAAATAACAACTTTATTAGAAACAACATTAACATATAATACCAAGATATTTCTATGTTATAATAGATATAATGTTATGTAGAATGTTATTATTATTTTATGGAAAAAATCTTCACGTCTCACAGCTTCTGTCAACATTTTTGATTAGGTACTTAAAGTATATTAGGGGGGTACTGGGATCAATAATAATAATAAATCCTAACACATTATAAAATGCAGCGTAGGTAGATTAGTCACTTCTCATAACAGCACGACACAAACATAATACAAATTGACAATTAAGTTTCCTCCTTGTTTATTTTATACCGACATACATGTTTTGTACTTATTATCCACCTGCTTAACCTGCCACTACCTGGTAGGTATTTTGGCCTTATTTTAGAAAACTAAAATATAACATTTGAAAATAATTCTAATATAAAAATTAAATTAGAATAATCCCACCACAGGGTAAGGCCTCCCTCTCAGTGGGGTTAGGCAGTAAAACTAAGAGTACTTGGGTACTCCAGATTGGCGAATGTCCCATGCATTCGAACCATGATGAGTTCTAGATCATACCATGTTTGAAATATTCAAAGTAATTTTAAGGCTCTATATTTTACAAGCATGAAGAAGAAAATATGAGCACTGATTATGAAAATATGGGCTAAGATGTGGGTTCACAGTAAATCTTTATAGATATCTAAAAAATATGTTAGGCAAAAATTATTGAAATAACTTACATACTTAACAGAAATAATATAATAATGTATTGTTGTTACAGGACGAACATTTGGATGCCGGTGTCACAGAAACATACTTGGGTGAATGGAAGAATGACAAGCGTACGGGTTTCGGTGTTAGTGAGCGTAGTGATGGTCTCCGATACGAGGGTGAATGGTTTGCGAACAAGAAGTACGGCTACGGCGTGACGACGTTCCGTGACGGCACTAGGGAAGAAGGGAAGTACAAGAATAACGTACTCATCACAAGCCAAAAGCGGATGTTCCTCATGCGATCAGCCAAATTCCGAGAACGTGTTGATTCAGCAGTGAATGCAGCGCAAAGAGCATCTAAAATAGCATTACAAAAGGCGGACATTGCCATCTCCAGGTCAGTTTAATACTCTTAACATACTTTATATTAACCCACGCATGACTATTTCGTTCACATTTTGTTGTTGAGTCAAACATGCTTCACCAACTTCAGAACAAAAATAAAGACCAACTTTCATTCGAAGAAATCTCTGAATTCACTTATAAACTTTGTGAATCGCCTTTTACAGAGCACAGAGTTTTAATGAATTTACATAAAAATATGATAAATCATAATTATTGAATGATTACTTTTTTTTGTTGAATAATAACATTGATGAAGCTTACTTATTGTTACAGAACCGCTACAGCTCGAGGTAAAGCTGAACAAGCCGATGACTCGGCAGACCAAGCAAAAGAAGACTGTGATATAGCGCAAACCACTGCAAAGCAGTTCGCCCCAGATTTTAAGCACCCAGGTTTCGACCGAATAGGATTAAGAGAAAAATATAGACAAAAAGCTTTTGATGCACAAGTTGCAGCACCCGCGCCTCAAGAATCTGATAAGATACTTGACGGAAAGAGCATTCCAAATCATATCCCTCCGATACATTCGCAGCTTCCTCAAGCTAGTCAAATTCCTAACATGATGCCTTCAATGCCTTCTAGAAGACCCTCGACACAATTCCCTAAACCCATGCAGCAAATGCAGCAACGGTTACCGAACAACACAAACTTTAACACTGATAGCAGAACACTAGGTCCTTCCTATGACCCGTACAATGCTCCGAACCAAGACACGTGGGCCTCACCTAATACACAGCCCGGTATGACAGATTATCAAAACTCTTACAAGCAAAACGATCAAATGAATGCATACGGCCCCTCGATTCCCGGTGGAGCACAACCACCTCAACGATTAAATAGACAAGACGCTTTACAGCAACAAAACATAGACCCAAACAGCCAACAATACGGTAACCAAGTAAGAAGATTATCGTCAGCAATGAGACCGACCTTAACTCAAAATAGAGCCCCTCCGCAACAAGAGTGGAGTAACCCACAGGCACCCATGAGACGACAAAGCATATTGGGACAACCGACCAATTACAATACTCAAGAAAATACATATGTAGATACTAGAACTGCCGCTCAAGGTAACGATTTCCGGACCGGAACAGTGCACTCCGAAAGCACGCTCGATAGACAAGCTTTGAATGCAGACCCTCAAGGCTATCGGCAGATGGACCAGCAAGGTTATCGTCAACAACCAGATCAAGGTTATCGACCATTGCCCGACCAAGGTTACAGACAAGGACCGGATCAACAAGTTTACCGACAACAAACCGCTGACAATCAAGGATATCGACAACCCGGCCAATTCGAACAGGAAGCTGTAAATGGATCCATGCGTCCACCCGGATCGCGACCATCCATCGACTACTTCGATCACTACAAAAGACCGCCGAGCCGAGACTCGAGTGTGGACCGGTACGGGCGGCGATCACGGCAGCCTTCAGTGGAGGCGGCGGCGCCGCCGAGCTCAGGCTCTCGCGCGGGCTCGATGGCGCCGCAGCCACCCGCGCCGTCGCGGCCCGCCTCTCGCGGTGCAACGCCTGCAGGCAACGGACACTTAGCCTCGGGTCGCGGCTCCGTCTCCCGAGCCACCTCCAGAGAACAACCCTTCGAAGATTCACTTCTAAGGAAGCGAAACCTCGGACAAGATATAGCTCCTTCTCCATATCAGCCAAAACGAACAGAAAGTTTGTTTGTGGCTCAAAATGCGGTCTCACCACCACCGGCGCCGGCGCCTAGCGGAGGGGGAGGAGGTGGGGGACGAAGGGTAAGTTTAAAACCCAAAATTCCTGCATTTAAAGTGCTCCGTAAATAAGTATTATAACATATTGTAATAAAAACTCACGCATAGTAAATAAACACGTATTTTGGTGTTTAAAAGTATTAAGTAAATTAGAGGAGAAACGTAACTACAACATACTTCGTTCTCGCAATCGAACTATTTTTCAGCGAGGTCAAATTAACTAAGAATAATTTTTCAATGGCATAGCATAGTTTAGACAAATCCTGATAGTTTTTATTGTAGTTTCTTAATTGTCATGATTTTACCCATTTATCGTTATTAAAATAACAAAAAATCATTGATGATGCAAGAAATATGTTTCTTGAGATACGTAGACCTAAATGCTTATTCCTTTACTTAGGTACATTACAACAGACTGTTCAAAGTTCAAGTGCAAATACAAATGACAAAATTGTTAATTTTTAACATCCTCGTATATTTTGAGTTTTACGAGCATGACTTAACCGGAACAATATTATTTTCCACGCTAGTTAAACTAAATCGTAAAGGCACTTGCAGAATCGTTGCAGAAGTATCTATTTATAACCAGCAGTCGTAATAGTTCATTTAGTAACAGATACTCGTTCGTAACGCCGCCACCGTATCGACAGTCACATCAATCAAATCATCGATAGGTGTTAGGTGCCTATATGATTTAATTATGTATATAATGTACTCGTATTTTAATAGGTAGGTACCTGGTATGTATGTGTGCGTTAGGCGGGCGAATGTCGCGGGCGGGATGAGCGGCGCGGGCGCAGCGGCGGGCGGGTACTCGCTCAGCCCGTTCTATTTCTAAATTGAGACAGTCACTCGTTGCCGCTTTCCGCGTATCACCTCTCCGCTATATTTAACTGAAAAAACGTTCTCGCATCTGATAAAATCTTTCACAATTAGTTCACTTTTAAAACAATAGAATTTATTAATTGACGACGCGATAAAATGTGCTATAAAATCGTAAAGAATGTGATGCCCTTGTGACCTGTGAACTTAAAATAGGACAATTTAATTTAAATTTTCGGTAGAGACAGGCGATAGTTAGTTATTTAATATGTGGTACCAAGGCGAGGACGAGGAAGAGGAGGAGGACCTCATGTGTTCGCCGGCGATCCTCGCGAGGCGCGCCTCCGAGAGCTGGATCAATGTACCTCCCGTCGAGGTAAACATTGCCTGTCAATATTAACATCGAAACATTCGTTAAGATGTAAAGATGTTTCGATTTTGTACATTCAAAAATATCACGTCGCCATTGTGAGACAAATACTGATGTTACAATTAGATAAACTTGTAGGTGTTGGTGTTTTGACATTCGTTATGCTGACGTCAACATAAATTATTTAACAAGCAAAAGACAGCTAGCACAAGTACTGAGATAAAAAAAAAAAAAATTAAATCGAATTCAAATTCAGTTTTTCAAATTTATAGTATTACTTAAATTTCAAAAATTTAGAAGTTTTTGTAGTTCTGTATAATTATTAGATTAATACCACGAGAACTTCAAAATTTACGGTGAAATAATCAAAAATGACGTGTGTGTGCAGATGTTAAGCACACCACAGACCCTACAGCGGAAGAAATCTCTGCCGGACGTGGCGGGCATGCCGCGTATGCCGGACGGCGGAGGTATGTCGCGGGAAGAGGTCTCCGCGTTAGGATCCGCACGTCGCGAGGAGGTGCGCCGGATGTACGAGGAGACTGAGAAACTGAGGGCCAATCCGCTCCTCTACTTAGTCAGTCCACAAGTCAAGGTACATTAAATAACTATCTGTCTTCCGATTTACTCAGCTAAGTAAGAACTCGTAGTAGGATAATACGCTACGAAATTTTAGCATGCTACGACTAGCATGGACCCTAGAACGTAGTGTAGTGCAATAGCGCTACTATGATAGCTCGCTACGAATGCTACGATTTATAACCAATACGGATTTTTATTACTTTTTTTATCGTACACAGCTGCAGTAGTTTATTTTTGAGATGTTAATAAATCACAGATTTTTCACTCTCATCGTAAATGTTTTCATTTTAAACAAAGACATGCGTTGAAGTCTTTTAAAAGTAAAACACTCGTAGTAGTCGAGGGCTACGGAGACGTAGCAAGCTACAGCCATATGAGTTCTCTACTCATGTGCTACAGCTACGGCTACGATGTACTTGACCCTACCGATAACGTAGCGTAGAACATTAGCGCTACGATTCGTTTTCATGCAGACTTATCGTTTTTGTTGCAATAATCTGCTACATTTTTTTAACGTGATAACGTCTAGTAAATTGATGGAACACTTGCATTCACAAAAAAAGTGTAATGTTCCGGTAACATGACGCGTCCCGTTCCCGGAACGGGACGCATGACATCATGGTAACATAAGAGTATTTAATAATAATGTCGCTCTTCTGGGCTTGTACTAAACTTGAACTTGAACTTGTGTTATGGTGACGAGTAGACGAATATAAGACTTTTATAGAGGAAAAAAAAGAAAAATAATGAAAAAATTAGAAAAAAATATTCATAAAGGAATAACAAAAAAATCTCAATTTTTCATCGTGTTCTTATGACGTTATCACGTAAAATTATCGTCCGTAATCCGACTTTACAGACAACCATTTTTTTAGAATTGTGTGTTTTTGTGTTTCATCGTACATATTGTCTGCGTGAAGTGTAAGTGCTTATTGAATGTTTCCAGGACTGGTTCTCCCGGCAGCAGCTCGTGATCCTCGTGTTATTCATCAACATCACGTTGGGCATCATGTTCTTCAAGCTGCTTACGTAGCGTCGGCATGCGGCGCCCGAGCGCCTCTACATATTTTTTCACTATCTTTTGTAAATATTTGTAATTTTTGAACCAACATAGTTTTAATTTTAATACGCAAAATTTGTTTTCTTTTTATTTATATATATATTTTACAATATTAAATTTCGCGACTTTTCGTAAACAACTTCGGTTTGCTAGTTGTATCTTCTTTGGCGTTGTATACGTAAGTGTGTAATGTATGAAGAAAGTTACAGTAAAATTACCGTTATAATTTGATGATGTTAGTGCGAGAGCGGATTCCCTTGTGTCCCGATTGTTGGTTATCGAATGTAAGGAACGCGAGTTGTTGAATTTACACGGACCTGCATATTGTAGGTTAGTTAAATCTTTGTCGCCTTTGTTTTTATTAACGAACCTTTAGCGTCGTTAAATTATTCGAATTCGGAATTTTCGCGTAAGTATGTTAAAAAACGTATATTCCGACGACTCTGAAATAAGTCGTTTTAAATATACATACAATAGAACTTTTTACAATCAAATTGCCAACATTAAATAGTTAATAGTTATTATATAAATCCAGTAAATATTGTCTATTATACTATTTCATAAACATTTTAATAATATGAGTAATTTTAGTCCATCTAGACCGCTTCAATAGTTTTAATTCGATGTTAGTCAATTGTCTGAGAAAATTCAAGTAATTCCCCAGACAAGTGTGAATGCAAGTGAGACTTAAGCACAAACTAAAGTTGTATATAGAATATTGCCTAAACGTCGTGGAAACTTAAGGACCTAAGTAAATGATATTAGCCCTTTTGAAGTTAGGTACTTTTACAATATTCGAACGAACGTACCGGTTTGTTACCTGAATACGTTGCATTAACAACTACGATATTTATACAATTCGAATATTAAAACGCATGTGCATTATTTTCCAATTCTACAAATTAAAGTACTTATAAATTGTATAAAATTTAGTAATGTTACCAAGTTTTTATACAAAAATTTAACCTTCTTTTTTATAATGATGTCAATTTTTCTTGTAATCGAAACATTTGTATAGTAGATAATGAAATGAAATCTATTTAGTAATATGTAAATTATACAAACTTATTTATTGACATTGGCATGGAAAGCGTGCGAATCTTTGTTGCTAGTGGAGTCGTGGATGACTAGGCTACGTAGAAAGTGAGTTGCGATTACAGAAGACGGTAGTGTGTCAGTTATTACAAGCACCTTTTGCGATTATCCCTACAAATTCCCTACGCTTGACGTAGACGGGATAATAACGTATACATGCTTATAATGACTCACACTATACATTCTGATTATACTATATAATAGTGGCACCACAGTAGGTACCAACCACAACGAATGTTACCGCTACGCGTAAATCTTGAGAAAATGAAGCGAACCTTTGAATTATAAATTATTGTTAAAATTTCACAGTTTCATTATTGTGTAAAATAATAAGTTGTATGTCTAAGAATTTTAATTACTTGTATCGATTTTATCTACGTTTCACAAATAAATATTTTAACAAAATTATAAATATTTTATTATTGCATATTCCTATCAGTACTATCTCACAGGACTTACCTACCTAACTCGGTTTAGCACGCATTGAATCTCTACTTTAAAAATATCAGTGTGTTGTGGATATGACCTTGACCTGCTTAAATTAATAATTACCAACAGGCAACAAATGGCAAACATTAAATATTTTATACGTTTTATAGAAGCCAGTAAGGCTGTTTAGTAGGCGGAAGTTGGAAGGTCAGAAACCAAACTTTCAAAAAAAAACCACATATTAGAACGGTTCTTGTGAAGGTATCTATATTTCGTATACGACACCTTTAATTTCGTAAAGTAAGTATGATGGACGTTCTATTCGATTAATTAGATTAAATCCTACGGCTTCCTCCTCACATCCTCTAAAACTATCAGTATGAATGTCAACTTTACTTTAGTTCCGCGTTGTTTCTTGTGCTCTAAGTCTGTCCAGCAATGACGAAATCCGAAAATAATACGAGTTGCAACAAAAAACAACCGCTGGTAAATAAAAATGTTCCCAATTTTTTTCAAACCTTAATTTAGTTGATCCATCCATAGTTTTGCATGGTCCTTAGTATATTTCGAAGATCTGATCATCTCACAAGTGAAATTAAAATCACAATGTGCAATATTGTGCAGCCGTGATTCTACTTTACACTGCCATTGTCAAGTTCGTCAAGTTCACGGCTTGTTCTACACAATAATCTGTTTTACGTTCGTTAACATCAATTTCTCTCACCTATTTTTTTATTTCCCTTTATTCAAGGCCGAGGATACGAGGGATACTCTCGACTTGGATGACTTATTGCCAAAAATAGGTGAATTTGGTCTGTATCAAAAGTTGTTGTTATGGCTGGTGTGTTTGCCTGCTTGTCTTCCTTGCGGGTTCTGTGCTTTCAACCAGTTATTCATGACTGATGTGCCTGACCACTGGTGCAAAGTGCCAGAGTTGGAAGCATTGAATTTGACACAACAACAACGAAAACAAATGTCTATACCAAAGAAGGTAATTGTTAAAGAGTCTAAGACCCACTTAGTTTCAGTAAGATAACAGCCAAACCTAAGGTTTTTAAACAATACTATAAAAATAGTTTAATTATAAACAAAGCTTATAAAATTTTCAGGATAACACCACATTTGAAAAATGTTTAAGATATTCAGTCAATTGGAGTGATTTCATTCAATGGAATCTACCTAACCACAATCGAGATTGGCCTATTGAACCATGTCTAGACGGCTATGAGTACGATACGTCCGAAGTTAATTCTTCAATTGTAATAGATGTAAGTTCTATTTAAAATATAGAGAATAAACACCTACCATGAATACTACAAATAAATTGTATATTTCAGTTTGATTTAGTTTGTGACTATGACATCTACCCAACCCTGGGTTTGGTGGCATTAAACGTTGGAGGTCCTATTGGAGTATACACGTTTGGTTACTTGAACGATCGCATTGGCCGCAAGAAGTCGTTCTTTATTTGTTTAACAACACTGTTAACTGGGAGTTTAATCACAGCTTACGCTTATGAATACTGGGTGTGGGTCGTGGCCAGGACTATAGTCGGTCTCACTATACCTGCAGTTTATCAAATACCTTTTATCATTTGTAAGTATTTACCTGGTTAGATTCATATGCAATAAACTTTCATGCGTCTAAAAATTATAATTAATAATTTCAGCATTAGAGTTAGCGGGACCCAACTACAGATCATTTGTAACAGTAATGACATGCGTTTTCTACACACTAGGCCTTATATTACTATCAGGCGTAACGTACATTTTGAGAGACTGGAGATCTCTTGCGCTCGCTACTTCAACACCTTTTCTATTTTATTATTTGTACTGGTTCGTACTACCGGAATCACCTCGATGGTTGCTAATGAGGGAAAGGCTCGAAGAAGCAAATACCATACTTAAATTAATAGCCAGAGTCAATGGTAAAGAGTTGCCAGAAGAATTCACAAGTAAACTCCAGAAACAAGTGATCGAACAGAAGGAAAAAGGATTTACTGAAGCGAAAACAGCTAGCGTCTTCGCTCTCTGTCGAACTCCTAACATGAGGCTAAAAACTTGTTTGATTACTTTGAACTGGTGTGCTTCGGAAATGGTCTATGTTGGGTTAAGTTATTATGGACCAGCTATAGGAGACAATCAATACATGAGCTTCTTTTTATCGTCAGCTGTGGAGATACCGAGCTATTTAGTTTGCTGGTACCTAATGGATCGTATCGGGCGACGATTGCCTCTTTGTCTGTCCATGGTCATCAGCGGTATATTTTGCATCGTTACCGTATTATTACCAGACGGTGAGGAACTTAAAAGTAAGTGGAATAAAGTTGTTGTAAGTATGAATTGTTTCTAAAAAATGGTAATTCATTTCAGATGCTGTAATGGGAACCCTAGTATTGTATCTTATATCGAAATGTTTTATATCAGCGTCCTTTTTGCTAATATATCCTTATGCTGGTGAACTCTATCCTACGGAGTTGAGAGGAGTTGGAATTGGCACTTCGGCTTACATAGGCGGCTTGGGTCTTATTATAATACCTTTTATAAATTACTTGGTAAGGTATACTATAGGTCATCGCTTATCATCTACATATTATCTATCATCTGCTTTAATTAGGTACGAGCTAGAGACTTGTGATCATTATTCGTTGAATTATTATTTTCTCTTACAAATTTTCCTAGTAAATACTAAAAATGTGTTGGTACCTACTTTTTACACATGGATTACATCACTTACTTTAGAAAAGTCTCATTTTTTAATCTCTCTTAGAGACAACGTTTCAGTGGTCAAATTAAACATCACTGGACTTTTATCTATCAGGGAATAAACTTATATACGAATAGTAATGTTAAATAGGCACTAATAAAAAAAATATATATGATTGATTTAAATCTATTTTTTTTTATCGCTACGGTTCAGGGTTCAAGCAACTTAGTGCTACCGCTGGTAGTTATGGGCGTAGTGTCAGTAATTGGTGGCATCAGTGCGCTCCGACTGCCTGAAACATTACACACGTCTCTGCCGCAAACGGCTGAAGAAGGCGAAAACTTTGGGAAAGATTGGACGTATGCGGATTGCTGGGCGTGTGGTGAACAGAGGTAGGCATTTACAGAAAAATGCAGTTTAAATATTTTATCTCTAGGAATTCATCTAAGTTGGGTACTGTTCGAATTAACGTGTTGATTAAGTTCAACTAACAATTTTTAGTTTTTTTATTTTAGTTTTAACTTTAGTAGGTTTACAAGCGTAAAAAGCAAAAAGCATTTAAGTAAAGCAAGTACCTATTGACTTAGATAATAATCGTGTAAGTACCTACTTACCTGCCTACCTACCTACATACCTATCATATTTACTGAGGCAATTAGTTTTTTGTTTTTTTTTTCGTAAGCTACGTAATTATTACACCGTGAATAATATGTGTTGGTACAAACTGTGATTACCTTTGTATTAGCCAAAAACATAATTAAAATTACCCTCATATATGTCAATACAGGCAAGTACCGAACGCTGAATCGTACGAGAACTTAGACCAACTGGAGCTCACCCAGGCCCCTGTGGTAGAAGACGAAGTGCCCGAGCTGCTGCCGAGACGACGAAGTTCCATGCGAAAGTTGGTCCGCCAGACTAGCGTTGTCGAAACGCAAAGAGATATAGACGGAAATATTAGAATGACCTACTGGTTTTAGTAACAACACAGTCCTAAAGGGAGCTAACCCAGACTGGGTTAGCTTGAATAAAAGCTATAAAAAAGTTGAAGTAAATCGCAAGTAGGTAGGTACCTACCTACCTGCAAAAAGTGACTCTATTTAACATTCTTTATAAAAAACAACAACAATATAATAGAATTAATGTTTCAATACTCACTGCATTTTGTATTATGTAGAAATGTAGAGGAATGATTCGCACTTTAGATAAAAACGTTAATTTTACCAAGAACTTATTATTTTAGTTTTGCAGCAGGCCGCGGCCTCCATTTTGAATATTCCCGGCACAAACTGTTGAGATTTCCCAGAAACTATTGTCTATGTTCGATTTCCATTGCTGCCAACAGCTGCAGCAGGAAAGACAACATCCGTTTTTCGGCCGATCGACTGGCCATTGTGCACGCGTTTGGCCATCTCAAATGACAAATTGAAGTTTGGTAACCTTAAAATGACAATAAGCTAACGCCTTAACAAAAAATTGAATTGAATTGACAATGACAGTTAAATAATCAATTGACATTTGAAAGTTCCTAAATATCAGTGATGTGTTTAGCGCATTTCGCGTAGCTAGATTTTTGAATAAAAATCAATGAAAATAAGTTTTTCTGAAATGATTTGGCTGAAAAAATGTGTCATCGCCATAATTCTATTCAGTGCTGTTGTAATAGCTTCAGAAAACACGCACACGCACTCACATTCACATGAAGAACCGCCAAGTTTCAAGTACTCCCAAACTGCAAACGAACAATACAAAAAAACAGAGAAAGTTGTTGAAGCAGATTACGATTTATATGTCAGCGCTCTAAGTGCAACAGTTTTCATAAGCATAGTACCATTCTTCATATTGTTTTTTATTCCCGTGGATGGCAGTGTCGAAAAGCAACCTCTTCTGAAAATATTGTTGTCTTTTGCTTCTGGTGGACTTCTTGGTGACGCGTTTCTTCATTTAATTCCTCATGCCTTAGCGTCCAGTGGAGGCGGTGGAGCTGGGCACAGTCACAGCCACTCTCACGACAGTCAAGACAAAGACCATGAACCTCACGATATAACCGTTGGTCTTGGAGTCCTTGGTGGTATTATCGTATTCTTGGTAGTGGAGAAAACCGTACGACTATTTAGTGGAGGACATGGTCACTCTCACGGCACAGACAAGAAAACAGATGAGAAACCAAAAAAGAAAGCAAAAGACAATAAAAAGGAAAAACAAGATATTAAAATTTCTGGATATTTGAACCTTGCTGCTGATTTTACACACAATTTTACTGACGGTTTGGCAATAGGTGCATCCTTCATAGCCGGTCAGGGTATTGGATATATCACAACAATAACTATATTTTTACATGAAATTCCTCATGAAATAGGAGACTTTGCTATACTTGTGCAGTCAGGATGTTCAAGAAGGAAAGCGATGCTGCTTCAACTGCTGACTGCATTTGGAGCTATATCAGGAACTGTACTCTCAATTTACCTACGCGGTGCAAGTGAAGGACTGGTGTCCTCGCTAATATTGCCGTTCACAGCTGGTGGGTTCATTTACATTGCCACTGTGTCTGTCATTCCAGAACTTCTTGAGGGCAACAATAAACTGTCACAGTCAATAAAAGAAATTCTTGCTTTATTAGCTGGAGTTTATATGATGGTACTTATTGCACAATATGAATAGATAATGTAAAGTATAAAATTTAGTTAAGTAATTGATCATTCCTATTGTTTCCTTGATTACCTAATTCTAATAAATACAGCTTTCCTTTTGTATGTTATTGTTACTCTTTACATAATTTCAATAAAAAGGTAGACATGCAGTAGATAAACATGCCTTTCTATTATATTGTTGTTTCAAAGACATCACAATTTACTTTTCTATTGACTATGTACCTACTTCCCATCTAAAAGCATACTTTATGTACCTAGTTAAATTAACAAAGAATTCTAAAATCTACATAGGTAACCTACATACCTAAACTCTTATCTATTTAAAAACTTGCATTTTTATGTACCTACCTATTTTATTTGTGCTAGACATATCTAACTACAATTTAACAAACTAATAAAGCAATTACTATGTATCATCAAAAAGAACAAAGATAACTTTGTAAGTAGTTTCGAATGAGAAGCTACCTTTACTTCATAATATATTAGATGTTAATATTTTGAGACAAAATTTATAAAGATGTCAAATAAAAGAATAGCTTGAGAAATGGATTATTTATTTAGTTTACTTCTTCTTAGAGACACCAACAGTTCTTCCTCTCCTGCCGGTGGTCTTAGTGTGTTGACCACGCACACGCAGGCCCCAATAATGACGCATGCCCCTGTGGGCACGGATCTTCTTCAACCTCTCGAGGTCTTCACGGAGCTTTGAATCCAAATTGGAGGAGGTTAGCTGGCTGTATTTACCATCGACAATGTCCTTTTGTCTGTTGAGGAACCAGTCAGGGATTTTGTACTGCCTGGGGTTGGACATGATGGTTACAATTTTTTCAACCTGAAAATTAAATGGTAAAAGTTAATCAATAGGTATAAGTGTTCATGTTTCTATTGGACTTTTGTTAATCTAATAGTTTCCCTTAGAAATAAGTGTTATGAGAGAATGATAAATAACTTTACACAAATAGTACTCAAAGACTGATAGGGATATGGATGGTAAAAATTTAGGCTGTTAGAAAGAATACTAAATGTTTGTCAAGTAATGGGTAGATCACACATACTGAGTAGAGCGAAGTGATTGCCTCAGCGGAGTGCTCGGTTTGTGTAAACCCTCTGACGAGTGCTTGGTCGAGCAATATGACGAGACAGTCTTACTTGGACCTTGGTTTGTTTTATTTTTATTCATTTTGACAAACAATGTTTAAGATACTCGGTCTACTGACTCGCCGTGTAGCGAAATGTGTGAACAGCTACTCGCTCACTCTACTGTCTCGGCCGAGTACCAATTTGCTGTCTCGCCTCTCTACTCGGTACGTGTGATCAAGGCATTAGTTTAGTACTGCTAGAATACGGTGCATAATAGTAAAATCTATTGCACTACAAAACAATAGTAAATAAGGCTAACGTACCTCTTCTTCAGTGCATTCTCCAGCACGTTTGTCCAGATCAATGTCTGCCTTCTTGAGGACTATGTTCGAGTACCTGCGACCGACTCCCTTGATCGCGGTCATGGCAAACATTACTTTACGCTTGCCATCGATGTTCGTATTCATAATACGAAGAATATGTTGAAACTTGTCTGGGATAACCAAAGACTGAAACAATAACGACACCGGTTTTATAAAATATTCGGGAAAACATCTCACAAATCATTTTTGCAACACTGTCTATAAGTTTATGTAGCATTTCTCACAGTGATCAACAAATAAAATTAAGATTTTAATACCATTTTGGCAATTTTTATCCAATGGAGTTTTCAAAACACCACTGACAAACAAGAAAAGGAAAATGGCAGGCAGTTTTTGAAATGTCAAACTAAAATGTCATTTTGACATAGAAGAAGGCATTTTATAGGAATAGGCAAGGTAAGGACATCCAAAATGATAGTTTACAAACAATGTTTTCATGCTACCTATTCACGCAAAAGGCGCGTCATCGTCGGCAATCGGCATTTTCTTCTTCCTGCCCTTATACCAATTTATTTAGGGTCAGCGCATTATGTCTTCTTCATTCATTGACTCCTATTAATCGTCATCTCATCGTTCACATTCATATCTCACATGTCTTGTCTCACGCAGTCTATCCATCTTTTATTAGGTCGTTCGTCTTCTTCCTCTCCATTACTCTACATTCAAACTCATCACTCTTGCGTCTCTCTCCTCATTACATGTCCATACCAACTTAAACGGTTCCCTTTGACTGTTGCTACTTTCAACCGATCCACCAAACGAATTGCCGTGAATGGGCAGATTTAAATATCAATTTAGCCACACGAAAAAATAAAAATTGTCTACAAACTGGCAACAAATTCAGCATTTTTCATTTTACGAATGTTCCTCTGTCGTGTGCCGGTTTTGTAATTTTCGTTACAAGTTAGTTTTTATTACTTGAGTTTGAAGAAAATTGGACACAATGCATTCAGAGACTACTTTAGCGTTAATACAAATCTTAGAGAAGACTATATCACCAGGTAAGTCGCAACAATCCTTTGGCAAAAAATGTTCGCTGATGGCGTTTTACATGTCAACCGACTTCATTTAGAAAATAACTGTTAGGCCTTGTTTCACTCTAGAAATGTTATGTTACTGTTTTGTTATTGATGTTATAGCTTTCATAGAAGTATTTCGTTGAAAGGCTAGATAAATCTTTATGTTAGAAGTTGCATTGACTTTGAAATTTGAATCGTTTTGATAGGAGGAAGCTTCTAGGGCTCCGAATTTGGTGTCAAACGATGATTCAGGTGTGATCGAGACGTCCGGGTACTTGATATCAATACATCTTAAGGGTTCAGTGTTGATTTTAACACTTTGTTACCCAGATGGACCAAAAAATATGTTGACATGTCAGCTAGGTTTTAAGGTTATGAGTTGCCATTGATGTTGCTTTGGCCTTTGTGAAGAAAGTCGTTAGGCCTTCACAAACGATGTACGAAGCCAATGTCCTATAAAGTAGTTCTACAATCAACCGAATCAACAGTATAGGTACCTATGTAATGTAGTCCTCTAACACCTGTATAGTTAATCAACTTATTATAAATAGAAAACAAACAGAAAATCAGCATAAAACTGAGTTAACATTATCAATTTACACACACACACATACATACAACAGTACAAACAACAATACATAAAGACAAAGGTAGGAATTTTATGGCTAAACTAGCTGGGCCTGCGGATTTACCCACATAAGTCATGATCAAGTGGGAATATCGGGATAAAGAGTAGTCTTATTTGACTATCCAGGTATTCACACACAAACTTATGTTATTTATAATATTAGCTAGATATACTCTTCCTCCAAACTCCTGAACTAGATATTCTGCAAATAATTTAGCGCCTACTTAAAACACAAAATGTGCTTATTTAGTTTCAATGCTTAGGTTTTTTATACTTTATTCGTTTAAGTTACCTATTATTTCTTTTCACTCAGCGTCATCTAGTCTCAAACTATGCAACTAAGCCTAGTTGCTTAGTTTGAGTTGGCCAGACAATGAATGGAATACTTGTATACTTTTCTTTTATAAATCACTACATAGTATAAAACAAAGCCGCTTTCTCTGTCCCTATTTCCCTTTGTATGCTTAAATCTTTAAAACTACGCAACGGATTTTGATGCGGTTTTTTTAATAGATAGAGTGATTCAAGAGGAAGGTTTATATGTATAATACATGCATAATAAGCGAAAAATAAAATATGCGAAGACGGAGCGGGTCGCTAGTATATACATATAGAACCTACCTGTCTGTCTCTAGTTGGGTGTTCGCCCGCCATGCCCCAGAGGTAGTGGAATATATTTATTTGAAGAAGGAATTTATTGGAAATTATCACAAGGTTGGGCAACAAATAGATAAAAAGATATTCTTTTTTTATTCAAATGTAAAATGACATAGGTACCTAACATACGTAACTTAAATACTAAAGTTTGTTTAATCCATCATGGTGAAACAATTCAACAAAAACTGTTATAGGGGACATAGTATAGAGGAACTTAGGGTACTTTTTACATGACTGCAAGAAAAGGGTTATGTTTTTCGCGCCTTTTATGTAATAATCTGCACATTTTCCTTAAATATAGATTTTTATAAAAACAAAATAAATACAAACTATAGAAACTTACAAAAATATCGTTTTTATTATACCAATATTTCCAAGGGATGCAAACTTATGCAGATAAATTTACCACTGAGTAGGAATATTTGGGCCACAGAAGAACCCAATGGGCAACACCTAGTACATTATCTAATGTAACATTTCAGATGGAAATGAGTTGGATGCAGCTCAAAAATACTTGGAACATGCAGCCATCACCAACTTCACAACATTCATCAAGATGTTGTCGGACGTCTTGGTGCAGGTACTAACTACCTAACTTTTTTTTTTGTCATAGATGTACCAAAATTGTAGGAAAATGATGTTCTCCAGACAACAAACAAACAATTGAAATGTTCAGTTGTTTTACAATTCATGTCAAAAAGTATGATTTATTTTGTCAATTTTTGTTGTCGTTTTTATTCCCGCCAATATTCGCATTTTCCTAAAGTAATTCCAAAACGCTCGACAGATGGCGCACTTTAATACCACCATAATCTCTTGCTAGATAAATGTTAATAGAACTAGAATGCTTACCTAAAATAGATTTTTACTAATTATTAAATCAATTTTTGACGTGACAACGTTTTATAAATTGGTTTGCCGGGTGACACTTCAAGAAACTGCGTTACGCTCCGCTGACGTTATGCGCTCACAATGAGAGCGAGTGAGAGGCACGCGGGCATGGTTAGCCCGCCTAAGAGCGAGAGAGACAGACATAAAAGTGAAAGGCACGCGTCCCTTCCACTCGAGCACAGTTGTTGTCACGTAAAACTTTCGCCCGTATACCGACTTTACAGGCAACCAGTTTTTTTTTTTATTCAGCAGTAATATGCTGCAATCTATTAAGGGATAATGGAACACTCTTACTAGGGTTCTGTATACAAAGGGTAAAAACGGGACCCTATTACTAAGACTTGACTGTCTGTCTGTGACCAGGCTGTATCTCGTGAACTGTAATAGCACCAGAATTTAAAAAAATTCACTGATTATGTATTTCTGTGGCCACTATTACAAATAATATAAAAATGAATCGCAAAATGTGTTGGTAAGCGCATAACTCAACAACGCCTGGACCAATTTGGCCAATTCTTTTTTTGTTGAGTTTGTTATTGTCAGGAGAATATAAAGAAAATTGCGTAGAAAATTATTACGCGGGTGAAACCGCGGGGCGCAGCTAGTTACAAATAAAAACAGATTTTTTTTAAAGTGGGTTTCGTATACGGCTTGGTACAGAACCCTTCGTGCATGAGTCAGATTCGCACTTGGCCGATTTTTTTATTAGTAAGCCTCAAAAGGTACTTTGTTCTCTTGTAACTTTCATGTACCTACTAGAGTTTGTTATTATTATAACTCATCAAAGTTAAATAGAGATCTGAAGGCCAATTCTCGTAAATAACATCGTTTAAATTACATTTCAATATCATTCCGATTGCATTTCGATTGCAAAAGAGACCCTCAAAGTCAATTCTTTCTTACAAAAAGCTAACTTTAGGGTATTATTTGTGATCGAAATGATATTGAAATGTAATTTTAACAATTTTATTTACGAGAATTGGCCTTCTGAGTGTGAACTTACATCATACAAGCAAAGTATCAAGTTAACTTTGGCATGTTATACATTACGTGTAATGTCTCCTGCTTGTATATTAAAATGGGTGCGTGCACTTTATGCGCGTGAGAAGTTATACGTCCTTCTGTCTGTCCGTCCGTCTCTCCGTCCCACGCCCGTCTGATATATATTTTGCGGGCAGCTTTAACCTGTTACTTAAGTGTAACAGTTATGCGCGCGCATCTAGCAAATAAAATTTCATTCTCGCAGCTTCAACCTGTTTTACTTTTGGGTTAAGCTGCAACATGTGACGTTACAGATTCGCGCGTATCTTAAAATTTCATCATTTTTTAGCGCAAGCGCCTAAAGAAGAATAACTTCAAAAAAATGGATGTGTGCTTTTTTTTCAGGTGGGAAACAGCCAGGTGGCGCGTATGGCCGCCGGGTTGCAGCTCAAGAACCACCTCACCTCCAAAGACCCGACACTGAAACAACAGCACCAACAACGATGGCTGGCACTACCTGAGGACATTCGACTTTATATTAAAAAAAATGTAAGTTCTATCTTAAGTCTTCTTTACTATAATCAAAGGTGGCAAAATAACATTGATATAAAAATAAAATAAAATTTACAATATACTCCTTTCATTAGTCATGTGACTTATTGTAATATTATACATATCTCCATTGTCTATCATGCAATAGCTACTGAATTGATTTTAAAACACTTGAAGAAGAAGAAGTTTTATAATTATAACGACAGATGTAAATGTCGATGTTTCGAATTAATTGACTAAAATGCGATCCGTTTATTAAAATCACCGAATGTAAGGCGTGTTTTAAAGAGTAAACGGTAAATATGGTATTGTTTCATCAGCATTAACTCTATATTTTATCTTGTTATCAGATCTTAACGGCAATAGGCACAGAAAACAGCAGGCCTAGTTCGGCGGCGCAGTGCGTGGCGTACGTTGCCGTGGCAGAGTTACCCGTAGGACAATGGAATGATCTCATACCTATGCTTGTCGAGAATGTTGTCAATGCTCAATCTACAGAGATGCAGAAGGAGGCTACCCTTGAAGCTATAGGTAAATTGTTTAGTTGTAGCAATACTGCGTGTTCCTTACGCAACAAGGACCCAACTAAAGAAGTTTAGTTGTAACTTAAGAGGTAAAGTACTGCTTGTGCGCAAGTATAACCCCTTCTTGCCTGGTTGCTATCTCTGGTAGCAATTGCTAGATCGCGTTAAGAGATCCGAGGGTGACCTAAAACTCTTCTATAATAATTTATGAATGAACAAATAAAATTAGAAAAAAATACTAAGGTAATTCTTTGTACTTAAATGTTTTTTAAACAGACAAGAGGAATAGCTAAAAGTATACCTAGAAAACGCCATAAAAATACTCATAAATATCCCAAATACATATCTTTTTTTTCACTTTTATTATAGGATACATTTGCCAGGAAATAGATGCTGAAGTTCTAACAGAACAAAGTAATCCAATTCTCACTGCCATCATTCACGGTATGAGATCGACTGAGCCCAGCAACCATGTTCGACTGGCGGCCACACAAGCTCTCCTCAACTCCCTAGAGTTCACTAAGGCCAACTTTGACAAAGACAATGAAAGGAATTTTATCATGGAAGTTGTATGTGAAGCGACACAGTCCAGTGATATGAGAATAAGTGTCGCTGCACTTCAGTGTTTAGTAAGTACCTAATCTAGCTAACTTAAGGCTGCCTGTCCACAGAAACACATACACTGTGGAACCGCCGCTGCCCCGCTATCTTTCATCGCTGTGTGCATCACATAACAGAGATCATGAAATACATCAATCAATGCCATGGCGTCACTAGTCGAATGACTTATTTCGTGTTCTTCACGACGAATCTGCTATCTTCAGTTTATTTCAATAAAGATTTTTGTTTCTAGGTAAAAATTCTTTCTCTATACTATCAATATATGGAACCATACATGGGTCAAGCTTTATTCCCTATTACTTTAGAAGCTATGAAGTCTGATGTTGATGAAATATCACTACAAGGAATTGAATTCTGGTCCAATGTAAGTGATGAAGAAATAGACCTTGCTATTGAAGAAGCTGAAGCATCTGAAGCAGGTAAGATTGTTTTACTCTATTTTAATCCACTGTCTGTGTAATCACTATCACTACACTACATAGTATAAAACAAAGTAGCTTCCCGCTGTCTGTCCCTATGTATGCTTAGATCTTTAAAACTACGCAACATATTTTGATGTGGTTTTTTAAAATAGATAGTGATTCAAGAGACCGGTTTTAGTATATAAAACAACTACCACGCGTACGAAGTTGCAGACAACAGCTAGTTATTTAATAAATAAATAAAACCAAAAAGATTGGTTTACATTATATATCACTTGAAATATTTATACAGGTCGACCACCAGTTCGAACTTCAAGATTTTATGCAAGAGGAGCACTACAATATCTTGCTCCAATACTCATGCAAAAACTTACAAAACAAGATGATTCTGATGATGAACTTGAGTGGAACCCATCTAAAGCTGCCTCCGTCTGCCTTATGTTGCTATCAAACTGCTGCGAAGACGAAATCGTTCCTCATGTTCTACCTTTCATCAACTCAAATATTAAAAATGAAAACTGGAGATTCCGAGAGGCCGCACTCATGGCGTTCGGTTCTATTTTGGGTGGTCTGGAGGCCACTACACTCAAACCATTGGTCGAAGAAGCAATGCCGACATTGATCGAAGCGATGTACGATTCTCATGTCGCAGTTCGAGATACTGCTGCCTGGACATTCGGCAGAATATGCGAAATTGTCCCCGAAGCGGCTATTAACGAGACCTACCTCAAGCCACTGTTAGAGAGTCTTGTTAATGGTCTAAAAGCCGAACCTCGAGTCGCCGCTAACGTCTGTTGGGCCTTCACCGGTCTAGCGGAAGCAGCCTACGAAGCTGCGGACTGCGGCGACTCCAATCAACCGCGAACCTATTGTATGTCGAACTATTTCGATTTTATCATTCAGAGGCTTCTTGAGACGACCGATCGTCAGGACGCCGCCCAACACAACTTGCGTTCTGCTGCTTACGAAGCACTCATGGAGATGGTCAAGAACTCTCCCAGTGACTGCTACGTCACTGTACAGAAAACCACAATGGTCATTCTGGAGAGGCTCCAGCAAGTGTTGCAGATGGAGAATCATATTTCGAGCCAGGCGGATCGTTCACAGTTCAGCGACCTTCAGAGTCTTCTCTGTGCAACTTTACAGTCGGTACTGCGTAAGGTGACGCCGGAAGACGCGCCACAGATATCTGACGCCATCATGACGGCGCTGCTGACCATGTTCGCCGGGAACGCGGGCAAGGCCGGTGGCGTGCAGGAAGATGCCCTTATGGCAGTCTCTACTTTGGTCGAAGTTCTAGGAGAAGGATTCTTGAAGTACATGGACGCTTTTAAAATGTATCTCTTTGTGGGTCTCAAAAATCATCAAGAATATCAAGTATGCGTCGCTGCTGTGGGTCTTACTGGGGATATCTGCCGTGCATTGAAAAACAAGGTCTGTAAATAGAAATTGCAAAAAATACCCAAAGAAAACAAGTGACAGTTTATCTTAATGTCTATCTTATTTGTATGTTCCAGGTGGTGCCATATTGTGATGAGATTATTGTTTTATTGTTGGAGAACCTTGGTGATCCATCAATCCATCGTTCAGTAAAGCCGCAGATTTTATCTGTATTTGGTGATATCGCGCTCAGTATTGGCCCCGATTTCGCTAAATATTTCGATGTGGTCATGCAAATGTTGCTGCAGGTAACTTATCTTGTTTTTTTTTAATGTTTATTACCTTTAATTACTTTCATTTATTTCTGTTTTACGTTTTACAGGCCAGCAACATTCAAGTGGATCGTAATGATTACGATATGGTTGAATATCTGGGTGAGCTTCGTGAAAGTATCCTAGAGGCTTATACCGGCATCATACAAGGACTGAAAGGACCCAGTGGCGAGGTATGTTGTATTTATTATATTTACCAACTGAGCTCAAATGAAGTGAAGTTAAGGTTTTTCACATGAATATAGCCAACTTTTAAGACAGTGTTGATATACACATAATATATTTTAAATTGGACTATACCAGTTTAATGGAAATACAGAAGATCTTCTAAAAATGTAATATGAACTAAAAATATAGTTAGAAAATTTTGTGTGAGGAGGAGAGTAAAATAAGATTTTGAGTAATGTAAATTAAAATTAAAGTAAATTATTTGCCAGATTAGAAATCGGACATATGTAATTTAAAGGATATATTGTGATGCAATAGAAGTCACTTGTTTTAACTTGTCATGTCTTCCGTAATACACAGGTCTTGGCAGACGTGGCGCTAGTCGAGCCACACGTACCGGCCATCGTGAACTTCATGATTGGCGTCGCGTGCGAGCCGGAGCGTACCGACGGGCACATGTCCGTCATCGCCGGACTCACAGGTCATCTTCATATTCACTTTTACAACTTTTAGTGAATCCACACACACCATGCTCATTTAGTTTATTATATTAGTGCTAGCTGCCCCGGCAAACGTTGTTTTATGTAACCATGTTGATGTCACATTATGGAGCATTCTCTGATGAATAGTATTAATATAACCATAAAATAGTGTCGCTTTGTTAGTTGCCAAACTCCACCTAAACGACTGAACCAATATGTATGAATTATTTTGTGTATATTCGTTAGGTATGAGAATGTAACATTGTTCTATACTTAATTTTTTCTTTTTGGAACGAAAGTTCCTTATCGCGCGTTGCGAAAGGGGAGACGGAAAAAATTAAGACCAAAAGTTGTAACAACACTTTTTGAGTTGTAACGACACTTTGCTATAGCCGTGCGGCGTGCGCGTGTTTCTCTGTCTCTGTCTCATAGAAAGCAAGCCAGTTATTTTCGTTTCGTCTTTCTGTTTCGCATTGAACAGTGTGGTGTCGCGACAACTATTTACAAAAAAAAAAATATTACAATTATCACTAAAGGAGTTCCACCCGGGTGACACCTCTCAAGTTTTTTTCCTTAATATTTTTTTATGCACATGGCAAAACGACGTTTGCCGGAACAGCTAGTTGATTATAGAATTGTTGAGTATTTTTAATAAGGAAATGTGGTGTAGACGCAACTATTGAAGTAAATGACATACAATAATATGTAGTTAAATAATTGTAACGTACAGGTGACTTGTGCACGGTGTTCGGCGCCCGTGTGCTGCCGCTGCTGGAGACGCGACCGGTGCTAGACCTGCTGCAAGCCGCACGCCGGAGCCGCACGCCGCGCACCAAGGCGCTCGCCAACTGGGCCACGAAGGAGATACGCAAGCTCAAGCAGCAGACACCGCTGCAAGCTAGCTGGTAAATTACTTATGTATACTACCGTTTTAGACTTTATTTTTAACAAGATTAATAAACAACTAGCAGTGCCCATCGTAAGTCTCGATCTAGACACGGTCCCAGCGAAACACTTGTGGGGGTCTGATCAATGGATAATAAAATAGACTATATTACAAGAAACACTTATGAAAAAATACGTACCTTTAGTACTTGAATCAATATGGAACTTTGTAACATTTTGTATGCCCAAAACACTTGAACATGATTGTCACTTAAATGCAGCATTCCAACTAAGTATAGAAAAAAAGAGAGCGAGCAAAGCGACAGTGAGCAACTTTACATTTTACGAATGTTGAACGATAATTGGCAATTTCAGTTTACATTAGGTAATTGTTTTTAAAAAAAAAAACCCCATGAGTTTCTTGTGCCTTCTTCTCATTGGTGGGCGCGTTCCGAAGGCACACATCCTAACTTAGTTTTTAAGACGTTTTCAAGTGGTCTATTATACTTTTATGGTATTATACATCCAAAGAAATAAAAATTTTTGATTTGATTTATGAACAGAGGCCATTTTAGGGAAAGGTTAATTATAAACCCATCCTCACAGCGAGGCTCTATGGGCCAGAGATGGGCGCCGAATCCACACACTTTGTCGATTTTTACTGGTCATAGATAACTTCAGTTTGGTTTTTCAATAGTCTTTTAGTAAATTTTATTGTAAATTTCAGATTTGAATGACCGCGCGCAGCCACAGTGGAAAGTCGCGGTTTCCATACACTCGCTGCTGGTAAAGTAAATCAATAACTGTTTTGGCAGGCATATTACGTGTCCTTTACTTGACGCGTTAGGTGCATTCGTTTAGAGCTCTTTTATTTTTGTTATTTTAGTACCTACTTCGCCTTCATTGGATTATATTGTCTTATTATAATGAGCACAATGTAATGTCTCTACATAATTATTATGAATGCATTATGTTATTTATAATTTAAGATCCACTATATTTATCTCTATATATTATACTAATTAATAGTTTTAAATGTATATTTGTCATGTTTAAAGCCTGAAGCGTGGTTAAACCTAGGTCCACGGTTCCTTACGTTAGGGTTATTAGCCCTGCACGTGTAAAACTGCTATTATGGTAATAGCTCATCACTCATAGTATAAAACAAAGTCGCTTTCTCTGTCCCTATATCCCTATGTATGCTTAAATCTTTAAAACTACGCAACGGATTTTGATGCGGTTTTTTTAATATATAGAGTGATTCAAGAGGAAGGTTTATATGCATAATACATGCATAATATAGCCGTGCGAAGCCGGAGAGGGTCGCTAGTGATAGATAACAAAGATTTCATTATTTAATGCAGTTGCAACATGAGAAAAGTTGATTGAAAATCATTGTAAAACAAATTGTCATACAATAAGTAATGTGATTGTCAGAACTTACCTACTCAATGTTTTTGTGTTCAAACCCAAGTTATATGTCCAGTTGGCAACAAAAGTAAACTCCCACCATAGGGTTTTGGAATTGTATACTATTTACACGCACAATAGCCCAAATGAAGAGGCTAAGTGCGGAAACAGTTTCGTAAAACTATGTATACTTTCTATTTTAATATTTTCAACTCACGCAGGCCTATAAAGTTCAATGGAACCACTAACCTAGGAACTTATAACCGTATTATTCTAGCAGAACACTACTAACCAAGAATCCTAGGTTTAACCTAACTTCGGGCTTTAACCTTAACATATGTATCAAATAGGAATAAACAATAATAAATATGTAGAACCAAGTAATGTAACGTATATAAAACTTTGTAGGCAATCGTTTATTAGATTTAAACTATATTAAATACCAACAAAGTATTTCTTTGCTTATTATAGAAGGCAATATTGATTTCGGCGACATTATTGATGGCGAATCGGCTTTGCGTATGATCACGTGATGAAGTTAACCAATCATAACGACGGTGACGCTGATTGGTGCATTTCGGTTACCTCGCTTTGCTGATTGGCTGTCTTTATTAGCACCTTAGGGCTGTCTCACTATATGGTTAGAGCTACGAACTGTGCACTTGGCGCAGCATTCTCGAAATTGTATAATTATTATGCCTGGCCATAATCTTTCCATAAATTATTGTATCTTAATGTTAGCATTTTTCCTATTTGGTATTATAAATACAGACAGTGGCTGTGGTATCTTTACTTATTGATATAAAAGTGAAGGTCTGTGTGGGCCGGAATGAAAGAAGAAGTATGTTACTATAGGCATGCACATATGCAAGGGACTGTGAATTTTATAAATTATTACGTTTTGTAAAAAAGTATGAAAGACGATGATGAATGAGTAATGGATGTTGAAGGATGTATGATAGTGAAAGGTGTTTTATAAAACTTAGGCATTTGTTAACTAAATGAAAATTTGGTTGTCTACTTTGTTTCGAGATCGAAGGACGCCATATTGGTGATATACTCTTGTTATTCATCACAATTGCATTTACGTTATAAATTACTAATAAATAACTAAACTTACTCAACTTATGGTGCATATCAATAGGTTTAATATTTTGTACTAATCTCAAAGTTTTTTTTTTAATTTATATACTCAAATTATAAACGATGGTGTTATTATCGGTAGGTACATAAAACCATATACTTTGTAGTGTTGTCTTCTCAAAGCAAGTTCTTAAACAATGGCGCATTGTGATGAATATATTTTGAGTACTGCCTTTAGATCTCATTAATTCAATTTGTACATATGTAATTATTCACTTCCTTCCATTTACCTTTGATTTTGCAAATTTAATGACATTAAAAATTGTGAAAATCGTCTATAAAATGCGGTCTGAATCTCAACAAAACTTCCATGAATAATATCTGAAACCGTTGGTTCTGTACAATCAGGCAATAAAATTGAAAACCCACAGTAGAGGTCCAAAACTGCTATTATTTGAATGTTTTCAACCCAAGCTTAATTTTAAGATCCTGCTTGAGTTGAAGTTTAATGTCTTGAATTTATTAGACAAACATATTATGCTGAAAACATTCCAATAAGAGTAATTTTGAAACTATAGCGGGTGTGCAATTTAGTTGCTAATTGTACATTGTTGTAGCTAAATACAGTAATAAGCTAAACAAGTCAAAAGAACATTTAATAAGTAATTTAATTTTTCAGTAAATAAAACAGCGCACAATACTAGAATATAGTTGTATAAATACTTGTTTAGGTGATTGTGTTATGATATTCTCAAATAAAACTCCTATAATTACGAAACTATTGTCTTTCGTAAGTATTTAGTAATTTTAATTTAACTGACATGTCACAAATGCATTTAAGACGGTAACATAGTAAATAAGGTTTAAAAAGATATGTGAAAAAAGCGCCAGATAAAAGCCAACCCATTTATTTTTGATAAAAAATGTAAATGAAAAACATGGACCGGAATATTCAAAGTAACTCTGCCGATTTGAAAGACGATTAAGTATATTGATTTAAAATGATTTGTCAATCAGTGCCTTTATACGATAACGCAATGTTAACTGTTTTTATGTTGTTATCGTTGTTTAATCGAAACGTATTAGTTGCGGATGCTGGATCCGCAACGCAACGTAGCGGTGTGTTAGGTATTTAGAAGCCAGCTGAAGGCCGTATGAGAGGTAATATACACGATACGCGAGGAGATGAATGTAATGTAATTATTGTATAACGAGTGCCTGCTAGTCTGTGAGCATCACTGACAGGGATGATGTTTGCGCGAATTATGCAAGATTTTTTATAAATGTGTCATCTTATACCTATTGTTCTAATCTGTTTATGTTTACATAAATGGTTTTTTTATATATTTAAAAAGGATGTCGGTATATCGATAACCTTACTGTTGCGTACTTACAAGTGTGATAGGATGATGTGTGAGGACTAGTGCCATGCCATGAAAGGTTCTGATTAGAATCAAAGGCATAGAGTCAATGATTACCACCCACTTTTCCTGCGCGAAATCAATTTTCAGTTATTTTTTTACGCCTTGTATCTATTTAAATAGTATCTTTTCTATCCTAAAAACTGTTTTCTGATAATTAAACACTTAGAAATAATATTATTGTTTTATTCCATTTAGAATTTACTTACTAGGTAGGTTTACATTGTAGCTTATTTTTTCTGTTCTGTGTCTAGGTCGCTTAAAGCCACGTTCGTAACCAAGTTTTTGTAACTAGTTGTGAAGGAAGGTACTTAATAAAAAATATTAATGTAAGGACGAAACCTCAGTAACTAAGAATATTTGTATGCTTTGTAAATTCATAAATATTTGTTTGAGAGGCGAGTATTGAACCCGCAATCTTCTGCGTTGCAGCGGGTGTTCGTCCGCGTCACAGATTGTCTACATAGATAACATAGACCTAGACTATAACACAAAAGTCACAGGTTGAAGCTGCGTAACACGAAAGTAAAAGGTTGAAGCTGCTCGCAAAATAAATATTAGACAGACAGACGGACGGACGTATAACTTCTCAAGCGCGTGTACTTATTTAGTACACGCACGTATATATTTTTCACAGCTTAACGTTAAACAAAGTTCCCGCTGTCTGTCTGTCCCTATGTATGCTAAAACTACTGCAACGATTTCCATGCTGTTTACACCAATGGATAGAGTCATTCTCTAGGAAGATTTAAGTTGGATTTAAGTAGGTATATAAATAAAAAAAACGAGTACAAAGAAGCGGGCAACAACAAGATAATAAACGCTGTGGACCTTGGCTGTGGACACATTGCTCGGACGCGTCTGAGCAATGTGTCCCCGGCTTAGAGCACAACTGAAAAAGACTAGATACTCTATGGAGTTATTAGGAGATTTTGACAGCAAATTCAGTATTGCCTGTGAAGCATTTTTGATACATTTGTTGAACTTAGTTATTGATCTTCTATCATCGTGTGTAACATGTATTTACTAGCTGGACTGCGTCCCACGGTTTCCCCGCTTAAAATGTAGCCTTTAACACGCTTGTTGCAACAAACCCCGAAAACTTTTCCCCACATCTCATTTGAGATGTTAAAAAAAACAAAACGTGTCGCGGGACATGCATTTGGAACTTAGACTTTAGACACTTAGACAGACATATATCTAAATATTATATGTGAGAGATTAGTTTATTTGAGGGTTTTTCGTTTCATTTTTTGTAACGCTCAAACTGGATTTGTATGAAATAGGTGCCGTCGCAAACCTGCGTTAGGAAACTTCGTTCCTAAAAACGTTATTTGAGTTGCAACCGACCACGAATTCAACACCACTTTTTCTCCTGTAAAGTAGTTATTGGTCCATTAAAAAAAAACATACACACAACCGAATTGAGAACCTCCTCCTTTTTTGAAGTCGGTTAAAAAGTACTAGGCAATCAGAAGGTAGTAGAAGGTAAAAATTGCACTTAATACCTTATCTCTGTCTTTCTTTATTTTTTCTCCTGACAAAGTAGGTAGATAAAATATAAATCAATGACAATGAAGGTAATAAAAATGCTGGAAAAATTATTCAAATATTTTGAGCATGATTTTACATTAAATATCGGATTATTTTTTTTGGGATACCTTCTACTGAGTTCTGATAGCCTAGTACTTACGGACCAATTACAAACAAACAATTTACACAGTGTATACTGGCTTGCTCTTATAAGAAGCAATATACCTCCTACAGAGTTCTTACAGCCCAGTACAAACATTCTATTAAATCGTGTGACGTAGGGAACATTTTTCGGCAACAAGCTACGTCTCATAATATGAGACGTATAAGACTCATATTATGAGATGTAGGGAATGACCCGTTTTTTGTGGGAGGTATACCTACTGATTTGTATGGTAGCAAGCCGTTGCAAACCACCACCACTTTCCGTTACTGTTTCAATTTTATGATAGTAATTTGTCTGTAAGTACTAGGCTATCAGAACTCAGTAGAAGGTATTCCACAAAAAACGCTTAGTAGACTTATTGACGAACCATCGCATCGGGAGGCTACCTAAATGAATAAACTGAAAAGACAAAGATGGCAGCATGTCAATAGCCACGGGAGTGAAAGAGCAGCAAATTGTTTTGTCGTTACGGTTGCCTTTCGACGGTTTGTGAATCAGGGGCATGGGCGTACCCAGCTTGTGGCCTAAGGGGGAGAGGCAAGTCAAATTAAGGATGAACCGTCCGCGGCTGTTGGTTAGGGCTTCTATTCCAGCTTCTTTCATGGACATCACATACTTTATCAGGAAAAAATGAAAGAAAGAGAGAGATAATGTAATAAGTATGATTTATACCTTCTACTAAGTTCTGATTGCCTAGTACTTTTTACAAACCAATAACAACTTTATACAGAAAAGTGCGGAAAATACGGAAAAGTGGTGTTAGATTCGTGGTCGGAGCTTTGTCGGTGACTTTGGTTCTTCTACAGATATCCGTATTTCGGATTCTATCATGTAGAGAAACTCGAGCATAGCTCTCTCCATAACCCGCTGAACGACTCTGAGCTTATGAACGAGGCCTATAGTCAGCGACCACGTCTCGGATCCGTATGTCATCACTGGTAACACACATTGGTTGAAAAACTTCGTCTTGAGGCTCTGTGGTATTTGAGACGAGAAGATATTGCGAAGCTTCCCGAACGCTGCCCAACCGAGTTGGATTCGTCGGCTGACCTCTTTATCGAAGTTGGATTTACCTAGTTGGACCATTTGGCCTATGTAGACATAAGTGATCAACAACATCGATCGACATGGGCGTTCGACATTCTTACGATGCGCTAATGGCGCCATCTAGTTATTATCATGTAGTTACACACATTGCTCATAGATGACGCCACCAGACCATCAATTCTACTAATATTATAAACGTGAAAGTTTGTATGGATGTACGGATGTACTCCATCCGGATGTTTGTTACTCTATAACGCAAAAACTACTAAATGGATTTTAATGGAACTATAATATTTACATAACTTTACAAAAAATGTAAATAGGGAAAAATAATCACAGATGTCAAATGTCACCTTGACATCTGTCAAAATTTAAGGTGGCATTTAACATCTCAAAGTCGTCAAAGTGATTATTTTTCCCTGTATTTTAATTAAATGATTACCTACTTCAAGTTCTTTTTTGTTCAATGAATAACTAAGTTTTTTTATTAAGCTATTGCATAGATTTTATCGCGGGCCTTAGGGGGCGAATCAAGAAATTCCGTAACGAAAAAACCTAACACCCCCGACAAATGACGGACGATTATTAACGGACGACTATTGACGGACGACAAATGGCGGACGACAAAAATGTCGGACGACAAAAATGTCGGACGACTATTTTTTTAAGCTATTGCATAGATTTTATCGCGGGCCTTGGGGGGCGAATCAAGAAATTCCGTAACGAAAAAACCTAACACCCCCGACAAATGACGGACGACAAATAATGTCGGACGACAAATGGCGGACGACAAATGTCGGACGACTTTTTTATTATTTTTTTTTATTATTTTATAAGAACATTTACTAAGACAAGAAATTATTCTCGAGCGTTTAAAGGAACTCTAGGAAGAGGGGTTACTTCTTGCTTCAAGAAACCTTTTTATGCAATAGCTTTACCGCGGCAGTCCTCGAGAGCCACACGTTTTTTTTTTCTATTTAAAATATAGATAGATAATTATTTAAAATTTATAGCCATAAATATTTGACATCTATCAAATAGCTTAGCGTTTGCTTGCTTAACTTGTTTGCTTAGCGTCTGTTTTACATTAAAATTTATACTAATTATAATTATGATAAAGAAAATTTAGTAAGTTATAATAATTGTGCCAACGAAACCATTATGCGTTTATCAGAAAAATGATAAGCGTTGCTTAATATAATTTATGCGAAAAAACTTTAGGCTAAAACTGTTACATAAGCCAAACGGCATAATGCTAAAAAAGATTATGCTAGCGATAGGGCTCTCCTCTATTTGTAAATAGCTGGAGTCCTCAGACCTGGATTAGGGCAAAAGCTACTTAATTTTCTTCATATATTTTCACGGGATCGCGATCGGGACTAACGCGGGTGAAACCGTGGGGCGCATCTAGTATACAATAATCAATCTCAAGCTTCAAGTGGCTTCAACAAACAAACTCTCATTCAATAAACCTATTTAGTTGCCGATCTACTCATAAACTTTGGCTGAACCGATTTGTATGAATTTTTGACGTGATAACGTTTTATAAATTGGTGAACACCTGCAATCTCAAAAAAGTGTGACGTCACGCGTCGTTACTGGAACGCCTCATGTTATTGACAAGGTAACTATAGCAACGTTTTATCGTTGCCATGGTTACCATCAATTTTTTCTTATGACGTTATCACGTAAAATTATCGTCCGGAAACAGACTTTACAGACAACCATTTTTTTGTGTAAGTAAGTATATTTGTTAGGTCTGAGAATAGAACAACATCTTTTTTTGTTGTCTAAGTATTTTATGCCTAATATTCAGTGATTTTATAGAAATAATACCATAAACTTGTAACTTTTGAAATAACGTTTCGGATAACATCGCCTGTCAACTGTCAAATACGGATTCTGCCATTTTTGTGCAAGTTTCGAGTCAGCCGGTTGGCTTGTAGGTATTTGTATTTTATTTTATAAATTCACATTGTGCTCCCAGATAAATAAATTTGTAACAAAATTGTAGGTCGGCTTCTTAATATCGGACGAGACTAAATTTTATTTGAAGCTAATTCCGTTTTTACGAATTATAAACCATGAAGCCACCATACAAAATCGGTAAGTAAAACAAATAAATAAAATTATTTCTAAGCAAATCGATCTAATTATTACATAGGTACCTACTTTAGAAATAATACATTTAAAGTCTTAAAAAAAATTGAAAGCTATAAACATAAAAAGCTTTACAATTTAGGTTATATTTTTACCATGTGTCTATTTATTTATAGTAATTGGATACCAAATTAAATAAATTCCTCGTTAGATACTACCTGGAATTACTACATAAATGGCAAATGCTCTTCAAATTTTATCACAATACTAGCTGCGCTCCGTGGTTTCACCCGCGTAACTCCCAATCCCGTGGGAATATCGGGTTAAAAAGTAGCTTAAAGCCTTCCTCGATAACTGTAGAAATACCAATAAGTATTTGTATAATACTTGAATCCAACATTTACAGCTGACGAGAAACTTGCCGATTTGGGCCGTAATGAAATCATGCTGGCGGAGAAAGAAATGCCTGGATTGATGGCATGCCGCCGTAAATATGCTCCAGTCAAAATTCTGAAAGGTGCCAAAATAGCTGGAAGCCTTCACATGACTGTTCAGACTGCTGTCCTTATCGAAACTCTTATTGAATTGGGAGCTGAGGTAAATATAGCATTGAATACTGACTTAGTCGTATTTATTATTTCCTTGCCATTAATGCATGCTTTCTCATAGTCAAAAACATACAGATGGATCATCGGAATCTAAAAGATAAGATAGATAAATAAGTATAATCTAAGTAGAATACAGATAAGTTATATTGCTATGACAACTTCCTTTAGCTCTTAAAAATAGGGTTCTGCATTGCTTCTTTAATATAGGTAGGTACTATACTTAACATTGTGCTGATATATTTATCTGAGAAACAGTCACAGAGGCTTTGCACATTATAAGGCAGAAGCAACACTCTTTTTACCAACTTAAAAAAAGATGGAGGTTCTCAATTTCATCATATAAATTATACACTTTTTTGTCTCCTTTAGGTCATCAATCTAGCATTTAATAATTGTTATTGCTTATAAACAATAATCTTCTTCTTTTTATTAATACTGACCTGAAAAATAAAAGTAATTTTCATTCCTTTTTATTGACCTTAATACTAGATTATGAATGAGTAAGTGTTTAACCATATTGCTAAAATTTAATTAGGTGAATCTCTGAAATGATAAGAAGCAATATTGCTAATTTTGTTGTGAAAACATGACAAGCCAAAAGCAGTGTTATCTTGACATAATACCTAATATGAATAATATTATGTTATCTATAATATGGTTTTGGTTCATTTATCTTTAACCTCTGTTCCTTTATGTTAATATGATTTAATCTTTGTATTGTGCAATACTCTAGCGAGATGATTCTTTGTTGGTTTCATACTTGTTTATATCAGTAGCTAAGTAACTACAGACAACATACCTACCAGTTGATAGGTACCTATCTTATCTAGTTTCTAATAATATTGTTTAAGTACCTACACAATAGTATGGAAATTAGATCAGTTAAAAAATAGTTTGGCATTCTGCCATCTCACATAGTAGTTTAGGATTTTGTTTATCAGTTTCTATTTTTGGAATTAACTTATTTTGTTGCTACCTAGGTACTCTAGAAAAGAAGTTAAAGGTTTTATTATACAGTGCTTATGAAATCTCAATTGTTTTCAAGGTTCAATGGTCCAGCAGCAACATCTACAGCACCCAAGATGAAGCTGCCGCTGCGTTGATTGCTCGAGGCATTCCCATTTATGCTTGGAAAGGAGAAACTGAAGAAGAATACCTCTGGTGCATTGAACAAACACTTATTTTCCCTGATGGAAAGGTAACATTGATTCTTCAAGTTAACTTTTACTTTTGTTTATTTCAAACTGTAAATGTAATATGTAGGTATTTATTATTTTTATCTTTGCAGCCTATGAACATGATTTTGGATGATGGCGGTGATCTGACCAATTTAGTTCACAAAAAGTTTCCTCAATTATTAGAAGGTGTCAGAGGCCTTTCCGAAGAAACAACAACAGGAGTCCATAACCTTTACAAAATGTTCAAAGAGGGTACTTTGAAAATTCCAGCTATAAATGTGAATGACTCTGTTACTAAGAGCAAGTTTGACAACTTGTACGGATGCAGAGAGTCTCTTCTTGATGGGATTAAAAGAGCCACTGATATTATGATTGCCGGCAAAGTGTGCGTCGTAGGTGGTTACGGCGACGTCGGAAAGGGATGCGCCCAGGCTTTTAAAGGTTTCGGCGGCAGGGTGATCGTAACTGAAGTTGATCCTATTAATGCCCTTCAAGCAGCCATGGAAGGTTTCCAAGTAACCACTATGGAAGAAGCTTCTGAAGTTGGACAAATCTTTGTTACTACAACAGGAAACATTGACATTATTTGCAAGGATCATTTCATGAGAATGAAAGATGATGCCATTGTTTGTAATATTGGACACTTTGACTGTGAAGTAGATGTTGCTTGGCTCGACAACAATGCTAAGAAAGTAAACATTAAGCCACAGGTAGATCGTTATGAACTGCCTAATGGTAATCACATTATTGTTCTGGCGGCTGGACGCCTTGTTAACTTGGGTTGTGCTACAGGTCACTCCTCTTTTGTTATGTCAAATTCTTTCACAAACCAAGTTTTGGCTCAAATAGAGCTGTGGACTAAACATACTGAGTATGCTATTGGCGTGCACACTTTGCCTAAGAAATTGGATGAGGAAGTTGCAGCTCTTCATCTTGAACATTTGGGTGTTAAGTTGACTAAGCTGACTCCCAAACAAGCTAAATACATTGGTGTACCTATAGAAGGACCTTACAAGCCAGATCATTATAGATACTGAAATCATAATAATATTTAAGGTAAAATGGTGAATAATTATGAACTTCTCACAATTTTGTTGTTTTATTCTGTACCAATTACCCATTCTGATAAAAATGATATGATTTTTAGCAAAAAAAACTTTAATTTTTGGAGAACTAAGTACATTTTATTATGATGAACATAATAACTCTATAAGTAATACTAACATGTGCTTATGAAGCATAAAACTGCAATAATTCCTGGTCTTTAGGCTTTAAAATGCATTGATCTTTGAGATTTACAACCCAGCCAGGTTCCAAACCATAAAATATTTGTCTAGGATCCTTTCTTTGACATAACATTTCAAAATCTGGGTCTTTTTCTAGTTCACGTAACTTGTAACCATATTTCTGTGCCAATTTCAATCTTTCCTCTGAAACCTTTTCAGGGTCAGCTAGGTACCCTCGAGTTTTAGCACTTGTATAGTATTCAATAGCATCTGGTGGTGGAATCATTCTTCTCGGGATTGCTTGTCCACTTTCGAAGAACTTTTTTGGGTTTCTTAGAAGATATAAGCTGTGGGGATCATAATAAGCTGTGGTGATGACACCACCGTTTCTCTCAATTGCAGCAATTACTAGTTCACTGGCCCATTGTACTTCAATATTAATTTTGGCTGCAAATATGTCTGCTCCTTCATCGGTCAAATTAATACCAAACTGTTTCTTGTCAGGGTGGAAGAGGTAAAGTCCAGATCTAACGACACTCGCTATGTCTATAGGCTTTGTTATATCCACTCGTTCTCTTTCTATGATACGTTGTAGTTTGTCAAGGGATAGCGGTGGATACTCTCTTCTTAGACTGAAAAAATGAATACATTTCTATTTTTACCATACAAAAACACAAATATATTTTTATTCATTAAAAAGTTAGGAATGTACATAGTGCCTAAACAACATGCAGCAGGTTTTTGTTGCAACCTCTTAAAACCCTTTAGTAAGTAGGTATAGTAAAATGTGTTACCTTTTCATACTCTATTATTAAGCTAGCTAGGTTGATATTTTGCAAAAGCACACATAAAAAAAATAATGCTTACTGATGTCCCCTGTAGTAATGTTCTTGAGGAACTCTCAAATAAAATGGATTGTTTCCCGTTTCATATCCAAGTCTCATGTAATTCTGTCTCTGACCAGAACCTTTGTTGCCAGCGCCGTGTTTGTCTCCTCCGTGTTGGCCACGACCTCTTTTTTGCTACAACACCAATGTACAATACTTACTAATTGTTAAATAAATAATCCTACTAATTATTGTATTTTAAATGCAGAAGTTTACAACTCAAAACTCAAATGTTTTTTTATATAATTTGTTAAGCAAAAACATTAATTCCATTACGATTACCTTGCCTACAACACTACTTTCGGCTAGGAACCTACTTTTCTATATTCTTATGAGATCGGGGCTTGCGCCGGTAAAACCAATTATTGTACCTAAACGTTGGTATTTTGCTACTCTTTATCAACAGAAAGGTGCTATTTTGCCTACCTCCACTTGTTTACTTACCGTTTTTTTAGCGCCAGGATTATCCCGAAGATTTGCAAGTGAAATTCTAGGCAATGATCTTAGCATGGACAAAGCCTTTTCAGTTATCTGCCGCGAAGACATTTTACACAAAGGTATATTACAATTACAACAAAATTCGTGCAATATTTGTTTACTGACAATACAAATGATTCAAATAAATGGAAAATAACATTATTGCTGAAAACCACAATTTAGCAACATAACCTCACTTTTCAAAAGTTTGACAGTGACATGACAGGTAACCATAAGGTACAGGGTTTTTTTTTTACTCTGTATAACCCCCAAAGTAGCAGGCAAAAAGCTATTAGCCCATACAGTGTATATTTTTAACTCGAGTATGCTTGGTTTGAATCACTGACCTCTCTTAAAAGCTTAAAAGTCCATAGTACGTACCAAGGTAGTACGAAAGTACCAAGCTTATACTTAGAAAAAAGTATGTACAATCAGGCAACAAAATGCAAACGCACCGTAGAGCTCCACAGTCCACAACTGCTATTATCAGTATATTTTCCACTCAAGCAAGATTTTAAGTGTTCAGCTCAAGAATTTATTACACAAAATTATTAGAATGAAACTATCCCAATGGTAATTTTAGCACTCTACAGTGGGTCTACAATTTTGTTGCCACAGTCGGCAACAAAATTGTAGACCCACTGTAGAGTGCTAAAATTACCATTGGGATCTTAATACTTCAGATTTACGCTCTACATATTCTCAGTTAAGTTATTAGAATAATAAATAGGACTGATATATTATCTTTTATTTTACAGCAAAAATCATTACATTAATACCAAATAAAATTATTTAATAGCTTTAATATTATTAGTTACTTCAAATAATCCACCTAAACATTTACTTATTTCAAGTTTCTAATATTTTTAGGGAATACCTACATAATACTGATTTAGCTGATAGCTTACATAATTAATTTGCTAACATCTTCTGGTGTTCTACGCATGAGAGCTTCAGGGTCGGCATACCCATTTGTAGGGTCAAAAATAGCCTGATAAAGTTGGGCATAAATGGCCATGATCACTTCAAATGACCTTTTCTTAACAAATTGTTTATGAGAATGACTCAGAAGTAAGTTAAGTTGTGGTAACATGTATGTATCAGGTGAAACTAAAAACATGTCAAACTTCTTAAAAAACGTCTTAAGTGTAGCAGTGTCCATTCCAGGGATAGCTGACAGTGGTCCACTAACTTTTTCTTGTAATATTGTATAAATGGGGCCTAGATTTAAATTAGCCACAAGAAAACTTGCTTGTTCTGATGTTAATGTGTCAATTTGGGCTTCAGATTGAGCTTGCAATCTTTCATTATATTCATCCATAATAGTGTAAAGTGACAGAGTACATTGAATATGATACATACAGTTTAAAGTATAAACAGACATATCAGTGGAACTCAAATGGCAGGCGGTTTCATTAATTGCATGCAATAATGGATCCAGTATATGAGTTATAACTACTTTCCTGTCTGAAATATTGATGTTATTAGTGTTATTCATTATTGCCAATAAATCTCTCAGAAAACTAACAAGGTCTGTGACCACTATTGATGGATTTAAATCCACAGGAGGTGCCTTTACTCCATTACTCAAGTCTTTCTGTATTTTTGAATCCAAAGTGATTAGGAAAACTTCTTCACTCTTTTTGAGCAGTTCCTCCAAAGTATTGATCAAGTGGCCTTTACCCAATGTAGACTGAATCACATCTTTGTAATAGAGTATTAAATTAGTGATAGACCAAAGAATAAGTGGATCTTTATCAGGTTTCAGTATCAGCTCAGCTCTTACTTTTAAGAGAGGACATATTGCTTCCATTATATTGGTCAATGCTTCTATGATTAGTTGATTTTTATCAGGCATATTACAGTGTTTGAACAGTGTTGACAAGTTTTCTTTTTCCACTGGTATGACTTGATAAACCCAGGTTAATATGTCTCCAATATACCTTTTAGCATCATGAGCATAGAATTCAATAGGTTTAGAATTAATATCAGTGCCCTTAGTCAGAGCATCGATAAACAACTGAACGATGGTTGCTTTCCTGGCTGAACAGTATTCATCGATGATGTTTGAGAACAGAACTTGCCGATTTTGAAATTTCGCAAGGGCTGTGGGCACAAGAGCATTGTTTGGGGAATCGGTACTCAGGCATGCTCCAATAGTCCAATGATATAACTTCTCGATGGCCACTTCTTGTTGCAATCCAACAGTCTCCATGATATCAAAAGCTGATGTTTGATACCAACATTTCACAAGGGTTTTACAATTCTCATACAAATTTTCTATTTGTGACAAAGTTCCAAAGAAATCTTTTGTCAATGGTGTTTTTACAGATACATTGCAAAGGTATTCACTTTTCTCTGGTGGCAATTGAAAGGTACCAACTAAAGTATTTACCCACATCAGTTTCTTTTCTGTCTTCTTGCTATCGTCTTTCAATTTTGTAGTTTGCACGATCAAGTGGTGAGTTTTGGTCTTAGATTCTTGCAAACGGTTCGACATGTCTTTAACAGAATTGTCTAGAGATGATAAGGAGTTCAGAAGAACTTCCAACTTGTCTTTAACTTTGTTGTACTCCGTCAATATAGTTTTATTAACTAACATATCCCTTTTTTCAATTTCATTTAGCAGAACTCTTCTGGTGTATGCTGAATTTGAAGAACATAATCCTGAGACGGAGACGAGAGCATCACTGCTGTCGGATACTACGTGGTTATCAAAGATTTTATTTATTCTTTGTCTGATAGAACTATTAGGATATAACTCCATTTTGATAACAACTTTTTGCCGGGCACAAAACTAGCTATAAACAAGGCTAACAATCTTCTATTCAAGCAAAAATAAATAATGTTTTGTTGGCATTTCGCAGAACGTTGTGATAAAATTTTGACAGATTACCAATGCCTGATTGACATTGACAACAATTTTGACTTAGGTTTAGGAGGGTAAGGACATTGCCTACCTCGGGCCCAGAAATCAATGCAATGGAAACGCACATTTAACGAGCAAAAAAAATTGTCTATGCTCGTATCATATGATCAATGGTCATCATCTTGAATTGATTTCCTTCAAAAAAAACTCTCTGGGATTTTACTGTGCTTTGGATTGCAAAGTGTACCAAAAAAATACTTTTTAAAGTGATTGGTTAGTAAAATCTTCGCATTGAAAATGAAGGGGTGCATTTTCAACATCGACGGGGGATATTTAGAGGGGCTGTGCCGTGGTTTCAAGTGTGGGATTCTGAAGCAAGCTGACTACTTGAACTTGGTGCAGTGTGAGACACTGGAGGGTGAGTAATTATTGAGCACTAGTTTTGTTTCCTAAACACTATTGGACACAATTAGAATACGTACCTTTTGGTTCCAGACTTGAAGCTACACTTGCAAGGCACTGATTATGGTACGTTCCTCGCCAACGAGCCGAGTCCTCTGGCAGTTTCCACCATCGACGACAAGCTCCGTGAGAAGCTGGTTATTGAGTTCCAACATTTAAGGAATCATTCCGTGGAGCCACTGTCTACATTTTTAGATTTCATCACCTACAGCTACATGATTGACAACATCATTCTTTTGATCACTGGTACTCTTCACCAGAGGCCTATTTCTGAGCTGATCCCAAAGTGCCACCCATTGGGATCGTTTGAACAGATGGAAGCTATCCACGTAGCGGCCACACCGGCCGAGCTGTACAATGCTGTGTTGGTCGACACCCCGTTGGCCCCATTCTTTGTTGACTGCATAAGTGAGCAGGATCTGGATGAAATGAACATTGAGATCATCCGTAACACTCTGTACAAGGCCTATCTGGAAGCATTCTATGAATTCTGTAAACAGATTGGAGGCACAACTGCTGATGTCATGTGTGAAATACTGGCTGTAAGTTGTTTTAATTACTATCTTAGTTTGTTTATATTTGACTTTATTTATATACATAGTATGCTACCTAATGCTGTTAGTACTGATTTAAAATAAAAATTTCTTGCAATAATAATTCACTATAGTATGAACATTCATTCACTAATGATTGGAAAATCTTTTTTTATTTGTCACACTATGAGGAGCCACTGTACATCTATCAGTTAGTTAACAAACATCTAAATGTAACTTTCAGTTTGAAGCAGACCGCCGAGCCATCATAATCACAATTAACTCATTTGGCACTGAGTTATCCAAAGATGACCGAGCTAAGCTGTACCCTCGCTGCGGCAAGTTGAACCCAGACGGACTGGCGGCCCTCGCCCGCGCCGATGACTACGAGCAAGTGAAGGCCGTGGCTGAATACTACGCTGAATATTCCGCGCTATTTGAAGGAGCCGGCAACAATGTTGGTGACAAGACACTGGAAGATAAATTCTTTGAACATGAGGCTAGTATCTAATGATATTTTGTAAAATGAAAACTTAGTGCAAAAATTTTGCATGTATTGGTAACTGGTTACGAACCTCCGGTTTCGTATGCGGCCGAAGGGGTATGAGTCACTTTCTGCACTAGCTCTTATACAGTTAATTCCAAGGTATATGAAATTGACAGAAATCCTGTATCCAGTGCTTCCAACAAGTTAATTTCCAATATAGATTTTTTTGGATCATTTTAGAATAATTTGGTAGATAATTAATTTTGTATATAACTTGCAATCTAGATTTTTTTTGGATCACTTTAGAATAATTTGGTAGATAATTATTTGTCTTAATTAATTCCAGGTGAGCCTCAATGTGCACGCTTTCCTGCAACAATTCCACTTTGGTGTATTCTACTCATACTTGAAGCTGAAAGAACAGGAATGCAGAAACATTGTCTGGATCAGTGAGTGTGTCGCACAAAAACATCGTGCCAAAATTGACAATTACATTCCAATCTTCTAAGCACAAAATAAAAAACATATACTTATTATAATGTACAAAAAATATTTCCATAAACCTTGTTTGTACAGTAAGGATCCTTGTTAAACAACACATTTCACAATAAGCAAAATGTGGATTAGTAGCTAAATAAGGCTCAGTAGATACCCAAATAAATTGATAACATGTTAGAATAATTGCATGTGTGTATTCTAGAATGGTGTAAGAAGTTTCTATGCAAAAGTATATCAGATTCCCTTTTGTGTTGTAAATGTTGTAATAATAATTGATTGAAATAAGAAAACACCATTCCATAATGAGACATACAAAGTTAATGTTATAAAACATAATGTCCAATAACTACCTACCCATCTTATAATAATTCTTTGAAATTGTATGTTAAGTATTATTGCTCTGGCCTTTCTATAGAATTGCGTATTTATCGTAACAAACCCTAGATATAGTTAGTTGTAAAAATCAAATATGCTTCAATGTTAATATTTACCTTCAAAATAAATTATACCCGATTAATCATTGTACATGAACATTTTTAAGTCAGTATTCTCTTTCAAGACATTACAAGAAATACACTTTATTAACTTTAAAAAGTGTTATTAATAATTATTGTTGTATATAGCATAGACTTATTTATAATTTTGTCATTTGGAAACAGGAAGTTTATTCCATATTGTACACATATTTAATTAATAAAGCTTATATACTGTTACAACTATTTTGTGTTTTACTTCTTTCGGAATGTGGGTGTCCTTTTGATTCAGTTATCTAAGGTTGAAGCAAAGCTTTGGACAATTACTTTCCAAAAGTGAAAATAGGGAAAAATTGTTATGATAACGGAACTAACTTTATGGATGAATTTGTCAAATAAATAATCATTACAAATGAACCAGACAATAATTTTAAAATGAAATATTAATTGATGCAGTATAATATTACCTGTGGCTTGGTGGACGAACACCCGTTTGCGCCGCAGGTTGTGGGTTCGATTCCCGAAACAAAAAATTGCCTCACACAAAAAGGATCAAATTAATAATAAATTAATAGTTTAAAAAAACTAAAAAACACGCTTTAAAAAAAATCCAACTAAAAAAATAGAAAATAAAATTTAATAAATTTGGATTAAGAATGTTGTAAATAGTAAGCGTGTTACATTGTGGTTGCAAAAGAAAAATAATGAAGGTGTAGCATCACAATGTAACACGCTTACTATTTACAACATTCTTAATCCAAATTTATTAAATTTTATTTTCTATTTTTTTAGTTGGATTTTTTTTAAAGCGTGTTTTTTACATTTTTTAAACTATTAATTTATTTTATACTTTTTGGTCTTTATTACCGAAATATATTAGATCAGACCCTGGTTACCATTGAAAGACAAACTACTCGTCAAGACGATTCTAACGAGCCCAAACTCGACGGGGTTGTGTCGTTTCATTGCAAAGTTCCTATGACCACCTTCCAGTTCCATCATCAGACCCTGGTTACCATTGAAAGCCAAACTACTCGTCAAGACGATTCTAACGAGCCCAAACTCGATGGGGTTGTGTCGTTTCATTGCGAAGTTCCTATGACCACCTTCCAGTTCCATCATCAGACCCTGGTCACCATTGAAAGCCAAACTACTCGTCAAGACGATTCTAACGAGCCCAAACTCGATGGGGTTGTGTCGTTTCATTGCGAAGTTCCTATGACCACCTTCCAGTTCCATCATCAGACCCTGGTCACCATTGAAAGCAAAACTACTCGTCAAGACGATTCTAACGAGCCCAAACTCGATAGGGTTTCGTCGTTTTATTACAGAGTTCCTATGACCACCTTCCAGCTCCATCATCAGATCAGCACCATGTTATCATAATATTGCATTGTCATCGGTTTTTGACAAGTGTGCAAAGTTTGAATTAAATCTGATCATTTTAAGTAGGGCAAAATCGTGCCCAAAGGAGTCGGTTACATACAAACAAGCAAACATACAGGTGAAACTAATAAAAGCGTGTTAAAAAGGGTCTAATTGCGGTAAACACCCCATATACAAGTACAAGTGGGTGTTTTTATAAGTAGGTATACACATTCACATAAGAAAAGTATTTAGGTATTCTATCCATTGTCTGGTCACCATAACACAAGCCTAGTTGCCTAAGTAATATTTAATACCCAAAATACAAGCTAAAAATTAAAATAAATTTAATTAAAGCAAATATTATTTATTATCTATATAATTGATATTTATTCATTTAAAACAGGTAATTGTTCTCTTATAATTTCTGTTAATTTTCCTTCATAAATTAACTTCAGCTTTGATGGTTTCGTTAATAACATATCAGAGTGTTCCTTCCAAAATTTTTCTTTCAACATATCATCATGTCCGTCAACAATTATATTCCTCAAGATATCACCATCTTGCAAGGATTTGCGTAGTAATATTGTCCCTCTTTTAAACATTTCCAATTCATCATTGTAGTTTATACCATATTCTTGAAATAATATTTCGTTTTTATCTGCTGATACTGTTCCACACAAACGTTTCTCTGCCTGTAATCAGATAAAGATAAAGTTAGATATTAAACAACAGAGAACTTACTTACTGATGAATAAAATTATTTATAGAATGGTATCAAACCTGAACTGGAGTTAAATTGCTTTTTAAAACAAGTGCCCAAAATGTTGTGTTGTAAAGATTATTAATGTGGACATCTGCCTGTCTCCATTTCAAGTAATCTATCAAATTTTCCTCTGAAGGGTAAAGAACTATTCTACCGTCAAATGTAGGAGGGTATTTTAGTAGTTCATCACCGAAAAATTTACTCCAATAAAAAACGTATGAGCTTGAAAACTTGCTATTGATTGTAGTCAATAGTTTTGCAGCTCTCCTCTTGTACAAATTTGTTTGTTTCTTAAACACAAACGAGTATTCATCGCTTTGTCCAAAACCAATGAGTAAATCACTAAATTCTCTCATAACAGTGAACGCAGTGTAATTCATCAGCCTTAAAGCTCGTAAGTCATTTGGTTTGTTGAAACTGTGGTCTTCTGAAAACTTATGAAAACATTTTCCATCAAGTCGAACTACTATCCAAGAATTAGGTAATAGTGAGTCGTCTAGCTCATACTTTTTTACATATTCAAAGGAGCTTTTTGCCATTGTGAACGTTTTTAATTGCCCAATAAAACTGATTCTAACTTTTATTGATTTTACTGCGGCTACATACATGCGGATTGAGGTTATCAAAAATATTCGCAGAATATTTCGCTTGATTTCTTTATTTTGTGTAGTAACCAGCTAAGTGAATATAATCACTACGTTTTACCAGCTACGTTTATAATAACTGATATTATATGGTATTTGAATCTCCTGGAGCCTACTTTTAATAAAAACTTTGAAAATTATTTTTACTCAAAAGTAAACAAACTTTCTGACAGAGAGGAGTGACATTTTGTTTGAAGACTTTTTTTATGTACCCAAACGGGCAGGGGCAGATAAAAAGGTTTTAGCCCATACCATATAGCCAAGTCTAACGTAATAAAATATTTTTAAACTATATCTATGGTTGTCCAGTGTCAAATCAAAAGTATTATTTAAAAAAAAATTGTTTGACTGATGTCAAATTAATTGTCAAAACAATTTTCAAAAACCTTTCTCTTGGCTGGAACAATTTTTTAGCAAATAAATAATTACAAAAATGCTCCGATTAGGGCGCCTCTTCACGGATGTTTTACCTAAAAATTGTAAGTTTCTGAAAATTGCAATATATTTTGAATAATTTTATGTAAGAACTACGCAGAATAAAATGTTTTCTTACAGCTGTTCTTCCGAGTTTGAGTCTCTGTAAATATTCGCAAACTCAAAAGCCAGATGAGCCAAAGGCAGAATCTAAAAGAATTGAGGAATTCAGGAAGAAACTACGTGAAACAACGCCTATCGATGACTTGGGTGAGCAGCCGCTAATGGCCCCGAATGTGAAGGATGATCCCCTGCCGCCGTGGCCAGATAACATCAATCCTAATACCGGTGAAGTAGGCGGGCCGAGGGGACCAGAACCTACCAGATATGGTGACTGGGAACGAAAAGGAAGGGTCACAGACTTTTGAAATTGCCTAGAAATAATTCTTTAGACTGTTGATATTACCTAGCATGTTTTTAATTTATAAATAAAGTTTAATTTATTAGAATAATATTTATTTAACTGTAGAAGATTTCCCTAAAGTCTTAGGCATCTTCTTGTTGGTGGAATCTTCTAACTCTTTTGATTTATAATAATGTGGTGCTACTTCCAATAACCATTTGCTTTCAATTTCTGTCACCTGTCTCATAAACTCTTTGGATGTGAATACTAGCTCGTAGTAGATCACCCATCGAGGCAGCTCCTCAAATAATGAACTGTTGGGATGTATCATTACAGTCTGAAACAATTAATTATTTTATGAACTATGATTTTAGACAATTGAAAAACAACCTCAATTTGTGTAAAAAAAGCCTCACAGCTTGTTTTTATCAAACTGCGCCCCACGGTTTTACCCGCGTAATAATTTTCTACGCAATTTTCTTAATTTTTTCTTTTCTAAAAACCTTCTGACAATAACAATCTTAACATTAAAAGAATTAGCAAAATCGGTTCAGCTGTTCTCGAAATATGCGCTTAGCAACACATTCATTTTTTATATTATAGACTAGCATCTTGCAGTTTGACCTGCATTAAAACTTTTATTTCAGGACTCTACCTGCTTGCATAGAAAGTTTCAGGTTCAGAAGGCCAATTCTCGTAAATAATATGGTTTCAATTACATTTAAATATCATTCCGATTGCATTTTGATTGCAAAAGATACCCTTAAAGTCAGTTTATTTTTTACAAAAAGCGAACTTTGATGGTATTTTGTGCTACTTTGAGGGTATTATTTGTGATCGAAATGATATTGAAATGTAATTTTAACAATGTTAATTACGAGAATTGGCCTTCAGAACTTTTTCCTTAAGAAAAAACTAATACACTCTCTCACATACTTCATATTAGTGGAATTGAAATTCAGTCAACTTACTTGATTATGTTTTACAGTCTTATAATGACCACCTTTTGAAAACTTTGCTATATGGTAAAAGTAGCCAGCTGTAATAGCTTTTCTAATGCTAGAATCATCTGCTATCCCTGACACCATTTCTATTTCAACTCTGTCCATAAGCCCTGCAAGTTGCTCCCTTACATCTCTAGCCCTTTTCATAGATCTATATTGAACAAAGTTTTCATAACACCATTGTACAGAATACTCAGACTCTACCCATTGATTGTAAATATTCATTAGTGTTAAGTGGTCTCCTTTAGGATGGAAGAAGTTCTTTCTGGCAGTATCTGCATGTATAATTTTATCTTTTGGTCTGTAAAAAATTGAGCTATTTACAGATAACATAGCAGCAATGGTGACAATTTCTTCTGAGCATTTATATCTGAAATAAAAAGGAAAGGTAAATAGTAACGAATGAAGTAGATATAAAATACAAACAAAGTAGTTAAATACCTTACTTTTCACTAGCCAATAGCATCTTCGCAAGCATAGGGTCTGTAGGGAACTCTGCCATTCTCCTTCCAGCTTTAGTCAATTCTCCATGATGGTTCAGAGCACCAAGGGCATACAGCTGTTCCAATGCCAACACAAGTGTCTCATGAGGTGGTGGATCAAGGAAATCAAAATGGATCAGATCATTGATACCCAAAGCTTTTAAAGTTAGAACAGCATTCCCTAAATTGATTCTTTGTATTTCTGGAACTGTATTATCTTCAAGTTCATATTTATAAGCCCAAGCTGTGTACAATCTAAAACATTTTCCAGGTGCTACTCGGCCAGCCCTACCAGCTCTTTGGTTAGCAGATGCTTTGGAAATAGGTACAACCATTAAACTTTCCATACCTGTTTTGGAGTTGAAATTATTTTGTTTGGCAAAACCTGGATCTATAACATAAATAATATTGTCGATTGTAAGCGAAGTTTCGGCAATATTGGTAGCAAGAACTACTTTTCGTGCCCCTTCTGGAGTCTGTTCAAATATTTTAGCTTGCATATCACTGGGTAAATTTGCATAAACAGGAAGTATTATTAGTTCTTTTAATTTCTTTCCAATCTTCTTCGTCCTTTCTTGTAACATTTCAACACAAGTCTCAATTTCTTCTTGTCCAGTAAGGAACACCAAAATATCTCCAAGTGGTTGAGTAGCATGTATCTGAAGAACAGATACAACACAAGCATCTACATAATCAGCTTCTGGCGCTTTTGTGTAGTAAATGTCCACAGGAAATCTTCTCCCAGGAATTCTAAAGATGGGGGCATCATCAAAGAAGCTTGAAAATTTTTCTGCATCTAATGTTGCACTGGAAATGAGTAGCTTCAGATCTGGTCTAAACCTTGTGATATCTTTTACTAGACCAAATAAAATATCAGTATGCAAAGTTCGTTCATGAGCTTCATCAATGATCATTACACTGTAGGAGGCCAAGTCTGGCTCTGATAGGAATTCTCTGTGAAGAGTACCATCAGTCATGTACTTAATTACTGTCCTATCTGATGTGCAATCCTCAAACCTAATACTGTAGCCAACTTCATTACCAAGTTTAACATTCATTTCTTGAGCTACTCTAGCGGCCACTGACATAGCAGCAACCCTTCTTGGTTGGGTACATCCAATTTTTTTACTGTCTTCAGTGAAACCAGCTTCATGTAAATATTGTGGTATTTGTGTAGTTTTACCAGAGCCAGTTTCTCCTTCTACAATCAATATTTGATAATTTCTTATAGCTTCTATCAGTGCTTCTCTAAAAGGGTAAACTGGTAGAGATTTCTTTGTTTCTGCAATGGACATTCTCATTTTACGATATTCACTTTTTTCTTGTTCTTCCTTCTTCTCTTTGTTTCCTTCTAGTTGAAGTGCTTGTATAAAATCTATCTGCTCATCAAGCAGCAACTCATATTCTTCTTGTGCTTTAGCATCCTTGGCACCGAATTTAAAGAATGCTGATCTAATTTGATCTTGCTCCCATTTCTTTTGTTCGGAATGGGGCATTTTCTCTGTTTCATCTACTTCAATGTAGTCACCTGTAAAATATAATTTATTGCAAACTTTTACTGTTACTTATATACAAATGATTCAGCAGTTTACTTACTTTCGTATTGTTTCTTTACTAACCTTTTTCTCCCTTCCCTAAATCTTGTGGCATGTGATACCTCTGCACATTTTCTAATTCCCTAGCTTGTTCATGTTCTTTTGCTAGTTGTAAAATGGTTTTCTTGTGTTCTCTTTCTTGTTTTTCTCTCTTTGTCAACCTGTAAGTTTATTACAAATTAAAGAACTAATAATATAGGTATTATTGGATCAGTAACTTTTAATTCATGCTTTTTATGATAATGGATCGCTCGTTATATAGACCACTGTCTCGCAGATTTGTCAGCCCTATCCAGAGGTGCTGGTGCACAATTGTGATATCCAATTCAAATGTGACTACATACCTAGATAAACTTTCAGAATTCTGTGTAAATATAAAATTTAAAGCCCTGACTGATATATCAACGCACAGCTCAAACCATATGGAGAGATCCAGCTAAAATTTAGCCTACAGTTAGGCATCCGCTAAGAAAGGATTTTAGACGATCCAACCCCCATGTGGGCATGTGGGTGATAGCTAGTATTGTTTGATGATGTTAGTTTTGTCAAACCGCAGTTACAAGAGGTAAAGGTGAAACCAACATGCCAGTGGTTTCTAAGCAAGTATATTTATGTACTTACGTTCTCTCATCAAAAAGGTATTCATCATCAGCAATATCTGCCTCCAATTCGATAACCTTATCATCTTTTCTCTTCTCCAAGTACTTGCGCCGAGATTGTACCCTAAGTTTTGGTAGAATTTTGTCCCTGTCTTCCGCTTCCATCTTGAGTCTCCTCGCAGCTTCCTCGTAGGACCTCTTGCCGGAGGCTTCAGTAACTTTCTTGACTCGACCTTCATCCCGCTTTTTTAGCCTTTTAGTAAATTCATCACGTTCTTTCAAATCTTTCTTTCGAGTTTCTTCTTCGCTGCTAGAACTTGGAGACGAATGTCTTCTTTTGCTGGATTTATCCATTCTAACGAGAAAATAATACAAAATCAACCAGTATTCATCAATCAAACAAAATGCCAACAAAATCAAATTAATAAAGAATTGTGACAATAAAAATGACAGCAAGTAAAAATATTTGACATTTGTCAAATTCAAGTCAAGTTATCTTGCCGTCAATGTCGCGATATCTTTACCCTTTTTTTTTCTTTATCCGGTCAGTTCTGTAAAGTTTATCATTGGCCAAACTGCCAAAGGCCACGGAACGGCGGGCTACTCCAAAAAGTTCAAAATGAGTGAACGTGGTGTTATAACAATAAAAACATATCGGATTACAATCTGCTTTTCAAATTATGACAAAATAATATGTCACTCAATTAATTTGATTGTCAATAATTGTGCTTGACTGTAGACTGTGTTCTAGGAAGACTTTCTTCCAGTTTCCTAAAGACACAACAACACAAACAAATAATAACATCGGTACCTCGGCTTCAAAGCAGCTTCAAAGTAATAGTGGTACCTACTCTGTGAACTCATAAAAGGAACATGCATCGCAGAGTGTTTACCAGGTAAGTAACCAATTAACCATATCTTGTGTTGTGTCCATACAGTAGTACCTAACATTACATACCTATACCTACTATGAGTAGGTATAGATAGACTAATAATGTAATAAGTATAGGTACCTACAATAATTCTACATCTATTAACTTTCTTTACCCATAAATCCAGCATTCCTGTAATATGGCGAACAGAAAAAAAATATTTGAGCGTCATAACGAAGACAAAGAGCTTCGTTGATTGCGGTGTAAACGTATTGAAGAGCAAGTATATCTCAGCAGTACATGGATCAACAGCAGACTTGGTATGTAGCCTTAGGCCACTCACAGACGTTGACTTTTTTTCCTTTTAGTAGCGTAGCCAAGGGGGGTGGGCAGAGGGGCGGATCGCCCCGGCAGCCACCAATAAGGAGGGCGGCATTACCAGGAAAAAATATTTTGTGCGGTCACTGGGGCGGTCAGTTAGACAATTTTTTTTTCGATCAATTCTTTCATATCGTTACGTTACCAACCCCAACATTATTAATTTTATCACGACAAAAGGGCGGCAAAATGCTAAAAATATTATTTTTATGTCGTCAAAAGGGGGGAAAATTATGACAGTGACCCACGCCTACGCCACTGTATATAAGTACAGGATGTCGGAAGCCTGCGCGGGGGAACGCGCCCTCGAACTGAATAAGCTATCTGCTGCAGTGCTGAAACAGATGAGTCGTCTAACCAAACTATTAAAAGATCGGACGTTTTACTTTTTTCTAGGGCGGTAGGTAGATTTTATACAACTTTGGTTTTAAACATCCTTGAGAATTAGTGACTACTATAACAATAATATTAACAATAATTTTCAATTTGTAAGGTAACCAAAGATCTGGATTTAACTGGCAAGACATGTCTTATAACTGGAGCGAACAGCGGCATAGGGTTGGAGATGACGCGAATCCTGAACTCGCGACAATGCGAAGTGCTCATGGCCTGCCGCAACACTTATGTAGCGAATGCGGTCGCCAGGAACATCAGCGAGGATTGCAACCGCCTAAAAGTCTACGAAGTTAATTTGGCCTCGTTTAAATCAGTCAAAAACTGCTCCGATCAATTGGTGAACAGCCAAAAGTAATGTCTACCTTTCTAATTTCCATACTTTAAAGCACAGTTCAGACGACGCACTTTTGTCCAGGAAAACAAAATTGGCCTAATCCTACTAGCCTATCCTACTCCTACTATAAATGGGAAAGTTTGTGTGTGTGCATGTTTGTTTGTTACCCTTCACGCAAAAACTACTGGACTGATTGCGATGAAACTCGGTAAGTAGATAGCTGGAGACTTGGATTAACACATAGGCTACTTTTATCCGGATATTCCTACAGGATCGGGACTTACGCGGGTGAAACCGCGGGGCGCAGTTAGTAGTAAATAAGTAGGTACCCAATATTCACACGACTTAACATTAAAATAAGTTAGAACTTAAAGTCTAGTTTCTCGTCTGTGCTGGGCCTTTACTGAAATTGTAACTTAGTTACTTGTATATTTTATACTTATTCATATACCTCCATTATTTACCTACAGAAAAATTGATTTGGTAATTTTGAATGCTGGCGTGTTCGGCCTACCGTGGACATTAACGGAAGATAATTTAGAAACAACGTTTCAAGTGAATTATTTGAGTCAGTATTATTTGCTAATGAATATTGAAAAAAATTTGGCACCGGACGCGCGTGTCGTATTCATGTCATCGGAATCTCACAGGTTAATTCAACTATTTTTAATTTAATTACCTACCCAATTGAAACTTCTTATTAGTTAAAAGATTTTGATAAGATTTTATGTGCGGTACATTTGTTTCTATTATATTTTTTAGATTTTAGTTTGTAATGATAATGAAAGTACTTACTGAACCGATTTCGATTCAATAAACTTAATCTTTGGAACTAACATTTATGCTGCTGTTTATTTCGACAGGTATTCAGTAGTTACTTCGAATAGTAATTAAGATTTTAATCTATCTTTTTATATAAAAAATGAATTCCTATTTTCCTTTGTCATCGCATCACGCATGAACCGCTGGACCGATTTAGCGCATTCTTTTTTGTTGTGTTTGTTACAGTCTGGAGAAGGTTCTTAAATAAGTATAAAAAAATTAAATGCGAACGCGGGTGAAACCGCGGAGCGCAGCTAGCAGTTGTATATTTACGTTCTTGAGTCGCAGACTACGTAATAACGTCACAATGAGATTTGTTACTGGGTAATTTAGAAAAACAAACATACAGAAATACATAAACTTTCGCAGTTGTAATATAAATGGCACTGTTTCTAATGTAGGTACCTACTTCTCGTATATTATTTTGTGAAGGCACCTTTGAAATCTGTAAGATACTTCCAGGAATGTAAAATGGTCGTTCCGCGACCAGCTCATGCCTTCCGAGGGGATAGTATCACTTCCAAAGAACAAGTACACCTCAATAAAAGCGTATAACATATCGAAGCTTTGCGGTCTTCTGGCGATGCAGTACTTGGGTTATCGTTGGATGAAAACCGACAAGGTACTTACCTATATAAGACAGATGAACGAAAACAACAGGAACAGTATTTATTAAACAAACGTAACCAAACACTGAATAATAAATAAATAATAATAAATATTGCACGACATTCCACACATCGCCATCTAGCCCCAAGCTAAGTACCTAACTATTGTTATGGGTGCTAGACAACGGATATACTTACTACTTATATACTTTTCTTTTGTAAATATGTATATAGGTAAGTACATACTTATAAATAATATATAGAAATAACCAGACAACAGACAAATATCTAAGCATAAATACTTGTCTAAGGCGGGAATCGAACCCGCAACCCTGTGTTTGGCAGTCCGGCGTGGTGACCATTGTGCCAACTGGGTCGTCAATCCGGCGAGAGAATATTATCCGCTTGCGATTCCGACCAAGTCCAAACAGATGCAAGGAACGAATGTGGTTTCATCTTTAGTTGTTGCACTTTAATAATAACTCAATATTCCAGGATCACTGCACACAGCGCCATCTAGCCCCAACCCAAGGCAAAATAGGCTTGTTTAATGTTGCCCAGTTATGTAACCGATAGATTACTAAGATAAATACATTAAAACTTTTCAAACTCACACGATTTGTATTCATAGTAATTATTTTTCCCGGTCGCGTATTTTTATTTCTCTTACCTTGACTTTTCGACTATATGTTACAATAGTCATGGTCGCGAGGAGACTGGAGCAGCGGCGAGCGTTGTCCTCTGATGGTGATAGTTGAGGGTAGGTCGAGCACCGACACTCGATTTTATCATCACTATCATCATCACTATCACTACATAGTATAAAACAAAGTCGGTTTCTCTGTCCCTATATCCCTTTGAATGCTTAAATCTTTAAAACTACGCAACGTATTTTAATGCGGTTTTTTTTAATAGGTAGATAGAGTGATTCAAGAGGAAGGTTTATACATGCATAATATAGCCGTGCGAAGCCGGGGCGGGTCGCTAGTTATATATAAACAGTTTTTATCAACAGTCACAAGGGGCGCGGCACACCACACTCACTATATCCGAAGATATATTCAGAGATATCTCGCGACACTTGCACATTTTTATCACTGGATGCAAAGTAGATGAGAGCTTGTATCCACTTTCCCGGTTGAAATGACCATGTTTCTTAATTTCAACCGCTTCACGTACAATCCTAGGGTAGCAATGTCGTTAATTGGAAAGGACACGCGGTGCATGCAACTCAATCCAGTGGTTTGGTCCATAACAATAAATGCTCGGCAATCGCTGACTTCTCCACCTGGCGATTCTTGACCGCGGCGATGTGTTCCCTCACCCGTTCAGCGATGGTTTGCTTTGTTTGCCCGATGTACGAACTACCACAGCTGCAGTCAACTTTATAGACGACTGGTGTCTGGTAAGGAATAATGTCCTTCGATGATCCCACCTGCTGTGACATCTTTGAAATAAAAAATAATACGCGATTAAGACCCGGGAAAATAATTACTATAAATACATTTATACTGTAAATACATACAGAGGCACCCTAGATAGAAATATCTGAACCTGTACTATAAATAACCATTCAAGGCGGGAATAGAACCTGCAACTTTCTTCGCTCACCGACCCAGAAAGGTCTAAAAATGTCTCACAGTAACAAGGTTACCCGATTTTTTCTTAGATGACGCCATTTTCTTCGACCTACCTACATAAAATAATCCGAGTCAACACGAATGGAATTACGCTATCCAAGTTGTCTCGGAGGATGATCGGTGGAAACTTGGCTTTATACAATACTTATTATGTTTTTCATATTCTCAAGAGTGTATTCTGCGCGCACCCTGGTTCCTTCATTAAGACGAGGCTGTGTCGGAACTGGCGTCCTTATGAACTGCTTTACACTGTCTGCTTGCCTTTTACCAAAACAGTTGTAAGTATTTACCTATACTTATAATTATTGTACAGTTCAGCACGATGATGTGAGCGACTGTAGGTACTCACCTACACCAAATGTACGGTCGGCTGCATAATTGCAGACCCACCGTAGAGCTCCAAAACGGCTGTTATATTAATGTTTTCAACACAAGCAAAATTCTAGGCACCTGCTTTAGTTGAAATTCAAAGTCTTTTAGCTGATTAATTTATCAAATAAAAATTGTTAAAATCGAAACATTTCAATAATAGCAATTTTCGAACTCTACCGGGGGCTGCAATTATGCAGCCGACTGTACCTAAATTAATAAGTTCTGGCGAGCATCGCTACCTAGAAAGAACCCGGGATGAAAGTATAGGTATTCTTTTGTAGTTTCAGTTTTCACGATGGTAAGTGTGACGATGCAGTCTTAGATGTAGCACGCTTTTCTAGAAGATAGGCGAGTGAAGGTAGGAGGACGACTATGGAACAGAAGCTATTCCGACCCATCCTCCTTTTGTGGGTGCACCGGCCGGTATCGGTACACGGACAAGTCCGCTTGGCGATACGACTTAGGCCGGTGGGTGGTAACAAGCCGCGGCCGAAGCTTACCAGGGGCCTAAGTCTGCTAACACAATTGTGTTTCAATAGAGTGTCGATCTAATCGTAATAGAGATGTAATGTCAAAAATATTACATTAAATGTCAAATTGGTATCCTCCTATTCTGCTCTAGAATCGTGGCTCAATGGTATATCGCTTAGCAACATATGTATACCATGTTACAAGGCAACATTAGCGACGCATCTATTACCATTCCATTGGGACGCCATAGTGATTCTATAAGATGTTATTAAAACTTTAGCAGAATACCAAATAAAGTCATAATCTCGATATAATATCAATAGAGTTTCGATATAATGATAATGGTAAATCCATTAATACAAAATAGCAGAATAAGGAGAGTGCTCCTTTAAAACCTTTCTAAAATGTATTAAATTAATCACCTATAGAGTCAAGCGGCTGCGACACCCCTATACTGCGCGACATCCCCCGATCTAGCGGGACACACATCACTCTACTACAAGGACCTGCGTCGCACGGACCCGAGTGACTTAGCTACTGACTTCCACCTTGCATTCCGCATGAACGACCTCACTCGTGAACTTATCAACGACCGCACCGAAGCGCTGCAAGCTAAGGACTTGAAGCAGGAGGAAGCGGTTGCACCTCAATCTAAACATACTATTGCTGAAAATCTTACTCCAGAGTTTTCGTCGTAGATTAGAAGTTTATTTCGGCCTCACATGTGACTAAATTAAAGGATGCGTCGACTCACTGCCCAATAAAGACTTAAAGCTGGAGGAGAGGCTTTACCTTAGTTTAAACATACCAGTGGTACAATTTTCTCAAAAATTTCTTCGTACATCAAAAGACGCATCGATTCATTGCACCATAAAGACTGGAAGCCAGAGGAGGTGGATTTACCTCAACCTAAGCATAATACTGCTGAAAATTTTTCGTCGTAATTTTTTTTACGACCTTACGTGTGACCAAATTAAGGGACGCGCCGATTCAAAGTACGCCGAATATTTGCAAATTCCACCCTTTTTTTCATCAATTTGAAGTTTTGATTTTAGACTTGTTTAGTTTTTTGTTTCATGTTCTTATCAATATTGTTAGAAATTAAAAAACATTCTGATTAAATACATAATTTTATTAAATACGATCTAGATCATTAACAATTGAGATAATAATTGCAACAACATTCTATCTGTCTGTGGGTTAGAAAATTTTATAAATTTGAAAAAAAAAAAATTGTTCTTAGTTTAAAAAGTCTATCTCAACATTGAAACTTTTGTATTATCTAACAACATACTAACTAAAACAGACAGAAAACATTTAAAAGTTTAACATGACACAATAAAAGCTGTTAACTGCACACAATAATAAATGCAAGTAAAATAAGATCGATATGTATATTGTATAAGCTATCCAGCAGCCATAATAATTGGCTAAACTTCATTAGGTACCTACTTTACTGTCTCGTGAACACGGCGATTGCAACAGTGCCGAAATATCGAGATTAACAATATAAAAACAATGTTAAATAACCATTTTTAAATAATTTTAGTTAATATAATATTTATCTACTGCTATGAGTTGCAACTAATGAGTACTTACAAAAAGTAAATTAAATGATTACAAATGTTTTATAACTAATATTTCATTACGAATTTAATAGAATAGCCTACAGCCTCATTCAAATTTCGATTTCAAATAATTTGTTTGAAAGTGAAATTATTGAGCTGCTCATAATAACTAATAGGCACTTAATAACAATAATGCGTTTATATTTTATAGTTCATTTTAATTAGTCTAATAATATGTATATAATAATAACAAGTAAAAGATTGCAGTCAAATATATCATAAATCAAGGCAAAAGATGCGAGTAGAAAAATTTATACTAAGGGATGATTGACAGACCTGCACGGATTTGAAACGTTACATACATTTGTATGAAGCAATTTATATTAAACCGTGCATGATCCGTGTCGGGACACGGATCAGCCCCGTTCCCTCGGCGGCTCATAACACAATATAAACGTGCAGCACGGACGAGCTTCGCCCCGGATTCGGCCCGGCCGGTCTAATATAAATCATCCCTAAATCCCCCATAGAAGGACAATTAAGGCTAGAGACAGTCTAATATTGCATCTTAGAAAAGTGACCATAGTTTTGACTGTTATTATACTTTACTAGCTGTCCCGGCAAACGTTGTTTTGCAGTATAGATAAATAACCTAGATACCGACTGCAGCGCCATCTGCCGGGCTGATTTGTGAATCTAAACCATCTACTAAATAGTCCAAACAAGGCTTAAACATTTGGTTTGGATAGGTGAGCCCGTTCTTGATTTATAAAATTACAACGAAAAGTGGCATTGATTTTTATATATTCATGAGTCGAAACCTTTATCAAAGTAGCTCCAGTGCGTCGCAAATAAGGTCCGAAATGGACAGATTGCCTAGCGCATTCGCCGTTTAGTACTTAACGCATAACACCATATACGCGAAACATCAACTCGAGGTTTTGTGGTTACGCATACGCTAGTTAGCATTGTGCGCTGTACATTCAATTTGGACCGCAGCCTTCATACTCGACGTGTAAATGACAGAAAAAGATCGCGACTATCAACTGTAAGTATTTAATATTAAAACTGCGTCGACGTGATGGGCAATCGACGTAATGCTCGGTCGACATGCTGAGAAATCGACATGATGGACTTAGCAACACTGGGTCGATGTTCTGGGAATCGACATACTGAGAACAACTCACAGTGGTTATATGCCCATGCTATCAAGAGCAAGCATGACAGGTTATCGAGTCGCAGCATAATCTAACCTACTTAATAAAGATCCACCTGGTATTTTATGTTGGCACTTTAAAGAAACTTGATGTGTTTTTAATGTCTCGAATTTGAAGATTTTTCTCTTAAATAATACACATTTAAATTAATAGGTTCTCTTAAGATATAAAAACTATACAGATTTTAATAGCCAAATGAATGCAGTGAATGCACACTATCATAATATTTTAGACCTTAACAAGGATTTCAGTCTGAGATTATCATCGCTCTGTGTTACAAAATGCGTGTTTCAATTGACCGGTTTGAAGTTGCAGCGAATGTCCTCGCAGTTGCAGGAAGTAGGTGCAGTTTTCTCTCTGAACACTGCAACTTCATGCCAATCGTTATAATACCTCATAATTAATAAAGGAGTATTCTCTTCTCGACTTGCTTGCGGCAGATCGGGCAGACTGTGATGCGATCGCCGCACATTTGGCACATGCCGTGTCCGCACAGGAATATCATGTTCTTGAGCCGGTCCAGGCAGATCGGACACATCGTCTGGAAAAAATAATCAACCATATCAGAATTGAACTCGTATGTTCTTTGATGTCCTGTAGTTTAGCTTTGATTTGTTCACACTTGTTCCATGTAAATTCTGCGTCATGATAGATAGATAACTTTATTTGTACAAAACAGGAAGAAACAGAACACGATATACACAAAGTAAAGTAATAGCTAGAAAGTATAAGTTGCATAAATGGGCGGCCTTATCGTTAAAAGCGATTACTTCCAGACGTTTACTCATCATCGGTCATTGTTACTGATACATCAACTGATAGTTCTAATATTGAGTGACTAACTGTTGATGTCTTTGTTCATCGATGTCCTGTAACCAAGGAACTACTTGGCTGTTGTCTCACCTGTTCCTTGATGTCCTGCAGCCGTTGCTGTAGTTTCTGCACAATTGGCTGTTGATTCGCGTACCGTAACAGCTTACGGTACGTAACCGTACCGTAAGTTGTTCATACAGTTCCTTGTGCCTTGATGTTCCGTAAAGAGTTATTATTACATAGATGTCTTACCTGTTCCTTGATGTCCTGTAGCTGTGATTTCTGCACGTCAGCTGAATTTATTCGCGGACCGCAATCCATTAATAATAAATATTGTAAGACAATGCACACAGCGCTATCTAGCTCTAAGCTGAGCAACTAGGCTTGTGTTATGGTAGCCAGACAACTGCCACAATACTCGAATGCGATTGATCATGCTAGTGTTACTTGATATTCTATACAGAGTTACTAATATATGTTTTACACCTGTTTCTTGATGTCCTGTAGTTTCATCAAGGAGCCTTGGTTGTTCGTTCACAAACTGCAAGCCTTTGATCACATAATGTTCCTTGATGTCTTAATTAACAGGTCTATGTCTCACCTGTTCCTTGATGTCTTGTAGCTGCTGCTGTAGTTTCTGTACGTCAGCAGGCTGCTGATTTGCGAACCGTGAGCCATTGTTCATATAGTGCGGCGCGGCAGGCGCTGGACCCGGCTGACCTTTGTTCACTTGCACCATAGCTAGGTTGCTGCTCTCTTTCTCAACTGGAATCATTGATATAGGATATTTATTGACGGCTAATTAGCAGATTTATTGATCGATATTAAATTATAGTAAGTAGTTTTAAAGTTAGGAGGGAACAGATAAATATAAAAATATGGGTCAACACACGGGTCAAAAACATAACACTGCCGCCGCCGCTAAACATAAGTATGGCTGAAATGGTTGGAATTTAAAATCTTTCTTAGTAACTCAAAATATATTCCTAGGTATTCGCGACCTCCTATCGTTTATTTACCTATTTCGTTATAAACTGTATTATCTTTACTAATATTATAAAGCTGAAGAGTTTGTTTGTTTGAACGTGCTAATCTCTGGTTCGAATTGAAAAAATGTTATTGTGTTGGATAGTCTATTTATCGAGGAAGGCTATGCTACTTTTCATTTTGATATTCCCACGGGATCGGCGATTACGCGGGTGAAACCGCGGAGCGCAGCTAGTGAGTAATATTTGTTGTGTAATAATTAAATACAACAAATAATTCGCGTAAGAATAATAATAATGGAACATTATTGAGCTTACGGTCAATCTTGTGAGCAACGTTAGCTGCGGGTGTTGCAGAAGATGGTAGGTTTGTAGAGACAGATGGTGCGGGTGCGGGTGCGGGCGCAGCAACGGTCGAGGACGTCGGCTGTAGCGGCGTGCGGCACTCGACGCACTTGCGCATGAGCGGCGCGCAGGCTGCGCACGCGCACACATCGCCACACGGACGGAACACCACCGTCGCCGGCGCCTCGGAGCACACCACGCACTCGCCCACGCGAGATCGACCGCTCACCGTGCCGCGGCATATCAGGCATTTCTTTACCTAAGCGGAAGACATCACAAAATATATTACATTTTTTTAACATTTATTTATGTAATTAGTAGATGTCATTGGTGATGTTGGATAGTTTGGTCACAGTGAATTGTATTTTTAGCATATTTCATGTTTCTCCTTACCCTAGCAGCACAAACATTACAGCAACAGATATGTCCGCATGGCATGAATAGCGTGTCTCGTTTAGCATCAGAGCAGACGAGGCACTCCTCTGTAGTGGGATCAGTAGCGACCTCTGGCGTCTCTGGCAACACCGGTGCAGGTGTAACCGCTGTTCCACTAGTGCTGGCTGCACTCGTGTCGGCATCCGGTGTGATCTCGCCTCCTAATGTTGCTCCCTCTTTTCTACAGGATTTCAGAGTCTTACAGAGATTCGGATCGGGGCACAGATCTAGCGGTGTTTGACCTGGAATCGAGAATAAATATTTAAGACTATTTTCTGTAAAGCGCTTCATTTGTTCATGGTCTTTCCATGTGGAGATAAATTAGTTTATGATCTTATTTTATCTACCTGCTACAGGTATAGGTACAATTTTTATTTCGGACAGGTGTACAATCCACGGTAAAAAGTATCTTCCCACCGTAAAGTTTACAATCCCGTGAAGCACTATTTGAATATTATAACAACGTAACCTGTGAATCGAACTTACGTCGGTTGGTGTAGCGGGTGGCGGCTTATACCACTCACACAACTAAAGACATAGCTAGCATGTTGAAAATAATAATCACACTGAGTACTTTTAATTTAAGTATATATGTTTGTGTGTAACGTCTCTTAGAAGAAGGTCGTAACTCCAATACTTGTTAATAGTATTATTGTAGCAAACTGATAATTTATTTATGACCCATACCGTACGAACAGTACGCCAATCCCCATTTGGGGACAGCATTTGGGGACAAACAGGAATGACCTATTGATTTAATAATTTGTTAAATACATCTTAAACCATATTAACATAACTGTCTCAAGGCTAGGTGTACCTAAGTGTAAAAAAAACTTATTCAGGTATTGCTGATAAATATTATTAGGTACTCATACCTAAGTAATAATAATAGGTTTAATGATGGATACAGCGGATGGGTAGTGAATATTATACAGCTCTTAATTAAGGGTCGTTTTTCGAAGAAGCAAATAGGCTAATTGTTTTCAACAAATATCGAGAAAATCCCAATCTATGTATTGAAATTTTTTGTGGATGTTTCTGTTTCATAGCATTAGATAAATCAAAAAATGTAGACACAAGCCCCTAACTCTACAATTTCTTAATCTACAAACTGTAACTCTGCAAAGCCTACATGTTCTTACCTTTCTTGTTCTTAATGGTAAGATCGGCTCCATGTGCGGCGAGGAAGCAGGCGATAGAAGCGGAGGACTTCTTATCGTGTGCGTGGGCCAGCCCAGTGAGTAGAGCCGCATCGCGCGCGTCCTGTAGTCTACGTAGCTGTTGCAGAGTGTGGTGGCGGAGGGCTTCGTGAAGGGGGGTGTCGCCGTCCTGAAAATGAGTAAAGCATTCATCATCATCATCATCATATCAGCCACAGGACGTCCACTGTTGAACATAGGCCTCCCCCAAAGACTTCCAGAGCGATCGGTCGCATGCTCTCTGCATCCAATGACTTCCCGCGACCTTCCGTTCATCTAGTCGGAGGCCGTCCCGCGCTGCGCTTTCCGGTACGTGGTCTCCAATCTAAGACTTTACAAAGCATTACCTAAAGTTTATTACTTTTTACAATTTCTTATATAAACATAAAATTCTTTGTCCTGAGTGACTGATGGGTCAACGCACAGCCTAAATCGCTGATCGTAGACACCTAAAACTTGGAGGGTGTGTTTTTTGTATGACGTAGGGATCCGATAAGAAAGGATTTTGAAAAATTCATACCCTACGTGGCCGAAGTTGCAGGCGAAAGCTAGTCTAATCATATATTCTCTTGCCTTAAGATTTATTTAAAAAAAAACGAATTTAAATAAATCATTGTATATTTATAAACGTGTACAGACAGATGAGGACGGGTGACTTATTTCATTATGAAGTCCCCCGCCGCGTCAGTCTCACAAGTAGGTAAGTATACAGATACATGCATATAAGTAGACATGTTAACAGATTTTTAAACACAATAGGGCCAAGTTGAGATAAAAATGTAGGTAATTGGCAACAAAAGTGGAGGCACAACGTAGAGTTTTAAAATTGTTATTTAAAAAAAAAAGCTTATTAATATGAGATAACAACGTCCACCACTACTCCAGTCTCCTGGCGTCCATGACTATTGTAACATAGTCGAAAAGTCGAGGTAAGAAAAAGAATACGCATAACTAAATACTTGCAATTTAAAAAACTGTACGAAAACGATAGTTTACGCATGTAAAGGCTTACTTACTTTCGTTGCCTGATAGTACTTAGTGCTGGAAATAAATCTATACAAATATTATAAAGCTGAAGAGTTTGTTTGATTGTTTGTTTGAACGCGATAATCTCAGGAACTACGGGTTCGAATTAAAAAATATTTTTGTATTGGATAGTCCATTTATCGAGGAAGGCTATAGGCTACTTTTTATCCCGATATTCCCACGGGATTGGGAGTTACGCGGGTGAAACTGCGGAGCGCTGCTAGTCAGTAATAAGAATTACGAGTATCATTCATTGGTAATTAAAATTATTGAAATGTTACTGAAAATAGGTAGGTACTATAATTATTCACTCTGAAATTAATCAAATATCCGTTATGTTCATCTCATATTTATTCGTAAAACAGAAACAGGTAGGAAAGCAATCACCATTAAAACTGATTACTTTGATCAGGTACCTATATAAATAGACGATATGTTATCGAATAACATTAATGTTTGTTTTAACTAAAACATTGATATAAATGCAAATAAATGTAGCTATTCGGTAATAATGATTCAATTTCATTAAAATAATAGAATTGGTAAATATAATAAGTACGAATCTATGTAATTTATACAAAAACTGTGAAACGTAGGCAGGGAGGTTGGCACAAAAAATACATTAGAGTTCAGTTCGGATTGAATCCGAATTTTCCCCTAAGCAATAAAAGATGATAGTTTTTCGTTTCCCATTTTAACATTCTGTGGTGTGCGTATCTATAAATATGTAGTGTAAGTAGGTAGAGAAGCGTTCATATAAGTTTAAAATATACGCTTTTAGTTTTGGAGATACAGGCCTTAGTCCTAGTGCAGGATTTACTGTTTATGCTTTATTTCTTTATGCGTTTATAAGTTGTAGAACATGCAGGGATATCATTAAGACCAGTCTATCCAAACAACATTTGAAAAAAAAAAGAAGGAATATAATATATTAGTGTATTTGGGAGAGTAGTGGTCGAGGCTGGCTTGACACCGAAATGCATAACTAAATGTAGAAGTAGGTAGTCAAGGGCTGGATAGAATGATATGATAAATTTTATTAATAATATTATAAACATCTAACTTAGGCGTTAGATGTTTATAATATTATTAATAAAATTTACTGAAAGGCTTATCGAAAGTGGCGAATTAATTGCCATTCAAGTGTCATATTTCAATAGGATAGAAGCGTCTTACATATTAAGGGGACTCCTAAACGTTTGAGTATTCGGGGGTAAGTTTGTGAGTGTGTTTATTACCTCTTCATGCAAAAATTACAACGAAATAGCTGGAGTTCTAAAAGAACACATAGGCTTTTAATCCTGTAGTACTTACCTTATCGCAGATATTGAGATCAGCACGATGCGCGACGAGCAGGCGCACTATCTGCGTGTGCTGGCGTTCAACAGCAAGATGCAGTGCCGTCTGCAGGTTAGCGTTCTGTAAGTCCGGGCGTGCTCCACCCCGTACCAGCAGCTCCGCCACCTCGGCGTGGTTGTTGAGAGCGGCGAGATGTAGCGCCGTATACCCGTCGTCCTTAGCGTCGTCCACTATCCATGGACGAGGCAGTTTACCCAGCATTATCTTCATTGCGCTGATGACAAACAATACACACCGTTATTATCGTATGCTAATTTATGCACAGAATTGTTTTCTTAGAAGCAAAAAATAATCCTCTCCCTATGAAGACCCAAGAGAATAATTTCTTGGTTTTAGCAAAAAAGCAGTATCCTTTATTTAGAAGCAATATTTTTAAATTAAGAATACTGCTTATTATTTCCAAGAACATTTAATAAAAACAAGAAATTATTCTCTAGCGTTTATTGGGAGAGGATTTTTGCTCATACCGAAAAGCCTTTTTTTCTGTGTGTTTGGTTAACTTCCACGTCTCGTTTGTTAAACCAAAGAGCTCGTTATTTCTATAAACCTAGGTATGATTAGTGTTTCAATTGCCTGAAATGTATCTATTAAAATCGTACTAATTAAAAAACTATTACAAATAGTTTGTAAGTAAATACGTTATTCAAAAGGTCTCAGTGTGTGTAACTCGTACTCGGTAGGTTTTTTTTAAACACCCCCGCGAAGATGCCCCCTTGTCTCTAGCAGTTTACAAATGGTGTCACTAGTTCAACGTCATTCCCCTATATTTCTCTAAATTTAATTTTAACCCCCCGCAAAGAAAACCGAAGGTGTTCGTCATAATTTATAAAGGTTGGAGGTGTCACTGATCTAGACAGATATGATTCAGTCGAACAGATTATTATCGTCTTCTCTCGGAATAGAACTGAAAGTATTCATTACACATATTTAAGTAGGTACCTATGTGTGATTCACAGGAGTAACTAAGTATCACTTCACTACATAGTATACCTAAAACAAAGTCGCTTTCTCTGTCCTTATATCCCTATGTATGCTTAAATCTTTAAAACTACGCAACGGATTTTGATGCGGTTTTTTTTAATGACCCGCCCCAGGCTTCTCACGGCTATATTATGCATGTATTATACATATAAACCTTCCTCTTGAATCACTCTATCTATTAAAAAAACCGCATCAAAATCCGTTGCGTAGTTTTAAAGATTTAAGCATACAAAGGGATATAGGGACAGAGAAAGCGACTTTGTTTTATACTATGTAGTGATGTATTTAGGAAATAGGAAAAACTATTGAATGTACTCGATATATTAGCATTGGTTGCAGAAACCATCGCCAGTGTCGAGGTGGGTGACCTCTAAACAGAAATAGCTCGTAAGATTGCGTTTGCTACACCAATAGCCAACACTACAAGGTTTATGGACGCACCCGAAGACGTAAAGATCATTGATCCACGAAATTACATTATAAATATTCGCTTTTAAATTAAATACTTTCTCATTCATTTACTATAATCAGTTTTTATCTGTAGGAATGAATGAATAGTTCCTACAACTAAATAAGTATAAATCCAGGAGCCGTCGTATTTAGAAAACAGTATTTGTTAACTCTAGCATCTCTGGGAACTGTTATGTAATCTGTGTCACGGGTAACCAACGAGTAGGTATGACAACAGTGAATTAAGCGGTTACACATTTTAATATGCTATGCTGTTACATTGAAAGAGTAAAAACGAACGAACTAATTAAATAAGGTCAAACGTCGCAAAAGGCGGGTGCGGCGGCAGAGGCGGGCGCGGCGGCGCGGGCGCACACTCTCGTCCTACGTATTATACCCACCAACAGTTAGTATCGATACGTCTCGCGCGTTCGCGTTTTCGACTGTATGCATTCCATACACGAAAATATGCTTACCATACGGATGTAGTCTTTGGTTATTAACTTGAGTGATTGCAAACATAGTGATAGGTTAAATTAATTAGAACAGTAGGTATAACATAACTTGGATATTTTAAACAATTGAAAGATCATGACCGATGTAAGTATCTACGAAGTAAATTATAATATTTAATATGCCCCACTTTTTGTGATCTCAGTAATTCAGCATACTCATGTTTTTATCCAAAAATGTTAGTTTTTATAGCTCCAAAGTTATTCTTACTCGTTTTCTTGGCATTCGTAGGTTAATACTGTTAGGCGAGTTGCGATTCCATAATAAATCAACTGTAAAAGAAACGTTCCGTTTCTGGTTTTTTTTTGTCGTTTAAACATTACAGAAGCAGAAGTAATTTGTTCTGCTGCATTAAATAGTCTCTAGGCAATATTAATGGACCTACGCGACGCTACGGTTGGAAACTTGGAACTGATTGTGTTTCGTGTGATAGCAAGTAATAGCAACAAAGTTGCCCGTGAGGTGTGAGCAGAGGGCGAACTGAGATTGCCTACTGCAGCGTCAGCGGAGTTCATGTAGGGGCCCGAGGGAGGGCAGATAGAAGTTTAGGGAACTTCGAATACTGTCGCAAATAGAATAAGACGGGTTCTACTTGTTTTTACTTAAAGCGTACACTTGTGTTTTCCACCTTTGAACACAGAACAGATAGTACGGTATGTATTTGTTAGTGAGAATTTTTGGCTAAGTACCTAGTTAAATTTATATCGATATAATCAGAAGTCGAAATATTCAAATTGTAATCCGTAGTGTCATGGAACCGGTAATGGTTCGACCCACCACGGATAACCACTGAAATCATTACTAAGTATTGCTTTGTAATTTTTAATGGAATTAAATTTTTGTGTCCTCAAATCTTAAATTATTACAACAAGTACCTAAAAGTAGAGTTTTAACAGAGCAAATACAGATAGTAATATATATAGTTATTAAATTATGAACTTTGATGACGTCGAAAACGTTTTACTGTAAGATATTATAATATAAATATTAGTTCGTTACATTGAACTCTCGTTTACTTTGGATACAGTTCGAGTTATTTTCACGACCATAATAACTATACACACGACATGTTAAATGAGAAAAAGACTCATCAAGAATCTCCAAAAGCACAAGAACTACGAGCTTGAAACTTCGCACAGGGGGTTGCGTTTAGGACTTAGGGGAGCACTAAGAAAGGATAATTGGAAATTCGACCTTGAAATGAGGAAAAAGGGCTGTTAAAGTTTGTATTATGTTTCTGTTTTTGTAGGAAATCAAATCACTTTTAAAGCGACATTAACGAGGGTAAAATCGTGGGGCGTAGCTAGTGTTTGTTAAAGGAAATATAACAATTACTTAGCTTAGTGAGAGTTTATAATTTGAATGACAAACATATGTATCTACTAGTAAGTACAAAAGTTGAGTGGGATCGTGAATCATGTAACACGGAATGAGTTCAGTGCGAGTATTCGAGAATACAAGCTAAGTTACAGTCTACATAAATATTCCATAATGAATAATGTATCGTAATGTCGCGACGAAACTGAATTTACAGGACAAATATGAGTGGACCAAGTGATCATATTCCTACAAAGTGAGTTGATTCCCCACGGATCCAGAATAGTAAATTATGGAAATGTGCGATTGGGGCAGCAGCGGGCACTAGTGGCCAATAACAATGTCGCATTAATATTCAACAGACGCTCTTTGGACGGTCCGCTACTCTGCGGACACCACCGTCGCTATTCTTTGCTCGCTCTTACTAAAAGATCCCATAATCTAATCACCTTATGTTGCTTTGTTAGACAATAACATAAATAAATAACTGTACTAGAAACAATAAAGACTGATAATCAAGAGTCGGTTTTTGTGAGATATCTAAAGCTGTTTAATACATAATAATAGAGAAGAACGAAGCACAGCTACTTATTGAAGATTTAAGTATTAATAAATCAGTGAAAATGCAATGGGACTCAGGACTGCAACTGAAATCGGATAAATACTTAATCCGTTTCAGAGCTACCAATATCTCTACCTACAAATAGGGTATACATAATTTACGAGTATATCTATACTAATATTATAAAGAGGAAAGATTTTATTATTTGTTTGTTTGAATTGAATAGGCTCCGAAACTACTAGACCGATTTTAATGAACCTTGGTGCGATGATACATAGATTCATTGGGAGCATTATTAACATGATAAAGATTTGTCCATCGCAATGTAGCGATAGAGATGGGGCTAAACTGAATGAAAAAGAAATATTGGTATGAATTTATTTTGAAAGATGAGTCCAGAAAATTAAAAAGGCAGGTATTCAAAACTCTATACCTACCTACATAAAAGAAATAAAAGAATATTGTAAATACTTACATATTAAATAATATCATAAACAGAATGAAGAAATGTAGAAATGAAAATTTAATGCAGTATTTTTGCAAAAGTATAAAAAGAAAAATAATTATGTGAATGGAATGGAACGACATGAAACATAGTTATTGGAAATTAATAAGTATTCTACAAATGTAAGCGAAAAAAGATTCAACTACGAATTTTGAAAATTCAAAAGATCCAAACTTTTTTTTTTTCGATAACTCGAAAATTTCATGTTGATTTCAAAAGTTGTTTCTTGTGCGCAGCAGATTGATACACCAATCAGACAACTTCAGGCTTAAAAAGTTTGGGCTATTGTTTTAAACTTTCATAAGTAGTCTTAGAAAAGTAAGAGATTTTTACATGTTTAGATCTCGTAGACCTTACTTCCAATATCCGTAGTCATACCTACCTAGCTACACCTCTAGATAAATATGAATTTCACTCTAGTAGACTGATACATTGTGTTATCGGAATGCTTGCAAAACCCATGTTGCTATAAGCAGACAAAAGATGAGTTGGCTGCAGTCCCACTTGTTTGTCTACGAAAGTTTGCCAAAATTCTTTTATTGACTGAGTGAACGCAGAGGCAAGCTTTTACGCCCGGTACGGGAATGTAATGTAAAAAATTTGGTCGCGTTCGTGTAGGTACTCATTTCACAATACCTGCTACGTAGTAGGTATAAATAACCCTAGGCTGTGGCCTGTGATACTACATTGATTGTGATGTGTACAATTTAGGTAATTACTAGTTTATACTAACCTTTAAGATATTCAAATTGAACATTAAATTTGAATATCTTAAAGGTTAGTTATGTTGATCAAAACTCATGCATAGTTTCTAATTTCATAGGTTCTGAAACCAAGTCTTACAATTTTAAGGTTAATAATAATTTTGGCATCATCATCAGTGTAATATTTTGTAATTCGTATATTTTATAAATTTTAGTGTTCATTCATTAAGTAGATACTTATTAGCATTTAACAGATTTATGGATGTTGTTTCAGAAGAGGTCAGTGAACGCTGAAGATTGCCAGATCTCGTGATGTGAACTATGTATAGCTCGACTACCCCGCGGGAGGTGACAGTGGTGGATGGTGTAAACTAATAATAGCCTCCCCTCCAGCGCGCGACCATCGGAACGGCGGCGACGGCTACGACCGACGGGAGCGCGCACATGTGGCGCTCGCCGTCGTGCGTCCGTCGACTGCTTCGCATGCACGTTTATTTCCGAAGCGGTCGTCACGCGGCGCGGTTCACGGTGTTCCTTACATAAGGGATGAGGCGTGTAAGCCGGCTCCAGCCAGCGTGCACCGCGGCCAGTCGCCGTGCGCTGCAGGTCGGTGCACGCTAGCTGGTCGGGTAACCGATCCGATGGACGCAACGCAACGCCGACGATTCTATTTCGGGAAAATACAAATTTGGAATGGATGGTACTCGCGACTCGTAAGCGAACTCCGCCGGTTGACTCCATTTTTAGAGCTGGTCTGCGCTTGCGCACCGAGCGCGCCGCCAGTGCTCTGCGAGCTGCCACCACGCCGCGTCGCTCGTCACCCCCACCTCGATCATTCGCGGTATACTTCCTGCCCTAATCCTGGATCTTCCGCGTCATAGCCCTTGTGACAAAAGGATTATGGTGATCGTTCAAGTTAACACTGAAAACCCAGGATTTCAAGCCGAAGACTCAAGACTGAAGAAATGAAAACGCCTTGCGCGAGTTCCGTGCTTCCTTACTTCCCATAGTATATTAAATCGTATGGAATGTAAAGAAGTATGGAGCTGCGCGGGCGTGCCCACAGTTATCACAGAAAAATCAACGTGTAGTGCCCATTGACTTCATCCAATTTGAACGTTGTTAGTGATAATTGTTTTTAAAGTGCTAAAAGTTTCTTGTGATTTAACAATACTAGACATATTTATCTACTGTGCAATTTAATTGGAAAAAGAGTACGGGTGTATTTACTCCGTAGGTATGATTATATTTAGTTTTTTTATATTTGTAAGAAAAATATCATGAAAGGCTTATTTTGTTTGCTCAATTTACTTTTATTCTTTGCTCTTGTTACTGGTTATAATAAAAGAGGGAATTAGTAAAAAATACAAATTGTTTGTTCGTTGGCGAGTTGTCGTAAAATAACATCTGGCGTAGGTAACAGTTCGGGTTGAACGAGGCAACATAAATAAACGTGCGGCTAACGTCGTCGTCGGTTGGTCGGCTCCAGCCTGGAACTCCGGATTTTAAATTAGCTTTGTCGAGATAAAACGCCCTAGCTTTATGTCTACGGAAAATTACTAAAATAACTATTTCATTTTCATTAAATTTACATAAAATTTTGTATTTCTTGTTATCGAACGGTTTTTCTAACATGTTTCAAGAATATTCGTAGATATAATAAGTCAATGTTATTTCATTAATTAAGGTTTGTTATTTCTATTCGTTCTCTCACTGAGTTTAATTGAAAAATACTTATCCTGTCTACGAATTTCATTAGCGTTCTTTTAAAAGAATGTCTAGAAAGTATTTTAAAAGTATGGAATAATAAAAAAGCTCTACAAAAACCACTCTCTTGTGCTTTTAAGAGGAATGGATACAGGATGCGCTTGAAATAAAAAATAATGATTTTGCGTTAAAATAACCCAGTTCTTAATTGGAATGTACCATTCTTTTGTAATTTGCAACTCTAGAACACAATGTTTTAACTATTATAACTTAAACGATGTGTAGCCTTTTGATTTCTAACGAGACAATTGAAGATATAACAATTATTATTATTTTATCTTGTAGTTATCCGGTATCCCATCCCTTTAAACTCCACAATGTTGTGCCATGTTGTGACGTCATGCATAACTGTCTAGGTATCTACTTATATAAAGTGCCTTGACTGATAAACAAACAAAACTGTAATAATGTAACTGTATTAACATTTCTCATAATACCATAATCTAATAAAATCACTATTATTAGCTAGTGTAATTCGTCATAGAAGTAATATTCAAAGGTAAGAAAATTGTAAGTTAAATTTACCTACATACTTATAAACAGTATGATTGTTAATCTTACACAATAATCTCATTACTACCTAATCAAAAGGAATAAAATGTCATTTTAATCGTATGAAATAATTACATTGAATGTGTCAGTTTACTAGGTAGGTACTGTGATTATGATTCGTAGTGTCTTTACAATCATTCTATGCAATTTTATGAGCTATGTTTCTCAGTTGTACTGTCATCACCATCAAATAGAATAGACATAAATAAATTGTTATTTTTACATTAGACATTTTAAAGGTTGGAATGTAAGTTGAGACATTTGCGAAGAGCATAAAAGGATACGGAAAAAAAGTTGTAAAAAAACAAAAGGGCAGTGTTTCGGGGCACGCCTGCGCCACATCTGGAGCTCGATGCATCTCATTATGCGGAGCGGTCGCGGATGAACGAGTGAACATTTATGCCCGAGCTAGCGGCAGCGCTCGCACCTCTTCATTACACACCAGGGTGTAGCATAGCAATAGCAAGAATTATAATAACATGATTTTCAATTGCAGATTATTGGGCCCAGAAGTAATAGTTGGCTCAATAATTCTGGAAATACGAGGCCAAGAAGTGCGTGGCCCAATGCCACTGTTTGCTACACATAATGGCATCACTAGGTGGGTATTAATTGTTAAAAACCGTATTGTTTATGATGCTGGTAAATATATTCAAACAAGTAAAGTATAATTGTGGGACAATGTTGTAGGATATGCAAGTGGGATCGTCGTCAATCATCAGCGATGATGCGATGCGAGTCATTAGATCGTTGGTTCCGTTCATTGTTTTAAGTAGATTTATCGAGGGGAGTAGGTACTCGTATCGTTATGTGTCGTCGCCGACGCGGACAACAGACTAGGGCAATGACAGCGCGCACGCATTACAATCAGAATCACTCACAAGGCGCGGCAGTATTGTGCCGCAACGATTATGCTTGTTGCGGTGTGTCGGCTCTCATCATGTAAATGTAACCCGCCCGGTATAGAGTCTTACAAACTCCCATAGATTCAATAATAATTACAATAAAGAATCTACCCGATACCGTGCCCTTTAATAGTGCACGCCTTTGACTATTGCACAAAGGATTCTATGAGAAAGGGATCTTGACCTACCAGTTTGTTCAGAATGTTCGGCTCTCAAAAACAATTTATTCATGCATCCATCCATGCAACGACTACTGCCAACAAAAGAATTTAAAACTAGACAGGGGGATAATGAATACTAGACAAAGGGCATTTTATTAGCTATATTTGCATGCAGGTCGGTTTGTAGATACGTGGTTTTAGATAAAAAAAGGGACACGAATTAATATTAAACGTTAATTCATTTAATGAATAGCGTTTATAACGCGATGCAATGCAAAAGTTGTATCCTGAGTAATCCTGACTAACGTCATTGGATAGCTGTCTAGAAATGTAGTAAGTCTTGTTATTCGTGGATGACGTGCGAAAATAACCACCAGACGAATCTTTGGCATCGTTCCAGAGGCCACCGAGTCTCCTGACTTTCTTCTTTAGTCAACGGTTTATGTCAGCCGTATTCATTAATTATTTTAACCGAACTATGACGGTTCAACAATTTAATAAATGTAATATTGTATTAGGTATAAACAGAAATATTATTCTATCTTTTATATTTACAGCAAAGGAAGAAAGGACAATTAAACTGCACTTGGAAGCAAATTACAAATATCGAGTCTAGGGGTCTTAGAAACAGCAGAAGAATAATATTTTATAGTTTTTTTTAAATCCATGTATGTCTACCCCTCTGTTACCTATGCAATAACAACTACGAACCTATTGGTATACTTTACATCAAAATCTACCAGAAGAAACTAAATAGGTCTACAGCGGGTAAAACTGTGCAGCGCAGCTAGTTTTAAATAAAAAAAGTGAATCGAAAAACATTTTTTGAATTTCTCATTTAATATAAGTAGGTACCTATTATATTTAGATGCAAAATATTTATACCTGGCTTGTAATTAATTCTCCATTTTATTCAAAATCACAGAGTAGGTACATACCTATATAATAATGATAACCCGCTTCCATAATGTTCCAATTCCTAAAATAAAGCCAAAATTGACATAAAAGGAGAGTTTCGGTAAATAACTTCTTCAATTTCAAGTAAGTAATTTAAAACTCAAGGTAACTAACAACCTTAAAGATGAAATTAATCTGAGTTATGATTCAAAACAACTTTGATGAGAAGGGTAAACTCAACCCCTCAATTTACGAGATTCATCTATTTAGAAGAAAACGCTCGACGAAAATATCATGGTTTTTGTGTATAAAAAATACCATTTAAGGGACCGACAGGAACTAAACGCGAGTAGGTATTATAATTCGTAATAGTACATTCCGATATAAGTGTGGTAAATTGATCGTTACATAGAGGCGGTTTATGACGTAACAGTTTATACGGTAAAAGCCAAGATGGAATGATCAATATCCACACGTGTATCGTACGACGTTTTTTTTTTATCACAGTTGCGAATAAAAGAAAAGAACAGAAAATAATAAATAACAACATATTTGTGTTAGGTCTATGTTTACTATTTTTCTAGGCAATATTTTTTTGTTAATTATGCTCCCGAAAGACCAAGCAAAATACTTTTAACCTATATAGCCTCGTCTGACATACAATATTTTTTAGGGTTTTTTGCTTCGGGAGTTAAATACAGAATATAATTAAGAAAAACAAAACTAAATTTTTAATCGTATTTTAAGACCGTATCACGTAAAATTGTCGTTCGTAAACCGACTTTATAGACAGCCATTTTTGCTGGAGTAAAAACTCTTTGTTGGTACCTATTACAGACAATCATTTTTGCTGGCTTAAAAACTCTTTGTTGGTACCTACATTTTTTTCTATATACATCAAAACAGTTTAACCCAGCTAAATTAAGAATGTTTCATTTTAATAACATGTAATTAGCAGTAAGATACGTATTTAACTTATCAGGATAACTTATTACCGCACTAGTATTTTGGTAGATTATAACGCACGCGTACGTAATACGTTGGAATATGAGCCTTAAAGCGGTTTAATAAGATCCACTTTCTGAGCAACTGTGATAAAAAGTATATTAGTTATTTTACTGGACTGAACAAAAAATACATTATAAGTATACTCTCTACGATCTATACGACAGAAATACAGTGTTTAAAACATGAATGTATGGATTATACGACGGTTTGACGACCCAATTGGCACAATGGTCACCATGCCGGACTGCCAAACACGGGGTTGCGGGTTCGATTCCTGCCTCAGACAAGTATTTATGCTTAGTATTTGTCTGTGGTCTGGTTGTTTCTATGTATTATGAGTATAAGTATATATTTACAAAAGAAAAGTATTTAAGTAGTATATCCGTTGTCTAGCACCCATAACACAAGTCTAGTTACTTAGCTTGGGGCTAGATGGCGATGTGTGGAATGTCCTGCAATATTTATTTTATTTTATTTATTTATTATATGGATATTGTAAGTATGCAATTCTTTGTAAAAATGTAGTTTTTCGTAAAAATACCCAACTAAATAGTTGGGATATTTTGTTATAAAGTCGCGATCGCGGAAATCAAAGTTTTCAAGCTAATAATTATTAGGCTAAAAAGTATCGCAATAAAGCTAAAAATATCCTTAACAGTTCTACAAATGAAGGTTAATAATCATAAACGCCACTACAACGCGTAATAGAGGTTTATGTAGTTGAAAAATTGTGAATCCAAAATAATGTTCAATTTCGGTTTATTAATTATTATTAGTACTTACTTAATTCTTTTAGAAAGAAAAAAATTGGCATACCTTACTTTGACCTAAAAAGGATTACATACTAATTACATTTTATTGATAGTTTTTTCATTCTGGGGTATACCTGTTTTAATTCCTTAAATTGCAAAAAAAAGTTTTATTTTCAATCGCTTGAAAAAATCTATAACTTTAACTTGTAACCACTCAGTGATTTAAATACATAATTAAAAAAGAAAAGAAAAACAAGCCTAGTTTATAATGAATTAATACACAAAACAAGAAACATCGAAATTAGACAATCGGAATCGGAGTTAAGGGGAGAAAAGAGCGATTTCTTTTTGTATGGATAAATATGCGGTACGCTACCCTATTAACACAAATTAGAAATAAAATTAAGACTATAGCAAACAAAAGGTACCACCAACTAGTATAGCACATAAAAACAGGACAAGAACGAATCTGAATCGTAGACCGAGGGTTCCGTAAAAACTTGTTGAAAACCTTAACGCGGGTTAAGCTTTACGGCTTTATGACCATTCACAAACCATACATTTATTGTCACACCGAAGTTCGTGCATTCCTTTTCGTCCTTTATGGGGTCGTTGTTATATAACGTTACATTACGGCCCTTAGGTTACGGAACCCGAATAAGAACCAAACCAAAAATTTGTAAAACCAGTATAACATCAACCTTTCAATCAGTTTCTTCTTTTGAATCAAGGGATAAAATAAAGAGTGACTAGTAGGTTAAAATATAGGTAACTAATGGAAGAAATAGTTATAACCTATTTTAATTTACCTAGGCGATTTAATACTTAATTGATTACATTAAACCATATTTCTACAGAATTTAAATTCAAATGCAACTATTACACCTATATTAGTTGAATTCCCGCTTATTGGTCAACCAATAAATAACATTGAACTATCCAATCAATATGATTCTTACACATTTCTAGCGCTCTACATCTGAATAGTCTATAGCTGCGCCCCGCTGCATAAACTATAGAAATCTCTGTACAAATTTTCATGAAAATCTCAACAGGTCTTCAAATGGCAACAAACAAACAAACTTTTGTATTTATAATATTAGGTAGAGATGATATTAATCTTCACCTAAGAGTACTAAAGTAATAAAAGTTTTATATTGAAGTCTCTCACAAATTATGATGTAAAAGGTAGTTTATGAGTTCAAAATGAGAGTAAAGTATAATAGAAAAACGTACATTAATAACTTTTAATAGATCCCTAAATGATTAGGTACCTTTAAGGGTTAAAATTAAGCTTGTAATTTAAGTCAAAAACAGTCAACGACAGTAGGTAGGTATTTCAAGTAAGTAACAAATTCGGGATAGATAAAATTGTTGAAAAATGCTGTGACCACGTACCTAATGCGAAACTCCAACTTTTCATACAATTTTCGCGTTTAAGCAAACGTGATAGTAGCGTTTCCTATCCTAAAAACTCGCACTACGGTCTCACATATAATAATAATTTTATTTTTTAAATCAATTTTTATCCATTTTTTTAATAACTTATTTTATAATTATGGGTAAAAGCACGGTAAAAGTATTTCTGTGTATCCCGTATAAGTAGGTACACTTAGATTTCATACAAAGTAATCATAGTAGATTTAAGAATGTAATCATTCCGAAACAATTTATTTGTATCGTAGCGACCTCCTACGTTAAACTCTGTCATTATTTATTCTTCAGAGTTAAGAAACTTCTATTGTAAACACTAGATGGCGGCACACAACTATTATTAGAACAGAATGTTCTATTTAAATACAGTGTTCTTGTAAGTTTAACAATCTTATTATCCAAATTGAAAGCGCTTCGATCCACAAGAAATTCAATAGACGAATTCTTACATTTAATTAGTTCTTATTATGGAAATCTATTATAGCTAATGGTAAAGAGTTTCTTTGGTTGAACGCGCTAATCTCAAGAACTACAGGTTCGAATTAAAAAAATCTTTTTGTGTTATCGAGGATACTTTTTATTTTCATATTCCCCCGGGATCGGGATTTACACGGGTAAAACCGCGGGGCGCAGCTATTATATTATATATTGGAAAGACGAACTTGATGGCTATTGAAAAGTTTGGCCAAATATCGCTATTGGCTGGGATGTGTGGAGGGACGAAAGGGATGCCTTGCCCAGCAGTGGGACCAAAACGGCTGATTATAATTATTTCGGTCAAGGTATCAAGAGGTGAGTACTAGACTAGTTAAATTGTAAGGAGGTAAGTTTTATGGAAGTTTTATGCGCTCAGTCGCAAAATGTACCTTTCGCAAAACGCACCCCGAACGAAAAACGTACCTTTCTCACATTGCACCTTTCTTACAATGCACCTTTCTCATAATGCACCTTTCTCATAATGCACCTTTCTCACAATGCACCTTTCTCATAATGCACCTTTCTCACAATGCACGTTTCTCATAATGCACCTTTCGCAAAACGTACCTTTTTCTACATTGTCTCTTTAACAGTGCTACAGGTAATAAAACGGCAAATTAGGGAATTGATTGTTTATTTGTAATCAAATCATTGCCTCCAAATGCGTTAAAAACTAATAGGCTTGATTATGGTGACTAGACACGATTAGGCTTGTGTTATGGTGACTGGACCCAACTAAGCTTGTGTTATGGTGACTAGACACAACTAGGCTTGTGTTATGGTGACTGGACGCAACTAGGCTTGTGTTATGGTGACTAGACGCAACTAGGCTTGTGTTATGGTGACTAGACGCAACTAGGCTTGTGTTATGGTGACTAGACGCAACTAGGCTTGTGTTATGGTGACTAGACGCAACTAGGCTTGTGTTATGGTGACTAGGCGCAACTAGGCTTGTGTTATGGTGACTAGGCGCAACTAGGCTTGTGTTATGGTGACTAAACGATGATGTGCGATTCTATAACAATCTGTTCTTTTCTGTATATTACTTTTACAAAATAATGTCGATGTTTCACATCTGCCAGGCGTCCCGTGACGGCTCACCTTTTTTTTTTTTTATTTGTAAATATTTCATATTTTTTTTATTAAACAGGGTTATTGGAAATTATACTAGCAAGCCGTTGAGGGCTACTTCTGTGCACCATAACAAACAAGTTTAGTTCCACGACTTTTGGATATTCGAAAAAAAAAAATTGAAAAGTTTGAGGTTATGTAAATTCGAAAAACCGCTGATTTTTTAAAACAAATGTCATTCAGACTAAGAACAGTAGATAAAAAAAAACCCAATTGCAAAAAGTTGTAAACTAAAAAATTTAAATAATAAAAAGGGCGTCGGATGCTACCTTGCAATGCAACAGTACTAAGGGATTCTTATATGAATTAGAAACAAACAAACAGTGAACGGAAATAAAACATGGAAAAAGCCTTTCCATACTAATTCACGTAAAATAACAGCTCCAAAACTCACACAAATACGAAGTATGCACACTCAAAACACACACTACGCTACTAGCTAAGCAATTGGACCTTTGTCTAACAGTTCATTATTTTCACCAATCGTGTTTGACAACGAGGTCGGCCCGGCGGCAATGCGCAGTTCTCCAGCGTGATTGGTTCTTGGTATGACCCGATCACGGCGCATTGGTTACTCGTCGTTGCACTGTCAAGTGTGCGTCAGGGAACCAATAATGCCCATCCATGATAATGGACAGCCTGTTAATTGGCGACCCGGTAATGTACGACCTGATAATTCGTGTACAGGTCCCGTATTAACGGTCCGTGCAAATATTGTACGACCCTATACTCGGCGACCACGTATTTCGAAGCCGGCATCGAAAAATGTGGTCGTACAATATCGGGTCGTGTATTATCAGGCTGTGCAATATCTTATCGTACAGATATTGTACAACCCCGTACTTCGTGTACAACATGGCGGTATGACAATGAATGATTATGACCAATCACATACCAGTGTGCTTCCTTTAGTTGTTCTTGCTTCCAACTTGCTTGTCATAGACTTATCAAACCACAGAGTGTATCAAACTTCTCCATGAACTGTGCTGTCAGTGTGTGGCTATTTTTTTGCGCCATATTGTTTTTGTGATGCAAATGGATTTACATAACTAGTTACATTTATTGAAAGGGAGACGAATTTAAATAATACCTAGCGGCGGAGGCGCCTGGATTCCCCTTCCAGTTTGTTCGTTCCACATACTCGGCAGCCGGAAAATTAAAATAATGTCTTGATTTGTGTTCAAGATAAATCAAACTAGCAAATTTTGGGACCCAATAACAAGCAAAGCCATTGTGAACAAGTCATGTCCCCCTAAACATGCGAGGGGTGGAACCAGACAAGATAGGATCACCGACGAGATTCGTCACAATCCAACAAAGTAAATGTGGAAATTCTGAATTCTGATTTTGATGTGTCCCATAAATTGACTTTTGTTTTTTACGTAATATAAACATATTTTGTTCAAAATAACAATAAATGCACTGAATTATTGTTTATATTCCTGCTCTAATTCTTGTAAAAGTTAGATCATTTAGGAAAAAAATATTAAAAGTTAGAACTTTGAGTGTGCAAATGTATGGAGAGTGATGTGTCCCATTAAGCAGTGTTTGACTTTCTTTAAGAATATTTAAGAAAATATTGAGTTTGCATTTAACTTTTTGGTACTATCTTACACTGATTATATTCATTTATCACTTGAATAAACAATTGTGCGAAAAACAATGCATCATTTTTAAATAATTAATGTTTTTTAACATTCATAAAAAGGTCCTTTTGCGTTTTCCTATTAAGTTACGTGATTAATCGAAAATATTTAAATAAAGTTAGGTAGATTAAGATTTCCTGTGCAATGAAAACATTTGAGAAGAACGTAGCGCAAAGTTATTTTGCTGTAATCTATCAAATTAATTTAAAAACATTGTTTTATTGTGTGGGGCTCGCCGGATTCAAAAAAAAATTCTTCTTAAGTTACGGAAAAACAACAGTAAGTTAATGTCTTTTACGTTTATAGTAATATGAATTGATAATTGTATATTAAGTTTTCGATATCTTATCACAAAACAGTCGATTTTATCAGATTTATTGTAGAAAGATGAAATTAAACTTTCGTTCTCATGTTCGTTACTTCCTCTTAAGTAACTTTTGTAATTGAAAATCGTAAGGCAGAATCCACATTGCATTTTTACCCAACTACGGCAAAATCAAAAGGAGTGTTATTTTTATCTTTATTACTATTGGTATTTAATTCTTCTGTTGAACATACAAGCGTTTGTCAACGAACTCTTCCTAAATAGCTGGACCGATTTTGAACAAATATTTTTTTTTGTGTGTGTAGATGACTTAGATTAACAATTAGACTCGGTAGGTGGCGCTTCAATTGGGATCTAGGGCTTTCTTATTTTGCATGATTTTTATAGAGGAGGGTAAACCTGATTGTTGGCGTGGCGAGCGTGCAAACACATATTTTGGACGTGCCCTAACCAAAGTAATTTCAAGGTTGCTAATTAACTTTAACTAAAAATTAAAATTAATATTCAATCCTAACATTTTAGTTTTGAGGTTCATTCAAACCTCAGCCTTATAAATTCTTATTAAGTAACCAAAGTTCCTACTATATTACTGTCCTAATGGAGATGATTGACTTTTTCTTTTATTATTTAAAATTTAACAATTTATTATAGGTATAATAATTAAAAATGTCAAAGTATTGATTGTTGATATATTTAGTGATTTTAATTCAAAAAAGGCTGAGATTCCCCCTGTAAACTTAATAATTTAATATTTTTACCAAGGAGTTGTTCCATCTTTTAATTAATATTTTGTGCTCTTAATCTATATTTTAATTTGTTAATCTAAAAATATATTATAAAGGATTGGAATATTTGACGAGTTTTTATTTTCAGCTAATTTTATTCGGTTACTTATTAGAACATTTTTAGACCATTGCTTACAAAAATTAAACTTTTTTTAAAGAAATATTAACAAATACTGTAATTTTATAAAAAACTAGCTGCCCTACGCGGTTTCACCCGCGTAACTCCCGATCCCGTTGGAATATCGGGATGTAAGCTATCCTATCTCTCAAGTTGGATCGAACTGCACATGGTGTGCGAATTTTATTATAATCGGTTAAGTGGTTTAGGAGTCCATTGAGGACAAACATTGTGACACGAGATTTATATATATTAAGAAGATAATAAACTATGATTGTGTCATGTAGGTTATTGTCACCTTTTTAACTAAATTTTTGACGAAAAATTATTCAGATTTTTTTTTAAATTGCAAATAACCACAGTGTAACAGGCAGACAGACAGATTGTGACTTTCGCATAGATAATATCAAGTAGGGATAAAACAAATCAAGACGAATTTTTAAGTCGATGTCAAACAAACGCTTAACGTCAATGTCATGTCAAATATTTTGAAAGAGGTAAGAACTTGGCCAATGTGCAAGACTTGGCCAAGAAATATTCAACACTGGCCACATGCATCCGTTGTACAAAAAAAAATGGAGTATGAAATTGGTCCGATGTCTATGGTCTGGAGGAAGTAGTAAACGAGGCTCCAAAACAAGTAACAAAAATAGTCGACCAATGGGAGTCAAATAATTTGACCAATAGCAGCAAAGCCATGTACACGAAATACGTGACCGTACCGATATTGCACAACCAGTTAATTCGAAGCCGCCGGTTTCGTAAAACGGGGTCGCCAATTATCTGGTCGTACAATATTAGTTCGTACAATACTGTCGCTGAATTATCATGGAGTACAGATAAAGGACAGTCACGTATTTCGCGACCAGTAATTCGAAACCATGGATTGTACAGCCAGATATTTGGGAGCCATCATGGCTTCCAATTATCGGGTCGTACAATACGTGGCTGTACAATATATGGACTCTGTGCGTCAGATGCGTGGATGGTATTATGCACTACGTATGATGTGACCAGTCACATTAAAAAAATATTGTTTTTTGCACTAACTTAATATAGCTATATATTAAGCTAGTTTATTGTTTAAAACTATTAATAATTACCTATTATTTAAATAAATGTATTTAAAACTGTAACATGTTTCTGTAATTTAATACATAATACCTACCTATACCAACCTATATGTACTATGTATATAAGTAACTAAATGGAGTAAAATAAAAAAGCTTAAAAAAGTAATTTAATTAAATGCGATATTTTATAATGGCAAAGGATAGGTATTAGGTACTTGGAATAAAACATTTTAATAATGTAGGTATTTAGGTTTTATTTAAAATAATAGAAGAATTATCAGTTTAACATAAATCAAATATTACCTATTTTACAAGTAAATAAAATCAGATGTCAAAGTCAAAGTAAAATAAATAAATATTTTTTATCTCGGCTTTTGCCACGCTCGCGTTCCGCTCGCGCGTCATAAACCGCCTCTATGGGATGATCAACTTTCCACACTTGTATCGCAATATACTATTGTTGTACTTAAAATAATTCAAGAAATTTTAGTTCTGAAATTCCCCGAATTATTTCACTAGCAATATTTCATAATTTTTTTTGGACATCTACATCAATTTTATTGTTTCTCTTTCTCAGTTCTTTAGTTAAGTCTTTTAATGAAACATTATTTTTTATTAGCCTTTCATTTCTCCGTCTTAAGCTCTTTATCTTCAACAACCGCTTTTCAGAGAGTATTGTCTTTTTTCTTACTTCCTGATTTAGTTTTTGGGTTTTTGGTGTATTGAAAGCCGAATCAATATCAGAAGATAATATGTTCAAAGGCGTATTGCAGTCAGCTCTTGTCATTGGAGAAGTTAATTGTCGATGATCGCGTGTCAGATTTGAATCTCCCTCAATTAAATGAGCTGCTATACCAAAGTCATGCCCACAGCTTGGACAAGACACCTAAAAAATAAAAATAGGAATTTAAAAAATGCCACGGAAGAATGATTCTGATTCATATTTCAGTCAATTACTTTAATAACTTACCAAACGAGGATTAAGTTTCACAGAAACATTATTTTTGTCAGAATTTATCTGCATTTTTTGTAACGGACTCATAAAAAGTACATCTTTGTGTTGTCCTTCCTTAGGGTTTGATTTTTTGAGTGTCGAACTTGACAATACCATCTGAATATAAAACATGAAACTTTTTATAAATAGGTAAGTAAAATAAATTATTTAAAGCGATATTAAATATGTAGGTAGGTACTTGAAATAATTTTAAATAAAAAATTATTTTCAATATCAAATTATCAAACACACACTGATTGAAGATTATTTATTCTCACCGTACAATAGCGTTTTTTTGAGCTTCTGGTATCCTTTTTTAGACGTATAAAAATCGTCATCTTGGAAATGGACTGAACAAATTCTTGTTGTTTTGCTTGGGGCCCATTGATGTTCCTGCCTTTCCAAGCGAACTGCTCTAGTCCATTCTTCTCTCTGAATCGGATCTTTTGGAAATCTATGAAAGGAATACACATCAGGAATATACAGAATACACAACAAACACATTTTAAACTATAAATATTCAACATGAATTTACTTAGTTCATGGGGCATAACACCATCCCCATAGAAAAAAAAATGATCCATGTAATTAATTTATAAAAATAAATTTAGTACTTAACGGGGCTACTTACATGTGATAACTAATTCGAGCATGTTTATTATGCAGATCAGATCTGTTGGTACACCATTTCACCGCGCAAGAAGGCATAATTTACACAATATTATTAATTGTCCAAATACGAACGTTGACATGGACTGCCACAGTCGAACTAAACTGCTTCGCGGCACAATTGACAAGCCCCGCCCACTGCGGCTCAATCTGCGTGGGGTCATTTTTGCGCGCTAGGAATGCTTCCATGTTTTATTTCCGTTCACTGCAAACAAACGTACTAACACCATTATCGAGTGAATACAAGCAAAACAGTGAGCAACAGTTAGTGCAATATATATATTTTTGAAATGTGCTAATTAAGCCCTTTCATTTGATACCCCACACGATACATTTTAATTATTTTTATTTTTTAATACATGTCTTCTAGAGGCCGTTTTATTACCTGTAGCACTGTTAAAGAGACAATGTAGAAAAAGGTACGTTTTGCGAAAGGTGCATTATGAGAAAGGTGCATTGTGAGAAAGGTGCATTATGAGAAAGGTGCATTGTGAGAAAGGTGCATTATGAGAAAGGTGCATTATGAGAAAGGTGCATTGTAAGAAAGGTGCAATGTGAGAAAGGTACGTTTTTCGTTCGGGGTGCGTTTTGCGAAAGGTACATTTTGCGACTGAGCGTTCCCTTTGTATGCTTAGATCTTTAAAACAACGCAACGGATTTTGATGCGGTTTTTTTTTATAGATAGAGTGATTCAAGAAGAAAGTTTATATGTATAATACATGCATAATATAGCCGTGCGAAGCCGGAGCGGGTCGCTAGTAATTTATAAATTAAAATGAAAACTACTACTACTAAGTATTGTAACATAGTCGAAACGTCGAGGTAAAATAAATAAATTAAAATAAGCGATCGAAATAATTACTATAAATAAAAATTATGTAGGAGGTATTAAAATGCGTAGGTAATGTCGACAGGTTAGTAGCACCTGACTGATGTCATCTCGTTGAAGTTATAATATATTTATACTAGCGACCCGCCCCGGCTTCGCACGGCTATATTATGCATGTATTATGCATATAAACCTTCCTCTTGAATCACTCTATCTATTAAAAAAAAAAACAGCGCACTCCGGGAGTGCAGGCAGAAGTGAAAACTGTATATCTGTGTAAAATCTCATCTGTCGCGAGAACATTCGCAAAAAGTTCTCGCGACAGATGAGATTTAGATTAGATGAAAAAAAAAAAATAGTCGGACGACTATTTGTCGTCCGACATTTGTCGTCCAACAAATAGTCGTCCGACATTTGTCGTCCGTCAATAGTCGTCCGTTAAAAAATACCATATGTACGTCTTAATACACTCACAGCCAAATTAAAAAACTGTATATCTGTGTAACATCTCAGCTGTCGCGAGAAAATCTGTCGTCTGTCGCGAGAACGGCTGAAAATGCTCACCCACAAAAGTGCCCAACGCGCCATAAGAAGTTTTCACTTCAAAAAACCGCATCAAAATCCGTTGCGTAGTTTAAAAGATTTAAGCTTACATAGGGATATAGGGACATAGGGACAGAGAAAGCGACTTTGTTTTATACATGTAGTGATAAGTTTATACTAGATAAAGCTGAAATAACGAAAGTAAGGTAATTAGTAGCATATGTGGCGGTCATCCCCCGCGGCGCCATCACAGTAACGTTGCGCACACCGGCCACCGGCTGTCCGGTTCAGCTATAGCGGGTACAGCTAGCGACCTATCGCACAATAAACCAACACCAAATTATCTTTTCAAACAATTAGCCGAGACTTATTGCCCAACAAAATGTTCCCTGAAATATGTCCGTAATTACATATAATATTTTTTACGAGTTAAAATGTTCGTTTGAGCCGCCCGCCGAAGATAAGGGTTCGCAATTTTTCAACGATGCGCATGGAGAATTTTGATTCGAGCATTGTTATCTTCGAGTGATAAATGACAATTACACCTGGATGTGCCCTACGGCGTCGTCGAGCAGTTACTCTTCCAGAGCTCACTTCACTGACACGATATTATTATGAACAACCAACACACCATTACCTGAATATTAAACACAATGTCTACCCCTAGTCTCTTTTTATGTTTTCTTCTCTCTTTTTAAGATGAAAGGGTACCGGCACTAGAAAAAAAGAGAGAAGAAAACTTAAAAAGAGAGAAGTTTTCTTCTCTCGTATTATTATACGCACAAAGCAAGCGTACTCGCGAACGCATCAGCAGGCTCATTCACAATGCAACCCTGTATTTTTAAGCAATTCAAACTATATTTGAAGCAATAACAACAAAGATTAGTAGGGTTCGTGTGACGAGTTGCGGAAATGACGAGACGCGGAAATGACGAGTCGCGAAAATGACGAGTCGCGAAAATGACAAGTTGCGTATGAGTGACGAGTTTGCGTTTATGACGAGTTGCTACTAATTCCTGCCATAACCCACCTACCTAGGGTAGTTTCCTATCCCTATGTTATTGAACAAAAGTATCAGGATGTCTGCATATTATGTTCTACCTACCAACACAGTGAAATATCTACCTGATTTAGTACTTGACAAACTTCCTGAACGGTATATGTAGCCAGCTCTGCAGGGAAATTTAGCCGTGTTTTGCATCAGCTTAACTATTTTCAACATTCACTGGTAGTATTTAACCATTCGGAATTAATCTTAAAATATATTAATTTATGAATGGGCAATGAGTATTTTTGTTTGGTCAATATACACAAATTATTATGTATATTTTCTAAAGACATCCTATATTGAATACAATATAATGAGTGATAGCCTGAGAGTAAGTACATCTTAAAGAAAATAGTACCGTATCAATGTCGACTAAAAATAATTAAATAATTTTATTAAAATATTAAAAATTAATTAATTAATTATTTTATTATTTATTTGTTTTTTTGTTTTCTGTTTATAAAATCGAGTGTCGGTACTCAACCTACCCTCGGTTACTACCCTCAACTATCAACATGAGAGGACAACGCTCGCCGCTGCTCCAGTCTCCTCGCGACCATGACTATTGTAACATAGTCGAAACGTCGAGGTAAGAGAAATAAAAAACAAAAAATACGCGTGAGTTTAAAATCGTGTGAGTTTAAAAAGTTTATTGTTTTTTTTTTTGGACGTGATAACGTCTTAAATTGGTGGAACATCTGTATTCACTAAAAAGTGTCATGTTCCGGTACCATGACGTGGCATCTTGGTAAACGTCACGCGTCTCGTGTTTGTTTAATAATAATATCGCTCATCTGGGCTTGTGTTATGGTGACGAGACGAATAGAACACTTTATATAAAGGAAAAAAAAATAAAGGAAAAAATGGAAAAATCACTACATAGTATAAAATAAAGTCACTTTTCGCCGTCCCTATGTATGCTTAGATCTTTAAAACTACGCAACGGATTTTGATGCAGTTTTTTTAATAGATAGAGTGATTAAAGAGGAAGGTTTTTAGATGCAACACATGCATAATACAGCCGTGCGAAGCCGGGGCGGGTCGCTAGTAATATATAAAGTAAAAACAAAAAAATATCGTTTTCTTATGACGTTATCACGTAAAATTATCGTCCGTAAACCGACTTTACAGACAACCATTTTTTTGTCCTAAATATGTATACCTAATGTAAAATATAAAAAGTTGCTGTGCACTGTCGTAGTAGGCGTAAAAATGTATCTCCTTTACGCCTCGAATTGAGACCTCACGAGTTTCTAACATTTCGTCTTATACATATAATGTAAAAGCCTAAAATAACGTAATGGAATGGTGTTAAATCTAACAAAAATGAGTACTTTAAAACTTTATATTTCGAAAATGCCTCACTGAACTGAAAAATGGTTATCCTACACCTCTAACATTTTTAAAAGATCTAAACAACGACATCCCTCTCTATGCGACATAAAAACACCTTATATTTTTTTTACATTTCATTTTCCAAGTTTGTTGGCGTGATTAATATGTATCTTACAGCCTTGTAGTAGTCTCTTTACATCTAATACGGACGATTTTTATACGGCAACATGCTAATTGGACGTTGTCGTGCCTGGGACGTTTTAGATGGAGTAGGCTTGCCCAGAACTTATCCATTACCCTCTCAGCTTAGTGGAACGAGTCCACAGGAAAGAACTAGTCAATACGTCTGTAATCAGCTAAGCCGTGGGTTTTATCACAGTATTATAACCATGTTAATGTTACGTTGGAATATGTACAATAAATGTACTTGTACAGTCGGCTGCATTATTGGAGCCCTCGGTAGAGTTCTTAAATTACTATTATTGGAATGTTTGCATTGTAATAATTTTTGTTTGATAAATTAATGAGTTAGAAGACTTTAAACTTCAACTAAAGCAGGTGTCTAGAATCTTGCTCGTGTTGAAAACATTCTTATAACAGCCGTTTGGAGTTCTACGGTGGGTCAGCAATTATGCAGCTGACCGTTCATGTCGTAATTATAAGAGTTCCTAGTTGCGAAGGAAACGCCAAAAAAAAGAAAAACGTTTTAGGCTAGTATAATAAGACGATCAAAATTGACGAAACCACTATCGCCACATTAAAAAAAAGCAACAGAGAAAACAGACTCGAATAGCAAACCAACTTGCCACTTAGATCTAACTCGCTTTGCTCGTTCGGTCAATTATTAGCGGTTATCGCAGACTATGGACCGTTTATACAAAGTTGGACACGAAGCAAAATTGACTTAGTTATATTTTCTTGGTGCATGATGGCGGTCGTTACGTCTAAGTGTCTTCTCGAACGAGTCCCGAGGTGCAGGCTATTTCTCGAAATGACTTGAAAACACTGCAACGACGCTTCAGGGAGTAAACTGGCTGACACTACAAAGACTACACTCTTCCATATTCATATCGTTTTTTGAAATTACCTTCTTCCCTACTAAAGATATATTCACGGACACTTGCTATTTTCAGTAAAATTAAGTTTTTACGGAATTTTGATAAAATTCGAGGTACTTACCTATGAGGCAAAAACTATAACAATGAAAGCTTAGCACTGCTTTATCTATTTTACTTATGAGTAAAATAGAAAAGGCAGTGCACGGAGAGAACACTAAAAAGCCAATTAGTACAACAGCCTAATGTTCATAAATTCATAGCGTAGGTACCTAGTTATAAAGATGTCTCGCTCAATGAATTGAAACAGAACGAAAAGGTTTCTCAGAGTATTTTATGTTAGGAATAATCCCGAAAGCAGCACGATTCTTCATTTCATTCACGTTTTCCTGCGATGAAACTTTTTCTCTGCAATTTTTCTGTGGAGCTCGGGGTGTTATCAGGTGGGGTGCTTTTCGAGTCTCAGCACGTAGGATTTCCAAGTCCCGCGCGCCTCTCCCCACCCGCTCGCTGAATACAAACTTCATTAGCGTTTGATAATTAGCCAGTCAACTATTTCGTAATACAACAATGCAGCCGCCCAATTGCCGTATTCTTATGCAGCGCGTCTTGACTGCGTTTGCGTCATAACCATAGATTTCGTATTGCTAAGACGCACTCGTCACGCAGTTACTCATGTGGTTTAGGTTTGCGTGACGTGTGCGTGACGAGTGCGTAACGTGTGCGTGACGAGTGCGTCTTAGCAATACGAAATCTATGGTTATGACGCAAACGCAGTCAAGACGCGCTGCATAAGAATACGGCAATTGGGCGGCTGTAAGCTTCCTCACGCAACCATCACGCAACGGATCGTTATCGTATGTCTAGCTAGATCTACTATTCTACTAACGACATGTATCGCCTCATTTCAAACAGAAAGCACTTGGGATTTAAAAGATAATCAGTAAATAGCTTTTACTATCTAGTTAAGTAAGAAATAAATGGTTTTTATTTAAAAATCCAATTATCCCTCTTCAAGATCGCAAAATATAGCGAAGTAGCAGCAGCTACTCTCTAATGAATATTTTTTATTTTGTTTCTACAAAGGGTACAAAAAAGGAAACTGTTCAGAAACGGATAATAAACGTGACAATTTAACCGGAACATCTCCGGAAGGATAGGAAGAAACAAAGGAGCGCGGTCGAACAGCGAATGCGGAGTTGAAAGAACTTAGAGAATTAGGAAACAATGAAGCAAGAAATGTGTTTTCTTTTTGGGGGCAACTACGGCATGTCGCTCCCTCTCCCAGGACTCTTTAGAAAGGTTTATGTATATGTGTTTATTTGCCTCGTCTATTCATCGATAGGCATTATCAAACACGTCTACTTGTGGAAATTACAGCAATCTCTTCCAAAATTCAGTATTATTAGAAACAAATTTGAAACACAATATTCCAATAATATTAGACGTTAGATAAGCAAAAGTTTGGTCGTAACGTTTCTACGGTTTCCGAAGAAATCCTCTTTCAGAGTATCTATACGTACTCAATAAACGGCGAAAGATCATCGGATAACGTGACTAAATTAAGCACCACCACCGGTTAGACAAAAGTTATAAATGGATTTCCTTAGAGCAGTAATTCTAATATAGTTTTTATATGTATTATTAAACAGACAATATGATAAAAAAATAAATTAGTGGGGTGAAATGAAACACAGTCAAACAAAAATCCTGGATTCAAGTTAGTAAGTAATTTAAAGGCATGACAGTCGGAACTGGTCGAATCCATCGGAATTGATTTTAATTGGATGGCGTTAAGCTCCGCGTGGCTTTGTAATTTCGAATCGAGAAATCGGTTTGTTTTTTATCATTAATAGGGATTGCAATTTGCAATAAAAAGTGGATAGGGCGGAGGGTGCGGCGTAAGTGTGGGCGGACGGCGGGCGGGTGGTCTGTGGCGCTAGCGACGCGAGATGCCGCGCGGCTGTTCCATCGTAATTAAAACAAACAGGAGGAGGCTCGCAACTCCTCTCTGATTGCGTTCGTGTTGAAATAATCATGAAAGCTAACTGACTACCTGCACTATATCGACACTTTCTGATCATGTTGACAAAAGCCTGCATTCGATTGCACGTATTCAATTTCTAATGACATGAGATTTAGATAACCAAAAGCGTCATTTACATTACTCTAATGAGTGAAGCTAGATAGTGACAAGTTTAGCTATTCTTCTTCAGTTGGCAATATTCATTTGAAGATCTCTTTGACCAGGCAACGTGACCCTCGCCAGAAATATAAAAAAAAACTAATGAAAACGATAAACGTTTTCTCATTTTTACAGGTAGGCATTATGAGAGAAAAATAATATTAATTAGTTTAGATTCATGCGATACGTTGGGCCTGGATGGAGATGGTCGATGGCGGTAGCTGAAGGTGCTGTAGGGGCACGGCAAGTGGCCCAACACGCACAGACAGTGCGGCGACAGTTGGTGTCGCGGCGGCAGCGGCGGCGGCGCCTGCGGGCGAGGCGGAGGGCGACGGTGCGCGCGGGGCGGAGCGGCGCGGCGGCGCGATGCTGCGCGCCTCTCAGTCGACACGCGAGACCCGCCCGCCCTAGCCGACCGCGTCTTGATTCACGCCCGCCCGCCCCGCGCACGCCCGCCCGCATACACGCGTCACGATACACATTACCATCATTGCTACAACATCATACGTCTATGACTGATACCTTCGAATATAAATTTCTATTTATTTATCATTCTTGCGAGCAAATTTTATCCCGTTGCGTTCTAATTCATACGGGCGTTAGACGTTGAGTATTTCGAAGCTTTTCGGATGGACCGGAAGAGGGGAGAGGGAGGGTCGACGGATCCGGAGGGTCGCGGGGCGCAGGGCCCCTCGCGACGCGGGGTTAGTAGGTTCGCGATGTCGCGTCGTTGTTGGTCGGAATGCATTCGCGTACGTAGAGTGGCAACCTGAGGTGCCATCGCGATTCTCACCTGCCCACTTACAATCGGAAGACTATTCTTAAATGAAAGACCACTATTTAACATATTTCTACGTTTCGCGTTGCATTTTTTTATCAGCTCCTCTCGTTAACTGATGTATTTTTGGACTAAACATGACCGAATGCAAGGTCAAATTGACTAGAAGTCAATGAACCCCTCATCCGGTACTTAGGTCAAGTCGATGACGTCGAGGTCATAGGGTACCAACTTCCGGAAGGATAAAACAATTTAAGTAGAATTTTAGCGGACAAACTATTAGAAATTAAAATGTGATGTGTCGTCTCTTTACAAAAATTAATTGTTTTGAAATATTGAAGTGGTGATACGGAAGTGTGTAACGACCGGCGAAGATCGGGGAGGCCGCCGTGTTAACCCTGCCCGAATTAGTGCACCGGACGAGACGAAAATAGCGAGGCGGCGTGTACGGTTACATAGAACGCGTCAATGTCGGCAGGCCGGTGCCGGCGGCACGCCGTGTTCTGGTCGGCGCGGCGCGGGCGGCTCTCGGCTGGTAAGCTTACACTGCGTCTGATTGCAGAGCGCGCTCACCAGCCCTATATGTGGTGGCGCGGCCAGCGCCACAGCCGCCGACGCCGCGCCTCACGCCCTCGCACCTCAAGCCGCCGGCTATTCCTGGATCCATCTGTTCCACTCTATACGTGCTAAATTTTACATCTTTCTAAATATAATCTACTATACGAAAGACGACGTCTATGAAGCGTTCATTGATTTTCAAATAATAAAATGTTGTATTCCACTAGCCACCGTTTTTAATGATGACGTATTATAATAGTCGAATGTTATGGTAAAGAAATCGAAGACAGCGAATTATGAGAAGAATCGTCGGCCGTAGAAGATCGAACCATGAAAGTGCTGGCGTTGTTCGCTTTAGCTGGTTGACTTCGGGTCAAATTGTCATTTCATATCATTTGGTCCCCTTCAACCAGCTGTAGTTGACATCTGCTTCGCTTTCCTATTGAGGGATATCCGTACTCCGTTCAAGAAATTTCTGAAGTACCAGGAAGATGGTAGCAACGTCATCAATAGCGACGGCATACATAAAAAATAAAAGATGTAATACGACTAATTTGATTTACGCCCTTACATTCTTTTTTTACTAAAAATTTATGGCAAAAACTCTATCACGTAAACAGGAAGTCAACAATAAACACAAGTCAAAATAATAAAACGGAGAATAATACCGAGGGGTAGGTATAAACATCGTGACATGTTTGCAATAAAAATAGTAAATATACAAATGTCTCATGAGTCATATTCCCATTCACATCACATCAAGATCAATACCTACAACTCAATAGACAGTTGAAAGATGAGGATATAATGCTCCATGTCGTTTTCTCATCCGTTACATCTCGTTTTATAAATAATAAGGTTATTAGTATATTATACGTATTACTGTTGGTATTTTTCAAGCAAAACAAAGCTCAATTTACACATAATAATCTTTCAGAAGATTTAATATTTGAATAAAGATGGTAACACGGAAATCCAGTAATTTACCCGTAATTTTATAGTGGCTTCTGTGAGGAACCTTCGGCTTGGAAAACCGGGCGTATCTTTTGATTAATCTTAAAAGACAGGGGCGCGTTTCAGGCTTTATGTTTTTTAATACTTATATGGTAAAGCTTGCAGATAGAGTCGTTCGTGTGCTCATCTGTTGTCGAATATTGATTGGTCGGAAGGTTTTCGGAGTAAGCACGCGAGGGAAGGAATATAACACGCAGCGAACTTAGATATTATAACGAGATATTACTCTACCGACCACGAACCGAACACACAGTATTACCACCCCCGCGAACCTGCCATTTTACCTACAATTCGCTTTAATAATGCCTCGAACATTTACAAAACGAGAATAATAAAAAAATCGTTCAACAATACTTTTAACGCCGATTCAGCACCCATTTGCTGAATAAAATCGAGATATTTTTTAACTTCAATTTGTTAATTGAAGTACTTAAAAGTTTTCCAATAAAATGTGAATTCGGGTTTTCGAAAGCGCACAATTTTCTGAAACTGAAACATTTTATATGTAAAAACGTAAGCAGGTTTCAGATCTGAAAGCAATCTTCAGTAGGTAATTTAACGTACCTATTAAGTTAATGATATAATATTGGAAAGGTACATAACTTCTCAGATTAGCTTTATTGCCGTCTATTAGACCACAAAATAGGTCGGTAGCAAAACAGTACATTTTCAAAATATCACATTCGAAAAACAGTTTAATTCAACACAAGTACCTACACCTTTTGTAGCACAAACATAACGTCAGAAAACAAATGAGCATCGGAGAAAACAAACAAACATCGACAAAGACGCGCCGGAAAAAAAATGAACAAACAAAAATAAAATGAAATGGAACATCGGAGAAACAGTTGAACGTTAGAAAAAAAAAACAACTGAACTGTACTTGCTAGGAATATCGTTTTTTGCGAAAACGATGTTTTGAGAATGTATATGATATTAATGATATTAGAAAAAGAGTATATTATACAATTAGGTTAGTGGTATCTTTTTATACCTATCGTTATTTTATTCATTTTATCAGTATTTTACAAAAAGATAATAAAATAGCTGATTCATTATTAAAAATTAAAATTGGTAGGTAATATTTGCAGCTTATTCAAATAAAATCAGTCTGCGAAAGGGGCGAGCGGTGGGACTATTCAAATTTTCGGGAGAGTTGTTGTTAGGCATTATGGTACGAAAATTCAAGGGGTAAGCGGGCGAGACCCATATATATCTACCTCCCACGACTACGTTTATTTATTATCTAGCTAGACCTCGAATAACTTGGAATAATATAATAGGTATTTAGTTGATCATCTCATTACAATTTGCAATTAAATTGAAACACCCGCGTAAGACCGTCCAGAAGGCCAATTCTCGTAAATAACATTGTTTAAATTACATTTCAATATCATTTCGATCACAAATAATACCCTCAAAGTAGTTCAAAACACCCTCAAAGTTAGCTTTTTGTAAAAAAAAAAAACTGACTTTGAAGGTATCTTTTGCAATCGAAATGCAATCAGGATGATATTGAAATGTAATTTAAACAATATTATTTACGGGAATTGGCCTTCTGATCATAAAAACCCCTTAAACTTTCCCTGAACTCTTACAAATGTTTTAAAGCTAAAATTAGCCAAATCGGCCAAAAATCGCCAAGCGAGATTAACCAACAGTAATTAATTATTGTTGGTTAATCTCGCTTGTATATATGAAAGAAGATACATTAAATGTTGATTTTTGCTACGTATTTAATTATTTTTACACATTGAAGCCTAGCTCGCGTGATTGTCTGTCTGAAATAGCTTAACTACACGTAGGTATACGAAACTACTGGAGCTATTGACAGAATTAGGTTACCAACTCCAATTTTAAAACAAAAATAATATGAACAAAACATGAATAAAGGCATTCAATATCTTATTGATGTTGGGTTAAGAATCTCGTAATAAATTTTTAAAATATAAGATTTTATGTAGGTAATATAATATGTAATCGTAAAAGTAGGAGTTTAAAAATTTAATTGTAATTTATTGTGAACTATTATGCTGTACTACATGTGTGTATACTGTGTTATTTTGTACGTTAGCAATTGATAATAAATATATTTATGGACAAAACTGTTTTTATTTGTACTTATAGACACCTTGTCAGCTCAAAATTTCTACTCAATCTATCTGGTAATAATTAAAAGTGTTTGTTACTACTACATCAACTACTTCACAATCTGAAATCTTCTCTACATTTTTAAATCAATACGACCTATATTGACTAGCTATGCACCGCAGAAGAGAGAAGATAATAGTCCAGGAGATAACAGTCCCGATCCTGTGGTACGTTCCTACTGATCAAACTTTCTGGTCAAACTAGTTTGTCCAAAAGGAATAAATTGCCTCGTAGTCAAACTACTCGATGGTTAACAAAAGGCGACCGAAACGGAAAAAAGACGGTCGAAATTCCTGTAGCAATTTTCAAAAATCCCTTCTTTGTGTTCACTTACGACACGTAAAGAACCCCTGTGCAAAATTTCAAGTTTCTAGGCCCGGCCCGGCAGTCTGTGCGTTGTCCTCAGTCAATGAGTGAGTGAAAGTTACGTTTTATTCAGTTAGATTATTGTTATGTTCCTCTATTAAAGCATTGTAAGAAACGCCAAAGGGCTTCATTAGATATTGGCAAAGGCCATACATTGCCTTGTTTTTTTTTTCTATTTAATGTCGCACGTTGTATATACAGAATGATTTTTTTAAAAGGCCTTTATCGCCAATTCTTGTTCTATAAGAGACAAGCGAAAAATGCTTAAAGGAGTCGTTTGCCCGATTTAAAAAAAAACTTAAACGAAACTTTTTGGAAAAGTCATTTATTACCCTAGCAAGGAATACAACCTGTTATTTTTTTAAATAGTGAAGAGTGGTCATGGTCAATTAAATTACAAACCGCTGCGCTGCACGAAAAGCATGTACTGTTTTTACAAATTCCAAGTAAAGTAAAAGATTTAGAATATATCTTAAAAGATTAACTAAAACTTTACTTGCACTAACCTATCCCATACATGATTATTTTGCCAGAAGGGGAAAGGTAAATGTTGCTCATCTTGCTATATTTGTTTATTAGAATGACTTTCTATCAGCATCACTATTGGTAGATACAAATATATAGAATTACTAGCTGCGTCCCGCGGTTTCACCCACGTAAGTCCCGATCCCGTGGGAATATCAAACTACAAAGTAGCCTATATAGCCTTTCTCGATAAATCTATCCAACAAAAAATATTTTTTCAATTTGAACCTGAGATTAACGCGTTCATACAAACAAACTCAGCTTTCAGCTTTATAATAATATTAGTATAGATTATAACTTGCAAAATTAACAGGTTCGATTCCGGCCTCGGGTAATGACTTTTCTAAAAACAGAATGATGCAATTTTAGGTCTTGTTAAAATCGGATAAGCGATTTTTTGTTGCATTTTTCGCTATCTCTCTTTATTTAGAAATTAACCATGAAGGCCCGTTTAAAAAAATCATCCTGTATAATTATATTTTAACTAGCTTTGCCCTGTGGTTTCACCCGCGTAAGTCCCGGATAAGGATATAATTAAAAAGTAGCCTATAAACGAAACCTTAAGAGTTGGACTATCAAATGCAAAAATATTTTTTCATTATCGACTGGTAAGTAGTTACGGAGATAAGCAAGTTCAAACATAAGACAAACAAACAATTTAAGTTTTCTAAAATTAATTAGTATTGATAGATAGAGGACATATTTAGATGATGATAGATGACGACCCAGTTGGCCCCATGGTCACCATGCCGGACTGCCAAACACAGGATTGTGGCTCAGACAAGTATTTATGCTTAGATATTTGGCTGTTGTCTGGTAGTTTCTGTGTATTATAAGTATATATTTACAAAAGAAAAGTATATAAGTATATAGGGTGAATTTTTTATGTGGGCCTTCAGGGCTATATCCTAAACTATGATAGATAGCGAAAAATGCAAATGAAAGGAGTTGCGTGCCCGATTTTGACAAAAACTAAAACTGCATCATTAGATTTTTGAAAAAGTCATTACCCTAGCCTAGAATCGAACCTGTTGATTTTGCAAAAAAATAATCACCTATATTTTTATACCAATCGATAGTGTTGCTGATAGAGATCAATTCCTGGAAACAAACATAGTATGGCAAAACAAAGGAAATGGCTGAATTATGTAGTTTTCTGTCATTTTCATCTTTCTGTCTCTGGCAAAACAATAGTGTGAGACATAGAGGACAAGTGTTGTTATTCTAAATATTATAAAATAAGTTCTAAATGAAGTTCTTTACATAAAATTTGTAAAAAAGTTCATATTTTTAGTGCAGCAGTTTGTTACGTCATTGGCCATACCTCCTCACTGCATTTTTTTCAGGGATGGTTGTATGAAAATTACTAAAGATTACTAAAATGAGCTATTTCCTTTAATTTGCCAGACTATGTCTGTTTCCAGGAATTGATCTCTATTAGCAACACTATCGATTGGTACAAAAATATAGGATGATTATTATTTTGGAAAATGAACAGGTTCGATTCCCGGCTAGGGTAACGACTTTTTCAAAAATCTAATGATGCAGTTTTAGTTTTTGTCAAAATCGGGCACGCAACTCCTTTCAGCAATTTTCGCTATCTATCATAGTTAAGGATATAGCCCTGAAGGCCCACATAAAAAAATCATATATAGTATATCCGTTGTCTAGCACCCATAACACAAGTCTTCAAGTCAAGTCTTAACTTGGGGCTAGATGGCGATGTGTGGAATGTCCTGCAATATTTATTATTTTATTTATATTGAAATATAAAAATAAAACGTGTCATATGCTTTGAAGATAAGCACGGCGACGCTCTGAACGTGTAAAAGTCACTAAGTAATGAATCTGTTAGGCAACTGGGCACTTCCGTTGCAATTTATAGATACCTAATAATGTTCAGGAGAACAGTCGTTTAAAGGATTAAGTAAATAAACCTCTTTTACGTTCAGTTCTTCGCTGAATGGAAACTTTTATTTTAACCTTAATTCTACAAGACCAGTGGTCACAGTAGGGTGTGTGTAGTAAACACGATTAGTTTTTGTTGTAGCGGGAGTTGTTCTGTGTATCTGTTGAGTGGGTGGCGTACAAGAACGCTGGAGGCACCGTGTGCAGCCGGCGGGCGGGCGGGCGGTGAACCTCATCCAGTTCTGCGGAGCGACTTTAGGCCATAAATCAAAAGTACCCGCGGGACCACGCCACTGCAAACACTACACGTTACAGGTAATATTTCAGACAAAACTAATTGTGTTAATTCTTATCGGAAACAACATGAATTTATATTGTTGGTATAATTTACTGCATTAATTTAAATAATCAATTAATAATTTTGCAAATGAGAAAGTTTGTATGTTTGTGTGTATGTTTGTTACTCCTTCACGCATAAATCGCTGGACCGACTGCGATGGAACTCGGCATGTAGTTAGCAACAGGGTGTCCCGTAATGAATAGATAAACGGGCACCTACGGATAGGGGTTCAGAAAAATAAAAGTTATGTTCTATGAAAGTATCTTGGTTTTCGAGATATCCGCTATTTTCAAAATTTTACAAAGTTTTTTCATGCCAAAACTGCGTCCTCTATCCGTAGGTGCCCGCTTATCCATTAATTACGGGACACCCTGTTTATAGAGACCTGGATTAACATATAGGCTACTTTTTATCCTGATATTCCTACGGAACCGGGACTTACACCGGTGAAACTGAGTAGCGCAGCTAGTAAATAATAAATATTGCAGAACATTGCACACAGCGTTATCTAGCTCTAAGCAACTACGCTTGTGTTGCGTATGGTGGTAAGATTAAGGTAGAATACTAAAATACTATAAATTTCTGTTTGATGCTGAAATTGAACCTGGCTCGTAGGCGGGTGCTCACCCGCTGAGCTGATAATCATAAAGTTAAGACGAAGTGAGTTTCAAATCGAACGATTTTGGAAGATTCGAAAACAGCTTTTTTATCACAGCTGCTCATAAAGTGGTTCATATTAAACCGCTTTTAGGCTCATAATACAACGTATTATACATGCGTGCGATAAAAAAAAATCCAACTAGTGCTAAAATAATACGTTATCCCGATAAGTTAAATACGTATCTTACTGCTAATTACATGTTAGGTAGATGAAACATTCTTAATTTATCTGGGTTATACTGTTTTGATGTACTTATAGAAAAAAGGTACCATCAAAGAGTTTTTAAGACTTGCTGGCTTAAAACTCTTTGTTGGTACCTTTTTTCTTCTTTTCAAAAGGTTGTCTCTAAAGTCTGATAACGAACGATAATTTTACGTGATAACGTCTTTGAAAACAATTAAAATTTGAGTTTTGTTTTAATTTTGTTTTCTCTTTAGGTATAATTATATTTTTTCCTTACTATTATATTCTGTTTTTAACCGCCGACGCAAAAACAAATGAAAAAAACCCTAAATAAATATTGTATGTCAGACGAGGCTGTATAGGTTAAAAGTCTTTTGCCTAGCCTTTCGGCAGTGTAATTAACAAAAAATAGTAAACATAACCTAAAATTCTTAAAAACTGTTTTATTATTTTAACAAGTCTTTTTTTTTGTCGCTACTGTGATAAAAAATGTCGTACGGTACATGTGTGGATTGATCATTCCAGCTCGGCTTTTGCCACGCTCGCGTTCCGCTTGCGCGTCATAAACCGCCTCTATGGAATGATCAACTTTCCACACTTGTATCGCAATGTACTATATTAAAGAACACACTTTTACAACTGTTAAGATTATTTAAATAAAAAAAAACGAGTAGATGTTTACAAAGCCTTCTATTCTTTTATGAAATCCGAAACACGATTTATACTTACAAAAAGTTGGCTCGATAGAAATCAATCTAAAACTTTTCTTAAAAATACACGTTTTAAGGTGATCGTCCGTCGGCGGAAAGAATCAACTTTATTTAGTTTTCTTCCATTTCAATACAAGCTGTAATGTACTGCTTATGTAATGATATTTTCCATCCTTTCTTGGAACTATTTTGTGTAAAATACTAAGAATCATTGTATGACAACTAAAAAAATATTTTAGCACAATTCAGCTTATTTTGCACCACCTTGCATCTTACTTAATTTCTATTGAATTCCTTAAGGTGTGCCCTATAGTTTATTAATACTGTTTATGATAAAAACAGCGGCAGGCGTCTTTAGTTTCCCGTTATTGAATCTACTACCATCCCATCACAATAGGCTAAGTAATTTTCTCCTGTAATTTATCAATAGTTCTATTCAATCCGAAGGTTGTCCTTGGCTGCATTTTACAGTGCAGACAGGGATAATCGCCGTCTGGGTCCAGGGCTCCATCATATCCCCATATTATTAAAAAGCAATTTTAATTTTCAAGTGGTAAATCCTATCAACATTAATATCTGATTTTAATATAAGAAGTTTTCAAAGAAGTACGAAGTATTTGAAATATATGAGATTTCCAGAATCAACGTAACTTTTGCTTTAGTTACAACTTAAGTTCGAGAACAAAATGAATCATTTTAATTGACTGTCAAACAAAAAAGAAAAATGTATCAAAAGTTGAAGATTCGGGAGTTGTAACGACGACATTGGCGTGTCGAGGTGGTGGCGCGCTTTACCCCAAATACAGCTTAGAAGGAAATCACCTGGCAGGCCATTAACCTAATTCACGGACGCAAAGAGCGGGCGGAGACGAGGGCGCGGGCGAACGTCGGCGGCGAGGCGGCCGAGGCGCAGCGCCCGCTTTAATATCACCTCGCTACCGGTAATAAGATGGAAATAAGGCGGCGAACAAACCGGGCCAATCATCGCCCGTTCGCAACTTGACACCGCACCCGCACCTTTATACAAATACTTCGATAAGTATCAAATAAAATATTCATCTCCGAAAAATTAAACCTGTTCTAAAATATTACAGTTGCTTATGTAACAATCCCAGCACAGAGCTAGCGCTCGTTTTTTTTATGTGAGCGGTTATTTTATTCGATTAAGTAAAGTAATCGTAAAGTTCTTACACTAAAACGGTTATTTGAAATGTTATAATCTTATAATCTCGCGAGCTTTGACCTAAATCAGAGCTCCATTAAAGAGTAAATTGATAATAAAGACAGGCGGTTGCTGAAAAGGCTCTAGGTAGGTATAAAATTATAAGCTTAAAATAGAAAATAGCAGCGCGCCCTCTTTCCTCCGAGAGCAAGTGTTCTCAATGGGAGGCTGGCTGGGGAGCATCGTTTACGGAATCAACGCGACTTTTACTGCGCGTTTTTTTTAAATAATGCTGAGCTATAAGTAAATTGATTTGAATCATTATTTTTGTACAAAGCTTGCTTTAAAATAATAAGTATCTTACATGTAGAAAGATTTTTATTCAGACTGATGACTAGAAATGTCGAGAACGACAGGATATAGTTACAAAATAACATCAAAAGTATTCATAATGCAAATTACCGTCTCGTTGTAGAATTATGACGTAGCTTTTTTACATCTAGGCAGGCACTTTATTATGGATATTTTACATGGAAGATTCCTCATTAAAATATAAGGATTGTCTCTTTAAAGTCGATTGGGTTACTCACAAAAATGATCTCTTTTTTTATTTATAATACAAGTCTTACGCGAGAACAAAACGAACATTATTTAGGGTGAGATGTAGACGATTTAAAAATGAGGTGTGAAGTTTCATTTCCGTCGGTTTAATGCACAATGCGGGCGGTTCGAATTAAATATTTCAGGTGGTGGCGTATTCTCGCGAGTTAGCGTCTCTCTCTACGCTAACTCGCGAGAATTCGCTACTGGCTGATGAAACGACATACCCCACGCTCGGCGACAGAGAGAAATTTAATTATTGTTTCCCTGCTACACAACGTCACAGTTAAACACACTTTTAAATTGTGAACTATAGTTCTGTGCATTAAATGAATACGTCAGAATATTATAATTCCATAAAGTCCTGTCCCCCTGCTGGTCTGGAATAACGTTAAATTGTTTTATGCTGTTCACGTCCACTACGAGTACTTATAAATTTAACAATGCCAAATTTTATTGTGTTGGTTTAATATATTTTAGGTTACAACGAATTGATAGAGATGGTTTATGGCCCGATGGCGTTGTCTTAAGTTACTTTTAATGCAGTCCTCGTAAAATACCTACCATATCGATTGTAAGATTCGAAATTAAGATTTGTAAGGACAATATTTTTCATGGAATTCCAGTTAACCCTCCTTATCTTGAGCATTCCTGACTTTACCCAGATTTAGTAGAAAGTGGATACTCTTGTATTAGGAATTATTTCAACGAGAGGTTTGACATTTATTTATTTATGGAATTTGATCGTGATGATATCGTATTAATGAGAATGACAAAGTACACATCTTACGGCTATGGTTACACGCCCACATAGGATTAGGATTACGATTTCACGAATACGATGAAGTATTCATGAATTAATAACGTGGGTATTCGTTCACTAATCTAATCTGACACAAATGAATTGAATCGTTCAATAATACATAAGGCCTATTGAACACAGTAAGCTCGTATAAGTAAATGAGTATTGCACTTGTGAATCGATCAGCTAATGGGATATGAATGAAGCGCGGGCGGAGGCTGTGGCGGCGTACACACGATGCCGTTGGATCTAATGGAATTCACTTGTACGCAAACAAGCCGCAGAGCTCCCCCGGTTCTACGTATACCTGAACGTTTTCAACCCAAGTATGTGCCTCGCATTACTCCGCGCCCGCGCCCGCCTTCTTGTCAATTTTAATAGAAGGCATTAATCATGGTTAATGCGGATCACACACACACCCATTAGGTACATAACATGTTTGTCAACATTTCTCTTCTAAATTAACTAGTGTAACGAGAACACTTCGAATACTTACTGATAATCATAAGACATTGTAAAGGGTTCAACATGTACCTATACCTACTGGTAGCATCACACATACCTGAAACAAAATAAATATACTTATATAATGTTACACGCAATAAAATATTTGATAGACAAATGACCTAAATAAATCCTACTTTTGAAGCACCAACTACTCTTCATAAGAATCATTTTGTATCAAATTTAGTTCAGCCATAAAATATTTACTAAAACCCATCTAGGTTTATAACCCAGCTCAAAAAAGGAGTAAGTTCCTAATTTATTTATTTAATCGTAAGGCATTTAATAGTTTTTAAACTTCGAAGCTCGTTTAGCACCCGATTCTCAATTCAAAGTTCTCAATTCGTCGCATATAAACTGAGATGATTTTTAAGCTATTGCATAGCTTTTATAGCGTGCTTTGAGCGCGGCGACCGAATCAAGAAATTCCGTAACGAAAACAAAACCTAACATCCCCACTCCGCGTACCATGTAGCTCGGCCGAGCTTTCGCTTAACGTGTATGTTTATGGTACGATTGTACGAAGCTCGCACGATGCAATAGCTTTACCGCGGCAGTCCCCGGGTGCTACACGTTTTTTTTTTGTGAAAAAGATGCCACACGGGCTGTCCCATAAAAAATTGGTGAGGATCTAAAAGCAATTTCAGAGTGATAGAGTGAATCTCAAGAGTGCACATTGATCGCTCATTTTTAACTGACTCCAAAAAAAGAGGAGGTTCTCAATCCCTCGCGCATATGGTTTTTTATGTATGTTAATCGATTATATACTTAAAGACGGCTTAAACGATTGAGATGATTCCCATTAAAATTGTGATGAGATACAAACTGAATCTAGGTCCTTAAAACTTTCAGACTTCAGATTATGTAGGTGCAGTAATTTACCCATTTTTTTGAAGTCAGTTTAAAAAGAAATATAGATATTTTGTATTAATAATAAGTATACAATATGTACAATGTAGGTATATATTCACCGCGTGGCTAAAGGATAACTAATAGGTAAAATTCAAAGATTTCAAACTGCCTCAGTTGGCCTTAAACCAGATTGAAACGCTTAGAATTCCTTACATAAGCGCTATGCTATAATATCGGAAAAGAGATCAGAAGTTAATCTATCGGCAACATTCCTAACGTTTCGCCGGAAGGCAGCGCCCGCCCGCCCGGCTACGGCCCTAGCACACGCGACCCGAGCGCGCCCCTGCCTCCTAATCGATTCTAATTCTAAGGTTTGCAACTATGCAACTTATATGTTTAACATATATAAAACTATATCTACGTAAAAACCTAGACTTAAAACATCTAATTTTATTTTCACATAACTTTCAAAAATAAATTCTCTTGAGCTGGTTATGTTGTGAAACTAATTTTAAGAAGCAGGTGCACTTTATCTTTTCATAAATATAACACGAGAACTTTAAGAGGGAAAAGACCGTTTCTTTAAAAGTAAAGTAATGTGTTAGAAAGTATTAAACAGCACACCTGGATTTACTCATCAGATATTCGAAGTCGACTTCGAAACCGTATTTATTGTTAATAGAATCATCTTGCTTCTAATAAAATGGCAAGTTGGGTTCTGATAACAAAGATCATACTACACCGAGTGATGGGTGCTTGCGGACAGAACGAGTCGAGGCAAGACTTTGAAAACTTGACATTCGTTGGAGTCGTAAAAATATAATGGTATAACTTGTATTTTTACGAGCACTCGAAACCTCAGAGACGAACGGGTGAGATAAGTGTACTTACGCTTACACTACGTAGATTATGCGTAGAGACTTATTGAATTTCAGATTTATCCGACGTCGTTTCACCAAACCAACAATGACGGACTGATTGAATCGAGGTCAAATGTCACACGTTTTGTGTTCTGCTCAGGTATATACCACATCTACCTACACTTTTTTACTAAGGAATCTGAAGCAGAAATCTGCTGAAAAGTATACGTGGTATTTGAAGCAAAACGAAAATAATAAACTTCAAGTTTGGCTATATCTATTTCGACTTCTCAATCATCTTTAAACGACCCGTGAAACATTTAAAATATGAAATCGAATTTATCACACAGATTCGTCTACAGACTCGTAAGCAGTGTAACCACAACTATACGCTAGAAAAATAGATTCTTTTAGTCACATTTATGGCTAATATATTCATGAAAGTTTCACAAAAATATTTCAACGTACAGTCTGTTTTATTACAAACACGACATAGAAAAAAACAACAAAATAACAACATCCAGAGTTTATGTTGAATCACACAGGATTCTTGTTAGTGGTTATAAACAGAACATTTCATAAGTTTTTTTAATAGGAAATTAGTTTATATTTACAATAAAGTGATTGTGAATAATTATGTTTTGATTATTTTATCATAGCACATAAATATACCTACTCGGCAGATAATATACATATACAACATGAATTCAAATGTAACTAATATTGTCATAAGCTAAATAATATATCAAAACACGTAGAGCTGTCCTTTTTAGAAACATCACAAACCCGTTTCACTTCTGCGCTTGACATAAAATACCATCATTTTCACTTAAAAGCTATGACGAATTGGGAAAGCAAAATAAATACTACGAGTAGCATGAATATACACTGTCGCGTAAAAGGTTCGGAGGTGCACCTAGCGAGAGAGTAGCAAATGTGAAAATAAAATATCAGGGGAAAAGCAGTGCATGTCACGGACACACGAGGCGCGGCGGCGCACGCGACGCGCCGCGCAATTTCCGCCCAACTATCAGACGACGCGAGCGCCACCCGCCTGCCTTTGACTACTGTTAATTCAACTGTAAATTTGAATATGTACATATAAAACTGTAAAGATTTGTAGAAAATAATTGTAGTCACTTCATCATATAGCAAAGGTATTTTGAGGTGTTTTTCTTTTATAAGGTGACGGTAAGAAAGGATTTCATAATTATGGGGTAAAGAAGCAAGCGTGCGAGGTCTTGGCGGAAGGATGGAGTGGGGTAGGGCGCGATTAAATCGCAAGCGTTTCGGCATGTAACAGGAAGTGGGTCAAGCTAGCGGTTGGCGCCGCCCGAGCTATTTATTGCGTTTCCTACGAAATTGCAAAGACCATCTACGATTTTTCACTTAAAAGTTACTCACTAAATGAATTTCTACCAGGCCATGTTAGTTACTGAAGTTTTAGCACAAATATAAGTTCCTCAGAAATTGCGTAGAGTTAGTTGCTTGTTGGAACGAGGCGGGTAAGTTAATCAGGTCGCGAAGAGAAACTATTACAAAAGGTAAAGTATAAAATTGACAATGGCGTATAAATAAACTTTTTTTTAATCGCTAACGGGTACTGGGAAGGATAAAGTCTTAGTCGCTCTGCAATTACAGACAAGTGCCTTTAAATGAACCGAGCTCTCAAGCACGCCGCCGCCGCCGCCCGCATCGCTTCGCACCGGATTGCGCCCACTTCACCGCACACTGCTGCACCACCATTTTCACACTAACTGCGTTAATTTCAAATGATAATTGCATAAAAATAGACTAGTATTAAACTAGCATATACAATTTTAATTAAGTAGGTACACGAGTTTAGTTAATAATAAGTCACACTGATAAATTTCAATAAATAGTATTCTGTAGAAATTCCTTATCGCCCACGACATTGTCATGCAAGGAATATATACAAGTATTCTAAAAAAATTAAATTAAAAATTTAAAAAACCCCCGACACAAAATAATAAAAATAGTATGAACGTAAAAAGCCTAAAACAAGCAAAAAAATACTATAAAAAGAAAAAGCCACAAAAAGAACAAAAAAGGTATAAACGTGAAACCCTACAAAAAGAAAAAAATAACCTCGAAATTATGATTCTACTACGTAAGTACCTGTGAATTTTTTTGATTAAATATTGTCGCGTCGGGGGACCGCTCTTTTTCGAGTCAATTTAATATACTTAATGTTAACATTTTTATTTTAGCATTTTATCACTAGTAATTCTTAATACTTTAACATTTTCGTTGAAATTTTAATATCATTTTACTTAGGAAGGTGTTTCTATAGGTAAAGAGCGGTTCCCCGACGCGACAATATTTAATCAAAAAAATTCACATGTACTTACGTAGTAGAATCATAATTTCGAGGTTATTTTTTTCTTTTTGTAGGGTTTCACGTTTATACCTTTTTTGTTCTTTTTGTGGCTTTTTCTTTTTATAGTATTTTTTTGCTTGTTTTAGGCTTTTTACGTTCATACTATTTTTATTATTTTGTGTCGGGGGTTTTTTAAATTTTTAATTTAATTTTTTATTTCATCCTTTTTGTAGGGAGGGACTTTTTAAATTTTTTTATTTTATTTCTTTATTTTCTTGCGATTTATGATTCAGATAATTTGGTGTAAGTAAACAATAACTATTATTAATTTATAGTTAACTAGCGACCCGCTCCGGCTTCGCACGGCTATATTATGCATGTATTATACATATAAACCTTCCTCTTGAATCACTCTATCTATTTAAAAAAACCGCATCAAAATCCGTTGCGTAGTTTTAAAGATTAAAGCATACAAATGGATATAGGGACAGAGAAAGCGACTTTGTTTTATACTATGTAGTGAAGATTATTTTTAACCCTAAACAGTTTTTTTAACCCCCGACGCAAAAACGACGGGGTGTTATAAGTTTGACGTGTCTGTGTGTGTGTGTGTGTGTGTGTGTGTGTGTGTGTGTATGTGTGTGTGTGTGTGTGTGTGTGTCTGTCTGTGGCATCGTAGCTCCCAAACGGATGAACCGATTTTGATTTAGTTTTTTTTGTTTGAAAGATAAGTTAGTCGGGAGTGTTCTTAGCTATGTTTGATCAAAATCGGTTCAGCCGTCTTAAAGTTATGGGGGATGAAAGTCAGGATCAAAAACCGAATGTAAGTAGATATACTCGAGTGGGGTATCAAATGAAAGGGCATGACTCGTACATTACAAATATCTATGTTTGATCAAAATCGGTCCAGCCGTCTAAAAGTTATGGGGGATAATACTCAGGATTAACAACCGAATGTTAGTAGATATGCCCGAGTATCAAGTTAATTTGAGTTTTTTGGCTTCGTTTGGATCTTTTTTACTTTTCTTTCCATTTTTTAATTATATTACTAGCTGTGCTCCCCGGTTTCACCCGCATAACTCCCGATCTCGTTGGAATATCGGAATAAATTAAGATGTAAGCTATCCTATCTTTCAAGTTAGATCAAACTGCACACGGTGTGCAAATTTGATTAAAATCGGTTAAGTACCTAGTTTAGGAGTCCATCGCGCACAAACAACGTGACACGTAATTTATATATATTAGAGAAGATGTATAGATAACCTAGATCTAGACGTCTTCTTCTATGTATACTTAGGTAGTTCTAATATTTAATAGCTATGAAATACCTACTTGTAGTTGTAAAAGTTGAATATCTAAAGGAAAAAATTGAAAAAGAATACCTTTAATAAAAAAACTGTTTAGGGTTAAAAATAATCTTCACTACATACTCGTAGTATAAAACAAAGTCGCTTTCTCTGTCCCTATATCCATTTGTATGCTTTAATCTTTAAAACTACGCAACGGATTTTGATGCGGTTTTTTTTAAATAGATAGAGTGATTCAAGAGGAAGGTTTATATGTATAATACATGCATAAATAAAATAGCCGTGCGAAGCCGGAGCGGGTCGCTAGTTAACTATAAATTAATAATAGTTATTGTTTACACCAAATTATCTGAATCATAAATCGCAAGAAAATAAAAATTAAATAAAAAAAATTAAAAAGTCCCTCCCTACAAAAAGAATGAAATAAAAAATTAAATTAAAAATTTAAAAAACCCCCGACACAAAATAATAAAAATAGTATGAACGTAAAAAGCCTAAAACAAGCAAAAAAAATGTATAAAAAGAAAAAGCCACAAAAAGAACAAAAAAGGTATAAACGTGAAACCCTACAAAAAGAAAAAAATAACCTCGAAATTATGATTCTACTACGTAAGTACATGTGAATTTTTTTGATTAAATATTGTCGCGTCGGGGGACCGCTCTTTACCTATAGAAACACCTTCTTAAGTAAAATGATATTAAAATTTCAACGAAAATGTTAAAGTATTAAGAATTACTAGTGATAAAATGCTAAAATAAAAATGTTAACATTATATTAAATTGACTCGAAAAAGAGCGGTCCCCCGACGCGACAATATTTAATCAAAAAAATTCACATGTACTTACGTAGTAGAATCATAATTTCGAGGTTATTTTTTTCTTTTTGTAGGGTTTCACGTTTATACCTTTTTTGTTCTTTTTGTGGCTTTTTCTTTTTATACATTTTTTTTGCTTGTTTTAGGCTTTTTACGTTCATACTATTTTTATTATTTTTATTAAAGGTATTCTTTTTTTAGATATTCAACTTTTACAACTACAAGTAGGTATTTCATAGCTATTAAATATTAGAACTACCTAAGTATACATAGAAGAAGACGTCTAGATCTAGGTTATCTATACATCTTCTCTAATATATATAAATTACGTGTCACGTTGTTTGTGCGCGATGGACTCCTAAACTAGGTACTTAACCGATTTTAATCAAATTTGCACACCGTGTGCAGTTTGATCTAACTTGAAAGATAGGATAGCTTACATCTTAATTTATTCCGATATTCCAACGGGATCGGGAGTTATGCGGGTGAAACCGCGGAGCACAGCTAGTAATATAATAAAAAAATGGAAAGAAAAGTAAAAAAGATCCAAACGAAGCCAAAAAACTCAAATTAACTTGATACTCGGGCATATCTACTAACATTCGGTTGTTAATCCTGAGTATTATCCCCCATAACTTTTAGACGGCTGGACCGATTTTGATCAAACTTAGATATTTGTAATGTACGAGTCATGCCCTTTCATTTGATACCCCACTCGAGTATATCTACTTACATTCGGTTTTTGATCCTGACTTTTATCCCCCATAACTTTAAGACGGCTGAACCGATTTTGATCAAACATAGTTAAGAACACTCCCGACTAACTTATCTTTCAAACAAAAAAAACTAAATCAAAATCGGTTCATCCGTTTGGGAGCTACGATGCCACAGACAGACACACACACACACACACATACACACACACACACACACACACACACACACAGACACGTCAAACTTATAACACCCCGTCGTTTTTGCGTCGGGGGTTAAAAATGAGTTCTTCCATATCCCCCATAACTTTTAGACGGCTGGACCGATTTTGATCAAACATAGATATTTGTAATGTACGAGTCATGCCCTTTCATTTGATACCCCACTCGAGTATATCTACTTACATTCGGTTTTTGATCCTGACTTTCATCCCCCATAACTTTAAGACGGCTGAACCGATTTTGATCAAACATAGCTAAGAACACTCCCGACTAACTTATCTTTCAAACAAAAAAAACTAAATCAAAATCGGTTCATCCGTTTGGGAGCTACGATGCCACAGACAGACACACACACACACACATACACACACACACACACACACACACACAGACACGTCAAACTTATAACACCCCGTCGTTTTTGCGTCGGGGGTTAAAAAGGTGAAGTTTCTGATGTTTTAATGTGTACTTAAATTTACTCATGTGCTTAAACATTGTAATGGACTTATTTTGATCACACTTAGTGTGAAGATTACCAATTCTGGCAATAAACATATAGTTTTTTTATCCCATTATTTCTACGGGATTGAAATTTCGGGCGCTGCTATAACCAATAAAGCTGGACCTGATGAAGTTCTACTGTTAGAGAGATCTTACTGTGGGCTAACTTTAATTCTATCCAACTTACCGATCACTGCAGTTTAAGTTGGCTAAAGATCTTCGAATACCATTGTCGGCGCCCGGAGTTATAGGAGACGCACGAAGCCAACATATACATTAAAAAATAAAATATACTTACGTCAACGTCAAAGAAAATGGTCATATCATTGTAAAAAAAAGGAATTTTATTAAATACATATGTACTCGTTTGGATTAAAAACTAACTTATTATATAAAGAAACTGCAAGGCTTTCCTTTTATTGAATATCGTAAGCTTCCTTATGTGCGCTTGCACATAAATTGGGGACCGTGACAGGACACTACAAGTCGAAGGTCAAAATGCAAGTCATGCCGGCCGGTCTGCCTTTGTTCACGTGAATAATACACCATGGATTTATATCTCGAGCCCGGCCGTATCCAGCCCAAGATCGATGGCTGATGTTTGCCGCTCACCCTACCAACAACCACGGAGCAGACGCAGTACCAGAAGGAGAGGGTGAAGAGCTTTCATTTGGACTTAACTCGGACCCCTGCTTATACCGTTCAGGAAATGGAGCGAAAACATCAACATGAGTTCAGTTAAGTGCCCTGCTTCCCATTCCTCCTTCCTAATTGCACAAAATTCCCATAAAAGTTAAAATTAGAGGCATTACAATCTAAAGGTACCAATAATAAACAAAATGTGCCACATATATGGCTAATTCAAAGCCAATTTTCCAGCGATTTTGCATAAACTTAAACTAAAATACCAAATAAATTGGTTCCTCTCCCTCTCATATCTGTTGTTGCGCGTTATTCAGCAATATTTGGCCGACTATTTCAGGTTAAACTCAGTCATGCTTTTACCTAACTTCCTGGGCCGCGTGTGCTGGGTGATATTGGCTGATTTGACGAACGGCTACTGGACGTACCTATCTGCCTGCGTGAGCTAGTACGTCCTGGGCTCCAGGTGTCGCCGTGTGTTGAGAGTAAGAACGTTCCTTTTACATACCCTACCTTCAATTTAAGTGCTTGTTTTGTGGCAATTTACTTTAGTTTTACCTCAAATCATGGATAAGGACGGTGCAGCTACTGCTAAAAACGTAGAAAGCAGCACACAGTTTAAAACTTTACTTACAAAGCGTAGTTCAATCAAAGGTCAAATAACAAAGTTTAAAAACTATTTGGATAAAGTCACAAAACAAGACACTACATTAACAGCTGTCGAATTTGCTGAGTTATGCTTGAGACACAGCAGGTTTGAGAGCTTGGCTACTAAATTTGATGAATTGCAAACTGAGATAGAGATATTTAATGCTGACAGTTTAGACTTTGAAGTTGACGAACGTGAACGCATAGATCAGGATATACTTTTATGCTCGGCAATATCTACAAGTTTAATTGAAACTCAAAATGAGATTAAATCTATACAACAAGAAAAGAAACGTCGTGAGTCAATCTATCAAGAGGCCGAGGCAATTCAGCCAGCTTCGTCTCACCCGTGTAAATCTTGCCATAGCGAGGACTCGGTACAATTACCTAGAATCGAGGTTTCTAAATTTGATGGCACATTATTTAAGTGGTTGGAGTTTCACGACACCTTTTCTGACTTAATACATAAAAATACACGTCTTTCTAATGTACAAAAATTTCATTACTTATTATCCTACCTTGAGGGCGAGGCAAGACGCGTGGTCGCTAACATGCAGGTTACTTCTATTAACTACACTACTGCTTGGGAACTACTTTGTAAGCGCTACAATAATAAGCGCTTGTTAATTGATTATCAGTTAAATTCTCTTTTTAATATTCAACAAACCCGAGAAACAGAATCTTCATTAAGGTTTTTAGTTGATCACATCACTAAAAACTTGCGGTGTCTTAACAGTCTAGGTCAACCCACTGACCAGTGGGACACATTACTCATCTACATGTTAACATCTAAGCTTGACAGGAATACATTATTGAAATGGGAAGAACAGCGTAAATCATTGAAAGAAATACCTACATTGGAAGAATTTAAAGAATTTCTTGTTGAACGTGCGGATGTACTCGCATCAATACGCAACAAAAATAGGACTGTTAGTTTCACGCCCCCGCCGATAGGTGTCGCTAGTAGTAGCAGACCAAACACAAGCACTAAGTCTTTTATTTCAAACAACCAAGAGAATGTATTTTCAACTCAATGCATTATATGTAAACAGCGCCATCGAATTTATGATTGCCCCACGTTTAAATCTAAAAACTTTAAAGAAAAATTAAATGATGTTAACAAGTATAAATTATGCTCGAATTGTTTAAGGCAAGGTCACTCTTTAGGCGACTGCCAAATGGGCCCTTGCAGACACTGTAGAAAACGTCATAATACTTTATTGCATAATCATAGTCTAGAAACTAGTGTCAATTGCTTAGAAATTCAAGAAGATAACTTAGAATCTCAGTCAATACAAGAAGAACTCTTTGAACCCAAGTCGATGGTTAACTTTTCGACACAAATAAGTAGTCAAGTGCTCTTGTCTACCGCTCAAATTAAAGTAGTTAACCCTGTAACTAAAGAAGCAACCCAAGTACGTGCCCTACTTGATTCCGGCAGTCAATCTACATTCATTACAACTAATTTAAAAAATAAATTGTCATTACATACTATTCCTACTGATTTAAATGTTTTCGGCATTGGTAACTTTCATGCTAATACTATACGCGAACGATGCTCCGTTGAGCTGCAATCTATCAACACACAATTTAACGTTCTATTCTCGTGCTTCGTTTTAAATGATTTGACAGGAAAACTTCCACAGTATCCTGTAAATCGAACTATGTTTAATATACCAAATTATATTCAATTAGCTGACCCACAGTTTGACCAGCCAGCTCCTGTCGATGTGTTGATTGGAGCCGATCTTTTTTGGGACCTCATAGGTAGTGAACAACAATCCTTAGGTGAGTTCATGCCTAAGTTGCAAAACTCTCAACTCGGTTGGTTACTCGGTGGACGAATAAAATATTTAAATAATTCCAAACTTAAGGGGTCTACTGAAGGTCGGCCCAAACACAAGTTTAAGTCAATCAAACAAACCGGCCCGAAGCAGGAGATGGCTGCAAACTCCCACAGGGTCCTGTTACATAATACTAGCCATGATCTTCTTCGGCAGGAGTTTAACAAGGACTCCCACAGGAACGGTCAATCAGACTCTCGGCAGGAACTCACCGGAGGTTCCCACAGAGTCCCATTTTATCATTCAGCCATACTTGGCCCTAGGCAGGAATTCATTAGAGATTCCCACAGGGTTCTATTTACTAATTTAAATTTTCCGTGGCACGACTTCAATCAAGACTCCCACGGAAATGATCGGGCAGACTCTAAACAAAAAATTAGTAGAGACTTCCACAGAGTACAATTCTCTCGCTCGACCCTATCCAGCTCTAGGCAGGAATTCACTGGAGATTCCCATAGAGTCCTATTTTTTTACCTGAACACCACTCGCCCTCGGCAAGAACTCAATGGAGATTCCCATGGGGTCCTCTTACATAAAAATAGCGCAAATACAATTTGCTTTAGGCAGCAGCGCAACGCAAATTCTCCTAAGGTCCCATTTGACTCTAACAAAGCCGTGGTATCACGCCAGGGTCATCCCAAGGAATCACAAATTGACAGTTTACTTCCCAAATTCTGGGAGTTGGAGGAACTACCCCAGAGATTTTTATTTAGTGACACCGAAATGGCTTGCCAAAATCATTTCGTGCAAAACACAACTAGATTGAGTACAGGCAGGTTTTCTGTAAAATTACCTCTACGTGATTCACCCGATTGCTTGGGAGATACGTATAACATAGCCAAAAAACGTTTTCTCAATCTTGAAAAACGGTTTAAAAAAAATCCCAGTTTAAAGTTACAATATGTACAATTTATACAAGAATATGCAGCTCTAGGCCACTTGTCTAAATCCAACGTTAAATTACCAAACCCATCTTATTTCTTATGTCACCATGCTGTTTTCAAAGAGTCTGAATCCACCCAAATACGCGTGGTATTCGACGGCAGTACTCCTTCTACTTCAGGCTATTCTGTTAACGACTTGCAAATGGTAGGTCCAAATATCCAAGATTCTCTTTTTTCTATTTTGATCCGAGCTCGACAATATGAGTACCTACTCACAGGGGACATTGAAAAAATGTACCGCCAAGTAGAAATCCACCCAAGTGACAGAAATTTGCAGCTAATATTGTGGAGAGAAGATGAGTCTTCACCTATCCAAACTCTGAGACTAAATACTGTCACTTACGGAACCGCAAGTGCCAGCTATTTAAGCACTCGATGTCTTTTGCAAGTCGGAGAAGAATGCACAGATAATCTAATTAAAACCATTATAAAGAGGGACTTTTATGTAGATGACTTGATTACGGGATCAAATAATAGGGATGAGTTGACCTTTATCAAAGAATCAATAACTAAGGAGTTAAAAAAGGGGTGTTTTAATTTACGAAAATTTAAGTCTAATCTTAAATCAATTTTTAATGACAGCGACAAGCAGGAGACCTTAACAATTAGTGAATCTTCTAGTACTCTGGGACTCGGCTGGAACCCTAATGACGATACTCTACATTTTCCCATAAGTGACCCCCCAAGTGATGGGATGGTTACTAAACGTTTTATAATGTCGCACTCATTTCGGATTTTTGACCCACTTGGCCTCGTAAGCCCCTGCATTATGCAGGCCAAACTAATGCTACAAGGTTTGTGGCAGAGTAAATTGGACTGGGACCAACCTGTTCCAAATGATGTCAAGAAGCAATGGGACAGTTTCTCTAAAAACATACCTGTTTTTTCCACAATTCACATCCCCAGGTATATTTTGTGTAGTGCTCCTAATTCTATAGAATTTCACACATTTAGTGATAGTTCTCAGGTTGGCTATGGAGCTTGTATCTACTTGCGATCCATAAACAGCGCTGGTGAAGTCTCTATCAATCTTCTGTGTTCTAAGTCCAAAGTGGCACCATTAAAGCCGACTTCCATCCCGCGCCTAGAATTGTGCGCCGCTCTTCTTGCTTCCCGTTTATCTACAATTGTCACTGAATCTATGCGCTATATTCCAGATAGAATTGTGCACTGGTGTGACTCCAGTGTAGTCCTGGGGTGGTTATCAGGTAATCCTACCAGACTCAAAACCTTTGTTGCCAATAGAATAGGTGAAATCTTAGAATTGACAAATCCTAAATCTTGGAGATACGTGCCCACCACTGACAACCCTGCAGACCTCATATCTCGTGGTGTGAACCCTATCCAGCTGCGTAATTCCTCCCTTTGGTGGCATGGTCCTAATTTTTTGCTCGAAAACGAAAGCCAATGGCCTAAACTAAAACCAAACATACCTGATAAGCTACCTGAAATCAAGTCAACCGTAGGTACATTTACTACCCTCACATATGAGCCTGTTATTGACTTTGAGAGGTTCTCTAAATTAACTAAATTAAAAAGAACATTTTGTTTCGTTAAACGGTTTATTCACAATACCAAAAATCCTAAAAATAAAATCACTAGCTCTCTGAATCTGGACGAACTTAATGATTCTTTTATTTATCTTTGTTTTGTGGCTCAGCAACAATCTTTTCCCAAAGAACATAAAATTTTATCCAATAAACAACCTTTAAGCCCTAAGTGCAAAATTTTATCACTATCACCATTTATCGATAAGGATAATCTTATTAGAGTTGGAGGTAGGATTAATTGCTCCAATTTTAGTTTTAACAAGAAACACCCTATTCTTTTGGAATCATCCCACTACCTCACTAAATTAATTTTTAATTATGAACATGTTAGGAACCTTCACGCAGGGCCACAACTATTATTGGCAAGTGTTAGGGAAACTGTTTGGCCACTAAATGGTCGGCGTCTTGCTCGACGCACCGTAGGTGACTGCGTGGTTTGCCGCCGCGCTCAGGGTAGAGTGATTCATCCCAAAATGGGAGATCTTCCTTCACAGCGTATAACAACAGATTTTCCATTCATTTCGGTGGGTATGGATTATGCTGGTCCATTTTTCATTTTAAACAGAAAAGGTCGTGGTGCCAAACTAAGCAAATGCTATTTGTGCGTTTTTGTCTGCCTTAGATTTAAATGCCTACATCTCGAAGTCGTAAGCGATCTTTCTAAAGATGCTTTCATAATGACCTTGAGAAGATTCATTTCGCGTCGTGGTAGGCCTAAGGAATTATTTTCGGACAACGGTCGAAATTTTGTTGCTGCCGCTAAGGAGCTAAGTCTGTTCTTAAAACTTCAAAGCGAGTCTCTATCTGAGTTTGCAAATGGTGAAGGTTTTAAATTCCTTTTTACGCCGTCATACTCTCCACATTTCGGCGGCATCTGGGAGGCTGGTGTTAAGTCGGCAAAGTATCATGCTAGGCGCGTCATGGGCAATTCCCATTTGACATTTGAAGAATTGACAACTCTCTTTTCGCAAGTAGAGTCCATACTAAACAGCCGTCCTATATGTCCCTTATCCTCCACTCCCGACGACCTCCAATTCCTATCCCCGGGGCACTTTCTGATTGGAAGAGCACTGAATGCATTGCCTGCACCTTCTCTGGAAAACCGAAGTGAGAGCAACCTCAACCGCTATGCTCGAGTAGAGAAAATACAACAACATTTTTGGCGAAGATGGCAACAGGAATATATCAGCGAGCTCCAGCTTCGAACCAAATGGAAGCAAAACACTTCAACCCTAAATATAGGAGATTTGGTCTTGTTAAGCGAAGATTCCCTTCCACCCCTTTGCTGGCGCGTTGGTCGCGTCACTCAGCTTTTTCCTGGTCCCGACAATATCTCCCGGGTTGCTGAAGTAAAAACTGCTAAAGGATCTTATCGCCGTCCTTTGGTCCGTTTGTGCCCGCTTCTACCGGACTCTTCAAGTTGAAGAACTTCGTCTTCAACGGCGGGGAGTATGTCGGCGCCCGGAGTTATAGGAGACGCACGAAGCCAACATATACATTAAAAAATAAAATATACTTACGTCAACGTCAAAGAAAATGGTCATATCATTGTAAAAAAAAGGAATTTTATTAAATACATATGTACTCGTTTGGATTAAAAACTAACTTATTATATAAAGAAACTGCAAGGCTTTCCTTTTATTGAATATCGTAAGCTTCCTTATGTGCGCTTGCACAACCATAAACTTTGTTGAAATTCGTTCAGAAGTTTAGGGTATAATGTCAGAGCAAAGAAGAAAATCAACACTACTACATAAGGTGCATATAGGGGCAAACTGTTAATTATTGAATGTAAAATTATTGTTAAGTGTTTGTAGGCGACTTTTTTCTCTACATATTAGTAGATATAATTTAAAGATGAAAATTCACTGTCGTTTCTAAGCCTTATACAAAACACATATGCCGTCTTTTATTGATTTAGGAGGACAGGGTACCGGGGGGCTCTCTCCATATGAACTATTACAAACGTAGTCAACTGTTTTCTCCCTGGATATTGACACTAGAGCAAATATTTTTGGTGCATAAAACTTATAACTGCCATGACCATGCCCCTATTTTTTTAAATTTTTAATCTTAATTTCTATGATAATAAAAAAAAGAAAAAAAAATATATATATATGGGCATCATAGTCATGGCAGTTATAGGTTTTATGGCACAAAAATATTTGTGCTAGTGTCATTATCCAGGGAAGAAACAGTCGACTACGTTTGTATGGAGAGAGCGCAGGTACCCTTTCACCTTAAGTTTGGATAATTAATTCAAATACAAAATACAAATACAAATATATTTATTTATCAAAAGTTGAGGTACATAATTAGTTCTTACATGTCTAGGTAGGCACCTTATATTACTACAGGTTATATTATATCTAGTTACATACTCTAGTCCCCACACTAGGATACCCTGTGTTGTGGGTGACTAGTCTCTTCCTACTAGGCGCAAGCTACTTACTTAAAAAAAAAAGGGAAAACAAATATTATTAATACAAAAAAAAAAGAAGAAAAATAGAGGGTAGAAACTAATACTTACTTAAATGACATAATACATAGGTATATTCATCTATAAAAATATCAGACTATAACACTTGAATCCACCTATCGCTAAAACCATCGGATATTTGTAGGGCTCCCATGTAATGGAAACATTTATTTATAGGTAAATTACAACGATCAGCTGCTTGACGAGATAAGAGTGGGTCACACGCACAACGGAACAATCATACTGCAGTCCAACCCGTACCGATACCTACTACAAAAGAATACGACGCATATGCAAGTACGAGCGAAGTGTGCATCGATATCGATAATAGAATGTATCTGTGTGGGTACGTGTTGTGCAGAGCATGTTTGCATAGTTCAAAAGTAGCAAAAAAGTGGTTATAAGGCTAGCGGTATACCGAGTCTCAGGTTTTTTATTTTATTTAAGTATATTTTTTTGCTTATTCGTATATAATATTATAACAATGAAAAATATGTTTAATATGTTTACTTATTATTCATATACATACAGGAACAGATGTAAGTAGGAAGGTGCGTAAGTATAAGGGTAAGAAGTCTCCCACGTCACCCCAGTGTCTTAAGACACTGGGTACGTGAGCTTACTCCATCCCATGGAGTGAGAGAAAGTGTGAAGGAAGGAGGGGTAGAAGATAGGTGTATTGTATAGATTACAAAGAGATATGAAGCAGGTGTTTATTATACATTTTGTCTCACACGAAAATCAGGAAGATAAATATAGGATTAAAAAATTAATAAAAAATTAACTAGTTAAAAAAAAATACGAAGTAAGGTCGATAATTGAATAACAAGAGACTACATTGTTAAAGTCAAGTACTTGTAACAAACACAGCCAATCGTCTAATTTAACTAAAGCAAAGGCACTAGCATATTCGTATCTAAATTGAATCAAAATATGTGGCCAGCAAAACGGAAATGAAGTTATCTGAGGGTGGTATACGTGTATGAATATGAACCGTTTCCACCTAGTGCATGTTGACTTTACGGCAAGATTAGTGCAAAATGCGCGACGGCCTGTATATGCGAAGATATTGATTCTGGAGAGTGGCCAAAAAAATTCGTGGAACAGGCACGCGTCAACTACCGAGCTGCCGCTGCCCCTACATCGACGTCAACCCTTTTACGAATATTAAATTCTGTTTTGCCACTTCGCGATTTCCACATTTCCTCAGTAATATATGATCCGATTCGTAAAACCTTTGCATTATTCAAAGCTTACTTCGATATGTGTCTTACTTGGCGTATATTTACCTATAATATTTGACGCGATTAGTGTAATATCTATGACGACTTTTGTCAGTATTCTCATAATCGTTTTATTTGGGACCGGATTTTATGAATTTGCATATGAAGCCCACTCTCACCAGATATTGCACATGTTGTGACAGTAAAATTAAATTTTATATTTTAATTAACATTAAACTTTATGCCTTATTGTGTTGCATAAATTCGTATCTTAGTAATTATTTCTTACATAAAGTGATGCGAATCATTCAAAAGTGCCGTTATAGGGAAACTTTCAATATCAAGAGAAATATAAAAGAAAATATATGCTTGTTAGCAAAGATCTACCTATAAGTACCTACACCTAAACAAAGAATAACTAACTGTCCGCAAAGTTTTCAGTTGCACGAACGTCTCTTCTTTTCTCTATGAACGAGTCCGTTTCCGTTTATCTTTGCTTGTTTTTTGTTAGTGTCAGCTTCTTTCATTTCTTTTCTCATATTCTACCGTTGGATTCGTCGCAGCTCAACGGAGAATTTAGTATTGAAACTGGATTGGGTATGAGTTCTAATATTAGAATTTTAAAATTTGATTAAAATTATATTTTTTTAGATTTTGAAATAGTCGACCAAAAACACAAAATGTCCGAGCTTGTAGCTACTATGATCGAAACTAGAGGGGTGATTCGTAACGTTAATTGACGGCTGGCTGAGTTCGGTCTTAAATTGGTGTAAATCCTCAAGGCACAGATCATGCCAAGCGAGCGGGGTGGCTCTCGGCGTGCCTCCTCCAATTACTTTAATTAAAACAATACCACGGCATTGCTTCGTCGACTCACTGCGTCTGTTTCCCATTTCCCTATTTAAATACGAAAACGAGCTCGTAGTTCCTGCTTAGCATGCAAGATGCTGGTACTCAGCGCTGCATGATCTCGACACCTACGTATGCAATGTCGACGTTTTAATACAAATAAGAGGAATTCTAACGATTGAGAATATTGTAATAAATTAAATAAATTATATGTGCGTAATTATTCAGTGATTTCTTGTGATACATAAACCGCGTTGCAATAAGATTCTGTTCAAAGTTTCTCAGCACTTTAATTTCGCATCTGCGTCGATTTTAGTCGTTCAGAGAAAGGTTTGAAAATCGATTAAGGAAGCGAGTTGATTCAGCGACTTGGAAGCTGGTAATTTACTGTCGAGTTGGCTGAAGGCGACACCTGTCGAGCTAGCTGACGGCTGATAACGCGACGCGGCTTCTATTCACAGGCACTCGTTTGCAACACCAACACATTACGAGTATAATTTTGTTTTCCAAAGTGTCTAACCCTGTCAATTGTAGTTCGTAATCACGACTAGATTAATGTACCTAATGTACACTTGTATGCACAGTTAAAATATTATTTTGAAGAAAAAGTAATATCATTGTTTCATTATTATGTATTACCTTCTCCTTAAACGTTTATCTTTGTGTAATGTTTATCACGCAATCGTTAGTTAAGAGTTAATATAAGTCAAGTAAATCCAACATCATATGTGGGATTACAGTTAGGAGGCAAAGAGCGCGAGAAGCCACCGTCGCGGGCGCGGGCGTGTGGCGTGCTCTTACCCAGCACATATCTGACGGGAGGCAACTTAACAACTTTCTTAAGGGTGGTTTCCGAACTTTGACGAACACGCGCTGCTACCGTAAGCTCAGGGATTCGATACTCGGGAACAACGTCTAAAACGAACGAGAAATATAAACTAAGTTTATTAACTTATTTATTGATTCAAACAGAAAGACAAATAAATTCACAGTATAAATCTGAAAGGTGATCAAGTTATTCATGGCGAAGCGGTCTACGATGACGGATCAAGAAAACATGTTTTTATACAGCACATATTATATCGGCGGCGGCATCGTTCCAGAAATAGTTTTGGATAGCAACTGTCATTTGCATACAATTTTCAATTGTTTTACAAATTTGACGGATGACAGTCATAACAGAAACTTTCCTGAAACGATGCTACTGTAATGGTAAAGCCGAAAAAGGCCGTCTCAACTTTTATGAGTTTAATCAAATAGTTTTAGGGTGTCACAGTACCGGCCCTAACGGCTGATTGCATGTGCGGAACACGTGAGCTGACCCACACGAATTGTACTCAATAGACACAAATATACAAACTTGTACCAGAAATACAGAATTGCTCCAAAAATATTACTTTTATTATCCTGGAGGGAAACACGCGAAACATATATTAGAGTTTATATCGTTTTGTTGCAATGACTGCGTATTTATACTTCATTAAGCTTTCTGACGATATAGTAAGTTACTTATTCGCAAAAAAATGGGTATGTTTGTTTTAAAATCCTCAGATTAACGTTTCGATGCAAGCTTATCTAAGGAGTCCCGGGTGTAGTATTTCTTTTCTAAGCATCGCGTAAAATTATTCAAAATATGTATAAGTTACGTCCTAAGCTGGTCGTAAAACGGTATTACAAACGTTATGGAGGCCGGGGTTGGGCCGGATCTCATCACTTAGGGTTGTGCGTCGAAGGCGACTATCTTTCAATAAACCCATAAAATTGCCTCATCCAGAACGAGTTCTTCCACGACCCGCGCCTGCCCTGTTTGTTGTTAACAATGCAAGCATCAATATTAAATTTTAGCCGAAGCAACAATACAAGTTGGCTCAACTTTTATGAGCAATATTCTTCAGTTGGGTTCTGATCGAACGTTCATTCGAGATGAAAAATGTTTTTCTGACGTACGTAACCGTCACAGATTTTCATGCATGGCTGACGATATCGAGTAATAATTTATAGACGACTTAAATTTTGCCGAGATCTACATAATGTAGGTACAAGGTGTAATTGAGTTAACCCGTTAACCCCCGTCTCGTCTAGGCGAATTTGTATTCTGCTACTTTGATAATATGAACTATTTTAGAAGAATTTATTGTTATATTGAGCTATTTCTTAAAAGGAAATAAACTTACGTTCACAATTTATTAACTTAATATAAAGGGACCACATAAGAAGTCATGGTAAAATATGTTAAAGTCGGGCATGACTTTAAAATTTATATTTATAGATTTAATCATGTTTGGGCATTTTTTAAATTTTTAATTATCATTTCAGTAACTTTAAGTGCATGGTTCCACTGTTACTGAAAATTCCACCCAATCAGGCGAAATGGACCTAATTCTACAAATTGCAACTCAACGAGGAGTTTTATGATGAGAAGGTGGTTTTAGATGATACAGAATATAGGATTTTACTGGTAAAAATTGAAAAGTGAGCCCTTTGCTGCACTCTCGCGGAGGTGCACTTCTCACTCCGAATATCTGAAAAGAATCTAATTTCACCAAGTTTTAAAAGGAACATCCCTGAGGTATCCCAATCCAAAAAAGAATCATCTCAATCAGTTAAGCAGCTTTGAGTGAATATCCAACAAAAAATACGGAACTAATTGAAAACCTCCTTCTTTTTGAAGTCGGTAAAAAATATACAGGGTGATTTTTTTATGTGGGCCTTCAGGGCTATAATCCTAAACCATAAGAGATAGCGAAAAATGCTGAAAGGAGTTGCGTGCCCGATTTTGACAAAAACTAAAACTGAATCATTAGATTTTTGAAAAAGTCATTACCCTAGCCGGGAATCGAACCTGTTCATTTTCCAAAATAATAATCACCTATATTTTTGTACCAATCGATAGTGTTGCTAATAGAGATCAATTCCTGGAAACAAACATAGTCTGGCAAATTAAAGGAAATAATAATAATAGTTTATTTCATTACCAAAAAGTCCTTATGATAATATTGAGGTCGGGACTACTTTTTAGGTATAAAAATACCTGTGCCAGGTAGACCCGCTCTTCTTTAACAACATTGCTAAATAAACTAAGTGAAATTACAATAGAATAGTGCTCAAACAAAAAATAAATAAATAAACTAAACTACAGATGTGATGCCTTCGTGAGTGAACAGAAGGCCAATTCTCGTAAATAACATTGTTCAAATTACATTTCAATATCATTTCGATTGCATTTCGATTACAAAATATTACCCACAAAGTAGCTAAAAATATCCTCAAAGTTAGCTATTTGTAAAAAAAATGACTTCAAGGGTATCTTTTGCAATCGAAATGCAATCGAAATCAGTTTTTTTTTACAAAAAGCTAACTTTGAGGGTATTTTAAGCTACTTTGAAGGTATTATTTGTGATCGAAATGCAATCGAAATGATATTGAAATGTAATTTGAACAATGTTATTTACGAGAATTTGCCTTCAGATCTGTAATTCCTAATACATCGCAAACATCATTTATAAAATAAAAAAACAATGAAAACAATTAGGGTAGTTTTGCTTAACAATTGCAAAGTGCAGTTAAAGGTAACAAGTGCAATATACAACTGGTACAAATAGCTCATTTTAGTAATATTCTGTAATTTTCATACAACCATCCCTGAAAAAAAATGCAGTGAGGAGGTATGACCAATGACGTAACAAACTGCTGCACTAAAAATATGAACTGTTTTTACAAGTAAAGAACTTCATTTAGAACTTATTTTATAATATTTAGAATAATATCACTTGTCCTCTATGTCTCACACTATTGTTTTGCAAGAGTTTTTTTTTTTTTGCAAAATCAACAGGTTCGATTCCCGGCTAGGGACTTTTTCGAAAATCTAATGATGCAGTTTTAGTTTTTGCCAAAGTCGGGCACGCAACTCCTTTCAGCATTTTTAGCTATCTCTCATAGTTTAGCATATAGCCCTGAAGGCCCACATAAAAAAATCACCCTGTATATATCTTAGAAATATTGCATGCTAATAAAACACATATTTCAAAGTGCAGTGTATGTACACTATGCAGTGGTTGTTAAGAGGTAATGTTATGCAGGACATGAAGGAGGTGCCGCCGCCGCAGAGTGTGAGCACATGCATGTTAGATGAGTCACCGCACTCTACGCCCATAGCGTACCTGTTGTGCACGTGCTACCTGAGTTATTCTTAATTCATATATGTACACAGCATTTAATACATTTATAATTGAACTAATAAATATCACTACATAGTATAAAATAAAGTCACTTTTCGCCGTCCCTATGTCCCTTTGTATGCTTAGATCTTTAAAACTACGCAACGGATTTTGTTGCGGTTTTTTTAATAGATAGAGTGATTAACGAGGAAGGTTTTTAGATATAATACATGCATTTGCATAATACAGCCGTGCGAAGCCGGGGCGGGTCGCTAGTTTACTATATAATTAGTAGAAATGCGCCAAATATTCGTTGAGTATTTGATATTCGGCAAATTTAAGTTTTTCGGTATTCAGCCGAATATATTCGGTTTAATTGCTATAGGTTTAAAGCTGCACTGCAAAACCTATCTAGTTCCTACCAATGCTTAGTAAATAATAAACGTCCTTTATTACACTATGTTGTGTGTACCTTAACCAAATGTATTACAATTTACTTTTGACAGACTATTATGTCATGCATGACTATCAATTTGGCTATCCAGAAAGCAAATAATAAGGCATCTTCTTTCAATAATCAATATTTTATAGCTAGTATAAATCTGTTTTCGCGCTAAATCTACAGAACGCTGAATCGAATAGTATTCGGTATTCGGATATTCGGTTAAATTACTATTCATAGCATCTCTAATAATTAGTGTTTTATGGAAAAAGTAATCAATAGATGAAATTATTAGCAGTGAAACACATCAGATTGACATCGCTACGGCTATGTTACGGGTTGGTCGTAGTAAGAAAGTAGTATCGAAGGCAGGACAAAATATTTTATTTATTAAAAGAGTCAAATCAGATAAAGACTTTGTGTTTTTTATTCGTATTTCCGGAATTAGTAAATGATACAGGTAGAAGCTTCGTTCATTCAGCCCATAGATACAGGGGCAAATTAAAAGAGCACCAGAACGCTAATTCTATTACAAGTCGATGGACGGCAAAAGTCGCCTCAGTTAGTGAAAGCCTGTAAAGCGTAATTGCGACTTCAGTAAGCTGGGTTCCGCGTTGCCCGATACGGACGAAAGGGGACCTCCCTGTAACGGCTGATATAAAAGCGGCAATAAATTTAACAGGATGAACGCACTACTTACACAGAACGAGCGCGGACGCCCGGTGCCCGTAACGAGGGGGCACGCAACCACCGCTCTGTATTTTAACCCGCGCCCCCGATCCCCGCCCGCCCAACGTTTTTCAGTTGCTCGAGCTCTCTTTCCCACGACATTTTTGTTCTATTAAGAGACCTACAGGACCTAAAGTCATTTCTTATCAGACTGAATATAAATGAGCGAGCTGCAAAATGGTGCACAGTTATAGCAATTTTTGGATAATAAAGGTACTTCCACATTATTCCGGTCATAAGTTGTAAAAAATCTATCAAAAACCAGAATTATTGCATTTATATTAATAAGTATAAGTATAGTTGATTAAGTACAGTTTTAATCGTGAAAATACTAAAAAAAAACAAAAAAAAAACCATTAATAATCAGAAAACATGTGATATTTCAGTAAATTAAATAAGTAGGTAAGTATATAGAATAAATTGAGAAATGTAGGTAACGAATGTAAGAACTGTAACAGTAACGATTGTTACCAACCACTAACTCGGAGAAACGGTTAATGTTGTTATTTTGGATACACATGTTTATTGCTATGAAACATGGCAGCCTCATAACAATCCCTTTCACTCTCCACAAATTGGAAGGAGCGCGCAAAGGAAAACATGGCTATAAATAAAACTGGCAGATCAAGTAGATAGGCGGCCATTACCCAAGATAAGCGCAACTTATATACGCGGTACGTTCCTCGCTTCGGCAGATTAACGTACAAGGTTTGTTTTCAGATATCGACGCGGTGGCGTTTTAGCAAGTCACAGCTGAGAAATTTATTGTAAAGCTCGGCCAGATATCTTCTTACGAGCTCATTAAAAAGGAGACACGTCGCACATAAATCAGGGTAGTCGGCATGCGGTAGCGCGAGCGTGGTGGGATCATGGATCAGCGCGGCGGGGCTGCCGCCGACTAGGTGGCTTTTATCAGCTCCGACTGCGCCGGCAATAGACCCTATCCGGTTACTTTGCGCACCACCAGAGACAGCGGTAGCGCGTCATAGCATCCTCGTTTCTAATTGTGCTCTAGATACCCCGTTCGAAGGTCAATCAATTATATCTTATTAAGTCGATATTTATTTCCGTCTTCCTAACATAGTGTACAATTGCCTCAAATACTAATCTTCCACCGTAGAAAGCCAGGGCGGGAAACTAGTAGTTTTTATATTCACTGTTTTATAGTAAGAGCTTTCTATTTGTATTCTAAAGATATTTTTATGTAGTAGTTTCACTTTATGCGCCTTTGTCGAGAACTTGGCAGGCTCACTGCGTGCATCGGGATTTGAATAGTCGATGTTTGCCAGTACATTTACGATGTCTTGAACACTGTTTAACCTGATAAAATATTGAGGATATAAAATGGAAACATTTAAAGGGAAGAAATAATTTTATTTTCTTACTATTATGAATTATAAAAATTAAGTTAAGAATTTATTTATAACAAAACCATGTGAATTTAATAAGAGTACATATTAATATATGGACGAGCACCTACAGCTACTACATTTACCTTGAGCATATACAGCTACTACATTTACAGTTTATATTAAAACAATAACAAACAATGGGAAAGAAACTAAATTACACCTTATTCCTTCTGTGAAAGTAAACAGAGATGAATATTTTGCAAAAATAATATTATTTGGTACGCCATAAAGATAACAATTCAGTGAGCGTTGCTAGCTCACTGGACCCGGAAGATCCCAAGTTTTTGAGACGCCCTGGAAATTTCAAACATTACGGCCACCCGCTCCCCTTGAATTATTGGACTTACACACCTACTTACATGTCGTCGAGAGTGCAAAGTTTGTTTCTTGTTTGCATGGAATTTCTGTGAAGTTATTTTAGTTGTCGCCGAGTTGCAGATGTTAAACTGCATTAAGAGCTTTGTTGTGATTTAAAATAAGCAACAAAAGCAAGGGGAAGAATTGTAAATGTAGCAAATTTTTTATATTTTTAACGGTTTGAGTGAATTTGTTTTGAAAGTTTTATCGAGACTGGTCATTGCGCATACAGTTTATACAGCTCTGACATGTTTAATGTTATTGTATTTTTGTGTAAAGGTATAATTTTGTAGTAGGCGTCGTTTTTTGGTCGCATCTACCGAAATGAAGTGATTTTGTCACGATTTTTGAGTACACGGAACTTTTCTAATTTTTCCACCGATTTTACAGTCTGAACTGGTAACCCTTTTTCTAGTTTATCACTTAGAAACCATTTTTTTTTACGATTATTAATATTTTGTGTGGTAATAACCACACAAAGTTAGAATGTCACGTAAACAATTATTTTCAATCCGAGGTAAAGAACGAACCAAGCGGTTTTTTTTAGTTTTACCTGGCCTGCAGTCGAATAAGGAAGGAAGGGATTTAAGTTTTTTTTTAATATTAGAGACTGTTTTTTTATTCATTTACCGATTTTGTGTGTGTTTAAATCTACCGATTTTTAAGGGCCACTCTACCGATTTCGTGACGGCCGCTACTCGCCCGGGCGTACGGGGATGTTGTTTGGTGAGGTGAGAGGGGCGTGCGTGTGTTGTCAGTCGGCTGAAGGGTGTGCACGAGTGGATGATGGTTGAACAACTGACAATAATTGGCGTACACAGAACAGTGACATCGCGTCGCACCGCTCGTTCGATGCCGCCAACGACTTCAATTGACTGGTGATTTCAATTAATGCGCATCGGCGACTACACGAAACGCCACTATTTCTGCCTTAATAGCACCAGATATTCACTCAAAATGTCATTGGCAATTCGCTCGCTGTGAATTTACGACACTAAGGACGACCAATAAATGCAAATTTTATTGTTTATGGCAGATTTAACAGCAGTGAACTCTTTTACCAGTGCCGTTAAGTGGTCTCTGCACAGCCAAATGGACAAATCTGTTGGCATTAAACGTGTATTAGATAAACGATTCACAACTTTTGCGATATTAGACGTTTGTCAACGTAATATGTTGATACATTCATTCGTAAATCAATTTGTGACCTACGCCCACTACAAATAACCTTTTTCATTTATAAATTACATCACTTTCATCTTAAGTCAGGAATTTAAACTCAATATACGTTTGGACGTAGTAAAAAGAGAATCTAAGAAGGTTGGCCCTTCCGTCTTTGTAACCGTTAATAAGGGTTGATGGAGGCGCGCGGGTGGAGTTCGTACCAAAGAGAGCGGGAGATAGAGAACGCGGTCTGCCCGACCACTGATAAGGCTATTAAAAGTTACGCTCACAAACCGCCAGCCTGGATAAAGCTGTTTCTACCTACAGTCTCTAAAGGAAACCTTTTGTGGAAAAACAAACGCAAGTCTAAACGGTGAAATAGTAATAACAGAAGTTAGTATAAAGCATTACCAGTCACGGTAATGTTGATTTCAAAGCAGTGTCACCGTGGTATTGTAGCAACGGCAACGATGTTGTTGGTTTGTTAAAGATTGCGATTCACTGAATAAAGTTTTATTTGATATATGTCTAATTCTTTTTCTGTGGGACTCCCCCCTGCTACGTCATTGGGTGAGACTCCACACAGGTCACTGATTTTTAAATTAAAATTTTTAAGTTAATTTAATTTCTTACTAACATTAGGTCTTAAGTTATATTGTTACTAACACTATGGACGTATGTCTGAAATAAATAGTTTCAATTCAATTCTATCAAGTACGTTCCAAACTATTATAGCGTAGTATGTTTACCTTATGCTTCGCCTTAAAAGGATTAGATATCGCAAAAATTGTTCAAGTTTAATTAATTTGTTTTATTCGGAGAATGTCTAATAAGCTAGTTAAACTTGTATGTGCAAATAGGTAAAGAGTAAATGTAGTTTATTTTGTTTAAAATTCCGCCAAATCAATGCGGTGATTGATTCCGATTCTGATTGTCAGTGTAACACTAGAGTTTGGATGGTGGTGAAGGGTTGTTTCATGGTAATAATATTTCATTTGAGTTTATCAATTTACAAGAGACACAGCACATGGTAATCAACATAATATGAAATTATAATCAAAACAACATGTCTGATATAAATGAATTGAATTGAAAAAAGTAGAAAAATACAAAATTGAGCTATTTTTTTTTATTTTCCTTAGTATCTTTGTTTCCAGGAATTAATCTCTACCAGCAACACTATATCGATTGGTATAAAAATATAGGATGATTATTTTTTTGCAAAATCAACAGGTTCGATTCTTTGCTAGGGTACTTAATGAGGTTTTTCAAAAATCGAATGATGCAGTTTTTGTTTTTGTCAAAATCGGGCACGCAACTCCTTTCAGCATTTTTCGCTATCTCTTATAGTTTAGGATATAGCCCTGAAGACCCACATAAAAAATCATCCTGTATACATTGAGTCGAGTTGATTGGTTATTATTTTAATTTTATTGGTTGTTTGAATAAAATAATGTAAAATACCACATTTGATTTTATATCTAAGTGCAACACTAGCACATCAGTTTAAAAAACCTTTACTTGGATGTGGAAAGCTTATTTGTAAAATATATGAAAATTTGAGCCACGTACGGGTTGAAATTGTGATACGCGAAACGAATGCTGGATCGTGAACGTGATACTCGTAACTAAGAAACCATAAAGTTTCATACACAGCACATTTTTAAATCATCTAAATCAGTGTCAGTAATAATACCCTTCTAATTTAAAAACAAGCATTAATTTATTTTAAATTATGTACTTATCATATATGTCGAGAAAAGAAATCAGAAAAACAATTTTATTGTTTAAATTACATTGCAATATCATTCCGATTGCATTTCCATTACAATAAATACCCTTAAAGTAGCATAAAAACGAGAATTTGCCTTCTGTTATCTCTAATTAAAATGCGAAGTTTTTCTCAAATCTTTGACACATTCCTATGCGAACAGATCGGGTCTTATAGGTTTGTAGCGGATCTTTTTCCAATTTCGCGTCTTATTATAAAAAACACAATTTGGCTCGTGGTCCTTTTAGTTCGTATGTAACAATGAGTTTAATCCTATTAAAACGGGCACACATTGTGCCAGAACTGTAGTGGCGCGGCGGTAGCTTTGGTCTGTCGCCGGTCGCATCGACTCTCTGCATCTACTAACCGGAACCAGACCTTAAATAGAATTAAACACGGTTTAATTTCCCTACTGAAGCTATGTCGAAAAAGCTCCGCCTAGTCGAAACACAACTATGCGCCGCACTAACGAGTATTTGAGTGAAAAAATCGGACAAAAATATTTAATTTATTTATATAATTTTATGTGCAATTAAATTAAATAAAACACAAAGTTTGACCAATATAATAATTATATATTTAAAATTTTACATCTTTTTACATTTTTAGGATTCTTCAACTTCTTCTTCGTCGGAACTTTCGTCTTCGCTTTGTCTATTTTTAAATACCGTGCTGGCAGACATCATTTCTATTGCCTCCTTTGAGAAAGGCTGTCTTTTTTTATTTTGCGTCTTTCTGCTGCAGCTGATAAATGGATCTGAACTTAAAAGAAGTCTGTTTATTATATCTATGTTGCAGTCTCTGCGCGAAAATTTGCGGGAAAAATGTAATCTGTATTGCCTAAAATGTTTGTTTCGGGCTTCAGCTGCCTCTTCCGATAACTAACCAATAGGTAGAGGTGCATGAGCTATTACTTCACCTCCATGTATCAAAATTTTGTGTATGGTTGGTGACATGGGATGCCAACCATACAGATCGACATATATTTATGCAGTTTCATTTGCGTATGCTTCAAATTTTTCTACATCAATGTTATTGCCACTTGATATTACTTCTAATATAACTTTAAACCTTTTTATTAAATCGACATTGATGCCAGTTATTCTTGAGGAGCATTCCGGATCTGCAAAAAATCTCCTTGACGTGTTCCCGTCATTAGTGTTCCCAAACCCTGCTTTGGGAACATCTACGAGTAATCCCATTTCCTCTTTAAAGGCTTTTTGTAGTTTTTCTTTAGTCTCTTTTATAATTCTTTTTTCTTCTGTAGACCGTGCTTGCCATTTTTGTAAAGGCAATTTATAGGCTAAATGTAAAATAGATTCGAAAAATCGAATTCTTGCGTGAAGAATTGATAATCCAAACTTCAACGTTTCTACTTTACTTTTTTTTTTATTAATTTATTAAAATCCTTCGAAGTCTGTCCGCAAATGTAGCATCTCATTGTAGATGAGGTGTCTGTAGCAGCATTACATACCTTGCCATCAATCATGGTAAGTAACAGTTTATATTTTATTTTGCTGCCATCAATTTCTGTCTCCTGAAGCTGTTCGGCTTGGTTTTCAATGTATTGTATTTCTTGTTTTGTGATATCTTTTATGTTTCATTTATAAATCTTATACGTATGGGTCTGCAGAATCTGACTGAAGACGGAACCGGATTTTGCCAAATGATTTTTTTCTCCTCTTCTTCAATGATAACAGATAGTCTTAGAGGCACTAGTGAGCTTTGAAAAATATTTGCATCACTATCTCCGTGATTTTCGAATTTTTGCTTGTATTTTGTCTGCTGAGATCCGTCACATCCCCATTTCGAAATTAACACCATATTTTGTTTTTCTTCTTCAGTGCTGGACGTATTGACAACCTCCGCTATATATTTGTACAAGCGCAATGCAGTGTGATTTAGTAATGCTTGAAGTTTAACTTCTGCGCTTGTCTCAGTGACATGTATTGATTCTTCCTCGGGATAACATTCAATCTTAGCCATTTGTATGACAGAATAGCATGGGTAAATAGCTTTACCAGATCTGTGGATTATTTCCCATTGTCTTCTAGTGAAATCACCTTCAACAAAGATAGCCAGTGCTTCTGCTGGCGTATATTTTTTTACAGTTGTTTGCTTCTTGGTACTAGAAATAACTTTTCTAAGTTTAGTAGCTCTGGTGGGTGAAGCCATTAATTCTTTAATTATTTTTGATGCATCTTTATTTCCTGAAGTGCCCTGACTCACGCCAGCAGCATAAGTCAACTCCTCGACAGATACTTGTTCACGCAGATCTTTTGTTTTTCTCCGTTTGCTACGGTCACACACATCTTCAAATGATTTTTTTGGACGTCCAGGTTTTGGTAAGGTCATTTCAGGCCAGTTAGGTAATTCCATCGAAGATGTAAGCCACACTTCATTACTTTTTAAAAACCGTTCTTCTTTGTATGAAGCTCCTCTCCACTTCTTTTTGAATTCACTTTTAAAGTGCTTCAAACCATTTACCATTTTATGTTTCTCATGTTCCGGACAATTTGTCAATTGGACAAGTCTATCTTCAAACAATGAAAACTTTTCTTCTATTTTGTGGCCCTTGAATTCATTCAAGATCTCCCACAATGCTCTTCTAGTAAATATCTTGATAGTTCTCGAATTATCTGTACGACAAATAAATAAATATATTAACTTAAATTAATTGTGTAATTTTTACGTACAATTTAAAAGTCATATAAAACAAAATGGCGGACGTAGGCGGATGGTTTTATTATGATTTACAATAGCCAACAAATCAATTATTATATTGTTATAAAAGTTGTAGCCCGACAAGACACGACATATACATAAAAACACGATTGTTTGAAAAAGTAAAGCAAAAAAATGTACCTAAATTGTAACTGTTTTCATATCACATAAAAATATAAATTTTATACGACAAAGTAATCATGTAATATTTTAAAATGTAGTACATACCTTCTTCTGCCATATCCAATAAAAGTTTTTTCTAAATTGAACCACACAAACACACAACTGTGAAGCGAAGTTATAGTGCGAACAAAAGTGCCGAAAACAAAGACATGCGACTCCACGAACGGCTGAGTTTCGACTGATTTGTTAAAACAGGTCTAGAGCGGGGGGATTTTTAATGGCCGCCGTCTAAAAGGTCGGTTACCTGGCTATAGGAACAATAGCTTACATGACACTTTTGACTAAGTTGCACATTTTTACTTATGTCCGATTTTATTGATCTAATAATCGTTAGTGCGCCGGGAGGAAATAAAATAGCAAGGGAAGCGATGCGGGCGTCGGACGAAGCGATTATGCAGTCGAGAATAATGGGTGCCGGTCCACATGCACGTTTTTGTTTGTGGTCTGTGACGCGATTTATACGTGAATTTCTACCGTCGCTGAAGTGAGCACTATTCACAATAATTGCTTTCAACAAAATCCACCGAACATGTCTTTTGTTTCAAATAACACTGTAATTTTGCTTTAGTGCTGGTATTTTCAACAACTTTATTTCAATTTTAACCGAGTTTAAATAATAGCAAACTTTTAAAAAAGAAATATTCATAAGCATTGCATTTTTTATTAACATAAAGCAATTTGGTACGTTGAAATTCAATAAATCATTTCAAATAAATTTATTCTAAATATATTCAAATACTATCCGCAGTGCTTATCATCAAATAGTAATGGCGGAAAGTTTGGAGCGGATTGAACATTTGCGTTTCTAGTTGCGTCTACTTTGTATTCAGGCAGATTAATTGCTTGCACTTAATACAACTTGTAATAAACTAAATCCGGTGAAGGGGCGTGACCCGTCTACTTAGACATTTTAGCTGGTGGAATTGTTAAGCAACTAGCTGAAATTGAATTAGGCTGAGCGGGTGACAATGGGGGCAACGAGGAGAACCCCGAGCACTAAGGCGCGCGAAGCGACGCTAAAGAAGAGAATTCGCTCTATTTGTATCTTTACTTACTTTAAATAAGATTTTAACATAAATGATGAGGTTCGTACTCGTTAAAATTATGTAGAGTTCAGATGGAGATATTTTAGATTAACATAGGTGTCTAGTAGGTATAAGAAAATAAACGTAGATAAACTAGAGCGCTCCGAGAGCAGAATAGTGCAATCAGTGTGAGATCACTTTGACAAAGCAATTTAGACGAGGCGTACCACCGATGTGTTATTTTGATTGCACCGCTTTTGCATGCAGTTGTTTGTGTAACCGTTTCCTTCCATTCTTTATCTTATAAACATGTTTTTACTATAACAAATTTATTTTTACTGATGGCTTCACTCATCTCTAATAGTTATATATTATATTCACCCGAGTAATTCCCGATACCGTCGGAATATCCGGATAAAAAGTAGCCTATGTTACTACCCTCATACCAAGTTTCATGAAAATTGGTTCAGTAGTTTCGAAGCTTATTCGTTACAAACAAAAATAACTTTCCTCTTTAGGTATAGAGGTATAGATTTACATTGTATTTTTTAGAAGTCAATTTTCGTATAAAATCAAACATCTTTTATAATACCCCAATTATCGACTTGCTGTGACATAATTATGTAAATATCATCGTTCATTTGCATTTAATACCTGCCAGACTGTAGTGAAATGTATAAAAATCGATAGTAATAATTAAAAAAGTTCATATAATTATAATTACTTAATTGGATCGAGCGTGAAACAACGAGTGTGGAACCTATATAATCTTATTTGGATATTTCATAAAACATTTTCATTATTTGCAGTATTGATTGGTTTGCATCAATCGCGATATGCAAATATTAGCTCCGCTCGCTTGCTGACTGGCATGCGATGATTTACGTACACGTGTCGCGACGCGAGACGATATGTTATGCAATTACCATCGTTTATTAAAAATTAACATACGCTTCGCATTGTGTACCAATCTCGCAAAATGTAATTAAATAATAAATAGTTATGTACTTAACAACTTCGAAATAATTGTATAACTTTTATTTATTTTTACAGTGACGATTCGAGGGTGTGTGTGTGGCACAGGCGAAGGCGGGGGCGGGAAAGACGACAATGTAAATCAGCCCGCAGCGGGGCGCCTAGTGCGGGAGACGCGACTTCACCGTCGTCGGTGCCCCACTTGCGAGATCCTACTTTCATTTTCCTCACAAATAAATTGTTGATAAACACACCCATTATACTCGGGATATACGCTTGTTTTTAATAAAAGAAAAAACGAGGGTAGGTATCGTCTTTGGGTGCTACATTTTTTTTTCACAGAATTTCGAACGATCGATTTGTGTCTACGGTTGTTAATTTGGGTATTTGGCAAAATAACTACAAGTATTAGTTTTTTTTGTTAAAGATTTGAATGTAGATTGATTTTAAAAGGTGATTTTTCATGATATTAGCTATATTTGCTGCTTAATAATATGCTTACATATGCGTAACGGAGCCCGCCACGCAGTCCGCCATACAGCGTGCGACGCATTCCGCCGTACGTCGTCATCGTCGGCATAAAGTGTATTACTTGGCTACGATATAAAATTATTGTAGCAACTCGTAGACCGTAGCAGTTTAGCCACATGAGTAGGAATACAACTTTAGCTACGAGAAGGTTATTTCGTAGTAGCACTGCTACGGTCTACGAGTATGGCCACGTTCGTAGAGCATATTTACAAGTCGGATTTTAGAAATTGATAACTCTCAACTCTTTACTTTACACCGCCGCCTTTCGAATCGAATCACTTTTGAATCGGATTTTTATGCAGCTTTGGTTAAATTTTAAACCATTATAGTTAAAAGAATACTAGTAAGTAGTATAGTTAGTAGGTAAGTATAAAGAATTCACAATTTTCCTAAACGACAAATTGGATTTGTTTAAACTCGTATAAATGAGATAATACAAATTTAAAGAAAAATCTACAATTACTCTTTTACAATTTGAAATAAAATTTCAAAACTGTATCTATGTTGGGAAAGAAACTCGTTAAGCTTTGTTGTACTAAGTGCAAAAGTATTGTATCTACATAAAAGTAGAGGTAGTTCTAGGAAGAAGCGGGCAAAGTCATTCGCGGTAATAAAAACAGCGCGAGCGTTACAAAAATAATAAAAGTTAGCAAACGGGCGGCCGCGAGGCGCCGCGCCGAGGGCGCTCCGGCGCCGGCGGCGGCATTGCTCTGATGAGCGCTATGTTTACAATCACTCCTGTCCTGTACCTAGCGTACCAACCCCCAACGCCGCATTTGTTTTATTTTAGGATACGCTTTAAATCATTAGCCTTTGATTACGCTGGTGTTACAATATACCTTCGTAGGTATTTAAATACCTACAAGTACAAATATTGTATTTAATTAAGAAGAAAGGGTACCGGGGGCTTTTCCCATACAAACTATTACAAACGTAGTCGACTGTTTTCTCCCTGGATAATCACACTAGAGCAAATGTTTTTGGTGCATAAAACTTATAACTGCCATGACCATGCCCCTATTATTTGTTTTATTTTATTTTTTAATCTTAATTTCTATTATAATTAAAAAATGAAAAAAACCAAAACATAGGGGCATAATCATGGCAGTTATAGGTTTTATGGCACAAACATATTTGTGCTAGTGTCATTATCCAGGGAGGGAACAATCGACTACGTTTGTATGGAGAGAGCGCAGGTACCCTTTCACCTTAAGATTGTCTATGATGAGACTAGAGCTGCCGCCCGCGCCTCCACTGCACTCGTGCCTTCTTCGCTACACGTGTCTTAGCATGATTTGAATTTAATAATTATTTTGAGGTAGGCGGCAGCCTTACTTTACAATTACTCTTTTTATTCACTAAAGCTATTTATATATTGCTAATATTTTCAAAGGGTCTTACAATATTTGATCATCTTGCTGCCTTTTCCTTCATAGTACTCGATAGTACGAGTTACCAGTTCTAAATAGGACATTGTTACATATAGACGTTCTTTTTAGGATTACATAAAATAATAAAAACCTACATAATTTGCTATCAGTTGTATATTTTTAATTAAAACCACTCAAATTTACAGATTTACAGACGGACTTACTACTTTCAGTCGTAACAGTTACAGTTAAATACGGTGCCCTAGCCTATGTGAAACTGTTTGGTGTTAGTTGGGTACTTATACCTACATAACACTGACGTAGGTATGTTTTTATGATTAAAAGCTTAAATTAAATGTTTCGGGCAGATTTTTTTTTACTTTTCAATAACCTTTCCTTTAATGCCACCAATATCATTAAATGACGTGCATTAAAGTAGCACTTGGAAGTAGCACAAAGTGTGGATATTGGAACAAAAGTTCGGAGAGTGACTCGGCTATCGGGGCCGGTGGCGTTCCCTCGAGAAAATTGCGAGTATTCATCATAATGCGTGACGTTTAAAATTACCTTCCGCCCGCCCAGCACCAACATAAATCACAGCAAACACTAGTTTGGGCTATACCATATTAGTTGTTTAAATTTCAACTATACAAACTTATTTGTTTTGTTTGAGATTACAAGTTATACAACTACTAGCTGTGCTCCACGGTTTAACCCGCGTAAATCCCGATCCCGTGGGAATATTAAAATGAAAAGTAGCATATAGCCTTCCTCGATAAATAGACTATCCAACTAAAAATATTTTTTCAATTCGAACCAGTAGTTTCTCAGATTAGCGCGTTCAAACAAACAAACAAACTCTTCAGCTTTATAGTATTAGTATAGATATAGTACTTACATACTGTACTCATAGCTAGAACAAATAATAATACGCCAACCGGAAAACCCTCTTTTAGAATAAATATTCGACTTTTACAGCAAATCCTCGTGTGTGCAGTAATTTAGGCTCTGGTTTGTTGATATTTATAGGTATGGTCAAGCGTGTGGTACTGGTTTTATTCGAGCTATTCGAGTGCGTGTAATGTGCTGTTGTTGGTTAGGTTAGGTATTCAATAAAACTGAATATATAGAACTTGTTCATTTGCTAATAACGTATGACTGAAATATTCCAATTTTTTTTCCAGGAAAACCTGCTTGCTTACGCTACGAGGGCTTCTAAAAGTTAATTATATAAATACACTAGCGACCCGCCCCGGCTTCGCACGGCTATATTATGCATGTATTATATATGTAAAACTTCCTCTTGAATCACTCTATCTATTAAAAAAACTGCATCAAAATCCGTTGCGTAGTTTTAAAGATTTAAGCATACATAGGGATATAGGGACAGAGAAAGCGACTTTATTTTATACTATATAGTGATATGCGGGTTAGACGGCTAAGCTTGTGGATGCAGTATGGTCGTAGCGCCGCGGAGCAGTCGTCACAAGAGCCCTAACGAGTGCTGAGACGAGTGCCTCTCGTCTCCTGAACAGCCGGACCACCCTCTTGCATTTATTCATGTCGTTACCGCTAACGATAATTTTATCGTGTGCTCATTTGCTGGCGCCAGTCTCGCGGCCATCCGTCACCGACACCAAATCGACAATTTGTGCAACACTAAAAACTTTATTGCTACATAATTGACCCCGCTGTAAATAACCCTCCACAACGCTTTTTTATCGCTACTTTATTTTGTGAAGATGTTTTGTGTTACATATAGATTATGGTTTTTTGAACGTAATACCGTCTATAATTGGAAAAAGTTGACGTTTTCATTTAGCTATTTAAACCGTTTTATGACATGTGTCTTCGATTATGCCAAAAAATGTTAACAAGTTTTGAACAAGATCGCCTTGAAGATATAACTATATAATTGAATATAGCGGGTATAGAGCATGTGTATGCACAGGGTAAGGACACACGAGACGTGGCCGGGCACAGCGCGCCATACAGCCTACACCGTAATTGCACAAACTTTCATGTGCTTCGCATACATTTTCATAATTAAAGGGGCAACCCGCTCGCACCGACAGTTAAACCGGTAAATGTAATTTATAGCTGATAACTTTGTCTAAATAGGTAGGTATAATTTAATTAGGCAGTCTTATGAATAACACATCCAAAGGAAACAATCTCTCTCTATTTTTGTTAAACTAAGTAAAGCTGATGATAAAGTGTATAATGTAAAGTATTTTTCCTTGTTTACACTCAAACTAAGGAACAACACAAACAGGCCAGGAAATAAACACAAAAGGGATAAGACAGAAAGGTCTCCAAACTAAAATAAACAATAAAAGAGCGGAGTTACCTAATGAACTTGTGAAAATTTGGCGAAGGGTGCAGGGGTTGCTTATTACAAATTCTCGGTTCGGAAGAAGTCCTCAGGCTACACAAGGTGGATATAAAATAGGTAGGCAGAGTAGGTACTAAGCCTGAAATGCAGTTCCCATGAATAAACAGTCAAACAAGGCCTAATAAACATTTACTTAATCGTTCCGACGTATTATGTGGGTACAATCTACAAGGTTATTAAAATTGAAATACCTAATAGTAACTTACGAATTTATTAAATGATTTTATGAGATCTGTGAATCACTTAAAAGAGGTCGCAGTCACATAATTTATTCGAAGTCGTGACAAGTACAAGGAAAAAGGTAAAGAAAGGTCTTTCACAGGCTCGAAATAAATATCGCGTTTTTCCATTAAGAACATAAAAGCAATTCCGCGAGAGTCGAATAATAACGAAGGGCATCGGTGTCCAGCGGTAACATCGAAAGAATTTTATTTGCATCTCGGGGGCCGCAGAGCGCGTTGGTGCCGGCCGAGTTAGCGGTTCCATTGCCTCAATAATAGCAATTGTGTGGGTCGAGAGGAGCTAAGGAGAGTATGCCCGCCGCCCGCACCACCTTCACCGGTCTATGTTCGTTGCCAGCAACGTCCGTCACCGCCACTACAGCCGCTTTATATAGGTACAACTTCGAAATTGCATGCTCCCGAGAAAAGTTTCTACCTTTGAGAAAATTCCAAACGCTCCGAGACGTGCTCTCGATGTAAACTCGCAATAACCAGATACGTAAACTCCGGAATTGGCAATCGGTTCCCATTATATTGTGTTGTCGAATACCGTTGGCCGCGGAATCGAATATCAATAGATACGTATTTCATAACTATTATCAAAATGTAAATGATTGCAGTAATGGTAGGTAGAGAGAGCGAACAAATACCTGCAATATATTGTGATTATGTAATAACGCCTCTGCGCTACCTTTAATTGGGTGACAGCCAATTGCACGACAAAATAGCGTGTTGTGGTACGGTCACTATAGTTTGATTTTATCTTTCAGCTTTAATATCCGCTGTTGTGCTGATTCGTTTCATCTTTTACATTCTGTTGATTTCAATCACCTAATTAGAAGAGAATAAATGAGTGTTGATAACGATAAGTTTCTGCAACATTGAATATTTATGGTTTCGGGTTTTAAGCAACAGGCATAAAAAGGATGATTAAGTCCTTGCGAATCTTTTGGAGGTATTTTCACACTTAATTTTCTTGGAACACAGTAGCGGTAAGAAATAAAGTTAAAATTAAGACGCGAGTTTATGGGGCGTTACCGGGTGGAGGGCGGCGAGTGTGGAGCCCGGCCGGGCAGGCGGGGGTGTTGGAGTGCGCGGTGTGGGAGCCCATTCGAATTCACCGCGCGACTTGTGCCGCGGATAGCGGCAGGCGGAACACGTACTTCACTTCCACTAACTCCAACTATTGACAATATTAATGCACGCTTAGCAGGACCGACCCATCTCGTGCACCGCCTACCCAATATCCCTTGAAAAATCACTGATGCCTTCTCGAAAATTTTCCAAAGTTTAACCTAGAAAGAAATATTGTAAAAAAATGGTAGCTATATACAGATATAAGTATATATTTTGATCGTGTGACGATGCTTATTAGAACTAATTTATTCCATTCTTAAGATAAGTCTCCGGAAGTAACGCAAATATTAGACGAGCTTCGGCCCAAGCCGACGACAACGACGTCTGCCATTAATTCCAGAATTGAAATCTGGAATTGCGGCGGTGGCGAATTTACATTCATCGCGGTAAGAACTTAAATCAAGTTCTCAGTTACGATTCAGTTGCGATATTATTTTATTAAAATATGTAAATGATGCCGTTCCAGCTCGCGTAGATACTACGTTTACTCGAGGACCTCACAATTGCGGAGAGATATCTCTAACGACGCAATATTTTCATTAGTGAGGCTGTTACCTGCGAACCCTGATATACGTTATTTTAAAATTATTCAACAATTATGAATATTAAGTCACACAGTAGTAGATGTATTTATGACATAAATGTTTGAAAATTGTTACTCTAATGCGATATATATTCGTTATTTCGGTAGTATAGAATAGTAGATCGTGCCAAGAATTAACCAGTATTGTCAATGCTTTCTTTAGAATATATTTTATATCAATTATCAACAATATCACAAGGTGATCAACTAGGTACATCACATGCGAGTGCCTACACAATAAGCCTTGCTTGTTTTAAGAAAACGACACCCGCAGCTTCATCTGATTCAAGGCACAAAGCAGTTTTCAATTTATCGGGAATAAATGCTTCGGTTGGCAGCTCAGACACCCAATTACCGCGCACAAAAGCTGATTACCGCGCGTGGGTTCGGGGCGGTCTGGCATCGGTAGCGGCAGAGGAGCTCGCTGCAGCGCGCCTTGGTGCGCTCACGGAATATTTGAACGACTTGTGAAGAACTATTCATTTACTCTCTTTGCAGAGCGACGACGAACGCCGAGCACATCCCTTGATTGAAATCGATGTCAATACTAACTTTAACCTATAATATTCTGCTGCATTAATAGAATATAAAATGTTCATATTTTTCTTCATTCATAACTGGTTACTATAACAAATATAAATAAAAATATTCTTTACGTATAAAATAAACCATTTAAGTCTTCCAATAATACCAAAAAAACATTCAAAAATATTTTTAATCTTAGTAGTGTTTATTATTATTTACCTACATCATATTCTGGTTTCAGACCCAAGACTTTTAAATGGATAAGCATCATTGCTGATATGATGATGATGATGAATAGGAATAAATTCCGCTTTGAATAAAAAAAAAGGTATACACGTTAATCGACCCGCATGTACGGAGTAATGAGCATTTGGGCACCTCGTTGCTTTTGAGAAGTCAGATAAAGTACGCTAAGATACCTTTATAATAATAAAGTATGTATAGAATGCAGGAGCAATCAATCAAGAAAGGCGAGATCGTCGAGTCTGACGTGATTGCAATAAGGTAACGGTGTCTGGAAGCATTCTGAGGCAGGCTGATGTCGCCTAGTGAACTCCCGACAGCACACGCCCTGGGAAATCATGACCGACGACGACTACAACTTTACCACTATAACACAATATGCACTTGCGTTACCATGTCATTCTCTTTTATATTATATACCTAAGCTTCTCACGGAACAACAAATTGAAGAAAATATTAGTTTATACAAATAAACACTATATTTTTATTCGTAATTTATTTGTTACTTACCTTTAATATGTAATCTAATATTCCACTAGGAACGAGTCGATTAGGTATAACAGATAAGCAATGGATTATTCGATTGGATTCTCAAATGAGACAGGTCGCTGAATAAATAGAGAGCTAATGTACCTATGGTAATGCAAATCTACGCATACTATACATTGTAAATGTCCTTCATTAGCAGTGCAAACCCTACAAAGCTCTAGTTGAATTATGGCGACGTGTCATAAGCTTAAGACGTGTGCAAACAAGATTTATGTAATTAATTTAGGAGATAAGAGCAGGCACGAGAATACATACGTTATAGAACACAAAGGATCCTGGCACCTAAGCAAGCGTCTTGGTCTCCGTGCCAGCTTTCTCAATAAGATCCTATCACTAACTAGAGTGCTCTCTCTACTTACATTTCGTTATGATAGAGTTGTGAAAAAGGAACAATAAACTTTGTTTATATTTTTACAGCGTTGTTAGAAGGAGAACAAAGTACAACAATTTTAGATATTATCATGAGTTAATTATAACGGTAAGAAGACAAAATAGGAGGGGAGGGAGTTCGGTGTTCGAGACGAGACGAGGCGAGGCGAGGGCGAGCGGTCGACATCAACGGCCGGAGATATTTACGTTTATCTTCGGATAACGGCTTCATCGCAAGCTTTATTACGACATCCACTCACGTAATCCTCCGCCGGCGTCATAACTCCTCGTTTGCTGCTCCGTTACAATGTATTACATCGCTTTTCCACTACGTCCTGCAGTCGAGGTGTATACTCGCTGTGTGTCGACACGGTCGGTGCATGTTCTACCTTAAACTCCTATATCTATATTTTAGCAGTTACCAACATGAGAATTTATGCATGAAGATACATACACCACCATAATTTCACGTATACACGTTGCATTTCACTAACTATTTAATTTTATGACCTATACCTAACTAGTAGTGATTATCCGATAGCTATTTACTTGGTGGAAATTTTACATATAAGGCAAGTATATTAGACAATAAAAAAAAGTAGGGAACCTTTAATCACTAACATGATTTAAAGAGATTTTTCTGCAATAAAATACTAACCTGTTTGGACTTACAATTCATACAAAACAAAATATCAAAGTTAGTAGAATAAATGAATTTTCTGGGAGTGTATAGTGTAGGTATACCTATCATAAATGTTGGCACAGAAAAGCCGAAATTGAGCGGGGGGATTTGAACACGGCAGCTTAGTGCAGCCGCCGGAAGTAGACCTCTAACCGCCGCCATATAATAGCTTCCAAATTGACCCTTCCATTTCGGCATTCGATGCCGCTTCGGTGCTGAGCGTGCCATACCGCTTACCTCAGCATTATCGTCATAAGTACCGTTGTAATGGGCTCGTTGTATACACTCGCACGCGATATTAACACACAAATTTATGTCTATTTATTTAAACAATTTGTCCCAGTTTCCGGAAAAGGTCGAAAATTAATTCGCACATAAAAGCATTAATATGAAATCACATCGGAAGTTTTGGAAGTGTTATTTCCTTTTATAGTAAAGGCAAACGTCAACGGACCGGGCGGTGGCAGCAGAGCGGGCGGGGAAAAGTACGAGGATAGTCAAATACATAAAAGGGATGAGTCGCGGGAAATACTGGCGTTGTAGGATCCTAAGCCCTGTTTAGATTAGATCAGACCTTCGAAATAACAGTGAATGAGGACGTGGATTAACTACGGTCCGGAGCACTTTGGCCCGTGCGCTTAATGGGCCAACGTTAGGGCAATGAGGGGTACGGGGATCGGGTGGATCCACCTCGCCAACTACGTCGATCTCTTTAAAATATCCATATAAAGACATTAAGTATGAAGAAGCCATATTCTATCTAATATTTTGCCACGTATCGTATATAGAGACCTATACGTACATTTCAAATTCTAAGTATTATACGAGGTGTGTATTAGTACAGCTAAATCATGCAAATCTATTTGCATATTTAAATGATGCGGTCGAAAGGTATCGTCGACGACGACGGTTCCTCGCGTCGATTTAGATTTAGCTCTACAGATGTCCCCGCGGCGCGTAACCAATGACTCGAAATACATTTTTCAATGTCAGAGAAGAAAATTCATTAGAACTTTGAAATTACTGATGGCTAAACGGACGGAGTGAAATTTGCTCTTAATTTGTACCAAAACTTTTTCGAGAATTTTAAACAAGTTTTTCAAACGACTTTTGGAATGAGAAAGACGGAAAAGTGGTAATTCTTTACTGATTTATTAAAATTGTTAAAAATTGTGTAATTATTTGGCTACCGTTAAAATATTTCTTGGCGTTGAAATGACTCATATAATATTATGTGAAGCTGATAAAATGACCGCGTTAGTGAGACGTAGTATGGAGTGTTCATATTAAAAGTAATAAATCTGTAGCGGAGATGACGGTCGTAGTGTTCGTCGACCACCAGGCGCACGAGCGCCCGAGCGCCGCTCGTCGTCGCCCAGAACAACCCGATATTAGTTTACTTTTCCTCTCGAACTTACTTTATTAGTTATCCACCCGCGAGAGCCGCCGTTGATAGTTTTCAAGTTATTGAGAAGCCGAGAAATCAACAGACTACTATTCTATACGTATATATATATCTACATCTCATCGGATAGTACGTAAGTAAATATAGGTAGTACTTTTACTCAAAAATACTGAATGTTTTTGTTTTTGCTTTTCTCGCTCATGTTTGTTTTAAGAAATCATACCAAAACACCTGACACGATTGTCTCATTCTCAAAACAGAAAATACTTTTATATCGTCCACTTGGCAAACAAACAATCATAACTTTCTATCATAAACAAAAAGTTACCGTTCACTATTCGAAGCATCAAAAATATAAATGTATAAAAATGCCAAATCTCGCTTATCGCAATTTTTACACAATAAAAAAAGGAGTGATATCTCAAATGAAGCGAAGTCAGTTATTTTTGTTAACATGAAGGCACATTTAATGTGGGGTAGAGGTAGGTTTAATAAGTACCTACTCTTGGTATTCGAAAATATAGGACTAGCTATATCATTGTTGTAGGATAAGCTAGATTTCAGGGCTTAAAAGTACGACGAGTTGCTTTTAGCAAAGGATGGTACGGTACTTCCAGATTTTGTGTTTTAAGATTACTAGTGTTTATAAAGTAATCGTTCTAGTTAGAGTAGAGCACAGTAGTCGTTAACAAGTAATCCATGATGAAGTAAAACAGGTCAGGCGGCTTTCCGTTGACAACAACAGCTTTGTTAGGGAGGATTTTATTGGCACAAATATTGTCCAAGTCGAGCTGTGGCGCACCAATTCCCGTGATTTACCGAGATGTTTACGCGAGCCTGCCTATCCCAATTCACCAACATTTTTACAGCACCATTTGCCCGAGTCGTTTTTCGACAACAAATCATTTTAACTCGATTTTTATGAAAATTTTCCAACGCTGCGCTGTAACGAGAAAATACTGTACCATTACCTTAAATCACCAATTCAACCTTGATCGTAAAGGCGCAGTGCGTGCCGACTTGCATGGCATGCTGTGTAGTTTTACGGCACTATTACCTATCTGGTTTACAGCAGTTGTTTTAGAACATGTCTGTATACTTGCGTCAAGCTATACACAAGACGATGACGAACATATTTCGAAGTAAATCATTTAAATAATTCAAGGAGCTTTTCTGGTTTTTATTAATTCAGGGCTTTTTATTTTAAGGTAGAATATATTAATCCAGCAAGCCCAACCAGTAACAATAAAAATACCCCTTGAGCCATTGAAACAAAGTTTTCGCGTTAACTTTTTGTGTAAGTAGGAAAGTTGCGGAGGCATTTTCCAATCTTAGAGGGGTCTTGTCGCCCGTCGACTACGCGAGTGTGGCAGGAGGGCCTGTCATTATGGTGATAGAGGGGTACCCGCACCCACGCCTAGCCCTCACGGAAAACAATCACACCTCAACTAGTTACGACGAATTTAACACTAAAGTTTCTTTTAAATATAACTAGCGACCCGCCCCCGGCTTCGCACAGTTATATTATGCATGTATTATACATATAAACCTTCCTCTTGAATCACTCTATCTATTAAAAAAACCGCATCAAAATCCGTTGCATAGTTTTAAAGATTTAAGCATACATAGGGATATAGGGACATAGGGACAGAGAAAGCGACTTTGTTTTATACTATGTTGTGACGTGATATCGCAGATGGATAGGTTGTGACTAAAACTGAGAAAAGCCGATGAATACTGCGTGTAATTGGATATCAAATACAATTAAAACAACACAAGAACAAATTATTGCATTAATAATAAATAAACTATTTTCAACGTGATCAAATCAAATCAAATCAAATATCTTTATTTTCTTTGGATACTTAATACTTAAAAGTATACAGGACCACATAAAAACGTCTTAAAAACTAAGTTAGGATGTGTGCCTTCGGAACGCGCCCACCAATGAGAAGAAGGCACAAGAAACTCATGGGGTTTTTTTTTTTCATGTGGTCACGCTCACAATGGTCAATATTACAGTATTTGAAAGTATTATTTGAAATGGAGCAACTAAAGTCATGTCCATGGGTTCTTATCATTAAGATAAGACGAAGTATCATAGTATGCCTTACTGCACAATCTATGCTTTATAAAAGTTTTGAACCTGTTAATGGACATGTCATATACATCTTTAGGTAATTTATTATAATAGAGCACACATGTACTATTAAACGACCTGTTTATTTTCCGGAGCCTGCTACCGGGCACGGTAAGTTCACCCTTATTTCTTAAATTGAAATTATGAATATCGCTGTTTTTACGGAAAATATCAGGATTTTTGTGAACGTAGAGCAAGTTTTCGTAGATATATTGTGAATAGAGCGTTAATATATTTATCTCTTTAAATTTTTCTCTAAGTGATTCCCTGGGGCCCATTTTGTAGATAGCTCGGACAGCTCTCTTTTGCAATATGAAAATAGCATCAATATCTGCAGCACACCCCCACAGTAGGATGCCGTACGACATGACACTGTGGAAGCAGCCGAAATAGACTAGGCGAGCAGTCTCAATGTCCGTGTATTCGCGAATTTTCTTAACGGCGTAAGCGGCAGAACTAAGTCTATTGGACAATGCTTCCACATGTGGGCCCCACTGAAGCTTAGGATCTAAAGTTATACCTAGAAAGACAGCCTTACTGACTAATTCGACTTCCTCATCATTAATTTTTACAACAGTTTTTACTTGTTTTACATTTGGAAGTGTGAACCGAATTAATTTAGTTTTGGATCCATTCAGTAATAAATTATTGGAATTGAACCAATCAACTATTCTAGAGAGAGCATTGTTCACATCGTCAACGTTGGACTGACGCCTTTTAACCTTGAACACCAAGGAGGTGTCATCTGCGAACAACACTATCCCATGGTTGTCCCTTACAAGGTAAGGTAAGTCATTTATATAAACTAAAAACAGGAAAGGTCCTAATATGGATCCTTGAGGAACCCCCATTGCTATCGCAGATCCGGGGGATCGTTTCCCGTTAACATCAACACTCTGGATCCTACCGCTCAAATAAGAAGAGATAAGATCCAGGGCGCCGTCCCTAATACCGTAGTGGTGTAGTTTCATGATCAATGTATTATGTTGAACGCAATCAAATGCCTTGGATAAGTCACAGAATATGCCATACGCATCATGTGACTCCTCCCAAGCATCAAATATGTTTTTAATTAACGCTATACCCGCATCAGTAGTCGAGCGCCCCTTACTAAACCCGAACTGTTTATTATGTAAGATATTATTATCATGGAAATGTTTCAGTAGTTGCTTTAAAATAAGTTTTTCAAAAATTTTACTTAACGTGGGTAGTACTGATATTGGTCTAAAATTGGAGGGGTCTGAGGTACTACCAGATTTAAACAGTGGAACTACTTTACTCAATTTCATTAAATCAGGAAACACACCACAATCTATACATCGATTAAATATAATGACTAGTTCTGGTATAATCAGTTCAATAATTGATTTAACAATCGGGACAGACATCCCCCATAGATCTTTAGTTTTCTTGAGATTTATTTGCTTAAGCACTACAATAATGTCATGATTTTTAACATATTGGAATTTAAATGTTTTATTACAATTTGGTACATTCGTTTTTAGCAAAGCTTCTGCAATGGGGGTAGAAGAATTTAAAGCCTTCGTCAAAGTAATAGCTACATTACCGAAAAAAATCTCAAATTCGTTTGCGATATCTTGATCATTATTAGTTATATTTCCATTAATACTCAATTTAAACTCGGTGTTTTTGGCTGCGACTCTCCCTGTTTCAGCGTTAATTACTTTCCATGTAGCTTTTATTTTATCATCACTAGTTTTAATCACAGATTTAATGAAGAGAGATTTTGCCAAAATACACACTCTTTTAAATATCCTTGAATAGTTTCTAACGTAGGCTCCAAACTCCTCTGATGTATTACTCTGTCTTTCCGCGTATAACTCATATAGTTTATATCTACTGCGGTGAATACCAACCGTTGCCCAGTCACTAAACTCGCGTTTGTCGGAGACTACCATAAATCTGGATGTAAAGATAGACTGAAATTGGTTATTAAGAACCGAAAAAAAGTTATTATATAATACATTTGGATCCGTATCACAAGGCAGAAACGGTAAAACGTTAGCTAAATTCAATCTAAGTTCCTCCAGACGAGCAGCAGTCACCGGTACGTACTTTATTTTCCTTTTTGGTATCGATTTTATGACAATAGCAAATTTGACAAACTGACCACTATGGTCTGATTCTAATTTATTAATGATAGATTTGCTAATCGTGGATATATTATCGGTAATATAAATATTATCAATACATGTCGCAGTAGTGTCAGTGGTTCTAGTAGGCTCCAGAAACACGTTAGATAAATTGTGTGATTTATACAAATTCAGAAGTTTCGTGGAAAAGGTGCTTATTTTCAGTAAATCTACGTTAAAATCCCCACATACAAGTAATTGTTTTTTTGATTTAGATAATTTTGTTAGCATTTCATCCAATATCTCAATAAATTCTTTAAAATTTTCAAAAACAGGTCGTCTATATACACATACTACTATTAATTGCTCCAGTTCTACACAAGATATTTCCGTTACACATTCCACAGACATAGACACGACATCTTTTCTTTCTTTATATTTTAATTTATTGTTCAGTATTATAAGAGACCCCCCCTTTGCCGTGTTTACCCTGCAGAATGCGCTGCCAACCCGGTGGTTGCTGAAATTGAACATGAGCTGGTGAGCCCGGAGATGATGTTCGGTTATGCATACAATGTCAATATCCTCAGCGTTCATGTACAATTCCAGTGTTAGTATTTTGCCCTCTGTCATCCCTCTGATATTTTGATGCACCAGGGTAATATTTTTTTCATAATTTTTATTTACTTTATTTATTTTAGGGCATTTATTCCAGCAATCATTATTATTTGACTCGTTAGATAATGAAATCAATAATTGGCTTATATTGTTATCTGAACAATTTTTTTTATTATTATTACTTGGTAATGTGCTAGAGGATATCTCCATTGTCTTAAAACTACTGCAAGAGCGTACCTCTTTTGTCTGATTATTTAATTTAAATTAATCGGATAAAGACAACTATCCGCAGTCTGAATAATATTTATGTCATTTAACTGCGCAAAAGGCGCAGTATATGTAGCCAAATTCTTGGCTGTAAAATTAAAAAAATAACATAGCGAAGTTGCTATCTGTCTTTTGATTGAATCCGGAAGCTTGTGCTTTCCCTTCGTCAAATAATAAGTATTACTAACAATAGGGTTAGTGTCAATAACATTGAACTTTTTACTATAACATGATATAGTGTTCAATGCTAAATTTAAATTATGTCTAAGTGTATTTTCCGCAGCTGGCAAGTTTTTACAGTAGGGGAGTGTAAACATTACAATATTGTCTATGTTCAAGGAGCACAAAGTATCACAATATTTCAACATTTCCTGTTTGTTGACACTTCCCCTATTTCCAATAAAAATAATTAAATTATCATTTTTTTCAAATTTATAGCTACTTATTCTTTTCATAATTTGGTGATAGGATGCAGAAGGCATACAGTAATTTATAAAAGACTGTCCCTTTGAATAAAAGTTTAATTTTGAGCCCATATCCATTCCAATTTCATCGCTAAACATGATTGTTTGATTTTTATTATTAATTATTTGAGAACTTAAATTAGAAGATTTACATAATAGCTGTGCACGGTTACACAGCTGCTCACTCGATAAGGAAGGTGTATTCAAAGGCTCGGGCTGGCTGCAGCGGTCACAGCCATAACTTGTTTTGTCTGCCAAAGAGTCAAAACGGTCCACATAGTCAGATGTTGAATTAATAAGTTTACCCATTGCCATTGAATATTCCCTGATAATTTGCTTTGATTTATCATACATGATAGTCACTGATTCGAGTGAGTCTTGCAAGTGTCTAAGCTTAATTTGAAATTTATTCGTATCGGCTGCATGTTGCCTTTGATAATTTTCTAATTCTAACGTGCATAAACTCAATTTATCTAATAGTTCCAATCTATTTTTACAATTTTTAACGTTTTTAGATAGTTTTTTATGATTTTTGATTAAATTTTTATTTTTTCTAATAAATTTATTAATTTTTACAAATTTTTTAAGTTTTTTGCTGCTGCAAAAGTCCAAATGCACCTTGGCTGACACTGAACGGCGTAGGGGAGTGTCGTTAGTGAGATCAATAATGTCTGTGTGCATAGGCCTTGGAGCAGCAACCAACTGCGGGGACCTCCCTACGAGCTCGTCAAATAATGATTGATTTTGTTGTGTGGTAATTTCCTGGGTGGCTGCTTCAAGGTGTGAGATATGTCGGTGGGCCTCACAGAGCTCCTGTTCCAGGTCAGATATGCGTCGTAAAGCCTGCTCGTACTCTGCACTACAACTATCAAACCTATCTAACAATAGTTGGAGGTTATCCCGCTCTGTAGTCACATCTTCCAACTTAACATTAATTTGTGACAATTGGTTTTTTAATTTCCCGTTTTGTTCTATTGTACTAATAAGTTCTCTTTCGTTATCGTCCCGTTCGCTGTTTAATTGAACAACCTGCTCATTTGCGGTCTTTAATTGTTGCAAAGTCATTTGCAGTTTCGTCGCTTCCTGACGAGAAGCGACAGCGAAACCCTTCCTAGTCTGCATTTTGAAGAAATAACAGGTAAAATACGTCTGGAAAAACGAGCAGGAAGTTCCCCAAGCAAGTGGGTAGATAGGTTACCGGTATGTCAAACTATTGTACTTACATGGAATTTGTATTAATTACCTGGCTGTTATCAGCGTAGGATATACTATAACATATATCCAGGAGAACAAACGGTAAACAAATCCACCAACCACTAAATCACTTTGAATATCTCCACAAAATATTCAAAAGAACACAAGTAAACAATGTTGACAATCCGATAACTGATCGACATAAGTTTCACGTATTAATTACGTATTTTCACACTATTTAACAATTCGATATTGATTTAACTATAATTATAGTTGCGATGAAATTGTAATTGGGCTTTAAATACACAAAATAACCAATAAAATAATAAAATATTTTGGGACAAATTCAATTCAGCTGTTCGCTCTAGTGTTGCCAGCGCGGGATTTTATGAAAATTAGTACTCGAGCTCGTTTTAAATCGTGATTGTATGTAAATGTAATTAGTTTAATTACGGAATCGACCACAATTCTCTAATTATACAAATTACATTTGAATAATTCTGGTCTAAATCAATGAAAAGCAAAAAGTCATCAATTTCAAAAAGACATTCAATGGGAATAAATGTAAACGCAATATATGTAATTGTGAGAGTTTCAAGGGAGAAGAGTAAGACTGCTAATCCTTTTATCTAAGCGCAGCACTCGACGAAGTTAGGTGAATGTGCCTCGAGCAAGCCTTAGCTTACCGTTCGCTCGTACCTGTTCGGCCACACTTGAGCCACCGCCTGCCCGCCCGCCGCAGCGCCGTAATCTCACTCTTTTTATTACAGCCAAATCGCAGCTCAGCGCTTAATTAACGAACCACTCGCTTCACCAAATCTACTACATTTGCCGTATTAGTTTTTATGTATAAACGTTTTAACGTGTAAGTATGTACTTCCCGTAATACATGACTCAGGAGCAGATGTATTTTATTGTATTATATATCTTTTCGTTATGTATTAAGTAAGTTATTGTTAAAGCCCACTGTTATAATCTCTTCTTACAAAACGTAATAATTGTACGAAACCCTAGAAAGGTATTGTGTACAATAAAATAAATACAATGATAACAAAAGAAAGTATCACAAACGAAACGTTTCTTTTTAATCGTGTAACGATAAGAAAGGTGCATTAAAAAGGTCTGGCGGCGCGGCGCGGCGTGACAACAAATCTAAAGGAAAAATCTCCGCTTCTGAGAGCCCAACGGTGATAAACGAGAAAAACTTTGGAACTAAATGGAGCATTTGAAACGAAGGAGCTACGTTCCTCTCATAGAATAATACTTCTTCCGAAGAAATAACACTTACAGTACGCGAAGCTTACAATCAAATGTCCTTTGTGAGGAACTTACGTAGAGTTACGAGTTGAGTAGGTACGAACAAACGTCTCGTACGTTACACCCAGATATATTGATCCCGTATAGTACGTACTCTATGTACAATTTATGTTATATATTTGTTGCTTATAAAATGTATTAAGTATCAATAGAACATTATTCAGTCATTTTGTTCAAACATTAGGTATCTCATCTCACGTTAAATGAACGTGCGGTCTAAAATATAGCTCACAGATACCTATTATGACGGAAAATAATTTGAAGTTTATCTACTTACTGCCCTTAGGCTGTGGGTGATCGGGTTGTTCTGGTGCGAATCTAAGCTCATTCTTACCTGTAAATAAAATAAACGTTGATTTTTTTATCAATAATGTTATTTAGGAGTTAAATAAATAAAAGTTTGCATGCTGGCTGCATGCACAACACGGGTTATGTAGGCAACTCGATTTTGAACAATTGGAGTGATTAAATTAATCCCATAGTATATACGATGTATGATCAACCGTGACTTGTTTTAATTCAACACGATGCCAACCAAATGACATCAAAATCATGAGTCGGATAGGGCTATACTTTCTATATACGTAAATTTCATTTCCGAGCAAGTACGATGAAAATTATGATGAATATTCTTAACAAACCTAAGTACTAAGAAGAAGTCATGTCATTATAAGGATTTCCTGAGTGTATACATGAATAAGGTAACTTGGTCCATAATTCCAAAACTTTACAGATATAAGGTTATAATGACGAGGGTGTGCGCTGTTTCAAGGGAAGTAGGTAGGCTACAAAGTACACTAATGCGAGTTCTCTCTTAGAGTCAATTTGGTGACGCAGGTCGGGTCGAGGCGGGTGTTACTCGGTTCGATTCTGGACCTCGCCCGCGCCGCCCGGACCGAATCACGCGTCCCCAGACAACACACAAACCAGTAAAGCCTCTGTATTATGTAATATGAAAATAATTGTCGCACCGTACACGCTAAACGGTCGTACCGAGCTGGAATTAACACACAAAACAAGGGATATTGTGTTACTGCAGCAAACTTAATTATTGAATAAACGCTGATATTTTCAAAGTAATCTAATACTAATACAAAACAAAATAATGAGTGTAGCTAACCAGATTCAGTGATAAAATAGTTTAATTGAAAATATATAGGTACCTATATGGTGAGAAGAAAATGACTAATTAATTAAACCTAGATAACATCACCGACATGTTAACGAGTAGGAGTATAATGTAATTAGCAGTAGGTATAGATAGGTAAGTGCGTTATGTAGTAGTGGTAGTAGAGATAGTATCACGTTCCGAAGTGGTGTCGATCGGCACGTGCGGCGCGTCAGGAGGACCTGCTGTGTCAGCGAGTCGGCTGAATGAATGCCGATGTCCGTGGCAAGTGCCACACCGGCAATTATGCACCCGATTGCCAACTTAACCGATCTCATTTAACCACTCTGTCTGAGTAATCAACGTCACAATTGATGCCCCTTTCGGCTGATAGATCGTTTTCAAACTTGAACCATTTTTAACACATTTCAAAATAAGGAATTTCACAATTCCAATGTACAATCCTTGGGTCTTTTGTATTATATTCGTTTCTATATAAAACGGGTTTCTATTCCCCATATACACTGAAAGTAATATAACAATTTCTATACATGTACAAAATACAAAAACGTTTTTCGAGAACAGTTAATATACGCAAACCAATATGATGATAGCATTCGGTATTGCAAGTTCCATAGCCGGCTCCACCACTGCTTACACCTTGTTTAGAGATGTGGAAAAATCTGCTTTCATATACTTACTTAACAAGATATGAAAACAAATTCACTTTGAGGGTAATATCATAATGGACGCGGCGCTATCAGCAGCGGCGGAATTGCACTCACGTAACACGTTAGCTCTGACCGCCTCTGGACTGGATATCTCTCTATTAAACTTTTTCATTGCTAAAGTACCTATTACTGTTACCTTATGTACACTATATGGGTGGATTATGTAGGACTAGGGTAGTCACAACCTCATTTACGATTTAACGGATAAGAAGCAAAATTATGTAGTCATATCAGTTAATATCCAATTTACTGATTATTGTTTTGGGTAGGTACTCGGTACGTGAATTGCTAAAAAGCTTCGTGACCTCACGGTACCTATAGGGAAATAGACGCCTGAAGTGATTTCGTTTAAACAAAGTTTCTCTATCAACTAAATTCAAGGTGTAATTCGTGAGGAAGGAAAAGTTTAGCCTTATCACAACTTCCACGCTCAGTGTTTTGTTCGGCTCTCAATTTACTTCTTACCTAACCAATGTTACAATAAGTAGCAAAATTCTTCGTTAATGATAATATTGGGGCTTTAAATTTTACAATAATATTATACTTAAGAATCATGAACAAAGAAAAAAATATGAACAAAGAAAAAAATATGAACAAATATAAAAGACTAAAACGACCAACTGGAAATACATATAGCACAGTTCAGCTAATAATCTGAGCAAAATCCCCGGAAGATTGATGACCGGAGGGATGTTTCTTAATCGTGTGAATTCGTGACTAGATTACTATGTAACTCGTATATCATATTAATATCAATGTTCCCCGATTAGTTTTGACGGGAAATGTTCGCTGAGTCTCAGATCTATTCTATGAACTATAATTAGTTTAAATGCGACTTATTTACGAAATTACCTACTAAATAAAAAGACACAAAAGATCCCATTGGGTCGAAGTGTTGCAGGCTATTTGTCAGCTCCCAATATATAAGATAAGATTACTAATTAAAAAAAAACTGGTTGCCTGTAAAGTCGGTATACGGGCGAAAGTTTTACGTGACAACAACTGTGCTCGAGTGGAAGGGACGCGTGCCTTTCACTTTTTATGTCTGTCTCTCTCGCTCTTAGGCGGGCTAACCATGCCCGCGTGCCTCTCACTCGCTCTCATTGTGAGCGCATAACGTCAGCGGAGCGTAACGCAGTTTCTTGAAGTGTCACCCGGCAAACCAATTTATAAGACGTTGTCACGTCAAAAAAACAATATTTTGACCTTAATAAATAATTAATCCAGAAAAAGCAAATTTTAAATTAACTCATTTGGCATTGCATTATAAAATGTGAGTTTGGGGTAAACTGGATAGAATGGAAATAAAATAATTTAACTTCGTTGTTATTCAACTACACGGTATAATAAATTACAGTACATATGTGTGTGTCTCTGTGTGTGTATGTAAGCGTACATGTAGGTAGGTAGAATAAAACCTAATATATATAATAGTTAGCAACAAGTTATCAGAGTTAAAGCATTGCCGGTCCAGATGTTGGTGGCACGTACGAGTTAACGAATGGAGCGCAGCGTGACTCCCGCTCGCAGTCAGCCGTAGCCGGCCGTAATTGGAAAGACGGTACGTGGCGTTGCTGCGAGCGAGTACGACTGCTGAGCGCCCTATCATTAGCGTCACTCACAATTTGCCATCTCCTTCACATACGCGACCGCGTGCATCGCACATCTAACACCCTACCGCTACACTTCAATCATGTCACTTGGATATATACACATGTCATATTTTGTGAAACGTTAACGTAAAAATATTTTCTAGTAGCTGCACCCTGCGGTTTCACCCACATAAACCCGCGGGATCCAAAGTATTTTTTGTGCATTCCCTAAAATACCACTATGCCGATTTTCATCCAAAACGGTCCATTCGTTTGACCGTCAAGAAAAAACAGATAAATAAATAAACTTTCTGATTTATAATATTAGTTAGGAAGTTAGAATTAGGATTAGGAAGTTACAATTAGGATTAGGAAGTTACAATTAGAATTAGGAAGTTACAATTAGGATTAGGAAGTTAGAATTAGGATTAGGAAGTTAGAATTAGGATTAGGAAGTTAGAATTAGGATTAGGAAGTTAGAATTAGGATTAGGAAGTTACAATTAGGATTAGGAAGTTAGAATTAGGAAGTTAGAATTAGGATTAGGAAGTTAGAATTAGGATTAGGAAGTTAGAATTAGGATTAATTATACCCCATGAGTTCATCTTAATACCTCTACGAAAAGGCTACGACGTAGAAATGTCTCTACGAACTGATTATTCAATGTGCGTCTACGAATATGCTACGTCGTAGCATGCTTTGTAGTAAAGTCGATTACTTACTTCGAAGCATTTTGCTTTATCTTGAACCTTTCATAAAGAGTTTTTATGCTTAACCTAATCAACAATCCAGCCAAGACTTTATTGAACAGAACGTTATATACCAAACCCAAGGAACCTTTTAGGAAATAAAGTTCAAAATGCCGAAATAATCCCCTGGGAAATTGTTGTAGTTACCTACAATACTTATTGATATCGTAAGAATATTGTTATACAATATGTGTCAGTAGGATAGGATAGAAGGATATAGGATAGGTACAGTCGGCTGCATAATTGCAGCACCCGGTAGAGTTCAAAAATTACTATTATTGACATGTTTTAATTCTAATATTTTTTGATGAGTTAGAAGATTTTAAACTTCAACTAAAGCAGGTGCCTAGAATCTTGCTTGTGTTGAAAATATTCCTAAAACAGCCGTTTTGAAGCGCTACGGTGGGTCTGCAATTATGCAGCCGACCGTACATATGTTGAAGAAAGTGTGTTGCGTAATTAAACGTGCCGGGCGGTGGCAGTTTATGCGACGATTAGTGAGGGTAGGCACACGGGCGCGCAGAACGCTCGGCCGTTCAATTTGCCGCTTCACTTGACACAATTCGACGCCTGGCTCGGGGACAATCGCACTCGAAGCTCCGTCGACCTCCTTATCTCCCGCCGAGGTAATCTTTCCTTCCCTTGGCGGCAATAACTCCGAGTGGGCAGGATTACCTGCAAAGGGGCTTCGTAAGCCAACCACCTCTACAAAGGTTATCGATTTAAACAATGTGTGCACGCTTCGGATACATTACTTTCATTGTGTTGTATATTTAAGGGAGGACTTCTCTTCTCGCAGACATGTTGCGTATTTGATAAGCGAATCTTTCATAACTTTCTTTTACAGAGATTCATAAATAGCTTGTTCTTCTTATTCATAAACATTTTAAGCCTCAATTATATTTACTATAACGGATATATTCGCGTTTTAATTTGTTTTTAAACCTGACGTTTCGGGAACTTTGTAGATCACATAATATGTTTTGTAAGACGAATGTCTTCTCAGTCTGCCTGTGACCATGGGAACGTCAGATTTAAAAACAAATTAAAACGCGAATATATCCGTTACAATAGATATAACTATGAGTTCAAGGTACAAAAACCTTAGAAAATACTATTTTAAACCCCTCTTTAGTTAAATGTATTTTGTCACTCTCGCACTTTTAGAGATGACAGGTGAGCGAAAATGTTAAAACACATTTTAACTAAAGAGGGTTTTAAAATATTTACGAATGAGGGGGTTAGAGATTACAAATAGTTAATAGTAAAAGTAGATGAAACCATTACGAGTAGGTACTGAAAGATTCACAACATCTCCTAAACGGTAAAGAATTATAGTATTTTTAAAGAGAAACCTGAAACTGCTCGACTTAAAATAATATATGAATCGTTAGAGGTACCATTTGCAAATAATTTCGTTGGAATGTAAATCAGTGCACGTAAATTTTGTTGCTGTCTGCGCACGGAAATTGAATCGTTCCAAAACCATTCCAATATGTAGGTAATTCATATCTATAATATAAAAATGAATCGCAAAATGTGTTGGTAAGCGCATAACTCAACAACGCCTGGACCAATTTGGCCAATTCTTTTTTTAGAATATTCCATAAGGTACGAGGATGGTTCTTACGGAGAGAAAAATTTAAAAAATTGCCTGAAAATGTCTAAAAACAACACTTTTCTATACTCCATACTATACAAACGATTCGTAATAATACAAGTCAATAAGAACTTTAATACCATAACATAAAGTTCAAGTTTTAATGGAGAGGTTCCGGGAAGGCAAAACAATTGAGTGACGTATAAATATTGATGTCAATCGTGTCGCGGTGTTAGTTGCCAAACTACACCTAAACGGCTGAACCGATTTGTATGATTTTTAACCCCCGACGCAAAAACGACGGGGTGTTATAAGTTTGACGTGTCTGTGTGTGTGTGTGTGTGTGTCTGTGTGTGTCTGTCTGTCTGTGGCATCGTAGCTCCCGAACGGCTGAACCGATTTTGATTTAGTTTTTTTTTATATGGCAAAACAACGTTTGCCGGGACAGCTAGTAATATATATATTTTTGCTAAGAATTATAACCTCCGATTATTTTTTATACAGGCACTGATAACGCTTGTTTTTATTATACAGATTGACGTTCTTGTCTGTTAATCTAATTAAGTGTCTCTAAAATTGACACTAAAATTTACTGAAACTAGCGACCCGCCCCGGCTTCGCACGGGTGCAATGCTGATACTAAATATACTACAGAATGTCTTTATATACAAAAACAAAAAAATGTGATAAATGAAGAACCGCTCGACCGATTTTGTGGAAACTTCACATAAACCATCTACTAAATAGTCCGAACAAAGCTTAAACATTTGGTTTGGATAGGTGAGCCCGTTCTTGAGTTATAAAATTACAACTAAAAGTGGCATTGATTTTTATATACCTACTAGCGACCCGCCCCGGCTTCGCACGGCTGTATACATGTATTATATCTAAAAACCTTCCTCGTTAATCACTCTATCTATTAAAAAAAACCGCATCAAAATCCGTTGCGTAGTTCTAAAGATCTAAGCATACAAAGGGACATAGGGATATAGGGACGGCGAAAAGTGACTTTATTTTATACTATGTATACCTATAAAGAAGAGAAGATGTAATAAAATACCGATGCACTATCTAGGTATATAAGTTGCGACGACGACGTTTCTTGGAAGGCGAATAGGGATATTTCAATTTGGTCGTCGACGCGAGCGCGGCCTACGGCACGGCTCGCTGAACCGTAAGCCCGTTGCGGCCTCCGCCAAAGAGCAAACACCGCACCGCCTCCGCAATCTTGTGCCACGTGGACCATGCCGAACGTTGGACCACGACAATCTACTACCTACTACAATTACCCACACTCCGGACAGTTCGACCCGCCATCGCCACCGGCTACCGGCTCTTCTACTTCAATCGCTAGCCTAGATCAATACATCAAATAGATACAGCTACTCTATCTTAACATCTACATTTTTATTACGACCGCTGTGAATTGACTGATCATCATGAAAAGTGCTTTTAATTAAATTATAAAGGGAGGGAGATGAGTATTGGAGAGAGCTAAATTCGTCGGTTGAGAATAACAATGAATTTGCGGAGCTCGTAAATCCAGCAGGTGCGCACCTGTTATTGAATAGACTCCGACAGAGCGAGACTACATTAATCGTAATTCGAGCATTATGAATCAATATACGTCATAACCGGTTCAACTGTTAGCCAAATTTACGAAAGCTACGCTCGCTGCTCGAACTACCATTTATATAATTTTTTAAAGAATTCTGACTGATAACGAGCAAAGTAAACCTGTGGATTTTTTTGTGAATTAGTAGCTCTACACGCCTCGCAGAGGGGTAGTATTTTATTTACCTCTCATTTTTTGTTTTACAAAAAAGTAACGAACTGTGTAATTGGAAACAGGCGACCAGCCAGGCGTTGACGACAATACGGATTACGTTAGCATTATTTTTTCGAATTTCAAAGGTCATCATTAATTGTTCAATTTATAACTACCTTTGAGAGCGAATAGTTTATTATTTAAGAACTAATCGACGTGGACTAATAGCTAAGTACTGACAGTAAACTGAAATGATTACTAATAATTCAATGCTTAAAATGTATCTCACATAAAATACACTTACAGAGAAGCGCACAATAAATAGCGTAGTAAAATAAATGCAGCATCGTCGTCGACAAGGGTGAGACGTGCGGAACGCGCGACCGGTAGCTGGAGGAGGTGGAGCGGGTGCGGGCGGGGGATCCACTGTGGCAATTTTTCTCTCCGCTCTGACAACATGATGTAACGCCAATATCGCACGCTGAGCGATTAAGCCGCGCACGCCGATATTTCAGACTTGCCCCTACTAACTGTCAAAGTGTCTCGGCGAGAGATGTGTTCGCGACGAACACAAATATTATACACACACGCTCATATTTTCGTTCGATTCGTCGTTATAGGATGACGTTCAACATAATATTTTATAGCCAGAAACTAACAAACATAGTCTATAGATGCTATACTTATACCTACATTCTTCTATTAAAAGTTTATCGACATTTTGTTACCCTACGTAATATAAAAAGATTGCTGTCGGAGTCTATAACGCTACCTGAATTCGAGTTCCGGCTAGCAATCAAGAGACGAACCATAAAATAGAAATAAAGGCGAATAATCTCGGGAAAATAAATTCGTATAAGTTCAAAAAGATAGTTGGCAATTCGAATCACGCGGGAAGGCAATCACTCGATAATAAACGTAGAGAAAGTCGAGAGTAGCTCAGAATGGCGCACGTACTGCTGACGCCGCCTTCCGGTTGCATCGGCACCTCCGCCGTCGCCCCATGCCAACCTACAATATATGCCAACAACGACCGAGCGGCACTAAATCTCGACAACAACAACATTTTACCGTTTTCTCGCAATCTAGACAACTCAGCATAAATATTTCACCGTTGTCGATCCTGGAAAACCGTTCGTCAAAACGTCAAACAATAACTTTCTAATGAGGGCCTCGATCGATTCAATGAAGATTTCCTTTTTATCTCGACATCCATAAATAAGGGTTCGGACGCGATGGTGAAGTAGATGATAAACGATGTAGAGCGGCGCCTGAACGTCGTCCGCTGGCCGCGAAAAATACTACTGTCATCTTGACTGATGGTAAAATAACACCCGAGTCATGCTTCGCTCTGCATGCCAAGAGCTATTGTGGACCTCTTTGTATTCCGGTCCTTATTACATGGATTACATAAAGGAGCGTTGAGGTAAAGACGAAAACGATTAATCCTCGACTGCATGACTTGATGGCGTGTCTCCGCCGCCCTGTCCTCCGTTACCTGACTTATTATTTTATGAATAAATTTTGCTCCGCACTATGTAGACAAATATTTAGATAGGATAAGACAAATTGCTTAAAAACATAAAGTTATGATAAGGAGACAAATTTAGTACAGTTCTAGTAACGAATACGAGAAAAAAGGAATTCAAGTCAATCACAAGACACAGCTAACTTTATCTTCCAACGCTATTATTTAATGAACACAGAAAATATTGAGACAAAGAGACCACAGAACATAAAGGAAATCAGTGGACAGCGAGGCAACTAGCAACGTGTATAATAAAACAAAATCAATTGATTTTATTTATTGGCATTGCGGTCACGTCGTTCAGTTACTATTTTCACGTCTAAAGTAATAACGTCAGTAACAAAGGTATACGTGAACTATATTATGTAACTACAAACTACAAATCTGCTCTAGCATTGATTATAATCAAGAATTACAGCTTTAACTCTTTGTACGCGTTTAACATTACACAAATCGTTGTGTAAAAACCAATTTAGTACTTCGTTTGAAACTGAAGCGTTCATTACGTGTCGCTTTGATTAGCTAAATTTTTTTTTTACTTTAATGACTTATTAGAATGTACAAGTATACGTATAGTATGTATAACTAGCTGCGCCCCGCGGTTTCAAACGCATAAGTCCCAAACCCATGGGAATATCAAAATGAAAAGTAGCCTAACACAAAATGAATTTTTCAATTTCAACCAGTAGTTCCTGAGATTAGCGCGTTCAAACAAACAAACTCTTCAGTTGTATAATATTAGTATAGATTAAAATTATGTTGGACATGCTATACGATTTTCCTAAGAGAAAGAGATGCCTACATTTTTCGAGAATTTATTACAACTAAATAGGCTGTAGTAAGTATTTTATAGCTCACCTCTCTAACAAAAGGAATTAGTGAGTGGTCAGCTGGTCCATGAGAATCAACAGAGATTGATGGGCATGCCTGTTTCACTCTCGCTGCGAATATTTCATTAAACGGGCTTTGCGGAGCCGCGCCATGCATCATAGGCTACGTTCGCCAGAGCCACGTTGACGCTGTGATCCTTTCAGCTTAGTATAGAAAATTAATATATGTGAACACTACTCTATTGCGGCAAAAATAGAAAGCGATCGTGTTGCGAATAAATCAATTTACGTTATTTATTTACGTTGTTCTAACAGTTATATTGTTATTGTTGATTGTTGAGATAATAATTTGAAAATCAAAGAGACCGAAATGAAAATAAGACAGAACAAAGCAAGAGAATTTAACAGTAGGTACACATTACGAAATGGAACAGACGAGTATAAGGAGCATTTTGTTAATTGAGGATACAAGTTTTGGTGTATGTAAAACAAGATGAAGTAAAATATCTCAGAGGATGAAAGTTTGTAATGTGAGCGAGTAGGTAGGTATAGCGCGGGCGTACGGGGCGGCTTCGCGGGGAGACGCACGTACCGACAACTATACCAAGCAAATCCGAGCACGCGGCTCAAAGAAACTTTATTACCTCATACATACATAATAATAATATGTTATCTACGCTACATATCGTAAAGGCAATTTAATTTTTGCATATGATAAGCTTTGTCACACGAATAAGTACCTACTCCTATCCGCATGATCACACATAGGTATGACCGGGTAGACTTAGGTTTGCACGCACTTCGAGCTTTGAACATAACATTTATATTGAATAACTCGTAACATACTTCAAACGTCTAATTTCATTCTAAGACAGTGAGCACTGAGCACATACATTATGCATGACCTCTAACTATCAGTCAGTTTATTGACATTTGGGAAACTGTTTGTATTTAATTATTATTTGAAGTAAATATATCAATATTAGGTGTAAGCCACCGATTGCCAACAACCGCTCCCTCCGCGTTACGGGATGAAAACGTCACGTACTGAAGGTCTTGTCTGTGCTAAAGATATTTGTAGATAAGCGTAGGTTGAATATATTAAGTAAACACAACCAAACACAAAACATTTCACTAATTAATTAGGTAGTGAGCACCTACATTATTTTAATTTATTCGTGAATTAATTAATTAACGCGATAATAAAGACAAAGTACGGAGTACATATAAATTTAGTGTAAACCGTGTAATGAATGAAGAGAACAAACGGGTCTAAGAAACGAGAGGCCAACTCGGTTGATTAAGTGTCTCATTTAAATGCAGTCTCCCAACGAGGACCTGTGAAACGCAAAGGGAGCCCGCCACTCGCGGAAAACGGAAGACGACTCTCTACAAAAGGAATGAGAGGTATTTAAATTAGTGTAGTCGCTGAAAAAGTGCACTAACAACATTAGTGAGAGGAACAATAGCAAGCCATACAAAGAGACGGAATGCGCGACAAAACCTTCCATACAAGCTGCGAGTTTACTTTGGACTCACTCTGTTATTTAGTACGTCCTGTACATAATTCAGACACCGACTATCATTAAAAGGTAAAATACTGGGTAAAGTAAACATTAAATAAATATATCTACGAATACAGGTCGATGTATTTATGTTGAAAAACATTGGATGTCTGAGTGACGTTATCAGGAAAGCATCGCGAAATCTCAGATTCTGAAGATGACAAATTGGTCTGTCTCGCGTACAGTCACATGTTTATGAACACTATACAACGGGGATAACAACAATTGTAATCCATTTATCACTATCATTAATAACAAATCTCGAAAATAAAATAATTTTGTATCTAACCTTTGTTATTTTCACATTGTAGGTAGTATATTTTATGAGACGAAGTTTCAACGGTTACTCTGGGACAAAGGGACTATTGTTTTGCATAAGTTGAAAGGGCAGTGAGGTTAATTCGACCAAACAAATTAGGAACAATACTAATATATCCTCTATGTTCGGCAATTCCACAATAAGCAGAATGTATTAGTGTTATTTATCTTAGCTCGAAGCGCCAACAAAGTTTTAATTGCAAACGCCGATACAATTTGCGTATAAATGAATTTATTTGCTGAATCCGTGGTGCAATAGTGTGAGGGCGTCGAGACGGGTGAGGTGCGGCATGGTGCGGCGCGGGAAACCGCCAGCTCGCGGATTATCCGCGTATGTAGAGCCGCTAATTGCGGGTAACGACGACCCGTCTCTCACACTCACAACCGCACCCACAACACTCACACTTCGCATTCGTTTACTACTCGGTTCTATGCTATTTATTTGTATCATACGGAACACAGCAAATAGTTTTCGTCATAGTAGTACTCAGTTTTGTAATGTTCACTTATTTTATATATTTATTTGTTGATATTCTGTTTTGGTGTCTGTAGATATATCTGTAACTGTAAATTTTTTGACTATATAATAAAAAGGTAATCATTATTTAAAAGCAAAATATTCTACTTATCTCATTCAAAATTACATCGCTCAGTTGAAACGCTTTGGGAAGGCGGAACTGGCACAGCAGTCGGTATTCAGACTAACAAAAGGGTGATAGCGGTATGTGCGTAAATCAAACGTCGCACAATAACAGAGCCGGCCGCGATCGCCCGACCCTCCTCCACCGGCCTCCCTAGTTATAAGCCTCCCCTTTTCTCCATAAGCGGCGGCGGTCAGTTCCAATAAATCTGCCATACTGAAATGTGCTCCTATACCGATCACTCGTGTGACGGACGCCAACGATATCTGTGCCAATAGGTTTTAAATGTCAGATTGCCGGTTGCGCTGTTTACATTCAGTTAAACCCGGTCGTTCGTCAGACACGCCCTTTTACTATCTGTCTCGGAACGGAAAACCTTTTATAGCAAACCATTAGTTTCTTTCGAAAAACGTCCAGGAATCCGTAATACAATGTGGAACCGATTGTTGTCCGTAATACGTATACTTACAAACAAATAGGAATATGCTGATATTTGAAATAGGATACTGCCGTGTCTATCCAGTTTCATGTGTACATACACAAAACACATTATTCTCATGAGCTGCAACTAGAGAACAGTCGAGGTGGCGTTACATTTCTAGTACGGACGGGGCGATACCATCGTGCATCGCTCCATTCGCTGCAATTAACGCTGCGCAACGACCATATAAATCTTCACCGAATGCTCGGCTTGTTCCATATTACGTTTATGTACTTGTACTAGACTAGCCCAAACAGTACTACATTGGTTTTATGTGCTGCATAGTTAATTTTATTGATGATTCACCAACCATCGATCGATTACAATCCATATATTCTTCTATGGTATACTGAATATACTTGAAACTAATTCGTATGCGAAGTGGTATAGAATGGGAATAGATAGAGGCATACAATGAGGGAGCAATGGGCTAATCTTTCCTATATGTCTCGAGCCGAAGAACAAACAAGCCCCGAGCCGAGATTACGCTTCGAATAAATCAATGTTACGACGCGTTAAAATATTTAAGCTCACGATTAATGCTGCTGCGGAAACACGGATCCGTCGAAGCGGATCGCTACACCGCAACTGTTTAAAACGTTAATAATTTGTTTGCACAAATTAAGTACACAAAATAGGTAATAAAGAAAGATATCCAAAGTTATAAATATTCAAAAGCACCGTAAAAATAAGATAAGGTAGGTAGGTAACGTAAAGGTACGAGTATGTATGTATATGCACGTTTTACCTATGTATGACAAACAAACCATTGTATATCAGAGCGCAATCAAAGCGTACAAAGGGCGTACTTTGAATAACAATAGTTATTTTTGATTTATAAGTTTACAGAAACAAAGCCTGTTAAATATTCAAAATAATGTAGCCTCATATATTATCCAGAGAACAATCGAGTTCATAACACATACGGGCACATGTTTGAATATCTGCAATGTTAATAAAAACCTGTGATAAAAACGTAATTTACGAGAACGATTAACCGGAAGCTTATCGAGTCAAAGTAAAGTATCGCGAAATCGGTATGGAAGTTTTACAAGGGCTCGTTAGAGGGGTTGTTACGATAAGCTCGAATGATAACTGTTTCTAATCAGACGTAATGACACGCCGCGGCGGCAGCGCCCCGCGCCACCTTCCACCTCCTCCTTCTCTGACTCACAAGATCGCTTGTTTAATTTCATTAGTGAAGTTTCCTTCTGAGGAACCTTACGAATCGCAATCGGCTAATTAAATTTTGATAACGGCCGCATCCTAACACCGGGTTAGGTTCACAGTACGCTACGTATAGGTATAATAACACATTTAAACGATTGAGACGAGAGTTTTAAGTAGAACCCTTAGATCCCTACTAGTTCCCATACCGATCTAATTTTACAAGACCAGGTCATACCTAACGTTCATTTGGAAGAGATCGCATATTCGATCGAAGAAGCGAGTCATTGAATTTAAATAAGTTTCGATTTTGTGAAGAACTTTAGAAACCTAAGAAGATGGCATCTTCAACACATATATAATAAGGGAAGGAAGGACAAAATGTCTGTACTTGAAAGCAAATTAGAAGAAATGTCAAACATGAATTCATAATTTGTAAAAAATTACGTCTGTCTGTCTGTTGGATAGCTCTTTTTTCTGGGAAGGCCGTGATATACTTTATATGAAAATCCACCAAGTAGATTAATGAAAACCTGCTGCCGCTCACCGCGTTTTCGCCACCACTACTAGAACCACACTACTAAATATATCCCGATTTTCCCACGGGATCGAGACTAACGCGGGTAAACCCACGGGGCACAGCTAGTCTCTGATATAACGATATACTGGCGGAAGTAATAAAATAAAACGGTTTTACATCTCCAGGGGAAGAGACCGTTTTTGTCGAATGGGAAAGTAGCGAGCGACTTCTCATTCCGCGATAAAATCGCGAACGTTTTACGACAATCTTCTATTCGATTACCTACCGTTAAACAACAATTTAAAATTTCCTTTCAGAAAGCAATTGTGTCTTTAAAATTTATCAACTCTACGTATATTGTACTTATATGATGAAATAGCTTACAAATAAAGAATATTGTACGTATAACTAGCGTATAAAAGTTGGAATTTCGGTAAAAAAACGAGGAAGCAATTTATAGTTGTGAATACCATCGAAAATACATTTTCCATATACGAGTAAGTAAAACTTTCATAAAAATTCAAAGGGAAATTCTCGTACTAAAAATGTATTTGGGACGGGGGCCGAATCCGAGCGGAGATTTTAGTAAAGATTTGTTGGTGCGCGGTGCGGTGTCGGAAGACCGTTCATCTGTTTATAATGCGGGCCTTACGAGTATAGTATCGAGGAGGGAACCGGTAGGTTGAGTATAGAGGTGACCCGCGAGTGGAACTCTGCGTTGCCGCATAATGAACTGGTCACGTAGCCACATTTCGTATTATTTCCCTAGGACGGTTCACGTGACTTGAATAAATGTAGGAATACACCGCCCGCGCTGCTCAACCGTCGCTCATCTTCTCGGACCCTTCCACAAATAAACCGCTTCACGCACGATTCACCATCGAAGATTCATTATTCTAACTCTTACCGATCCATAATACATAAGCTAACTTTTTCTTAGAGGAGACATATTTTATTTGACCAGTCTTTGTAACGTTTCTTTTGATATTCCTCTCTTTATACCATTTAGGCGCCGACGACGAAAGGTAGTATAAAGCTTAACTAGCATTTTATTTATATCTCTTTCTTTCTTTACAACCAACCTTATAAGTTTCTCCAATTTTGGTTTAAGATTTTTCTCGATCACTTCAAGAATATTGGATCCAATTTATTCGCTGAATTTCGAAAAGTGGCGACTAAATCGAACCGTGTAACGAGGAAATCATAAACTGGTTTCGTAGCCGTATGCTACGACATATCGTAGCCGTGCTACGAGCTCACTCGGTCTCTTACGATCGCGTTTAGAAAAGTTCTTAAGGTGAAAGGGTACCGGCGCTGTCCATACAAACGTTGTCGACTGTTTCCTCCCTGGATAATGACACTAGCACAAATATTTTTGTGCCATAAAACCTATAACTGCTATGACTATGCCCCTATGTTTTGGTTTTTTTCATTTTCTAATCATCATAGAAATTAAGATTTAAAAAACAAAAAATACTTTTTTACTCTTTAAAATACTTTTTTAAAGGTATTTTACATATTGTTTCTACCCAATCAAAATTTGTATTTTGTTTTGGTATGATTTTTCTTGGATCACTGAAGTAAATCATAAAGGTTTTCACAAAAACATGACGTCATGCGTCATGTTCCTGGAATGCGTCATGTTATTGACAAGATAACCATAGCAACGTATTATCGTTGCTATGGTTACCATCAATGTTTTCTTTTGACGTTATCACGGAAAACTATCGTCCGTAAACCGACTTTACAGACTTTTGAATACTTGTGAATTTTATTTAGGTTGCTAAATAGCATTAAGATAGAGTTATTATAGTAGTGTATATATTTTGTAGGTACTCAATTATTTCAGAAAATCTAGAGATTTTCTTATCTGGGGGCACGGCAGTGCCCCCGCCAAGTCGAGAAGTAGAAGGTACCGGAAAGAAAAAAAAAGTAGCAATATCTACAATACAAAAATAAAAGAAATGAGATTCCATCAAAAACATAACTTGTAAAAAAAAACCAAGTCTCGCAACCCAGTTCTTCTACCGTAAAAAGTTGTGAGATCCATGTAATACCAAGTCGGTTAATTTATTCAGTCCCGCTAAAGGGACTTTGCAATCGCACTAAAAAATCTAATTTAAGTATAATATGTATTGCTTGCGAGATAGATACATGGTGTTTTCATGCGATTGCCAAGTCAATCTGTTACGAAATAACTTAGACAGAAAGTCCCTTTAGCGGGACTGAATAAATTAACCGACTTGGTGTAATACCAATGTAATATTGATCTCACAACTTTTTACGGTAGAAGAACTGGGTTGCGAGACTTGGTTTTTTTTACAAGTTATGTTTTTGATGGGATTCATTTATTTATTTTTACTAAGCTATAAGTTTATAGATAAACTTATACGATTTGACGGTTGCCACATGATTAAACAAGGGTAAGATTTCATATTAACGCTCTTGCACTACTACGTGTACAATTTGCGTGTCTTCAAGTCGCGAGTGAATAGGTATCTTCTAGGAAGACGTGTTACATCTTAGGCTGCAATCGTCACCTACCATCAGGCAGGTGTGATAGTGGTCAAACGCTGACCTATCATACGTAAAAAAAACTACAAGCTAGACACGCGTGTGTGTGTGACTAGGCTTCTGTTATGGAGACGAGTAACGAATAGAAGACTTTATATGAAGGAAAAAAAAATAAAGAAAAAAAAACATTATTTGGCCTTTTTTTTAAGACGTTATCACGTAAAATTATCGTCCGTTAACCGACTTTACAGACAAACATTTTTATAAGTAAGAAAGATAAGTATTCCTTTTGTGACTTAGATGAAGATGATATCCACGTGTAGGGTACGGTGTTAGACATGTCAGTTGTTTATTGTGAGACAGGCTCACTCATAACTACCCATTCTCTTCGGGATAATGTCAGACCAGCGGCGTAATGTTTATTTCAGACAAACTCTACGATATAAAGGTTTCATGCAGGTGAGTGGGACTCGGATATACATACATACATACGCTGATGTACATAATTATACCGCTATCCAGTTACTTATATATTTACCGCTTTACTTATAAACAAGCTGTTACCCGCGACTTCGTACGCGTGGTAGTTTTGTTTTATATACCAAAACCTTCCTCTTGAATCACTCTATCTATTAAAAAAACCGCATCAAAATCCGTTGCGTAGTTTTAAAGATCTTCATCAACATAGGGACAGACAGCAGGAAGTACAGCAGGACGAATTTGTTGTATACTATGTAGTGATTAACGTTGTTAAGGGAATTATAGGTAATCGTCTTTTGCCTTTATTTTGCGAGTAGAATTTTAAGTCAACAAAAACCTGACAAAACATTTACAGACCGTTCGCGCTTGTAACGTGGTTGTTATAGTTAATTAGGTTTTGGTATCTCTGCAGGCTTTGCTTGTTATCTCACCTGGGATTTCCTCTAAGCGCAGCGTGGTGCAAGGCGTTGAATCCGTTGTTGTTTGTGAGAGTCATGTCCGCGCCGTGTTCCAGCAGCAACGTCAGCATGTCGTCCCGCTTCTTCGAGATGGCATCGTGCAACGGCGTGTCCCCTTCTGAATCCTGAAACAAATCCATCTAATAAAGTGAACTGACTACTACAGAACAGGTAAGTACTCTTTAAGACCATAAACTAATCTCGCCGACTAGCGCACGTCAGCGCTCGCGCTACAATCCGGTGAATTCCGGAGCCAGCTGCGTCGACATTTCTGTTGCTGAATTATAAAGCATCGCCCGTCTCGAGTATCGCGACAATTTTCTAAAACATCAAACCGCTCAGATGAATAATTGAGGCGGCGGAGAAGGCGTTTAGGGCGTGGATTATAGCGACTTGCATAATTTATAACCGTCTCGGAGTATTACGGATGAACGGCTGAAGGCAACGGAGTTCGGTTGCGGTGCGATGCGCCGTCGTCGCCACCTCCAATGTGCTGGGTGCACTCGCAAAATCAGAAAATGGTGTCGAGTTTCGTAATATAGGGCGAGTGAACGGCGCAAAAAGCGCGGCCACCGCGTCATTATCATAATCACCAGCGCTCGCTGGGTGCCGCCGCTCTACACTCGCGCGCTACGGCGGCGGCGGCAACGCCCAACTCGTTTTGCTTTGTGAACGTACATTAAGAGACTTGAGCGTTCTGCTCTGTCATTCTGAAATTAATTTGCACAACCTTTAAGATGATGAATCATTTTGTTTTTCGTGAGTAGAATAGTAAAATTGTTGTTATAGCGACACCTTTTCAAACCAAACAAAGACTAGAATTTTACCAAATCTATGGTCACTGTATTAGTGTTTATACCATAGATATCTGTTTCTGGTCTGGGTGGCTGTATGTATATTAAGTATATATTTACAAAAAAGTATATATGTATGCTATCCGTTGTCTAGCACCCATAACACAAGCCTAGTTGCTTAGCTTGGGGCTAGATGACGCTATGTAAAATGTTCTACAATATTTATTTATTGAGTACACGTGTTGAAATTTACATAATATATGAGCGAGAATATAATTCACAACAACATATTTCTCTCACAATATTATCAGTTGCTATTACTGAATATGTAGTCATGCAAGCTTCATTAGTATTTAGTCATGCGAACTTTAAATGAAGTGTGACAATACTAATTTATTTGCGTCGCAGTATAATAAAATACATATAGGTACTGAGTTAAAATTAAAATAAAACCATAATAGCATGTACATCGGAGATCACAAAGCCTCCAACACCCATTCAGATGGCAGTAATTCAGTGCAAGCTCAACCACAGACGCGGGGTAATTTCGCACAGAATAGCGGCATTAAATATGTATCGTATTGGCATATAGATGGCCATTACAGCTGGTTAATTCATGTCACTGTGTTGTCGCTCGAATTACATACATACATATTAATACAAATTACTAGTTTTGGCTGATAAAGTTTCTGATGTTTTCGTCACCGTAATATAATTTACGTTTTTTGACGTGAACCTGCATTCACAAAAAAGTGTTATTTTCCGGTATCATGACGCGTCATAGTAAACGTCACGCGTCTCGTGTTTGTTTAATAATAATATCGCTCATGTGCTCATGGCTTGTGTTATGGTGACATGTGACGAATAGAAGACTTATATAAAGGAAAAACAAAAAAATATCGTTTTCTTATGACGTTATCACGTAAAATTATCATCCGTAAACCGACTTTACAGAACACCATTTTTTTATTAAAAACTAGCTGTTGTCCGCGAGTTCATTCGTGTAGTGGTTCCATTATTATTTCTGTACCACATGTATTCTGTGACTTCGTGTTTGCTGGGACGCGTTCGCGTCGCCTGCAGTTTTTCGTTGATTACTCAGGTCTTACTTATTGAATTTCTATGTAAAGTATACCAAAACCATGCTCAAAAATAGGACTATCCATAGTAAAAACTAGATTTCAACTGGTTTAGCCGTTTTCAAATGAATACGAATCAGAGATACACGAACATCCTTGAATTTTAAAAACTATACATTTTGTTCTGTTATATCTGTTATACACTATTTGTTCTACTACTTTTATAAGTCTCCGGCCTATTTTTTTTTTGCATCGAAATATAAAAAATTTCACCTGACTTCCTTTATGATAAGTGAAGACATAGAAGTATAAATAGAAGACATTACACACCTAGAGACAAAAGACATTAGACACCTACACGAGCAGCTCTCGAGTAGGCATGATATAGAAACAACTGTATGAAATAGTGAGCGAAATGAGATTGACAGGTGCTGGTAAACTGCACTGAAAGTACTGCATCCGACCGCGTCCAAACGACCCACGTCTCGACGACATAAACATGTACACGATATCAAAGCAGAGAGACGTCCGCGAGCGACGGGTTCATTCATAACTCCATAACACACTCGTGCCGCCAAGACATTTTAATTTAAAGCTTGAACTCGTACGAACCCCAATCACAAAGTTTATGGTACAATAAAATTTTAACACGGTACGCTTGACGGTTACCTACAAGTAAATTAAAGACTATTTGTTGAATTATTAATTTTTCCAATGTTTTTTTACGTTCGATTTCCAACTCTTTTTATGATACTTTATTACCTTAATAATTTAATGTTAGAACCTATAACGAACCTTTGCTTACTACAATCTGTTGACATCTAACTCTGATGTCATTTCTGTATATAGAGTTCATTAGTTTCCTTCATTAGTCACATATGGCAGAAATGACACTTAGGTGAGGCGTTCACTAATGATGGCAAGTAAAGCTACGTTATAGATTCCGACAGTAAGATGACTCTAACCTAATCTATTTTGTAAAAAATTATAGGTACGAGTATATTCGATATAAAGAACTTTTAAAATACCTAAGACTGACCCCAAAAAAATACAACGGAAAATTAGCCTTGATTAAGACATCAAAACATAGTATTATTGTAAAGGAACAAAGCGAGCGCTTATCGGAAAAATTAATACGCGTAATAAAAGCTACCCCCGGGGGTAAAAAGGAGCGGGTCGGCTTGGCATCTGAGTAGCAAAGCCCGAATATGATTTTTTAATAACCTACCTGTTACTTGAATACATTTTAAATTGGAAATAATGGAAATTGAAACCTGACGATCAAATAGCATTTCTTGATGGTTTTGATATAATCAAAGCTCGCAAACGAGAACAATTCGTATTTTAGAAAATAACATTTTGTCTAAAATCGTTGAATTTTATGGAAAAGGCTTTTGTAAGCGTAGGTTGATAGGCATTTACCATTTAGGTATTTTTGTAAAATGTTTTATGTATGCATACCCTCACAAAAAAGAACATTAAATATTCTCAAATTAAAAGCTCTATTGGTAACGATATATTCCAGCAATAACTGTCGGATTTCACTTGATGTTTATAGCCATCAAAATGCGAGTTCATCATTGACGAGGCAGAAAGAAAACAACTAATTGTTTAATTCCAAGCCATTAAGCCGAGTATTACGGGAGGATTATTCACGGGCCATATAGCGTAGCACCAGAGCGCGATGCCGATGCCGGAGCGGCTGAGTCGCTACCGCCCGTTTCCATTGACTTCATAGCGAGCGTATCAAAGCCGCAGATTAGAACTGAAAGGAATCGCTGATATGCTATTCTCCGTTATTGTAATTAAACATCTCTCAGAGCGGTAGAGCAATCCATACTGAACAACTATATCAATGCTGTAGCTATAGTTAAAAACCTTAATGAAAAGTAAATTGTGCAATTGGAAATATCTCGCACAATAAAATGTTAAATGACGTAATATTTTCCATTTAGGAAGCCGTAAGAAACAACCGTACATTAAGTTTAACATAATTTCGGAGAGAGAAGTCGAAAACAAGAGTTAAAACGAAATACACGTCCGCGTCCGCCGCGCGGGTCCTCATACCGTGGAAATTTGCCAACAAGGGACGTCCGGTGGACTTTCAAATTTATGGAAATTCGACACAAGATAAAAGTGTTTGTAGAGCATCCCAATTTTACATATGACTTTCGTAATTTAATAAAAGAAGAATAGGTAACGTTAGTAACGAATGTGCAGACTAAACTAGCTAAATAGTGCACGGGTTGCACTAACGGAGTGCACCCTAATCAACCGCCTTGATTGATTGTGCGGAAATAAGCCCCGCACAGTGCCTGTATTCAAGCTGATACACAACTTTGCACAGATGCTACAGCGCAATCTGGATTAGACTGTTATTTATGAGAATAAGGAAACTAACTTGTTGGTACCTACACCTTACATAACAAACCTATTCGCTTACTCAGCTAAGCTACCTAGGTAGAGAATACATTTATTCTAAGTACGGACAATGGATACACTGTAAAAGAAGTAAAAGATAGTAGAGGGCTTTATAAATCCTCCAGTCCATTAACGCTTCGATATCTAAACCAAGCAGTTCTTTGTTATTCAACTGGACTCCAGGGTCAGTCTCAGTGAGCTTTAGGTATCGGAAAACGTTAATGCACTCTTTGAGATTTAGCGCTGAGCGCTGCGCTCGCTCCCTACAACTTGTGCCCACCTCAGTCACGTAGTTTATTGCACATTTCAAACTGAATCATTTGGACTTTAAAAACTTTGCTTCAGCTGATAATGCTATTTCAGGAAACTTATACCATCTAGTTACTTTCAAAGTTATTAAATAGCTTGCAAATACAAGAGCAAAATGTTAATGTAATTTTCGGGTAATTTTCCTTAGAGCTCGCTACCAGGAATTATAAAACAATATGTGTTTAATGCAGTAGATACTACTACGTATATCTATTCTATATATTTAGTTTGTTTTCAGCTAATATCATCTAATTATTTGAATAATACAAATATATGCATTTTTTACTCATATTTATAACCTCTTTAAGTGACACGAAAGCAGATCTTGGAAGGTTCACCGTTAGATATTTGCAAAGTGTGGTAAGATCCCTCCTCGATCCACACTTGTAATAATCGAATATGAATGCTGGTAAAATATTCGGGTTCGCATTTTCAATAATGGTTTGCGAAGTTTCGGTAGTAACGTCGGGGAGGAAAGTATTTATTAGGTGAATACTGGTAGAGCTGAGATTACAGGGCCAATAGTTTTTCCCAGCAAGCGATGTGGCCGGCGGCGGCGGCGCGGCGGGCGGGACACAGGTGTCGGTAATGTGACACGAATCGAACTATGGGACCGACCCTGATTACGTATGAGCTTCTAACAAAGGTGATCCCTGTTGTTTCCCCTCTTTACTTATATTACTTGGGTTGTTTCATCGCTGTGTTTTGTTGTGTCAATTTAGGTACTTAAGTACATAGTTAAAATTATAAATATTTGTACAAAACTTAAGTTTTTAGAACGAAAGTTCCTAATAGCGCGTTGCGAAAGAGGGCTAGACGGAAAAAATTAAGACCAAAAGTTGTAACGACACTTTTTGCATAGAAAGCAGGTCAGTTATTTTCGTTTCATCTTTCTATTTCGCATTGAACAGTGTGGTGTCGAAACGATGATTTAAAAAAAAATATTTTAATTCCTTCAATAATTAATCGAAAGGAATTTCTTTCCATCCGGGTGTCCCTTGACACCTCTCAAGTTTTTAGTTTTTCAAATAAAAAAATTAAGACCAAAAGTTGTAACGACACTTTTTGCATAGAAAGCAGGTCAGTTATTTTCGTTTCATCTTTCTATTTCGCATTGAACAGTGTGGTGTCGCGACGATGATTTAAAAAAAAATATTTCAATTCCTTCAATAATTAATCGAAAGGAATTTCTTTCCATCCGGGTGTCCCTTGACACCTCTCAAGTTTTTTGTTTTTCAAATAAAAAAATTAAGACCAAAAGTTGTAACGACACTTTTTGCATAGAAAGCAGGTCAGTTATTTTCGTTTCATCTTTCTATTTCGCATTGAACAGTGTGGTGTCGCGACGATGATTTAAAAAAAAATATTTCAATTCCTTCAATAATTAATCGAAAGGAATTTCTTTCCATCCGGGTGTCCCTTGACACCTCTCAAGTTTTTTGTTTTTCAAATAAAAAAATTAAGACCAAAAGTTGTAACGACACTTTTTGCATAGAAAGCAGGTCAGTTATTTTCGTTTCATCTTTCTATTTCGCATTGAACAGTGTGGTGTCGAAACGATGATTTAAAAAAAAATATTTCAATTCCTTCAATAATTAATCGAAAGGAATTTCTTTCCATCCGGGTGTCCCTTGACACCTCTCAAGTTTTTTGTTTTTCAAATAAAAAAATTAAGACCAAAAGTTGTAACGACACTTTTTGCATAGAAAGCAGGTCAGTTATTTTCGTTTCATCTTTCTATTTCGCATTGAACAGTGTGGTGTCGCGACGATGATTTAAAAAAAAATATTTCAATTCCTTCAATAATTAATCGAAAGGAATTTCTTTCCATCCGGGTGTCCCTTGACACCTCTCAAGTTTTTTGTTTTTCAAATAAAAAAATTAAGACCAAAAGTTGTAACGACACTTTTTGCATAGAAAGCAGGTCAGTTATTTTCGTTTCATCTTTCTATTTCGCATTGAACAGTGTGGTGTCGCGACGATGATTTAAAAAAAAATATTTCAATTCCTTCAATAATTAATCGAAAGGAATTTCTTTCCATCCGGGTGTCCCTTGACACCTCTCAAGTTTTTTGTTTTTCAAATAAGTTTTTATTAATTGGTTATTTACTTATTTGTATGATTAGCAAATGTGTGATAATTTTGTTACATTTGTAGGAACAGAACTTCATTTGTTACAATAAAGTTTAGATTTAAATCGAAGAGAACAGAGTAAGACTCTACTCTGTTATCTTAAGAGAACAGGATAGTCGATCACAGTGACCTCTGGAGTGCTATTTAATTTACTCAGTGGATTGAAGTGAACTTTGGCAAAATTAGAACTTACATTTTTCTTGTAACGATTTTGATAAAACTTAATACGAATTCATGAGTTTCACACACTGAATTCATCACTTTTTAATCTGATATTTCTACGTGATGGACTTACGTGTGTGAAACCGCGTGGCCATGCTAGTTTTTAATAAACTAGGAGACGGAAAAATATGAATCAAAGACTAGAGCTGAGTTACCAAAATATCCAAGTAATAAATATACGAGGCGAACGACGAAGAAAAAAACCATAAAATTTCAGGTGACGTCGGCCCTTCCATAAATTTATCGACAGCTCGTGGTAACAGGCAATAAGGAAAATATTTATGAAGTGGAACCGAGCAATGCGCGATTTTCATTAGCTAATTATTGGACCGCCGAATCGGGCGTAAGGAAATGTCGGAAGAGATTACTTTCAACATTACAATACGAACTGTTGATATCTAATTAATTAGTTTTGTCATTTAACTTACACCTAACAATTTCTAATATATCCGTAAGGTAAATTCGTGTGGAAGAACAGTTAAAAGTTTACGAACGTTATAACGTTATGCGTAGTAATCACATCATTTGTTACTTTATTCCTCGTAGTCTTCGTAGCACATGAGTAGGAATTCCTACTCATGTGCTACGAGCAAGCTACGAATATTACACTTGAATGTTTAGCTACGTTGATTACGTTTTCAATTTTACTGATGAGTTCCATTTAGATTTAGAATGACAGAAAATGAATAAGTATAAATATATTTTTTGTAATTATTAGATAAAAAAGATAGATAAAAGATAGATATATAGATAGAAAAGATAGATAGATTTTTAGATAAAAAAACGGTTACCTATGGATTTAGAAACCCATAAACATTGTTATGGAATATCATTGTCTCTGAATGTGACATAACCAATAAATCGCATAATAGTGTCGTAAAATTTCAGCGGTATTATCTTGGGAAAACCGGGCTATTTTACATTCACCTGCGAGGTTTCCCTCCGCGTCCAATTTATGTTAGTGGGCACAAAACGAACGCTGACAAATGTGGAAATAAAATGAACATAGGTACGTTTTATCTGGAGGAGCAAGAGAGCGGGAGTGTGCCAGCTGCCTAAGCCACGCCGCCGCCCAGCAGAACCGGCGCGGCGCACTGTTATCGGAGCCAAGCCAAACATTCCTCTTAAAAAAAACTGCAAATCGATATGCATTTTTGCTATTTGGTTATGACCCGCACAGCACCTAAAAACCCAACATAAAGAAAGTTTTAGAAAAAAAAACTCCAATACAAAATTAATTGCCGCCCGCTGCTGCGAGTCAAAATGATTGTTTTAACCTAGAGTACAGATAAACCAAATGGCACAAGTGTAAATCGATCTGCGTTTTTTTTTTGCCTAGACTATCCACTACTTGTGCAGTACACGTACGACATATTATATACCAACTCATTTCTTAACAATTCACGTACAACTCCGATGAATATCTGACAATGGATCGTTCGACATATGGATGTTATCCGTTACCAGAAAATTGGTTCCTTTCACAAAATAGGTATAATATTTGTTTCTGTTACGACAATACAATATAATTTTTCACATAAAGAGGGTTAATTTTTACAATCAAGTGTAAATGTAATATTTTATAGACAGATAAATGTTCGTATGACCGTTAATGTCAGATAATGTTGCGGCATTACTTTTTTACGTCGTTATGCAAAATAATATTTATTTATTTATTTTAGGAAACTCAACAGCTAAATACATCACTACATAGTATAAAATAAAGTCACTTTTCGCCGTCCCTATGTCCCTATGTATGCTTAGATCTTTAAAACTACACAACGGATTTTGATGCGGTTTTTTTTAATAGATAGAGTAATTAATGAGGAAGGTTTTTAGATAAAATACATGCATAATACAGCCGTGCGAAGCCGGGACAGTACAACAATAGAAAGCCAATTACAGAGTTTCACGCATATAAAACATAAAAAGTAAACGGAATTTTGAATATATTGACAATAACGATAATTCTACTAGCTATGATAATTTTTATGCAATTTCTAAATGGTATTACTTATGAAGAAACTACTTGCATTGACATTTATTATGGAAACGTCGTAAAAGCGTTTCCCTGGACTTTGGAACCACTCGCGAAGTTCTTACTCAGGCACGGTACGGAGATGAGCAAAACTAAGTAGAACTTTTCCCAGGTCGCCGCGTATAAAAAGAATTTTTAAACATACTCCACATTTCAACTTAACAAACAACGTTTTCAACTCTCGAGTTTCGATACCGATGCGACAAGCTTTAAGGAAATAGATTACATCGTATCTGCGAAGAATCAAACAAGTTTCGATAACGTTCCTTGACTTTGTATTTTTAAGATACTTTACTTTTTTTTACTGATTTCGAGGGTTTATTTGTGATGTGTATGTATGTTTTTATTTTATTTTATTTATGTAATTTATTTCGAGGGTCACGTGCACTATGTATAGAGGTTCATTGGTGGTTTTTTTTAAACTTATTTTACACTATTTTACAAGATCTATACCTACGTCAGTCATAGCAAGTAAAAAAAGTCAGCGTTTATAGCGTAAAGTAGCGTTCATTTGACGACCCAGTTGACACAATGGTCACCATGCCGGACTGCCAAACACAGGGTTGCGGGTTCGATTCCCGTCTCAGACATGTATTTAAGCTTAGATATTTAGATTATCTGTGGTCTGGTTGTTTCTATGTATATACAAAAAAAAGTATTTAAGTAGTATATCCGTTGTCTAGCACCCAAAACACAAGTCTAGTTACTTAGCTTGGGCCTAGATGGCGAGGTGTGGAATGTCCTGTAATATTTATTTATTTATAGCGGTTAGGCAGTTAGACGCCATGGGTAGCGTAGAGTCAATATTATTAAAGTAAAGCGGTGACCATTTTGAAAATACTGTACCGTGAAATTAACAAGTAAGTATGATAAAATGTTTTAAACAATATAGGGAAGAAAGATGTACAAGGAAAGCAATAAATTATGTAAAGATTTTATACGAGGCAACAGTTAAGACACGGCACACACAAAGATCGTAATTCACAGTGGGTGGGGAGGAAAGATAACAAGGAACAACGAGATGTATTTAATAGGTACAGGTGTACAGAGAAGCGAGCTCGATGTGTGAGCCACATCGTAGATAAACACGAGATCCCCCGCGCACTTCGTTCCACGCGCACTTCTGATAACCGCATATATCGTAAAACTTTACTTACCGCCTCGCTCCAATTTGTCTTCGCGAGTTCTCAAATAAGATATGACGATAACTTTCACTTGTTACCCTCAACACAAAACTGACGCAAGAATTAACGTTCACTAACGCACTAATTGTATTGACAGTGATGTATAAGGACAACCGAGTTTTATTGGTCGTTTTACTTCTACTATCTTTACTTACAAAAGAATAACGTAACTAAGATTTGTTTCATTCATTCACATCAATCGTGATTTATTTGGTCCATATATAATAAACACAAAGTATAGCAAAGTATGAGTTAAGTAGATTGTATAGGTGAACTTTATCATCTCTAAAACAATTTCTATAATATGACTAAAGTAGGCAAGTTTGAGGACCAATATGATTATTTATTTATAAAGACTAAATTATAACACCATAAAAGTTTAAACCAAATCGATATCATAACTAAAAATTAAAAATAATTAAAATGATTACCTAAGAATTCATCTAAAAACCTAACAACTATTGATTTTTTGACGTGACAACGTTTTATAAATTGGTTTGCCGGGTGACACTTCAAGAAACTGCGTTACGCTCCGCTGACGTTATGCGCTCACAATGAGAGCGAGTGAGAGGCACGCGGGCATGGTTAGCCCGCCTAAGAGCGAGAGAGACAGACATAAAAAGTGAAAGGCACGCGTCCCTTCCACTCGAGCACAGTTGTTGTCACGTAAAACTTTCGCCCGTATACCGACTTTACAGGCAACCAGTTTTTTTAAATAATTTTGACTTTTAATCAAGCTATGGGCCGCTTCTGATTATGGCTACAAGTATAGTTTAATTTACATTTTCGGGGAATATATTGCTAACAACACCATTTCGTTAGAGACTGGTTACTTGAATTTACTTTGTAAAAATATCTTGTGGTATAATATTAATAGGGGAAGGTTGCGACCATCGAACCCCCTAACTTCCCACCTTATACCAGAACAAAATATTGATAGGAGAGAATGATTAGGTATATTGAATAGGAAAAGAATAGGTATTTAGGTATATCACTTTTTTAAACTAAATTTACATTCGACTTATCTTTTTTTATATAGAAATTGTCTATTATTTTATATCAAAGCTTTCTTTTAGTCAAATATGAATATAGAGATACATAAATCAAGATGTTCAAAAACAATATATTAGATTTGGGTAAGTACAACAACACTAAATAGACATTAGATGCAAATGGACGTACTTTTTGAAAAAGTTATCGAGTTGTGCATAGCATAGTTTTGGAAATACGTCTGTGGTCAAAACAAAGCAAGTCCACCTGATCGCTACTTCCCCTAAATGGGTCAGCTGCCTCCTAAAAAGGAAGTGTTTAACTCCAAGAGAGCTTAACATAGAACTTTATTTTTACGTTACATTTTTGCCAAGGGTTTTATTATAGGTAATTTAATATTTGAATTTTATCTGCATTAATTTAGTGTAATAACACAGAAGTGCTTTCCCGGCCGGTGAGGTATTTCCCATGGCCCCAGAGTAATTACACGCCGCAGCTCAGAGCTCACAAAGGCCAAAGAGCCGAGCGCTGACGCCCGCTATCTGCCCTCACTTCAATTAAATATATTTAACCGTTCTATATATTTCTATTATATTGTATCTACTTCGCAATGATAATGTCTGAATACTTTGAATAGAGATGTAAACTTATATGTGAATTTTAAGTAATCTATCTAAACAGGGTTATTGGAAATTATACTAGCAAGCCGTTGAGGGCTACTTCTGCGCACCTTAACAAACAACTTTTGTTCTACGATTTTTGGAAATTCGAAAAAAAATCAAAATTTTGAGGTTATGTAAATTCGAAAAACAGCTAACTTTTTAAAACAAAGGTCATTCTGACTAAGAACAGTAGATAAAACTTAAAAAATAAGTAAAATTTTAAGGTTATTGACCTCTGTGTAAGGAACAGCTGATCTTCAGGTAAACCTAACCTCAAAATTTTCGAAAAAATGTTCGAATTTCCAAAAGTCGTATAACAAAAGTCGTTTGTTAAGGTGGACAGAAGTAGCCCTCAACGGCTTGCTATTCTAGTTACCAATAACCATGTATAAATATTTAAATCAATTGCTGTTCGTTTGTCTCGCTAAAATTCGAGAACGACTCGGCTGGTCCAATTTAGATGATTTCGGTTTTGAAATGTTTGTGGTAGCCCAGGGAAGGTTTTAACGGTGAGAAATATCGGACTTACGCGGGTGTAACCGCGGGGCGCAGCTAGTTGTATATAAATCTTACTCGAAAAGCTTTTGAAAGTTATTATGTTGAAACTTATAAGCTGCAATAAGTGAACGAGGAATATCTTCAGTTTTAAAAGTAGTAAATAGACATTGAGAGAGCAAATAAGTCGCTATAGATTAGGGCGCACTCTAAATTGATCTGTTTCTATTGAAGGGCGGTTTCGTTACGTTTTTGTAAATAACTTAAATTAAGTATCATTTTGTTTTTAGACTAACGTTTTTAATAAAAATGGGATATTTACAATGTTTTTAGGGTTTCGTAGCCAAATTGCAAAAAACAGGGTTCCGTAGCCAAATGGCAAAAAACGGAACCCTTATAGATTCCTCATGTCTGTCTGTCTGCCGTATGTCACAGCCACTTTTTTCCGAAACTAAAAGAACTATACTATTGAAACTTGGTAAGTAGATGTATTCTTAAGGTTCCCCATACTTAGAACTGAAACTAAAAAAAAATTAACACTGTTGTACAGAAGTGAGTATCGTAGTTTGGCCGTTTGCACAGAGATGGCGCTGTTTTCAATATTGCATAGTAGAAGCACAATAACTGTTAAAATCTCATCTGTCAAAATCTCATCTGTCGCGAGAACGGCTGAAAATGCTCACCTACAAAAGTGCCCAACGCGCCATAAGAAGTTTTCACTTCAAAAAACATCAAACCCATACATGTGGGATATCTATGGATAGTTCTTCAAAAATGATATCGAGGTTTATAATATAATTTTTTTCTAAACTGGATAGTTTACGCGAGAGACACTTCCAAAGTGGTAAAAAGTGTGTCCCCCCCTATAACTTTTAAAATAAGAGAATGATGAAACTAAAAAAAATATATGATATACATTACCATACTTCCACCCAAAATTGGTTTGAACGAGATCTGGTAAGTAGATTTTTTTGATACGTCATAAATCGTAAACCGCCATTTACCCTTCATTCATGTATTTTTACCACTAGCGCCATCTTCTTTTTTGCATTTGTTTTTGCGTCGGGGTTAAAAACAGAATACAGTGGTACGGAACCCTTCGTGCGCGAGTTCGACTCGCACTTGGCCGGTTTTTTACTTTTATTTTGATGAACCTTATATTTCGACAATATAACAACAGTTCCGTAAATATAACGTTTTTAGGGTTTTAAGTTTCGTAGTGTGTAATGTATACATGTGCTTCTATTGCATAGAAGAGTATCATGTCTGCGACGTGCATTTAGTATGACAACATCTGAAGGTGTTCCACACCCGCCGCTGCTGCCCTAATAAAGCCGTAACGAACCGTGGAATGGGAAAACCAACAACGGCGCGCACCGGCGCAGCTGTTGCTATTGTCATCATCACTATAAGGAGGGCATTTCGAAACATTACGCTCTTTCCTCACAATATTACTTTTAATACACAGAGATTTTCATTAAGCTCTCCTTTAGTATTTTGTGTAAAAGTTTAACATCTTCTAAGATAATTTAGAATTTCGAAAAGGAAAAGAGCTTATAATAGCTTTTCATAATCGTTGCTAACTGAAAGTTAATTAAGCTCCCGAAACTTTTTGTGAAAAGTATTTTAATTACTGACACCTCTTAGATAGATGAACTCAATATTAAACACAACATTTACGAATAATATCGTTATTCGTATTGAACATACTTTTTACGCAATTTGTGGTATTTATACGTTTATATGAAAAACAGTATTCTGGTACAGACAAACTAAATAATAAAGTAGGTAAGCGAGCGATGTGCAAATTGCACAAATATAACAAATGAGTTTAATCAGTCTTGGTACCACAGATGCGATGGCGCGCGGGGGCGGGCGGCATGGCGGCGGCGAGCGTTGGTTGGAAGTGTAAACGAGCGTATTGGGAATAGCCAAAAAGCAGATTCAGATCACGGCGCGGTATGTTAACCAGCGCACGAGTTCGATATTCCAGTGATGGCACCCGCGCCGCGCCGCGCCGCCGCACTCCGTACTTATAATCTAATATTCGCAATTTACGAGGATCGTAGAAGGGTCCCGCTGGGAACCATAGCACTGTCATCGCGTGGCCGTACCTGCCTCCTGCACTTACCCTACGTTACGGTTCACTATGTTCGCTCGCTGTTGACTGCTATATATATACCCTAGTCCTACCCACATTGTATCTACAGTTTTAAGACAACATATTGAATTAGTTATAAAAGTTATAGTAGGTAATAAGTACTATTTGTTTAGATAGGTATTACAGTTAATAAAAATTACTAATATTTATTTAAAGCAAAACGATTTTCACCCATTTTTTGGCTCTTTTATAAGCGAAGTAAAATGTTATATGGAATCTATAGGCGAATATTCACAAGAATTTAGAACCTAAGGACTAAATTAATTACATGAATACAAAAACAAGTTTGAATATTATACACAACAACAGGTACAGTCTGCTGTATAATTGCAGCCCTCGGTAGAGTTCGAAAATTACTATTATTGGAATGATTGCATTCTATTAATTTTTGTTTGATTAATTGATGAGTAAGAAGACTTTAAACTTCACCTAAAGCCGAATCTTGCTCGTGTTGACAACATTCTTATTACAGCCGTTTTGGAGCTCTACGGTGGGTCTGCAATTATGCAGCCGACCGTACATTACATTCAATATATCTATCAGAATGTCTACTTTATGGAACCTTTATAGATAATTCATAAGATGAATGATGTTAGGGAAGAGAACTATTACTTAATGTACCAGCAGCCATTGTATGGCAAGCCCCGCGAGAGCTCCAACACACAAAGTCTTTCCCGGATCTCGTCACACTTAGGTAAATCTTCAATATCCGCCACTACGTCGGATCTATGAAAGCCATATATTCAATAACTATTATAGCATAGTCTCCCCCCCCCCACCTCCTTACCCCATAATACTAAGATTATAAAAGTCCTCGAAAGCAAAAAAGACTTGGCTACTAATTATATAGGTAAGTAGAAGAGGATTTACTATAAAAATTATCCCCCTTATTCCAAAACGAGGTTTAAAGATAGTCTGAGATGTGGATTTAAACCTTAGATTTAGACACAGATTTACTCGTGAATTATAGTCTAAACACTATCCCTATAGATTATATGGGAAACTATAGTCTAAACACTATTCCTATGATTATATAGGGATAGTGTTTAGACTATAGTTCACGAGTAAATCTGTGTCTAAATCTAAGGTTTAAATCCACATCTCAGACTATCCTTAAACCTCGTTTTGGAATAAGGGGGTGTGTGTTAAATCAAAGCAAAGGAAAAAATGGATTCGATTTTGTCGTGTTCCACGTGAAAAACTTTTAAAACAGAGACCGGAACATGAATATGAAATGACCTCCGCGGTGCACACAAACAATTCGAGATAACGAGGGAACATTCACGTCCAAATTCAAAATATTCTAAGTAAATGTAAACAACAGCACAATACAATAGAAGGCCGACGGCGACATATTTACTCAAATTTGAATCCGGGACGTGAGGAGTCAGCAGTCTATTACGTGACCGTTAATAGCATTCAGGATGAGCGGGGCCAAAGCGGGGAGCACAGAGTCACTTCTCTGCCCTGAGCCTTGTATAACTGCGAGCTAGGGGCGGAGAAAGATCTATAAATTACGACAACGACAACTCGTTCCGCACCAGATAAAGCCATGCCACAAAACAATGGTCCGGACGAATGCCTTACCCGCGTTACCGCACTCTATCCTACACTCTATCTTTATGAACTGTTTACTGGACGGTTTCTGATATTATGAATTGTACCTACACTTGTCGTCTTATTGTCTCACTTCTCTTTTGTTTACTATTACATAAATTTCAAAGATATTTTATCATTATTTATTTATGGTGTGGTTTAAAATCCTCTTTTGCGAGAACGTCCTTAGAGGATAAATACTTTTCTGTAACTCGCTACTATTCCCAAATTTGTTTCAGAATTCGTGTTCAAAGGCGAACGTTTCTGAACTTCCAATAATTTAATAAAGAAAGTTTGGAAACGTACGTGGCTGGCAGCTCGCCGCAAAAAGCCGAAAACTTCGATTCAATTAAAACACAAAGTTGGAAGAAGTAACGAGAGCTGCCAACATTGTACGCTCGCTGTGGTAACGCATCAATAAATGTATGCTTATTGTGTACATAACCTATCCACTTTAGTAGCTTCCCAACTATAAGATTGTGGTGCAGTGCCAATTGTCTTAAGCCGTCTAGGTACAATAATATTATATATACGATTTTACAAGTATAATTAAAGCAACACTATTCATATTAAAATATCACATGAGCAATTTTTTAGGAAAAAAATAAAGATTTCTTTTTTTCTCGTGCCGCAATTACCCTTACAAAATATGCCAAACAACAAAGAAAAAAGAATACAAATTGGTAATTTTGTCGTCAATTAAACATCACGCTGCCTAGAAGAGTTTGGACAGATTTTATGACTTAAAAAGGTGTCGGGTCCAGTGGGGCTCGGCCGCGTAGCCTGCAAAAGTCGCTGGTAGGGAGTAAGGGGTGACGAGCATTGTTATGCAAATTGAGGTCGTTATTTCGCTACGAGTGAGGAAAGAGCGCGACAGCGGCCGCCCTGGAAGCGAGCTCCCCGCCGGGGCGCGGGTGCCCAGCTAGCGCGGCGAGCGGCGGCGCGCGGCGCTCAGCGCCCGCACTCCGTTTCCCGGAAGACGCTTTGCATAATTGGTAATACAAGTAGGTACCTGGCCGCTGCCGTTCCTACTAGCTACGTATGTATATTGTACAGTCTGCATTCGGACGACTAAATATTATGTTATGCAAATAATAACGAGACACATACGGTCACAACAAAACCATATAACTAAGTGGCATAATATCAAACAAAACTAAACATAATAGACACTCCACAATCCAATCCGATGGCTTGGGTAAAAAGAATTTATAAATAAACCTGTAGTTTTAGAGAAAATCCTTTTTCAGGTAAAACGAAAATGGCAAAAAGACCGTAAGATCATATTTCATAGCCTAGTCGAATGAATTTTTCTTCGTAGTTATGCTAAAATTACAAAAGTTGCGACCATCATATTCATATTTTCAGCCGAATTATCCAATATAATAAGTTTAAAAAGAGTAAGAGACGAGTTTTAAAAGGAAAAGTTGTGCGAAAGCACGTAATGGCTCATCCCGCTCACGATTCCTGTGCCCGAGGCGGAACAGGCGGACCGGCAGCGTCAAATAAGTTTCTAATTGCTTATATTACCAAGTTATATTCTCTCGTGGAAGTAATTAAGTCGGAAAGTTCAAAACCGCATTCACACATTAAGAAGAGGTAATATCTTTGTTGCAAAAACATTTTTATAAACGTGAGTTACATGAAACATTTAATAAGATTTGTTACGTAATCTCGTGAAGTTTTGAAATAAAACTAAAATGCATCGACGTAGAAGTCGTGAAAGCTACTCTAACATTTTATAAGGCTCTAGAAAAGGTGACAAAATGGTCGCTAGTGTGGTGTCTGGTTGCGGTGTAATAAAAGTATCGTACACGTGGTATGCGATACGAAATTCACGAACCGTCACTTGTATTTATAGGTATCTATAGCTACATACATGCTGACATGCTGCAAATGTGAATTACGACTAGGTAGTATACCTATACGAATGTTTATCATGATTACGAAACAAACATTTTATGTGTGCTTTCGGAAACACTTTATTGGTCGTTGGCATATTGATACAAAATATTATTATCAGATGCCAGAAAAACCAACATCTAAAAACGTTTCGGTAGTAATATTTTCAATAATACTTAAGTACAGTTAGAGTTTCATTACCTTTCAGAATTAAAAAAAGAAAAGTTACTTCAATGGGATACGTACCAAAGTACCTAGTAACTGCTCTATCTACTAAAAGCAGAAAAGAAAAATACACAAAACGAAATTTAGAAAGCAATACTGATCTAAAGCTTTAGAAGAAATAAATTAGGTGCGCTTATTTACAAAGCTTTGACTTTGCTGTAAAACGAGATACCAAACAGTGAAAATATTTGAACAAACTTTGGAGCGTCTTCTACGAAGTCAATACAAAAACTCTTCTCTAAAACGAGTTGTATAAAAAGAGAATAATGTAACACGTTACTGGAGTGGGCGCAAATTCTTAAATTCAGCAGAAATGAAGGAAATGTGCACGCCATTCTTTGCTTTCAAGTTGGTAATAACGTAGTGGTTATGGAGCGTGTTTGTGGCGTTGCCGTAGCAGTAAATTAAGTAGCTGGAGGAACGTTAAGTTCACCGGTAGCTATCTAACACGGGCATCATTCGGTAGCCACCGGTACGGGCGAGCCGCGCCGCGGTGCGGGCGTGTGGCATCGCTGCAACTAACGGCGAAACCTTTTACCATCGTAAGTGCTTTTATATCACTTCAGCGAACAGTTTAAACACATACCACGCCTACAACACCTCTACTCTCACTGAAGAAATTCACACTTATATTATAGTAAACAACAATGTAAGAAGATCTTATATTACTCAATAAACAAATTCACTGTTTTATCAAACTGTCGAAAATTTTAACAATTAAAATTAGAAACAACAGCCAACACGTTTACTTAAATAACCTTCCTAAAAGAAAAACAATTTCTACAAAGAAAATAAAGGAGCTCTGCTTAAATTTAGTGTATCGGTCTGTGAGTGTTTACGAGGCGGGCTCGTGAAATAAACAAACCGACAGTAAAGCACAAAGGCCAGGGTACTCGGAAACGGCTACCCATTCACTATTTCATCACTCTTTACATAAGAATGCAGATATAAATAAATTGAATAAAATAATGAAGAAGGAACTTATATACTACATACTTGCTTATTACTGCCATGCATACGTGAATTGGGAATTCAAAAAGAAGCTATTTATATACCTACGAACATAACTTGGACCTTAGTGGTTAAGTAAGAAAGAAAATAGTCAAATATTTGAGCCAGTAGCGACTCTGTCTGAGGTAGAAAGGTAGGTAAAACTAGTTGTAAAGGGTAGTAATGGACACAATAGAGTGTGAGTTTGTGGTAAGGGGGCTGTGGCGACGGCCGCCCGGTCGGTGCCAGCTTTCAGTGGGAATTGCTGCGAAAAGGCAAAGTTACGCGCCCGAAACTACTCCCAACACATGTGGAAACGAGGTCACACTCTGTCAATAACGCAAAGCAAATAAACGTGTTACCGTCCATTCAATTACAGACAAAAACACACCTTACAGGTATATTTAATAAAAACATGCAGCATCCTAGGAGGGACAATTTCAAAAAAGGAATAGTAAAGTCAATTGCAAGAAAACGTATGTTAGTAAAACATTCTGTGTATTCAGTGTAAAATTTACGTAGGAATAGTATAGCTACTAACAACTAACATTATAGGTTTTCCTGAAATAAAGAGGAATGACAGAGAAAAGAGTGGAGGCTCGGGTGTGCTCTGCAACCGAGCGAGGGCGGCACAAATTAAAACATTAACAATAGGTAATCCTCACGTGGCTAACGAGCGAGCCGTGCCATTAACGCCCGCCTATGAAACTGAATTATTATTGTTATAGTGTCCCACACCCCTACTTACATAAGTCATTATTGGATTAAAAATATCATTCGGAACAATGACAATGCGAGGTATATTCACTGTAGATATATATCTTTAGAGATAGAAGAGAGCTATGCTACAAAAAGTTTACGACACGACTCATTTGGACATAAACTATCAGAAAAAAAACTATTGTATTGAATCTGTTTTATTGGTGGTCCATATTCGAAGATACATAAAATAGTTTATTTAGAAACTGGTTGAAACTAATCAAACAGAAAAGGAAAATAGAAGATGAAGAAAATTTTTAGTATTTCCATAAAAACCGAGAGTCGGGAGACGGGCGGCGCTAATGAGAGAGCATAAAGCGTGACGTCGTAAAGCTAGCGCATTAAACGCCGCTGCCAGAAGCTGCCCGTAATCTATTCGTAGCTATTTTAATTAGCATCGTAGTAATAATAAAGCGAGGGCGAAGTTTTTGTGGCATCACGGTAGGTATACGTTTCCCGAGGCATGAGCCGCCTGCCCGCCGCCGTCGTCGCCGACGCGCAAACCATCGTCCGGCTCTTTCTCGGTAGGGGAATACTTAAACCAACTTTTCGCTCACTAAACTTGGACTTCAAATTACTAATGGAAATTATACCCCACATACCTACGTGTTCCTAGATAGAACCTAATGTACATTAAATTTGTACCCTACATGTTTGTACAAAACACATTATTTCTGGAAAACTAATGTTTATGTATGAACAAAAATACACCAGTCGTGTCTTATCTTGCCTCATATATTTTTTCCGGATTTCACGCTAATGTAACAGCATGATTTACTTATTACATTTCAGCGTCAAAATGATAAAGTATTTTTTGAAAATAAAAAAATAAAGTCTCTACTTTTTTACACATCTTTGATAATAATAATGATGACAAGAAAAACAGACAGTATGTACAGTCGGCTGCATAATTGCAGCCCTCGGTATAGTTCTAAAATTACTATTATTGGAATGCTTTCAATCTAATAATTTTTGTTTGATAAATTCATGAGTTAGAAGGCTTAAAACTTCAACTAAAGCAGATGTCTGGAATCTTACTTGTGTTGAAAACATTCTTATAACAGCCGTTTTGGAGCTATAAGGTGTGTCTGCAATTATGCAGCCGACCGTACTTAGTTAGAAAGGATGAAACAAAAACATTTGAAGCACTATTCAAATAACAACAAAAACAACATAAACTGTTATCGTAACTGCATAGCAGCGGGTAAACCAACGTGCCGTACCAAGAGGTTGGACATTAAAGTGGAACGTATCTCTGTAAAGTAAATCTGCTCGGGCACGAGCCAGGACAGCCTCACAATCGTAGGTACCTACCTACTTCTTGTTTTATGCATCGCTGGTTTCCACGAGAGGCTTAACGACAACTTTGAATTATATAAAATACATACTAATATTATTTTGTATAAGTTCAACTTTTACTTACCTGTAGGTAAGTAACAATATAATCTTCATTGATTTTGATACAAAAAGTCCTTCATCTAAAACAGTCTCAAGATCCTCTTATACAATTTTCTGTTTAGAAGCTTTGTAACGTTTCAAAGAGTCTTGTCGCGCTATAGCTAAGAACAGAGACAAGACAACCGTGTCTTCAATTTAATTAATGTGTGTTACAAGAACAGAGCAACAAAGCTTATTTAAAGAAAAGTTTCTCCGGCACATTTAACGCTCATTTATTTAATAGAAAAGCACGGTTGGAACGTAAACTGCGAGATAGTGTCGTGCAAAGGGAAAAGGGGCCGAACCTTACCAGCAGAGCACTGTCCCCGAGGACGGCATTACATTTCGCTATAAATTTCATCCGCAGCCGGTCCTGAACATAATTCTACTAGCGATTCTTTTATATAAAATGCTTTTGTTTTCAGTTTCAAATAGGTGTTTCTTCTGATCGGAAGGACAGCCTGTGAAGCTTGATATTAAAAAAGTTATTCTTGGACCGAGCGAAGACTCCATTGCAATTAAAAAGCTACGTCCGGATCTCGATTCGAGGTAATAGGTACAATACCAAGTACGACTTAAGATTTGTTTTTAAGACGTTTTATGATAATTTTATGATTCCAAATGAATATTTTTTTTGACTTTGATTATCAATTATTATGAATCATTCTTTTTAATTTCGAAGACATAAGATTGAAATCCTATACTATCCTACTTCCTACTTATAAATGTGAAAGTTCTTAGTTCTTGAAGGTTTATAATAAAGTCCTACTAATATTATAAACCTTCACGCAAGAACAACTGGACCGATTGCGATGAAACTCGGTATCTATAGATAGCTGGATACGTGGATTAACACATAGGCTACTTTTTATCCCGATATTCTTCACGGGATCGGGACTTACGCGGGTGAAACCACGGGGCGCAGCTAGTATATTATAAAATACTTCTATGAACTGATTGATATAGATTTTATATCTTCGTTATAGGTAGTCTCCATCTCTAGAATAACAGAAAAAACGTGAAATACAACTCAACGAAATAAATTCCTTCGCTCATGTACATTTTGAATAGAGAAACTACAAACATAAAGCTTTCTAAAACTAGCCAAACAACTGAGCGTAAGGTAAATGTGCCATATAAAAGCGGACATGGAACATTTGTACGGCATAATGTCGTTTGGCAGGTCAGGTGGCAAACGTTGAAAGCGCTGAAAGCGTTCATAAATTCACTCGAGACGAAACAGTGCAGGGCCCAGCTGGCGCAGCGCTGCCCTCTCAAAGCCTACTCGTACGTATAACTACTAACTTCGACATTACCATTAGTCTCTCTATGTACTGTACTCTAGTTTGTCCACTGCTTCCTTGCTTTTCTAGTCGCCTATATACCTACGCTGTTGAATGCAAGCAATATTGATTGGAAACTAAGTATTCAAATAGAGAGAATCATACAAACAGACAACAGACGTTTTATGTTGAACTTTAAGGAGTTAACGTGACGAAAAGCATCTATTTTATTATACCTATAGTAGGTTTGTACGCGATCAAAGCTCGTAGGAAATTGCGACGTGTGTGCGGGTAGAGGCAGTCTACTAACGAAGTAAACAATCGACACAGACAATTCACGTCCGACGCCCGGGCTAACAGAACTAGCTCCAAGACAAAGGGCTGATGAATCTGATTATTTTGTTTTACTGCTCCTCTACGCTATGAAATCTAAACAAACATTACAATGCGAATCATACCCGGATATTGTATCACGTACGGCAAGGTAATTCAACTTATGTGAAGTGCGCATCGTATAGATACTTGAATGATGTTAGAGAGATAACTACCAACGTTAAATAAAATAAGAATGCTCTGACTGCACTATTAGATTTTTTTTAGAATACGGTAAAATTAAATGATTAAACAAAACTTTTAGTGTCATGTTCAAACGCCCCCGGAATTTCGAATTTCCCGGTAAAGGCATCTCGCAACTCTTATAGAGTAGGTACGATAATAAATTATTTGCGCAGTTCAAAGTATGTTTATCTTATGGACCCAGTGATTAATTCGGGCATTATGTATAATGTCCGAATTATTCACTTGGTCCATAACATATATGGGCAAAGTGATTAATTATCATCTAAACTTTAATATTAATCACACTGTCTGGGCATTATGAATATTGCTACCTGGTCGTTGGGCAATGTGATTATAGAGATAGCTTGTATGGGGTAAAGAGCTCCTATAAACGCTATTTTTTAACAATGTGAACTTAAACGCTCGCTTTGCTCGCGCGTGCTTTGTCACAATATCTAACCTAACCTAACCTACCTTTCTGGCACCTAATTACCTTTTTTATTTGAGTGGGAATGGGGAAAATAGTGTACCCGTTCACTACACGGCGCTCATTTTGTTTTAGTTTTTTTTTTGTTTAGTTTTGCATTTAAAGCCAATACAGAGAACACGAAGGTTAAAGCATCTAAAAATAAAGAATTGTTTTGTTATTTGTATTTCAAATGTTTATTTAATGTCTTAAATAGAAGAAAAAGTAATAAAACATGTATATTTATTACTCTGCTCAATAGATGACAGGCATTATGTATAATGCCCGGGCAATATGATTATTTCAGCAGTTATAATCACATTGCACTCTCATATTGGTCATTATTCATAATGCCCGGGCATTATGTATAATGAAATGACCAATTAATCACTTGGTCCATAACATAATATATACTCTATATAGTAGATTCGAACCGGATGCCAAGCGTACGCTTGAAGCTGCCAGAATGGGTTCCCTGTGCTCTCTATAACCCACCAACCAACACAATACAACATGCCACGTCAGCTGCATTCTACTCCACTTGCCCTACCACCTAAAAACATTATCCTGACGAATTTCTTCCAATTTATTACTACGGAAACGAAAAATGTCATGTTCAGTCGCCGTGTGACTGTCGAAAAACAGAAATTCCAACATAGAGAACAATAAGAACCATGACTTTCAAAATGGCGACTAAAGAAAATAAGGATGACAGCGCCGACGTTGAATGTGGAAGGAAAGTTTGATGATATATTATCGCAGCCAACAATTCGAAGGATATCTCGGTAGAGAAGAATAAGAAACGCAGTATATTGCGTTATTTACGACTACATTATTCCAAGGAACTATACTTAAACTGGCAACACATATATCCCAATCAGAATCATACCCTGTGATCATACCAAAAGCCCTGGTCTTCCGGGGATCAATGTTAAACACGAAGTCATCTGTTTTGTAGTGTTTTACTCTACCAAAGAAAGACCATTTCCATTCAAAAGCACCAACAATAATTCGAAAATTGTTATTGGCGCTTGCATTTAGATGGTACAACGTTTGCAATTTGCACATTTCATTAGTGCACTTACTATGTGATATATTCGAACAATACTATTTATCGATTGATTTTCTAAAGCATTACAGCTAGTTTCTGAAATGTGAAACATTACCTAGTAACATTAAAGATAGATTTTTATCAAGGGAACCAAGTTGCAGCCGTTTCAGGGACATAAAACCTTACTTAGCGAGCCACAAATCCTCGTAACGCCAAGCCGAGATAAAACACTAAGCTCGAGGCACAACGAGAGGCCACGTTAAAAAATTTCACCTGAGGGTCGGCCGCGCCCGCACCGAGCGCTCAGCTATGTATGCCACTAGATATTACTCACACGTGAATTATGTCATTTTATAATGAAACTCCGGATAACTTACAGCCTTTTTCTACCACAAGTTACATTAGAACGTACGAGAACTTACGGTTGAAGCTAACGACTGAAATTTAATATGAAATGGTAGATAATATATAATGGTTGATGATGTATTAATTAATGCTATATCTTAGATATAATTTAATGAACAAATAAGCATTGTTTACCAAAATATGCATACCTACTAAATAAATACGAGTATGTAGGTAGGTATCGCTCATTCGAGAGAGAGTGCTTTTCAGTTGTTCAAACGAAGTTGTGTGGAAGCGAACGGAGCTCAGCATCCGAGATCAGCAAACAGAGAAGAGTAATAAAGCCATTAATTCCGCTTTACGTGCAAATAACATAAATCAGAGTGTACGCCTCGCGTACCGCACCACCGCCGCCGCCGCCGCCCGCGCCGCATCGCCCGCCCGCAAGACCGCTCCGAGCAGCACGCAGCGAAGCCCTGCCTAAATTAAGCGCCTGTCATACGTCCTCCTTTAGACATAATCGCACACCGGCAATGCTGATTACAATTTCACTAAGCGCGATTTCATTTACGTAAAAATAAAAAGTAATAGTTTAGTGTGAACGGTTCCTGTTTTAATTAATATTCGATATGTTAAACAGGGTTGTCCTGGTAATTGGGCGGAATTACAAACACTGGCTCATGATCGTGGGCTTACACTTTGATTAGTAGTGTTACATTAAATTCCCATTATTAACAACGAAGATACACGTTTGCGCTTGTATAAATAAAGCGATTATATATTAAACTAGCTGCGCTTTCACCCGCGTAACTCCCGATCCCGTGGGAATACTGGGATAAATTAAGATGTAAGCTATCCTATCTTTCAAGTTGGATCAAACTGCACACGGTGTGCAAAGATTAAAATCGGTTACGTAGTTTAACGTGACCCGTAATTTATTTAAACATATTAGAAAATTAGGAGTAAGAGTAATAATAAGAATACCTTTTAAAGGTCTTTGAATCCAACCCTATTTATCTTTCTAAGATAAAAATAAACGTAGCATTAATTTGTATAAAACAATAAAAGCAGTTTATTTGTTGGAGCAGATAAATGTATTCTCAAGTGTTCCTTCAAATCAGCACAATATTTTAGACCAGTATTAGAACGACTACAGACGCCTTCTCAACGCATATAAGCCGCGGGCGAGAAAAGGGGTCGGATTTACGTAAAAAAAAAAGCTCCGAAAACGAGTCCCTTTAAAGTTTATGGCTTTCTGCCCAGCGCGAGTTCGTTCCTGAACAAAACCATTTTATTTTATCTTTTTGTTTTTATTCCACCTTTAGAAGTTAGCAGAGATTAAAAGAGTCGTTAAAAGAAAAAGTGGAATTTCGTTGCCGATGAAGAACATTATATTCGCAACAGGAACGATAAAACAACTAATGTATTTCGGACCATTACCTTAGACTCGGTCGCTTTAAAGGGGAACGGAATGCATTCCATAGAGCAATAACAAGGAAAATATTATTGGCGATGTCTCGGGCTTGCCCGCCAGCGCCGCGCCTCGCCGCCCGGTCCGTCTCGTTCCGAGGATTAACGAAAATTAGATTTCAATAAGACGCTTGAGTCGAGCGAGGAACAAATCCAACTCGGAGTTCGGAGCCGGGTAATGCGGAGACGGTCACGCTCCACCTTCTAAATGCAATGTCAGCAAGTTGGGACCCGCGCGCCTCGCTTACATTTACCTCTTTATAATATTAGTATAGATTACGGAACTCAACGACGACGACGCGGACGATTGAACGGGATAGTAGAGGCAAAGATTTTAATCAAGAAAATACCAATCGTATTATTTAATTACAATCTAGACTATTCTAGACCTTAAGAAGCAAAACTAATAAAAGTAATGACTAAAAAAACAACGAAAATACCGAGGAAGTTACTTATTGCACGAAGGAATGTTTCGAATACGAAAACGTCGCTTACAAAATAAATTATTTCCCCAATTCGGCCATTTCGATTCAAATTGAAAGAGTATCTCTATACTATAGAGATTTCTCTAACCGCTAAGGAAGAGAATACGAATAGGCACATAAACGGAAATGAAATGACTTCATGAACATAATGGAAGAGTCACATCGCGGGTCGCTTTATTAACTACAATGCAACTCCAACTACTTCATCACTTCAATATCACTCATCATCATCCGAGCGATGTTCCCGGTTGCATCCCTCTCAGGAGCCCGGGGTCCGCTTTCCTACTTTTACGCCTCCACTTCGCACGATCTTCGGCATCCTGGTTAGTAAGGCCATTTGCACGCATATCACCCTTTACGACGTCAAGCCAGCACTTCTTGGGTCTACCCAGTCTGCCACGGCCCGGCGGAGGCGCCATGGCAAGACATTTGTTCCCCACGTAACTAGCCGGTTTTCGCAAGACGTGACCCATCACTTCAATATCACTACATAGTATAAAATGAAGTCACTTTTCCCGTCCTTATGCCCCTATGTATGCTTAGATTTTTAAAACTACGCAACGGATTTTGATGCGGTTTTTTTTTAATAGATAGAGTGATTAAAGAGAAAGGTTTTTATATATAATACATGCTTAATACAGCCATGCGAAGCCGGGGCGGGTCGCTAGTAATATTTATTTCATTTACACACTAAACTTCCCACTTTTATGAAAGTAAAACAAACATGGCAACAAGACTGGTAGACTTATACTTATTTTAACAGTAAATATTCGACTGTTTGCTCAATAAGAATATTTTTTAGTACGGATGTAAATTATGGAAGTGATCATTCACGTTTCGAGTAAGCATTACTTATTCATTACATATTCGCACGCCGTTCACGTTCCTTATAGTATAGATAGCTAGCATAACTCTCTCAGGGATGCCGCGTAGGCCAACGAAACAATAGCAGATTATCAAACAAAACGACGTAAATAGTCCTTGGAATAGGAGAAATAGGGCGCGGGTTAAGGGTCCGCAGGATATCCGCATCGCGACTTGAATTCTAGATGAGGCACCGCTTTATTACAGACACGAGTTATTCTTATATTTATAAATTAATGTAATAACAAGTTGGTTATAGGAAGGTATTTAACCACCATTCACAAAAGCGATGTACCATATTTGCTACAGTTTCCTAACTCATAAAAATATCAGCTATGGGAACAAACTCATATAAAGTTCTCCCCGTAGCAGCAATCTATGGTTGAATACATCGTTCAATTGTTGTTCGATAAAGGCGACTAGCCGACAACGTAGTTCTTTGCGTTTAGGTCGTTCACTGAAACTTGAATCCCGCCTGAGACGCTTTGTAAATGTCGACTTTTGTAAAGTGGCCTTTTACCTGCATTCTCTGACAAGAATGCTAGCCACAAAGCGCACTTTTAGAATCGGCTAAGGCTTTCGTAAATGTTTCCGCTCCACTAGAACAACGATGACGTTGTTATTTAACCATGTCGTATAAGTAACTAATATAATCTATACTAATATTATAAAGCTGAAGAGTTTGTTTGTTTGTTTGTTTGTTTGTTTGAACGCGCTAATCTCAGGAACTGCTGGTTCGAATTGAAAAATTATTTTTGTGTTGGATAGTCCATTTATCGAGGAAGGTTATAGGCTACTTTTTATCTCAATATTCCCACGAGATCGGGAGTTACGCGGGTGAAACCGCGGAGCGCAGCTAGTAATATTATAAAGCTAAAGAGTTTTGTTTGTTTGAACGCGTTATTCTCAGGAACTACTAGTTCGAATTAAAAAAATATTTTTGTGTTGGATAGTCCATTTATCGAAGAAGGTGATAGGCTACTTTTTATTTTGATATTCCTACGGGATCGGGACTTACGCGGGTGAAACCGCGGGGCTTAGTGCGTTCAAACAAACAAACAAACTCTTCAGCTTTATAATATGAGTGAGTATAGATAGTATAGATTACAATAGGTTATTTAAAACACTCATTTATACAATATAGGTATTTACTTGAGATATTTCTTGTAAAAAAAACGAGGCTAATAAAAATACAAACCAAAAACAGTTTTTAGAGGCAATAGTAGTAGTGTGACAATTCAATTATCCTTTAGTCAGAGCGGCGCAATCTGGCTGCCTTTCAAAACAAAGACCCAGCTAATAGTATCGCACGAAGGATAAACAGCGCAACATCGAGTTTGTGTTGAAAAAATAAAGGCGCGACGACGCCCGAATAAATGAGAGCGGCGATAAACACGAGGATCCGTTCTGAACAGAGGGTCGATACCGAAATACATTATTCCCCGATCCGAGTGTTCCGATTCAAATTGAAAGAGCACCTCCAACATGAGATTTCTCAGGCGGCGAGTGGGCGCAGAATATAAATCGACGTATAACCAGAAATGGAAGGGCTGTGAATTTCCGTTCCGTGGTGAACGGTCGCGTTCTCCTACCCTTAAAAGATATTAAACGAAAGCTGCATCTTATGTAAAATACAGAAAAAAGCGATACCGCCCGCGTCGTTAAAGTATCTCAGGCTACATTAAAGTATCGCAATTGCCATTGGTTTACTACGGACTAACAATATCGGAACAAAAAACGAACAACTTTCTCGTTGGAAGTACTGTAGCGCAAAAGAAAAGCTCTAATAGGAGTCTCGCTTTAAGTTAAACGCAAATTAGATTTTAATGAGGACCGACGAAGAATATTGACCGTCTCGTCGAAGTATATCTCGTATAACGAACGGTATTATCTACAAACATTCAAATTTTTTTCAAGTACGAAGATAGGTACTCAATTATTCAACAGCATAAAGTAAAAAGAAATTTTATACTTAACAATAGATCAGTCGTATTAATGGAAAGTTTAGTTTTGGAAGGACCTTTTTTTTACTTTTGAAATAAAAAACCTATCAGTCCCTCGTATGTAACAAAACTAAAAAAATATGACTATAGTAAATTTGAGTGAACACAAAGTTATTTTAAGTCGTTGAATATATTTAGGTGTGGGTAAAGTATAAACGGGACATACCCACCACCTCCCTCATCGTGTATTCCGTCCTATTCGCAACACGCCCAGCCGATATTTACGTAACAGACGCCTCTGCTGACTTCTGACACCGTCTTAGCTACGCCGTAACAAAGCGATGTTATATTGACTACACATATAACAAATCTGCACCGTACGCAATTCCGAACGACGACGGAGAAAACCCAATTACCTACATGTACTATTCTTTTGTTGATTCATATGGCAGATATTTCTTACATAACCTACACATGTAGGAAACATGATATTTATTAATAAATTCTATTCAGCGAAATATTTTCTATACGTAACTATGTAGTAACGATTTTTTGTCTGCAAATACGGTGGAGTAGGAGAACGACAATGCTCTAGCTTAATCGGTCAAAGCTTTGTTCCTGAAGCTATGAAGCTCTCTACTGCACATACAATAGGAAGTGAAGCGTAATGAGGTAGGTAGAACAAGGCATTTAGCTCGTAAAAGATGATTCCGAGGATCGCCCGAGGCAGGCGAAGGCGGGCACGGTCCACGAACTCCGCCACTCTAACTTTATTAAGGGCATGGCTTTCGGTGAATCAAGGTGACGCGCTTCACAATGCCCTATTCAAATTTAAATAGCTTTACACCCAATTGCGCCTCAATATGGCACCAGCTACGTCGGATAGTTCGCCGTAGACATAATTAAGCCGAGATAAGCGATAACTAACTCAAAGACGTTGTTCAATTAATTTAATATTAAGAGTTTAAATTTAGATTAATCAAAATGTGTATGTAACGTTTTCTTTATATTATTACACATTTATAATAGAATGAATATTATTAAGCTTTTAAATAAAAACTCGTTTTGACTGGGAAAATGGTCCCAACATTTGAACAACTGAATTAGGTAGGTTAGGTAGAACCTAGTATTGATTATCATCAAGATACTTTCCCAGCAATTTATTTGTTTGCGAGCTATATTGACACGCACACAGACTTAGGGGTGAAACTTATAACTCCCCTCTTTTTAACCGACTTCAAAAAAGGAGGAGGTTCTCAATCCATCGAAGACGGTTCAAACGATCAAGTATTGTACCATTGTAATTGAATTGTTAAATTGTAACCATTGTACTGTATAGGATCTCTATACGTGTTTGGCTTAAGCTTCACGCTCGTCTTATGAAGGTCCGGCAGTGGCCTAATGAAGAATCCCAACTTCCAACATTTATTATTACACATTTAGTAAAAAAAAAGTTTTGTCTCTTATCTATTTAAGTTACCTAGTTAGTTGAATAGAGTTTTTTAAGCCAACATTTTTTTAGATTTTTGTTAGTACAGCTTCTTAATTTTTTGGGGGGGTCATACAATGAATTTGCCACGGGCCTCGAACCGTATAGTTACGCCACTGAGGTCCGGGGCTCCATAGCCCCGTTTTATGGGAAATATAAGATACTTAAGGTGAAAGGGTTCCCGCGCTCTCACCATACAAACGTAGTCGACTGTTTTCTCCCTGGATAATGACACTAGAGCTAATATTTTTGGTGCATAAAACTTATAACTGCCATGACTATGCCCCTATGTTTTGGTTTTTTTCATTTTCTAACTATCATAGAAATTAAGAATAAAAATAAAAATAGGGGCATGGTCATGGCAGTTATAAGTTTTATGCACCAAAAATATTAGCTCTAGTGTCATTATCCAGGGAGAAAACAGTCGACTACGTTTGTAATAGTTTGTATGGAAAGAGCCCCCGGTACCATTTCCTCTTAAAGTAAATACGTAGTTCTAACTAATAATTACAATGCGACTCTATTAAACCTGCACGTAAAACTCTCCCTTCAATTTTCTTATCATTTAAACCATAATTAGGCGCACTAAAGGCTTTGACACGGTGTTATTTTGCATATCTACGAGTATAATAACTGCTGTCTGAGTATTTCATTGAATTTTGTGAGGTAAAGCGGTAAATAATAATGCGAATAAGTTAAAGGTACATTTAGTTCACAAATGTTCACAAAAATATGTTTCAAAAAGACACGTAAAACTAGGATATAAATCACGGCGTGAAAGCTTGCAGCTGAAACGAATATATCATGATATATTACGTTACCTACATGGAGCCATATTTTCTATTCATACAATGCAATAATGCAACGTTAATTTAAGGGTAGAAAGAATATTAAAAATAATACAGTTGGTTGTTTTTAAATATTTGTTTGTAATGAATTGGCTTCTGAAATATTATCTTTATGATTTGGAAGAAATAAATAAATATTGCAAGACATTCCACACATCACCATATAGCCCCAAGCTAAGTAACTAGACTTGTGTTATGGGTGCTAGATAACAGATATACTAAGTACTTATACACTTTTCTTTTGTAAATATATACTTATACATAGACAACCAGACCACAGACAAATATCTAAGCATAAATACTTGTCTGAGGAGGGAATCGAACCCGCAACCCTCGTTTGGCAGTCCGGCATGGTGACCATTGTGCCAACTGGGTCCTCAAATGTTCTCGTGTATAGTTTACGCAAGGACCATGTCGTGTTAATGTTGAGTGTAAACATCAATTAAAGTTCTTGTTAAATTTCCACACTAAATACGTCCAATTTGGGAAGTCCTTACATTAAGCAGACAATATAATCCCTTCAAGTTTGAAGTAGATTTCGGTAAAGGCATCTAACACACGCGTTACCATGAGAACAATGGCGCGCGACAAGTGTAGGGGTACGGTGGCTTCGGCCCGAACAAAGTTTGGCAATTATGGCGACCGCATGTCTGAGAGCGACGCTACACTCATTAACGAGTGAAACTCGACTCGTCTAGATTAAAAGTCCACGAGACGCGGATAAGATACGGATTAATGTTCCACACCAAGCAACGTCTAAACAAATTGCGTAGTTAAGACTTCTCCAATAGTTCAAGAGCCCGGGTTCGAGTACTCAGACTCAACTATGTAATGAATGTTCAACAAAATACCCCTCGTGCAAGTACTAGCTGACTTCAAAAGCTAATTGTTCTCAGTTGTACCTATTCGTGGAACTAAAAACCATAAAGTATTTCTTTGATTAAAATAAATAGTCGTTTCGCTGGGGTCGTGAAACATCGTGAAACAAACAAGACATATCGAACGTTTGATGTATTAGTGAGTTGTGAAAACAATGGATGAAGTTCAGTAAGTAGTTAACGTGAACCGGCCGCGCTTCGCCGACAGCCTCGCTCGCTAACGCTACGAGTTCGAGAACATCTGAACAAATATTGAAGGTTCTTATGATTTCTTCGATAGTTGAAGCGCTCTCAATTTGAACGTTCGCTTCGTTTTGGAAAAATATTTGCACGCAAATATTTCAACGCGCTGCTTAGACCGCCCCCTAGTCGTTAAATTAATTCAATCCCAGTTAACGACTTCGCAGCCAAATACAAATTATGGCGAAACAGATCGTAAACAGCTAATGTATATTTGTAGCCGTATCCGATCCGTGGATCCTTTCCCTTAACGTTAATATCCTTATTTATCCCGTTTAGAGGTGGTAATTATCATTGGTCACTCTCGCCGGGCTAATATCCTTAACTATCAATGAAACAGGCGATAACATAACAAACAATACTGTGTCAAGGGATATTAGGAAACTTCACTTCATTAGTATTGGTAATATAAATATATTACAGTAGCACAACATTTACGACTTCAAAGAAAACAAAGGAATAAATTGTTAACGAGGATTTGACGGACTTTTATATTTTTTGCTTATCTACTTATTCAAACGTAAAATGTCTTTTAATCCTCTATTCATTGGGAACAATAATAAATAATCGATTTCAGGGCTTACAGCTCGTATTTATTCAAATTTTTATGTCGTGAAACTGGTGAATAGTGCGAATAAAATACGAATGACAAAAAAATAAATATTGGAATGTTTGAATACGTAGTTCACGCTCGCTCGGCACCGTTCAATAATTCATTAATTGTTTGCGTTGTTCGTTACGATGATTTACATGCGTAACACTTTTTACAATCCGTAACAGCCCCCAACCTCCGGTTTTACTCGCGTAAGTTCCGATCTTTATAGAATCTATACTAATACTAGCTGCCCTACGCGGTTTCACCCGCGTAACTCCCGATCCCGAGGGAATATCGGGATGTAAGCTATCCTATCTCTCAAGTTGGATCGAACTGCACATGGTGTGCGAATTTTATTATAATCGGTTAAGTGGTTTAGGAGTCCATTGAGGACAAACATTGTGACACGAGATTTATATATATTAAGATTATAAAGCCGAAGTCGCCGAGTTTGTTTGTTTCAACGCTTTAATCTCAGGAACTACTGCTTCGAATAAAAAAATATTTTTGTGTTGGATTGTTCATTTCTCGAGGAAGGCTATAGGCTATTTTATTATATTTCGATATCCCCACGGGATCGGGAGTTACGCGGGTGAAACCGCGGAGCGCTGTTAGTATCGGAATATAGCTTATCGTGTTATTGCAGGAATGGCGCTATCTGACCAAAGCAAATTGGTATTTTAATGTGTTTTAAAATTAACGAGGCCGCTATGAATTTTGTGAAAAATAATAATAAATTTTATGAGACAAATCTAAAACGCGCATATAAAACAATTCTTCAACTTTAGAAGCTACGATTGTGTAGCGAAACATTTTCAACGTTAGCAATTTGTGTAATAGTTTTTAAGTATACTTATACGTTTTTATGTTCCTAAATTTAGCACACAATAATTTCTTAAAGTAGATAAGCAGGTCGTAAGAAGATTTTATTCATTTTTAGGGTTCCGTACGGTAAAAAAAGGAACCATTATGAGATCATTTTCTTGTCCGTCTGTCTGTCCGCGTGTCACCACCGATTTTCGCAAAAACGGGTGGACCTAGTTATTATTTTACGTGTTCGGGAACAATTCGATCCTTTATTGCCCGTTTTACCACTGTTACCAGTCGATTACATGCCTCTACTGATTCTTACAGCGGCATTCATACTAAACTAAACGAATGCGAATGTGATAGTAGAACTGCCAGTTTAACATTTAAAAGATATATAATAATTATATAGGATGTTTTTTTTTGCGTAGGCCTTCAGCTATAAGAGATAAGGAAAAATGCTGAAAGAAGTTGCATGCCTGATTTTGATAAAAACTAAAACGGCATCATTAGATTTTTTAAAACGTCATTACTCTTGCCAGGAATCGAACCTGTTGATTTTTCATAATAAATAAACATCCTATATTTTTATACCAATCGATAGTCTTGCTGATATTGATCAATTCTTGGAAACAAACACAGTATGGCAAGTCAAAGGAAATCTCTTATCGTTTAGGATATAGCCCTGAAAGCCTACGTAAAAAAATAACCCTGTATTCAAATTGTGAGAATATTCCTGTTTAAAACGATGTTCTATTAGGTGAGGTATGTTCTAACCTGGAGGCTGGGATGTACGGCAAGATGCAGGAGTGTGCGCACGACGCCGAGGTGACCCTTGTTGACGGCAATATGGAGGGGCGTCTGTCGGCGACGGTTGCGAGCGTTGAGGTCGGCTCCGGCGGCGGCCAGCGCACGGAGAGCGGCCGGCTCGTCACCGAAGGCAGCGTGGTGCGCCGCGCGGTCTCCGTCCCGGTCCTCGGCGTCCGCCTCCGCACCGCGCTCCACCAACCGGCGGATCACTTCCACGTGGCCGTTCTGTGCCGCTGCCTGCACACAGCACAGTACTCACCCTGGTCATTCGATACTCAAAAAAAAACCTTTGATTTTGAAGTGCGAAATAAACTTGATTAGATATAGAATTGTAACAGGCGTTGTTTGTTATTTCAAGCTGAAATACAACAAATATAACTGTTCTAGATGTCAAAATTACGAATTAAAGATATTGTCTGTATCATCTATACATATAAAATGCTTTATTCTGACTGTTGGATCAACGCACAGCCTAAACCGCTGATCGTAGAGACCGGAAACTTGGAGAGTATGTTCTTTGTATGACGTAGGCATCCGATAAGAACGGAGCCTGTAGCTAGCGCAACTGAATAGTTGTATAACAAGTTTTGTCACTTACTGCATCATACGATCTAACCGATGAAACGGCGCGATTGCTTGATAGGGTTGTCTCTTTTCTGTATAGTGATAAGTACCATCAATCGATAGCTGACTGAACGCGATTGGGTTCTACCTTACTTATTTTTAATATCCATTGTTTATTTTATTGTATCGATTTTAATTATGTAAGTTGTCGCATTCTATTTGTTTTGTTTTTTTATATAATTTATTCAAGTAACGAACGTAACCTATGTATGGCAAACCGGACAAATCTTAGTGATTTTTGGTTAGCTTATAATTTTCTTATATTGTAAATGTTTAATAAATAAATAAAAATAAAATTTTGAAAAATTCAAACCCTACGCGGACGAAGTCGCGAGCGAAAGCTAGTCGTGTAATGTAACCTGTAGCGCGGTATGTCCGCCGTAGAAGCCGTTGACGTCAGCCTGTGCGCCGACGCCGGCGCCCGAGCCCGCACCCGCGCCGTCAGTACGTGCGAGTATCTCTGCACAACGCGCGGCGTCACCGTTCGCCGCCGCCTTCACCAGCTCCTCGTTCGCATCGCCCGTCACGTGCGACTCGAACAGCTTCTTCAGGAGCGCCGACAAACGCTCACCTACACAAAACAAATTAACATTAATATGCAAAAACTCTATAAAAACTTCAAATCAAAGACTACTAATCATCACTACATAGTATAAAATAAAGTCACTTTTCGCCGTCCCTATATCCCTATGTCCCTTTGTATGCTTAGATCTTTAAAACTACGCAACGGATTTTGATGCGGTTTTTTTAATAGATAGAGTGATTAACGAGGAAGGAATGTATCAACTTTCCAACACCTCCTGTGGGAATTATTGGTGTGCAATGGCGACAGATCGTGATCAATGGAAGAAAGGTAGAGAGGCGTTTGCCCTGCAGTGGGACAGTGTAGGCTCTTAATAATAATAACTTTCCAAATGCTAACTAACTCAATTATTTTTTAAATGCTTACCTGACGAATTCCCCTGAATGCTGCCGTCAGATGACGCAACTTTAGTAACAGCGTTCGGGTTGTAAGTCCAAGATGTATTGCACACTTCCACTTTGAGATCGTTGTCGTGATAAATTTGCTGTACTCGACCTATCTTACCCAGAGTCTGGAATATTAATATCAGTTAATATTTCGCGTCAAAATCCATTTAATTTTGTAGCCCGTCTCTACCCCATATGCAGGATAGGCGGAGCGTCTAAGTACCTTTCGTTCATGGCTATGTTGTCAAATATCCGACGCCCATGTTAAGGAGTAAGGACGGCGAGCATAGAGAAGATATTTTTATTACTTTCCGCGCACTAAGTTTTACAAGATAAATTAATTTTCGTTTTTATTATTTTTTCTAGAAGCTAGATTGATTGACTGATATCTACAAAATATAACAAATTGTGGTCGCTCGCTTTTTATAAAAGTGGCAAGGCTCATAAGCAACTCAAAGCAAAAATTGTTTCATAAAGCTGAAGCTTTCCAGCAATTTGCATCCGATTTTCCGATCACTGGGGAAAAATAAATAACATACTTCTAAGCATGCATAATATTCCATTTTGATAATCTAGTTAGAGTATTGATTGCACCAGAGCGCTACTTCGCTTTCAAATAGGTCTATGAAATTGCTAATTGCGCACCATGTCGCATCTTGCAGAGACCGAACGATCGTGGAGGGCTATCAGTATTTTTAAGGCTACAGTAACCTATAAGGATATCAGTATTTTTATATAGTTACATATAATTGGTTAAGTAAAAAGTATCTCACAGGTGCCATCGCCTCTGCCCACTCTCCATGTCCCCTCTGCAGCGCCTTCACTCGTTCCTGATCAGAGCACACCTGCACCAGGTCACCGACCGCGAACCCACCGCCAGCCCCGGTGCCCGTTGCACCGCCCGCTGTATTTGACGTGGACGCACTGAGGTTACCGCTGCAAACCTGGGACACGATAATACAAAAGTTTAATGTATATTTTGTTAGACTTAAACCACATTTCATAATTCGGAACACAGATGGTAAACGCTCTCTAGGCCGATTCCTAACCAGGCTTAGTGGTAAATACCTCGACTTTCATTCTAAATTTCTTTTTTAAGACGTTTTTATGTGGTCTGTTATACTTTTAAGGTATTATGCATCTAAAGAAATAAAAATTTTTGACTTTTGACTTTTGAAAGGTCGTGGGTTCGAATCCCGGCCGGCCGTGCATCAATGGATTTTTCTTAAGAAAAATTTATTTGCGTTAAATGACATTGCTCTTACGGTGAAGGAAAACATCGTGATGAAACCCGCGGCTTAGTTGGCTCTAGAAGTATTGACAAGTTCTCTCCTCTGGACATGGTCGACTAAGCTGAGAGGGTAGTGGGTCCTGGCCACGCAAAATGGACCCAATTTAAAAAAAAAGTGTAATTGCGGAGAACAGCCCGTATACAAGTCATCAGCCTTCAGTTTCCATAACATTGTCAGAGATGGGCTGAACAGAAGCTGTTGGAGACAGATCATCCGATAAAAATGCAGACCACTCAGTGACGACTATGATCGTCAGTCATGAGGGGCAGACTACAGAGAGAGAAAGACAACCCTTATTTGGATAAACTTTTGTAGACAAACAATAAGGATCTAGATTTCAAAAAAATCTAATTTTACTGCATATAACTGTTACATCTTTATGACCCAGTTGGCACAATGGTCACCATGCCAGACTGCCAAACACAGGGTTGCGAGTTCGATTCCCACCTCAGACATGTATTTATGCTTAGATATTTGTCTGTGGTCTGGTTGTTTCTATGTATTATAAGTATATATTTACAAAAGAAAAGTATTTAAGTAGTATATCCATTGTCTAGGACCCATAAAACAAGTCTAGTTACTTAGCTTGGGGCTAGATGGCGATGTGTGAAATGTCCTGCAATATTTATTATCTCAATGGCGTAACGAGAAACAACTTGAGTTTGTATCTTTAATGTAAGTATAGTGGGAGCTATCTAGCCTAGATGTCTAGAGTGAGATACTAAAATTTTGCTGTTACGCAGCCTTACGCCTAACTTCTAGACCTCCATTTCTGATTATTTCTAGTTATCTATACATATAAAATGCTTTGTCCTAAATGACTGACTGACTCACTGACGGATCAACGCTCAGTCTAAGCCGCTAATCGTAGAGACCTGATACTTGGAGGTGTGTTCTTTGTATGACGTAGGCATCCGATAAGAAAGGATATTCCGAAATCGAAATTCTACCCCTAAGGGAAGTGAAAAAGGGGGGCAGAGTTTGTATGGGACAACGTGATTCCTTGGTCCATTTTCGACTTCTACGCGGACGAAGTCGCGGGTAAAAGCTAATGTGATGTATATCTTACCTTGGTCAAGACAGCCGGGTTAAAGGTCCACCGGTTACCGCTAGGATAGGTGACAACTATATCATGGTCCTCGTCGATGCCGACCACAGTTCCAGTCGTGCCGAGACACTCGAACATTCCATCAGTCCAGCCACCGTGTCCATGCTGGAGTGACTGAACTATCTCAAGGTCTAGATCTACATTCACCTGAATGAAAACAAGACTGGTTTACAATCTATAAAAGTTATTTCACATATTTATTAGACCATTGCGTAGATAGATCAAGAAAAATCGACGATCCATCCAGCAAAAAATCTACTTGTCCTACCAATTATTATAAATGTAAAAGTTTATGTGTATGTATGTTTGTTACTCTTTCACACAAAAACTACTGGACCGATTGCGGTAAAACTCGGTATATAGATAGCGGAAGACCTGGATTAACACATAAGCTACTTTTTATTCCGATATTCCCGCGGGTGAAACCGCGTAAGTTCACTACAACATTTATAGAAATTACTTTAGAAATCTCTTCGAATTTTTTTCTTTTTTTCTTTAGATTTCTTTTTTCTTTACAGTAACATTAAATAAGTTGCTTGTTATTTAGGGATAAGTGTAGAATTTCATTTATTTATTGAACATAGTGAATATCTTTACATAGTATAAAACAAAGTCCTTTACTGCTGTATGTCCCTATGTATGCTTAGATCTTTAAAACTACGCAACGGATTTAGATGTTGTTTTTTTTTAATAGATAGAGTTATTCAAGTGAAAGGTTTATATGTATAATACATGCATAAAATAGCCGGGCAAAGCAGGAGTAGGTCGTAGGTCGGTCTTGAATAAAGTGATAGCAAAAAAATAATCACTATTACTAAAACAAATAATATTTCGTAAATGAAAGTCTACACTTATCTCTAAATAACAAATGACTTATTTATTCTCAGTGTGATTTTCTAAATTAAGTTGGAAAAATGTTGTAGTAACAGAGAAGGCTAATTCTCGTAAACAACATTGTTCAAATTACATTTCAATATCGTTCCGATTGCAAAAAATACCCTCTAAGTAGCTCAAAATACCCTCAAAAACCGATCTTTTACCAAAAAACTGACTATTTTACTGGTTATTTTAGTAACTGGGTATTTTTTATAATTGAAATGATTACGCAATGTAATTTAAACAATGTTATTTACGAGAACTGGCCTTCTGATCAACAGGTAGAATTAACTGCTGATAGACGACGTTGGCCAATTTAATACGAGTTGAGTAAGTAAAAATTAATATACAGACCTGATCGCCAACTTGCAATCCATGTGGTCCTGTACGTCCTGGGCCCAGTTCTCCTAATAGTGGTAAATGTTCTTTGTACACATTCTGTCCTTTTACATCATTTACAACCTGAAAGTAAACAAAATTGGAAGATATTTAACAATACATCTTCTAATATATATAAATTATGTGTCACGTCGTTTGTGCGCGATGGACTCCTAAACTACTTAACCGGTTTTAATTAAATTTGCACACCGTGTGCAGTTTGATCCAACTTGAAAGATAGGATAGCCTACATCTTAATTTATCCCGATATTCCCACGGGATCGGGAGTTACGCGGGTGAAAACGCGGAGCACAGCTAGTCATATAATATAAAATAGATGGATTCAGTTCCAAGCTTTACACTTTTATTTTGTGGTTAGAGACATATAGGTATTTTGAGTATTAAGAGATTTCTAACATTATTGTTACCTTAAGATCAGCCATTCCTTCAAAACCGACTCTGTATAGATTTTTAGCCCCATTATCCCAAACTACATAAGCGGCGGAGCGCGGACTCGCCGCAGACCAGTCTTGAACCTCATTCACTTTGCCTCTTCTGCCGTTACCGCCATCTTGATCTTCCCATTGCCAGTCAACCTGTTTAAGTTTAAAAAAAAATGTAATGCATGAAGCATTGTGTAAGATTAGTAATGGTTGGCATTTTTACGACAAATCTGCGTCCTGCAGTATGGCTTATGACACTCAACTACTCTTAAACTATCTCTTTGCAAAATTTGATCCAAATCGGCTCATTGGTTTTGGAGATCACCCCTTACAACCTCACAAAACCTCTTTCTATATAATATTAGTATAGATAACTTTTTGCTAGCCTGTTAATTCCTTCTACTGGGCAAAGGCCTCGACAATGCCTCCCAATCTCTAGCTATTTCTCTGCATCAAAAGCATTCAGATTGTCATGTCATTGTTACATGGATCAAAGTATGTTGGATTTCAAAAGTTCTCTATTTTTTTGCTGCCTATAAAATTGTTGTAGATGAAACTTAAAAAAAAAATGATATTTTAAATTCAATCTTTGGCTAAGGTATTGTCATCGTATAGTTTACAAACATTAGCCTTAAAGACAATGGACTAGTAACTTATAACTGAATGAATGACTAACCCCTCTAACAACTCTAGCTCCAGGGAATATGCCTCTGACAGCCTGTTTCTTGCTTTTCCGTCGTGGCTCGACTAGACACCGCTGAGCGCCAGGCGCGCTAATGCGGTAGAACCTGTGCCTCAGGTTGTGCTTGTCTCCGTGGTAGCAAACCGAGCATAGATCATAGTTACTGCACTCGGCGCACTTCCAGCGGATACCTAGAATAAAGTGTAGATTGTAGAAAAAAGGTGTAGGCCCTTAGGACAATTTATTTAACTTTACTAATATTATAAAGGGGAAAGATTTTTTTGTTTTTAGGGTTCTGTACCTCAAAAGGTGAAAAAAGGAACCCTTATAAGATCACTTTCTTGTCTACTTGTCCATGTGTCACCACCGATTTTCTCAGGAATGGGTTGTCCTAGTTTTGTTTGTAAGGAATAGGCTTCAAAACTACTGGACTGATTTTGAAGAAACTTGGTATGAAGATAAGTACATTGACTAACATAGTACCTAGTATAGGGATCTTATTGAAAACTTCTTACCAAAAATAGGTTGCTGTCTGCAAGTATCGCACATAGTGCCTTCATGTTTGACACCTGTTGGAGCGCTATCTAAGATGCGAAGATCATAAGCCCCTGAACACCTGTAGTTAGCAGCTGTCCCATTGTCCCACACTACTACAACTTCCTCAGGAGATTCAAAGTTTCTTACAGTTCCTACGTGTCCTTCGCCTCCATCCTAAAAGACCGAAAAGTTTCGTTTTAATCTAGATACCAGTTACATCAATAGAATTTGTTATATTGTTTGTTATTAAATAATGCAATATTGCACACGTTATATCAGTCACAAAATAGAAACCCGATTCATTCTAATACGAAATTGTTTAGTGAATAGGGGATTTTTTAATAAATAAACAAAGTAGATTTACCTGTTTGCCCCACTTCCAATCTGGACCTCTTATTACTCTTGCACCGACCCCTTCCATCATAAATCTTGTAGCCCTTGACGAATTCGTAGACCCTGGTATATTACTTTCCATTTTCTATCTTTCTGCTAATAATTATTAGAAAATAATGCAAAAAATCTTCATCAAATGCATGGAAAGCAGTCACGGATCGCCCTTTTGACTGATGACAATGACACTGACAACCAAATAGCAATGTCACATTGAGGTTTTTTTTTGAAGCGAGAAAACTTTTTTAGTTTGTCAACTTGACTCTCTTACCCTTTTTTATTACTACATCAAAGTTACTTTTCTATTGGTAAGTCGATTAAAAAACTGTCAATGTCAATTAATCATTGACATTGACATTTTTTTGTATGTAGTCTGTGGTGTTTTGCATGCGAAATTATTTTTCGTCTTTGTTTTTTCGTAGCAAAAAGTAGAAGTTCTGGCTGGCTGAAAGAAAAATCTGAAAAAGCTAATTCAATAGACGAGAATCTCTAGTAGATTATTGCCTTAGTCCCGTAGCGTAGAGCTAGTTACACGTTACATAATGTCCAGCAGTCGACTGAAATACGAAAAAGCTCGGAGACGTTTGGCTGCAGTAACGTTTTTGTCGAATATCTCTCTGGACGGAAAACATAGGAACCATGAATTAGCTGGTGTTGAGAATAAACCAAAAACTAATAAACTTGAATGTGCATCTAAAACCAACAACCACAGTGATGGTGATGCTGTGCGAAACAATCGTGGAAAAAGTAAAGCATTGCAGACAAGTCCGGCGCATCGATTGGCATCTGACAACCACTCTGTTAGCTCGGAGTCCGAACACACATCTACTGTTACACCTGTAAAGGGAGGTGTAAACACTTCTATCAGAGACAGGTAAAACAAAACAATCACTTCATGTAATAACCCGGCACTTTGGTAAAATAATGAGTTTTCTTATCGCTAAATCATCAATATGTACGTTTTAGATGCTCTTCTGGTAATACAGAGTCATTTAAAGAGAAGCATTCATCTTTGAGAGTGAAAAGAAATGCATTGGTCACCCTACCAGGTATAAACGCAGATGATAAGAGCAGCTCTGAAAGTCTAAACTTTGGTAAGTTTATATTTGTCTTAATAAATTATTATCGTACTTTAGGTCATAGTGTTCCATGCTCTTCTGACTGGTATTTAACGATTGCATTGTTTAATTTCGTGCTGTTTATTTTCAATATAAAATTGGTTCAAGGTCGATTCCGTACAAGTAGTGCCGGTATTCCTGAGAACCATTTTGTGAAGAAGGAAGTAAGAATTGTTCGTGCCTCAAAAGGAGTGTCCTTTAAAGATGAAAGACTTGTGTTTGCACCTGCCCATGGAGTACCTTGTGCTATATTTAGTACTATACCGTATTCTAAAACTGTGCGGAATCCAAGGTTTGTTAGTCATAGTATAAATAAAAATTGTAGGACACTTTACACAGCACAAGCTAGCCCCAAACTAAGTAACTAGAGTTGTGTTATAGTGGCCAGACAATGGATAGAATACTAACCATATACTTTCCCTTTTTTCGTAAATAATTTATACTTATTCTTAAAGAAACACTCAAACCAGAAACAAATATCTGCACATTTAGTTTGAGGTGGAAATTGAACTCACAACCTTCTGCATCACATGTGGGTGTTTACCGATCGTGCCACAGAGGTTGTTGTATTATTATTTATGAAGATTTATAGTCATTACCATGTATGAGACTAATTTGTGAAAATCCATCTATTGTTTAATTAGAAAACAGGTTATATATATCTTATTAATATTTCAGGTCTGATCTTAGGAAAGATGGAGTACGCAGACGTAACACATCTGGGCCGAGGCCTTTATCCGCTATTACTGACAATGGAATGGATCCTTTCGATCTCCTTGGTCTTGAAAGAGAGGAGCATGGCCAAGAAATATCTTACTCCAAACTGCTGGTGCCATCGAGGGTTTGCCCAATGGAGGAATACAAAAAAATGTATGATGGAGACTTTACTGACAAAGCTAACTGGAAACTCTTGCATCGACATCCTCATGTCATTGCTAGGTAATATAATTTTTGTTATACTGTTGACGTGAGCATGTTGACATCAAACTGGTACCTACATACTGCAGTGAGGCTGCAGAACGAGAAGGCGCGGGCCGCGCGCCCACCTCACTGCAATGTATTAGCTTGATGTCAATATGTTCACTTCAACATATGCAAATGCATTGCCATACGTTCCTACCAATTCTTTCAAATCTAGTCTAGCTAGATAAAATATGTAATGTTTAATTGCATGCCGTGTAATGTCCACTGTTCTGTTTTAAGATTTTTAATTACTGTTTTAAGGACTAATTGTGTTTCCACCTATTTGTACCCATATAGTTATCAAATATAAGTAGTGTCATCTTGAATTCAATTGACTAGTAAACAAAGCAGTAATGGTTCAGCATCGACGAAATAAAATATATGGCTCCTAAGGCATTTTGACATAGGCTGTAAGCCTGAGAGCAATTTTGAATATAATTAATTAATATAAGCACTTATCAGTTCAAACAGTTTGAAGTCTTAATTCAGTAACATTTCTATTTTAGATTATTTACTACCACTTAAATTTTAATTGATTCCCAAGATATTATATGCTTAGAAACATAAGGGTTCAAGGTTCTTTATCGATAAAAATGGATTTACAAGACAAATATTAAATTTATAATAAAATGAATAATTATCATAACATTTAACACTTTGTCTAAAACTGTGACAAGTGTTTTAGTTATTTATATTAAACCCATAAAATAGTCCACATTTGAATACACTTTATGTCAGTGTGCCTACATCATCAACCACATATTGTTGGGGTTTAAATCATGTCTGTTATTAATGTAACTCAAGGTTTATCATACTTTTCATTACATCTGGATAGATTTTCAAAGGGTTTTTCTGCATTTGAACATCATGCTATCATCATCTTCCTGCCCTTATCCCAATTTACTTGGGGTCAGCGCAGTTGTCTTCTTCCATTCACTCCTATTTGAACATCATGCTATGTGTGTGCGATATTCACAATCATTTCATCACTAACATATTTGAATTTCAGGACTAAATTATTGACGAGACACAAGGATAAGAAATGGTAAAATTTTAATGTTATTACTATGTTGATTGGCTAATGCTACTTTGATACAGCTGTATATAACTTTAATTTAGTAGGTGATTATGGTTGGGGGTTTGGGTTATTTAGCGTTTAATTATTTAAGTAGGTAAATGGTGTAATTCAACTGTTGTATACCCACTAATAATGATGTCTCGATCTTGTAAAAAGTCGGTTTAACTACACTTATGTTTTATTCTAGTGGTTTAGATCTATGGTGATAGAAAAACGTAATATTTAGGTAAAAACTAAGTATTGCACCAGTCATTGCTACCTCGCACAGCATGTAATAAAAGCAGCTTAATCGTTAGTTAGTTAGAACAAAGTACATTTTATTCAAAAATGTAGATTGCTCTTGGTTGAATAGATTTACATTACACCATTATATAGGGTTCTTCCAACCAATATAAACAGCTTATTCTATAGGTACATAGCAAATAAGTAGATTGACTTTGCTCTACTGCCTGCATGTTCTCTCTACTAACATTGGTTCTACATAATGTATGCACATGCAGTAACAGTTCGTCAAAAGCATGAACATACCATACATAGCATCACGTAGAGTCTTAACTTATGCTGTTCATTCCTCAATATGAAGAATTAAACGAGCATCACTGTACTTACAGGTGCTTCTCGTATGAATCGACCCAAAGGAGTGTATTACCTTCGTCCCCACCTCACTCGTCTATTGAAAACAAAACGTTTGATTGGGATGAAATGGCGCTGCTTTCTCAGAAATATGTAAGTGTAAACCTGCAAAACTTGACACCTTAACTCATTAATTCGCCATCTTAAAGTCATCATGGCGAAAAGGTAGCATAAGCAAATTATTCCGAAAATACATAGTCTTTTTGTTTTAGCAAATTCACTATTGTCCTAACGTACTAGACGACCCGGAGCTAATAGCAGGGAAACACAGAACTCTTCTAACATTCACGTCTTACATGACATCTGTAATTGACTATGTTCGTCCTCAAGACCTGAAGAAAGAACTTAATGATAAATTCAGGGAAAAGTTTCCACATATAAAGCTGACTTTGAGTAAATTAAGAAGGTGAGTATTTGCATTATTAAGATGATATTATCAATTTTAGACTCTTTCTTTTTTTATATTAATTATAATTAGTGTAAGTAAATGCAATAGTAATCTGTGTCGCATGCTCCAATCATCGTGATCACCCTGTTAGTATCTATAATTTTTTAGTTCTGTGCAAAAAATAATGTTCTAAGCAATATCAGATGCCGTCATGCGCAATAGAAGTGTCATTATTTCAGCATAAAGAAAGAGATGCGTAAAATAGCGAAACACGACAACAACAGCGAGATGGACCTGGTGTGCGTTGCTCAAGCGTACGTCTACTTCGAGAAGCTGATCCTGGCCAACTTGATCAACAAGGACAATAGGAAGCTCTGCGCTGGTGCATGTTTACTGCTGTCAGCTAAGCTTAACGATGTCAAGGGGGAAGCTTTGAAAGCTTTGATTGAAGTGAGTAGCAAAGTTGATTTTTTTATTGAGGCCAGCCTTTGACAACTATCTCATCTGATGGTAAACCACGATGCTAAGATGTAGTATTCTTACCAAGAATATAGTTATTTAATATCAAGTTTGAAGTATTTTATAATTGAAGTAAACGCTCTACCATTTTATGAGAAGTTAATACTTCACCAACCTTTCTAAAGTGATCATATTTGTGGTAATAGATTTGATTGATAGCTATGTCATTTTCGCAAAGCCATTGAAAGAAAAATTCTAACAATAGAATCAATTGGATTAGATTCCCTCTGTTTGTGATACTCAAGAAATACCACATGGGCCACTTTTTAGCCCGTTTCAAAGGAATCGAGGCTTACCGAGCTAGTATAGTAGAATGTCTTTTTTTGTTACAGCGCATCGAAACAACATTCAGATTGAATAGGAAGGATCTGAAGCGTTTCGAGTTCGCGGTGCTAGTGGCGCTCGAGTTCGGGCTCCACGTGCCTCCGTACGAAGTGTTCCCGCACTACCAACGGTTACTGCACGACTCGTGACACTGGCGGCGCGTGGCCTTCGAGCCGTACGCGCGCGTCTGTCCCCGACGACGGCGCGCCAGCAGTATCGTCGAGAACCTTCGAGCCAGCGCCTGGCTCTAAAGCTTCTTGTAAGGACGTATTGGGTAAGCTTGCCTTTACACGACGATGTGTAGCTGTTTCGGCCTACGCAGATGGAACTTGTGACCTGCCTACCTCGGCCTATTTGATCACGGAGGCAGTTTAGAACGCTGTTAACATACATTGAAAGTCATTGCAGTATTAATGGATGTATCGACATCTTACCTAAAAAGTAAATTCCATCAAGTTATTAGAACTGAATGGTCATTGAACTGAATCACGCTTTAGTTGCGCATATTTTTCTCCAATCGTAAATAATAAATAATGTTAGAAATATGATGGGCCTAAGTGAAAATGTCGATTTTGATCGTATTGTTAGAAATACTTAGATTTTAAAGTTTTATACGCACATGAATGTGTTTTATTGCTTCAGTTACTTAATTTGCAACTAACTGTCATCCGCGGTTTCCGCCTCGTTATTCCCAATCCTGTGGGAAGACCAGATTGGATCATCAGAATATTAAGTATCTAAAATTTTTGTCTTTCTCTACTTTTTGCATTACTCTTGCATTTTGTCCCAAATCAGTCGATACGTTTTACAGTAAATAGGGAAACGAACCAAATTTGGTATTAACTTACTAGTTGCAATTATCAAATAAATACTTGAGTATTAATTTTATATTAATTAATAAGAACTTACCTTGATATGTAATAGTGTGTGTTATATTTGCCTCCATTTTGCTTGTAGAATAGATATTTTGCACAGTTCCTCTTTGCTATGTATGATCAACAAGTAGATCACACTGTTATGGGTACCTAATTAATTTACTAAGTATACGAAAAACCAAGTCAAATAATGAGCACTGAGAAAAAGAGTTAAATATTAATTTATTTAACTCTTAAACGCATCATACCTACATATTTGACTTTTAAACTATTTGGGGTTGCAAAAAGCTTTCTTGTAGTTCACGGAATGGTGTTTTATTTTTACAAAACATTTCGTGTTTGCTGTATTTAGGTATCTATATTAACTGTTTTGTTTATCTAGTTTGTTTCCTCCAAGCTAAGCTTCAGTTGGTATTTTCGCAATTGGGAATAACCTGCAATATTTCCAATAACTGGATAAGTAGCTTATATGTCCTCATCTACAATATGGAGTAAGTTCTCCTGTTACATACCCCTCGTCGTTTGAGCCATTTTACCATAATCAGAATAGAAACATACAAAAGGAACATTCGCATTTACTGATGATATTAGTTGGAATTTGGGATTTATTAATTGAATCTAGTTTGTAAGAACTGTTCAAAGTGAAAGTATTTTTGACCGAATTATCGCATTAAGAAAGTAAATCTTATCTACGTCGGAACATCGACAAACTTAACGGCAAAAAATAAAGTCGTTTATATTTATCTTTTAATCTAGTCATAAATCCATACGGTAACTCATTGATTACTGCTCAAAATTAAACTGTATTTACTAAAGAATGCCCATTTCTTGCCCAATTTAAAATTAGTTTATGTTTATTATCGCCAAAATAAAAATCTGTGATACTTATAAGAAACGTAACATTTGTGAGAATAATGTCTAAGAGAGTCATAGGATGTAATCTGAGACCACTCATTATACCATTTGCTTAGAATTGCAGAAACTGAGAACTATTAAATAAGTAGATAAATTAAGAGTTAATGTTGTCATTGTAAAAAGTAGTGTTGGTTAGTTTGATTGTAATATTTAATGCAATTAATAGGGGTTAAAACCCCTAGTTATGTTTATAATTATACTAAATTCAATCAGGTAACACACTTCATAACTCTATAAACTACATAACCGATTAAGATAAGATTACTGACAAAAAAAGCTTTGCGTGCCTACTTTTTTAATTGATTTATTTATAACAAGCAGCGCTCTGCGGTTTCGCCCGCGTAACTCCCGATCCCGAGGGAATATCGGGATAAAAAGTAGCCTATGTTATTCCCAATGAATCAATGTATCCTTAAACCAAGCTTCATCAAAATCGGTCCAGTAGTTTTGGAGCCTATTCGTTACAAACAAAAACACAAACTAAAAAAATCTTTCCACTTTATAATATTACCGTAGATTATAATATAAGATACTTACATTGATTAATTTGTATTTTATAGTTATTAAATTAAAATAAGTAGATAATTAATAAGATGCAAATTAAATTATTTGTTAAATGTTATTTGGTGTTGACACACAAACTGTTGCCTAATATAGAATGTTATATAATGTTTTAATGGGTAATAAATATTATGATGATATTGTAATGAGTGTAAATAACGATGACAGTCATAGATACATACGAACTACAAATATTATTATTTGATTCAATAAATCAGAAGTTAATTTAAAAATATCTATTGTTTTTCATTTTTAGCTAGTACTTAGGTAAAAATTAGTTAAGGTGATTCTAACGTGAATCCATGAATAAACTGCACACGCAAAATAATAATAAATCAGACCTAAGAGTGTCGCAGTGAAATTTCTAAAACTATTTCAGTTTGTAGGTGAAATATTTACAACACAAATGCTATTATAATATGTTTATTTTACACAATGATGTTTTAGGTCACTGAATTTGCAACGAATCTTTTACTGTAGGTGCCTAGGTACTTACCTATCCTACTAATGCATGTACCAACTTTTGTATGAAACAGTTAATTATACCTTCGAAATCAACGTTGAAGTAATCCATATAAATACACACGGGAGTCATTCACGCGTAAAACTATCGAACTAGTTATTCGAATTTGTTGGGTGTCGGGTTAGCTATGAGTTCAAAGGTTATTAATTCATTATTCTTAAAACTAAAATGACAGTGTTGTTTTAAATGTAGGTTTCTAGATAAATTAGTGAACTGTTTTTTATCAGGTTCTAGTAATATTTGCTGTGGTATGCTTCTTTTGCTCGTGTTGGGGTAAAGGAAACACGACACAGAGCATTCAAGATATACCCATGCAGCCACTCGAGTCCTCTTCTGATGACCTTAACCGCGAAACCAGCACTTGGCGGTTTTGGAGGCCTCTTAGATTCTGGAAATGGGGTAAGTATCTTTTATTTTAATAGCATAGCATCTTTTTATTTTTTATTTTATTATACTGATACTTTGTTTTATTCCGGATAGGTAACATGTTAAACAGAGATTTAACTAATTCCGACGTTTGGGAGGACGTGGCTGACCGATACCCGTACCCTCAAGGGAGGAGGGGTAAAATTAAGAACAAGTTTAAGTTTCTTATAAAATTACAGCAATTTGAAGTGTAAAGTGTCGTTTTTATTTAAATATCCTGAATCTATTTTCAAAACGTTGAAAGGACAGGAGATATGGTTATGTTTAAGGATAACCAGTAGGTACGAATATGGATATCATGATCTCAATGGATAAATGTATTGTCTCCTTAAACTGGTTTAGAACCTGGGGCACATGAGTGGGAATTCTTTACTCATGGTGTCTGGGGTACAAAATAGCCGAAGCGATTCTGTTATGCTTATTGCCATCTTATTGCATGACAAAACATATAGATGCTTCTTAAAAAAAGGTAGGTAGGTACTTAAATGAAACCTCCAGCGATTCATTGGAATAAAAAAGGAAATTGTCATATGTCCATAGCATTTGACGTTCAGTTTCTTGCACAATACACTTCGAGTCTGTGTCTCGTGTAATTTTGCCACAACAACACAAGTGCTTTTTATAAATTGGGTAAAGGTACCTAAAAACAAAGACCGAGAAAAGCCCTCAACTGTCTAAAAATAACTTTTTATATTTACCAATTTATTGTAAAAAGTGTGTTTATGTTGTTAGATATTTTTAACGAGAATTAGGTAAGTACTTACTCAATTGGGGTTAGTTACATAATTATAGTGATTAACTTACTAAATATCGTCCCATCAGACCAAAATGTTGAAAAACCGTTGTACTTAGGTATATATATTTTTAGAGAATGTTCTACGTGGACACATATCGTTCAACGACTCGGCGGGACAGCTCCCTGATTGCCACAACAAAAAGGACGTCCGAGGATCAGCAGACACGTTCTGATGCCGACGGATATAACACAGTTCGCGCGCGCCCGTCCATACTTTGCTGCGAGTCTAATTCTTCGCTAGCCGGCTTCAGACCAAAGGGTTCTGTACGCCGAGAGCTAGTTACGATGATGTTTGACTCCATGCTTTATTATATCATAGATTCCTGGGAAGTGGTAGAAGCACCTAAAGCTGAAAGTACGTCTCTAGGTATAGAGTTTGGCAAGTCCCCCAGTGAACTGACTGTGATGAGCAGAAGGAGGAAATCTGTTGGTAAGTTGGTTACCTTTTTACCTATTTATTGTACATACAGATGTAGGTACAGTTGTACCTACAACTGTTAGCTAAAATGATTGACTGCAATTTTATTTCAGCTAAACCATATAAGCCGAAGAGAAGCAGATCTAAAATAGAACTAAGCGAAACACCACCCGTATGTATATTTTTGTGTTTCATATACCTACACATTTACCTAATTATAGTAAGTTGCGACTACGTATTATAGGTATGCGCGTCCTTACTTAAACATGTTTCTCAAATTATTTCCCAGGCTGACCCTCTCTTGCAAAGCTGGTTTACATCACCCGACGAACGAGCAATAATACGTTTTAAAAATGGTAATAAGTACGAGGGGGGCATTTCTATGAAAAGTATGAACGGTGAGGGTCGATTTCAATGGACCGACGGAACTGTGTACTTGGTACATACTTTACTATTTTATTTAGCTGCGCATTAGGAATCTACGTGGGTTTAAAATTATATTTGTTTGTATTTAGGGTCAATTCAACGATAATGAAATTAAAGGAAAGGGACGTATCATGTGGAAAGACGATACTTGGTACGAAGGAGATTTTCTTGGCAACATTAGACACGGCCGAGGTTTATACGTGGACTCGCGAAAACAACGCTCCTACGCTGGCGGTTGGCACTTCGGGACTAAGCATGGAAAAGGAGTCATTTATTTCTCTGGTTTCAAAAACTCTTACGATGGTGACTGGGTCTACGTGAGATACTTTATTTTTATTTTAGTAAAATATGTAGAAAAAGCTACTTACCTAGTAAGAAGTACCTGAGAATCTAACTAATTAAGTACTTACCTACGGTACTTAATTGGTTAGATTCTCAGGTAACTCCATAACTTTTCCTCGCTTTGTTTATTGTCAGAACGTTCGACATGGATTTGGATCCAGAGAATATTGCGACAAGAGCGGCTATAGAGGGGATTGGGATTTCTATGTTAGAGAAGGCACAGGGCTCATGATATGGCCCAATCACGATGTATGTCTATCTAAATATTTACTTACTTTTCTAATGTTTGGTACACGTAAGAATGTTCTTAATTACCTATGTATTTATGAATTTCAGTTCTATACAGGTGATTGGAAAAATGGCGTTATGTCTGGTTACGGAATGTACATCTGGGATGCGTTTTATAATAACTCGATGTCGTACCCCTCTATGATTGCTTACCGCGGGTATTGGGAGAAAGGCTATCGAAACGGATTCGGTCTGTTGAACTTTGGGACCGGTTTAGGAATTCTCTACAAAGGAGAATTCAAGAAAAACAAAAAACACGGTGCCGGAAAGCTGGTCACGAACGACGGCCTCATTATTCAAAGCAAAAACTTATTTGACGATGATAATGTGGGTCCTGAATTTGTTGAGAATAGTACACAGGATCCAAAGAGAACTCCATCTACTATTGAACCTTTGAACTTTAGTATATGCGATGACACTGTAGGTTTGATCTATCACGTTAAAGAAGCATTACGAAATATTGATAATCAAGTTGAAGTTAGAGCAAATATTATTAACGATTTCATTGAATGTAATAAAGATTTCGACTTGGACACGTTGGAAATGAAGAAATCAGCACCAGATGAAACATCTTTCTTCGATCTCGATGATCTTATTGCGTTCGAAGAAGAGTCATTAAGGAACGCAATCAAAACTTACGAAACCGAATTAAAGAGTATTTATTTCAAATATGCAACTATTTGCAATACTAGGGAAATAGAATTTACACCTATACTGATACGCCTGTATATGTGGCAGTTTTATTACGATTGTAACGTTCACGAAAAGAGGCTCACTTTAGTAGAAATAGATCGAATTTTTCACCGGAACCCCAAGTGGTTGTCCAAATCCCCCCATAATCCTTTTGAGAAAATAAACTTTTGGCAATTTATTCAAGTCCTTATTGCCGTAGCCAGCAAACTATACGCTAAAAGAGTACTACCGAATACAAAACCTGATACTATTTTGGCTACTGCGTTCAGGTCATTCATGGATATTGATGTTTTGCCAGGAGTGGGACGTCGTAAAGGTAACACTAACTTTATGATCACATAATACTCACACACGTGAATTATATGTCCTTTTATAATGAAACTCCGGATAACTTACAACCTCTTTCTACCAAAAGTTATGAAACTTACGACTGAAAATTAATATGAGATGTTAGGTAAGAAATATCACTACATAGTATAAAACAAAGTCGCTTCCCGCTGTCTATCTGTCCCTCTGTATGCTTAGATCTTTAAAACTACGCAACAGATTTTGATGCGGTTTTTCATAATAGATTGATTCTAGAGGGAGATTTTAGTAACGGCTAGTTTATTTCATCTCATACAATTTACTGCTAAAATTACTTATTATTAAATTAATATTTATTATAAATAGTTTTATCACTGGGAAGTAATTCCTTGTAATTAAAATGTTTGGTTTTCCTTAAGTTTTACAACGTTCGTGATTTTATTATTGTAACTTTATGTAACCAAATATTGAGGAAAATTTTAACCTTTGTTAAGCCCCATTAAATTATATAGATAAGTACTTACTAAAAATTAGTTATTGGCACTTTTATTTGTTAGGGTCTATCGTATACCTATCTCTAAATATCAGTTTGTGTAGTTTCAATTAATATTCATATTATCACTACTTAACTACATATAATGAAATAAAGTCCCCCAGCCGTGAAGGTCTATCTGAACCCGATAAACTCAAAACTTACTAAACGGGTTTTCACACGATTTTCCCAATGGTCTATCACTAGGTGATTCTTGAGAAAGGTTTTGTGTAAATTGATTGAAAATAACAATGAAGGTGGGTTTGTTTTAGTATTCTAGCCCAGGTTATACGCCTCCCTCTACTTAACTTTGCGCCATCACGCTCGGCCTTGTGCCAGAGAAATTAATTGGTTGCCGGCTGCCGATACGATGTCATCTATGTCTTTATACCTAGCCCTTCGTCTGATTCGATTGACGCTAAATTATTACGTTCTTCGGTGTCGCTAGTCTCATATCGATGTACTTAGTAGGTACAAACATCTCGCCGTTTTCGACGCTGATTACGTATATTTTGTTCAGGTCGGCTGGCTAACGGTTTCGGTCCATTCGTGCCGCTCCAGGCGTCATATGAGCTGTACCGAATGCTAGGCGAGCCACACACGGTGCGCCGGTTCCTGACCGCAGTGCGCTATCCGCCACACTTCACCGACTTACCGCAACCGCCAATGGTGGAAACACCTGATGAAGATCTTATTATTGGACGAAACATTTACGTCTTTAAAGATGAAATGATTTATGCGATCGGTAAGAAAGCTTTGACTTTAACCGACTTCAAAAAAAGGAGGTTCTCAATTCGTGTGAATAGACGTGAGCGGACGAAGCTCATGCCGAACACTGGAACTCTTCTCTTGATTTTGCTACGGTAATTATTGTCATCCCTTATCTCGCCTAAAGGCACAAAGCCAAAAGAATTTAAGGATTATTATTTTAGCATGACTGTTAGTCGGTATGTATGTACCTGTATAAGTAATCTTTTCGTTCCCGCGTTACTTTAAACTCTTATCATAGTACTTATAACCAATGAGGTACCTACCTTGCAAGGTCCAACCGATCCTGAGGAAATCGGTGGTGACTGGTGACACACGAAAGTGATCTTTTAACCTTTTTTTACCTTTTGAGGTACGGAACCCTAAAAATGAGTTAGTTAGGATGCCCGACTTCAGATTACCGTGTCCCGTTATTCACTTTAAAAGCGGTTTTTAAATAAATAAGGTACTACTACTACTTGTACTTGTATACAGGCTGTTTTCCGCGATTAGACCCTTTTTAATTGGGTCCTTTTTGCGTGAAGATGGAGTAGGCTTGCCCTGCACCTACTACCCTCTCAGCTTATTCGACCATGTTCAGAGGAGAGAACTTGTCAATACTTCTGGAGCCAACTAAGCCGCGGGTTTCATCACGATGTTTTCCTTCACCGTAAGAGCAATGTCAATTAGCGCACATACATTTTTCTTAAGAAAAATACATTGGTGCACGGCCGGCCTGGATTCGAACCCACGACCTTCAGAATGAAAGTCGATGTATCTACCACTAAGCCAACACAGCTCTCTCAAGGTACTACTAGATAACTTCTTACTTATAAGGTGAAAAAGAAAATGTCCCTATACCTACTTACCTTACCTATCTCTCGTTTTCAGAAGACACATTTGGAAGACAGGAATCCGACGCAGATGATCCTAAAAACGTCAACAAAGTAGACAAGAAAGATGCCATTTCCAATGATCTAAAATTATTCAATTTCGGAAATCTATCGAGCAAAGGCATCATAAAAATATTTTCACAGATGTTCCCACAGTTGTATTGTAACGGGAAGATAATGGATTTAGAAATTGAGCTGACGTTCTTTGAATTCTATGAAGCATTTATAACATGTTCTGAAGAAAGCATTCGTGTAAAAGATGAAGAGTTAAGATGGAGAGAAAAGTTCTCTACGATAATGGAACCCGCCTTGCCTCCGAGTCCCGTTGGCAATACTATTTCGAGATATAAATAAATTATTTACCTACTTACGTAGTTCATTTAGATAACTATTTCTCTTTTACTTTTTGTAAGCTGTAGTACCTACCACTAGGTACGCTACGTAGGTACATGACCAATAACTTATCAATACCTACCTATACTAATGTTCTTTATTATCCTATTCTTCTATCTATACCTACATATAAAATGCTTTGTCCTGAATGACTGACTGACTGACTGACGGATCAACGCACAGCCTAAACCGCTGATCGTAGAGACCTGAAACTTGGAGGGTGTGTTCTTTGTATGACGTAGGCATCGGATAAGAAAGGATTTTTCGAAATTCTACCCCTTAGGGGGTGAAAAGGGGGGACAAAATTTGTATGGGACAAGGCGATTCGTTGGACCAATTTCCACTTCTACGCGGACTAATATTATAAAGAGGAAACATTTGATTGTTTGTTTGAATGGAATAACTCCGAAACTACTAGACCGATTTTGATAAAACTTGGTATGAGGATAACATTGATTCATTGGGAGTGACATAGGCTACTTGTTATCCCGATATTCTCATGGAATCGAAACATACGCGGGCGCAGCTAGGAATAGGTTCCTAAAATGTTGTCCATTATTGTACCTACTCTGTGGGTTATCTCATGGCGAAAACCTATTAGACCTAAGAAGCGTTTTAGAATCTCGCTAAAGAAAGGATCTCTATCAGCAGCACTACTATCGATTGGTATTTTGGCATACAAATATGGGTGATTTTTTTTTGCAAATTCAACAGGTAGGCTATAGTAGTTTTTATCAAGATCGGGCACGCAACTCCTTTCAGCATTTTTCGCTATCTCTTACCGTGCTCTTACCTTATAGGTATCTTATAGTTTAGTAGGATATAGCCCTCAAAGAGAATTTAAATACTATGAATGAAGGCCCAAGGAAAAATTTCACCCTGTATTATGTGCCTACCTCACTGACGTAGTATTTAAATTCTCTTTGTCACTGACCTCCATGGTACCTACATAAAGTTAGGATACCAATGGCCTACCTAATGCCTACCTCTTATTTATTTGTTCTGTGGCCTACCTACTACCAAGGAAATTCTAAAATTTATGAGTAAAACTTCTTTGGTAGGTACCTACCTTTTACGTTAAATAATTTTGTCAGTGGCATTGACGTACATTGGTCAGTGGTGATTACATAAACTACAAAAATATAAACATTTTGTATTAATATACCTAAGTTATTTACATACCTATAGTGTTATTTTAACAAGGATTCCAGTTACAAGTCTACTTACCATAATGAGGACCAAAAATCCTATGGCTAAAAAGCCAGAACAGATTCTTTTTTCAAAAAATACTTACGGACCGGGCGTTAAAGTTGAACATTGGGATTACTCTATCCATGCTGAGAAAAAAGACAACTATGTATACCGCGACAGCTTGAGCAATCACGTCAGCACTTACAATAGATGGGGCTCCGAGGACCAGGGTGTTCGCATGACTGAAACACGACATATGCTTGCTCAAGTATTTACGAAAACAGATCCAATCTACTCGTTCAAGCCCCTTGTTAACTTTACATCTTATCCTTGCACTGAGTGAGTAACACTTTAGATAGATAGGTACCTTAGTAGTTGAATTCAGACTTATGTATTCCCACCTAACTTATAAATGTCCTGTCTGTCTGAAACGTTTTTAAACCAATGTTGGTAAATTATGCTATGGATAGATGGACTCTTATGGGGAGCGCACACCTACCCGCGCCGCAGTCTTCGTTTGTATGCGCGGAATGCCGGGTGGTGACGTCATCAGCATCGACCTTGGGGATTTCCTTCGCTGCGGTGCGGCTAGGTGTGCGGTCACCCTAAGGGTGACCGCACACCAAACAAAAAACAAAAAGTTTTGATTCCGGCCGAAACAGAGACCAAAATCGGCTGAGAATTCTGTTTTGGTAGGACACAATTTTTAGGTAAGTAGGTAGGTAGGTACTCGGGGTCAGGCGGTGTTTCAAGCTACTAAAGGTGAGCGCACACCTACCCGCACCGCAGCGAAGGAAATCCCCAAAGCCGATGCTGCAGCTGGCGCTGCGCGCATAAAACACCAATTCTTCGACCTTAGAATACCTTTATGTAACCAATTACTTACTTTAGTATCTAACCATAGCATTATTATTAACCATACATTAATAAAAAAATTACATTTGAAATTTCGACGACGAACAATTAAAAAATACTTATAATTGGTGCCATGGGACATCCATCCTTATGCTATCTTGGATTTGTATGCCGTAGTTTTGAAAGTGGTGTTGGCCTCGTGGTAGATACCTACTTTAATTCCGAAGGTCGTGGGTTCGAATCCCGGCCAGCCGTGCACCAATGGCTTTTATCTTGTAAAATTAACATTGCGCTTACATAAGGTTACTAGCTGCGCTCCGCGGTTTCACCCGCATAACTCCCGATCCCGTGGGAATATCGGGATAAAAAGTAGCCTATAACCTTCCTCGATAAATGGACTATCCAACACAAAAAAAACCCGCGCGGCTTACGCTTACATAAGGTTATTAAAAAAACCCGCGCGACTTAGTCGACTCTAGACATATTGTCGAGCGTTGAGCGATAAGGCCGCCCTTTGTTCTTTTTATTTATTGTTTTTGAAAATAGTGTTTACAATAAATAATTTATCTAACTATCAAGTTCTTTTCTATGGACACAGTCGACTAAGCTGAGATGGTGGTGTACCTAGTTGCTGAATAAGACTACTCCATCTAATACATATTGTCCCAGGCACTTCAGAATACCATGGAATAAAATTGTTGGCTTTGTAGGGAGATGATCGAGATTAGGCCATAGTTTTGAACGTAAATTATGAAATTAAGTAGGTAAGTATGTGATGTTGATGATTGACAATAATTGACATCTTTAGCACACCCGGTCGTAACAAGTTGATGAAAAATGCTGAATTAGTGCAGCTGCCTCCGGATTTTGGAATAATGGATTATATAACTTCACACCAAGACGATTATAGAAACCCGTATTCTACTGTGGCTAAACCGGTAAGTAAAATAAGAAGTTTATTGCCTAGGTAGGTACCTACCTTCTTACTTTTAGACAGAAATCAAAGGCATTATGTGTGACATCCGTCTAACAGTATCTACTTATATTAGGTATTTCCACTCAGGTAAGTTCCACCTACCTAGGTACCTCAAAATAAAAATATTTTAAGAGGAAAGGGTACCGGGGTCTCTCTCCATACAAACGGTAGTCGACTGTTTTCCCCCCTATGTTTTGGTTTTTCATTTTCTAATTATCATACAAAAAAGATTTAAAAAACAACATAGGGGCATGGTCATGGCAGTTATAGGTTTTATGGCACAAAATATTTGTGCTACCTAGTGTCATTATCCAGGGAGGAAACAGTCGACTACGTTTGTATGGAGAGCGCCGGTACCCTTTCACCTAAACGGATATTCCTATATAAAGCCTACTATTAGCTAGGTTCCTACTAATTACTTCGAATCTGCGATTTTCCTATACCTACTTAAGTTATAATCTACGTAACTATTTATGTAGGGCAACTAAATATTATCCTTTCCTATAAGTAGGTATAATATTGTTAACAGTAGGTACTTAACTTACATTTGTTTCAGCTGACGATGCCATCACCCATATGGCTAATGAACAGAGTGATCCGTTCAGATTTGACACATAACGGGGGTACGGCACCTCCTCGGGGATTCTACCAATGTCTCGACACCCACACCCCCATAGGCCACATCAGGCAGATGCGCCTCCATCGATATCAATCATTCAACCCTGCAACCTGTCTTACCGACTTCCCCACTCCAACCAAATCGTTGGATACTAATGAAAATATCAATTAATACAAATATTTTATTTTTACTTCTATAATCGAACTAAATTCAACATACAAAACTAAAAGGTAACAAAACAATTCAAAGAAAAATTAATTCAACACAATCACATAACTTAAAACACAAAACATGAACCAAGCTGTGGTTCAAAAAGAATGTAAGAAACAAATTTAATATCAAAAATAAAGACCCCCTCTCACACAGCGGCAAAATAATTAATTTTCACCTACATCTGTTGGTGTTGTTTTCAAGCAGTATAGACCGCAGGTGTTACAAATAGCTTGTTAGGTTCTAAACTAATCATACTAAAACAGAAAAAATGCAGCTGTCTGGTAGAAGGCAAACATATGTAGGTAAAATAAAGATTCATAAAAGAAACTTAGATTACACAATCTCGTACATCTACCTACCCTGCCAAATTTTAAGCAATTTTATTTAATTAGTAATCACTTAATGTATATCTAATCTAGACAAATAAAGCCAATATCAATTTGTAACTGGGACTGGAACTAAAGGTTTTAATAAACCCTGTTCATATATTTTTATTAGACAGGCTTTTGTATTATTTCAATAAATTAATATTGTTTTACTTAATTTGTGTTTTAATTAATTAGTAACAAAAATAAATATGGATTCAATAATCATCAGTAAACTTTGAGTACAAAATCAACTAAAATTATCAACATATTAAATTCAAGATTTATACTGACATAATAACTTTAATATGGTATATGACCCATTTATCAAGTTGACTACAGCTGTACTTTAAAGAAACTTCTCTCGTCTGCATTTTGTATGTCTGTTATTGTTACTAAACCATTGTATTCCTTATTTATAGTATTTTATGAATAAAGGGCTATTTTGAGGCATTCAATAATCAAGTTAGTCATTTAGAAAGTTATAAGTGCTTAATTTAATGAGTGCGCCTTCTCTTGAAACCTTTGCCCTTCTTTGATTTCATCTTGTGTTTACGAGATGTTTGTTTGCTACTACTTCCAGTTATTTCATCTGCCAACATACCAACTGTAGTTAATTTTCTTCTACGATTCTTTTCTGCCTTGGTGACAGGCAAGCGAGTGAGATAATTCTCCTCATATTCAGTCTTTTCCTGTTCAGACTTAGATATTGAATGTTTCACATGATTCCCTGATGTTACTTCTAGAGGAGCCTCAGAGTACTCGTCACGCAGCTCCCTCATTACACTGCTATTCAAAAATTGTTTTTTAGACTTCTCCTTACTCTTTCTTTCACTTTCAGCTCTAGAGCTAGCTTCGTCAAAATGTACAGCTGCCAATTTTGGAGGAACATAGATGTTAGATTTGTTTTTATCTTTCTTGTCTTGAGGTGTTTCTGAGGCATCACTGGACTCTTCCGAATCATTTATCTTACTGACCAGATTTTCAGGATTTGCATGATATGATTGCGGGTCATGTTCTGTTTCTGCTCCTGTCACAGCTGATTTGACTAACTTATCAATTTGATATTTTAATTTGGAATCGAGGGGACGTATTTTCTCTAAGACGGTTCTTATTTCTATAAGCCTGTCAATAGATGGATCAGATTCGATTCTTTCTCCAGAGCATTTCCTCAAAACAATGTAGGTGAGGTTTATGAGGTAACTGAGCAGCATCTGATACTTCATTTCTAAGAAACTGAGCCCTTTGTCTGTGGACATTTCGCCGTTTTTGACACGAACGAGCATGGAGTCCACTAGCTGTGAGACTTGCTGGACATTTGTGTTCATTTCTTTCAGTAGTTTTACTGCTTGTGGTAAATCTGGCTGTTCCATCTCATCTGTAGCCTAAAACAATAGAAAAATATTTGGTAAAAGTACGTAACATAGTTTGAATAGGTTGGTTGATGGCTTGTTGTTGGTGTTCAAATAATCAAAGAAAATGGATAGAAGCTTTTTTTGTATATTGGACATGTTTATCGATGAGTAATGAACGTAACTATAAGTAAGTAGGTAGCAAGCCAACCCAGGACTTTAGCAAAATTGGTAAAACTTATGTTAGAAAAAAAACATTACTTACTTGCACCATGTTGGTATGTTTTTTATAACCTTTTTGTTGTACACGAAGTTATCTGCAAATTATGATACTTCGAGGCTCACCTAACTAAAAACGACCTTACAATGAAATCAGGGGTATTTAATAAGTCGAAGGATCATTTTTTAAAAGAATTTTACAATTTCATTTATTAATTCGTGTAGACACAGATTGACACAACACCTCGCTTCGGTCGGCTAATGACAAATTGATGTTGACAGATAACTTTTTTGCAAACATATTCGAAGAGGCAAGCAAAAATATTTTAGCCCAAACGGCCTCATCTGATTTTATCAGCACGCACGATGCCACTTATGGCTTGATCACACGAGTAAAGTGGCAAGAGTGTCTCGCTCGGCTGAGTGCTCGGTTCACGCTCGGTTGGAGTGTACCCTCTGACCAGACAGTCGCTTGGACTTCGCTTTATTTTACCTTGAACACTAACGAGGAGAGTGGCGACACAGCAAATTGGTACTTGGCCGAGATAGTAGGGTGGGCGAGTAGAGGTTCACACTCATTTAGCTACTCCGCGTGTCAGTTTACTTTCGAAGACCAAGTTTCGTAAACATTGATGAATAAATATAAATGAGATGAGCGAGTACCACTCGGCATGGGTTCATACCTGCCGAGTTGGTAGCGAGACAGTGCTACGTCATCTAGATGGGAATTCCATCTGGGAGCGCGGGGGTGGGCTACTCGACCGAGTAACGGACGAGTGCGTCGACCGAGCACTTCGCGGCGCGGGGGCATGGGCACTCTCTCGCCACTACACTCGGTACGTGTGATCTTCCCATTATCTACAAATGTTTTTGAAGGATTTTTGTGGTTCAAAAACTTTTTTTTGGCTGGGCTGTGGCAACACTGACTCGGTAGTCGATCAGCGACACGAATCAGCGACGTTTGCGTTGTCGTTTGTTCGCTCTTGTGTGCATTCTAAGATTTAGATAATATATTTTTGATTTACAATTTTGCTTTAGTCTTGTATTAATTAAAATAAGAAACAATGATATGATATATAAATTCAATCATAAAACGCCACACAATCATGCTATTTACTGTAAGTGTAATGATGATAAAAATCAAGCTCGACGTCTCGAAAACCTATTTGCAAATTCGTTGTTGATTTATTTGCAGGAACTATTTCATGGCCTTTTGCTCTTCGGCGTTTTTGTTATTGGTCATGGATTTTACGTTCCGGGAGTTGCTCCTGTGGAGTTTAAGAAAGGGCAAAAGATTGAAGTTAAAGCTGTTAAAATGACCAGTATCCACACCCAGCTACCTTACGAATATTATTCTTTACCTCTATGTTTGCCTAAAAACGGGACCTTCGTGTACAAATCAGAGAATCTTGGGGAAGTTTTGCGTGGAGATCGTATTGTGAACACACCATATGAGATCCATATGGCTGAGAATATAAAGTGTAGATTGCTGTGTCACAAAAAGAATAACCCAATCAACTGGAGCATTGAAGAATCTGAGAAAGTTGCAAGTCGAATAGAACATGAATATTTTGTTCATCTGTGAGTTACAATATTTATAACAATATTGGCAAGCACATAGATAACACACACTGCATTGTGTGTTTTATAAGTTTTGGCCCAATACAAATTATTGAAATAAAAAGTAGTTTATCATCAGCATATTTTATAATTTTGAAAATGTTATGTTTATTACATTTTAGACTAGTGGATAATTTGCCGGTGGCCACGAGGATAATAAACAGTGATACATCAGAGAGGAGCATCGAACAAGGCTATCATCTTGGCTTCATGTCCAAAGGGAAAGCTTACATTAACAACCACTTGAAATTGTTATTGAAATATCATAAGCACAGTCAGTAAGTATGCCAGAGGGTAGTATGGTACTATGATAGGCAAGCCTAACTCCATCCTCACACAAAAAGGACCCAATTAAAAAGGATCTAATTGTGGAAAACAGCCCATAGACAAGAACAAGTATGCCAGCCATTACTAGATGATGAGCAATCCTCTCTTCCTGTGTATAATAAGTTGCCTGAATGTGATCATGGTCAGTATTATGAGGAAAGGGCTTTCTCCATAAAAACTATTACAAACGTAATTGTTTTTATGGAGAAAACGTCAACTGTTTTCTCCCTGGTTATTGGCACTAGAGCAAATATTTTAGTGCATAAAACTTATAACTGCCATGACCATGCCCCTATTTTTTGTTGTTTATTTTATTTTAATTTCTATGATAATTAGAAAATGTAAAAAACCAAAACATAGGGGCATAGTCATGGCAGTTATAAGTTTTATGCACCAAAAATATTTGTGCTTGTGTCATTATCCAGGGAGGAAACAGGATGTTTGTATGGAGAGAGTGCAGGTACCCTTTCACCTTAAGTCCATCTTGTTTTTTAACAAACACATTAAACTTTATCAAACCCATTCCGAATTCAAGCTCGAAGAATTTTCAAAATAGGTATTATTATAACAGTTTTGATTTTAATATTCTACTTTTCAAAAATTACTATTCCTGAGTCAGTAGGTCCTTGGAAGTGCAGTTGCATTGGAGTACTATTGACACAATGGCCCAAATAAAGAGGCTAAGTGCAGAAACAATCCTGTAAAACTAGACTAAATTGGAGTACTAATACTAGGTACTAATACTGGGTGCTAGGTTTGAATTCTGCTGGGGCAAATTTTGAAATTGTTTCTATGGACTCCGAACCTTAAGAATAGGTTTCTGTAAAAACTCAGTTATGAATTTAAAACACTGTAATGATAATATTACGTTGCAAGCATTATTTTTGAAATAATGGTTCTACAGTTTGCTGTATTTGAGACTAAAAATTTGACGTTTCTTTTATATGTACAGACTAAGATTCAGTCTAGCCCCAAATATATTTAGGACCCATTTGGAACTTTCAATCATAATGCCCCTTTCACTAAGTTCATAGTAAAATATGTATATATGTTTATTTTGTATTTGTTTAAATTCTGTTTATAATTTTAAAGATAAATAAATGCAAACTTTTCCTTATTATAATATGAAATATGTATATTCTATGGGTGCAAGCAAATACCATTTTCAACTATCTAATTATTTTTCCAGGGATTCATACAGAGTCGTCGGTTTTGAAGTTGAAACTTATTCTATAGACAAAGATGATTTAACATTTGTTGAAGATTCATGCCAATTCCCTAGTGAGGCTAAACCTCAGTTAGTTAACGAGGATACTGGAACCAAATTATATTTCACTTATGCTGTTGAATGGAGTGAATCGGATGTGAGTTGGGCCTCTCGATGGGACATATACTTGGGCATGAAAGATGTGCAGATCCATTGGTTTTCTATTGTAAATTCAATAGTAGTATTATTTTTTTTGTCAGGTAAGAAACTGTTTTCATTTGTTAGTTAATGAGGCTGAATAGATAAATATTGCAGGACATTAAGGTGGTACGTTTTCCCTACTAAATGTTTTAGGGATTCCTACGTTTTATACTGAGATATTTAACTTATTATGACTTAAAGTAGGCCTAATTTAAGCTATTGTAGGGGCAGACCAAAAATATCACTGTTTAACATCCAGGAAGTACTCTGTTTCAGCGTGAAAAAAGAGACCAATTTTACGTATGTGGTGGTGCACGGCTATATTGACGTATTGTCATAGTGTGAGGTGACGTATAGATGTGTGGAAACACGCGACGTTGTCGCGTTGTGTGTGGAAGCAGGAACACGCAATTACGCTAGAGCAGAGCCGCAATACAGTTTGCTGGATAAGGGCGACGTTGCCTCTCCGTCTAATCTGTCTAATAAAAAATCAAAATATTTTCAATTGCATGATATTCAACTCAGTGCTGCCAGACCTACACCTGCAAGATTTTATGTAACTTTTGGCACTGTCGCGTCACTTTTGATACTTGAATTATACATTATTTTGATAGACTTATCAAATTATCACTTTACGTATATAATAAATAAATAAACATTTGTACTTGTTTGCATTTAATTAATAGTATAAAAATATAATAAAATATAAATGAAGTATAGTAATTCGCGAGAAACAAACCAAGCAGTCTTGTTGTTTTTTTGATACTGTTTGTTGTACACACTGGCAACGTGTCCGTCAGCCGGGCAAAAAAAGTGCTTCTAGAGCGAATTGGTTCCGTGAATAATTAGTGCTCAGTCTGCTGTAAATGTGCGCGAAATAAAAAATTAGTGCATGAAGGCATTGAGGAAAAAAATGGGAAAAACAAATTCTGCTGGAATGACGGTGCTCCAGCAGGAAGATTTTTAAACGAATGACCGGAGAGGTATATAATGTATATCGGCGGATAGCTTATATTTGTGCATAATTGTGCGCGAATAATTAAATTTGTGCGTCTTAGGGTTTTCGAGATATTTCATTTCCTGCTGGGCTGACGTTTTGCAAAAACTTGTATCTCCGAAACCATTGAATGTGCGACCTTGGATTAAACATATATAAGTAGCTCTTAATTTGTGCGTATTTGTGCGCTAATTTGTTTTTCATAAATATCTACTGTTTAAGAGAAATCATGCAACCCTGAAAATTCGAAAAAAACTCCTTGCGCTTAAATGAGAACACGCAGAGGTTCACTGAAAGCGGTATTTGGCTCGTTTTGTTATTCTTTACATGTATAATAAGTTTCAAGACAGTACATACGCGCATTTTTCAATACTAACACTTCAAGTCAAATCTGAAAATGTCATAGCTTTGCAAGAAACCTATTCAACTAAAGATATGTGCGTATATACCAAAAATTAGAGTGCCTTTTGAAATACATATCCTGAAAATTTCAGCTTCAAATGTCGCGTATTTAAGTAGATATAAACGAAAAACAAATCATAACTTCAGTTCTTGGCTAACCGACCAAATTCGAATGGTCACGAAAAAGCGACGGTTTCATACATTTTGATGACTTCTTAAATGGACTGTATTATACTGAAGCTGTTGTCCGTACAGTCGCGCTTAGAACGTTTATAGAGGTTTTAGTGCATTATCATTTTTTCAATAGGTAGTAGTACATTAGAGAAATATTAATGCATGTATTTCTAAAATGACACGTTTATCTATAGGTACTTCTATACTAACCTTCTATACCTACTCTATAATATTATAAAGAGGTAACGTTGGTAACATGTTTGTATATGTGTATGTTGGTATCTCCAGATTCCAGAACCACTGGACTAATTTGGATGAAATTTTGCACAGAGATAGATTGAAGATAACTGAGTGTTATTGGCTATTTTTTATTCCGACAGTGCCACGGAATAGGTAATATGAATCAATTGTAGCGCGTTTATCTCCCAAAACGAGTGACCTGATTTTGATTTTTTTTTAATACTGAGGTATAGTTAAGATCACAGTAGGACCTTGTGGGTAGTGCTAGGATCACATTAAATTACAAATCAAATAGTTTAAGACAGGTAATTGATTGTAATTAGAACACTTAAGAAGGTATTTATGCTTATACCTAAATTATTATACTATTATGTTTGAACTTAAAATAAAATATTAAGGAAATACAAAAAAACACATTTTTTTTAAATATAATATATGTATTTCTATATAGTTTTGATCAATAAATACATAAATACCTCTTTTTACACGTAAGTATCTCGAGACTGTTTTAAATAGGGTTTTATAACATAATGGCTTACATCCTACTATATATGTATATCCTATCCTACTAATATTATAAATGTGAACGTTTGTGTGTGTGTTTATGTATGTTTGTTACTCCTTCACGCAAAAATTAATAATGACATTATTAATGACAAAAAATAATAATGACAAACTTATTACTACGTGGAATTGAAACTTAAAATGCCAAATCGAGCATAAGATTATGCTAAATTGGCAACACTAGATATACCCCGGACACTATTGGAGCGGGGTGAGTGAACCGAGAGCGGAGAGCGGTGCGGGAGGCAAGGAGCGAAATACGTCTTAACTAGCGTCTGACTCTTTCCCACTAATGCCGCATTCTGTGTAACTGTTTCACACAGAGCGAGTTACAACCACCCGGCGCGCGGCGGCCGGAGATTTGAACCTACACAATCGTCTTTTTATACAATTTTAAAATCAATGCAATGGTGCCCGCACATTGATACGCGCCGAATTGTTTGCCGTCCACCTTATAATAATAGAGATAAGGTACATACCTACATTTATTCATTTATTTATTTCAGTGTCGGCCGCCTCTGACGATGCGGATGACTCTGATGACGTCATCGGAAATATAAATGTAGATACCTTATCTCTATTATTTTATGGTACCTTTTTCCGTGGACGGCAAAAATTCGGCGCGCTCGGCGCGTATCAATCTGCGTCCACCTTTAAAGTAATATTATTATAATTTTATTACTTATTATATTATTTATTAAGCACAAAACCGACATTTTTGTTTAACTTCGTATTGCGAACTTAGTAAAATGAAGTAGATACTTACCTACCTGAGCTATCAATAATCTATAATAGGTAAGGAAGATAAAAGCGTACTTACTAGTTTCTACTATCTTAATCTCAAAATAAAACTTTTGCAACTTCCCATAACACTTTTCCAATTCAAAGTACCTAAACCCAATTAACTGCTTCAGTATAATACAGTCCATTTAAGAAGTCATCAAAATGTATGAAACCGTCGCTTTTTCGTGACCATTCGAATTTGGTCGGTTAGCCAAGAACTGAAGTTATGATTTGTTTTTCGTTTATATCTACTTAAATACGCGACATTTGAAGCTGAAATTTTCAGGATATGTATTTCAAAAGGCACTCTAATTTTTGGTATATACGCACATATCTTTAGTTGAATAGGTTTCTTGCAAAGCTATGACATTTTCAGATTTGACTTGAAGTGTTATTATTGAAAAATGCGTGTATGTACTGTCTTGAAACTTATTATACATGTAAAGAATAACAAAACGAGCCAAATACCGCTTTCAGTGAACCTCTGCGTGTTCTCATTTAAGCGCAAGGAGTTTCTTTCGAATTTTCAGGGTTGCATGATTTCTCTTAAACAGTAGATATTTATGAAAAACAAATTAGCACACAAATACGCACAAATTAAGAGCTACTTATATATGTTTAATCCAAGGTCGCACATTCAATGGTTTCGGAGATACAAGTTTTTGCAAAACGTCAGCCCAGCAGGAAATGAAATATCTCGAAAACCCTAAGACGCACAAATTTAATTATTCGCGCACAATTATGCACAAATATAAGCTATCCGCCGATATACATTATATACCTCTCCGGTCATTCGTTTAAAAATCTTCCTGCTGGAGCACCGTCATTCCAGCAGAATTTGTTTTTCCCATTTTTTTCCTCAATGCCTACATGCACTAATTTTTTATTTCGCGCACATTTACAGCAGACTGAGCACTAATTATTCACCGAACCAATTCGCTCTAGAAGCACTTTTTTTGCCCGGCTGACGGACACACTGGCAACATACACCCAGTCGATACTTTGCCTCGCACTGGATGCGCGCTTGTTACCTAGGCAACGGAGAGTCAACAGAGATGTCAAGTAGTCAGTAAATAGAAAAACCAAAAATAAAATATTATAATCATTTAATATATTCCTACTATTGTGTTTAAAGTATCATCCATCTGAGCACCTACTGAAAATAAACCTTGAGGGAATTTTAGTGTCTTGTAAGTGATTGAATTATTTCACAAGTATACCCCTCAAGGTGGGTAACCTATCCACACAAGTTGGGCCGTAGGAACAAACTACGACTACTCTGGGTCCCAGGCCATGAAGGAATAGCAGGAAATGAGAAGACTGATGAGCTGCAAGAACAGGATCGGCAAGTGCTATGCTTGGACCAGAACCATGTACGGGCCTGCCAGCATGCACAATCACAAAGGCCGTAAAGGATTACGTTGATAAGAAACACACGCAAGAGTGGGAAATCAGTGAAGGGCTACTACATTCGAAGAAATTCATAGGTAGCAGGCCCAGAGGGGCTTCTAAATTTATATTGAACAACGGAAAAAGCAAAGCACGAGCTGTGATTGGTGCCTTGACATGGCTTTACAAAACCAATGACATGCTTTTAAAAATGAATATAACTTCTAATATTGACTGCAGAACCTGCGGTGATGTCAGAGAAACTATGGAGCACATCCTGTGTGAATGCGCCGTCTTAGTGACGAAGCGAAGGAGACCCATGGGCCTCCTTGGGAATGCATATCCCAAACCGGAGAAACATAGGATTTTTCCTCTTAGTGGGATCACTGCGTTAATCGATCCCAAGGGGTCGAAGTGTTGCTGGCTATGTCAGTCCCCGATATAAGATGATAAGATAGAACTAATTTTAAATAAATAAACCTTTTTGTACATTACTTTGTCTTTATTTTTCTCTTTCCATTCAGACCTAGTACAATTTGCATCGTTCAGAATTCGTCCTAGTTTAAAAAAAAAAGATTACTAACAGTACCTACCATAAAATTGATCCTGTTTTAGAAAATTTATTCAAAAATATATTTTCAAAAAAAAATTCTATTTGTATCGAGATTTGAACTGGGGCTCTTCAGAACACTACCCCGCCGCTCTAAATGACTACACCAATCGGTATCTGTAGGACTACGTCAAATATAGTCTATAGTTGCTACAGTTTATTGTTTTGTATGTGTGCGTGTCATTTATATCGTGACAAGAGTTAAAAATTGTACTTTGGAAATACATTAAAATGTGACTTCCAAAAAATTAAATTATGTTTGAAATATGTTCAGAGCAAACTAGAAAACAGGCAACATATATACAAATACTTTAATTCCACGTCAATCATAGCAAAATAAAATAAAAATATACTTTCGGGGAAAACAAGCGCCATCTAGCGGAATACTTTGCTTAGCGATACGAAACATTCAACCTTAAATAAATATTTCAGGACATTCCACACATCACAATCAACCCCCAAGCTAAGAAACTAGACTTGTGCTAGACAATGGATATACTACTTATATACTTTTCTTTTGTAAATATATAGTTATAAATTGTATGTATTATTATAACTTATAATACATAGAGACAACCAGACTACAGACAAATATCTAAGCATAAATATTTGTCTGAGGCGGGAATCGAACGCGCAACCCTGTGTTTAGCAGCCCGGCAAGGTGACCATTGTGCCAACAAGGTCGTCAATTAATAGCTAGATTTACAGTAATAATAATTATTGTTAAATATGTTTCATAACTTGCAGGTATATTAACAATGATTATGGTGCGTACACTGAGAAGGGATATAGCTCGCTACAACTCTGATGAAAGTATAGACGACATGATGGAGGAGACTGGTTGGAAGCTGGTCCATGGGGATGTGTTCCGTCCTCCACCCAAGAGAATGTTGTTTGCTGCTGTCATTGGAAGTGGAATCCAAGTTTTTCTTATGGCTCTCATCACTATTTGTAAGTATATCCTGATAATAATCTACACTAATATTATAAAGAGGAAAGATTCGTTTGTTTGTAACAAATAGGCTCCGAAACTGCCAGACCGATTTTGATAAAACTTGGTATGAGGATACATTGATTCATTGGGAATAACATAGGCTACTTTTTATCTCGAATTCCCACGAGAGTTACGCAGGTGAAACCGCTGAGCGCTGCTAGTTCTTAATATTTTGGAACATTCAATTTGATTTGCATTTGACATTTATGCTTCACATTCCCGCATGTCATTCATGCATTACAAACAGTTGCTTTTACAATTATCAACTTACTTGTACTTGTATATGGGCTGTTTACCGCAATTAGACGCTTTGTAATTGGGTCCTTTTTACGTGAGGATGGAGCGAGCTTGCCCAGCACCTACTACCCTCTCAACTTGGTCGACTATGTCCAGAGTGTAGAACTTGTCAATACCTCTGGAGCCAACTAAGCCCCGGGTTTCATCACGATGTTTTCCTTCACCGTAAGAGCAATGTCAATTAGCGCACATTTTTTCTTAAGAAAAATCCATTGGTGCCCAGCTGGCCGGGATTCGAATTCACGACCTTCAGAATGAAAGTCGAGGTATCTACCATTAAGCCAACACCGCTCTATCAATAAAATCCTTTGTCCTGACTGACTGACGGATCCACACACAGCCTTAACCGCTGATCGTAGAGACCTGAAACTTGGAGGGTGTGTTCTTTGTGTGACGTAGGCATCCGATAAGAAAGGATTTTCCGAAATTCTACTCCTAAGGACAAGGACAACGTGATTCCTTGGTCCATTTTTTACTTCTACGCGGACGAAGTCGCGAGCCAAAGCTATTTAACAATATAATCGTTACATTTCAGTTATCGCAATGCTGGGAATGTTGTCGCCGGCAAGTCGCGGTGCCTTAATGACCGCAGCAATATTTCTATACGTATTTATGGGTCTGATCGCTGGATACTATTCAGCCCGACTCTACAACACGATGAAAGGGAAACAGTGGAAACAGGCAGCCTTCCTCACGGCTACACTTTACCCTGCCATAGTTTTCGGCACCTGTTTCTTTTTAAACTTCTTCATCATGGGGAAACATTCCAGTGGCGCTGTACCGTTTTCCACAATGATGGCGTTACTTTGCCTCTGGTTCTGCATATCATTACCGCTAGTGTATTTGGGATATTATTTTGGCTGTCGGAAGCAACCTTTCCAACATCCTGTAAGAACTAACTTTATCCCAAGGAAGGTTCCGGAGCAAATGTGGTACATGAATATTTTTGTGTGGTAAGTTTCCAATCCTAATAATATTAATTAAGGTTTGTTACCTCACTGAAAAACTACTGAACCGATTGCGATGAAACTGTGATATTCCGTCGAGATCGGAAATTACGCGGGAAAAACCATGCAACCATTTTAAATTATTTATTTTACATATTTCAATTATTAATATATGTTTTATACATCACTACATAGTATAAAACAAAGTCGCTTTCTCTGTCCCTATATCCCTATGTACCTATGCTTAAATCTTTAAACTACGCAACGGATTTTGATGCGGTTTTTTTAATAGATAGAGTGATTAAAGAGGAAGGTTTATATGTATAATACATGCATAATGTAGCCGTGCGAAGCCGGGGCGGGTCGCTAGTGTTTTATAATTGTATGTTTAATGACGACCCAGTTGGAACAATGGTCACCATGCCGGACTGCCAAATACAGGGTTGCGGGTTCGATTCCCGCTTCAGACGAGTATTTATGCTTAGATATTTGTCTGTGGTCTGGTTGTTTCTGTATTATAAGTATCCTAGCCACCCGCCCGGCTTCGCACGGCTATATTATGCATGTATTATACATATAAACCTTTCTCTTGAATAACTCTATCTATTAAAAGAAACCACATCAAAATCTGTTGCGTAGTTTTAAAGATTTAAGCATACAAAGGGAAATAGGGACATAGGGACGGCGAAAAGTGACTTTATTTTATACTATGTAGTGATGATAGTGATGTTTAATGACGACCCACAATGGCACAATGGTCACCATGCCGGACTGCCAAACACAGGGTTGCGGGTTCGATTCCCGCTTCAGACGAGTATTTATGCTTAGATATTTGTCTGTGGTCTGGTTGTTCCTATGTATTATAAGTATATATTTACGAAAGAAAAGTATAAAAGTATATATCCGTTGTCTAGCACCCATAACACAAGTCTAGTTACTTAGCTTGGGGCTAGATGGCGATGTGTGGAATCTCCTGCGATATTTATTTATTTATTTATTTCAGTATAATCATGGCGGGTATCCTGCCTTTCGGAGCAGTGTTTATTGAGTTGTTCTTCATATTCAACGCACTCTGGGAGAATCAGTTCTATTATTTGTTTGGATTCTTGTTCCTGGTGTTTTGTATACTCGTGATATCAGTATCGCAAATATCAATCGTACTTGTTTACTTCCAGCTGTGTGGTGAGGTAAGTTATTATGGAACCCTTAAATTTATTTTCTAGTTATATATTGGCAATAAAATGATTTAATTTGAACACATTGCCATATCATTCCGATTGCGTTTCGATTACAAATAATAAAAAAAGTAGCACCCTCTACAAAAACTGACTTTAAGGTGAAAGGGTACCTGCGCGCTCTCCATACAAACGTAGTCGACTGTTTCCTCCCTGGATAATGACACTAGCACAAATATTTTTGTGCCATAATTCCTATAACTGCTATGACTATGCCCCTATGTTTTGGTTTTTTTCATTTTCTAATTATCAAGGAAATTAAAATGAAAAAAATTAAAAAAAAAACAAAAAATAGGGGCATGGTCATGGCTGTTATAAGTTTTATGTTATGCACCAAAAATATTTGCTCTAGTGTCATTATCCAGGGAGAAAACAGTCGACTACGTTTGCAATAGTTTGTATGGAGAAAGCCCCAGGTACCCTTTCCTCTTAACCCCGTTATTCACGAGGTTTATGGATAGTCCGAGATGTTAAATTAAACCTTACAAATGTAAGGTTTAAATTCACATCCTAATAAACCTAATAATTAAATCTTACAAATGTAAGGTTTAAATTCACATCCTAATAAACCTAATAATTAAATCTTACAAATGTAAGGTTTAAATTCACATCCTAATAAACCTAATAATTAAACCTTACAAATGTAAGGTTTAAATTCACATCCTAATAAACCTAATAATTAAATCTTACAAATGTAAGGTTTAAACTCACATCCTAATAAACCTAATAATTAAACCTTACAAATGTAAGGTTTAAATTCACATCCTAATAAACCTAATAATTAAACCTTACAAATGTAAGGTTTAAATTCACATCCTAATAAACCTAATAATTAAACCTTACAAATGTAAGGTTTAAATTCACATCCTAATAAACCTAATAATTAAATCTTACAAATGTAAGGTTTAAATTCACATCCTAATAAACCTAATAATTAAATCTTACAAATGTAAGGTTTAAATTCACATCTATGAAAATTTAGACTAAATCTGTGTCTAAATAGATACAGATTTACAGGACTATCCTTAAACCTCGTTTTGGAATAAGGGGGTAAGAGTTTTTTTTGTAATCGAAATGAAATTGCAATGTAATTTGAACGATGTTATTTACGAGAATTAAACTTCAGGACACTGTTTTAAATAATATTGGAACTAAAAGGAGGACGGAATAGAAAAGTTTCTGTTCCACTACCATCTTCCTACCTTCACTCGCGTCCCTCGAATTACCCCGTTTATTTGGGGGTCTTTGAGTCACAAGCGTATAGGTATCATCTAGGAAAGCGTGCTACAACTTATACCACATCGTCACTTATATGTATACCATCGTGTGAGATAGTGGTCAAACGCTGGCTTATTTATTTACTAGCGACTCGTCCCGGCTTCGCACGACTATATTATGCATGTATTATACATATAAACCTTCCTCTTGAATCACTATCTATTAAAAAACCCGCATCAAAATCCGTTGCGTAGTTTTAAAGATCTAAGCATACATAGAGAGAGACAGCGGAAAGTGACTTTGTTTTATACCATGTAATGATTGAATTATAAGAATCTGTCAAGGTAATGCATTCTGACTGGTGTATTAACCCAACCACGCGACTACCATAAGCCAATCGGCTATTAATAAAATATTAACCCAGCATTTGAAAAAATCCCAATTATTTCACTGTTTTTTAATAAATTGTGTTGTATTTTACAGGACTATCACTGGTGGTGGAGGAGTTTTATTGTGTCTGGCGGATCGGCCGTGTATATTTTAATATATTCCATATTCTATTTCTTCACAAAGTTAGAAATCACAGAGTTTATACCGACACTACTGTATATTGGATATACAGGTACGTAACCTATACTTCTGTATATACTAAAGTAATATAATATACTAGCGACCCGCTCCGGCTTCGCACGGCTATATTATGCATATATTATACATAAAAACCTTCCTCTTGAATCATTCTATCTATTTAAAAAAACCGCATCAAAATCCGTTGCGTAGTTTTAAAGATTTAAGCATACATAGGGATATAGGGACAGAGAAAGCGACTTTGTTTTATACTATGTAGTGATAGTGCAGTGACTATCTATACTAATATTATAAAGCTGAAGAGTTTGTTTGTTTGTTTGTTTGAACGCGTTAATCTCGGGAACTACTGGTTCGAATTGAAAAAATATTTTTGTGTTGGATAGTCTATTTATCGAGGAAGACTATACGCTACTTTTCATTTTGATATTCCCACGGTATCGGGCGGAGCGCAGCTAGTCCCTATATATAAAATTCTCGTGTCACGGGGTTCGAAGTTGAACTCCTCCGAAATGGCTCGACCGATTCTCATGAAATTTTGTGAGCATATTCAGTAGGTCTGAGAATCGGCCAACATCTATTTTTTAATTTGTTTCCTTTAGTTTTTTTTTTTTTTTTTTTAATGGCAAAACAACGTTTGCCGGGACAGCTAGTAATATTATAAAGAGGAAATATTTTTTGGTTAGTAACGAATAAGCTCCGAAACTACTGGACCGATTTTGATGAAATTTAGTATGAACGTACATTGATTAATTGAGAATAACATAGGCTACTTTGTATCCTGATATTCCTACGGGATCGGGAGTTATGCGGGCGAAACCGCGGAGCGCTGCTAGCTATTCATAATTTTCTTATTTAATCGTTTCAAAGATAGTGAACCATAACTTTTCCCTCATTTGGCTATAGTCGGGTAAAATACAAAACACTACTTTCGGAATGTTTCTTTTTTAATTATTTATTTGATTTAGATTTTTTTATTGATTTAAGGTTGTTATTGTGCTAAAAAGTAATTTTATCACAGTTGCTCATAAAGTGGATCTTATTAAACCGCTTTTAGGCTCATAATGAGACGTATTATACACGCGTGCGATAAAAAAATCCAACTAGTGGTAAAATTATACGTTATCCCGATAAGTTAAATACGTATCTTACTGCTAATTACATAAGAGGTAGATGAAACATTCATAATTATCTGACGAACGAACGATAATTTTACATGATAACGTCTTTGAAAACAATTAAAAATTGAGTTTTGTTTTTATTTTGTTTTTTCTTTAGGTACGTAATAGTACATTGCGATACAAGTGTGGAAAGTTTTCCACACTTGTATCGCAATGTACAATCTCGGCTTTTGCCACGCTCGCGTTCCGCTCGCGCGTCATAAACCGCCTCTATGGAATGATCAATCTACACGTGTATCGTACTACGTTTTTTTATCACAGTTGCGAATAAAAAAAAGACTTGTTAAAATAATAAAAAGTTTTTAAGAATTTTAGGTTATGTTTACTATTTTTTGTTAATTACACTCCCGAAAGGGCAAAAGACTTTTAACCTATACAGCCTCGTCTGACAAACAATATTTTTTTAGGGTTTTTTTTCATTTCTTTCTGCGTCGGCGGCGGTTAAAAACAGAATATAATGGTAAAGAAAAAATATATTTATGTACCTACCTAAAGAAAAAAAAACTTAATTTTTAATTATTTTCAAAAACGTTATCACGTAAAATTATCGTTCGTTATCAGACTTTAGAGACAACCTTTTGAAAAGAAGAAAAAAGGTTTGCAGCGTTTCAAGTGACATAGGACGCTGGAACTCTTTCGTTTTAGTTAGTTCAATATCAGAACTGCAACTTAAAACTCGATTTAATCCCAGAACTCTCGTCCAAGTGCCAGCAGAGCATGTCAGAACTCTTAGATAAAACTTCCAACAAAGAGTTTTAAGCCAGCAAGGCTTAAAAACTCTTTGATGGTACCTTTTTTCTATACATCAAAACAGTATAACCCAGATAAATTAAGAATGTTTCATCTACCTAATATGTCATTAGCAGTAAGATACGTATTTGACTTATCGGGATAACGTATTATTTTAGCACTAGTTGGATTTTTTTTTATCGCACGCGTGTATAATACGTTGCATTATGAGCCTAAAAGCGGTTTAATAAGATCCACTTTATGAGCAACTGTGATAAAAATATATTTTTTCTTTACCATTATATTGTTTTTAACCGCCGACGCAAAATCAAATGAAAAAACCCTAAAAAAATATTGTATGTCAGACGAGGATGTATAGGTTAAAAGTCTTTTGCCTAGCCTTTCGGGAGTGTAATTAACAAAAAATAGTAAACATAACCTAAAATTCTTAAAAACTTTTTATTATTTTAACAAGTTTTTTTTTTATTCGCAACTGTGATAAAAACGTCGTACGATACAGGTGTGGATTGATCATTCCAACTCGGCTTTTGCCAGGCTCGCGTTCCGCTCGCGCGTCATAAACCGCCTCTATGGAATGATCAACTTTCCACACTTGTATCGCAATGTACTATTATTTTATACTCATACATTTTTCGTTTGTTTCAGGTCTTATGGTGCTAACATTTTGGCTTCTTACAGGCACAATAGGCTTCTTTGCAGCATACACATTCATTAGAAAAATTTATGCCGCAGTAAAAATTGATTAGGCCATATTAATTTACTAAATAATTTGAATGAATGATGTAAAGAACAAATCTGATTTACTGAAGTTATTTAGAACGTGATTTTTACCATGTTCTTTGTTAATAATTAGTGGATTTCGATAATTCGCAACTGTTGCAAGCGTTATGTTTAACCACGGCTCTTGCAACAGTGCCAAAAAAATATTGTAAATATCCCGTTTTAAACAACTTTAATAGTGAAAATAACCATGTTAGTTATCCTTAATCTGATTTGGTGTTTAGTTTGTATGAAAAAGGGCCTCATTATCCAGCATACATGATACTAAGAGCGGTGGTGGCTCACCGGTATATACCTCGAGTTTCATTCTAAAGGTCGTGGGTTCAAATCCCGGCCGGCCGTGCACCGATGATTTTTTGCTTAAGAAAAATTTATGTGCGCTAATTGACATTGCTCTTACGGTGAAGGAAAACATTGTGATAAAACTCGCGGCTTAGTTGGCTCCAGTATTGACAAGTTCCCTCCTCTGGACATGGTTGACTAAGCTGAGAGGGTAGTGGGTGCTGGTAAAGCCTACTCCATCCTCACGCAAAAAGGACCCAATTTGAAAGGGTCTAATTGCGAAATAACAGTTCGTACACAAGTAAGTACATGATACACTTAAAGATCGAAGAAAAAGGCTAAAAGATTTGAACCTGTCATTTGTTACACACAGAGATGTAAAAAACATAATACCCCTTTTGGCTTCGTCGTTGGAAAATAATGATGTGAAAGCTAGATCTGCAACAACCAATCCAATCCAGTGAGCATTACGTAGGTACCTATAATCATGTATGCTAAAAAATGTGTAGGATCCTTAAGTTTTGTATAATAGTGTGCAAATGAAATCAACATCACTAAGATATTTATAGCATTTATTATTGACTGACAGTGATTATGTTTGAATAAGCAAAGATACAGTGTTGGACCAAAGCGTGTTATGTTTTTGCTTATTAAATTATTGAAATGCTTATAAAATGTTATAATTACCTGACTACTGTAAGTAAGAAGATGAATGGATATCGAAATATTTTGAATAATGGCAAAGTAGAAGTACCAAACCAAACCTACCTACATGATGTCTATGGCCACAAGCGACATTCTTTTTTTTAACATGCATGTGAGATTTATGTAAGTATATAATACTAAAGAAGTACCTATGAGATATACTAATTATCTAAATGTTTAATTTTTAATATAGCTACCAATTTTTTTAATTCAGTAAAACGACTTACGATCAATCTATTAAAAAACTAGTTTCGTTAGATGGTGTAATCGTCAGAGGAAGTGTAGCTTTTACTTTTTAACGAAAGAAATAATAAACAGGTCAAACAACATCTTCTTGGCTTAAATTGCAATAAATAAGTTAATTCGGCGTAGGTAATTGAAATAGCACTACATAGTATAAAACAAAGTCGCTTTCTCTGTCCCTATATCCCTTTGTATGCTTAAATCTTTAAAACTACGCAACGGATTTTGATGAGGTTTTTTTTAATAGTTATGGATATATTAAGGATCACATACTGTATGGTTTTACCCTAATTTCTAAGAAAATATTCTAGGGAAAATACTTACTGAAATAAAAAAAAATTAGGGTATGGCTCGCTTTTGCAGTAAAATCCCACAATTTAACCACAATAAATTAAAATTACTTACGAAAAATTATCAAAAACAAAAATATAACTTGTGATTCTGTCTAAAATAAACCATATTTTTTTAAACCTAGTTCGTTTTGTTTTAAAAAATGTTTCAATTATTCCATCTGGGTAAAACTTTTTTGCCTGACCCTCCTGACTGATGATGAGACACGTGACGTTTGTTGTCATTACAAAATTCTGTCAATGTCATGTCAAATCCAATTTGATTCTTGTTTGGCTCGGCCCACCCACCCGGGCAAGAAATATAAAATGTTAAAATTTTAGATGAATTTAGCTGTTGTTGGACTTGTTGGTAGGTTTAGAAAACTACAAAAAATATATTTTAGTTATTTGCTTTTTACATTTACATTAATAAGTGTCAGTATATCGAAATATCGTACAAAATGGATACCAAAGTAGCCGTGGTCACGGGTGGCAACAAAGGCATTGGATTCGAGATTGTGAAGGGACTATGCTCAAAATTCGACGGCGTTGTGTACCTCACAGCTAGAAACGAAGAAAGAGGACGACTCGCTGTAGCTAAATTAGAAGAACTCGGCCTAAAAGCAACATTTCATATGGTGGACGTTACGAATGAAGAAAGTTTACAAGAATTCGCTAATCACATTTCTAAACATCACAAGGGAATAGACGTATTGGTAAATAATGCCGGTATCTTGGATTTCGACAAGTCTGTCCCGTCTTATGATGATGCCAAAAAACTTATAGATACTAATTTTATGAGTCTGCTGTCTATAACCAAAATATTATATCCACTTCTGAAGAATGATGCACGAATTATTAACATCAGTAGTGATTGGGGCCTTCTCTCCAATATAAGGAAACAGGTGTGGCTCGACACGCTGGTCAAAGATGATTTAACTGTTGAAGAAATACTACAATTTGTGAATGACTTTCTTAATGCAGCGAAAAGTGGCAAAAACGCATTTGTTTCTTTTGCTGGGCCTTATGGAGACTACAAAGTGTCAAAGGTTGCTCTATCAGCTTTAACATTTGTTCAACAGAAGGAGTTTAATAAACAGGGGAAAGATATTTCCATAAATTGTGTACACCCTGGTTTTGTAAAGACTGATATGACTAAAGGCATGGGTGATTTCAGTCCTGAACGAGGAGCCAAGGCTCCGCTATACTTGGCACTCGAGGCTCCACAGACTTTAAAAGGAACATTTTTATGGCATGACTGTCATCAAGTCAACTGGGATGATTAACAATAGTAAAACAGGATTGTTATCGTAACCAAGTTGTCCTGTGACTGTGATATTAGTGTCACATACACTTTAAAACTTAATATATGTTTTTTAAGTTAAAATATGTTGTCTTTATCATTTTATTGTTTAGGTTACCTTTGTTGTTATTATTGTAAAACAATGTGTAGTGTAAGTATGTACTTAGGCTGATAAACTTATAAATAGCATGAAAACAGGGTCATGTACTTTATAAATAAGGAGAGTTAACTACTGAATAATTAAGTATGTTGCTTTAAATAAAAACCTTTAGGTTCATTTTGAAATACATCAGGCTAATTACCCACCCATCTACTTTAATATAATGTAATTAGTTCTAAATTACCCTAAAATCTTAACAAAAATGACTTAGTTTAGTTCTGTGGGGCTGTTTCCGCACTTAGCCTCTTTATTTTGGCCATTGTGCATGTAAGATCATCCATAACACTCCAATCATCCCAGGTCCTTCCAGTAGGCTAGTAGCAGAAGGACTGCCGGCGGTGTATCTTATTAGAATCCTTTTTAAAATTAACTTGGTACCTAAGTGTCCACCTTAATATATTAGAACCTACCAAATCCAGTATTACAGAATAGAAAATATTGATGAACCCAAAACTTTAAATTAGAAAATTGCCTAATTAGAATCTTTTAAAAATAAATATGTGGGTAAGTTATAAATGAAGACATGGTGTCAAATAAAAGAAAGTGGGTAGTTGTGTTAACGAAAATTTTACGTAGATCCACAGAATACATAATAGTTAAAAAGATAACGAATTTTCCCTTCAGTTTTCGGATTAATTAAATAATGGGTGGTAGACCTGCACTGGTAGTAGGGTACGCACCTACCTACTTACGAGTAGGTAGATATAATAACCCCTGTTAAAAAATTGCGGCAAAAGTTAGTAGGTAGGTACCTACTTACTAAACCGTTTTTATTAAGGAGGACGTCAAGATCAAAATTCGTCCGAAACAATGTAAGTAACTAGGTAAGCGTGTAAGTAGGTATTTATGGTAGGATTGATAAGCATTCCTAATTTTAATCATGTTTTTTTTCTTTCTATAGTCTTGACGTCCAATGAAGTTGTTCTGTGCATATGATAAAACTGATCTAATTGAAACCCACCTAAATTCCTTTGAAATATCACTGACTGATGCATGGCTTATCTAACAGCACCGGCTGCATACAAGGTAAGTCTATTTTATCGCACACCCATACTTTTATGCAGGTTTACAGATATGGTCGAGATTCTGACCTACGCTATGCGATTTCATTTTCAATAGTCTAAGAATTATTTTACTTGTAAAAAGATATTAAGTACCTACCCAACACCCATACATAGGTACAATCCACGGTCAAAAGTACCTACCTATCTCATTTACATATGACCCTTACTGTACCTACACGTCAAACACTTAACCCTCCGCTTTGGCTTCGCCGTAATCGGGTAAAAATGCTTTAAAGTTAATAGGTAGGTTACAAATGTTGCAATTTATATCGCTCCTATTCACTAACAATAAATCTCATTAGAGATGCCCCGATGCAGGCATAGCTTAAGCAATTTTTATGGATTCCGATGTGCTTTGTTTGACACTTCAGTAGGCAGCTACTTATCTTATTGTATTACAAAATCGTATTGGCTGACAGTAAAGGGGTAGGGAGTATTTATGTCGACTAATCCTTGCCGTGCACATAACAACACATAGGTACGGCTTCTTAAATAAACTACTTTTTTACCTAATGTTCTAAATAGTTAGATATATATATGGCTGCTCTAGATAGGTAGGTACCTAATCCAGATATTTATGGCTCCGTAGGTTGATTATGAATATAGTAGTTTCCTTCCTTTGCATGTAGGTCATAAATATAATATTAAATTGTAGATAATCTTTAGTAATATCTATACTAATATTATAAAGCTGAAGAGTTTGTTTGTTTGTTTGTTTGAACGCGCTAATCTCAGGAACGGCTGGTTCGAATTGAAAAATTTTTTTGTGTTGGATAGTCCATTTATCGAGGAAGGTTATAGGCTACTTTTTATCCCGATATTCCCACGGGATCGGGAGTTACGCGGGTGAAACCGCGGAGCGCAGCTAGTAATATTATAAAGCTGAAGAGTTTGTTTGTTTGTTTGAATCGCAGGAACTACTGGTTCGAATTTTAAAAAAAATTGTGTTGTATACCTAGTCCATTTATCGAGGAAGGGCATACTTTTTATATTGAAATTCTCACGGGATCGGGACTTACGCGGGTGAAACCGCGGGGCGCAGCTAGTATCGAATAAAGTGTGAGTTTTTCGTAATTGCTAAGCTCTATCAAGTTGGCGTAACAGTGTAAGTAAGATGGGAAATTGAGAGGCACAAATGTGCGTTTGCTATTTTAATATCTTACTAATATTATAAAGCTGAAGAGTTTGTTTGTTTGTTTGTTTGAACGCGCTAATCTCAGGAACTACTGGTTCGAATTGAAAAATTATTTTTGTGTTGGATAGTCCGTTTTTCGAGGAAGGCTATAGGCTACTTTTTATTTTGATATTCCCACGGGATCGGGACTTACGCGGGTGAAACCGCGGAGCGCAGCTAGTAATATTATAAAGCTGAAGAGTTTGTTTGTTTGTTTGAATCGCAGGAACTACTGGTTCGAATTTTAAAAAAAATTGTGTTGTATACCTAGTCCATTTATCGAGGAAGGGCATACTTTTTATATTGAAATTCTCACGGGATCGGGACTTACGCGGGTGAAACCGCGGGGCGCAGCTAGTATCGAATAAAGTGTGAGTTTTTCGTAATTGCTAAGCTCTATCAAGTTGGCGTAACAGTGTAAGTAAGATGGGAAATTGAGAGGCACAAATGTGATAGCGTTTGCTATTTTAATATCTTACTAATATTATAAAGCTGAAGAGTTTGTTTGTTTGTTTGTTTGAACGCGCTAATCTCAGGAACTGTTGGTTCGAATTGAAAAATTATTTTTGTGTTGGATAGTCCATTTATCGAGGAAGGCTATAGGCTACTTTTTATCCCGATATTCCCACGGGATCGGGAGTTACGCGGGTGAAACCGCGGAGCGCAGCTAGTTTAATATAACTTGCCTATGGGCTTTCCTGCGTTTTAGGTTTTTTATTTTTTTCTAAATAAAAAATAAAAAAAATAATTAAAAGTAGCCTTATGCCACAACTGAGGTATCAAACGTATCCTTATGTAAGTAACCTACCTACTAAGTTTCATTAAAACTGGTCGATTAGTTTTGTAGCCTACACTTAAGTTTAGATTAAGTATCAAAAGAAGGGGTAGACTGAAGTTGAAGTGGACAGACGTAGTCAATAAAGACTTGGCAGTCTGCGAAGTTTCCCTAGACTAGACGATGCGTCAGATAGTGAAGTGGAGGCAGAAGACAAAAAAGCAGACCACACCGTCAGATGGGATTAATAACATGCACGGAGAGATATTTATGTTTAGATTATGTAGGTTTTTAAAATAATAGAAAGGCATACTTACTACCTACCAATAAAAAGATAGATATAGGTTGGTACCTATTGCATCTACGTAGGTACTTATATTATGCTTATGTACCTTACAATAATTTAATTTCATTACTAACACTGTCGTACGATATTAACAAAGCTATTCCAATAATTGGTTGGACAAAATTACAAAATTCCTTTAGCGCTGCGATAGCAAACGACAGAATTGAAAGCTATCACGCGAGTGTCGTTATTTTGATTTCTTTAGTTAGTACATTACTGCTCTATGAAATGAAATGAAAATGCTATAACAAACACTTTAATTTGATAGGTACATGAGTGTGTTGATAATTTCATATCGGGTAATTTGTTTGTGTAGGTTCCTAGCAATCAAATCAACTCGATGTTCAATGTATCTACTCTACCGCGTTAAAACAATAAGTACTTACCTACCTATTTAGTATTTAGGTAGAAGGGTAGGTATAGATAATACTCTTGGATCTACTTATGAGTTTTAGTTGATAAAACTTTCGAATGCAAAAGCTTTGTTAAAAAAATAGTTTCTAAAACGTGATGAATACGTGACAAGTTTGCTAAGATGGAATTGGATAAAATTAAAACACATCTTAATTTTCATAAATATTTATGTAGGTAAGTAGGTATATTGAACTGGCCTAAATAAATTACACCTTAAAATAAATCTTAAAACATTGACTTTTCATTCACAGATTTATACAAAACTAGTCTACCTAGGTATAACTTTCGTTTATAAATGGTCCACGTCCTAAAACACCTAAAACCCGTACCATGTTACACTTTCTATTGTTACGTTCAAAGTCGTTGTCGCCGTAGCTTGCCGTAATTTCGACTTGGTAAGGTGTGATCCACGTAGCTCGGTTTGTAAGAGCACCGTTAATGAAAAGCGGAGGTCAAGGGTTGTGGGCAAACCCTACCAGGAAAATTTGGAAATCATTTCTAAATTCTCAAAGTTACACTTTAAAACTAACGTCAGAATCTAGTTTTATTTTTTAACCGACTTCAAAAAAGGAGGAGGTTCTCAATTCGTCGCGTATATTTTTTTTTTTATAATAGGTGTTTAAAACTATCTTATCCGATGGTAAGTGAAGATGCGGTCGAAGATGTTGTACGCTTGGATAGAAAATACCTATACACTTGTGACTTGAAGACCAAATAAGTAAGGGTAGCATTAAGTTATTTATTTTCCAAATGTAGATATTTAAATATTTGAAGGTAAAATAAATACGAGAGCTTCGTTCGGGCACAGAATATAGGTAAAAGTACCTAGAATTAATGCATAAAGTTTCTGGTACCTATATCTAAGTGTGGTGGGTACGGGTTTATGGATGTACTTAGGTACTTACCTATGTCTAATGAAGTTGGTTGGTAGTTAGTTTTAGGCAAGACGGTTACACCGCTCACCGCAATTTCGATTTGGTGAAATCTTATAATAATAAATTAATTACAGAACGTTACAATAACTTACACCTACGTATATGTGTTTAAATGCTCTTTACAATAGCCATAAACAGAAGTCAAATCACAAATAAAATTATTGTTTAAATGACAAATCCGAAGCTAAAAGCTGATCTTTGGTGTTCTAGCCGTTAACCGCGTGGCTGCTCCAATGTGAAGTCATTGGTAAGGAGTTATGACACCACGTTACACTTAAATAGCTTTTTAAAGTTAAAGGTATGCTTCGAAGTGTTCACTGGAGTTGCAGAGACAGATACATTAAGCTTTTAGTTTATAATTAATTATAAACATTTAAAAACAAATAGGTAGCCAGTTATACCGCGCGCAGCGAACGATGAGCTCTGGCGGTAAGTAGAAGGGGTATGCGCAGAACTCAATTTTCATATAAATATCGAGTTCTGCGCATACCCCTTCCACTTACCCCAGCGCTCATCATTCGTTGCGCGCGGTATACTTACAAATAAATTTTACTTACATACAATTATTAATATAATTGTTCTACACAGTCTCAAAGAAAACCTTTAATAATAAATATAGCCTCTAAATATGATTTAACAAAGGCACAGGTATGAAAGTCTTGATCCATGGTCTCCATTTTCAAACCCCCGACGCAAAAACGACGGGTAGTTATCTTATATAGTTAAAAGTGCCTTACTAAATAGTTATTCTAACAAAACTGATTAGAGATAAAGGTAAGTTTACATTCCATGTACAATAAGGCAACAAAAGTGCAGACGCACTGTAAAGTTCTAAAATTATTATTATCAGAATGTTTCGAACTCAAGTAGGACTTTAGGGCTGTTTTAATTTAAATTTTAGTTCAAGTTTAAACATTTAAAAACACTATAATAATAACGATTCTAGAACTCTACAGTGGGTCTGCAAAAAATGTGGCCAACTGTACACAATACACAGCAATATGGTTAAGCAACTAAGTACTTAAATAAACATTTATTATTTTCAAAGTAACACAAATAAATATGTTACGATGATGGTAACCAATTATTGTGGTAGGTATGATCGATCGGTAACACTTTTCTAGCAATGGTAAAAACAGTCTACTTTCAACATTTTAGAATATCGCTTCCATAACTAAAAGATTTTGATTTTTTTATAGTTGCTAAGCAGACTGTATAAAGAAAATATGGACATTACTGTGGCATTTCTTACATAAATTTCTTACATAAGTAGGTATCTAATCACTTGATCTGATGTTTATTCAACTATCTTAAATTAGTAAATTCTTAAAATTTACTTGATTGTTAAATACCTAAATACATTTAAATAAATAAAGCGTTTCACACTCGACTAAATAAGACACTTTACTTTGGTTTAAGACTAAAATTAATAATATTTTTCCATATACAAATACGTTTAGCAGTGTTTTATAAATAAAGACATTCACACGTGAAACGTGGAATCTTATCTTCGGATATCACTTTCACTGGACGGAATTTTTTAAGCTGTTTACATACGTATATAATGTGCCTTAATATTTGCTTATAATTTAATCTATCTAATGCAATCAAAAGCCCATTCACTTATTAAATTATTAACGACTATATGCACGCGATTCATTTATCACTGATCGTGCAACATCCGTAGGTAATAGGTATCTACCTACATAAAGCAGGTAGTTTAAGGCACCAGTAAGGTAACGAAATATTTACATTCCTTATGTGACTAAATTGACACTCACGACAAATTAATTTTGTGATGATTTTACATTCATTTTCAATGTTGTAAAATTTAAATGCATCGATGAAAACGAAATAAATGCGTTTAGTTGGTGATGAGGGGTGTGAGAGGTGCAGGTGACTCGTCGTAGAACCTGTACCTGTGTGGCAATTGCAGCTGAGCAGGCGCGGGCGCGGGCGAGGTATCAGCATCACTGTGCTGCGAGTCGCGGTGCCGCCTCAGGTCCACCTTCCGCTGGAACGCCTTGTCGCAGAGCCCGCAAGAGAACGGCTTGTATCCGGTGTGCTTGCGCATATGCGTTATCAGATTAGAGCTCTGGCTGAATGCTTTCGAGCAAACAACGCACTTGTGAGGCTTCTCACCTGTAACAAAATTCCTCTTTTACTTACCTCCTTTAGTGTAGACTATACCTAATTTATCTACAAAACTATTAATTTGTAATTTGTTTTTACAACTACATCTTGGCTGTCATCCTTTTTTTGTCATGTGGTAGCCTTACTTAATTAACCTCTGGTATTTATTGGAAATAGCGACCCGCCCCGGTTTCGCACGGCTATATTATGCATGTATTAATACATATAAACCTTCCTCTTGAATCACTCTATCTATTAAAAAAAACCGCATCAAAATCCGTTGCGTAGGTTTAAAGATTTAAGCGGTCAAAGGGAAATAGGGACAGAGAAAGCGACTTTGTTTTATACTATGTAGTGAAGATTACAATACCTACCTTCTTATTCAGTTTTGATTTCATACTACTTTAAGGTACTTAACTGTTAGCCGATTCTAATAAATAATTCAGACACAGAGCTAGGGGATACATTAATGTTAATTCAACGTTAGTATAACAACCTATAACTGAACAGTTCCTTCGCTTCGTTATACTTCGATTTGATTATATAATTCATTAATTACACGTCCTACAATTTACGTAGATATCGCGTCGGCGAGTAATTAAAGCTTGTGTAAGTGAACCAATAGTTGTCATATCACGGACATTTATTTATTAATGCCCGGTTCCCGAACTGATTTAATATGCAGTATCGCCTCGTAGACCGGTATTTATTAACTTTAACTGTAATTGTTTGTCGAGACTCGATAATCTCCGTAACAAACTGTCGCTGTAAAATATTCACAGGCTATTTGTATTCGAAAGATATTAAAAGAAAAAATGCAAATGTCGTTTTATAGATAGAACAGGATTTACTGGCGTTTTTTGTGATTGCCGTGATCGCGTTGCACGTGAAGGCCTGTGAAGGCTGCGCTGCTAATTGCAGACTGAGCCGCATTTTGGAATATTGATGATGAGGCATTTATCGGGAGGACGAGCGCCATTTACGGTTACTGTAAATCATTCGGAACGGGCCTGAGACGTGACGAGATGTCTCCGCCCGAGACAAATATGTCTGCCACATTTTTTAGCTACTGTAATTCGTCTCCTTGCACTTACTGGAAACAGTCGGCCTCTACTGGCAATTTTTTCCTTTACAATCGCCCTATTATTTTTAGAAAAAGTACGTAGACATCGATGGTTTAATAATAAATCTTCTTTGGTATGGTAACTTATGCTGTTTCTACCTACTTTGATTAAGAATGGACATTGTTCAATTTTCGTCGTAGCTTTTTCTTTTGTATTTAGGTATAAAAAGTTCTTTTGTCACAGAATATATAATAGTACCAGTATTTGGTTACCAAAAACGATTTCATAAATTATGTCTAGGTACTTATAGAGCTTACCTACATTAAACTACATTCAAACATACTAGGTACCTACTGCAAAGTGTTTAAGTATAAAAAATGAGAACCCAACGTATAGGTAGTAGGATTAAAAAACTATGTAAATTGCCGTGCCGATTTCTTTCTTTAATACTATTACTGAAAGAGCAATTAAGATTGTCTATGAGTTTGTTTTGTGTATTTCTTTGCTCATTGGATATTCATTAACGCACCGAAGCCAGTCTGCGATTTGCCATCGAAAAGGTAATTGCACAGCTTTTAAATGTTTAATTCCCAGACATCGTCACCGAGTGTCTTGCGATTGCGGTTGCATACTCGTAGGTTTTCGATTTAATGAACTTGTCTCCCAGCGAAAATAGTCGGTCTATCCTTTAGTTAAATAAGTAAGTATCAGTAGTATTTGCGCTTCTTAATGATTTCAAGGTTTTAATCGAACGATGTCTTCAGCACCTGTTAACTGGTTTAGACATTCCTTTAGACCACTCTTATAAAAAGTAGTTTACCTATCTGTAGTTTACCTGCTAATTTTTTACCTAGTTACTTTTGAAGAGGAAATTATAATTTAGATATAATTTGTATCAATTGCAAGTTCTATATTATATTGACGACCCAATTGGCAAACACAGGGTTGCGGGTTCGATTCCCGCCGCAGACATGTATTTATGCTTAGATATTTGTCTGTGGTCTGGTTGTTTCTATATATTATAAGTATATAATTACAAAAGAAAAGTATATAAGTAGTATATCCGTTGTCTAGCATCCATAACACAAGTCTAGTTACTTAACTTGGGGCTAGATGGCGATGTGTGGAATGTCCTGCAATATTTATTTAAAAAAAAATATTTATAAGTATCCCTAAAAAAGATCCTGAAAAGAGTTTTTTTTTCCAAAGATTTACAATATTCAAACTACTTAGGTGCTTAGTAGTTAAGTAACTCGTCGTAACTTAGTTGAGTAATGAACAAAAGTTTCAGTAAGTAGTCACAAAATTATAGGGTGCAGTAAAGTGGTGACTAAACAACACATGTTAACACTTACAGCCGTCAAAGTTTTAGAAACAATTGTCAGAATAATTCGAGGTTCTTGCTACGTGTTTTGAATTGTATACAAAATTGTTCGTAATAGGGGAATGTGATACAAGTTAACTACCTATGTATACGTACAGTCGGAGTCAGAATGGCAGACAAACTGTAGATACCGTTTTTTTGTGAATCGAATGACTCGAAGCTTGAATTTTTTTAGGTGGAGAAAAGCAGCCTTAAGCACCGTCCCGTTACTCCCGAGGGAGGGGTAGCGGGGATATGTAGGGCTCCCCCTGGCTTCAGAGGTCTTAGCTTGAGTTGAAAACATTCTAATAATAGCAGTTTTGGAGCTCTACGGTGGGTCTGCAATTCTGACTCCGACCGTAAATTTCTTTATGGAAGGTATAGCCAGGAACTATTTGTCTACCTTAGCTTTTTCATCATAATTTTTTTGCGAGATCCTATTAAAAAAGTACTTTTGAAGTCGTTAGTAGTATTCCTTAGTTTAAGTTGTAACGCTTTAAGCGTTATCGCTTAAAACGATTTCTTCCCGGCAAAGTTGTACAATTTCGTAGTTATTAAGCTTCCTCGTCCTTTTTGTTATTTTAAATGTTTTGTGTGTTGTACAAATAAAGAGTTTATCTATAGATAGATAGATAGATAGATAGATAAACACTTTATTGTACCATAAAAACAAAATTAATTCTAACAAAGTACTTACATGATATTAAAATAAAATAAAAATAACCAAAATAATAATAATAAATAATAAAAAAAAAAATAAAAAAAAAAAAGCTGTCAACGTGTCACTTGTATTTTTCGGCAAAAATTTTATTTTATTCTCAAAAAGTATTATTGTTACATTATTTTACAATTTTCGAACCATATACAAACAAGATAAACAATATACCTATCTATTTTATTCATATTTACCTCTAATCAACCTGTATGTACCTACTACATCAAATTGTTTCATTGACAATGTCAAATTCTGCTTGTTTACATAAATGTTTAATAATACAAAGTGATAAAAATGATAACTCGATCGAAAAATACAAATAAGAAGACAGCACCTACAGAACGCGCACGACCACCAGCCAGGCAACCCGTGACGAGCCACGAGTCGTCAGATGAGGAGGTGTACTTCACACCGGCGGAGCTACGAGTGTAGCTCCGCCAGCAGCAGCGAGTCCGGGTTGTCGTCGCCGACGCCGCCACCACCACCTGCGCGACGTAGAGGTCGACCACCGTCGGCACGCTTGGGGCCTGCGGGACACAGTGTTCCGCGCCCGGCCCCCGCTACCGATGGTGTAGTGCGTCGCATGCGATGGTCTCAGACTATGAATGAGAACTGCATGCGCGCCTATTACAGGGCTACAAAGGGAGGAACCTTCATGACTACGTATCGTGACAGGATGCTGCCTTTGTTTCAGGCACTTGAATCAACCGTGTCCGTGTCTGCCCAACGACTGTCGGATCAAGTGAGAGCCATCCAACGGTGTAAGTTGTTGGACGACTCTACTCTTGATCGTCTTCGCACCGAGGCGCTACCTATTGACATGACTTCTGACTCGCGACGAGATCCGCCTGCCCCGTCGTCACTGACACCGAACCAGGTGTCACCGGCTGCGATGTCCCGGGTGGATCTAGGCGCTGAAGACGATGATTTTGCTAATATGAGCGTAAGTACCCAGTGCAATGAGCATTTGAGGAGAACTTTGGAGGATGCAATTCAATTGTATAGATCCCCAGCTAGTTCTAGGCCCCGATTGCCTCGTTTGCCTACGCATAGACGTAATTTGGCGTTAGTGGGTGCCCTGGATGACTTACTAGCTCCCTACCTGGGTGCTAGTGAGGATTTAATCGATACTCACTCTATCTTGTATTGCGGGGCTATTACGGCGTGTCGTGTGGCTCGTGTCAGATTTCCGGACCCTGACCGAGCCCCTCGGCCCCCGTCATATGTCCCTGCTTGGCAGGTGCGGATCGAGCGACGTATCGATACATTTAGGACACTCATTGCAAAGCTAATCTGCTTCAGAGGAGGCAACACTCGCCCCCGAGTCATGCGTTTCGTGAACCAAGCCTTTGCTGGGACCGGCATTAGGCCGCAAGAGTACATGTCTTGTGTCACGGAACGCATTGACTTTCTGAAGCAGAAAATCTACGCGTGGGCAAAACGCATTCGGCGCTACAGAGAGCGTGTGGATCGATACCAACTGAATCGTATGTTTCAGAGTGATCAAAGGAAGGTATACCGAAGCTGGGAAAAGCCTAGTCAGCGTGTGATTGACGAGCAAAGGCCAGATAGCCGAACCATGATTAATTTCTGGCGTGATATCTGGTCGGTGCCCGTCGATCACACCGAGGGTGATTGGATGCGTGTTGTTAGCGACGCGTGTGAGCCGATTGAGACCATGGAGGCCATAAGTATTACACCATTAGATGTAAAATGTGCGATTCGTACGGCCCAGAACTGGAAAAGTCCTGGACCGGACGGGTTGCACAACTTCTAGCTGAAGTGGTTTCGAAGCTCACACGTTCGACTCGCTACACAATTCCAAGAGGCCCTTGAACTAGGTTCTCTTCCGACCTTCCTAACAACTGGTGTCACCTTCCTGCTCCATAAGTCCGGTAGTACCACGGAAGCTAAGAACTACAGACCCATTACATGCTTGCCTACCATCTATAAGCTCCTCACATCCATTTTGACGGTCAAAATTAATTCGCACATCGTTGCGAATAACATTTTGGCCCCAGCTCAGAATGGATGTAGGGTTGGGTCCCGTGGTACTAAGGAGCTCCTCCTCATAGACATGGCCGTATGCCAACAAGTCCGTCGGAACAGAAGAAATATTTCTACTGCCTGGATCGACTACAAAAAGGCCTACGATTCGGTGCCTCATTCATGGTTAGGGAGGGTCTTAGAGTTGTATAAAATCGATACAACTCTAAGAAATTTTCTTGATTCGTGCATGAGGCAATGGATCACGGTGCTTTGTCAACCAGGCGGTGTAGATACTCTTTCTGAGCCGGAGGACTACATAAGGATTGAGCGGGGTATATTTCAGGGTGACAGTCTGAGTCCCCTGTGGTTTTGTCTAGCCCTGAATCCTCTTAGCACTTTGCTTAAGAATTCAGGGTTAGGCTATCGGCTGCGGAGAGAGGGTGAAGTTATTTCTCACTTGCTGTACATGGACGATCTCAAACTTTTCGCTGCTAAAAAACCAGAGTTGGTGGCCTTGTTAAAAATTACTCATAATTTCAGCAGCGCCATCAATATGGAGTTCGGTATCGATAAGTGTGCGGTCCTACATGTACAACGAGGGAAAGTTGTAAATTCATCAGATTTGCAACTTTCAGAGACAATATCGCTCAGATCTCTCTCTGAAGGCGAAACTTACAAATATCTAGGTATGGCAGAAGCATTAGCTATTAACGGGGACGTAAAACAGTCAGTGAAAGAGCGTTTCTTTGGTCGCTTGACAAAAGTTCTTAACAGTCTTTTGTCGGGTGGCAACAAAGTGCGAGCTTTCAATGGCTGGGTTATGCCTTTACTCATCTATACTTTTGGCATACTTAGATGGACTCAGACTGAGCTTGACGCCCTGGATCGAAGAGTACGTTCACAGCTGACAGCCCATCGCATGCTTCATCCGCGCTCATCGGTGATGAGACTGTACATTCCCCGAAAGAGTGGTGGTCGAGGCTTTTTAAATGCTAAAACCCTACACAATCGGGAAGTGTGCAGCCTCAGGGAATATTTTCTCGGATCCGAGAGTGGGATGCACTGTGATGTGGTAGCTGTGGATAATAACCTCACTCCGCTTTCCTTGGCAAAAGAGAATTGGCGTAAACCCTCGATACTCAGCGTCGAGGACCGCAAGGTCATATGGAAGAGCAAGGAGCTGCACGGGAGGTTTTATCGGGCTCTTACAGATCCCGATGTAGACTTCCTCGCTTCGGTGAACTGGCTACGTTTCGGTGACCTCTTTGGGGAAACCGAAGGTTTTGTTTGTGCAATTGCCGACGAGGTAATGATGACGAACAACTATCGGAAATATATCCTGAAGGACGGTACGGTCGATATTTGTCGGGCATGCCACCGTCCCGGGGAGTCACTCAGGCATATTATTTCCGGTTGTTCTCATCTTGCCAATGGTGAGTATTTGCACAGACATAACCTAGTAGCTAGGATTATCCACCAGCAACTTGCTCTTAAATATGGACTCGTGGACCAAGAGGTGCCATACTATCAATATGCACCCGCGCCAGTTCTAGAAAACGGCCGTGCCATGCTCTACTGGGACCGGTCTATCATCACGGACAGGACTATTGTCGCCAATAAGCCTGATATCGTGATAGTAGACCGGTCGGAGCGACGGGCAATACTCGTCGACATAACCGTTCCACATGACGTTAATCTCGTAAAGGCCGAAAAGGACAAAGAAACTAAGTACTTGGACTTGGCCCACGAGATTACCGCCATGTGGGACGTTGATTCGACGAGTGTTGTTCCGATAGTTGTATCGGCAAATGGACTAATAGCGAAGAGCCTTGATCAACACCTCAAGAGGCTCTCGCTGGATGGTTGGGTCAAGGGTCAGATCCAGAAGGCAGTCATCTTGGATACGGCACGTATTGTTAGAAGATTCCTCTCTCTGCGGCTCTAACCATCGGTAGCCTGGGCCCTGCCTCGCTGCCGACGGTCTTCTAGGTTTAGGTTTTTATAATGATTTACTGTTTTATATGCAAAATTTATACATTATTTTTAAGACTTGTAAATTAAATTTTATTTAGGCTATGTTAGCTTAGATAGAATTATTTTATAAGTTTTATAGTGATGTATATATTTTGTAATCAGTTTGTTTTTATAAAAATTTAAATTTAAGAAAAATAAATGAATTGGAGATAATAAATAATAATAATAATAAATAATACTAATAAATAATAAGACGACCTCTGTGGCGCGTCGGGCGAACACCCGACTGCGACGCAGAAGGTTGCGGGTTCGATTCCCGCCGGGAACAAGTATTTATGCTGACCATAAATTCTTGTTTCTGGGTGTTTCCTATATGTATAATATGTATATATTTACAAAAAAAAAAAAAAAAAGTATATAAGTAGTTTATCCGTTATCTGGCACCCATAACACAAGCATTAAGTTGCTTAGCTTGGGGCTGGATGGCGATGTGTAATATGTCCTGAAATATTTATATTTAATAATAATAAGCCCGCAGGGCACCTTGAGGCGAGGTGAAGGGGAGTAACAACCCCGCGGTTTCGAGTTCTCCAGGGGAAAGTCACCGTTCCTCATCTCCGGCTTGCCTTGGTTGGCTGGTCGGAGTGAATATTGACGAGGAAGCGGTCCCCCGCCTCTGGCTTGCCTTCACCGGCCGTCCAGAGTGGAGTCGCATGAGTAGAAATACTCGAAGGATGGATGTCGAACGTCAGTGATGAGTTGGCCCGCTCGCTCGGACTACCAGCGATGACTTAAAATCCAGTAAGGCCTCTCCATCCTTCAAGCCACTCACGTTCTTGTTGCCCCCTTGCTGTAATTTACTCGGCTAATTAGGGTGGCCCAGTCTGAGAGTTGGCGAGTCTCCGCCTGCCATTTTTACGTGTTTATTTGACATTGTTACGGCAGGTGCCATAGTATCCATAGTTCCCCGGTATCTAGTCCACTACCATCCCATCACAATAGCTCAAGCAGTTTTGTCCTGTAGATTATCAATAGTTTCATCCAAACCGGAGGTTGTCCTTGATTGCACTTTATAGTGTAGACAGGAATAATCGCCGGTTTAGAATTCACCCCATTGTTTGCTACGAGTATTATACTTGTTATTGTAAAGGGCCTCTACGTGTTGGCTTCGGCTCCACGCACGCCTTCCAAAGGTCCGGGGCTCCATAGCCCCGTGATACAGGACGTATAACAGATAAATAATAATAATATCTATCTAAGTTTCAGAGCTGTCAAATAGGAATAAGTATAAGGTAGAATGTAATCTGTTACCTGTATGAATGTAGGTGTGTTTCTTCATGTCTGATTTCTGGTGGAACCGCTTCCCGCAGTACTGGCACGGATACGGTCTCGTATCAGAGTGGATCAGCAAGTGAGTCGACAGTGTACTCGATCGCTTGAAACATTTACCGCACTGCTTGCACTGGACAAACAAACGATAACATTAATAAAACTATACATAGAGACGTAAATTAACGGTAGAACACAAGGGATATTTTTTAATAGGATCAGGTATGTTGTAACTTTTACTTCTGTTTAGGGTTTAGGTATTAACACAGAATAGGTATATTTATATAAATAAATAATAGGCACAAGGTAATAAGTGGGTTTATAGTTAAAACTAGCAGCGCTCCGCGGTTTCACCCGCGTAACTACCGATCCCGTGGGAATATCGAAATATAAAATAGCCTATAGCCTTCCTCGACAATTGGACTATCCAATACAAAAATAATTTTTCAATTCGAACCAGTAGTTCCTGAGATTAGCGCGTTTAAACAAACAAACAAACTCTTCAGCTTTATAATTTTAGTATAGAAGTATAGATAAGTAATAAGTATAAGTATAGATAATTTTAAAGAAGAAGTATCTTACTTTTCTTCCTTTCTTTGGTAGAGTAGGTATGTAGGTGGACTCTATGTCTAGGTACAGTCGGCTGCATAATTGCAGCCCCCGGTAGAGTTCTAAAATTACTTTTATTGGAATGTTTTCATTCTAATATTTTTGGTGAATAAATTGATGAGTTAGAAGACTTTAAACTTCAACTAAACCTGCCTAGAATCTTGCTTGTGTTAAAAACATTCTTATAACTGCCGTTTTGGAGCTCTACGGTGGGTCAGCAATTATGCAGCCGACCGTACCTATCTGTAAAATTTGAGTGTTTTGATTTTTTCTTGTTTATGCCTGTGGTGTTAAATGTTTAAATTTTGTTTGAAGTGTGACTTTTGTATGATTTTTTCATTGTTTTTTTTTGTATTTTTGGTATCTGTAGTAAGTAAGTTAAGTACCTATTTTATTTATAAAAAAATCTGAATCACACAAATAGGTAACTACCTAAACCAATTTACTTCTACATCTATTTAAAAATTCCATAAAAGCCATTTAATTTGTGGAATGCTGTTAGGTATAATTAGAGGCGAAGTTGTCAGCGTCCATCACCTTCAGACTGTGACAGCTAGTAATAAACTAATAACAGGCCTCCGATTCACCCCCTTTCCGTACTTTTCTTTGATTCCTTTTAATCGTGATATCTTGTTTTTTATATTTAAGTAATTAGAGAGGTACCTTACCTACCTGGCCAACAGAATATTAAATCATAGGTAGATATGTATATTGTGTATGTCTTTATTATGAGCTTCTATTACCTACTATAAGGTACAATCCGCGCTAAACTAAAGCGCAGTGTCAGAGATGGAACTAGTAATTTCTCCAGTAGGTACCTATTTTAAAACACCTAATAGATTCTTTGTTTTTTAACCCCCGACGCAAAAACGACGGGGTGTTATAAGTTTGACGTGTCTGTGTGTGTGTGTGTGTGTCTGTCTGTGGCATCGTAGCTCCCAAACGGATGAACCGATTTTGATTTAGTTTTTTCATCAATGAAAATGTTTATAAACTAATGTATCTCTATGAAATTCAACCCCTTTTAAAAAAATGTGATAGAAAATTGCTTAAAATCTTAATGTTATCTAAATTATCTATGAAACATGTAATTGTCGGTAGGTACACACGAACAAAAAATGTACATATAGGTAGATGAATATATACACGCGCCGATTCGAAAGATCAAAAAATGTGCTTATGGTGCTTGCTAACTCCACTTGTAAAATATAAATTTGCCAAACCAAGGGTCTAATGCATCAGATAAGTAAAGCTCAATTTCTTAAAACGGTCTTTTATAAACGAAAAGTTGAAAAAATTACGTACACCGGTCCCATGTAGACACGAACGGGTGAGAGGTTAAAAACCATCCTTAAAAGTTTAAGTGGTATTCACTATTCAGTAAACAAAGAAGCATATGATTTATTCACCTTTCTTCACAAGAAAGTACATTGATGATACAATGATTCTTTTTATTTGGATTTATTTGTTCAGATGTTTCAGGAATGTGTTAGCGTTAGGAGATTGTTTACTTAAATGACACACAGATTAAAGAAATTAGACACGGTTTCTGTCACGGCGTGCTTTCGTGTGTGTGCTAGACTATCGTTCAATACATACTTATCTAAAAGTAGGTATAGGTACGTAGGTAGAGGTAAATATAAGTACTCATTCCATTTTCCACTTATACATTCAATATAGGCTCTAGGTACCTACCGGCCAATAGATTAAAGCTTAAAGCTCTACCTTATCACCTTGATGTCAGTGTTGAGATTGCAAGAAAGATTGCCTAAGTCTATAAAGAGTCAGATATTAATGTAGACGGCGCCACTGTTCTATGGCGTACAGTACACCCGCGCCCACAAACAGCAATAAACTATAAAATTGATAGTTTATAAATAATGCGAATAAAGAATGTGCAACGGCCATTAATCGGTCGGTTAGTCGTTAAGTATGCGGTATGATAATCTACAAATCCGCGGTGAATCGCGCTGTGACAGTTGGCCAGGCAGCTGCCTCACTCGCGACTCGCCTCGCGCTTCACAAAAAACCGCTACTTTTTTGGTCGCCTTTTTATAACCACGATGCACTCTCTTATAAACAACACAGGTGCTAGGGTATGACCATCCACATATGGTTATCGGTTTGTCCCTCGTAGGGAGGTGATTTTTTATGATAGTCAGTTGAATGAAAAAATCTTATAACGTTTTTTAAGACATTTCTTTCCATGATATGTTTTTTATTTAAGAGTTCATGCGTCAAATCTCTTTTTTTTTAAAGCCAGTTGTTTCTGAAAAGCTCCCTACTTATAAAACCGTAGTAGTAGGTATACATAATAATAATGCAACATACGTTACCTGCAGGTAGATACTTATATACTTAATATATGTATGTACCTTCTACAGATACAACATTGTAGGTACATATAGGCTACGGCGCGTGGCGGTCGCGCGCCATTTCACTACCTGAATTATAATAAAAAGCTGATTTTATTCAGTCTGTCTTTTATTGTTTGACTTTACTTTTTAGTCATTCTCAACTATACTCCATTGTTAGCAATTCAACCAATTTTTTCCCAGTTTTCCTGTTAAGTAGGCATACCTATAGTACTTGGTAGCGAACTCCCTAACTACAAGCTACTCTACCCATCGAAAAAAAAGTTTTCAATTTATCAACATTAAAGACTTAACTATCTCCCAAATGGACGTTAATTCAAAAATAAGTGTGGAAGAAAACATCGCGCTACAACATTTACTGAAGTAGTATGACACAAGGTAGGTAATTATTCGTCCAATTATAAACTGCCGCGCCGTGATATTAAAACTTGGAATTTTGATTAAAACCGATGAGGATTTTTATAACGGCTGCGTAGAAAAAACGAAAGGCACAAATATGGCGAGAAGACGAGTAAGAAGGCTTCGAGCGTGCAGGCAGTGCAATGCATGGGACGCGCGACCCGTTCCGATCAAACGAGTACTTATTAAGACAGAGGCAGTTTTTGCTATTTGATTTGTTAAAGAGAGTAAAACGAGTATACTGGTTTGCTATTTTAAACCATTTTGAACGGAAACTGTACAGTTAACCAGGACTCGTCGAAGGATGTCGCTATCGGTTAGTGGGTATAATGCAGGAGCGGTATTTCTATTTAAATGGTAATTACCTGAAATGATTTCTCATGTCTTGTTTCATTCTTGATCAGGAGGGAGAAGTTGATGTCTGTTTGGTGTTGCTGTGGTGGAGGGTAGGCTGGGACGGATGGGCACAGTCGTGGTGAGACACTGGGCGAGCGGTCCGGGGTGCTGCGGCATCGCTTTACCAGCTCCAGCGGCGCCTCCGCCTCGTCAGTCTGCTCCCATTTCAGGATCGGTGAGTCGATGTCTTTCTCGCGTTCGCATGCGCTTCCAGGAGACCAGATTTGACGATTTTTAGTTGAAAGGTTCAGTGGCATGTCCTCATCATCTTCTGTAAAAAAATGTGGTATTGTAGATTTCATAGATAGTAAAGTTCCTAGTAAATATGCTTAGGTAGGTACTCCATCGAACCCCGACTGTTGACAGAACAGCGATGGGTTTTTAGTGGGTCAATCACCAGCTGCAGCCGCCTGCCATTCCAGTACTCAATGCATTTTCACACCGTTAAAAAACCTAGTAGGTACCTGTATCTAAAAGTGTGTGTGTTTCAAATAATTGCATTAATTAGGAACCTTTTGACATTGAAAAACGTAATGAATACATAATTTTAAATGTATAAGTTATATAACAAGTTTATTATTACCTACATAAATAAAAAAATATTGTCGACATTTTCTCTTCTGAATGTTCTTCACGCTTTTGTGTGAGTAAATTTAAAGTCGGACGAGTCAAATCGGTCGTCTGTAAAATGACTTATGAAATCTGTACAGGTGCGACTGTGTTTGTCGATGTTACGTCACTGTTTGCTCTCGCTTGGTAGTTTAGGTACACTTCAGTTCCCAACTTAGGTAGGTTGGCCTGCTACTTGTTCAAAAATGAAAGTAGGGTAGGTACTTTATATGGCATAAATACCTAAACAACCCTTTTGCATTTGCCTCATAACTATATCGATTAAAGGAGGTATGTACAATATAATTTATAGGGCAATTAAGTTGACTAAGTAAATTACACAATGAGAATTCTTCAATAAGCCTACCTAGACTACCTACTTATTACAAAAATATTTATGTACCTAACAATAATTTAAACAACTTGGGCGAAAAACAATTTGAAAATAAACATTTTGGAAGAAAAATCAAATGTTCGTAAAGTAATTAAATGTTTTAAAACCTGACTGTTGTTATCAAAAGGTTGGCACATAACCGGTACCGAGGTGGATAACAAACAACCAATTAGAATACCTACCTACTTTAAAAAGAATTTGAAATGACAATGAGCATATGTGGCAGGTATGCGAGTAGGTATACCTATCAGTTGGTTTTCCTTGGCGCGAAGGAAACGGTTCGGTTAAGTTTGTTGGAGGTAAACGACATGTAAACGACGAAGTATCACCGCACCGAGTTATTAATCGGTGCCTTACACTGATAGCTATTCTAATGAGTGTATTCAAGAGTAAGGAGCCAAGTAAGGAGGCCGAGGCGAAACGTTTCGAAACCTCACATGACACTAAATTACTTATCTCTATCACTTTGCATTTACTTACGTTCTATTTTAAAATTCAAGAATGTAGTTGTTATTGATAGTGAAATTTTGTTTTTAAGCAATGTTTTCCCTGCTTTAGTAGATTCGGAAGTTAATGTATTCAAAGGTTAATGGATTTTTATTAACAAGTAAAATTGTTAAGACTGATTGAAAGCAGAGCCTAAACTGATCTAAAACTCAAAAGTAAAATAGGTAGTGTGGGACTTAAAACCAGTGTTTAATGGGGATATGCCTATATCTATACTAATCTTAATATATATAAATCTCGTGTCACAATGTTTGTCCTCAATGGACTCCTAAACCACTTAACCGATTATAATAAAATTTGCACACCATGTGCAGTTCGATCCAACTTGAGAGATAGGATAGCTTACATCCCGATATTCCCACGGGATCGGGAGTTACGCGGGTGAAACCGCGGAGGGCAGCTAGTACTATTATAAAGCTGAAGAGTTTGTTTGTTTGTTTGAACGCGCTAATCTCAGAAACTTGGATAGTCCTTTTATCGAGGAAGGCTATAGGCTACTTTTTATTTTGATATTCCTACGGGATCAGGAGCTACGCGGGTGAAACCGCGGGGCGCAGCTAGTTAAAATTTAAGTATTTAAAATTCAAAGTCCTGACTCACTGATACATAAGTATGACGTAGGCATCCGCTAAGAAAGGTTTTGGAAAATTTAATCCCTTTACGTAGAAGCTGTTGAACCCTAGTAAAAAAGCACAGCATTGAGAGTAGAGCTTTCACAAAAAAGCTCAAAAGTAAAACGAAAAATTTACTAATTATAATAATAGGTAATTGATAATGTTATACAGAAATACTTTGTTTTCCACGTTTTTTTACTTATTTGGATGTCTCGTGAACATGGATCTTGCAATAGTGACAAAATATTGAGCGTATAATAAAAGTTAGATATGGTTAATATTCATTTGAAAATAATTTAAATAAGTCTACTTTCTCGTTTTACTTTCGAGTTTTTAGGTCAAAGTTCAAATCTGCGCTTTAAGTTTTTTGTGTGTTGTGTTCTCAAAGCCCAAAGCTGTGCTTTGTTTATCATAGGCATATTTGAGTGAAATGAGTTCTTACAAGGAAATGACTAAGAAAATACCGCTCTAAATAGTATTATTACCTTCTCTAGGTGGCGTATGACGCGCGTGGTCGAAAGCTTGCGGTAGCTGCGGCGAGGTCCGCGGCATCAACAGCGGCCACACACCAGCTCCACCGTACAGCGCCCCAAGACCGCTGCAGTACATCAACGCACCCAATTCTGATAGAAAACAAAACAGTGAGTAACGTGATATTGTAGGTACTTAGAATATTACAAAAAGACGGTAAAGTAAAAGCTCTTGATAAGAGCACATTATTTACCTGTAGCTCTAGCGTAGTGTTTGAGCGCTCGTCCAGCTATCTCGATGTCTCCGAGCTGGAGCAGGTCTAGCCGGTGTTGTGTGAGAGGTTCGGGCGAGTGTGGCGACACGCTACGCTCTGGCGACGGGTACCTGTGAGCGGCACCACCACCGCCGCCGCCTGAGCCGACCACGCCGCCGCCTTCCGTAGGGAACCTCTCTGACAGCCGCGACAGGAGCAAGTGACGAGACATTCTGCACATACAATAGGTACATATAATACTTTCTAACTCTCTTTAGCTGTACTCATATAAAAAGCAAAGTAGCAATCAAGGCGTACTCTACAATTAACGAGCAATAAACACCTTCTGACTGGCCCTTATCAAGATTTAATAGGTGTCTAACAGTGATCACACAAAGTGACAATATCACGGTTAATTTCAACGTGACCGATGTCATTAGTGCCGTCCGGTGAGCCACTGTGTTTGTTGATGGCGCGCGTTGCTGATTATTCCGACCCGCTTGTTTGTCGACAGCGAATCGTATTAAAAGCTCAATCAAGCAAATTGAAGAATCAGAATAATGAAAGTGGTCGACCGCGGCGCCCGCTGCGTACGCGCATTAATAATGCACGCGACGAGTAAAACAATCTTCATTAGAGCACCGGACGCGACACATTACGATACATAATTAAAGTAAAAAGCTCGTAGGTATGGTAGGTATGAGTAGTGTAGTCAATCCAATATACATTCAACTAAGGGCATTAATTCCATTAGGGATTAAATACGGAAAGTAGGTAAACTTCTATAATCGGCTGAAACTATTGTCATCGTAAATTGTAAATAATGATCTCGTACAATGATTTGCTGAATCTACTAATTGCCGTAATGTGCGAGTGGGAAATATGATGGGGCGGACTCGCCGAGATAACAATCTAATTCGTGTTGTTTTGAATAATTTTCTTGTCATACGAATGCGGGCAATTGATTCAAGCTATTACTGTTAATTGCCAACTAGATAGAACAGGTCGCTGCGAGGGCTGTGTGTCGCAATTTCTTGTTTCAATAAAGCAAGTCTTTATTAAATCGCCAGTAGTAATTACCTGCGGTGCGACGATACCACCCATTTTTTCCTTACCTACGGCGCGGCGGCTGGGAATTTAACAAGTGTCAGAAAATCAATCCGCACTAGAATTATTGTATCACGATACGTAACATGATTTTATACCTTTCAATTATGCACTGCACTACGTATTTTAATGCGGTATTAAGTTCTGATTACCTACTGATTCAGTAATATAATTTAAATAAAAGCTTACGGGAAGGCTTACCTAACTGCCTACGGTTAATATTTAATGCAGGTCGTAGTAGTAGGTAAGAACTTATTGATAAATTTAACTCTATATTTCAGCCTGATATATTTAAGACAAATGGTTGAAACCTTGTAAGTCTGCTGATATGTATATGTATAGTATAGTAGTATAAATATTTTTACTAATTATTTCACTTACCCCAATCTATATAAATACTACAAGCGACCCGCCCCGGCTTTGCACGGGTATATTATGCTTGTATTATACATACCTATAAACCTTCCTCTTAAATCACTCTATCTATAAAAAACCGCATCAAAATCCGTTGCGTAGTTGTAAAGATTTAAGCATACATAGGGATATAGAGACATAGGGACAGAGAAAGCGACTTTGTTTTATACTATGTAGTAATGATAAGAGTTCGAGTTCTAGTCTATATTCGAGTTTTTTCCTCTGGACACGGTCGACTAAGCTGAGAGAGGTATAGATTCTGGGCAAGCCTACCTCCATCTAAGCTTCATCTAAGCCAAGCCTCCATCTAACCCTGTCCCAGGCATACATCGTCCTAAATAAATAAAGATGTATTAAAGTTGCTGGCGCTATAATTAATCTAGGTCAGATGTAAAGGCCAATGTTTTTTTATTCTATATTTTATTCTACGTTTGTAATGGTAGTTTCCGGAAATGCTGAATCGATCATTATAGCCTTGGTACCGAGGCTTCATGAATCCTGCTAATTAACATGTGCTACATTTTATTCCGATATTCCCACTCAAGTGAGGTTTACGCGAATGACACCGTGTGACTATGATAACGAGATCACTAGATCTTAATAATTGAAGACAACTGACACAGAATTAATCATACTCACATATTTTATTTCGAAATCAATGCAAAAAATCACAAAATAATTTACTGGCTTTTAAAGTTATCGAGAAACATGCCTCGTTTATTAGTTAGTTAGGTACTTACATTTTAATCAAATTAATCAGTCAAGGAAAGAAAATTCTTTAATTGAAAAATATTCAAATGGAATTCATAAGTTTTACGTGAAAGAAGATGATTAAGACTATTATTTCTGAGAAAAATCGTGTTTTGTGATCTACTCATAGCAATATATAATATTAAACACAAGTGTCTGGAAGATTATCTATACTTCGCTGTATGAAAACACATGTTCAAATTTTATTTCATCTTATTTACTTATTGCTTCGGGTAACGCGAAATAATTTGCAGATTATTTGCGCTATTAATATTGCATTTGTAAAACATGTGACCTTAAAATGTACTTTCTTAGGTAGGTAATATTTAAAACATAATTTATTTGTAAGAAAATAAATCTTTGAAATTTAACTGCTTCAGAGTACAACCTTTTTAAGTAGGTACCTAATTTAACTTTATAAATTGTAGCAATAAACATCAAACAATTTAACTAAAAATAAATGTAAAGGTAAATCATTAAATCTTATTTAAAATTATCAAAATATTCAGTAATAAATAATCCAACATAAATGTTAATTAATAGATGATTAAAAAATGTTAGGCGGCTCACCTAGGGCGGGAAGTCTACGGCGGGCGCTACGACTTTTTATTCACTCACTGCTTCAGTTGAACACTTTAATTTTTAATCGAAATGTATTTGTATTGTCATTTTCTTTTCTAAATATAGTAAACCAACTGTGTCGTATCGGTTTTGGCGGTATCGCGCGAGAGTGTGACGGAAGGCTTTGCGGGAAGCGAAGTGGCACATCAGAGCGCACAGTGCGTCGCGGCTGGCGCCCGGCACCTGACTGAATTGTGTTTCGTTCGTCCCGGGCCCCGACCTACCCGACTACTATTCCACAATAACGTTCTTTTTTAAAACTTTGCTAACATAAAAAGAGGTCGAACGGAGGCTGCACTATAAAGAAATGATTTGATGAAACGACCACTTGACAGGTGGCTCGCGTCGCATCCTCGCATGCACTACTTAATTGTTGGTTGCGTTTACGTCGTCGGCGCAGAGGACGTACTGAAAAATGGCTTTTAAGTATTAATGCTCGCAAATAAGTGGTTGTAGCTCTTGTGACATTAAAACCTCGCATTATTATGTATCGCAAAAATTAGTGGCTGATCGACCGGTCGGTTAGGATTAAGGCTCGGGTATACTGTAATATAACATTCATGTTGATATTTGTTAGTATATTTATTTGATAATTATTTAGTAAATCAAAGTCGAGCCGGCGAGCTTAGATTTGTTTGTTAGCGTGCCCCGCCCACCTCGCGCCATTGGTCGACATCTAGCGCTGGGCGGAGCGTTGCTTAGATACTCGTATAGAAGCCTTTTCATGAAATGAAATGAATCTCTGCTTGGTGTAGGGCGCTGAAGAAACCATATAGTTCTGAAAATCTGATACTTTAATTAATTTAGATGAGTAATTATGTCTTATGTTTGTATATGGTTTGTATATATTCAACTATATCAGAGTGACAGTTTCCTACGTATATTGAATAGTAGTTGTAATCTAATCGAGCGAATAAGCTGATAATAATCGTGTGTTACTTGCTATTAAGTTTTATTACATCAATTTCTTTGTTGACCTATTAAGTACCTAGTACCTACCTACCTAGGTAGATAGATGAAAGATTTTAAAAGATAAAGTTAGCGTCTAATTGCTGCAAAAGATACTCTGTCAAATAGGTATGTATATAAAATTCTTAGCAAGAAAGAATTAAAAAGATTTATGAATGCAAATTAAAATTGAACGCAAGCAAAATGCGTAAACCTTACGATGTTATTATGCAAATAACTAAAAAGGAAAGAGCAGGATAATCGTAGCCGAGCTATGATTTTTTGTAGTCTTGTTTTATAGGGCTTTTGATTTCAAATCGTAACCAGTATAATGGTAATATGAGGTAGGTGGATATGTATTATATCAATCAGTATTATACTAGCTAGGTAGGTATATTTTATCGGTTTATAGAAGTTTCGTGATAGGTACGAGTATCTAAAGGTCTTACGTAGGTAGTTAGGGTTTGTGTCAGTAAGTAGATATTGCTTTTATTGACAATAAAGATTTCATACTTCATTAACCGATTGTAATTACAATCTCGGGAAATTCAATAAAGCGGCTAATCTGCTTTATTTACACATACGTCGTATATTGTGTTACGTTTTGGGGGAAACGTATGGTTTCAGGGGGGAAGTGCTTCAGTGAGCGCGTATTACGGGGTGGGCTAACGGGCAGCGCGTGGCGCGCGCGAGTGCGCGAGTGTAGCGCGGGTTGGCAGGCGAGAGGTAAGTGCGGGGTGCGTCACGGCCCGTTACCCGCGCGCGCGCATCCTCGGCGCGTGCACATGTCGCCGCGGCACGCGTCTACACACCTTTTTTTAACTTTTTTTCAGTATATGTGACTTTTTTTTTGTAATGTTACATTTGATTTTCGATAATGTATCTACTTATTAAGTTACTTTTCCGTTTAGATGCATTGTATTAATAGGTTAATACACCAAATATTTCTCTTTATTAGCTTAAAAAAATATGCAGTCGATACTAAGTCTGGAGATATCTCTAACAGATCAATATTTAAGAATCTGGTGGACTTAATTGACATCTGTAATATAGGGTTTGCAATAACGTATGAGTTATCAAGATAATAACCGTACATATCCTTGTACTCGTTCATAAAGTATGCGAATACACCGCTGCTGATAGATAAATAAGTAAATCAAAATAAAACAGTTGAAGGGTGGTAGGTAGGTATTGCTATCAGCTGCGGGCGTACTGCCTGGTTGCCTGTACTGAAACCGGTACGGAGGCGGGTGTCGCTGTCGCGCTTCGCCATACCTTATAGTCAACATTTATTAATTGGGCAGATGAGAGCCTCGGCTTCCATGACGAATGCTTATACCTTATACGGACAACGGTTCGCGAAACCTTTTATAGATTCTCAATTAAAAGTGTCTATTATAGTTAATAGCTCGATTGGACTTTGTATAGAAACGAGAATATTTGCTTTAAGTAGGATAAAAAACAGGTAATATAACGGAAAGGACGATTAAGTGGAATAAAATATAGCGTGGGGGTGCGGGTGGCAGGTGGCTGCGAAACGTAGGGATGTTCTTTGTAGCTCGCTCGTTGTCGATACGGATTAGAGATAGGATATGTAGGCAAGCACTGTGGTATCTTAAAGATTGTAGTGCAAGCACGTTTTAGATATATCTATCTATATATATAAAAGGCAAAAGTGATTGACTGCTGTGTCAAGGTACAGTACATATAAGAGGCAAAAGTAATTGACTGATGTATCAAGGCACAGGACAAACCCTTAGCTCTTAAGATTCCTCTTATGACCATGGGGGAGAAATAAGGGATAGGTAAAGTGATTGACATCACGTCCCACCCAAATTTTTCCTGTAAAGATTAAAGAAGTTATAGAGTAATTGTGCGCGAGCGAAGCCGCGGGTAAGAGCTAGTTCTCAATATTCTGTATGAAAGTAACTATAGTATTTTTTTCAAAGGTATTTGCTTCCATAACATGCTATAGTACTCATATTCTAGTAGAATTAATTATACTTACTCTCTTCTTAAGTCCTAATCAATTAGTTAGGTATAGTAAGTAGGTGCGCAAAAAGATAGATAGATAATAAAAAAGTTATATTATTAGAAACTATTATTTACTTAAATTGATATCTCAAGACAAATAATAAAATAAAAATGTCTGCGGCACTCGGGGACTGTTCGTCCCGAGTCGTACCATATACACACACGTTAAGCGAACGCTCGGCCGAGGTACATGGTAGGCGGAGTGGGGGGTGTTAGGTTTTATTTTCGTTACGGAATTTCTCGATTCGGTCGCCGCGCTCAAAGCCCGCGATATAAGCTATGCAATAGCTTAAAAGGCAACCTGTTTTTACCTCCCTTAGATTCATAATGAAATAGTTACAAGTACATCGAATACTTTTACAAATATTGTAAAAAATACAATGGTTATAAAATCTATCGATAACGTCGCTGCCCTAGGTACCCTCTTGGACGACAAGATTCACCACGCAAGTCGGGCGGCGCGGGCGGCATGTGCGCCCTTAACGGATTTATTGGAGCGCCTGCGCAGCGCGTGCCGTGCGTCATCTACCGTACCTTCCCTTTGTCCTCGCAACTGTTTACTAAACTGTTACTTTCCAAAATAACAAAAAAATAACAATCTAAATCTCAAAACACGGAGTAACGGATTTTTAAACAGCTTTCTAGTAGACTTCTTCTAACTCTATTATTCTTTATTATTATTGTGTATTTACAGGTATTTACCTATTATAGAACTGAAAAATATAGATGATTACAAACTAAGTATAATTATTATAGACTGTTCGTAGACGGATGAAAAGTACTTAAGTTGGTCTAGGTACTTAATAGTTATTTTACTTAGGCAGGTATTTACTTCCATTACTTTTCAGATGCTTATTTAGGTATTTCCAAATAGCTTGTATGTTCCGTTTTATACCGTAAATATACTGACTCCTTATTATCTTAAACGGTAGGTAAGTAGCATGTGAATCGTAAAGTAAAGTTGACATTTTAAAATCAGAGAACAAAAAGTATTGAAAGGTTAATTTTAGACATATTCCTTTTGAGTTATCAATAGCACTTTAACGTCACAAATGCTTTTCGAGTCATATGGCGGGCGGTTTCTGATGAAACCGTAAAAGCTCTTCTGGTGCGCGCATGCGCGGCAGACATTGTCTTGCATTGTGCGAGTGCGCGCGGAGGCCCGCCCGCTCATTACCCTGGGTAACTTGCCTCCTCCGCTAATTACAATCGTTCTTGCGCTCCCATATTCAGTGAGCAGTCCAGCACATGTTGCCGAGGCCGCAGACTGCTGCTATGTTGCGGTTTTCGATTACTCCATGTTATATCTACTTAATTGTGTAATGACTAGGTACGCATATTCTCGACTGAAACCAACGTTTGCGCTGTAAAGCTATTCATAATCTGGCTTTATTAATAAACTTATAAAGTTATGAATTGCGGTGACCGAATGCCAGGGTTTAACGGTGATAAAGTAAGTATAAATAAAGGTCGCTTTTGAAAAAAAGTGTACCTACACGTTTGAATTTTGATTATTAGTAACTATCAGGGGCGTACTTATAGGTATGCGTACGTGTGCTCTTTGACAATTTAATAGCATATGCAGTTGCACCTGCCATTGCAAAAAGTAGGCGCACGCTCAGGGCAGTAAGCGCGGAATTCGTCGCGAGGTCCTTCTCCTTACCTATCTTTTATACGCTATTTAATGGTAATTGATTGTAAAGGTGTATTCGGTTACGTTTTTATAAAGTTTAGCTACCTTATAAGGATTTCAATTTGTCATCGGTGGTACCTTACCTGGGTAAATCTTAAATAGTTTGTCCTATTTCCATTTATAGATTCCGATACATAAAAATTGTTATGAACAGATACTTAGAAGTACATTAGTTTCTATTCAATTATATCATCAAGTATGTAGACATAATAGACAGAATCGTCGTGTCTGACTCAACCATTATTGGTTTGACTGAACTAACAACATCCTTAGTCGAGTTTTTTTCTTCTTGGTTGCATTAATTAGTCTGAAAATTAGTTTACTGCAATATTATAAATCTGATGTGTAGCTTCATAAATATCATGAGTAGCGATAGTAAAGCGATATGTCGTGTTTTCTTTTTGAAGCGGTCAGTGAAGATGTCTGAGCAAGTTAACGTGTGCCCTGCGGCGTCGACTGCGGTCTGCGCTCATGTACCCTTAATGAGTGTTTTAACTACTGTTGGTAAATCATGCCCATCGTCCTTCGGGCTGTGATGTGCCGCGCCATGCTCACTCAGCTGCGTAATCATTCAGTAATTGGCAAACGCAGATAACATAAATCTACTTTATATACTTACGAGTATACCTACTTATGTATACCAGTATAATCTCTCAGTAAATCATGAAAAACACATCTAAAACACTCGTGAGCCACGTTCTTTCTAGAAGATTTTAAATAACGATAACATAATATTAATATTTTATTGATATACTTACTAGATGAAGTGGCTATAGATGCCAGTAGTAGACTCACACTATTGGATTTGAAGACTGTAAATACGATGCAATTTTTTGGAGTCGTATATTTCTTGTAAATGTTTCCAGAAGTAAATAAGTAAGCCCGCTCAGTGCAGGTTCAACCACTTAAAAAATAAAATAATTAAGTACATGAAAACTTTATTTTTAGTTTTCGCGTATTTACACAGTCTACAAATCAATGGAAACAACTTAATAAGAAGTCGCAGGCGGCAATTCGAAATTCGGTTACAAAAAATTGGGTTAGCGCAATTAACCGCCAAAGGTGCCGCGATTTTGTTGGCCGATAATGAATGGGCAATCACGCTCCTTTGATAAGTGGGCAACGTGTAACCGATGAAATGATACTTCGTATTCGAATGGAGGATCGTCTCCAAGGTCTGTGCGTGGAGGCTCTGCGCGGAGCGGAGCAGGCCAGGCTGTAGTGGTCGGTAGTGAGGTTGCCTCGGTGGGGAGGCGAGGGCAGGTGGCGCAGGGACCAGGAGCGCCTCGCCTCCAGTTAATTGATTCCAATCTGAGGAGCGGTCCGCGATAATTCACTTGTAAGTACGAAACGAACTCACTCTCGCTCTTTTATAATTATATAATATCCGCTATAACGGTGTTTTTCATCGCTTTCCATGCAGAACTTAATGTAAACAATCACAAAGTGTTACTTAATTCATGTTTTATGACCGATATTTTGCACACACACACACCTCAACGCCCCGAACAGTGCACACATACCTTAGATAATTGGGAAAACTTAAATAGGCATCATAAATCGTACGACAATTTTCAATATACCTACCTACTTGTGAAGAGGACTCATAAATCTCTACATATAATAAATTCGAAGTTTTGGAAGTAAGCGTTCTACGTCCATAATGATCTTAGCACTATAGAATTCGCTAACCTTATATAGCTCCGGTAGAAAAAAATCTTGCATGCGCGATTCAGGTTTTCTTAAATTTAGAAAATCACAAATTAGTTGATTATTCTTTTTGTTCTGCTTAAAAATTTTGTACACTTATGTATTTTAAGAATACATAGCAATATACACATTTTTTAACTAAAAAATAAAGTAATTAATTTAATAAGATATTTTTTTTAATTTCAAGTAACTAGCGCCATCTCTTCGTTTTCGCGAAACTACCATTCATCTCAGAAAATGTTGATTTGGTTTGTTTACCTTTGTTTGTGCAGTCTAATTTCGGGAACTAGGAAACAGATTTTAACATAATCTTCACGAATGTGTTCAGAAAATATCAGAAGAGGTTTAGGTATTTCAAGTAGATTTATGTTACTAATTAAAATTTGATATTTCTTGGCGTAAAAAATAAACCATAATATTTTTGCATGAAAACGTACAGTAGCATTATTCACTAAGCTTCAAGTCGTTGGGCGCGCGTGATTAGGGGCGGAGGGGGTGCGGTTTTTGTACGGCAATCTTGTCCTAATCACGCGCGCCCAACGACTTGAAGCTTAGTGAATAATGGCGCAGAACGTAGGGATGATGTCAAAATTGACATTTTGACATACGGAAAGAAGCATCTAGCGCCATCTCTTTTTTATTTATAATTTTATTATGGCTTCGCATTACCACTATCGTGCATATAGCCAGTGTCGCGGTCAAAGAAAATTAAATCTAAAGCAGGAGCGTTTTTTGAATTTGGAACATTACAACGCTCCAGCAATTTTGTATGAACATGTGTATGAAGCGGCGTGCTGGGGTTATTAAAAACTTAAATACTCTTTGATTGGATCTCTTTTATCAAAGTACTAGCGACCCGCCCCGGCTTTGCACGGCTATTATGCAGTATCTCTTCTCTTATACATATAAAATGCTTTGTCCTGAATGACTGACTGACGGATCAACGCACAGCCTAAACCGCTGATCGTAGAGATCTGAAACTTGGAGGGTGTGTTCTTTGTATGACGTAGGCAGCCGATAAGAAAGGATTTTCCGAAATTCTACCCCTAAGGGGGTGAAAAAGGGGGACGAAGTTTGTATGGGACAACGTGATTCCTTGGTCCAATCTACTTCAAATTTTGCATAAACATTCTTTAACAGAATTGATGAAACACGTGTTTCGTATTTTATTAAAATTCATCCTCTAACGGGATTAAAAAGGGGTAGGAAGTTATTTTGGGGGTGATTTCCTCCGAAGTTGATATCAATACTCCTTTTAACTTACCTACATTGTATTTTGACACATGTTTGAAAACACAATCCGATTTTATTCAAAAGAGGTTGCACTTTTAGAATACGGCCTCATAGGAACGTAGTATTCGAAATTTAAAATGGTGAGGACTAGAACTGTGCTAGAACATTTTGGTTATGTTTACGAATTATTCCCTTTAACAAACCCGCGTAAGTCCCGTTACCGTGGGAATATCGGGATAAAATGTATGCTACACTATTAAGTATTCTGTGACGTTCGTGTTTGCTGGAACGCGTTCGGCCGAGCGGCTGCAGTTTTTTGTTGTTTACTCAGGACCTACTAATTGGATTTTGATGTTCCTAAAATGTGCCTATACCACGACCTTCCTCAAAATAGAGCTATCTAATATTGTAAACCAGATTTCAATTGATTTAGGCGTTTTTAATTGTATATGTAACATAAAATTTAAATACTATATATTTTCGTTTTACTACTTTTTCCCACAACCCATTTTTTTAATTTGCTTCCAAGTACACACTTTTGTCCTTTCTTTCTTTATTATGCGTATAGAGAAAACATGTAAAATACGACATACCTACGAAAATACATGATAATACAAAAGAATGTTTAAAATAACCTACCGATTTTGGTAATATTAAAAAAACCCACAGAAATAATGTTTAAAATAACCTACCGATTTTGGTAATATTAAAAAAACCCACAGAAATAATGTTTAAAATAACCTACCGATTTTGGTAATATTAAAACCCACAGAAATATATTAGTGATAAAACCAATTAAAAATCCTGTTAAAGCCATTTTCGACTTCTATGCGGACGAAGTCGCGGGCAAGAGCTAGTACAGAATAATCGTCAATGGCCTTAAAAATAGAATTTTATTATTCCCAAAGGGCAGCTTATTAAAACAGGTTTATAATATAACGGGTTGTCTTCGAAGTAAGCGATTTAATTGACGATATTAATATGTGGTCAGAACCACTTCCTCTCTTAAATCCTCTCTTAAAAGGATTACTGACGTGATGTTAAATTGGCCACTTGATTTCAATTAGGGATGTTATTTGGCAACAGTAACTTTATTCAATCTTTACGCGCTTTGTAGAATTACTATACAAAAGACATCAACGCGCGTACATGGTTGAAGTAACAAACTTTAACGTGAATGCTACTAATTATTAATACCACACATTTAAATCGATATTTTAAAATATCTAAGTTTCAAAGTCAACACCTACTGTACTTTCCGTATACTTTGAGACAAGAAATCAAAGGCATCAATTAAATATTACAATTTTTAAATATCGAATCTAAGTTGCGTGTTGTTACAATTAAGACTGCCCAATAATAAATGAACACTTAGTGGGTTAAAGGTCTACGTCCATATGGGATCCGTCCAACAATAACTGTTTACTAGAATTGTACCCAAACCGGCGGATCTATCGGTATTTAGCATTTTGCGTCGTTTTAATCTTCGATTACATGTTTTTGCACGTGCTGGAGAGGTGTGGTCCGCTGCCTGAAATGCACAATTTTTTTGAAGTTTGTCTTTAAAATGTACCTAAATACCTTTGTATCTCTACACTCAGCATAGATTTAAATAAAAGTAAATGCGTGCTACTGTTACGTCCTGTCCTTCAGTTCAGCTGCTTGTTAGAATGCCTGTAATAGACGCCCTAATAAGCGCTTATAATAAAGACAGTAAGCAAATCTAGACACAAAAAATGTTAATCTAAAGACGGGTACTTTAAAGTGGCAGTTTCTATATAAGTATTGCAGATGTTGCACTGACAACAAGTCTTATATCCGTCAGTCTATTCAGCTATGACTTCTTAATTGTACAATTTATGCGTTATAAGCTTTGAAATAAGGTTTTCTGAAGTTTACGGCTAGGCTCTGAAGCACGCGCCTAATAATTACGCGTAAAGGTCGCACATGCACATTGCGTTTGCGTCGCGCCCCACTCGCCGCCTGCGCAGCTACTGCTCTGCATAATTTCTTAACCGCCTTAGGTTGTTGAAACCCTGACTTTCAATGTCAATCTACAAATTTATGATTTTTATTATATTTATGTATCTAGTTAAATAAATTTTTATCATTGCTTATTAAAATGCGATTTACAGAAAACAGAAAGCTGCGGGTTCGTTTCCCACCTTTAAAACAATTATTAATGTACTGATATATATATGTTTCTGGTCAGCATGGTTGTTTCTGTATGTACCTATATACCTATTATAAACAATAAAAATGTTTTAAGTAGGTATTTATTAAACTTCTATAGGTAGGTACATTAATTAAAAAGAAATAAATAAATCAAAATTAATAATCTAAATAAGTATCCCTAGGTAGGGTGCCCAAAAAGCTCGCTGCATTGCCTCTTTGGATGGCAATACCGATCCGTTGGCCAAAGTAGCAGCCAGCCCTTGGTCACCTGAAGCTAATACTAAAAATTTTGAAAAAAGTAGGTATTATATCCGTTATCTCGTCACCATAACACAAGCCTAGTTGCTTAGCAAAAGGCTAGATAGCGTTGTGTACATTGTCAAGAAATATTCACTTTAGTAAGTGATTCTTTTAACCCCCCCCCCCCCCCCTGAAGTTCCCCTGAAGTTTCACTAAATTACGTAAACTGTATCTTTTCATCTTCCGACGATATCGAAATCGTATCATTTACGTACATGTACAGTATGCGTCATAAGTCCACTATCAGTATCCTACCATAATACTATCAACAAGCATTGGACAATGGACATACGACCTTCTTCTAATAGACGTTACACACAAACATAAATATGAACAAAAAAAAAAAAAAAAAAATATGATCTTTGATTGATTGAAAATAAATTTAATTATTATTATTATGGTTGTTTAACAAAATTTGTTTCTCCCCGCATTGGAGGGACAAAAAGCACGGGCCGAAGCCAAGTGCAAGTATGATCTATTAGGAATCTAAAGAATTCAAAAATTTTCGAGTTAGACGACATGTATTTAGAATAACCGCTTTTTGTAACAATAGATACTTTTTGTAACAATAGATATTATTATTATTATAAATACTTGAATCAAAAGTACTCAGTGTGATTATTATTTTCAACATGTTAGCTATATGTATTTGGTCGAGTGGTATAAACCGCCACCCGCTACACCAACCGACGTCGGATTGATTTACAGGTAACGTTGTTATAATGTTCAAATAGTGCTGGACACGATCGTATACGTTACAGTGCCGGTGGACTTTTGAACGTTGATTGTACCTACCTACTGTTACCTACCCATATTCAACATCTCCATTTAAAAGAGAAATATGCAAAATCTTAGGCCATAATGCCTTCGTTATTTCTCTGTATCTATGGCATCTTCACTATACATATTAAAAAAATGATGATAATTTAACGATTTTATTATAACACGTAAATACTTAAAGGCTCGGCACCTTTGCAATTGCATTTATTATTAAACGTCTTTAAATTATCATAATACCATAATTACTTGCTCCAAGAAACGGTATTAAGAGGTATAAGATAGTTGAAGGGCGATAAGATTGGTATTTCAGTTTCTAATTTGCGAAAAACTGCTTTATTATCTTTTATACATATAAAATGCTTTGTCCTGAATGACTGACTGACTGACTGACTGATGGATCAACGCACAGCCTAAACCGGTAATCGTAGAGACTTGAAACTTGAAGGGTGTGTTCTTTGTATGACGTAGGCATTGGATAAGAAAGGATTTTCCGAAATTCTACCCTAAGGGGTAAAAACGGGGGCAAAGTTTGTACGGGACAACGTGATTCCTTGGTCCAATCTACTGCAAATTTTGCATAAACATTATTTAACAGAATTGATGGAACACGTGTTTTGTATTTTATTGAAATTCATCCCCTAACGGTGTTAAAAAGGGGTACGAAATTATTTTGGGGGTGATTTCCATCGAAGTTGATATCAATACTGCTTTTAACTTACCTACATTGTATTTTGACACATGTTTGAAAACTCAATCCGATTTTAGTCAAAAGAGGTTGCACTTTTAGGACACAGCCTCATAGGGACGTAGAATTCGAAATTTGAAATGGTAAGGACTAGAACATAGGGTTTTCTCGAGCGTTTGCAGTTTTTTTTGTTGATTACTCAGGACCTTCTAATTGGATTTTGATGTAAAGTATACCACGACCTTCTTTAAAATAGAGCTACTTATCTAATATTGAAAACCAGATTTCAATTGATTTAGGCGTTTCTAATTGTATAAGTAACAAACAAACAGACAGACACGAAATTGAAAATCCATTTTAATTTTTTGTTCTACTATACTCTTTCTAAGTCCCAGAGACCCATTTTTTTTATTTGCTTTTAAGTACAGACTTTTTGTCCTCTATTTCTTTAATATAGGTAAGTATTGAAGAAAACATGTAAAATACAAATATAAAAGAATATTTAAACTAACCTACCGGTTCTTGTAATATTAAACTCCACTGAAATATATTAGTGTTAAAACCAATTAAAAATCCTTTATGGCCACTTTCGACTTCTACGCGGACGAAGTCGCGGGCAAAAGCTAGTAATCTATATATCTCTATACTTTTGATGAAGAAAGACAAGAATTTGGACTTGGAACTTTAAAAAATCGAGTCTAGAGGTTTTAGAATAAGCAGGAGGACACGAATTTATATTTTTTAAAATTCATGTTACTTACTGTCAATGCGAATAATAAAATATAGAACCGATTTAAGTCTGTTTTCCACCATTGGATAGTTGTATTTTCTGAAAAAGTGGTATACTTACAAAACCACCAAGTAGAAATTGAATTATCACCGAAAACGTCCTAACAAAGGTAATATATTACCACTGCTCAACTATGTCTAGGGAACAACGATGACGGCAAAGTACCCAGTGCTTTTTTTTTGTTAAATCATCATCATCCGAGCGATGTTCCCGGTTGCATCCCTCTCGGGAGCCCGGGGTCCGCTTTTTTTTTTGTTAAATACGAAACTAAAAGTATAATTCCTCGTCAATTTGTTATTCAGTATAGCAGCGTGTAATAGTTGTGCAACGTAGGTACGCTATAAATAAAACTTTCGCGATGCGCAAGCGCGTTAAATCGTATCCAACGACGACCGACGTCGCGTTGGCTGGAACTCGTCCGTACGCACCTGCGACAATTTTTATAGTATAAATTTGCATTAATTCATTTAGTCCTGTTTTCCAAGGTATCGCCGTTTATATGGGTTAGCCGGTAAGTGGTATCTATACCTAGATGAAATGACCGGTGGTGGACATCGCCGTCGTCGCGCGTCGCATGTCTGCAACACACCACCACTTAATTGACAGTCCACACATCGGAGAACCGTATAAATATATACCTACTTACGATTACTTACCTTAATACTTTATTACTTTTAGAGGCTTAAAGTAGAAGTATATTAGTATGGAATTCAAGTAGCTAAGTACCTTACACATATATTCAAGTAGCTAAGTACCTTACACATAATTCAAATTTAAGCAGCGATTTCAGCGTATTTAAAAAACCAATATGGTACCGAAAGTAAATAAAATCTTGGGAATCTTTTATAACCTCGATTTTATACTATCAAAGAATTTTTGGTTCCAGTTCTAATCTTAAGCTGAAAGAGGTAGGTCAGTACCTATACATATTGTGTTATTACATACGTACTTACCTACTCTGATTATTTCCTTTTGAATTAAAGATACAACATTGAAACTATAGAATAACTTTATAAGCTTTGATAATAGAGTAAAGTTTTTAATAGAAGATTCTTGTCAGTAAACATACCTACCTTTGTTCCTCTGATTTTTATTACTCTACTTAGAATTCAAACCTAATGCAATCTTGATGGGCACGAACTCTACAGCCAGCTTGTTATAAAAATAGGCTACAAAAGCTCTACCAAAGATGTAATTTGTGTAATCTAGTAATCCAGAACTGGTTGCGAGACATCTTGCACGTTTTTTCTACACGCTTCATAAATGTTAAACCATTCAAAATTGCAAATAACACTGGACATACACACCTGATAAAATTATACTTAGATACCTTAGTTATTAATTCATGTATTGATGCAAATATAGCCTTAATGTCTGAGTTATTAACGTGATCATAAAACAATAGATTGGTACTTAAAATCAATTAGTGCGGGTTCAGGTTTAAAATATAAAATATAAATAAAATATAAACAGGTTTACTACTTAGACTTTCTGATTTGGAGTCAAAACGTCCTAGTAACTATAGTTTTGATTTCCTAGATATAGGGTTCCTAAAACTAACTTTCTTTACTATACTATGTAAAGAAAAAAAGCCGTATTGGTTTCTTAGTTTTTAATACTAGCTGCGCCCCGCGGTTTAACCCGCATAAGTCCCGATCCCGTGGAAATATCTAAATAAAAGTAGCCTATGAACTATCCAACACAAACATTTATTTTTAAATCAAACCAGTTGTTCTAGAGATTAGCGCATTCAAACAAACAAACTCTTCAGCTTTATAATATTAGTACATAAAGATATAATTATTAACTTAAAACCTTAAAACCGCACCGGATCAGTAGTACTACTAAATAGTTCAACTGGTAGTACAAATGATACTTTATAAATTACCTAATAAACAATATTTTAAATTTGTGTTTTATAGCAACAAGCTAATTTTATTTATTTGGCGTGTTCTACATTAAATGCCAACCGAACTTCTCGGTTGGTAGTACATAATCGATAAATATAAGGAAGTTTTTTTTTGTGGAATAAATATAACTAGTAAACTCATTATGATAAAATTTGAAACAGTAGTAGGGGAGACCGAGGGGTTTTGCAACAGAGGGGTTTTGCAACAGTGCTAATATCTCGAAATCCAAAACCGTTAGCCAGTTGGCAATAACGCGATTGAGAAGCTTTTCCTCTCCTGCGCACCCTTCAGTAGTCGTCCATCGCCTACCATGTGCGGTTGCTGAGATATGACACTCGCGTGACGAAAATCGCAAAAACTAAGTTTTAAACGTTATTTAGAGATAGCTATATTTCAGCAATGTGGCTATATTGTGGTTTATGTTATATACGTTTTGAAAGCTTATTGGTTCATGATTCAAATGTTATAGATGGTATGGCTCATTTATTTGTCGTTTTCTGCAGATTTGTGATTAAACAGAAATTGGTAGCATTCTTGCCACTGAGGTGATTTGAAACACCCTGTTTCAAATCACCTCGTTTGAATTTTGTATGGGCGATTTGCTTTTGCACTGGGTTTTATTTGATTTTTTGCTTTGTTTGTTTCAGCATACCTACTGATTATAAAAGGAAAACCGACAGGGGTATATCAAGTCAAGAGATATGGTTTAGTTAGTTTCGTTTTACGGGGCTGTTTCAGCACTTAACCTCTTTATTTGGGCAATTGTGCGTGTAAGTCGGGAGATATATGACCTCGGTGCAGTAGAAGAGTCACAGTCCATAATAAAAGCCTTCGTGATGCAGCTTGATGATGATAGTGATGATCTCATGTCGTACTAGTTCATTTCTTAATGTTTGTGAATAATATTTTATTAAAAAATGTTGATAGTTTTTTGTTTAAGCTTTGCAAAGCCTTTACTCTGCTCAATTTATGAAATATTTCCTAAAATGTTAATGTTTAATGTTAGAATTTCTTCTTATTTTAATAAACACCATAAAATTCGTTGAATGGTATGGTTGTTTTTACTTTACAACCCTTAATTCTATCAAAATAATACATGTTGCAACTCACCTCGACCCCTGTTGCAAATCACCTTAGCACGAGGGGAGTTGAAACAAAACGACTTGTGACGTTTAAAATTAAATAGCTCCTCAGATTCTACACTTACAGCTTTGTTGATGCATTCATTACAAAGTAGAAAGCATGAGCCATCTAATGGTACTAGTTACATACTATTTACACAGCCAAGATTCGTTTTATGAGGCAAAATGTAAAAATTGTTGCAACTCCCCTCGGTCTCCCCTACCTAACCTAAAACCTGAAAAGAACATTAACTCGTTTTAATTTCAATTTCAGCAATTGTTCTGATGTTTAGATATTCATTTAATTTTATTGATGTTAAAAACAACATTATGCCGGTTTTTATTACAGCGCATCAATCTCAGTAGATTGGACAGCTTTGATTCAAATTTACAAAAAATTCGACCCTAAAATGTTCGAAATTCATGAAAGGCTTTACATTAGCCAGATGCTAATATACGTGACAAAAACATAGTGTTATTGACCAATAACTAGAAGCCTGTGCAAAGCCTCGTATCTGTTACTTTACTTGGAACGCAAACACGACAGGTGCACACACATAATACGTTACACTTATTAGACTAAACATTATCAATATTTAGATGCGTTTCCAATAACAAATTACACTCTTCTTTTACTCTTTAGAATTGTCTTTGAAATATGAAGCACTTGCTTGAGGCTAGGTGTTGGTGAATATTTAAACGCACGCTGCTCGTGCCTTTGTGTTGAACATACTGACTACATGTGTATTTTATGCAAAGATATGGACTAATGGTATATGTGCTCAAAGACCTTCATTTGTTAGGCAAGTAAGCACATATTAACAAATAGTCTATTCTAGGTAGTATTTATGGGTAAGAACATGGTACTTACCAAGTTAGTGGACTCCAGTGATATTGAAGAGTTCTTTTCTCTGACTCCGAACATGGTCGACTAAGCTGAGTGCAGGTTCTAGGTTCTAAGAGTGCCTGGGACAAGACACTGTAGTATCCCGTCAATTATTATCACTACATCGCAGTAGTTGCCTGAAAGAGACACTTCGCAAGGTTTAGTAGAGTTTTACAAAAGCTGGTTAATTATTTAAATAATCAACTCTTTTTAAAAATTAGTTTTTGGTTATATATCTGCCTGGATACCTAACAAACAATCACTACATAGTATAAAATAAAGTCACTTTTCGCCGTCCCTATGTCCCTATTCAAGTCCTGTTTTTTTAATAGATAGAGTGATTCAAGAGGAAGGTTTATATGTATAATACATGCATAATATAGCCGTGCGAAGCCGGAGCGGTTCGCTAGTGTAATTATAAAATGTTAGCGTCGCGCGTCGCGTCGTCGTTTTTAAAATACTTTGTCTACAATAAGTTTTCTATTGTCACTAACTAAACAATTCCCACAGATACAACGGAAACCACAGATAATTAAAAATAGTGAAGTAAATAATTAGAGGTAATTCTGAAATCAAATAAGTGAACCTGTGAAGCAAAGACACACGTGTTCCTTACAAGACTAAACACTTAACGGCGCTCTCTCATGAGCCGTACCTAATGCGTATGCGCAATAAAACGTTAGACGTTGTAAGAGGATCCGGGCTAACCGACTTACAATATTAATGTGTTTTATTTCGATGTTTTCCCACGAGAAGGTAAAAAGGTTAAGTCAAGCAAGTTTTGATGTCAACGATTCTTTGTTTTAAGTGCAGGATATAAGTGAGTATTAAATCTTATTATTGTTATTATAATTGTCCTGCTTGGATCGGTATTTTCCAATGGATAGGTACCTACCATTAATTGGTATTATGTATAGACTTCCAAGTTGCGAGTTTATCCATAAGAACCTAATATTTATCAAGCACAACTTGATGATGACTTAAGTTTGAACTTAAGTTAAGTAATTTAAAGTAGATACCTAGTTTAGACACCAACTTCACCGAAATGATAGACTTACTCATTTATTACATGTAATCTTCATAATATATAAGAAATGAATCCCTTTCCCTTGGACCAATCTGTTTTGGTTGTGTTTGTTATTGTCAGGAAAAGGTTCTTATGAAAAATAAATAAATAAACGTAGGTAGTTATAAAAACGGTGCTACACACTTCGCGTTCAAAAAAAAAAGTTCAACGACGACCTGTCTACAAATGGTGCTCTTTTTCATCATTCGAATTAAAAAAAAAATTAAGAAAGGATGTACTTATTGTTAAAAAATATACTTAGTTAAACATACCAACACGAAAAAGCTTTGGGTATATTTTTGTATAAAAAAGCTACTTTTGGATAATAATAAAACAACAGGTCAAGTGCAAGTCAGACTTGTGCACCTAGAATTCCGTAAACATTTACTTATTTGTATATTATTTATCTATTAGGGATCCGTAAAACATTTATAATTATTTAACAGAGGGATTAATAGCAACGTACTTCGAATTCCTGAATTCGAAGAAGGTACGTTGGTACCTAATAAGTTCCTATACCTCTAAGTACTAAGTACTTTTAGGTTTACCTATATTAGGTAGGTACCTATACCTACTCTACAATAACGTCGATCTTTCATAAACAGTAGTTTAAAAAAAGCTTTATCACTGCAGTGCCAAATTTGCATATTTTCATATGGAAATAACTTATCTAGGAGGTTTATTACCGCATCGGTAGCCATCCCTCGATTCGGCGATGGATTCACACCATATGGCAGGGCACATGCGCCCGCGACGCTCTCGTGCCTCCACGCTAAATTGCAGGTTCTTCAATTGGTCTCATTGAATTAAACTGGGGGACTTAATGTTTGATGTCAAATTCAAAGGTAGGGTGGTTCACCCCCACTAACGGACGCAAGAAACCGAAAGGAAACTTTAAATTTCGTTTTACATAAAAAATATATTATTTTGATTTTACACTTAATAGGCTAAACACCTTGTAAGTAGACAACTTTGTGTAATTATTAAAAACTCAAGGTAGTTACTTAGTTGCCTAGGCACTAGGTATCTATTATTTACAATATTCTTTATTTAGATCACTACATAGTATAAAACAAAGTCAGTTTCTGTGTCCCTATTTCCCTTTGTATGCTTAAATCTTTAAAACTACGCAACGGATTTTGATGCGGTTTTTTTAATAGATAGATTGATTCAAGAGGAAGGTTTATATGTATAATACATGCATAATATAGCCGTGCGAAGCCGGAGCGGGTAATAGATAATTCATTATCTATCTACATTTTGTCTACTAAGATAAAAAACTTTATAAATAGGTTTTCCGTTGGAAAAATGTTTTTATTCATTTCTTTCTAGCTAAGTTTATAATGAGAATACTTAATAATAACTTTAAATATTAAATTAAATTTTTTGACTGGCAAAAAATTAGCTATGGTAACTGAAGAATATTTCATTTTTAAAGACCCATTCTTTGTTTAGAAAATTAATTATCTGCATGAAAGGCATGTATATGGGAATCAATATACAGATAGAGGTTAATTCATAGACCCTTATCCTGGCTCTCTAAACGAGATGCTCACATATGCGGTGAAAGCCGTGTCAAATTGGTCACTAGATTAATTTCTGATGTTTACGTGACGACGTTTTAATTGTTACACATTGTTTTAGATCGGGGCAATATGTCGGAGGCGGCGAGCCGTTATCTGATGATATATGTCCGTTATGATTGGCAAACAAACAGTATGGCGTTGCCATATGTCGCGGCACGTGCGCCGGCGCATCGCTCGCGCTGCTCACTCACCGGTGAAACTATAGGTATGCCACAGCCATTAGAATTATCATAGAGGCTCTAAATTCCAATAAAAAACTTAGCTACTGATTTTTCACTTTCAATTTGACACACTAATCTTATTGCCTGAAAGAAACCGCTGTCTACCTAAGCTTGTTTTTTTTTAATTAGTAATACTTACCTATATCCTTCCTTGTGTGCACTTTATAATGTTCTATCAATCTATTTATCTTACTAGCAGCGCTCCGCGGTTTCACCCGCGTATCTCTCGATCCCGTTAGAATATCGAAATATAAAATAGCCTTTCTCGACAAATGGACTATCTAACTCGAATAAGAATTTTTTAATTCGAACCAGTAGTTCCTGAGATTAGTGCGTTCAATCAAACAATCTTTTAACAATCTTCCAATTTTTTTTAACATTTTAAATTATTTCTGTGTAAGAAAATAGATTAAGAAAATATCTTAGACATGTCTTCACCATTGTTAACCCTGTGGGCAGGGAAGCCTGCGCGCGCGCTGCCATCCATTCCACTCGTCAGTATAATCGCATGTTAATCATTTTTCGTTCGACGTGGTTCATTGTTCTCTGCACCCTACACGGATTAAATATACACACGAATAATTTGGCGTGCGATTTTTAAAAAAAAAGTTATTAGTACTTATTAATTTTGGTAGGAAATATTAGGTAGGTATAAATAGATATAGATCCCACAATTAACCATACCTTACAATGGCGGACGACCTTAACGCTATATTATACAGCATGGCATGGATATGTATTTTAATGTCTGATAAATAAACATAAATTATTATACTATAAATCTACTTATATCTACCTACGTACGTTGGTATACTTAAGTATGAAATGCCTACGAGATTAGCAAATGTGCCATGCTACGAGTATAAAACCTCAATGATGGAATTGATGGATGACCTATTCTCATTGTTAATAGGCCAGCGATTTCTCCCTCGTAAGCTACAATTCCGTAGGAATATCGGGATTTAAAGACATCCATCAGGTCTCCAACTATCCAGTATTTTTTCATTGTGCACTGAAAAAAAAGGTTTCTTGAAGTGAGAAATATTCCTCTCCCTAAATACGCTAAAGAATATTTTTATGTTTTTAGTAAACTTTCTTGAAAATATTAGTAAGCAGTATTTTTAATTTTGTGTAGTAGTAATACTGTTTACAATTTTTTTTTTCAAAGACCAAGAAATTATTCTTAGTCTTGGAAGTCTTCTTCTTCTTCTTGGTCTTTAGGCAGAGTATAGATGAAGCAGATTTATATTATTACGTTATTAGGTACTAGGTATTATAGGTATGTTTAGAAGATTTTTAAATAACAATAAGCAATAAAACATTGTTACTGATAAGGTAGATATATGAAATGAACCACCAACACCAACATCAACACCGCCTTCGCCCGTATGGTTCAACCGCGACGACCGACGACGACGACAAGCTTGTAGGTACCGATGACATTGAACTCTACGGCTTGGAGCAGGGGAGGTCTCAACCACAGGTCTCAACTAATTATCCAATTTAAGTGTTATATTGAAAAGTTATACCTACACTTCAACCTAAGACCCTACTTGCTTACTAATAAACCTGCTAGCTGTCCCGGCAAACGTTGTTTTGCAAAAAATAGATGTTGTTCGATTCTCAGACTTAACAAATATACCTACTTACACAAAAAAACAAATCGGTTCAGGTGGAGTTTGGCAAATAAGACCGCGACACGAGCATTTTATAGGTGATTTTTTTTACGTGAACCGTCTCAGGGCTATATCCCAACATTTTGGGTAGGTGCTTTATATCTAGACTATCTAGGTTGCCTGGAAAGGACGGCTTAATTAAATCGTTAATTAAGCCGTCCTTTCCAGGCAATTTAGAACAATATGCTAGGTATATAATGCAGCTTAACCATCCGGTAATCATATTTGTAAAGCGTTATCTATCCATCTAGCTTTCTAGGTCATCTCTACCTTACCTGCAATTCTGTAACTTTCAGATTTAAAATCTGAAAGTCTGAGAAATCTGAGATTTTAATAGTCTTTCATATCTTTTTGTTCATCCATTTAGCCCTCACATCCTCGAATTGCGGTTATGTAGTCATCGGGCGGTAACCCGCATTGCTTGTGTTTTGTAGTGCGGTGATTTGCATGCCCCTCAGAGGAGCGATATCAAATGCGTAGGTACGATAACCATCGCTTGATAACATGCTAGTTTTACCCGACTACGGCAGTGCTAAAAGGAGGTTTACGCTATATCTACTGAACTAACTACCTACTTTAATGTTTGATTTCATAATAGGTAACTGGTTTTTAATAAAGCGACATTGATCGCGATGAATTTTCCTTATGGGATGGAATGAAATTTGCTTTTACTCAAAACTGAAATGTCTATCGAGATGAAACTTGGCAGAGATACCTAAGTTAAAGTTTGGAAACTATTGAAAACACTTCGGAATAAATAGACACCTACTTACCATATCTAGTAGGTACCTATTTTGATATTATCATCAATTTGATATAGGTACTTACTTACTTTACCCATCTATCTAATTTCTATTATAAATTTATTTTTGAACTACCTAGCAAAAAATACTACAGCTATCTTAAGGTGAAAGGGTCCTGCGCTCTTTCCATACAAACGTAGTCGACTGTTTCCTCCTGGATAATGACACTAGCACAAATATTTTTGTGCCATAAAACCTGCAACTGCCATGACTATGCCCCTATTATTATTATTTTTTTTAATTATCTAATTATCATAGAAACTAAGATTAAAAAAATAAACAAAAACGGAGCATGGTCATGGCAGTTATAAGTTTTATGTACCTCAAATATTTGCTCTGGTTTAATTATCCAGGGAGAAAACAGTCGACTACGTTTGTATGGAAAGAGCCCCCGGTACCCTTTCCTCTTAAATACTTTGGTAAAACAATCCACAACGAAATGTCTCTTCGGTGTCAAAACAACCGCTGACCCCAAATTGAAGGGCTCACCTGCGGACCCAGGTGCGCGTACGCAATTAATATCATCCTCTAATAATATATGGGTACATACACCTCACAATCATTTATTTGTTTTATATTGTCTTTTATTATCGCAAAAGATGAATTCGACACTTTAATCGCGTTGCTTCCTCCCACAAAACTTATTGAAAATATCCCATTTAAAACTATCGATGGTTTATCTTAATGAAGAATGTAGAGACAGTGAATTATAAACACACAATGGGGTGTTTTTAATTGTGTGTGAATAAACACTTGCGAAGTTATCTATTTTACGAGTTCAATTAATATTGGGGCAAATTAATTTCCTGTGGGAAACCTTTGGCGATTGAGCGAAAATGGGTTTTATCTTTTAAAGGACGGGGATAATATCTTAATTGTATCTCCTTTAAGACATTATTAAATTAAATAGTGTCATAAAACATTATACCTATAAAAAAAAATAACCGACTTTAAAAAGAGTGAAATACCTAACTGGCTATTCTTGATCTGAAGTCGGGCAGTAGGTAGGTATATGTACCATTTATCAAGTTTCGGTGCCCGACTTCAGTTTATATATGAGGGCGAAGTTAGGTTTTTTAAAATTGAATTATTTAGATTGTCATTTTTAGAGCAGTTTCATTTATTTAGAAATCTATTTTACTGGTTAATTTTATTAGAAATGGGATCTTATTTTTATGGTTTTATTTTTAGGATTTTTATAGGATTACCCTTGAGGTATAGGTACTCTTTTTTGACAAAATAATAGTCATCAAAATCGGTTCAAAAAACAACAAAGTTATGCCCAAACAGCCGTAAAAATATATCAACAATCGGATGGAGAACCTCCTTTTTTAAAGTCGGTTAAATGTACAGTCGTATTACCAATTAGCTGAATCCCACGTGACCCAGAACTCACTCACACATCAATAAAAATGTAGTTTTTTATTATTCCTACATTAATAAAAAACTACATTGTATTGTTTAAAAAAACTGAATCAGGTAACATTACTTTGCAACCTTACAAATGTGTGAGTGAGTTCGTGATCACGTGGGGTTCAGCTAATTGGTATTCCGACTGTACGTAGAAACTCATATTCTGCAAACCTAACGGCCAGCAGCTGGTGATTCAACCAACTTTAGGGAAATTAAATATAAAATAAAATACAATTTAAACACTTTCCGATTTATTTAGAATAATTCAATATGTAGTAGTTAATTATCACAATGTCTGTATAATGTTGTCGACAAGCAAGCACGTCAAGCATTTAACAGTTAATATCATTTGATGATCAGCTGCTTCTTTTTGTAACAACAATTATGTACTCGTATGTACCGCGTGGTTGTATTGCTACTTATTGTAGACACAAGTACTTATAAGGAGTAAAGATTAAGGAGAAATATTTGAACAAGAAATGTATAATTAAGTAGGTACTTATATTATGTTTAAGGTACAGAATAAATACCTACCAAGATAGATGCAAATATTTTTTCAGTTACAATCAGGCTATTTTTGGTCTTAAGAGAAAAGGGTACCGGCTCTCTTTTCATACAAACGTAGTCGACTGTTTCCTCCCTTGATAATAATGACCTTAGCACAAATATTTTTGTTGCTTATAACCTATAACTACGATGACTATGCCCCTATGACTTGGTTTTTTTTCATAATCTAATTATCATAGAAAGTAAGAGTTATAAAAAGAAAATTTAATATAAAAAATAAGACAGACAGGCTTGGTCATGGCAGTTATAAGTTTTATGGCACAAAAATATTTGTGCTAGTGTCATTATTCAGGGAGGAAACAGTCGACTACGTTTGTATGGAGAGAGAGTCGGTAACCTTTCTCTTAACTTGTTATAAAAACATACATAGAGTCAGTAATCAAAGGGAGTGAAACTAACAGGACTAATTGTCTATTTTATTATGGATAGAGAAAATAATACAATCGAAATGTCATTTTACTCCCCTTTTGATTAGAGCACAAACTAAAATTTTCTAGTGTAAGCGCATTATCTATTAGAATTATTGTGTAAAATGATTCTAGAATTTTAATTGCTACGATTATGTCAGATAAAAATGTCATTTATTCTATTAATTAATAAAATATGTTCAGAAGATACTGACATAGTCGACAGAAGCAGCTGCAATATTCACATAAGTAATGAGTTGAAATAGATCAGTGACATTAAATGCAATAAAAGTATAAGCACGGTCACTGTGATAAATATTTTAATACACGATTTCAATGCACTTTAATAGTGTCGTAAAAATTAAATTAAAAAATAGTATAGTTCGGTTCTGCCTTTTGCTTGTTAATGATTTACAGGCAAACATTTTGCAACCGCAGAAAACGAATTAAAATACTATTAAATATTTTGCTCCCGGTCAATTTAGTAATTGTTTTATTATGCGTAGACGTTTGTGACCATTACTGAGATGGATTACAACAGCCTTGGCGGAGTATATGATTAAACAAAATGTAAAAAAACCAAGTCATAGATTTATTTTTCTTTTGCTCTCAATTATCTTTTAAAATGTAGAAAAAACCAATGTCATGGATTTGTTTTACAAACTAAGCTCTCAATTTTCTATTAACATGTAGAAAAAACAATAAGTCATGGATTTATTTTTCAAACTTAGCTCTCAATTTTTTATTTTCCGGAAGCAAAACATTAGTTTCTTTAAAATAGTGGTAACTTCTAATTTTAACTAAACACACGATAAACAATAAGGAACTTAGATTTAAGTATGATAAAAATAACATCAAAAAGGTACATAAGTTAAGCAACCTTGAGATCCTATGATTTAGAACAATAATTAATCATACAAATGGTAATTCATAATGAAGTGAAACTTCGACAAATTGAACTAAATAAGCAGGTGATTTAGATATAGGTACCTACTTTTTGTTGATATAAAGAACATTATTTATTTTGTGTATATTTATATTATTACATTTATGAAATTGAGTCTGTTTAGTCAACTGTAGGTACTTTTATATCGTAGTAAATTTTTCTATTTTACTTTATGAATAACATGTCTTTGATGTTTTTATGTTTCTTAAGGTCCACTTGCAGCAAAATTGCAAAATCCCGGTTTTGCTAATCCTAGATTTAGTCCATACATTTTTGACAAAAAGCTAAAATTAAGTTTCAAATCGCGTCAAAAATGTAATGGACAAGTTTTGCTGCAAATGCCCTTAAATAGGGGATGAAGTAAGAGAAATTGAAATATTATTAACTATTAAGTTTAGAGGTTGATTTTCATATCTCTAGACATCGATAGACTTCGTCATGGAAATATCAGTTTTAAACTATTGTAAGATATGTAAGATTTAAAACTACCATGGTTATTTTCACTACTAAAGTTATTTAAAAACTGGCCAAGTGCGAGTCGGACTATATTTGTTGTCTGTCAAAATTTGAGTTGTTCACAATTTCAACTGTCTTGCTAACACGGTTCATGAAATACAGCCTGGTGATAGACAGGTGAGAGTGAGTGAGTGGAGTCTTATTAATAGCGTCCCTTTTTTACCCTTTGGATAAGGAATCCTAAAACGGGATATTTACCATGTTTTTTATTTTTTCTGTGGAGATCGATATTTCGAAGGTGTTTCGAGCACCATTTTCACGTGTCTAAACAAAAAACCATGGTGGGTATTCCTATTTAAATAACTTTAGAAGATAATGTACTTACTTATTATTAAAACTGATTGTACATTTTTTTTAAACATTGTCATTTTTTTCTCGTCTAAACCAAAAATAACTATTGGCACTAATTAAAACATACTAAATTGATAAATAAAATCGATTGGGGAATCGGGAGGATTAATTTATATGTACTTCAGAATTTCTGCATAAATAAATATTGTAGGACACTTTCACAGCGCCATCTAGCCCCAAGCTAAGCAACTCAGTTTGTGTAATGGTGGATAAAATAAATAAATAAAAATAAATATTGCAGGATGACCTCAGATTGATGACCCAGTTGAAACAATGGTGACCATGCCGGACTGCCAAACACAGGTCTGTGGTCTTGTTGTTCCTATATAATAAAAGTAGTAACTCAGCTTGGGGCTAGATGACGATGTGTGGAATGTCCAGCAATATTTATTTATATTTATCGTCAAATTAGTTTATGTAATATTATTTTTGATTAATTATTTATAGCAAACACTTTGTAGCATGTGCACTTCTACATGCCTAACGTGTCAAACGAGTGGACATAACCATGTATTTACACTGATAAATAAAATCCTACTAACATTATAAATGCGAAATTGTATGTTAGTTTGTTACCTATTTTTGTAAAAACTACTAAACCGATTACGATGAAACTTAATACGTAAATAGCTGGAGTTTTATTCTTATATATTCCACGGAATCGGGAATTACTAAGGTAAAATCGTAGGGCACAGCTAGTATGTAATGTTTCTCTATAAAGCCTGTGGTATGGTTCATTTTATCACCAGTAGTGGGGCGATTTTTCCCCACCAATAGTCAGTTGAGACTATGATTCCCATCTGATCTCTGGTGGTGAGATTTGGTGGACAGTTAAGCGGGAGCGATGGTCATATATCCAATGGTTTATACAGGGTTACAGGCTCCTAAAGTCCAGTAGTTGTTTATCAACAGACAATATTATAGACGGACCCAATTTTTATTAATTTAAGAAAACTTTCTTCGTACCTTACCCAAGGCTTTTACAAACAGATATTGTCATTTTAGTCTGAAATATTTTATACCGTTTCATACTTTCTGGTGCAGTTGCATAGATTCTACGTTTATTGCCAGGGATAAACGTGTCTTGCTACTCTATCTACTTTATGCAATGAAAAAATAACTTCCTAATTCTCTGCAATATACATTTAACTACATTTTGTCTATGTGGGTATATATTTAAAGCGGATCTCTTTAGAATATACATACATACATCTAGAATTACTGAGTTATTGGTAATTTATTAGCATTCTCTTTAATTTTCAAATGGACTCTTTTAATTATTCAAAGTGTTGGAATTTCAAAAAATGTAGTACAAAAACTGCTCGCCTAAGCGGTAAGATATTAAACCTATTCATTGAGCGGCCATTATGATATTTTTCATACTGAAACTTTAATCTTGTTTATTTTTCTGTGCAGAGGTGTTTTGCGCAGCGTAAAGTCACACTAGACTGAGCGAATTTGTACAAGTACTTTTTTTGTGACAGTTAGTTTGTTATTGTTGTCCGGTTAACTTTTGGATTTATTTTAAACATATTATAAAGTCTTTGGATAATTATCGAAGAGCGTGCCGGTAAATTTCCAATAACCCTGTTTTCTTCATATTGTAATGATTTGATATTTGATGACAGACAAAGATTAAGAAATGCATTATATACATATCGTTAATAATACAAAATAGTTACACAACAACTCCCGTAGGAACATCTTAATTATAGTGTATTGCGATACAATAGGTTAGTCTATTCCAAAACTAGAGAGAAATTATGACATTTACCTAATGTCACACTGAAGTACAACGAAAAGTAGATACTATTGACGCTCAAAAGTCCACCGCCACCGTAACGTTTACAATCCTGTGCAGCACTATTTGAACATTATAACAACGTAAGTTGTGGATCGAAACCACGTCGGTTGGTGTAGCGGGTGGCGGCTTATACCACTCGGCCAACTAAAGACATAGCTAACATGTTGAATAATCACACTGAGTACTTTTAATTTAAGTAGTTATGTTTGTGTGTAACGTCTATTAGAAAAAGGTCGTAAGTCCAATACTTGTATAAAGTATTATTGTAGCAAACTAATAGTGGACTTATGACGCATACTGTACTTATCATTATCAGAGAGATTGAAAAATAGAGATTACATTACTAAAGTCGTTTTTTCAAACATTTATCTGGTCTACTTTTGGTAATATTACACATAGTTGAAAGTATTGGTTTTCAATACGTTTAATCATAACTTCTCGGTAACTATATTATATTCTTCCTAGTTTTGAAATAGACTAATATGATTACATGTTATCATATAAAATAGTAAATTCAATGTAAATACTTAAAAGAAAATTGGTGTTTTTTTAAGTTTCCGGTGCATACCCAAATGAGAAGCTTATGTACTGTGAGTTTGTTAGGATATAAGGCTATATCTTTGTACAATCAGGCAATAAAACTACAGATCCACCGTGGAGCTCTAAGATTGCTATTGTTTTGAAGAATGAAAGAATGTTTTCAACTCCAACTCAAGCAGAACTTGAAAGCTTCCAAAGGTCGCCTGGAAGAGATCGCTTTTAGCGATAAGGCCGCCCCATTGTACCATATTGTTTGATTTTTTGCAGAGATTGATATGAGAATTATAAGGTTTAATATGGTACTGTAAGGAGTTTATCTATCTATCTAAAATCCTGCATGAGTTGAAGTTATTCTTCATAACGAATTTACTAGCTGCGTTTCGCGGTTTCACAAACTTTACTTTTATAAAATATGTACAGTCGGAATACCAATTAGCAGAACCCCACGTGACTCAGAGCTCACTCGCACGTCTGTAAGGTTGTAAAGTAATGTTACCTGCTTTTGTTTCTTTTTAACAATATACTTTACAATAAAATAATACAATATAAAAAAAACAAAATAGATAAGTAAATACTAACATTTGTACAGATGTGCGAGTGAGCTCTGGGTCACGTGGGGTTCAGCTAATTGGTATTCCGACTGTACCTATTAGTAAAGATTAGACAAACAATAATGAAAATATGCTAATAATTGCAACTTTAGAACTTTGGGTCTGCACTTTTGTTGCCTGTGAAACTGATTTGAATACAATGGTTCATCTGATAGTCGTATTCTTAGAGAGCTATAGACATAAGTTCTGTAATGAGTACACACCTTTAGAAGTCGAGTCTCCCAGTCAAAACTAAAGCGAACAAACCTACTATACGTAGGTATATTATATAACTAAAATATCATAGTTTAATATCAATGGAAGAATGGTTCAAAGTTAAATAATACCATTTTAAATACCTTAATTCATTAATTATATCACATCTGTTTAACATCTCACGTAATGTCAAAAAACTTGCTAAAATACCAAGAGACTCCCTTCTTGCCTTACACTATTGAACTCAACTTTGTAGGTTATCGCAGACCACAGACTATTTTAGTCTTGCCACTTCAGTCTACTCGCGACCACGGCAATTGTAAATCTGCCGAAACATCGAGGTATTTTTTAAAATAATTATCCAAAACGCGATCGTCACCAGTTTTATTAAAAGAATTATTAAACTCAGTTCATAAAACTTCGAACAGTCATAATAAATTATACTATCGAATTGAAAACCACCCTCTTTTTTAAAGTTGGTTAAAAAATACAGACTATTTGTTTGCCGATATAGTTTGGTAACAGTAAATGCTTGATTTCATTGATTAAATAAGAGACGAACAATGAGGGTTTTTGTACGATTAGTTTTATTGTATCTCTATAGATGACGCTGCGATCAGTGGCGTAAGAAAAAACTGAAGATGTCTATGACCTAAACCAGACCAAGGCTGTTTTAGGGCCGCAACCGCAAGGAAAGACGAATAAACGTCATGTTTAAACCAAATAGGATGGACTAGCAGCTTCCGATATAAATTATGACGTAAGTATTTGTGACAACACATTTTAAAGACTTGCAATGGCCGATAATAACATCAAAAATAATAACAGAGACACGAACAGAATATCACGAAATAAGTACACAAGACGTACAAACACAAAGAAGATTGAATTTGTGTTGTATATTGGTCAGAAGGCCAATTCTCGTAAATAACATTGTTCAAATTACATTTCAATATCATTTCGATTGCATTTAATACCCAAGGGTATCACAAATAATACCCTCAAAGTAGCTCAAAATACCCTCAAATCTAGCTTTTTGTAAAAAAAAAACTGACTTTAAGGGTATCGTTTGCAATTGAAATGCAATCGAAATGATATTGAAATGTAACTTAAACAACGTTATTTACGAGAATTGGCCTTCTGGGATCATTTTGTGACTTAGCGCCATCTGTGGAGCGATTTAGAACTAGATTTAAAAAACCAGAATTGGCCGTCGCGCGTCGCCTTGATCGAAGAATGATCGATATGTAACGTGATAGTCTGCAGCCTGCGAAAGCCCTCAGTAAAATGTAAGTGAACAAGTAACTTAGGTAGTAAGTTGTCTAATTTATTTATGTACTAAAGATGCGAGCCTCTTCATACCTGTTTTTGCTGTACCTTTGGTTTTCTTAGTCTGTTCTTTAACGCCTCTGTGAATACAAGAAATGTCCGAGTTAGATATTGAAATTAATATTAATAACAAATCACATGCGATTCTTTAACCGTACGCAGGTAAGTAGGTATGTCATTTGTTTCATTCATTTAATTTTCAAGAAAATATTATAACAGAGTATAGATTGCCGACAGTCATTATTATTGAGCGCTAAGTTTGTAGACTCTTCTCATCTATACTTATATTATAAAGCTGAAGAGTTTGTTCGTTTGTTTGTTTGACCGCGCTAATTTGGGGAACTGCTGGTTCGAATTGAAAAAATATTTTTGTGTTGGATAGTCAACTTATCGAGGAAGGCTTTTTTTTTGCGATATTCCCATGGGATCGGGAGTTACGAGGGTGAAACCGCGGAGCCCTGCTAGTTATAAAATAAAAAGAAAAGTAATTTTCAAGAAATTTGTTACGCTCACTGAGGCTTTCTCGATCGAGCAATCATACTTCGAGTAATAACTATAGTGTGAACCATGCCATGGCTCGGCTCGAGTCATTTGGCTCACTGCGAGTGACTCAAATATTTAGATTTCCTATATCCTTCGAGCCGCTCGAGGTATGCCTTGGCCCAGTTAGATTATTGTTCACAGTATAATTGTATACTTACAAATAGCGTGTCAAGTCTTCAATATCAACGAGCATCGAGTCCTGGCCCATGTGCAGTTCGTCGCGAGCCATCAGCATCTTCACCAACGTATCGTTCAGATTCTCTATCTGTGAGTGTAGCTCGTTCACGATCACCTGGTATTTAAACATTTGATCAATTATTAACTTGCCCCTTTCTTATTTGGGGGAAACCTGTCCAAAAAATCTCGACAGAAAAAAAAACTTCTAGAAGTTATACGTCCGTCCGTTTGTCTGTCCGTCCGTCCGTCCGCTCGTCAACCTGTTGACGGGCGTCTAGGTCGTCTTCAACGACGACGACGAGGTCGACGTCAAGCTTCAACCTGTTACTTTAGTGTTACAGTGATCAATTTTCAAATTTCACTCTCGCAGCTTCAACCTCGCGCACGCATCTTGAAGTTTTACTCTCATCATTTTTTCATAATGCGTTTAAAGAAGTATAATATAAAAAATAAATTAAATTTTCAAACCCGTTACCAAGTTTCAACCTTAAGTGCTAACAAACATACATAGCGACAGAGGAAAGCAAATTTAGCCAGACTTGAATCAGAGTCGCTTCGCTCCCTCGGTCCAATTCCTAGGAGAGCGGTTTCAACCGCGCCACGATCCAGATTCAGAAGTTTTTTGATGAAACTTGATATGAGCATTTGACATGCATTTAACTTCTTGTTGCTTCTTCTCATTGGAGGGTCCATTCCGAAGCCATAGGTACATCCTAACTTAACTTTTAGATGTTTGCAAGTAGCCAATAGTTTTTAAGATAATAACAATGCGACTTTATGCAATAATCAATTCAAATTCTTAGGAGTATCAGTTATTTTTAATCCAGATATCCTAGGGGATGGGAATTTACGCGAGTGAAACCAAGGGGCGGTGCTAGTTGTTAAATAAAACAAAATAATGTAAACTTAATGTTACCAGAGGAAGTTTTTATACCTACAAATTAACTAAGTCCGTTTCAAGGCGAACCGGTGTAGATGTTGTGTCATTGTTTTGTTATTTTTTTTGTAGCTACATTCAAATACCTATAATTTTGTGTCTAAATACCAATTTAACCTAAATTAATATTAGAGTTTTGTGGATATGTTTGTAATATGGTCTAAAATAAGGGACCGTCTTTGGTGAAACTTGGTAACAGAGTTTTTATCAAGAAATTCCTGAAGATGGGACTTAGACGTGTGGAACAGCAGGCAAATTTTTTGTAAGCAATTTAGTTCGGCAATTTAGTTGGTCAGAAGGAATTCAAATGAAAATGCAAGCTATTAAAACGTAATACTAGTTTCATGCTTACACAATAGTCATTGTGTTTTAAGTATAAATCCGTATTACAGTAGTTAAGTCAACAATATATGTATTCATTGTTATGTTATTGTGCTCGAGAATCGTCGAACACACTCCGAGACGAACAAGGTCATGCGATATACTGTTATAAAAGTTATATCTACATATTATAAAATGGCTGCGTCTTGCGGAATTACCTCGCGTAAGTTCCGATCTAGTTGAATTATCGGGATATAAAGTATCTGTTATTCCAGAGTTACATTATTCACATACCAAGTTTCATCGCAATCGGGTCAGTATTTTTTGCCAGAAGGAGTAACACACATATAAAACACTGTTATTCCTGGGTCCAGTTATATCTACATGTTTCATCGCAATCGGTTAAGTAAGTAGTTTTTCTAAAGTAACAAACTTTTACATTTATAATATTAATTAGGATATGATGGGCAAGTCTATGAATGTTTGATGCTCACTCACACAAAAAATGCTAAACCGAATTAAGTTTACGAGCTAACTTTATGTGCCATCAGGTTTTCACAGGGTGAAACCGCGGTGAGCAGCAAGTCTATGACATTTTGTACCAGCTACTTGTAATTGTTACACATTGTTTTAGCTCAACAAATTAATACATTAATAGTAGGTAGGTATGTATATCGCAATTTATACCGTGAATTTATGTGTAACAAGGAATGTAGGTACAGTTAGCAAAATATAACATTGTGTCACTAGGTGATAAATAAATTATTCCTGCGGCACTGGCTGTAAATAAACAGAAAAATCTAATATTTTTCGTCTGAGTACGTATACTCATAGTGCTCTTCGTCATACTTACAAAGAAGTAAAAAAGAAACACATACTTTAAAAAATTTGCTGCTTATGCAGTCAATTGGGGTTGCATGCACAAGCTGCGCTATGAAAAAAATTAAGCTTAATCGTTTCTAATTAAATGACAGATCAAAATGACCACTAATGAACGAATTTTCCATCTTGAAATGATCAAATGCTTCCGTTAGAAGAAGTTAGAAGACCAATCACATGCGCCCTTCACTGTGGGCGGAAAAGTATTGCTTTCCGTGAGGATGATACAAAGTCGACCATATCCGAGTTAGGATAGCAAAAAAATATCAATTAAATAATATTTGTAAATAATAATTTAATCGAAAGTGAGTTCAATCAACTTGGATTTAGCAGTCGCCCACACAGGCTGCACCCACACAGGCAAAAAAGGTATCATCATTATAAATCAGCATACAATTAAATGAATTATTATATTCCGTTTTATGATTACAAAAGTTACGGACTAAAATTTAAAACAAAGGTTAATGTTTATACTACAAGCATTTTGGTGAACATAAATGTCTTACAGTTAACATTATGTAGATGTTTTAGCTTCAAAAGTGCCTTTTCAGGTTTATACCTAACTCATTAAAAGTTAAAAAGTCTAGTACTTAGATTTAGAAAACACTTAACAAAGAGAAAGTTACAGCTCTAACAGTTTCAGTCACGAGAATATGTAGTAAATAAACACTAGATAATATCTAACGAGTTTGAGCTACGTAGTTAAGTTTGACTAGCTGTTCCCAACGGTTTCACACACGCAAGTAATAATTACTTAAGAATATCGGGATAGAAAGTTCTTCTGTAACTTACTCATCGCATTCGTTTTAGTACTTTTGGCGTTATTGAAAAAATAAACTATACAGACCATTATACACATTTCCACACTAATATTATAAAGAGGAAAGATTTTTTTGTTTGTCACGAATAGGCTCGGAAACTACTGGACCGATTTCAAAAATTCTTTCACTAATCGGAAGCTATATTATCAGGGAATAACATAGGCTGTAATATATTTTAAAAAATATCATATATTTAGTATAGTATTACTTGTTGCACCCCGCCGTTTAACCCGCTTAACACGGACAGACGGACAAGAGAGTGATCTTTTATGGGTTTCTTTTTTTTACCTTTTGAGGTATGGAATCCTAAAAAAGTAGCGTATGTCCCGCAAACTATAGGCTACCCGTTACGTTAAGAAATTAGAATATTTAGTAAAGTTTGTTCACCTGTAATTGTGCGATGTTCATGTCTGTGAGGAGCTGCCGGGAGACGCGACGGCGGTCGGCGGCGAGTGGAGCGCTCGCTTTCTCCATGCTGCGCCGGAGCATCTCCGTTACAGGGGACACGGCGCGGCCACGCCTTTCACGCTGGAAATTATTAACACAAACACATTTTATAATTAACTAGCGACCCGCCCCGGCTTCGCACGAATAAATCATTACATAGTATAAAACAAAGTCACTTTCCGCTATCTGTACCTATGTATGCTTAATCTTTAAAACTAGGAAACGGATTTTAATGCGGTTTTTTAAATAGATAGATTGATTCAAGAGGAAGTTTTATTTGTATAATACATGCATAAAATAGCCGTGCGAAGCCGGGGCAGGTCGCTAGTTATGCATGTATTATACATACAAACCTTCTATTTCAATTACTCTATTTAAAAAAAACTGCATCAAAATCCATTGCGTCATTTTAAAGTTCTAAGCATACATAGGGACAGACAGCCGGGAAGCGATTTTGTTTTATACTATTTAGTGATCTTTACATTGTAAGACTAGTAACACCCAGCGGTTTAACCCGCGTAAGTCCTAAGGTTTTAATGTTCAAGTTTCATCAAAATTGGTTCAGTAGTTTCAGAGCCTTATTCATTACAAACATAAAAAAATAATATTCTCTTTTTATACTGCTCTCTAAAATAAATGAATTTATCAAAAAGGTCGTGAGGTATTTAATTGCTGACTGTACCCTGAATAAAATATTAGCACCTTGTTGTCATTTAACCTTCTAAAAAAAAGAAGGGGTTAATCTCACCTTATAAATACATAATAAACTGGTTAAAATAACCATAATGGAATCTATGTGTTAGTTACCTCCATCTGAATACGGGCCATTTCCTTCGCCTGAGCCAAAGCGATCCTAGCCTCAGTTTGTAGAGTAGCTTGTAGGGCGTAGAAATCAGATTCCTTTAGCTCTATTTGCCCGAGAGAATGCGTCGATCGGGACTTTGATTTCACAGTCAGAGAGGAAGGACGAAGTTTTGTACCTACAAATTAAAACATAGTTTAAATTCTGTGAAAATTGCCCATGCATCTAAGAAAGAAACCCATACATAGACATGCGCAGTATTTACCAATTTGATTGATTATAAAGAGATTAATTGCAGTTTTTGTTCACTTATTACATGGGTACCTATGCACTTATGATTTCCTAGTGGAAATCATAAGTGCATAGGTACTAGAATTGAGGGGTAGTCCCCTCAATTCTAAAGTAAGCATTATGGCATGAATGGTGGCAATCAAACTAATTGCATTTTGTTACTTACTCTATCTACTGACTACATGCAAACAGATTGCCACCGCTTTAATTTAAGCAAGCCACAAATCATTTATAAGTACCTATTAAATAGGGTCATTCATTGTTATAAAATTCAATTAGCCACAGTGTCTGAACAACAATGGACAGGATATACTCACCGCTCAGTACAGTAGTACTTATTTTGTCATTTTTAGTAATATTGACAGATAGAGGCCTGGTCTGATAGGGGTGATTGTGATTGTAACTGTTTCTGCTGAATAAACTTGAACGGGACAGACTTTTTGTACTGTAATTAATGTTTCTATCCAGATCTGAGGCTTGAGATTCATTGTCTGACGCTGTCTCGTTCATGAAACATATTTGGAGGTTCATCCCTGCACCACACCACAACATAAAGCCATTAGATACAGATGGAAATGAAAAGATATACGAATCTAAACTACCATGGTTATTTCCGCTATTACAGTTATTTAAATAAAACGGGGCATTTACCATGTTTATTGGTTTTATTTTGTTAAACTTGATATTTCAATGTTGTTTAAAGAGACTGAAGTTTGCGGGTGGATCTTGACAGTTAGAGAAAGTTGTATTAGACTATTTTAAATAACTTTAATAGTGAAAATGAAACGGTTTGAAAGTAATGATTAACACATCGAAAGTCCCCATACAAACGCTAAAATAGTTCCACGGAGTCCCAATGTTTTTGTTAAATGAGGAGAAGGGTTCATTTTTGTTACCCGAATTTGTGCATTTGGACTGGCAAAGTGTTTGAACATCATTCATACGATGTCGAGTTTAGCTAGCTATAGTACTGCTATAAAACTTTGTGGATATTGTAATATTGTTGTGAACCTATGTATTTTTAATAAATATTGCCAGACAATTCACACAGCCATCTTGCCCCAAGGTAACTAGTCTTGTGTTTGATAGCTAGACAATAGGTAGAATACAAAAAAAAACTTTTTTTTATATTTAAAATAAATCTTGCAAGTCTGTGTATCTATATAGTGAGTGTTACATAACCTGGTCACTGAATTGACTATGTTGCATGACATTGCTAGCTCCTGCAGATTCTGCCAGTATAGTGTAATGTAAGTAAATGGTGCTGAAGTAGAGACTGGATGGATAATACTATGACTGATATGACATTGAGATGATTATTTAATCTAAATACACATTTATCCCGAAACCAATTTTATAAAAGTTAAAAAGAAGTCCCAAAATGTTTATGTATGAGACAATATTTCACCAGAGTCAGAAAATAGAAATAATACATAAGAAAAAATATAGCCCAAGCACATTTTTGTAAAATAGAATATTGTCTTACCACTTTGAAGTCGTGAATGTAGACTGGGTTTCTTCCCAGGGCGATCTGTGTATCCCAAACTGTAGTACTCATCTGCCTCTGCTCCCATTGCCAATCTCTTTCGAATTTCTTCTCTGTCATTGCGTTTCTATAAAGAAAAAAAGCATAACAATAGTGACATGTGGATGCATGTGCCCAATATTTCAAGGGCTTTTTTTAATGATAAACTTCTACTTTAAAAACATAACTTTCTACATTGAATAAGAACATACTCGTTTATCATAATGTGCATTACTATCACTGATTGTTACTATTCTAGTAAATTTTTCTAATATATTTGGATTATTGTCTATCAATATGGGCCATTCAATCTCAGTAATGGCACTGTCAGCAGAATCGATGGCACGAGGACTTAAAACTGTATCTGGTGGATAATTAGTAGGTGGGTTTATTCCTTCAGTCTTCAAAGGTTTTATCCTGAACAGCTGGATACCACGTTTCACCCCTAATTTATCACTTTTCTCAATGTTATCTTTGTTTTCTGCAGCTGTTCTGCTGAATTTCCTCTTTATATTACTAACTAAACTTTCGAACATTTTATAAACTAGTCAGTCTCATTAATTTTGGCAAAAATATGGCACAATTTGGTTTGCTAATGCGAAAACAAAAACATAAAACACCATGATGAAAGATTGATTGCATCGCACGGAAATCCTGTCATTCCTGTCAAGTTGACATTTAGGGCAAGGTCAAACAATTTTTTTTATTCACTATTTTATCTGTGGAATAGGGAAAGTTTAATGGCGGGATTACCAAATTGCCATCATAGTGCTAAATATAATTTTGGTTAAAAAGGTGCTAGAAATGAACTTACAAGGCAGCAAACATTATCAACTGACTCGTGATTATCGTAAGTTATTGTATATAAATCCAGTAGAAATCTTGTGTCTTTTTTATAATGTCTTTGTTCTAGATTAATGTAAGGCAATGACGCCATCGTTTTTTTGTACACACACACACACCACTTTTTTAAATATTCAGTAGAAGGAACTTTAACACTATTTAAATAATTCACTAAAACAAGCACTTAATTGAAACAAATATCGTTTACGTAAGACAACGCGTTTGTGAAATAACTGCGATCGTAGAATGTAACACGGAGACTGGCCGTCTAGCGGCATCGGCTGCTGAGTGCTGATGCGTTGAATCACCGCGACCGTGTAGAAAGCTGAACGTACACTGGAGTAGGTAGTTATAGGTAGGTACCTAATTACAACCTACACACAATCGCGGACGTGGACGAAGCGAATGTATGTTTACCGTTAGGTATAACTTGGGTACAACGCGAATAAAATGAATTGGCTGTTGGAGCTATTAATTAATTAATAGCTGTTACGTAAGTAGGTAGCTAGGTAGTACCCTCTCCTAATATTCTGTTCTTATAAATGCGCAGATTATTTTACTCACCCTTCTTTCAGCTTCTTTAGCGGCTTTTATATGATTCTCAATTGCATCCAAATCTAATTTTGGTAAGGCTGTCTCTATGTTGTAAACGTCAAAACTTTCTGAAATGTAAAAACCTCGTAAAAACAAAGAAAAAATGTAAGCCATAAAGGTAACAATTGAATATGTAACGTAACAAATGAATAGGTTCTATAATAACATCTTTCATAAAGATAGTGAACAATAGAGGTCCTAGAAATCACCTCGGGCACTTCCTGTTTTTTTACTATCTATCACATTGAACTTTTTATGGATTAGGTAGTTAGGTAGGCGTTTGTTGATTGAATAGGTACTTAAGTATCTAGTTCAGTTTCAGTAATAAATAAAGTAAAAAAATCATTTTACCCAAATCAAAATCTTTTGGACTACTAGATTTACGGACGGACGCGTTGCTTTGAACTTTTGAATGACAATGTTCCGACTTCGACACATCTTTTTGTCTTTCCCTTGCTGAGGTAGATTCACTGGAAAAGTAATTTATCATTGTTACCACTGTGTTTCTTCCTTTCACTTATACAAAATCAAGTCTTAACTTATGGCTTTTATTATGTATTGAACTTACGCGTTAGATTTAGTGGAAAGATGTCTTATTGTTGCCTGAGCTATGTGGTCGTTATGCCTAAAGCTTTTAGCAACTTCTGTAAGTTGAGCATTCACTGAACTAACAAAACCATAATTTCTGGAACTTCGAATTTCATTCGAGTTTCCATCGGTTGCTAGAGTTGTTAATGATGTTGTTTCTCTTTTACTCGCTGCCCATAATTTGTCTCGCTCTCTCATCTCGTCTAATTTAGGAATTATTTTTCTAAGTTCTGTACTTAATTGCTTAATCGTATTTTCTACATTTTGACTTAATTTATCAGGGTCATATTCACTAATATCAATTTCGTCTTTTCCATCAGAGAGAAATGCGTCATCTATTTTGTTAGTGTTACTATCTATATACAAAAACGTAGGCCTACTTAAATTCATTTCTGTTCTTGTGTTCTTTTCATTCTCCTTATTTATGTCGGCTGTATCATCTTCAATAAACTCTTTGTTATCTGGGTATTCTTCAATGGCATCACTGTGATTTTCCACAAGTTTCTTTATTACGTGATTAACAACGTCGCTGATATTATTAATTGTATTTTCGATCGGTTGTGCAAATGTATCTTTAATGTCCTTTCTCAATTCCTCTAAATCATCTTGGATATTAATATTGTAATTCAACAACTGTTTAATTTCATCCTCAACTTCCTTGTTGAAATCTCCAATAATGTCTTTTGTGTTGAAATTGTTTTCTATATCTGCATCTGAACAACTTAACTCGTAATTGAATAAGTCAATATCATTATTGTTGTTGTTATTTTGAGACACTGTTTTTATTAAATCTGGTATTTCACTCTGTTGTTGACTATCTAAATCAGTTTTAAAATCATTTTGTGCAGAATTTATGATATTCTTATCAAAATTGTTGTTGTCGATGAATTTGGAGTCAATATTTTTACTCTGATTATTATTTTCAAATTCATAAGCCAATTCTGTTATTTCTATATCGACATCGTCATCTGTCATATCATTTTCGGAATGATAGAAGTTTTCAATATTTGAAGAATAGTCCTGCAAAACAATAGGCAAGTAGTTGTAGTGTCTAGAAGTTGGTAATATTTTTTTAGTAGTACCAGCTAGTTAAGTATTTACTTACCTGTAGAGTGTGTGCTAAGTGCTGAAAGCCAGGGTAATTAGGATTTACGATTCCTCTTGGGACTGAATGTATTCCGTTCTCTGACATTTCATCTGTATCTGATTGATCGAAAACTCGATCGTCGTCAACAGGTGTTTCATCGGAATATGCATTAGAATCTTCTGAAATATATAACGTTTTTAAGTAAGTAGGTTCATAATTAATCGTTCGTCCATCATGTACCTACTGAATAAAATAAGACACGATTAATCAAACAATTTGGGCTAACTAGTTATAATGCTGACTAATTGAAAAAGATATATGTAATGAATACTTATTGTGGCTTTAGATTCATTTAAAAAATGTTAAAGTAAGTAGGTAAGAGTAAAAAATAGGGTTACCTATGAATTGGTCATGACCAAGCACAATTTCTCTCGAATCCTCCAGATTGCTTCTGTTCAAACCTTTTAACACCACGTTGTTCTGCGAATTAATCCTGTACTGTCGATTACAGACAACGAATTCCACATTAACTTTGGAATCCGTGTTTTCGATGGTTGTTGTGTAGTTTAAAATAGTTTCATTTGTTTCTTCTGAACTATAGATGTTGGAATTTCCGTGAAAACGTGAGTTGTCGGTTCTATTGACAATGTTTGAGTCGGCCGTAAGCCAGGCTCTGTCTGCGTGGTAACTGTTAGACTGTGAGTTGATGATTACGTTACCATTGTCGATAGCTGCCTGCTTGGTCCTCATTATTACCTGAGAAGAAGACAGAGAAGAAATTAAATAACTCTTCTTCAGCATTCTTAGAAAATTACTTAAGAGGAAAGGGTACCGGAGGCTCTTTCCATACAAACTATTACAAACGTAGTCGACTGTTTTCTCCCTGGATAATGACACTAGAGCAAATATTTTTGGTTCATAAAACTTATAACTGCCATGACCATGCCCCTATTTTTTGTTTTTTTTTAATTTTTCAATTTTTTTAATTTTAATTTCTATGATAATTAGAAAATGAAAAAAACCAAAACATAGGGGCATAGTCATGGCAATTATAGGTTTTATGGCACAAAAATATTTGTGCTAGTGTCATTATCCAGGGAGGAAACAGTCGACTACGTTTGTATGGAGAGCGCGCAGGTACCCTTTCACCTTAACGGACATCCAACAACACTGTCGATTGAGATGTAGTAGGCTTTGTTAGTAAACAAAGTTTCGTTAGTTAAATAAAGTGTACCGACACAAGTTGTCGGGCAGAGTTACCAACATTTTGCAACTACAAGACAGGCATGGCAGGTCACGAAGGCAAAGTTAGACGCCTTGCTAATAACTACCCGCACCACGCTCCGGGGCTTACAAGCTGACTTTCAGTTAAATCAATGGATAGGTAGAATTTTCTTTCCCTTACCTAAGCTACTTTTGTCATTGCCATTAGAAAAATACTAGCGTGATAAGAAAACATAAAACCTCTAAGGGCGTAAGCAGACTACTCGCTAAACCGTCGGCTAATAGCTCGCCGACCGTCTCACACATAAGTATTTAATAAACAAAATAGGTGCTAAGTGAACAATCGCTTAACTGTTTCAAACAAACTATCATACTATCGAGCTATTTCAAATTGTAGGCTGCGTCCGCGCTAATTGCCATGATAAAACATGTTCATGAAATATAGGTAGGTATAGGTATATATATGTAACTACACTTTCCTCAACTGAAAAGTCAACTTCTACAATTTAAATTATACCGGCTTTATTATAGTTGGAAACACACTTTAAATGAACTCTCAATAAAATTCACACATAATAATACTAGCAGCGCTCCACGGTTTCACCCGTTTAACTCCCGATCCCGTGGGAATATCGAAATATAAAATAGCCTTCGTCGCCAAATTGACTATGCAACTCAAAAATAATTTTTCAATTCGAACCTAGTTCCTAAGATTAACGCGTTCAAAAAACAAACAACTCTTCTCTCTTAAGTATAGATATTGTATACAGGCGTGGATAATTTGTATTTTACCTTGCTTTTTGCTGATTATCCGTAATACATAAGTAAAACACTTTAACTTATTCCACTCGCACGAAACTAATCTTTTGACTGGATTATAAAAGGATTAGGTAGGTATACCATGCATGTGTGTTATAAGTAGGTTGGTATACAAAAACAATATTCTGCTGGCTAATATTAGTCGCAATATTTGTTCTCCAAACATCGAAAATGATTATGCTGAAGCTGAGTAGGTACTGAAGACAGATAGGTATTTTCTTAATTTCCCGACTGCAAGAAAAGGGTTATGTTTTTCTCGCCTATCGTTGTATGTTTGTGTTCATCACTATCACTACAAGTAAGTATAAAACAAAGTCGTTTCCCGCCGTGTCCCTATGTATGCTTAGATATTTAAAACTACCCAACGGATTTTCATGCGGTATTTTAAAAAAGATAGAGTGATTCAAGAGTAATGTTTACGTACAGTATGGGTCATAAATAAATGATTATTTTGCTACAATAATACTATCAACAAGTATTGGAGTTACGACCTTCTTCTAATAGACGTTACACACAAACTTAAATACTTGAATTAAAAGTAGGTACTCAGGGTGATTATTATTTTCAACGTGTAAGCTATGTCTTTAGTTGGCCGAGTGGTATAAGCCATCATCCGCTACACCAACCGACATGGGTTCGATCCACAGGTTACGTTGTTATAATGTGCTGCACAGGATTGTAAACGTTACGGCGGACAGAGACTTTTGACCGTGGATTGTACATAATAGAACTACCACGCGTACGAATTCGCGGGCAAAAGCTAGTAATCCATATATTGATAAACGAGAAAAAGACTCATCAAGAAATCTCAGAAACCACAAGAGCTAAGATCTGAGGAACTTTGCATGAGGGTTTCTTTTAGGACGTAAGGAAGCACTAAGAAAGGGTTTTTGGAAATTCGACCTCTAAAGGTGTTAAAAGGGCTGATAAAATTTGTAGTTTATGGTATATTATGTACTAGCGACCCGCTCCGGCTTCGCACGGCTATATTATGCATGTATTATACATATAAACCTTCCTCTTGAATCACTCTATCTATTTAAAAAACCGCATCAAAATCCGTTGCGTAGTTTTAAAGATCTAAGCATACAAAGGGACAGAGGGATATAGGGACGGCGAAAAGTGACTTTATTTTATACTACTCGTATGTAGTGATAGTGATTCTGTGTTGGTAGGAAATCAATATGACTAAATAGACAAGAGGTACCTATAATATCGGTATCATAGCAAAACCATTTATATTTACGGTCTGTTAGAAATTTCAAAGCAATTCTAAATTCATAGATTAGGCAATGATACGATATTGTTTGTAGGTATATTACTTGGGGGGGTGCCGCCTCGTAGCTCTTCCGGTAGGTTAGCTAGAATGTAGGCTTATGTAGGCTCCTAATTGACGTCTTAGAATTTTGATTGGCGTTACCTACCTACCTACTCAGGTTTCAGTCACGAACACAAAACTTTTAGTAAGTAAACGTGAGTTTCTAAGGTCTTTCGTAAAACCTACTTCATAGAACAACGTCGATAAAGTTAATACTATCGACTGTTTAAAAATAAGAACGTAATAAATTATTTAGAGCAGTTTATACGATATTATTTAGTTTAAGTAATTTTCCAAATTATTAACCAAATTATTCTTCATTTCTATTTAATTTTTATATAATCAATTTATTGTCATGTACATTTATTAAATAGAAAAATTTAATATTATAATTTGTTATATTTATGTATATGTTTAAGGTACTAGGGACGGTAGATCGAGATATCTCGATCTTTATAATGTACTAGTCTGTTACAGTTCATCGGTTAAACGAACTCAACTCAAAACTCTTCGTCGCTCCCATCTAACAACGTACCCACTGGGAACGAGTGTGGACAAAAATCCCAGCTGTTACCAGTGGGAACAAATGGCACTAAACCTTTTCAACAGTCGTCTATTCCCATTTGTTGCCCCGGTCTCTAGGTTATCAAAATCATAACACATCACACCCATTTAGACCCGTGGTCACTCAAAAGGATAAATAGACTTCAGCCCACATAAATCGATCCTAAGCAAATTTAACCTTGCTTTCTTTGGAGCTTAAATATTTTTGTGAACGCAGCTTACAGACTTAAAATTGGCCGATAAAACAGCTAGCTTTCTGTTTGCCTTTTGTATGAGACGCTCTGTGAGCTATCGAAAAGTGTGCTTTCGCCCTTAAGGTTCGTATAGCGTAAGGGTTTCTTAACTTTATATATAGAGCTATAAATGTAAACCTTAGATAGTTCTCTCAGCAGTTTTTATGCATTATCATATTTTCCTTATTCCAAACCAGAGACAAAAGTGTGCTACGCAAAAAATTGAATTATCGTATGTAGAGGCTAAATATATGAGAACTATATACTAATAATAGAGATACAAAATTTAAAGTCCTATTGAGTAAAATTTTATATCAACGCACAGCTTACACCGCTTTGGTTCTAGAGACAAATGTTTGGAGGCTGTTTTTTTGTAAAGTGTACCTATAGGATCTACATAAGAAAGGGTTTTCTGAAATTCCGTTCCCTATATAACACGCGGTCAAAGCCGCGGGCAGAACCTAGTGTGCCACAGAAAAAGATACTCATTTTATTTCATTCGGTGCACGACCTTGACAATGACCTAATAATAGGAGGCAATTTCCTGACGATTGTGAAAACTTCCTTATCTTCATTTATTGATTCTTGAACAAACGTAGTCCTATAAAAACAGTACCAAAGTAATATAGATAAGACTTAGCCAATAAAATTTTCAGATCCAGAACTCCAATGAAATTTTATAACTTTTAGGCTCCGGAAAAAACAGGTCGTTTAATAACACATGAGTGCCTTACTAAAAAAAGTTACATATAGATGTATATGTCCATTAGCAAATTCAAAAAAATTATAAAGCAGAATTTGTGCGGTAAGACTTATTATGATACTTCGTCGTATCTTAATGATAAGGACTTATGGACATAACTTTAATTGCTCCATTTTAAATATATATATCTTCAAAAATATTTGTTATCTTGACCTTAGTGAGCATTCACAAAAAAGAAATAATACCCCATGAGTTTCTTGTGCCTTCTTCTCATTGTTGGGCGCGTTCCGGCGGCACACATCCTAACTTAATTTTTAAAACGTTTCAAAGTGATGTAATGCACTGCGTAACTCCTATTGAGTATTATTTTTTATATTGAATTTTTATATCAAAGGTTAAAATAAAAATGAAAGAAGAAAACGCTAATAGGTCAGTGATGTAATTTAATACTTAAGACTGCTGTCACCGTATTTAATGCCAGCGCTCGTTGTCTCTTATTATCCTGTCTGGATGCTCAAATTAAGCAGTTTCTGTTTATAAACGTTAATTTGTGAGCTGAGACGATATTTGTTAAGGATTTTGGGGCGAAACGGTAGCTGAGCTCGCTTCAGAGTGAAATTGAAACTAATTTTCGTACAAAAATAGGGACAATGGGTTATTCAATTCGTTCATCTTAATTAATTGTAAAAATAAAATCAGCTCAATTTGGGAACTTTTTGACTTTGAACAAAGGTTTTCGAATCTGTTGGTATAAGGTTTTAATAAGAGCAATGTTAATTAGCGCATAATTTTCCCTATGAAAAAAAATAAGATAAGTTTAAAATAATATTTATTTATATCCAAGTCTTAGCTATCTACATGACATCATGTGTCATGTTCCGGGAACGCATCAGGTTATTGACAAAATAACCATAGCAACGTATTATTGTTGTTGCAATGCTTACCATCAATGTTTTCTTATGACCTTATCACGTAACCATAATGTCCGGAAACCGACTTTACAGACTACCATTCGAAATAACACTCATTCACTATTACCTACCGTTTTGAAGAACCGTTTTTTAGTAATATACCTGCTATAAAACGGAGTTTCTACTTTATATTTGATCGAATGCGTATAGAATCATGTTTATGAATGTACCTTAAGACCGGGCTAACATAAAATACCTACCTAAAGTTGTGTAGTTATTTCCTAATGAGGTAAAATCGCGTGCCGACCTTTTCGTACATCCCGCACGAGTTTCGTACTTTACCCATGTTTTTATTTTAGGTTCTTTGGATAATGGCGAAGTCCGGGAGGGGCGTGCTGACATCACGTCAATACGCCGCCTAATCTTCGAATCGTGCGAAGCCAATATAGACTAACTACGCCTCGCGGTTTTTAATCCCCGACGCAAAAAGAGTTATAAGTTTGACGTGTCTGTGTGTGTCCGTGGCATCATAGCTCCCGAACGGATTAGGGTCGTTGCACATATATCAACTCGGAAACGGATCGTCACCGTATCGCCTCGCCGTCAACGTAACGTAAGCGCGATGCCAAGCGATCGGCAACTCCGAATCCCGCTAGGCTAGGCGGCTAGGCGGGGTGCCGCCGCGCGGTTAGTCAGTATCCGAACGTGAAGTGTAGACGAAGAAATGCAAGCTAGGATACAGAGAGTCGTAAGATAGCGTACGGTGAGACGTAAGCGCGGGAACGGCAAGTCGAGCACGCACCGTACTGTGGTACGTGAACTTGTCCCGAGGCGAGGCGATTACGTTACGATTCCGATTAGTGTGCGTTGCAGTAGGGAGTTTCATACAAAGAATACTGAACTGCTCGAGTTGATACGTTTACGAGTTGATAATTATTATGTGTGCTACGACCACCGATTTTGTTTTTGTTATTTGACGTGATAACGTCTAAAAAATTTATGGAACACCTGCATTCACAAAAAAGTGTCATGGTAATATTATTGTGTGACGTCATGCGTCATGGTAATATGACCATGACGCGGTCGTTCGCGTTAGGAAACAGAGTATTTAATAATAATATCGGTCATCTGTGCTTGTGTTATGGTGACGAGTGACGAATAGAAAACTTACAAAGAAAAAAAAACAAAAGGAAAAAAGAAGAGAAAAAGGATTAAAAGTTTAAAGGAATAACAAAAAATATCTCAATTTTTCATCGTTTGCTTATGACGTTATCACGTAAAATTATCGTCCGTAAGCCGACTTTACAGACAACCATTTGTTTTTTTTTGTTTGCAAAATGAATAAGTCAGGAGTGTTCGTAGCTATGTTGATCAAAATCGGTTCAACCGTTCAAAAGTTATATGCAATTTTCCTTATCAGTCGGGGCTTTTTTAATTTGTCTCACAAATATTTTTAAAAGCAGCGTCAGTGACGATCCAGTAAAACAATCTGGAATAGTAGCTACAGAGTGCATTCAGTCGAAAAACGCGGACGGTCGCAGGTTTGCTTTGATGATTCAGTTTCCACTTGGTAGATTTTGTTGGTAAAGTACCTATACCGCCTTCTGGCCGCCCTTCTTAACTACATATTTAACAATTAAAAACTGATTACAAATGATACGCATGATTTATTTATACTAGTAGTTCGCCCCAAACTGAGACCTCACGAGTTTTTTTCAGCGTTTATTATATTTCAGCGTAAAGTACTAAAATGTATAATATAACGACGAAAGACTCCAAATACGACAGGTCTATCTTATTTGAATGATAGGTGCCTAGTATCGCTATTATCTGACATTGGATGATTTAGAGAATCCAAACACGATAGGCATAACTTGTTGTTGTTGTTAAGTTCTAAAAGCATAGGCCAGCTCAATCATCACACCCTGGACATCCGTTGACTCTTTATTTTTACTCAAGACATTTTGAATGTGTCCAACATAATATCCAGAAGATAGTAATTCCTTTCCTTCCTTCCTTATGTATCTACTTATCATAATGTTACGTAAGAGGAAACGAGAAGACAAGCTCGAGAACGAGAATATATTAGAGAAGTTTGAGGCCAATATGTCCTGTAATAAGTCCCTAAACTAAAATATAACAAGTCAATAAAAATTATAAAAAAATGAGTCACAAATTTTATAATTATCAGAGTCTCTAGATCGGCTAGAACCGAACATTCCTACTATTTAATACTATCCACCACTATTATTGTAAAACAGCCCATGATTATGAAATAAATAATTATAGGAAATGAAGCAAAGAGAGTTCGGACGATTTGGGGCAAAGTAATAAATTTCTATAAATTTTAAATTTAAATAAATTTGGATTAAGAATATTGTATATAGTAAGCGTGTTACATTGTGAATTTGTGATGCTACACCTTCGTTATTTTTCTTTTGCAATCACAATGTAACACGCTTACTATTTAAGTACAATATTCTTAATCCAAATTTATTAGATTTTATTTTCTATTTTTTAATTGGACTTTTTTTATTAAAGCGTGTTTTTTTTAGTTTTTTATTCTATTAATTTATTTTATACTTTTTGGTCTTTGATAACTTAATATGTTAGATCGGACCCTGGTTACTATTGAAAGACAAACTACTCGTCAAGACGATTCTAACGAGCCTAAACTCGATGAGGTTGTGTCGTTTCATTGCGAAGTTCCTATGACCACCTTCCAGTTCCATCATCAGACCCTGGTTACCATTGAAAGACAAACTACCCGTCAAGGCGATTCTAACGAGCCCAAACTCGATGGGGTTGTGTCGTTTCATTGCGAAGTTCCTATGACCACCTTCCAGTTCCATCATCAGACCCTGGTCACCATTGAAAGACAAACTACTCGTCAAGACGATTCTAACGAGCCCAAACTCGATGGGGTTGTGTCGTTTCATTGCGAAGTTCCTATGACAACCTTCCAGTTCCATCATCAGACCCTAGTCACCATTGAAAGACAAACTACTCGTCAAGACGATTCTAACGAGCCCAAACTCGATGAGGTTGTGTCGTTTCATTGCGAAGTTCCTATGACCACCTTCCAGTTCCATCATCAGACCCTGGTTACCATTGAAAGACAAACTACCCGTCAAGGCGATTCTAACGAGCCCAAACTCGATGGGGTTCTGTCGTTTTATTGCGAAGTTCCTATGACCACCTTCCAGTTCCATCATCAGACCCTGGTCACCATTGAAATACAAACTACTCGTCAAGACGATTCTAACGAGCCCAAACTCGATGGGGTTCTGTCGTTTCATTGCGAAGTTCCTATGACCACCTTCCAGTTCCATCATCAGACCCTGGTCACCATTGAAAGACAAACTACTCGTCAAGACGATTCTAACGAGCCCAAACTCGATGAGGTTGTGTCGTTTCATTGCGAAGTTCCTATGACAACCTTCCAGTTCCATCATCAGACCCTGGTCACCATTGAAAGACAATCTTCTTGTCAAGACGATTCTAACGAGCCCAAACTCGATGGGGTTGTGTCGTTTCATTGCGAAGTTCCTATGACCACCTTCCAGTTCCATCATCAGACCCTGGTTACCATTGAAAGACAAACTACTCGTCAAGGCGATTCTTGACGAGTAGTTTGAATGAATGAACTATTAAGTATGGATAATGAGATAATTCCTGCAGATTCCCTCCAGCTCTATCATCAGATCAGTTCCATGGTACCATATTATTGTCACCGAAGTTACGCCCTTTCATTTGATACCCCACTCGGGTATATTTGCAGTATAGTTTGTGTGCCATATAGGTAGATCCCCTTTTGGACCCCTATCTCCGTAACCCCCTGACCGATCCTGCTCATGTTCGAACTTAAAAATTCTATGGACCTCAACTACTTGTATACCAAAAATCATGAAGATCAGAGCAACGGTACTCAAGTTATCGTCGAACAAACATACAAACATACAAACATACAAACATACAAACATACGAGCGACCGACCCTTCTCAACACTAGACCTCTCTCGCTTCGCTCGTTCGGTCAATTAAACCTTTATAAAAGTGATATAATGATTTATCAAACTTTATTAGCCCTTTTTACGTCAGTAATTCATTGTTTTTCAAACTCAAGTCAAGATACAGACTTGAGTGATTGAGACTTCGTGTTTGTTAATTAAGCAATTAAAAACTACTAAACGTAAGATAGCTCTATTTTCTGGAATTTCATGGCATATTTTGCATTAAAATCCACCGGATATAACACTCAACGAAAAATGCGAGTACAACCGCGGGGCGCTGCTACTGTTTAATTAACGAATAAAGACTCATAGAAAATGTCGCAAGATCATTTCGTTTAAAAAAAAAAGACAAATATTGATTAAACAGCCGTCTAGCAGTAATAAAGGCGTTATTCCATTGCAGCACACACGCTACACACACCCCGCCTCGTTAGCTGCGTGGTTCCACCACAGGGTAATACCACACAAAATAGAAACATAGAGATACAAAAGGCTCTAACGGACTATGTTTATCGATGGTTTGTGTGATTTTTTCAGTCATTTAAGACATATTCAGGAAACTATTTTATCGTGTCACACATAATATACATTATGTGGGCTTACATAACTATGACCCCGAATCACTACATAGTATAAAACAAAGTCGCTTCCTGCTGTCTGTCCCTATGTATGCTTATATCTTTAAAAGATTTTGATGCAGTTTTTTATAGATAGAGTGATTAAAGAGGAAGGTTTATATGTATCATACATGCATAATATAGCCGTGCGAAGCAGGGGCGGGTCGCCAGTAAATGAAAATAGGTTGTTAGTGGGTGCGTGTAGCGTGCGTAGCGAACCGGACGTAGCTCCGTAGCACGGCTACGAGCTGTCGTAGCAATACTCGTAGGATTTTGTACACACACATAACTAAATCACCCGGGACTTAGTCCGCATCGAGATTGAATATTTAACCGGGAGCCAATAATACGTGTACATGATATTACGCTGCCATGGATTACGACGCCATGGATTACACGACCTGATATTACGTATACAGGCTTCGTATTATAGGTTTGAACAAATAATGTACGACCACTTATTACGAGACCACGTATTACACCGCCACGTATTACGAAGACATTGCCATAGACCTATAAAACCACAGAGTGGTTCAAACGTCTCTATGAATTGTGCTGTCTATGTGAGTGTGTGAAAGTTCAAAAGTTATTCGGACTTTCTTTATTACATTTTTGGTGCGATATCGTCTAGTTAATTGATGAAACACCTGCATTCACACAAAAGTGTCATGGTCCGGTAACATGACGCGTCCCGTTCCTGAAGCGGGGCGCATGATATAATAATACTTGGTCTTTAGGGCAGCATATAAAGACCCATCCAGAACACCCCCTACCCAGAACCGACATGGATAGGTTAGGTTTATGTTAGAACTGCGACCACAACGCACGAGCCGAGCGAGCGAAGCGAGCGGTGCCGCGGCAGCGGCCGGCGAGTGCTAGAAACGAATTCTACCCATTTTACTTGGTTACGACGAACCACTCTGTGGTTTTATAGGTCTATGGCAATGTCTTTGTAATACGTGGCGGTGTAATACGTGGTCTCGTAATATATGGACTCGTAATATCACCGCGGACAAATATTACACGACCACGTATTACACGACCTGTATTACGCGACCAAATATTACACAGTCACGTATTACGAGTACATTTTGGCTTCGTAATATCGGGTCGTGTAATACGTGGTCTCGTAATATATGGACTCATTTAACCGACTTCAAAAAAGGAGGAGGTTCTCAATTCGTCGCGTTTTTTTTAAATGTATTTTAAATCTTTTCTTAACAGATGCCTTCATCATAATAGCTATCATACAGATACAGATAATTTATTGATAACGTTCAAGTTACATGTCAAATGAGTAGGTACAGAGTAGGTATTACCTAATAATTAAAATAAAAATAAATTAGCATATAACATATATAACCAATTTTAACCCGATGCGTCCTTTAGCTAGAGCTGTGCGTCATTCAGTCGAAACAGTTTTTTTATTTATATACACACGGGTCTAAAAGTGTTTTTTTTTCTTTCGTTTTCTCAACTCTATCACTCTCATGGGATATCCTAAGAATTTGTTAGGATGCAAAATATTTTATCTTTAATGAGATTACGAGTTCCTGCAAATAAATAAGTTAACTTTTTACTTCGTTTCGAGAAGATACGTCGGTATTTTTTTTTTTTGCAAAATTATTTGTTCTCTTTGCGATTATTTTATTTTAATACTAGCTGTCCCGGCAAACGTAGTTTGTAATTTACAAAAAAAAATAAAGGATATAAAAATAGATGTTCGATTATCAGACCTAACGAATATACACAAAAAGTTTCATACAAATCGGTTCGGCCGTTTAGGTGGAGTTTGACAACTAACATCGCGACTCGAGAATTTTATATATAAAATACTAGCTGTGCTCCGCGGTTTCACCCGTGTAAGTCCCCATCCCGTGGGAATATCAAAATGAAAAGTAGCCTTCCTCAATAAATGGACTATCCAACACAAAAAATATTTTCCAATTCGAACCAGTAGTTCCTGAAATTAGCGCGTTCAAACAAACAAACAAACTCTTTAGCTTGAAAATATTAGTATAGATAGTGATGAAGGTTTGTTTATATAGCGACGATTAAGCATGGGAACAAATCTTAAGTCTCTTTAAAGTACGCTTCTTACGTACTTATAGTTATTATTCCCAAGATAGCATTTAACAAAAACGAGAGCGTCTATTCCCGTACAATCGTTTATATAATACCTCATACCAATCGAGTGGAGTCATGTGGCGTAGGTACTATCGATTCACAGTTCGGTATGAGGTCGAGTTGAGACAGTTCGCATCAAATATTTATAGAGCAGTTCCTACGCAGCCCTTCGCAGGAGTTGGAGCCGGAGCTGGGACCGCGGACCGTCATCAATCGCAAACCATCCTCTCTATATAAATAACATTACCTAACCGTGTATTCTCGAGGTAGCGGCTCGTACGTTATCCCAACAGGGTTTATTGCTCCACAGAAAATTGTTTACTTGTTGAAATACAGGAACAAGGTGAATTTTACAGTGGGTTTGTATGATTTAAAGATGTTGTTTTTATATATTTAAAAAGTACACTTTACGCGACGAATTGAGAACCTCCTCCTTTTTTGAAGTTGGTTAAAAAGTTTCATCAACGAATTTCTGAAACTACAAGAACTACAAGTCTGAAATTGTAGATGCGAATTCCTTTTGAGACGTACGCGAGCAGTAAGAAAGGCTTTTTGGAAATTCGACCTTAAAGTCCTAAAGAGGCAAAAATAATTGTTAAAGTTTGTAGTTAGTTAGTAATGTACCTAATTTAATTTTTTTATTTAATACTAGCTGTCCCGGCAAACGTTGTTTTGCGATATAAAAAAAATGAAAAATGAAGAACCGCTCGACCGATTTTATGCAAACTTCACATAAACCATCTACCAAATAGTCCGAACAAAGCTTAAACATTTGTTTTGGATAGGTGAGCCCGTTCTTGAGTTATAAAATTACAACGAAAAGTGGCATTGATTTTTATATAGATAGAAGAAAGAAGAAGATTAGTAGGATAGGAATTAGAAATAAAGATAGGATATAAGTTTATAACGTCTGCTTACTCTGTGTTTGAAGATTAGATAACAAGGAAATAGGGTTTATGAATTTTTTTATTAATTTGTATAAATTTTTAATAAGTAAGTAGTGTTTGTGGATAATCAATATCACTTAAAAAGAGACTAACGAGGGTAAATCCGCGGGGCAATACTAGTTTCTGATGAATGTAATTTTTTTATGCTTCACTAGCGACCCGCTCCGGCTTCGCACGGCTATATTATGCATGTTTTATACATGTATATAAACCTTCCTCTTGAATCACTCAAAAACCGCATCAAAATCCGTTGGGTAGTTTTAAAGATCTAAGCATACAAAGGGACATAGGGACATAGGGACGGCGAAAAGTGACTTTATTTTATACTATGTAGTGATGATATGAATGAATTTGAAAAGGTTTTGAACAAACCGGAGCGCGGTGCCACTAGTCACGCTTCGCTTCATTCCGTTGCGTCAATTAACAAATTACTATAGTGTTTCCGTTTTGTTATTTGGCGCAACGTCGTCGTGTAGCTAGAGCTAGGCTCTCGGGACTAGCCGTACTGCTGATGCAGAGCTTCATTTATTAAAGCTAACATGTTTTTCAGTAAACTTGGGGACCTATTTGAGCCGCTATAAACGTGTTATTTGGGTGAGACTGACGTTTTTCTGAAGTTTTTCTTTCCATTGTTCAGATTGAAAAACAACGTAGTAATCAACACATGTATGCAGTAAATATAGATATTAAGCCCCTTAGATATAAACCCCCTAATCGACGCTCAAAAGTTCACCGCCACCGTAACGTTTACAATCCTGTGCAGCACTATTTGAAAATTACGAGTATAACAACGTAACCTGTGGATCGAACCCACGTCGGTTGGTGTAGCGGGTGGACCCTTATACCATTCGGCCAACTAAAGACATAGTTAACATGTTGAAAATAATAATCACACTGAGTACTGTTAATTCAAATATTTATGTTTGTTTTTAACGTATATTAGCAGAAGGTCCTAAGTCCAATATTTGTTTGTACGATATTGTAGGAAACTGATAGTGGACTTATGACGCATACTGTACCTACCTACTACCTACCATAATGTTGATCCTCATCACTTCCTGCTGGCAGAGTGCCAAATACGTACTGTTCTAGATTCTTAACTTGGCTTTACCTTTTATGTGAGTAAAATTGAAACAACGAGTATTGCTGGTATTACTGTTATATCGCTGTATAGAGCTAGTATGTAAATTCAAACACGGTGAAGAAAGAGGTCGTTGCTGTAATTATTAACTTGATTATTTTTTTGTTTTACTTTGTTTCACATATTTACAAAATAAACTCAATACAAATACATGTCTTATTACCTACAAATTTAATCTCTAATTATGAATAGGTACATTTATGCAATAGTCTTAATAACAATGTATACATTTTGTCCAACGACACCTTTTTACTTTGCTTTATCATCATCATATGTGCCACAGGATGTCCACTGCTCCCCTAAAGACATGCATACATATGCTTATTGCTTATACTCTGCTCATTAACCAGTGAAACGAGCTACAAAATAAGTAGGCTTGACTAATCAATTTACAAAATAGTAGGTAATTGCCAAATACATTTACCTTCGTGATTGTCTTGATTGTGTTAAAGTGAACGCTTCGAGTTGAAGGCTAAATAGCCTATTTCTACCTACCTACGCCTACTCTACGTAGAAATGTAGAGAGAAACACCAAGTCCGGCTTTCTACTGGATTTGGTGAATTTGTGAAAATATAAAGATGAATGTTCATATCTTTGTAACTCAACGAAGGCACGTAGAACGGGCAGAATCCATAGACATACTGTACCTACATATATTATTTTATTTTTAAATAACAAATAAATAGTTCTTTATGTATGATAAAGCTATTAAAGAAAGTATAACCAAATAGTAATAATTTTTTAGAATTTTAAAAACCGTTGTCTTTTATCCCTTATCTATAACTTTCAGATGGCTGAACCGATTTCGATCAGTCAGCTAAGAACACTCCCGACTTATTCACCTTTAAAACAAAAGAAACGAAATCGTTAAAAATGGTGGTAAGTAGTTCTATAAATTCTATACATAATGAAATAAAATAAAGGTCTACAAACCATAATCGAAGGTGAATCGAAGAAATACCAATTTTACACAAAGTTACCAATTTAAAAAACTATTGTGAAATAAAAAGAGTTTGTTAGAGATATTGCGTCTTTTAAGCATACCTACTATAATACTGAATACAAAATAAATTTTCATTAGGAAAATTACTCTTAATAAAAGTTTACACTAGCAAGGCTCACTTATGTACCTTCTACCACTTTTACATCCAGCCTGCCTAGCATGAAGACCAAAACACGATACGATAAAGCGATATAACTACATCAACTCTCAAAATATGGTAGATAAAGCCGCCATGTCGAATTTTTATCATAATTTTTATCGCAATTTATAATAAAAATTCAAAACGGCGGCTTTATCTATCATATTTTGAGAGTTGATGTAGTTATATCGCTTTATCATATCGTGTTTTGGTCTTCATGCTAGGCAGGCAGAACTAATAGAGATCGATAAAGCCTTTATCTATAGAAATTAACTTAGCAAAAAAGTAATCTTCTGGCTCCAGACAAACTCACAGTATTCTTTGTAAATCTGAGCTATTTTTGTTTCTAAGCTCCGACCCCAATTTCACCCCAGGCAGTTTATAGGTAAACCAATATAGAATAATGTAAATTACTTCGTTTCATAAAAACTTCAATTTAACAACTCCTATATTAATACCGCGCGGCCTAATCCGCGTACATCCCGATCAATGTCATTAAATTCAAGACTAAGGCAACAAAAAGGGATTTCGAAAAAACCCTTTTCATTACTCATACTCCGAAAGTAGGTCTAAAGATGCCTGAAGAGCGTGTAGAAAATAAAACTTTCAGCCCTAGGGAAAATCGCTTTCACTGACAGCTGTCATGTCAAATTATGACTTCGCACGGCTTGTGCAATGTGCATGTAGTCAGTATCAGTATCATTACGCATTAGGAACTTCAAAAACCTTACCTCCTTGCTTTAAGTAACACCAAAGAACACTACATGTATATAACCTCTTTGGTCCCAACCTTGTAAGAGGATCAGGTAGTATGGACACATAAGTACCTACTCATGTGGTATGGAGTCTCATAGTCTCATTCACTCTCGTTGTTTAGAAGAATTTCATGTATTATTCGTAATGAAAAGCACAGTGTTTACCTCGGGTGAAAGACTCATTAAGTCCCTCGAAGTATTAGCGTCCTCGCTACGCTCGGGCGCCAAACTCCGTCTCGGGACTTGTAATGAGTGACTTTCACACCTAGGATAACAATGTACTATTTTAGTTCTTATTTAGGACCTATAAAGAACCTCTGTGCAAAATTTCAAGTTTCTAGACCCAGCGGTTTAGGCAGTGTGTTGGGTTCATGACTGTGTTGAGAACAGCTTTAGGCAATCTTCAAAAGTCTTTAGGCAATCAACCTGCTATGGCACCTCATTCTTTTACGAGGTATAATAGTAACCTACTTTTACCTATTATGTGAAAGTAAACGTCGTGAGTAGGCGAACAAATCAATATAAAACTTCGCGTTATATTCAGCAGTTAAGTAGATATACCTATCAATATATTTTATGACACCCTCAATATAAAATGACACAGCGGACTCATCTTGTCTAACGTTCTTTCATAACTTTGTAACTTCGAAGTTTTCAGTTTTTTTCGCTTTCTTTTTTCGTGTAACGAGTTTTTGTGAAGTGTTGTAGGTACGCGGGTCTGGCGTGACCGAACGCGCCCTCCGCCTTCGTCCTACGTGTTAATGGCCCCCATAATGATGGATAGACTCTGCACGACAACCGCATTGTGTTACTAAAGCACCCTTCTACTTAAAATAAGTGTAAGTAATATTTACTTTCTTAATCTTCAGCTTATTTATCTACATAAGTATGCTGATATAGATGGTTCCCTATTATTAAAATTCATCTATGTATGTATATAGATACATTGTATTCATGGTTCAAACTTTGAATTTATATATCAAGTCTATCTGAAAGCCGTACCTATATTAAATTGAATCAAGCTCTTAGGTTCTACGTTCTTAAACTTCGTTGATCTCATTATTTTCGAGAGCTTCAAAATAAGTCTTATTTCTACTAACTCATCCATTTTTTATCCGATCATTTTGCTGGAATCCATTTTTTAAGTATACAATTTTCTGAGAAGTAGCAAAGAATTCTCATTATTTAACCATTCTGAACATCTACATCAACAGTATTAATATTAATGACTTTGCAAACTGAAAACAACTCGCCCTCTGTCGTTGAGTATCTTCTACCGTATTTCAATATCTGTCTTATCTTATACCTACTTAGGTATTATATTATAAATATTAAAGAGAAACTTATCCATTGATGTGACCCTTAATATTGAAGGGACGTCCACACGAATCCCTATAAAGAATAATAACAAATTCATATTATACCCAAGCCGTTTCTTGAGCCAAGATAAGAAATGGAATAGTTTTAGGTTTTGGCTTTTGCCATTTGGTTCAGATGAGACCTTAGAGAAACCTGTATTAAGTATTATATTTATATAAATGTTAAGCCTAAAAGTAATCTTAGTAGGTAAGTCAGCTTAAGGTTAGTAGGCTTTCTAATTACTTTTACTAATTACTATCGCCAAGTTAATCTTTATTCATTACACTAAAGATTGTTAAGTGTCGTGCTTTAGCTAGGTAGGTACACTTATTTAATACCCTTAGTATGGGTTTAACCATACGAAAACGATGACCGTATCCGTATATCGTTCCATACATTTCAGAATAGGCGCCCCTATCGGAAACGTAAAGGAACTAAAATTGATACCACACATAAGTAAAAACATTACGTTGTATACAGAAGAGTTCATTCATTTTGGTGTAATTTGACATTCGTTGTCAACTTGAAATTCGTTAACGTGTACGTAAACGGTAAACGTGAACGTTTTCTTACTCGATCAAATATTATTAGTGAGAAGCATGTAAAAGAAATTTGTTTACATTAAAAAAACTAACTAAAAATGTTTCCAAGATGTGTGTTAGCATGGATGATGTTAGAAGAAGAAGAGGCGGCTCGCCGTGAAGAACGGCGGCAAAATACTTTGTCTCTTCGAGCTTTATTGACACCGGATTGTATATCGGACTCCTCTTTTCCAGGGGTTCAAGTACGTGTGCGATCTTTTACAGAACCAACGTTTCAATATGAAACTGATGACATTTGATGATTCCTGACCAAGGAAACCTGGCGCTACTGAGCCTGGGTCGTGCAACTAGTGATAGGGTGGTGAACATCGTTCATGTACGAAATACATAAATCACCTCTGGCTTGCCTTAGTTGGCTGGTTGGAGTTAACACTGACGAGGAATACATGCTGAATAAACCTAACCAATATCTACGCTTCGATCAAGCACAGGTACTGGCTACTGAGAACCGATATTAACTTAGAATTCTTCGTAAAGCGATTTAAATTCGAAAACATCTAAATAATTTCAAAAGAGAAGATGGTTGGGATGTACCACCTGTTTGGGACCCAGTACTACATTCGGTGAAGTCTTAAGCCCGGCAAACAACAGCTGCAAGACCTCGGAACACCGTTAGCTATAGCCTTAGCATAGGTACCTACATAAGGAACGTTTCAATTAGGGAACGTAACAATTTTCAAATATATATTTTGTAAGACTATTTAGTCTGCCTGTGACCATAGAAACTGAAAAGTTCCACATGAAATGTTCTTAATGATAATAAAACGTTAAAAAAATCTCTAAGTGTTGGCTTTGGCCAATTTCATACATTACACAGTGCCATTTGGCCTCAAACCCGTGTGATTACTCCAGGGCTTCAGCTATGTGCACACCATTATTCATCGCAATCAGTTCAGTAGTACTTTTTACATAAAGATTTAATCAACCTACATACAAACTTCTAACTTCTATATAAATATATAAGTATTAGTTGGATGATCAATGATGATGGAAAAGGTAGGTATTGTAAAAAAAAATAGTTTAATCCATATTTAAAAAATGAATCGCTGAATGTGTTGCTAAGCGTAAATCTCGTGAACAGCTGAACCGATTTTGCTAATTCTTTTTTTTTGTTGTCTTTGTTATTGTCAGGAGGTGGTTCTTATGAAAGAAAACATTAAGAAAATTGCGTAGAAAATTATTACCTGGGTGAAACTGCGGGTCGCAGCTAGTGCTTTATAGTAATTATTATTATAAATTAGCTGCGCCCCGCGGTTTCACCCGCGTAAGTCCGATCTTTAAATTCTCACCGTTTAAACCTTCCCTGGACTACAACAAACACAACAAAAAAAGAATTGGCCAAATCGGTCCAGCCGTTCTCGAGTTTTAGCCAGACTAACGAACAGCATTTGATTTTTATATTATAGATAACTAAAAACTACAAATAAAAACTTAACCTAAGGTAATAATTTTTAAGAAAGTTCTTTATTTTAATTCGAGTTGCTTAAATGAAATTTGGTACAACATTATAACACTCGTTTCGATGATTTAGTGGCATTTGCCATAGTGCCTGCTGTTGGGGCTATACATCGCTCCCGCTTTCATTCTGAAGGTCGTGGGTTCGAATCCAGGCCGGCCGTGCACCAATGTATTTTTCTTAAGAAAAATTTATGTGCGCTAATTGACATTGCTCTTACGGTGAAGGAATACACCGTGATGAAACCCGCGGCTTAGTTGACTCCAGAAGTATTGACAAGTTCTCTCCTCTGGACATGGTCGACTAAGCTGAGAGGGTAGTAGGTGCTGGGCAAGCCTACTCCATCTTCACGCAAAAAGGACCCAATTAAAAAGGGTCTAATCGCGGAAAACAGCCCGTATACAAGTACAAGTACAAGTACATCGCTCCCACCGTCGCGCGTTCTCTGCTATAAATTCTGCCGCCAGCGACCTCCACTGCGGACGCAGCAGGTCCCGAACTCTTTGCAGGTTCTCAAGGTTTTCTGAAAATAAGAACATTTTGATGATTATTAAATAGTTTGCCCCGAAGATGACATGACTGAAAATGTATGAAGAGAACAGACAGCGGACCCATTATGGTAAGGGTCCGCTGCTCCAGGTCTGTCAGTGCTAAAGTCGAGGCCGTCCCTCCCCCTGTGCCTGACACGGAAGATCCAATCTTAGCCGCCTTCCTCCTTGTATTCGACTTAAAATCACTCCACAGCTTTACAAGACAAAGCAGTGCAGGGCAAAACAAATATTAGTGCATGAACATATTCATCGAGGGCGGAGGTGAGTTCTTGCCACCTCCGCATCGCCAGTAACCTACCGCATGCCGTGGGGGCTCTCGGCAGGCTTCATAAGGTCTCCGTGACTACAAATAGTGAAAATGTCTTGGTAGTTTAGTTTGAAACACAATAAGTTCAATGTCTTTATTTGCAAAGATGAACAATAACTTACCGCTCCATGATCTCCACCAAAACCTCAAATTAGGAGGCTGAAGTCATCATTATTTTCACTAGATAATTATTTTCTTATTTAAATAACACACGGTTTTATTTACAATAATAATTGACTTTGTCAATGTTGTCAACTAGCTCACGAATATCTCTATTTTTCGAGAGGTACGCAAAAGAGAAAAACAATGTTCGTTCATTCATCGAGTTACTCGATCAACTCTATCGAGTAAAAGTGACGCACAAACATACTATTATACTGCTAGAAAAACTAAAAATGGTACGTATGTGTGCGTTAAAACGGTCACGATCATCGTTTACGTTTTGTAAAACCTGTAATACCAACCAAAAGTCAAAGAGTAAAATATTATAACTTCTCTTTTTAGAGGTTGAAAAGAAGGACAAACATAATTTGTATTTAGTAATTATGAACGGTCGCGACGATGGCTAGACAAATGCTGCCTTTCTCGGCTGCCAGACGCCATTGTCGTCTCGACATCCTCTTAAATTACGACGTTTATATGTGAACATATGAAAATACGGTAACTGTTAGGTACCTATTTCAATCAAACACATAATGCTTACTGAATATTATAAATAATACAAGGTCATTTATTCATCATAATCATAATTTTAAAATTAGTTAAGTACATACATCAAATCAAATTACACAAAACAAACAACTAAAAATAATAGGCCCGTGTTAAATTTACCTCTTAAAAAGAGAGAAAAAAACTTTAAAAACCTCAAAATAATAAAAAAATTACAAAATAAAATAAATAAATAATATCAAGTACACAGAAAAAAAGGTTTCTTTGAAGCAAGAAATAATCGTTTCTCTGAAGGTACTAGATAAAAATTACTTGATATTGGTAAAAAATCCTAAAATGGTAAGCAGTGCCATTCTTAATTTGAAATCGATGTTCTTAAATTAAGCATACTTCTTAATTATATTTTCAAAAACCTGAAAACAATAAATTATTCTACATCGTCTATAGGGAGAGGCTTATTTCTCACTTCAAGAAAACTTTTTAAACCTACTGGTAAAGTGATCCTCTTCACTTTGTACCGTGTTTGTACTGATATACTGTACCTACATAAATGTTAAATAAAAAAGTATCTTTATTTCTCCAAGTTTGTTTTTACGTAATCAAGGTTCATTAAAATAATTTAATGAGCGATCGTTTGCAGATGCCACACAGAATCACGTCATGTAAAGAATTAAATATATCGGAAACTATTTTTGTTGTAGAAAATCTTGTGGCTTGGTAGCTTCCCCAGTGGTTATCTAATAAAGTGAACAACGTCACAACTACGTGGCCGTGGCTAGGTCAAAGATATTTAAATTGCAGTGGAATAGAGTCATTTAATTCTTTTGTTAGTGAATGTAGTGATGTTAAAACTAGGACTTTCATTCCGTTCACAGAAGTCCTGCGCAAGCATACCTGTACTTCCTCGGACCTCGACTGTTGGCGGAATACCGATGGGTTTTAGTGGGTAAGCCTCCGGCCGCCTACCATCCTCAGGCTGGAGGCAGCCCAACATACCTATGTCGCCCCCTCCCCCTCAGGGTGGTGGGAGGATGCAATAATGCATTTTCCCATCGATAAAAAAAGGACTTTCATTCCGTAACGAAATCGACGACCAACGAAAGCGGATTAACGATTTAATTTAATTTTAAAGCGATTTTATACATTCTTGCCAATTGTTGACTTTAGTTCGCGCAGGTCAACTTCCACTGTGTCTTTTCAGCGATACTTGGGTTGTCCCACCTGCCTTAGACCGGTTGGGTGACACACGTATTGGCAAGAAATAGCGCAAGACAGGAAGCAATGGAAGTCGGAGGCAAATATCCACTTTGGGTCTCTGAGCCAGCAAAGTAAGATAAGTACCTACTAAGTTTTTAAATTAATTTTTTTTCTAAAGAGGAATCGTCCAACTTATTTGACTTGTGTACGTGCGTAGGTATGACAATACTCGTTTTAGTACCGGGCAGAAGTGTTATTGTACCCATTTCATCTCCTTGTAGTAGAGGAAAACAGCCAAATAGAAGAAACATTGTCCCACTGAACTACTTTGATAAAACTACGCAAAATAAAATTGCTGTGGTAATTTTAGTAAGTACCTACTTTAATATGTAATGGGTTTGTACTTTGTACCAACAGATTCTTATATTGGTTGACAACTAAAATGTAGCCATATGTTTTGAAAATAGATTCAAAGCCGTAGCCACAAAAAAACATTTAATTCCATGCTTAGTTCCTTCCGTTTAATCGATCAAACTAATCCAAACGCTAATCAACTGTAAAGTGAAAGAAAACCGATAATGTCTATCGATTACGGCACTCAATAACAATGACCTTTAGTGTGTACTCGTGTGAGGTCTGAGTATTAAGTAAAGTTCAGTCCAGCAATCACAGCTAATAAAGAAGCGGACGATAAATGAACCGTGCAGGCCATAAATAGCACTTACGACCGCTGCTGGTTGAACCTTTATACTACTCACATACTCGTATACCCTAGTAGGTAGGTAGATATATCTACTCTTTTTGATTAGGTGGACGCTGGCTATATTTAATGCTTTCCTTGGATATGTTGTGACATAGAGTGTCTATTCAGAGTCTAATAAGTAAACCTAGCTTATATTTCTAGGTACGTCTACTCTCAGGAAATGACTGTAATGTAGCTAAGTAAAAAATATGGAAGTAGCACTTGATAAAATTAGAAGCATGAGCCAATTTCCATACAGAACAGTAGGTGGGTGATGGAGGTAACTTCAATGGAAATTCTTCCCCAACTTTACCACCACATTCAAAACAGTAGGTACTCGGTTAATCTAATAAACCAACGAAGGCTGTTTTCAAATAAGTTCAAACAACAAGAGAGCAAACTTGATCTCATGCCAACAATATGTAAAGTATTTCCTGGAATTCAGTTAAACTAAAATCTGAACACAATCCTAAAAAAAGAGTTGTCTAGCAGAAAAGTTATAATTTCATTTATACCTACGTCTTATATGTTTGCATTCCATGAACAGTATGTGAAAGTAAGTACTATTAGACAACTTCACTTTATTGAATTACCAGCGACCCGCCCCGGCTTTGCCCGGCTATATTATGCATGTATTATATATATAAACCTTCCTCTTGAATCACTCTATCTATTAAAAAAACCGCATCAAAATCCGTTGCGTAGTTTGAAAGATTTAAGCATATATAGGGATACAGGGATATAGGGACAGAGAAAGCTACTTTGTTTTATACTATGTAGTGATAGTGATAGTGATTTTAAATACTTACCATATTTTTTTGTTATCTTTTTACTTGTCCATTTGGCAAACGATAGACCAAAACCCTCAATGGTAAAATAATAAGTTAATATATGACTGCCCCCTAGCTTGCCGCATACCAAAACTCAAATGTGATCTAATATCTTACAGACGGCTGGTGTGGGTACGGTACCTACTTTATATGCATTGAATTGAAAGAATGAAAGCTCTGCACCCAGTTTGAAATATAGCCGCGGTTCTCAATCTTTGCATTACATATTTATGTTTCAATTCAACTAGGTATGTACCTATTATAATTTAAATACGAATTTTAATACCACATTTATAATTTTCTATTATTAACCCGGTTTTTTTTAAGAATCTGCTTTTTATCGTTTCGTTAGCTAGTTCGTTTTTAGCTCAATAAAACTAAACTGATTTTTAGAATGATTGTCGATTGAAAAGTCGTTTCAGTAAGAGTCTTAAACTATATATTTTATAACCATATAAAAATAGAGGACCGTCTGAAAATTCAAGCATGAAAACACATTGATCATTTTTACTTTCTAATTAGGAGGAAATTATACACAAGATTAGTATTTAGATACAATAGCCGGAATTTGAAACCCTTTGTAAGCGGACTCCATTCACTTCCATTTTTGTTTTAGTCCATCAACTGCAGCAAACCGCAGTAGGTAGGGTACGAAGTAATATTAAGCAATAAAATGTAATAACAGTGGAATGGTCTAATATTATGTTAAACATACCTTTATAGGCCGCCATCCTGGCTAATGTTACCAGAGCTGTCACTGAATAATAAATGAAAATAACGAACAAGGTTAGATCAGTAAACGCGAATGCAATCCGCGACGCGGTAGATGCAGGCACCTACTATACTTGTATATGTGAAGGTTTTACGTCACTTAAGTTAACGAGGTTATAGTAGAATGTATTATCAGGGAATGGTAGCGACGTGCTTCCCGCCCGCCTAACGCCGCGAAGTGATCGCGTGGCGTGGTTGTCGCACGCACCCCGCCCGCCCTCGCTCGCCTCTCTACCTTCCGCCGCTGGCTGCACCCACACGCCCGCCTTTGCATAGTAAACACACTTTATATAGAGTTGAAACAACATTTTCATTGTTACTTATTGTTGTTTGACTTACTTAATAATTGTTTCTTTATGTTAATCGACCTAAATTGCAAATCGAAACAAAGTTATAACACAAAACCTAATATTTCATTTTTCGCTTACCATATATAAATACCATATTGTACCTAGCGGATTCCGTATAAAGTATTTCCGTTCAGCTTTACATTAATATTGCCCCTAATAAAAACAATTGTTATTACCTACATAAATTCTAAAAGGAAAATATGCAAATATTTCCATTCAAATGTTTCCAACCCTCCACCCTTGAACTTGGCATGGAGTGCAAGTAAATTATGTGTCGTAAAACTGAGAGTTCATAAAGATATTCAGCAGCTTTATATTACGATAAGTTTAGCTCTCTTCTCAGACTGCATTTAAATCTAGCCTGAACTGCGCAGGTCCGTCTAGAGACACGCAGACTTTCTCATTTCCGAAGCCAGCTTCACTTCAAACTATTGCACACAGCGAGCATTTATAACGATTTCCTGTTTCATTGTAATCTAGTACTTCGCCCCGAAGTAAGACCTAACGAGTCTCCATTTTTAACTTTTTACAGTGAAGTAGAAGAGGTACTTCATTAAGAACGAAGGTATATTTAGGTAAGTATGTAAGAAGAAAATAAACTCGATTATCCTCAACTACTCGTATAGCTGTTATGAAAAACACACGGATCAATTATGAAACATGAAGTTCAGAGCAACACTGTCCCTAGTCATCGTCAAACAAACATAATAAAAACAAAAATATACGAAAGCCAGACTATCTCGGCACATAGACCTATACCTAACTCCCTTCACTCGTTCGGTCAACAAACTGTTGAATTTCGTCATTGTGCTCAAAGTGCCTCTCTAACTTTACATTATCAAGATGTTAAAATTGAAATTTAAATGGCTACGAAACATTTTGATTCCTTAGAACCTAATTGTACTTACAGTACCCACCATGGATGTTTGGTAATATTATAGACGAAATAATTAATTTATGGTAGGTACTTAACATTTAAAAGGACTTTAAAAGCTACACTGCGGTATTTCTTTTCCAAATACCATAAGAAGTAATCAAAACCTTTGACCTTGGAACAGTATACCGACTGTTCTGCTGCCTTTATTTATTTTCTTCTTAATTTTCTACACAAGAAAATAAATTTTTGTGTACAAATTGATTCCCAAGAGAAGCGCTATTCACCCGCATGATTTATGTACGCAATATCCGCTTAGTGGGCATATTTTGGGACTGACATAATATCAACCTGCGGTGACAGGGACACCCATCGATCTTTATTTAACTTTGTATGCAAATGGCTTTTATATGGGACGCCTTATATTGGCAGTAGGCAGTAGGTACCTATTTTAGAAGCTTTCAACTGATCTTTACAATGCGCGTTTATTAAACAAGATCGTATATTTCTTGTAGTCTACTCTGACTTTACTTGTAAGGTTGGCTGGAAGTGACCGCTTTCAGCGGTAAGGCTGCCTATGCTCAGACCAACCGCCCCCCTAGAAACTTACCATAACCATAAGTCCAGAATAATGGATAAAATGGTCAATAAGAAACGAGACTAGAAGTCAGAGTAGCTGGTTTCGATTAGACGGAACGTAAATACAGAAGAAAATGTATGAAGTGTTCGTCATAAAAACTACAGCTACTATACCGATATCTGAAACTAACCTTTCTATTTTTTTGTATTCTTAAGTATTTAAGTAACTCCTTATAACAATAAATTATTAAGCTTTTAGAAATGAGTTAAAATAGTGTAAATATCAAATTCCCGACTTAAAATTATATTTCAAATTATTTTAGTACTTTCCTACAAACTTAATTTTAAAAAGTTAAATTAAATAAAATAAGTACCTACATTAATTATAATAGGTCACAACATTATTGATAAGTGCTACTTATATTGTTCTTTAATAAAGGTTAATTTATAATTAAAGGTTATAATTTAAGATAAGGTAAAAAAAAACAATTTTAAAATTCTCAAATATGAACAAAAGCCATTTACGGTCGGCAATATGGTAGGTAAAACAAATAATATCGTAAGTTTTCTTATAGTAATAAATTTTTATGTGACCTACAAAACGATCACAACTCCCGTTCGCGGTTGTAACATTTCATAATGCTTGTGGGGTTTCTATTAGGTACACCCCTTCCTGTAACTGAACACCCTCTGGCGTGAACCTTTCAACTTGTAAGTTTTCAGTTTAAGCAAAGGTTGTACGAGAAAAAGTTTAAGCAGATGGCGCTAGAGAAATTCAGATAGACAGATTTAGGTTCTCTCGTTTGGTTTCAACTTTGTAGTCGAACCAAAAACGTTGGGTTGTGATAAGAATAAGGGCCAAGTTTAGTGCTTTTGAAAGTTAAATGGATAAGATAGATGTCGCTTCGCTCGGGTTTCGGTTTTTGTTGAAAAGCTTGTTTCAGTTGTCGTTGTCGTCTGAAATGAACACAGATGGCGCTACTTAAATAACTTCAGCCATGGACCTATCTTCAGCGTAAATCGTACCGTTTGAAAAGTGCTACGAATAATGTTACAGATTACGGTTCATTCACACGGGATCTTTTATTGACGATTCGTGCTTGTTGACGAATTTGTTTTAAAAGACTGTTGCTAATTCGTATAGTTATGTCATTTTTCACGATTCGTGATTCGTATGAACACGGACATTGAAAAATGACGATACTTTTATTTCAATAGATTATCTGAATGTAATACGTTTCTTTCCTTGTACACACCACATTTAATTTAAATTGCGATATTGCGATGCGACTTAGTACTTACTACGGTTAGTATACTTTTGGGAAACATTTATTTATACCTATCGAAAATCAAAATAGAGATACAGGCTGACAGACTAATAAAAATAATGGAAAATCTTTCACAAAGACACGAGACACTCGACATTCAACATTTGCTATTAAAGTTTTACTAGCAGACATTGAACTTACTCGAATTAGATATTTTACAATTATTACGTCTACTTTACTGTAAATAAAATATGTCGACAAGATTATCGATAGTAGGTATTTATTTATCTTCGAGAGAAGTTTCGAAACTAAAAGCATAAGTTTAAATATTTTAAGGCTACAAGGTCAGAAACAGGTGCCTTACAAGCATAGAAATCGCAAGCTCTTAAAAGACACCCTTACCTACAAGTAAAATGAAAAAAAAAAAACCGTCTTCAACAAGGTCCAAAACTAATCAAATGAGAAAAGTCACACGAAAGCAAAATACGCAATTTCGTTTACTTGAATGACTTATTTTTCCAGTTTATTTTTATTTTTAAACTAAACTACGATCTGATTTTAATGGAATTTCTATTTGATTAATTTAAAAATACCTACTATATACCTACTTTCAAATTATTTTCCAAATCTATTAATAGATGATGGAGTTCTTATGTAACAAACAAAATACAACCGAATGGGTTTTTTAATACAATAAAAAATTGAGAAGATGTGTAGTTACCGCTGAGTGTGTATTATTTATTTACGTTAGTTAATGATATTTGTGTCTATGTCCTGTATCACGGAGCTATGGAGCCCCGGACTTTTGGAAGGCGTGCGTGGAGCCGAAGCCAACACGTAGAGGCCCTTTACAATAACAAGTGTATTAGCAAACAATGGGGTGGATTCTAAACCGGCGATTATCCCTGTCTACACTATAGAGTGCAACCAAGGACAACCTCCGGTTTGGATAAAACTATTGATAATCTACAGGACAAAACTACTTGAGCTATTGTGATGGGATGGTAGTGGACTAGATACTGGGGAACTATGGATACTATGGCACCTGCCGTAACAATGTCCAATAAACACGTAAAAATGGCAGGCGGAGACTCGCCAACTCTCAGACTGGGCCACCCTAATTAGCCGAGTAAATTACAGCAAGGGGGCAATAAGAACGTGTGTGGCTTAAAGGATGGAGAGGCCTCACTGGATTTTAAGTCATCGCTGGTAGTCCCGAGCGAGCGGGCCAACTCATCACTGACGTTCGGCATCCATCCTTCGAGTATTTCTACTCATGCGACTCCACTCTGGACGGCCGGTGAAGGCAAGCCAGAGGCGGGGGACCGCTTCCTCGTCAATATTCACTCCGACCAGCCAACTAAGGCAAGCCGGAGATGAGGAACGGTGACTTCCCCCTGGAGAACTCGGGACCGCGGGATCGTTACTTCCCGTCACCTCGCCTCAAGGTGCCCTGCGGGCTTGTGTCTATTATTATTGAGTATAAAAATATTGCGATAGTGGCTTTACTAATTTTGGTCGTCTTTGCATTAGTAGGTATAACTTCAAAGAAATCTCGTACTCTGAAATATAATGTTCAGAAGAAAAAATACATCATTTTTTTTAAATATACTAAACTCGACTTACGTTGCTGCTAGACCACAAAAATGGACAATGGTAAAAAGCCACTTTTTGGAAAAACAGGTGCCGATTCGGCCTCAGATCATACATTTTTTGAACAAGTCATCTTTAATATTTTGAGAACATGTTAAAACTGTTTTTCACTTTCCGACAAGCAAACTACTAGTTATTTAGCTATAGATAGTTTTTTAGATTATTTCGAGAACTGAATGCTTGAGTTGGGTTAACTAATTATGAATACCTAAGTGCTTTTCTCAGCAAGGTTGTCCACTAACAACTTCCAATTAGTATGCTACTCTCTACTAATTAAGCACTTAGTAATTACCCTCGAGTTAAATTACATTTCTCTGAAGGAGAGATGAAATTGCTCTTGCTGCAAGTACTATCCACTTGGCAAGGTTGTTTTTATTTTATTGCACGCTAAGATCAAATGCTTAGTTTTGTTACGATTTTACAGGAAGTTTTTTTTAAAGGTACTTCCCCGAGGTAGAAACGGGATTAATAGAAATCTCCGCCTTAAGAGATCCGATTTTGATGATTATCTATTTATTTAAAGGTAACTTCAAGTTAGTCTTATAAAAATCTTCGGAGTTATTATCAGAATAGCTCCCCAAAATGTGGTAAAAAAGGTTTCTGTTCTCGAGGTCTGTTGTTAGCAGAACTACTAGTATTATTTTGTCATTCTAGCATTTTCTTAGCTTTATCAAATAAACATTTTTGCTTACCAACAATATCCCTAGATGACCGCTTTTGTGACAATGTTTTTTTCTCTTACTCGACTGCGTTTACATAATAACGAGCTCGCAGATGTGAGCACGGCTTTATTTGCGGGAATAGAAGTGCCTTTCTCGAAGAAATGTCTTGGGATTTTCTCTATTCCTATCTTGTCCCAATCAGTTTCATTTATCGCTTGATTGTAGGTAACGAAGCGTCCGAAAGAATTTGTTGCCGTTAGTATCGAAATACACACTAATGTACCTACATACCTATATTGTTATACCGAAGTTCAGATACAATTTTATATCTAGAGCATACTTATTCCAAACGGTTAACCCGATTGACTATCAATCGAAGCGAATCGCGTCAAATTAAATTTAAAAACATTTTCAGCACAATAAAGCAATTTACTTTATTTTTACGAGCGCAATGTTACCTCTTTGCCTCAACGTAATGTCTTACTTCTGCTGGAGTTAATAAGCACCCATTCGGTGCTCTAAAGGGCTTTTAACTCAGTAATAAATGGTAATTGGACAAGTAGGTAAGTTTTGTGTAAGGTAAAGATAGGGGTGATACTCCGTAATACCGGCTATATAGCTGGGTACACTCACGTACAAAAGCAATTTTGCAAAGATATTTATAGTGGAGGGAAATATTACGCATGGCTTATATTGTCCGCATTGTTACTGGCATGCACCAGTTTTTCTCGTTTCCGTGAGTGGGATTTGCTGGAAAGAATGGACGCTGTAGCTGAAGTTACGTCACAAGGAACGCAACAAATGGCGGATTATTTTTATCGATAATAGGATTTAAAAATAAACAATAACTTTAATTAAATTAAAATAGAGCATTTATACCTACAAACAGATTCGAAAAATTAAATTAAAAATCAGACCGGAGTGAAGGATTCTAGAGTAGAATCCCGAGCGTAGCGAGGGATTCTTATATAGAATCCTGAACGGAGAGAGGGATTCAAAGGAAATCGACAGAGGAAAAAATAATTTTAATGCCGAGTGGTACACTCTACTTTTTATCCCCCTCTATGAGAAAATGAAACAAGAAATCGCTGTAATATATTTATTTGTTACTAGTTGTTGCCCGCGACTTCGTACGCGTGGTAGTTTTGTTTTATGTACTGAAACCGTCCTCTATTGAATCACTCCTATCTACTAAAAAAAACCGCATCAAAATCTGTTGCGTAGTTTTAAAGATCTAAGCATACATAGGGACAGACAGACAGCGGGAAACGTCTTTGTTTTATACTATGTAGTGATAAAATATAATACAAACCTAAACATTTATCTTATATTCGAAACATTAGCTATATCCTGAAAGTAAGCCAGGAACACATTTTCAGAAAAAGTCTTTGCTCCTTTTGCATTTTTCCAATTGACGAAACTGTTAAGTATAGGCTTTTAAATAAATTTCCTGGGATTAAGTGGGTAAAAGATTGTGTATTACATTTTTTGCGTCCATTTTCACGGATTCCGGTGTTAATATTGTGGTCTCTTCACTACTTGACGAATACATTTTGTGAAATCAATAAAATTGCAATATCAGATAAATAAACATACACAGCACATCAGTTGCCGCCTTTTTTTTGTTTGTTTTGGGTTTGAGTCTCAACGGTCAACTCATACACAATTTGTGCAGTATTTGACGTTCGACCTCCTTGGTCGTCTCTGGCGATAGACATTACAAGTTTCATATTACAAATTCAAAATTCATTATAACCCGGTGTTTAGCGGGTTATAATGGATTTCAGTACAACTTTTAGTCGCACTTATTGAAGGGAACCTAAACGTACTACTTTAGGTGCACTTATATGCGAATAAAACGTCCGTTTTTGAATAGATGGGATGAAAAACTACAAATATACCTGTAGAATATTGTATGAGCAACATTAAAACGAATCCTATAGTTTATTTCTTAGGAAAACTGTTTTTGACAAAGCATGTGCTTACACGCCTTGTTTGCTAATTGTTAATTTGTTTAACCTAATTTACATAATTTTATTCTTGGTTTGTTAGAATAATAATCGAGAATATTACTTATTAGATTTGTATTCGTACCACCCGGCCCGGGCAACAGCCTTGGGCTTCGTTATCGGTAAACCAGACGAAATGGCGCTCGTTTTAGGAGACCAAATGGCGCGCCAATAGCGTTTTGTTGTTTCAACATCTAAAGTCGAACATTACGCGTTATAAACATAATGAGCTTTAAAAAACTTGAGTTTTTTATGTAAAATAGGCATTACTTTAACAATATTATAGGATGATAAAGTTCAAGTCTATACCCAGTAGACTACCTCTATACTTATAAATGCTGCTTAGTATTTTTTATGATGAGACGTAAATTTTCACAATAATACAAAGCATCAATAACTAATATAGATTTGTCCGCATCAATAGAAGATTGTACAATCAATATAAAAATACCGCTCTTGTACAAAAGGCTCAAAGAAATAACTTGGCAAGCAATTCCTGCTTCATAAAGGACGCCAATTATAGGCACATTGTTATAAAAAAAACGAGTAGGTTTTATCTACTTGGTATTACATAAAATAAATATAAATAGTGCGTAATTGGTGAGTTATACACCTACACGCTGCGCTCCGCGGTTTCACCCGCGTAACTCCCGATGCCATGGGAATATCGAAATATAAAATAGCCTATAGCCTTACTCGACAAATGGACTATCCAACACAAAAATATTTTTTCAAATCGAACCAGTAGTTCCTGAGATTAGCGCGTTCAAACAAACAAAAAATCAAATAGATTCTTCAGCTTTATAATTAGTAGTATAGATAATCTAAGTAGGTACCTACATGTGCCTGGATTAGATTACAGACATAGTTACAGATGACAGGTAGACATACCTACCAACATACATTAACGTTATTGAAACACTCCCTTGTAGCCGACATATCAAAATCAGCAAGGTAAGGGATCGTGGAAAAAAACACCACGTTATCCAAACTGCCTGAAACGGAAACTTACGGCTTTCGACGAAGCTAAATCGGGCTATAACTTTAAAATATTCCTATAAAGGTAAGGAAACTCGTATTTTACGAATGCGCAAAGAAAGGCGAAGTGAGAATTCCGAGGAATTCTATTTGAAGAGATTATTGGACAGCTACGGCAATCCGTCTACGGAAACTTTCAAACAAAGAATTGAATCGGATAAAAATGAGAGTTCGTAATATGGCCGTAGGTAGGTGATTTAGATATTACAGAAAACGTTTCATTTAAAACAGACAGATGAACAAGAAAGTGATCTTATAATATATATCTTTATCTTTTGAGGTATGGAACCCTAAAAATAACCTAACTAAGTTCCTAGTATATATTGTTACAGAATACCTACTTACGAATGTTGTAATCATAGTCGTTTCATAGTTAATCTTTAATTAATTGAGTTCAACATTACGTAACTTCTACAAAGACAAACTTAATTGAAACAGACAGTTGGGAAACCCAGTTTAATCAACATTCACGCCTCTACGTCGTAAAATTAGTTTGTAGTGGATAGTAACACAAACAAACTACTGAAGTGTTCCCCATTGTTTGAGAAGACTCAGAGCGAAGCTAGAGCTGTTATGTAGGGCTCATTCAGAGTTGTCAGTAGTTACGAAGAACTGAGAGTTAAGTTGGAATAAGTATCCAACCAAGTCAGCACTTATATTTTCATCTCTACACGTTTCTGGGTCAAGGTTTTACCGCAGTATGGCTTTGTCACAGGAAATATTATTAAAAAGCTTTCAAGCGAAAATAATGAGTCACTTTACCACTATAATAGCGATAGCGACTTCAAATATGATATCTATCGGACCGATCGTTTTTAGGTTTTAATAAAAATAAATCTCGTTTATCTTTGTTGAAAGCAATGTGTTAAAATCACAGTATACTTACGAGTTTAATAGAAAAATACTTATACTACCCATCAATTTGGCCCGTTAACGTGGGCGTTTAATGCTCGCCTTTCTCTAGCCTATTCAAATACTTAAAGGTTATCGCGCAATGTTTATTTTGCAGAAAAGTATTTATTTTCATCAAACGTCCCCAACCGCATATTGATGTGCGATAAACATAAATATTGAATCAACAAGAAGAGCTAAGCGTGCTCAGTAAACACGTTTACAAGGCAATCACGACGACGAAGGCGACCTGCTCTCGACGCCACGTCTCCGATACACACCAGAGTGGTTCTACAAACTCGAACGAGAAAAACGAGTTTCGAAACAAAATTGTGCGAGAGAACGCGAGCATTGTCGTGGGTTCGAAGGAATTTTCCGGACCGATGTTCCTCGTTAATCAGAAAACTGGGTAATAAAGAGAAATTGTGTCTCAGTTCACCATTATATAAATTGTCATAATAAATCAGTGTTTCCTTTTTATCGTTTAAATTTTTCAGTGTCGGGCTTTTGAAAAGGTCGCCATAAGGCTGCGCAGAGCAAATAAACTAATTTTTTCATTAAAAAAACTTTATACATCTTGATTTCTGAATCAAAATGTAGCATACATTTCCTGGCGAAATATTTGTTAATAACATAATTTCCAACCTCCTAAAAGGCTAACTATGCAGTGAAACTACCCTTAATTAAAGTAAATTATTTAACTTAATCGGTTGGCTAAATAGTTTTAACTTAACAATAAGTTAAATTCTTAAAAGGGTGTATCATAGCATAATTAGGCTTTTATGAGACTGGAAATGAATTTATTCATAATCATTTCCTTGCTATTTGCAATTTATTAATTATATATTTATTCATTTAGATCTCTATTTATGTAATTTTATTTGGGAAATATCTAGTTTATTTTTATCCACATTATGCTCTGCGTAGCCTTAACGATAACGTCTTTGATCTTGATTGATTCATTGCCTTTATGTTGCCTTCACTTTGGCATTCTTTACGGTCAGCGTCGGTATTCGAACCTTCGACCTTCGGATTGAAGAATTGAATTGTATTTCCCACTACCATGACTGCAAAATCTGCTCTACAAAGTTTGCTCTACAAATGATTCAGAGAGGCTTTTTCTTAATGATTCTGAGGATACGCTAGAAGCCGACCTTTTCTCTTAGAAAACAATAATTTCGTAACAACAAAATAAAATCCATTTTGATCATAACAACATAATACGAAAATTGGTGAAATTCGATGTTAGGTTTCGTTCAATAAAATGTTAAAACTAAGTTTAAATAAGTGTTTACCTACTTAACTATTAAAAGTACTTAGGTACCGTATTTTGAGCAAAGCCTTTTTTAATTTTGTTGAAATACTACGTCCTCGCTATAAATAACTCTACTTAAGACATGAATTACTTATGTGTAACGCCCACAAAACCTTTTACATTTCTGTCAGACATACCTAAAGATAACAACACGATAGAAACTAGGTATAATGACAGTGAGCACCAAAATTTGACTACCTTTCTGAATCTTGCCTCTTCATTCGACGGATCGATGAGTGCGGCGAGGGTCGCCCCATTCATCATCCACCCTTACTCCCTTTACACGCATTAATTTGTAACACCACACTAAGTTTCAAACTTTGACTTGCGTGGGTGGGTAGGTATTCCTTTTTATTGAAATGGAACGTTATAATAAGAACACAAAAGTTGTCAAAGAATAAAGAGACGGATGTTTACGATTTGTTAAAATGATAATGATTCATAATACTTATTCCTAATAATATATGAATAATTTACAGATTCACTTCAAATATTATTTATGCGTGCTCCTACATTCTGAGACGGACCTCGTTCAAAACCGTCCAATAAAATAGTAATAGGTACTAAGACTAAGACCCAACAACATTCCGGAGGGATCCTCTTACTTTACACGCGAAATAATGAACCGACGTTATTTGATAATTAAATAAGGTAGATAGGTAACGTGAGAGAATTTCAGTATTTATTTCTGAGCAAAAATTGCACAATATACTCTCATACACAATCGATGTTATTCAAATGTGGTTTCTAAACAAATAAAGGGTAAAGTGAAGAATTTATGTTCCTCTCCTTTAACTGAACCTTGAGTAAGAACCAGCACTTCGCGTGACACAATGATATTATTAACTTTAGGGTGATATCAAGCAAACGCGATGTTTGCCTGAGGACTGTTATTTCATGTCACTTTTACTGAATTTCATTATAATTGGCTTTTATATCTAATCTAAATGATTTATACACCACCAGTAAGTTAAATCAATGCTATTTATGACGCTGTATTGGATGGAGTTGATTTGCCCAGAACTTTCACCACCCTCTTAGCTTAGTCTACAGTGTGCAGAGAAAGAACTCGTTAAAACGTAAAACGTCTGCTGTCTACATGTCGCGGGTTTCATCACGATGTTATTCGTGAGAATAGGACGAGCTTCGAATAGGACGAGCTTCGAATAGGACGAGCTTCGAATAGGAAAAGTTGCCAACGTGGGACGAGCTGTGAATGGAAAGCTAGGTGTGCTCATAGCGCAGAGAAAAATCCATTAAGAGGAAAGGGTACCGGGGGCTCTTTCCATACAAACTATTACAAACGTAGTTGACTGTTTTCTCCCTGGATAATGACACTAGAGCAAATATTTTTGGTGCATAAAACCTATAACTGCCATGATCATGCCCCTACTTTTTGTTTTTTTTAAATCTTAATTTCTATGATAATTAGAAAATGAAAAAACCATAGGGGCATAGTCATGGCAGTTATAGGTTTTATGGCACAAAAATATTTGTGCTAGTGTCATTATCCAGGGAGGAAACAGTCGACTACGTTTGTATGGAGAGAGCGCAGGTACTCTTTTACCTTAAGACGAGGTGGTAACACCAGAAGCGCGATAGAGGTGTAAAGGTTTTTGGGTATCAACCACTAAAATCCATATAATGATAATTTCTACTATCGTAAAGCTGAAGAAATGTTTTGTATTGTCATACACTTCGAAACAAGATTAGAGTGATTTCCTCGATAGAAAAAAATCGTTTTCACGATTTTTTTAAAAGAAATTCATTTTTTTTAATTTTTCATTTTTACGGCGATCGTAAAGAAAAAACAAGTACAAAATGTATATTTTCATAAACTTTACATCAAATCCCATAAGGTAGTACAGATGGTTTTTCACTAAAAAAGATGTTAGTCTTTTAATTACATTTAATAAAACAGTTAAAACGGCCATTTCGCGGCGCGCGGAAAGGGATAGATTCATCGCGCGGCGCGCGCGTGGGAAAGGGATAGGAGTTTTCAGGTCCTACTTCGAACCCCCAATCTTCGGAATAAACGTTTATTGACCACTAGGCCAGTACAGCTCTTGTGTTTAATTACAGAGATAATAACGACATACATGTAGGCGGTTGAAGTTAAAACGACGCAATGTTGTGTGTTAAACAGGTAGGTATGGATACCTACTACCTAAAAGTAGTTATGGAAATACACACAACGGATATTTATTTTACGAGGCAACGAACCGTTTACCTTTTGATGTTGTTTTACGTTATCTAAGTAGGTTTATCTATCTTTCTCAATTCTATAGTCTATACTTTTAAATAACCCTTTTCTTGCAATTGGGTAAAAAGGAAGGAATGACAAATTTTGTACTTGGAAGTCTAGGCGTCCTAGGAAAAACATAAAAACAAGCTATCATCATAATTTTTTAAATTCATGTGTAAATTTCCCTTTATGACTTATGCAATTAAAAATAAGACGCTTCTAACGATGCTTCATTTTTAGGGTACCGTACCTCAAAAGGTAAAAAAAGGAACCCTTATAAGATCACATTCTTGTCCGTATGTCTGTCCGTGTTTCAAATTATAAAAAACGTGTGGCACTCGGGGACTGCCGCGGTAAAGCTATTGCATAGCGAACGCTCGCCCGAGCTACATGATAGGCGGAGTGGGGGTATTAGGTTTTATTTTCGTTACGGAATTTCTTGATTCGGTCGCCGTGCTCAAAGCCCGCGATAAAAGCTATGCAATAGCTTAATAAGTACCTAGTAGGTAGTTTAGAAGATATGCGGTAACAAATGAACATAAAGCCACATACCTATCCCATCAACATGGTACCTACCTACATTTAGACGTGTCCGGCAGCCAAACGGAAGGGGACAAAAGCATAACCCTCACTTTCGGCTTTGCCTTTTGAAATACATCATCTGTGAAAATTTCAACTGTCTCTATCACGGTTCATTAGATACAGCCTGGTGACAGACAGATATACAGACGGACAGTGTAGTCTTAGTAAAAGGGTCCCGTTTTAACCCTTTAGGTGCGGAACCCTAAAAACTACGTAGTGGCGGAGGATAAAGAATTGGTGTGTACGTGGTCTGTTTCCGAAGAAAGCGTATGAAGCTAAGCAAATCTTTATTTACTACTTCTACATGCAACGTAGCGCTACGAGTTGGTTACGAGCTACGAGCTACGAGACGTTTGTGCTACGAAAACGTTAGTGAGTTCTTTCAGTTGAATAAATACACTACAAACCATGAAGGAAGAAAAAAAAAGAATGATGTTGAAAAGAAATGATGAATGATGATGATGATGAAATGATGAAAAGGATTTTTTTTTTCTTCCTTCATGCTACAACCAATATCAAAATCAAAATTCTTTATTCATGTAATTTACAATTTGCATTAAATTACATTGAAACGTCTTAAAAATTAAGTTAGGATGTGTGCCTTCGGAACGCGCTCACACACAAGAAGAAGGCTTAAGAAACTCATAGGGTCATTACATATAATATTGTTTTTAACAATTAAATTACGGGTTTGTATAAACAATTAAAAAATTAAAACGATATATCTTTTCACATCTTCACTACATAGTATAAAACAAAGTCGCTTTCTCTGTCCCTATATCCCTATGTATGCTTAAATCTTTAAAACTACGCAACTGATTTTGATGCGGTTTTTTTTAATAGATAGAGTGATTCAAGAGGAAGGTTTATATGAATAATACATGCATAATATAGCCGTGCGAAGCCGGGGCGGGTCGCTAGTCTATACTAATATTATAAAGCTGAAGAGTTTGTTTGTTTTTTTGTTTGAACGCGCTAATCTCAGGAACTGCTGGTTTGAATTGAAAAATTCTCTTGTGTTGGATAGTCCATTTATCGAGGAAGGTTATAGGCTACTTTTTATCCCGATATTCTCACGGGATCGGGAGTTACGCGGGTGAAACCGCGGAGCGCAGCTAGTAATATTATAAAGCTCAAGAGTTTGTTTGTTTGAACGCGCTAAACTCAGGAACTACTGGTTCGCATTGCAAAATTCTTTTTGTGTTGGATAGTCCATTTATCGAAGAAGGTTATAGGCTACTTTTATTTTGATATTCCCACGGGATCGGGATATACGCGGGTGAAACCGCGGGGCGCAGCTAGAAAATACTAAACATCGTAGTATAACATGTTTAATGTTTAAATTTTGTTTAAAGTGTGACATTTGTTTGGTTTTTTTTTTTTGATAAGTAATTTAGTTTTTTGTAATTAGATATATCCTTGTATTTTGTAATTTTGACAATTAATTTTATGTTTTAAATTGGAATAACTAAATACATGTAATTTCAATTTCTCAACATGAAATCTTCGGATGTGAGAGAAAAATCGAGGTACCTACCTATTTATCTATTAATTAAATGAACAGCATACGATCATTTGACTATAATGGAAGAAAATAAAGCAGAGGATTACTATTTCTGTACAGTGTGGAAAAGCTGCCAGCATTTTGGGCAGCATTCTGGGAGGTGAATTGTTTGACAAAAAATAATTGATATTTTTTATTTTTCTGATATAAGTTCTTTTTTATTTGTTTTGTTTGTTGCAGTTTAGTTTATTAGTGTTTTTTATTTTTTTTATTCAAGTTACTTTCTGGGGCAAAATTATTGGACATTTTTATATTTGGGCATTTTTTTGTTAAGTATTTTTATCTGTGGGCTTACTTAATGAGCAGTTTTCAAAAAAATTCTGAATTCTGATTTTGATGTGTCCCATAAATTGACTTTTGTTTTTTACGTAATATAAACATATTTTGTTCAAGATAACAATTACATAAATAAAAGCACTGAATTATTGTTTATATTCCTGCTCTAATTCTTGTAAAAGTTGGATCATTTATGAAAAAAATATTAAAAATTAGAACTTTGAGTTTGCAAATGTATGGAGAGTGATGTGTCCCATTAAGCAGTGTTGACTTTCTATATGAATATTTAAGAAAACATTGAGTTTGCATTTAACTTTTTGGTACTATCTTACACTGATTATAATCATTTATCACTTGAATAAACAATTCTGCGAAAACAATGCATCATTTTAAAATAATTAATGTTTTTTAACATTCATAAAAAAGGTCATTTTGCGGTTTCCTAGTTAGTTACGTGATTAATCAAAAATATTTAAATAAAGTTAAGTAGATTATGGTTTTCTGTGCACTGGAAACATTTAAGAAGAACGTAGCACAAAGTTATTTTGCTGTCATCTGACAAATTAATATAAAAACATTGTTGGATTGTGTGGTGCTCCCCGGATTCAAAAATTGTTTCCTGGTTAGTTACGGAAAAACAAGTGTAAATTAATGCTCTTTTACGTTTATAGTATTAAGGATTGATAATTGTATATTAAGTTTTCGATATCTTATCACAAAATAGTCGATTTTATCAGATTTTTTGTAGAAAAGATGAAATTAAACTTTCGTTCTCATTTAGTTACTTCCTGTTAATAACTTTTGTAATTGGGAATCGTAAGGCAGAATCCACATCTTAAACAATAATTCAGTGCTTTTATTTATGTAATTGTTATCTTGAACAAAATATGTTTATATTACTCATGGATCGAAGATATTTCGTAAAAAGCAAAAGTCAATTTATGTGACACATCAAAATCAAATTCAGAATTTTTTTGAAAATTGCACTAATACAAATTAAAGCTAGTTGCATACCGTCAGAACTTTTCAAGTAGATACTACAAAAGAACAAACTCTCTTTTTACCTTTCTTGAAGCTATAACGGTGAGAAACTTTTATTTTACCGTCTTCCCCACTTTGGAAACATAATAAACCGGACTTTCTAGAGTCCAACGGAACCCATCGTAACTTTTAACAAGGGGTGAATTCCATTTAAAAAATGAATTGAATATTTACCTACCTTTAAATAAGCCACATTTAAATAAAAAGCTTCCTTCGAAGTTGCTATACTAGAATAACGTATAAGCGAAAAACTTAATTACCTATTCTAAAATATTCCATTAAATTAAGTAAATCGATAAACTAAAGCCGCTTACGTTAATTTTTCTTCTCATAATTACTTAATTTAACGTTATTCAAAACCGGAATCAACTAAAATAAGGCGTTAACAAACTGATTTGTTGTAAAAAAATTGAAAAAAACTTACGTGTGAATTAACAGCAGCGTTGTATTAGATTGAACGTAGTTGTAAAGATATGTAGGTAGAGTAGACAAGCGTGGTCGCTGTCGGCATCGCGTCCCTACTGGTTGAGTGCCGCGAGGGTGCCTCGCCCGCCCGCCCTCCGCCCGCTCTCTGTCGCGCTTCAGTGTTGCCAACTCTACGTCGTCGTTCTAAGTCGATCTACGGACTTTAGACCTCTCCTGCAAACCTACGAACTTCAGTACTAAAATCTAGGTACGTATTTTCTATCATTTTGTAAAATAACGAAACTAACAGCTGAATGTGCATAATTTCCTTTTTATTCGCGAAAATAAGGTAAATAACGTTCCGTTTTATACTAAAGCACACTGCTTCGCAAACGCAATACTACTTTCGTCATCATTTTTAGACACAAGTGAAACAAAGTTCCTAAAAATAATTCGATTCGACATTTCCTGTTGTTTTGTTCTTTTGATATCCATCAAATTTCGATTTAAGGTCGTACCACTCATATCAACTCGTAAACGGAACGTAAACGTATTAATTCGAGCAGTTCAGTATTCTTTGTATGAAAGTCCCTACTGCAACGCACACTAATCGGAATCGTAAAGTAATCGCCTCGCCTCGGGAGAAGCTCACGAACCGCGGTACGGTGCGTGGTCAACTTGCCGTTCCCGCGCTTACGTCTCACCGTAAGCTATCTTACGACTCTCCGTACCCTAGCTTGCGTATCTTCGTCTACACTTCACGTTCGGATACTGACTAACCGCGCGGCGGTATGCGGCGGCACCCCGCCTAGCCGTAGCCGAGTTGATTCGGAGCTGCTGTTCGCTTGGCATCGCGGTACATTAGGTTGACGGCGAGGCGATACGGTGACGATCCTTGTCCGAGTTGATATTATTATGTGTGCTACGAACGACCCTTAATTGAACACAACTGAGGAAATAAACTTAAGAAAAAACTAGGTACAGTCCGCGCGCGGGTTGAATGCAGAGTAAAAGCACTCATTTCACTAAAAAGTATGTAGATCTACGAACTTTTCTAGTGGGGTCTACGCATTTTTAAAAATCCGAGTTGCAACACTTTCCGCCGTCACAATCTACGTAACTACGCGGCACTTTACGTATTCTATTTCATTTTCATGCGCTTTAAAATTGTTGTGAAATAGAAACATTAAGGTAGGTATTTTCTGATTAATGGTCTATACACAAAACGCCTTACGCATACACACTTTTTCTCAGCTTTTTGTCCTAATAGACCAGGGTAGAAGCCTTTAAAAATAATAAAAAGTGAAAAAAAATAATAGTAGGATGAAACCCATTAGAAATAGAGGGGAGTATTATAAAAATTAAAGGAAAATAATTTACGGGCGATCTGAGGTCGGGAAGGGTATGGGGGTGAGCTTTTAAGGGTAAAAAACGGTTTATCTCGATTTCCGGCAAAACTAAAAGTCCTATGGAAAAAACTCAAATGGCAAAATTGTAGGTAATAAAAAGATCTAAAACTTTTGTATTCACACTTTTTTCACATAACCTCAAAATTTATGTGAAAAATTCAAAAAACCAAGTTTTTGGTTTTTTATGTTTATCTTTTACAAAAAATTTTTTTTTTTTTTCACGAAATTTGGTGAAAACTTTCCTTTTTATGTCCCAAATACGCTGTAATTTATTTGAATAGAAATATTTATTTTTTCACCTTATTTTGAATTAATATCGAAAAAACACCCTAATTTTCAATCGAAAATTCACCCGTCAAAATATCAGCTTTTTTTCAAATAGTTGACAGACAGACAGACCCTTTGAGCGAAAAAGCCACCAGCCCTCCGATCACCAGACACCTCGACAAGACGCGCGCCGAGGTCCCTAAAAAAAGCAGAGGCTTCGGGACCCCAAGATCCCAAAGTCTAAGTCAAACCCCTATCGGGACGAACATGAACCGGTCCGCCAGCTCGGAATACTTGCGAGACTTAAGGGACTCCGCGTTCGCAGTCGCCGCACCAGCTCGACCTGACGTTGCCGGAATATGGGAAGCCGCCAGAGTGTCCACACAGGTGGCATCCCACACCAACGACATCCCCTGCCTCCAAGGAATGAGCGTTAAGCCGTCGGGCCTCTTGCCATCAGAGCGAACAATACCGTTTGGTTCTAACACTGCCGGAATGTTCGCCGAGGCAAGGGCGCGACGGATCACGTCATTCAAAGCGGCATGGCGAGGGATGCGCCCAGCACTCCGCCGACAAGAGAGACCGAGAGACCGTGGTGCCCCAACCCATCTACCGGACTCCCACAATGGCACAAATGCGGCTGCACCTTCACGACACCCAGCCGCAGACCAATTGCCAAAGATAGGGAAACGTCATCCATAAAAGTACCAATGTGCGGCGACGGGACAGCATTCAACCACAGGCCCGACTCACGTTGAAACGACGCCAGAAGGCGAGCTCGCTCAGAAAAGTCTATAAGGTGAATCTATAAGGTCTCGCTGCAGCTTCTCACACAAAAGCTCGTCCCAAAGCCTCTGAGATGTTAAGACAGTAGGCGCTGCCGGGCACACTGTCGCCCACTCACATTTGGCCTCTGACAAATAAGCAACCTCGGCTGAGCCCAACGACGGACCCACAATCTCACTGAAGTGGTCAGCACAGCCGTGAGCAGGTGCCAAAAATGCCGGCAACGTCACACTTCGTTCTACTTATTAATATGACATATTAATTATGACAGATTTTACTTAGGACAGTTTCTACATATGACATAGGTATTATAAAAAAGTGAGAGTAGAATTGGGTGCTAGACAACGGATATTGAAACGGAACGTAATTAATGTAACGGAACGTTATTAAAAAATAAATATAGTCTATGGTTACGCTTCAAAAAGATGGTGGTTTTCTTTACCTATCTCCGATTAACTATCCCTCAAAATAGTCCGAAGACACGAGAATCATATAATTTAAGCAACTAAAGAACATCTGGCGACCGTGAAAAATGGAAAATCAAACGAAAGCGAGGTCGGTAGTTCGAAGAATGTTCACAAAAATCGCCAACAACATAGAAGACGCCATGTCGCAGACACGTGCATTTACAGTGGAAATTTCAAGTATTTATAAAATGTTAGAAGAAATTGCTGGAAATTTGTTCAAATTAGACGAACAAATTAAAAATGCATTGTTGGAAAACGTCGTAGAAGACGAACTAGAAAAGGAATTAACCACAACTTATGACTACAAAACAAGATGGCTTCTCATAGTCACCAAATACAACGAGTTGACTCGACCAACAAAATATCAACAAAACCAGGCTGAGACGAAAACCCGCACTTTCAAATTGCCTATGTTGGAATTACAATCCTTTGATGGAGAGCTGAAAGGATGGCTACCCTTCTGGGGCCAATTTTCCAAAATACATGCCGATCCCACATTGGACGAAACTGAAAAATACCAATACATTCTACAGGCGATGAAGGAAGGTAGCGAAGTCCGACGAATGGTTGAGGGGTTTCCTCCTACTGCTTACGAAGAGTGCGTAAAGGAACTAAAAAGCAGATTTGCGAGAGAAGACCTTCTAATACAAATATATATCAGAGAAATACTCTCATTAGTGCTCACTAAAACTAATGACATTGTGAAATTGCACGATCAGTTAAATGCTCAACTACGGGCACTCGAAACCCTAAACGTTACGAAGGAAAAGTATGCTGCATTCCTTCTTCCAATGGTAGAATCCGCCTTACCCCACGACAGTCTAAAAATATGGGAAAGGAATAGACAACCAGGAAAAGACACGGGGGAAGAATTAAATAACCTACTAAGTTTCCTAAAGAGAGAAGTAGAAAGTGAGCAAAGGCTGGAGATGGCAAGAAAATCCTTCCAAAGTGAAAAGTCAGCTACAGCAGAATGTCTTGTCGCTAATGTAAAGATAAAGTCTGAAAATGAAAGAAAGATGAAGACACAAACAAATATGAAGAATGAAGATAATATAAAGAAAAATCTATGCATTTGGTGCGACAAAGGAAATCATGCAAGTATTGAATGCTATAAAATGAATAAATTATCAGTAGAAGAAAGAAAGAAAATATTAAAAGAAAAGAAAGGCTGCAGTATATGTTTGAAGAAAGGACATCACCCGAAGATCTGCAGAGCCTCCGTGAAATGTCTAGTATGTGGACTGAGACATTCTACAGCACTATGTGATGGAAAAGAAGTGAAATCTGATTCCAATTCACTATCAGCAAGTTCGGGACAGACATATCTACAAACAGTTATAGTCCAAATAGAACACAAAGAACAGAAACAAAAAGTACGAGCACTTCTTGACTCAGGATCACAAAGAACATACATCAAGCAAGAACTTGTTGAAAAATTAAGTATACCCTCTACTGGAAAAGAAAAACTGACTCATGTACTGTTCGGAGGTGTCGAAACAACAACAAAAGACTTTTCAGTATATGATTTTAATGTTTCGTCTTTAGATAATTTCTTTAAAATAAGTGTATCAGCTATTGGACAAAATAACATCTGTGGTAACATTCCCAAAGTTAAAGCTAATGATAAAGAATTGAATAACTTGTTAAAAAAGAATGGTATTACTTTGACTGACAAAGCAAACAATTTAAAAGAGATAGGGCTTCTTATTGGGGCAGATTTTCTGGGATTTCTCTTGACAGGTACAGTGAAACAACTAGAGAACGGGCTGGTTGCAGTAAATACACAGTTGGGATGGACATTGCAAGGCAAACAGGTAAATTTTAACACCAATACTAACCTTACCACCGTGCTGCATTGTGTCTGTGATGATGTTTTGGCAGATTACTGGTCCATGGAGTCCATCGGCATCCGTGATCCTACAGATGTTAAGTCAAAGGAAGAAGCTGCTTCCGAGACAATGATAGCTTTCAAAGAAAATGTCAAAATAAACGAAGACAACAGGTATGAAGTCAAACTACCTTTTAAAACTGATAAGGACGACTTACAAACTAATTTTCACTTAGCTAAACAGAGATTAGAGTCAATGAGTAGAAAGTTATTACAAAGTGGTAAATTTAATGAGTATGATTCTGTGTTAAAAACTTGGCTTAATTTAGGCATAATTGAAGAAACTGAAAACAATAATAGAGTAGGTCACTATTTACCACACAGACCAGTTTTTAAGGAGCAAAGTTTAACCAGTCGAATAAGACCAGTTTTCGATGCATCAGCTAAAGATAAAAATGGTCTCAGCTTGAATGCTTGTTTAGAGAAAGGGAACAATTTCATTGATCTTATACCTAATTTAATAAATAATTTTAGATCAGGAGCAATAGGCATTACATCCGATATTGAAGGAGCATTTTTGCAAATAAGTCTATCTAAACAGGATAGAGACTATGTTAAATTCTTGTGGTTCAAAGACGATACATTAACAGATTTAATCACTTATAGACACTGTAGAGTGGTCTTTGGATTGACTTCGAGCCCATTCTTACTATTTGCTACCTTGAATCACCACTTAGATAAAATGGCTGATGGTCCCTTGAGATCTACTGCACGGCTGTTAAACAGGTCACTGTATGTGGATAATTGTGTGGTAAGTGTAGATTCTAAAGAAGAAGCGCATAAATTCATTGATGAAGCAAAGACCTTGATGAACGCTGCGAACTTCAACCTAAGAATGTGGGTGACTTCAGACGGCATAAATGAGACAGGTAATGATACCATTTCAGTATTAGGATTATGCTGGGACACGATCACAGACAAACTATATTGTAATTGCAACTGTCTACCACCGTTAGAAAGTCTAAAGAAACTCACTAAGAGAGGATTACTATCTCTAACACAAAAAGTATTTGACCCCATTGGCTACATGGCTCCGGTCATGCTCATACCCAAACTAATTCTACAAGAAACATGGCGACGACAATTAGACTGGGATGAAGTACTTCCTGAAGATTTACTGTCTAATTTGCTGAATTGGTATAAACACTTGCATTATCTAAATGAATGCAAGGTCCGTCGTAGATTGACAACACATATCTTAAAGGAATCCGAGGTAAGTCTACATCTATTTGTTGATGCCAGTCAAGAAGGGTGTGGTGCATGTATTCTGTTGAGAGCTGAAAATGATGGGAAAGTAACCGTGCAAATGGTTGCTGCTAAATCAAGGGTCACACCACCTCAAAAGGTCACAATCCCAAGGTTAGAACTGACTGCTGCTTTAATAGGTTCAAGACTGTTGGCTACCGTCAGAGATAATTTAAACCTCAAGAACTGTCCTGAGTATTGTTGGACAGATTCGAATGTAACTCTATGTTGGATACAGCGCCGTGATCTTACACTAAAGACCTTTGTAGGAAATAGAGTAAAGGAGATTAGAGAAAATACCAATAAAAGTAACTGGTATCACATTCCAGGTGACCACAACTGGGCAGATATAGCATCACGAGGCTGTGACGCGCGAACCCTATTAAAGATACGATGGTGGGAAGGTCCCGATTGGCTGCGTCTCCCCATCTCCTGCTGGCCGCGCTCTGAGATGCTCGCTGATGAACACCAAGTAAACTTAGAAACTAAAATTACAGTAATTAATACTGTTACAGGTACAGATTGTTTACTAGATAGATTGCGAATATATTTTTCTAAATATACAAAAATAGTTAGAATGACAGCTTGGATACTAAGATTTTTACATAATATAAAGCATGTCAATAACAAAAAGAAAGGAGAAATAACTTACAGTGAGTGTGAGAAGGCAGAGAAACTGATAGTGAGATTAATTCAAGAAAATAATAAAGAATTTTTAGAGAAAAAGACAGCAAATTTAATTAAATTCTTAGATAAAGAAGGTATTATAAGGATTGAAACAAAACTCTTATTATCAGATTTTCCAGAAGGCATACAAACTCCTTACCTGCTTCCAGCCAAAGATCCGATAGTTAAACTTTTGGTGAGAATGAGGCATACGCAGTTACAGCATGCAGGTAGCAGTCAACTGATCTCAGACGTGCGTACGAAATTCTGGATTGTTGGTATACGCCGCCTCGTGAAATCGGTAATATCTTCGTGTACTAATTGCATGCGATACAGGTCCAAGCCAACACTCGCGCCGACGGCACCACTACCGCCGGAACGTGTCGTTTGTGCGGCTCCCTTCCAGACCACAGGCGTGGACCTGGCCGGGCCGCTGTTCCTGCGCGGCGGGGAAAAGTGCTGGATCGTGCTATACACCTGCGCCGTGTATCGAGCGGTCCATCTGGAACTGACGAAGTCGCTGTCGACGGAGGCATTCATCATGACGTTGCGTCGATTTATCGCCAGAAGGGGAAGAGTCAATATGATGATGTCAGACCAAGGTACGAACTTCCACGGTACTAAAACCTTACTAAATGCACTAGACTGGGACGAAATCGAAAAACAATCAACAGTCAAACGTATTACATGGAAAATGAATGCACCCTCCGCTGCCTGGTGGGGCGGGTACTGGGAAAGGCTCATACGCATTTTAAAAGACCTTTTGCGACGAATTTTGGGTAAGGCATCCGTTTCTTATGACGAATTACAAACAATAATTTGCGATTGTGAAGCCATAATGAATGGACGACCATTGACTTATCTAAACAGTGACAAAGGTGAATATCTTGAACCTTTAACACCTGCTCATTTTATACAACCCTTACCTGATTCTGGTGTCACAGACCTTGACGAAATTGATACACAAAACCTCAACATTAGATTGAGATACATACAATCCCTAAGAGATCAATTCCGTCAAAGATTTAAGGTTGAATATCTTGCATTTCTGGTCCAGAAGGGTAATAGAAAACAGGATAGTATTATGGTGGGAGACATAGTGTTAATTGAGACAGAGGAAAAAAGAATTAAATGGCCACTAGGCATTGTACAGGAAATAATTTCAGGAAAGGATGGAGTTGGTAGAACTGCGAAGATAAAAACGTCTACAGGTACGAGAGTGCGCCCCATACAACGACTCTACAGAATGGAGGTCACAGGTAACAATTTACTTTTACTTCAGTCTTCTGATAAATCACAGGAAGATTCCATGCATGTGGACATCAAGTCTTCAGCTCATCATGGTGACGATGTCGTCGTTGACAAGCAAGTGTTCGCTAGAAAAGCTGAGGAACAACCACAGCTATTCTCTTCTCGCAGTGGAAGGAAGGTAAAGTTACCCAGTAAATTTGATTTATATCAGTTATAAACTAGCTGTTACTGTGGGAAACTATCTCATAATCTCTTAATTTTAAAAAAAAAATATAATTTTATCAGTCAAAGTACGTAATGTAATACAAAATTATTGTCAAAATTAGTAGTTCATAACATTTGTGTATTATGATAATGCCATTCTATGATAATAAAGGCACCTTGTTGAGCTGGAATTTTGACCAAGGTTGTTTTGTACTAGAATTATTAATTAAAACTATTCAATTGTAAAAGTACTCAGTAGCTGAAATTCTGAATACAGATTCAGCAAAATTTAGTTGGTAAGGTACATTTAATTTCAAATGATCTAATCATAAGTTTCGTAGAAAAGTCTGGATTATAGGTAATTATGTTAATTTAATAATGACAATGCATAGTTTATAATTTCGAAACAAATTGTAATTTGTATTTTGTTAAAAACATTTATTGTTGTTACATGTAAAGGACACAGTGCTGCCATCTGTTGTTGAGTAGCAGCACTAAATTGTGGTATTGACATTGTACGAAACTCCCAAGGCAAAATGTTGCCAGGTGTAGGAAAACTAGTTTAAGGTAATAATTTAGAAAAAAATATTCCTTGCATCTGTTGTTATTTTCTTGTGTTGGGAGGATGAAACGGAACGTAATTAATGTAACGGAACGTTATTAAAAAATAAATATAGTCTATGGTTACGCTTCAAAAAGATGGTGGTTTTCTTTACCTATCTCCGATTAACTATCCCTCAAAATAGTCCGAAGACACGAGAATCATATAATTTAAGCAACTAAAGAACAGATATACTTACTACTTACATACTTTTCTTTTGTAAATATATACTTATAATACATAGAAACAACCAGACCACAGACAAATATCTAAGCATAAATACATGTCTGAGGCGGGAATCGAACCCGCAACCCTGTGTTTGGCAGTCCGGCATGGTGATCATTGTGCCAACTGGGTCGTCTTTTGTATGACGTAGGCATCCGAAAAGGATTTTCTGAAATTCTACCCTTGAGGGGATGAAAAAGGGGGGCAAATACTGTAAGGGACAACGTGATTCTTTAGTCAAATCTACCTACTTTTTTTGCATAAACATTCTCAATTCAGAATTAATGGAAGACGTGTTTCGTATTCTATTGAAAGTGATTTCCTAACGGGGTAAAAATGGAGATGGAGAAAGTTATGATGAGGGTGATTTGCTTCGAAGTTGATAAGATTATCCTTTTTGACACATGTTTTGAAATAGTACAGTAAGGGTCATAAGTAAATGATCAGTTTGCTACAATAATACTATCGTATTGGAGTTACGACCTTCTTCTAATAGACGTTACACACAAACCTAAATACTTGAATTAAAAGTACTCAGTGTGATTATTATTTTCAACATGTTAGCTAAGTCTTTAGTTGGCCGAGTGGTATAAGCCGCCACCCGCTACACCAACCGACGTGGGTTCGATCCACAGGTTACGTTGTTATAATGTTCAAATAGTGCTGCACAGAATTGTAAACGTAACGGTGGGCAGAGACTTTTGACCGTGGATTGTACATTGCGATACAAGTGTGGAAAATAATTGATATTTGCATAGAGGTGGTTTAACACGCGCGAGCGGTACGCCAGTGCGTTTGATAAAGCCGAGATACAAAGATCAATCCACACGTGTATCGTACGACGTTTTTATCACAGTTGCGAATAAAAAACAGACTTAAAATAATAAAAGATTTTAAAATTTTTAGGTTATGTTTATGTCGCGGACGACGGAAAGTCGGGCGATCGGCGGGCTTTGTTTTGATTTTAATTGTAGTATGTACCTAGTATATTTCAAAGCCGGTTGCCCGATAGTAGCTTTCTATAGATAGATGTATAGGTAGGTAAAGTTATAAAGTTGATTTGTTTGTAAACATTGGGTCTCTGGCTTAGGTAATATGTTGCTTGACCGAGCACCCTTGCTTATTTTGTTATTTTCCTTGTTTTAATCTGGGAAATGTTTGTAAATACTGGTACTTCCTACCTATTTAGGGTTTAAGGAACACATAATATTTTATGTTTGTTGGTAAATAGTAAATTCATGTAAATTATGCGTATTAACTTATATGTGCTGGCGCAGTAAATATTAAGTTTTGTGTTTTGTTTAAGGGCTTAGAGATGCTAGTTTGTCATGTAAACAATGTTTTAGTATGTCTAGGAATGGTCTAATGACCTGACGTTTTGTTTGTTTACATTCTGTAGTTAAGTACCTAATGTTTTGTGGAAAATTACCAAATTCGTTAATATTTTGAAATGTTGTATGAGAAAGGGATATCTCCCGTCTCGCTCGGAGGTTATTGACCAGTTCTGTAGACAAGGACGGCAATACGATTAGCGAGACAGGTGATTTTGGCGGCACGCCGTCTGTTGTAAGAAAATAAGCGCTTTCCGCTAACTAGTTTAATTCGAGCGTTTGATATGTACCATAACCTGTTAAATTTTGTATGAAGTTGCTTTTATTTTCACTTTTTGTCGATCTAAGGAATAAACGCTCTACTATTGTTATACATTAAGAAGAAAGAAATACAGTCCATTTGTTACGAGGAAAGTGGTGTTTTAATTCAACGTCGAAGTAAGAACCCCCACAGTTTACTTACTATTTCAAAGAGGATATAATAAATATTTTTTTTTAATTAACTCCCGAAAGGCTAAAAGGCAAAAGACTTTTAACCTATACAGCCTCGTCTGACATACAATATTTTTTAAGCTTTTTTCCATTTGTTTTTGCGTCGGGGGTTATGAGGATTTAATCACTCCGTTTTGCCATTAATTTCTGGCATTATTTCAATTACTATATCTCGCCTGTTCAAACTTAAGCAATCTGAAAGAGAGAACCAAACGACACTTATCACACCCACAGACTAAAAAAAAAAATCCCGTTCTTGCTTCTATGGTCAGTGTTCACACCTTAGGGTATTTTACCCTAAATTTAGGGTACTTTTACGCGCTTAGGGTATTTCTAAGGGTGTGTAATATATAATAACAAAAGTTCACATTGTGATCATTAGAACTTTTGTTGTTAATGTTAACTTTTGTCACGTCCTAAGGGGTCCGGACATTTAGTATGGGAGCTTTGCATAGTGATATTTTTGAGCGGTGCATTTAAAGACCTTTGCCAATCGATAGAGGGCATTTTAGGAAACAAATATTGTCTTCACATTGAACCTCTAACTAAAGCGTCTCGGAAACGAGATATGATAGGAAATACAAAGAAACGTAATTCGTTAACAACATGATTCAACAAATATCCCGTTTCCGAGATGCTTTAGCGGTTTGATGCGAAGGCATTATTTGTTCACCGTAATGCCCTCTATCAATAGGTATGAGTCTCGAAATGCACCACGCATTTTTTTAATCATAAAGCAACACGTATTAATAATTATCCTGTTTCCGAGACGCTTTAGAGTTTGGTGTCAAGACATTATTTGTTCACTGTAATGCCCTCTATCGATAGGTATGGGTCTCGAAATGTACCGCGCATTTTTAGAAAATCATAGGACGACAGCAACACGTTAGGTTAAATATCCAGTTTCCGAGACGCTTAAGCGGTGTGGTGTCAAGGCATTATTTGTTTGCCTTAATGTTCTCTATCGATTGGCATGGGTCTCAAAATGCACCGCAGCGTTTTAAGTTACTATGCCAAAATGTTGAAACGCTTTTATTTAATATACTTTTTGATCAAAATATAACGATCAATATAATGAATTATTGACATAATTCCCTAATTATTTTATCTTAATAATATCAACCTAAATTTATAAAAAAAATATTATATATAGGTACCTATTATACCTATAAAATAAATAATATATTGGGTAGGAATTTTTAGAGAAAGTTTAATTTTAACTTGCAATCAAAGTAGCGATTGATTGCAAGAAGGTAGGTACGTGTTTCCTAACGCACCTACTACCTTAACTACCTTAATTGTTGTGACAGCTAAATATAAATTCTAATTTTTAATTTTATGTACTCTTGCGTTACAATATCGAAAAAGTTTGGCAAACCTAGCAAACAAAGGTGGCAACACTGTCTTTGGTTTATCCGATTTTGCAAATTTTGCAATTGTGTTGTGAATTGCTTGCAAACAGTTGATTGAATCTTGTTGCTTGTGGCGTGTGTGAATAAACTTGGAAAAAAGTTATTAACTATGGATAAGTAAGTAAAAACAGTTTCTATTTAAGACTGTACCTATTTACAATAGATTGCGTAATGTAAATTCGTTCACACAAAGTCAACTCGATCGCACCAATATCGCGCGTCTCTCGTAAATCTTCACTTGTTCTGAATTAAAATTTAAATAAGTAGGTAGTTAACATCCTAGGTACCTACATAACCTAGGTACCCGAACCCGAGCCAACAGGGATGCACTTCTTTTACGTTAAATGGCGTGGAAATCATCCACATGTGCATCGGCAAACACCCCTGACGCGCTACAGAATCGTGGGAGACCCAAAAGCACCCTGAAACCGTTGTTATATTGAATTCTGAGGGATTTAATTAGCGTAATTTTGATTCTATTTTAGCGTAAATATTGTTGAAATAAAAAAGGCTCGAATCAAACCGACACTGCGTCTTGCTAAAGCGGCCATCTTGTTCAAAATGTCAGTCAGTTCAAGAGAAAAGAGCTACCGTCAATTTTAAATGTATCATACTTTTAATCATGGATTGACACAAAATTATTTCCAGAGGTTTTTGGTTAGTAGTGAACACACGTCCCGATTTATTGAAGTGAAAACTTCTTATGGCGCGTTGGGCACTTTTGTGGGTGAGCATTTTCAACCGTTCTCGCGACAGATTTTGACGCGACAGATTTTGACGCGACAGATGAGATTTTATTTGTGTTAGTCTTTTTGTTTAACTTATACTGCCATCTATTACACAAATTGAGAAACTTAGTTTCTAGAAAGACCGCTATTCGAATGTAGTTGGCGCTGATTTAATTTTTTTACTGGCTAGATGGCAGTAAACAATTTAAATCAGTGCCAGCGACTAAAAAATAAACTATATTTGTTTAAGTGAGTGCTAATAGATGGCAGTAGCAGATCGTTTCAAGAAATATTCTATGAGAAATAACAAGTTTATTGTTTTCACTTCTGCCTGCACTCCCGGAGTGCGCTGTTTTTTTTTTATTTATTTCGAACAAGTGCGAGTCCGCACGAAGGGTTCCATACCTTGTTGTATTTGAGCCCCACCTAAATTTTTTTCTCTGTTTTTAGTTGTTGTTATAGCGACAATAGAAATACATAATCTGTTAAAATTTAACTCTCTATGCTAGCTATCACGATTCATGAGATACAACTGGATGACAGATGGACATGACGGACTGACAGTGAAGTCTTACTAATAGGGTCCCGTTTTACCCCCTGAGGAACGGTACTCTAGATCGGGCCGATCGGTTTAGGATGTGTGTTAAGTTTTCTGCGATTCACTTAAGACTTCTGCGATTCAATTTTTTTTAATAATTTTTGTTTCATTGTTGTCATTTTACTTATTAAAAAAATTATCCGTCCAAACAGCCATTATCTTAGTAATTAATCGGTACCAGTAATGAACAATTAAAAATTAATGAGTATGGGTTAGTTTACCGGATACTGTGGGTGGAGTGCGAGTTTTTCCGTATAGAAAACGTTACTATCACGTTAGCGTCAACGTTAAAATTGTATGGAAAGTTGAAAAGCGCCCCTAGCGGACGTAATGCGAAGCTATAACTTTTCATACAATTTTCTCGTTTACGCTAACGTGATAGTAACGTTTGTTATACGAAAAAACTCGCACTCCACCCACTGAATACGGCTGCAAATTCTACTTTGAAAAAAGGAGAAGGATCTAAGTTCGTTGGCTGTTTACCGGTACCGATTACCTACTCAATGATGGCTCTTTGGACGGATATTACTTAATTTGTTATTAAATGCTGGCAATACCACATACTGTACCTTTTCAGAATCTCAATGAAATAGGTAACTTATTTTTTTATTAGGCACCAGGGGGACCATACATATTTTTACACCGGGATAGGTTGAATTTCAGGTTAAAAAATTAAACAATGATGAAGTTTGAGTTAAATCTTAGTTTAAAAAAAACTTTCAATGTATCATAAAAATTATTGTTTGCATTCGATAGCACATTTATTCTGGTATATTATCCAAAAAAACAGATTGGAATAATTCCTTCATTTGCACTTTTGGCATTAAAAAAACATAGAGAAAGGAGTGAATTTTTTTTTAATGGCGGATATCTCGGAAACCGGTAGACTGTCATAGAACATAACTTTCATTTTTCTGAACAGGCATAGTGTCCTCTATCCGTAGGTGCCCGCTTATCCATTCATTACCGGACACCCTGTATATATATTTAGAATTCGAAGAACTCGCACGCGGCGGCGTGGGGGTGGCGCAGTATATGTTACCTATTGTATTATGTATTTCAGACTTGAAATAAACGACGTGAGCCAATCGCCCTTGGGCCAACCGCTCGAAGTCCCTCTACACGCCAAGCGGAGGCGTATTTGGCAACGGTAAATAATTCTACTTAGATATTATTGTCGTTGTAATTTAATCATCATCATGTAATTTTTTTTTTATTATCCATCTAGGTCTCCCACTCCGCCTGCGGTGGATCGTCCTCGCCCTCTTCGGAGTCTTCGTGATGAAGACAATACTAACGTGTCCAAGCTTGGTAAGCAGTAGTTGATTTAAGCCTTTGGGGGTAAACTTCTGTTCCTACCAGATTTTATACCCACCTATGTTTTTCCACAGGAAGCGAAGACGAAGACTCTGACGAGGATGAAGAAGTGGCGACTCCGTTTATCCCTAGGGTATTTAGGGAGGCTATGGAGACACCAATGGACGATGAACCAGAGGAGAATACAGCGCCCAATGTGCCCGCTGCTGAATCCGAAATTGTCGAAAAAACGGCGACGGAGCAGCTTTGGGGACTTTATGAATTTGATTGGAGAGCGTTCCCGAATCCTCCGATTTCACCTGAGTCGAGGCGGGAAACGTTTTCTAACAGTAATGTTGGTCCAACAATTCCATGTGTCGACCCGTATGACATTTTCATTGCCATATGGGATCGCCAATTTATGGAGTACATAGCCTCTGAGACAAATAGATATGCCCAGGAGGTGGCGAATCAATTACTCAAAGACCACAAGCTCCATCCCAATAGTCGCATTGGCCAGTGGCAAGATACCACGGCAGACGAATTATACGTGTATTTTGGTGTGGTTATTGCGATGGGGGTTGTAGTAAAGAGTAGATTGGAAGAATACTGGAATGCCACCCCTGACATATTTGTTACTCCCGGTTTTAAGGCACACATGTCAATCAACCGCTTTGCTCTCCTTCAAAAATGTCTTCACTTTAACAACAACAATGACATGTGTGCCCAAAATCTGAACGCCTCCGAGGCTAAATTATTTAAAATTAAACCGGTGCTGTCACATTTAAGTAGAAAATTTGAGTCACTCTACATACCCAACCGGAACATCGCTCTTGACGAGTCTCTTCTACTGTGGAGAGGTTTGTTAAACATTAACCAACTTATTCCCAACAAAGCTGCTTCGGTGGGGATTAAAACTTATGAGATTTGTGAATCTCAAACTGGTTACTTGTATCGGTTTGAGATTCACGCTCATAAAAGATCTCCACCACGTCAGTCGGAAGATTCATTAAATGCATCGACGCCGGCAATTGTATTAAGGCTTACACAAGGCCTTGAGAACAAAGGTTACACCTTGTGGATGGATAATTTTTACAATTCGCCATGTCTCGCTCGAAGGCTCAAGGTTTTAGGTTTTGATTGTGTAGGAACCCTGCGAACCAATCGTATGTTTGTGCCGCAGACCTTGCACAGTCTGACCACAGCGTTGCTGAAACCTGGCGAGATATCTGGTCTTACCTCGGGGGACGTCGATCTTATGGTATGGAGAGATAGAAATAGGGTGGGTATGATCTCCACATACCATGGGAACAGTGTACAACATCACAATGGTTCCACCAAACCCATCCTGATATTGGATTACAATATCATGATGAGTGGGGTGGATAAAAAAGACCAGATGCTCGCCATGTACCCCATCGAGCGGAAACGAACCAAGGTATGGTACAAAAAATTATTTAGGAGACTTATTAACGTCTCCATATTGAATTCCTTCATCATCCATAAACACAATTCTTCTTCCCCGCTCACTCATCGTAATTTCCGTATAAATCTTGTCAAATCACTTCTTACTCATCACTCTTCTTCTCCCCCTCTTGCACTTCCTGAAGCCGTACAGAATGTCCATAATTTCCGTATAAATCTTGTCAAATCACTACCTACTCATCACTCTTCTTCTCCCCCTCTTGCACTTCCTGAAGCCGTACAGAATGCCCACCACCGCTTGGTTGAGTACCCAATGGGGAAACACCAACGCCAGCGGCGGGTGTGCGTCGTTTGTAAAAAACGGGTGCAAACATTCTGTAATGGCTGCAAGAAGACTTTATGTATGACCCCATGTTTCCGAACTTTTCATAATATGTTATAATTCATGTATGAATATATTTATAAATATATTATTTAGTTTTGTGTCTATATATTTTATATGTTATTTTTTGTACCACAGCACCCCGTTTCAATGACCTGACGAATCAATGTAAAATGCGTCCGCTACTAGGTGAAATGCGTCGCACATTCTTTTTTTACATTGTTTCTTATTTTTCTTAAAATTAACTTAGCACATATCGTAGGGTGACATTTTTTATTCAATTTTAAATAAAATAATTAAATCCAATTTCAGGACACATGGCTTTACCTACGATCTTTTATTATATTTTTTTATAAAAATAAATTAACATTTTTTATAAAATTAATAAAAAGAATATTTAATTACTTACTATCCCTATTGTTACTGATTTTTAATTCATTTCTATTTGCATCTTTATTTTTACTTTGAACTTTTCATAAAAAAATATATCCCTGTTATAAGTAGCTTTATTTAATCATATAAATTTTTTGTTCATGATTTCATGTTCAAAATGACAGCACCGGACGTATCCATACTGCATGTACCTACTTAGTACCTACTCTAGATAGTGAAACTGATCGTTTTTGTTATTGTTTTCTTGGAAACCTAAGTTTTCATTGTATATTTAGTAAATATCATAAAAATGTAAAATGTTAATTTTTAAAATTTCAAATAAATGCAATAGCATTGTGATCGCATGCAATGCAGCGGATGTGTTTTTGTAGACGAACCAAACTATTACCTAATTAAAGTTGTTACCTATCGTTAACAACTTGACAGAGAGCAGTGTTCTCGGAATGGAAATGTAAACATGGTTTATACGTAATGCGTAAGTCCCGATACCGTGGAAATATCGGGATAAAAAAGTAGCCTATGTTTTAATCTAGGCCTCTAGCTATCTACATACCGAATTTCATAGCAATCGGTTCAGTAGTTTTAGCGTAAAGGAATAACAAACACACACACAAACTTTCACATTTATAATATTAGTAGGATACATAAGGGGAAAGTGTATGGAGAGCGCACAGTGCCTTTATTCACTAAGGTTCAAGTCGTTGGGCGCGCGTGATTAGGGGCGGAGGGGGAGCCGTTTTTGTATGGAAATCTTACCCTAATCACGCGCGCCCGACGACGACTTGTGGACGACTTGAACCTTAGTGAATCAGGCCCCAGGTACCTTTTCACCTTAACGTTTTCTTGCCGGGCGTGCGGGTTGCCCGCCGAATGTGTCATACTACAAACTAGACACAAAAATGTCAAAATTACAGTATAATGCTTGGGTATAATAAAATTATTGAAGATCCTTACCTATCCGTAGGTTACGTAGGTAAATAAAACATTTTGTTGTGGAAATAATTCTTTTATTTTTAAATTATCACGACTTGTGCAACAAACTGGGAAAAATTCGGGGAAAGTTTCTACTTTCATTCACCTTAGAATTAACAATTACATCACAAGATAAAACTGCACTAATATATAGGCAGCGCTCCGCGGTTTCATCCGCGTAAGCCCCGATCCCATGGGATTATCGGGATAAAAAGTAGCCAAATTTCCATTCATTACCCACCGCACTACTAGTCGACACTACCGGTAGTGTCGTAGGGATATTTTTTCCCTGCTACACTACTCGCCAGTAGTGTTAGCATCTCCGTGTACTATAATACCAGCTTAGTCAATCGTTATAAAATAGTCGTTGGTCTATGAAAATTACTAGGCAATCAGAAGTCAGTAGAAGGTATAAAATCACATTTATAACGCTATCTCTCTCTTCAACTGCTTTCCGTTACCGTGTAAATTGTTTGATAGTAATTTGGTCTGTAAGTACCAGGCAATCAGAAGTCAACATTTGCTCTACAAAATAGTCGTTGGTCTATGAAAATTACTAGGCAATCAGAAGTCAGTAGAAGGTATTAAATCACATTTATAACGCTATCTCTCTCTTTCTTCAACTGCTTTCCGTTACCGTGTAAATTGTTTGATAGTAATTTGGTCTGTAAGTTCCAGGCAATCGAAGTCAGTAGAAGGTATAAAATCACATTTATAACGCTATCTCTCTCTTTCTTCAACTGCTTTTCGTTACCGTGTAAAGTTTTTGATAGTAATTTGGTCTGTAAGTACCAGGCAATCAGAACTCAGCAGAGGGTATCCTACAAAAAAACTGTCAGATATCTAATGTTAAATCGTGCTCGAGCTAATTGAATTATTTTTCCAGTTTAATTAGGGTTCCGTACCTAACGTGTAAAATTACTAAGTTAAGTTTTCGCTGTCCGTCCGTCCGTCTGTCACCAGGCTGTATCTCATGAACCATGCTAGCTAGAAAGTTGAAATTTTCACAGATGATGTATTTATGTTGCCGCTTTTAAACAAATACGAAAACAGATAAAAGTAAATATTTTATAAGCATGTTTACTATTTTTTTTTAGGCTATTTTTTTTGTTAATATACTTACCTACTCCCAAAAGGGCTGGTAAGACGTTTAAGTATTTTTTATTTTCAATTCCTTCATGGCCATCACATACTTTTTGAAAAGAAAAATTAAAGAAAGAGAAGTGAAGAAGGGAAAAAGAATCCCTACGACACTACCGGTAGTGTCGACTGGTAGTAATGAATGCAAATTTCATCAAAATTAGAGCCTTTTTATTACAAACATAAAAACAAAAATCTTTCCTCTTTAAAACATTATAAGTAGGTAGGTACTTAAATATTATTGTTTCGAATCATCAAGTTTCATAACACAAGTTGACTGATAGTAGCCATCTGGTGCGTCAGTGTGTATTTGAGACAAGTGTATTTCATTAACGTCCACAACGCCGAAGTCATAATCACCAAACTTGTCCATCAGATCGGTACCGTCGAAACTTTCACGTTTTTTATACCGTACGTCACCTTCGCTACCTTTGCGTTTTCTAGTGTTTAACAGAGTCACGTGCAACTTTATCGTGTCCCTGTCGAAGTCTTTTTGCATAAGACCTGGAAGGAAAGTAAATAAATAAATTGCAGGACATTTCACACATCACCATCTAGCCCCAAGAAGGAAAGTAAGAAGGAAGACCAGCGCTGTAGTCTAGCGTTATACTTGCTGCAGCATTTCAGCTGAGGTCGGTCCGTTTGGGATAGCACACGGCATCCCGTTTTCTGTACTATGTGCCTATTATTTAATTCAATACATTGTTTTCTAATTCTGTCTGTTCTTTTCTCATTTTTATTTATTTTTTTGCTTTGTAATTATGTCTAGGTACTTTTTTATATTTGTTTCTTGTCCGTGTGCTTTTCTAATAAATGTCTATTCTATTCTATTTTTAAAGTAGGTATATAAATAAATATAGCAGGTCATTTCACACATCGCCATCTAGCCCCAAGCTAAGTAACTAGACTTGCGTTGGTGCTGGACAACGGATATACTACTTTTCTTTTGTAAATAATACATAGAAACAACCAGACCACAGACAAATATCTAAGCATAAATACTTGTCTGAGACGGGAATCGAACCCACAACCCTGTGTTTGGGGGTGTATTTCCATGGAAATACAAAATGGAAAAAAGTAGGACAAGCGTTTTTTTCCTATTATTTCCATTGCGGCAAAAAAACGCAGGTGTGTTATTTGAGAATCTCTTATTTTGTTGCAGATAAATAATATTCTATTCTATTATCCAGGGAGAAAACAGTCGACTATGTTTGCAATAGTTTGTATGGAAAGAGCCCCCGGTACCCTTTCCTTTAAAGTTGATTCATAATGACCATTGCTACGTTTCTCACCTGCTTTAATATAATACTGATACAAGGAATCAACTAAATGCTGCAATACAATCTTTGTGGGTTCCTCTTCCGTGACTCGACCATACAACACGTGGATTTGTTTAGGATCATCGTTCATGTAGGCCAGACTCTTTAGTCTGATCTTAAGGGGTAAATTATCTCTCAATATAGGCCTGAAACATATACAAAAAAATATATTTAATTGATTTAGAATAGAAACAACCAGACCACAGACAAATATCTAAGCATAAATACTTGACTTGGGATTAACATAGGCTTTTTATCCCGATATTCCTACGAGGTCGTGAGTTACGCGGGTGAACCGCGGAGCGCTGCTAATTTATTATAAAACAAATAACTGATTATTTACTTTTAGCCTATTCCGTCCCACTACAGAGTAAACGCCTCCCTCCCTTCCTTCCACTGTTCCCTGTCTAGTGCCAGCTGGGTCCAGTCCCTATGATAGGAGTCCAACTCGTCCCACCTCGTACCACCGTCCTTTTCTGGGCCTTGTAGAGAAATGCGCCTCATGCAGCATCCCGCCACTTCCCCTAGTAGCGAGGGTATGTGGGGCTCCCTATTGGCCTGAAGGTGATGGGCGGCCAGAGGTTTACCCACTAAAACTCCACCGGTTCCTCTCTCGCCATAATACCGGGGCTGCGGGAACGTGGTGGAACAGGAACCAGTCGGACATGCGACAGATATAAATAACTGATAATATAAAGCCTTACATGACAATCTTTTCCTTAGCCTCAGTAAAGAGCTTCGACGCCAACATTCTTTCCTCATTGTCCATCAGACACATAACTCCCATTGTCAAATGAAGCTTCTCAGGTTTTATGAATATAGACTCGTCTAAGCCTCGACTGTTGTTGCATTCTTTTAGTACATTCTCCTGGAAAACCAAAAGATTATAAACGATCATCCGCCTGTAGTAAAAGGTTGCGGGTTTGATTATCGCCTTATTAAAGCGCGAAAGTCCCGATCAATATCAGAATAAAAAGTAGCCTATAGTTCCTCTATTCATATTCTCTATATGTATTTCTGAAATACAAAAAAGAATATAATGGTATGGAACCCTTCATTTGCTTTATATGCGTGCTCCAATGAGGATTATCATTTGGTTTATTTTTCCTAAACTGATTTTAAAATGACCAATGTGTATTTCCTACCTTAAAAGTAGTAAAATTGTTCTTTATATCTAAGTTATTCATTGGTATAGATAGAAAGTGGGTAGGTCTTTGTTTTCCTCTTGATGATGCAACAATCATGTTTATTCTTCTTCGAGCAGCTCTTACATTCTGAAAATAAAAGTAAAATTACCTATGTTATACGATAACAGAACTTAATCCTACTAATACATATGATGTAAAGGTTTGGTAGTTATTATGTTTGTTTCCTATTCACTCACATATTAATTTTAATATTTCCCCTGGAATCGTAACTGATGCAGGTGAAATCATGGGACTTTACCTGTGTATTATTATTTTTTCCTAGTAGCGCTCCGAGGTTTCACCCGCGTAACTTCCGAGCCCGTGGGCATATCGGGATAAAAAGTAGTAGCCTATAGCCTTCCTCGCCTTCCTCGATAAATGGACTATCCAACACAACAAGATTTTTTCAATTCGAACCAGTAGTCCCTGAGATTAGCGCGTTATAATATTAGTATAGAAACTTTGTGTGCTAAACAGCTAGATAGATTTGGAATAGGAATAGCTGACCGAACACTTTGGATTTTAATACATAGGCCGTTTGACTCCAATAACCTTAGAAACTCTTATAAGGTTATTAAACCCGCAAGATGCAGGTAGCAAGAAATGATAAGTTCTTGACGATCCAGTTGGCACAATGGTCAACATGTCGGACTGCCAAACACAGGGTTGTGGGTTCGATTCCCGCCTCAGACAAGTATTTATGCTTAGATATTTGTCTGTGGTCTGGTTGTTTCTATGTATTAAAAGTATATATTTACAAAAGAAAAAGTATATAAGTAGTATATCCGTTCCCACAACACAAGTCTAGTTACTTAGCTTGGGGCTAGATGGCGATGAGTGGAATGTCCTGCAATATTTAAGTATATACTTATTTACAGGCCCGGATCTAGGGGGGGGCTGACCGGGGCCCACGCCCCGGGCGGCACGTCCAGGGGGCGGCTAAATTCATACTTTATACAAGAATGCTCAACTCATTATTCAGTTAACTTTGACCACAGAATACATTATAGTAAAAGTATATAACACTTTGGTCATTTATATCAACTCGCCCAATACCCAGGGGTAGGTACACACGAACCACGTGACCGGGCGCGGCAAGAGCGCGGAGTGAGAAACGTTGCACGTTAGTACTATTATTCCGAATTATTAACGAGGCGCGTAGGCATAGTTCAAAATACGCGCCTTGATTTGATTTTTATTTTTATTATAGGTACATATTTTTATTTTAAATCCTATCATGTGCTGGTGTATAAAATATAATATATCCAACACGTTTATGTCTATATATCTGGAAATAAATAGGCTTAAGACCAGTGTGAGGCTGTAAATTTCCATACAAAAAGCGATAACGTTTTTCCCCCCATAAACGAAGTCCGATTTTGATAATTTTTGAAAATGTTTTAGATCTAATGGAAAACTAGGTTTAACCGTTTTTATTTTAAAGAAATATTGCCTAAGATAAAAGTTATTAGTATCTGAATAAGTATCTATAATTTTGACTTAAAAACTTCATCGAGCGTTTCAATTGTTTTTTAATAAACTAAACTGAATTACCAAAAAAGAAAAAGGTATAAACCTAGAATAAGATGCAGTGAATTAAATAAGACCAAATTTATTTCATTTTGTGAAGGATAAAGGGGGTAAAAACGTTACGGCCCGCAACATTATTTGAAAACAAAATGAAGGCAATTACGTCCGAACTTAAACTCTCTCTATCGCACGATACGGGTCATTTTTGAAAATACCTCCTAGCCCCGCGTATCGAAAACTCATGATTCTCTTAACACAGAAAGAACAGCGATGGGTCCATTATTTCCGAAAGTCAATCAAATAATGGACATCTGATAGCTGAAATTATAAAGATAATAAAGGTAAAAAAAAAAATGTAGGCGGGGGCGGCATTTTTCAGTTTTTGCCCCGCCTAAAAAAAATTGAAGATCCGGGGCTGCTTATTTATAACACAACAAAGTTATCTAGAGGTGAGAGTTCATACTAAATCTTTTCAGGGAAATCTTAAATCAACTTTGGCATGTCGTAAATGGAAACAACTGTAACTTACTGATGAAGCTGGACCCAGAATAGCAATATCACCATTTTCACCGTGCCTTGGTATTTTAATATTAGTCTTTGTGTCCTTTTCAATTCTGCTCTTAACAACACCTCTTTTACCAATTATCGAGCCAAAGTAGTGTCTGTGAAAGACAGTAATATTGATATTTTTAAAAATATCTTTACTCTATTAGCCTTTCCCAAAGTGGGCGATAACGCCCCCTTGTGGGCGCGGCAGGCCTAAAGGGGGGTAAGAGACCCAAAAAGAATGGGTGCGTTGTGTACTACATACTGCGCTCAGCCTGCCTAGCATGAAGACCAAAACACGATACGATAAAGCGATATCACGCGATATAACTACGTCAACTCAGCCTAGCTAGCATGACCAGCACGATATAGCGATTTATCGACAAAAACTGTCAAAATATGCTATATAAAGCCGCCATGTTGAATTTTTATCGAAACGGCGAGCATGGCCCGTGTGTGTGACGTCACGTGTTACGGTATGATAAGATAGACAAAAGAGCGAGCATGACAGTCTCTTATTTATCGAAAGGTCGAGCATGACCGACTAATTGTCGATAAAAAACGTGAAAAGTATCGATTTTTGACATTATGGCGCGTTATTTTATCGACAACGTTTGTAGTGGGTGATAAATTTATCAAGATTATTTAGCGTAACAAATATTAACTTAAATCCATTATTAGACTAAATATTATAATGATTTTTGTGTAAATGTTCATAATAAATACAGAAAATGTACCTACCTACTTGTAGGTATAACTAAACTAAAAAGATTCTATTCCATTCGTTTTTTTTATATTATAATTAATTAAAGCTTCGCAGTGTGCATTATATCCAGTGTCGAGTTACTATTTTAGCACTGTCACGAAATTAAATTAAATTTAACTCGATTATTACAAAGTTTTGCCAAAATAAAAATCAGCGCGCCATGTTGCTCTCGCGTTCCAAAACGCGATTTACACGAAAACGCCAACACTCAAACACGATGATAGCACGATTTCAAAATATAAACATTGAAGAAAATCTTGTTTGATCGTTCTGTCAACAAAGATGTGTCAAATTCAGTCACAGATTGCGTTAAAGTTGCAAAAAAAGAAGAAAAGAATGAATGGTTAACGTTATTAAATTGGCAGCATTGAAATTCATATCAAGTGGATGTGACGTATTTATCATCTCATATTGCGTGATATTATTTTAACATATCATATCGCTCCATTTGTCATACTCGCGAAATCGATAATTATTTAGGTGTGGATATAATACGTTATCTTTTATCATATCATATCACGAACAGCCATGCTAGCTAGGCTGAATTTTTTTTTATTATAAATTGCGATAAAAATTCAACATGGCGGCTTTATCTATCATATTTTGAGAGTTGATGTAGTTATATCGCTTTATCTCATCGTGTTTTGGTCTTCATGCTATGCAGGCTGGTTTCAATAAATGTTTAATCTCCTTTAATGTAGCTCACAATAAGTAATTAATTTTTTTTTTGTTATAGTGGTTTTGAAGTAGGTGAAAAAATGAGGGCGCTCTTCTTTTTCGTGTCAACGGCGACCAATGCAATGCACCTTGATCAAAGCACTCCCGCCCAAAACTTAGCCACGGCAATCGCATTATCTGTTGCCCTGTTGAGGTCGTCTGCAGAGCAGCTAACAGGGCAGAGAGAGCAAGCCGTCAAGTGCGCCATCGTTTGGGCGGCCATTGTTACCTACCATAAGGTTGGTGTGATAGTGGTCAAACGCTGACCTATCATTTGTAAATAAAAACAGTTATTAAAATGGACCAAAGGAAACCCCTCCCTCGCACAGAATGCACAGCCTCATTTATTGTAAGAATACCTATACTTACTAGCTAGAAATAATCTATAATATAAAATGAATCGCAAAATGTGTTGGTAAGCGCATAACTCAACAACGCCTGGACCAATTTGGCCAATTCTTTTATTTAAATGTTCGTTGAAGTACAAAGATGGTTTTTACGGCGAGAAAAATTCGAAGCCCTTTTCTTTTTCCCATACAAACATTTTCTAACTAAAATGAGCTTTATTGCTATTGTATAAAGTTCATATTGAATTACAAGCAGTCACTGTTGTTAAAACAATGTATAAAAATCAATGCCACTTTTCGTTGTAATTTTATAACTCACAAAAACGGGCTCACCTATCCTAACCAAATGTTTAAGCTTTGTTCGGAATATTTAGTAGATGGTTTATGTGAAGTTTGCACAAAATCGGTCGAGCGGTTCTTCATTTATCACATTTTTTTAATATGGCAAAACAACGTTTGCCGGGACAGCTAGTAGAACATAAAAAAATATAAATAAACTCAATCCCCCTTATTCCAAAACGAGGTTTAAGGATAGTCCGAGATGTGGATTTAAACCTTTGATTTAGACACAGATTTACGTGAACTATAGTCTAAACTCAATCCCCCTTATTCCAAAACGAGGTTTAAGGATAGTCCGAGATGTGGATTTAAACCTTTCATTTCGACACAGATTTACTTGTGAACAATAGTCTAAACACTATCCCACTTTATATTGATAGGGATAGTGTTTAGACTATAGTTCATGAGTAAATCAGTGTCGAAATCTAAGGTTTAAAACTATATCTCGGACTATCCTTAAACCTCGTTTTGGAATAAGGGAGTATCCCTATATAATCTATATGGATAGTGTATAGACTATAGTCTAAACTCCATCCCTATATAATCTATATGGATAGTGTATAGACTATAGTCTAAACTCCATCCCTATATAATCTATATGGATAGTGTTTAGACTATAGTTCACGAGTAAATCTGTGTCTAAATCAAAGGTTTAAATCCACATCTCGGGCTAGCATTAAACCTCGTTTTGAAATAACGGGGTATATACTTACTTAGATACATGGAAATATGTTGCAAATCTGGAATTGTCCAGGGAGACAACTTCAAACTCTTCCTCCTCTTCATTCATGCCTTCTGCCTCATCATTGTATGTATCTGTTTAATAGTTATAGACTGCTTATGGTATGGCTGTATAATCACATTATTTGAGTATATCAGCTTATTTTTCAGTATTTAGAATTTGAATAATTTATGTACATAAGAGGAAAGGGTAATGGCTCTCTCTCCATACAAACATTGTATATCCTCCCTGGATAATGACACTAGAGCAAATATATTTTTTAGCATAAAAATCTAACTACCATGCCCCTATGTTTTTTTTGTTTTTGTATTTAACTCTTATTTTCTATGATAGTTAGATTATGAAAAAAACCAAGACATAGTCTGGCAATGGCAGTTATAGGTTTTATGAAACAAAAATATTTGTGCTAGTGTTATTATCCAGGGAGGAAACAGTCGACAATGTTTGTATGGAGAGAGACCTGGGTACCTTTCTTCTTAAATGGTTACCTAGAATACAACTCATAGAGATAGGTAAATAAGTATTCTATGTTCCAGCTATATCTATATCGTAAGTACCTACCTACATCTTCTTTATATATATAATTCTACTGTACTAATGTGTGTGTGTCACTGAACTCCTCATAAACGGCTGGACTGATTTGAATATTTTTTTTGTATGCATTTGGGTCGCGCCTTGGATTCAGAAATCAGCCCCGTTTTTTTATATGGCAAAAAAAAAGTAAGTTAAGATTAAGATTTCTATTATTTGTCAAATGATTGTTGTGTACTGGAACATGTATTTATTGATAAGTACTTATGCTATTTGTGTATCTGTGTTTTGATCTGTGTTCTATTGTTGTGCCTTATAAATAATTAAATAAAACATCGTTTGCCGGGACATCTAGTAGAAGTATTTATATAGGTAGGTACATAAAAAGTAAGAGAGGATAAAAACATAGCCGATTCCTTTAAAGTCCTGCGTACTTACTTGGATGCAATTTATTTAGCAAACCACAATAATTTTACATGCCAATCATAATTCTTCTTGTTAACTCTAGCTCAAAAGTTGATAAAATAAATAACAGCGCTCGTTTCCGAACGGACCAAGAACGGACTATTCTTCTATTCCTTACCATTTTCATATAAATCATGTTCTTGTAAAGCAGTGACTTCGGTTGTCGGATCATTGACTCTGTAACAGCGACCTTCTATGCGTATTAATTCTGGTTTCAAAGTGTCCATTTTTACATAAATTACTTTATATTTTGTAAAAACTTTTACAAAATCAAATTGAGCAACATTGGACAATTTAAAAAAAAGTGACACTTTAATGACAACGACAAGACAAATTATTGGTGTGTACATTTTTTAAATTAAATTTTTGGCTTTGCACGATTTTTGCCAATGAAATAAGTTAACGTAGTGATTATATCCTCTTTGCTGACACGGGGCGGAAACCGCGCGGATTCCGCCGTGTCTGAACTGGCTCTAACGAAAAGGTCTTTACTCAAATTATGTGGTTTATAAACTTTATCTATTTTTAAGTAAATTAATTAGTTTTTAAGTTTTTATTTTAATAAATAGTGTTAAAAAGTGTCTAATTTCGCCTTGAATTTCGGGTAATATGACCGAGGCGAGCGTCATATATGATGGTAAAAATAAAATCTGAAGCGGCAACACTGTCCTTGGTCGATTGTTTTGTAAACAGTTGATGACAGTTGAATCTTGTGGTGTGTGAAAAAAATTGGAAAAAGTTATTTTTATAAAGATCTAGTATGGATAGGTAAGTACAGGTAATAAACAGTTTTTATTTCATAAGATTATGTATTTACAATAGATTTCATAAATAAATTGTCAAATTCGTTCAAACAAAGTCAACTCGATCACACCAACACCGCGCGTCATTTTCGTAATGTTTTCGTACTTGTTCTGTTTAAATATTTTATATAACATACACGTACTAATCATTTAATTAATTACCGTAAATCGATTCGTAAATTCGATTTTAGCAAAATATTGTTGAAATAGAAAAGACTCGAATCAAACTAACAGTTCTAGCAGACAGACTCTGCGTCTTGCTAAAGTGGCCATCTTTTTTCAAATATCAGTCAGTTCAATCAAGAGAAAAGCTACCGTCAACCGTTACTGCTAGGGTACTTTTCTCGTGGTTTACACAAAATTATTTCCAGAAACCTAAGATCCCTTTAAGGACGACCTTCAACGAGCTGTTTATTGGATGAAAAGTATTTAAATATTGCAAATGGGTTGTTATGTTAAAGCAGTCCAGACTATGATTAAATAAGTATTAGAAAGGTACTTAAACTTAATTTTTTCAATATTAGCGGTACTTAGAAGTTAGGTAGGTACCTAAGTAATTATTTTGATAGTATTATAGATAATATCATACGTCTTATTACTTACCTGTATATTTTTACATCTTACTTATTATGTATTTTACCCACATAATTATTTTCTTTTTATGGGTAAAGTAAGTAACTACCTAAGTACGTTTTTCCTCTAAGTTTCTTGCTACTTGTCGGCGATAAATGTTTAAGAATAACCCAGGTAGGGTAGATAAAGTAAACGTATTTCAATCAATTTTCGATGGGAGTAACTGTCAATTATCGAAAGGTTAACAATTAAATTGTTTTGTTTTTTTAACCTTTCACTGGTTTGATTACGAAACGAACTCCATACCAATGAAATACATACCTAACTTATCTTAATTCATTAACCAGACCAGTGCAAACCAAACCAGCGAAAAGTCTAAAAACAAAAAATATTAAAATAAATTAGGTAGTCATTCTGGACTGTATGCAACCCATTGCAAATGCAACCCATTGCAAATGGGTTGCATAAAGTTTTATTTATGCAACCCATTTGCAATATATTTATGGGCCCCTTTAATTTGATAAAAAATACTTTTCATCAATTTATTTATTTAATCGTATGGAATTTAATGCCTTTTTGACTTCAGAGCTTGTTTAGCACCACCCAGGAGACACATGCATGGCTATGGTTAGGTTACTCCTGTGGACTCGCGTGATCATGATCTAAAGCTCGCGCTTTAGATCATGATCGATGTTTAGATCCCACTTTTCATCTATTAAACAGATAGATGAAGGTCATCCCTAAAGGGATCCCGTACTAAGAGGTTTTTTAATGGGATAACTTTTTTTATGTTGATTTTTTTCAAACAAGTTTTTTGTTTGTTGTTGTTTTGTGAGTATACCGGACTCGGGCGTCCGGCTGCAAATGCTACCTTAAAAAAAAGGAGCAGGGTCTCAGTTCGTTGGCATTTTTTTTAAATTGTTTATTACCAGTACCGATTACTCGAAGATGGCTCTTTGGACTGATATTATAATTTTTTAAATTTAAATGTGAGAGCTTGAGTAAGTTTTTTTGGGTAGATAGCCGTTTGTACTTAGAGTAAAAACTGTTTTACCAATTTTTGAAAAAGAATGTAGAACATATTTAAAAAATAAAAATGTTGCTTGCTCACATATTTTGTCAGTTTGAAAAATGAACAGGTTCAATTCCTGGCTTGGGTAATAGCTTTGTCAAAAATCTAATAATGCGGTTTTTGTCAAAATTGGGCACGCAACACCTTTCAGCATTTTTCGGTATCTCTTATATCGCGTGAGGGTGGCGCAGTATACAGTGGTGGTCATATAATTAAGAACGCTGATATAAAAGGAAGATTTTTTCAAACTAAGACGCAAAACTAATTGCATGTATTTTTTTTTATTTCTCTCGGTATCGTAAAACGTTTCCATAATACCACTGTATTTATTGATACACATGATTAGCTTAAAAATAAATAGACAAACTTTTTACACTAATTCTAAACATAGTATTCCTATTTACTGGCTGGTCACGTAATTAAGAACGCTAATAGTGTATACCTTTATTCAAATTTAAATAGAGAACACTCAGTCGATTTGTTACTGTTTGTATAATTTTGGCGCCATGTAGTGCTGGAAAGATTAAAAGTGATTGCTTCTTATGAAAAAACAATGTGAAAAAATAAAAGTTGTGATAAATCTACAAGGGAAGTAATAATAAAACTTCGCCGGAAGAATTGGTCTTATAAAAAGATAGCCGACCATTTGCAATGTTCAAAAACGATGGTTTTCCACGCTGTAAAGCATAATGCTACGTATCAAACTACTTCGAATGTTCCAGTTGTACCTAAACAGAGAAAAACGACTACTCGAGATGACCGAAACATCGTTCGTATGGCAAAACAAAATCCTTTTAAAGGGTCTAATGAGCTGAGAAAAGAATATTTTGGTGAAAACAACCCTTCAGCAATCTCAGCACGCACTATTCGAAGACGTTTGGTAGAAGAAAAATTGCACGGTAGGATAGCAAGAAAGGTACCCATGTTGAAACTTTGCCACAGGCAAGCCCGGCTTGCATTTGCGAGAAAGTATGAAAACTGGACTATGCGACAGTGGAAAAATGTACTTTTTTCTGACGAGACGAAAATAAATAGAGTATGTTCTGATGGAAAACGATATGTACGACGTCCCCCGAATACAGCATTTGACCCTAAGTACACGAAAATTACATTAAAGCACGGTGGTGGAAATGTGAAAATTTGGGGGTGCTTTTCTGGACATGGTGTGGGACCTGTAAAGTTGATAGAAGGTAACATGGATCAGTTCCAATACAAAAATATACTGGAAGAAACAATGTTACCTTATGCTGAAGACGTTCTACCGGTTATTTGGACATTACAGCATGACAATGATCCAAAGCACACTGCACGCACCGTTTAGGAATTCCTTACAGCGCAATCAGTTTCTGTCTTAACTGACAGAACAGACTGGCCAGCTAACAGCCCAGATCTAAACCCAATAGAGAATCTGTGGTTCGAAGTAAAGAAAAAGGTTTCAAATACAAAGTGCGGAAATTTAAGAGCTGTACGACGTTTTTTTAGAAGATTGGAACTCTATTTCTCTTGCGAAATGTCAAAAATTAATAGAGTCAATGCCTCGCCGGTCAAAGAGAATTTAAATACTATGTCGCCGGTGTAAAGCAGTAATTTAAAGCCGTGGATATGCTATTGACTATTAATTTTAGTTAAAAATGTATTAAATTTCTTTTAAAATTTTCCTCACTACATATTATTGTGATTTTTTAAATGTAAGTGTCATACTAAACAATTTCCGGGCAGTTTAATAAATCGTTCTTAATTATTTGTCCAGCTTCAGTACTATTTGAATGTGTTACTTTGGTAAAATATACAAAATGTATAAAAAATAGTTAGCGATTTTATTCTTTATTCCTAAGCTACGTTGCTCTATTCATGTGCGGCTATTTTATAACATAACTAGTTGCTTCTCAGAAGGTACAGATTTCTGTGTATGAGACGATTTAAATAAAAAACTTCTAGAACTTCAAATCGTTCTTAATTATATGACCACAACTGTATGTAACCTATTGTATTATGTATTTCAGACTTGAAATAAACGACGCGAGCCAATCGCCCTTAGGCCAACCGCTCGAAATCCCTCTACACGCCAAGCGGAGGCGTATTTGGCAACGGTAAATAATTCTACTTAGATATTATTGTGGTTGTAATTTAATCATCATCATGTAATTTTTTTTTAATTATCCTTCTAGATCTCCCACTCCGCCTGCGGTGGATCGTCCTCGCCCTCTTCGGAGTCTTCGTGATGAAGACAATACTAACGTGTCCAAGCTTGGTAAGCAGTAGGTGATTTAAGCTTTAGGGCAAAATTTCTGTTCCTACTAGATTTTATACCCACCTATGTTTTTCCACAGGAAGCGAAGACGAAGACTCTGATGAGGATGAAGAGGTGGCGTCTCCGTTTATTATCCCTAGAGTATTTAGGGAGGCTATGGAGACACCAATGGACGATGAACCAGAGGAGAATACAGCGCCCATTGTGCCCGCTGCTGAAGCCGAAATTGTCCCCAAAACGGCGACGGAGCAGCCTTGGGGACTTTATGAATTTGATTGGAGAGCGTTCCCGAATCCTCCGATTTCACCTGAGTCGAGGCGGCAAACGTTTTCTAACAGTAATGTTGGTCCAACAATTCCATGTGTCGACCCGTATGACATTTTCATTGCCATATGGGATCGCCAATTTATGGAGTACATAGCCTCTGAGACAAATAGATATGCCCAGGAGGTGGCGAATCAATTACTCAAAGACCACAAGCTCCATCCCAATAGTCGCATTGGCCAGTGGCAAGATACCACGGCAGACGAACTATACGTGTATTTTGGTGTGGTTATTGCGATGGGGGTTGTAGTAAAGAGTAGATTGGAAGAATACTGGAATGCCACCCCTGACATATTTGTTACTCCCGGTTTTAAGGCACACATGTCATTGAACCGCTTTCTTCTCCTTCAAAAATGTCTTCACTTTAACGACAACAATGATATGTGTGCCCAAAAGCTGGACGCCTCCGAGGCTAAATTATTTAAAATTAAACCGGTGCTGTCACATTTAAGTAGAAAATTTGAGTCACTCTACATACCCAACCGGAACATCGCTCTTGACGAGTCTCTTCTACTGTGGAAAGGTTTGTTAAATATTAACCAACTTATTCCCAACAAAGCTGCTTCGGTGGGGATTAAAACTTATGAAATTTGTGAATCTCAAACTGGTTACTTGTATCGGTTTGAGATTCACACTCATAAAAGATCTCCACCACGGCAGTCGGAAGATCCATTAAATGCATCGACGCCGGCAATTGTATTAAGGTTAACACAAGGCCTTGAGAACAAGGGTTACACCTTGTGGATGGATAATTTTTACAATTCGCCATGTCTCGCTCGAAGGCTCAAGGTTTTGGGTTTTGACTGTGTAGGAACCCTGCGAACCAATCGTATGTTTGTGCCGCAGACCTTGCACAGTCTGACCACAGCCTTGCTGAAACCTGGCGAGATATCTGGTCTTACCTCGGGGGACGTCGATCTTATGGTATGGAGAGATAGAAATAGGGTGGGTATGATCTCTACATACCATGGGAACAGTGTTCAACATCACCATGATTCCACCAAACCCATCCTGATATTGGATTACAATATCATGATGGGTGGGGTGGATAAAAAAGACCAGATGCTCGCCATGTACCCCATCGAGCGGAAACGAACCAAGGTGTGGTACAAAAAATTATTTAGGAGACTTATTAACGTCTCCATATTGAATTCCTTCATCATCCATAAACACAATTCTTCTGCCCCACTCACTCATCGTAATTTCCGTATAAATCTTGTCAAATCACTACTTACTCATCACTCTTCTTCTCCCCCTCTTGCACTTCCTGGAGCCGTACAGAATGTCCACCACCGCTTGGCTGAGTACCCAATGGGGAAACACAATCAACGCCTGCGGCGGGTGTGCGTCGTTTGTAAAAAACGGGTGCAAACATTCTGTAATGGCTGCAAGAAGACTTTATGTATGACCCCCTGTTTCCCAACTTTTCATAAAATGGTATAATTCATGTACGTGTATATTTATATAATATTTATTTATTTTTATGTGTCTTTAATGCACTTAGCACGTGAGTGATTATTTATGTATGTTTTTTGTACCACAACACCCTTATTCGTTTCAAGCACCTGGCGAATCAATGTAATGTAAATGCAATGCAATGTAAATGTAAAATGCGTCCGCTACTAGGTGAAATGCGTCGCACATTTTTTATTTAATTTTTTTGTAAATGATTTCATGTTCAATTTGACAGCACCGGGCGTATCCATACTCTATGTAGCTAGTAGGTACTCTAGATAGTGAAACTGATCGTTTTTTTGTTATTGTTTTCTAGGATGTTATAACGTTTTTGCCGGGCGTGCGGGTCGCCCGAATGTGCCATGTTTTCTTTATTTATATTATTTTATTATCTAGGGAATACACACAGCTAATACTTACTACAAACTAGACATAAAAATGTTATTGTATAATGCTTGGGTATAATCAAAATATTAAATGTAGGTAAGGATATTACAATACAAGTAGGTAAATAAAACATTATGTTGTGGAAATAATTATTTTATTTTTAAATTATCACGATTTGTACAACAAACTGGGAAAAAAAATCCCGCCAAAACTGTTAACTTCACAGTCATAATACAAGGCGGTTGCTGTGGAAAAATATTGTTGTTTTGACTGTTTGTACGCAACAAATTTGGATTGGTTCCAGCTACCATCCTTGGCAACCAATCAGAGATCGAAGTTCAATAATTTTAGTATCGATAGGGTAACTATTTCCACGTTCTATCCATGATGTCCCTTCAGAGTCCATGATCTACCTACACACATCCTATACATGTTTGCTACACGATATTATCGAGCTCTATCTTAATTATTTTCTTAAATTTATAGATAGGTAGGTACCTACCTAGTTATATTGTAAAGGTGGACGTAGATTGATACGCGCCGAACGCGTCGAATTTTTGCCGTCTACGGAAAAAGGTACCGTAAAATAATAGAGATAAGGTATCTACATTTATATTTCCGATGACGTCATCAGAGTCGTCCGCATCGTCAGAGGCGGTCGACTCTGAAATAAATAAATTAATAAATGTATGTACCTTATAACTATTACTATAAGGTACCTTTTTCTGTGGACGGCAAAAATTCGGCGCGCTCGGCGCGTATCAATGTGCGGGCACCATTAGGAGGAAAGATTTGATTGTTTGAGTGAAACTATTGGACAACCGAGCGTGTGTGGGCGTTTGCGAGCATGCATGTACAGTTTTAAAGTTTTTCATCCATTCGTAAACAATGTTTGTAATCTGTTGGCGGCTTCCGGCGACTGGGACCGCAATCAACTGGAACCGCGGTCCCGGTTACCGGATCCATTTATTTAAATATTTTTCTTCCGTCGACTGGGACCACTCGCAAATAAACAAAGAAATTTATTATTCAAGAAAAACAGTAGGTACAGTCAAACGAAAAAATGTTTAAAGTACCTACCTACTTAATAATTGAAGAAAATAAAACTACTTAATTTTAACTTAGGTCTAGGTACTTACTTACTTATTGATAATAAACCCCCCCCCCTGTAACTTCTAAAATAAGAGAATGATGAAACTAAAAAAAGTAGGTATATATGATATTATTATACATTACCATTTTGTCATGCAAACTTAAACCCAAAATTGGTTTGAACGTGATCTGGTAAGTATTTTTTTTATAAGTCATAAACCGTAAACCGCCATTTACCCTTAATTCATGTATTTAACCACTAGCACCATCTATTTTTTTATGACTCCTATTTAACAGACGTGATTTTTATATGATAATGGTACGGAACCCTTCGTGCGCGAGTCCGACTCGCACTTGACCGGTTTTTTGCGCTTGTAATAGTTGATTTTCGGAAAAGCATTTTTACAAATTATTTTTTTATTGTTTACTAGCAACCCGCCCCGGCTTCGCACGGCTGTATTATATCTAAAAACCTCCATCTTTAATCACTCTATCTATTAAAAAAACCGCATCAAAATCCGTTGCGTAGTTTTAAAGATCTAAGCATACAAAGGGACATAGGGACGGCGAAAAGTGACTTTATTTTATACTATGTAGTGATTTGTGAGTGGTCCCAGTTGACGGAAGAAAAATCATAGAAAAATATTTAAATAAATGAATCCGGTAACCGGGACCGCGGTTCCAGTTGATTGCGGTCCCAGTCGCCGGAACCCTCATCTGTTGGTATGTAGAGAAGAGAGTAGAGAAGAAAATGTCGTTCATTTTTGTCTAACAAAAATTCTGATGCGGCGAAAGCCGATAGCAGCAATCCGATTTCAATAATCAACGTAAAGTAACGATGAAGTCTCAACAGGTAGTCTAGAAACTAAATAGGTCATCAGCTGCTGTTTAGCAGGTATTCTGCCTACCTTTGATTTTGTTTGATGATGATGATCATCCCTCATCAAACAAAATAAGTTAAAATCACAATTTTTGAAAATATGAAGTCATCTTCCGTAGTAAGTAGGTACACCTACCTAACCTACGTAGTTGTAAATAAGATACCCACCGGGTTGTAATTGTAACCCGTGGTTATTTGGAAATTACGACCCAGTTTGCACAATGGTCACCATACCAAACGGCCAAACACAGGATTGCGGGTTCAATTCCCGCCTCAGACAAGTAGATATTTGTCTATGGTCTGGGTGTTTCTATGGAGAAAAGTATACAAGTAGTATATTCAGTGTCTAGCACCCATAACATAAGTCTAGTTAGGTACCTACTTAGATGGCGATGTGTGGAATGTCCTGCAATATTTATGTACTTACCTAAATGATAATGCTGCATCAGTCGTGTTCATCAGTAACACTCCAAGTCTGAAGGGTTTTTTCGGACATAGGTAGTTAGGATTCCTACTCATGTGGTATAGGTACCAAACCTACTTCTAACACTGCCGCGCCGCGCCCATGACTTCCCATCTAGGACCTTTCTTACGTATTAAAGGACTTTTAAATTACGTGAGCACCTAGGTAGATAGGTACTTACCTAACATTAATCTATGTACTTACCTAGATAAGTAGATAGATACTTACCTATAACCAAGCTTCACAGCTTGGTTATAGGTAAGTATCTATCTATCTACCAAGTGAATAGTGGATCATGTATGAATAGATATCGTGCGTATACTGACACAAAGTAATATTATGACCAAACATTACGCGGATGTCGGTAAAAAGTATACCTACCCTATTCCGTTGTGATAGAGACCACTTACGAACGACCGAATCTTATTTATTTATCCGTGCTACTGATAATTTGATAAGCATATCTTTTATTCCTGAGCCAGTTCGTTATGTGAATGCAAGTATTTTCGTAGTTTCGGTCGTCCGTACCGATATTTTTAAATGAGTAAATTGTAAAAATAGTGCAAATATGACCAGAGTACGGTTCGAGCATTCGTCGAGCACTTCGTACTACAACACGAATTATCAGTATTCTAACATTCCGAACAAAGAAAATGGTATGTAATAAAATAGTGAAAACAAACGAACAGTAACATAAAGCATAACAGCTGCGCTGTGGAGATACTCCTGTGGCAAATAAACAACATAGATAGATAAACAAGCAAAAAAAGCATCTAGATTTATACCCACCACCCAGGACGTGCAATGTACATCTGTAGGTAGGTACTGAAGGCCCTTTGGGACACAGCAGTAGAGATTTTAACCCCCCACCAATGGCTTCACCCCTACCTACATGTGTCGCGTTTAACCCACGTATAAAGCAATTTTATGTTGAACTAGCGACCCGCTCCGGCTTCGCACGGCTATATTATGCATTTATTATACTTATAACCCTTCCTCTTGAATCACTCTTATCTATTAAAAACCGCATCAAAATCCGTTGCGTAGTTTTACAGATCTAAGCATACATAGGGACAGACAGCGGAAAGTGACTAAATTTGTTTTAGACTATGTATTGTAATGAAGTAACTTAGGTTAGGTAGGTATAGGTACAGTCGGTTGCATAATTGCTGCCCCCGGTAGAGTTCTAAAATTACTATTATTTGATGTTTTCATTCTAATAATTTTTGTTTGCTAGATTGATGAGTTAGAAGACTTTAAACTTCAACTAAAGCAGGTGTCTAGTATCTTGCTTGTGTTGAAAACATTCTTATACCAGCCGTTTTGGAGCTCTACGGTGGGTATGCAATTATGCAGCCGACCGTACCTATTGTATAATATTGTATAAGTATACTTATCTATCTACGCAAGACGTAAAAAATGGATTTTATGTAATAAAACTTGTGCCCAAATACTCAAAAGTTTAGGGGTCCCCTAAATATTTAAGACGCTCCTATCCTATATAAACGACATTTAAACATCAATTTAATCGCCACTTAAGACAGGTGTCGGTAAAATAAATAATTTGTTAATCTTTACTATCTAGCTACATAATAATATTTACGGAATAATATAGGTAAAGTAATACCTACGTATCTCACACTTCAATGCCGCCGAATACGATCAATCATTTTGTGTGTAGCGACCTCAGACTGAATTAGTTAAAAAATATACTTCAGTAGGTAATCAAGAGTGTCTTAAATATCAGTAATAACGTTCAGTAAGTAGGAAAATTAAAATTTACGTACTTAGTGCCTAACGTTGTAAGCGAATATCTTTATGGTATTGCTTATTGTTTTGTGTTGTTACAGATGGAGAAAAAATGCAAGGATCTCGTAGAGTAATAGTGTTCTGCTTTTTAACTACAATACTACCAACAATGCTCATAGTATTGCCTCTGTATTTAAGAAATATCAGATATGCTGATGTATTATACAGAATATCCGACTCAGATGTCATACAAATTCACAAAGGCCAGTCATCAGTGTTCTGCGAAAGACATTCTCTGAAAATGAATTCAACATTTAACGCATTTCAAATGAAAGGTGTGCCCGAATTATCAGAACAAAGGAAACACATCAGATTAAAGAAGTCCATGGCCCTACCTGACGATACCTTAGAATACTGGGGTTTTTACCTGCTAAAAGGTGCGAGTGTGGAGTTAAAAGCGTGCTCACGGTACGAGGGTTCCAAAATACTGGTCGTAAAAGATGATAAAATTCTTAACACCTGCGGAATTTTAGAAGGATTCAAATTAAAAAAAGAGACACATTTTGAAAACAAAGGCAGTGTACTCGTTACTTTAGAAGATCCAAAATTAAAAGCACAGAAACAAACGACCAAGAAGAACGTGACAAAAGAACATTCGATTGATGATGCGGGCGGCAACAAAACACTGAATAGGAATACTAGAAGTATAAAGTTGCATAATCCAAATACTGTACTGGATACAGGAGTTCACCACGGTGGTAACGCTAACAACACGGAGATGGAAGATAGTGATATATCCAGCTTCGAAAACAACTTGTACGAATGTTACCACGACAACATGCTGATGAATGATTTCTTCCCATACTCTATTCAATGCAACAGCACAAACTACCTGGAAAAAACAACGACACTGAAAGTAATACACGATGTTTTGGAAGATGGATATTATTATTACATATTTTATAGTGACAACGATTTTGTGAGTAACGATATTCATGCAATATTCGATATATACAAACCTACTTTCCAGTACGTAAATAATACGAATTCTAAAACATGTATAAACCAAACACATTGCGAATTCAATGTTGGGTTTTTAAGTGGGGAATTGGTAATAGTGGAAGTACCAACAAAAGGTGGTTTACAAAATGAAGAAGACGATGTTTCAATATTGGTATCAGTTTGCCACCCAAGAGTATCAGTCTACATAATATTTCCTATATCAGTTCTCCTACTGATACTAGTTTTTGCATTTTTATGATGTAAGGATAGTTTACATTCCATTGATGATCGTGAAAATGAACATTAACAAAATCAATGTGATATTAGTTTATTAAGTTTATTATAAAATGAAGGATTATGAACCTATTTTTTAAGATTATAATATTATTTCATATCACTGCTCCTAAAACAAGTCACAGCAATTAATTTTTGTCCCTACTTATTTATAAAGCACAAAATTATAATAAGCCAAGAAAGGCGCGCTCGCTGAATGTAGTTTGCATGAGACCACTTGCACTGGTCTGTCTGTTGAATCATGCACACTGCAGCAGCTCCTTATTACTAAATAAAATACTTAAATTTAGTGTTAGACGAGGCTAATTTTATCTCATTATATTATAATTATCTCATGTCATGTTTGGTTATATGTATGTCTAAAAAATGGTTAATATATGTTCTCTACCGAGTTCCTAATGAAGTTACGATTATAGGAACCTTAATTACCAGTTTTGACAAAAGTCAATAAATACTTTGAACAAAATTTATTCCAAAAATAAATAAATCGAAATGAACAAAAAAAACCATGTAGAAAACAATATTTTAAAATTATGTAAAATGCAAATGCAAAAGAAATGTATATGGGAATACAGGATTCTTTAAGGACCTGTCAAAAGAAAGTAATAAATATATTGAGGAAATTTTGATTTATTATTTCCACATAGTTGTGTCCATAGTGCGTTTCACAGGCTGTTGGTAGATCTTCTGCAAAACAAAATTTATATAATTCAGTACAGCAATCTACAGAAATTAAGGTTCCGATCGGGAGTGGAGTGCTACAATAATTTATCATGTATGTCAATAACAATACAAACAAATGAGATATTTAATTATATTTATTTACCGTATTACAAAAAACAGTTACCATATGTACAGCTGGAAAAGTGACATAATACATTGTTTTCTTCTAGCAGTTTTGTGATTGAAATAGCCTCTCCAGAACCCGATGAGTCCTCTCTGCAGTCGATGCTGGAGAGGACTGCGCGGAACGGGGGCCATCCGGCCGGTCAGCCGAGCCGGGCTTACTCCTAACTATGTATATTAAACTTATATCGATACGTCTATTATAGTATAATGTAAACATTAATTAAACTAAAACGAATATCGGTCCAAATAAAATGAGTTCCAATAAAAAAAATTCGGCACAGGTAATCAGGAGACTTTTCCTAATACACACACCTTATAAATATCGCAATAGAACGCAGGACACAAAGTAAAAACTGGAAATTAATGAGGCCTTAGATGAGGTTGGCCACATCGCTGGGCATTTCAGAGATACTTGTATGGTAGAAGTCCTCAATATCCTTGAGGGCGCGTTTGTCAGCTTCCGTGACAAAGTTGATGGCGATTCCCTTACGACCGAAACGGCCACCTCGTCCAATTCTGTCGACAAAAAAAATAATTGATTAAAAAACTGTCAACAAACTACAAAAAAATAGGTAATAAAATGATAATACATAAAGAACCGAAGTACCTGTGAATGTAGTTTTCGCGGTTAGTTGGCAGATCATAGTTGATGACGCACGAGACTTGCTGCACGTCGATACCGCGCGCAAGCAGATCAGTGGTAATCAGGACACGCGAGGAACCAGTACGGAACTGCCGCATGATCACCTCACGCTCGCGCTGATCCATGTCACCGTGCATAGCAGACACAGTAAAGTCGCGCTCGTGCATCGATTCCGTCAGCCAGTCCACCTAAACACAAACAAGTAATTCAATTAAAAAACAGCATGGGCCTCTTTATTTTCTTCCAGGTTGTTCTTATTTGCAGTATGGGATTGGAGATGGATGCAGATAGAGCAGTGTTGGAGATATCTCGACATTCATTACGAAGGTAGTGGGTTCAAATCCCGGTCGTCCATACACTAATAGTTTTTTTCTTTCGAAAAAATTTACGTGTGCTAGTTAATATTGCTCTTAAGTGAACAAAACATTGAGATGAAATTATTGGCTTAGTTGGCTCCAGATGTATTGAAAAGTTCTTTCCTCTGGACTTGGTCGACTAAGCTGAGAGGGTAGTATAGGTACTGAGCAAGCCTCCTTACAAAAAAGGACCTAAATAAAGAGGTCTAATTGTGGAAAACAGTCCTTAGATAAATACAAGTAGAACATGGTAGGTCGTTGACCCCATGTGAGGGTGGATTCAAAAATCACACATCCTAACATAGCTATTTATTTTAACAAATAAAAGTAAATGATTACCTTGCGGCGAGTGTTGCAGAAAATGACAGCCTGAGCAATAGACAGGGTGTCGTACAAATCACAGAGAGTTTCCAGTTTCCATTCCTCGAGCTCAATCGAGATGTAAAATTGTTTAATACCTTCCAGGGTAAGCTGTAATGATATAACAATTGACGAATTATTATTTATTTCCTTATTATAATCAAGTGGCTTATTCTTATCACTATAAAACAAAGTACCTAAACGGATTTTTTCATTAAGCATGAACTCGAAGTTGGTTTATGTGTATAATTTGTTAAGGTAACAATTGGTTGCATACATGCTCTGCTATCCATGCAAATTCAGGGCAAGGTGAGTAATATCTAAAATTAGCTAGTTCCTGATAAATCTCAAGTCTCATAATTCAAATGAATTTGAAACTTGACCTTGTCAAGTGTCAACATTACCCCAAGCAAGTATATCAACCTATTTAAGACCTTTATTAACATTTAGAACATGTTATGTCCAAGGTAGTCATGAAAGAGTAAACTGTTTTTAACAGACTTAAAAAAAGGACATTCTCAATTTGTCGCGTTTTTTTAAATGTATGTTCGCCGATTACTTGAAAATGCCTGGACCGATTTGGGAAATTCTTTTTTAACTAAACTGGATGATATTATTATTAGCCAGTAGAGAGGCCATTACTAAAGTTGAAGTTGAACAGTTTAGTGATAAAAATTTTAGTATAAAAAGCTAAGATATCATGACTCATTAAGTTTCTGCTTATAATTGGAAAATTGATTGCCAAAAAATGAGGAAAAAATAACAAGCTGAAATGGTTAACTTACTTCTTCTTTCTGCACAAGAATGCGCACGGGGTCTCTCATGAAGCATCGAGAAACTTCCAACACATCATCAGGCATGGTAGCAGAGAGTAAAATAACTTGAACATCAGCAGACAACATCTTGAATACATCATGAATTTGATCTTTGAATCTGAAAAATAAACAAGTATTTGATTTAAACTATTTTGTCGATAAGATCTGTCCAGTCTAGGAAATATTTGAGAGTTGATTGCAATTATAAATCCATCCTGAAGGCCAATTCTCATTTCGATTGCATTTCGATCACAAATAATACCCTCAAAGTAGCTCAAAATACCCTTACAAGTTAGCTTTTTGTAAAAAAAAAACTCACTTTGAAGGTATCTTTTGCAATAGAAATGCAATCGGGATGATATTGAAATGTAATTTAAACAATATTATTTACGAGAATAGGCCTTCTGGTGTTTCATTTCAGTGTGTAGGTATGTCAAAAAATAACACTCCCATTTGGCTCCTTAGAAGTCTAGTAAACATAGTTAACTAGCTTTAGTTTTCATTTACAAAATGCTGCCGTCATACTCAGCAGGAAAAAACTTGAGTTTTGAAGATGATAATCGCCTGCAACTCTTCCGGCAGCCTGTAGCCACCTGGAAAGGCTGCTAGCCTTTTGGGAGGACCTGGGATGGTTGGAGTGACAAGTAGGATACTCTCACACGCACAATGGCCCAAATAATGAGGCTAAGTGCAGAAACAGTTCCATAAAACTAAACTACAAGTTGAAGATGATAAATCACAAATAATAAACAGTAGTATGACTCACCCTCTAGACAACATTTCATCAGCTTCATCAAGCACGAACAGCTTGATGGTATTAGCACGCAGCGCTCGACGAGTGATCATGTCGTAGACTCGCCCTGGAGTGCCCACCACAACGTGCACTCCACTCTCCAACTGGCGAATATCCTCACGAACGTTGGTACCACCAATGCACGCATGGCATTTAGCATTCAAGTGATCACCGAGAGCAATAACCACCTACAATTGAAAATCACTTTATTATAATACTATAACAATATATAACTATCACACACATATCTAAGGATATTATCATACCTTCTGAATCTGCTGAGCTAACTCTCTAGTGGGGGCCAAAATCAGAGCTTGGCACTCTCGAATACTAGTATCAATTTGCTGCAGGATTGAAATAGAGAACGTAGCAGTCTTGCCAGTACCGGACTGGGCTTGGGCTATAACGTCGCGCCCTTGAATGCACGGCATAATAGCGCGTTGTTGAATAGCCGACGGCTTCTCGAAACCATAGGCGTAGATTCCTCTTAGCAACTCTTCCTTCAGATTCATGTCATCAAAGCTTTCCACGACTTCGTGCCAGTTGGTGTCCAACGCACCCTCCGGCTCTCCCGGAGGTCCGTCAAAGTTTCCTTGCTCCTTCGATGGCCCATTTTTATCTTCCGGCCAATCTTCTGATCTGAAAATGAAATCAAACATTGTTTAATAAATGCCATACAATCATGATTCAGCAATACATTATCAGAAACCTGCATTTTTCGCAATTTTTGAAGTTCCGAGAGCGTCTACCATAGCCATTTTAGACAAAATTTTGCCCTAACAAAGAAATGTAATGTGTTTATAACAAATGTGTCGTTGCAAAACGAGAAATACGATGTTTGATAGATGCGCTATGATAAGTTAGAAATGACAAAAAAAAACACGTGCAGAAAGGATCTTTTACAAACTCCTACCAGCGCCATGTTGGCAATCGGCTAGAGGCACATCGATGGAAAATTCAGAATTTATATGAAAATACCCATGTTTTAACTATAATACGAGTACCTCGATATTTGCCAATCCTAAAACATGCAATATCTTTCACGGAATTTAGCTTTTATTAGCATATGAACTCAACTTACCTTCTTTCAGGTGAATAGGACATGTTCCAATCGCGGTAGCTGAACGGAAAAGAACTAACAAGGTCAAGTTAACTTGGCAAAAGCTTTTTTAGTGATTTCACTAAATATGATTGTAGAATATACCTGTGCTACTTCTTCAATTTTTATTTAACAAAAAAGAATTTTTAAATTTAATTATAATAAACTTATAGACGTGAAACGCAATAGAGTGGATTATTTCAATAAATTGGGAAATAAATCACAGGAAGTGCGTCACAACTATTTCGCGAGCAATGCGCAGACTAAACTAAAATTCTATACTCTGTGTTTGCCTTGCTTCTATTGTCGCTGGTTCGTGACTGACGCGTTGCTTGAACGTGAGTGGGTCTAAAACAGAGAAAATTTTTACCTGTCTAAAACAGAGAAAATTTTTACTCCTGTCTAAAATAATAATATGAACAACACCCACCCATTTCATGTTCCATTTCATTTCTTTTATTTAGACCCTAAAACAAAGAGATTAAACCTTTGCATAGAGTGGGCTTAATGACAATAATAATTTTGATACGAAAAGGCCTCTAGACACAATCGTAACTTAAAATGCCGCTTTTTGAGAGTCATACTTACCTATCGACAGAGGGCATCACGTTAAACAAATGATGCCTTCACACTAGTTCACACCCAACCTTTAGCGTCTTGGTCGGAGTATACCAAAAACCACTATATTTTCTACGTGATATCTGATAACGTCTATTAAATTGATGAACACCAGCAGCACTCACAAAAAAGTGTGACGTCATCGCGTTCCGCTCACGTTCCATAATAACTAATGTTTCGTAAAATTGTCGTCCGTATTTAATAATAATATCGCTGATCTGGGCTTGTCTTATGGTGACGAGTAACGAATAGAAGACTTACTAATAATAATATCACTCGTCTGGGTTTGTGTTATGGTGACGAGTGATATATAAATCTTCTTTAAAATAGATCTTATATAAAGGGGAAAAAATGATTGTCTGTAAAGTCGGCTTACGAACGATAATTATTATACGTGATAACGTCATAAAAAAACAATGAAAAAATTTATTTTTTTGTTTAAATATTCTTATAAATAGATATTATGTTATTACATATTTTTCTTTTTTTCTTCTTTTTACCTTTTTTTTTCTTTAAGTATATTTTTTTTCCTCTATAAAAGTCTTCCATTGACAATTTAATTTTTTTCCTGTTTCCCTGACAGAGAGCTAAAATTCCGGACTTGTCAGGAAAATTCTCATGGTCTGGTACCTACCCTAGCCTAGGCTTTTTTTTTTTTTTTTGACATGACAACGTCTTATAAATTGGTTTGCCGGGTGACACTTCAAGAAACTGCGTTACGCTCCGCTCACGTTATGCGCTCACAATGAGAGCGAGTGAGAGGCACGCGGGCATGGTTAGCCCGCCTAAGAGCGAGAGAGACAGACATAAAAAGTGAAAGGCACGCGTCCCTTCCACTCGAGCACAGTTGTTGTCACGTAAAACTTTCGCCCGTATACCGACTTTACAGGCAACCAGTTTTTTTTTTTTTTAAGTTGGAGAAATGCGCCTTATGCATCATCCCGCCACTCCCCGGGTGGGGAGTAGCGAGGGTATGTGGGGCTCCCTACTGGCCTGAAGGTAGTGGGCGGCCAGAGGTTTACCCACTAAAACTCCACCGGTTCCTCTCTCGCCGTGATGTCGGGGCTGCGGGAACGGGTGCGATTCGACCGCGGCACCCTAGCCTAAGCCTAGCCCCTTTTGCTACACCCTAACGCTACTTTTAAATAATTCTGATAAATAAGTAGAATTGTGCCAACTTGACGTAAGAACTCCACTGCGGCAGCGTCATACATAGTGTTAGTTAAATTTTGATTTTGACCAAGTTCACAAGGTGTTATCTGAATGTGTCAAGGTTAAGGATTTATCGTGTAATATAGACTATTTATTTGATACCAAAAAACAAACAATCAAAAATAATAATAGATTCTATTGACATGCAAAAAGTGAATAGAAGGTTTGAAATGAACGTCAGTTCAGTCAGTCAAGTCAATTGTCTATGAGTCAAAGACATTTTGATGACTAAAACAGAACTTCCGGTAGTGTCTATGACGTTGCTGCCATTTTGAAACGGCAGTGCTTTTTGTTCGTGTGGAGCGTTTGCTCGTTGTGAAGAGGAGATTGTGATATTCAAGTGTAGTTTTATTTTTAGTTGAACTATTCAAAATGAGCTGGCAAGATTATGTCGATAAACAGTTAATGGCATCCAGATGTGTTACAAAAGCTGCGATTGCCGGACACGATGGAAATGTCTGGGCCAGATCCGAAGGCTTCGAAGTAAGTTTAACGCTAAGTCCCTGCGTGAACAGTGATTAAAATATAATAAATGTTGTGTGTGAAAAGTGAAATTAATTGTGAACTAAAGTGCGTGTTCAATCGATGACGAATTCTTTTATCCGGCAAGTTTGACAAGATGGCGACATGCGGTAGTAGCACCCAAATCGTATTCGAATTTGAGATACATAATCCCACTTCATAACCTCTATACTTCCCACATAATAGATGTTAGAATGTTGCATGTTTTATTAGTCATTAGTATCACTGTTGTGGTATGTTTTACTCTCAAGCGTTTAGTAGCCGGCTTCGAATCGCCGGCCGGTGAATTTTTGTGGGTGGTGATTTAATCATCGACCTTACCGTATGGAGTGGAGTAAAACTACGCACGTAGGTTTATTGGTATCGCCATGTGAAAAGAAACACTTGCGTACCCATCTACGTTTAGGTATCTATCACTTCTAGAAATAGGTATAATAATCCTAGGCAATTTCTGATCAATCAATCTTGCTTGTAAAGTAGGAAAAGAACAAGGTAGAATATCATTAGTGGAAAATCTGGTTAATCTTAACGGCAGCAGCTCCTAGCAGTAACTAAGTTACTGCTTCTAAAATTTGACTTTGTACCTAGGTATGGTATAAAAAACTATAAAAATAATGTTAAAAATGACTAAAATAAAAATGACAAAGAGAATACACATTTGAAGCCCTCTTTAAAAGGAATGTAACTCTATCAGTAGAACTTGATTTGCTCCTTACTTGATCATAAAATTATACTACTTTACTGTTCTAGGCAGAATTGAAATGATTAGCAAAGAACATGAAATATATCATCTAAAAAAAGTACAAAATAACTATTCTTTTGCAAGGTCATAAGGGCTTCGAAGGTCATTCACCTTCTTTTGTACCTACTTGAAATAATATCCAACTGTGATACAAAAACTATAATAAAATAAAAAATTGTTAGAAATTCAATCAAAGACTAGGTGTGAGATTTTCTTGACTGATTTCTGCATTATTCTCCACTACAGGTTTTCAAATCTGTTCTACCATAGTTTGAAGCTTTATTTTGCAATTTAATGTTAGTGACACACTAGTTGAGCCCCACTGTTCTACCTGTCTATATACCGATCCAGTGGGAATATGGAGATAAACCAAGACAACCAGCTATCTACATGTACCAAGTTTCTTTGATGCAAGGTTATCTTCATACACCACCTACTGAAATACAAACTATCACGACTTTAGTTTTAGTATTTAACTAGCAACCTGCTCCGGCTTCGCACGGCTATATTATCCATTTATTATAAACCTTCCTCTTGAATCACTATCTATTAAAATAAACCGCATGAAAATCCGTTGCCTAGTTTTAAAGATTTAAGCATACATAGGGACAGACAGCGGAAAGTGACTTTGTTTTATACTATCTAATGAAGTTTTTACTGACCTCTTTCTACTTGTTACCTAGATCTACACTCCACTTGTTCACATGCACCAAACTCCATTCCCTGATGCCTCAAAAAGCATTGCATAGTTTTTACTTAGAATGCAATCCCTGTGAGAGGTCATTGACTATTTGAAAGATTAACACCCCATTGTTTTTGCGTCGGGGTTAAAAACAAATTGTTGTTACTGTAATTTCATAAATAAATTAATCAATTATCCAAATTCTAGCTGGGTTCTAGGTGTTTAGAATGAATGTATTTTCAAGAAAATTAGTATTTTCCTTTTGTAATTCAATTCATATCAATTGGTCATAACTTTAGGTTGGTCAAGTTCGGGATTGGTCTAATTAGGATGTTCAAATTGCACTAAGTCAATAAAGATTTTTAAATACCATTTTATCCAAACTATTTAGATCCATATTATTAAATGCCTAAGTTTGTCTGAATTTGTATATTACCTTTTTATGCAAGACTACTGTAACAGTTTGCAATCAAATTTGAATGTTCTTACGATAGCTAGAGCCCTGGAATAACATTCTGACTTTATCTTATTACTAGCTTTTACCCGCGACTTCGTCCGCGTATACGTCGAAAGAATGTTAAAATGCAAAATTTGAAGTAGATTGGACTAAGGATAAGGAATGACTTTGTCCCAAACAAACTATGCCTCCGGTTTTCACCCCTTAGGGATTGAATTTCGGAAAATCCTTGTCTATGGATGCTTACGTCATACAAATAACACACCCTCGCAAGTTTCAGGTCTCTATGATCAGCGGTTTAGGCTGTACATTGAGCCGTCAGTCAGACAGGACAAAGCTTTTTATATGTATAGATTCTCACGGAATTTGAACTTACAGGGCAGCTCACACCAATCACAAATGGCATGTAGGTAGGTACAAAGAATAACTAATTGCAAATTCTTTGAATCAAATCACTAAAAGAAATGTGAACAAACTGTACCTAATGTAGGTAGGTACTTACATTCTAAATATATAGTTCGTACAATTTATAGACATAGGTCATGGTAATGATGCGCCAACTTTTCCTAGATCCAGAATTATTTGACGCACCTTGTACCTACTCATTGTTAGGCTATTTTTGCATAACTTGATCTCTGTGGTTTAGCCGTTTTTTTCTGTTTAAGTTATCTATATTATGAGACTTAAAGTTACTGAGTTTATGAGGTTGTAGGGGGTAATCTATTTCTGAAACCAGTGGACAGATTTGGATAAAATTTTGCAAAGAGATAGTTTGGGGGTAGCTTAATGTCATAGGCTATTTCTTATCTCGGAATTCCCACGGCATCGGGACTTATGCAGAAGAACCAGCCCCAGTCAAAGTTTTGCCGATAATTCTTTAACATTGAATAACATGACAGGCTTTCTTATTAGAATAGTAGATGTGATTATTTATGTGGATTATTGATGTTTGATTTCTTCCCGTAGTTGGAGATGAGAGAAACCTAAAGAGTTAAAGTGTCCTAATTTTTTCATGATAGCGCCCCTTATCAACTGATTAAGGCGTAAAATCATCCTCGCGACAAACACACTTACAATGTAGAATAATGACCTTGAACAGAGTCAAATACTATGCAGTGTATGTGCAAACAGAATCATTATCAAAACTAATCTACTAAACGGGCACCTCATTAATCTAATCTCTCTCTCCTCTACCAGGGACATGTACCCTTAATTTATAAACCACTAGCTGATCTGACAGACATTGTTCTGAAATGCCAATAACCAGGTCCAATCGTGAATCTAAACTAAACCCTCCTCCCATCCACTCAAACACACCCAAATCAAAATCGGTCCAGCTGTTTCCGAGTTTTTAAATAAAAGACAATGCATGGTGATTGATTTTATGTATGATTTTAAAACTGTATTGCTGCCTCTGGTCAAACCTCTGGGTTATACCAGGGTACAAGCTATCTAAACCATCGGTTCAGTAATATTTGTTTGAGTTTATTTATCTAATCTTTGAACAATCTACACTAATATTATAAAGAGGAAAGTTTTTTGTTTGTAACAAATTGGGATTTTAATGAATCATTGGAAGTAGCTTATGTTACTTTTTATCCGCACGGGAACAGGACATGCGCCGTATAAATCGCGGACCACTGCTAAATTGTAATAAAGGGTGTAAGGACCGTTTACATGGAAGTCAAAGTCTACATGGAAGCAAATAAATAATCAAGTCTTCGAAAGAGCATAAATGTACTTAAACTATGTCCTTTTGGCCACTTTGTTTATTATACTACCACTAGCAGTGCTCCGCGGTTAGTCCCGATCCCCTGGTAATATCGAAATATAAAATAGCCTATCGCCTTCCTCGACAAATGGACTATGGAACACAAAAATAATTTTCAATTCGAACCAGTAGTTCCTGAGATTAACGTGTTCAAATAAACAAACTCTTCAGCTTCATAATATTAGTATAAATTACTGGACATAAATATTGAATTGTGAGTCTCGCTGTTAGGTGTTTCAATATGCTGATAAGTTCGTAGTATTTTACACATCCAAATAATTAGAATTTGAGTAGACAACGAAAAACTGCGCAAAGCCGCAGACTGCATCGCGCGCCATGTTCGTACTGTACGAATAATAGTTAAGCCACAAGATCGGAACTAACGCGGGTAACGCGGCTAGCTATAATATTAATAGTACCAGTCGTCGAAGTCGAAATCGACTTGGAGGATGATGATAAGAGTTCTAAAATTGTAAGATTCACGGTTTTTACAGTAAAATTAGCTAGTTCTATGGCTATAAACTGCACCTCACACTAAAGATTAGGAAGATCAGTATTATTTATCCCACCCTAATGTTACGTACATTTTACGTTAGTAGTAAACAAATGCATGCAATTTTTACGAATAATCTTCATCAAAAGCGGTACTTTTTGTGAGTAAGGGGCGAATAAACTGATTAGGCCAAACTCGTCGGGTTTTATTTATCTTGTCTCGACAGGAATATACATAAATACTTATAATTATATCCCTCTACTAATATAATTTTTGTTTATTTCCTTTTTATAGTCAAACAGCTTGAATAATTCTAACGTATGTATATAAGTAATACTTATTTCGTGTTAATAAACTACACTTGTTATCACTGTATAACAAGTTGTAGCTGCAATTTTGTTTGCTTAGTCTGTCTTTGATCCCCATGATTGATCGCTTCTACTGATGTGCTGTGCTATTTATTATCTTTAACTGTCTGCCAAGTCAAACCAACAAATACCAACCAATATTTCTTATACCTGCTAGTCTAGGAGCTATATGCTGTTTTGCTATATGATTAAACTAGCTGCGCTCCGCGGTTTCACCCGCGTAACTCCCGATCCCGTGGGAATATCGGGATAAATTAAGATGTAAGCTATCCTATCTTTCAAGTTGGATCAAACTGCACACGGTGTGCAAATTTGATTGAAATCGGTTAAGTACTTTAGGAGTCCATCGCGCACTAACAACGTGACACGTAATTTATATAAATTTGATTAAAAACCAATGAAGAGTGGTTATGCCTCAAACTCTACCTACTTTACGCAACATTTAATAATCTCATAATAGCATAAATTGTACCTTATCAATGGTTTGTCACTTTTTCGATGATGTTAAATGTCACAAGAGCGAAATCAAAATAACTTTTAACTAAAGTTTTATTTAGGAACGTCTTTGAGCGTGGCCGTAAGTGTCAATGTAGTCTAATGTTTTGTAGTGATGTTGCCCTAGAAAAATTTTCTCGCACTTAATGAAATCTTCTAGATTAAACAGGTAGGTAACTGATTATTTTCCTTCACAGTGTGAAACGAAGTAATAAAGAACATGCGTACATTTTAGCACTGAATTAACTGCCAACTTTCGTAGTAGCAATTTGAAATAGGGTTTACAATACCTTCGTCGCTTCAGTATCATTATCATTACATAGTATAAAACAAAGTCACTTTCCGCTGTCTGTCCTTATGTATGCTTAGATCTTTAAAACTACGTAACGGATTTTTTTGCGGTTTTTTCAATAGATAGAGTGATTCAAGAGGAAGGTTTATATGTATAATACATGCATAATAATATCTAAATAATAATAAGATATAAATATAAATAATATTCTAGATAAGAATTCGTCATTGGTTTAATTAAAGTATGTAATTATTTACCTTATAAATTATAAGGATAAATTATCCCTATGAAACTTATTTAATATGAGTGTATTGTCGGTTGTTCTAGACACAGCACATGACCTAGTTATGCTTGTGGTTGCCGAGGTGTTTGACCTTTGAATTAAATACCCTAGGTAGAATTTTCCACGGGTCGATGGCATGAAATATGTTCGGCAATTCGGAGTAGGCACCTATGACATCTCATAGCATTACCATAAGCAGTCTAAAGGTTAACACACGTTACAATTTGATCGGGTCCGACATCCAATTTTGAACAAGTGCGAGTCGGACTTCTAACCTAGGGTTTCGTACCATGTTGTATTTGAGCCCCACTCAACTTTTTTTTCTGTTTTAATTGTTGTTGTTATAGAAATACATCATCTGTAAAAAAAATTACTCTCTAGCTATCACGATTCATGAGATACAACCGGATGATAGATGAACAGACAGACGGACGGAATGATAGTGAAGTCTTAGCAATAGGGTCCCGTTTTCCCCCCTGAGGAACGGTACCCTAGATCGGGCCGATCTAATTGGGACGTGTGCACTAACCTTTCTGTCAGGAATAAAGCATGTACTGGGACTAAAAAGACTAACTTGTAACTTTTGTCAACAGATCTCAAAAGATGAAGTCGCAAAAATAGTAGCAGGTTTTGAGAATGAATCCCTATTGACGAGTGGTGGCGTCACGATAGCAGGCACGCGGTACATCTACCTCAGTGGCACAGACCGTATCATACGCGCTAAACTCGGCAAAGTCGGCGTTCACTGCATGAAAACACAACAAGGTACTGCTATACAATAATTACTACCAAATAAGAACCAAAATCAGTATGTATTTATACGTCAGTAAAATCTGTAGACCGATCCAATGACGTTATACTAATCGATTCTGTCAGTGAAAACACTAAAATGAATTACAGTAGAGCCTCGATAATCCGAACTACCAAAAAATAACCCCTGTTCGGACTCACGGAGCGTTCGGATTATAGTATGTTAAAAAATGCAAGTATATTTTGACAGAATATATAAATAAAATATAATAAATATAAATATTGCAGGACATTCCACACATCGCCATTTAGCCCCAAGCTAAGTAACTAGACTTGTGTTATGGGTGCTAGACAACGGATATACTACATAAATACTTTTTCTTTTGTAAATATATACTTATAATACATAGAAACAACCAGACCACAGACAAATATCTAAGCATAAATTTATTGAGGTTATTATAACATACATATTTAAACAACAGAATACGTTACTTATTCATAAAGTCATCAATTTTAGTTTGGCGGGTTCTATTTATTGACAAAAAAAGGCTTCATCCCTCAAATTACGCAGCATCATCTTTTCGGATTTGAGTTTGTACCTAAGTTTCTCGGCCCAATCCAAACCAAGTCAGCAGTTCGGATTACAGCAGCGTTCGGATTAGCCTGACTATGGATTATCGAGGCTCTACTGTATATTTTATACCTAGTGCCAAAGTGCATCAAAAAAATGAAAAAGCAAATGATTATCTTATTACTTTCAGCAACTTAAAACATAACTTCCTTTTTGTAACAATTAGATTTGGTTGCTCACAAATTTGTCTCCTACAGTTACTGCTAAAGAATATGTTAGTGACATTTTGTTATTTGTTGCAGCCGTCGTAATTTCTCTGTACGAAGAACCCATCCAACCCCAGCAAGCCGCATCCGTAGTGGAGAAGTTAGGAGAGTATTTAATTAACTGTGGTTATTAAAGGTAAGTTTAGTTAAGATCTATACTTATATTATAAAGCTGAAGAGTTTGTTTGAACGCGCTAATCTCAGGAACTACTGGTTCGAATTGAAAAATTCTTTTTGTGTTGGATAGTCCGTCGAAGAAGGCTATAGGCTACTTTTTATCCCAATATTCCTACGTGATCGGGAGTTACGCGGGTGAAACCGCGGGGCGCAGCTAGTTTTTTAATATAACTAAGCGTTAAATTAGTCGTTTCGTGTGACGTTATTTGTAAAACAAAAATTGTTTTATTTACAGATCGAAGCGCGCCGTGATCTAAGAATACTATAAGATAATATTTTTTCCACAGGGAAATAAGTAACTGCATTTTGTATATTCTATAAAGTGATAAGGACCGTTCATTTGTTTTGATATTTGATAAATTATGGCGTCGTCGTCAGTGTCGAAGGCGTTTAGTAACTTCGTGCAGGTACGATTACTTTGCGGATTCTGGACTTTTTTTACGCTCACCGCTTCCCCAAAGTAATTGTTACTGTAATGGTTTAAATTGTATCTTAAATTTTGCTTTCTTTGACCCGCGTAATGAGGCATCATTTGGCTTTGCGTGCAGGTCTCGAAGCGTTATGTATAGAGATTTTTGTTTAGGTATCTCGTCAAGCATCTTGTGACTAAACGTTTACCTCGCGTATACCTACAATATTCAACCCACCCATGACGAAACAGTGACGCAAAGCAATCGGCTCGTGTCTCGAGATCATAATGTATTACACTATACTATACAACGGAACACACACTGCGTCCATCATATTATACACCTACAGATGCTTGATGAGACGGTATGATATCCACGTAATGAAATTACTGTAACAACATTATACAGCATATATATTATATAATTATAAATAAGCATTTGTGTAAGGGCTTGTTACAAAATGAAAGACACTGTAACCCAAGTATTACAATTTTAATTGAAAATCTCTAGTCCCACTGGAACCATCGTGCGAGTAAATATCCGATAGATCAGTGTGAGGAGGGCTTACAACGCGCCCGTCTTAGCAATTGTTGCTATGCTTTCTTTTAATTATGCCGCATTTTGTAATCTTGTGTAGTGAATAAATAATATAATAAACGTTTGCATTCTGTTCTACTATAACTCTTAGCTGCAGAAAATAGAAGCGCTCAATTTTACCCTGTATCCTCAAACAAGGCTTGCAGTAAACGAAGGGTGCATATTGTTTATATTTGATATTACTACTCTAGCTTTGTACATTGTTTCTTATAAGCGATGGGAACTGTGTCTATCTAATAATAAAATGATTTGTATTATATATGTTTGTTTTCGTATTACCTACCCCTAATTCAATGACGACGATGTTGCGAGTTGAAGAGAAATGAAACAGACAAATATTGCTAATGACCATACTTAATTTATTTCATTTTGATAAATCTACAGTAGTATGAGTTAAGTACACTCGAATACAAGGATTGGTATCAAATATTAAACTTGCAGCAATAGCCTATCAAGTGGTTTGGTTCTTTAAACATTAGGACCAATCACCATTGTCGAAAAACATTGGTTTAACAAGAATTGTTTACATCAAAGTTTTTACAGTTTATAATTACTTAGGCATTTACAGGTTATATAAAATCTAGTAAAGATAGATTAGTCACTGAATGCAGAAGTCATTTCAGCAATCGAGTACAAAACAATCTAATAATTGAAGGCATACAAATGAATACAATATTATGCTACTTTTCAAATTATACATTTTGTTATGTTATGCAAAAATGACACTACATTAATGGTTATCTACATTTCTACACATATTTATACGAACGACAAAATATAGTTAGGTATAATAAAATATATAATTCTCAGCTTAGAAATAAATTATGCTTCGTAAATTAACCAAATTAAACTAACATACGGACAATGGACATACATCAGGTAAAAATACGCGCGCAGCTCTTTCAGAATATTATCTTTACTTACATTGCGTTTCCTTAAACGACATGAAGCAAGAGAAAAAAATGTTAACATGATGTAGGATCTTATTTTAATTGGGTACCTACTATACATGCATTCGATCAGTATCAAGATATTATTTTCAATAAATGTTGTATTGTAAACAAACTATTAAAAAAGCTCTAGAAAACTTGGTATAATTTTATACCTATTCAAATTCATCGTTTTTGTCGTGTAAAATTACAATCATTACAATATAAATTGAAAATGTAGGTAATTTAATATGAACAATCGCGCATCAATAAAAAATCTTATTTCTTCAGGGATGTTCTAACGAGTAATGGCGGGATTTTTTCCAAAGGCTTCTGAAGAATCCTTTGCGTTGTTTCTGGCCGGGATGATCCTCCCCTGTTAACAAAAAAAGTACATTTCAGTTGATGTTTTAAAAAAGATTTATGAAAATGTTCGTAAACGAAAGCCTTGTAAAGGCACTTAATTGTATGAGGCAGGAAGATGTCAAGTGTACGCTACGAAGAAGCTACGGTTTAGTATTTGATGCAGCCGCACAGCAGCCCGGTCGATACCAACGTTTATTGTCGCCGCCACCGGATTTGTTCCTAACATCTATCTCCGGATATTAATGCGTAATCCAAAAGCGCAAACGTAGATACACAATGCATTTTTCATTTTGCTGTAACCGCAAGGAGTCAAGTAGACCGTTCGGTGTATTCCTGTTGTCCCCATAGACGCTGTCCCCATTATGGGGATAACGGGAAGTTATAAAATGCCCTTCCCATTGGAACATGGACTGAGTGCGGGGTGGATAACATGGCATATATTATGTTTACAACGGGCCCACATAATGTTATGTTTACAACCTTCGTTGTTTGTAAGTATTTTACGGGTTATACGTGGCTTGTTGCGACGAACCACGAAAAGTGTTCCATACATCTTGTAATAGATGTTGCGAATAAAATTGAGTTGCAACCGACCACGAATCCAACACCACTTTTTCTTCTGTATATAGTAGCCATCGGTTTGTAAAAAGTACTAGGCAATCAGAACTTAGTAGAAGGTATAAATCATACTTATTACGTTATCTCTCTCTTTCTTCAACCTTTATCTCACTCTTTCCTTACAAAATTATCTCGAGCATGATGTAACATTAGATATCAGATCGTTTTTCGTGGAATACCTTCTACTGTGTTCTGATAGCCTAGTACTTACAGATCAATTACTATCAAACAATTAACGAAAAGTTTTTTGTGAAATACCTTCTACTGAGTTCTGATAGCCTAGTACTTACAGACAATACAAACAGTATCGGAAAGTGGTGGTGGTGTGCAACGGTTTGCTATCATACGAATCAGTATACCTCCCACAAAAAAACAGGTTATTCCCTACTTTCAAGTCAATACTGCCATCTGGTGGCGAATAGAGAAAACTATACGCTATGAATCAATAATCTGCCACTGTCAACTGTCAGATTTCTATCAATTACTATTGTCAATTGTTTTTGGCGCGAACTTTAAATCGCGAAACTATTGCTGTCCTGCACACGTAGTCTGTTGCAATCATGGACGTAATATTTATACCTAAGTATAATACGTCCATGGTTGCAATGAACCACGAAAAGTGTTCCCTACGTCACACGATTTATTAGGATGATTGTACTAGGCTATCAGAACTCAGTAGAAGGTATCCCACAAAAAACAATCCGATATGTAATGTGAAATCATGCTCAAAATATTTGAATAATTTTTCCAGCTTCATTATGTAATGCCTTCATTGCATATTTTGTCTACTTTGTCAGCAGACAAAAAGAAAGACAGAGATAAGGAAATAAGTGTGATTTATACCTTATACAGACCAATGACTACTTTATAAAGAAGAAAAAGTGGTGTTGGATTCGTGGTTCGTTGCAACAAGCTACATCTCATTATGAGACGTAGAGAATAACCCGTTAATTTAATACTTACAAACAATACGTAGGTTGTAAACATAACATTATGTTGGCGCCTCACCCGTTCCATATGTTTACTACGGGTGAGGCACCCGTAGTAAACATATGGAACGTGAAAAATTATATTTCACGTTCCATAGTCGGACCACCATCCCGCACTCGTTTCATGTTCCAATGGAAAGGACATTTTATAACTTCACGTGTTCCCCCATGTCGGGAAAGCGTCAATGGGGACAACAGAAATATTTTTTAATCATTTTATTGAGTTCCGCAGTCCCCATTAAGAGTCCCTCGTAATGGGGACAACAGGCATAAGTAAATTTTATATATTTTATTGAGTTCCGCTGTCCCCATTGAATGGGGACAGAGTCAATGGGGACAACAGGCATTCACCGACCGTTCTTCAACGGTAGGTTTTCACGTCACTGCATCCGAACCGTCCGAACCTAATTAAGTGCACTTTTTGCTCAGAAATTAGAGAGCGACATGAATTAATTTTGAGTTTACCAGACCGTGGAAAAATTTCGTTTCAAAATTGGATTTTATTGCAAATTTAATCAGAATTAAGTCATTAATATTATCCGAGCAATTGTTAAACTGTATTCGTGTTGTTTATTGATGTATTTCTGCCAGTAGAGTAAGGATAGATCGTTAGTAGGGCATCTAAAAATAAATGAGTGAAGGTAGGTATGTTTCCAGCACTACGCGGCCCAAATGCCATGCACGCTGACCAAAATAGTCGTGAATCGCGGGCATATGAGATTCTCTCGACATCTGACTCCTCTATCGCGTAGTATAGTGAAATATTAATACATAAACAGATTTAAGATAAAACCACATTGAAGTTTAATTATATTCATTCAGATTTAGAATAATGTTATTTTTAAGTCTAGTTAGCTTCTAAAGGTGCACCTACAATAGTAAATAAAATACGTTTTAAAAAAATTAAAATAGTCAAAGCTACTCGTGAACAGAATTATAAATCTATTTTTAACTAGAGTGGAGGTCTGACGAGTCATCACGAGTCTGAAGTTCATTGGCTAGATTCCCCGCAAAGATTTTTGTACCTATTACTATTACTTAACGTAGCGGCGATTTACTAGTTTACCTAATCTAAGATTTCCAGTAGAGTACCTAGGTAATTGATGTTATCGAATGCTTATACAACTTAAAACGTAGAATTAAGAAGAGTTTAGCTATCTAGTTTAGCTGACTCAAAATAATTCTTTGACTCAACTTTAGGCTTCGAGTAGGACTGGAAGTGACAAATTTTCTTAGAAACATTTGAATATTATGAAAAGCAAAATAGTCTGCCACAATCATGCCACAACAAAAGTTTGAGTGAATCAAATATCAATGAGTCACGCGAGGCTATCTAAACTCTTACAAGTGTGCGCTTATCGGGTGTTTGTTTATCGCATATTAAAACGATTCGGGTCACGAAAATCGAGATTTGTGATGTGCAAAGGGGTGACGTGGGTTTCGTAGGAGGGAAGAGGGCTGGGTTTAGGGGTCGTCGACACGTGGGTGAAGGACAGCGAGGTCGGTGCGTTTTCACAATGGGCTGACGCGGCACGGCGCGGGCAGCAGCCGGCGCGCGGGTGGCGGGTGGTGCCGGCGCGCGGTGTCGACCCTCACGAGTATTGATCGCAGCTTCACAGCTTCCCGTTTTTGGCCCACAGTATTCTGTTCTGTCTGTTTCGTCATCTCAATGCTCTCTCTTTCTCTGATTTCAAAGGTTAAAAAATGGACAAGGAATAATAATTGGTTATCGATCTTTTGTGTTTAGTTAACATAAGTATAATGTAGGATATTTTAAAATTGATAAACTCAACTGCACTGTTTGCAAATCTTGTAATGTGAGTTGACCGCAGACACCGCGAAAGTCTGAATGCATTTTGTATCCACAAGTCCACAAAGAGCAATACGATAGCCCTCTTATAATAAATATATTAATTTTGATTTACTTTTAAGGTTAACGTTCGCAATGACTGATGTTCCTATATTGCAACAATACATTTGACCTGTTATCACCATTCTAGGTACACGACACTCGACATTGTTTACCAGCATATTATAATAAACAATATTATTATTTCGTTAGGTATACGAATTAAATGGTAAAAAACAAGATAGTAACAGGCAAAGTATCGCATAAATGTACCAAACGAAGATGATTTTATAAATCAAAAGCAATTTTAGTTTCATGATTATAACTCGAATGCACTAATTAGCAATGAGAGGGGAACGAATCCGCGTAGTAACTCTATTTTACCGTTGTGCAAATTGTAAAGCTAATTGGCTTTAAAAATATGTTGGTATCTGTCCGCCTATTTAAAAATAATAATTTGTGCATCTGTGTCTGATGAAATCGTGTAGGATACAGTGAGTTTTGTCCACTTTCTCGCAGTAACGGACCAGTCTGACTGGGTGAGATCCGACGACGACGATTCTTGTTGGCACACTTGACGACTAGCTATGCGATCGATCGTGTTCGATTAACTTGCTAGCTCTTCTGAATTATATGTCGAAGTCGTAGAAATCCTTGTAACCACTGAACGAACATCAGACTTTACCTCATGTTCAATATATCGAGGAGTCGCGTCAAGACTCGTGATCTTTAAAACTAAATTTAATTTAACGGTCTAATACTGCTTTCTACCGATTTAGTACTTGACACTTATATTATGCTAGACACAACACCTATCAATATCTAAAAGTGCCTTTATGGGCACATTCCATTAAGATAAAGATCTCTTATATAAATATAAGGAAGGACCTAAAGGCACTCGTTGAATTAACAAGTTGAACGATCTATCGAGAACGATGAAGTGCAAAAAAGGTTTGCCGAATGTTTTCGTATCGCCATTTTGCTTTTATAGACAAAATTAATTATTGTAGACAAACTTTAGGTATGTTCGTGTCGCGAGTTCGTTCAGTGACCTCTACCAAATATTTCATATGGGCTTCTGTCTGGCTCTTATTAAATATCAGTAGGTATATCTTTGTATGCTTGCTACATATATGTAAGTAGTGCTTATTACGCTAAAAACTGACTGTACCGTAGGTACGTGATCAAATGATAAGATAGGCTTGGAGAGGCGGGTTTTCTTGTAAGTACCTATCCACTTTCGTTGGTAGGTTTTGGGTTTCAGATTAGATATTTAATCTAAAGGTCGGTTTAAGTTTAGTAAGTAGGTATACTTATTATTTTCCATCCAAAATTAGCACTAGATAAGTAACCAACCCATTAGGACCATACAGATCCTGGCAATCTAATTATCTGACCTAGGTAAGTACTTAGGAACCGAACAAATACGAAACACATTTCTTCAGATTTTGACCTAAAATCTAAATTGACTTTCTTCCTTTCTGACATCTACCGCCTAAATCCTTCAAATCCGTTGAAAATATTTAAAAAAAAAACAACTGGAGTTAAGAATCTGGAGAGTGTTATCTAAACGGCTGTATTTATGTATTCTAGTTGTTATGTTAAATACTGGAACTGATCCAAATTGTGCAAATGACGAGATACATATTTACAACCAGCCACAACTACAACGCTAGGAATAAGCATGAAATTCGATACTTGGATATCTTAGTTTATTATTGTAATATTAATTATAATTTAATAGATATTCATAAAATAAGTCTAAGTACACTAAAGAAGAAAGATTTTGTTTAGTTTGTTTGGAATAGACTCCGAATCTACTGGACTGATTTTGATGAAGCTCGGTATCATCATATCAGCCCATACACGTCCACTGCTGGATATAGACCTCCCCCATACGACAGACGCCACAAACAGCGGTCCTGTGCCGCCTCCATCCACCGAGTACCCGCGACCGCCACAATGTCGTCAGTCCACCGGGCACCTGGTCTCCCAACACTCCGTTTCTCGTTGCTCTTGGTACGACTCGAACTCGGGTTGATTATACATTAATTCATTAGGAGCAACATATACTTTTCATCCCGATATACTCACAGGATCGAGACTAGCGCGAGTAACACCGCGAGGCGCTGCTAGTAGAATAATTGATCGTATCAAGTCTAGGTTAACATAAAAGATTTCCTGCGAAACGCCATTGCAATATCAGTGTTATCTTGCAGTATGTTTATTACAATGATTAATGAATATTATAATAAATGGTTCGTTATCGCTATGCCCTTGTATGATACCTACCTACAATGTTGTTTTGTCAGCTATTTTCGGGTTTAATAAAGTCCAGACAAAATATGCTGAGTCCAGTTGAAAAATATAGAGTTGATTGCATAAGAATATCAAACGAACTTCTTTGAAATGAAGTTCGATAAAAACAATTATCTTGACGATATAATTATGATTTATCATTTCAAAGGCGAATTAAAATTGGTTAGGCAGATAGGTAATTTATGTTTTGTTGAAAAAATTTACTACACCCTAAAAAAACCCACAGTTATCTTAGTAGTAATTACTTAAAAACATGAGTCAGGTCTATTATGGAATACCATTACTTGTCGCAACGGTTACCACACCATCGATTAGTCGTTCACTTTAATGTAGAAAGGTGACTGCCACTGAATATGACGTCATTTTGACCATTAACCATCACCCATACGACCAACAAACTCTCAACATACGTGTGGTGTTACGTAATAGCTTTTTAAGTTTTTTTAAAACATTGTTCAGAGTTCTCTTAACTCTATTTTAAGTAGTACCTACATGAGAAGCTCTACTTTCAGATTATGTCTAAAAGGATTTCAAACAATCACGACAAATAAATACATTTTAGACACAAAAATGTATTTATTTGTTGTGATTAATGTCTAAGCATATCCTCACAGCCCACAAGCACAAATTCGTAATTTATTTGTGCTAATTATTTAAAATCATTTCAGGAATAATCTGAAAGCTACCTCCAAATTTTTATGTATGTAGGTAGGTATCTTCATTAGGTTGATATTTAAAGACAATGTCTTCTAAAACAGTATGCGTTATAATTAAATTACAGTTGATGAGTGAGTCTTCAGTGAAAGACAGATTTGTTTTCGGTTAAGTTTCTCTGCGGGAGGTTGTATGACTAATTTTAATGTACACAATTATTAAGAAGTGGGTAGCGTTATTGTTCTCACTAAGTGTTGTAGTTAGAAAACGAGATATGATGGTGAGTAGGCAGGCAAAAGACGGATGTGCATTATCTACTTTTGTCCCATTGATATGTCACGTCTAATGTCAGCCACTCGCTGACTGTTCCAACATTGCATTATCATATCAGCTGTGGTGGATGCCTTTGTTTAACTGAATAATGTAAATAATATGTAGCTTAACATGTTTGGAACTAATGGTTTGATAATATTTACTAAATGCTATGACATTGAACGGTAGTTATGGAAAATCTGGTAGGTATTGTAAGTAGGCATCGTACGTAATATGATACTGACTAGTGGTATTAAATGTGGTAAATTGTGATAGATACTGTTGAGTAGTTATTACTGGCATAAGTAATAGTTGTCTCATTTTCTGTTGTTAGTAATATTAATTTAAAGTAGGTACCTAGGTATACATATTCATTTAAAAAGAGTATGAATCTATACTAATATTATAAAGCTGAAGAGTTTGTTTGTTTGAACGCGCTAATCTCAGGAACTACTGGTTAGAATTGGAAAATTCTTTTTGTGTTGGATAGTCCATTTATCGCGGAAGGCTTTAGGCTTTTTCTTTGATATTTCCACGGTATCTTACGCGGGTGAAACCGCGGGGCGCAGCTAGTTATATTCTACAGATTTCGTTCAAATTCTTTAACGCGACGAAAACAGTCGAATATAATGTTGTAAGTGAAATATTTAGGGGAGTTTCCGCAAAAATGCGGTAGGACGGGGGTGGATGTCGGTGTGTCGCCCCTGCAGAGCGGGGAGCGGATCGCGGGGCTGCGCGGCGGGCGACACCCGGCCTACCATGTGCGCACCCCCTTCGAATACCCTCGCATACACGCGCCGCAGCTGGAGCCCCTCTTCCCGATTCTAAATACTAATAATAAGCGTCCATTCAGCCCTTAATACGTCATTATGTCTGAGCATAGCAACCTCGAGTTTTCGAAAGTGAATCTGATTTGAGCAGGGTGCTTCGACTCGGCGGTAATCTTTATCTGTAATAGGCATTTTGTAAGATAATAGTTACTAACCGTTTGCGGAACGGGCCGCTGGTGATGTGGCTTCCTTGTTTCGAGAATTTTCTTTCTCCTTCCCGTTGTTCCCTGTAACAAAGACAGAAGTTATAGGTAATGGTGAAATTATACAAATAGTGTGCTACTAAACTTGCTTTGTCAATTTATTATCAATTATATTTATCGGTTCTATTAGTAAGTAGAGGTACTAAAAATTGATGACAAAGGTCGTTTAGTTAGACATAAAATAGACTAAACACATACCTACCAACCACGATAGGTAGGTAGGTACTATGTAAATGTCATTCCTCATTATCCTTGTAGGTACTAAAAATATAGGGTAAACATATTTCCTTAAACATAAATAATGTTTATTTTAATGTTCATAACTAATATAAATGAGTGCAACGATTACAAGTTAAAATAGTGACTTTAAAATTTATCTGATGTCATTCAAAATTTGCTGATAAAGTCACAACGTCAAATTGGTACTTTATTATGTAGACTTACTCACTTATACGTAATCTTAATAAACTGATATCAACTTCATATCATAATCCATAAAGATACCTGCAAGTGAATAAGTAAAAATTATATTAAAAGTATTGCATATCATGACGCAAAACGTAATAACGTGTTGATATAAAATGTATTGGAACGTTCAAGTTTTAAGAGGAAAGGGTACCGGGCGATCTCTCCATACAAACGTAGTCGACTGTTTCCTTCCTGGATAATGACACTAGAACGAATATTTTTGTCGCATAAAACTTATAACTAACATGACCATTGACCATGCCCCTATGTTTTGTTTGTTTTTTCTTTTTTGTTTTTTTAAATCTTAATTTCTATGATAATTAGAAAATGAAAAAACCAAGACATATGGCAGTTATAGGTTTTATGCAACAAAAATATTTCTGATAGTGTCGTTATCCAGGGAGGAAACAGTCGACTACGTTTGTATGGGGAGAGATTCCGGTACCCTTTCACCTTAATGTTCTGCGTATGGAAGCCGGAAATATCTGGATCTATAATCAGAGATCGGGCGTGGCCGGAGCCGGCATCTGACTGCGATTCCCGGGAGGATCCTGCGTCCACGCGGTCGATCGTCCGACCGGTTTAAAGCGAACGTTCACCCGAGCATCGCTCGTGAATTTACATCCACTTTCCTCTACCTACATTGTTAGGTACTGCAAACGACAACCTAGCCGCAGATAACCCGCCAACTAACGCAACTAACGAGCTTATCTTGATTTCTACTGCAGCTTTTCGTAACACAATGTTTTCCATAAACCTCATTATGAAATGCTGTTGAATAAATAGGAATAAACTCGCCTATTATTATTGGTAGAGCTGTTTTTAGGGTTCCGTACCCAAAGGATTATTAATAATACTCCACTGTCTGTCTGTCACCACACCAGGCTGTATTTCATGAACCGTGATAGCTAGACAGTTAAAATTTTCCCAGATGATGTACCTATTTCTGTTGCCGCTATAACAACTTAAAACAGAATATGATCGTACGGAACTCTTCGTGCGCGAGTCCGACTCGCACTTGGCCGGTTTTTTGTATAGAGAAATGTATAGTTCTCGTTTACCTAATCCTAATTTGCTGGACCATTCAATATGCGTTGATGCTTTGCAGTAAGTGAGGTAAGTAAAAGGCGTGTTGAGTGTTGAGGTTATATTTTAAACGTGTTGCATCAAACAGTCAAGTTGCGGAGTCGGACGAAGTGACCTTGGCAGTGGCGTTGACTCTGGCCTTAAATCGCAACCAACCGTCGTGTTCGCGCCATAGATCCTGCACACATGACTGTCCGTTTGCCATCTGCGAACTGTACCTAAGTATAATACGAATTTAATTCGAAATCAGATGAACAATGTTGACATCTTATTGCCAGTTCTAGGAAAATTATACGTGCTCTTGATAAATCTCACCGCTATCAATTTGAAAATAGATAATGTAGGTACTTAAAATAATATGCTTGCTCCGAATGTTATTCTACGCCATCGCCAATAATATGCTTTATCTGTCGTAGAGTATGGTAGTTTGGTTCGAACTCACCATACCCCTGGTGGGTTCGTCCGTCATGGTAGCTACCTACTATATCAGGATGTATCTAAAATACATCAAGGGACCTTGTAGTTACACAATAAACAAGTGTTGTAGTTGCTAAAACTTAGATCACAAAAATAAACTGAGTACTAACGTACTTAATAATTTCATGGATATTACAGTTACTTGAGGATTTTCCTCTTTGTTTTTGTAAGTTACTTACGTTACGTTTGTTTTTTGTACTTTGAAAAGTAATTTCCGTGAAATTCGACGATGTAGATAAATTACAAAAATAATTTCTTTGAAACGTCTCTATTAATCATTGATAATTTCGTTATTATTTAATGATATATGACTAAAAAGTTGCCAGAACAAGGGAAAATGTGTTTTTTTATTATGATGGGCGTGGCATGATAATAAAGTTTAAAATGCTAAAATCGCCAAATAGTTGTACAAATATTTGTGTCACATTGACCTGCCTACACATCATTTTGTACAATTTAGTATTTGTAGAAGTTTTGTGTTGTGTCTATTTATTTTTATACTTATTTTTTTTAAACTTTTGTTTTAGGTTAGTGCTTTTATGTTTGTTTTATGTTCTTTGTTTCTTTCTTTTTAGAACCGTAGGCAAAATGTATATAATAACACCTAAGAAAACAGATGTTGGAAACTTAGCAAAGCAGAATTCTCAATAGGTATTATATGTACAGGTGTAATAGGTACCTTTACCTACATACGATACGTGGTAAATAATGTGGGTGATGGCCGACTGCTCCGTCTACTGCATACGTTTCTTGTGCCAGTTTAAAAATGATAATTACTCACTCATGTAGGTGTCTTAACTCGCGCACCTACTTATTTGTACAGAAGACAAGATAATTTTCCTTCGTTTGTAAAGTAGAAACAGCTGAACGTGGTTCACAGTTATGATCAGAAGTAGTTAATTTTTTATCAGCAGTAGGTAACATTTGATTCTGGACCAAATAATTTCCTTCATTTGTAAAGTAGAAACAGCTGAGCGTGGTCTGCAGTTATGATCAGAAGTAGGTCATTTTTCATCTGCAGTATCAAGATTTGCTTCTGGACCAAATAATTTCCTTCGTTTGTAAAGTATAAACATCTGAGCGTGGTCTACAGTTATGATCAGAAGAAGGTCATTTTTCATCTGCAGTAGGTAAACTTCAACTTTAACGTTTTAACTTCAACTTCATCAAGATTTGATTCTGGACCAATGCCATGATCAAAATTGGGTAGGTAATTTAGAATCTACAGTCTACAGTGACTCAAGAATCAAGATCCTTGGTTCTGGCTCACAGTTATACATATAATCATATGATCAGAATTAAGTTATTTTCTATAGTCACTCAAGAATCGAGATCCTTGTTTCTGGTCCACAGCTATGATCAAAATTGGGTTGATAATTTGGAATCCACAATCTACCTGACCCTAGAATTAAGATCCGTGATTATGGCCCACAATTTTACATATAAATGATCAGAATTAGGTAATTTTCTATAGTGACTCAGGAATCGAGATCCTTGTTTCTGGTCCACAGCTATGATCAAAATTGGGTATAAAGGTAATTTAGAATCTACAGTCTACAGTGACTCAAGAATAAAGTTCCTTGATTCTGGCTAACAATTATAATCAGAAATAAGTAATTCTGCATTTACAGTCTAATAAACTGTGACAAGATAAGTACTTGACTGTGGCCCGCAATTTTGTTATGATCTAAATAACTTAGGTAATTTTGCATCTACAGTAACAGTGATTTCATTATGTTTTAAATTAACGTCTTCTAAAATTGAGATCATCAAGGAGTTTAAATATTATTATTTTAAAAGACGATGCGAATCAACCAGACATTACTTATTCTACCTATTGTTTTATCCTTGGTAATCTGCAAGATTATACGCGATTTGTCACAAAGGAGTAATCACGCCTTAAGTCGAGCGTGGCGCCTTGCCATACTGGATTACATCGAGGTCGTTTCATGTATTATACTACCGTTTCATACTAAAGGATAACCGCTAAGGTTAAGCTTGTAAAGTCAGGCACAACTGTTTTAAAATAAAATAATATTAAACAAAACGACAGGTATTAGAGTTATTCAGACCCACAAAATTACAATTTGTAATAAAAAATTGGTATATAGTTACTTAATATATACGAAGAATTTTTCCGTTTCTCTTTCGATCGAAATGATAAAATTTTCACGTAATAAAACATCTGCCGGATGAAGTGAAATCGTGTAAAAGGCTAAATTAGAACACTTTCGCTAACCACTTTACAAAACTTGACGCATTATTTTGAAATGAATATCATTGACCTTTCTAAGTTTTATTTCGTAGCCAAAGATGAAACGCTTTTTTGATGGGTAAAATACCTAATTACTAAGACTGAAATATTTGTTCTTCTTCCTCACCTTTTCCCACTATTATTCTTATTCTTTTCTTACTTTGTCGGCACAACATGGCTAAAATAAATACTTACTTAATATTTAATCATTCGAAATTCTAATTTTGTGTTTTTAGCAAATTATCTTTATTTTTGTACTTTTAAACTTTGATTTGTTTCGATAACAGTTTAGTCCTGCCAGTAAATCGCTACCCACACTTCTAACGCTGTGCTGTAAGTATAAAGTTTTCAAAATCAAATAAAAATTAAATTAAATATCCCTGGTTATCTAACAAACAATGCGACTGTACATTACTATTTAAGTAAGCCATATGGCGTTGTTGGTTGTTGATGAAGTCGTATCCATAACAAGGTTTGTAGAGCTTTTAGGGTGACTACAAAGGTCGAGTGTGAAGTTGATGTTCCTACATGATTGTATAGATAACCATTATTATGGAATATTCGGCTTCATCGTAGCGTATTCTTGTAGGTAACTAGTAGATACATATATATTATACTAGCTGTTGCCCACGACTTCGTACGCGTGGTGGTTTTGTTTTATGTACCAAAACCTTCCTCTTGAATCACTCTATTTATTAAAAAAACCCGCATCAAAATCCGTTGCGTAGTTTTCAAGATCTAAGCATAAATACATAGGGACAGATAGCGGAAAGCGACTTTGTTTTATACTATGTAGTGAAGTAGGTAAGTTTATACTTTGGTTTCAAAATTACTAGTTTTAGCTTCGAGTGACCAAAGGGCTGGCTTTTTCCTCGGACTGTGGATAAGCATCGCCATCCCTCGTTGTTAGAAACGCAGCCAGCCTTTTGAGCACACTTCCTAGGGACTATCATTTTATTTTTTTTTATTTTTAATTTATTTAATTAACCTATGTTGTCCCACTGCAGGGCAAAGGTCTCCCTCATCCGTTTCCAAGTCTGTCGGTCCTGGGCTATATTGGACCGGTCTTCATATTTGAACTTTTAATTTTTATTAAATACCTACTTACGTAGTTTATTTAGTTAATTTAAGTTTTGATTATTTAATTGTTGCTCTTTGATAGGTATAAAAAGAGTTGACATTGCGCATTGCCAAGAGATTTCAGCTTAAAATTAGTTCGATGAAGACACATTTTTAAAAGCTTTAAGTGTTGAACAATGACTGGGTTTGGTTTTATAAATATACATAAGGAAGGTCCAAGAACCTCGTCTGCTCTTTGTGTAGCGTAAATAAACGCAATCTCGTCGTGTGTCAAGTCTTTATTTTAAACGGTAATGAGTGATCAAAGTCACTTTATAATGTTATTTAAACGGCTATACATTAAACGAGGTTTAAGGATAGTTCGAGAAGTGGATTTAAACCTTAGATTTAGACACAGATTTACTCGTGAACTATAGTCTAAACTCTAAACACTATCTTTAGTTCCCTATATAATCCATAGGGGATTATCTATGGAACTATAGTCTACTAAACACTATCCTGATAGATTATCAAGGGATAGTGTTTAAAGTATGGTTCACGAGTAAATCTGTGTCTAAATCTAAGGTTTAAATCCACATCTCGGACTATTTTTAAACATCGTTTTGGAATATGGGGAATACGTTTTACGATAAAATTGTAAGTACCTATGTCGAAATTTACAACAACTTTTTATGGCCAGAGGTGACATTTTTTTAAAGAATTTATTTTTTGTGTGGTCTTCAATCCACGTATTTTATAACATACATACTTACATTTTTTTAGTTTACTATTCTTATAAATATTTTTCTTTTTATTTGATACTTAATAATATTTAGGAACCGTAGATGGCGGAAACCTGTCTTTGTTTATTTTAGATAAAATTCAATAGCTATTTCGACTCAGAAATAACAGGTTTCATTATAATCTTGCGAAGCGTCATTGTAGCGTGTTGAATTACAATACCTTTGAAAACTGCTAGAGCTAAAATCGCGAAAATATTTCGCAGTCTCACAAGATGTCCTACACTGTGAGTGTTTGTTAAATGGTTATAGAGGTTGATATTTAAAGGTAGCTTGATATTGGTGTGGTGTCGTTGTTCGCATGCGCAGCCTCGTACCACCACAGACAGGATATCGACTCGTCCTGCGCCGCAGGAGGATACCGGGGCCGTTGCCATTCCCGTAACGCACATTGTTATGGATTTCATTTTATTCCCTTTTCATCACTACATAGTTTAAAACAAAGTCGTTTACCGCTGTCTGTCCCTATATATGCTTATATATTTAAAACTACGCAACGGATATTGTTAATACGGTTTTTTTAATACATAGAGTGATTCAAGAGGAAGGTTTAAATGTATAATACATGCATAATATAGCCGTGCGAAGCTGGGGCGGGTCGTAGCTAGTATTTATATAAAACTGGTTGAGGATTGTATTAATACGATTATTTATTCTGGAATATGCTCGAATACTTTTAAATTATACACGTAAGAAATCAAATTGAGGGTTTTGCTTGATCAATGGCAGGTAGTGTTAAAAGCTTGCTAGAATTTTAATGAGAGTTAAGAACTTTATAAACAATTCCTTGAGACTACAAATGGATTCACGTCACGAGACGTGTGCAAATAGGGATGTTCAATATTTAAAAATATTAATCCGGCAACCGGGACCGCGGTTCCAGTGGGTTGCGGTCCCAGTCGCCGGAAGCCTCGTTCAGAAGCCCAAATCCAAATGCACCCAACAACACAACAACGACAATCATTATACAAAGTAATCGCATGAATCTGATAAACTTTTAATCAATAAAAAGCATGCTCAGTAATGCTCACGTCTCGTGAAATCATCTGTAAGCACTTATTTGAGTTTTAACAAAACAATCTTTGTAATTTTCAATGTTTAACAAAATTCAGTTTAGTCTGCATTATTCTAACGATGGACGCAATGGATATTTTTACTTTTACTGTTTTATTATAGTTCGTGACTGAAATAGCTCGGTTGGCATACGTTCTCTGGTAAGGTTCAGATCGAACCGTAGGTACATGTGTAGGTATAGGTACCTACCTACTGTTACCCATAGTCAGTGGTTATAAATACTCATTGATTAAACTGGGGAGCACGTGGGCCTCAAGGTTGAGGCGAAGGTGACAGCCAATTGAGATTCAACAGATATTACTAACTGTAGGAAACTATAAAGAACTACTTAGGTATGTACCTGAGTACTAATTGACGCCGATAAATGATGGATGATTTATTTATGACAAAGCTTTATACATTTGTAAAACTTAAAGATTAGTCAGACAACCAATAGCGAGCATATAACGTATCTGTCCTTTAACACATCAAGCTTGGTTTCATTTAGATAAATAAAAAATAAAAAAAACATTCCACACATAGCTATCTAGCCCCAAGCTAAGTAACTAGACTTGTGTTATTGGGTGCTGGACAACGGATATACTTTTCTTTTGTAAATACATATTTATAATACATAGAAATAACAAGACCACAGACAAATATCTAAGCATAAATAACTATGATAATTTTCATGTTGCCCCAGTAAAAGTAACGGAGTCTTATTGATTCTGTCTGACTAATCGTACAACTAGTTAAATCATCAGTCCCACTCAGACTAATACATAGGTAAACCATTTAAGTTCTTTAAGGACTTAACCTTTATAATTTCCTACTTCAGTAAACAGTTCTGTAGACACTTACTTGAGTGTAAGTCTTCTGTGCAATCAACGCATTATAGGTAGGTAGGTACTTATTTCGCGAAACGGAAATACCTACTTACATTCAACTTTGAAAATGTTTTCTTTAAAATCAAGTTTATAAATTCTATTAAGGTGAAAGGGTACCTGCGCGCTCTCCATACAAACGTAGTCGACTGTTTCCTCCCTGGATAATGACACTAGCACAAATATTTTTGTGCCATTAAACCTATAACTGCCATGACTATGCCCCTATGTTTTGGTTTTTTTCATTTTCTAATTAGCATAGATAATAAAATTTGAAAAATTTAAAAATTAAAAAAAACAAAAAATAGGGTCATGGCAATTATAAGGTTTATGCTCCAAAAATATTTGTTCTAGTGTCATTGTCCAGGGAGAAAACAGTCGACTACGTTTTTAATAGTTTGTATGGAGAAAGCCCCCGGTACCCTTTCCTCTTAAATGGCATAAGTATAGGTAACATAGCAAGGTTCAAAGGTGGTAAAATTCAAAGAAATCAATAGAAGGCGTGACTGAACTTTCACAACTTTTAAACGAAATTATAAAAAAACTAGTAGCGCTCATCGGTTTCACCCGCGCGCGCGTAACTCCCGCTCCCATGGGAATGTCGGGATAAAAAGTAGCCTATAACACTTCCAATTAATCAACGTATTCTCATACCAAGTTCCATCAAAATCAGCCCTGTAATTTCGGAGCCTATTCAAAGCAAACAAAGAAACAATCAAATCTTTCCTTTTTTTTTTAAATATTTGTATCTTAATATATATAAATCTCGTGTCACAATGTTTGTCCTCAATGGACTCCTAAACCACTTAACCGATTATAATAAAATTCGCACACCATGTGCAGTTCGATCCAACTTGAGAGATAGGATAGCTTACATCCCGATATTCCCACGGGATCGGGAGTTACGCGGGTGAAACCGCGGAGGGCAGCTAGTAGAATTATAAATATAGATAGAATCGATACGCTACTGGTCGATAGAGTTTATAATACGTCACGCATAAAAATATTTCATTGGACCGGATATAAATGTATTGTTCAAATAATAACGGATGTGACTTGATTGGCATGCAAAGCGCAGTGTTTAAATGCAGCATTTAAGCACCTACTTGGATAATGTAGGTAAGTGAATAGGTACCTTTTTCATTTCATAGGTATATCTAGGTAGGTACTGACTAAGGAGAAAATAATATCGAACTCTTGTTGTCATCAATTTTATAAGAATGTAGGCCAATTAGGTAGTAGGTAGGTACCCTAGAGTACCTACTCTATCATCATCATTACATAGTATAAAATACAGTGACTTTTCGCCCTATGTCCCTATGTATGCTTAGATCTTAAAAACTACGCAACGGATTTTGATGCGGTTTTTTTTAATAGATAGAGTGATTAAAGAGGAAGGTTTTTAGATGTAATACAGCCGTGCGAAGCCGGGGTGGGTCGCTAGTCTATACTAATAAGAGGAAAGATTTGATTGTTTGTTTGAATTAAATAGGCTCTGAAAGTATAAGACCGATTATGATAAAACTTGGTACGAGGATACATTGATTCATCAGAAGTGTCACTGGCTACTTTTTATGCCAATATTCTTATGGGATCGGGAGTTACGCGGGTGAGATCGCGAGGTGATGCTAGTTGTTAGTATAAAAAATTTAGCCAACAACTGCAAGTGTGCAAAATATCACAGGTTGAGCCGGCACAGTATTAAGATTAGCACTGATATCGGTCCAATATCACAATTTATCAGATAAACTTATCAGTATAGGATACGAGATGATAAACCAGTGCAGCCAAGCCAAAGGAATGGAAACACTGGAAAGTCAGCAGAGATAATTTACCAAAATGAAGGTGATGATTAAAATCATTATAATTATTAACTTCAGATCTAATCGTGAGTTAATTGTGTATGACTCTATTAACTTTCGCTTGTCTATTTAGGTAGTTACATGATATAGCCGACTGTAATTCACGACTTACATAACTGCTTCGTTCGTGGATTTTATGCCATTGCGATCAACAAGTGCATAATACATGTTCTATCTGTTTTCAATGCGGCTCTATTACATCCTCATAAACTCTGAATACATATTACGAGTATTTATACAGATCTACCTATTAATAATCGGGTGGTTAACAAAGAAGCATGGTTATTTTCGTCACTTTTCGTGTTATAGTAGGTCAATTTATTAATATAGAAAGCTCTTTCGACACAAGCGAACTTGCCAGGTGAAGGAAAAGTTGGCCAAAATCCAAGCCAGAAACCAGTTGAAATAAAATATTCGTTTAAATGTAAAGAATTGAAGCCTAAATTCGTAGTAAGTAATCGAGAGTGAAACTACACCGTAATAGTTACTTGTTACGTGGTGTTACAGCCTCTAATTGTGCAGTTGTTGTATTGTATAATTTTAATGATTTCCCTTACTGAAATGAATCTCACGAGATAATATTATAAAGGTTGTATGTAGGGCATCGTCGGCGGAGCGTGTGCGAGACGCAGTCCGCTGCGATCTTGGCCTCGAAGCCTGCTCCGCTGCCTTCTTTGGCGACGACCGGTTTGGCCAGATCACGTTCTTTCTAGTTAACAGTTTACTCTCTACGCCATAGCCAGTATTTGCATTTAGAAGCGCGACAACATGTATGATTTCTCGTCACGGAACCTCCGCCTCCGGGCTTAGTTCAATGCGACATAATCGGGAACACAAATCATCAGGCGACAGCTTTCTTCGAATTCATTATTTATGCAGAGCAATAAATAACAGCCGAGTCAGTCATTATCTGTGCTTTCTCGGTTTTATTAATCATATAATAGTAATGGGTGTATTGGCTCGTCTCTGTCAGGGATGTGAGTCATTGTAGGAGAGTCATGCAGACCCAGGGTGAGAGAGAAGTGAATCACTGCATCGCGACTGGGGCGCATGTTCGCGTCGCGTCAACATCGTGCCCTAGCCTTAGGTACCAATACCTACTTTATTATGCACATATTAATAGCACAGGTAACAGATTCGCCATTGTATGCTATTCACTATTGTGCAGTGCACCCAAACTTTTTAGGTCCCGTCACCGATTGTTAGCACCTCATTGTTACGAGCGTCGTCCATTATATGACGATTCTATTTAGATCCGAAGATTGAAATCAACCGCGTTACCGCGCTTCATTGACTTTTGATAAAACAATTTTATATCAAAAAAGTCGGTTTCAGTGAAAAATGTTACTAATTTTAGGTGAATAAATGTTCTCTATTTAATTAGAACCGTGGACTTTGTTTGATTGTGGCTGGCTTTACTACAATTAACCACAGGAATTTTTCCTTCAATGATAAAGGATATATTTTTAAATATTAGGTTTGTAGTTACTTACTACTATTTTAGATCAAAAAAAGTCGGTTTCAGTGACAAATGTTACTAATTAGTGAATAAAAGTTCTCTATTTAATTAGAACCGTGGACTTTGTTTAATTGTGGCTGGTTAACCACAGGATTTTTTCCTTCAATGATAAAGGATATATTTTTAAATATTAAGTTTGTAGTTACTCTACTACCTACCTTCTTCAGAGTAACTTTGTTTCATTGTGGCTGGCTTTACTACAATTAACCACAGGAATTTTTCCTTCAATGATAAAGGATAAGTATATTTTTAAATATGTTTGTAGTTACTAAGTAGTAAGTACTACCTACCTTCTTCAGAGTAACTTTAGAAATTATAGTTAGGAAGATGGTGAAGAAAGTGCTAAAAATAAGTACTATGTATATTTAACCTAACTATATAGAAGTCTATTGCATTCGAATATTCCATTTATTATTCAGAATGTCAAAGGATCGATTCACGATAAATAATTAGGCAGGATAGGACGGACTACCTATTTATTACCTGAAGAAAGATCGATATTCGTAACAATAGGCTACAAACGTCAATACTTCATTAGTTATTTAAACATAGGTAGCTATTAAAGTTATATTTTATATCTTACTGAAAAACATACCTACCTACTAATTATTAAGGCTAAAGCAGTCGTTACAAAAAATGATTATAAATGCTAGCTAATAATTTGAAATGATATTATATCATTTGAAATATCAAAATGTGTTTCTCGTACATTCAACAACTTTCGGGTGCCTGCCTAGTGAAGAGGGTGGGGTGCGTTGCGTAGAAACGGTAACTTCGATCGAAGTTTGTCTCTACTTTTGATACTACTAACGCCATCTCTTTGCTGTGGTCGGTACTAACGCAGTTTTTCCTCAATGGGGCCATGATGCTGCAGTTTTCCTTTTCATTATAAATACGATATTTTATACTTACTTACCTAATTATATAAAATGTTTTATTTAGTTATTTACCTACTCATCATTAGTCATCCTTAGATAACTATTTATAACAATAAAATGGTAAATGAACCGGAAACTTACACCGATATTCAACAATGTGTAGAAGCAAGTTTTAAAATTTAAATGAGCCCAACGGTTTGGTGATGTCATCACCAGCACCGTATGGACGGGTGCGGTCACACATAGGTACATAGAATCGGTATTAAGGGTACCTAAATAGTACAGGAGGCGCGCGAAATACAAAAAATACATAAAATTCGGTTAGAAATCGGAATGGAACGGAAAGGCGAAATTTTGGAGACTAAAAAATATTATAGTAGGTACTAAAACCTACACTTTACATAAAATTGACTGCTATTCTAGAACCTTTAGTCGCTGTGTACCTAAAACGCAGTCTGCCGAATCGTAACTTACTAACCTACATATAACTACATTAAAATTTTGGAGTTTCAAAACTTGAATTAAGGTTTTAATAGTTGGAAAATGTGAGAGTCGACTCGAGTCCGAGAGTCGCAGTCTACAAAAAAAAACGGAAAAGGTGAAAGGAATCCTTTGAGTCGTTATAGACATAGAGAAGAGACGCATGTTACTAGAAGAGTAATAAGTATGAATGTAGAGAGAGGAAGAGGACGACATAAGAAAAGATGGATGGACTGTGCGAGACAATATATGAGAGAGATGGATGTGAACTATGAGACAGCACGGGTAATAGAGAAGAAAGAAGAAGGTGTACTGCGCTAACCCCAAATAATTTGGGACAAGGGCAGGCAGAAGAAGATTCGCAATTTACGAAAAACTCTACATTTCTAACTGAATTTGAAAACAAATACAATTTCACGCGTATCTGTTATCCATTGCCTTTAATCAATTATGACAACATAACTAATGTTTACTTAAAACGTTTATTGATAGCTAGATAATTGTATATGTAAGCGGCAAACTAGTGTTTCCAAACCTACGTGATCACGCCACACAGCAAATTCATTGCATGGATCGCTAACATTTTTGTTGGTTTTGTTAAAATAGTAGGTAATGCTACTTTAGTTGGTTTAGTCAGATAAACTGGCTCCAGACGCATTGACGTTCTTTTCTCTGGACACGGTCAAATATGCTCAAATACTCCACCTGTCCCAGACACCACAGCGCAGCGCAATGAATAGCATTTGTGCTGGCGCTGTATAATTATTATTTAAACTTTAAATAATATTTAAACAGCGCCAGCGACTAATTACTTTAAATTTTAAAGTAATTAGTCATAGGTACAAGCCCATACCTAATCATAATAGTAAGTAGGGTCCTATACCAAACTAGGTAGGCCTACTTATATAGGCTCTTCCTGAGCAGTTCCTTCTTTGTTTTGTTTTTTTCGATTATCATTTTCTTTCTGCAAAGTTGGTATACATTATTTTATCGATAGCAAAATACAGTTCTATTAATGTTCCTTTCTACTTTCTAATCTAAAATACTTATATAAATTAGGACCTAGGAACTTTTAGACATTTTATTAGTGTTCTGTTAGTTAGTGTTAGTTCTAAAATTACTATTAATGGAATGTTTGCATTCTAATAATGTATGTTTGATAAATTGATGAGTTAGAAGCCTTTAAACTTCACCTAAAGCAGGTGTTGAAATGCTGAAAGAAGTTGCGTGCCCGATTTTGACAAAAACTAAAACTGCATCATTAGATTTTTGAAAAAGTCATTACCCTAGCCAGGAATCGAACCTGTTAATTTTCCAAAATAATAATCATCCTATATTTTTGTACCAATCGATAGTGTTGCTAATAGAGATCAATTCCTGGAAACAAACATAGTCTGGCAAATTAAAGGAAATAGCTCATTTTGGTAATCTTCTGTAATTTTCATACAACCATCCCTGAAAAAAATGCAGTGAGGAGGTATGGCCAATGACGTAATAAACTGCTGCACTAAAAATATAAACTGTTTTTACAAATTTTATGTAAAGAACTTCATTTAGAACCTATTTTATAATTTTTAGAGTAATATCACTTGCCCTCTATGTCTCACACCATTGTTTTGCCAGAGACAGAGAGGTGAAAATTACAGATAACTACAAAATTCAGCCATTTCCTTTGGTTTGTCATACTATGTTTGTTTTCAGAAATTGATCTCTATCAGCAACACTATCGATTGGTATAAAAATATAGAATGATTATTTTTTTGCAATATCAACAGGTTCGATTCTTGGCTAGGGTAATGACTTTTTCAAAAATCTAATGATGCAGTCTTAGTTTTTGTCAAAATCGGGTACGCAACTCCTAACAGCATTTTTCGCTATCTCTCATAGTTTAGGATATAGCCCTGAAGGCCCACATAAAAAATTCACCCTGTATAGGCTCTTCCTGAGCAGTTATTCTTTGTTTTATTTTTCGATTGTCATTTTCTTTTTGCAAAGTTGGTATACATTATATTATCGATAGCAAAATACAGTTCTATTAATGTTTCTTTCTACTTCTAATCTAAAATATATAAATTAACCGAGGACCTAGGAACTTTTAGACATTTTAGTGTTCTGTTAGTTAATGTTTTCATTCTAATAATTTTTGTTTGATAAATTCATGCGTTAAAAGACTAAACTTGCTAAAAAGCAGGTGCCTAGAATCGTGCTTGTGTTGAAAACATTCTAATAACAGCTGTTTTGGAGCTCTACGGTGGGTCTGCAATTAGTAAGAGCTGTAATAGTGGTACCTAATAAAAAGGATACCTCAGTAGGTATTTCCACAAAATAATCAGACTTAATTATGTAAATAGCTCACTCAATTCACTTTAATTATGTTTTTTTATGTAAATAAAATGGCTACAAACCGTTTATATCATTATCGAACGGAAAATAACAGCGAAATGTAACGTTTAAAAATGTGCTGCATGATAATTGATAAGGCGCTTGTTGGGAAGTAATAATAATTTATCAAAATGCGGTTCGTTGGACTATCCTATCTACTATTTCGAAGTAGGTAGAGCGTACTTTTACATAATTTGTTCTCTTTGTAAATAAAATACTGAAGTAGAAAAAATAAAATACTTGATAGGTTACTAAATTGTTCATCAGTCTCTAAAATGATTGATCTACGCAGGATATAAACGCCATACGTAATGATGATGAATCTCTACAAAGGAAAGACTGAAATAACTCCAACACAGTAACTGTAGTGTATGTTGGGTACTTTTATATTATACTAGCTGTCCCGGCCAACGTTGTTTTGCTATTTACAAAAAAAAAAACAAAAAAAAATAGATGTTGGCCGATTCTCAGACCTACTGAATATGCTCACAAAATTTCATGAGAATCGGTCGAGCCGTTTCGGAGGAGTTCAAGTTCGAACCCCGTGACACGAAAATTTTAAATATATAGAGAAGATGATGTTTGACATCTACCTTCTAGCTGCCAATAAACCAATCTGAATCGAACTTGTACTTGTATACAGGCTGTTTTCCGCAATTAGACCCTTTTCTTTAATTAAGTCCTTTTTGCGTGAGGATGTAGTAGGCTTGCCCAGCACCCACTACCCTCTCAACTAAGTCGACCATGTCCAGAGGGAAAGAACTTGTCTATACTTCTGGAGCCAACTAAGCCGCGGATTTCATCGTTTCATCACGATGTTTTCCATCACCGTAACAGCAATGTCAATAAGCGCACATTAATTTTTCTTAAGATAAATTCATCGGTGCAGAACCGGCCGGGATTGGAACCCACGACCTTCAGAATAAAAGTCGGGGTATCTACCACTAAGCCAACGCAGCTCTACATCTGAATCGAACGAGAATGGGACATCTAGTACCTTTATGTCTAATTGCACACAGTTAATTAGAATTGTTAGGTAGTTCTTTTTCATAAAACCAGTCCCGCCAGGAATTTTCAAAACCCCGGCTGTCTGTTTCAAAATTCCTGTCAAGTTAGATCAACCGATTAACAGCTGCTTCGGGTCTTCTTTTGTGAAAAACACTCTATATTAATAATGCACTTACCTTTCCGTATTAGTAAGCTAGTAACTCTTCGCAGCGCTTCTCTCGGTGACTTCTGGAAGAACTTAGGCGTGAGGTTCGGTGGAAGAGTGAGGGGCTTGCGGCTAGCGGTGCCCTCCCACGCCACTGGGTGGTCGGACGCCTTCGCCGTTGTGGTTAGTCGTTCCAGATGTTCCGTCGAAGCAGGCCTGAAGCAAGCGCACTTGTTAATATACATAAGACGAGGTTTCTTATGCCCGTTTCCACAATAATTCTAATAGATTTCAAAGAGTGAAAATGGGTATCAGAGGATCTCTTTGGTGTTTATCATTAAGATGTGCTCAGGGTTATTGCATTTCTGGAGTGGAGTATTGCTGAAGTATGAATGTAACGTATGGAAAATGTGGTTGGTTAATTTATTCCCTTTATTTTTTATTGTATTAATATAGTGAAAATCCATGTAACCTAATTTGAATTGCGGCTACATAATTGTAGACCCACCGTAGAGCTCCAAAACGACTGTTATAATAATGTTTTCAACACAAGCTAGATTCCAGACACCTGCTTTGGTTAAAGTTTAAAGTCTTCTAACTCATGAATTTATCAAACAAAAATTATTAGATTGAAAACATTCCAATAATAGTAATTTTACCCTCGAATACTGAAAGGCCACTTAATCTTAAGTGGCGTTTAAATTGAAATTTAGGTGTAGGCTTCAATAGAAAGCATACACTTAACGTCAATTTAAACGCCACTTAAGATTAAGTAGCCTTTCAGTATTCGGGGGTTAGAACTCTACCGGGGACTGCAATTATGCAGCCGACTGTACCTACCTAAAATCAAATAAAACTTAAAGATACTCCCCTTTTTACAAGCTTTTATTTAACTTGCACTGTTCGTATGTAAGTAAGTAAGTTGTCCGTCAAAATTTGTTACACTGCTAATCGGTTTCTAACACTACTTTATTTCATTTCTTTTAGCCACGGATAACGTGATCAGTCGAATAAATATTTATTTGTTATTCGTTGGAAACTGATCACGTTATCAGTGGATACAACTTGGCATGATCAGTGGCTAATTCCATCTGATCACGATATCCGTGGATATAAACCTCACCCAATTATTATTAAATTAAACACTATCTTCCAAAACGAGGTTTAAGAATAGTCCGAGATGTGGATTTACCTTAGATTTCGACACAGATTTACTCGTGAACTAAGTATAGTCTAAACACTATCCCTTTATAATCGATAGGGATAGTGTTTAGACTATAGTTCCCTATATAATCTATAGTATTTTACATCATACTGCTCGGTAAGTAGGATTTACTAGTATGGTAAGAGGCTGTGTAAGTTGTCATTTACAACCAGTGCATTGTTTAGATGGAACGTTCCATTTTCAAATCACTTTACCATTCAAGCATAGGGTGAATGCTTGAACTGTAAAGTTCACTTTACCATTCAAGCTATGTCAAACTCCTTGGTTAGCCAATCTCTTTTGTTATAAAATGACGAAACTTATTACTGAAAAAAAAAAACGATAAAAATGGCAGCATTTTATTTCAGTTCAAGCTATGCAAAACACCTTGGTCAATTTTTTTTTTCATAAAATGATTTATAATACTGTAAAAAAATTAAAATGGCGGCATTTCATTTGAACTAAATGTTTGTTCACTAGCGACGACTGTATTGAAATTTAAAAAAAGAACATACAAGTTTATGCTAGTTCATCATGTCAAGTATTCGTCTGATGAATAAGTGGTCGGCACGCCTGATTTCTGTCATCTTTGAAGCCGAAGATGTCGTACAAAATTTTTTTATTTACCTCGCATGAATGATGTAAAGTAGTATACTTACCTCGGTTGTAAGTAGCTATTACACCCTCGAACTATATTCACCCTCGCTCGCTTTCGCTCGCTCGTGCGTCTAAATATCTCGGGTGCACTCGATCCATAGCGCCCTTTGCGAGCTGCGCTCCCACGGGCGCCATATTGGATCTTGTTCTGTAATAGCTCGCTTACATACCTTGTGTGGTAAACTACTATTAAAGGGACAGTGTTAGACTATAGCTCACGAGTAAATCAGTGTCGAAATCTAAGGTCGAAATCTATCTACATCTTGGACTATCCTGAAACCTCGTTTTGGAATAAGGGGGCATTAGTTTTTACACCCTGTTTTTGAATAGGTTACCTACTTGTAGGTTAGGTATTAATTTGTATAGTAAAAGAGTAGGAAAGCTATTTTCATAGAAAGGGCATGTCTAGGCTGCTGTTTTATTTGGTCAAAAACATTGAAAATCTTCTACCTAATTCAGAATCTTCGAGCGATACCAATTTTAAGGAAACCAGAGATGTTCCAATAAGAAAACAGGCGATGACTTGATAATTTGATGAGAATTTAAAAGAAAATTTCTTAAAATTTTGAGATTCAAATGATCTGATGGAATGCTCCCATTATTATGTTGAGTAGTTAGGCAATTCTTCTTACCTTATTATTTCTCATCATAATTTGATGACCTTCATCTCAACACACACAACAGACCTAAATAGATTTGTAGGTGAAAGCCCAATTTAATTTATTTAGAGAATAAAAAATATAGGTAATTATTTTGTATATATTATGTGAAATTTTACATACTAAGTACCTATATCTATTTATGCAAGTAAGTAACCATTCGACAAACCAGTTAATTAGATAGGTACCCGTGTAATATGTATCTCTTTACAATTGAAGCATGTATTTAGGGTAAAATTGATAGCCACATTACACTTTGGTAAATGTATATAAAATGCCTTATTTAAATTTGTCCCCACGCAAAGAAAGGGTACCGGGGCTCTCTCCATACAAACTATTACAAACGTAGTCGACTGTTTTCTCCCTGGATAATGACACTAGAGCAAATATTTTTGGTGCATAAAACTTATAACTGCTATGGCCATTAATCTTAATTTCTATGATAATTAGAAAATAAAAAAACCAAGACATAGGAGCATAGTCATGGCAGTTATTGGTTTTATGGCACAAAATTATTTGTGCTAGTGTCATTATCCAGGGAGGAAACAGTCGACTACGTTTGTATGGAGAGCGCGCAGGTACCCTTTCACCTTAAGGCTCGAGATGGTGAAAATGATATCACGACCAGTGCCTTGGTCTTGGACTTGGGCTCGTACCTGCTCAGATTAGCACTGTTTCTAGTATGACAGTAGTACGATACTCACCGATGCCTCTGCCTTGGGTACCACCCACGTGGCGGTCCTCCGAGCCGCAACAGGTCGGCGCCGGTGCACACGCCCGTGCCCATCACTGACCCGCGTCCGTACCCACCCAGTGTAGCGCTGCTTCCTGAACGACAGTAACAAAAGACAAAGTAGTAAAGGAGGAAATTTAATGTTAGTAATTTTACCGACCCACCGTAGAACTTCAAGCTTCAAAATTGCTGTTATTACAATTTTTCAACTCAAGGAAGATTCTAAGGTCTTGCTTGAGTTCAAGTTTCAAGTGAATTTATTCGATAAATATTATTAGAATAACAACATTCCAATAATAGTAATTTTAGAACTCTACGGTGGGTCTGTAATTCTGGCTCTAACCATACCTACCTACCTACTGACTTCGCTTGTCATGTCATACTTTCTCGGTTACAAATATTTTTTCCAACAACTAAAATAGTCCTTATTGAAATAGACCCGATGCGATTTTTAAATTTGTTTGTGAATCGTAATTAATGTGAAGAGCAATATTAAGAAAAATGGTGTCATTAACTCTAGCAACAGATTAGTTGGAGGACTTACCTATAGTCTGTATGGAGTTCATAGTGTTATTCCTGGGTGGTCCGGTCGAGTTGCGCGGCGGAGTTCGGGGCACATCGCATCCGCGAGCGAACACCGGCGTCTCCGGTAGACTGGCTGAGGTCTGCAGCGGACCCCGGCCGCCTGAAGCTTCGCGGTTCTGACGCTGCAGGGTCCTGCGACGAGCACCGCTCGCTCCGATATCTGAAACGAGTAACAAACTAATCAAAAAACAGACACGGAACTTCTACTCGGTGCCTGCCATTATTTTGCACCGATTTAATAATAATATAATAATATTTCAGGACATATTACACATTTATTTAGGTTATTTTTATAAGGATTTAGGTAGTTCGCCATGGACCAAGTGATATTTTCAGGTTTAAGATTCTTTATTCTCATAAGAATATTTATAATTCACTTACATGAGAAATATATAAAAGTTAATTAACTAATAATAGTACATATACAAATGTTCGAGGAGCATACAGGTAAACAATAAAACTTAATACGATGGAAAAAAATTATATAAAAATAAATGTAGGTAGGTTGACGCATTTCTTATCTATTAGTTTGTTCGAATCAGCTGCAATAGCAACTCGCTACAAAGCGGCACAAATACACAGATCTTCGGTAACTAGATGAGACGAGACGATTTACAGCTATAGGTTTTTTTTTCTTTCTGTTTTGTTATTGTTTCTTATATAAACACATCATTTGTAAATATATATTTTCATACTTAATATATTATTATATTATTATATTATATTTTAAAACAAGGTTTACAATATGTAGTAAAATTTACCTGTTGGAAGTGTTCTTCTGTCCGTGGAGCCAGTCTTGAAGTTGCTGTTCCTTCTGTTCTTGTTGTAGCTGGTCTCCATAGATCTCGTCTTCAAACTATTAGTAGTGTCGCGATGCGGAGGCACTGCTGGCGGTTCTGAAGGCCTGAAATTGCCATGTTTTATTAAAATAATGTGGAAAATCTGTTGAAATTGACGGTAAGTATATTTTTTACGAAAATAATAAATCTTCTAGTCAATATTTGTTACCTTCGTTTGGTATCCAGAGTTGGTGTAGGAAGGGTGTCAGCTTTCTTATGATGTCTTCTATCAGTGGGCTGCATTATTTCCGTGTATTCATCCTCTACTTCTGGAACGGGCGATGGTGGCAGAGGCGGGAAGGTAGGCGACTCCGGCGTCTGTGGCAGCGGACCGAGCTCGTGAACAAGTGTTGGCGAAGGCGGCAGCGGGGGATGTCGGAACGGATGCTCCACGATCTGTACGTTCAGCGGGAAGTCACCGCCGCTCGATACCGCCGAGTCCGACGACGACGGCTGCCGCATCAGCCCCACTGGCACGTCTTTAGCACTAGTCGACTTATGCATACTGTTCGATCTCCTCGACCTGTCCCTCCGATCGATTGACCTCTGGTTTTGAATCTCGTTGTGACTTGACGACTTCTGTATGTCGTGTCTTTTTTGTCTCTCCCTAGAACTATAACGGTAATTGTTTTCTAATATATCCTTAGATATTTCATCACAGTACTCGTCCTTATGAATATTCCAGTCTTTTTGTATATATGGGGTAAATATTTTTTGGTCCCGACCTTGATTGAGTATAGCGCTAATGTTATTTTCGATCTTGCGGAGAGGGGAAGTGTCGCCGCTGGAGCGTTCGCCGCTCTCGGCATCCTCCTCCTCCTCGACGGTGGTGATGAGTGGCGCGCGTCCACCACTGCCCACCTCGGTGTCACCCGCACCCGAGCCACCCAGCGCTGGCAGCGACACGACGCGCACCATGCTCGGAGGCAACGTCGTCAGTTCACTCACCGTCTCGTTACACTCCGTTGGAGGAGCCTCCTCCACTTTACCCTCCTTTATCAACGACTGAATATTATCGAACGTGGATGAATACTTCTTAAAATCTGAAAATCTATTTTGAGGCGAAAGTTTGCTCTGTATCAAGTTGTTCTTTGAAGAATAATTGCTCTTATCTCCCGGCATTCTTCTGCTTTTCGGACTGTGGCCGTAGTAGTCCTGCGCGACATACCGATCTTGACTACTGTTGAGATCTAAGCTCAATCTAGACTTTGGCGAAGTCATTTCTTTACTCAGTCTAGAGTTTGGCGTACAGAGGTCTATACTATACCTAGAGTTGGGCGTGTTCAATTCGCGACTCAGTCTCGAGTTCAAGTCGACGCTGTACCGAGACTGCGGGAGGCTGAGATCCGAACTCGGCCTCGAGCTATAAGAGCCAACTGACCCGGATCCGCTTACTGATATGCTCGAGCCGTCTATAGATTTGTCGGTGTCTAAACTTCGGTTGAGACTGTGGCTGTGGAGTAGGTTACTCGTGTTCGATTGTTTATTCGTGGTGTTTTTATTGAATTGCGGTAACTGTTTTCTGTTTTTTCCTTTCCGTATGACGTAGGTGCCGGATGCGAGATCCGCAGCGAGGGCGCGGCGGTAGTCGGGCTCGAGGTCAGATGCAGGTGATGGAGAAGGTGGCTCGTGCGGCTCGAGCTGCGTCAGCGGAGGCGGCGGCGGCCAGTACTCTTCACCCCAATCGTCGTCTACACGCTGAGGTATCGAACTCGTACTCGAGTGGGAATGTTCGCCTGACTTTCTTCTTCTTCTACCGATTACCTGAAAAATAATAGAAATAGAATGGTTACCTATCTACCGAAATTCTGTAAGTATGCCAGTATTTTTTTATGAAAAATTATTTACCTTAGTACTTCCAGGTGTAAGTAGGGGATCATCACCATCGAGTGACACTTCCCAAGCGATGGAATTGCGTTTCGAAGGTGTGGTAGCTGCGGGCGGTGGAGGTGGTAGCGATTCTTCGAGCGAATCATCCGAAAAGTGCTCGTCCTCGTTGCTTTTGCTCGAGCTTCGTCTTTTAGAATTCCCCATCAAGTCCTCCGATGAATCTCTACACACTTCTCTATGCCTCTCCATAGAACCGGCGAGAGTTCGCGGAGGTAGTTTGCCTTTCGGCGACAACATTTCTCCATCAGATCTAACGTCACGTTTTGACCCGTTCTTTCGTTCAGAGCTCTTAGTGTTCGAAGGCGAGATTATGACGTTGTAGGTCGGCGAGTGCGCTTGTCTATTGAACTGTACGTTGGGTCCAGGATAGATGGTGACGGGATGTTCATTGTAGGGTTTGTCGTTGAATTCAGTTGAGAAACCCATGAAGGGTAAAACGGGAGGATTCTCGACACTGGGTGATTTTTTGAGGTTGGAGGCAAGAGCGTTGTGGCGGGGAGGGAGCCAGGAGGGGACGTCAGGGTGAGAAGCGCGCGCGTGCTGTAGCGATGCGAACCGGTACGGCGGCACCGGAGGCTGCTGCAGCTTGAACCCGTTCGTCTCTTCTTTCTCCCAACCGTATGGTCGTTGATGTCTTGTTTTTGGCTGAAAATTTAAAGGAAAACTAAAGATTTTGACGAAGTCTTTTAAAAACGATTGTGCCTAAATATAAATCATTTTATTTATTGTTAAAAACACTTGCTTTCACTCACACAGAAGGGGTTGCATTTTACAAAATCCTTACTTAGCGCAAAATAAGAACTATCTGTATGCAATTTGAACCCAAACCGTCTACGAGTATTAGCTTGACCTGTGCGTTGATATTTATCAGTCAGTCAGGACTTTAAATAGATTAGACAAACTTACAAAAGTTGTTTGTGTTGCGGTGGTAATTCCATTGACACTGATTATTGAATCCAGTTTTTCTTCTGCTTCACGTTGCTCCAATGAAATTATTCGTTTTGCTGAGTTAGCTGGTGACACTCTGAAAAATGATAAAGCTAATTATTTTCTTGATAATAATGGGTAATAAAGTAAGATTGGTTTGGCTCTACATAATAAGGCAACTACAATGCAACCGATAGAGACCCAATAGAGGATATATATAAATAAATATTGCAGGACATTCCACACATCGCCATCTAGCCCCAAGCTAAGTAACTAGACTTGTGTTATGGGTGCTAGACAACGGATATACTACTTATATACTTTTCTTTTGTAAATAATACATAGAAACAACCAGACCACACACAAATATCCAAGCATAATAAATACTTGTCTGAGGCGGGAATCGAACCCGTAACTCTGTGTTTGGCAGTCCGGCATGGTCACCATTGTGCCAACTGGGTCGTCAAAGAATGGAAGATGGTTAATTGACTACAACAGAGGAGTTTCTCAGCATTAAGAGAGCAAAGGAAAAGAAGGAGAATACTAACATTGATTGGTTTCTGACATATTTTGAAGTCAGAAACCAATAAGCAGCAGCAAATATAAGCAATTTCTTTAAATAATTACAATTTTAATGTTCTTTATGATAGGGATCTAAGGAACTTACTTAGGAAGTAAGGTGGATATAATACGTTGCGCTTCTTCCGGCGGTGGTGGCGAATGCGGGGACGGTGGGTCCGGGGGCGAAGGCTCCTCGCGCTCCTCTGTCGGACGGAATCCTAGTGCGAACTTTGCTCTGAAATCACAAGTGACAAGTTTAATTAGCTCACAAGTACCTAAACTAACTCAATGACACCCATCTTTTTGGGTCGATGTGTTGGGGACCAAGCCATTAATTGCTTCTGCTTCTCGTAGTGGTGTGGCTCACCTATTGTTATAGTTTTCAGATCGCCTTAAGGCTTCTAACTTGACCTAACGACTGCTACTAGTAGAGGTAGCAACCGGGACCAACCGCTTAACGTGCCTTCCGAAGCACGGAGAAGGCTCACGAAAACACATTTTTGCCACACTACCCATCCAAGTAGTGACCCCGCCAGGCGTCGTCATTAATTAAGTCATTAAAAGAAATAATCATCATTATTCATAATGCCCGGGCATTATGTATAATGTCCAATTAATCACTTGGTCCATAACAGATGCACAGAATATATAAAAGTACAAATAGTCACGGGTTTAAAATCGTCAAAGGTATTTTTTTTTTATACGGGATAAAATGCCGGAATATGCAATTCCTTTATCTAGGAAACTAATGACATGGGTTTTAAAAATGAAGATAACTTCTATTAATGACTGCAGAGCCTGCGGTGATGTCAGGGAAACTATGGAGCACATCCTGTGTAAATGCGTCGTCCTAGCAGCGAAATGTAAAGCCTCCTTGGGAATGCGTATCCCAATGCGGAGAAATATAGGTTTCTTCCTCTTAGTGGGATCACCGCGTTAATCGACCACTTCTTCAACGAGTAAGAAACACTAGTACTAACACAAGTAAACACAAAAGATTCTACTGGGTCGAAGTGTTGATGGCTCTGTCTGCCCCCGATATAAGATAAGATAGGAAAATGTTTCTAGTAGATTGATAAGTTAAATTATGTAATTACCTTCTCCCGTTCATGCTCATGTATCCATCGTCCTCTGATGTATGTCCTGCGAGCGGCGAGTCGTCGTCAGTGGCCGGCGTGGCTGGCGTGGCCGGTGTGGCTGGGGTCGCCACCGGCGGCCGCGCCTCAAGCGACCGGGGCTCACCCTCGTCGTACTCGCTCAACACCTGGTCCAGCAGCTCGAGCGACCTCTGAACGTCATCGCACCCACTGGAATCAAGTTTATGTGGACATTTTAATAACCGAGTAAAAATAAATATAGAATTTTATGAATTAGTGTTAATGTAACTTTTTCGTTTTAAATTTTGAATTTGCTTTTGATGAAATAGGTACAATATGAATTCCGCTGATATAACGATAACAATATTTTCAATTGCCGAGAGCCAATAAAAATGATATAAAAACCGGGCGCCCGTTAAGCTAGGCGAACGAACCCAATTTGCAACCGTGCAATTTCCGCGCCGGTTTTCTAGTTGGATTGTCATAGTAAATAAGACAGTATAACAGGCACCGGCGACCTCACTTGCCGCAGTCAATTCTCTGAGATAATGGTAAATTGAACTCATTTCCTTCACGAGTGCCACTCCGCCTTGAGAACACTTTCCTTTAACATCAACCATTACGATGAAATTAGGGTGCGATAGATACTTACTAAAATGTCTCTGCTATCTATATTTATTTATCAATCAACGCTGATAGACGTGCCTAATTGTAATTGTATCTTAGCTTCGCTTATCCTGACAATTTAATTTAATCTTCAAACTTCTGTTTAAAAAAAAAACCAAATGAATTTTGAAACATATTTAATCAATATTTAATATATTATGTCTGTGCTAAAAATCGAACATTTTTTTCTTTGTAGTAAAAAACCTATAGAGGTCGTCAAGTGGTTGTAGCAGGAGGTTCAAAGCTATCCACCCTATTGAAAGAAGAGCGCTCTAGCAGCATCTCTCGATAAGCACTCACGGCGGTGCACGGTGGTGGCGCGCGCTGTTCTTTATATTTGCTCAATAAACAGAAACCTACTCTCATTTTAAAAATGCAAGCCTCAAAACACATAAAAGTATTTTCCAATGCAATGAACCGAGTTGAACACGACTACGGTCTTCAGTATTTTATGCTACCATTAAGTTATACGAGTATGAAAATTAAGTCATCTATAACAACTTGGCACTGCATCATACCAAGTAAATTGTCTTTACAAAGCAACGTACCGTATAAGCCGAATGAATTGTTTAAAAGCACCAAAAATTAAACTTAAGTGGTAAGCAAACCTATAATAAACTTCTAATTTGTAACGAAAAATAATTTGATTTATGTCTACGCAATCATTGCTTTCTTTCTTGAAAGTAAGTGGTATATTTCAAGTGGTGGTATCTCGATGGACCGACCGCGTTGTCTCCTCCGGCGATCTGTCCGCCCCACCGAGAGGTTCATTAGTGTTCACCTCACTAATGATCCCGCTGTACGGTTCAAAACGTATACTAACACCAAAGAGAAATTTTCTTTTCTAAAAAAAGAAAGACGCCATTGGTTCAATAACACTTCGACGGAATCCAACCTTTAAATCACGAGTGTCGGAATCGGAAAATGAAAGATAAAACGGCATAATCTTTCTATCTGTTGAAGTCTTGGTTTACCGTGTTTGATTTTTATTTTACCGCGCTCTCAACACTAAAATCGGTAAACCTAATAAAAGCGACATCTACAATTTGTCTCTTTTCAATAAAACTTAAGAATACTGTACGTAATAAAATTTGACAAGTTTATCACCGCTATTGATGGTAATACAACTAAGCTTCCGCGTATTGAACGGCAGCGCACGCGGAAGTATTGCGTTGCGTATACGCTTAGTCTTCGTCGCCCTGTAACATTATTTACGTGAAGGTACTTATAGATGCAGGTATTGCTAGGCCGTATTTCATTGTATCGCTCGCCTGGCACAAAGCAGAGCACTCCGCATGAGTGCCGCGGCGGGCGCGTGCCTGCCTTTGTTTTATTTCACCCACACTCCTTCGCTTTCGAAACTTTTAAGGGGAACTTCAAATTGCGTTTCTCTTCTAAAACGGAGCTGGTTTGCGCTGATTAGTTGTGAACCTTCTTTTCTAGTGTTGTTTCGTTATGGAATAAGAAATTGTTCGAAAAAACGGAGACTCATAAAATGTAATTAATCAGCTGTTCCAAAAAGACACAAAAGAGTAGCATCCAAATTACAAATGCATTCCATACATCTTTAATATGACATTGACATCAAATACAACATCAACGAAAATATATGTTTTAAGAAACACGTAGCAGTGGTTTTGTCTATTTCGTAGCGTGATGCCTACTATCGCACTTAGCCGAGTTTTACAATAGCGTTCGCGCGTTCGTAGATCTAGGCTTATAACATCTTGATACACGTCTCGTAGGCGGCGTGAGTACTATTTATGCGGAAATGAGTGCAGAGAACAGGAAGTACAAAGCAACCCTAGCTTACCCCCTCGCGGGGCATCGACCCTCGTACATTACACGCCGTACTTTTGTGTACACAATAAAAAATCACTCAATGCCATTGTCCTCCCAATGCATACCTATACTAAAGATTTTCAAGATCAACCACCCGCTTTTGACTTCTAAGTACAGACTATGATGTCTAGATATCTAGCTCTTTCTGTAACTTAAAAGTTAGAACTCACTTCACAAGAAACCGAACTATGTCTTCAAATTAAATATCTACTCATATTTTATATTGAAATTAACAATATAACAACTAAGTGCTCGCTACATTTAAGGACCTAAGCAGTTATAATAATAAAGATGTTTGCTTAGGTACGAATAAAAAGCAAGGGTTCCAATAAAATATTACGTTAAGTTAAATATAGGTTTAGCTCCGTTTTATAGGTAGTAATACAGTTTAGGTACGTGACCAAAATATCTACAAGCTATTTGATTGTTCTATTATTTCCACAAAGTGCCTCTATCAAAGTGTGAATGGTTCTCTCAACGAAGATAATTCTATCAATAAAGTGCATCATTAAATAATATATAGTTTTATTATATCGGCTAACTATCTTTACCTAATAGAAACATTTCTGAATCACTACATAGTTTAAAATAAAGTCACTTTTTGCCGTCCCTATGTATGCTTAGATCTTTAAAACTACGCAACGGATTTTGATGCGGTTTTTTTAAATATAGATAGAGTGATTAAAGAGGAAGGTTTTTAGATATAATACGTGCATAATACAGCCGTGCGAAGCCGGGGCGGGTCGCTAGTAAAATATATATCTATCTACGGTACCTATGTTTATAACTTTGAACAGAAAATACGATTCAAAATTGCGGATCTCAGCATTTTCAAGTACAATCTTGGTTGACAATTTAATATTTCCTTTAAAACTTTGTTTTTCTTTTAAAAATAAAAGAAGAGAAACTTTTTTGTACATGTTTCAAATTTTTAAAGGTAAGTTTACAAACTTTGTTGAGAGTATGACATCAGCAAACGCTAATGATGTAAGTTAGGAAACTTTTAGCAGTTGTTTTATCAAACCGTAGGCCATTAATTTTACGCGGTTGAGTGCACAGCAAAACTGAACAACTTGCCAATGTAGAAGGAAACAATCAGCCAGTGTTACACTCAAATGGACCATGCGGATTAACTTTCCCGACAAAAGTATCAATTCCAAACAGTCGTCGCAGTACGCTTGTTTTGTACAACTGCCTGTACCGGATGATGCGATGAAACAAACGTTTTATGGGTGTAGCAATTATTACATGTGTTTTCTTATGCAGGGACCTACTACAGTACCTATTTACCTAGTTTGAAAATTTTTTAGCAACATGTGGACAGCATCCAACTCAATTCATTTAGGTTAAAATAAATATTATTTTATGGTGTTCATCTGAAAACGCCAGACCGAAAGTGTTCGGAAGGAAGCTATGAGGACACACGCCAATAAGCGCGACGAACTGTAACAACACCTTGATCAAACAACCTCAGGAAGCAATTCCACTCCTCAGCGCGTGCTATAAGGTTGACATTACTAACAACCGCCACTATTATCGGCTGCAGCGACTTAAAGCAATTTTGTGAGTCAATATTGAACTTTTCAACTCTAGGGAACGATGTGTTCCGTGTAACAAAATAGAGTGGAAATACTTTCTTATTCCTAATCTATAAAGCTCATTTCCTTCTTCTATTTTTTGACTACTGAATAAAAGAATTGGGTTAGGTGAATTTTTATCTTTTTGTTACATTATGTAGAGGAAAAGGACCCAATTAAAAAGGGTCTAATCGCGGAAAACAGCCCGTATACAAGTACAAGTAGCTTCGTCGTATACGCCTACATTATGTAGAGCAAGCATGCGATAAATATTGGCATATTTTTCTCGGTATACTTACCTACCTAATGATAAAACCCGTTGTTATTAAAATTTACTTCTAAATATTTTATTTAGTTTGCCTTTAGTTTGCGGAAAAGTGAAACGCGGCAGACTACCGGTAGACAGGCAGTGGAGACACTGATTGCAGCGTTAATTAAGCAATTACCTAGGTCTATTAGTTACTACCTACCCTGTTAAGTCCCTGCGGAATCATCGTTAAGGTATTAACCGGCCTCTCGCGAGCTCATTATGCAACTCATTCTAGGCAGTATCTGGTTGGATACTAAAGAATAGTAAAGCACCTTTAACCACCTGATTTTCATACAGTGCTATGACTTGATAACCTACTATTTGTTACAGTTTATCAGTTGTACCTAAGTACATAGTTTATTTAAATATTACCCACTTATTGATTTAATTAGAAAAAAGGTTTCTTTTCTGACCTAGCAAAACTGTTAAAATATACAACTAAAATATAATTCTATGAAAAAACGTTTTAATTTTTTTATTGTTTTCGTATTCCCCTATATTTTAATTAGGTACTTAGTGTTTATTTTTTGACTGAAAAAATATTTAATTTGATATACTAAATAAATAAATTGTGAATAGAACAACCGTGCGTGCTATTCACCGTGCTCAGGCGCACGCAAAATTTTATGTTTTATTAAAGAGAGAGAACATAAATCTATATTTAAAGCATATGAACAGATTTATCATTTTAATTTACCATCCCTTAATTACATTGTTAGGGACCGTTGCCACGATATATAATTAATTGTAATAAAATTGATTTAATGGCGGACAGTAGCAGTTAATTCAATTTGATTTGTTGTAGGTACAGGAAACGCAAGAGCAGGATATTGCTGGAAATTGTTTAGTGACGAACAAACCATAATCATTACAGGATAAGGGATTTAGTACTATTAATCAATGTCGGGACAAAGGTTTCGACTGCAGATGCAGTCGTACTTTATCGATCAGATACGACCAGACGACTCACGCGACTATGTGAAAAACGAATGTACTTTTTGCCTACGAAAAGTTCCACGACTCGTTCGAATTTGCGAATCAACAAACTTTTGTTTTTAAACTTACATGGACTAACTCACGAATGTAGTCGTATCGTACGTTTTATTTAATTAGATACTTTCTGTGTAACTACCCAATCTAACTAAATTCTAATTTCCATGGGACTTTAAAATAGAGGATGAAAAAAGACAAATTAAAGGCGAAAAACAATTGAGATGGAGAGACTCTGAGGACGGAGTGCCGTAAAATGCATTAGGATAGTGTACAGTGGGCAGTGGGATAGTGTTCTGGATAGTGTACAGAAGATACTTAAATTTTGGGAGTATAATCCCAAAAAAACAGACTAATTTATTGAAAAGCAATATTAGAAATGTGTATTTAGTAATCGCCTCCGTGTAGAATTAAATTACGTAATACGTAATAAATAGGACATGAATGCAATACGAAATTATTCCAGTTTTTCTTAAACTATTGCGTGCATTGTGTAATAGTTTCTCATACTTTCACTTGGCAGTGCACATAATCTCACACGATTGGTACAATGAACGATTAGGAACGCGGTATTATTAAAAAACTGGTATGGGTGGGTACCTAGTGTAGCTTACAGAAACGGGTAAGTAAATTGTACGTAAAGAGAAGTATTGCCCTCGAATTAATAAATCTTTGGCACCCTAGTTCTCGGCTGTCGTTACCATGGTGTTGTAGGAGCCGAGGGTGGGTGTAAGTGATGCTGTACGAGGCATAGGCAAATGTCGCCGGTCGACAATAAGCGGAGACGCGTCGGATGCTGCAGCATTAACTACGTGATTTATTTGTCTGGCGTCGCCGGTGCTTGTGTTCCGCTAATCCACATACAATGCATAGGGGACCTTCAACGAATCAATAATGGACAACCCACACTTTTCTATTGAGTGCATAAACAAACCACCATTCGAAACAACATTAAAATGCAAATGAAATGTTATAGAGACAACATATCAGAAGAGATTATCCTAATGGAATTTGTTAAAAACCTCCACTCCAAACTTCGAGTCGAGACGTAATTATGTTTTTGATGTGGAAATTTTTATTCACGTTAATATGCAATGCGATCTGTGAGATTTTCATTCAAGCAGATGTTACCATCAAATAATCTCAAAAACGCAAACCAAACATAGGTAGATAAGTATTGTAAAATTGTTAAAATATTATAATAATATCGACGTTGAATCATAAATCTATTAAGATTATTTGGAATAGAAGGGTTGAATAGACAGAGATGTCATTTTAAAAATCAATATAATCACGGTCGTTTACCTAGCCACCCTAACAAATTGTCCAACCCTATTGCGGTGCTCCGGAGACCGCCGGGATCTGAACGCTCTTTAAAAAGCGGTGGATAAAATTTGATCCTATACTGGGGTGTAGCTATCTGCAGTTAATTATCTGTGCGCGGAGGGGACGCCAAGGGGAAGACTACGCAAAATGCCAATTTCTCCCCTACTTGCTTCACTACTGGCTGGGGCCAAGATTCGTGCGAACCATCGGAATGGTAAGCTCCGTAATTAGTTTTAATTAAATCCGACAGAAAATGAACGAAGATCGATATCAGATTATTGTTGAGGTGTTATGACGACATTTAATGTTAGATGGCTAAGTACCTAAGGAAGAAAGGTTTCTAGAGATTTCCCGACCCTCAAAATCATCGCCGTAAAGTGTTAAAATGAAATGGCAAAGCGAAGAGAAAGGGGCAATGTGCTGTAAATCATTAAGGTAAGTGACGACTACATCGTCGGCGCCTTTACCGGGACTTTCAGGACGTCGAGATGCTGAAAGAAACCTCGCTTTTACCTACATTTGTCTCGAGGACTTAATTGCCGACATGAAACGGATAAATTAGATTAAATGTACTTGCTTTACAGGCCGGGTTCTAATGGAAAGTACTTACAGAGTTAGTTAAATATAAGTAGGACAATTACGACGGAATGGTAAATATTTTAGTGTTTTATTTAGCACGTGTCGGTACAATGATGATGCTTATTTGACGGAGAACTAGAGTTAGGTACACACATTACTTTTCTATTACCATAGTCGTAAATAAGGAACGATTTTTTTACAATATGCGAGACCATTAAAGCCCTGCTGAAACAATATAAAGATCCTTGATGTGCTAAGTACTCATAGGTTAGCGTATGGTTAGCGTATAGGGTTGCGTAGTTGTGCTAACTTGTACCTACGCCAGATGCGTGCAGTTTAAACTAGTGCTACGTGCAGCATAAACAATGTCCTTACAAATCTCACAATATCTAGTCTGGAGGAATGTCGAGAAAGGCTCGACTTGAGTGACTGCTCGTTAGCGAGAGAGCTAAAATTACACACAACTGCATAACACTTTACATGCGTTCAGAAATAGGTGTACTTCAAAGTCAGAACGAAAATGTTTAAAATAATTTACCGCGACTTTTCAATTCGCTCTGGAATTTTATTGTGATGAAACTAAAATGGTTTTTATTGTGCTTCAGTTATTTAGCTAATGATCTAACTCTTGTAACAGCCGTGAGAATAGAAGAAAAGCTATGGAATGGTTAGAGCAGTTTAAATAAATAAAGAGCCGTTCACTTTCCCGTTGACTGTTATTACGTAGAATTAAGTAAGTAGGTAGGTACCTACGACGTAGGTAAGGTACGAGTATTATGTCTTATTTTCCTTTTTACTTTCTGAATTTCCTTTCAAGTTGTAGATATTATCCTGGAGTGGGTGGTGGGAGAGGGTAGCCGGGAGACGGTCGAACCTTCACTTTCGTTCAATACGCATTGCATTGACGACCTTCCCCAAGACTTTCCCAATCGACTTGCAAATATGTCCTAAATCCCTGAACCCTCTTGCGTTATCAAAACACAATGCAGCTTAATGTTTTCAATGTCCTTGACAATTAATTTCTCAATTGCGTAAATAAAGGTCTTCGAGTCCAGTGGTCGCTAGATTATTTTTTAACTCAACCGTTTTATTTTTATATTTATTATATTTTACCACAGACCCAGGTTTTTTGTTATTAGTGAATTTAATTTAACCCGTTGCGTGCGTTGGTTGACTTTGAAGGCCCATAGAAAGCAACATTTTAATAACATGTTAAAGCCTAATAGGTACCTCTATTAGGTACATAAATATAGTTTTATGTAAGTACCTGTACTCATGCTATAAATTAGCAGTATTGATAGCATAACGAGTATGATGACGTAATAAATATTAGCAGAAAAACTACCAATGTGAAAACACGTTAATAAAGATCAATTAAAATTAACCCCAAAACTATAAAATTATAAAATAATTGTTAGCTATTTCATTTCATACCTACCTGAATTAGCGCTAATTGAGCGTTCAATTTATTTGTGTCCAACCAAATAAGCTGGGTACTCATTTTATAACGGGTATTAGAACCGTTTATATTCAATGTATTGTTTTATTCGAGTGCTTTAATAGAGTAACAGCTGGTAGCCGGTTGATGGTTTTGCCCGGCAGTCATGAAATGTACACACGGAGAACAGTCGGAATATCTAATATCGTAAGAGTGGCATTTGACAGATGTCAATTGACAGATTTCGATCGTATTTTTTTTTCGATCATCTTTTTCCGTTTCGATCGCTTTTTGTTAATTTAGTTGAGTAGTTTGACTACGAGGAAATTTATTCCTTTTGGACAAACTAGTTTGACCAGAAAGTTTGACCAACAGGAATGTACGATTTTATTTAGTCCTACTGACAAATTATACGTAGGTAAGGTATATTTGTTTAATTAAAAAACAATTTTCCAAATCCGTCCAGGCGTTTTCGAGTAATCGGCGAACATACATTAAAAATATATACGCGAATAATTGAGAACCTCCTCCTTTTTTAAGTCGGATTAATTATACCTTGATCTCACACAGGACGTACATACACAACGGAAAAGTAAGAAACAGTAGGTATACATTCATATTTCAGCAGCATTTTGTTAAGAGCCTGCGATGTCTGTAAGAACTAACTAGGATAATATTATCCTCAAATATCCTCTATGGCTGATCATCAGGCTCCTACTCCAGCAGTCACAGATGTATATACAGATCTAGGTAAAAGCATATAGTTCAGTACAAATCTGTGTTCCAACAAAATATGTACAAAGGCAATATTTTATTAATAAACATTACCTAACTATCTTGAACTTTTTCCCAAGTCTTGTAAGCCAATAAAGCTGAAAATTTCCCGCCTGAATAAATTTGTTTAGACTATACAGTTAGCTAGCAGTGTAAAAATGTAATTAAAAAATGTAATTATGTAACGACTAACTAAAACAGCAGTGTTGTTAATAATAATTCTCTTCCTCAAATTACTAGGGTTGGTAAATTTTACACTATTTCTGATTAAAAAACCTGGTTGTTATTCCACATACCGCCCTAAAGAGTGCACTTAACTACAGGGTGCGGCCGTTTTATGGCATGCGTTCTGGTGTAATTTTCATAAAGTTACTTTCAGATATGACTTTTATAACTGGGACATTGGTTTTCCGAAAGATCTAACATGTTTTACGTAAGTACACTTTAAGAATTCCGGTAAAAATATAGGACATATAATATATCTACCTACTTATTTTGTGTCAATTAATATAAATAAAATTAAATAAAGTGGTGGCTTATACCACTCGGCCAACTTAAGACATAGCTAACATGTTGAAAATAATAATCACACTGAGTACTTCTAATTCAAGTATTTATGTTTGTGTGTAACGTCTATTAGAAGAAGGTCGTAAGTCCAATACTTGTTGATAGTATTATTGTAGCAAACTGATCATTTACTTATGACCCATACTGTACCTATACCTTTTTTACATATAAACTACCAGTAGTAAAGAGCCCATAGAACCTCATATTTGTCTGATTACCTTAAGGATTCAGTTACTTTCATAAACCTATCTATACTAATATTATAAAGAGGAAATGTTTGTTTGTTTGTAACGAATAGGCTGCGAAACTTCTGGACCGATTTAGATGAAAGATGGTATGTAAATAGCTAGAGACCTGGATTAACAAATAGGCTACGTTTTATCCCGATATTCCCACGGGATCTGGAGTTACGCGGGTGAAACCGCGGAGTGCTGCTAGTCTATTAAAAAACAAGTCAACAAACAAAATAATGTCAAATAATCAAAGTCCGTCGCCTTTTAAAATTAAAATAGCAGATATTTTTTTTATTATTGATGTTGTATTGTCTTACTTTTAAAGAAATCACTCCTCGCCACTGATACCTTTTGTAATGTTTTTCATCGTCATTGATAGGAATATTTCGCATAGATCCAGAACCCATAATTCTAATCTTGCAAAAACCTTCCATTATACGTAACTAGCGACCCGCCCCGGCTTCGCACGGCTATATTATGCATGTATTATACATAATTATAAACCTTCCTCTTGAATCACTCTATCTATTAAAAAAAAGCGCATCAAAATCCGTTGCGTAGTTTTAAAGATTTAAGCATACATAGGGATATAGGGACATAGGGACAGTGAAAGCGACTTTGATTTATACTATGCAGTGATATGGAAATTGATTCCTTATCTAAATTGGGTAAGTCAATCAATTTTTTTATCCAACCCCTGTACCCAAACATTCATAGGTATGCGATACTTTTCTCAATAAGTATGGCTGCTAATTTGAAAATATTATTAAAAAAAACTCTGATAGGCAGAAAAAAAGGTAGGTACATTCATAGATATCATATTTTTCTCAAAAAGTATGGCTGCTAATTTGAAAATATTGTTTAAAAAAACTCTGATACGCAGAAAAAAGTAGATCGACCCTATTGTAGTCATGTCATTACACAAATAACGTATCCTAAGCAAATTGTTGAAATGGGTCCGAAGCTCAGGTCCAAAGCGAATGGTGTAGAGAAGGTATCCTTTTTATATTATAGCAAAATGAAAAAATGTAGCATCTCATTTATTCAATGGATGTGGAATTTTCTTTCATAGCTATAAAATTATTTTCTTTGCTTTTGTGCACCGCGCCTATTATAATAACTTATGAACAACAATGTACTTAAATGAATAGTTGACATAGCGTCGATTAAGACAGGCATTCAGTTGATGAAAAAGTTTTAAATTCTGTTTTAAAAGTCAAATATTTTGGGGGACGTTGACTTTGAAAGTTAAAAAAAACTACCTAAAACCGTAGAGATCAACAACTGTCGTTTGAAGTGAAATGGGAATTGTAAGTAAACTTAACTTTAATAAAAACTAAATATTTCGTAAAATTAGGGAAAACTATTTATAAACAGGTTAAGTATTGGACAAATATTTGCTTTATTGTCAACCTGAAAAACTATTTATTTGTTTATTTTCTTGTTATTTATAGCCATCAAAAGATTTTTTATAAACTCTGCTATAGTAAAAAAAACATCTTTTGATGGCTCTTATTACCCGCAGGTACTTTATTAAGTTATTTTTGACAATGACCTACAGATATCTATTTAATGTGACTAGTTACTGAATTGTATTGAAGGACTCATGTAGACTCGGTTAGAATGTGGTTAGAATGCATAGTACTGATCCCCAGGCTCATGTTAATGGGGGACAAACACTGAAAATAATTATGCAGCCAGCACGGAGTTCCTGCGGGGTGACTCGGTGCATACCTCCCACTCGAAGTAAACAGAATTAAACTAAAGTGCTACATCACTAACCATGGAGTAGAGTCAAGTGATGTACCAAATTAGACGTCGAGTGAGGGGATAATCACGTTGCGAGCGAAGAACGAGTAGGGAAAACAAACGCATGATTTTCCAAGAGTGCTTCGCGGTAGGGTCATCGCGGCTAAAGGTCGCTTTGATGGACCGCGGTAATGCTCTACGGTCCACGTTCGCGGAAACTTTTACGGGACACTAACCCACTTCTGAACGAACAGTAAAAGTGAACTGTATCGAGACCTTTCCTTGAGAACGACCTACAATCTGACGAAAATAAACTTTCTCTTGACCAATAACAAAATAACACAAAATCTATATACCCACGTAAATTTTTAGGTAGATTCATTAAGTTTGATGAAACCAAGTATATTTTAAATAGATGTTGATTTGTGTAGTTAGGGAAATTACCTATAGGTAGGTACCTACCTACATCACTCTTAACATTCAAAACACCGTTGTAAATCAATTCTTATCAACACAAATAAATAGATGCAGATTACACATTTATCGATGTTAATTTGCGTAAATCGGCTTCAAACACGGCCCCATCAAATATTAATGTCCCATATAAATTGTAGAGATTCCCAATTAAATATAATATTCATTTCAAAGGCCCGTAATCCCCGTAAAAGAAGATTGAAGCAATTTTGGAAATGTCATTTGTATTTCGGAAATAAAATTAAATGACACAATAACAGCGATTGCGATATTAGAACAGGATCTGATAACTGTTTCAAGGTAAGTATACTTAGAAATAAATTATATAAATTAAATGTAAATGATGGAAATATAAACTTTATACCAACCTATAGTAGAAATAGAGAGGACTCCTAAAGGCAAAAAAACAAAGATCATCTTTAATTGAACTTCCCAACAAAAACTTCCAAGTTACCGCTGGAAAACCTGCAGCGAATGGGGAAACTCACATCTTGCAAGAGGACGGCAAGTAATCGAACGGAATAGAGAAAGATTGTGGACAAGGCTAAGAGTCACTAAGGGTTGTAGCAGGAATTAATAAATAGTGTGTATATCTTGTAGAAACAATATTAATCTTTGCAGTATCTACTTCTGATCTTTGAATTGAAGGCACCAAGGCACTTGAAGGTTTGATTTGAAGATTTAAGTAAACACCCATCGAAAGAGTTATGATCCATACCATCACATAAACGCAGGATCCTGATTTACGACAACCCGCTACGCTTGTATCATAAAATATATTACAATCTTGTTATGGTAACAATTTAGCGACTTGATGATTCGTGAAAAGGTGAACCGTTATAAACAACTTTTAAAACTGCCAAATGTTATTTTAAACTACATATATATGTGAAATAGAAACATTCTACCGCTACATCAAAATTATCTACAATGTGTGGATAGGTACAACTTACCTATACATAGAATTGCTTAAATATAAAACTAATTACTTAAGACGCTCTGCAAAGCCAAAAGCGGTTAGGAGTTATGTTATACGCAACCGCAATATGGCTAAGGAGGCCAACAAAAGGATCATAGGTAAATATGAAATCAAATATCTCGGTCCCCCGGGAACGCTTGCCTACCTTCTATTACCCACCTATACTTGTATTGTGCGTATTATTCTCGATTTCCCCTGTGCCGTAAGATGTGGCTGAAGAACAACACGCCCCATCCCACTCGCACTGACTTCATTTTGTATTAAAATATTTCTACGCATCCGTGACTATCAAACTAGACATTGTGTCGTAAATCTTTTCAACTCCCTTAATAAAACGAAGAAACGTTTAGTGAAGACAGAGAAATAGTTTTGTTTCAGACTTTTATTAAGGGAGTTATATACCATCAACGAAATAACGAAAATAATAAGGTATAAGATTTGATTTATGGTGTACCTAACTAAAATATTAAAAATAATAGGTATAATATTACTTAATAATGTCGTATTATAGGTAAAACTTTGATAATAAATAAATAAATAAATAAATATTTCAGGACATATTACACATCGCCATCCAGCCCCAAGCTAAGCAACTTAATGCTTGTGTTATGGGTGCCAGATAACGGATAAACTACTTATATAGTTTTTTTTTTTTGTAAATATATACATATTATACATATAGGAAACACCCAGAACCAGAAACAAGAATTTATGGTCAGCATAAATACTTGTTCCCGGCGGGAATCGAACCCGCAACCTTCTGCGTCGCAGTCGGGTGTTCGCCCGACGCGCCACAGAGGTCGTCTAATAGTTTGTTTATATAGAAATCTCGAAATTCAATTATATGAAACACAACGAATGTTTAATGAAACTTTAAATAAATGAACGTGGAGAATTGTCATCACGAGTTGGGTTCGGTATGCGATTTACAAATAAAGTTCACTCGAGTGGAAAGCAAAGTTGCAGCTAACAATTTAAAGTTAGTCTAGACGGGTGAGTGCGAGCCGAGGTGAGAAAATCCGGTGGAGAATTACAGGAAGGCTGCGGAACAGGGGGAGAAGAGCGAAGCACCGCCGGACGCAGCCTAGCTCCACCAGACTCTAGAAACACTACCATTTACAAAGTTGTCCGAAATCAGAAGGAATTACATTTTGGAGTGCTGTTTAATAATAGGTAACCAACAGGAATAGAGAATATGTACAGTACAATATATGAAGAATCAAAGTAAGGCAAAATCGAGCCCAAAAGCGTCGGATACAAACATACAGGTGAAACTAATAAAAGCGTGTTAAAAACGAACGAATTTATAGGTTTTTCGTGGTATTCAACAGAATACCTATTTGCTCACTGGTAGTACTCTACTTTACTACAATTCTGCCCTCAATTTAATTGATGATACTATAGATTATCATTACCTTCGTTGATGGTTATCCAAGATCTTTTTTGGGTGCAGGGTTTTGTTTCTGATCTAATGGTTAGAACGGTCAAGGAGCGAGACGGCTCCCCAGGGATCATTAGTCTGGGAACTTCGACTTGAGAAGACAAGATAAATAGTATCGGTACATTGGTATGCATGAAGTGATTTTACATATACATACGGTTTTCATTCAACAGAAACTTTACTTATTCCAGTTCCTTCTACTTTATCGTAGTATAAACAATTCGTGATTTATCTTATCAGTCTTTAATAAAAGTTAGTATTGTTCATTTTGTACCTACTTATCTAACAACAGAAAATGTGATTTTAAATTCAGATAACGAAACCTGTAAAGTTCTAAAGAGAGAACCGAATTCGTTTTCCCTATCGTAATGATCTCTGTGCACATTATGCTTTATTTAATTTAAAAAGTTTGTTCAGTTACGACGGAGGTAATTTTGAAGGAATTATTTTGTCTCACAATTTAAATGATATCGAAGCAGATTTTTATGAATTTTTTGTAGCGTTTGAAAGATTTTTTTAGGGGGTGAAAGTAGGCGGTAGTCGGTGGTGGAGGACAGCATTAAAAATATTAAAATAAGTAATTGCTCTATCAGGCTTGCACCTGCCGCTCGCTTGGGCGCTGCCCGACCCTTGGCCGTCTGGGGCCGCCCGCTTGCCGCACCTATAAGTATTTTGTGATAGAGCTAATTGAACAAGGTTTATTTATATGATATTTATACTGTTTTTATTTATAACTGCAGTAAATATATCGGTGCGAGGTCTACTAGGTATTACCGAGGTGTAGGCTTCATCAGTTTGTAAACAAACAATCCATAAATCTCAGCTCTCCATCCAACCATTCCTAAATCTAACAGTTCCTAAACAAAAAACGGCTGAGGCAAGCTATACCTAATCATGCAAATCTTGAACTAACAGACTTGACATTTACTATCTCTTATATGAAAACAGGGTTTATCAACCTAAAATGACCTTTGGCGTTGTTATTTAAAGATATTCATAAAATAGATAGGTACTTACTCAGCTCCATTTTTTCCACCCCTGTGCAGCATGCCCGCGCGTGCCATCTCACGCCCGCGCCCTGCGAATATATTACGTCAAATTATAGCTGTTCTTTGCGTCATCACTTTCTTTGGGGACAAAAGGGGGTGAAAGAGTTCAGATGTTAATGGCGAGGTTCAAAAGATTTATTAAGACCCTGTGATTTGCGAGTGGCAAACGAACATAATTTAAAGTGATAAGATAACTTTCGTATAGAATTCTTAATTTTTATACGGCGAAACTCGGCATGGGGTAAAAAGGGAGATCTGAAACTTGACACTTCCCACTGATCCAAGATCTACAAAAGAAAAACTGCGAAAGTAAATCGCTGCATTTAGAAAGTTGATATTTTGCAGAAACGGTTCCTTATGCGTCGTAAATGAACACAGGATTTTTAAAATTCCCACAGGATCTTCGTACCGTTGCGCATTATTCGATGGATTTTTCATGGATTTTTAATTTTTATTAGGAAGCCCGAGAAAGTGTGCCCAAAATGCTGGCTGAGCAGCCAGCGCTTTGGCCACCTGAAGCTGAACTAGTAATTTAGATTTAATCTATAGTTAATTTTATTAAGCTGAAGAGTTTGTTTGTTTGTTTTAACGCGCTAATCTCAGGGACTTCCGGTTCGAATTGAAAAAATATTTTTGTGTTGGATAGTCCATTTATCGAGGAAGGCTAAAGGCTTTTTATTTTGATATTCACATGGGATCGGGAGTTACGCGGTGTAACGAAACGGAAGGTTCCGTTACACCACGTAAGTCCCGATCCCATGACCCTGACCCTCTTCAACATCTTTTAAGACCTCTTCAATTTCTTCTTTTACCTCTTCTTAAGACTTCTTTCTTTTTTTTAGCTCTTTCAAATTTTTTTTTAAAACTTGTAATGGAACCTTCCGTTTCGTTACAGCGGGTGAAACCGCGGGGCGCAGCTAGTATGTTAAGTCAATTTATAAACACGAGCAATAAAGGATGAATAAAGAAGAGCATATTCATAAAAAAAATGTCAGAAACATGTGGTAGGTGTCGTCGTCTTCGAATAAAACAATTCGATATTACTGCACGTCATATTACATTAAGTACACTATGTCATGTCTTCTTCTATGAGGAACGCTTGGCTGACTGGGATATATTGCTATAATATTATATTAGGCACTAATATTTTCTTATGCAGAAATGTTGGCTTAGTGGATGATGCCTCAACTTTCAATCTTAAGGTAGGTAGGTATAACTGTGTTTTTATATGGATTAATACTGCCTTAAAAATAATAAGAAAGATTCTATCTCAGTTTAATAATATAAATGAGAAAGTGTGAGTGTGTGTGTGTGAGGGTATGTGTTAGTATGTTTGTAACCTTCTCAATCAGTAACTACTAAGTCGATTGCAATTAAACTTGTTATGTAGACAATCAGAGTCCTGGAATAGCACATAATACTTTTATTTCCATTGCCATAAACTAATGTGGCGCAACTAGTAAAAATCAATATGCTAAAGATTTGGAGTAGGTAATCTAGTATTTTTTGAATTTATGGAGATACGATTATAATTTGACCTGTGTTTTGTATTGTACTAAACTTTTTTTTTTCATAAATTTATTAATTTATCCCTTCCCAGCTGTTGAAATTGTCGACTCACTGATTCGACTTTATTAAAATTCTAATTGATAAAGTTTTTTCTTTGTCTTTTACGTCGTTTGCTTGAGTTTTGAACCATAAAAAAGCGTTCACAATACGGGCCTGAACGCTTTCTAAAGGTGTCTGAGAGTAGATTTTTGAACAGAATAGATTATTTCGGTCAAAATCTACGTATACCACAACGTATCTATACTAATATTATAAAGCTGAAGAGTTTGTTTGTTTGTTTTATAACCTTCCTCGACAAATGGACTATCCAGCACAAAATGAATTTTTCAACTCGAACCAGTAGTTCCTAAGATTAGCGCGTTCAAACAAACAAACTCTTCAACTTAATAATATTAACTATAGATTAGATCTAAATCTAAATTACTAGTTCAGCTTCAGGTGGCTAAGGCGCTGGCTGCTCAGCCAGCATTTTGGGCACACTTTCTAGGGCTTCCTAATAAAAATTAAAAATCCATGTGAACTTTGAATTTTTATGAAATGTAAATAGGTTAGTTATTTCATTCATTTAAGTATTGTTATGAAGAATATTATATTCCTTTGTTATTATCAAAAAATAAGTAAATAAATGGTCTTATAATTATTGGTCCAAATTGAATTTACAATGTATAAACATATTGACCTGGCTAACGGCGACAGGCGATGTTATCTATACTAATCTATATATATATCTATACTAATATTATAAAGAAGTAAAGTTTGTGTGTTTGTATATTTGTTAAATTGTAAGGGGTAATCTCGGGATCTACTGAACCGATTTTAAAAATTCTTTCACCAATAGAAATCCACATTATTGCTGAGTGTCATAGGTTATATAAAAAACCGAAAAATAAAAAGGCTTTTACGTGGTAGTCCGTTTTGCAAAGTGAATCGGAGAAAAAACGGTCGAATGAAAGCGTTTCTTACGAACGCTGCCTTAACTATGAAAGATATATTTTTGAGTTCTATAGAAAAGATGTGGAGCTTGAAAATGCCTACAAAAAAGTCAACGACAGCATATGTCTAACTTTTATATTTAAGTTACAAAAAGTATTTTTTTAAATATTAGTAGTATAGATAATTTAATTTATTGACATTATGCCCAACGAAGTGGGCACGGGTCAGCTAGTATGTGATAAACTCAATAAACTCCATTACAGGACGAGGCCAAGATTAATGGGTAACGGAATTGCTGTGAGGCTTAGTGATTACCTCTGAAGGTGACGTTTAATTATATTACGTTTACTATATTTACTACTTGATCGGTTATTCGATCCATTTCTCTTATAAATGCAAATTAGATATGAATACAAGAGTAATAGTACCCTGCAAGAGATACCCCCGAAATCAGTTTTTTTTTACAAATGCTGACTTTGAGGGATTTTGAGGGTATTATTTGGGATCGAAATGCAATCGAAATGATTTTGAAATGTAATTTGAAAAATGTTTTTTACGAGAATTAGCCTTCTGGTTAAAGCGTCTGATATTAATATGAACTAGACAAACATTATACAAAAGAACAAAACAATAGCCCTAACAATAGTTATCCTAGGTGTGAAAGTCACTCATTACAAGTCCCGAAACGGAGTTAGGCGCCCGAGCGTAGCGAGGGCGCTAATAGTTCGAGGGACTTAATGAGTCTTTCACCCGAGGTAAACACTGTGCTTTTCATTACGAATAATACATAAAATTCTTCCTAACAACGAGAGTGAATGAGACTATGAGACTCCATACCACATGAGTAGGTACTCATGTGTCCATACTACCTGATCCTCTTACAAGGTTGGGACCAAAGAGGTTATACATTATGTAGTGTTTTTTTAGGTTTCTGCTATTTGTATTCAATACTTAAATACGGCGGTACTTACCGAATAAATTTTTATTAATGAGTTAATCCCACACTGGGAAATGACGCGAAGTCCGTAGATTTACAGATCTTACAGAACTTACAGATTTTGTAACACGGTTTGATTTTGTGTTTTGTTTTTATGGTACAATAAAGTGTTTATCTATCTATCTATCTATCTTTGTCTAGAAAATGTTATTTACACAAAATACACAATCATAAATGAAAAACCAGATTAAACTTAACACAAAAACATAATAAAATAACAAAAAATAGTACTAATTAAAACGTTTAAAATAATTTGGAAATGCTAGCATTTCCCACCAGTTTTTTTTACTCAAGGTACGACACTGACTGATATTGATATCTTGAACTAAATATACCTACTTGAATTTGATTACTGAGAAAAAAGTTACTAAGTAAGTAAGTAAGTTACAAACTCTGGCAGTATGCATGAGCCGTGCCAAGCCATAATTATTATTCTTTGGTGTAAAAAAAAAGCAAGGAGGTTAGGTTTTTGAAGTTCCTAATGCGTAATGATACTGATACTGGCTACATGCAGATTGCACAAGCCGTGCGAAGCCATAATTTGACATGACAGCTGTCAGTGAAAGCAAAAATCCCTAGGGCTGGAAATTATTTTCAATACGCTTCTCAGGCACCTTCAGACCTACTTTCCGAGTATGAGTAATGAAAAAGTATATATTACTAAGTACTTAGTAGGTAGGTATATTTGTTGTCTAGCACTCATAACACAAGTCTAGTTACTTAACTTGGGGCTAGATGGCGATGTGTGGAATGTCCTGCAATATTTATGACTACATAGTATAAAACAAAGTCGCTTTTTCTGTCCCTATATCCCTATGTATGCTTAGATCTTTAAAACTACGCAACGGATTTTATGCGGTTTTTTTAAATAGATAGAGTGATTAAAGAGGAAGGTTTTTAGATATAATACATGCATAATACAGCCGCCTAGCCGTGCGAAGCCGGGACGGGTCGCTAGTAGATTATGATGTATGAAAATGTAGACAGTTAACAGGTCGAAATTGAGTTATTCGGATTTAATCAATCTGGTAAAAGCGTCTGCTGATATTAGGCTAGATGGCGATATGTGGAATGTCCTGCAATATTTATTTATTATATTCAACAATTGCATATTTTATGAATAACATGTTTTTAAATATATTCGATGTAAATCGAAGAAGATAAAGCAATACCGTTTCGTCACCTCGCCTTAGATTTAACGTGGCAATTTAACAATTTAATCAGCGTTCTATTTAGGAAAGAACTTGATAGATAGCTAGCTGAGATTATTCCGGCGTCAGAGCGTGTTGTAACGTCTTGCGACATCAACACCGATAGGTATGGAGTACCTATAGACAATGAGCCACGGTGAAAATTTATGAGACTCCACTTGAGGTAATTCGTCTTACTCTACCTATGAAGCTCTGTACAAACCAGCGCGAAAACTTCGCAAAATAACAAAACATTAATAAAGCAATCATTGACTTATAAAGCTTTTTCCATACAAACTATTATAAACCAAGTCGACTGTTTTCTCCCTGGATAATGCCACTAGAGCAATTATTTTTGGTGCATAAAACTTATAACTGCCATGACCATGACCCCATTTTTTATTTTTTTAAATTTTAATTTCTATGATAATTAGAAAATGAAAAAAAAAAAACAAAACATAGGGGCATACCTAGTCATGGCAGTTATAGGTTTTATGGCACACAAATATTTGTGCTAGTGACATTATCCAGGGAGGAAACAGTCGACTACGTTTGTATGGAGAGAGCGCCGGTACCCTTTCACCTTAAGTCGCAAACTCTTATATCAATACATATTATGAAACAAAGTCGCTTTCCACTGTCTGTCCCTCTATGTATGCTTAAATCTTGAAACCTACGCAACGCAAACCCCTCTTGAATCACTCTATCTATTAAAAACCGTCATCAAAATCCGTTGCGTAGTTTTAAAGATCTAAGCATACATAGAGGGACAGACAGTGGAAAGCGACTTTGTTTTATACTATGTAATAATAAGAAAACTACCACGCGTACGAATAACAGTTAGTTACTGAATAAATGGAGTTTCAGTTTATAGACAGTCATATGAACTGTAGCAGTTTGCAACCAAACAATACAATATAAGCTTTTAAGTGGATTACAAGCGGTATTAACCGAGCTTTCACTTCGGCTTGTAATACCGCGTAAAATTCATGCGATAATTTGGTCAGACATGCGATCCTAGCATTACGATACTTGTCCATTATGTGTTGTGTGCTGAAACAGCATTACTAAACCTGATTTATTGCTGTAACTAAACAATTTCTAACCATTCAGCTAATATGAAAATCAATGTTAAAACCGGGTCTTTCCAATTAACATTAAGTTAAGTAACTTCCTATTATAGTACGGGATCCCTTTAAGGACGACCTTCATCGATCTAAGTATTTCATATCAAATTCAATAGGCCAACAAATATATTGCAAATGTGTTGCCTAAAAAAAATTCAGTCCAGAATGATTAATGTATTTTTTTTTGTTTTTAGACTTTTCACTGGTTTGGTAAATAGACAAATCCGTACCAATGAAATACATACTTAATCTTTATATTAACTTAACTTTAATTCATTAATAACATTAAGTATGGAATTTGTCTCTTAAAGAAGCCAGTAAAAGGGTTAAAAAAAAAAACAAAAAATTAAATTGTTAATTAATCATATTCTGGACTGAAATTTTTTGGCAAACCATTTGCAATATATTTATTTTAACCTATTGAATTTGATATAAAACTTTTCCTCCATTAAACAGCTCGATGAAGGTCGTTCTTAAAGGGATCTCCGACTATAAGTTTTCAATTGTACTCTCGAACCTTCCTTTCTATTGGATAAGTTGTGGTTTTCAGAAGAGGTAGTTAATCAAACTTTGACGCATTATAACAAATAAATCCTATAATCGGAAATCATTTGTGGTCTCGGTTTAATAATGATAAATACTTGCAATTAAACCAGCCGGGCGATTGTGATTGATTGCTTACCTGGACATTCGATCAGGGGGTCGATAATGCTGTCTTTTAGTTTCGCTCATTCCAGATACCTGCAACAAATAACAATGTACGTAAGTCATAGGCCTAAGTAGGTAGATCCTAGTAGGCATCTAGTTTATAAATTAGCGTTAGAGAACAGAGAATAGAATCAATAGCGAACAATGTTTCCGTAGAGTTTTCTACTAGGTTAGTATTGCGAGCAAGTGGTGTTGCGACCTCAGCTGGCGCCCCGCTAACACGGAGTCACGATGACCCAAATGGAAGAGCGACCCGTTTGCGGATCACTTCACCCGCAAACTCTTCCTACAGATGTGGCCATTCTGCGGATTACACGCTAGGCTAGGCCACAGACGCAACACAAGTACTCACTTAACTCCTGCTTGGACCCTTCATACTCTGAAACCAACACATAAAAGCCTGTTTACGATCATACAGAATTGCAGTTTTTCACACAGCACCTGTGCCCGTACTAAAACGTTTTTACGGGCCACAAAATGTAATAACATTTTGAAACTTTTCATAGGATGTTTTAAGTGCCTCATAATGAAATAAAAGATTTTTATCGCATAATTTATTTTTCAGCCTACCGTAAACGAAGGCTCGATTACACGAATCATCATTTCACCAACCAAAACAATTTTAAATACAGGAAGAACGAAAACAAAACAACGATCAGCTATCGATTGAAGCGGTTATTGTTTCTGTTTTATTTTCAGACGTAGGCACAGTTGGTTTCGATACAGAGTTATGAAGGAGAACGGAATGTAGATAATTTACAGCGGCAGTTGGAACAAAAGCATCCCCGGCACGCGACCTACATCCTGTACCCCGATTCAATAAAACTTAACGTGAAACATACCGAGAACTACCTACCAACCACCGAATAGCCCTATAATTTTAAATGTCAGCGAAGTAACTTTTTTGCTCATGTGTTAAAAGTTACAGAGTATTAAGCTAGATCCATCGGTACACATATTTAAAAAGTTTATTGCGTTATCGTATATTGCGTAGTAGTTCCTGTGGTAGTTCGCGACATGAAGCCTCCAGCTTTCTTTAGTTGTATCCTGTTAAACAGCGCCCTAGTTAGCCACTACAATGGAGAGAGAGAGCTATTAAAGCCGACCATGTGTGTTAACCAGTTTAGTTCCTGTTGCTTGTTTTTTTAAGCAACGTTCACTGGCTGAAAAATAAAATGAACTTTGAAATCAGGTCAGTGGTATACGCCTATATTTCAGGCTACTGAACCTTTATGAATTTGCACGTTTCATTCACTGAATTCTAACGTTACGAACTTAATAGAACTGATATTAAATTCTGTTGGCAACATTTTTCCTGAAAGTAAAATATCGTGTATACATGAAAAATTCAAATTTTTAACTGAGGAAACATATATTAAATTGTAAAAAGTTTCACCTATTCCCATCAACTATTAGATCAAAACAGGAATGTTAACTAGGGAAATCCTTTAAATAATATGTGAGCAAAAAGCAACAAAAAACAAAAGGAAAATAGGTATAGTACCTAATGAAGCTAACCTATTATGTGGTTAGTGGGAACTTCTGATAATAAGGTTGGTATCAGGGAGCTTGCAGGCGCGATGCACAACCGCAATACGAGCGACGCTCTACGTTGATAAATTTACCACAATGCGACAATTGAAATATTTCCCAAAATATTTATCTATTCTTGTTGTTAAAATGAATTTTACAAAAATAAAGAAACCAACTCACTGGGTGCCCATTAAAATAACTTTATCTCTTTTCCTTACTTTCTTTATCATGGGAAATGCAAATTTAGTTTTGCGAAGGCAATTCTTATCTGATGACGGAGTCGGCGCTGCGGCGCTGACTTGGAAACTTGTTTGCTTTTATTGAAGAAGATTCGTTTATTTAACTACTAGGACGGTACAAGAAATGAAATTTAAATTCAAACGAAGCTGTTAACTGTCAAAATTATGTTATTTAATTAGTCTTAGGCTTTAAATACCTACTTAAATATACGTTTCAGAATCTTGAAGATTAATTTGCACCTTCTTAACTACATTGCTCGATAATTTTCAAGGATTTTGGCGTATAGTCTATTACGTAGTTTTCTCAATAACTTAGAATGTTATTGGAAAATCAGAACTACTTCTCATCAATTTTTATTGAAGCTAACCTTAAAATACCGTACTCGAATCACGTTATCCCGAACAGACTCGTTAGTTGCGCAATATACACTGGAACTAGTTTTGATTCAAACGTTTCTTTTGAAGGCCCAACGTCTCCATCATGAAACAGGCCATTTGTTCAAAGTCGGGCCGTGAAATGAGATAGTAAAAGTTTTTTATTACTCGATTACCGCGAGAGAAGCGTGCGTGTCGGTCGGCCCAGTGTCTACTTCATAGATCGGTCAGACGTTCGCTGTCCGCTTTGTTTAGTTCCATTTCGCTTGAACTATGTTTACCAATTGAATTTGTGATTAGGTGTAGTCGTGCTATAGAAGTGTGAATTATAATATAAATTACACGTTTCAGTATCTCGTTAAAAAGTCGGTTTTTGGAAGGTAAAGCAAAGTTGTTTCAGGAACGTAGGTAAACAGTGGCATTGTGTCGCCGGGTGAGCAGACATCAAAAGGCGTGTATCAAAGACGAGTGTTGCCACATAGAGCCGTCAGGCCCCTTCAATATGTGAGGGTGCTGTCTACATACAAACTACACTATTTTAAACATTCGAATAATAAAATCCATTTTCCAACAACAGTGAACAACACTGTATTTATCGTTGCGACAATTTTACGTTATAGCTTTGTTTTAGTTGTCGGTTGAATTTGTAGCTATTGAGTAAAGTTAAATAAGTTTATTTATTAGACTGTTTTGCTTTGTTCGCTCGTTTAAATTTTGAGTATTTTCGTATGTGTCCGACCGATGAAAATAGGAACATAAATATTTGAAGCAAAGACATATTGAGGTCGGTATGCACTAAAACTAAATTTAATCAATGCTCAGTTTTTAGGTTACTCTGAGTTGTTTTTGTTGTCTATGAAATCAATCAAGCAGATGGAAGCGAACCATGTCATAGTTACATAACAGACAGTATGTCCCTAGACTGGCGTTAATTCCATTGTATGAAATGAGTTTAGTAAGTAGAAAAAGTTATGATGGATGTCTGTGTGCGTTGAGCAGAAAACAGATTACAAAGAAGGATGAGACTACTTATAAACTACTCAGTTATTGCAGGAATTTCGAACAAGGCACTAACAAGCTCAGGAATACAGAATGAGATGCGGAACGTTCACGTAAACTTCCGCAATGCTAAGCTATCGAGGTCTTTTAAGAGAATTACCGCAACCGATCTTATTTGGATTAATGAAAACGAGGAAGGGCACGTAGCTCATTCTTCTAGTAAATTAACTTCTGGAAATCCTTATTCATAGATACCTATATACGCACATAAAGAAAAAAGTAGGACCAATTCAATGAAAATTTATACATTTTAATTCAATTACAAGACGGAAAGTTTATTTTTCCCAATAGGACTTTCACTCCCAATACGGAAGAATTATCGAATGACATAAATAAGTACTTACCCAGTATTGAATAAATAAAATGGTTTCAGTCCTCCATTGGGAAAAAATGTAAGTCGAGTAATTCGCAGTGAATAATGAATGAAGAATTTTCCCTCACGAAGTTATGGAAGTTACGGGATCCATTAGATATACGAGGAATAAGTACATCAATTAAGAGCTTTTTTTTACTTAAATTTAATCTTTGAAATCCGATTCGAGTATCCATTAGTATTTATACTGATGAAAATGGACAATATACATACACAGTGCTCAAATAATAGCGTGATTAATTACAATCATATATTATGTAAATATTCTGAAAGTCTTTGGGGGAGGCCCACGTTTAGCAGTAGACATCCTGTGGCATGATGATGATGATGTTGATGATCTAAATATTTACTTTACATACAAGTAATAGGTAACTTATGCTTTTCTCTCTCTATTAGCATTTATAGTTTACTAGCTAGCTATTTTAAGACAACTAATAATTTGCGATTAAGAGCCTATATCTATCATTAATGTAAGTAAATGGTAATATTTTGTTTATTTATTTAGGAAGACAAACAGTTACAATTTGAAAACTTAAATACAAACTTAAAACTAAAACCATTTAAATGTCTCCGTATAGTCCACATTTAGGAAGATTTGACAATAACTTAATGAAAGTATAGGATGAGAATAAAGGAAAGAGCGATCAATGAAAAAAAGACTTTAGTTTAAATATAAAATCTTTAGTTTAAATATAAAATCCGAGATACCTATCAAATGCTAAATCTGGTAAATAGCGTAATACAAAACCTACACAACACTTTATAGGAAGCAGTATAAGGTAAACGTTGTGGGTCTCACAATGTGCACGGATACAGTGGCACTATAAACAAAACTCTAGATACGGATCTCTGGGATAATATTAAGGCTCTCACGGACTTACAGACTTGGTCGGCCGATAGACAGTTTGCAGTCTACAAGGGTCTTTTAAAACTAACGTGGAGGAAAGTTCGTCTCGCTGTGAAAGCTTTCTACAAACAAATATTTCGAACAATGCATGTATTGTTCAATGGAAATTGGATGAAGTAATTTACTTATTGCTCTCACTGAACTTCCTGCAAAGAAATATTTCACAGAAAAATAACGTTGTATTAACAACATTGAACATGTTAAAGTCATAAGCCGTTTACAAAATAGAAATTCTAATTATGATATATGAAATGATTCATTAAAATTCTGAATGCAACGAGAGATAATAACAGACAAAGATATATCTGAGCGTATTGTTAATCGCAATAATGCAAGCGAATTGTGTCAACTTCATTAAAAGCTTTTATAAGCAGAAATGTCATGTAAGCTTTATTATCTTAACTATTTGCATGCGTATAATCAACGTAAATATTTTTTACATCGACAACGCAAAATATTATTGAAACTATATCGTGAATTGGAACCAATTTCATGTCAGAATTTAATCAGTCAGCTGTCCGCTGTCAGTCAGCTGTCCGCTGTCAAGCGGAACGCACGAGATGGCGACGATGCGATCGCCTACCGGTGCGCGTACGAACAATGTAGTGACAACACACTGTTCTAAGTGTAGCAAAATCATTGTTAACGAGTTATTAGCGTTCATATGTAATAAAGTCGACACTTTACCGGAAACCGGCATCATTCAAATCTGTCTAAGCGCCTACAGCGAAGAAGAAATCGAAAATGCAAAAACATTAGTCTACAACCTGCTCGCGCCGAAGAAAAAAAATCTTAGAAAAAAGGAAGGTTCCGAACAGAAGAGTCTACAGGAAATTATCAAGATAATTAAAGAAGTCGAGCCGGACGACCTACCCACTTTTGTTGCGCATAATCTCAACAAGCTGCCACCGGTGACGTTTGATTATATCGACATCACGACATTCCTCAAAGAAATGATGACATTAAAAAATGACGTCGCCTACATTAAATCCAGGCCTAATAGAATTTATGACGATGCTACACCGTGTTCTGATATTACTCAACTAAAGAACGAAATCGATGAACTCAAAACTATGATCAAGGAGCTGCGTGTAACTCGCCCATCGAGCTGCGAATTTACAGAAGACCTATTTCTGAGACCTTATCGTGACGATAAGGATACGAGAAATAACCATGATAACTTAAAGAATACACAAACTACTGCCGCGGGCCCTAGCGAGTTGCCGCGCAGCGTAGCTAGCCGAGCGATCCCAGTGACTGAGACGAGTGTGCAAGCGCGCGGGGGTGCGCCGTCTACGCACTCACTGCTATCAAGTGCAGATGCACCGGCGCGGGCGGGGGCTGCCGCCGCCGCCGAGCCGCGCAAACAGCTGACTACCGACAATAACACGTTGTACGTACCTACGTATAGAGACATTGCTAGCGCGCCGCGCAGCGAAGTTGATAAGGTTGACGACGGGTTCACTATTGTAAATAGAAAAAAGACTATGCCGTATAGATATAGAAATACAAGGGGGACTTTACAAAACAATACCAAACTGCGAGCCGTGGAATCGTACGCGTATATTTATCTTTCGCGAGTGCAGAAGTCTATAACGGAGGATGATATTAAGGAATTCATTAAAGATACGAGTGAAGACTGTTTAGAGGTAGAGAAGCTAACTCAAACAAGACAGACTAATTTTAATTCGTTTAAAATAAAGATAAAATCGAGCAAATTAAGTACTTTTTTAAAAACTGACTTCTGGCCGGAAGGCTTAGTATTTAGAAAATATAGACAACCGCGCTCCCCTGTAGGGGACATATCCGCTTCTAACAAATAAGTATGGATGTACAACAAACTGACAACTTAAAACTTGTTTCTTTTAACTGCTACGGTATTAAGAGATGTATGACAGAGGTACGCGAGATGTGCAAAAACGTCGATGTGATATGTCTGCAGGAGCATTGGCTGATGCCGCACGACCTGGGCATTATTAACAAGATAGATAAAGATTTTACTTGCTGCAGCAAATCTTCTGTGGACACGTCGACGCTGCTCCGCGGTCGACCATACGGTGGGACGGCGATCTTATGGCGGTCTAGCCTGTTCTCGCGAGCTGATATTGTCCCGTGTGACAGTGATCGGGTGCTATGCGTGCGTCTGTCGCGCGACGACCGCAGCCTGCTGGTGTTCTGCGTGTACATGCCGTGTGACAGCGAGGACAACCTGCTCGAGTTCACCGAGTGCCTGGCGCTTGTTACCGCGGTCATCGACAGTGCCGATGTTGAGTGTGTTTTTGCTATGGGTGACTTTAATGCACACCCAGGTACTCTGTTTGGTAAAGAGTTAACAGACTATTGCTGTGAGAATTCTTTAGTGTGTGTAGACTCGGACAAGCTGGACACGGACACATACACGTACGTGAGCGGGGCGCACGGGTCGTGCCGCTGGCTCGACCACTGCCTCGCGACGGAGGCGGCGGCGCGCCTTGTTACCGCCGTAAGAGTCGAGCACATCACTACGTCCTCCGATCACTTCCCTCTAGTCATTGAATGTGATTTTGGTTCTATTAGTGGTAAAACTTACTGTGATAACGACTGCAATAGTGGTAAAAATATTAATAAGCATATATGGGGTACTAGGGACAGGGAGCAAATTTTATCTTATTCAGACTTATGTGATAATATTTTTGTTGATATAATGAATAACTATGACAATATTTTAAGCGAATTGACATGTATGAATAATGAGAATGAGTTTATGTGTAAAGATGAATGGCACCGTAAATATATTGATGATTTTTATACACTTACCGTTGGGGCGTTGCGGTCAGCGGCAGAACAAACTAATAAATGTGATTACTCTTTTAAACGTAGATCTAATAAAGTAATTGGCTGGAATTTTCACGTCAGACGCCATCATGTTAGGGCGAGAGAGATGTTTTTGTTGTGGGTGTCATGTGGTAGACCGCGCTCGGGGTATCACTACGATAATATGACTGCCTCACGCAGGGAGTTCAAGGCCGCGCTTAGGTATGTAATAAAAAATCAGGAGAAAATAAAAATGGAGGTGTTAGCGAGACATCGAGCTAGTTGTAATTTTGTAGAATTTTGGAAGGAAACAAAAAAATTAGATCACAAAAGTACTATCCCGGTAAGCATAGAAGGTGTAAAAAACAAAAAAGACATAGCCAATACTTTTCGTAACCATTTTAACGTTAACGTTAAGAACGTGCAAAATTATAAGCACTCGCCGAGGGCCAGTCAGGGCTCGGAGCCTCTCCGCACTAACATAACGCCGGAAAATATTAAAGTTATTTTGAAGGATATGAAGCGCGGGAAGTCTCCGGGCCATGACGGCCTCAGTGTCGAACATTTACAATTCGCAGGTAAATATATATGTGATGTGTTAGCGCGGCTTTTTAATCTCTGCGTGAGACACTGTTACTTGCCTGAGCAACTCATGCGTACGTTGGTTATACCTATACCTAAGAACAAGACGGGTGATATCTCGAGCGTGTCAAACTATAGACCTATTTCTTTGGCGACGATTGTGGCCAAGGTGCTGGAAAGAGTGATTTATTCTCATGTAGTGACACTTGACACTGACGATGGTCAGTTTGGTTTCCGACCGAAATTATCAACTGACATGGCTATTTTTTCATTGAAAGAGGTTGTTAAATATTACAAAGTAAATTCTACTACGGTCTATGCATGTTTTTTGGACTTGAGTCGTGCATTTGATACCCTCAATCACGACCTTCTTTGGACGAAAATGCACGGCTCTGGGGTCGCTCCTGAGGTTGTTGACCTGTTGTCGTTCTGGTACGGCAACCAGACCAACAGCGTCAGGTGGGACTCTGAAGTCTCAGATAGCTACCGGCTGTCCTGCGGGGTGAGGCAGGGTGGGGTGACCTCTCCTAATCTCTTTAACCACTATGTGAACGATCTGATCGTGGAGCTGAGCAGTACCCCGGTCGGGCTCAGGTTGGATGGCAGGTACGTCAACAACCTGAGTTACGCCGACGACATGGTGCTGCTCAGTCCCACGATCAAAGGACTTCGTAGGCTATTGAGTATCTGTGAGAGGTACGCTAAAGAACATGACCTGGTGTATAACAGTAAGAAGACGGAAATGCTTATTTTCAAGTCGGGTAGAGGACCCCAATTTGTGCCGGACGTATATCTTAATGGTGAGACTGTTAGGGTCGTGGACAGCTTCAAGTACCTTGGCCACATCGTAACATCTAAACTGACGGACGATGAGGACATTGAACGCCAGAGGCGGGCTTTGTGTGTCGTTGGTAATATGATCGCTAGAAAGTTTAGGAGTGCTGCGTCTGACGTGAAGATAACCTTGTTTAAATCTTTTTGCCAGACTTTTTATACTTGCCAGCTTTGGACTGACTATACAAAGAAGTCGCACAGCACCATCAGAGTAGCCTACAACAACATCTTTAGGTATCTGATGGGGCTGTCGCGAAGCTGCAGCGCCTCCGGGATGTTTGCAGACGCGCGCGTTGATACTTTCAACGCCATCCAACGGAGGCGCATAGCGTCTTTCATGTACAGGGTTGGCGAGTGTAAAAATAATATTATAATAAGTCTTGCGGCTCGTCTGCCGCTGACTGCAACGTACCAAAAATGGTTGGCTATTGCCACCTAGGTTTTAATTTGTATGTATGTTTTTTATGTTTTATATGGATTTTTGTCTGAAATAAAGATATATTATTATTATTATTATTATTATTATAATCTGATTTTACTGATTATATGTTAATTTGGATTGTTTCCTTTTTTACAGAGAAATTTAAACTTCTTTATTAAAATTTATCGTGATTTTTTCTCTAGCAAATATCAGCTATTAGGATTGTGGCCATCATCAGGTGGTCTGGATTTAGAACGCATTATTAATTTATTTGCTTCGGCTATTGTTTATTGCGTTTCCCAGAAAGTTGTAGAACTTGACAGTTGATAACTACATAATGTGAGCCATCGATTGGATTGGCATTCGACCCTGCGAATGTTTACGGTCTGTGTTCCCAACTACAATGAGTTTAACCACGTTCTCATGACCCTACGGGCCGGGACACATAAACACGATACGACGTCGTGTCGTACCACGATGCGGCGTCGTTTCACGATGAGACGTCGCGTCGTGGGAATCTACGACGAGCATCGTAAAAAACTACGTCGCGACATCGTAAAGTGCCACGATACACGGCACGACGTCGTCGCGTCGTAGAAACTCAGGATGAGTTCCTGTGTCAGTGCCACAGTTGTTATTCAAAAGTCAAAGATAACGGAAAATGATACGAAAAGGTTGTTTCTTTTACCTTACAGTTAATCCGAGCATCTCGAGAGGTTCAAGAGGTGGTCTGCCTCTGCCATATTTTCCTGCTATATGTGGCGTTATCCGATCAAGTAACTCTTCGAAACTTGATAAACTCATTCAAAAGAAACCAAAAAACTTCTTTTGATCTATTTTTAAGGCGTTGTACTTCTTTATGAAGTGGCTCCCGTTATTCATGATTAAAAGAAATGGGTGGATCCAGTATCTTCTGAGTTTCTGTCTTTTCTTTATCCGTCTTCTTAACAACAGCAGGAGCAGGACGCGTCTAGTGCGGTCCATTTCTCGAAATTAACTGCGAAGATTCACCTTGTATTGTATCGACAGCGTCGTGCCGTGTATCGTGGCACTATACGATGTCGCGACGTAGTTTTTTACGATGCTCGTCGTAGATTCCCACGACGCGACGTCGCATCGTTAAACGACGCCGCATCGTGGTACGACACGACATCGTATCGTGTTTATGTGTCCAGGCCCTACCGCACTGGACCGACGACGACGTTGCAATGTAAGTGAGTATGCGTTTGTAACAAATCGTAGACAAACGTGTGGGTTGCATTGCAATTGATCGATTTGTGATAATCCGGAATAAGCACGCAGATTATGCGCAACCCTTGTCTCTGTCTGGAAGAAGCCTTGTATCCTGAAGAGTGGGACTAATTGAAATACTTTACTATAACCTGACTATATTATGTTTCGTTTGTTTGCCAACCCACTCTCTCAATATCAACTACACCTTTTATATTCCCAGCATACTGGCGATCAATAATTAATTAGTAACCAATACGTTTCGATAATGTGTAAACTAAAATGACTAAATTATGAACGTTCCATTGTATTCATTGTTCTCACAAATATAGGGCACCTTTTGTCAACACTGTATTGATTGAACAATAAACAGGCTGCTGCATGACCTAGATATAGAACACGAGTGACCTGGCATGAATGCCCGTTAATGCCATTATACAGATCTAGGCAACCTAACACCAGTGTTCTCGGAAGCTGAATTTTCCTGTCTGACAATTAAACTCGTCAAAGTTAGCTTTACAATATAACAGGATGAGTATTTTCACAGAAATAGCGAGAGAAAATACTGCATATTTGATGGCGGACCCAATCAATTTCATTCTGTGTCTATCTTTGTTATATAAGGCTATCGCAGAGAGATCTTTGTCGGGAATCAAAATAGCTAGATTATTACATAAAAAAACAATTAGAAATCGAAATGTACACATTTTCTGCAGTCCATTTGTAAAAAAAAAGCAAATTCTTTCGTCCTAATAGTCAAATGGCAATAAGCTCCATACCATATATCTTTATTTTTAGGGCTGTATTTTAGCAGGTAATACATTAAAATGATTAAGAGCTTTTCAATTTGTAATCTGTCGTTTGACAGATTTAACTTTGACGTAAAAAAATACAAAAGTTCAAATAAATTTATTCATTAAAAAAAGAGAAGTAAGTACATAATGTTCTTACATGTACATTAAAAGAATAAAACATAGTAGTTTTATTTAAAATTCTTATACGTAACTGTATAGTTCAATTACTTTTATCAATTCACTAGCTGCGCCCCGCGGTTTCACCCGCGCAAGTCCGAGTCTCGTAGGAATATCGGAATAAGAAGTAGCTTATTTGTTAGGGTCTCTAGCTACCTGCTACAGACTTTCATCACAATTCGTATAGTAGTTTTTGTGTTTAGCAATGTCAGTATTAAGGGAAAGCGGTGTTATAGGAAAGCGAGACGTTAAGGGAAGGAACGTCAGGTCAAGGTAACGTGAGGTCTTAGATTTCTAGGAGTCCAGACAGACCCAGAATGCTTTTCTGACACGGAACCGTCGCGGATGGAGTAGGTAACGTTAGTTATTGTGACCAAACACGTGCAAGCGAAGCGAGCGGTTATATTTTAAGGAGTCCAGACAGACCCAAAATGCTTTTCTGACACGAAACCATCGCGGATGGAGTAGCAAACACGTGCGAGCGAAGCGAGTGGTTAGATTTTTAGGAGTCCAGACAGACCCAGAATGCTTTTCTGACACGGAACCGTCGCGGATGGAGTAGGTAACGTTAGTTATTGTGACCAAACACGTGCGAGCGAAGCGAGCGGTTATATTTTTAGGAGTCCAGACAGACCCAGAATGCTTTTCTGACACGAAACCGTCGCGGATGGAGTAGCAAACACGTGCGAGCGAAGCGAGCGGTTATATTTTAAGGAGTCCAGACAGACCCACAATGCTTTACTGACACGAAATCGTCGCAGAATGAGTAGCAAACACGTGCGAGCGAAGCGAGCGGTTAGATTTTTAGGAGTCTAGACAGACCCAGAATGCTTTTCTGACACGGAACCGTCGCGGATGGAGTAGGTAACGTTAGTTATTGTGACCAAACACGTGCGAGCGAAGCGAGCGGTTATATTTTTAGGAGTCCAGACAGACCCAGAATGCTTTTCTGACACGAAACCGTCGCGGATGGAGTAGCAAACACGTGCGAGCGAAGCGAGCGGTTATATTTTAAGGAGTCTAGACAGACCCAGAATGCTTTTCTGACACGAAACCGTCGCGGAATGAGTAGCAAACACGTGCGAGCGAAGCGAGCGGTTAGATTTTTAGGAGTCCAGACAGACCCAGAATGCTTTTCTGACATGGAACCGTCGCGGATGGAGTAGGTTACGTTAGTTATTGTGACCAAACACGTGCGAGCGAAGCGAGCGGTTATATTTTAAGGAGTCCAGACAGACCCAGAATGCTTTTCTGACACGAAACCGTCGCGGATGGAGTAGCAAACACGTGCGAGCGAAGCGAGCGGTTATATTTTAAGGAGTCCAGACAGACCCAGAATGCTTTTCTGACACAGAACCGTCGCAGAATGAGTAGCAAACACGTGCGAGCGAAGCGAGCGCTTACATTTCTAGGAGTCCAGATAGGCTCGAAATGTTTTTTTGACAAATTACCGTCACGGATGGAGGTTAGGTTAGGTTAGGTCCCCTCCCCCTTTCCTCTCCTCCGCTTTTCCTCTCCTCCCCCTTTCCTTTCCTCCTCCTTTCCTCTTCTCCCCATTTCGTCCCCTTTCCTCTCCTCCCCCTTTCCTCTTCTCCCCATTTCGTCTCTTCCCTCTTACATCCTCTTCCTCTTTCCTATCCTCCCCCTTTCCTGTGCTCCCCCTTTTTATTTTTCTTACCCTTCTCCCCTTCATCACTCTCTCCGCCTCCGCCCAACTACAACCTTTTAAAATATATTTTGAGTCCTGATCCCGTAAGTCCAGATCCCGTGGGAATATCGGGAAAAAAGTAGCCTTTGTGTTAATTCAGGTCTCCAGCTATCTACTTACTGATTTTCACCGCAATCTGTTCGGTAGTTTTTGCGTAAAGGAGTAATCCCGTAAGTCCCGATCCCGTAGGAATATCGGGATTAAAAAAAGCCTATGTGTTAATCCAGGTCTTTGGCTATCTACATACCGAGTTTCAACGCATTCGGTCCAGAAGTTTTTTGTGTGAAAGAATAATCCCGTAAGTCCCGATCCCGTGGGAATATCGGGATAAAAAGTAGCCTATGTGTTAATCCAGGTACTCAGCTATCTAAATACCGAGTTTCAGCGCAATCGGTCCAGTAGTTTTTGCGTGAAGGAGTAACAAACATACACACACACATACACACATACACACAAACTTTCACATTTATAATATTAAGTAGGATAAGTCTATGTAAATGTTCAATCCTTTTTTTGCAGTAACCGCGAATAATAAAGTTGTTAAGGTTAACACGTGTATAAGCGTGAAAATGTGAATTCTGATCGTAACATAAAAGTAACAGTTATTAGGCGAAAACAGAGCGACCGACACATAAAAGCTGCGGGTAGTATTACCAAACGTTTTAACGATAATTTTATGGCTCTATAACTTACATGCTCCTAATTTGTGCCTAAACGGGAACAGCTATAATGGTTATTTTAGAATTATCTCAATATAAAGAAGCGTTTGAAGAGATACAAACAATTAGATATTACGTAAATAATGCAGACAACATTGATATGTTTCGATGAACTCCTGCGCATAACGGAGTCAATACTTTTACATAACTATAGACCAACTTTGTGTAGTTTGTTTTCAAACAATGTTGTTTTTGACATAACAATAGTTGCTTGTCTGAGCGGGCCTAAGTCTGCTAACACAATTGTATATCAATAGTGTGTCGATATAATCGTAATAGAAATTTAATGTCAAAAATATGACATTACATGTCAAATTCGTATTCTCCTAACGTTGACTATTCTATCGAGACACCACTGACACACTACTGAGTCACTTTTGTGTTCTGCTCTACAATCGTGGCTTAATGGTATCTCGATAGTTGTCAAAACGGTATATTGCTTAGCAACATATACCATGTTGCTAGGCAACACCTGCAAGGTAAATATTACCATACCATTGAGACTCCATAGTGATTATATTGCGATGTTATTAAAACTTTAGCAGAATACCAAATAAAGTCACAATCTCGATATAATATCTATAGAGTCTCGATATAATGACAATGGTTGGCCAAATAGCAGAATAAGGCCCCGGGTCCTTTAAAAAAAGTTAATTAGTGTTGTTTATTACGATTCTGTGTAAACACAATAATAAATATCAAACAAACTTTACACATAATTCTTGACACTAAACTATCGTCCACTAAAAGTTAGACAGTCAAAAACGTGACAGCGATGTTTGAGGGTGTCGTCCCTCGGCAATTTGACGAGGGTTCTGTTTAAATACTTATTGGTACAAGTTACTACCGCGACTGATGTCAACCTTAAAATTCCGAACGGGAAATACGAGTGCCGTCGCGTCTTCTCATTTCAATTTAAATTAAAAGCAGTTTAAATTAAAGCAAAATAATGTATTATTCCAATGATTAAATAACCAAATTACCCTAAAGTCACTTCATAAACTCAGCCTCGACTGAGCAACGACCGTGAAATTCTTTGTTGATTATATTTTATTGGTTAAATACATCGAAATGACCACAACAGACAGCGGAACCGCTTTACCTACTGTTTTCTCAACCATCAAATATTTTCTAACAATAGAACCACAAAGGTTTCTGGTAAAAGGACCGCATTGTTTTGCGATGCAGCATACGAATACGACCCACATATGATTTTCTCACATGATTAGTTTGAAAGCGTGTTCCGGCATCAACATAAACAAACAGAGGGTTTAACTTTCGTAACTCGAGCATGACTGTAAAAACGCGGGCAAAGGGTTCAGTTACAGGCCTATATTGAGTGTACAGAAACAAATTAGCATTTCACAGAGGTGATACAAAACGTCCGTGTTTCGTAGAATTAATGAACGTAGAACAACGTCATTAGAAGCATAGGAGATGTAAACTCGGGTGTGAAGTTAGAGCGTTACCTAAAATAGCAATTAATGAGTCTCAGTCTCATGTATCTCCTTGCTGTGTATTGATTAAGTCTATACATACACCTGCACCGAATGCCGTGCACTGATGTAGAGTTCCACCGCATAATCTTGCTAAACAAGGTTTGATACATATGACTTCATGGTGTGCCGTTTAAATCAGGGTACGTCAGCGCGTCGATCAATCGGCATTAAAATATTTGCTTTTTAAATAAATGCGCAACGTAATTTTCGTAGATTAACCCGACATCGTTCAAGTAGGTAACTTTCAGTTATATCTGCTTTCTTTATAAAAAAATAGTTTAGCAACTGTTCTTGAATAACAGGTTTGTTATTCTCATAATAAATTAATTTATAGATACTTAAAGTAAGTACCAACTATAATTTTATTTTTTAATATGATATGAAAACTATACAGAGCCTTATCAAAGTTCCACTAACTTTACAACCTGAAGGTATGAATCATATGTTTGGTATACACGTTGAATACAATGCTAAACCGAAAGTACAAGTAAAGCTAACTAGTGTTTTTATTTTTAATTATTTTGTAATAGGCATATTCTATATCTACACTTGTATATGTATAAATTATTACGAGTTGGTGTAATTTGTGAGTTTGTGAGGTTGGTAATCTCCGAAACCAGTGGACCGATTTGTTTTTTTTGTTGTTGTATATAAGTAGAGATAGTTTGGGGGTTGCTGAGTGTCATAGGCTCGGAATTTCCACGAGATCGGGACTAACGCTGGTGTAAACTGTAACCGCGGTGTGCAGGTAGTCGGACATAAAACGTTATTCAATGATTTCAACGAATATAGGAGTATGCACTTCGAAAAGCTTGAAAAGATAGAAATCGAGATCGGAAATCCTGTATTTTAACGTTCGAAATTCATGCTTTATCTTTGATCACTCCAAGCGATGTACCTATTGGTTTATTTTACAGGTACTTAGATTTTTATAGACCGCTTTGGAGGATTTTTAGTAGGTAGTATGTTGATAGTTGATAGTCACAATCGAATGATAAAACAGTCCGGAACGAAATGTCCTGACTTTGCGCCAGGATTAGCTTCCGTTTGGCTGTCGGCCAGATTCCCAACCGAACCATCGCACTGGCTATACTATCGAATAAAAATCTTTATGAAAATTTATTACATCTAATCGGAAAAGGTTCCGAAAGGCGATTTATAGAGAAATGATTGAGGAAACACGTGATTCTAATCTTTTATGTACTTATCGATTACTCCTTGAAATCGCATCGTTGAAATACTAATTCTGCCAACTTTTAGTTGAATGAAACTTAAATAGACACAAAGTTAAATAACCTAAACACTTAATTTATGCAACAACCAAATTCCAGTTTAAAGACGGCGACTTACAAATTAAAATTAGACTTGTTTCAGCATATTACTTTCAAGAGGCTGAAATTCTAAACTTTACCGTATCGTGAACTAGGCTTTTACCATAAGTATCGGGGGTGAGAACGAGGGTTTAAAGTGGGGTTGGGAGAAATATACATTGATATTTCTAGCATCCTTGAGAGTAGCGATCGCGGTTCAAGTCACTCAGGCTGGAGCGTTCTCTACGACACCACAGGAGAAGATTGTAATCCAGCTTTGTTACAGCTCAAAATGAACGGGAAGCGCTGAAGTATCGTCGAATTGAAAACAATGACCGTGCCATCGATTACAGCAGCTGTGATAATAAAGTCGTCTACTTTGCTTTGGTTACTTTATAGATCACGAAACACAATTTAAACTCGAAATGAAATAGAGGCTCAAAATATGTCTATATAAATAAAAATGAATCCCTATTTTCCTTGGTCATTTCGCTAATTCTTTTTTTGTTGTATTTGTAGAAGGTTCTAATGAAAGAAAAAAAAACACGTTTTTTTAAAAGAGCCCTATTTTTAAATTTAGTGTTTTTAATCTAATCAGGATAATCGAATATTTTAATCGAATTATTGCATTGTCATCGGTCTTCGACAGGTGTGCAAAGTTTGAAATAAATCTGATCGTTCTAAGTAGGGCAAAATCGAGTCCGAAAGAGTCGGTTGCATACAAGCAAACGCAGGTGAAACTAATAAAAGCGTGTTAAAAAAATCGAACTCTGGTGAAACCGCGAGGCGCGGCTAGTCTGAAATAAATGGAAACACATAGTTATTGATTTTTCATGCTCCTGAAATAACTATAGCCAGTGTAGGTATTGTAAGGATATTTATAGCAACCTCGTGCGAAATACGTGGTTATTTAAGGATAGTAGCGTCCTCCGTGCTGTTAGAGTATTTCCACAAATAGAGATCACAAATCCGAGCCGTCTTGTGAATTAAAAGTTTGCGATACCAAAATAGCAGCGAGTCGGACGAACGGACATGTCAATTTTTATTTGCTCTTACGCTAATGGTGCAAAACGTTCAAAACCTTAACGTCCCTAATCGATGCACAAACGGTTTTTTAACGGCCGCTCACACGAATAAGGTTAAAAATATATCTTCTGAAATATAAGATATTATGTTTGTAAAAGAATCTAGTGCATAATCTGGTAAATAATTATGAAGACTCAAAGTAAAACTCTTTTGGAAAACATCATCAAAATAAAAGATACCGTATCGAAAATATTTTATGTAGGTAAGTAGGTACTTATAAAAGTCGATTTCAAGTCGATTACAATTTTATTTGAGAAATAAAAATAAATAAACTTTGACTTCACTCTGCAATAAGACACCTAAATAATGTTAGTAAGTAACATTATTTATGTACTAATATTTATAAAAAAAAATCTAAATAGGAAATATTCGGAATGCAAAAAGGTATCAATGTTATGAATTAGTTAAACCAAAATAAGGATAAATGGAATTATAGGGACTGGCCTCGGCTTTGCCTCCTCAGGCGGGTTTTTTTTCGACCATGCCATTTTGGCAGTATAGAGGGCGCCAAGCGCTGCCGAGAGCTGAGCTGAGAAGTTTATCGAGTTTTCAGATAGACACTATTAATGTTTCAGTATTTTTATGGTACCATCTAAGAGATACTTCCCTCACGTGAATTCCTTTACTTCTGTTTTCTGTAGATAATTTAAAAGTTGTAACCTACATTCAAGATGAAAAAATATTCAATTATTATTAACTAGCGACCCGCTCCGGCTTCGCACGGCTATATTATGCATGTATTATACATATAAACCTTCCTCTTGAATCACTCTATCTATTAAAAAAACCGCATAAAATCGTAAAAGTAATTTTAAAGATCTAAGCATACAAAGGGACATAGGGACAGCGAAAAGTGACTTTATTTTGTACTATGTAGTGATAGTTATAGTGATAGTGATACTAACAAGAAAAATGTAAATAAATATTATTAAATGATAGATACTTATTGTTAAATCAAACGAATTATATCATGGATCGATTGATTGATTTCAGACGGAGGGATAAATAAAATAATTTAGAAACCCAGTAGACCGACGAAAAATTTATTGAAAATTGGGACAGAGGATATAATTCATGCAGAAAGGGGACTGTACGGAAACAATGCCAAAACAGAATGTGGTTATTGTTCATTCGTGGATTTATGTGTATATTGTAGTAACCCTTATGTGCTCTGTAAGACATAAATAAACATAGAGGAATATATTATAATGAATATCATGATTCTTTTTTGCAAAAACAGGTGTAATAGGTATATTTCACAGACTTGTTTATCTTCCTTTTAATTTAACGAATACCATTACATAGTATAAAACAGTCACTTTCCGCTGTCTGTCCCTAAGTATGCTTAAATCTTTAAAACTACGCAACGGATTTTGATGCGGTTTTTTAAAATAGATAGAGTGTTTCAAGAGGAAGGTTTTTATGTATAATACATGCATAATATAGCCTTTCGAAGCCGGGGCGGGTCGTTAGTACATAATATTCCATGACCGAAGGTAGGTAACCAAAAAAGTTACATAAACAGTGATATAACAATGCGTTCCTATTTTAATAATAAAAAAAATAGTTGTCTCGTAAGAAAGTTGCAAAATATGAATTAATTAAATCAAGTTATATGATAAACATAAACTGTTTATAATGATATTTTATTAAGTCATTGACCATTACATTGCCCGAACAGTTTTTATGTAACATTTTAGCATAATGAAAGTTTAGATTTGAGGAAACTCGCCATTTATTTCAGTGCCAATAGTCACACAAGGAGAACTATTATTACGTATTACAATTACCATCAGAAGATAACGTGTAAACGAATCAGGACCTACTTACCTAGACTGATTAGTTATATTTTTATTTAACCCCTAGTATCCCACTGGGGAAAGGTCTCCCCCATCTTCCGGCCAAATCCGGCCAAGTTGACTCGTGGCGGAGGACGTGGATTATTCATTGTATGTAGTTAATAACTGGATACTTATATGAAGACTTTAATCAAATTAAGGCGACTTACAAAACAAACAAACTTTTGTATGGAATACCATGGACTATATGATAAAAATAAGTCGATATCTAAGTACTTTTTGTTATTTGTTTATTTTATCGTATGGCATAAAAAGCCGATCAATATAACAATTTTATATTCCATTTCTGTATCTATTGAATGTATGTATCTATTGAATGTATGAGTATGAAGTGCTATTGGATTGCGTCATATATCAAGGGTGAAAAAGCCTGCTGAGTAACCATCATATTTCGTAAGACAATCTTTGATAATGTGCGGACATCTATAATTTTTTTTATTAAAATTCATACATCAAACTTGTACCTACCACCTCTCATTTTGGGCATGGGATTAAAAATGCTAGCTCAGAAGCTTTAATTCCAACTGTAAACCTAAAGCGTGTTTCAGCATATCGTTCCTGGGAGAGCCCGTGTGACGCCACAGACTGATCCCGGACGCAGCTGTCAGCCGGCGCGGCGTGGAGCCCTAGCCTGGGAAACTGATGCCCTTGCTCTCACTCACGGCCACTGCCATTTGACAACAAGTGAACTTGATTCACTTTCAGAACATATCACTACATAGTATAAAACAAAGTCGCTGTGTCAATGTCCCTATATCCCTTTGTATGCTTTAATCTTTAAAACTAAGCAACGGATTTTGATGTGGTTTTTTTAATAGATAGAGTGATTCAAGAGGAAGGTTTATATGTATAATACATGCATAATATTATAGCCGTGCGAAGCCGGAGCGGGTCGCTAATATACTTATAATACATAGAAACAACCAGACCACAAACAAATATCTAAGCATAAATACGTGTCTGAAGCGGGAATCGAACCCACAACCCTGTGTTTGGCAGTCCGGCATGGTTGTCTTCTTATCATACCTTCTAATAAAATAACAAAATAGACAATCTCTGCGTATCTAGTACTTAACTTAATTCAGGAAATTCGTTGTCAGATCTTCCCTTCATTATCATAAAGAAAATAATTTTCTATGCCTTCAGTCGTAACTCCGTACTTCATATTCCTAGGTCAAGGTAAGCTATAAAATGAAGTGATAAATTCCTGCCAAGACAAACACCATTAGATACAATATTAAGATGGCTCATCTGCTTATTTTTATTTAGTTCACTCCGAAAGTTTATAGGTATTTATCAGGTTTCCGGAATCATTTAGTGATTGTCAAGATCCTGTCTGTTACAGGCCCAAGTTGGAGATCAAAGACTTTATATCCAAGTGTCGTAAATCATTGTAAAATTCCAAAGAACTTCCGACGATGTTTTGGTAGTTCTATCTGTGCCGTGAATGGAGTCGTTCTTACGAACCCTTTCGGATCAATACATTTGATGGCTGATGCTATAAATTTCGCTCTGTTATTGTGTTCTGTTTTGTATAAAAAAATTGACCCGATTACAGCAGCGTGTCTTGCTTTAATATCGAATAAAATTCATTGAATCAACCGGCCTTGTTACGGAAGGAAAACGCTATCAATGAACAAAAGAAAAACATATTCACTGCAGTAAAAAACGGTCGAAGCTGCAGATTTTAATCAAAATATTTTTGAGCTAGCGGGCGTCCGAGATCAACATCGATAAAAGTTAGTTGCGCTGCCGTTCAGTATTTATAAAGTTTTTGAATAATGTTAAAACCTAAAACTTAGTTTATTCCTAGGCATTGCTGTCTCAAAAAATATGTCAGGTATAATTCAACGATATAACGATTGACGACCCAGTTGACACAATGGTTACCATGCCGGACTGCCAAACACAGGGTTGCGGGTTCGATTCCCGCCACAGACAAGTATTTATGCTTAGATATTTGTCTGTGGTCTGGTTGTTTCTATGTATTATAAGTATATATTTACAAAAGAAAAGTATATAAGTAGTATATCCGTTGTCTAGCACCCATAACACAAGTCTAGTTACTTAGCTTGGGGCTAGATGGCGATGTGTGGAATGTCCTGCAATATTTATTATTTATTATTATTATATAATTCTTTATAATACCTACTAGCTGTTCACCGCGGTTTCACCCGCGTAACTCCCGATCCCGTGGGAATATCGGGATAAATGAAGATGTAAGCTATCCTATCTATGTCTTTTTATCTATTTTATTGTTTCTTATTTATATACATTCTAATGTTTTGTTTTGTCTACTACTCTCCAACTGTTCTAGATATTATTATGTTTTGTCGTGTGCTTGTCCAAATAAATGATTTTCTATTCTATTCTATCTTTCAAGTTGGAACAAACTGCACACGGTGTGCAAATTTGATTAAAATCGGTTAAGTAGTATAAGAGTCCATCGCGCACAAACAACGTGACACGTAATTTATATATATTAGATGTACTTACCTACATTTGATCAATTACCCACTTATATACTAAAGAAAAATTACTCAATTTATTATTTCATAAAAATAAAGAAAAGATCATAGATTCCTAATGAAAATGAACAAGGTAAAGAAGAAATAAAATGTAACAGAACTGGTTGGAACTGAACAAAGGCTTTATTCCACTACGCAGCCACTCATAGAATTGAAAACGGTGCAAAGCTTCGATATCGGTGACAATTGTTCCAATCCAACCGGTGGACTTGTTTCAATACACCAACGGCCCTTTGCTTTTATTTTATTCGAAACTAGGTGAGCGTCCTGCGGCTACGAGAACGAGATGTCACCTTATACTCGTTCACTTCATTTGTATTAGAAACTAGCTGCGCCCCGCGGTTTCACCCTTGTAGTAATTTACTACGCAATTTTCTTATTTTTTGTTTCATAAAAAACCTTATCCTGACAATAAAAACACAACAAAATAAGGATTAGCGAAATCGGTTTAGCTGTTCTCGAAATTTGCGCTTATAGCAACACATTCAGCGATTCATTTTTATATATAAGATGTTAAGTATTTTATTATAAAATGTATAGCCTTTCTATACTTTTATATATTTATTGGAAAATAAGAAACCTTTGAAAATAGAATACTCGTATCTCGAGGAGAAGTATAAGTGCGATTTTGTCACATACCTACTTTACACATACAGCATAACACCAACTCTGATTTGAAACAAACAAATAGAAACAAAAGACGATCAACATATTATGATGATCGAAACGGAAACTAAAGACTATCGAAATGGAAACAAAAGACGATCGATATAGTTAGGTATGAAATTGATCATGTTAAGGTACTAGATTATTTACTCAGGTGGTATTAGGTACCTTCTAAAGAGAGTCAGAAAATAAATAAATAAATATTGCAGGACATACCACACATCGCCAAATAGGAAAATAAGTGCATACAGCTTATGCTGACTGCAACAGTTTTACAAAATTATGATACAAATGTCTTCAAAGTGAAACGGCAGTCTTCTTGTGAATTTCAATTCTCTTTGTCAAACAGCCTGAATGCGTTTCAGACACAAGAGCGCTTGTGGCGGCCGATATCTTAAACCTCCTTCAGGCTAGCGTTCAACCTAGCAGCCTGCTGAGACTTTACCGCATGAGAGATCACTTGCTCGTTTACTACTTTACCTAATCTTTTCCTTGGATAAGTTAAGGTGCAGCTTACAATGTCTTGGCTATTTTTATCGGCTTTTGTAGTTAATATAATTTAAATGATTATAAAGGTAATCACTACATAGTATAAAACAAAGTCGCTTTCTCTGTCCCTATGTCCCTATATCCCTATGTATGCTTAAATCTTTAAAACTACGCAACGGATTTTGATGCGGTTTTTTTTTAAATAGATAGAGTGATTCAAGAGGAAGGTTTATATGTATAATACATGCATAATATATCGGGTCGCTAGTAAAGATTAAATAACACGGATAATACCTATCCACTTTAAAATGTATCTGTAGGGAGTAGTTTTTCCTGAAGATTTTTTATATAAAGCAAACACTCTAAAGATCATCGTCCATTATACCGGAGCATATTTTATAAGAACGTAATCGGACCGATCTGGAATTTGCATGTGTAAACGTCACACGTCGCCTGCAGCCGACAAAGTGACCGCCCCGGATTTTTGCCCTATTTTTGAATCGTTCGCCCCGCGTCGAGTATGCTCGATTTCTACTGATATTCGTTCGACATCGGAAATTCGCTATTTTTGAATCGCTCGATCGTAACGAGTGGTCTCCACCACTCATCGCGGACAGGCGAATGGTAGAATAAACGTCAAACAATCATAGTCAAACATTCGGTAACGATCTTAGAATTTGTTTTATATCTTTTGGAATTATTTCGGATGTTCGTCGGAAATTACCGCTTTTCAATTTTCTGCGTAAAACGAATAAAATATTGCCATTTCAAATTTCGACAAAGAATGATTGAAATAAGTATACCTACAGAAAATTGGTGTCATACAACTTGGAAGTCGAGCATGACTTGTAGGCGTATACGACGATGCTATGTCACACGAGCGATTTAAAAATAGAGACCCCGGTCTGGTTATTTTAAAAGCTGCCACATAGTAGGCCAAACCCTAAACTTTTTACTATAGGGAATACAATTAGGTATACGGTACCTTTTGAAAGTGTTACTCCAACTTCAGTTAGCTAAACTTGATGCATTTGTATAGAAGGCGTATGTAATGGTTCATTGTTTTTGCGGTAAGTGCTCTGAGATTACACAAATTGATGCTTGTATGTTTGAAGTGAAAGGAAGTGTTCTATTCCAGATAATGGACTCGGTTGTTTTGTTTTTAACAATGTATCGGTCTATTATTCTATACCTAATGCCATACCGTGTAACGATATTGTTCTACCGGATGATTTATGACAGACTTGTACAAGACAATGATAGTTAGCACTCTCGTTCAATTCATAGTTTAATAATGTTTAGATATTAGATTGGAACGTCTTTGATTTCTATATATATTATTATATTGAAATGCTGGAGAAGATGAACACTCTACCCGATCCCATCTCTACCCGATTTGAAAATACCTAACTTAAAACCCCGAGTCTATTTGATGTGATAAAAAGTACAGTCAAAATGAAAAACATTTGAACGATATGAAAATGCTTCAATCCTCAGCATGTTTATCACCAATCACAACAATCGACATTTATCTCTTAAGACCTTGGATACAAAAATTATAATTCTGTTGTCATCTTCAGATATTAATTTATCAATAGTAAATAACAATTAAATTCTTCAGGAATCCTAAAAACAATCCAAGAAATTCTACTGGTTTTACTTCGCCAGTGCTTGCATCCTTACAAAAATGATCCTTTTATTTAAACGGATTACAATGTTACATCGTCATCCTAATTATAATTTAAGTAAATGATTATGCCTTTGGGTTTCGAAACTGTTGGGTCTTGTGGTCTCAGTGCAAAGGCGTTTTTGAAAGTGCTTTCTTCGCGTCTTTGCGAGGCCACTTGGGGACCGTAGGGCCGGTAGTTTCCTTTCCCAGCGTATTAGTTTAACGATCCAGAGGGGGAACGCTGCGAGCTTGCTGGGGACTTTGGGTCGGGGGGACGCCTTGGAAGACGGGATTTTTTTGTTTTTAAATTTTGAATGTTTTGGTTTATTATTGTCATTATTTTTTTATTTTTATTATTTTTTTTTTTAATTTGTTTGTGATTATATTGTTGTAAATTGTATATTGTACTAAAAGTTGATTAAATGAGTAAATGATTGAAACATTTATTCTTTCTCTTCTTATACTAAAATTTTAAAAAAAATTCATGTCTACTGTACCCTTACTTTTTTCTATATGCAAGAATGAAATCGGGTAGAGTTGGGATTTTTTGTTAGGTAAATTGAAATCGGGTAGAGTGGGGATGAAGCCGATGGAATCGGTAAGTGATCGTGTTTCAGTAGATGGGATGTCAATCTACTTTATACCCGAGATGCATTCAAGAATGGCTCGAGGCATCTCGACACCCAATGCTTGGTTGTGGCCGTATCGAAATCGCACCTCACTCGCATTTACCATCTGCTCTCGATCGATCGACGAATAAGTCCAGGTTTCTTACTATTTATTCCGCGTTCAGTAGAGTAGTCGTAGAACAAGTCTAGTGTTTTAGTCGAGTCTAGACGGTGAGTGTCGGATCCCTATCGGCTGTCGTAAAATTATGAGACGATGGCGGCAACGTAGTCTCTATACTCTATCCTACGACATCCGCCCAAATTCAATCTTTATACGTTTATTAAATTTATTGCAAATCTGTCGTAATTTCCGTTGAGGATAGACACCACTAACAAGATGTAAAATTCATCTCCGATACTTACATGCTTTTAAGCTATTGCATAGCTTTTATCGCGGGCTTTGAACGCGGCGACCGAATCCAGAAATTCCGTAACGAAAATAAAACCTAACACCCCCCCACTCCGCCTACCGACCGCCTAGCTCGGCCGAGCGTTCGCTATGCAATAGCTTTATTTTTTTCTATTGTATTCATAATATCACTTTAAAAATATTTTGTTTTTATTAGCTGAGTAGTTGATTCGGAAAATCGAGAATCATTATTTGATTTTTGTACAATGGTACTTACTTACCTGCCTGCTATTTGTATGTTATGTACGGAGACAATCTTTTCTAAACTATAGAGTTAGTTGATGATAACCCGAAAGAAGTGGAGTCTTGAAGTCGTCAAGTCTAGAGTGAATAGGTACCTTCTAGGCGAGCATGCTACATCTTCGACCTCATCTTCGCTTCCCATCAGGTGAGATGAGGTCAAATGTAAGCCTATATTGTTAAAAAAAAAAAATGTACCATGTACCTAACCCATGATATCTAGATCATACGGACAATGCGTTCTTTGCGAAACTATTTAGTAATACGAGAGGTGTTAGTAACTTTCTGCGGTGAGAGTGTGCTAAGTGACGAGAGTGGGTAGTGGGCACAATAGAACGAGTGTTGTTTAGCACAGTGTTCAGGCGATGCATCTGACTGACGACGCATGCCGCATGGTGCGGCTATCGTCAGAGTTGCCGGGTCATCGCGCACCGCGCACTGCAGACCTTTCACTGAGGCTGCGTGCGTGGTACCTCGTGATCGCTTAAGATTATATCTATCGTATATAGACTCTCACACATTACTAGATACTATCACCAGCCTACTCTTACTTTGATCGCTATCAACTGTACTGTATTTTAGTTTTCAATATATACCTACTACTATAGATAGGGTACTTTCAAGAAATAACCGCATCTGTATCATTGTAAAATACATACGAACATGGTTTGTTAGTTTACCAAGTAAACAAGGATAAATACAAGAGTTCTTTAGGGTAACTGTGTACAGTGGATATAAAAGTATACGCACAGTATTTTATAAAATGTAGAAAATCGAGAGTTTGCAGTTTCTACGGGCATTTCAGTTAGGCAATAATAAGGTAGGTTGGATGAAAGTATATACGAGATTTAATATTTGATTTTTTAATGACTTAAAAGTTATTTGAATTACACGGTTGCTGAATTTTCATTAAGAATTAAAATTGTTTTCTATTTCTGTACTTTGGTATCGTTACTAAGCTATTTTATTAAGTTTCAAAATATGATTGTGCGAATATGGGCGGTTCTCTAGTAACTGTTCTTATTTTGTTGGTTCTAGATTTAGTAAGTTTACTTTCTACGTTATGTATTATATGGTGAAAATTGTATTTTTTTAAATCTTTTATTGGCGCAGGTTGTATGTACTCCCTCGTTATTCCGAAATCGCCACAGACCGCCTTCGATCGTCGCCAAAAACTTAGGTAAAGAGCCCACTTTGTATAACGACATTAAAAACCACTGCCACTGCAAGGGTTCCGTACCATTATATTCTGTTTTCGGTATTTGTTATAGCGGCATCATCTGTGAAAATTGCAACTGTCTAGCTATCACGATCGTCTACGGAAAATTCGTCTAAAACATTTTGACTAAAACAATTCGTCTAAAAAACAATTCGACTAATAACAATTCGACTAATAACAATTCGTCTAAAACAATTCGTCTAAAACAATTCATCTAAAACAATTCGACTAATAACAATTCGTCTAAAACAATTCGTCTAAAAACATTACCATTCCCGATTACACTTGGGTTTCAAAAATGGAGGTATACTGAGTCGCGGGTCTGGTACACTGCCGCGGAGTTAACATTCGATTATGGAGGTAAAATAAAACGTGGGTATGTAGGACGCAGCCGCAGTGGAGTTAAGAGAGAGATATAAAGACCCATCTGGAAAAACCCCTACCCAGAACCGACATGGATAGGTTAGGTTTATGTTAGAACTGCGACCACAACGCACGAGCCGAGCGAGCGTAGCGAGCGGTGCCGCGACAGCGGCCGGCGAGTGCTAGAAACGAATTCTACCCATTTTACTTGTATATAAACTCCACTGCAGCTGCGTCCTAGATTCGTGATTCGTGACAGACAGACGGACAGTGGAGTTTTAGTAAGAGGGTCCCGTTTTTACTCTTTGGATACGGAACCCTAAAAACAAAATTACATTTTAAATTAGGTTTTTTTGATATAGGAAAAGATGTAAAATTAGACGGTAAATTAAACACTGAAAATGCTGAAGTGATCACTGAAGTACCTGTTAACCTTACCGTGACTGACCATAAAGACGATGTACAAGAAACAAGTCATGACAAAAACGGCTATGAAGAACAAATGCCAGGTATATAATTATCATTCTTCAATCAAGGAAATAGGAAGGTTAGTGGGAAGAAAAGTCATGAGTTTCTTGTGTCTTCTTCTTGCAAGGTGCGTTCCGTTGAAAGACACACACACATTCTAATTTAGTTTTAAAGACGTTTGAAAGTGGTTAATTATTTTTCAGATAATGACAATTACTTTGATACTACTACAAACTTGCTTCACAAAAAAAGGCAGAATCGCAGACTTAATAGTTTGGCTGTAATTGCGAAGTTCAGGGTGAAATCTGATTTTGACTAAAATTTCACTAAAACCCAAATAACTTTTGAACCAGTGAATACATGGGGGTTAAATCGATAGGTGCTGAGGTCCCCTACCCCCCAACAACCGATGATCCACCCCCCTTGTTACACCGTGTATAAAAGTATGCAAAAGATCCTCGTCAGATCCTCCACAATTTTTATAGGACCACCTTTGTATTATTTTCCTAACAGTTCTGTTCTTCCTAATATAATAATTTTTATAAAATTATGTATATTTATATATGCACATCAATACATTTGATTAAAGTTAGGCATCTGTATATTTTGTAAGTTCTTATTCATGTACTTACCAATAAACTAAACACAAAAATAATGACCTCAATCGGTTAAGCCGTCTTACATTAAAAATACGCAACTGATTAACCTCCTTTTCTTTAAGTCGGTTAAAATATATTATTCTATTTACAGGACGATCATTGAAAGTGGGTGAGTGGGTTTTATATTTACAAAAACATAGTGTGCGGTATATTAATTTCATCTTAAAATGTCTAAAATAAGCAATGAAATATCAAAAATCTCTTTTAAATATTGCAACAGGTGACACATTCACGCCGCAGGAAATGTTGCCTATTGCACAGTCACTTTTAAAGAAAGGTACGTAAACATTTTCATAAATAAAATACGACACGATTCATGAAAACCTTTTCAAGTTACAAAATTCTGTTGTATACCTCTATTTCTAAAATACGAGTAAGTTGTTTAAGTCTTCATAAAAGGGTTCTGACATTTACTATGGGAGCTTGTCATAGTGTTCTGTTGCGCGGTGCACTTTAAGATCCATACCTATCGATAGACGGCGCGGGCGTTACGGCAAGAAAATAATGCCTTTAATCAAAGAACGTAGTAATATTGATCGAACCTTACGGTTGAACCACGTGCGGCCAGAAGCGCATCATTGTGGCCAAGTAGTTATGTCCAAAATTGCGCTTTTCCGAAACCTTTAGAGGTTTGATGTGAATGAAGGCATTATTTGTTTGCTATAATGCTCCTCTATCAAATGGTATGGGCCTCAAAGTGCACCAAGAACTTTTGGAAAATCATAGGACATATTACGTTTCTGCAAATATCCCATTTCCGAGACGCTTTGTTTGCTGTGAAGGCTATTTTTATTCCCTCTATCAATATGTTTGGGTGTCAAAGTGCATTGCGGAATTTTAAGGTACTATGCCTGTTGTGTCCAAAGGCCTTGGAACTTAGTAAAATTTTCTTCAAACTTTTTGCAGTGGGCAGGCCTGGCGGTAAGTTACGATATTTTCACATTTTTTAACTATGATTTATAAAATAACAAACGCACAGTAAACATTCGCCTGTGATATATGACCTTTTATATTTATAAAAGAGAAAAATAATCTCTAAGAAAAGATTTTTGGAAATTCAACCTCTATTGGGATAAAAAGTTTGTAGTTCGTACTATTATTTATTCTGCCTTCTTCTGGCCTTCTTCTTCTTCTTTCTTTTTTTGACGTGATAACGTCTTAGAATCGAAACACCAGCATTCACAAAAAAGTGTGACGACATGCGTTACGGTACGTTATTGACAAGGTGACCATAGCAACGTATTGAATTGAAGTATGCAAAATGGTAATATCAACGATACAAAAGCGTTCTTAGTTCTTATGACATAAAATTATCGCCTGTACACCGACTTTACAGACAATCATTTTTTTCTTTACTATTCTGTACTCTGTGTTTGTAGAAATTGAATATCAGTTAGAACAAAAATGTATATCTATAGTATGTTCATTGACAGAAGGAAAAGGCATCGTCAGTTCTGAGAGCAATCCACAGGTCTTAGCTGATGTATTATTTGAAAATTATTGTAAGTACCACAGTTGAACTAACTTTTGCTTTATTCATACCTTTAAGGAGATCCCTTTAAGGACGACTTCATCGAACTGTTTAATAGATAAAACGTATTTTATATCAAACTAGCAAACCCGGCGAACTCCGTTTCGCCAATTTTCCCGCTTTTCTGTTGAATTTTTTCCTGAATGTTCTGTGCTATAAACCCCACGGAGCTCGATACCTTTCCAACGAATGCAAAACCGTGGAAATCGGTTCGTGCGTTCTGGAGTTATAGCGTCAGGAAGGAAAACCCGACTTATTTTTATATTAAACTAGCTGCGCCCCGCGGTTTCACCCGCGTAATAATTTTCTGCGCAACTTTCTAATTTTTTTCTTTCATAAGAACCTTCTCCTGACAAAAACAAACACAACAAAAAAAGAATTGGCCAAATTGGTCCAGGCGTTGTTGAGTTATGCGCTTACCAACACATTTTGCGATTCATTTTTATATTATAGACTAGCTGCCCTCCGCGGTTTCACCCGCGTAACTCCCGATCCCGTGGGAATATCGGGATGTAAGCTATCCTATCTCTCAAGTTGGATTGAACTGCACATGGTGTGCGAATTTTATTATAATCGGTTAAGTGGTTTAGGAGTCCATTGAGGACAAACATTGTGACACGAGATTTATATATATTAAGATAGGTCAATAAATATATTGCAAAAGACTTGTCTAAAAAATTGCAGTTCAGAATATGATTAATTAACAATAAAAATATGCATTGTTTTTTAAACGTTTCGCTGATTTGTTTATGACACAAATTCCATACCAAAAAAAGTATGAAGCACTATAGAATATGCAAACCTTAGGTTGACTTTTTTTTCCTGTCACAACTCTTGGGTAGGCAGTTAAATCGGGTCATTTGCACTGGTCTGGTTAATGAATTAAAGTTAAGTTAAAATAAAGATTATGTATTTCGTTGGTATGGAATTTGTTTATTAACCAAACCGGCGAAAAGTCCAAAAATATAAAAAAAGGCAACCCATTTGCAATAGATATATTTATTGACCTATTTAATTTGATATAAAATACTTTTCTTTTTTTAAACAGCTCGTTAAAGGTCGTCCTTAAAGGCATCCCGTACTATTAGTTGTAATCATTCATATTATTGACGACCCAGATAATAAATAAATAAATATTGCAGGACATGTGACCATTCTGCTAACTGGGTCGTCAGATGGCACAATGGTCACCATGCCGCACTGCCAAACACAGGGTTGCGGGTTCGATTGCCGCCTCAGACAAGTATTTATGCTTAGATATTTGTCTGTGGTCTGGTTGTTTCTATGTATTATACTTAAGTACCTATGTATTTACAAAAGAAAAGTATTTATGTGGTATATCCGTTGTCTAGCACCCATAACACAAGTCTAGTTACTTAGCTTGGGGCTAGATGGCGATGTGTGGAATGTTGTGCAATATTTATTTATTTTTTTATATGGGATCACATTCAACCTACTTTTCTTATTGAACAATGATAATATCGACTTATAATTTTCAATAATTTATCATTATTATTTGTCTTACTGCAAACATTTGTTATTTTTAGTCATGACTATGAAGAGAATCGTAACGTTGAAACGTGAGTAAATTTTATATTAAGCAATTTATGATTTATTGTTTCTTTAACCAAAAACTATAATAATAACGCGTTGAATTTTATTAGTTTAGAATAATTTTCATGAACTCGTGTACAATTTGGGCATATTAAAGTGGTTTGTTCCCAATTCTAAAGAATCCCAACTCTACAGACTCTCAATTCTACAGTTTCTCAACTCAACAGATTCCCAACTCAAAGTGAATAGGTATTTTCTAGGAAGTCGTGCTACATCTTAGCACATTAGGCCGCACCGTCACTAACCATCAGACAGGTGTGACAGTAGCCAAACGCTAACCTATTATGGTAAAAAAATCTACCAAATCTGGTTTAAATGACTTTCCAATATGTCAGTTGTGAAGAGACATTTTTGACGTGATAACGAAATAAATCGATGAACACTGGCATTCACAAAAAAGTGTGACGTCATGCGTTACGTTATTGACAAGGTAACCAATATCAATTGATAATATGGTAATATGTCAGGTTCTGTTGGCATGATGGTAACGTAATATTTCATCAATGTTTTCTTAGTATGTTACCACGTAAAATTACAGTCCGTAAACCGACTTTACAGACAACCATAACCATTTTTAACCATTTTTTTTCCTCAGCTAATGATATCAGTGGTCTAGACGCTCTACAAGCTTTATCTCTTAGTGGACAAAGTAAGATATTTTCATTGTAACGACTTAGTTTTAAACGACAAGTTTTTTTAAGGTTTGTCGGATTGTTTTGTTTCCCGCTGTCTGTCTGTCCCTACTTATGCATAGATCTTTAAATTTACGCAACGGATTTTGATTAGGTTTAAACGGTTCCGTACCTTAAAAGTTAAAAAATAAAAGGATCCCTTTCTTGTCCGTCTGTCTGTAAGTGTGTCACCACCGATTTTCTCAGGAACGGGTAGACCTAGCAAATTGAAATTCATACCGGATACCTCAGTATCAGGCCAGGGCCTCTAATACACCTAATAGGGACCATAGACCTCAGTCTATAGTCCCTATTAGGTGTATTAGAGGCCCAGGCCATATTAGGACAATGGGGCTATGATTTTGACATAACACTATCTGGGGGCACGGCAGTGCCCCCCCCGCCAAGTCGAGCAAAAAAAGCGGCACGGCCGTACCATCCTTTTCTCGAAACAGTTCAGGCCATTTTCGACCCCCTATATTTTATTTTCTGTTCTAATTTATTAGTTTTATGGCAAATTTTAGTTTTTATGTAAAAATATACGTAAGTTATACTAAAAAAAATGGTAAGTATTGTAGTCAGTAATTTAGGTTCGGTTTATTCGAATTGAATAAGTTTTTGGGTAATAAATATATAATGCAGTTATGTCAGGAACTATCGATCAAGGACACTTGCCCAAAACGCCCAGTAGTACTTGGTAGGGATAGGTGGAACTTTTACCCTAACCCAACCTACCCTACTCTATATAAAATCTATTCTTTTGGCACCTTTTGATGTTAATGCAAAATTACTTATCCGTTACCTCAATCTATTGCTTAATTTCAGAAGTGAAAATGGCTGGCGACGTATCAATTACCGCCGCGCCTCCAACTAAAATAATCGGTAAGAAAGATTTAATAAACTGGTCGCAAAGCGCTTTTACTGTTGACTGTACATACAGTATGCGTCATAAGTCCACTATATCAGTCTGCTATACCATACTATCAACAAGTATTGGACTTATGACCTTCTTCTAATAGACGTTACACACAAACTTAAACACTTCAATTAAAAGTACTCAGTGTGATTATTATTTTCAACATGTTAGCTTTGTCTTTAGTTGGGCGAGTGGTATAAGCCGCCACCTGCTACACCAACCGTCCACGGGAAAAAGTACCTTATATTAATAGAGATAAGGTACATTTACAATTTAGAGTCGGCCGCCTCAGACGATGCGGTCGACTCTGATAATGTCATCGGTAATATATAAATGTAGGTACCTTATCTCTATTAAAATGAGGTAGGTACCTTTTCCCGTGGACGGCAAAAATTCGATTCGTTCGGCTCTGATCAATCTGCGACCACCTTTACTCTGACATTTTTATCTTTGTAAAATCTGAATGTTTACCTCAAACTATTTTAATACTTAAAAAAAAACACGTAAAAAAGGCTAACAAAAGGTAAAGGTAATTAGAAAAACCAATAAATTTAAATATTTTTTTTTTCTTTGATTCAGGTGAAAATAATCTCAATAATTCTAAAATTGCATCTAAATACAAAAGTAAGAAAACGTTATTATTTTATTTTATCTTAGTACCATCCACAACAAACGATTATTAGCGTTAACCTTAAGAGGAAATGGTAGCGGGGGCTTTCTCCATACAAACCATTACAAACGTAGTCGACTGTTTTCTCCCTGGATAATGACACTAGAGCAAATATTTTTGGAGCATAAAACTTAGAACTGCCATGACCATGCCCCTATTTTTTGTTTTTTTTTAATTTTAATTTTTATGATAATTAGAAAATTAAAAAAACCAAAACATAGGGGCATGGTCATGGCAGTTCTAAGTTTTATGCACCAAAAATATTTGCTCTAGTGTCATTATCCAGGGAGAAAACAGTCGACTACGTTTGTATGGAGAGCGCGCAGGTACCCTTTCACCTTAAACCGTTTGGTAATTAAAACTTTATCTATACATACATAGAGATTGCTGTGTCAAGTGCCTGTGTTTTAGGGCTCAAAAGGTAAAAAAAGGAATCCTTATAAAATTAAGTACTACCCGCTACGGTTTCACCCGCGCAAGTCCCGACCCCGGTGACGAGTTGCTACAAAGACTAGATGCTATGTTAACAAGATGCGAATTTGTCCAGGTCATGTTAAGGCGATTAGCTATGGATACCGTTTACTTTTCGGACAAAATGCTAATTTGTCCGCATGATTTATGTCGAGTTGCTTCATAGTCGACTTTACATTGAAGACCAGTTGCAAATTAGTCCACATGATTTTAAGACAAGTTGCCGCATAAGACGACTTGCGTTTTAAACCATCTGATACTAACCCGTGAGAATATCGGGACAAAAAGAAGCCTATGTCTTAATCCAGGTCTCAAGCTATCTACATACCGAGTTTCGACGCAATCGGTTCGGTAGTAAAATAAATAAAATAATATAAATAAATATTGCAGGACATTCCACACATCGCCATCTAGCCCCAAGCGAAGTAACTAGACTTGTGTTATGGGTGATAGACAACGGATATTACTACTTATATACTTTTCTTTTGTAAATATATACTTATAATACATAGAAACAACCAGACCACAGACAAATATCTAAGCATAAATACTTGTCTGAGGCGGGAATTGAACCCATGAGACCATTGTGCCACCTGGGCCGTCTGGGTAGTTTTTGCGTGAAGGAGTTTTATTTCGTGTTTCACGGTATTTTTTCAGTTGTTGGTACTATCGTTTTCAAAGAATGACAGAATACGTGTTATTAATTTCAGTGTTAACAAAAAAAATGGACTTGAAATTCAAACCACCAGGACGTAGATTTTCAAGTAAGGCAAATTACAGACTTTCGAAACTGATCAATTTTCGGTGGACTTTAACGGCCCCTAAAGTCCATTGAAAACTGGCCTACGGATAGAGGATACTGTGCCGGTTCAGAAAAATAACAGTTAACATTACAGAAGTATCTCGGTTTTCGAGATATCCGCCATTTTCTCGGACACCGAGAGATTTTCATGGAGCATAACTTATATTTTTCTAAACCGGCACGGTGTCCTATCCGTAGGTGCCCGTTTATTCATTCATTACCGGACACCCTGTATACTTAATACTTACTACGTAAATACGTAGATACGAATCTGGAATGGCTTTAAAATACATTTGTTTAAAATTTGATTAATAGTTCGAGAGCATGCTGATAAAACTCTAGCGAAGAAAAGAAAATTAATAATAAAAGCACGACGCGCCAGAAGCAATCAGAGATTAAAAACGAAGAAACGTGTATCAAAAAGTAATATTTTTTTTAATTATTTTAAATATGATATACTTAGTACATTTAAATACTACTTTCACTTCATAGAAATCATGTTCTTCAATCAAAAACATGAGGTTAATCTTCGTTTAAATAACATTTATCCTGGAATACTATCTCAAAAACAGATAAGTATAATTCCTTCATTTGCAGTCTTGGTACCAAAAAGCAAGAAAAAAAAAGAAGGTAGTTAAATTTTTAATATTAAAGGCGTATGTCCCGGAAACCGAGAGACTTTCATGGAGCATAACTTTTATTTTTCTGAACCGGTACGGTATTCTATCCTTAGGTGCCCGTTTATCCATTCATTACGGGACACCCTGTATACTTAAAAAATACTGGTAAATAAGTAGATACGAATCTGCCATGGTTTTAAAATCCATTTGTTCAAAATTTTATTAATAGTTCGAGGGCAAGCTGATAAAACTCTAGCGAAAAAAAGAAAATTAGTAATAAAAGCACGACGCGCCAGAAGCAATCAGAGATTGAAAACGAAGAAACGTGTATCAAAAAGTAATATTTTTTAACTTATTATAAATATGATATAGTATTTAAGTACTACTTTTACTTCATAGAAAACATGCTCTTCAATCAACAACATAAGTTAAATCTTCGTTTAAAAAACATTTATCCTGGAATACTATCTAAAAAACAGATAAGTATCATTCCTTCATTTGCAGTCTTGGCACCAAAAAGCATAAAGAAGGGAGTTAAATAAAAAAAAAGGCGTATGTCCCGGAAACCGAGAGACTTTCATGGAGCATAACTTTTGTTTGTCTGAAGCGGCTCAGTGTCCTGTCCGTAGGTGCACGTTTATCGATTCATTACGGGACACCCTGTATACTTAATAATTACTAGTAAATAAGCAGATACGAATCTCCCATGGTTTAAAATCCATTTGTTCAAAATTTTATTAATAGTTCGAGGGTTAGCTGATAAAACTCTAGCGAAGAAAAGAAAATTAGCGCTAAAAGCACAACGCGACCAAAGAAACGTGAACCAAAAAACGAAGACACGTGTACCAAAAAGAAAAAAACGTGTACCAAAAATTAAAAAACGTAAACCCAAAACAGCTCTTAAAAACACGAGAGGTAAGTCTTATTTTATTCACATACTCAAGCAAATCAATGAGGCATAAAATATATTGTTTGCGTAAGAACTAGGTAACAACTAAAATATCGTTTACAGATGCTTCACACAAAAATAAAGTCTGTCGATGGAGATATGTATGTACAGACCCGGCCGATCAAAGAACTTGTCATGTGTATCCTGACTGTATAACGAATGATAAAAATGATAAATGTAAGAATATTTCTTCAATACAAGGAGTAATAAAGATCCTTAAATATTTGAAGAACTTCCATTAATTATAATTTACAGATATTGGAGAAAGAAATGATAAAAATGCAAAGACATTGGAGAAGTTCCGTAGAATGAGTAAGTAAAGAAAGAATACGAACAATCTTTATTTAACACTAGATGTCCCGGCAAACGTTGTTTTACAAAATAAAAAAAAATAAAGGAATAAAATAAGGGAAAAAAAAAACAGCGCACTCCGGGAGTGCAGTCAGAAGTGAAAACAATAAACTTGTTATTTCTCATAGAATATTTCTTGAAACGATCTGCTACTGCCATCTATTAGCACTCACTTAAACAAATATAGTTTATTTTTTATTCGCTAGATGGCAGTAAAAAATTTAAATCAGCGCCATCTACATTCGAATAGCGGTCTTTCTAGAAACTAAGTTTCTCAATTTGTGTAATAGATGGCAGTATAAGTTAAACAAAAAGACTAACACAAATAAAATCTCATCTGTCGCGTCAAAATCTGTCGCGTCAAAATCTGTCGCGAGAACGGCTGAAAATGCTCACCCACAAAAGTGCCCAACGCGCCACTTCAAAAATAGATGTTGTTCGATTCTCAAACCTAAGGAATATACATAAAATAATTTCATACAAATCAGTTCAGCCGTTTAGGTGGTTATAGGTAACTATAACACCGCGACACGAACATTTTATATATAGGGATAATTGGTTTCTAGGTTCCTAGTGTTCCTACCTATTCTATGATTATAATTAATTTCATATTTCAGTCAAAATCGATCCTATAGACGAAGAAGTTGGAAAAATAGGTAAGTAGGTACTAGAATTAACGAGTTAAGCCCATAATATGCCCAGAAGACCAATTCTCGTAAATAACATTGTTTAAATTACATTTCAATATCATCCCGATTGCATTTCGATTGCAAAAGATACACTTAAAGTCAGTTTTTTTTTACAAAAAGCTAACTTTGAGGGTATTTTGAGCTACTTTGAGGGTATAATTTATGATCGAAATGCAATCGAAATGATATTGAAATGTAATTTGAACAATTTTATTTACGAGAATTGGCCTTCAGGACTATTTGTGTCTCCGATTTGCGTCTATAATGATGATCGAATGATTCCTAAGGAACGATCTCATTACTCACTCAGATATACCTACCTATTTTTGTTTAATGTTAAAATGCCCTAACAATTTGCTAAAACAATTTCAGTGGAAAGACATACCTTGAGCCTAAAAGCGCAAGCAGAAGGTGAGACCATCCATATATAGTAAAAAAACCTATTTAATTAAAAGATAAATAAAATAAATATTGCAGGACATTCAACACATCGCCATCTAGCCCCAAGCTAAGCAACTAGACTTGTGTTATGGGTGCTAGACAACGGATATACTACATATATACTTTTCTTTTGTAAATATATACTTAGAATACATAGAAACAACCTGAAGGGCAATTCTCGTAAATAAAATTGTTTAAATTACATTTCAATATCATCCCGATTGCATTTTGATTGCAAAAGATACCTTTAAAGTCAGTTTTTTTATACAAAAAGCTAACTTTGAGGGTATTTTGAGCTACTTTGAGGGTATTATTTGTGAACAAAATGCAATCGAAATGATATTGAAATGTAATTTGAACAATGTTATTTACGAGAATTGGCCTTCAGACCACAGACAAATATCTAAGCATAAATACTTGTCTGAGGCGGGAATCGAACCCGCAACCCTGTGTTTGGCAGTCCGGCATGGTGACCATTGTGTCGACGCTGAGATGATTTGAATGGTATTAATGTTTTTGAAAATTATTTAGATGTCCTGAAAATAGAAACACTCGGAGAATATTTCGATAAATTAATGATGATGGAAGCGATGAAAGGTAAACAGAATTTTGAAGTGAATAAGATATTACGTAAAATATATTAAAAATCTATGTATATTTTTTTTTTTTTTCAGATACAAGTTACACAAAAGCGTTGCGTAGAAGACCAAAAATATAACACTGCACTGGAGAGACGAAATATGTATACTGAAAATAAAAATTGTATAACCTATTTATTCTGATTAATTATTCGGGCTTAAATATCGAAATTAGATTAAGTCTGTCAAATAAGTTGCTGCGCGGTCACAATATCCTCTAATTTATAACTAGCAGCACTCTGTGGTTTCACCTGCGTAAGGGCGCGTTCAGACGACACGCGTTGACCACGCGCCCGCCACGCTCATCACACGCGTTGACCACGCGTTGAACACGCGTTGACATTTGTTCCATATGTAATTTGAGTCTTATGACACATCAATAGATCTGAAATTGCATTTATCAAGTCCACACGCTCACGCCACGCGCCCGCCCCGCGCATGCCCCGCGCCTGCTTGCAGAAATGCAATTTGAGATCTATTGATGTGTCATAAGACTCAAATTACATATGGAACAAATGTCAACGCGTGGTCAACGCGTGTGATGAGCGTGGCGGGCGCGTGGTCAACGCGTGTCATCTGAACACGCCCTAACTCCCGATCCCGTAGAAATATCAGGATAAAAAGTAGCCTATGCACTTCCAATGAATCAATGTCTCTTCATACCAAGTTTCATCATCGTCATCGGTCAAGTAGTTTCGGATCCTATTCAATGCAAACAAACAATCAAATCTTTCCTTTTTAAAATATTAGGCATAGAAGAATAGATATTGTATAGAAGGTAATGCAAAGTTAGCTAGGTAGTATATTTATTACAACAAGAGAAAAGAAAATTCTCATCATAACCAAAAGTAATGTCGAAAATAATGCTGATTGAAATCAAAAGTTATTCGCATTACACGGTGAATGCATTTTCATTAAGAATCGTAATTGTTTTCTTGAGACGATTAATATTGGTTAGACTTTCCTAAACTTGTGCCAGAAATAATCATACTGCGGAAATGGCCGATTCATTTATAGCCGTTTTTATTTTGGTTCTTCTTGGTACCGTCGTAAGTTTTAACGTGAGTGTATATACCTACTAACTTTGTGTCTTTGACGTCTATTAAATTGAAGGAAGACCTGCATCCACAAAAAAAATGACGTCATTGTCACGTTCCAATATGACACACAGCACGCAGCAATATAAAACCAACACGAGACGCGATATTGTTTGATAATAATATCGCTCATCTGGGCTTGTGTTATGGTGACGAGTGACGAATAGAAGACTTATATAAGGGAAATAAATATATAAAAACAAAAAGAAAAAATATTAGAAAAAAAAATACCTAAGTATATAGAAAGAAATAATAAAAAAGTCTCAATTTTACATCGTTTTCTTATGACGTTAAAACGACTTTACAGACAACCAATTGTTTTTTTATTATTTTTTCAAGATGTTTCCTATTTATAACCGACTTTATTATATTGAAAGAGTAATTTTTCAGCTACAATTTACAGAAGGGACTCTAGATGACTTATTAACATCACAGGTAAATACCTAATGCATGTTTTAGGAATTTGGTACATTTAGTTATGTATTTAAACTTACTTACCTAATAAGTGATTAATAATTCATTTTTCTTAGACCGTAGGAGCAACATTATCAACAACGGATGTCAGTTTTAGGCGGATATTAGGATATCCAACAAACTCTACAAAAAAACCTAAAACTAAGCAGATTTAAAATAAACCTCCTATTTACAAGAAATTATTTTATATTTTACTAGCGACCCGCCCCGGCTTCGCACGGCTGTATTATGCATGTATTATATCTAAAAACCTTCCTTTTTAATCACTATCTATTAAAAAAAGCGCATCAAAACCCGTTGCGTAGTTTTAAAGATCTAAGCATACATAGGGATATAGGGACGGCGAAAAGTGACTTTATTTTATACTAGCGACCCGCCCCGGCTTCGCACGGCTATATTATGCACGTATTATACATATAAACCTTCCTCTGGAATCACTCTATCTATTAAAAAAACCGCATCAAAATCCGTTGCGTAGTTTTAAAGATTTAAGCATACAATGGGATATAGGGACAGAGAAAGCGACTTTGTTTTATACTATGTAGTGATTATCAAAAGGAAAATGTCATTACTAAATGTATACATATACACGGTGTAACAAGGGGGGTGGATCATCGGTTGTTGGGGGTTAGGGGACCTCAGTACCTATCGATTTAACCCCCCTGTATGTTCTGCAATAAAACCCAAATAACTTATGAACCAGTGAATATTGCAGAACATGCATGGGGGTTAAATCGATAGGTACTGAGGTCCCCTACCCCCCAACAACCGATGATCCACCCCCCTTATTACACCGTGTATATAACAATTGACATTTATGTATGAAACGATGTCAAGAAATGGTCACGTCCCTTCCGATACGAGAAAAATCACGTTACGTATGGTAAAGACCACGAACACTTTATGAACGAGCACGTCACGTCTCCGTTCCGTCCGAGGTTTTATCCCGTCACGTATGCAGCGACCTTTAGTCTTGTAGTGTGGTCCCAGTAAGTAGATAAAGGTGAAAGGTTACACGCATCGGCATACTGTTATGCTCATCAATAACACGAACAAGGCCGGGAGATACAAATGATGTCCGATATTCCATGAAACAAATGGCAGTTATACTATCCAGGGTTTCAAAGATGTTTCAGTATACTGCGTTACTTATTATTTTGGGTTACATCGCATAACGCGAAAGGCCAATTATACGCAAAAGATTAAAAATGCGTAATCCCTTAAACGCAACAGGCCAAAAACGCATTTGGTCTAATTTTTATAACGCGTTATACTAAAAACGCATTAGGCCAAATTTTTATTACGCGTTATACCAAAAACGCATTTGACCAAATTTTATTACGCGTTATATCAAAAACGTATTTGGCCAAATTTTATTACGTGCTATACTAGAAATGCATTAGGTCAAAATTATGGAGTGCGGGGTGATTATGGTTCAACTATTTTAAAAACAGAGACAAAAGACAAAAATGGAAACAAGAGACGATCGAAATGGAAACTAAAGAAGATGTACTGGAATCTCATTGTGGACGATTAATAGAAAACGTTATGTAAAGACTTTGTTTTCAGGCATTGATATGTATTTGATTAATTAGTGACAATACAAACAATGAAAGTAAACCTAAAGAAATATGTACCTAATAAATACTTTAATGTTATTAACGACTTTTTGACAACAGATAATCTTCTTCCTTTGGTGGTAGTTTTACGAATAAATCACGAATTTAAAAATCATATTAAATAAATAGCTGTGCTTGGCACAATTAAAATATTGTAATTAATTGTATCAACTGACTCCACGGGCAACGTTAAAATTAACAAGCATCTGGTGTCTGAACAAGAGTTGATATTTTACTTTATGTAAGAAAATTGGTTCAGGGTAACGAATGAGAAAGCGATGGGGCCTCGTCTGAATTTCAAATGAATAGACATAATCCCTATTAAAGTGTAGGAAACAGCCACAGCTTTCAGTGAAACGGGGATTATGAGTTTCCGAATAAGAAAATACGGCGTTTTCGCGAATATTATTTGGAAGAATTGTATCATACGAAGGTGCTTGATATTAATTAGATAGGTCAACAACGTTTTACAATGGTCACCATACCGGACTGTCAAATACAGGGTTGCGGGTTCGATACCCGCCTCAGACAAGTATTTATGCTTAGATATTTGTCTGTGGTCTGGTTGTTTCTATGTATTATCTATACCTACATATAAAATGCTTTGTCCTGAATGACTGACTGACTGACGGATCAATGCACAGCCAAAACCGCTGATCGTAGAGACCTGAAACTTGAAGGGTGTGTTCTTTTTACGACGTAGGCATCCGATAAGAAAGGATTTTCCGAAATTTTACTCCTGAGGGGGTGAAAAATGGGGGCAAAGCTTGTATGGGACAACGTGATTCCTTGGTCCAATCTTATTAGAACCATTTTCAACTTCTACGCGAAGTCGCGGGCAATAACTAGTAAGTATATATACAAAAGAAAATTATATAAGAAGTATATCCGTTGTCTAGCACCCATACACAAGTCTAGATACTTAGCTTGGGGCTAGATCGATGTGTGGAATGTCGTGCAATATCTATTAAAAAAAAATATTTATAGTAGGTATTTACAGTAGGTAATTATAAGAGCTTCTCGACTGTTCTGTTTTGACCACTATCCACTTTCCTTTAGGAGTTGGACCTCCTTGTACGTGTGCGCCAGGGCATTAAATCCTGGGTTGTTGTTGGGAAGATATCGAGAGACTTAAGGTTCGGAGCACAAACTAAGTAGCTTTCCTTCCTTCGCGTTATATGGCCGAATCTTCGGAGTCTGCAGTCTTGACTTGTCTACAAATGAGCTGCTTTGTCTAGTAAGAGATGCATAGGCAGAACTCTTTATTGCACACACAAGTGCTAAGTAATTAAAAACATCAAAAATTAAACTTAAATAAAGAGTTTCTCGAACAATACATGAATAAGTAACTAAGTAATTGACTATTTCTAATAAATTCCACTACATTTAGATTGTGTTATGTACCTATCTGTTATGTGAAGTATGGATAGACGTCTAGACCTAGATCTGCCAGCACTCCGGGCTTCGTCCGCAACAAACTAAATCTAAATAAAATCAACCCCTAAATTGAAAACCTACATAAATACGTGTAGTTATTTCATAACCACCACTCTGAACCACAGCTAAGAACTACATTTGAAGCGTAAATAACTTTGCAACCGTTGCCAGCAACAGCGTATCCGAATAAGTTACCATTAAGGGACTTGGAACTGTACTCGTGCATATTTTGGTGACTGACATTTCAATTTTACTTTGTTTCGCTACGGTTACAACAAACTGGAGGAATATGTGAGTTTTGATCGAAGCGATGTGGTTGACAGTTGAAAATACGCCCGAATACACTCAGAAATGGGAGTGCATGTGTCTAAAACAATTTCAAATTTCGTGAGAAAAACCGCAACGATGCTAGACATTTTGCGAATGAATCCTTGCATACAGTAATGCGATGTTTACTGCAGGTCATACGATATCGAATCGAAATGTTGTTAAGTTTACCACACGATTAATCTAACTGCATGTAACGTCATAACCAACGATATTAACATTGCTAGGCTCACTCAGCAAATACCGACTGACGCACATGTGAATTGCAATTCCACATAATATGGGTAGTATAAAAGCCGACTCGAACTTAACACTGAGTTCTTCTTTTACTTGAACTATAGGTGTCTTGTAGATAGTAAACAAATTAAATGCTCATAAACCATATTACTGTAGATTGGTTTTTAAGTAGGTATGTTGTTTGTAGGGTAATATAGAAAGCAATTCACTTGCTTTCTAAATTGTTTAACATTTAATTGGTCTGCGGTGGCGGGCCAGGTGAGCATACCCAATTACGCTTCGATCAGGCCTGCGTGCCCGGCGGCAGCGCGTGCGGTCACCCTATAACCGGATTACAGGGGAGGCAAGCTGTGGAGGGAAAGTCAACTTAACCATGGTCTATCTACAGCATTTGTAACATAATTTCTTTAACAGTGATACGTAAAATTTGTAATTTTCACAGCTTATACAATCGTATTGTTTCAATGTTCGATGCACACAACATTTATTTGCAAATCGACCAAACATTGAACGTAGCTTAGGAAATCTCCACGTCTCAACTCCTTTGACAGTTTCACAAAAAGGCCGCAACAGCTAAAAGCAATACATTTACGACATACGCGACGTCAACAAAGCGAGATCGAAACCGCCAATTTGTGGCAAGAGGTGCTACACTACCTGTATATAAGAAACTAATTCAAACAGCAGATAAACAGAGCTATAAAAATAAAAGTAAACAGCAATATCAGCAATCATCGCGCAGCATGGACTGTACAAAGAAAAGCAACCAGAAAAACCTAGTTGCGGATGTCGTTTATTTCAGAAAAAAATACATAGACGGGTTGCAACCATGCGGAAACCTCGATTGATAGTACAAAAACATTGAAATATGATATCTTTTATTTACATTTCAAATGGAAAACAATAACACAAACAAAACGAATTAATTAAACATTTTTTATTTTGAGCAGAACATGAAGAGCCTCTTGCCATAGTTACATCCCAGGCTAAGTAGATAAAGATGAATGCCGTGGACGTACCACATTCTACCCTCTACCACTGAATACGAACTTCTTGGATGAACGTTTTTGTTCAGAGAACGAACTTTGGTGTAGGTATGATCTATTTATTACAGGATGGATAATTTTAAAACACGCTTTTTCTGAGAAATCGAACTTCTATTCATAGCGTCAATTTATCGTCGCGAAGGAACGGCCGAGCGTTGTGTACTCATCATTTCACATTATTTTATGGACTAATTTGATATCTATTCTCTGATGCACTTACTCAATAACGCAATTCGAAATATAATAAACTAGCGACCCGCCCTGGCTTCGCACGGCTGTATTATGCATGTATTATATCTAAAAACCTTCCTCTTTAATCACTCTATCTATTAAAAAAAACCGCATCAAAATACGTTGCGTAGTTTTAAAGATCTAAGCATACATAGGGATATAGGGACATAGGGACGGCGAAAAGTGAATTTATTTTATACTATGTAGTGAAGTGATTGAATAATATGAATCAAAAGCATGAACAAGGTTTGACTTTACCTAAGTTTCATCATTATAAGTTAGGTAGACCTAAACATATACAGAAACTTCACTTAATAGATTTTAAAATTTAATCAATTCAGATAAATTAAAAATTGTTACTCTATTTCAACGCGAACGAGCAAATTCAATTTTATGAAGAGCGAACAGACTATTTACTTAACCTGTTTCAGTGAGAGACAAAACCCCGCACTCATTCGATGTGGATTGCGGACGATAGTCGGACACTACATACCAGCACACAGAAAAAGCAATAAAATCATAGTTCTCCCACAGGAAATAGAATGATCCTATTGCATTTTTTAGGATTTCATTCTATTTTTCTGTAGTAGGTACTCTAGGTATTCAATGTTTTAAAATTTATTAAAAAAAACTCAAAACTGAACTCTGTCCAGTTGTCTGAGTCCTTTACCATGTTGGCAAATTATTTTTAGAAGCGGGTTTCAATTATCACGGTTTTGAGACCATATGCGAAGTAGTGAGATCGGCTAACATCTCGTAAAGGGACGCACCTTAGCAAAGTTACGCCGCTTCTTAAATATTTAAATCTCTGGGGCGAGGTACCTCCATTCTCCGTGAAATGCAAAACAAGTAAAGTTTCCCCCTAAATCAGGAGTCAGCATCCCGGAGAGCCCCGAGCTCAAGACCCGCGACGAACATGGACAACAAACAAACTTTCATTTTAAACGGTCGTCGGCTCTACTCTGCTATACCTTTACCAACTTGTGTGCTTACCAGAAAATTACACATGAACATTAGTTGATAGCATAATATACCTTCGTATATTTTTGTTAATGCTACAAAATTAGTACATTAAATAGTGGATTTGGGACGTCATTACGTATCTAAATCCTACTCATGTGCCTAAATATCATTGAAGTTAAAACGTTTTGAACAAAAATAAATTTCTCTTTAACTATCGACTCACTACCTCCTTGAAGTTTTTCAATAAAATGATATCAGAACGAATGCGGCAGAAAACGCAAACAGTAAAGCAAAACAAACAGTTTGCGTGGCTATTATCTGAGTGTAACCCAGTTCCGACGGTGAACGACTACGGAACAACGCTGAATTGCCAACAACTTGTTGTAAACATTTTCCTAATAAAGTGATCGGTGCCGGTGAAAAATGTGCAAAAATATCCAATTTCAACTGAGATACATAGGTTACCTAGTTACATACAAAATAGCTGCTGCTAGAATTGAACGTCACTTTAAATATCTAGAGCAATTCAGATTCTATTTGTATTGGATACCCACGTACCTTAGAGGTCGTATTCGACGATGTTTGTTATCTGAAACAAAATTTAAAAAACATTAATGTTTTATTCCACATTTCTATGTCAACTCAACTCTATGTTACTATTTTTAAAGATACCAATTCGATATTTTACCTAACTTGCCTCTATTACGGACAAGAAACATCAGTATTGACTACTTTTTCATGATCGTAAATCCTTGCTTTTTTAAGTTATATGTCAATGGCCCTCATGTGGTATTCGAGGTCCCAGAGGATCCTAATTAGCATCGAGCGAACGCATTGTGGCAACTGGCAGCACACGCCAGGAGATTTCCGGTGAAGCTCAGCACGCACTCGTTTCACAATGCCCACTCTTCACTTTCCACCTATTCGAGTGCTTTGAATAATAAAATTGTGTGCAATTCTTTAGCCCCTCGAGAACGTCCTGCGCAGATCCATTGTACAGTTCGTGTTCAAGAGCATTGGGTGGCTTTAATTGTTTCATTATTATCCTTGTAACTTTGGTGATTTCCACTTTAAGCAATAACAGTTCAGCTGACGCAAAAGTCCTTGAGAGCTTTAGATAATTTAACCCCTAAGAAGTCGTTTTTGTGAGTGAAAACACCATAAAGATGTTTATAAACCAGCAGGGAACCGAATTATTATTTCTATAACAAAGCACAAAGTTTTTATTGGCAGGCAATCAGTTGGACGAGGAGAGAAATCTCTTCGAACACTATCGCAGAGCTGGCAAGGAAAACGGAAATGTATTTCGATTGATTAAGTTATAAGTTACAAGAAAACTAACTTATCGCATTCGGCCATTAATTTCTATGATATTTATCGGTGACTACACTTTATGGGGCTGTCATATAAGTATAACTCCCAGACCATTAGCTCGAGCGCGGTATGATCAGCGACAAATTAAGGGGGAGACTGCGGGACCAACATCGGAACCCATCAATATCTGTCATCGGTCACCGAGTAGTCAAATATAAACGTATGATCTACATCAATGCATGACGCAGAGGTTCCCATTACGCTTTCATATTTGGGATGACCTAAATTTTCCTCGGATAAATACAGCTTACTAAAGCTAACATATACCTATCTCTCAGTAGACAGACCTAAGTTATAATCCTTTTATTTATCTATGTATTTATATGTATAAGTAATATTGATCACTTCTTGTATTGTGACCTTATAGGTACATTGTTCTCACTTGAATGTCTTCGATAATATCACTCAATAAGTATGTCAAGGATGTAGTAAATAAGTACAAGTATAATCGGAAAATTTCGTAAGGAAACGTTGGGTGGCCTTCCAATGGTTGTAAGCACCCGCCCGCCTAAACTCCACTCCATCGGTTATAAGTATTAAGTGAACTTCTTAATGTTTAACGAAATTATTGTACACTTCACATAAATTAGGAACATTTAATGTTTTGTATCCAAGATAAATACCATTTCTTTTTGAACAAGAACTATCGGTTTTTTTATATACCAAGCATTGTGTTTTTGTGTGATTTTTTTACAATCGCCCGAACAATGCTGAACTGATTTTTATTAAATTTGATAAAGAGATAGCTGGATCACTGATATTATATGCTTTATATTCCAATTTCGGGTTAGTCGCTTTCTGGGCCCAGGCTGAACTGTCCCCACGGGAACTTTACACGGGTGAAACCGTGATTTAAAATACATTGCAAAAAATACATCATAAAAAGTCAACTAATATAAGAGTGCAAATATGTTATTTTGACGAAAAAATAACATTAGTTTTTTTAAAGACTGTCAAGTATGCACTAATAATATATATAGTACCTAACTACCTACCTATGTAATAAATATGTATATTACTGATATTACACGGTGGCACGGAGCCAGCTATGTTATATCGCTATGCAGTGAGCACATGGCCTGTTTAATCTATCGGCATACTTTTATTGACCGAGATTTTAATAACATGCAATAATTTAGAATAGTACATTGTGTAACTAGGGTCGAAAACATTAATTTCCATGAGTGCAATTTGGAAATAAATGTTTTCATGTCTGCACCTCACGTCGAGGGAAATAATATCTTTGCTACTCGAACCCAGTAACACAGGAGATTCTTACGAGAAATATGCATAATTTACCAGTATAGCTGCATTTGGGCTGTATGCGCATTCCGCGCCATGAATTAAATATATAGTCGTGGTCTATTTTTTTGTTAGATAAATCATAGTTTATTTATTAGTGACCATTTTGAATGATCAAACCTACTCGATTTTCGCGATACGTCTGTCAAGCAGCCGAGAAAGTTAGAAGACCAAACATCAGCGGGCTAAAAGTTAGTACTACTTTCGCCCGTGTGCGGAGAAGTATCAAAGCGACCGTTCCCGAGTTAAGATGATGAAAATACATTTCATACCTAGGTACTACGCTAAAAACTGGGATCAAACAGAAGCCAGCTACCAGCTTTATCTTTTACTTTTAACGCTTGTTTGAAATAATGTTGTTTATAAACAAGAATTTACTTTGCTTTTATTACGGCCTAATTAAGTTTAAGATAGATAAAATACACGGTCCATTAATTACAGGCGTATGCTATTTTCTGTCTAAATCCGTCAATCTTATGGACAGTCAAATTTAAAAGCGCTACTAAAAAGTTAAGTAGGTACAAGTTTCAGCTAATACAATTTTGAATAGGTAAATATTTAAAATTCAAATTAATATTATAAAATGTATAAAAATATTTATTTGGGAGAGAGAATCTTCACAGTCAAACGATTCGACAAATTTGGATGAAATTATACTCAGAAGGATTTAGGATTTCATTCCGATAATCCTACGGGATCGAGGCTTAACGCGGGGGGGTAAAACGCGGGGCGCAGTTAGAGCTGTAATAATTTTAAAATTATTCCTTAAAAAAAAAGGTTTTTGGACAAAGAAAGTAACCTTGTGGCTATTTAGCCACAAGGGTAAATGATGAGTATTTACTATAATGAGTATTTACTATAATGAGTGATTTAAAATAATGAGTATTTATGTGCCGCTGGTATTTACCAGCGGCACGTAAATACTCATTATTTTCACAACTCGGTAAACAAACACCATTAATTATAAAGTTTTTTATTCATATCTAACTAGACGCCTAATACCCATTTCATGTTTTTAAGTTATAAAAAAAAATAAGTCTCATACAAACCCCCATTTACCCTATATTAGGGGATACATTTTCAAAAATCCTTGCTTCAAATCCCCTCTCGACGTACAAAGAAAGCTCCGCGTAAATGTACACAATAGCTAAGGCTGTCTTTTTAAGTTGAAAAATAAAAAAGCCATATTATTATACAAACTCCTATTTTACCCTATAAGGGAATGAATTTTTAAAAAATCAATCTTCAAATACGTATCTCGTACGTATTTAAAGAAAGCTCCGCACAAATGGAAAAAACAGTTCAGGCTATCTTTTTAAGTTAAAAAATAAAAAGATACGCCAGTTAAAACTGTATGCGTTATCATCAGTCATTAAGTGATTGAATCAGTAAGTTAAAGTTGCGTTTTAATTAAACCGCCAAACAAACCCCCTGCCTACAACCTTAGTTTGCAACTATGGCATCGATCGACAAGCAATATCTGAAATAGGTATCTTCTAGTTTAAAATAGGCAACTTATCAAGAAAAAGGGTTTGGCGTGTTATATGAGGGCAACTAGATAGGATAAAACGCTACCAGATTCGGGGAAAACGTATTATCTTTTCGTCACACTTTTTTCTGAGTGCCGGTGTTCATCGATTTATAAGACGTTATCACGTGCGTCATGTTATTGACAAGGTAACTATAGCAACATATTATCGTTGCTATAGTTTGTACCGTCCAGTCGGGTCGGCACTCGGCACACAGCTTCAAGATGCTAGTTAAAGTTGCGTAGTAGATATCGTTCAGAAGTAGTAGTAAGTAAGTAATGAGCACAAAACACTTTAAAATATAAATCCCGATTTATTAAAGTATTAGGTTACAGTAGGTAAAAGTAAAGCGACTCTCGCGGCACGTGCGTTGCCTTAGTTAGTGAGTTTTGTACTAAATTTGCTAGTTAGGTAAAAATGAATGGAATGTGTAGTTACGATGGCTCGTACATAGTTACCATCAATGTTTTCTTATGATGTTATCACGTAAAATTATCGTCCGTAAACCGACTTTACAGACTTTAATTTTTTATGGCATCGGTACTTTGTTTATTTGTGTCGACAATTCCACGTGAAGTTCATAAACGTGAAAAGTCACGCACACATTAAAAACAATTCCTAATTCATCATGTTTGTATGTGTGACGAGTGTATGATATAATATTTAACAATGTATGCAGCACGTGTTAAGGTAAGGGCCGGTCGTTGACCTCAAATTTTACGGCTACAGTACCCACAGATACCGCTAATCACTTTCACCCGGGATGAACGGTGCACGCCACTTTAAAATACGACTTCACTCGTACAACCCCCCCAGCGTTTGTCAATATTACTCCTAATTTATGAGATTTCAGAATTATTCCGCCTAAAATTACTCGACAATGAAATTAATGTTTTAATCAATGATTGTAATTTTAATTGGGGAAATTGTGTTAGGCAGTTTACTCTGAAAGGAAATTATATTTATTTAAGCTTATGATCTATGTAGTTGTAGATACTACAATAAGCCTTGGAACAAGTCATAACTGTGCTCTAGATCTGCTAAAAAGCTTAGGTAATCTTGATTTCAAAAAGCTTTTCTCAAAACTGTCGAATTTTTAATCTATTGTTCTGAGACTAGTAACAGACTAGCCTGTAAATAAGAACTATCTATTCAAGATGGTGCCGAACAGTCACGTGGGTCGGACGTGGCATCCACAGGTCCTGATTGTCTTCATCATAAATACACATCACGTCAACACTCTCTCCTCCAACTTCCCTCTCCATAGCTACAGCAAACGCCTCCATCCTCCTTGGAAAACTAAATTGTCAAAGACGTCTTATTCGTCTTGTAAAATTCGAATGCATCAGCTTAACTTTTACCTAGTTTATTTATTTATAAGTGCGAGTGCACTCTTTTATCCAAAGTAACGTCCTAAAAATTGTGTTTCAACTCTTAGGAGTGCAGTCGTACCTATACACAGAAAAAATTGCATCGTGGGAGCTTCGTACAGTCGTACCATACACATACACGTTAAGCGAACGCTCGGCCGAGCTACATGGCAAGCGGAGTGAGGGGGGGGGGGGTTGTTAGGTATTATTTTCGTTACGGAATATCTTGATTCAGTCGCCGCGCTCAAAGCCCGCGATAAAAGCTATGTAATAGCTTAAAAGTTTAAAGCAAGGAATAATCATGTCCCTACAGACGGACGCTAGAGAATTAGTTTCTTGGTTTTACTTTTATTTAAAAAAATCTTAAATTAAAAGTAGTATTGTTAATTTAAAACCAGTATTCCTAAAATAATAATACTGTTTATCACTTCTAAGAACATTAACTTAAAACAAGAAGTTATTATCTAGCGTCTATCGGGCGAGGATTATTTCTTGCTTGAAGTAACCTTTTTTTCTATGTAGTGGATGGATAACAAAGTCTACATCTGCACAACCATGCACACATACATAATATACGAAACCCATAATATATCATAGCATGTAATAAAGCAGTAAAATATAAAACAAACAGTAAGTGGATACGACATTGGCGCCGCGTTCCTCCCTCCTATATAGCAATATATGGTCGACAACTCGGCCGAACAACGTTAAAGTGCAATTTATTCCTTTTGTACTACAGCACAAGAGACATTGTTTAGATCTAACATCATCATTCCCACGACGAGTCTCAGCTCTTCACAATCCTAAACAAGTTGTATATCATCAAAACCTTGGGCCAAAAAAGAAGATGTAAATACGATAAAGTCTATTGTTTTGGTGCGATGACCCGATTGTTAATTAATATGTACAAGATTTTAAGTTAGACAATTAAATGGTTAATGCATGTACATTATTGTACATTTTCTAACTTTTTAGAAATGTCTTTACGTCGTCATTATCTGCAGAGTAGTAGGAAAGTAAAGATAGATACTATAGGTGATAGATTGGTGAATAATGCAATTAGATTATTGGGTTAATATTTGATATTTATACGTTAATTTAGGTAAATAGAATACGTTGAAATAACTATTTACATATTTGTGTCACAGTCAGACTGACAGTGAGGTAATAGGAAATGCTAATAAATATGTTAATTAATATATTATTACGCAAGATTTGTCATTATAAAAATGTCATTCGATATTATACCTACAATAAAATGAATAGTTATCAGAATAATTTATAAATTGTGGGAAACTGTTGTATCTTTGGTGACATGCATCTAAACAATGTAATTGAGCCATCTGAGCTCCAAAGTTTTGCTACAATTAATATTTTTAGGTTTCTCGTATTCTCAATCAAGTCCAGTCTAAGTAAGCACAAAGCATTTTATATAAGTAGAGTAGACAAAACCATTAAAAATTGTGTAGTCTCGATCTTAAAATTTGATGTTCATGTAGATAAATTCGGTAGTATCTACCTAACCTTGTTAAATAAAGTTCTGTACCTACCTATTAATGCAGACAACATTATGTCATCATCTTCTAAAAATACTCGTTATGTAGGTACCTATGAAATTAAATATTCCGACAAGACTAAGTGGCAATGAGTGACGCTATCAGGTGCAGCTAACATTAACTTTATAAGACATCTTTTAGTAATTTTTTTACCGTTATTATACCTGTAAACTTAAATAACAAAGTTGCGAGAGAACTTTGAATTTGGGCTACCCCTGAGCGGAACATTAAATGACCAAAGAGGCCGCCATTTTGAAGGGCCACTTTGAGGAAAACTTCCCTCCCAAGGAAGTAATGCATTTTCCTTTATCGTCGTACGGACAGTTCGCACTTCACGACAAGGGGATCGACTTTTACGATTATTGTATCCACGTACTTGCTACATGAAATTAACAATAAAAAAACACTGGATCTGATCTTGGATACTATAAATGGCAATGTTGCTGGGGTCTTCTCTGATCACCGCGCTTTTGTGGCTTTTACCGAGTTTAAATCAATTTTAATTGAAATTCAAAGGTAAGTTATTAAACAAATCTGGAATGTAATTTATGTGTGTTTGTTTCCCTAATCTATTGTATACTATTGATTATACTCTTGTGAAATAGAGCTAAGCACAATGTAACGCCAAGATAAATAAGTAGAGATGTTATAATAATTTCGACATTTTTATCATACCTCCCTCCCTACCTAAACAATGAAAATGAGTGCAAGTTATAATAAAAACGGTAAGTATTTCAAAACGCATCTTATCAGCAGTATACCATTAAAACCAGTGCCAGCACAATGATGCAAGTTTCTGAGAGCTAAAAATGTCAAAATCGTGTTGATACTTCGCCTTGAAATTAGAATTGTTAAACCAAGTGATAGGTCAGCACTCAGCATGCTAAACCTCACGGGCAAATAGAGCTCTGGAATCACTCGCAGCCGCGAACACCGACCGGAAAGCGGCGCGGGCGTTGCTAACTAATAGCATGCGAACCGTAAAAATAATGCACCACATGTTGAATAACATCGGTAATTAATCGCATCGGGCGAAAGCGCAAGTGTTCTCATGCAAGTTTTATACAAAAACAACGCTCTTATTAGATAATAAATTTGTAATAATAAGCACATGGCGATGATACATGACTATAATAAAACAAGAGGGGTATGCTTAATTAATCCAGACATGATGTCTCGTGTGGTGACATGTGCTAAAAATGTTTGCAGTCTGGGACTATAAAATAACTCTAATTACTAGAATAGTTAGCAGAAAAATCTAACATTCCGCACGAATTACGATCCCGAAACGAATCGTTTATGAAACTTTCGATTTCTGTCGTAATGAAATTATCGAATTATCCACTTTTCTCATCATAGTAAAGGTCGTTGACACGAAAAATATATGTCATCAAAGATAAAACTGTCCCCAGTCGTCAGTTTTGTATCCAACAGCAAACAAACGCTTCCAGTTCCATGTTTAGAACCAACGTCCCACACGATAAATTTACATTCACCGTTACTTCCTCACAATATTTTTATAAATATTAAGGAATTTTAGAAATATAAAAACAATATAAACAGCCGAATGAAAATATAGAAACCAGAACAGTGTGTAGAAATAAACTGTAAATTAGGTTGATGAAATTCTGATTTGCAGCAGTTTTATAGTTACAAAATTAGGACAGTCGTGCGGGCGAAAGTGCGCGAGCGCAGTCGTGACGGGGCAGGAACTCGTTAACACCATAATCTAGGTTATCCATTGACAACGCCATGGCTATGTGTATTTATACCTCTAAATATGCATTTAAATTAATATTATATTATGAGAATGAAGCGCAATCTCATACATATTACAGTTCAAAAGACGTAATACAATGCGAGGTCATAAGTGAAAGAAGCTGTAGGATACTTAACCCAATACTAGACACAGATCTCAATGCTAAATCTCTCCAGAGTGAAATGTAAGTAACTGAGAATGCTTTCCAATGCACCGCTTTATTCAAAACTAAGATCAGTATCATTGTATACGCAAACTGACCAAGTAGAAATCTGATGACTTGTTTTGAGAATCTATTCGCAAATTTCCATTGACAAAACTAAGTTGTCATAATACCTGGCCTTATTTCTTATTCTTTGTTTAGCATCCGTGATGCATTAAAGACACATGGAAACATAAATAGCATTAATAGAACATCCGTTGAGAAAACCAATAAACAATCGAAGACCTTTCCTTGCGAGACGAGATAATTACTCACTGTTGTGTGATTTTTTTCCTTCCAATGGTTATGGAAAAGGATAACTAACGAGCTGAGGAAAAAATTCAAAAAGGAAAAAGAGTTATTAGCCTTCAAACAGTGCAATAAGTAATACTATATACTATAGCTAGTTAATGTAGGTACTTAGCTGTTTAAGTAGATAATTAAAACAGTTGAGCAAGTTCAGCTTCACAAGTGAAAAGTTAGGACTTTATCAAGAATCGAAACTTACGAAGTAAGTATATCCTATAAAGAAAGTATTCGACATTTTGAAAAGCAATGAATGACAGGTTTTAATTTGAAAAGAGTGTTCATCGTCGCCTTGTTTAAACAGCATGACAAACAAGAAGTTACGACATTTCCTTGATTGTGTAGTGAATTCGCTTATTTACTGTTTACTTACTTACATTGCACGTTTGATTAACTTTCCCGTTTAATATTCATGACATGGCATTTATGTGCGTAATTAGATTTAGTTGTTTCATTTTACAGTGTGATTAATGTTACGTAGGTATCTACCTTTTGTATTTAGTAACATGAGGTATAATGAACTGGTGCGGCTTGAAGTGGACGTGACCTCCGCCCAGCGCACAACGGGAACCTTCATTATTCCACTTGCAATGCCAAGCTTTATGTGCATACAATTCCATTTAGTTTCAGATATTGTATTGTAAAATAATTTTATCTTGATTACTAACGTGTGTAACTTACATGTACGTGTGTTTCTAGGAATAAATCATGATAATCTCTTAAAACAAGTTTATAAAAACATATAAATTACCAATCAATGTACTTACTCCTTTCGGAAGTCGAATATAATCTCTTAAAAAGGTACAAAACGTTCATAAACAAACAAACAACCCAAACTTCCTTCAAAGTACATATATCCTTTTAGGTTGTCGTTCCACTTCAATACAGGATTAACCTTAAGTGCCCCACAAACTACTATAGTACCAACTTCCAAAGCGCATAAGTGCGCACTCAAATATTGGGGATCTTTAAACATTGCCGACACATTTAAAATCTTGCAGAGAAAGCCCGGAGATAAGGAAGAGATTTCTTCTATAAAACTTAATTAGATAAAACTTAACATCTTTCTTCGTGCCCGTTTTAATTTTTCCTTATCATCTGATCCCTAAAACTTAGCACATCTTCATTGCCTAGATACTTTAGTCAGAGTTTTATTTAAAAAACAGACAGACAATCGAATAATCTTTTTTCAACTTGAGGTACGGAACTCTAAGGATTAGCCCTGTATCGCCTGTGGAGTGTGGACAGAAGGATTATCAAAACTTGTAGATTCAAGATTAGGTGTAAAATTGTGTCAAAAATATTTACATCAATAAATGAAAGTGTTATATTCGTAATACCTTCTTACTAAACATTTTGGATCTTTTGGTCGTTTGTAATAAATACTATCAAGTTTATTCTATTCGTAATACCTTCTTCTTAAACATTTTGGATCTTTTGGTCGTTTGTAATAAAAGCTATTAAGTTTATTCTGATAGAGTTGAAGGGTCACGCAGGAAAAATGTGGTTGCTTGGCCGTTCAAGTATAGATTGGTGGTAACAAGCCGCGAGCGTGACGTTCACCATCAGCTGAGGATCAACGGCAATTTGTCAATCATCATGGGTAACCCCTTCACAAAGGAATTCAATAAACGCCACGTGAACCGCTCCCTGTCGATCTCATTAATCAAAGCAAGGGCAGTGATTTTGTGGATGTGAAAGATCAGTATAACTTTGTACATTGGTATTAATAGATAGTTGGTAGACGTATTATGTCGAACTATGACAACATCAAAGAAACTATAACTATGTAAGTTTGTCCTACAAACACTATTTATCATCCACCCCACATAGAATAAGATATATACCTAAAACATTTTTATTCAAGGCAATACAAAATTGATATTGCTAAGTCCTAGTGACAAAGAAACACAGTTTGTGAAACTAGACTCCAACAAAAGATACCTATATATGTAGGTTATCCAAATACATTGTGGTATTGTTAAGAATACAGAAAAAGAATCGTCTTGGGACATCTTTTATGTAAGAGGATAATCAAAAGGTTGATTCGATGCGAATACGAAAAATGAACGATAAAAAACTCGACGGCAAATCAATAGATAGGTACCTACCTTTCTAACTAAGTACCTTGATTATTGCTTGTAAGAATAAGTATACCGTCTTAGATACTTTGTATTACATACCTTACAATTTCTCTTATTTGTCAAAATTGCTATGTAAACCGACGTCGGAGAAAACCGCATAAACTAATTTAGGAGCGTATATTGTTGTTAAATTTGGTTATCTAGTTATTCCGTGTGGCTTTTCCATGTAAATAGGTAAATTACACAAGTTTACAATTCTACTCAATTATGCTAAGCTGGGATGACGTCATCAATATCCATATTCTACGGATGATTGGGTTACATCGTCAACGTCTGATATCACTACACTGTTGAATAACCTTGTCACACCTTGTTCGTAACGTTGTCAACAATAAGTACCTAACCATGCTAATATTTGTTTATTCATTTAGATAACATCTCCTAATCGATACCTACAGTTTCTGATGTCAAAGTGTTAAAAAATAAGACCTACTCTTCGTTTTAAAACAAAACATCCATTCAAACGAAACGATGATAAAGATGTATGTACGCATTAAAACAATTAATAGAATAAAAAATTGAGACATTTCATCAATCTTAGATGAATAATGTCGCGTATACTTTACATATGATAAGGCATGGTAGGTATTAAGTAGATTTCATTCGAAATTTCATAATATCGTTATCCTAACAAAATATACTTTTGTGATTTTAGGATTATTCTTAAAATCACATTTTCTTTCTCTATAGACATTTCAGTGAAAGATTTTACATGAATTGAAGCAATCGATATTATAATTTAAAAGTGTTCAATGTTATCTACTTAGCAGACGATGATGAAAAGTACCGTTCCGTGAAGCGCGTTTTTTTTTTGTACAAAGAACCTCATCTTCAAACCTTATTTGCTGTCGATGTATATATTTCATTTTTACTTTTCTCTGAATCTCTTTATCTATTAGCATCTACTACTTTCTTTCGTTGTTTTAGGCTTTGATGTTTCAGTTTTAGTCAAAGTCTTTAAAACAATTCACTTCGTCTCCGTCGCTTCGTTTAGATAAAAATATCTGTTAAACATTTAGGTTTATTTAATCAACGTGACCGTAACACTAAAAACCCACTGCGTACGAAGTAAAGTCAAAACAAAAAACATGTGCCTCCAGAATTTAAACGAAGGATCGTTAGCATTATGTCGAGTTACTGTAACAATTTTGAAACAAGAAAATGTTTTAATAATATGCTACCTTTTCACAGATAATTGAGGGGTAAAGTCACGATCGCATAAGAGACGAACACGAGACGTTCGATCGACATGCATCCATTCACTACGCGATTCTAATCCCGTTAGTTCAACGATCCAAACGATTATCATTACAAAACTACGTGAAACTTTTTAATGTTAATCGATTATTGTCAATCATTATACACAGCACGTAACTAACAGAGAGAAAAAGTTAATAGACATGTGCAGTACAAGTTATTTTTTCTTGCGTGACGGTAATGGCGGAAAGTTATATGTTCGAAATGTTTCTCACGGTGGTCACTAGTCGCAAACAAAACCAGACATTACTGCAATAGACATGAATAATGTTGTCAGATTTATCACAGGTACTTTTCTACAATTGCACTTTATTACTAACTTCACAATCTACGGCTGTAACTCACAGTTATTGTGAAAATTAAAAGTATGTAGAATATAGGTACTCTAGGTACGTGAAATTAAATTAAAATAAATTACTACTTTAGCAGAAAATATTAAAGATTTGTGAGATCTATACAATAAACTATTATAGTGCCAGTGAAAATATTCTAGAGCAATAGACAAGAAACTTTCTGGTAATATAATTATTTTAGTATACCCAAATTTGAATAAATATATAATACGAGAAGAATATAAAGTTGATATTAAAATATATTTGCGAAGCGATAATGACCACCCAACCATGACAGCAGTTTCCCCGTATTCCATTAATTGGTCGCTATGCACTTTAATTAAAAATGACGCTATCCTAAATATTGATGCTAATTATAAATAGTGTTTATAGCGTACATAAGGTGTGTATAGTAAAATAGAAGCTCATTAAAATATGGTAGAGACACCTACTCAATGAGTCACCGAACATCTGGTGTTGTGCAAGCAATATCAACCACCGACAGTCATAATCATAACGAATAAGACATTGACAAAGGTTCTAATCTTATCTTTATGAACTAATCTAAAGTCTACACACGTATCGAGAGAATTAATATTACTGAAAAAGTGTGCCACGGAATGAATCTGTTATTTTTCCGAAACATTCATCAATCAAAATGAAACCATGTAGCAGGGAAAAGCCAACTCCTCATGGAATACGAATGGAGTGCCGACGATATTCGTGTTACGGTTTTGGTTCATAAATACATCGCATCGATGTGGCGGCGATGGGATGAAGGCGAAGCTAAGCAAAGCGTGTTGGTTGTAGATTGGCAACCAGCGTAAAATGTGGGCCAACGCAACAGACCCGCTCTCCAGATCAATACTTGATACGCACATCGCGCTCTAAATGTCTTCGCGACCGGATTAATCATTTATCAACACTTTCTTGTTAAATCTTTGCACACGCACGTCGCGTTGTCGTCGTGTTTATAGACCTTTGGTGTTTTATAGAAAGGCTATAGAGAAGCAGGGATTGTCTAGGAAGTCAAATCACCTACTTTTAATCAGTTGAGACGATAGACTAGACTTAAGGTCCGTAATTACACATTCTATTATTCATTGAGTAGGTACGTTTTCTACCACTGATGTTGATGATATGGTAGAATTAGAAAAACTTACACTTAAACATTCATAAATAATTCAAAAGAGAGTATCATGCATTATTAATTTAATTACTTATCATTACAAAACAATTACTTTACGTACTACTCTACTAAATAATTAATTATACCTACAAGGTACAGAGCAGGTAAGCCTCTGGAGTACAACATGAGGTAGGTTTACAATAAATATAATAATCTAGGGTTTATCTTTTGTAGGTATTCCTCTACTCTAGCATTGTGCAGTTCGATAACAAAGAAAACAGACAGTACGATTAAAAATCTCAAGGGGATTTAGATAATGTTTATCTCTATTGTCGAGTTGAGATCGTATTTCGAAAATAAAAATATCTATTGGAAAAGAAAGTCTAATGAAAAATATTAAGGTAACCTTCTGCATTGCAATGAGTTTGAAAAGTCATATCCTCTTCAGCACGTGTTCGTTGGATTTAAATCAATTGCGAGTGCAAGGTCACTTGGCTAGTGATTGGTTAACAAGACGTCCCACTGTGACGTGATCTGGGTCCAATCGACTCGCCCCTCTGTGCCTAAGCTGACTAACAATTGTCATCTATTGCTTTTCAAGTACCTTCCTATCTACTTATTCTAAAAGGGCTCACTCTCACTTGTTTTTAAGTGCCGTTAAGTGCACAATACTCAAAAGTGTTTATTTGCAGACGTCAAACTAAGAAATACATGTTGAATTCATTACTAATAATTTTATTACTTAAATAATGTATATCTTGACTCCACTTAAGAGGAAAAGGTACTGGGGGCTCTTTTTATACAGATAATTACAAACTTAGTCGACTGTTTTCTCCCTGGATAATGACACTTAATTGCAGCAAACAGTGCAAATATGTTTGGTGCATAAAACTTATAACTGCCATAACCATGCCCCTTTAATCTCAAGTTCTATGATAATTAGAAAATGAAAAAAAACCAAAACATCAGGGAATAGTCATGGCAGTTATAGGTTTTATGGCACAAAAACATTTTTGTAGTGTCATTATCCAGGGAGGAAACAGTCGACTACGTTTGTATGGAGAGAGCGCTGGTACCCTTTCACCTTAATGTATTAAATTAGAAAGGTTTCAACAAAAAAAGTCACAGGAAAGCAAAATACGCAATCGTTCAGTTAGATAATGACATATTTTTCCAGTTATTTTGATTTAAAAACCAAACTACTGTCGATTTTGATGTCATAGCTAGTGTTTTGAAACCTCGTTGAAACAGTCTTGTTTTAAAGATAAGACTGTAAGTAACTTTTAATTAGTCACGCGATTATTACGAAGTAGCTGTAATATTACAAATTATTGTCATTTTATGTGTTTCTGAAATCTAACAAGTAACAGACGACAATAATTATTAAGTAGGTATTAAAATTAAAACTGTGTTATCATACGAAAACGAAGTCAAATAATTAGTAAAGATAATAAAATAAAGTCGGGCTGAATTGAAAACGTTTTTTCAGATGAATTGAGATATTTTGGGGAATTAAATTCTGTAGTATGAATTGGGCACCTATTTAAAATGATTTTAAAAACAGTTTTAGAAATAAAAGTCAAAATTCTTTATTCATTCGGAATCATACAATTTGCATGGGATCATTTTGAATCGCCATAAAAACTAAGTTAGGCTGTGTGCTTTCGGAACGCACCCACTAATGAGAAGAAGTCCCAAGAAACTCAATGGGGTTTTTCTTTATAATAATTTCTATCGCTCAAACAATATATTATCATAATAAAATTCAAAGTAGAGATAAGATTATTTCGTCTGTCCGTCACGCTTTATGCTACCACCTCGACTAACTATAAAAAGTTATAAGTATTATAGGTAGGTAGGTACTTTATGTGCTTTAAGTATTTCTGACTTTCTGTAATATTTCCTTAATAAGTTAAACCTCGTTGTATAAGTTAATTAACAACTTGAGTAATAAATAACTGTAAGTTGCGTTTAGTTAGATTACAAAGAATGTGTAATTGTGAAATATTAATCATAATGTTACAACATGTTACATAGGTACCTTAGTACTTACATACATGTGTGTTACTGACGCTGTGTAAGTAAAAGCTACTTCTGGTCAAGGATTGTTCAAAGCCTCATGATCTAGACTGGCATTGGAGTTCGTAAAAAATAAGAGATTTTGGGAGCTTATTACAATAAAAATATTTCGATATGTACTGCTTTGTTAACAATTTATTCTAAAATCTGTTTTGATTATCATTAAATAAGAATTACTATTTTGACTATACCCCGAAAGTTTAATAGCCTCTAACTCCAGCTTGACGTAAAAGAAAGTTTTCATTTTTACGACCGACGGACTGTCTCTAAATGTTTATATTCAAATGCATAATGTTATCATTACTTTATTCATTAGTTATGAATAGTCATGATACATGTGGTTAGTGGATAATATAGAATTATTTAGGTGCGTACTGTCCGACCTTGAGGTGTGATCGCTTCGCTGCACCCGCCAGTTCCGGTTGCTGTTTCAAATACAACTGCAGATGTGGTAATTTAATAAAGGTCTAACAACGCGATACTACAATGATTTATTTCTTTATATTCTATAGATAATTGTTCCTAACGCAATGGAATACAGTTGAAATTGTAACTATGAAAGCAATTACAACAGTTTATGTCACCACTTCGCTGATAGGGGAAATCCTATGGCAATATATCTTCATTGTATGCCCCATTGTCTTCAGTTATATTACGTTGATACGGGAACGTAACCTAACAGCTATAGGTATAATATTCTGACTCAATCTGTTAAACCATATTACGTACGAACGAATAAGCATCCCAAAATGGACACGATCATTTTTATATCTAAGTAAGTATACTTATGTGTTTTTTCTTTAGTTACAATCGATAATATGTCAATGGGTAAGCAGAAAGGAGAGTAGGTACATTGTCTAGAAAACACTTTCTCCATTATTATTAAGAGTTGTAAATAGATAGTTAGTGCTCAACGAAGACATTTGGCCTTTAGTTTGGAACGGGTACCAATTCATCAAACCAATAAAACCGAGAGAGCGCAACTGACAAATGATGGAAACAAACATTTTCTAACGTTACGTACCTACGTAATGTTATTTACGTGAGCAGGTTATAATTGCTTGTTTAATTTCGTTCGTAGATTGTGGTGATTCATTTATTACAGTAATCAGTACGACCTCGACCTCACATTTGCGATGAGACCGACCCTTACGAGACTGGGTCGCGTGAGATTTAATTAAACTTTTAACCTGCTCAATTTCATTATCAAGTATCCGCCATTTTGCTCTAAAAAGATAAAATTATTAAATCCACGTTTATTAAAAAGAAAAATATTATTTCTAAAAGCAAAATGCAGGAAAAACCATTTAAAAAAGATGGTGAAAGTGACTGCCTTGAGTTTGGATATAAATGATATTACACATCTTTTTACTTTAGAACTACATGGGTATGAATGAGAATAGCTCGCAACAGCTCTTTAAAATACTTTTTGGAAAGAGAATATGAAAAAGATGAAAATAAAGTATTTACACAGGTTGATTAATATATGTGACTAGATATTATTTGTCAATTATATTTAGTGATTACATGTATGATTTGTACCTACTTGTTTTTATCATATCTCTACAACATACAAGTAAAACAGTCTGAATCTGAAAGCAAATTTCTCGCCCACATCAACCCACCACCGCTGCGTTCATGCCTAACATTAAAATTCGCGTATCCGCCTTCAAAATATATTAACTTTCTAAACAATAACAGAGTTTGTTTTAGAAAACTGCACGTGTTTTATATCCTCTTGCTTGCCCTTTTTGATTTAAAAAAAGGTTATTTACCTACCCGAAATATACGCATAAAGAGCAAGTATCTCTATGTGACACATGTAGGTGGATGGAAATGTTTGGCAGGGTACGTGTGCTCCCAAAGGATAGATAATAAAGGACGTTAACTGTCTTTACATTCAACCTACATTAGACGAGAAGGGTGGAAACCATACCGCTGTTACCGCTGAAAACCAGTTTCATTTAAAATGGCTGTAGTCAAATGAGTAACTGCGCAGTAATCGAATAAGTATAGAATACAAGCCATAATGACGTCGTGCGCAACTCGTCTATGATCATAAGCGATGGCATCATTCTAAATCTGAGTCATGGCTGGAGGTACTCCTCTATATTCCGAGCACACGCGGTGCCATCTGGGTTTGTTTACAAACACTCATCTTTCGATTCCTGTTGCAATGAAACCAAGTACATACTCGTAGTATATTATTTCAAAATCAACATTCGTGTCTTGGGACAATCCAACACAAAGCCAAAGATTAGCAAAACAGTCACAATGTGTAATTGCTTAATTTATTGTAAATTACTTTTAGTAGACACGAAACGTGAGCATAACATACCAGTGACGTTATGTAATTCATTCTAATTTCCCTAAGGGCTAATGATATCCTTAAAAGCTATTTCGGTTCCTGACACCGCCGCCGCGTAGGAGCCTGGAGGCAAATTCAGTTTAAATTCCTGTTCCTAATTTGATATAAGTAATTCGATTTGGCTAAAATATTACTAAAATCTAATATAACCCTTATTAAGTTTGCAATGCAGATAATTGCAATAAAAACTGTTTTTGCCTACTTGCATTGACTAACTACTTTGTCAAAATTACCCAAAAAGAGCTTGCATGCATTGATAAAGTCTGCACTATGGTGTAATGTGAAAGGCAGTAGATTGTCTGGCAGATGAACTCATCGCGACCGCATTGTACCAACCAGGAGCTCATGAAATATGTACTAAGCTTCGCTTCAAAGAGCGTCTATACGCTTTACTTGTTTCTACCTATACCTACTCAACTCATGCAGTCAAAAGACTTTAGACCGAAGTATAATTACTGGCCACTAAAAACTTCATGCCTCTAATATATTAACGGTTGTTCTCACGTATTCACCATAACAGGTTTTTATTGTTTGGATGTAATCCTTTATTTATAGAACCGGTCAAGAATTGAATATCTGTGAAAGGGGTCCTTGACAATATTTTCTTATGCTAAATTATAAATAAACCAGATAAAACGTTAAAAGACGCAGAATGGTAATCTCCTGTACGTTAGGGAAGAGAAAATCCAATTGATTTGCAGTTCTCTTTGATTTAGATTGATATTAGCATGTCAAAGCGGAGCAATAACATTTTTTTATGGCGCGACTTGGTGTCTTCTGTGAAAAACAACACCTATATTTTATGAAGTTTAGTAGTAGGTACCTACCCATCTACATTTAATGTTCTCTATATCGGTTTAATTACTGTTCGAAAACTTCAAATTGATCAATTCTTCAAAACATAGCACAATTTTTTTAGAACCCGATCTTTAAGCTCGTTCCCATTTCCTTCCATAGAATCAGCTCAATACAAAAAGGTGCTATTTTTATATCTACGCCCTTGGATTCCTCTACACGTTCCAACATGTGATTTGCCACCCCTGGGAAGCTGGGTACGCCCATCTGAATATTTTTTAAATATTAAGACTGATCAAGAAAATTAATTCCTTTTATGTTTTACGATAACTACTCCACCAGCCATATTAGGTTCTCAAAGCAGAAAGTATATACTAATTTATCCCACGCATTTGAAAAAACGTTTCACTCGCCTAGTTTTGATGTGGGTAGATAATGTATCCTGAACTGTTGACGTTAACTTAATCCATTCAAATACGATTTCATTCATAATTCATTCATATAGGTACCTATATGTATGTATTGTTATTGATTGGGGAAACTTGATTAATCGGTGTATATCCGATAGTGTGATTGATTAATTTGGCCGGTCCGCATTCATGCAAAATACCTATAAATCGAGGCATGCCATATAAACATAACCCGGAAAGGTGGGTTAGGTATGTTAGAACTGTGACTGTGTACGCGCAAGCATAACGAGCGTACGCCACAGAAAAGGTGAAAAGTTATCCACGCAGGTAGAATAATCTGATTCCGACGTATCATAAGTTACACAATATTTGTCTCAGTAAAACATCAGGATCAATATGAAATTAAGTAAATATGTTTCTAATTCTACTACTAAATCCAGATAACTACTTATTTTACTTATTTACTTAGCTACTTGTTTGCAAATAAATCTTTAAGCATGTGTTTACAATCAGCAAACTAAGCAAACGATGTCGGGAAATTATAATTCTGTTTATAATATTTAAGCAATTTTTTGGACTCAAAGATATAATATGTGTACATACCTATTTAGATTTCATTCATACGTCTGCAGCTTGATGTCCAGCGAGAGTTGTATCAGGGCTAGCTAGCAGTGCATCAATTCCCAAGGTAAACAAAGATTACGTAAACGCAATCCCACGCACTCACGTCACCCTATCGATTTTCAAACTTTCGAATACTACCTACGCCCACTTACGACAAGGAATATCTTAACTGGTCCTGCTCAAAACAATTCCCAATTCCAAAGACATGAACAAGTTAGTCTGTCCGTCCTGCCCTTGAAATCGTACAGGTTATGTTATCGATAAAGCACAACACGCTCACTGACAGTTCGGACAACAATCACAAATCAAGTTCGGAGCCGGTTTTATGAAAATGATCATTGAAAATGTTCATATATTTATCAGTAATTCAATATTTAGAATTGTGACTAACACCTGTAATGTTATTCAATAAAAGCGAAATGTCCTCGCTCCTGGCGAGCGATATGCGCGGAGTAAAAGTCAGATGGGAACGGCACTCGTGGCCCCGTGGTCAGGCGGCGACTGAGTGAGCCGCGAGGGAGCCGCGAGTTGAGTGCCGAGACCGAGGCCGGAGCCCCCGCCTCGTCTGCCACCACCGCCGCCGCCATACACCCATCGAGTGCGCGCGCCTATCCACCACCGCATCCGAAATATTTACCAATAGGTAACTTGCTTTGGTATGAAATAATATATTCTAAATGTAATTCTAATACTTACGCTCTGGAAGAAAATATACGAAATACTTTGTTTTGGAAAACTTTCGTAGGTAGGTATTTACTTCCTGAAGTCAAAAATTATTTGAAACTCTTCAAATCTGAAAAAGACTAATATTAATGAAGACGAAGATAGAAAAACTCAACATAAACAAACCTCATCAAAGCTCGTTGTATGTGCGGTAAAGATATCAGACATTCTAATTGAAATTTTTCAATTCTTGTCGTGAATTTTATCAGCATCAACACACGCCTTACCTAATAATGGATGATAAATATTATTTGTTGCTTATACTTCGTCAAAGTGGAGGGAGGGGAAGTCAGCCAAGGCTGTCAGGGGCAGGTGATTGAGTCTTTATCGCTGGCTTGGAGGACCGAGGGTGCAACCGGCCTACGAGTCACTAGGCTGTCACTTCGCCACTCATTTATCATATTGTTTGAAGTGTTTCCACAACAACCTCAATATCTTATATCTCTTCAATCTTCATAACCATTCATAATTTGCGACATCAATTTTGCATAATTGACATTTATTAACTCGGTTCTCAATTCGTGTGAATTAAAGTGACATTGAGTAGGTATTGCTAGTAGGTTTTACAATGCATTTTTATCATTATCTGTTTGATCTGTTTCAAAATTTGGTGCCTATTCCTAGTTTACCATTAAAATTCCTTCCTATCATAATCCTCTGCAAGCATTCATTAGGAAAAGTGTTCCGTCCCTTAGTAGATACGGCACACTAAAAAATCTAAAATTTAAGTATTGACACTTTTACAAAATTGCAGGATCTTTAGAGAATTACTTTGTTACATAAGTGCTCGTAAAACGAAAGAGATTACGGAAAAGGAACAATGAGGGATATTTTAAGCGTGCATTTTTCTGGAGAAGTGCCGTAAAATTCCACGTCAGCGTTTTTGTTTTTGTTGTAAAGTGGAATAATGGTTGATTTGGGCCAGGTAACCGGAATGGAGGAAGGAGGCAGGGGAGGCAGGTAGCTGTTAATGTTGGTTCTCGTCAGTGTAGCCCACTAACCCGAGGCACCTGGTTCCAAGAAACCTGCCGCGGCCACTCACCGTCGTTGTCGGCAAACGTTTAACTCGATAAAAGTGGAAATAATATCCGACGTCTGACTTATTGGACACGCAATGTTTCAACTCCCTTTGGACGTGTAGGATTTTCTGTATTATCCTCGAGAGATGTTTAGTTTCATTAAGGTTATAGGATGGTTTTTTCATCGTCTCGTATTTCGCAATTAAGTTAATGAAAAGTCTTAAAAATTCCAATCTATACATTTAATAAATATACTTAAACTAGCGACCCGCCCTGGCTTCGCACGGCTATATTATGCATGTATTATACATATAAACCTTCCTCTTGAATCACTCTATCTATTAAAAAAAAACCGCATCAAAATCCGTTGCGTAGTTTTAAAGATTTAAGCGGTCAAAAGGAAATAGGGACAGAGAAAGCGACTTTGTTTTATACTATGTAGTGATTATCACAATAATAATGCAATATGCGTCATCATGAGTATCACAACATTGTTATTTCTGAGCCAACTACGAATTACTCAGTCTTTCACGTTTTAATTGAGCAACTGGTTTATAGTTTGCCTTACATAATACGTTCTATTAAATTGCAGTAAACCACCCAAACAGGCAAACTTTCCGGTCTACTAAAGTCCCAACTGGACACTAAATCGGGAGTTGCGGGTATTCAAATAGCAGCAACATACCTCGCAAACAACATAAACACAGGCAAAGCACCATAACTAACGGCCGAGCTCATCTGCGGGCCATTTCCTGTTCAGACGGGACTCAGACATCGCTTGCCCCCAAACGCTACTCGGAACACCCAATAATAACGCAATATCGATGGTTTTAAATTGAAAGACCCTGCAATACCACGTACACTTGTACCAAAATATATATTATAAGCAAAAAGTTAACACAATTATACACAAAGTAATTGTATACTGTAAACATTAGCTGAAGAGATAAAACGTAGACTGTTTACATTCGCTGTAAAATGTTGTTGCATTGTGAATGCACGGTACGAGTCTCATTCATCTTAAACCTTTTCAGATGCACGTTTTAATTCTCGGCAGACGAATGTGCCGGTTGTCGTCGCGCCCGCCGCTACTCTCGCTTAATGTTCCGGGAGACATAAAAACGCTCATTTGCATTGGTGCTCCTGTCGCCCGTGGACCCTGTATTTATCCAGTGTTACACTACAGCATAATAGGAGAACACTAACGGCTTTGACGATTGATGCAAACTCATTTAAAAATCTGTATAAATAAAATAATATTCTCTAGAGTCGCAGTACGGATAATTAGCCGGATTATACAGCCGGGCGGGTTGAATGCTGACGCGTTATTTTCCCAGTTGATGAATCCATTGTTTTTCGTCTATGAGAGTATTGTTTTATTTACATTTTTGCGCAGAAATAAAAACCGGATGGTTACTATCAGTGCCATTAAGAATAAAGAAACGGAACAATATTAGCTTATTTTATGTATAGTTATCATTAAGTAGGAAAATAATAATATCGGTTGAATAGTTTTGTTCATGTAGGCATGAACCAAAGTCACCATCAACTAGGAATGCCAACGTAAGCCAAAGTTAACCCAACAACAAACAATAACAACTTATCTTCATGACCACTTTCATTTCCGTATCCAACTTATCGCCAATTTTCAGCCGCTGTCCCCCTCATCGGACAAATAATAACAAAAATAATGTAGCAAACTTACAGGCAGATAACAAAACCATTTTTACAGCAGTATCTACTCCCTAGCTTTATTTATCCTTTGGCTACTGAAATTGAACTGCAACGGTTACCACTATGAAAGGCACTACATTTGATTTAAAAATAATTGCAAAAATAACAAATTGTGCTTCCACATCACAGTTAATTTATGGAATGCAGACATCATAGTAAAATTACGTGACAGTTTTGTCTGGAAACGGAGGCCGACATGGCAGGTAGCCTGTAGGTACAGTCACAGTCATGCTTTTACTCGGTGGATGAGTTCATAAATAGATCTAAGTAATTTGTTTTGTGTAAGTTTATTTTGTTTTATCATTTTACTGCTAATGGGTTGTTTTGACTTTTATTTTAATTGATTTTGTTGTTTTTATCCTATTTATTTATTTTAATCCTAAATTCAATGACCAATTTATTTTTTGACAATACTATTTATCTTATATTTTAATATTAAGCACATTCAAATACAATGTAAAAATTGTTTATGAATAAATGATATGATGATATGATCACATTACCAATTAGCTGAACCCCACGTGACCCAGAGCTCATTTGCATATCTGTAAAAAATATGGTATTTACCTATTTTGTTATTTTTTTATATTGTAATATTGTATTGTATAGTATATTGTTTAAGAAAAACAAAATCAGGTAACATTACTTTACAACCTTACAGATTTGCGAGTGTGCTCTAGGTCACGTGGGGTTCAGCTAATTGGTAATGTGACTGTACCGGTTATTTTTGTTGCACTCTGGGAAATCTTCAACGTTCCTTGTGATTTATATTGCCTATTTTTCATTTCTATTGCATGTCCTCTCTCTTTCAGAGGGGTGTTCCCAAAAAATACACCTATTGTAAGCACACTGGATTCAATTAAACAAATTGTATCACTGGAACGAAACAAAAAACAAACATTGATAAAAAATATTGTTGAAATCAGGCTATATTTTCCCCCGACTGCGAAAGGGTTAAGTATATGAATTTAATATTTCAATACTTATCGAATTTGGCGTAGGTAACAAGATTTAAAAAAATTAAAAATCTTTGCCCAAATTCTAAAAAAGATTTGTCTGAATAATGAACGACTCCAAAAGGCAAAGTGAGTTTTATGGTTTTTTTTCAGAGGAACTGAAAAAGTATGTCTATTTCTGGAATGAATCGAGCCCTGGGTCGGACAAGCTCCCTTAATGGCGGACCGAAAAGCCAATTATATCAATTAAATACTTAACGATTCGGCCTACTTTATTTTTGCCTGGTTTTTCTCGTACCATCACGTTTCTGAGCAAAAGAAAAAATATCCTATATGGTTGTAGCGGTCGAATAACTCCTCCGTTGTTTTCCTCAGTTTAAAAAAGTGAAGGAAATTTTCATTAAAACATGTTTCTTTCACGTCCTCTAAAATCTTTCTGGAGACGATGATAATGATTTTTATTTTTGACAAGGAAAATAAGGATTCATTTATTTAAATAGATTTAGATTAATTTAAATAGTATAAATTAATCAAATACCTACTAAGTTTATGATTCACTCAGACATTCTTAAATAGGTACATTATTCGTTATTGTTTCATTTTCATGATCATATTTATAAATAGATGAAATAAGAACATAACTAAAAGCATAAGGCAGCCATAATTTAAATAAAATTTAAAAAACCGACTTCAAAAAACCTGAAAACAAAAACTAAAAAAACTTGAAAAAAAATCCTGGTAACAAAAACTAAAAAAAAACTGAAAAAGAAACCTGAAAACAAAAACTAGAAAAAGACTGAAAAAAAAACTAAAAAGTGAAAAATAATCCATTTCGGGTCACTAAAACAGCAGATAACATAAACATACTTGGAAGTCGGACTGGGTTAGATTGAATGTTGAGAGGTATTATAGGAAACATGGTGTCACCCAGTCCGACTTCCAAGTATGTTTATGTTATCTGCTGTTTTAGTGACCCGAAATGGATTATTTTTCACTTTTTAGTTTTTTTTTTTCAGTCTTTTTCTAGTTTTTGTTTTCAGGTTTCTTTTTCAGGTTTTTTTTAGTTTTTGTTACCAGGATTTTTTTTCAAGTTTTTTTAGTTTTTGTTTTCAGGTTTTTTGAAGTCGGTTTTTTAATTTTTAATTTATTTTTTTATTTAACCATTTTTAGTGCCGCTGACACTGAAAATTCTACTCCATGAGGCGAAAGCGACTATTTCTTAAAATTGCAACCTGTACCTAATCGTAACTCATTGAAGGGTTATGTGATAAGAAGGTTCAGATGCTCCATTCGTCGATAGGTAAATATTAGTGTATGGGCCAATTCTACTAGTGGTAATGTAAAATTGAGCAATTTGCTGAACCTCGCTGTGCAGATCTGTTCATCACTCCAAAGATCCTCATCATATCTTCATTTAGGATAGGGTTCTCTATCAACATTCATACAAGCCCAGTCCGGCGACTAAATTATTAGTTTATGGGCCAATTCTACTGGTGGAAATCGAAAATAGAGCAATTTGCTGCACTCTCGAGGTGCAATGCTGTTCATCCCTCCGAAGACCCTCATCAGATCTTCATTGAAGATAGGGTTTTTTGTCAACATTCATACAAACCCGAAGTCTTTAGTCGAATTTAGTCCGGCGACTAAATTCGACTAAATTCTTCAAATTGTAACCTGTAATCGTAACCGATTGAAGAGTTTTCTGATGAGAAGGTGGTTTCAGATATTTCATTTATCGGTAACTATTAGTTTATGGCCCAATTCTACTGGTGGAAAACGAAAACTGAGCAATTTGCTGCACTCTCGAGGTGCAATTCTGTTCATCACTCCGAAGATCCTCATCAGATCTTCATTCAATTTTTATGGGACCACCTCTGAGTTATCCCCTTTCATACAAAAAAAGATTTTTCCAAATCAGTCCAGGCGTTTTCGAGTAATCGGCGAACATACATTAAAAAAAAAATATATATATATATACGCGACGAATTGAGAACCTCCTCCTTTTTTGAAGTCGGTTAAAAATAACTTGGCTTTTCTTCCAGTAAGTACCTAAATGGTGAGTGGGACCGGGTAGGTAGTTAATTGTTTCTTTCGAAACAATTTCTGTAAAAAAAAATAAGACAATAGAATTTAGGGCAAACGACGTCATTTCGCGAGGAAACTGGAGTGTTTAATTACACTGAGATGCTCATTACTTAAAAAGTAATTTAGCTTCGTTTCATAAACCCAGTTATTATATTATACAGGTAGACCGTACTATTCTTTATTGTAAGTAAATAATTTACCTAAATTATACGAGTATAGATAGGTAGGTAACTTTCAGGACATTCCACACCTCGCCATCTAGCCCCAAGCTAAGTAACTAGACTTGTGTTATGGGTGCTAGACAACGGATATACTACCTACTTATATACTTTTTTTTGGATATTTACTTATAATACATAGAAACAACCAGACCCTAGACAAATATCTAAGCATAAATACTTGTCTGAGCCGGGAATCAAACTCGCAACCCTGTGTTTGGTGACCATTGTGCCAACTGGGTCATCGACAACTTAAATTTACTTTATATACTTACCTAAAGTAAGTTACATAGAATTCCCACAAGAAGTGTAGCTCGTAATCTACTTAATACTGGTTCGGTTTAAGGATGGTAAAATGGATGAAAACAGTTCACGGTTCGATGTGAACTTCACTAAACTGATTTCATCATTAAAGCTCGCAGACCACGGCACGACCGGCCACAACCCGACGGATGCTGAATATTAATGATTTCAATGTAGCCTTCTCTTCATCTTAGACCGTTTAAGATTTAACTTGTATGCATGTGGGTACTTACTTAGATAGGGTATCTTTATAAGGAATTGAAGACTTCTTTGCGTGTCGATTCAGATTTGATTTTTTTTATGTTAATAATTTTATTTTTATTTTGTTATTTAAGGATTTTATATTTTTGTATTTCGTTTTATACATTTTATATATATTTTTTTACTTTAAAACTATAATTATTTACATGCCAAATCCAGTCCAATAGGTTGCCACAGGTTAGATATTTTTCGATTTCAGGACCGAAAAATCTTTTTACAGGAAAATTAAACGTACAAATAAAGGCAAATAAAGCACATAACTATGTAGTTTGTTATTCCATTAGAATTCTTAAGCAAAACAATAAGAAAACAACTGTGAGCTCCTTTGTTCATTAGTGTTTTTTCAACATTCTCCTACGATATTTACTTTTGCAAGAGACGTCGTTATCTAATTATCTCTACTCACAACAAATAGTACCTACCGCTTGCTTTCCCCTAAAATGGCGGAAAATTAAACTTTTCCGACAAAAAGGGTTTCATCGATTTATCACCTAGTTTCAGTCCAGGGAACTAAATAAAGTATAGTGTAGACAGATAGGTGAAAGTGCCTTATCGTAGGTGTACGTCGCCGTAGATAGTTTTATGATAAGTATAGATGTTAAGTTAAAGGGTGTGTCTACCTTCTAAGGGTTTTGTGGTCAACAACATAATATCTATACTTTGAGTTTGTTTGTTTATATGTTTGAACGCGCTAATCTCAGGAAATACTGGTTCGAATTGAAAAAATATTTTTGTGTTGGATAGTCCATTAATCGAGGAAGGTTATAGGCTACTTTTCATATTGTTATTCCCACGGGATCGGGACTTACGCGGGTGAAACCGCGGAGCGCAGCTAGTTACTTATTAATAGAGTTACGCCATGTCTTTTAGTACTAGAAAGCTGATAATTGGTTATCGCTAATTTAAACACGCCGATGTAATATTAAATAAAACCTTGAAAGCATATTTATTTGGGAATCTACCCTAAATTTTTTATAACATTGGAATATACCTACCTATCCGCTCGTGACGCAAAAGCCCCCAAATAAACGGGGGCCCTTACGCGATAGAAAGTAGAAAGACTTCAGTGGAACAAAAAAAGTCCGACCCGTTTTGTGGCTGCATCGACCTACGTATCGGAACACGGACAAATCTTACGACTTAGGCCGGTGGGTGGTACAAGCCGCGGCCGAAAACCAGGAGATTGCTTCTTTAGCACCACCTAGCGGTCACGTGTGGGAAATCCCACGGACGCAACCCCCAATAGTACTGATAAGGAAGTGAAAAGGAAAACTATCGTGGCTATAAGTAGGCTTTAAACTTTAAAGGGTTTTTTCTTTACAGCCTTCAGCCTACCTGTCCTTGCTAATTACATTGATGGTTTCATTCAGGGACTTAAAACGTTATCCATAACAGAATGTTTAACGTTATAAAAACGTTATAATAGTATCGGTATCTCAGCAAACATTTCGTTATCGATCTTTTGTATAACGTTTTACGAGTTACAGAACGAAATTTTAACTGCAAAAATAACGTTATTATAACAATAAATACGCGACGTTGCCAAACTTATTCATTTTACAAATCCGCGCCACGCGCGGCGGAATTTGCGCATCAGTTGGTAAAAGCGAAATGGGTCGAAAAAAAATCATCAAAGTTTACAGATATTTCAATCTTGAGGATAATAATAAGACCTCAAAATGTTGAGTTTGCGAAAAAGTTTTAAAGGTAAGTTAAGAAAGAAGTAGATAGTAACTAGGTAGTAATGTGTAGTATTTTCTAAAAAAAAAACTAATATTTTCTAAGAAAATCGGCTTATTAATATTTATTTTTTTACAATAATGCCGATTTCCTTAGAAAATATGAATGTTTTCAATTTTTTTATAGAATCTTTTATGTTTCTCCGAAGAGCCCTTGCGATAGGCAGCAATAAAAAAAATTGCTCATAATTTTTTTTATCAAGCTGTTTGTGTGGTTTGTGGTGCCTTATTAAAGGTAAAGAGTTGAACTAACACGCCTCAGTGATGAAAGTTATCGACTTTGGTTTTGATGCTAAAGGCCAAAATTTCTAGTACTTTTTTAAATAATGCCGATTTTCTCGGAAAATATTAATGTTTTGAATGTTTTTATAAAATATTTTATGTTTTTATAAAGAAGCTCTAGCGATTAGTAAAAAAAACCACGATAGTTAAAGATTTGGTCATAAAAAATTCAATTGAAAATAGAGTATTTTCAATGGCTTCTATTTTCCAAAGTCATCGATATAGCAAGCTGTTTGTGGTGTCAAATGAGAGATATGAGTTGAACTAACATGCCTAAAAGTTAGAGTGCGTAAGCTGCTCTGGTTTGTAACCTAGAGACCAAAACATGTGACGTTTCATACATTTTTTCGTATTTTGACGGCTTACGATCTGCATCAAAAACAGCCCTATGTCCATCATTTGCCGTTTCGAGCCACTGTGCGGCAGCGCGCGCGTGCAACGTTGCCGCCGTGTGCGCGCGAGCGGTGGTAGGTACTACCGCTCGCGCACGGTTTCGAACGCAGCGGCAACGTTGCTTGGCCGCAGAAGAGGTGGTTGGTAGGTATTAGGTATATACTAATTGCACTGTGAAAATTTATCGCTACATTATTGATTGGTTTATTTTACTTTTAATCGTAGATTCACTATGATAAAAAAATGTGTTTCGGAAATTTTACCTATTCCTACTAAACATATATCTAACACCAAAGTAATAGTAAATTTCAGGACGTTATGTAACCTTTAGCCTTCTTCGATATTTGAGATATCCAACACTAGAAGAATTATTCAGATCGGTCCAGTGGTTTTGAAGCAAATTCAATACAAACAAACAACCAAACAAAAATCTAATCTTTCCCATTTATACTATTACATAGTACGTACATGTACCTATAGATTACACCCTTACGTAGCCAGAGAGAGCACTGCGTTCGATAGTTCACACGAAGAAAAAGTAAACATTACTTTGAGTAAAAGAGATAGCATAAAAACAATAATTATAACATTATTATATGAATAACAATAAATTTTTAATAACGTTAAATTGACAATATAACGTAACGTTATTATAACGTTATACATATTCAAAGCTTTGAATAATATCGTTTAGTTATATCGTTTCTCTCACAAATAACGTTATCTTGCAATTCCACAGATAACGTTACTGTATTTTACCGGTATTTAAGTCCCTGGTTTCATTATTACGACTCTTTCTTAAGCTGTAACTAAGTTTCCTGTAATGTCTGTAATGAAACTGCTTAAGGCCAGTGTGAGGCTGTAAATTTCCATACAAAAAGCGATAACGTTTTCCCCCCCATAAACGAAGTCCGATTTTGATAATTTTTGAAAATATTCTAGATCTAATGGAAAACTAGGTTTAATCGTTTTTATTTTAAAGAAATATTGCCTAAGATAAAAGTTATTAGTATCTGAATATCTATATTTTTGACTTAAAAACTTCATCGAGCGTTTCAATTGTTTTTAATAGACTAAACTGAATTACCAAAAAAGAAAAACGAAAAGAAAAACCTAGAATAAGATGCAGTGAATTAAATGAGACCAAATTTATTTCATTTTGTGAGGGATAAAGGGGGTAAAAACGTTACGGCCCGCAACATTATTTGAAAGCAAATTGAAGGCAATTACGTCCGAACTTAAACTCTCTCTATCGAACGATACTGATAATTTTTTTAAATACCTACTCGCGCCGCGTATCGAAAACTATGATTCTCTTAAGCCCTAATTGCTTCGGCTTAAATGTAGAGACATCAATCAAAGCAACTGTAAGTTTTCTAACGAAAGATGCGCTTATTTTATAAAGTACCTAGATGAAAGTGTTGATGCTTGGGAGCGAATGTCTGAACCACACCTGTCCTCGTTATCCACTGAATACATCGTAAATGAGACTCCTTTCGAGGGTCGCTTCATAAAATCACACTTTTGCACTGACCGTCATCTACCATAACGAGACGACATTTTCTTAAATCGCCAACATTCTTCAAAAAACCCATGCGGAAATTCATTCACGTAACGTTTAAATTTCTCATTCGCGAGGATATATGTATTATTCAAGAGAAAATCGCAGTCCCTGTGTAAAGAATGAATAATGAACTTTGCACGGTCACTATCCGCGACGAACTATCGTACGTTATCGGAAAACTCTGGGAAATGCACTGGAGTGTTTGCTGCCGCTACCAATTAATCAGTCTAGCTCAGTTTTAAATTGCATCGTATTATTCCTAAAACAGTTATATTGACAAATAAACGATTTGAACTTCGGGTAATACGAGCATAGCAGTAGATAAAGTAATTTTAAACTTCTATTTAGAGTAAACATTTAGGAAAATGATGAGAAAACTGAAAACTCTGCCTATTGTTTGCAATTCTTGTGATAGTTTTACAACACAAGAACGGACGAGATTACACGTGAAATTGCAGTATATCCGAACAATAGTGTACACGCATATTCAGCAAAGCGAAGCACATTTCGTGAGGAGTGAGACGCCAGCCGCACACTGTCCGAAAAGAAAAATGTGGGGCGGAGGGCGGGCGGCTTGGTGCGGAGCGCGAGGTCGTCGACCCGGCAGGGCGGCGCTCCTCCGTCTACACAGCCTTCAGCGCCTACCCAAAGCCTTACATTATTTAACGCCGTCCACGAAACTAACGACGTATACTCGCCATTACATCAACAATAGAGATAAAACTAAATTACTGGCAATGCCATACAACAGACCAGGGCGTTCGAATTTCTTGATATAAACACCCATAACTAAAGGAATTTTATTAAAAAATATAAGAAATCCGAAAATACAAGGGTTTCCGTCCATGGGATGAAGAGAAGTAGAGAACCGTAAATCTGTCTCTAAAGACGTTTGCAGCCTATGTCATCTATTATTCAGTTCGACAGACTCTGGGAAGGGACTGTGAAAAATGATGAAATGGCAACGGACAACTGTGACGAGACAGTAATACAAAAATATAACTACCTAACTCTTTATTTAAACGGAATGAAACTGTTTTGTTACTTTTCTTTTGACGAGAACACTCCCGTTCATGAAACTAAAAGAACATATAAATCGTCTAGCCAAACATGAGCCAAACTAAATACTTGTACTTATACTGAAAGGTCACATTCAAAAACCAAAATAAGGTTTTATTAGCTAGAATGAACCCATTATTGTTTTCTGATATTGAACAGACGCGCAACAATGAATTGATTGCCATCTGCGCAATCAACTACCCCTCGGCACAATCCGATAAATGACTGTGATTACTTTAACATGCTCTTTCATTGGGTATCATGCTATTTAATCTCATTGCCCGAATATTTTGACAGATTTGTATCAGAATTTAATCTGGTTCGACGACCTAGTTAAATGAAATCTCACTGGAAATTTTAGATAAGAACTAAGCCTGACTAGCATATTAGCTTAGCTTAGCTTTTTGAGAAAACTAGTAAAGAGTCCCATAATTTTACATCAACCCTTGTTACCTTACAAGCCTAAACCCCTCGTCGTTCAATATATTGAGGTAAAATGTTTCTGGGAGCATAAATGTTTTTCCACAAACATGTTTTCCTATCAGTAAACATTAGACAGCATTAGAAGCAAATATTTCCCGGACCACGTTCAAAATTTCCATATAAAGATGGCATTTTTCATTCGGTGACATCCCTAGATCGCGCCCTCTTCCTCCCTTTTGCTTTCACACTACATTTTGCAATTACTTAACGGTATTTATTTATAGAAGTTGCTAAAGAAGATATTTCGACAAGGAAATAAGTTATGACAATTTTCTATTACGAAATGATCAAAGATTACGGTTCCCTATTCTAGCTTGATGTAACATAGCCAGAGTATACACGATCAGAGTGTATGACTTTGAATATCAAATCAAATAAAAAATCTTTATTTCTTTGGATGCTTAATACTTAAAAGTATACAGGTCCACATAAAATCGTCTTAAAAAGTACAAATATAATCCAGAAAGCAAAATTAATGATAAAATGTACCTACTCGTATAACACAATTTCAATCATGGTAGCTTCCATATCCAAAGCTAAAATAAAAATACAGACTTTTAAACTATCAACTTGTACAAAAAGCAGTTCAATCATATAGAAAACGTGATGCAAGTTCATAATTAAAATAATATTAGGTATCTATTGATACAAAACGAGGTAGTCTCAGTAAATCGTAAAATTCAAAAATATACACAAAAATGTTTTTTTTATACGCTAGAGATACTAAAGAATAATTTCTTGGTCTTAAAAATAATAGTAGGTTTAGTAGTAGGTTTTCTTAATTTAAAAGCAATATTCTTAAATTAAGAATAGCTAGGTACTGCCTATTATTTCCAAGACAATTCAGGTACTAAACACAAGAAATTATTCTGAAGCATAGAGAAGATTAAGTATTTCTTGTTTCAAGAAACCTTTTTTCTGTATTAACTCCTCGACTCATCATTGATACATATCAATATTTCTCGATTGTTGCTATAATCTACAATAACCTGATTATGAAGTTTCGGATTAAACATTCAAATGAGCACATACATAATACATGAAACCCATCATCCTCAAACGTTCTACTTACATTCACTGTTAGAATATGACAGGTCAGCCTTCCTTTGCCGTTTGACGCACCATCCCTTCGGAAATTCATTTTCAAGCGAACGTTATGTATGCTCATCCCGAGGGTTTTGAAACGCAAACAAATAACCATGAGATTAAGCAGGTAAGTTAGTATTGGATACAACTGTTTAAATATGCATATTTGATTATGAATATGAGTTCAGTGTAACTTCTAACGTCTCCCTTGAAAAACATTATTCGTATGAAGGTAATGTTTGTTGTAATAACTTAACACGTGTATGATTTAATGTTAAGTTGTAAGCAACTTAACATTAAAACAATTAGCACAATTTTAATCAACAAACAATAGTATGTTTAATTCTAAATTAAGATAAATAAAATCAAAACTACTTAAGAAATTGAATGAAAAGCTACATCACCTAGAAGGTAGACTATTGATTTAAAACAAAATTTCGCTGATTTAAAGCATTACAAACATATTGATTAAAGCAAACATATTGATTTATTATTGATATTTATTTATTTTATTTTTTAATTAGAAAAGTTAAAGTTAAGTTAAGTTAAAGTAAAATTTCGCAAAACAGTCTGGAACTTGTGTTCTGTGTGACACAGAGTCCATGAGATGACATATGCATGCAACATACTTATTTATATTTCACTCATCATAATAAAAGTACGTTAAAACAATAAGTTGATCCTCACACACTATCAAGATTTATATAAAAGCTCGAGGACATTTCCTTTAAATTTTCTAAGTAGGTACTATAATTAGGTCACGAAAATTGGATTAAACAATGGGGTATTAAATTAAGCAATCAAAGTTGGAAAAGTCACTTAATAACAGTTATTCGAAGGCAATAGACGTCTGACCTAAATCTGCATTTGAATGAGAGCTGGGCTCAAATGTTCGGACAAGTTTTAGCACAATCGGTGCTCGATCTTAATAATTTCAATCTCGCAGTTGGAGTATAAACAGCTGGTGAAGGATTAGAGTGGCGATTTGACAAAGTTTCAGCTACTCGGGCGTAGGGCGGGCGGGCCGCCCCGACCGTTCCAGAACCAATCATTGGAACAAACAGACACACCTAAGTATTTATTGACCAAACCGTATGATTATTATTAAGTAAACTTAACCTTAGTTTTTAACATCAATGATTTTGCTTAGTGAGGTAATATTAGGTATAGGTATATTATTGTAAACTTTTATCTACCTAAAACTCCGAAATCTATACTTAATATTATAAAGCTGAAAAGTTTGTTTGCTTGAACGCGCTAATCTCAGGAACTACTGGTTCAAATTGAAAAATTCTTTTGAATTTTTTTTGTGTTGGATAGTCCATTTATCGAGGAAGGCTATAGGCTACTTTTCATTCTGATATTCCCACGGGATCGGGACTTACGCGGGTGAAACCACGGAGCGCAGCTAGTAGATTATAATATTGGTTTTAGTAGATAGAAAGTAAGTACCTAAGCTAAGCCAAAACAAAACACATAAGTAGGTAACTAAATACTACCTATCTACTTACCTTTTGCGCTTGACTTCACAACCAATAAAAAGTTTTGCTTTGGATATGAAGCAATCTTGAATAGCCAATAATGCATTCCAATCCCCAATCTATCTCACCCGGCTCATAAAAGTTTCCGAGGATCAAGAGAAGAATCGACTTAAGTTTTTCTTAGAATAGAAATTGGTACGGGATGTTCCAGATTCATCATTTCCTTCCGCAAGATTTATTTATAACTTTAAAAGAAAAATCTATATAAGCTTAAGGTGAAAGGGAACCTGCGCTCACTCCAACAAACGTAGTCGACTGTTTCCTCCCTGGATAATGACACTAACACAAATATTTTTGTGGCATAAAACCTATAACTGCCATGACTGTTTTTTTATCATTTTCTAATTATCATAGAAATTAAGATAAGAAAAATAAAAAAATAGGGGCATGGTTATGGCACTTATAAGTTTTATGCACCAAAAATATTTGCTCTAGTGTCATTATCCAGGGAGAAAACAGTCGACTACGTTTGTAGTAGTTTGTATGGAGGAAGCCCCCGGTACCCTTTCCTCGTAGGTATTTAAGCAGTTTCGTAATTTTTGCTCTAGATTTTCACAGGGTTTTTAATTCAATAAAAGTGAAAAGCTTTCTCGTTAGAGCCTTCAGCCATCTCGTTAACCTTATTACCGAGTGATGTGAGTCCTGCATGAAACATTCTAGCCTCCAGCTTCGGTAGGTAAGTATATTATTTCAGAATGAATGAACCTCGGGTTGCATTAAAAAACGTGGGAATTCCACCAAATTTTAATGCTAAATTTTATAAATATAATTTCTGATGTAAAAATAAATAAATATGTATAAGTAATTAGTGTGTAGATTAACGGAATCAAGTTTGTAATTTACCAAACAATGTTTTTATGTCTTCGAACTACAATAATAACTATGATAGGTACGCACTTACTTATTATCTTCAAATGAACAAAAAAATATGAATACGACATTAATTTCCGTTTTTGATTTATTTCCGTGCAAAAAGCAGAAGGTAGGTAGGTAAGTAGGTACCTTACTAATCTAATCAAAGTTAAAGTTATGAGATGTTTGCGTGTACAGAGTAGGTTCTAGATAGATAAGTACCTAATTAATAGGTACGGTCGGCTACATAATAAAATTGCAGACCCACCGTAGAGCTCCAAAACGCTGCTGCCTAGAATCTTACTTGTGTTGAAAACATTCTCACAACACATAAGAATGTTTTCAACTATAGGCACCTGCCATAGTTGAATTTTAAAGTATTTTAACTCATTAATCTATAAAACAAAAATTATTAGAATAAAAACATTTCAATAATAGTAATTTTAGAACTCTACAGTGGGTCTGCAATTATGCAGCAGACCGTACCTACCTACATCTTTGTGATTGTACAAAAAACATCCATCACTTTGGAAAATGGTAGAGAAATTACGTTATTTGTTATTTAGTAGCATGAAGCAGTTTAGTAGAGTACCTAGAGTATCTACTGGCTCTTTATTATAAGTGGTTTTTTTTATTAACAATATATTGCCTTAATTCTGGGCAAAGAACTCATTCACATCCTTCCAAGTACTTAGGTATAATATGTTCAAGATGCCGAACTCAAAAACAGATAGAAACCTTAGTGACAGTAAAATGCACCTGGTCGATCAAAAAAAGGAGAATTTTCGTCCCATCATTTCCGTCTTCGCACATAATTTTCAACTAGATGTTAATAATATCACCAAACTGAAGTAGGTAATGGAACACATTTAATCCTCATTTCTCATCTTGGAATTAGGTATATGTACCAGTACCACCCAGACAAAGTAATGGAACATAATTTAATCCCCATTTCTCATCTTGGAATAAGGTTTATCACCTAGGCTTCAAGTTTCAACAAATGTAACTTTTTATTATTATTCTTGTACTTATACCGTCAGGGTGTGTTCAGATGACACGCGTAGACCACGCGCCCACCACGCACATCACACGCGTTGAACACGCTTTGAAATTTGTTCTACTTATACTCGTAATTTGAGTCTTATGACACATCAATAGATCTCAAATTGCATTTCTGTGCGCCGGGCGGGCGCTGGGCGGGCGCGTGGCATGAGCGGGACTTGCATAAATGCAATTTGAGATCTATTGATGTGTCATAAGACTCAAATTATAAATAGAACAAATTCCCAGCGTGTTCAACGCGGGTAATGCGCGTGGCGAGCGCGTGGTCGACTCGTGTCATCCGAACACGCCCTTATACCACCTTATACTTCGTAGATATTTACTTTAAACTGCTAAATCACAGGAATTTGGCTTTGATTTGACGTTGCGTCAAATTTTGTGTCGTAGTCTTATAATATCTAGTATATTCCTTGTCATATTACTGGTGCTAGATCAACGTAATTCTCATTAATTTTAGTAAATAACACAAGCGGAGAGTGGCACATTCCCGGTGATAATTTAGTGGCTCGCCCCACGGGATCATCCGGATAAACGGGCCCGATAAATCTTTACGTAGCATTTTATTGTTTATTCGGCCCCGATATTATATTTTATTTGGCGTTAAATACGTTACAATAGGTTGATCGAATTTACACCGTTCAATTTATGATATTATTATGCTCTAACAACGTATAGGCTTACGTAATATTAATTCATTATTTTAACAGGTTCTATTTACTCAAAGTGAAAGTTAATATTAAAATTAGTGAATATTATTTATGATATTAATTTAGTAGCGATACTTTATTGATTGGGTTACACGTTTGTAATAATTATGAACCCATTTTCAGAGTTTTTTACAGTGAAAGTTTTTATTAAAATTAGTGAATATTATTTATTACCTACTTATATTAATTTAGTACCTCTACATTATTAATTGTTTTGTTTGTAATAACTATTGACCCACTTTCAGGGTTTTATTAAGGGGCTACCTTTATTAAGGGATCAAGCATACCGGTTTCATTTTATAATGAGTTCTAAAGCGTTAAAGTTCTGAAGCGAAAACTAATTCGACTGTTACGAAGGTAGGAAGGAAACTAGTTATATTTTACAAGCACACGGTGGCAGCATCCGCAGATAAAATTACCTTCCGGGAATAGCAGTTAACAAACATGCCGTCACGAATAACACGAGTCTATCGAGGTACAGTATGCGTCATAAGTCCACAATCAGTTTGCTATCATAATACTATCAACAAGTATAGGACTTACGACCTTCTTCTAATAGACGTTAGACACAAACATAAATACTTGAATATATATAGTTGAATTAGCTATGTATTTAGTTGGCCGAGTGATTAAGAGGAAAGGGTACCGGGGGCTCTCTCCATACAAACTATTACAAACATAGTCGACTGTTTTCCCCTGGATAATGACACTAGAGCAAATATTTTTGGTGCAAAAACCTTATAACTGCCATGACCATGCCCTTATTATTTGTTTTTTTTAATTGTTTAATATTAATTTCTATGATAATTAGAAAATGAAAAAAAAAAACAAAAATTAGGGGCATAGTCATGGCAGTTATAGGTTTTATGGCACAAAAATATTTGTGCTAGTGTCATTATCCAGGGAGGAAACAGTCGACTACGTTTGTATGGAGAGAGAGACGTGGGATCGAATTACAGTTACGTTGTTATAATGTTCAAATAGTGCTGCACAGGATTGTAAACGTTACGGTGTCGGTGGACTTTTGGACGTTTATTGTACTTGGGCTACTCAATAACATAGATGATACGACGGCCTTTGTTCTAGTCGAATCCACTTCAGTTTGTAACAATAGGTACTGCACTCCTGCCTGTCGCGTGGACCATATGCTAGTTTTAATACCTTACCCTTCCGCCAATTGGAAATACGTAAATTTTTAGGGTTCCGTATTCAAATGGTTTTTACTGAGGCTTTATTGTACGTCTGTCTCATTAAGCGTGATAGCTAGACAGTTACAATTTCCATAGATGTAATATAATAGTACGGAACCTTTGGTGCGCAAGTCTGACTCGCATTTTGCCGGTTTTTTATTTTTTATTTATCAATTGATGTTTTAGAAAAGGGTAAGGCATGACTTTGTTAGACAATTATTCAGATTTCTAACAAAAACAATATAGTTAGTAGTATTGTAATTAAGTAATTATAATATTTAATAACTTAATTAAAATTATTATTCTACTGTCTTAACTAAAAAAGTATAAAATTCTAGTATAGATAGAAGATAATAGGTACTTATTTCAAAATTTGTTAACAAAGACAAAGTCAGTCTTAAACAAGAGATTTCATGAGGACAATAAAATTGGATATTTATTACAGGATTTATTGTTTCTCGTAAGCAGTTGCTGTTTTTCGCAGCTTTTGTTTGTAGAACCCTTGCATCGTTTCGAGAATAACAAGTCGAGGACCGACCGTGCAGGGCAAATATCCATCTCCGACGTAATTGGAAAGCTCGCGACAATAAAAGACTAGGGGGCTGACGCGAGACGATTTGGCGCACTGATGTGCCTACATTCAAGTAACGACGTCGAAAACACGCCCCTTTCCTTCTTATAATTCAAACCAATTTAAATCGTTCACATATGGATGAGTATTTGTAACAATATCGAGCATTCGACAGCAAACTTGCTTTACTCATGTGTGAATGAGTATTTGGATGGAAAGGTGCTTTGTGGTGAGTGGTTTTCGAAGTTCTCACCACGAAGTTATCGACAGTGAACAGTTGGAGTCTTACATAACCTTCAGATGGATGGATGATGAAGATAAAGCAAGCTTCGCAATTCACAATATTGATTGTCTAGTCATACTAGTTTATATTATAATTTTATGGAAATAGAGCTCGAGAGGATTATCCTTTTAGGTACCTAAAACGACAGCAGATATCTACTACCAGGATTTTATTATGAAAAACCCCATTTACTATTACGCTTACCACGCACTAATATTATCCGGGGCTATGTCGCTCTGTTATACCCCGGTATTGCTACAGCTTTTGCTGATTCAGCGTCAACATAATGCTGAGTCCCTCTAGGTGACCAGACACACATTTTATTATAGTCAGTTCTTGTTTAGCGGTGACATAGTTAAAACGTATTGTATTTTCTTCGTAAATCCAAATTAAATAGTTTAGTTTAAAAAAGTCTTTTTTTTTAAAAAGACCTTCGGCATATCCCGGATAACATTTGGTGGCAGCGGTGGGATGCGGATTTCCCCAGTGCCCGTCGCCGTTTAACAGAACTCTCCGCATTCCACATCCTTAAAGTAAAAAAAGTGAAAATACTAAAAAGTACTTACTTAATATCCGTAACCGTGTTTATGTAAAAGTGCATCCTGAAAAGTGAAACCAAATTATAAAATACTGTACTTACCTGATATTCACGTCCGTATCCAAGTGAATAAAATCCTGAAAACAAAGTGAATAAAATCCTGAAAACAAAGTGAATAAAATCTTGAAAACAAAGTGAATAAAATCCTGAAAACAAAGTGAATAAAATCCTGAAAACAAAGTGAAAAACTCTAAACTACAACTTACCTGTGTATCCTGTGAAACTATCTGAAAAACTGACTTACCTTCGACTCCTACTTACCTTCGGACTGCTAGTATCCTGCAAACCTGAAAATCATCAACGCTCCGAGTGGACGGAGACCTTTATCGTCAATCATTCAACGAGTGGCTAAGATGCTCTCTCCCGTCGCCTTATCTCTCGCCGTCGTCACCGTGCTCGCCTACGCATTCGCGCTACTGTAAGTCCTTGGTCATTGTTTAGTCTAATAAAGAATTAGGGTTCCGTAAATAATTTCATAAAAAACGGTTTATTTATTTACATCTACATTTTATTAAATCATTAAAAATGTCTAAGGATAATAAAGATACAACATTAAAATTAAATCTAGATCTAGCAAGTTTAAATGTACCGACAAACAACTCGTCAGGGTCCCGATCTGCAGAAGCAGGTGTCACCAACCCAGTTTTAGTGATCGATTTGAATGTTCTACTCAAGTTCATCAAGCCATATAATGGAGATAGAGACACATTAAACCCTTTTCTAGTTAATTGCCAAAATGCCCTGGACATGGCCTCGGCAGCCCAGAGGCCTATATTATTTAAATACATTTTGAGTCAACTCGAAGGTAAGGCAGAAACTGCCTGTGCAATCAAGGAGTTTACCTCGTTTGATCAATTAAAAGAATTTCTTAAAACCCAATTTTGTATAAGAAAACATTATTCACATTTACTCACGGAACTCCAAGATTGCAGGCAGGCTCCGCAAGAAAACGTCAGCCAATATTCTCTCCGAGTGGAGACCTGCTTATCGCAACTTTTAACTGAAATATCTCTTTCGGAAACTAAGAAGACTGAACTACCTGGCCGTTTGGCTTCAATGAAAGATTTAGCTTTACATCACTTCTTAATGGGACTACTGCCTCGCATTTCTACCATCGTTAGGTGTAGGGCTCCTAAAAACCTCAACGAAGCTATTAACCTTGCGGTGTTCGAGGAAAAAATTCAGAACAGCCAATTCGCTAAGCGAAATATGAACCAACCTAATTCTAATGGCAGTAGGCCTAACTATAATATTAATAATAATCAGAACCGACCGAATTCCAAGGTTCTTCCAAATAATATAGCTAAATCGCCAAGGTCATTCAACCCAAATAACTCCAATACCTCAACCTCATTCAACCCAAATAACCCCAATACCTCAACCTCACCATTCTGTAGGTATTGTAAAAAACTAGGACACGACATCAAAGACTGCGAACTTCGTGTCACTAACAATAACCGACGGTTGAATCAAAGACCGTATAATCCAAACCAGTTCAGTCGTGTAACCTATGTTGATGAAAATTCTGGCGAAGATGTCGTGGACCAACCAGAAGACCCTTTAAACGAATAAATGTCTCGCTTCGGTGTTGCACGAGACGAAACCTTCAAGTCAACACTCAACCCTTAAAATCCAATCGTGACCCTATCCTGGGTAACCAACCCCTACAATCAGGTCACTCAAAAAATATCCTGGGTAACCAACCCCAAAAGTCAAATAAAGACGACCCTATCCTGGGTAACCAACCCCTACAATCGTGTCGTCATCGACCTATCCTGGGTAACCAACCCCTACAATCAGGTCACTCAAAAAATATCCTGGGTAACCAACCCCAAAAGTCAAATAAAGACGACCCTATCCTGGGTAACCAACCCCTACAATCGTGTCGTCATCGACCTATCCTGGGTAACCAACCCCTACAATCAGGTCACTCAAAAATTATCCTGGGTAAACAACCCCAAAAACCAAATTATGATGAGCCTATCCTGGGTAACCAACCCCTACAATCAAGCCATCTTTCTAAACCTAAAACTCAGAACTCTGAACCGATTTCTGATGGAAAAATCTATGAAATAAAAATTGATACTACTAAGAAATTGCTTCCACATATAATTACTTGTACACCAATTTCAGATATCCCATTAACTTTCCTAATTGATTCTGGATCAGCAGTTTGTCTTGTAAAAAGGTCTAGTATAACTAAGGAAATAAAATTAGTAAAAGAACCAATCAAACTTAAAGGTATCGACCCAGGGGATGAAACAACCCCTACTATGGGTCACTTCAACCTAAAAATGGAAATTGAAAAACAAAAATGCATTGCCTATAAATTCCATGTCATTGAAAATATCGACTTACCTTATGATGGTATAATAGGATCCGATTTTTTCACAACCTTCGGTTGTAATATAGACTACACTAATGATACCTTAAAAATAGGTAAATTAACGACCAGGTTGCATTTCTATGAACCGTTTTATTTGATTCCACCTCGTACTGAAACCGTTATAGAATGCACCATTTCCAACCCTGGAATACAAGAAGGTATAATATTAGACCAACACATATCCGAATCCTTATTAGTTTCTAATTGTATAGTTAAAGTAAAAGAAAATAAAAGGGTGAACCTAACCGTAGCCAATATTTCGGAAGAACCAATTAGAATTAACGCAGCGCTTAATTTACAACTCCAACCTATACCTAATAATTGTTCTAATTTCTCCAGTTGTGATATTAATCAAACCGCAACTATCAGAAGAGACCAAGTTATTGAATCTTTACGTCTCTCTCATTTAAACCAAGAAGAGCATGACGCCCTCTTGGAACTCTGTTCTAAATATTCGGACATCTTTCACTTACCCGAAGATAAGTTAACTTACACAACCGGTTTCGACCACAAAATTAAAACAAGTACGGATATTCCCATCCATACTAAATCATACAGATTTCCAGAATGCCATAAAAAAGAGGTCGAAACTCAGATCAACAAAATGTTAGATCAAAATATCATAGAATCTTCATCTTCTCCTTGGAGCTCACCAATCTGGGTGGTCCCAAAGAAAATCGATTCCCAAGGCCAACGTAAATGGCGTATAGTTATTGACTATCGGAAACTAAACGATATCACAATCGGCGAAACTTATCCTATTCCACAAATATCCGAAATTTTAGATCAGTTGGGAAACAGCAAATATTTTAGTACTTTAGATCTCGCTTCCGGGTTTCATCAACTATTAGTTTCTCCTGATGACGCACCCAAAACAGCATTCTCTGTACCTCAAGGTCACTTCCAGTTTAATAGGATGCCGTTCGGGCTTAAAAATGCTCCGGCAACCTTCCAAAAACTTATGAATAATTGTCTATCTGGACTTCAAGGAACTAGATGTTTTGTATATCTTGACGATATTGTCGTGTATTCTTTTGATCTAAAATCTCATATTAACAACCTTGTGAGTGTTTTTGATAGACTTAGAAGGTTTAACTTGAAATTACAACCTGATAAGTGCGAATTCCTTCGACGAGAAGTAACTTACCTTGGTCATATAATTAGCCAAGACGGTGTCAAACCGAATCCCGATAAAATAAAATCAGTTTCCGAATTCCCTGTTCCTAAAAGTCAAAAGGATATCAAATCTTTCCTAGGGTTAGTTTCATACTACCGCCGATTCATTCCAGACTTCTCAAAATTAGCGAAACCATTAACTACCTTATTAAAGAAAGATACTTATTTCGATTGGAAGCACGAACAACAACTTTCATTCGAAACTCTGAAAAGCAAACTTATTTCAGCGCCGGTCCTTGCGTATCCAGATTTTACGAAACCCTTCATCCTAACATGTGACGCATCTAATTATGCTATTTCGGCCATTCTATCTCAAGGCCCCGTGGGACAGGATCGTCCCATTGCATTCGCGTCCCGCACTTTAAATAAGGCGGAATGTAATTATAATGTAACTGAAAAAGAATGTCTTGCTATTGTTTTTGGCACTAAGGCTTTTAGACCTTACCTTTATGGTAATCATTTCAAGGTAATAACAGACCATAGACCTCTCCAGTGGTTATTTAACTGTAAAGACCCGGGCGCCCGCCTTATACGTTGGCGTCTGAAACTAGAAGAATTTGATTACGAAATCGAATATAAAAAGGGTAAATTAAACTCAAATGCTGATGCGTTATCACGTTTCCCTGTAAACCCTATACATCCTGCTGCAGAGCAATCAGACCAAGATTCTTTTAGCCCAATAACTCTGGAGGATCTTAACATTAATGTTCCATTAAGTCCTAACAATGATTACTTACCACTTATTGACCTCCTCGAGAACGATGACTTACCTGTTCTTACTCCTCCTGCTCCTTCTCCTGCTCCCGATCCCGTGCCTGCTCTTGATGCTGTACCTGATTCGCAGCCATCTACATCAACTACACATGAAAATGAAAAATATTCACAATTTAATAAACATATTTTAGCAAAAGATTTTATAAGTGACGTTTCAATTTTAGAATACAATTCAGATATAAGTAAAACTACTAGTAAAATAATTGTGCTACCTACCTCCATCGATTTGGATGAATCTAACCAGATAGTTCATAATATACTATCAAATGTCCCTGATGTCTCAGACGTCTTAAATAAAGAAAGGTCACTGCACTCCTTTGTTTACTTTGATTACAATAATAAACGATTTTACCTTTTATTTATTAAAGTCCATCACTTTGATACGTGCACTTATGAAGATATTTACAAAAGCCTCCAAAACTTTAAAAGGGAGTTAATTTCCAATCCTTTCGGGGGCCAATTAACAGACTTCGCCATCACGGATTTCAAAAATCCTTTCGATAATTTACAAATAATAAAAATCTCTAATATGTTCCTTTATCTATTTAATTGCCTAGGAATTACTATTCATTTATATAAAAATACAATAATCCATCCTACCCTTTTAGAAATACCTAAAATTCTCAAAGAAAATCATGATATTCCAGTTGCTGGTCATCTGGGTATTGATCGAATGTTAAAACGCATCCAAGAAAAATACTATTGGAAAAATATGCGATCTGATATCGAAACCTATGTAGAAAAGTGTGAACGATGTCAAACTAATAAAGCGCTTAGGAAAACTAATCGTGCTCCAATGCAAATTACCACTACTTCAACTAGCCCGTTTCAGCGATTAGCAATGGACATTGTCGGTCCTTTGCCGGACTCCGGTCCTGCCAAATTAAAATACATCCTAACCCTTCAGGATGATCTTACAAAATATTCAATAGCTTACCCAATCCGTTCAACCTCCGCGGAGGAAACAAGTGAATGTCTAATACATTTTATTTCCCTCTTTGGTATACCTAAAACTATATTAACCGATCAAGGTACTAATTTTACCGCAGAACTCTTTAAAAAGACCTGCGACTTTCTAAAAATTAAACAGCTCTGGTCTACCCCTTACCACCCTCAGACCCAGGGCGCACTAGAACGAAGTCACTCGACTCTAAAAGAGTACCTTAAATCTTATGTAAACGACAACCAAGATGATTGGCCTCGATATGTTTACACAGCTATGCTAAGCTATAATACTAGTGTTCATTCAACTACCAATTTTACCCCGTACGAGCTATTATTCGGTCATAAACCGTTTATACCAACGTCAGTATATGACACAGCGCTCGACGCTACTTACCCTGATTATGTCCGAATTCTTCAACAAAGATTAAGGTTCTCTCGAGAAAAGGCGGTACAAAACATGTTCAAATCTAAAGACATTTCTAAGACTTATTATGATAAAAGAACTGCCCTTAGATCTTACAAAGTTGGAGATTACGTATATCTTAAAAATCATCTGAGGTTACGTAAAGCATTATCACCATTATGGAAAGGGCCATACAAGATCGTTAAAGTACATGGTAATAATACCCTGTCCTTACTCATCAATAGGCGTCATGTACGACACCATTATGATGAGGTAAAGCCAGCTGACGTAAATTAAAATTAGGATAGTTTTACGCGACCCCAACTCTTAAGAGGCTGGTGTCCTCGTGTAAACTAGTTATAAATTAGGATAGTTATAGTACTTACCGTACTTATTAGTTAATAATTTCTATTATTTACAGAACTACAGTCCAAGCTCACCCACAACCAGAATTCATCCAACCTATTACCGCAAGTCCTGGACTGTATTTTGATTATTTAGGCACACTAAAAATTAATAATGTTCAGTTAAGAGTTGTGATACCGGTCGACATATCTCATTTTGGTCCACATATACAGAATATTCAAAATTCTCTAGAAACGGTTAAGAAATTATGTAATAGTACTCGAATCACCGAAGTTGATGCAAAATGTTATAACATGTTAATGCCCCTTACAGCCCGCTATGATGACATGAGTAGAGAATTCGAATCCATTTCCTACTTATTAGACAGTCGATTTAAACGAAGTGCATGGATAGGAGGAGTTGGAGTTATTTTCAAACAAATTTTTGGCACATTAGATGAAAATGATGCATTGATGTATGATGAAGCAATAAAATCTGTACAAAATGATAACAAAAAATTAGTTTCATTAATTAAAAAGAATATTTTGGTAACTACATCTATTATCACAGAGTACAACAATACTCTGAACAAAATAAAAAGTAATGAAGCTAATTTGAACCTTGCTATTGAAAAAATGTCCTTGAACTTAATGAATATTTCTGAAATAACTAATGGCTTGCATATATTAATGGTTGTAAGTGAAGTTTTTGACTTTCTTGAAACATCTATACTTACATTGTCATTCCAATTAGAAGATATAATTAATGCTGTAATGTTCAGTCGTCAAAATATTTTACACCCTGCTATAATTACCCCATCTCAATTACAACGAGAGCTTGTTGACAATTATAGGCACTTGCCCAATAATATAAAATTTCCTGTTAAGTTAGATATAAGTAGTTTATATTCTATTTTAAGTATTTCAAAGCTTACATGCTATTACGTTAATTTTAAGTTAATATTTCTTTTAGAAGTACCCCTTATTGATGTGAAAGAGTACATGTTATTTCACAGCATTGCTCTACCTACACCATATAACCCTACGGAACCTAATTCTTTTACTTTAATTACACCTAATGAAAAGTTCATAGCAGTGACCAAGGATAAATCGCATTACTGTCATTTAGATGACCTTAAAAACTGTAAAATCATCGGCCCCGGAGATTATGTGTGTGATATTACCAACGTTTACGCAACAGATGCTAAGCCTACATGTGAGAGTGAACTCTTGACCAAAGTGATCAGTGAAAAGCCTTTACAGTGTGAAACAAAATTTGTCCGTGGAAAATTTGACATTTGGAAACCTCTACTTAATAACAAATGGTTGTTTGTTCAATCTGAACCCAATAAAGTTTCAATAGATTGTTTAAATTCTAAGTTATTTGAAATTAATGTTCTTGGTACAGGAATACTTAATATTCCCCATGGCTGTATTGGATATTGTAAGAGTACCACTTTGATTCCAAAATTCAATGTTTTAAATATAACCTCTCCAATTAGACATGTATCCAACTTTAATCTTATAAACGACAGTTGCTGTAATATTATAAAATTTTCAAGTGTAATAGATGATGTACCTCACATTAAATTACAGAAAATAGACTTGGACGAATTTAATACAAAAAATAAATTACTATTAGAATCATACATAACAGATGCAGATAAAATTGGAATCGATATGAAATATGGGGTACATTACTTTAGTTTTACTTTAGTTTTATATATAATTTTAGTTATAATAATTGGTTTCAAAATTTATCAATTTGTTAAATCCCGTCAACAACGAAACACCGAAAGCTGTCCAATACCCAAAAATGTAACTGATAAACAAAATTCTGATAATGAATCTAATAACGACTTTGCCCCTCTAAGGGTTCAAGTTTAGTTTTACGAGACTTTATTATAACAACCCTAAAGCCTCGTTTTAATGGGGGGAGGTGTTATACCCCGGTATTGCTACAGCTTTTGCTGATTCAGCGTCAACATAATGCTGAGTCCCTCTAGGTGACCAGACACACATTTTATTATAGTCAGTTCTTGTTTAGCGGTGACATAGTTAAAACGTATTGTATTTTCTTCGTAAATCCAAATTAAATAGTTTAGTTTAAAAAAGTCTTTTTTTTTAAAAAGACCTTCGGCATATCCCGGATAACAGCTCGTAGCTCTACCTACGCAATTCGAGGAATTTAATGTTTGTGGATGAAATATTACATGAAATCCATTTCCTATTCCGGTGGATAATCGAAACGTGCGCAGGGATCATGGGCGCAGGTACACTCACAGGTCTATATGTCGGCAAAAATAAACGCAACGTTTGATGAAACAGCAAGCTTCGTGGCTGATTCCGCGTCACTGCTTACACGAACCTTGCCTACGTATATTTCACGTGGAAACAGCGAGACGGCTGAAATTATTTTATTAAAATAAAATTACCAACAAAATTGGTAGAATATAGATGGACATTTTAAAACCGGAACACGTAAGTATGTAGACCTTTTATCAGGAATAAATGAATTGAAATTAGCTATTTAATAATAAAAAACTAGCAGTTGGAATTTCAAAATATAATGCGGCCCTTGTACCTAGGTACTCCTAATAAATGAACTTAGCCTCATACTAAGTTTCATTGAACCCAGACGACCCAGTTGGCACAATGGTCACCATGCCGGACTACCAAACCCAGGGTTGCGGGTTCGATTCCCGCCTGAGACATGTATTTCTGCTTAGATATTTGTCTGTGGTCTGGTTGTTTCTATGTATCAAAAGTATATATTTACAAAATAAAAGTATATAATGTAGTATATCCGTTGTCTAGCACTCATAACACAAGTGTAGTTACTTAGCTTGGGGCTAGATGGCGATGTGTGGAATGTCCTGAAATATTTATTTATTTTATTATTTATTATTATATTCGGCCTAGTTGTTTCGGAGTCTTTTCGTTACAAACAAAAAAAACTTTTATTTACCATATTAGTGTAGGTACTTCATTTAAGTAAGTAATACCTACCTATAACTACTATGAACCGGCACTAAATATTACACAATGTAATGAAAAGTCGCGATAACTAGGTAGGTAACGAGCATCCGGATGTAACAAAGAAACTGTTTTAGACAATGCAAGGGAGGAAGCTCAGAGTTTATCTTTGACAGACAGCGGCACCGCCCGCGCCGCGCCGCCCGCCCTTAAGCATCCAGTTGGCGACAATCTTAGCTTACTCTAACAAACATCACACACTCACAACGCTAATGCAAGTTAGAATTTTTGCACTAAGAGCAAACATTTGTAGCAGGAAAGAAAAAAACCGGTCAAGTGCGAGTCGGACTCGCGCGCGAAGTGTTCCGTACCATTATCATCACATAAAAATCACGTCTGTTAATTATGAGTCAAAAAATTTTATTTGAGTTTCAGTTTAAAGTATGGGGAACCCTAAAATTTATTGTTTTTTATTCTATTTTTGTGTGAGAATCTTAATGCGGTTCACAGAATACATCTACTTACCAAGTTTCAACAGTATAGTTCTTATAGTTTCGGAAAAAAGTGGCTGTGACATACGGCAGACAGACAGACATGACGAATCTATAAGGGTTCCGTTTTTTGCCATTTGGCTACGGAACCCTAAAATACAATGACATAATTAATATCACTGCTGGACTTAGGTCTCTCCCTGAGCCCGATCTTCGAACCTAATGATACTTCAAAGAATAAAAAAATTCGAATTCATCATTTGTTGAGAAATTTGATTACAGGTCTCTCGGGGATCGGCTCTGTACTATAAACCCGTTAGTTTTATCCATTTTTTTTACAGTAACAGTAGTAATTAAGTATACTTAGGTAATACTTAGGGTGTACCGTTTACGTATAATATAAAATAAATGCCCCTTCATCATCTCCACAATACGGCTCTTTATAATAATACGTCAATATATCCGTATCCTTACGATTACGTTGCGTAAATATTGGATTCGCATTTGATCTGTAACAAATCAGTCGGTATCGGCTGTTAGCGTCATCGCCAACATGATAAATCGTCCATCTGACCTGCTTACAAATGTACCAAACTAATTTATTTCTTTGAATAAGTACAATAAATATGATAAAAACGCAAAATTGCAGAAGAGGCCTAGTTCGGCTTCGCTAGAGTGCAGTGCAGTGGTCTAGTACCTACAGTGTTTTCCAACCTGTGGGTCGCGACACCCAGAATGGTCTCAAAATCTCACTCAGGGGGTCGAGGGTATAGAAAAAAGGTTGTGCTTGTTTTTTTTTTTAATTATCGAAACGTCGTTTTATTTTAAGGAAGAGAGATGATCCAAAATACATCAATATTTTGGAAATTAAACTTCATTTTGATTTTTAGCATGTCATTAGATGTTATGGCTCAATGCTCAATGGGTTATGATTAGGTACAAGTAGCAATTTGAAGAAATAGTCGCTCTCGCCTCATGGAGTAGAATTTTCAGTGACAGCGGCACTAAAAATGATTAAATAAAAAAATAAAATAAAATTTAAAAACCGACTTCAAAAAAACCTGAAAACAATAAGAACAAAAAAACCTAAAAACGAAAACTAAAAAAAAACTGAAAAGTGAAAAATAATCTATTTCGAGTCACTAAGACAGCAGATAACTTACTTGGAAATCGGACTGGGTTAGATTTAATGTTGAGAGGTATACATAAAACATGGTGTCACCCGGTTTTTTTTGAAGTCGGTTTTTTTTTACGATTAATATTATGTCTCCTCGATATAGAGAAATTAAAATACAAAGTCTTTGAAAGACCTGAAAGAAAGTATGCGTAGTTTTATTAAGGCCCTGGGTCGGTACATTTTTTTTACCTATAAAGGGGTCGCATTTTCAAGAAGGTTGAAAAACACTGGTCTAATAGAATCTGTTCTATGATATACGATGCCATTACTACGATATCCACAGTATATTATACAAACAGTGGTTAATGAATGTTTACATAAATACCTAAGTAGGTTCCTGTGCCTTGATTGAAAATCCAATTCCAACGTTATTTTTCGGAGATGCTTCCGACTCGTCACTCGATTAGAGTGTTCATTAAATTACTCGATTGGCGTCGAGGCGTCCAGTTTGTCGAGCAGATTGCACCGACACGATAGGAATTCTAGCGAATTCAGCTAAAAATCTTTCGACAGATAATCCAGCATTTAATTTTTCAAATGCAAATGAATAAGACTTCTGGGAATTGTTATACATTTTAATTTAGGAAAGTTTAAAATGTAACGGGCGGGGGCGGGATAGCAAATAATCACCTAAATTTGTGTGTTTAACATTTACAGAATTTTCAAAATAATTATAATGCTTAAAGTCAATATCAAATATTTTAAACGATGTACCTAAGAACGTCTACGAAGTTATTAAAACAGCTCTACCTTTTGACTATAAGTAGGTAGTTAATATTTTATTACGAACAATAAGTTAGTCTTCTAGAAGTAGTTGAAGTTGGCTATATTCCAAACCGCGACAACTTGAGATTTATTGCCTTCAACAAAGTTCGATCAATACGAGAAAAACCACATGATAATAAAGTCTCCTTACTGATTAATATTTCTATCAGAGTGCCTCTATATTTTCTTGTCTCTACTTTTCTCTTGTCATTTGAATAAGTAACGTACCTATACCACATGAGTAAATAATACAACATCAATTTTATTTATCTTTAAAAATCTTTCAATCCGAAACTTAAGCAAATAGAAGTCCGTTTCCGGAACATGTAATGTCAAAGTAAATTAATAGAACATTTTAATAAAAGTAGATATACCTAAGTAAACATAGATTATTCTTAACATGGAAGCTTCATAAGTTTTGAACTAGATATATATAATAAAATGGATAAGGTACTTAATTAGATAAATAAAGAGTTCGTAGCTTAGATAGACATATAATTATTCTAAATTGGTATTACACAAAAAAAAAGGTTTCTTAAAGCAAGAAATAATCCTCTCTCTATAGACGCAAGAGAATAATTTCTTGTTTTTAGTAAAACATCTGAAAATGATAAACAGTATTCTTAATTTAAAAGCATTTTATACTGTTTATTGATTTTCAAGAAAATATACTTAAATCTAGAAATTATTCTTGTTTCTAATAACAAGATATTCTCTAGCTAGCGTCTATTGGGGGAGGATTATTACTTGCTTCAAGAAACCTTTATTTTTCTGTGTAGACACAGATTCGTGTCAAGTTACAAAATAAATCATTCAGTTAAAAACGTAACATTTTAACCTAGTTTTCACCACATTCACACATCAGAACATAGATAAAAACTGAAAGTCACAATCCATTAGCGTTATTTTGGTCAGGCATTGACGGAGACTTTCCTGATGAGGTCGGCTGGTGTCGCAGCTATTTGCGTCAGACCCGCCGAACGACACCCGTGCATTATCCCTTTGACCCTTCCCTTCTACCTTAAATATACGACATTTTACATCGGATCATTTCACACGTTCATCAACGAAGAGCCCAAAATGTAAATTTACATTTTATGATTCTTTTGTTTATTAGTCTGCGCAATTAACTTCTGGTTAGTAAGGAAACTACCATAGTTAATCGAGGGATACATTATACATTTTACTTTAGGCTGGCAGGTATGTAAGGTACCTGGTTAGATATCAAGTATGGCTGTGCCTGCGGTTTCACCCGGGAAAGTCCGGGATTAGAATAAAAAGTAAGCTGTTAGCAACGCTAGCCAAGTGACATCGCAATCGGTTCAAGTTTTACGTGAAGAAGTAACAAAAAATACTTAAATTTTATTACATTAGGTCAGCGTTTGACCAATATCACACACGCCTGATAGAAGGTGATGGTGAGGGTATGTGCATACTAACATACAAACTTTCACATATGGCATAGAATAATATAAGGTATATATTGCGACGTTTATGATTGGATTAAGTAGAACAACAACAAAAAATAACAAAGAGTGCAGGTAGGTACCTAAAAAATTGGAAATTCATGATAGACTATGAATTTCCAGGGAGTATCTGGATGGATAAATAAACGTTAGAAGTTAGTAAGTATATACCTACATTAGCGGGCACGTAATCTGAAGATCGTTATCAACTTACCTAAGCACCTACTTACCTACTATACTTATAACTAAATATAGCAAGTTGTACGACAGATGCCAATTTCCGGCTTCACCTCGACTTCAATCCATTTACCGAAGGCATCACCAAGATTGATGAGTTCGATTTTCAGTTGTAACTCCAGCTACCATTAATATTGATTTCGCTCAAAACACTTTCATCACATAATCTGAGCACTTTCATATAGGTACCTAGGTAGTAAACATCCAAATAAAACTTTCTTTCAATGTAATATTTATTTGAGATTAAATCAGTTATCGAAGTGCTTAATCTCACTAATTGGCAATAAATCGTCAGTGCAAAAAAATGCTTTAATGATTTGTGGGCGAAATGAAAAGGAAAAGTCTTTTGAGAGTAGGTATAGGTAACTAAATTGTAACATTTTTTCATTGATTTCTAATGTGTCTACTTTTAGACTTACGTAATTTTGAGTTACAATACTAAGCAACTAGTAATAAGCAGGTAAGTCGGGCTTCGGAAATGGAGATCTAAAACTCAGTTTTCATTGAAAACAATTACAACGAATGGTAGCCAAAACACGGGCAACAAGTTTTTGAAGTGTAAATCACCGGCTCAATTGAGTTTCCGCGTTTCAGTGAAAAAGGGTCAGTTGAATAACGAACGTGCAACTCTGATTGTTGACACTACCACTAAAAGCTTACAACTGGAGCATTTTTAGAAATAATTCAATTACAATTATTCGTTCGTCTGTCAAACAACGAGCTTTCCTTTTTATTATGTAACAAAGAAAAGGGAAAGGTAAGTAAAACTACCCCTTGTTTAACTAAAGGTACCTATTTGATAAAAACATGTAGCAACTTATTATAACTTGGTTCTAACAAATAAATCCAAAAAGTTACCAAAGACATTTGTCGCAACACAAACTTAGACATTTCCAGGGGATTTTCTGTAACGGGTTCATTTAGTTGAATATGTCCTTAGAGATCTGTTTATCCATTAAAGTTTGCCTAACGGTCTAAGAACCTTTAATATCTACCTACCTATAGGTACGGTTGGCTGCATAATTGCAGACCCATACCATAGAGCACCAAAACGGATGTTATAAGAATGTTTTAACACAAGCAATACCTATTCTAGGCACCAGTTGAAGTTTAAAATATTTTAACTCATGAATTTATAGAACAAAAATTATTAGAATGAAAATATTTCAATAATTGTAGTTTTAGAACTCTATGGTGGGTCTGCAGTTATGCTGCCGACCGTACATACTCTGGGCTGTCTATTGTAGGTAGGTTTACTTTGCTCTTAACCAAGTTTAAAGTTCTCAGCTTCTAAATCATCATACATACGGTAACTGTCACTTAGCGTTAACATAACATGTCTCTCGGTGGATTATGGTTACACTCCGTGGAACGAGGACATAACACGTAACTTTACATAGATACATATTAGTGGCAGACAGTTTTGATGCCAGAGAACGTTTACAGGTCTTTTAAAACTCGAAGTTACGGGTAATGGACCTAAAATAAGCGAGCTTATCTGGGTAAATTAACTTGTTAAAGCTACAAAGAGTTTTGAGAGAAATAAGAAAATTATGTAGGGTGCCTTAGGGCAGCTAAGCTACCGGCTCTACATAGAGAAAATTATGTAAATAAAGCAATTTATTAAAATAATTTACCTAAACATATTTTTTTTCTGATTACTCTACCTATATCAGGGCTCTAAAACATGTCAACATAAACGTCTATTGAAGAAAATCTGTTCAACCATTTAGGCGTGACAAAGCAACTAATAACTCTAAATAATTTTAAGCTCATAATATTAATTAGGATGACATCGCAACAGCGGTTATCATTAAGAATAGCGTAGACAAAGTGTTAGCGAGTGGGGTGCAGGAGCAGAACAATTAGCACCCGGGCCCTCAGACGGTCCTCCGACGCAAGCCACGCTGAGAGCTACAACTAAACGACTACCTACCTACTGAAACTTTTATTGGACAAGAGAAAAAGTAAGCCTTAAGGACTAGCTTTCTGTCACTGTATGAAGTAAACTGAAAATGTACTACGTCATCGTAGGTAGGTTATGATACCTACGTACTAATTTAATGGAAAATATTCACATGAAGCTACTTAAATAGCTCTTTAGCAATAATAGTTACTTACATTAAATAGGTATATTTCGATACAAGTGTGATAAATTGATCACCACATTTGTATCGTAATGTACTATTTTACGCGTCAAAAAGCCGAGATGCAATGATCAATAATCCACACGCGTATTATCGTACAACGTTTTTTATCACAGTTGCGAATAGGTAAAAGAAAAGACTTGTTAAAATAATAAAAAGTTAACAAAATATTAGCGTTTAAGAAGGCAATCAATTTGTTTTAATAGTCTAGGACCAGTTTAATGCCATTTGCTTCAAGTCTTTTTTAAATTCGAACTGTTTCTGCTGGCTTAAAAACTCTTTGTTGGTTAAAAAGCCTTTTTTATACATCAAAACAGTATAACCCAGATAAATTAAGAATGTTTCATCTACATAATATGTAATTAGCAGTAAGATACGAATATAACCGGATAATATATCGGGATAACTTTACAGCACTAGTGCGTTATGGAATGTAAAACGCACCCGTGCGTCATACGTTCGATTATGAGCCTAAAAGCGGTTAACAAGATCCACTTTATGAGCAACTGTGATAAAATAGTACATTGTTATCCAAGGTGTGAAAGTCACTCATTACAAGTCCCGAGACGGAGTTTGGCGCCCGAGCGTAGCGAGGGCGCTAATAGTTCGAGGGACTTAATGAGTCTTTCACCCGAGGTAAACACTGTGCTTTTCATTACGAATAATACATAAAATTCTTCATAACAACGAGAGTGAATGAGACTATGAGACTCCATACCACATGAGTAGGTACTCATACAAGGTTGGGACCAAAGAGGTTATACATTATGTAGTGTTTTTTTAGGTTTCTGCTATTTGTATTTAATACTTAAATACGGCGGTACTTACCGAAGAAGTTTTTATTAATGAGTTAATCCAACATTGGGAAATGACGCGAAGTCCGTTAATTTTACTTACAGTTTTTGTAACACGGTTTGTCTAGAAAATGTTATATATCTACACAAAATACACAATCATAAATGAAAAACCAGATTAAACTTAACACAAAAACGTTTAAAATAATTTGGAAATGCTAGCATTTCCCACCAGTTATTTTTTTTACTCAACGTACGACATCAGCAACATCGATAGGGCGCGGGCGGGCGGCGCGGCATGGTCATAGGTCGCTTTGACCTTCTAGGTTCATGCTTTCACCATTTTCGTCTTTACATTTATTTTATTAAATAAGATATCTTGAACTAAATATAGGTACCTACTTGAATTTGATTACCGAGAAAAAAGTTACTTAGTACTGGCAGTATGGCAGTATGCATGAGCCGTGCCAAGCCATAATTATTATTCTTTGGTGTAAAAAAAAAAAGCAAGGAGGTTACTAATGCGTAATGATACTGATACTGGCTACATGCAGATTGCACAAGTCGTGCGAAGCCATAATTTGACATGACAGCTGTCAGTGAAAGTGAAAAGCCCTAGGGCTGGAAATTTTATTTTCTACACGCTCTTCAGGTATATTTAGACCTAGTTTCGGAGTATGAGTAATGAAAAGTTATTTAATCAATAACATTAGCATTGCCAATTAAATATACGTCGGTCTTCATTAACCATTGACTGAAAGGGAAGACAAAGCAAAGAATATCTCAAATTGAAAGTCCCCATCCCCGTTGTCGTTTAATATAAATACAAAGAACGAAAATGTTTGATCTGGAACAATGTCTATTGTTGGGCATATTGTTGGCCATGCATTTTAATCAGTGTCCCGAGACCGTCTAATCATTTCGAAATATACTTTGGGGAAATTAAAAATTAATGAAACGTTCTAAATTAGTTCGAAAAGAAGGACAGGTAGGTACCGTTAGCAATTTTGTTTATTCTATGGTTCAGAAATTTCCACAATCTGCTAAATGTTTTACGTGTTGGTAATTTTTTAACTCATTATGAGTAGGTAGGTACTTACGCAAATTGGGAAAATATACCTTCGTAGTACTTTACGCGATTTCCAAAAAGCCATTCAAATATAAACCAACAGTTAGAATCCGGCTAGAAGGACCATGTACTAAAAAGATTTAAACTTTTACGTGCTTATACTAAATTGAAAGTATTGTACCTACTCAACTTCAAAAGGCTATGTTTTTTTACCTAGGCTATGTCAACGTTTGACCATTATCACACCAGCCTGATGGTAGGTAACGATGCGACCTATGATGTAGCACGCTTTCCTAGAAGATATTACCTATTCACTCGCGACTTGAAGACTCCCAAACCACGTATTTATATTCAAGGAATAGTAAGCAGGTACTCATATTTACACAGCTTTATCAGTCATCATGACTGTGGAATGTTACGTACAAAAGAACAGAATTAGCTAAAAATCGATAGTTAAACTTTGAGCAAACGTTCTACTTTTGGAATCGAAGGAAGGGCTACATTTCCCAGACATATTCTACAGTTATTTCCGTAAGGATATGAATATTTTATAGGGAAGCTATTGCTAAGAGGAAGAACAAGAAAATTGCACCGAAATTAGAAATAGCTAGATAATATAATAATATATACTAGTAAAGATGTAGGTATTTTTAGATAATTGAAAAATTGTTATTTGGTGAATTATGAAGTAAGTAAATAAGTTATTAGTTATACTGACAGGTAAAGTAAAAATAGGTAGGTAGGTACCTAAGGTACCCTCGGCTGCATAATTGCAGACCCACCGTAGAGCTCCAAAACGGCTAGGTATTATAAGAATGATTTCAACACGAGCAAGATTCTAGACACCTGCTTTAGTTGAAGTTTAAAGTCTTCTAACTTATGAATTTATCAAACAAAAATTAATAGAATTAAAACATTCCAATAATAGGAAGTTTCGAACTAGAGTTGCCTGCGGGTAATAAGGGCCCCCTGCCACCTTCATTAAAAGCTAAATATTTCGTAAAAATACGGAAATTCACTCAAAAATTTCATGACCTATACATTAATATTTGCTTCATTAAAAATCTGAAAAACAATTCATTTGTTTATTTTCTTGTTATTTTGTCACCCATAATAATAATAAGGTTTTTAAAAAACCCTTTATACCTGCAGGTATAATGTCTTTTTAGGGTTCCGTACCTCAAAAGGTAAAAAAAGGAACCCTTAGATAATTTTCTTGTCCGTCTGTTTTCTTAATTACCAAACCTATTCGCAGTCTACAAACCTCTATCTTCCAATTATAAAAAACCAAAAACACTCAACCGATTAAAACAGATTATCAACGGTTGGAAAATGAAAAATAATCGCATTTCGCGCAATATCGCGAAAATCGAATTTTCAGAAAAATCTCGTTATGTCGTCGCGTCCTCGGCGACGTCGGTCGTCGGTTACGAATAAAATATTGTAACCTATGTTGGGTACAGATTTATATTTGTGTGATATGAGAACGGAAGAGTAATTTTCTACCTTGAATCGCGTAACGAAATGTAATCTCATTATCTCACCCCTATATCCGTATACATACAACTAATGGTCTTATGTTGCAAGGAACCAAATAACACAGAATTATTATGTACTAGCAACCCGCCCCGGCTTCGCACGGCTATATTAATGTATGTGTTATACATATAAACCTTCCTCTTGAATCACTCTATCTATTAAAAAACCGCATCAAAATCCGTTGCGTAGTTTTAAAGATTTAAGCATACATAAGGATATAGGGACAGAGAAAGCTACTTTGTTTTATACTATGTAGTTATGTACTAGCTACGCCTCGCGGTTTCATACAAGTCTCGGGACTGGTATGAAACCGCGAGGCGAGGCTTTTGATCCAGATCCGAGATCCGAGATCCGAGAACTTCTGGATCAAAAGTATGTCCTTCCCCATTCCCAAAACTACCCCTATGCCGATTTTCATCCAAGTCGGTCTAGTCTTTTTCCCGTGAAGGCGTCAAGACCGAAGACAAACAAATAAATTAATAATCTAGAGGATTTAGTAATATTACTTAAGGGCGGTTTGTATGTTTCGGGGGCGGTTTGTATGTTTCGGGGGATAAAAATATACCTACGTATTAGAAGCACCTATTTGAAAATCCATTAGGTATCTAGTACTTAATGGATTTTCAAATAGGTGCTTCTGTTTGACAAAAAAAAGATCGTTTATGTTTGGTGTTTAAGTCATGTGGTTTATGTACTGTTGAAAATACCTTCAAAAATACCATTACCCGATTATAAGATATTTAAGATGAAAACCTGTCAAAATTAATTTAAATCTTTAAATTGCTTAAAGTAGGGACCAGCTTCAAGCTTTGCCGGAGATGCATTAGGGATACGTCGTTGGTCGTTGGCATCGTCGCCCTGTCAGCTTGAAGCCATTTCCAAGCTGACAGGGTCTTGAAGATGACTCTAACAACGCGAGACGCGACTTAGTGGCTGTTTCTATTTCAAATAGTAACTTATATTATAACACCAGCACCAGCATACCACCAGTATTAATATAATTTTTGATAAATTTTATTGGATAAAATCTCAGGATAAAATATATGAATTTGATTAGGTACTTGTACACAGAAAAAAGGTTTCTTGAAGCGAGAAACAATCCTTTAGTAAATGTTCTTGAAAATAATTAGCAGTATTCTTAATTTAAGTAGGTATTTTGCTTTTAAATTAGGAAAGAGATTTTAAAATATATGAAGAATTATTGCTTTTAAAAAATATAATTATTTTCATTTTAATTTTTTTTTAGTTTCTTGGGTTACTTAGACCATAGATATAGTAGAACCTAGTAAACTAACCTTCATTGATACAGACTGGCATCTCATCACAAAATGTTCTCTATGATCTGTCACTATCCGTCACAACATCCATGGCAATCTATAAAATTAAATTGTTTTAATAATATTATTTTACATTGGAAGAGTCAAAGAATAATTAGAGTAATGTGGCGCATATTTTCTAGAAAAATGAGTGAACTTGCCAGCAAATCTATAAGGCCTCCAATACCTGTCTTTGGTAGGTACACACATACCTACTATGTTCTATATTCGTAGGTATTTAAATCTACTATTACCTACTTTATATCGTAATGGGCGCTTGTTTCTTCATATCGACGCATTTTTCTTTTTTTAGGTATCGAAGGACGCTATGTTACAGCTCTCTACAGTGCGGCTAGTCAGATGAATCAGCTCGATAAAGTAGAAGAACACTTACGAAAATTGCAAAATGAACTGACAAAACCAAAGATTATAGACTTCATAGAGACCAGTCTGATCTCTAGAGCGGGAAAAGCTAAATTGTTGAAGGAAATAGGAGCACAAGCGGGCATGCCACCGGCAGCTATTAATTTTCTAGCTATAGTTGCCGAAAATGGACGGCTTAAAAAATTAAGACGTATGATTAACATGTTCTTAGCGGTCATGGTAGCTCATAGAAACGAAGCTTTGTGTGAAGTTATCACTGCTAAACCTTTAGACGGCGGCGCACGAAACGCACTTTTGAACGCACTGGGGAAATTCGTAAAAGGCAACAAGAAAATTACTTTGACTGAAAAAGTAGATCCTTCTATTATTGGTGGAATGATAGTGGGCATAGAAGACAAACACATTGACATGAGTATTTCTAGGAAAATTCAAATGTACACTGATTTATTGCAACAAAGCATCTAGTGGCTGCTTGATGGGTCTGTACTAGGTACATTTTGCCAATATTAACATAATGAAATGCATTGTTTCCTTTTTGTCCTGCCAACTCAGCCTACGGTCTTCAATCTTTTCTTTTCTCCGAAACTCGTATAGCTCCTCCAACCAAACTATGAAGCAACTCGACCCAGGCTTAGTTTAGTACGAACTAAAATATGATTTAATTACTTACATACTTATAACATTTAGTTAAAATTAAAACAAATTACCTAGGTATTGTAATTGATATCAAAAATATTCTTACCTAGTGTAAAATTGAATCATTGCCTTACTTATGTTATTAAACATGCTTATTTTTTTTCCCACCGTAGCGATATTTTTTTATTGCTTCATAATTTTTGTGCGGTTGCGTACTTGGTCCATTCATTCTCTTCTCTTATTTCGAGTCGTTCCTATTACGGATGAATGAGAAAAAAACCTAAACTAGCTATTTAAACATAATATACACACATACGACGACCCAGTTGGCACAATGGTCACCATGCCGGACTGCCAAACACAGGGTTGCGGGTTCGATTCCCACCTCAGACAAGTATTTATGCTTAGATATTTGTCTGTGGTCTGGTTGTTTCTATGTACCTATTATAAGTATATATTTACAAAATAAAAGTATATAAAAGTAGTATATCCGTTGTCTAGCACCCATATTATAACACAAGTCTAGTTACTTAGCTTGGGGCTAGATGGCGATGTGTTGAATGTCCTGCAATATAATATAATAATATAATTTTTATCACAGTTGCTCATAAAGTGGATCTTATTAAACCGCTTTTAGGCTCATAATGCAACGTATTATACACGCGTGCGATAAAAAAAAATCCAACTAGTGCTAAAATAATACGTTATCCCGATATGTCAAATACGTATCTTACTGCTAATGACATTAGTAGATGAAACATTCTTAAGGACATCGTTTAAATCGTACCCAAAACTTAAGGTGCCGGCCAGAAAAAAAATGTTTCTATCTTGTAGAGAATAATATCTTAAAAGTGGTCAAACGGATCTCTATAAAATGCATTTTTTGGGTTTTCAATGTAAAATAACTCAACGATTTTTGATCGTAGCTCTTTGTTGCCTTAGTAAACATTGTTTAAAATGTTATTCTCTACAAGATAGAAACAATTTTTATTACAGGCCGGCATTTTTTTTTGTGGGTATTTTTTGTTAGAAACATGAATGATCTCCTTTATCTGGGTTATACTGTTTTGATGTATAGAAAAAGGTACCATCCAAAGTTTTAACAAGTCTTTTTTTTTATTCGCAACTGTGATAAAAAACGTCGTACGATACACGTGTGAATTGATCATTCCATCTCGACTTTTGCCATTCCATAGAGGCGGTCATAAACCGCCTCTATGGAATGATCAACTTTCCACACTTGTATCGCAATGTATTATTAACATACAGGTCAAAAACATAACCCTCCCTTTTGACTTCTCCGTAGTCGGGTAAAAATAAAAAGCTTGAAGGTTGAGCGACATCCTTGTGTTATTAACATTCCAAGTGGGAACGAATGGGAAAAAAACATTCAAAAATAGGAGGTTTGGACGACCATGGAATAAGTCGACGTCCTTGTGGGCAAGATACATAATTTTATTTTCCCATACGAAATACTACCATAGGTATATATTTAATATAGAATTACTAGATGTCCCGGTGTTTTGCCATTTACAAAAAAAAACTAAAGGAAACAAAATAAAAAATAGATAGTATCCGATTCTCAGACTTAAAATACTGAGCATGTAAAATTTCATAAAAATCGGTCAAGCCGATTTGGAGGAGTATGGTAACTAACATTGTGACACTAGAATCTTACATTTTATATAGGTACATAGTACATAGAATAAATGTAGGTAATAAAAGATAGAATAACGAGAACTCATGGACCTTTTTAAAAGTCCGAGAACGACGCGGGCGCGACACGGTTTCTCATTCCGTCATAAAAACTGTTGCCAACATTACAAAGTTGACGGGAATCTCGTTAAATCTTGTTTAAAAACAAAAAGAAGAGGTAAATAGACAAAGACATAATCCTCCCTTTTGGCTTCGTCGTAGGCGGGTAAAAAGAAGCTGTATGGACTTATAGCCATTTGCCTGTCACTTTAGGGTAAAACAAACAAAAAAAGTCATTTGTCAGTTTGACAGCGGCAGTGACAGTTCGCAGCTGGCGCTGTTGGATTGTTTCTGTTATGGATTTTTGTGTCGTAGAAATTGTTTTAGGCCTCTAAAAAAGATAAAAATACGTTAAAAACAATAGCAAAATAATTTCTGTGCGTTCCACCTTTAATAAATTTCCAGATAACAATATGATTCAGGTAAGACAGTGCATTTTTTTCTGCTAATGCATCGCCACCCATAGTCGGTTTATTGTGTACAAAAATTTATATAATCCTTCGATTTCTTAATAAAAACGCCTACTATTAGAGAAATACGGGCGTCCTAATACAATATTTTATTCATCGTCGTGAAACAACGACTCATGTTGTCCTTTCCAATATGGCTTACCCCCGGTAAATTCGCGTAGGTATATTTTATACATAGTAATATAAAAGCTACTATTAGCTATGTATCAAGACTACGTTACTTACATTTTCATCTGAAGCTCAAGTTAATGAATACTAGTAAAATAAACGAAAATGATTGTAATCACATTATAGGTTACATAAGGTGTTAGCTACTTTATGTACTTGTTTACAATTGACATAGAGTAGGTAAAAAGACAGTAGGTAATACATGGAATTGTTCTCTTTCAGATTTATTTATTTTCATTCAGCACAATAATCACATAGGAATCAAGGTTAGTAGTATGCTCGACTGTTCATATTTAATTTATTCTTAAATGTAAAGTAATTGTTGTATCTACTCTTGTATTGGAACTCCTAAAGTTGTTAAAACCTTTGAAAATGAATGTTTTCGGGATTGTCATTCTCTATTTAATAATAGTAATGATTGAACATATGCCTAAGTACCAATAAGAAAGATTTGATATAAGTATCACTTACACCCACCTTCATAATCAACCCTATGTGAATGCATAGTGCGCATGAAGGCATAGAGCTGCAAATGGTAAACTAGAGTGAAGAGGGCAGCACAAAATTGACCAATCATAGGGCTGCAATTTAGAGCAGTGCGTTCACTTATCCAAGAGTAACTTAGTAATGTTTTTGAATACAGGTGTTATTCTCTTTGATAACATGCTTTTACTTACAAATCATAAATTAATACAGTGTGTAAAATGTATCCTGCGAGTGTGGGTAATCAATGGCTGAGTAACAATAAACCTGAGTCGTCTGAGGAGAAGCAAGATGCTGGCAACGCCGCCCGCAGCTGGCAGTGGAGAGAGCGCGGTCTTGATCCTCCCAACTATGCTTCCAACAAGAGGGTGTTAGAGAACCTTGCCGAAGACATCCTTGTCAGGAAACCTCTTGAAGTCAGGGTAAGTTTCACTGCAATAAGTTGATATACACTCTTCAATTCAAATAAGAAACCACCTGATAAAACACTTTAATCCAATAAGTTTATTTTAATAGCTATTTGTTGTAAAAAGAAATAATATGGTTATAGCTTGTATTTGAGTAGATCAGGTATGCTTAGTTAGCAGAATAATAGTGGCAGCTGTCTATGATTCATCATCATACCTTAATGATAAGAACCCATGGATGTGACTTTGATTGCTCCATTCCAGTATTTGTAAATTGATCTTTGTGAGCATCATCACAAAAAAAAATACGCTCCATGAGTTTCTTAACCTTCTTCTCATTGGTGGGCGTGTTTGGTCCATCCTAACTTAGTTTTAAATTATTCTATGTGATCCAGTACAAATTATATAATTCCAAATGAATTAGAAAATTTGACTTTGACTTAGTAACGGCAGTCTGTTGCCACTGTACATGCAACACCATGGCGAGTTGATGTTTTCCTGGTATACTTGGTCAACTGCTTTTGATAGAGCATACAAAAGAAACAAACTAATCCATGGATCAAAATGTCAAATAGTGGATCAGCCTGTGTAGAGCTGATTCTAAACTTTTATAAAGGTATACTTATATGACAAACTTCACAATTTAATAAAGACTAGCTGCGCCCCGCGGTTTCACCCGCGTAAGTCTCGATCCTGTGAGAATATCAAAGTAAAAAGTAGCCATAGCCTTCCTCGAAAAATTGACTATCCAACACAAAAAGAATATTTCAATTTGAACCAGTAGTTCCTGAGATTAGCGCTTTCAAACAAACAAACAGACTCTTTAGCTTTATTATATTAGTGTGTGATTGAAAATTAAGTGTTTTAATGGATATAGTGAAAGAAATAAGAAAAAAATAGTTTCAACTAGCAAAGAATTAATTACTTACATAGTTATGAAGTTACTCTTTGTTTATAATTATTTAATCAACTGAATTAGTCACAGTTATTAATCAACTTTGTTTAATTTTCTAGTTCCTCTGTAACTGAATATACCTAGATAAATAGCTTTCTTTTTAGGGTTCCATAGCCAAATGGCAAAAAACGGAACCCTTATAGATTCGTCATGTCTGTCTGTCTGCCGTATGTCACAGCCACTTTTTTATTATATTACAGTCATGTGACCTTCCGGGCTACCCAAGGTCAACGTTTCTGATGGTGTTTAGTCCTGATGGGTAAGTGGTTTAATATTCAGTTATTCATTCTATTTTTTATCTACTAGATACAAATAGGGTGGGGTCAGAACAAGGTCGGAATCAACATAGTTGTTTTTTCATACACATTTATAAAGAAAAATCGAAGTACTTGAAATGATCATGTTATAATTGTGTGACAAGAATGCTGTTATCTTTCTTAGGTGCTTGGAAGCACACCTAAGGCATAACTATAAAAAAAATATGAAATGACAATAAATTAATTATTTTTATATAAAGTGCAGTATAACTTCAATTATTGTCAGAGTGGGCCCCTAGGTAAATTATGGTGTTGTACAATTTAAAAATTCTCCAAACTGTACTTTACCTAAACTTAAAAAATATTATTTTATTTAAACTGCAATATCTAAAAACTTGAAAACTTAGACCATACTGGTGTATGACTGAAACTGAAATCTTAGAGTGTGTTTCCACCTAGACCACTTAGACCATACTGGTGTATGACTGAAACTGAAATCTTAGAGTGCGTTTCCACCTAGACCACTTAGACCATACTGGTGTATGACTGAAACTGAAATCTTAGAGTGCGTTTCCACCTAGACCACTTAGACCATACTGGTGTATGACTGAAACTGAAATCTTAGAGTGCGTTTCCACCTAGACCACTTAGACCATACTGGTGTATGACTGAAACTGAAATCTTAGAGTGCGTTTCCACTAACACGGTGCTGCTGGGTGGAGTGGACAGGAGCGGGTTGTAAATTGGCCAATCACAGAATTTGAAATCTCCATTCCGCATTAATGGAAACACTCTCCGCCAAGCTCTGCGTCTGTAAAAAAGCACCCATAAACAGATAAAAGTTAACAACATTTTACATACTCCTAGTATCATTATTTAAAATCCGATGTTTTTAATAGATACCTACTTAAAAATCTTAAATGTTTCAACAAAAACAGAATGATTATTAAGACGACAGTATAAGAATTTCATTACAGATAACTGAACTAATGACTTTGACTTGTCGTTGTAGCTAAAAATGTTTCGGTCATTCAACTGTGAACGCGCAATATCTGTGTACTTGAATCTATATTACTGTTATTGGATTTATTGAACTAAATAAATATAACATAACCAGCTGCGCCCCGCGGTTTCACTCGCGTAAGTCCGATCTTTCTCACCGTTTAAACCTTCCCTGGACTACGACAAACATTTCAAAACCGAAATCATCTAAATCGGTTCGTGCGTTCTGAAGTTATAGCGTCAGGAAGGAAAACCCGACTTATTTTTATATAGTAGATTGCTCAAACATTTTCGCGCAAAATTCGATACTATTAAGAGATCCATATCATTGACTAGACATGCTACGCGGTTTCACCCACATCAAAGTCATTTTTTTTATGCCTTGGAAATATCTTGACTAGACGAAATTAAGAGGAAAGGGTATCGACGCTCTCTCCATACAAACGTAGTCGACTGTTTCCTCTCTGGATAACGACACTATAGCAAATATTTTTGTTGCATAAAACTTATAACTGCCTTAACCATGCCCCTATGATTTTTTTTTTCTTTTTTAAGTCTTCATTTCTATGATAATTAGATAATAAAAAAACCCCTTTCCTCCTAATATTACAAGAATTTAATATAACAAGCTTCGTAAAAATCGGTTCAATAGGTTCAAAGCGTTTTTATAGAAAGAAAAAGGTTGGTCTTTGTAATACTTAGTAAGGCTGAGATTTGTCAGTACCTCTTAGTCAAACTCAAACTTTTGGAAAGTTGAAGTAATAGGAATATTTTTTTAAGTAAGCATATATTTTTAGGAATCATTACAGTATAAAAAAAGTCACTTTTCGCCGTCCCTATGATCCTATGTATGCTTAGATCTTTAAAACTACGGAACGGATTTTGATGCGGTTTTTGAAGTGAAAACTTCTTATGGCGCGTTGGGCACTTTTGTGGGTGAGCATTTTCAGCCGTTCTCGCGACAGACGACAGATTTTCTCGCGACAGATGAGATTTTACACAGATATACAGTTTTTTAATTTGGCTGTGAGTGTATTAAGACGTACATATGGTATTTTTTAACGGACGACTATTGACGGACGACAAATGTCGGACGACTATTGACGGACGACAAATGTCGGACGACTATTTGTCGGACGACTATTTTTTTTTTCATCTAAAACTCTTTTTGCGTATGTTCTCGCGACAGATGAGATTTTACACAGATATACAGTTTTCACTTCTGCCTGCACTCCCGGAGTGCGCTGTTTTTTTTTAATAGATAGAGTGTTTAAGAGGAAGGTTTTTAGATATAATACATGCATAATACAGCCGTGCGAAGCCGGGGCGGGTCGCTAGTTATATATATTTTTCTGTCACTTTCTAAGCATTTTTTACGAACGTGTTCTCGCTATTTTAATGAATGTCCTTGTCTTATGTTATGTAAAGTTGTAAGTTGTTAGTATAAATCATAATAATATTTTAAAAGGCGTTTAAATAAAAGGAGCAAGGCACATTTTTAATTGAAAATCTGACTCTGTACTGAATTGTTATTATTATTTAAAACTAGCGACCCGCTCCGGCTTCGCACGGCTATATTATGCATGTATTATACATATAAACCTTCCTCTTGAATCACTCTATCTACTTAAAAAAACCGCATTAAAATCCGGTGCGTAGTTTTAAAGATCTAAGCATACAAAGGGACATAGGGACGGCGAAAAGTGACTTTATTTTTTACTATGTATAGTGATAGTGATGTGTAAGAAAGTAGGTAATTAGGTATTTCTGTTTTTAGTGGTTATCGCACCTGCAATGTATGCGGTAGGTTCGTGACTTTGACGTCCGCCTTGGTGCGAATCTTTGGAGATTTTTGATGATTAGTTGACATGACAAATATAATTTTTGGAGGTGCATTTTTCTTATCAATAGTTTGATATGACGAATATAATTTCTGGAGATGCATTTTTTCTCATGAATAAATATATTGCAGGACATTCTACACATCGCCATTTAGCCCCAAGCAAAGTAACTAGACTTGTGTTATGGATAGTTTGCATGACAAAAAATATTTTATGTGATGCATTTTTTCTTATGAATAGTTTGATATGACAAATATATTATTATATTTAGGACTAAAGTAGCGTCGACTCACGGCAACCACAATGTCTACGTGTCTGAGCTAGCCAGTGGAAAGCACGTCAGGATCCTGAAGGGACATCCTCGCACGCCGTGGTGCATCGCCTTCCACCCTTCACACCCGCAGCTAATTGGCTCGGGGTGTCTCGGTGGCCAGGTCCGGGTCTGGGATATAGGCAGTGTGAGTATTTATAATATTACTAGCTTTTGCCCGCAACTTCGTCCGCGTAGAAGTTGAAAATGGAGCAAGGAAACACATTGTCCCATACAAATTGTGCGCCCCTTTTTACTCCCTAAGGAGTATAATTTCAGAAAATCCTTTCTTATTGGATGCCTACGTCATACAAAGAACACACCCTCCAAGTTTCATGTCTCTACGATCAGCGCTGTCAGCTGCCGCTGCTAAGTCAGTCAGTCATTCAGGACAAAGCATTTTATATGTATAGACTAGCTCCATTCCACAGTTTTGCTTGTGTAATCCCGTGAAATTATCGGGATGTTTTTGTCCGCACGGACTTGTACAAATTGAAAAAGGTACTTTTACATTTGTAATATTATTTGTGAAGTTTCGATTTTGTCCTTCGGTAGCAATTTATATTGGTTCCTGTTATTTATTAAATATTAACAGGGTGGCAGTGAAGTGTGGAATGTCCGCAATGAAACAGTGATAGCGTCGATAGCGTTCCACCCTCGAGAACAGCTATTGGTCATCGCCACATACAACGAACTGTATTTCTGGGATTGGAGCCAACCCGCGCCTTTTACTAAAGTTTCTACTAATAATGTAAATGAAAAAGTTAGGTAAGAAACGAAATATTGATTCCTAGTACAGTCGTATTACCAATTAGCTGAACCCCACGTGACCTACAGCTCACTCGCAAATCTGTAAGGTTGTAAAATAATGTTACCTGATTCTGTTTTTTATTTTAAGAATATAATATAAAATACAGTACTTCACTACATAGTATAAAACAAAGTCGCTTTCTCTGTCCCTATGTCCCTATATCCCTTTGTATGCTTAAATCTTTAAAACTACGCAACGGATTTTGATGCAGTTTTTTTTAATAAATAGAGTGATTCAAGAGGAAGGTTTATATGTATAATACATGCATAATATAGCCGTGCGAAGCCGGGGCGGGTCGCTAGTATACAATATAAAAAAATACAAAATAGGTAAATAATATATATTTTACAAATATGCGAATGAGCTCTGGGTCACGTGGGGTTCAGCTAATTGGTAATGTGACTGTACCTACCTACCGCTTGCGCGTGCTCGCCTGCTCGGTGAAATAATGTTAATTTTTCTGTATTTCAGATATGTAGCGTTCGATTCTCTCGGATATAAACTTATAACGGGCATATCTCTTTGGGCATGCACAGTAAATAGCAGCACCAATCCGCTGCTGTCTCAGAACCTATCCAACACCTCGAGCAGCAGTAGCAGCAGCAGTGGGAGTAATGGCGGCAATGGCGGTAGTGGCAATAACGGCAATGGCGGAACAGGCGGTGGCAATAGGGGGAATAATGATGAAATTGGCAGACCTTCTGACATGCCCGGTGGCGCTCAGGATATGATCGTAAATTCGTATCAAACACTCGTGCAAAGATATGACAGTCTTGTAAGAAATTACCAGAGACTCTTCATGGTTCGACATCGGCTTACTAATACTCCGCCGCCACCGAACACTGTACGTACTATTTATTATACCTACCTTTTCTTGTAAGAACTTTTCGTTATTATTTATCTACTGCTGCAGATCGATCGGGGTACAGATCCAATGGAGACTTATCCAATGGACCATAGCCGCAGGCGCCGATCTGCGCGACGCGCCGCTAGAGCATCCACACATACTGACCCTCGTATGTATTGAATTGAAGATTTTTTCTAAATATTTATTAAGTTACTAGCTGCGCCCCGCGGTTTCACCCGCGTAACTCCCGATCCCGTAGGAATATCGGGATAAAAAGTAGCCTATAGCCTTCCTCGATAAATAGACTATCGAACACAAAAAGAATTTTTCAATTCGAACCAGTAGTTCCTGAGATTAGCGCGTTCAAACAAACAAACAAACAAACTCTTCAGCTTTATAATATTAGTATAGATAATGTGCGTATATCAAACAACGTCTCTTTTCCAGTAAATTCTCCGAGTACATCTAGACAGGCTAGACAAGACGGAGGCGACAGCGGCGAAGGTGAATCGTCGAGCCGTTTACTCAACTTAGATGTCCTTTCATTTGATAGTGACGTTTCGAGGTTAGTTTACCGTATTCTACATCTTCAACATTACATGTCGAAACAAGAAATGAGCCCTTCTATAACTTATGGTAATTTTTTATAGGAATCAAGACTCACCAAGCCGAGAACGTTCCACGTTTGGTTCAAGTTCCTCGGCGTTCCAACCCTTGAATGAATCGGGGCGATCATTCCGTTCGTTGGAGCAGGGCGAGCGCAGTACGCGGCTGCTGCCCAATCCATTCTCGTCGACATCGACGAGCAGCAGCCCACGCCCTACCAGGTTCTCTGAACCTGCGGCGACTGATGCGCAACCCAACCCCAACTCCTCGCGTACCAGTATCTTCACGTCATCGCTGCGTCGCCGGAACTACCCCATGTCGGAAGCGTCCGCGCCCACTGTCGCTTCCCTCATCGAGACGCAACCGTCGACGTCGCGCTCGGCGACGCAGACACCGACCACGACCAACTCCTCGACGCAGATGAGCCCCGACGGCGACGCACAATCGATAAATGAGAGCCTCGACCTCATCCGCGATATTCTGCGCGACTCGGGTACGAGGCTGCTCAATCTCATCACCAACATGTCGATGAACATCCTATCGAACTCGGAGCGCGGCGAAGAAGGCGAACGCCGTCGGACACGCCCTCGCATGCGGCTCTTTAGCGGCGACCTGCGTCGCGACTTCCTCGCCTCCAGCTCCGACTCAGATAGTGATCACACTGAAGTGAACATCCTCCGTACCCCTAACTCTACTTTTCGCGAGAGCGAAACGAGCGCTCCGGAGAGCGCGACGCCGCCTGCCGCCGGCGCCGGCGCAGCTACCACCGACGCGCCTACAGACCGAATGGTCTTCGAGCTAAGCGAGGATGCGCCCGATGACGACGCCGATGTTCTCGTGTCGCTTTCATCACGTCGTTTCCGCGTGCGCACCCAGAGCGCCTCGGCAGTCGAGGACGCGACGCCGGCCACACGCGAGCCGGTCGCCGGCCCCTCGTCGCGCGTAGACGTCGACCCCGCTCTCGACCCGGCCGCGCCCTCTACATCCCGGGACAATCTCTGGCTACGTGGCCCGAACATATCGGCTGAGGAGGCGTACAGGCGCGTGCGGAGCGGTGTCAGCACGCTTCAGAAGCACACGTTTGAGCTCGCGAACATGTGGCTGCGGGGCGACCGTACGACGATGCGGCACCTGCGTACCATGTGGGAGAACCTACGGCGGCGTATCTTCGCTCTGCGCCGCGACACCGTGCGCCAAGACTCGCCCGGCTACTACACGCGCTCCCTGCTAGAGCGATGCATGATCCTCACTGAGATGACGGACATCGCGGCACGGCACGGCACCGGCGGCCGGAGCTCACGGAACGGCGTCCGTGTCGAGCCCCCCGGCAGCCCACCGACGGACCGACCCGGGCCCTCGACCGCCTCTCCAGATGGAGGAGGAGAGACCGAGACGAGGGAACCGAACGCTGGCGCGGCGCGGGCAGACCCCGCCGAGAACGGGACCGAGACGAACCACCGGGCGACGGGAACACGACCGATCCGAGCGGTCCGCGCGTCTACTTCGCGTTCTTCGCCTTTTCTGCGGCGGCGACTACACCTGAGCGATCGAGCGATGTCGCTGCGATGGCGCGCTGAGGACGATCTGCGGCGTCGATCGCGTCACGCCGCCGCCGCACCGCGCCTCGCGATGCGTTTCGGCCGACCACGGGACCGCGACTTTGCGCGCGCTGTCAATATGACCGCCACACGTCACGAGATCCGCATGCGCGCGATGCAGGTAACATAAAATAAAATATTCTCTTTTCTCTTACCGACGGTTTATTATTGTATTGTGCAATATTTTCTTTTTTCTGTTTGCGATGCAGGTTCTATCCGTCATGTTCAACATGATGATGATGTGCCTCGAGGAACGCGGCCTTAGCCAACTCATCATAAACATGCTGAAGACGCTCAAGAAGGCCCTCGCGCTGACCTGCTTCATGCTCGTGTCGAATAGGAACGTGCCTCGTCCTGGGGCGAACCCCACCCCGGCGGCATCGGGAGTCGACTCGATGGACGTCGTTCGCATTCAGAACGTCGATCACACGGGACCCGTGAACGTGGACGGTCCCGACGACCCGGCCTCGCCGCGCGTCGTCGTCGGCCCGAGCGCGGCCGAGGGCGATAGTGGCGAGACACCCGCGGCCACGTCCTCCCCGCTCGACCGACCGTCGACGTCGCGCGCTACCTCCATGGACCAGCACTCGCCGAGTGAGGAGCTGCCCTCGCCCTCGCCCTCCTCATCAGCCGGCTCGCGCTGGAGCCACCGGCTCGCTGTACAGATTGCAGACGCCAACAGGAACACATCCTCGACCGCCCGAACCCGACGGGAAATGTACCAAGAGAGCAAGCGGCAAAAAGCGCTACATCGGACGAATCCGACGGTTCATCCTTTGATAAAAAAGAGGATTCCTGCCGTCTCGTCTCATCGAATTCCGGCGCTTCGGTGTCTGCCGTCGCGGAGCGGGCCAAGCGTCGTTCGTACGCCACGAGTTCAACCGCCGAGCGAGGAACCAGTCGCGGGGACATCGCACGCAGCCCCGCCCTCTGCCGACGCGACCGACTCCCCGCCGAGGAACCGCGACGTTAGTGAATTCGACAACCGCGAGAATTTTATTCGCATAGCGCACATGCAGGCAGTCAGGTAATGTTGCATAGTTAGATATTAGTAATGGTATCCTACAAAATAGCACCTTATTTATTTTATGTGTTGTTCGATAGGTTGAGGAACGCGGCCCGAAACAGAATTAGGCGTCTGCAGACTATACGATTCTACACGCCCTCATCGGTGCAGGAAATATTCGCGTTCCAACCGAGCGGCGGCGAGCCGTCGACGTCGAGTGGAGGCGAGCAAGCTGGCGGATCCGGAGGAGGGGGAGAGCGAGCGGCACCCGAGCGAAGCGGGGCCGCGGCACCCGAGCGGAGCGGGGACGCAGCACCCGAGCGGAGCGAGGACGCGGCGCCGGTGCGGAGCGGGCCCGCGACCACCGAGCCTGAGCCCGGCACGAGTACGCCGGACCGACCTTCCTCGCGCTTCGCTGACGCCATGCGCCGCAGCGCCATCAACGTCACCTTTAGTCCGAACATATTCCCTGGGAACCAAGAGACGCAACGCCAGCACGAGGCAGAGCTGCGCGCCATCATGAACAACGTAGCGCTGCCGCTCATGCAGGTCAATGATATGGCGCCCGCCGCCGAGCCGCAGGCGCATCGCTTGCCCCGGATACACGAGTACTTGCAACCGATCATCCTCGCTCAGGTACGTGTTTAAGAATATCGATATACTTGGTCCGCTGCACTTATTGATATAACTTGATGATTTGACTCGAGTGATCGTTCCATGGTGATGTAGAACGCGATGGTGGTAGAGGAGGAAGGCGATGGTGGCGGAGGCGGGGGCGGAGGCGGTGGAGCGCGGCGGCTTGGGGGTATGGCGGGGCTGCTAGACGCCGGAATCATTAGCGAGGCGCTCCCCGCGCCGAGCCACCGCGTCCAGGCCTGGGACTTCACCACCGGAGCAGCGCCACACATCGCTGACAGTAAGTGTATACGGGTTTATTTTTTACTACACAATATTAACAATGGAATATTTCTCGTAGCTTTAATGATGTCTTCATGATATTAATCTACCGATTGATATTCATTCTTCCAGGCACGAAAAACGTCGTAGTGCAGAGGTGTAGGATCCACAACGACGCCAGCATTGATATATCAAAAGATGGCAGATTGCTCGTCGCGTTACTTCCCGTGCCAAGACTGAGGAACACTAACAAGTGTCTAGGCGAGTATGCAAAATCTGCTTTGAATATGTAGTATTTATTTACAATTCTTATGGAATGGTTACATGACAAGAGCCATCGCCATTTTGTAACGCCCAGTTCAGTCTTCTTAGATTAACGTACATATTAACCTTACTGAAGTTAGCCGATATGGGCCCATGAACTGTGTTAAAGTTTGAATCGTGACCGTTTTTACAGGTGTATACTCGCTGGAGTGGGCGAACCTAGGGCAGTGCCTTCACACGGCAGCTCTCGAACAGAGCGCGGTGTCCGTAGCACTGTCGCCGAGTGCCCGATACCTCGCCGTCGGTCTCGGCTCGCGGAGGTTCACATCAGCCCCACACGCTAGGAATAACATTATCGCGCTACTTTATAAGCTCGAAGATGCGATAGGTAAGAAACGCATGAAGTTTTTAGAACAAAAGGTGATAGATTGAGTGCGATATTAATAAAAATAAAGAATACATAGTACAGAATCACTAGAAAAATAATATAAAAAAGGCAGCCATTGTCAACTTTAGACCACTAAGCCTTACGAACGGCTGGCTTCTTAAATCTTTAAAACTACGCAACGGATTTTGAAGCGTTTTTTTTAGAGATAGAGTGATTACAGAGGAAGGTTTTGGTATATAAAACAAAACTACCACGCGTACGAAGTCGCGGGCAACAGCTGGTCACTTTCACTACATAGTATAAAACAAAGTCGCTTTCTCTGTCCCTATATCCCTATGTATGCTTAAATCTTTAAAACTACGCAACGAATTTTGATGCGGTTTTTAAATAGATAGAGTGATTCAAAAGTTAGGTTTATATGTATAATACATGCATAATATAGCCGTGCGAAGCCGGGGCGGGTCGCTAGTTACTTATAATATCTTAATTTATTCTATAGAAACCACGAATCGCGCCAGTCTAGCTCCGATAAAGGAATTGGAACAAAACTGGGAGCACGGATTCACGAGCCTCAACTGCCTGCGATGGGCGCCGCAGCCTGGTCAAGGACTCGTCTACGCCAACAACACGGGACAACTCATTATTATGAGCTAAACTAGGTATATTTTAGACTAGATTTAACTCTACCATGAATACAATGTTGCGAAGACATTGCAATAAGATACAAAGAATGTATTCTTTATTCGTAATGGTTGCAAGAAATTGTCTATCGGTACAATATCACCGATTAAGGTTGACAGCATGAAGCGAATGGCATCGCAATAACTCTAATGAACGCAGTTCTCTCTCACTGAACCTATGCGGTAAACAGTGCAACTTCACACTTTGGTTAGTTAGAATAGCACGTGTTCCTTGTACGTGATTTTCCATTTTTCCTAGATGAATAGTAAAATGAGTCATGATCGTACAAATCTTAAATAATACACACATATTCACTGCCAACATTCATCGATTTAGCTAGAAAGGTGTTTTTATATTGAATTTGTTTAATATTGTTTTCATTAAGTTATAATTTTAGAAGAATAATTGATAATGGAGGATATACAAAAGCGGGCCATTTTATATGGTATCGTGTCGAAACTTTTTTGCTATAGAATAACACGTAATTATGTGTAGGTGTTTTTCCACTTTAGATTTCAATGTAAAAGTAATTAACTACCATTTCAATGACATGGGATCAAATAATTAGCAGAAAAACTTTTATGAAATATGTTTGCGAGTAGACAAAACATAGTACTGCAATAACAACAAAGTAGAACAAAGTTGACGGAATCAGAGGCCTTTAAATATATAAATCTTCTAAGAATATGGGCTTTCACCTTTGACATCTTTTTTATAAATGACTGAATTAGTTGCAAGGCAATTTCAAATACGCTGAGATGTAAAGCTATAAGTGTTATTTCAAAATAATTTTGAATTAACTCAAAAACAGCGTTTTAATTGAGAAAAAAAATGGACTGGATTTTCTAACTGTGTATTTAAGTAGCCTTAGCCATAAAGGTACATGTGTGCCATTTTGCAATGTCTTAAGGGTAGATCTGAAACAAATTATGGGGAAGTTTCATAAAGAAAGTATTTTTAACAGACTTTTTCGGCGTGACAAAACACGATAAATAAAAAAAACTTAATTAGACGAAAATGAAATGCATGTAACTCTAAACCGCTCCGAAGTTGCAGCGAACATCTTCACAGCAGTCGCGAAAGGTAGGTTGCAATCTCAAATATATATCAGTGGTTGTTAGAGGAAGTAGCAAAGTAGAAAATATTTTCATTATGCATGCATAAAGCAGGCCAAGTTACGATTGTATTGATAAATTAAATCACAAATAATGCCATGTGATTATTATTAAGTATCATAAATTAGTTCGACACGATCATGAAAATCCCTATATACGTGGTTTATGATCTCGTTAATGGGCTCGTGACTATTTTCTCTCTATTGTTTACATGTAGTACACTAGCTGCGCTCCGCTGTTTCTCCCGTGGAAATATCGAGATTAAAAGCCTATGTGCCACACTAGGTAAAGATAAATTTGACAAATCTGTCTAACATTTTGACAGTAAAGGGGTAACAAAAATCGTAGAAATAAACGAACTTTCGCATTTATATAAGTTGAGGTTTGCACATTTCAACATCAAGTTTTTTGGTATATTTGAAAACATCTATGTTGTAAAAAGTTGTAGTAGAAAAGCTTGCTTTCTTCGCATGAAATTCAATAGTTTGTAGTCTTAATCTTATATTTACTTAGTATAATAATAAATAGTTATTAATTAGATATTTATTAATATCTGTGTAAAATATATACTAAAACTACTATATTACTGTTAATATGTGTAAGAATTTATTTGTGATCTTTTAAACATTTTTTGAAGGTCGTCATCTTCCAAACGTTTTACGTGAAATTGCAGCGATCCCTGCTCATTGGCGTGGGCCAATTCGCTGCCAACTTCCGGGCGGTCAATTTATTTAACACGCATTGTAAGTTATTAAAACTAGTGAGTTTTAATAAGTAATTAGGTACCCCTGAAAGTAGGTTCCGTATTTGGAAGATGATGTCGTAATCCTTCTTTTGAATCCCTACTGACATATAGTTCCTAATTAATGAACTGCATTAATAAAACGTACAAGGATTCAGAAGTAGATTGTCCTTTTAATTTGAATTTTGCTCTTCCAACATTTGTTGTGTAAAAAGTTCCGTTATTGGCAAGAAAAAAACTGTTAGCCCTATTTAGAAAATGTTTATTTTATATTTAGTTATAGTATGAAATATCGTAAATAAGATAATTCTTTATTATATAATATCATCTAATTATAGTGTAGACTGAGAGATAAATATCAGGGTATGGCATATATTCGGTTGGACATTATCTGGATGATTTTAGACGAAATATCTGCATTCATTCACTCATTAACAAAGTTTACAGGAAAAGTTAATAAATTAGAGATTCATTGTTGTTTTCGTTAAGTTCTATTCTATTCTATTTTTTATTTAACCTAATATTCATTTTCCTTTTCTCGTAACAACATTTTATTTAAAGTAAACTAAAACCAAAATGGTAAGACTTTAGTTTCATTTTTCTTTGATCTTTTTTGTCTTTTTTGCATTGACTACGTAACAACCTAGTAAGAATGATCCTATACAAATATCAGAAAACTTTTAAATTAACTTTTCCCGTAAAAATAAGTCATTAGATTATATAATGATTCAACTAATTTATGTTTAAGTAATTTATACTTGTAAGAGCATACTGATTAAAATTATGGTAAAATTATATCCGATTAAGAACCTACCATTTAACTTCGATTTTAAAATAAACTAAATTTGTCCCTTTGATCTTTCTTGTATTATAATAATTGTAATTCAGTGAGAAGTACCTAAGTTAATGTATCTATATTAAAGACGTGATTACTTTATGCTTGTGTCCATTAAAGATCGAAAACATGAATAAAATCTTTTATTTTGTAAACCTACCTACCAGTAGCGAGGGTGAATTTTAATTGAAGGTAAGCCGATAAAACATCCCTATTTACTATACAAAGTTCTCGTGTCGTGGTGTTAGCAATCTCCACCTAAACGGCTGAAAAATCTTGCCTGTCCTTTTGGGAGTACCTATATTAACAAAAAAATATTGCCTAAAAAAAATTAAACATGAAAATAATTTAAAATTCTTAAAATCTTGCTCAAAAAATATTTACTTTTTCTGTTTTTAGTATTTGTTGTTATATCGGCAACAGAAATACCTACATCTGTGATATTTTTAACTTTCTAGCTATCATGGTTCATGAGATACAGCCTGGTGGCAGATGGACGGACTGACAGCGAAGTCTTAGTAATCTTAGTTGGTCCCGTTTTTACCTATTAGGTCGAGCATGATTTGACATTAGATATCTGACAGTTTTTTTATAGGATACCCTCTACTGAGTTCTGATTGCCTGGTACTTATAGACCAAATTACTATCAAACAATTTACACGGTAACCGAAAGAGAGCAGCTAAGGAAAAAGAGAGATGGCGTTATAAATGTGATTTTCTACTGACTTCTGATTGCCTAGTACTTACAGACCAAATTACTATCAAACAATTTACACGGTAACGGAAAGAGAGCAATTGAAGAAAGAGATAGATAGCGTTTTAAATGTGATTTATACCTTCTACTGACTTCTGATTGCCTAGTACTTACAGACCAATTACTAAACAATTTACATTAAAGGAAAGAGAAAAATTGAAGAAAGAGAGAGATAACGTTATAGGTGTGATTTTATACCTTCCGCTAACTTCTGATTGTCTAGTACTTTTTACAGACCAACGACTATTTTATGGAGCAAATGGTTGACTTAGCTAATATATACTACAGGCGAGTAGTGTAGAAGGGAAAAAATCCCTACCGGTACGGTGCACTACCGGTAGTGCGGTGGGTAATGAATGGTATTTTTTGTGTAACTAGATTCGTTAGGTCTGAGCATCGAACATCTATTTTTATTTATTTTTCCTTTATATTTTTTTGTAAGTGGCAAAACAATGTTTCCCGGGAAAGTTAGTCAATAGATAAAACACGACAGAGATTCCGTTCTACTGATTATTTTAGCAAATTGTAGCAGTACCTAACAAGATAGGTTTATGATGGTATAATATACCTACCTGAATCCGTGAAGGTAAATAAATAAATATTACAGGACATTCCACACATCGCCATCTAGCCCCAATCTAAGTAAAGACTTGTGTTATGGGTGCTAAACAACGGATATACTACTCATATACTTTTCTTTTGTAAGGTAGGTATAGGTACTTATAATACATAGATACAACCACACCACAGACAAATATCTAAGCATAAATACTTACTTAGGCGGGAATCGAACCCGCAACCCTGTTTGGCAGTCCGGCATGGTAACCATTGTGCCAATTGGCGGTAAGCCGACAGGAATCGGGACCTGCTGCATCCATTTACAAACGATATATTTTTATTACATCGTCGACAGAGAGGTAAAATTAGGGGCAACAATGTAAATCTTTATATATATAACTAGCGACCCGCTCCGGCTTCGCACGGCTATATTATGCATGTATTATACATATAAACCTTCCTCTTGAATCACTCTATCTACTTAAAAAAACCGCATTAAAATCCGGTGCGTAGTTTTAAAGATCTAAGCATACAAAGGGACATAGGGACGGCGAAAAGTGACTTTATTTTTTACTATGTATAGTGATAGTGATGATTCTACTGTACATGTGTATGTCACTGAACGGCTCCTCTTAAACGGCTAGACCGATTTGTATTATGTAAATTATGAAATACAGTAGAGCCTCGACAATCCTAACTACCAAAAAAAAAATAACCCCTGTTCGGACTCACGGAGCGTTTGGATTATAATACCTATGTTAAAAAATGCAAGTATGTACTTATATTTTGACAGAACATATTTATTGAGGTTATTTTAACAACAGAATACGTTTTTAAACAACAGAACTACATATTTAAACAACAGCTACATATTTAAACAACAGAATACGTTACTTATTCATAAAGTCATCAATTTTAGTTTGGCGGGTTCTATTTATTACCAAAAAAAGACTTTATCCCTCAAATTACGCAGCATCATCTTTTCGGATAAGGACAAGTCATTTTCATCAGCCCAATCCAAACCAAGTCAGCAGTTCGGATTACAGCGGCCTTCGGATAAGCCTGAGTACGGATTATCGAGGCTCTACTGTACTGTGATGCATGCATGCACTAATAGAAACAACAAATTGATATAAATATCGTATTTATTCCATTTCTATTAGAATGTATCTTGCATTTAATGAACAAAAATATAAACATAGACAATAAAATATGAATGCAATTAATATACTTAAGACAATTTGAACAAAATAAGTATTATCAATACCTAGTTAGAAAAATATGTTGAATTGAAATATTAAGTAAGTATAGCTTAACAGAAGAATCGTGCTAAGAAATGGTGAAAAATAAATACATTATACCTAAGATTCCAAGTAAATTCAAATAAAATACTGATATCATACAATATAAAATATACTTCGCTTTTATATTTAACAATTTACACTTCTGATATTGATTTAGTTATACAAAAATTAATAAAAACTTTAAATAGGTTTGTGTTCGTTATAAATATACATATAATACAAATATTTTCTTAGATCTTGGTTACCTGCATTTCTCATTCGTATTTTCTGTGATATTAAAGGTAGTCTGTAAGATAAATGTGACATTATTCAATAAATCGATCGTGACTCCGGGGTTGTCACTAAACACGTCATAAAACTAAAAAAATGGTTCTGAATAACTTATAAAAGACATAAGTCAAACCATAAGTAACACTAAATACCTACGAATCATTATTAAAAAAATGTTAATTTGCTCGTAGCACAACATACTTTCCCTGACTCATAGATCACAGACCAAATGTAAAATCTGTTTAGATTTCCAATGTTAGAGTTGGTGTGTCCCCTGCGCCGCGGCCGCCTTAACTACCGCCAACCGTCTCGTTGTCGCCGCTCAATACCTTCTGTTGACTTAGAAGCATATATATAATAGCATCTATAACTAACTTCTGAGGAGGAAGTGGCGATGTAATGAAATGCAATGAGTGTTACTGTTCCAAAGGCTTGAGTTCTTTGATTTGCTTTATAAGATAAGCTTTTTCATCATTGAACTGTTCATCCTCAGAACGATCTGTGTGGAACCTAGTAAGGAAATCTACCAGCTTATCCTGATTTCTTAGCAGAATGTCCAATATTGGTTTTGGTTTATTTGGATTGGCTACAAATACCTGAAATCAAAAAAAAAACCGATATTTATGTAAACATGCAACACTGAATACTCAATTGAATACTATAGAGTACTAAAAATCACTGTGCCGTCACTGTGTCGTCACTGAGCTGTGCGGATAGGCTTTCACGGCACGGTATGGTACGGAACTGTCGTCACTGTACCGTCACTGTGTCGTCTCTGAGCTGTGCGGATAGGCCTTTAGTGTTTAATTTTCTTAAACAATGGACTGTATAAAGTTAAAGTTACCTTAAAAACATGGAAAGCCTCAAACTGTATGTTGCGCGATTTCTCTTTCAGCATATTCATCATAAGTTTCAAATTCTCAGGGTTGGTGATGTAGCGAGTCATTATGGAGAAGTTGTGACGGTCCAGCAACAATTCTCCGAGGAGTTTAAGGCTTTGTCGTCGGGTTACATAGTTCTCAGAATTCAATAGTCTTTGATAATGACTGAAAACCTTATCATAGTTTGCTTCTAAAAACTCTGCACTCAACATTTTGTGTCTTGTTAGCAATTCCTGTAACAACATCAGTGTTTTGATCAATAGATATATATAGATAGATAAACACTTTATTTGTTCAACACACAAAACATTGAAAAATATCAAAGAGGATTAAATTGTTTATTTTTTATAAAATTATTAAATTGTACGGCGACCTTATCGCTTAAAGCGATTTCTTCCAGGCAACCTTAGGATGAAAATCAATCTTAGTTTGCAGATAATTTTCATGATTTTTAACAGCCAGAGATTACTCAGATTCATAATTATAGCTTACCTTAAATGTAGAAAAGGCATCTGAGGCAATATCGAAAGTGGAAACTTCTACATAACGGAAGAAATTATAAAAGTCATCTGAATACAACATTATCTTAGCCAAAGCCTCGTATCTGGCGCACTCCCTTAGCATAGTGCCACAGTTGGATGCTATTTCTTGATGTTCATAACTGAAAATTATATCAACAAACATTCAATCAAAAACTTAAGGACTTACAGTATTTTTAAAGTCTACCACAACAAGAATTAATAAGGAATAAGTCAAATAAATTACCCAGACATCAAAGTGAACAGGATCTCCGGCTTAGTACAAATGTACTCGACAGTAGGTGACCGAGTACCAATCTGACGTCTAAGCACATTATTGAACACCTGTGCAACATCTTTCTTGCCCTCAAAGTCGATACGGTTTAAATTCTGAAACATCATTATTACATAGTATAAAACAAAGTCACTTTCCGCTGTCTGTCCCTATGTATGCTTACGATCTTTAAAACTTTGCAACGGACTTTGATGCAGTTTTTTTTTAAAGATAAAGTTATTCAAGAGGAAGGTTTATATGTATAATACATGCATATTATAGCAGTGCGAAGCCGGGGTGGATCGCTAGTTTTGGTATAAATAGGTGAAAATTGTTATGTCAAATGTAACATAGAGGTGAGAAATTCTAAACAAACTATAGTAAATCTACTTACTAAAAGTAGTTAAGTGCTAAGTATGTCATTCTGAAGGGCACTTAAATACATTCATACTTAGTCATAAAATGTATATTTTCTATAATCTATAATGTAAACTAGCAGCGTTCCGCGGTTTCACCGGCGTAACTCCCGATCCCGTAGGAATATCGAAATATAAAATAGCCTATAGCCTTCCTCGATAAGTGAACTATCCAACACGAAAATAATTTTTCAATTCGAAACAGTAGTTCCTGAGATTAGCGCGTTCAAACAAACAAACTCTTCAGCTTTAGATTATTGGTATAGATATAGCCAACTTCAGCACCATCTCAATCCAATGGACAGATCAGCTTAAAATTTAAGTATCTGTGGAGAAAGTATTTTGTGTAATACAACTCCTACGGGGAAGAAGTCACGGGTAAAAACTAGTTTATGTTTACCTTTTCTTTACTTGTAACTTTATAATACTGATTTTTATGAGACATCATAGAAAGTAGCATAGAAAATGTAGATTCAATCTGGTCTAAGTTCAATGTACATTTATTTATTGTTTGTAAGTATAATCTGAGTAAATATATGAACAAAACAACATAGTGTAGAACATTTCAATTTATCTTGGTAAATAGTGTTAGTCAAATAATCTCGTAGTTATTTACAGAACTGGTCAAACGAAGGATTGTAAGGTCGGTACATACCTGTATCAAAAGCAACAATAGGTTGGTATTGTATAATTCCTGAGCTAGCTGTGCAACAATGATGTCAGTCTGTGGTTCAGCATCCGATGTGCCATACAGCATGTTCTTTATCAACACCTGTCAAGAATAATAACACCTCTTATTCAAGTGGTCCGATATACATACGAGTTTAATATATTGAAAGATTGCTTACCAAATTTTTGCTGACATCCTCCTGTGCCTTCTCGGCCTTCTTATCACCTCGTTCAAGAGCGGTAACAGCATCTTTTAGTGATCTCACAAGCTCCGCGGGGCTCTTCTGAGATTTACCAAAAAGAGGCATAGTATCGATAATCTGAACAGGTGACCTAGACAACGTTGTCTACATAAGACTGTACCTGAAATAAACGAGCAAACTTATAACATCAGAATCTTAGAATGCTTCATTCGATTTGCACAGTGAATTCATGAGAATGCAAGAGAAACGAAACGTGACTAATTAAAAATTCTTTGCCAACCTGGCGATAAGGCACTGAATTATAAATAAATGAATCTATTGTTGATTTATCCGCAAGATTTAGGCAATTAAAACTCACTTTATGAACAAATTACAATTTTCCCTAACTAGACGGATCACACGAAACGAACAGCTGTGATGTCAATAGAAAATTGATATTGCCATTACCAAAAATGAACTGTCAATTTCTGCTATTGGCCGCCCATAACCCAAAACCCACAAAATGATCGACGCAATATGTATAGCGAGCTTTTTATTGACATTTATTAAAACTTCAATGTCAGTTTGACACCGTCTATTGAGATTTTTTTTGTAGATACATGCAATTCAACGTGTCGTTCAGCAAAAGAATTTCTAAGATTTTAGGTTAAAAATCAGCGTTTCGCTGTTATTCTGACTAATTTCCGACGAAATGGCTGAAGCTCAAAGTGACAAATTGTCTAAAAAGTGAGTATTTGTGTGAAATAACCATGTATCTACTTCGAACACTGAACAGTGTGCTAAGAAATGAATTGGTCATCCAACGATGTACCAGATTATCATCTTCAGTTAGCAAACGGTGCGTTTATTTCTGTGCCAGGTATTCAAAACGTAGATAAGTTAATAATTGTGTCTAAATGTTTTAGTGAGCTTAAACGACGGCTAAAAGCAGAGCAAAAAATAAAAGAAAAGGCTGAAAAAGCGGCGCAGCAACCGGCACCAGTAGCTGCCGAAAAGAAAACATCGAAAGTGGCCGAGGAAGAAATTAGTCCCAATGAGTATTATAAACTGAGAACCGCCGCTGTAGCAGCACTCAAAAATGGATCTAAAGATGATCACCCATATCCTCATAAATTCACAGTTACTATTTCATTGGAAGACTTTATTGAAAAGTATAATAATCTAGGCAATGGTGAAGTATTAGACAATGTGACTGTATCATTAGCTGGCAGGATTCACTCTATTAGAGAATCTGGGGCCAAGCTTATATTCTATGATCTGAGAGCAGAAGGAGTTAAAATTCAGGTATGTTCAGAAATAATTGAATAATTATTTAACTTCCCCATATTTTTTTCAAATACTAAGATATAATATTTTAGGTGATGGCAAATGCTAAGTTATATGAATCGGAGGAGAAATTCGCCACTGATACAGACAAGCTACGAAGAGGAGACATTATCGGTTGTGTGGGCAACCCAGGTAAAACCAAGAAAGGAGAGCTATCCATAATACCACAGAACATTAAGCTCCTTTCACCATGCCTCCACATGCTACCACACTTGCATTTTGGCCTCAAAGATAAGGAAACTAGGTTTAGGAAGAGATACCTGGATCTTATTTTAAATGACAGAGTAAGTAATTTCTTACAGACAAAATAATTTGTCATTGTCTTAAGAAATATTATTTTATTTAGAACCAGCATTGCCTCATGATTTCATTACAGATTATTTTGGTTGCTATCCCATGAATGGATAAATATAGCCATATTTTATGTTACTCTCAAAGAATTAATAGATTATCCTCAAAGGCCTTATACCTACCAAGTTTAATTAAAAACAGTTCAATAGTTTCAGAGCATAATCATTACAAAAATAATATAATAAAGAATATTTTCTTTCTCATTATAATATCTGCCGCATGACAGATGAATGATGGGCTAAAATAACAACAGAATGGTCCTCCATAGGGATACAACCACGCGGCAGACCAAGGCAACGATGGCTAGATGATTTTGACTCCTATAGGAATGATTGGTGTGCAATAGCGACGGATCGTGATCAATGGAAGAAAGGCAGAGAGAGGCCTTTGCCCTGCAGTGGGACAGTGTAGGCTCTTATTAAAATAGATTTAAATATGTTTTTAGGTCAGGCAAACATTCTACACAAGAGCTAAAATAATTTCCTACATAAGACGGTTTCTTGATAACATGGGTTTCCTCGAGATAGAGACTCCAATGATGAACATGATTGCCGGGGGAGCTACAGCAAAACCATTTGTCACTCATCACAATGAACTGAACATGGATTTGTATATGAGAATAGCACCAGAACTGTACCACAAGATGCTGGTCGTCGGTGGACTTGATAGAGTGTATGAGATCGGTAGACAGTTTAGAAATGAAGGCATTGATTTGACTCATAACCCAGAGTTCACTACATGTGAGTTCTACATGGCTTATGCAGATTACAACGATCTCATTACCATTACCGAGACCATGGTCTCAGGGATGGTTAAAAGTATTCATGGTACTTACAAGGTAAGGATAGCTGTCTTAAAATCTAATAATAATATCATTAGGAACTAAATAATAATAAGTATTGTTTTTTAAGGTGAAGTATCATCCAGATGGACCTGAAGGGGAAGAAGTTGAAATAGATTTCACTCCTCCATTTGCAAGAGTTCCCATGATTGCTACATTGGAAAAAGTTCTAAATGTCAAACTGCCTCCTCCTGACAAGTTTGACTCGACTGAAACAAATACTCTTCTTAGTCAGTTGTGTGAGAAACATGGGGTAAGTAGGAAGGCTATTTAAAATAATTTAAATAAATCAGTACCTAGTTATTAACAGTTTCTAATTTTAGGTTGAATGCCCACCACCAAGAACAACTGCACGGTTACTTGACAAACTTGTGGGAGAGTTCCTTGAGGAAAAATGTATTAATCCAACGTTCATACTTGACCATCCACAAATCATGAGCCCATTGTCCAAATATCATAGAGATATTCCAGGACTTACTGAAAGGTAAATTCAAGGGCTTTATCACAAATATCACTACATATTATAAAACAAAGTTCTTTCCCGCATATGTCTCCGTTCGCTATAAACTCAAAAACTACTGTACCGATTTGGATGCTGTTTTCACCAATGGATACAGTGGTTCTCGAGGAAGGTTTTAGTATAACAACAAAGTCGCGAGCAACAGCTAGTTTATTAAAAAACTGACAGGAAAAATTTAAAAATTATTATTTTGTAATTATGTAACACTATATTGTGATTTTTATCTCAGCCACTTTTAAACTAACAAATTATGTGTATTAGGTTCGAGTTATTTGTCATGAAAAAAGAAGTATGCAACGCTTACACTGAGTTGAACGATCCCGCGACGCAGCGCGAACGTTTCGAGCAACAAGCCAAGAACCGAGCGGCGGGAGATGATGAGACACCGCCCACGGATGAGGCTTTCTGCACGGCTCTGGAGTATGGCTTGCCGCCGACAGCTGGCTGGGGACTCGGCGTTGATCGCTTGACCATGTTCCTCACTGATGCTAACAATATAAAGGTAAAGTATGATTGTTTTCTTTCAGGAGCCTACTCATTTAGATCCTAATCTCATGGGGGGTATACATAAGCATAAAGCCATACGTCATACTCTTGTCATGAATTCTGGATTCTCTCATTAATTATTGTGATAGTCAAAGTCAAAATGTGTTACCTTGGAAAAGCAACAGATTAAGAGGAAAGGGTACTGGGTGCCTGTTTGTTTTTTTTTGTTTTAAAATCTTAATTTCTATGATAATTAGAAAATGAAAAAAAAACTAAGACGTAGGGGCATAGTCATGGCAGTTATAAGTTTTATGCAACAAAAATATTTGTGCTAGTGTCATTATCCAGGGAGGAAACAGTCTACTACGTTTGTATGGAGAGAGCGCCGGTACCCTTTCACCTTAATTATTTCGAAAGTGTGCAAGAAATTGTTAAGTTGCAAAAAATGTAGTTAAAATTGCACTGAAATGTCAAGGTTACTGTAAATAGATTACACTTGAAATGCATGAATGATATACACGTGTCATTGAATCAAGTTTATCATATTATGCATATTTATTTATCTTGGGTAACAATAAGTAAGTTTTCATTAGGTTCTTTCTTTAGCTGTGTAGTAAGTAGGTAAGTACATATTAAAATTGTAGGTATAACTTGCCTACTAAAGCCAACAATATAGGACATTATACTAAAGCTTTGAATTTTCTTTTTTCGATAAAATAAATAAGTTTTTATTAGGTTTTATCTTTATGCTGTGGCATAAGGCGAGTAGGTAGGTACCTATTAAAATTGTAGGTATAACTTGCCTACTACTAATACAACAACATAGGACAGACACTAAAGCTTTAAATTTTCTTTTTCGACAGGAGGTTCTATTATTCCCAGCCATGAAACCAGATGATCCCAACAAGCACAATGCTGAAGATGAAAACACACCAACAGATTCTCAAGTACAAAATGGTGCTTAATTTTCATATCCCCAATAACCAATACCAGAGTGTTATTATTACTAACAGTTATTAAGTCATTGTTTCAAATACATAAATTAGTCTTACATATGATTTTCAATGTTTAGTTATACCACATGTTATACTAAGTTTTCAATTAATAAATTATTATGAACCAATTTTTCCATCATTTTTTCTGCTAGATTATGGTAGGGTGAAGTTAGAATTGATAAAAACATATACTTAAGTTTTTTGTTATTAAATACTTTATTTTTGCTAAGTTAGCTCATGGTAAGTATAAAAATCAATTTATAAAGTGTTATGTCTAAATGTAAATGATTTACTTATATAAATAGCATGGAAACCTGACTCAGAGAAAGCATTCAAATCTGAACAGAACTGTAGGCAAACAGAAATGTACTCTCTAACTAAAGGCTGTAGCTATAGTGCATTGAAAACCAAAGGGTTTAAGTTGACAAGATTTTGGTACAAAAGTATGGAATAGGTACTTATTTGTTTATCAACCATAGCTTTTATTATCTTTCTGTTTATCAGAGATATGTTTTAATGTCATATTTTGGTGTTCTTTGTTACAATTCAAAATTATTGATAGATGTTATACTTTTATAAAAACAGTATCTTTCTCTAGCCTTATTTTTCAAGATTACTATTGTATCTTACTAATCTTCAGCATCATTTTCTATAGGGATTGTTAAAGTTGAATTATAATGTTCACCTAAACTGTACATATGCCTATGGTAAGTTATATTTAAAGGAGGTCCATCAAACTCTGCCCCTTGCTTAATGCAATCGGGTCCTGTAGCCTGAATGACATTTATGGGACATCGAAGTAAATTAGATAAAGCTCTTATTTCCAGTTGTCCACCCCAAACTTTAGTATTTCTAATCTTATTACAGTATTCTTCAAATTGTTCATCCGTAAGCATTTCTAAGGTCTCAGGGTCGCTCATAAATGGCATAAAGTCATCTTTGTTGCTTTGAATGTAAGATGATACTTTACTTCTAAGATCAGGTACGGAGACTTCTTGCTGTCTAGATAATTGCAGCTGGTGTGATACAGCCTTGTACAAGCAGTCCCCATCAGAAGGAACTGGGAAAATCTGTAAATTACTTTGCTTTAGTTTTGTCTTAATGGCCTGTGTTTCAGTGTTCCTTGGACCGTGAATGTTTTCCTTCTCTTGAAGCTTGATTTGTACTTCTCGTTCTTTATCTTGTTGCGTTTTCTTTTCTCTTCTCTTCTGAGCTTTGGAAACCTTAAGTTTGGCCATATTATTTTCAAGTTCAGTTTCTACCAAAACAGGTTCGGCTATTATTTCATTACCACTATGAATATGCTCGAAATCTAAAATTTCTTGCTTGTGTCTCATTTCTAATTCATTTTCCAATCGTGCTATTTCTGAAACAAGTTCTTTTTTCTTGGTTTTATCGTTTTTTGCTGTTTTCTTCAGAGCTTGAATTTTTGCTTGAAGTTCTTTCTTTTCCTTTCTATGTCTATTTTCAATTGTACCTACTTCATCCAATTCTTCCATTTTATAAAAATCTAATAATTTTTCTGTTTTATTTTAGAATTTTTAGGTTATTTTATTGTTTTTTTTTCATTCTATTTTGGAGCAGGTAGATATTTTTTATTGATCGTCACACCTTGTTTTTTGTTTGAATGGCCAAATGATGATGATGGCCGATTTTGGCCACAGTGGAAGCGATGATGTCGGAGCGTGAATAGAAAGCATTTCGCACGGATTTTTTTGTTCTCGGGAATATTTTGACACTGACAACGTCAAACATTTTTGACATATCTAAAAAACCAAGACGCCCGAGTTAATTTTTCCTGATTTTTCCATTTTCACAGAAAATAATTTTATATTTAGCCGAATATTAGATCCGTTAATTGGCAGCCTAAATACTGCATACAGAACATCATCAATAATGAATCCTTGCTCAATTCCAGCTCCACAACAGGATTCCGAAGGTGACGGGAGATGGAACAGTATTGTAAGTTTTCGCATATTTTCTACCTACATATTTAATTTATTCATTATTTTATAGCCTACCTAGTTACTAACCTTACTCTTAAACATTCATTTTGTTGCGCTTTTTCGGGCTATATCACATCTGAAGTTAGAAAAATAGAACAATATTGATTTTTAATAGTTACCTAGTAGGCACTAGTTACCTGTGCTTAATTTGCATTTATTTCAGCATAACAGGTTTCTCTCGGACGGAAAGGGGAAAGAAGGAGATGTGATATTTATAGGCGACTCAATTCTGCAAGCCTTGGAACATACAGAAGTGTGGAACCAATGGTTTGCCCCTTTACATTGCCTTAACTTTAGTATTCATAATGATCAAACCCAAAATGTTTTGTGGCGCATTAAAAATGGAGAGCTCGATCATGTAGATCCAAAGGTAAGCAGGTGAATAATCCAAAATCACTACCTAGTATAAAACAAAGTCGCTTTCTCTGTCCCTATATCCCTATGTATGCTTAAATCTTTAAAACTACGCAACAGTTTTTGATGCAGGTTTTTTTAATAGATAGAGTGATTCAAGAGGAAGGTTTATGTGTATAATACATGCATAATATACCCGTGCGAAGCCGGGTCGGGTCGCTAGTAATAATAAAATTATAAATGTGAAAGATCCATGCACAATATTAAAGTTTCAAAAAGGTAGTCTGCAGTGTGAAGAAATACATAGGCTACTATTGAATCATGCAAGTTGATAAATTTTAAAGCCATTATAATGTGAAGTATAAATATAATTGTGTACTTACTTGTTGTTACAGGTAATTGTAGTGCATGTTGGCACAAATAATGTTGATCACAGTGCAGAGCAGATCTGTGAAGGAATTTTAGAAATCGTAAGAGTTATCAAGGATAAACACCCAAGTGCTTACATAGTCTTACCTGTGAGTTAATTGTTTTTTCAACTTAAACACATGAAAAATTATTTTATTTTCTAGATGTAATGCTTTTACTTTCAGAGTTTACTACCTCGAGGCCAACATCCGAATGGATTAAGAGAAAAGAACTCGAAAATTAATCAATTGTTGAAGGAGAGAGTAGCGAGCATGAATAAAGTGGAAATGGTGTTCATAGATAAAGGTTTCATTCAAAACGATGGTACAATCAGCCATCATGACATGCATGACTATCTCATACCAACCAATGCAGCATGTAGAAAAGCATTTGAACCAATTTACGATCTACTGCAACAAATAATAACTGAAGGTGAACCAGAAAAAGACTTGACTCCCTCAGAGTGAAACATTCCTTTTACATTTTGTATTGCAGCTTTATTATCATGCAGCGAGCTCATTGTGATGGATACCATAGTACTTAAATTAGCTTTTTTATTATAGATTATAAGTATCTGATATTATCTTTGTGAACTTTTACATTCCATTAGTGTTTATCATACTAGCAATTGGCTGTGCCTCTTAATGAATTTGTTTACTTTGATATATTATGAGATTTTGTTTTTATATGCAGTTAAATTATTAAGATATTCTTTGCAGCTACAAACATTTAGGTTTCATTATTTTTGCATCTGGAGACTTTAAAAATGCTCATTTAAATGGATGCCTGTAAAGTGTGAGTTGTTAACTATGATTTAATTTGTTATTAATTATGTTTTATAAGTATAAACAGAAATCACATTACACTCATTGCAACATTATGATAAATTCACATAACAATATTAGATTTAACCAAAGACCTTCTAAGATTGTATTACCAAAGCTTCAAGATAAATTGCTATACTATTTTTGATATGACCAATGATTTTTGAAGTGTTATTTTATTATCACTTATAAGTACACTTTGAATTGACTTAATGATTTATTGTTATCAACACAGAAGGTACATAGCTTAATCATAAATTAGTATGTATGGAACTTAGGCAAATAGGAGCCAAAAGCAAAATGAGTTTCGCCTAAAAGTAGAATTGATGCATAGAAAATTGTTAAATGTTTTTGTGTGTACCCTTTGTAGGTGAAATCTATCCCTAGATTTTTATTTAATTTTAAATTCTTCGACGTTTCTAAGCTTATCCTTATTTAAAAAAATACTGCATTTGTGTTTTTTTACCTAAGTTTGGAAAGGAGTAGAAATGACAATAATTTTTGTTTTTAATTATTTCAAAATGTAGGATAAGAACTCGCCTACAAACGATGCGCCTACAACAGTTTTTCAAAGAATGATTAAGATATTCAGTGATCAGCGGCAAGCATTTTGAGTTTGGCCCCTATTTGCACCTGATACATTTGCGCGTAGTGTATGTTAGTGGCTAAGGTACTTACTCGAGTTGCCAAAATGTTTGCTTGAATCTCATTGTCATAAACTATTTATTTGCATGAATAAGCTTGAGAGTAAACAGTGCAATTATTATTTATAATAATAATGGTTTTATTTCCTAATGAGTCATTAGAAACAAATAGATATTAGAACTTTTAGAATTTTAAAGAAAACGGAACATTAGCTAAAGATTTTTTTAATAATAATAAACGACATAACGACTAGTTCTACAGTAACACATAGTACCTATTTAATTAATGAGCTATCATTTTTTTAGAGCATATTCTGAGTTAATATTTATTTCTAAACCTATTATAGTATAGAGTGAAAGGCAGCGTTGCATTTCCCCTATGCAATGACTTATCAAATATATTGAAATTACATTTCTGTAGTTTTGTTAGATATGCATTTACTGCAACCGCTGGTAGGAATATTTGGTTTGTTTCCATAGGAACTTTGATTTTTCTAGCCTGAAAAATAAATACAGGAAAAAGTATTACTAATTAGACCTCTTTAGCTGCGTCCTTTTTGCGTAAGGATGGAGAAGGCTTGCTCAACACCCTCTCAGCTTAGTAGACCATGTCCAGAGGAAAGGGCTTGTTCATTCATCTGGAGCCAACTAAGCTGCGGGTTTCATCACAATGTTTTCGTTTACCTTAAGACCAATGGATATAAATCCATTGGTGTTTGGCCGGCCAGGATTTCACCATTAGGCCAACACATTATTTAGGAATATTAAATAATTAGTTTAGGTGCATACATACACCATTAAATATAATATAACTAAGTAGCTGCACTCCGCGGTTTCAGCCGCATAAGTCGCGATTCCGTGAGAATATCAAAATAAAAAGTAGCATAAAGCCTTCCTCGATTCCTTGAAGACCCCCAGTTGGCACAATTGTCACCATGCCAGACTGCCAAACACAGGGTTACGGGTTCGATTCCCGCCTCAGACATGTATTTATACTTAGATATTTGTCTGTGGTCTGGTTGTTTCTATGTATTATAAGTATATATTTACAAAAGAAAAGTATATAAGTAGTAATATCCGTTGTCTAGCACGCATAACACAAGTCTAGTTACTTAGTTTGGGGCTAGATGGCGATGTGTGGAATGTCCTGCAATATATAACACAAAATATTTTTTCAGTTCCAACCAGTAGTTCCTGAGATTAGCGCGTTCAAACAAACAAACTCTTCAGCTTTATAATATTAGTATAGATTATAAAGTAGGTATCCACCATAACATAAATCATCATTACCTTTTCCAAATGGCTGTTAGCTCTGGTAGCAATCTCAAACACTGCTTCTCTCATGCCATAGCTATCAGTTCCTCTCAACACATCCTCCTGACTAAGCTTGTGTTGCATTAGAGTCTCCATTGGAAACAGTATCATCTTATGTTGATTTGACACATAGATTGACCTGTAATTTAAGACAGAAACATTGATTGGATGGCAGTATGTTCCACTACAGAGTATGGGGTAGGGCTTGAATATCGGTCCATTTTTCAATTCCGGAATTGAGTTTCAATATTGATCTATCCTGTTCCGGAATTCAGGAATTCGATGCTTTCTTTAAACATAATAGGTAGTATACAAAATGCATAATATTTATTGAATAACTGATGTTATCGAAATGAAGGGGTATTTTAGGTAGGAATAATAAAGCCATTAAAATAACTGTTCAGAACCATAATTATTATAATTAAAAATTGTGAAATTTCAAAAAAGTCAGTGCGTTCAAGCTGTTGTCTGTTATAGAACTTCAAAAACGATTACAAATGTAAGAAACTGGTGAAAGTCGCGTTCAGCCTCGACACTAGTAGGCGGTATTGTTTTTAAATACTTGAAGCATTGTCCTCTGTCTTAGAAAACTGCCTTTTCGACTCTTAACAAACAATATCGAAATTCCGGTTTTGCTCTCACCAATTCCTGTATTACAAGCGATACTGAAATAAGTCGGAATTCCGGAATTTTGTTAAAACCGGAATTCCGGAGCTCAAGCCCTAGTATGGGGCACTTTCCAGAGGGAAAGGTTGGGCAGTATAACACGCTATGGGTTCTTTCTTCAGATCGGCACATGCCCTTGTCATGGCAGCATATTAGTTTCACTGTAAGAGCATATATAATAATTTACCTAAGTATGTTGGCTATTCCTTGTGCTTTCCCTAGATGTGAAGCTACATGATCTGCATGTACATTGGTGACTCTTGCCACTCCGAGCAACAAGTAATATATTGCAGAGACCGAATCTTCTGCATATCTCTCAACATCTTCTAAACTTCGGAAATATTTAGTCTTTAATAAACCACTTCTGGATGTAATCAATCTTTCTAAATGTTTACGATGGAGAGAATAACAACAGCAGATCTGAAATCAGGACATTAGGTTGCCAGATAAATATGGTAATAATTTATGTAAGTTAAGAACACGTAGATAGGTATGTCTACCTTAAATAATTCCTGAGCAATAGGATTAGCAGGAATATTCTGTAATATTTGTTCCTTTTTAAAAATACTTTTTATAATGTCCTGCCAGAATTGTAGCCTGAAGGCAGCAGTCTGAACGTCCGACGTCTGGTCCTGGATACGAGCTACCTCTACGTTATAAGCCCTCAAGACGATCGCCGGGGACCGAATTGACTTAGTCAACAAAAGCGTTGCCAAATAATTTTCATAGTCATGCTGTCTATCTGTAAAATTAAACACAAAGTACCAGAAGACGTCAGAAGGGAAAGCTCTAGATAACATTATTGGTTGTCGAATTTATACCGAAGAAAATAAGCCACTATTTGTGCCACTACAAAATCGATAATTTTCTTTACCTACCTTACAATATTTGCGCAATACGTAACAGCATCCGGACTGGAGGTAGCTTGTTTTACGTCTGTTGCAGTACTCATATGCTTTAAGTCCTTATAATGTTTTGCGAAGAAATTAATAGAATTAATTCGTCTCATTTTTGCGGAGCGAAAAATTATAATTTTCGCCATTCACTCACAAACAAAATCAATCAGAGATCAATCAGCTGTTTTTGACATTGATAGCAGACAAATATTTGACAGATTTTCTTTTTTTATCCTCGAAAGGGTAAAGGGTAAAGTGCGAACATAGCACAAGGTATTTGGTACATACAAGGAATATAATTTAGTCTTGGGTATGCCAGATCTAAGCAATCGGTATACAGAAATATTTTCATGAATATTGTATGTACCCCCATTAAATTGACACAAAGTACCTATCGATAAACATAGGTAGTCCGTTAGTAGCTTTTGTATCTATAATTACGTAGGTATCTATTTTGTGGATGGATATAATCCATTTATTAATTTCTATAAACGCGATTGGTGAAGCCGTACCGTATTTCACTCAACGCTCACCTCGGGCGTCGGTCGTCAGAAACCATATAAACCGTGTTGCCGTCTAGTAGGTACACATGCAGAGCACAATATTGATCAAACAAGCGACGCAAGAGAGGTCTAGTGGGGCGAGACGCTTGGTGGTTCATATGTTTGTTCGACGATAACTTGAGTACGCGTTGCTGTTGGATGTTCTTGATAAGTAGTAGAGGATTTACTCATGTGGTAGAGGTAGAGGTCCTTAGACTTTTTGAATTCGAAGTTCAAACACGAGTGGGATTGGTGGGAGGCTACGGAGGGGGATACAAGTAGAATGTAGCAGGCAAACTTATAAATGGATATATAATATCAGTTCGGGGCAAACTACTAATATAATGTTACCTAGTGTTTTAAATTAATCGTATCTACTGAAACTTAACATTTGTGACGTCACTGGCCGAGTTAAGGGACATAGGGTAGGGGGGTTGTTTACCCTGTTACACTTTAAGTTAAGTTAAACTGAGTTTAAAAGCAGTTTATCCAACATTCAATTGTTCAGACACGCATTTCCATAAATTATCGAATCAATAGCGCTTATGAATAGATAAACCGTCGACAAAATGACCTCAGAAACCAAGCATAGGTACATACCCGACCGCAACGAAACAATGTTTAGTCTAACACAGAACAGAAACGAAGCATGACTTTAGGACAAAATAATAAAATGAATATCCACGCACGATAATAAATAACAAAATACAAATTGATTTCATTGATTGTTTTACCTATTCTTTAAGAAGTAGGTACGTACCTACCTACACCAATTTTCAGGCAGTTTACCTACATTATAAACTTATATAATTATACTTAGAACACGATTAAGGCTCTGCGCAAACGGGCCACCAACCACAGCCACGGGTGGTCAGCAGAGCTTAACTCCCATCAGAGAGAGAGTCACGACTAGCGACAAGCATGCGACAAGACAACGAAATCACAGAGCAGAGAGCGACTGTTAAGTAGCTCATTTTACCGAAAAAAATATACAAAAACGTCATGGAGTGAGAAGTGACGTCACCTTACGTCATCAACTGTTTTCATTATTAGGGAATATCTACTCGTGTCATAGAAAATAAGATTAAACCTCCGAACACTACTTAATAGAGCTAGAATATAAGTACCTACTACGAACTATTTATTTGTACCTATGTTATTTATCTCTGTTTTTTATCCAGAATGAAGGGGTATTCCCACTATCCCCCAAATGCACTCCCCCATAATGGGGGATAGTGGGAATCTTCGTGGCATTAGCCCCCAAATTGATAATCTAGCCAATTTGGGGGATAATGGGAATTGAAAGTTGAATTATCCCCCAAAGTATTGTAACGAAACGGAAGGTTCCGTTACAAGTTTTAAAAGAAATTTAGAAAGAGCTAAAAAAAAGAAAGAAGTCTTAAGAAGTAAAAGAAGAAGGTCAGTCCGTCAATTCAGCCCTACCTGTTAGACCTAACGGCTCAGTACCCTCAACAATAAAATACAAGAAACAGATTAACAATTATAATAAAAAAAGATAAATTACTTAATTAAAATAGAATTTAGGAATGAAGATCAATATTGAGATTGGGAATGACGAGCTGAAGTGAAGGTTCTGGGTGGTATTAAGTCACAACCACGAAGGCTCAAGGTGAGTTCTGGGGTGGTGATGAGTCCCGGAGACCTCTGACAGGGCAGCAGCACAACCTCGAAGACGGTGGGCACGAAGTGGGCGGTTGAGTGTGTATTCGCCTAAAAAACTCACACCCACGTGGTTAGTTTCTACGATAAAGTGGGACCACCGACACTTAGGTGGTCTCAGAATGGTCGTGCTAGGATGACGCACACCCCGTTCAGGTGGTCCTAGAGTGGTCGTACTACAATGACGCACACCACTTAGAACGAACCACGTAGAGAAGGGAACAACGGTCCCTACCCATAATTAGAAACTGGGTCAGGGATTTGGGTGCTACTAAGTAGGTAGGTACTTAAAAACATTTAATGGCACTATTTATCAAACAATGGTTGATGGAAAACGAAACAAATACCTATCTATCTACTAACTCTATCAATTACAATGTCCGATTTAACAAAAAACCCTCATCAATTCAGTTTTTATGACGGGCGGCGCGTGCTTTGTTCATTGATGCAGATCGCGTTGTTTCTTTAGATCATGCGACTGCAGTTTAAAATAATGATGCATCCTATACCATAAACCTCAAAAAAAACTAGATAAATTACCACAATTAATTTACAGAATTACCTTTTTAGTATGTTTTTAATGATTGGCATTATAGACATCAATCTCTGACTGACGATTGAACGACTACTACAGAAGTAAGTGCACTTTGATTAGTATAAAAATGGTATGAAATGATTTATTATCAGTTTGTCTGCAGCATCGATCAGATGTCGCGATACTCACGCAGTGCTCAGCCATGGGACGTGCGTGCTTCGTACCTCGCGAGGAACACGCACAATCCCATCAGGGAAATTATAGAAGATCTCAAACTAAAACCTAATCCGGAAAAATCGTACATTCCACTTTCTATTGGTAAGTGTTTTTAATAGCTAAAGTATTTTAAATTTTATTTATTGATACTAACCTACCTACTAACTCTATCAATTACAATGTTTAATGAAGATACCTTTTATTTCAACTGATTTATTTAAAAAATCATCATCAATTTAACGATGCAACGCGAAACGGAGTGTTGGGAGACCAGCTGCCCGGTGGACCGACGACATTGTGGCGGTCGTGGGTAGTCGGTGGATGGAGGCGGCTCAGGACCGCTGTTTGTGGCGTCGTATGGGGGAGGCCTATGTCCAGCAGTGGACGTGTATGGGCTGATATGATGATCTACCTACCTATCCTAAATTTTTTTCTGTCTACTTAGTTACTTACAATATTTTCAAAAAAACTTAAATTTGGAATTTTAAAACCCTCGATTTTTAACCCCCATAACTTTCAGACGGTTAAACCGATTTCGATCAAACATAAGTAAGGCTACTCCCGAATAATTCACCTTTCAAACAAAAGAAAATAAATCAAAATAGGTTCAGCCGTTTGGGAGCTACATACACACACACACAGACACGTCAAACTTATAACACCCGTCGTTTTCGCGTCGGAGGTTAAAAATACGATTATTAGGATTCAACTAAAATTTTTAATTATAGGAGATCCAACATTGTTCGGCAATATTAAACCTACTAACGAAATCTTGGACGCCGTCCGTGATAGCCTTAACCTGAAAGAAAGTCGCAGCTACGGGCCCCTTGTAGGCCACTACGAAGCGAGAAAAGCTGTCGCGGAGTACAGCAAGCATCAGGGAAATGTGACCGCCGATGACGTCATACTCTGCAGCGGATGCTCTCATGCCGTTGATATAGTCACCACTACTCTAGCCGAAGCAGGACAGAACATACTGGTCCCCAGACCTGGCTACTCTGTACACAAAACTTCGGGAGAAGGTTTGGGAATACTTATCAAATATTACGATTTGTTGGTAAGTAGAACCTATTTATTGATACGTAGGTACCTGCTAACATCTAGTTCGTGTCATGGTCTTTTACAAAGAAACATGTGATTGATTCTAATTATGACTACATTTGTACATACCCAATAAGGTTAATTATATCTAATGATTTTTGTTTCAGCCTAACGATAAATGGAAGGTTGATTTACAATCGTTGGAAAGTCAAATAGACAATGATACGGTGGCTATTGTCGTAAACAACCCATCAAACCCTTGTGGATCCGTTTACAGTGCAGAACATCTAAAGGAAATATTAGCAATCGCTTCCCGAAACAAAGTTCCAATAATTGCAGATGAGATTTATGAATATTTTGTGTTCGCTGACGAAGTTTTTACACCCATTTCAAGTTTGTCTAAAGACGTACCAATCCTTACGTGTAGCGGTTTGACTAAGAGGTTCTTAGTTCCGGGGTGGAGGATGGGCTGGATTATAATCCACGATCGCAATAACGTTCTGGGGAAGGAAATTCGTAAAGCTTTATGTAACATGTCCAGTAGGATCCTTGGATCTAGCGCACTTATACAGCAAGCTCTACCGAATATTTTAACTTGTTCTTCTGTTTACTTTGAAAACATGATGTTATTTATTGAAGTAAGATGTTTTTCCTTTCACTTATTTTTTACGTAGTCAAGGCAAAGATCGTTCAAATACTAATTTTCTAAATTATTGGAGTTTACCAGAGTTTACTCCTTAAGAATCGATTTTCATATATAAGGCGCCCGGTATGAGAAAAATCCGAAGGGTAAAACCTACTAACAAGTAACGAAAATCGGTCACATTTTTGGTCACGTTTTTAGAAAGTTGCGCACCTTTAGTGCGCAACTTTCTAATTTTATTTTTAATGGACGACTATTGACGGACGACAAATGTCGGACGACAAATGTCGGACGACAAATGTCGGACGACTATTTGTCAGACGACTATTGACGGACGACAAATGTCGGACGACTATTTGTCGGACGACAAATGTCGTCCGACTATTTTTTTTTTCTCATCTAAAACTCTTTTTGCGTATGGTTAGATACTCGTACTTAAGGAGTAAACTCCAGTCGTGCGTCGGAGCTGACACACACACTTTTTTTTTATAGAATCAAGCTAAACTTGCGTGTCGTCAGTTGATAAAAGCCCCAGGATTGCGTCCTATAATGCCGCAAGGATCGATGTACATGATGGTGGAGATAAAAATGTCTATGTTTCCCACATTAAAAAATGAATTACAATTTATTAAAGAAATGTTTGCGGAACAATCTGTGCTCTGCTTACCTGGACAAGTGAGTATCTTTATACTTATCTTTTAATATCTGTTATACGTCCTGTATCACGGTGCTATGGAGCCCCTTTGGAAGGCGTGCGTGGAGCCGAAGCCAACACGTAGAGGCCCTTTACAATAACAAGTATAATAGCAAACAATGGGGTGGATTCTAAACCGCCGATTATCCCTGTCTACACTATAAAGTGCAACCAAGGACAACCTCCGGTTTGGATGAAACTATTGATAATCTACAGGACAAAACTACTTGAGCTATTGTGATGGGATGGCAGTGGACTAGATACTGGGGAACTATGGATACTATGGCACCTGCCGTAACAATGTCCAATAAACACGTCAAAATGGCAGGCGGAGACTCGCCAACTCTCAGACTGGGCTACCCTAATTAGCCGAGTAAATTACAGCAAGGGGGGCAACAGGAACGTGAGTGGCTTGAAGGATGGAGAGGCCTCACTTGATTTTAAGTCATCGCTGGTAGTCCGAGCGAGCGGGCCAACTCATCACTGACGTTCGGCATCCATCCTTCGAGTATTTCTACCCTTGCGACTCCACTCTGGACGGCCGGTGAAGACAAGCCAGAGGCGGGGGACCGCTTCCTCATCAATATTCACTCCGACCAGCCAACCAAGGCAAGCCGGAGATGAGGAACGGTGACTTCCCCCTGGAGAACTCGGAACCGCGGGGTCGTTACTCCCCTCCCCTCAAGGTGCCCTGCGGGCTTATCTATTAATTATTGTTATGTACAGTCAGAAAAGGACTGAGGGTAACAGGTGCATATTTTAAAGTTCTAATTACTATAATGACGGTTCAATAATTTTTTGTTATTCTGCGTGTAATAACCAACACTTAGAAAGCTTTAGTGATTTAAAGCAGAATAATTTACAATTACTGAAGCGTTATTTAAAAGATTAAAATTTTAAAATATGCACCTGCTACCCTCAGTCCTTTTCCGACTGTACAAGGACAAAACGTTATAAACATTGTTGGAACTTTTTCGATAAAAATGTTAAATTTTAATGACAACTTTTCACAATTTAAGAATATTCAAGTATGATTTTTGTACCGTTTTATATCTAAATTTATCTGAATGTAGCTATATGTCTTTTTTTCGATTTTCAGTGCTTCAGCTACAGCGGCTTCATGCGTATAGTACTTACAGTACCAGAAGATGTGTTAAAAGAAGCGTGTGCCAGGATTATTACTTTCTGCAAAAAGCATATTTCGTACCCCAAAATTGAAGATTACTCACACGTGTCTGAGATTCACAAATTTAAAACTTTAACCGTTTGTAATGAAAAAGATTCATGAGTTTAGACTCTTTTTTATTTGTTACTTAGGCAAAGGACTAAGGTTACCAGGTGCATATTTTAAAGTTTTAATTTTGTTATGATGGTTCAATATTTTTTGATTATTCTGCGTGAAATACCTAACACTTCGAAAGCTATAATGATATCAAACAGAATAATTAACAATTACTGAACGTAATTTAAAAAACTAAAACTTTAAAATATGCACATGTTACCCTCAGTCCTTTGTTGACTGTAGGTAAGTACATTAAAATCGGATGTTTCCAGTGGTAACGATAAAATAAAATGAAAAAAATAAAAATTAAAAAATGGAAGCTAATAATAGGTTAAAAATTATTATGTACCTAATTATAAAATATTTTCGACATTAAAATATTGTGTTGCTCATGTTGTCTGTTGATTACAAGTCATGAAAAGTGATTCTACGACTGACGTCACAGGTGGCGTAGGTATGTAGCAGATAGGCATATATTTGGAAAAAAATACAAAACGTCCACGAAGTGAAATTTCAGAGATGAGCTAGTGACGTCATCAACTGTTTTAGTGCGAAAAAAATGTATTTAAGTACTTGCAATTAATTGGAACGAAGTTCTTTATCGCGGGTTGGCGAGGGCCTAGCCGAGAAAAAATGTAATGCGTTACGAAAAACCGTAACGAAATGGCTTAAAATATACATTTAAAAGTTAAAAACAAAGGTCCCTTTTACCTTTGTTCCGTTAAAAACGTGCGTTCCGCGACACGTTTTTTTTTGTTTTTGGGGGTCGCGAGTGAATAGGTAAGTTTCTATGAAAGCGTGCTATATCTTAGACCGCATCATCATCTACCATCAGGCAGGTGTGTGATAGTACCCAAACCACCCTAAACGCTATATTATTATGATGTAAAATAAAATAAGTATACTTACGCAAAAAAATAATTAGTAAAATAACATTTTCTCAAACATGCATGGAAATATTGTCATTATTTTCTAAAAAAGAACACTCAAAGTATCGAGAAAATCAATACCATTGCCTTGAAACTGGCAAATCCATAAATCCGGAGCCAATAGTAGCACACCAATAGTTCGGCCACAGAGCTGGCTGGACAAAGAAAAAAAACCCATTGCAGGAGCGTTTTTTGAATTTGGAACATACCTTAACGCTCCAGCAATGTTGTATGAAACAGCGTTCTGGGAATATTATTTCTTTGATTGGATCTCTTTTATCAATCTTGGCATACCAAAGTAGTCTCTTTGCTTAGTACAAATTGCGTACCGGAAGGCAAACGCACTTATGGCTATACAGCCGTATAGCCATAAGTGCATTTGCCTTCCGGTACAGATGATAAATAAAAATGGTCGACACTGGCAGGGTTATATACAGGATGATATAACCCTGCCTGATTGCAAAAGAAAAATAATGAAGGTGTAGTATCACAATGTAACACGCTTACTATTTACAATATTCTTAATCTTTTTAAAATTTTATTTTCTATTTTTTTAGTTGGATTTTTTTAAAGCGTGTTTTTTTTAGTTTTTTTTTAACTTATTATTTACATTGGGCCTTCGGGGCTATATCCTAAACTATAAGAGATAGTTAGAGATAGTCAACACTATTGATTGGTAAAAAAATATAGGTATACCTACCCTGATATTTTTTTGCAAAATCATCAGGGTTTTTCAAAAATCTAATGATGCAGTTTTAATTTTTGTCAAAATCGGGCACGCAACTCCTTTCAGCATTTTTCGCTATCTCTTAAAGTTTAGGATATAGCCCTGAATGCCCATGTAAAAAAAGTATTAAGGGTTACTACAAGGGCCATCTTACATGTTTTCGCGGAACTGTCTTTTCTACCACTTTTGCAGTAAATTTTTGATTTGGGTTTGTTTATACTTTTAGCTTCGTATACCTACCTACTTTTCGGTAACTAGCAAACAGATTTTGACACGATCTTTACGAATGTGTTCGAATACTTAGTCCTTGGCGTATTTGGTTTAATAATATTTATGTTTCATAAAAAAATATTATTAAAAAAAATATATATATGAAAACGACATGTCAAAAGAGACATTAAAGAGGTAGCGCATCTTGCATATTTTGGCGGATTTTCTCAGCTTGTGCCACAATGATTTTTACTCTTTTCTGTGTCATCCTTCGGTGCCATCACGCAAAAAATCTATAGATTTCACGCTGCATGCGAACAAGTGATTTCGTCTCGATTATTATTTGAAAAGAAACCATTGAAAATGAATTACAGTATCCATAATAATTATCGAGACCATTGAAAATGAAGTTTTAATTAAACTAATTATCCGTTCGTTATTTGTTAAAGCCTAACGTTTCGAGAACTTTGCAGTTCCTATGGTCACAGGCAGACTGAGATGATAATTATATTAATCTTCCAAAAATATATGGAATACTGTTAAACTACCGTCTTAGTAAAAAATCTACAAGTCGCACACTATGCTCAAATCTATCAAAGGCATTGAAAATGTAACTTAGTAATAAGAACAATATTTTATTTCCCTACATATTCTTTTGAGTAAAGCACTCTAAAAAATACCTATGCATCGGCAGAAATGGCAACTGCGTATTATTAGTGAAATCCTCGCCTACGCGGCTCGGCCTATCATACTTGACCTGCAAATGCTTATTTCACGTCCATCGCAATAATGTGCTATTAAAATAATTAGGCAGAATGGATTAAAGTGGCTAGCCCTCTCTAAATCGTATTCAATATTATTATTATAACAAAAATATTTGCTATTTTTTAAATATTGGAAAACTGTCAAGAAGCCAATTGTCCGTACCGGGTTTTTGAACATTAATAGATCGCATATAGATCGATACTTTTTAGGGAGTTAAAATGGAAAGGTGCCGAAAGTAAACTAGGTACGGCACAACTACGGTATCTGCAAATAAAAAAAATATAGGTAGGTACCTATATATCGTAAAAGAATAGGGAAAACTACGTAAAAAGAAGTCATTGGATAAATAAATAAATAAATGATGCGAAATAAATGCTGCTGAAATAAACTCATAGTCGGGTGTCTAGTCTACCTCAAAAAGTATCTACGGCTTTTCGTCTTACCTAATTAATGTCGGTGTCAATATTGAGTGTACCTCAACCTGTCGAAACAATGACTTGTCGAACTATATTATTTCGAAGTAAATGTCGTGTCGAAGTAAATACTTGTCGAAGTTCAGAGGTACACTCGTCAATATTGTAATTATTACATCAATCAAATACACGTCGATGATGATTGATGTAATCAAAGAAGAAGATGGGTCTATTAAATTATGTTCGGGGGAACATTCCCCCGTGAAATAAGCATTTGCAGGTCAAGTATGATAGGCCGAGCCGCGTAGGCGAGGATTTCACTAATAATACGCAGTTGCCATTTCTGCCGATGCATAGGTATTTTTTAGAGTGCTTTACTCAAAAGAATATGTAGGGAAATAAAATATTGTTCTTATTACTAAGTTACATTTTCAATGCCTTTGATAGATTTGAGCATAGTGTGCGACTTGTAGATTTTTTACTAAGACGGTAGTTTAACAGTATTCCATATATTTTTGGAAGATTAATATAATTATCATCTCAGTCTGCCTGTGACCATAGGAACTGCAAAGTTCTCGAAACGTTAGGCTTTAACAAATAACGAACGGATAATTAGTTTAATTAAAACTTCATTTTCAATGGTCTCGATAATTATTATGGATACTGTAATTCATTTGCAATGGTTTCTTTTCAAATAATAATCGAGACGAAATCACTTGTTCGCATGCAGCGTGAAATCTATAGATTTTTTGCGTGATGGCACCGAAGGATGACACAGAAAAGAGTAAAAATCATTGTGGTACAAGCTGAGAAAATCCGGCAAAATATGTAAGATGCGCTACCTCTTTAATGTCTTTTTTGACATGTCGTTTTCATATATATATTTTTTTAATAATATTTTTTTATGAAACATAAATATTATTAAACCAAATACGCCAAGGACTAAGTATTCGAACACATTCGTAAAGATCGTGTCAAAATCTGTTTGCTAGTTACCGAAAAGTAGGTAGGTATACGAAGCTAAAAGTATAAACAACTACGGTATCTGCAAATAAAAAAAATATAGGTAGGTACCTATATATCGTAAAAGAATAGGGAAAACTACGTAAAAAGAAGTCATTGGATAAATAAATAAATAAATGATGCGAAATAAATGCTGCTGTAATAAACTCATAGTCGGGTGTCTAGTCTACCTCAAAAAGTATCTACGGCTTTTCGTCTTACCTAATTAATGTCGGTGTCAATATTGAGTGTACCTCAACCTGTCGAAACAATGACTTGTCGAACTATATTATTTCGAAGTAAATGTCGTGTCGAAGTAAATACTTGTCGAAGTTCAGAGGTACACTCGTCAATATTGTAATTATTACATCAATCAAATACACGTCGATGATGATTGATGTAATCAAAGAAGAAGATGGGTCTATTAAATTATGTTCGGGGGAACATTCCCCCGAACATAATTTAATAGACCCATTACCATGACCAAACATATTTTTCATTTTCATAAATACATAATATGTTTGTACTGAAATAAACTCATAGTCGGGTGTCTACCTCAAAAAGTACGGCTTTTTGTGAACCAAAGGTTTCCTTTGGTAGAAATTGGTCCTAAGGACAAGGACCTAAGGATAGTTATAAGAAGCGGAGCCATTGTTATTTCCATGTGACGGGAAATTTTTATAACGACAACAGAACTACTAAAAGTATTAACCAGTTTTGTAAAAATCTAGGTTATCAAACCTCGAATATAATTATTTTAACAAACTAGGTAGGAAGGTATATTTTTTATGAGTAGGTATGTAACAAGTCCCTAGTTTTTTAGACTAAAGTCCCCGCCCACTTTTTCGGAGCATACTATACAGGAGGTCATTGGTATAAGTAGGTAAGAGAGCGGTCTCGACTTTTGTTCTACGTCTTTTGGAAATTAGAACATTTTTTTTTGCAAAAATTTTGCGTTAATATTACTCAAATAAGCTGTTTTTTTTAATAAATAGATAGATAAACACTTTATTGCGCCATAAAAACAAGACATAGGTAAGTACTAAACACAAAATTATTTCTAACTTAAAGTACCTACGTAAGTAATAATATCTGATAAAAGAAAATTTATAAAAACTAAACAATATGTCACTTATCGCTATATAATATAACAATAACCTTATCGCTAAAATAAATAATTGTAATTTTGGTCGTTCAGACTTAGAACCGTCGATACAACCAGCATTAATAAAAAAAAATGACTAAAGAAATGATACTTAAAGTGACTTCGTTCCTAACGCGTGTCCCGGCGCGGGCGTTTGGAACAAAGTCCCTTTTACTTGCTCTCTCTCTCCTTCTTTCTCTCTTTCCCTGGACGTAGGTACCTAAGTGTACCTATACGATGTTGTTTAACCTACATTACGGAACCAATTAGTTAAAAAATAAAAAGTTATCTTCAAGTTCAAATTGATCATTAAAAAAATTGGGTCCGCCCGCCGGAGTGCCCCCGGCAACCACAGTTGCTAACGGCGTCACCCCCCAAGTGCTCTCGGCAACCACGGTATAATTCTAATAAGGATGTTTATTTGTACATACATTTTCTAGTTAGAATAATACGAGATACTAAAACCGACCGACGCGACGCCGCCGCAGCGCGGCGACGACGCCCGCCGGCTACTGCGTCCGCGCCGCAAATTTCTTGAATTTTTTACACCACTTTTTTGTTATTAAACATGCCTATATTTTAATTTATCTAGAAAGGTATATTCAAGTACTTTTAACATGTGAATTAAAAAAAACATATGTTATCGCTTTAGATTCTAAAATATAAGCTTATCTTTCTACCTACTCCATAATTTCGTGTGAATTTTTTCATATCTCGAATTCAATCTATCTTCTATCTATAATATAAAAATCAATTGCTGTTCGTTAGTCTGGCTAAAACTCGAGAACGGCTGGACCGATTTGGCCAATTCTTTTTTTGTTGTGTTTGTCGTAGTCCAGGGAAGGTTTAAACGTCGGACTTACGCGGGTGAAACCGCGGGGCGCAGCTAGTCTGTTTATACAAATTAAATAAACATCGCAAAACACCACTTGTAACGTAATCTTTAGTCTGTAAGCTAAACAAAACAGTCGTTTGTTGACATAATAGCCCTTCTCAAGTGGTCGTAAAGATTGTTTTATTGCTCCTGCGCGTGCGGCGGCCAAATGACGTCATCTCTGGGCACTTCAGACGTGTTTTTTTGACATTCCAGGGCAAGCGTGTCGATTATGAAAATGAATAAATTACACGATGCAACGAAACAACAACAATAACTGCTAGCTAACTGCATTGTAGAAGTAGTGGACTAAATTGAACATTAAACAATTATAAATTTAACTGTCATCTGTGTATTTGAACCACGGAACTTGTGTTCTGTGATTTGAACTGTTAAGGCGAGATCATTGGTATTACGACAAACTGCATGCAGTTTACTGCGCACGCGTTCTATTGTTTAGGATAACCGCACGAAATCAAATGGTAATTGATCTTTTCCTTTGTTTATGTAGTCGGCTGCATAATTGCAGACCCACCGTAGAGCCCCAAAACGGCTGTTATAGGAATGTTTTCAACACAAGCAAGATTCTAGGCATTTTTTTTACGCCATGATTGATTCTATAATAACTAATATGGAATTAAGATTTACGTCTTTAAATCAACATTTTGAAGATTTCGGTCAAGCTTAAAAATATGCCAGAGGATCAAATATTAAAACACTGTAACGATTTACATAACGTCCTGCGTGTGGGTGAGAGCAGTGACTTCCAACCTTTTGAATTATATGAAGAATTAAATACATTGATCCCAAATTTACCCAACTTAATTATAGATGTGAAACAGCTGCTGTCATATATAACAGAAAATAGCTTGAAAGAAATTTACCCAAATATTTACATTGTCATCCGAATTTTATTAACAATTCCGGTAAGTACAGCCTCAGCTAAAAGGAGTTTTTCAAAATTAAAATTAATAAAAAAATATTTAAGAAACACAATGAGCCAGGAAAGACTTTCAGCTTTGGCTGTTTTATCAATTGAATCAGATATGGCATCTAGGCTGAATTACGATACAATAATTAAGGAATTTAGTAAAGTTAAAAGCAGGAAATTTCTGTTCCTTTAATACAGAAATATAAATATTTTTAAATAAACACATAATAGTTTATACAAAATATAGATGACGTTTGGTAGTTATGTTTTATGTACTAAAACCTTCCTCTTGAATCACACTATCTATTAAAAACGCCGCATCAAAATCCGTTGCGTAGTTTTAAAGATCTAAGCATGCATATAATGATGCATACTTTTTGCATCCCTAACCTACAGCTTATTTATATTGGGTACTAGCTGACATAGTTTTGCCCTGTCTCGTGTCCACCTACGTAAGCTCCGAATCTGAGCTCATCTATCTTCCCAATACAATTTGAAAACCTCAAAACCTTAAACACCGCCCGCACAAAACTCCTGAATATTTATGGTTTATGTAAGTAGGTATATAGAATTCTAATTTTCCAGTTTCTTATTTTAAAAAATCGATAAGGTATACTCCTATACCAACAGCCGAAATTTTACTATTCATATTTAAAAACTAATTAATGCTGTCTTGTGTTATATTTGGAGTGCGAAAGATAATAAAATTACCATACCTTACCTACAGTAATCTACGAGTAGGTACACTATTATCACAGTATAAAAATGTATACTGTGCTATTATGTCGCGTGGTAGAGTCTAATAATTTAGTAAATGTAATGAATGACGTGTCCAAATGTTCTACAGTAGGTACCTTAGCGAGGATTCGATTTAAAAGTGAAATGCAAGACAAGGTACTCAAAAGTTTCAAAATACACGTAGGTACACTGAGGAAGCTCACCATGAAATATGTGTTTCCATGCAAACTGCGTCAAGCTGAATTAATTCAGGTAAACACTAAGGCTAAGGGCTTGTTTACCCTTCAAAACAAAACAGAGCTTGCATCAAAGGTTTGCATTATCTTTTCTACTGTGTCCAGCGCGTGTCAAGCCACGTCTTCAAACAAACATAACATTAGCATTTCAAAAGAATATGTTGTAAAACATTTTTATTATTTTACTTATTGCCAATTTACTTATTGTTCAATATTTTTAAAATTATGCCTTCAATAATTACTATAGGTGTCCTTACTTCCATATTTTTTGTCTTAAATGACGCATTTTTGCACATGCAGAAAAGTATTTAATTATGTTAAGTATCAGTCTGTCCGCACAGTAAACTGGCGACTTTAGTACAAACAAGTTATAATAAATTTTCCACTATACTGTAAAGAAAAACAACAACAATATTATAATTCCGTAGCGGGGTGCAGGCGCAAGAGTTTTGTAACATTTTGAAATTTAATTAGAAGCATTCGTTCGTGATTATGACCTTTCTCGAATTCGGTCTTGAGGTAGCTATAGACGATGATCATAGAGATATCGTTGATAGTAAAGTACGTTCGTATGTATTAAGCATAAACAGACTGGTCCAGCTAGCCTGCCGGCATCTCATCTACATTATGAAACCAGTTCCGCGGGGACTTGGGGGCTTGTACTTGTCCAACGCCACAGTTCCGATACAAAACTGTTGTGAATCGAAATACGAGCAATATTCTCATTTGAAGTTTAAGTGTCGCCGCAGCTTTCAATATTCCGCAAGTTCTGTGCCCATGTCGCGCCGGTCACTAGATAACAAGACGTGGGATATTCGCGCTTCTACTTTGGCGCGTAATACTCATAACTTGATAAGGGATGTTGTCGAGAACCTGCAAGTCGAACCGAATCCTGACAAGCCCTTGATTGCGCTGTCTATGGGTAAGTTTCTTTTTCTGAAAGTTTACTAGAATATTCTATTAAAGTTGATAAACCATTAGTATTTTAAAAAGTAGGTTCCTAATATTATTTAATACAGATCCTGAAGGAAAATAATTTAGACAAGTAGGTACGAGTACTTATAAGTTAAAATGTTCCTCTGTCCACCGACTTAAATTATTATGAGTAGGTACTTATCAGTGTTATACCTTTCCATCATTTAAGTATCTTATTTAATTGATAGTTCAACAAAAACGATAGTCTGTAAACCTATAGGTAACCTTAACCTGAGAGCTAGGACAAGGATCCATTTAAAGCGATTGCATGTCTGAATAATTAGTTGATTTATTTCACTTGATTAAACCATAAAAGTCTTGGATAAATCACAACAGGATTAGTTAACGAAATTGAAATAAAAACATTGATAACTTTAAAACGGCTACGTCATAAGTCGAAATTGGCAGACTGCGTTTTAGGTATTCAGCGAATAAAGGTGCGTATGAAACAATTCGTTAAATATTATAGCTACGAAAACTTAAAGAAAGTCTAGCTAATATGGGTGTAATTGTTAAATCATCCAAAATGTAATCAATTAGATAAATGAAAGTTTAAAAAAAATAGGTATAAATTAACATCGACCTAATGGTTTTCATTGGCTGACATTTCCATTAGGGATTAGGTATGTTACAACTTTGACCGGTTTTCTATAAAATGAATCAAGGTTAACAGGATCTTGATTTCACCATATTTTTTTCGATTAAATATGTACCTAATAAAAGATATAAAAAAAGACTGGAAGACTTACTAGGTATTATGTAAGAAAAATCACTTTGTGATATTTCAGGTGATCCAACAATTTTCGGAAATCTCAATCCCCCCGAGCAAGTATTGGAGGCTGTTCGTGAAAGTATCGAATTGGGTGCAAGCCGAAGCTATGGTCCAGCAAAGGGGCATCTTGAGGCGAGGCAAGCGGTGGCAGAGTACAGCGCTCACCAAGGAGATATCACAGCAGAGGATGTAATCCTGTGCAGCGGTTGCTCTCACGCCATTGAACTCGCCGTTTCAGTCTTGGCTGATTCGGGACAAAATATTCTGGTGCCACGACCAGGATTTATGATCTATAAAACGCTTGCAGAAGGACTTGGTGTTACCATCAAATACTACAATTTACTGGTAAGCAAAATAATTTCAAATAGCAACCAGATTTTTATCTAACATCTAGAAAACATAATATTATGAGGAGATCCATCTTTATTTCAATAGAAACTGAAATTTCTCTCTTTATGTGCATTTCATACTGTATTACTTTATGTAAACGTTAAACGTTGGTATAAATATCGGAGATTACATATACAACGTCACTGATATTATTGATCCAATACAAAATATGCGCCTGAGACAAGTTTCTAGAATCAACAAGTTGGGTACCTACCAGTTTATGAATTAAATTTGCATATTTACTTTTATAATAAGTCTATCTTTAACTGCGTAGATCTTAAGGTAAAGGTTGCAAAATGAAGATGGAGACAATTATTATAAAACCTGACCTACAACTATAATCTCAATGCGTAGGATGCGTACAACTATAATCTCAATGCGTAGAACTACGTCTACATATATTTTAATTCTTTCCAGCCGGACTTACAATGGAAGGTTGATATAGAAGATTTAGAAAACCAAATAGATGACGACACAGCAGCTATAGTTGTTATCAATCCTTCAAATCCGTGTGGCTCAGTTTACAACAAGGAACATTTGTATGAGATTTTAGATGTAGCATCTAGAAATCGCGTTCCAATTATCGCTGATGAAATTTATGAACATTTTGTTTTCGCTGGCCACGAATTCAAAGCATTGTCTGCCCTATCAAAAGACGTTCCTATTCTGACATGTGGCGGCCTCACAAAGAGATTCTTAGTTCCTGGATGGCGAATGGGTTGGCTGATAATACATGACCGAAACAACATCTTCGGAAAAGAAGTCCGAAAAGGTCTAACTAATCTATCTAACAGAATATTAGGACCTAATACGTTGATACAACGAGCTTTACCATCTATTCTATTAAACACACCGCAGAGCTTTTTTGATGAAGTTCTCCTTTTCATAGAGGTAAGTACGAGCTTGCATTTATTAAATTTATAGTGTAAGTAGCCCGGAAAAACCAGTCTTCGATGACGCACTAGTTTACGGTGGTTTGGTTGCGTCTAGAAGTTTCAGTTATAAATCGAACCTTCGAGACTTTGAAATTATTTAGTAACTAGTTACAAGAGTTACGTTCTTAGGTCGTCGTGCAGTGTGATTGGCTTAATTAGGGTATAATTATAGCTTGAATCATTAGGTAATTTACACACAGACGAAAACGATCGCCGCGTTTTAGTTAAATATTTTTTGAGATAATTGGCGTCTAAATCATCGAGTCTTCGAAATTACTTAGTAAGTAACAAGAGTTACGTTGTTAGGTCTTCGTGCAGTGTGATTGGCTTAATTAGGGTAGGTATAATCATAGCTTGAATCATTAGGTAATTTACACACAGACGAAAACGATCGTCGCGTTTTAGTTAAATATTTTTTGAGATAATTGGCGGCTAGAAGTTTCAGTTAAAATCGTACCATCGAGACTTCGAAATTACTTATTAAGTAAGTAACAAGAGTTACGTTGTTAGGTCTTCGTGCAGTGTGACGGACTTAATTAGGGTATAATCATAGCTTGAATCATTATGTAATTTACACTCATACGAGAACGGTTGTCGCGTTTTAGTCCAATATTTTTTGTGTTATGGTTACAGAATCAAGCAAAATTGGCTTACGAAGAGTTGCGACGTGCACCAGGTCTGCGTCCTGTGATGCCACAAGGGGCTATGTACATGATGATCGAAATCAAAATGTCCATGTTCCCAATGTTTATAAACGAATTACAATTTGTAGAGCATTTGGTAGCGGAGCAGTCGGTGTTTTGTTTGCCTGGACAGGTTTGTATATGCTTATCATACATTTTACCCGCGTAACTCCCGATCCCGTGGGATTATCGGCTTTTGTAAATATATACTTATAATACATAGAAACAACCAGACTACAGACAATAATAAGGTATCCAAGCATAAATAATTTTCTGAGGCGGGAATCGAACCCGCACACAGGGTTTTAGCAGTCCGGTATGGTGACCATTGTGCCAACTGGGTCGTCAAAGTGTTATTGATTTCCTACAACACAGAATACATGCTAACTAATACGAACTATACAAACTGTAATAATTCTTTTTGCCTATTAAAGGTCGAATTTCCTTTGAATATTAACCGTGATTTTATTCTCATTTCAGTGTTTCGTTTATCCGAATTTCATGCGGATTGTCCTGACTGTACCTGAAGATATCATGCGGGAAGCTTGCCAAAGAATCGTCACGTTTTGTAAGGATCATATTGTCACTATAGATAAACTGAAAGATTTAGTTAGTAACGAAGTGAGTGTTCCTGATTTGGAAAGAAAGAAAATTTTAGCTGACACAGGATTAGCTCGCGTTGCTTAATAAAGAGCATTATTGTAAAAAAATAATCCTTCACTGCTTTCTTTAATGTAGATAATTGCGTAGAGGTACCTACCAAGTCTTCCAACATTACGCCCGTTTTCACAAACAGTACTTACTTAAGTTGCTCTTGGATAAGTGAACGCACTGCACTAAATGTGGCCCTAGATTGGTCAATTTTGTGCTGCTCTCTTCACGCACTTCTTCTAGCGAATCAGCGTCTTTTTTGCGGCAGTATGCGTTCGCGCCATGGAGCTAGGACTAGTTCGCGGGCACTAAGCAATCTCATTGGGTTGATTCTGACTACGGGTGTTACTGTTTTTTTACCTACCCACAATTGATAGACCTGTGATTTAGGTAAGTACCAAATTAAATGAATAATTTGAACCTATGTTTCGTATAACTAAATGCCTTAGCATTTATGTTTTCTGACTGTTGGAACCAGCGTATTGGATGGACTGTCTCCGTTCGTGTCGAATCGAATTGATCAACGAAGGAGAACGAAAGGAGTTGTTCTAGCCGTCTAGGAAAACATACTTGTACTTGTACTTGTAAACAGGCTGTTTTCCGCGATTAGACCGTTTTTAATTGGGTCCTTTTTGCGTGAAGATGGAGTAGGCTTGCCCAGCACCTACTACCCTCTCAGCTTAGTCGACCATGTCCAGAGGAGAGAACTTGTCAATACTTCTGGAGCCAACTAAGCCGCGGGTTTCATCACGATGTTTTCCTTCACCGTAAGAGCAATGTAAATTAGCGCACATAAATTTTTCTTAAGAAAAATACATTGGTGCACGGCCGGCCTGGATTCGAACCCACGACTCATAGGTCAATCACTACATAGTATAAAACAAAGTCGCTTTTTTCTGTCCCTATTTCCCTTTGACCGCTTAGATCTTTAAAACTACGCAACGGATTTTGATGTTTTGCGGGTTTTTTTAATAGATAGAGTGATTCAAGAGGAAGGTTTATATGTATAATACATGCATAATATAGCCGTGCGAAGCCGGAGCGGGTCTCTAGTTTTATCTATAAAAAAGTTCAAACGTCCAAAAGTCGTTGTTCGCAGACGTCTAAAAGCCTCTTTCGTATTTGAAGCCCTTCGTTGAAACACATTGTATAACAATAGAATATTGTCTAAAATAGTAATATATTAGAAACTACTAGCACTTCGCGGTTTCACCCACGTTACTTCCGATCCCGTGGGAATATCGGGATAAAAAGTAACTATGTTAATTCCAATTACTCAATGTATCCTCATACGAAGTTTCATCCAAATCGGTTCAGTAGTTTTAGAGCTTAGTATAGATATAGATTAGCCACACGTTTGTAAGTAGAATAATAAGTTAGAATCTATGGGTTTATGTTTTATAGTAAGTAGATACCTTACCTACTTACATTAAATATCTTGGTGAGTACAGCACTCATATTCTGCCCGCCCATTTCTAATATGAGTATGAATTTACGTGTATGTTATGTTAATAAATAAAATGTTTGCGTACCTAAACTAAGTATTTTTATTGTTATTATGAATTAATAATTAGTAGGTAGCCTAGTAGAGTATAGGTATAAGAACGTGCCTAAGTAGAGTAGCTAAGTAACTAGACTTGTGTTATGGGTGCTAGACAACGGATATACTCCTTATTATATACTTTTCTTTTGTAAATATGTATACAGGGTGAATTTTTTGAATGGGCTATCACGGCTATATCCATATGAAAGCCCATTTTAAAAAAATCACCCTGTATACTTATAATATAATAGAAACAACCAGACCACAGACAAATATCTAAGCATAAATACTTGGGTTGAACGCCACTCTACTCACTGAGCCTTTAATCCGTATGTCTAAGCACTGAGCCAACAGCATGGCACTGTTGCCATGCTGTTGGCTCAGTGCTCACTGAATGCGAATCTGTTACATGTCATCCTAATAATTCAATCTATTATCTTTTTCTACACTAATATTATAAGGCTGAAGAGTTTGTTTGTTTGAACGCGCAACTACTAGTTTGAATTGAAAAAATATTTTTTGTAGGATAGTCCATTTATCGAGGAAGGCTATAGGCTATACCAAGGCTTTATTTATTTTAGCTTTTATTTTAGCCAGATTTATTTTAGCGGGCTTTCCACTAATAAAAACTCCGCACGCGGAGTTTTTACGGATTGCTATTGGTGGAAACCAGTCCTAGCTTCATGTGGAAACCGCTCCGCTCCTGTGAACAGGCAGCCTTAACGCGGGAAAAACTGCGTTGCGCTCCTAAGACTCAATAAGATAAGTTTTTTCAGATAAGTACTTCCTGAATAATAATATTGGTAATATCCCTACTAATTACCTATATTGCCTAGGTGGCATAGGTAGATACTGATCTACCTATGCCACCTAGGCAATATAGGTAGGTAGTATTATTTAGACAAATAATATTTAGCTAATTATACAATAAGTATACCGTCCATTGTTGTTTATTTATTTACTAGCGACCCGCTCCGGCTTCGCACGGCTATATTATGCATGTATTATACATATAAACCTTCCTCTTGAATCACTCTATCTATTAAGAAAACCGCATCAAAATCCGTTGCGTAGTTTTAAAGATTTAAGCATACAAAGGGATATAGGGACGGCGAAAAGTAACTTTAAAACTATGTAGTGATTTAAAAAAACGTCGACTCTATAACTCTATAAAATTAACAAGCTCTTTACAGTATTTTTCTATAGCAAGTAGCAAGGGAATTTCTGATTCAAAATCACAACTATTTAATTCAATGAACCAATAACACGAAGACTGCCGTAACACGAAAATATCGAGAATCATAACATAGAAGGTGCATGCAATAATATTATTTTGTCCAATTAATTATTAAAATGGCATGTATCTGACAACAGCACAATAAAATTAAATAGCCGATTTTAATTTTTTGTTTTGGGCTCATAAAAATAGGAATAAACTGGCCGCGATGGTCGTATTTTAGATTTTGGCCTAAACTTATTACTTGTCACTGGCTCTACTCTAAAAGTCGTATCGAGCCATCTTATAGAGAAAAATAAAACGTTACTGTCAATCTTCTGTACTGTCAAACCACTGTCAAATGTCCTATGTTCGTTCTCATCGTTCTTGTTGGTTTTCGCAATTTTCTAGGTTTTAATAAAATAATATTACTGAGTTCGCTTGGTACATAGATTTTATTAAGATTAATAATGTCTCAAGTAAAGCAAAATAAGAAATTCAAGTGGGCTCTCGATTTCAATCAAAAGTAAGTAGGATCCTGTTCATATTGCATCGATTATTGATCGTGTTCCACAACGATTTCATACTAATTCTTGAATGTTGAGTATAATTGCAGCACAAAATGTTTCTATTTACTTGCAGGAATCGAACGGCTACAACTGAGCTACCTTCACCACCCGGCTACAGCCAGTCTAGCAACGCTAATTACGCAGAATCCTCAAAAGACACAGATTCTAACCTGCTCTTGATAAAAAAGCTATGGGATGTCGCTTTGGGCCCTCTCAAGCAAGTTCCAATGAATCTTTTCATCATGTATATGGCTGGCAATTCCATTTCAATATTTCCTATTATGATGGTTGGAATGCTGATCGTGAGACCTGTTAAAGCACTATTTGCAACTCAGAGCACATTCAAAATGGTCGAAGGAACACAAGCTGCAGGACAGAAGTTTGTTTACTTCATTGGAAACATTGTGAATATATTGCTAGCACTCTACAAGTGCCAGAGTATGGGCCTTCTACCTACACATTCCAGTGATTGGTTAGCATTTGAAGAGCCGCAAACCAGAGTTGAACATGTTGGTGGTGGATTGTCTATGATATAAGAGCAATTAAAGTTAAGTATTAAATAAAACTGAGTATAATGTATTGCTAAGGTTTATTTATTAAAATTAACATTGTAGAACTAATAAAACATATTTACATAATTCGTTTAGTGGCTTTCTATTTCAGCAATCATCACCTTTTTTACTCCCATCCAATTTTGATTTGATAAAAGTTTGTGCCTTTTCGAATAATACTTTGGGGTCTTCAACTTTATCTATCTGTAAAATACATAACGACTCAGTTACCTACAAGCATTCACACTATTTGAAATATTCCTGGTTCAAAAAATTAACTATTATGGTTCTGCAACAAAATAGACCAACCATTTTTTGCCCATTTTGTCACAATTTTCTTTAGTTTTCTGACAAATTGTGTCAACTGTACCCTGTATTGAAAAGAAGATTATTAGTATCATGAAATCAGAAACAAAAATTGACTTGTACTAACTATGAGATACACAATGTGACGACAAAAGAGGCCATAATATCATCAGAACCAGGAATTATTTCAGTAAAAAATATAAAGAAACAGTTATTAGACAAACAATTAAATAATGAATAAAAACAAGAATGGCCTCATTTGTATCCAATTTACATTAACTGATATTTGTGTACAATCTTTTAACTTCTACCTAATTGCTGTCTTGTTACATACCTGATAATTTTGTGCTATATAGACTCCAGTATAAATTCCGGCTCCGAAAATTATCTGTAAATAGAACAAACCAACTAATGACACTCGAATTCACCATAGTGACCACAATATAGTAACTACGTTCATAAAACAAAGTACACTCACACCAGTTTTAAATAAAGAAAAACAGAAACCCATAATGATGGTATAGATTGCATTTCATTTGTAATAATTGCGTTTAAAATGCATTTTATTAATTTTATTTAGTTTTTTTGGAAACTTACAAAAAATTAGTTCAACATCCTAATGTCACAAATGACATTTTGTCATAATGACATTCTAAAATTTGTTTTTGCATTTATGAAAATAATTTCATAATTGTTGACCAAAGAGTAAGTAATTTGCCAAAAAAGTTATTGCACTAGGTGACCCACCCTGTGAGGTCTTAGACCGTGAGATTATTAGTATTTATCTTATACCATTCAACTGTATTTATTTAAGACTAGCTGCGCCCCGCGGTTTCACCCGCATAAGTCTGCTTTTATTCACCATTTAAACTTTCCCTGGACTACGACAAACATTTCAAAACCGAAATCATCTAAATCTGACCAGCCATTCTCCAATTTTAGCGAGACAAACGAACAGCAATTAGTTTTTATTTATAGAGATAGATGAAAAAATGTCCTTCTTTTAATCTAATTTCGTGATCTGTTTGAAGAGAGAGCAAAAATCCTGTTCATTCAGAAAGGGGAGCAGCTAACCGAACAACTGCAAACTTTATGAAATTTGGATGTTTTTAAGTTTTTACTAAGCAATGCTACGGCTCAACTACATGGTACCTCTGGAATTCAATGTCTATTACCTATAATGCGTTACTTCAACCGAATTAACTGTCATCGGCATTGCTACCTAAATGTAGGGTTTTAAAATGCCTTGTTCAACGCATTTTAAAATGTCTTAATTAACGAGTAGCTGGATGTTAACGTTAATGCAGGTGGAGCAGTAGCTCCACCTGCATTAACGTTAGTAGCTACTAAAAAAACGCAATATTGCATAGTATTACCTAGAATTACTTTCACTACTATAAAATATAAATTACAGAGGTCGGTAAAAAACGGGATATTTGGCATCAACTAAGGTTAATAATTAAGATGTGTCTTAGGTATAACCGACAGCCCACTCTGCAGAGCGTGTCTGTCGGAAGAAGAGACCATCGCTCACGCAATCCTGGAGTGCGAGAGCCTGGCTGCATACAGGGATGACATACTTGGCAACCCAACAACACTCCAAGAAGCGTGCGAGGACCCCAGGAGAATTCTGCGCTTCTGGTCGGAGCTGGGTTGGCTGGAGTAACAGCCGAAGATCACGCGCAATTGGCAGACTTATGCCTGAGTGCGGAAAACCAGAGTCCCTAACCTGAACCTGAATCAAGACGCACCGCTACCACGAAAATTGGGATACCTAATAATACCTACGTACCTCATATTATGTTCGTTGTTTACTGTACCTACCTACAGACACGAAACAAAGAACATATGAGATTGCCAAAACTATAGATAACTGCATACATAAAAGGCATAAGTAAAATGCATTCCCTTAATCATATATTACGTCTTGCTTCTTGGCTAATTACGTATTATTGAAATTATACATAAAAAAGCATCAAAAACCAGTGTGTAACTGAAAAGTTTACTTACCAAGCCTTTAAACATTTTGGATAGAATTTTGAATGCTTTTAGGAATCTGGACACTAAAGAATCGCAGGCAGTCTGCGGAGCTGTGATGACTCTGATGATGACTCCAAGAAATAAAGCACTACACAACACACTTTATCTTAAAAATAGATTTTTATATTTGAAACTAATTTCTTCTTTGTATTGTTTGGCAAGCAAACAGCTGTCTGATGAATGACATTGACGTAGACTGGAGAGGAGATTGTTTCAAAATGTCTCGACGTCAGTGTCACTTTTTATCTAAGAAATGGCGCTTTTTTTTCTCTGTCTCTCTCTCATAGAAATAGGTAGGGCTTTTTGGGCAGGCCGCTTTTGAAGTTTCGGTTTCATGTTTTGGCCATGTTTTGGTCGCATTCTAAGCGTATTTTTACTTACATCGATAAAAATAAAATTTATTTTTTTAAAGAGAAAAAGTAGGTACCTCCTTACTTACCCATTACTTACCTACATAACTTTGCAAAATCCCCTCCAATTCTATTCATTACTAGCTGTCCGTTGTTTTGCCATTAAAAAAAAAAGGAAAAAAAATATACCCAGTACTTATGCTTAGATTTCCTAAAAAATCGGTCAAGCCGTTTCAGAGGAGTATGGTAATTATCATTGTGACACGAGAATTTTATAAAGTAGATTTAACTTGTAGTTCAATATTAAGTACCTAAATAAATAAAATAATAGGTATTTACATACTTATTAGGTACCTACCTACCTAGTTCATAGTAAGTACTTAGAATAATAATAACGCATAATTATACTTTAGCGTCAATATTTATTATATTATTCAGAACTTAGCTACCTTAAAAAACGTAAGTATAGGAAATTAATAACTTACAACATTACATCGATCTATAGTACTACGTATAGGTAGGTAAGTACCAGTAGCGAGGGATCCATACAATCCGATTCAGGCATAGGAAGTAGAACAAAAAAAGTACCTACCTTCCTAGATCTACTATTTTATCTCTCGCTAGCTCGTGGGGCCTTACAAAATTACAATAGCAGACACGATTTACCGGCTTATCTTTATAGAAATGTCATCCGTCGCTACTGGTATTTGAAAATGCATTATTACATCGTCCTGCTACCCTGAGGGGGAGAGGGACCTACATTAATTTGATATATTTACAAAAATCAAAAAAAGTAAAAATTCCCCGATTTAAATAGCTTTTAAACGGCGAAGATAAATTAAAAAAACGAAGATCGTGCGAAGTGGAGGCTTAAAAGTAGGAAAGCGGACCCCGGGCTCCCGAGAGGGATGCAACCGGGAACATCGCTCGGATGATGATGATGATGACGGAACATTCAGATTTCAGATAAAAAAAGATACGCATTCAAACAGGTTTATTCGTTTCGGAGCTAGTGTCACTCCTACATATAAAAAATAGACAAAGGTGTCAAACTTATTAGGCCCTTTGTATAATCGAGGATAAAAGGGACTTCTTACATTTAATATTATTCCATTCAACCTATCTCCTACATCAAACTTAGTATAAGGTAGGTATCTAAATTACTTAATACGCTTTTTACCTACTTACCTAATTTCTTACATTGAGTAAAAATCTTAGGTAATTTAAATATTAATGCATAGTTTTTCCTAAGTTGTTACTTATTATACCTACTTACGTTAATTTAATTAACACAATCATTATTATTATTATTATTCACCTCTACACGCACAATTTTTTTAAACATAATTACCTACTTGTCTACCTGTAATTGAAACAGCCAGCCTACTTATATTGTTCTGTGGCACTTAAAAATCTATTCTACGTTATTGTTCAGCACTTCTAAAAAGATACTGAATGGAATCCTCATGCAGCGCTATCATTAACATAATAATACCGCCTGATAAAATACCTAAAATAGCTAACAATAAATTAATAGATTTCCCATGATTATTTTGATTAATCTCTGGTACTAAATCAGCGAGGGCGATGTAGAAGAAGGTGCCCGCTGTCGCGGCGTAGATCCACTGTGAGGCGGAGTCGTGGTCCTCCGCGAGCCAGATCCCTCCCGCCATACCCATGAAGCTGAGGATCGACGAGAGGATGTTGTAGTATAGCGCGCGCCGGATCGACATGCCCGAGCGCAGTAGTACGGCGAAGTCGCCGAGCTCGTGGGGCAACTCGTGGCAGAACACGGCCAGTGCAGTCGCAAACCCGGTCACCGGGTCGCCGCTGAACGCAGCCCCGATCGCCAGCCCGTCCGTCAGGTTGTGCAGTCCGTCTCCGACGATCACCATCAACGCTGTTGACGTCATCGGGCGCTCCACTGGCGGTGGTGGAGATCCCGGCATCATCGCGCCCAGTTCGATTTGTTCTATCTGTTTTGTGCTCTCGGCTTTTAGATCTTCTACTGTCTTTCCTTGTGCGTCGTGAGAGTGAGCATGTCCCCCATTCAGCGTTTGCATAATGGCTTCGACCGAGTAAAAAAGAAGGATCGTCAGAAAAGTGACGCTGCATTTAAGTACGACTTCGGTTTCATCTTGCGGCTCGGAGGGCGATCCATGTGATTTTAGTGCGTGAGGTAGAAGATGTAGCAATGCGTCCCCGCACAGTGTACCCACCGCCACGGCCACTAGGAAGTGCAGCACATAGCTGAATATTACAGATTTTAACATAGGGACTATGGCTACACCTAGCAATCCCGTTGCACTTATGATCAGGATACTCAAACTTGCATAGATCCATGCTGAAATAATAAAAAGTTTTACTGATAAGTATCTAGGTAAGTAAAGTGGGTGTATAATGTTAGGTAGGTACTACATTTGTTAGTAGAGATGACTTACTCCAATGCCTCTCCAAGGTTTGTACCGGAGCATTGGTCTTATAGCAAGACCGCTGATCGAGCTGGTATACCAAAGCGGGGCACATTTCTAGGAAAGTCTTCGGTCTGATCGAGATCACCCCAGGCTCTTTCTCCATACCATATAAATCCAGTATTTCTTTTGGAGATAGGCATGATTTTTGCAGAACTTTCTCCTCTGTAATTCAGATAATTAATTTAGGTAAAATAATCTTTTAGAAAATCAAGGTTACCATAGTAAGTATCTCTATGTAAGTACCCTACCTAAAGCAAGTACTTACATAAACTACCAAACTAAAATTTTGATAACGATTCTTTGATCCGTATTAAACCACGAGGGTATCACGGAAGATACCTACCTACTTAGATAAAAAACAACCTGTAATTTTGTAGTCTAGTGGTTACTTATCTATCACATTAAAATAAATATTTTCCCGGAAGTTTTAACATGTTTTAAAGCTTGATAAAGTCGTTCTAGGAACTTGGCAGGATTACTAGGTCCTTGACTATCAGACACTTCATTTTATTGTGATCTGATTACTGAGGATCACGTGCGATGCGTGACCTCAGTAGAGGCTAGTTATTTATTAGGTTGGAACCTATACGACTAGTGCGTGCATATATAGGGCTATGTCATTTCTCATTCTTATCATCGTGCCTTGATAGGATAATCGCAAGAGTTGTGTATGAATGAATGAACAACAATTTTGTAGCAACTAGCGTCATAGCGCGTATTGGCCTTTTGAACGATTGGTGCGTTATTAGTCGCAATCTAAATATTTTGTTCGCATTGTAGTCTACTGCGTCAATTGCGGTTCTATCCGCGTAAGTCCATTCTATGAGAATTTCGAGATAAAAAGGTGGCCTGCCAGACACATACCATACCTACTCAACATTTTTCCCCGAAATCGGCTTAAATTGCGCGAAGAGGTAAGTAGGTACCTACATTACAATAGACTAAAAACACTTTATAATTTTTTTACACTTAGCACAAAAGAGATGAAATTGCAATTCCGGGCAATTCGTCACGGACTGAACACTTTTAAAACATTTTTTAGAGTTATTGTTGCTGGAAAAGAAAATATAATCACTACGTTTTGTGGCTGGTCAGTAACCTGCTTCAAAGAAAAACTTTGTTGTTTTTTATCATATTAGCTCACAACTCAGATGACTCCAAATAGGCAAGTCTACCTAAATAATAAAAAAATATATATATCGCGATTTAATGTTACCTAGTTAGTTGGTACTCTACTACTTTATTTGGCGACACTTAAAAATGCTTCCTCCTTTCATTTTATCTTTTAATTAGGTGCTTAGACTAAGTACGTTGTTTTCAGCTAGGTAATAAAAAGCCAAGGTGAACAAAAGGGGACAAAAAAGTCCCATTATTACACCTAATACTTAGGTGAAAAAATAACAGGCTCCTGGACTGATTTGATTAAACTTGGTAAGTACATTGAATCCTGGGAAAGTTTGCATTTTCCGCAGGACCCTGCTAGTTTTTGAAACTAATCCTCTCTTTTCCTCTCCGCTTTTCCACCCTCCTCTTTCTTTTTCTTCTCTTTCTTTGTTCCTCTTTTATAAGAGGAAGAAGACCTTATAGAAGTTGTACTCACTTTGTGAAGGAGATCGTTTATGCCTGTGTTGCGTATCATGCAGCTGCCTGAAGGTGCCATTGATGCGATGAAGGGAAAGGTCATGTGGTGAATTGAATACCCTTCCTCCCAAACCCAAACTATCGAGTAGGTGCTCAAAACCCTGGAACAGAAAAACACTCTTTTCAATATTTTTTTTCGTAAACATGGGTAGTAAATTATTGTCGTTTCAGCAACTGTACGTTTTGGCAATTAGCCGTTTTAGTAACTGGATGTTTTGGCTATTTTTCGTTTTAGCAAATGGACGTTTTGGCAATTTGTCATTTAAGCAAATGGGTGTCTATCTGGACATTTTGAAAACTTGGTATATATCCTGGACCATATTTTAGCAAATGGATGTTTGATTGGACATTTGTCAAACTGCTTATTTGACCGAAAACTTTGTTTTATATCCTGAACATTTTGACACCTGGACATTCTGACCTTTGGTTGGACTAATACCCAACTAAGACCACGGTGGAATCTTCCTTGCGCGAGTAGTTCCTTCCTACCTATATGTGGTACCAACCTTCCTAGAGTCAAGTTGAAGGACTTGTTATTTCACTATTTAAATAATAGGTGACTTTATCGTAGGTATTAAGATAGGAAATGTAGATAAAGAATATTATTGTGATACGTATATGTAGGTTACTGGCTACTTGCTTAGCAGGTTTACAAATACATATTTTGGTTATGATTATAATTTATTACCAAATTTAAGGGATTGCTTTTAAAATTTTAAATGACATGCAAAAAATACCCATTTTTTTTTGGGGTCAGTAGCACAGTATAAGTTTCTTGTACCTAATAGTTACGAGTTTATACTGCAAAAAGTGATTTAGGAATCTGGAGGCACGGGCAAGTGCCAAGCCAAGTCAAGCACTGCCTTACAATCTTTTCTCGAAGGAACTCGCGGTACTTTTAATTTAAGGCAGTAGGTACTTACTGAGGTTTATATTTTCAGTTACCAAGAATAGGTATACATATTCACAGAACATAGCTCTACCCTCAAATTACAAATTTTATTTTACCACTTTATCGGCGTGGTTAAGGTGAATAAGGGTACCTGCGCGCTCTCCATACAAACGTAGTCGACTGTTTCCTCCGTGGATAATGACACTATCACAAATATTTTTGTGCCATAAAACCTATAACTGCCATGACTATGCCCCATCGATCATATAACCGAATAGATACAACATCGCTTCGTTTTAGCTTAGGACGTAGTTCACCAAACCATGAGGTAGCGGGGGGCGAAACTGCCGACGTCTAGTGTTGGTAATAAGTAATTATTAAATATCGATACTATAGATTTTATCGATGTTTGTATTATAAAATTATTGAAAAAAAATACTGCAACGAATGTATTATTTTAAAATAAATATAAATAATTAACCACTGAGCCGACTTACATAATTTATTTATGGACCCACCTTATCCTCAAGCTGTCTTCGAGTAATCGACGAATAAATATACGCAAGTCGTAAACTCTTTCTTTTTAAAGTCAGTTAAAATACTTTTTTACTTTTTGACAAATAAATTCATTAATGTAAAATACAAAACATGTCAGTTCTAAGTTTTATCGAATCGATATTATTTTTTTCATTTATACCCCACCACTACTTACACGTGCTTAATATTTTTGATAAAATAGCACAATTCGTTTTCTATTGAGTGAGGGCGCTGTATCGATATTTCAAACAAATTTGTTCCTTACCAATTAGTTTGCGTGTATACCGCATCAAAAAAATAAAATTGTTTTAAAACCAACTTATTTGTGCAGTTGAGTGGAGGCGCTAGTGTCCGTACTAAAACTGAATTTTCGCACCAAAATATGGTTAGTTTTTGTTTTGTTACACGCAAAAAAGTGTTGGTTTTACTACAAAAAGACTTCAACGCGAGCCCGTTTTATTTGACGAACAATTTTTACCAAGATATCTTTTGCAGTTGGGACAGTCAAAATGAAAGTTTAAATCACTTACCGGTGGAAAGTTATCCCATCTTTCTGGTAGCTGGATGTTTTTTTATTTTTCCCACACCATTTTATAGAACAATACGCCATTTCTGAACCGATTCTCGCGACGACAACAGCAAAAAATAATAAAAAACTGCGAGTAATCGACTGCACCACTTCTTGGTTCCCACTAAAGTTGTATTCGAAAGGACCCTTTGATATAGAAGCTAAAACTACTATGCGTGGTGAACATTACAGACCCTTCATTAGGAGTCTATTGGTAGTGGTCGATGCTATGCCCCTATGTTTTGGTTTTTTTCATTTTCTAATTATCATAGAAATTAAAATTAAAAAAATTAAAAAAACAAAAAATAGGGGCATGGTCATGGCAGTTATAAGTTTTATGCACCAATAATATTTGCTCTAGTGTCATTATCCAAGGAGAAAACAGTCGACTACGTTTGTGATAGTTTGTATGGAGAAAGCCCCCGGTACCCTTTCCTCTTAAGCTGTAATTAGACATCTCAAATAGGGTTAGTGTACATCTCTCCCACGAAAAAATTGGTCTGCGGGCCAAACGTCCACTTTCAAAATTTGTATGGGTAGATTCGCCCGAACCAGTTTTTTCAGGCTCTCTAGTACCTAGGACCTACTAAGACTTTCTGCAGACAAATGGACTGACAATGCAAAACTACAAGCGTTTCTTGTTGACTACGGAATCCTAAAACTAAAAAGAAAGGAAGGTCGACATAGTACGTATAAAGTACACAAGACACTCAGAAAAATTGTAAGGTTGACAATAGATAATTATATGGTACTTCAAAGTTATTTTAATGCGATTGTTATGGTGATGGCGCCTAGTGGTTGTTCAGTAATAAACTAGCTATTATATTTATAATTCTACTACACATTGTAGGTATACCTAGTTGAATGAAAAATATTATTACCTAGGCACCCGCGTAAGTTCCGATCCCGTAGGAATATCAAAATAAAAAGTACCCTATAGCCTAAGCTTCCTCGATAAATGGACTATCCAACACAAAATTTTTTTTTCAATTCGAACCAGTAGTTCCTCCCCCTTCCGCTGATCGTGTGCTACGGATTTCCAACCTGCCAGTTTGTCCAACTCGTATATAATTTGACGACCCAGTTGGCACAATGGTAACCATACCGGACTGCCAAACACAGGGTTGCGGATTCGATTTCCACCTGAGATAAGTATTTATGCTTAGATATTTAATTGTCTGTGGTCTGGTTGTTTCTATGTATACATATATTTACAAAAAAAAAAGTATATAAGTAGTATATCCGTTGTCTAGCACTTATAACACAAGTCTAGTTACTTAGCTAGGCGCTAGATGGCGATGTGTGAAATGTCCTGCAATATTTATTTATTTATACCTAAAATTCGTAATTCGTCGCCATGACAAATTGAAACAGTCAAGTAACGCATGCTAGTTACAGAAATCTTAGATATCTCGTACTTTACTTACCTCTGAGCTACACAGAACTCAGATTGGCCAAGAAAGGACTAGAGAAAGGAGGTGCTGCAAAGACCTTTTGAAGGTTTCACAATAATTGGTTAATCTGCTATCAATTTAACCGTAGGTACAATCAACGGTCAAAAGTTTTTGCCCATCGTAACGTTTACAATCCTGTGCATTATTGCATAGCTTTTATCGCGGGCTTTGAGAGCGACCGAATCAAGAAATTCCGTACTTAACGAAAATAAAATCTAACACTCCGCCTACCATGTAGCTCGGCCGAGCGTTCGCTAAACGTGTATGTATGTATATGGTACGACTCTACGAAGCTCGCACGATGCAATAGCTTTACCGCGGCAGTCCCCGAGTGCCACATGTTTTTTTTATTTATTTATTTATTTCTTAGGAAAACAAACTGCTCTTAAAAAATAGTAAGAAATTACAATAAAAACAAAAAGCAAATTAAATGTTTCCACTACTATGACTTATAATAAAAAATTTGCGCTATGAATAAAACCGTCAAACGTGACGATACCTTAATTAACCCATATGGAAAAACAAAAATCAAACTATTTTTTAAACAAAAACAAGAGACCCCGCTTACCGGGATCTAACTAGTGATCAAACTTATACATTCACGCTTATTCAAAGCAAAAAAAAAAAGTAATACATACATAGAAGATTTATAAGTATAGCACTCGGCACTCACTAAACATCTAAACATCAAAATAAAATAAAAATAAACATCAAAACAATATCTTGTAAAAAAATCCCTAGCCAACTTTCGTCTCGCACTCGCTATGCTGTCGTTGAAAATATCAAAAGTATCGGAATTAAAAGTAACAGAATCAATAAGGCTGTTGTATCCGTCGTCACACGCTCGCCTAATGAAGGAATTCCTTCTATAGTTAGTAGAAGCTCTGCCTAATCTAAAAGTAGGGATATTCCTTCGGTACTGAAATTTAGGAGGAACAAAAAGCTTTAGTTTACCTACAAGTTCAGGACAGTCAATCGAGCCAGCAGCCAACTTAGTTAAATAAATGTTAATTTTTTTTTGAATATTATAACAACGTAACCTGTGGATCGAACCCATGGAGCTAACCCACGTGTCGGTTGGTGTAGCGGGAGCCGGCTTATACCACTTACTGTTTCAGTGGCGCAAGGAAGCGCGTGAACAGGGCAACCGACCAGCACTTAGGGAAGTCGAAGCCAAGAAGGAGCAGTTGCAGCTGGCGATGATGGTAGAGTGGCAACAGAGGATGGAGCATTCGGATGCTGGAAAGGCAACCTTAGACGCCATCAGACCAGTGCTAAGAGAATGGGTGCAGAGAGACCACGGAGCCCTGTCGTTTCGGCTGACGCAGGTTTTGTCAGGACATGGGTGTTTTGGCAAATACCTGTGCCGAATCCAACGGGAGTCTGATGAGAGATGCCACCATTGTGCCAGTCCCAGTGACTCGGCGCAACATACGCTGGCAATCTGTCCAGCTTGGGACGAACAGCGGCGTGCCCTCATTGTGGAAGTCGGGAGTGACTTGTCGTTGCCAGCTGTCGTTCGCGCAATGGTCGACAGCGACGAGTCATGGCAGGCAATGAGGGTTTTTTGCGAAGCCGTTATGTCGGCCAAGGAGGCAGCTGAGCGGGAAAGGGAGATCACCTCTTCTGATCCCGCTCGCTCCCGGCGCCCCAGGAGGAGGAGAGTCAGGAATGACAATCTTCCTCCTTAAAGTGGCTCGTGGTGACGGACTCGGGGGGGTCCGTCACCAGTTCAAGGGCCCGAGATGGCGGCGGCGTGTCCCGCGCCGCCTCTTGTGAGTGGGTTTTTCCCGCACTGCGGGGATTTATAAGCGAATGGGGTCTGTCGAGACCAACCGCCGCCGGGTGTATGTGGTTAAGCATGCGCAAGCGAATCCCTCTGCACTCGGCTCATGGTGGAGAGAAGGGACACCGTCAGGTTTTTAGTGGGTAAACCTCTGGCCGCCCACCATCTAGGCCAGTAGGGAGCCCCACGCTCCCCCCCGGGAGTGGCGGGAAATGCATAAGGGCGCATTTTCCTGACGCAAAAAAAAAAAAAAAAGCCGGCTTATACCACTCACACAACTAAACACATAGCTAACTTGTTGAAAATAATAATCATCCTGAGTACTTGATTCAAGTATGTATGTTTGTGTGTAACGTCTATTAAAAGAAGGTCGTAAGTCCAATACTTGTTGATAGTATTAATGTAGCAAACTGATCAATTTACTTATGACCCATACTGTACCTACTTAACAGTATCTACCCTAAGTAGGTAGGCGGTTCTCTACCTACCTACACCTATAGTCATTTTAATTCTTAACAAAAAAGTAATTGATTGATTAATTGATTTATTTAAGTACTTATGCACCTACTTGTCTAAATACATACCTACTTATCTACTAACAACAGAATTGAGCTGTAGGTAGCTTTGTATTCATTAATTATATCTTGAATCGTTGTAATTAAAAACGTGATTAGGAAGTAACATGGTCAAATGCATATAACGACTATTACGACATGGATATTACGTGTATTTCTAGCCGTAACTGCCGTAACTTTAATCTTATAAAATGCATTACCTGATAAAGGTATTAAGTACAGTAACATACTCGTTTTTATTTAAGTATTAAGTACATAAAAATATTAGTATTTATGTCCTACTAGCTGTCCCGGCAAACGTTGTTTTGCCATATAACAAAAATGTGATAAATGTAGAACCGCTCGACCGATTTTGTGCAAACTTCACATAAAGCATCTACTAAATAGTCCGAACAAAGCTTAAACATTTGGTTTGGATTGGTGAGCCCGTTCTTGAGTTATAAAATTACAACGAAAAGTGGCATTGATTTCTATATAATACAGCAAATAAAAAAAAAGGGTCTGTTGGACTTCGAAAAAGTAATAGAACAAAAATATATCTGTCTGTCTGTTTGTTTTTAATCTACAATTAAAAACGCCTAAACCAAGTGAAATCTGAGGAAAGTCGTGGTATACTTTACATAAAAATCCAATTAGTAGGTGCTGAGTAATCAACAAAAAAACTGCAGCCGCTCGAGAAAACCCCCCGGTCGAACGCCTTACAACAAAGACGAACGTCACAGAATACATAATAGTGTATATCCCGATACTCCCACGGGATCGGGACTTATGCTGGTTTGAATATGGAATAATTCGTTTATTCAGTTCACCCGCATAAGTCCCGATCTCGTTTGAATATCGAAAAAATGGGTGCGTGTACTTATGTACGCGCGTGAAAAGTTATACTTCTTTGGCATTATTAAAAAAAAAAAAAAAAAAAAACTCGTCCGACAAAAAACTCGTCCGACAAAAAACTCGTCCGGCAAAAAACTCGTCCGACAAAAAACTCGTCCGACAAAAAACTCGTCCGACAAAAAACTCGTCCGACAAAAAACTCGTCCGACAAAAAACTCGTCCGACAAAATACTCGTCCGACAAATATAAATAATTAATTACATTAAAATAATTATGTAGTAGTAGTACCTCTTTGTACTTACTTAAACTATTTGGTTTTATGACAGCTGTCATCTTGCGGTTTGCGGACAACTTCAACATGGTTTGCGGTTTGCGGACAACTTCTCCCGTGAGAATTTTTGTGTGACGCTTTTGTAAAATTTCACTCTCATCATTTTTTCATAACGCGCCTAAAGAAGTATAACTTCAAAAAAAAATGTTTTCGTACGTATATTTAATTTCACCCGCGTAAATCCCGATCTCGTTTGTATATCTAAAAGAAAAAAAATTAAAAAAAAAAAAAAAGAAAAAAAAAATAGTAAGTATCCTATGTCCTTCTCCTGGTTCTAAGCTACCTCTCCAAAAATTTTCAGCCAAATCGGTTCAGCCGTTCTCGAGTTATAAATAGTGTAACTAACACGACTTTCTTTTATATATATAGAGATATAGGGGCGGGATCGGGAGCGTTCAGGGGGTGAGAATTTTTATTATGTTCGACACCTTACCACAAAGAGACTATTAAAGACTGCTCGGTGTCTATGTTCTTCTCCGATTGTCCGATGTTCTTCTCCGATATTATTTTAAATTTTCATTTCATGACCATATTTTGTTTGACATTGTTTCTACTTATTTTCATATATGGCTAGAGTTTGACGAATAGAGATTGAGTTTTGTGTGACATATTTTAGCTATTGTACCTAATAATTAATTTATTTTAATCTAATATTGCATGCCTTATGTATAGGCCGAATAGAGTGTTCTTTATTTCATTAATGTAACACCATACTATGTACCTTTATTCGCAATAAATGAATTGAATTTGAATTTAAAAACAGCCAATTATTGCATTTCGATCATCTTTTGTTTTTAAGGTTCATCTTTTGTTTGTTTTTTTTTACTGTAAGGGTAAAAACGGGACCCTATTACTAAGACATTAAATCCATGATGGATCTGGGAAGGGATCAAATAAGAAAGACAAGGGGCTCTATTTTTGAATCGCTCGTGTGACATATCTTCATCGTGTACGCCTACAAGCCACGCTCGACTTCCAAGTCGCATGAAACCAATTTTCTGTATTTTTGAATCGTTCGTCGTCGAAATTTAAAATGACAATTTTTGTTCGATTTCCGCAGAAAACTGAAAATCAGTAATTACCGATGAACATCCGAAATAATACCAAAAGATATAAATATTTTTCAAAGATCGTTTCCGAATGTTTGACTGTGATTGTTTAACGTTTATTCTACCACTCGCCTGTCGGCGACGAGTGGTGGAGACCACTCGTTACGATCGAGCGATTCAAAAATAGCGAATTTCCAATGTCGAGCGAATATCAGTAGAAATCGAGCGCTCGACGCGGGGCGAACGATTCAAAAATAGGGCTCATCTCAGTAGATCCACAACTTTAATCTGGATCCAATCTGGATAAAAAAAATGTATCTCAAACACGGAACCGAAAAATCCGGCCAAGTGCGAGTCGGACTCGCGCACGAAGGGTTCCGTACCACTGTATTCTGTTTTTAACCTCGACACAAAAACAAATGCAAAAAAATAGATGGCGCTAGTGGTAAAAATACATGAATGAAGGGTAAATGGCTGTTTACGGTTTATGACATATTAAAAAAAACTACTTACCAGATCTCGTTCAAACCAATTTTGGGTGGAAGTTTGTATGGTAATGTATATCATATATTTTTTTTAGTTTCATCATTCTCTTATTTTAAAAGTTACAAGGGGGGGCACTTTTTTTACCACTTTGGAAGTGTCTCTATTAAGTTTAGAAAAAATGATATTAGAAAACTCAATATCATTTTTGAAGACCTATATCCATAGATATAATAGATACCCCACAAATCCATACGTTTGATGAAATTTTTTTTTTGCGTTTCGGTTCAAAGTCTGGGGAACCCTAAAATTTATTGTTTTTTTTCTATTTCTGTGTGAAAATCTTAATGCGCTTCACAGAATACATCTACTAACCAAGTTTCAATAGTATAGTTCTTATAGTTTCGGAAAACAGTGGCTGTGACATGACGAATCTATAAGGGTTCCGTTTTTTGCCATTTGGCTACGGAACCCTAATAAGTTCCCCCTTCCTGGTTCCGTGCTCACTAGATCCATCCTGGATCTGGCTAATGGACCTATTGATTATGAGCATGGAGGAAAGCCTGGGCATGGGTATGAGGCATACAATCTCGAGCATTACAAAAATTCCCCTCCCGGAACCGATAGCTCTAAGGATAATTAATTAATCTAGTAGGAATTTTTGCCTAGGTAAAAATGAACGCTGAATTCTTGAATACAATTCATCCAAATTATGACTAACGTACATTTACATCACTCATGCACTCTTAATTCACTGACATTATTTAAAAACAAATGGATATAACGTGTTTTTAGCCGTAACTAAAATATCTTAAAATGCATTACTTATTTCATTTTATGGCATTACGTAAACATAGATCGTCTCCCCTTCCCCCACATAGGGGTCCGCGAGACCTTGCGATCTTATTTTAAACTAGCTGCGCCCCGCGGTTTCACCCGCGTAGGTCCCGATCCCGTGGGAATATCAAAATAAAAAGCCTATAGCCTTCCTCGATAAATGGACTAAACAACACAAAAATAATTTTTCAATTCGAACCAGTAGTTCCGGAGATTAGCGCGTTCAAACAAACAAACAAACTCTTCAGCTTTATAATATTAGTATAGATTAGCGTTTGTCGTCTCCCCTAATCCAGGGGGGACGATAAGCGTGGCATAGTTGTTGACAGAGGTAGGTTGTTGAGTTTAGGGGATCCGTTAAGCGCGAACCAGATACACTCGTATTGGTCATATTTAAAACCTTAAAAAATATATCAAAAGGAATTTTTATTCGAAATAAATATGAATAAATTTATTTCATTTCATTTCATAGTCTATTATTATCAACCCACATTTTAATCACATATTTTAATTTTATTTGTGTAAAAAAACAAACAGCTGCATATGCCTAACAGCATATGCCTATTACTTTTAAATATTCCTCACTTGCCAAAACAGTTTCCAATGATAATAATTACATAACAAATATTGAGAGATAAAAAAAACCAGTGACAATTACACAAAATAAAAATATAAGCCTATGTACATAATAAGTAATCTAGATACTCTTTAAACTTATATCATATTTGAACTAAAATTATTATAAAAAAGATTTGATTGTTTGTTTGCATTGGATAGGCTCCGAAACTACTGGACCGATTTTGATGAAACTTGGTATAATGATACATTGATTCATTGGGAGCCTTCTATTTAAGCCACAGTGCGCTGCTAGTAAATATAACCATCCCTATATACAGGGTTATTGGAAATTAATTGACACGGCGTTAAGGGCTTCTTCTGTGCACCTTAACAAACAACTTTTGTTCTACGACTTTTGTCGAAACTTAATACATATCCCAAAAAAAATATTTAAGTGTTTCTCGTACTGTCTGGTAATTTTCTATGTCTATGCGGCAAGAGCGCGCGCGCGAGTTGTACCATACCTACTATGATTGATTCTGTGACGTAGACGTAGAGTTGAGTATTATTTGAACTGTTGGATTTATTTTTTTATTTTTGTATGGAATATTTTTATAATTAATTTCCAAAAGTCGTAGAAGAAAAGTTGATCGTTAAGGTGCACAGAAGAAGCCCTTAACGCCGTGTCAATTAATTTCCAATAACCCTGTATATAAAATTCTCGTGTCACGGGGTTCGAAGTTGAACTCCTCCGAAACGGCTTGACCGATTCTCATGAAATTTTGTGAGCATATTCAGTAGGTCTGAGAATCGGCCAACATCTATTTTTTATTTTGTTTCTTTCAGTTTTTTTTTTGTAAATGGCAAAACAACGTTTGCCGGGACAGCTAGTAAAACTATAATAAATAAATACTTTATTATTATTTATAAACAATATATTTGCATTGTTAAATGATTCATACATTACATAATCATGCACAGGTTAGCTTATTTAATACTTATTTTATCCTGTGGACATATCGGAATAAAAAGCGCTCCCAATGAATAATCCAGTACTTTCGGAGCCTTTTCAATTCAAACAAACAATAAAATCTTTTTTCTTCATAATATTTTAATAGAATAGATGTACCTAATTAAAACATTGACAATAGTTCAACAGAAGTTACAAACTTTCTTTCAAACATTGTTGGCTTCAAAACATCTGTTGATGGTGTCGCGTGTTTATCTTTTCGGTGAGAGAGAACAATGCCGGCAAAATGTAATACTTCTGTGGTTCTAATGGATTGAGAATAGAAATAAAAAGACATCTGCAGCGTTAAGTATACCTACGTAAGAAGTGTGCGTGGAAATGGTTAATTGAATAACAATTTTACTGTCTCACCGTTCCGTCTATAAAACTTTATTATGAAATATAATGTAAGTAATACATTATAACGGATATAGCTACTGCAAATACAATGATATAGAAATATAATAAACGTAAATACGGGTACAGGCTCGTGCTTCACCTAGGTATTTCAACTGGGTAAAGCATGGGTTACTTACACGTCCTAGTGCCCCAACTGCCGGTAAGTACAGTCGTGCGTGAACTTTAATTAAGGTTCCGATGGTCGATCGTTATGTAGATTTAACTTTTGTTTTTTTCAAATTCCATAACGAATAAATGGATCACACTCTAAATTCATTTGTATGGAAAACACGATCGACCAGCGGAACCTTAAACGGTTGACGCTAAACGGCACCCCTACTCTCAAGCAGACGAGAATATTTCTCGCTCATCGTTCCCCCTGGACTAGGGGAGACGATAAGCGCTAATTTAAATTAAGATCGGAAGGTCTAAATACACGGACATCTCTATCAATTGCATTAAAGATTGAGATTCAGATTTACTAGGTAGGTATGTAGTTAGGATGAAATTCAGTGGGATGAGCTGAGGACTAATTCGAATTTTGATATAATGTAAGATATTGGTTTTTGGTACACCTACGTGAAACTTAGGCCTATATAAAAAGTATTTTAAACGAAGAAAAGTAAAAAAGAAAAATGCGGAAAACCTCCGTCCAGTCTGAAATGAAATACAGACGAAGAAGAAAATAAGTCAACAAAGAAAACGAAAAGGAAGTAGTATAGTCTCAACAAAAGAACCTAAATATGACAAGGGAAACCATAAACACAAGTCTTCATTGATATAAACTTGGTCCACAATTTGTCTGTCGAGGAGAATCGAATCTGTGACTTCCTCAATTACTGTCTCAGCGGTCAAGAAGCCACTTAGATAACTCAAGACGAACTATCATTGTCTAACTTATCGCCACTTCGTTCGTTGTAAAATTTTCAGTGTTTTTTATTAGACCTACTTAGAAATTTTTAACAATATTACAAGACACTAGGTAATTTATGGTTAAATTCTTGTAGTGGTAATAGGTAAGTAGGTAAGTACATATTACAAACTTGTGTTTAGATTATTTATTAATAATCTCTTTATAATTATCTAAGTATGTGTAAAATATAGGAACAATAACTTATTATGAGAAAACTCGTATGAATGTACACATTATATTAATGTTATAAGCACGAGTTTCATTATGTTAATATATAGGTACTAAGTAGATTTAAATGAGAGATAAGGAAATTTTTCACGTGATAAGAATTTTGTAGAAGAGTGTAGAAAATTAATAATATACCTAAATATAGGTAAAATAAATGTAGGTAAAATCGAGTTCGGTGAACTTCCGTCAACGAAATAGGGAAAGGTGTTTTAGAAAATCACAACAGGTATAAAAATTTCCTGTTGGGTCTATAATAACGCAACGTCTCGCCGTCGTCGTCGCCGTTGGGAAAGTTAACTCTCTTATTATTATTAAATTACTTAGGACTTACCTTACTGTATGAGTTAACGAAATATTCAACAATAATAATAGAGGTATCTTCAGCAACTTCAGTAACATAGTTGCTATGATACATACGATCTCCACAATGCAATGTTCTCACTATGTAAACTATTTTTTATTGTTTACATACAGCAAAAATATGAATTGGTTGGTGAGTATTCAATACAAAGTATGACTTACTTCGAACGTGATGACTCCTTGATCACCGTATTTGTCAAATATCTTGTCGATGAAGTACCTCTCTGCAGGCAGAGTGTTGTTGAGGTTTAGACTGGAGTCCTGGATGGGCAGGTCGAGTAAGTCGCCGGCGCGGGCGGCGAGTGCTAATGCCGCCAGGACTACGACGGCGCACGTCGTCCACATGCTCACAACTGACACCGCACACACCTGTGCGCCTGCGTCTACGGCGGCGGCTCACTCACACTCCACACTATTGGGCGATCCTTCGATTACTTTGTTCTCGGCTGCGTGATAATGTGACGCTTCGAGGTGCGCTTACGCATAGACTATTCACCGGTCGCGTTATTTGTTTATTTATTTATATCAATCTCGTATCAATAACAGCACTGGTAATACGAGTGGCGGGCGTCCGAACTGACTCCGAGTGTGCGTCTGTGACTTTCACCAGGCTATCGACGAGCCTGAGGCCGGTTCCACCAACACCGTTACCGATAATGAGGTGTATTTGCGAATTGCAAGAGAACCTTGAGTTCTTTGATTATGTTAGAAGTGCTTTTCATTTTCAAGGATGCCGGTCGATTGAAGGTCTGTTATTGTTCCTGTTTCCATTGTTTACGTCTATGTCATTAAATCCCTAACTAATAGAAGTTTAGTAAATATAATAATGTTGGGGTTTGTGACGATATAGACAGATTTCGATGTAAACTAAACTAGGATTTGATATGGACGTAACTTTTATAAGTTTACTGAGTAAACTTTACCAAGGTAGGGAAGATTTTTTTTTGTCGTTCCATTATTTGCGTTCAGGCACAGTTCGGCAACTTTGTATGCATGGAATGTTGTTGAAGACGCGTTGTCATCCGTATGATCGTGATCGCGATTTGATTCATCATTGCAATTAATTAGGTAGTATACCTACCTTAGCATCTAATGTTTTTTTAAGATAACGATCTGCAGACTAAGAACTATGTTGTTAGGTAAGTACCTACATAGTTTACTTCCTTGTTGATTCCCTGTATCCAATCTGATTAAAATGTTAATGCGATTTCATTGTTTTTGCGTACGTAGGTATAATTCACCCAAAGAATGAGCATATAATTTTGGAGTCATCTGAGCCAATAATACATTCGTAGCACGTGCTGAATTAATTAAGTATTCACAACGTAACACTGCGTTAATAATAACCTGAGTTACACCAATATTATAAACAGGAAGGAATTTTTTGTTTGTGACGAATTTGCCCCAAAACTACTGGACCGATTTTGATTAAACTTGGTATGAAAATACACTGTATCCTTGGGAGTAACATAGGCTACTTTTTATCCCCATATTCCCACGGGAAAGGATCTTACGATGGTGAAACCGCGGTCCACTGTTAATATTCTATATCTACAAATTAATTGACGTGTCTTTAACCAAGGTATCCGTGGTTTAAACTATTTGTAGGTACGTAGATTTTGATACTTACTAAAAACGTAAAATTGTGGTAAAATGCAATTAATAAATAATTACTAAACATCTTTCTAAACGAAGTGGCTAAGTACTTAAATACTTATTGTTATCATTTATCTTTACCACTTACTTAACTCATGCTAGCCGATGGCGCTAACGCTCTAAATTATTTTTTAAATTAGTAGCTCACTTGATAGCGTATACTCGTAGGTAGGTACATATAGGTATTTACTATGTTGTTTGTATTACTTATTTGTAAATATTAGCGCCCGCGCCTATAGCAAACATCCACGGCGTCGTTGTCGGACGCTGATAACTACCGATTGCAGGTAAATAAACACCTACAAAGTAATTGGTAGGTACGATTAAAGTACCTCACATACATGTACTTACATGTTAATTAGGTAGGTATCGCGTAACGTTTTTAGGGTTCCGTATGAATGAAAATAACCGGATCCCTAATACATCACGTAATTGCTTTTCACCTGTCTGCAAAACGACGTAAGAGAGAGTAATGTGTTTATCAGCTTATGTATGTAGGTATGTTTCTTACCTGGGGAGTAATATAGGCCACTTTTTAGTCCGGTATTCCAACATGTGTGGAACTTACGACGCCGGTAGAATTGCGGGGCGTTATTAGTCTTCAATTTATAAAATGGTAGCAGCGATCCGCGGTTTCACTCGCGTAATTCTCGTTCCTGTAGAAATACCTATGGGGATACTAAACTAAACACTAGCATAAGTTACACACAAGGATTCAATGTTTCATATACCTTACTTAGTAGTTTCAGAGCCTATTCGTTACAAAAAACATCTTAAAAATATTCTTAGAACTATATCAAAATCCTATCCTACTAATATTACACCAAAATGTTAAAGTTGCTAATATGTTTGTTACACCATCATGCAGAAACTACAGAACCGATTGAAATGAAACTCGGTATGTAGATAGCTAGAGACCTGGATTAACATAATATAAACTTTATATCCCAATATTCCCACGGGATCGGGACTTAAGCAGGTCAAACCACCAGCGCAGCTAGTAGAGTATAAAGGATAAGTAGGTATGTAGCTAAATTTAAAATTTTCGACAGTCAGATTGCAAAATTGACAATCTTATAAATACAAATAGCTTATCAAGCTTACGTGAGTTACCTTCATCATTATCATAAAGAAGCAGTCAACAACTTTTTGCAGTTGTCTTTATTCTTGTTGACTTTGATTTCAGGTTTGAAGTATCTGACTACCTTGCAGACCATCTACTTGGCTGATATTCGTAAGGCGACCTCTAGCGGTGTATGAGGTTAAATAGTTATAGTAGGCAGCGCCCCATATATGGCTTTACTCATGTAAGCCCCGATTATTAGCCCAAATTAAATAAAACTATGTCAATTTTGGTAAGGAATATTTCCGATAAATACATCTCCAAAATTTTACGCCGTGGTGAGACTCGAACTCAGATCCAACCTAGCGCTGGCTTAAGCACTTAAAATATTAAATTCCAACGCAAAATCAGCTATAGATTAAGAATTTTATGCCCGAAGCAGCCATCTTTTATATTTAGGTATTTTTAGGTACAGAGAATTGAGAATCTCCTTCTTTTTTGAACTCGGTTAAGAATCTAAGTAAGTCCTTTTTTCTCAACGATTCGATGTATTTTATACCTACCAAGTTTCATTGATTGAAATTGTTTGATTCAGAGTTTCCATTAAACTAACAAAAAAGTAAGTACAATAGGTAAACTAAATAAGATTGATACAGACCCCACATTATACTTATACACTTTTTTGTCTTATAAAAGGTAGATAACACCAAAACATGAAATACCAAATTATGGAAAATTCTACAAATAAGGTGGATCTGTATTCTAATTTGTATAATTTTATAGCACGTCAGTGAGTGGTCCAAGCTGTTTAACAACGTTGTACACGGCCCAAGTTTAAACCTCAAAGCGATTAAATTTTTGGGAGCTATTTTGTAATACCTTATTTTTAAATACTTACTGAAGTCATTTAGGACGGAATATTTACCAGGTTTTATTTATTTTCTGGAACGCGATATTTCGACGCTGCTAAATGTAAGTAGGTATACGCAAGCATCATTTTCACGAGACCGGCGACAATATTATCGAGATCTACAAAATATATAGAAAGTAAATACTTATCCCGTTTCAAATATCTTTAATAATGAAAATAACCATGTTTTTAGCGTTCCGTATCTCAAAAGGTAAAAAGGGAAACCTAATTAAGATCACTGTCTTGTCCGTCTGTCTGTCCGTGTTTAAAACTTAAACCTCATTTTTAAAATCGATAAAAAAAAGTTCGTAGGAAACACGTTATTCCATGAAATAAACATCAGACAATCACATTTTTTACTTCTTTTTCTTTGAATTAACCCTAGACATTTTGCAGTTTTTGTGGCTGTAAATCGAGTGCATAGTCATTGAGGCGTGAAACTATCGTTTTCTGCACGTACACGGACGTGAATCAAGTCAAACAATTAATTCGAGTCTCCGAGACTCTATTGTGTAGTACTATTTAAGCACCTATAGGTACAATCCACGGTCAAAAGTCTCTGCCCACCGTTACGTTTACAATCCTGTGCAGCACTATTTGAACATTATAACAACGTAACCTGTGGATCGAACCCACGTCGGTGGGTGTAGCGGGTGCCGGCTTATACCTCTCGGCCAACTAAAGACATAGGTAGCTAACATGTTGAAAATAATAATTACACTGCCGAGTACTTTTAATTCAAGTATTTAAGTTTGTGGGTAACGTCTATGAGAAGAAGGTCGTAACTCCAATACTTGTTGATAGTATTATTATAACAAACTGATCATTTACTTATGACCCATACTGTACGTCCTTAAACTGGACATGATTTTCGTAATAGTTACGGAAGCAAAACTAGAACTTCGATTCTTTGTCTAAAAATCGTTTGTCGCATAAATATTAATATTCAATAGCTAGCTAAGCTAAGTACCTACAGCCGGCAACAGTATTGCAGACCCACTGTAGAGTTCTAAAATTAGTGTTGGCACAATGGCCACCATGTCAGACTCCCAGACATAGGGTTGCAGGTTCGATTCCCGCCTCAGACAAGTTTTTATGCTTAGATATTTGTCTGTGGGTTGGTTGTTTCTTGTATTATAGTAGGTATTATATTTACCGAAGAAAAGTATATAAGTAGTATATCCGTTGTCTAGCACCCATAACACTAGTCTAGTTGCTTAGCTTGGGGCTAGATGGCGATGTGTGGAATGTCTTGCAATATTTATTATGTTTATTTATTACTAGCGACCCGCCCCGGCTTCGCACGGCTATATTATGCATGTATTATACATATAAACCTTCCTCTTGAATCACTCTATCTTTTAAAAAAACCGCATCAAAATCCGTTGCGTAGTTTTAAAGATTTAAGCATACATAAGGATATAGGGACAGAGAAAGCGACTTTGTTTTATACTATGTAGTGATAGTGACTATGTAATGTTTCATTATAATTGCTTGTCTGATTATTGTAAGTTATAGGTACTTACATGAGTTCAAGTCATTAATAACTTTAAACTTCAACTCAAGCAAGACCTTAGAATCTTGCTTGAGTTAAAAACATTCTAAATATGAAGGGTCCAAGGGAATAATGATGGATGTCAGTTTTTTTTATATTTTTTTTATGGCAACATTTGAAAGTCCATCGAAAATACTTTCGTTACCTATCAGGAGGCCTATTCTCTATCCAGTTGCTAACTCGGTGGACATCAATTTGATATGCACTTTGCAGTACATTGCTGCTATGACGTAACGTGATAATCACCATCATTTTAAGAAAACAGCAATGTACTGCAAAGTGCATATCAAATTGATGTCCACCGAGTTAGCCACTGGATAGAGAATAGGCCTACTGAATGGACGCAATAAACGCTTTTCGTCACTAACTAATTAACAGTTAAAAATTGAGGTACTGGCTAAAAACGATGGATGTTTTGTGTTACTGGCGAAAAATGATGAATGTCAGTAAAAAAATGATGTAGGTGTCTATGGTATGGAGGGGTTGTAATAATTCATCAATGTGATCTGTCAAAGCTATTTACTAATTTGCAATTCGTAAATATTTTATTGTTTTAAACAGTAAAACTAATAATAATGGATGTTTCTGAAAGCGAAGACGAATCCTACAATAATTTACGATAAATTAAAACCAAAAAAAGATCTAGGCATGGGAGAATTACCGACGTTAACAAGAAGACATACATCATTTTTCCCTTGGAATATTTGGTTAAATTTTTTTAAACATGTTTTTTTAATAAATTTAATGCTCATATATTTTTAACTTTTATTCCAACCATTACAATAAACATAGACCTAAAAACCTAGAATTTTCCTAATTGTAAGGTTAGTGTCAAAGAGGTACCGTGAGGCTTTAGACCTTAGAATCTAATTTTCTCTAATTATGGTAAAATTGACATCCATCATTATTCCCTTGGACCCTTCATATGTAATAGCAATTTTGGAGAACTACGGTGTGTCTGCAATTTAGTTACCTGATTGTACAATAGATGTTTTTCGTTCATTTGTTGATATTTGTTTCTGCAAACAAATATTTATTCTGCCCTTCGTGTTTCTATAAGTATAAGTATTTATTTACAAAAAAGAAGTACTTACCTAAGTACTTAATGTAGGTATTCTACCTATTAGTTAGTCACCATAACACAAGCTTAAGGATAGATGGCGCTGTGTAGGTAGGTACTGCAATGTTAATTTATTTATTTTTATTTATTTAAGTATACGTACTTACAGATAAAACAAAATAATAAATGAAAAATAACTGACATCAAAAATGTTTTATTAATTCAAATAAAAATTAATACAGATACATACATATTGTACTTATATCTGAGCTTACAGACTATTTAATACATATAGTTCCTTAATAGTCAATAGTTATCTAGGCACTATTCAGTAAACAGATCTGAATAAATACTTTCATTGCAAAAGCAACGTAACGCGGAAGCTTCAGATCATTTATCACATTACTTCGAATGCTACAATTTATATTATGGAGCTAAATTGACAGAAGAAAAACATACATACAAGAATCTCTCAAATAATTTCACTCAATCATGGCAAAATACCAATTAATTAGATAATAGGTAGCAGATGAAAACCAGTGATTTTTCCCGATAAAGCTGTGGCTTATTCGGACTGCTTTAGCACACGCTTATTTTACACTGGCGACTCGTCCCGGCTTCGCACGGTTATATTATGCATGTATTATACATATAAACCTTCCTCTTGAATCACTCTATCTATTAAAAAAAAATACATTAAAATCCGTTGCGTAGTTTTAAAGATAGGGACAGACAGCAGAAAGTGACTTTGTATTTTTTGTTAAAAGTATGTTTGTCTTTTTTGTTCGAATAAACGTTTTATGTATATATCTATTTAAATTCTGTCATGTCTATCAATTTAATAATTGGTCCCAACACGATAAACTAACAGAAAAACAATCATAAATCTTTACAGTCTTCCGGAAGGCACAGGAATAACTTAGAACAAGTTAGATTAAAGGAATTGCACGCAGATTGAAGCCACTGTGGTTTGTTCTGCCATACTACGAAAACGTAGTAAACTGGAACACCGACAAGAATGAAAGCGATACCTACACCTACTTCAAGGGGTTGATTAAAACATGAAAATACTACGAGGAAAGTGCACGTTATTAGATAAATTAAAGGAAGGGTAATGTTAACTTTGATGGGACGGTTTAGCTTCGCGCGTGTTCGACGCATCCACAGCAGGCCGGCTACAGAGCATAGCGTGAATATAGCTTCTACAGCTGTAACGTATACTATTAGTGATTCCACGTTGTTCGATATTAGCAACACTAATGTCACGATGCACTGGAAAGAGAAAAGTCAATTAGTATACTGCAACACACTTACAATATATAAGTTACTAGCGACCCGCCCCGGCTTCGCACGGCTATATTATGCATGTATTATACATTTATATAAATATTTTATTATTTCAAAGTAGTCTAGTTCTATGATTTTTAACTCAACAATAGTTTTGAAATAAATATATTATTATTTCAAAGTCGTCTTACACTATGATTTTAACTCAACAAAAAAAAAGATTCGGTACCATAATATACATTTAATTTAAAATTGTATGAAAAGTTTGCATTATTTAGTTACAAAGTCGTCTTTACTATGATGCAGTTTATGTGTCCGTCAGTGTATTTTAAAAATCGTTTGTAAAAGGAGCTATTGTGTGGCGGTGTAGTAGTAAATATAAAGAACAAAGATGTTATGACTGTTTCGGATGATTGACGATTAGGGTAGGAGTTAGGTCATAACTACTTAAAACTAATATTTCTGTTCGCAGTTCTACTTGACTTTTTGTCAGTTTAATACTACTATATTTGTGGTAAAGTAAGAAGGGCTAATGATTTTGTTTGTGAGTTTAATGCAGATTAACTATTTTTTTTTCATTTTTCTACGTTGTTCCACTGCAGGGCCCTTGCTCACATATGAGATAGACCTTTGTGTATCTCATATGTTTCCAAGCCTGGAGGAATGTTCTACTACCTCCAAGCATGTAGCTTGGAGGTAGTAGAACATTCCTACTAGTAGAACTAAACGGTAGAACCATACGGACTACTTCTATTTTGATCGGTAGCAGATTAACAGTAGAAGAAAAATTACACTAAATGACTGTTAATAAAAAAATTGCCTAGGATTTTTTGGTGAAAATTTCTTAAGTGTTAGTCTTATTTGTAATCATATCCTATTCTAATCCTAACTACCTAAATAATATTATAAATTAGCGATCCGCTCCGGCTTCGCACGGCTATATTATGCATGTATTATACCTACATAATAAACCTTCCTCTTGATTTATTCTATCTATTAAAAAACCGCATCAAAATCCGTTGCGTAGATCTAAGCAGACACAGGGACAGACAGCGGCAAGTGACTTTGTTTTATACTATGCAGTGAAGTGAAGTGTTGAACACTTTATACATATAATTTTCCAACAAAAAATTTCCACGGCGATTTCTTTTTTTACAAAGTTGGTTTATTATTATCAACTTCTAGAGAAAATCATTCAAGATTGATACAAAATGTTGTTCAACAAACGATGTTGTCACTTTCTAATCGTAAATGTTTATTTACTTTCTCTTTCATGCGTAACTGTGTCAATTAAATACATTTATCATTACAGTAGCGTATGCGGTTGTCGGTATTTATTTGTTCTTAGTTTGTAAACAAATAGAAATAATAAACTTATTAAGAGGAAAGGTACCCGGCTCTCTCTCCATACAAACGTAGTAGACTGTTTCCTCCCTAGGTTCGCTCATACTAGAGCAAATATTTTTGTGGCATAAAATTATAAAACTACCATGACTATGCCCCTATGTCTTGGTTTTTTCATATTCTAATTATTATAGGAATGAGTCCTAAAAATAAAAAAAATAAAAAAACTAGCGACTCGTCCCGGCTTCACACGGCTGTATTATGCATGTATTATATCTAAAAACTTTCCTCTTTAATCACTCTATCTATTAAAAAAAACCGCATCAAAATCCGTTGCGTAGTTTTAAAAATCAAGCATACATAGGGACATAGGGACGGCGAAAAGTGACTTTATTTTATACTATGTAGTGATAAGACTTAAGGGCATGGTAATTGGTCATGGCAGTTATAGGTTTTATGGCACAAAAATATTTGCTCTAGTGTCATTTTCCAGGGAGGAAACAGTCGACTACGTTTGTATGGAGAGAGAGCCGGTACCTTTCCTCTTAAACTCGCACGGTTTGAATTCATAGGAATTATTTTCCCGGGTCCTGTTAACAAAACTGTTTATAAAATCGAGTGTCTGTGCTCGACCTACACTCGGTTACTACCCTCAACTATCAGCATGGGATGACAACATTCGCCACTGCTCCAGTCTCCTCGCGACCATGACTATTGTAACATAGTCGAAACATCGAGGTAAGACAAAAAAAAAAAACGCGATTAAGACCTGGGAAAATAATTACCTACTATGAAATAGAAATAACTCGTACTACTAGAGAGCAGTGTTGACCTAGTGGTATATACCTCGACTTTCATTCCGAAGGTCGTGGGCCGGGATTTTCCTTAAAAAAAATTAAAAAGAAAGAAATAAAAAAAATATTTTCTGTACATATAAAAAATATACTTAATAAAAAAGCACAAGAAAAAAGTAGTACAGCGAGCGCCCAGAAAAAAGGCTATGAAAAAGGAAAAAGGGTAATTATGTGCGCTTATCGACATGGCTCTTACGGTAAAGGCCAACGTGTCGTGATAAAACCCGCAGCTTAGTTGGCTCCAGACGTATTGACGAGTTCTTCTACTTGCAGGAAACAGCCCGTATTTAAGTACAAATCTTACTACTAAGATCCAACATATTTGGTCCCATATTTGTGCGAAACCAACGCCGTAACTTAGCTGCTATAACTCCTGCGTTTTCACTCGTAAGTCTCCATTTCGTTTCGTTCTAGATTAAAAGTAGCCTATGTGTAAATCAAAATGCAATCGCTATCAGTTTCGTCGTTTTGGCGTTAATAGGTAGCAATAAAATTTATCGTAATTCAACACAAGTTTTTAACAAACAAAATGCCTTTAAAAATTTACAAGCAAACTATCTTTATGTCAACTATGGAGAATGATAAATACAAAAGGCGGTAATAAATATTTTAAGTATCAGGGAGGGCACGGATTTGATCCGTTACATACATTTTGTAATATTTTTGTATGAAGCAAATTATATTTATAACTAGCGACCCGTCCCGGCTTCACACGGCTATATTATGCATGTATTATACATATAAACCTTCCTCTTGAATCACTCTATCTATTAAAAAAACCGCATCAAAACTAGTTGCGTAGTTTTAAAGATTTAAGCATACAAAGGGACATAGGGACAGAGAAAGCGACTTTATTTCATACTATGTAGTGATAGTGACGAGCATGATCCGTCCCCCGTGCGTGCACGAACGCGACGCCCGTCTATTCTACGGATACTCTTTTGTACGAATTTTATCTTACGAGTGAACCCACATATATGAGGTCCATTCATCCATTTTCATTATGGCGACATCTGTCTGCCAGTTGATGATATATACTTGTACTTATATACGGGCTGTTTTCCGAAATTAGACCCTTTTAATTGGGTCCTTTTTGCGTGAGGATAGAATAGGCTTGCCGAGCATCTACCACCCTCTCAGCTTAGTCGACCATATCCAGAGGAGAGAACTTGTCAATACTTCTGGAGCCAACTAAGCCGCGGTTTCATCACGATGTTTTCCTTCACCGTAAGAGCAATGTCAATTAGCGCACTACTTTATTAAGAAAAATTCATTGGTGCACAACCGGCCGGGATTTGAACCTACAACCTTCAGAATGAAATCGAGGTATCTACCACTAAGCCAACACCGCTTTATTTACAAATATAACTCACCATGAAAATAAGCGAAGGTACCGGCGTCAATCGCTTAATATCGATTAGTGATATCGCAAGCGGTAGATGTCCATTCCTGGCTCCAACGAAGAACAATCGCGAGGAGGCGTAGATAGCACCGTTTAGCGACCCAAACGTACACAGGGCGACGAACAAGGGCATTATCCATGAGAACATCTACAAATTAAAATAATACAATTATGAAGTTTTGTTGGGTTGTAAATTCTCAGTTATTTAATTCCTGTGGGATTTAAGCCTCCCGCTTCACCGAAGATATAGATAGACGACGACGGGAGGTGGATTTTAGGAACTCAACGAAATTTGAAATTCAACATTTTAGGAATTTAACGAAATTCAACTTTCTGAGATTCAACATTTTGCAAATTCAACATAGTGGTCCTGAAGGATCTTATTGAAAACTCCATACATTTTCAACAAACAACACGAGGGTGTTCCCGTGGCTGTTATTAGAGCGCTATTATTGGAGGATTGATCTCGTCTCCTTGTTTGGGGAGTTTTCAAGTCGCGAGTGAATAGGTATCATCTACTAGGAAAGCGTGCATCTTAGGCCGCATCGTCATTATCGTGACCTACCATCAGGCAGGTGTGATAGTGGACAAACGCTGACCTATCATATATAAAAAAATATAGCGGCAACAGAAATACATCATCTGTGAAATTTTCAACTCTCTAGCTATTATGGTTCATGAGATACAGCCTGGTGACAGACTTACAAATAGACGGACGGACGGACAGCGTAAAAGGGTTCCGTTTTTACCTTTTGAGAACGGAACCCTAAAAAAGAATTGTTGGAAAATATTTCAACAGCTACTAACCTTGAGTATCTTTTCACTGAAAGTGACAGCGACAGCTTCTGAGGCGAGAATCTCGTTTTTATCAAGGACTGCGAAGTAGGCGACGTTTGTCAGTGCATAGATTAGGGTCACGACGGGCATTGATATGCATATAGCTCGGGGCAAGTTCCTGGAATAAAATAATAATACCATAATATTATCTATATGTATGTTAGTCTGTAAGGTATCTATTCTATATGGGTCTGTACTTATTTATAAGGCTGTTACCTGAAATAAATGTTTTTTTTATTATTTATAATTAAAGAAATCCATCGAGAGCTTTTGAAGATAATGAAGGAAACTACTATAATTCTTTTTCGCAAAAACTACTGGCCCGATTGCGATGAAACTCGGTATCTAGATTGCTGAAGACCTGGATTAACACAAAGGTTACTTTTTATCCTGATATTCCCCCGGGATCGGGACTTACGCTTTAATACTTGTCTGAGGCGGGAATCGCACCCGCAACGCTGTGTTTGGCAGTCAGGCATGGTGACCATTGTGCCAACTGGGTCGTCATGCAGTCCAGGTGGGTTGCCGGTTCGATTACCGACTCAAACAAGTATCTATGCTATAGATATTTGTTTCTTGGTATTAAGTATATACATGTAAAAGTTTTTATGTGAGTGTGTTTGTTTGTTACTCCTTCACGCAAAAACTACTGGACCGATTGCGATGAAACTCGGGACTCGGACTTACGCGGGTGAAACTGCGAGGCGCAGCAAGTGATCTATATTTCTGGAACGGATGCTCCGTTCCGCTTAGTGCGTGCTAAGTAATTTAATTACACATTTAGATGCCTTACAATGTTAAGTATTTGTTTTTAACCGACTTCAAAAAAAAGAATTCGGTTGTATGTATTTTTTTTTTGTTTATAAAACTTCTATCTTTTCAGAACATCATTAAGAGATTAATCACCACAACAAAATGTTTTAAGTACCTTCTTAATTAAATTTGACATTTACAAATAATTAAATAGTTAATTACTACATTATCTAACAATTATCTCATAGTAATTAAAATTTAGCATGCCGTCTTTTATTTATGTTTATCTTATCTTTCTTTTATTTATTTTAATGGATGAGGTATAGGACATTTGTAGATGCTTTATGAATTACTAGCTGTTGCCAGCGACTTCGTACGCGTAGTAGTTTTGATTATATATACAGGGTGAATATTTTATGTGGGCCTATATCCTAAACTATGAGAGATAGCGAAAAATGCTGAAAGGAGTTGCGTGCCCGATTTTGACAAAAACTAAAACTGCATCATTCGATTTTTGAAAAAGTCATTACCCTAGCCGGGAATTGAACCTGTTCATTTCAAAATAATAATCATCCTATATTTTTGTACCAATCGACAGTGTTGCTAATAGAGATCAATTCCTGGAAACAAAAATAGTCTGGCAAATTAAAGGAAATAGCTCATTTTAGTAATCTTCAGTAATTTTCATACAAACATCCCTGAAAAAAAAAGCAGTGAGGAGGTATGGCCAATGACGTAACAAACTGCTGCACTAAAAATATGAACTGTATTTACAAATTTTATGTAAAGAACTTCATTTAGAACTTATTTTATAATATTTAGAATAATATCACTTGTCCTCTATGTCTCACACTATTGTTTTGCCAGAGACAGAAAGGTGATAATTATAGAAAACTACAAAATTCAGCCATTTCCTTTATTTTGCCATATTAAGTTTGTTTCCAGGAATTTATCTCTATCAGCAACACTATCGATTGGTATAAAAATATAGGATGATTATTTTTTTTGCAAAATCAACAGGTTCGATTCCTGGCTAGACCACATAAAAAATTCAACATGTATACTAAAATCTTGAATCACTCTATCTATATTAAAAAAACCGCATCAAATTCGTTGTTTAGTTTTAAAAGCTCTAAGCATGCATATGGACAGACAGACAGCGGGAAGCGACTTTATTTATACCTATGTATAGTGATAATGATAACGTCACTACATAGTATAAAATAAAGTCGCTTTCTCTGTCCCCATTTCCCTTTGTATGCTTAAATATTTAAAACTACGCAACGGATTTTGATGCGGTTTTTTTAATAGATAGTGATTCAAGAGGAAGGTTTATATGTATAATACATGCATAATATAGCCGTGCGAAGCCGGGACGGTTCGCTAGTATAAAATAAAGTCACTTTTCGCCGTCCCTATGTATGCTTAAATCTTTAAAACTACGCAACGGATTTTGATGCGGTTTTTTTCCGTAGATAGAGTGATTCAAGAGGAAGGTTTATATGTATAATACATGCCTAATATAGCCGTCCGAAGCCGGGGCGGGTCGCTAGTATATTATAAATGCGAAAGTTTATCAGTTTTACTGAAGCCTAAATGTGCTGTTTTAGGCTATCAATATTGGCCGATTTTAGTCTTGAAGTTAAATAGTTAATACTTAATACGGCATGTTTGTTGGGTATCATAAACGAAAACTATTTACGCGGGTTAAATCGTAGGCGCAGCTAGATTATTTCTACCAATGAAATTCCAATAAGTTTATGATACGTTCGGCCCCGAAGTGCAGTAAGACAAACCAGAAAGCAGAGCCAATAAAATTGTGCAGAATTTAACTAATACTTAAATAACAAATAGACATGAACTCACTTGTATGGATCCTTCAACTCCTCCGTGACGAAATTCAAATAGTTCCATCCTGAATACGAGAATAGACCCGTATAGAAGGCAATTGCAATGTTACCGGGATCAGTTATTGTCCCTTCCATCATGTTCTGAAGGTTCTCCGTATGTTCGGAGAATAAGTACCACAAACTAGCGAAGAAAGTCACAAGTAGAGCCAGTATCTTCGCCGCGGTGAAGGAATCTTGCACTCGCGTCACCCATTTCACGTTGTAACAGTTAATCACTGTTAGAAAGCCTGTAACAAGTTAACATGTAATTTAAGACGAAGTCGTATGACCAGAAGCGTGATAGAGGTGTCTTAGAAACAGTTTTTGGGTATCAAGTTATCAACCACTTAAATCCATAGAATGATATTCCTACTGTTGTAAAGGTGAAGAAATGTTTTGTATTGGCACATACCTCGAAACACGTTTAGAGTGATTTGCCTCGATAGAAAAAAATCGTAGAAATCCTAAAAAATCGTAATTTTTTTAGCTTTTTCAATTTTACGGGGATTGTAAAGAAAAAACAAGTACAAAATTTATATTTTCATAAACTTTTCATTAAATCCCATAAGGTACTACAGATGGTTTTTCACTCAAATAGATGTGAGTCTTTTAATTACATAAAATAATTAAAACGGCCATTTCGCGGCGCGCGGGGGAAAGGGATAGAGTCATCACGCGGCGCGCGCGGGGGAAAGGGATAGGGGTTTTCAGGTCCTACTTCACTTTAATAAGCGTAATCTTAGCTCAGATAGAACATAGTTAGATAAGTAAGCACCTATTTTATGTTCACATGGATTGATTGGAAAGGAAATGTTGTTAGTTATTCTAATTAACGTGACATAATTGACTTCTGTGTTTCATTATAGCGATTGTCAGGTGAAATAAAACACAAAAATGTTTATTTACTTTTAAACGAGGTATTGTACTTTGCAATTGGTGCAACACTTGTGTTAATAACGGGGAGGTACTAGTACTACCTAGTGCCTTTGAGACACTTATTGAACACTAGCAGGCTAGCTAGGCTAGATGGCGATGTGTGGAATGTCCTGCAATATTTATTTATTCTCTTTATGGTTTCTATTTGTTATCGTGTCCTACCACAATAATTATTTGTTATTTTTATACTAAAGTACCTACCTATACTTACTTCAGTATAAAATAACAATTTAACGCCGATAAGCAGCAACCTGAACAGCTGATAAGTAAGTATTACAATTTTCAATCGGTCGCGGATATGCCAATAAATACAATTCTAAACTAAAGCTTGCATGTACTTAAATCTAGGTATTTATTAAGTTACTAGCTGCCCTCCGCGGTTTCACCCGCGTAACTCCCGATCCCGTGGGAATATCGGGATGTAAGCTATCCTATCTTTCAAGTTGGATCGAACTGCACATGGTGTGCGAATTTTATTATAATCGGTTAAGTGGTTTAGGAGTCCATTGAGGACAAACATTGTGACACGAGATTTATATATATTAAGAAGAAAGATAGGTAAATATTTAAGTTAAAATATGAATAATACGTATTCTATAAGTTTTAAAAAAGCAAACTAGCTTTCTAAATGTTTTTTTTAATTTTAGGGTTGTTACATCTAGGAAATTTCTAAAGTAGGTACACTTGAATTGTAACTTATTACTTAAGCATATTATATTCAACTAGCGACCCGCCCCGGCTTCACACAGCTGTATTATGCATGTATTATATCTAAAAACCTTCCTCTTTAATCACTCTATCTATTAAAAAAACCGCATCAAAATCCGTTGCGTAGTTTTAAAGATCTAAGCATACATAGGGACATAGGGACGGCGAAAAGTGACTTTATTTTATAGTATGTAGTGATAGTGATAAAGACTTTTGAAAATTGAATCGGTCGCGGAATACAATGACAAGTCTATATCGAGGCTGAATTACTTATTTAAATAGATTAAAGTGATGTTGGGGTCAAGTCAAGTAGCATGTGGGTCCGGCCCTTTACGTTTGCCAAGTTGATTCCGCACGTTTACAAGTGTGTATCACCGTGATGCGGGAGGAAGCTCTCATTATCCTGTCAGGCACAATCAGTACGGCCGACCGCGCAACTAGATGTTACACTGTTGTCCTATTAGCGAGTCTCAAGTACGGTGCTGTGATAGATGCCCACTGGGTCATGTGATGGAAACAACTAAGGACATGCTTTTCGATATAAATTAGACTTAAACCAGCGACCCGCCCCAGCTTCGCACGGCTGTATTATGCATGTATTATACATATAAACCTTACTCTTGAATCACTCTATCTATTAAACAAAACCGCATCAAAATCCGTTGTGTAGTTTTAAAGATCTAAGCATACTTGCACTGGCTTTTGGTCTATTAGTGGCCACGATGGACTTCCCTATTCGTACGTTTTGTAAGCAATACTATTGCAAATTGACAGACTGTCGATAGTCTAAAATAATCAATATTTTTTTTATTTACGAGCAATAATACTATCGATAGTATACCAATTGCACTCATTCGATAGTATTGCCTCGATTTGAGCTATCGATGAGACCAATCGATAGTAAAATTATCGATAGTTCGGCAACACTAGTCTATTGTACCTTCAGAATTTAAGATGATGGAATCCAATGTACTACTTATTAGTACGTAATGGGTTTTTCAGATGAAAACTATCGATAGTTAAACTATTGATAGTTCGGCAACAATTTTCTATTGTACTTTCTGAATTTAGAATGATGGAATCCAATGAACCTAATAGTACGTAATGGCTTCTTCAGATGAAAACTATCGATAGTAAAACTATTGATAGTTCGGCAACACTACCTACCTATGTACCTTCTGTACCTTCTGAATTTATTATGATGGAATCTAATGTACCTAATAGTACGTAATGGCTTTTTCAGATTAAAACTATCGATAGTAAAACTATTGATAGTTCGGCAACACTGTACCTTTTGAATTTATGATGATAGAATCCAATGTACCTACTCCGTTTTATTAGAAATGCCATTTAAACTTAATTCCTCTGCTTACTGCAAAACATCTAACTAAATCATCTTTTCTTGGGTTAGGCCAAAAAATCTAATAGTAGACCAGGGTCGATAATTTTTGAAACCAAAAAAAATCACAGTAGGATGAAACCCATTAGAAAAAAGAGGGGAATATGATAAAAATGAAAGGAAAAATAAATTACGGTCGATCCGAGTTCGGGAAGTGGGAGGGGGGGGGGGGTTTAAGGGTAAAAAATGGTTTATCTTGATTTCCGGCAAAACTACAAGTCCTATGGAAAAAAGTTGAATGGCAAAGTTGTAGGTAATAAAAAGATCTACAACTTTTATTTTACAATTTTTTCACATAACCTCAAAATTTTGGTGAAAAATTCAAATAACCCAGTTTTTGGTTTTCTACTTTATCTTTTTCAAAAATGTTTTTTTTTTCTACGAAATTTGGTGAAAACTTACCTTATTATGTCCCAAATACACTGTAATTTATTTGATTTAAAATATTTATTTTTTCGCCTTATTTTAACTTAATATCAAAAAAACACCCTAATTTTCAATCGAAAATTCTCACGTCAAAATATCAGCTTTTTTCAAAAAGTTGGTATGCTTTCTGTTCGTTGAAATCTCTACTTTCCGATGGGGAATAAATATATATATGTTACACTAGTAAATCTTCTCAGAAAATGCAAAAACCGATCGAGAAAAGAAACTAATGGGTTTCATCCTACTGTGATTTTTTTTCATTTTTTATCATTTTTGAAGGCTTCGGCCCTGGTCTATAGGTACCGCATCTGTTTATAAGTAATCAGCCCCATCATCCTAAACAACTTGAATTCTTTATGAATGTTATGCATTTTATTTTGTAAAGCTTCTCATTCTTTGCAAAACATTGCATTGCAGTAAACTTGTTCTGAGTATTCGATGAAAGATGTGGGATAAAAACATTTGAGTCTCGGTATTCGTCTTCGCAATACTGGGAAAAGAACCGGTTAACAGCATGGGGTAATTGCGCGTTTAAAAAAAACAACCCCGATTTTCGAGAGAATATTTCAAAGAACTGGTTCGTATGCAAAAAGTTGTGTATCTACTCATGGTACATAGCCTTTTATGAAGTTGATCCTTCCTTATAAGATGTTCTCGGGAATACAAGGCGATCAATTTACTCATCGCATACCGTTTAGGTTTCCGATTTCTATTGATAGATATGCGCTCCTGCGCTCCGCGGTTTCACCCGCGTAAGTCCCGATCCCGTGGGAATATCTAAATAAAAAGTAGCCTTCCTCGATAAATGGACTATCCAAAACAGAAATATTTTTTCAATTCGAACCATTAGTTCCTAAACAAACAAACTCTTCAGCTTTATAATATTAGTTTAGATGTATAAGTATTCTATCCATAATAGATTTCTAAAAATAAAGTTTCAACGTAAAATATTCCGCATGTCATTCGCCTACCGGTAAATGTTTAACATAAAAAAAAATGACAAAACATTTAAAAAACTAAAACGATAAAATCTATGCAATAGCTTAACAAGACACATAATTATTATCATTGGTTCAGGATCACCCATAAAACCTTGGTCAGCGCTATTTCGTACCGCATCCAGTTGCAGTGGAAAGATCTCAATAGGTTTCTATTTGTAAATATTATGGTGAGTATTGACTAGAGCATTTCAATGTAATGTAACGTGTTACAAATGGTACAATATATTAGTAGGAGATCTCTTTAAAAACGACCTTCATCGAGTTGTTTAATGGATGGAAAGTATTTTATATCAATTTAAATAGGCCAATTAATATATTGCAAATATGTTGTCTAAAAAAATCCAGTCCAGAATATGATTAATTAACAATTTAATTATTTGTTTTGTTTTTTAAACCTTTTAATGGTTTGTTTAAAATACAAATTCCATACCAATCAAAAGTATAAAGCCTATAGAATATGCAAACGTAGGTTGGCTATTTTTTCCCATCACAACTCTTAGGTGGGCAGGTAAATCGATATACTCATTTGCAGGTCTGGTTAATGAATTAAAATTAAGTTAAAATAAAGATTATATATTACATTGGTACGGAATTTGTCTATTGACCAAACCAGTGAAAAATCTAAAAATAAAAAAATATATATTCATTCTGGACTGAAATGTTTTAGGTAAGTAACTCATTTGCAATATATTTATTGACCTATTTTATTTGATATAAAATACTTTTTATCCATTAGACAGCTCGATGAAGGTCGTTCTTAAAGGGATCCCGTACTATAGGCAAATGTTCGACGTGTGGTTTGAGTAAATTAAAAAAATGCTCGATGTTCTGTTAGTAAATCCTCTAGCCTATACCACACTTAAAATAAGTATTTAGATTGCTATAAAATTACTTACATGTTATAAACGCTGCTATGAGGCTGACTGCTTTATCTGGTGGCGAACAAGCCGGCCACAAGGGTTGTAAGATGTTCTGCGCAAAGGTGAGGGCTGTGATCGCGTTCCCAGTTGGAACCAGAATGAATAATGCTACCCAGAGGTAGAGGAATGAGGGTAAAGGGCCGAAAGCCTCCCCGATGTACGCGTAGTCACCGCCTGACTTCGGTATCATGGTACCTGGAACACAATTTATTAATCCTATAAAATATAAATTAAAAGAAACTGAGGAGGAGGCTCACAGCTAAGCGACTATTACTTCGATGGCACTGGCCAATTAGTAGTGTGCCAAAAATGTGTTTTCATGAGCCCCTCCGTGCTTCGGAAGGCACGTTAAGCCGTTGGTCCCGGTTGCTACCTCTAGTAGCAGTCATTAGGTCAAGTAAGAGGCCTTAAGGCGATCTGAAAACTCTAGCAATAGGTGAGCCACACCTATTGCTAGAGACACGAGAAGAAGAATAAATGGAACTGGACTTGAATTAATGGATTACTTTTTTACCCTTGTTACTAACCACCAGTTTTAGTAGTAAGAGTTTTTTAGCCGTCATTCAGTGTTGCCACCTTAAATTTTATTAGTCTCGATCCTGTGGGAAAATCTTATGTAAAGCATACTAGCCCAAACGCAGCGGGCAGCAGATTCTCTTCTCAACTTGTTGGATTTAGATGTAATGTATAAGTATAATTAATTATCTATCTAAGTATCGAATAAGTATTGATACATAATAATATTTCCTAATTCTTAAATAGGTAAATAAATCCAACGTCAAAAAAAAGATTCTATCAATTTCTTCTAAGCACAACCTAGTTGAAGTTTGCTGTAAGAGAGTAGGTACGAGGCTATTGCTTTCTCTATAAAAATATATTGTATAGGTACCACTATTTCCTTCCTGAATAATTAATGAGCAATATATATATATTTTTTTTAAACCTAGGTTTCCTGTAGTACCCTTGCTGTTTTATTTTTTCCTTATTCCGTTAATAACTAATCAGGGATAATATTTCCTTTCAATTACAAAAGGAAATATTTCCTTGAATTCCATATTTCTAAACAGAGGGGAATGTGTACCTACAGCAAAATTAAGTACCTACTTATCATCACTATCACTACATATCACTTCACTATCATCACTTCACTACATAGTATAAAACAAAGTCGCTTTTTCTGTCCCTATATCCCTATGTATGCTTAAATCTTTAAAACTACGCAACGGATTTTGATGCGGTTTTGTTTAATAGATAGAATGATTCAAGAGGAAGGTTTATATGTATAATACATGCATAATATAGCCGTGCGAAGCCGGGGCGGGTCGCTATTACTTAATATAAAAAAGTCACTTTCCACTGTCTGTCCCTCATTAAAACTACACAACGGATATCGATGCGGTTTTTTTTAAATAGATATAGTGATTGAATAGGAAGGTTTATAATGTAGGTATAATACATGCATAATATAGCTGTGCAAAGCCGGGAACAGCTGCTAGTCAATAATAAAATAATTCCTCTAGTTAAAGACACAAACTATTCAAGAAGAAAATAGTGGAAATATTGTTGTTTGAAACCATAACCGCGTACCCTTTTTTGTATAAAATTAGATATAAACATGCAAATTAACCTACGTCGTTAATTTTTATCGAGTGTCTCTAACATAAGGTTTAATTTAAACATTTGAGATTCCCTTATTTTAGTACCTATAGAGTTATTACTTTCGTAGGGTTTCTTTCGCCCCTTGAATAAATAATTCTGACAACTATTTCTCATTCGTTATTGCTAAGGGGCAGGGGTGAATTTTTATGTAAGACAGTTGATTCCAAACTGTTAGGGTTCTGACATTTAAATTCGCAAACTTTCGATTTACAATTGTAAAGCAGCTGGTTTGGTAAATAGGAAGGTCATCGTCATACAAATAGCATCGTTAACTTGGCTTAGCGTCTAACACAAAATATTGCGTCATTCTGCGACCCTCTTCAAAACTTACACGGTAAAAGCTACCCTCGCTTTCCCGCCCACTTGAGTACGTACTTTCTAAACATCGTTATTTTCGTTTTACGTCAAACAATTAGTTCGAAAAGCTTAGCCAGCCTTATGAGCTTTATTGTACCGACTTCTATCACTTCATTACAATGATAAAGCTATATTTTCGCGCCACAGCCTTTATCTTAGGATTATGTTCAGTAGTACTTTACCGTGTATTAATGTCATATAGAAAAACCGGTCAAGTGCGTGTCGGACTCGCGCTCAAAGGGTTCCATACCATTATATTCTGTTTTGAACCCACTGCGCAAAAATGACGGGGTGTTATAAGTTTGACGTGTCTGTGTGTGTGTGTCTGTCTGTGGCATTGTAGCTCCCGAACGGATGAACAGGTATTTTTTTTAGTATTTGTTGTTATAAAGGCAACAGAAATACATCATCTGTAAAAATGTCAACTGTCTAGCTACATCACGGTTCATGAGATACAGCCTGGTGACTGACAAACGGACGGACAGTGGAGTCTTATTAATAAGGTCCCGTTTTTACCCTTTGGGTACTGAACCCTAATAAAGGGAAACAATTATGCTTTCATTTAGGAGACAGGAGATATGCACGGGTTAAATTGACATTGATAACCATCTACATTAATGAAGTTCGAATTTTCTGTGAAGATAAGGCGTGGGTAAATATATCAGATAAATTAATTTGAATGGAACATTAAATGAATTAACTTTTAAAATAGGATTCCTTTGTTTTGTCAAGTTAATTTAAATAAGTTGTGAAATACACACAGAGTATAAAGATATGTAATTTTAAAACGTTTTAACAAGTACTAGCGACCCGCTCCGGCTTTGCACGGCTATATTGTGAATGTATTATACATATAAACCCTCCTCTTGAATCACTATCTAATAAAAAAAACCGCATCAAAATCCGTTGCGTAATTTTAAAGATTTATGCGGTCAAAGGGAAATAGGGACAGAAAAAGCGACTTTGTTTTATACTATGTAGTGAAGTGAAGTTGACAGTCTACTCAAGTAGGTACTCACTTCGAACGACCCACTTTCTTTAAACTGATTATCTTACGTAGGTATAAGTACACATCACACAAAACTGAGCTACGTACGACCTAATAATTTGTGGCGGAAAATTGCAGGAAATTAAATAAATAGGTATTCGTTTTCAAAACCTTTGATATACTTAGGTAGGCAACATAACAACGGAAGTCAATAAATACAAACGTAAAACTGGTCAAGGAATATTTAACTAACTGATTATAAGACTACTATAACTGCAGTTAGGTATCATTACATAGTATAAAACAAAGTCGCTGTCGCTGTCTGTCCCTATGTATTCTTAAATCTTTAAAACTACGCAACGGATTTTGATGCGGGGTTTTTTTATAAGATAGAGTGATTCAAGAGGAAGGTTTTGGTATATAAAACAAAACTACTACGCGTACGACGTTGCGGGCAACAGCTAGTTATATAATTAATAAAAACTAACTCACCTAATTCTGCGTAGCAAAGAGCTCCCACCATGGACAGAATTCCGGAGAGCACCCATACTATAAGCGCCATGCCCTTAGATCCCGCGTGCTTGACCGCCAGATTCGGGGAGACGAATATCCCGGAGCCGACGATCACTCCGACGATAATCGCCACACCGTTCATTAAACTCAGCTCCTTCTTTAACCGTACTCCTTTGCTTGATCCTCCATCGCTACGATTCTGTCCATCCTCGCCTCCCATGGACTTCGGCGCCAATCCGTCGATGTCGCTTACTTTGGCCATTTTTACAGTCTTATAGTCTCTTTATTAAAACACTATCTTCTTTTAGTTAAAATTAGACACTTTCACAGATACATATATGCGAAGCGAGGACGACACGCTGTCCAAAATCTGAGACACGATCATGCAAACATTGCATCACACGGTGCTGTGTGCTGCGGTAAACACCACGTGCATATCAACACACCATGAATTTGCCATGGACCTGATAATACCGCACGCACAGAAGTTTACCACCTAACGCTGATAACAGGAACTATTAATAAATAATACCCAGCGATACTAGCATATTGGACCGTCAGTGCCGTAGGTTAAAATATTCACAAATTATTAAATCACACTATTTTAAAACTTATTTCTGGTGGAAAAATAGGTAAAACTGTTCAAAAAATAAAAAAAGAACAGTTTCCCGAGTTAATTTTGTTTCAGTAGTTTCAAAGTTTAGTTTACGATCGTTATCACTTGTGGTGTGTGCACACGTTTGACGGGGTCGGCGCTTACTTTACTATTCAGGCGAGAGCACCGCGAGGTAGCATGCCGCCGCACACTGGTCCGGATTCCGGAAATCAGGGACTTAGGGGTCGAAGTCCGAATTAGGGTCTCATATTTTAAAATTAAGGTCTTTAGATGATTCTAAACCACTTTTATAGAATAGCTTTTTCTTATATCGGGGCCCGTTTCCAAGAAAAATAATGTTGTTAAAATTTTTGTATGGAAAAATTTAGTTTTTAGTACTTATTTTGTAAGCGGGCAGAGATGTTAAAACCAAACTTACTAGGGATCATAGAGGGTATATTACTGCACATTATTGTCTGAGACACTTGATTCATATCTCTGCCCGTTCAAAAACGGCAGGCGTTCGAAACAATTTTTTTATTTCGCGATTAATAGGGTACCTTATGTCTTCTTTGACAATACAATAATAATATTTAAATGGAATTACCTAATTCTATTTTAAAAAATAGAAAAAAGTAGCACATTAGGTGTCATACTACATATGTACCTGATGCATAGATATTGATTATTTTACCTTATACCTGCTATTGTTCTTAGACAATGGCACTCATTACATACCTTGGCAGGTAGTAAGCGTTTGACACTTGTTTTTAACCCTTATCTTTAATATCCCTTCCTTCCATACCAATATACCAAGTCACTGTATAAGCATCATTCGTTAAAATCATCATTCGATTGTTACGTTTTGTGCTACGTCTTTCTAATATATCTTAATTTATTACAAATTTGGATAGGTACTTATATCGGGGTCCGTTTCCAAGAAAATAATGTGATAATTTTTTTTGTATGGAAAAATTTAGTTTTTTTACTAATTATTTTGTAAGCGGGCAGAGATGTTTAAATCAAACTTACTAGGGATTATAGAAGGTATAATGCTGCACATTTTTTTCTAAGACACTTGCTTCATATCTTTGCCCGTTCAAAAACGGCAGGCGTTCGAAACAATTATGTCTTTTTTGACAATAAAATTATAATATTTAAATGGAATTACCTAATTCTATCAAAAAAATGGAAAAAAGTCGCACATTAGGTGTCATACTACCTAAGTACCTGATGCATACTTATTGATCATTTTACCTTATACCTGCTATTTTTCTTAGACAATGGCACTCATTACATACCTTGGCGGGTAGTAAGCGTTTGACACTTGTTTTTAACTCTTATCTGTAATATCCCTTCCTTCCATACCAATATACCAAGTCACTGTTTAAGCATCATTCGTTAAAATCATCATTCGATTGTTACGTTTTGTGCTTTCAATACGTCTTATCTTAATTCATTACTTTGGATACTTATATCGGGGTCCGTTTCCAAGAAATTAATGTTATTAATTTTTTTTGTATGGAAAAATTTAGTTTTTCCTAATTATTTTGTAAGCGGGCAGAGATGTTAAAACCAAACTTACTAGGGATTATAGAGGGTATATTACTACGCATTATTGTCTAAGACACTTGCTTCATATCTCTGCCCGTTCAAAAACGGCAGGCGTTCTAACCTCATTTTTTCATTTCGCTATTTATAAGGTACATTTAAATGGAATTAAAGCGACTTTTTCCAATGTTTTAATACAATTAGGTATTTTCATTTAAATATTATAATTGTAGGGTTAAAAATGACATGAGGTACCTTATAAATCGTGAAATAAAAATATGAGTTTCGAACGCCTGCCGTTTTTGAACGGGCAGAGATATGAAGCAAGTGTCTCAGACAATAATGTGCAGTAATATACCCTCTATAATCCCTAGTAAGTTTGGTTTTAACATCTCTGCCCGCTTACAAAATAAGTACTAAAAACTAAATTTTTCCATACAAAAAAATTAACAACATTATTTTTCTTGGAAACGGGCCCCGATATAAGAAAAAGCTATTCTATAAAAGTGGTTTAGAATCATCTAAAGACCTTAATTTTAAAATATGAGACCCTAATTCGGACTTCGACCCCTAAGTCCCTGATTTTCGGAATCCGGACCAGTGTGCGCCGCCACCGCCGCGCCGGCCGTCTACCGCCACAAGGATGACTCAAACGTAGAACGGCATGGGTAAACCGCTGCGCTTTACAATATTCAACCTTCATATTACGAGACATAAAGTACAAATTCGAATATAGCCATTGGTTCACTGCCAAGTTCGAATAAAACTAGTTTCCAGCGTCATGCTCGCCATGCTGAAAAACCACGTGGGGTTTTGACATAGTTTTATCGGCACTATACGCCGACATACGTATTGTCAATGTCGTATCATAATTTCTGAAAAGATGAACGAGTTTCTCACTTGGAGGCAGGATATGAGCAATTCATATAGAGCGTCTCCATTGTGCAAGGGTCAATGACAGCTATTGTATTGTCGTATCGAGAACGGAAAGGAATGTAACAGCTAAAGAAACGCGACTATTCTCAAAAATCATGTGAAAAAAAAAAACATTTATTATTTGATATTAGTTTAGTAGGTATATCCTATAAAACATAATAAACATGTAACCTAAGATAAATAATAATTATGTACTTATCTTCTATTTACATAGATTACAACAAATTTAAAGTTTCTCATTAAAATGCGTATCCCCTGATGATGCAGACAAGAAACACATTTAAAAACATTGAATAAACCAGCAGTCAATGTACAAATAAAATATGCTCAAAACTATTGAAAATTAATCATTGTCATTGTTTACTTCGTATTTATATATCCTCGCGGTATCATCATCAGAGGTAGTTAGAATGATATTTTGTTTGTCATTATAACATAAATCTAGAACAGCTGATCTGTGACCAGTGAGCATGGCTTTCCTGACGCCCGACCTGCATTCATAGACTCGGACTGAGCCATCTAGGCACCCTGTTACGAGACAGTTCTTGATCCATAGCATTTTAGTAACGCCTCGGGAATCTTCGTCGGCTTCTTCGCATTGGTGTCGGACCATCTGTCGTGCGACGTCCCATATACTCACGGCTCCAGTAAGGGTGCCTAAAATGTAAGATTACTTTGTACAATCCACGGTCAAAAGTCTCTGCCCACCGTAACGTTTACACTACACACTATCTGAACATTATAATAACATAACCTGTGGATCGAACCCACGTCGGTTGCGGGTGGCGGCTTATACCACTCGGCCAACTAAAGACATAGCTAACATGTTGAAAATAATAATCACACTGAGTACTTTTAATTCAAGTATTTACGTTTGTGTGTAACGTATATTAAAAGAAGGTCGTAAGTCCAATACTTGTTGATAGTATTATTGTAGCAAAATGATCATTTACTTATGACCCATACTGTACAATCGGCGTTCAAAAGTCACTAGTAGCGTAACGTTTACAATCCTGTGCAGCACTTTTTTAAACACTCCAAACCTGTAAATCGATTGTTTGTTGTAGCGGATGGCGGCTTATACCACTCGGCCAACTAAAGACATAGCTAACATGTTGAAAATAATAATCACACTGAGTACTTTTGATTCAAGTATTTATGTCTTTGTGTAAGGTCTATTGAAAGAAGGGCGTAAGTTTGTACTTACGCCCTTCTTATAGTGCGATAGTATTGTTACTATCGCACTGATGGTGTACTTATGACGCGCGTCTTTTTGCTGTTGGGCATACTGTACACAGGATTATATTATTATGTAGGCTACTAGCAGTTAGCATTATACGTGATAAAAGTCTATTCGAGAGTGGTGTTGGTTTAGTTAGTGGTACCTTTAATTCCGACTATCATGGGTTCGAATCCCAACTGGCCGTGACATACCAATGAATTTTTGGTACGAAAAATGTATGTGCGCTAATTAACATTGCTCTTACGATGAAGGAAAACATCGTGATTAAGCTGAGAGGTTAGTACATGTGCTAGGCAAGTCCATTCTCACGCAAAAAGAACCCAAATAAAGAGGTATTTTTGCAGAAAACAGCCCATATACAGTATGGGTTATAAGTAAATGATCAGTTTGCTACAATAATAACTATCAACAAGTATTGGACTTACGACCTTCTTCTAATAGACGTTACACACAAACTTAAATACTTGAATTAAAAGTACTCAGTGTGATTATTATTTTCAACATGTTAGCTATGTCTTTAGTTGTGTGAGTGGTATAAGCCGCCACCCGCTACACCAACCGACGTGGGTTCGATCCACAGATTACGTTGTTATAATGTTCAAATACAGGGTGGCTCTAAAATACATTGACAAACAGTTTCATGAATAACTTTTTAGTTTAAATTGATACAGTGCTGTGAGTTCTAAATAAGAAAAATATAGTATTATTTTATCTTGAATATTAATTAGTTTTAATAATAACTGCCTTTTGTTAGGATACACAGGGTTAAACGTTTTCTGAAATTTACAACGATTTTCCGTACCTCCTCTTCAGATATTTTATCCCACGCATAAACAAGTGTTGCCTTCAGCGCGTCTATACTTCTAATCGCAAAAATGATAGAATTTACTCTTCTATCCGCCCTGGAGCCACAGCAGTTGTTCCTCATCGCCAAAAACCGGATTCAGTTATGGTTTGGGGCGGTATTTGGTCAACAGGCAAAACCCCCCTAGTTTTCGTCGAAAAAGGTGTGAAAATGAACCAAGAAATATACCGACGGAATATTTTGGAGAGTGTAGTTCTTCCTTAAAGCCAGCAGTATTTCGGCGACCAACCGTGGATTTTTCAACAGGACTCTGGTCCATCTCACAGGACCTTAAGCGTGCAGCAGTGGTGTATGGTAAACTTTCCTGGGTTCATAAGTTCTAAGGAATGGTCTCCGTATTCACCGGACTTAAACCCGATGGATTACGGTGGTGGTCTATCTTAGAGGCGAGGGTCTGTACGACTTCAAACAGAAGTATAGATGCGCTGAAGGCAACACTTATTCATTTGTGGGATAAAATATCTGAAGCGGAAGTACGGAAAATCGTTGAAAATTTAAGAAAACGTTTAACGCTGTGTATCCGAGCAAAAGCCGGTTATTTTGTAAAGTAATAAATATTCAAGATAAAATAATACTATATTTTTATTATTTAGAACTCACAGCACTGTATCAATACAAACAATAAAATTATTCCTAAAACTGTTTGTCAACGTATTTTAGAGCCACCCTGTAGTGTCGCACAGGATTGTAAACGTTACGGTGGGCAGACTTTTGACCGTGGATTGTCCAAAAACAAGTAAGGTCTGTTCACAAAATTGGCTAGTTTCAGTACCTAATTGAACAATAACATGATGTTATGAGAACGAAATTTTTCCCACAGATCACTTTATTTGTTGAACGTTAAATTAACAGATAAATGAGATTTTAATGTTCCCATTAATGCTACAGTACTCTGAAATTATATACCTCGCAAATTCAAGAACATGAAAAAAAGACAAGCAAATTTCGTATTATTAAAAAAACTGCACTAACCTAGACCAAAATAACCCATCGGATCCTGTGAAAAGGCAACGGTCTCTAAATCACTGTCCACTTGTTGCTGTCCGACAACTTTTCCATTATTTGCAGTTGACAGAACTACTTTACCTATGAACGCAAACAAAGTAGGTAATTATAAATAAATAAATATTACAGGACATTCCACACCTCGCGATCTAGCCCCAAGCTAAGTAACTAGACTTGTGTTATGGGTGCTAGACAACGGATATACTACCTATATACTTTTTTTTTGTAATTATATACTTATAATACATAGAAACAACCAGAAGGCCAATTCTCGTAAATAATATTGTTTTAAATTACATTTCAATATCATCCCGATTGCATTTCGATTGCAAAAGATACCTTCAAAGTCAGTTTTTTTTACAAAAAGCTAACTTTGAGGGTATTATTTGTGATCGAAATGCAATCGAAATGATATTGAAATGTAATTTGAACAATGTTATTTACGAGAATTGGCCTTCTGACCACCGACAAATATCTAAGCATAAATACTTGTCTGAGGCGGGAATCGAACCCGCAACCCTGTGTTTGGCAGTACGGCATGGTGGCCATTGTGCCAACTGGGTCGTCAATCGTCAATTCTAATAACAATTAAGTAAATATGAAAGGAACAAATAGCATACCTAACAAACAAACTGAGATTCCACATAGGTAGATAGCTAGGTCGAAATTTTATCATAATAATTCAACCCATAAAATTCCCAACAGATTAAGGAATACTCTACTGACATTAGCTGGGCCTGGATCTAAAGCCATGAGAGAATTGGGATAAAAACTAGTCTCTGTTATTCTAGGACTACAGATATCAGTACAAAGTATAAACAGTCGCTTTCTCTGTCCCTATGTATGCTTAAATCTTTAAAACTACGCAACGGATTTTGATGCGGGTTTTTTTAATAGATAGAGTGATTCAAGAGTAAGGTTTATATGTATAATACATGCATAATATAGCCGTGTAAAGCAGGGACGGGTCGCTAGTTAAATATAAAATAAGATGTTCCAAGTTTCATCACAAGAAGTTCAGTCAGTTTTGCAAGAAAAGGTAACTTACATACATAAAAACTTTTACAAATGAATATTAGGATTTAAAATTAAATACGGCTACACATATGTATGCTGTAGTGCCTATCACAATGCATAAATAAAACGTACCATTTGTAGAAATAGATGCAATTAGGTTATTTTCAGGATGTGTGTCAACAGCAGTGACTCTGATCTCGTGAATGTTAGCTGGTATTTGGTTGATCAAAGCACAAGTCTTCAAATCCCAAATTTTAACTGCACCATCTTCATAACCAGCAACAAGCCGGACTCCATCGGTAAAGATCTAATAATAATATAATATGACAATGTTAAAAACTCGAAATATTGAGGTTTAGTGGTATATATTCTATTGAAAATGTGCCAACATAGTGAATTTCTCCTAAAATTGTAACTGTTTTTAAATGGGCAAATGTTGGCTTGATGTGTTTTCAAAATATTGGACTCCCGTGTAACTCCCATTCCCGCAGGAATATGGGAAATAAAAAGCCTATGTTATTCCCAATGAATCAATGTATATCCTCATACCAAGTTTCATCAAAATGGGTAAAGTAGTTTCGGAGCCTAGTCCTTAAAACCATAAAACCAATTTATAATTAACTAGCGACCCGCTCCGGCTTCGCACGGCTATATTATGCATGTATTATACATATAAACCTTCCTCTTGAATCACAATATCTATTAAAAAAACCGCATCAAAATCCGTTGCATAGTTTTAAAGATCTAAGCATACAAAGGGACATAGGGACGGCGAAAAGTGACTTTATTTTATACTATGTAGTGATGTAGGCGACATGTCTAAGCTTACAATAATTATTATTAGAAAGTGAACAGCTATTATCATAATAATATTAAAGCTAAAGAACTGACAAAATAGTTATAAAATAAATATAATCACTTACTTTGCCACATTCGACTTTAACATTATGTCCTTGCAAAACTTTAGTTTCGCCTGATGGTATTTTGAAAACATAAATGTCTCCCGTTTGAACACCACACACCAGTACTCTGGCTCCGAAGTGCCACTGAGCCCAAGATAAGTCATCCGTCTCATATTCAAAGACAACAGACCAAACTTCAGAGTTCTTTGTGTTCACTTTCCACACTTTTATTAAGCCTGCCATGTCAGCTGTCGCCAAAAATTCACCATCAAAACTAAACCCAACGAATATGACGGAATCTTTGTGGCCTTTGCAATCCATGATCTCTTGTCCATTTTCAACTGACCACACGTAAGCTTTGTCGTCTTCACCTCCAGTGACGGCCATTTTGCCGTCAGGGTGAAGATCGCAGCAGAAAACAGATCCCACATGTTTTGTGAAAGCAAATACTGAGTGGTCCTCAGGCGGGTCCATATCTTCTTCATCCTGTTCGTCCATGTCATCGTCGTCGTCTAGCTGAATATCATCCACCTCTTCGAAGTAAATGTCGTCGTCCATTCCTGTGATTTCGTCGCCGTTCACCGACGAAGGTGGAGTGTCTTCCATTCGACCACGCATTTACTGTAAAAATGTACTAAGACAATTAGATGCACAAATAAACCTATTTTAATGGATTATCTAAAAACGTTGAGGAACACAATAACCTCATCAAAACCTGGAGCAAGATTTTATACTCTTTTCGATGTTGCAGAAGATTAATTATCATTATTAGGTACATACCAAAAAATGTTGTCAATGAAATTCTCTGATTTGAAGCGTAATAGATAATTGCTTTAATCCCACAGAACACGTTTAATCCAATCGAACCAAAAATTTCACAATTATTAATTTTTCATAGAAATTGGAAACAATTTCAAAATCATGCATAATGTTGCCATTACTATGTAAAGGAATTGCTACAAATTAATTCAAATAAATGTATGCTTATGGTGAGCGCACAACTACCCGCACCGTACGCGCCGCAGTCACCGTTTGTATGCGCGCGGCTCCGGCTGATGACGTCATCAGCATCGGCCTTGGGGATTTCCTTCGCTGCGGCTAGGTGTACGCTCACCTTTATTATTATTATGATAGATGCTCATCACTATCTAAGGACCATAAGCACAGCACAGTGCCAGCATAGTGCCGCCACGTACCGTACCGTGACGTGTCCATCAGTGTCAGGGTAAAATGATATTGTTGCATACTTTTTGTACTTAGGCCTATCCGCACAGCACAGTGCCGACACAGTGCCAACACGTGCCGTACCGTGACGTATCCATCAGTGTCAGTGAAAAATGATATTGTGGCATACTTTTTGTACTAGGCTATCACCTGATCAGTGACAGTGATGTTCAGTGATGTCAGTGCTGCTCTGACGACGCTCGCCGTGATCCGGCGTGAATTTGTAGCGGACAATATTTTGCCTGACACGGTCGCAGTGTTTCAAGATGGACAACGAAAACTTAATTGAATTGGTTCGTGTGTTGCCCGTATTTATTACGTTTTTTGACGATCGACCCCTAGGTACTTTCATTTTCCTTAAAACCGCAGTCAAAATATCGGAAATTTTACGCCGGTCGTTGTCTTTGCCCGCCTTCGTTTTTTCACATATTAAGATATAAAAAATCAGCCAAGTGCGAGTTGGACTCACGCACGAAAGTTATGATAACCCTAGCGATAGGGTGCTAAAAATCACTGCGACACTGACATGTATGCTCAGAACATGTATGAATAGCGCGTCACGGAACTGTACGGTACGGAACTGTCGGTCACGAGCCGGCACTGTTGAGTGCGGATAGACCTTGTATAGAGATAGGATGCGTTAATCACAAGCGGGCATTTTTACCTGATTGTGTGTTTCCATTCTTAATGATTTCAATTTGGTTTCGTTATATAATTTTGTTGGGTTAATAGCTTGTACAGACGTTACGATTTGGTCGTCCCGACCAAATTGGCACAACCAAATTGGGTATCGCTACACACGCTACGATTTGGTTGGATACGATTCAGAGAGTACATTGATACACATCGTGGTCATTAAGTAGTTTCTAGGGTTCCGTTCCTCAGGGGGAAAAACGGGACCCTATTACTAGACTTCACTGTCAGTTCATCAGTCCGTGTCGCGCCGTGCATCAAGCTCGGCACGATGTTTATAATCTTTGGTAAGTAAGAATTTTACTCTGTGATCGATCACACCTTGTTCATAAACAATCTGTTATATTCTAAAGAAATAATCATTTTTTAGTCTATGATCTGGGTTGTCTATACTAATCTTTCTATAGTCTATGATACTAATTAAGAGAGTTCTACTATTTCAAAATGGCAGATAACAGTAATATTCGTGTGTTTTGTGAGTAGGAGAATTGTAGCTGTTGCCGCATGCCAGTTAAGTATTATAGTAATAATTATATTATTTTATCTTGGATGCTAAAACTCATTCTCAAATATATTTAATGATCTGAAGTATTATCTTTCAATATTACGAGGTACATGGTAGAGTTCCTTGTACCCTAACATACTGTTAGCTGAATGAGATATTGTGTAGATGCATTGTATTCCACAAGTGTGCTTGTGTTATGTTATGATAAAGATGACTTCAACCCAGATTACTGGAGAGTTTGAAGTATCTATAGTTAGGGGTGTCAGCCCAGGGTAGCTGGAGAGTCTGACACCAATACTGTATTAATAACGAAGACGTGCTGGTCCAGAATGCTGGAGAGTCTAGCGCGTCCATGTGACAGTTAGGGTTGTCGGCCCAGAGTAGCTGGAGAGTCTGACACCCATACTGTGCTAATAACGAAGACGTGCTGGCCCAGAATGCTGGAGAGTCTAGCGCGTCCATGTGAAGGTTTTGTCACATAAGCTATGTAATGATGAAGATGTGCCTACCCAGAGTGCTGGAGAGTTTGGTCACATCCATGAAGGTGGTTCGGCACGGATGAAGTCCGTAGAGTCTGAACCACACATAGATTATACAGTTGTGTAACATCATAGTTCATTTGGTAATAGATATATCAAGATGAGATACTTATCCATGGGAGTTGCCCGCAGACTAGGTTCATCCAATAAACATACTTTTATGTCATAATCTCATAACAATATGATATTAAGTTTATATATAGAAAAAATATGTATCCGAGGGATAGAACAGAATCCTTCTGCTTTATCTCTTGGTTCCCATGGCAACATGTGTGAGACATGTTGTCATGGGAATGTAATAATTTACAGGCGAAGCAGATAAGTTATTTCGACACTAAGAGTGAAAGATACATCTATAGAGAGACGGAGAGGAGAGTAATTACTGGACTATACATTGGGTAAGCAAACACACATTAATAATTATCCATTTCTTTAAATTTTAATAAGGTACATAACAGATGCTTGAAGTTAGTTCACTTTGTGTAGTCGTGTTCCATGTAATCATCAACCCTGAGTTATATTCTCAACATTACACTAGTAACAATACATATATTAGATGATACTTGGGAAACGTCGCCACAGTCCGTCCGTCTATCAGTTCCATCCGTCCGTCCGTCTGTCTATCTGCCTGTCTGTCCGTCTGTCATCCGGTTGTATCTCATGAATCGTGACGGATAGAGAGTTAAAATTTTCTCAGATTATGTATTTCTATTATTGTCGCTTTAACAACAACAACTAAAAACAGAAAAAAATGAGGTGGGGCTCAAATACAACATGATACGGAACCCTTCGTGCGGGAGTCCGACTCACACTTGTTTGTTTCGAACACGAAGTTGGGTCCGATGCGTACACACGTCCCGATTTGGTCGGATACAATCAAATTGGGTGGGCGTATCCAATTTGATCAATTAATAATAATTAAGTCTGCCCGACCACGATACACACGTCCCGATTTGGTTGTACACCCGACCAAATTGGATGTCGGACCCGACCAAATCGGGACGTGTGTATAAGCTTCCCAAATGTATAAAAATAAGTTCCAAATTTGTAATGATCGATTGCAATGGCAACATAAAAAAAGAATTCCACTGTCAATTTCGTTGTTATTGTCAGTGTCAAAAAAATTCCTGTCAGTGTCAATAGTCGGCCAAAAGACTCAAAAAGCAAAAAAAATTTAGGTTATTTCGATTTATTTTGTTGTGGAAGCAAAAACAAGAATAAATGGAATTTATATTGTAAAACATATTTCTAACAACAGATATTCCGTAAAGTTTCTGTGTCTTTTTCTAAGTTAATCTATTCCAATGGCTTCATTTAAAAAAGGTTTGTAAAACTTCATTTACCTTTCTCAAAATATGATCACCAAATAAATGGATTTTCATGGAAACTTATGATTAATTTTCAGCACTACTACTGCAACAGCAATCGACCTTTACTTTAGCTAAAAGATTTCGGGGTAAAATTAATATACAAAAACCTCAACAACCTCATTTTGAGAAACAACTTCTAATAGACTTAACAAAACCAATCTATGGTCCCCCAAAGTACACTTTGCCCGAAATTGTGTTTTGCGATGGAGGTGAAAAAAGAAATGCCAAAGAAATAGACAATCCTTTTGAGAGAATATTGGCTAAAGAATGCCTTGACTGGTTCAACAAGTCTAACATGGTGGTTTTCCTTCATTTAAACTCAATAAGTATGGAAGATAAGACTCCAATATATGCTGCATTAAAAAAGAATAATATGCATTTACGAACATATGGTAAGAAGATCGTTGGTATGGCTACGAAAAGCACCCGCTATGAGGCTGTGAACCATTTGTTTACATCACATCAAAATATTATATTTGGCCAGCCTGAGAAAGCTGCAACTATGTTTAAAATATTGAAGAAAGCGCCGCAATTGGTTGTTATGGGTAAATATTTTTCAAACAATTAATTTTTATAAGTCTTTAATCTAAACTAACTAAACAAATTATTCCTAACCTGTTTCATTCCACGACCCAGTTGCCACAATGGTCACCATGCCAGACTGCCAAACACAGGGTTTGCAGGTTTAATTCCCGCCTCAGACAAGTATTTATGCTTTAGGTATTTGTCTATGGTCTGGTTGTTTCTATGTATAATAAGTATATATTTACAAAAGAAAAGTATAAAAGTAGTTTATCCCTTGTCTAGCAACCATAACACAAGTTTAGTTACCTAGCTTGGGCTAGATGACGATGTGTAAAATGTTATACAATATTTATTTATTCATCTTTACAGCCGGCATAATCCAAGATCAACTAATGTCAAAGAATGAACTAGTCCAGTTCAGTCAGATGCCCAATATTGATATGGCCAGAGCACAGCTCTGCGCTGTTCTAGAGAGTGCCGGCTCAAGTATCGTAAGCCAACTGAACCAGAGCCAGCAAATACTTGTCTCTCATCTTGAGAAGCATGTCGAGTTACAGAGTAAACTTACTGAGGATACAAAACTGCCTGAAAATACAGAAACTATAGAGAATAAAGAAAGCTGAAGTAGTATTTAATATTTGTATATGTTTCAATTCTATTAGTATAATGTTATTAGATTTATTAGTGTGTTTTTCTGTAGATTACCTTGCTTTTATAAATTTTCTATTTGTTGCTTTATCTTGAATTATTCTGTCCTTTATGTAGAGAATAGCTACTTCAATTTTTATTTTTATTGGTTATTTTTTATTATTATTTAGAGTTTTGAAACATAATCATTTTATATTTAGTTTATTTCTATTCTACAATGTTAAATGAAAGTTAGACTTCACTCACACTCACACATCACCCTCTGCAGCATAACTTGGCTCTATGGATGATAAAGGTATGTAAGTTGTCATGCTTGATAAAATTATGATTCAATTAATCTATACTAATATTATAAACAGTGGCGGTCTAAGGGGGGGGCGGTGGGGGCGGTCCGCCCCGGGCCTCCGATCTTGGGGGGGCCCCAAATGCCTCCGCGTTCCCCTGATCAAACCCAAGACTTTAAACCTCAGTACTTATCGGTTTGGCCCCCTGTGTGTTCTGCAATTTTCTGTGGTTCAAGGGTTGTTTGGACCTTGGTAAAATTTTAGTATAAATCAGATTTTAGCCTGAATTTCGCAATTACAGCCAAACTATTAGGGGCCCTACCGCAAGCCTAAAAGCCGACATCGATATCCCAACCCACGCCGCGCAATGGGTGGAATTTTGAGCCCGCCTTTCATATGAATTTTGAAAAATTATTATTAATATGCAGAGTTTTCGGGGACATCAAAACATTAACAAATAAGTGATTCTGGTTTTGTTATTTAAAAAAAAGCCATATTTTGTGGGGTTTTTAATAATTTTCAAAATTCTTATGGATCTTTAGGAATAGCAAAAAAAAAAATCCTATGAAAGGCGATCTCAAGATTCCGCCCATTGTGCGCCTCAGCTATTTGCTGTCGGCTGTCAAAATGACTTCAATGTCGATTTCGACGGACTTAGCGCGGTAGGGGGCCCCCGGTCTGTGATTCTACCTTTTTTTTTAAACAAGTCGATTAGTAGACCTTTTGTACCCCTACACCATTTAGAGTCTTAGATCTATAAAACACCTAATACATATAACCATTAAAGTTTTTTGACGTGATAACGTCTAATAAATTGATGGAACACCAGCATTCACAAAAATGGTGTGACGTCAAGCGGAAACAAAGTATTTAATAATACTAATATCGCACATTTGGGCTTGTTTTATGGTGACGAGTAACGAATAGCAGACTTATTCAAAGGAAAAATTAAAAAAAAAGAAGAAATAAAATAAAAAAAGTAAGTAGCAAAAAAGTTTCATTTTTTCATCGTTTTCTTAAGACGTTATATCATAAAATAATCTTCCGTAAACCGACTTTATAGACCTTTTTTTTTGCATTATCTTTGTATGGTTCTAAATAAATATTTTACACATTATTTTTTTCTGCAACCTATCTTAAAAACTAATGGCTTTCATGGAGAATAAACCCAGTTTCTTTTGGCTAGAACTAGCTTAGGGCATCATGTTGAAAAACGTACTTAATAGTTAAAAAGGGCCACTAATTTAATAGTTTAATTTCACTAAAGGTCCAAATAGTTTTTGAATCGTGGAATGTTGCGGAACATACAGGGGAGGTTGAATCGATATGTACTGAGGTCCCTCACAACCCCAGCAACCAATGATCCACGAAGAATTTAAATATTACCTGAAAAATATCTCACGCTCGCTACAAAAAATAAAAAACTGTCTTTTTTTTTGTCGATCGATTCGTATTTTATTTTCCTCACCCATATACATTCCATATTGTAGATGGGTATGTATGTTTATTTAGCCTTAATTGAAACTGAATTTAAATTTCGCTTGCCAGATTTTAACGAAATAAACATTAACACTTTTAAATACATGACGGCGGCAGCACCAATATGAGTGTGCGGTAGACAGTTACGACAGGCAACCAACAGATGGCGTTACTAGTACGTTTTTCAAGCGTTAACGCCTAAAGGAGGGGCAAGGCCGTGGCGAGTCTCCCCACTTCGGAATTGCTATAAAACGAGCTGCAACGTTGGACCGGCACGCATTTCTCATGATTGCGTCCTGGCGAACGGACCTTTACGGATCGTTGCCTGTTGTGACTGACTGTCGCTGCTCTCGTCACTTCCTTTATTCAAGTGTTATTCTGATTAATTATTAATTGATTTCTAAATTATTTATTTGTTAATAATAAAAGGTGAAATGTGGTTCGCTTCACCGTCCACGTCTGTGGTTCATGTGGGAACCGTTTTATCTGGCTACCCGTTATTTGTTACCCGTTACCCGCTTCCTTCATTTAGTAGGTTTGGCTTCTGATTCTAAAATTGTCTTATTAATAATATTTGATCAAACTCGGCTTTTACTTCTGATGTCTGACTATTCACCGACATCAGAAGTGGGATCTGATCATCAGCCCACTTCTGGAGATTTAGCTGCAGTGATCATGGAAATTAAAATTTCAATGTTAAGGGTTTGTGTTCTCTAAATTGGTCGAAAGATTGGTGGCCTGACTTGGTACGCCAAGTTCCATGTTCTTGGTTTCTTTTGACCCTGATAACCCGGATTCGGGCATAGAAGGCTGGTGTCACCTGTCTGGAACAGTTGTAGCGAGGCAGCAGCTGAAAGAAATTGACTTGGTCGTGACCTTGACCCACAGTCTTAAGGGACGTGCAGTTACTTTACTTGCAGGTTCACTCGGAGCAGTTTGGATGGCCTACAAATGGGAGAACTTTTGAAGGCGTGGTTTTCTCGACCGATGCTGGTGCAGGATCATTTTCAATCAGATTCTCCAGTTCCAGGCTGATACTGGAGAGGCACCGGTTCAAGTTGCCTGCTGAATCTGCGGTGAGCTCGGCGGGAATTGTTGTCGTGAGTCAGCAGCGTTGGTTAAGAGAGGGGTCAACGTGTGCTGCAGGGCTGTCAATGTCTGTGTGATGATGGACCTTTTCTTTTGCTTTTGACTCAGGTTCTGAATGTAGCCTAATTAGAAAAGGTATTTCCAATCTGTTTAGTAGTGAAGGATCGTTTGACCTGGCGAATATGACAGGAACAGTTAATGGCGCGGAGCAGATAACTTGTGATACCAGAGTCTAGAAGATCTCGCTTTTAATGACTTTTTACGTCCTTCCGGATGATTGCCTTGAATACAGTGTCTTACTGGGTCGAAATAACGTTTCGTAGGAATCAATAAGGATCGGTTACTTCCTTTTTTAGCCGACGTGCTTTCGATTTCGTAGTCAGATACCGTGGAAGATAGACTCGAGCGTTTGGACAAATTGTCGAGAATTTTATCTGCCATGGATTTTCTTTCAATATTAGGAAGTGTAGTTTTATGGTCTGCAGGAGATACGTAAACCTAAACGTGTTGAAGTGAAATAGAGGATTTTAGTAGAGATAGCATTCAGCTTCACCTAATAGATGCAGGTGCTGGCAGAAATGATGAACAAGTGGAAAGGATCATGCGAACTTGCTAGTTCTTTATACAACAGCTCTAGTCTACTACTACTCCTTAAATTTGGCTAGAGATTCTGTTTTCAGTAAGTTTTAGTGATTGTTCCGTGTGGTGTGGTGAATTTGTGTGTGTACAGCAATACTTACGTTGATTTTGGTCAGTTGTGTTGTGGTGAATAGCCGCGACCAGCCTGACAGTGGATATCGCGAACAATCGAAACTAATTAAATTACAAGCTTGAGATAAAGGCAGCGATGGTTCGCAAGAGGACGTTGGAGGAAGAATCTAAGGCTTCATCCGTTTCAGTGTGTTTAAGTTATCGTGCAGTATTATTGCCGGAAGATGTCAGTTGTAATAAGTCGTCATCGAAGCATCAGCGAACAACGTCGTAGCTAAGCCGCAGTGCGTTGCGATCAACGAATCGCGTGGCGTGCATCGTTAATCGCCGTCGAAGCGAACGTATGGGTTAGTGTCCCGTACAGCGTCGCGGTCGTGATACCGGTCGTCGACTTGTGATTGTAGTCAGCAGTTGCGGTCTCCGTCTAGATTGCTAGATTGATAGAAATTGTCTACCACGAGATTCAGAACGCGTAGGGAAACGCCCCATCGACGCTGGAATATTCCCCGGTCACCGACTGTATTGTTGACGATATTCGTTCGATTAAATTATGCGGGTAGGTCGAACCAACACTTTTATATTTTGAATTTCAATCCCGATCTACACAATATTAACGATTGGTGTGCGGAGGTAGATCGTGCAAAGGTGTTCAATAGTTGGAGCAGTTAAGAGTGTTTTTCGCGTATCGGTGATCGCTAAAAGGGTGGTTTAATGAGTAGGTATCGAGTGATCGTACCTGGAGTAAGATATCGTGTGTGTTTTTGCTGTTGTTATTAGTGCGAATTCCGATAGATGCCCTACGTATGCAGATTGCGCGCGTCGTTCATTTCTTTGTCTACGTAGAGTGTAGGGACTTTTGCCAATCAGTTTGGTTAAATGTATCTCGATCTATGTTAAACCGGTTAGTGCTTTGAGGAATATTGCATCGGGTGAACAAGTTGCGGATGTATCGCGAAAGCGTGGTGGTAGTGACGTCAAATGTTTTTCGTATGTCAAGTGTTTTTCGTGTGATAGTGGCGTCAAGAGTTTTTCGTGTGGTAAGTTGGGACATGGGCAGACTTCGTGGACTAAGGGACCTTGAATCGATCAGGGATCGAGTAGTTCATGGATGCGTGGAGTGCCACGACTTCCAAGCTTGTTTTTGTGCCGACGAGGTCTGAACCTTGTTCGTTCTGTGACAGGCTGGGCCATAAAGACGAAACTTCTTTTGCCGAGGAAAGATATGAAGCGGTGAACAAAAAAAACTGTTAATTTTTATTACGTTTTAGTAACTTCCACCAATAGTGAGTAGCCATTGTTCAGGATATAACTACTTTGATCGATAGCGGTTCAACTATATCCCTCATCTCGTTATCTTTAGCACATTGTAGCTGTACGTACAAACCAGATATAAGAATGTTGAAGGTATCAGGGCCTTATACTACTTAACTCAACTTGAAAAAGTGTTCATTCTTAGTGACTGAGATTGAATAGGGGACTAGTGAAAATCAGGTTAGGCCGAGTCGTGAAAAATTGAGTTTTGTCAAGCAGGTTCGATTCTTGCTGTCGTCAGAGCCCTTCAGTATTTTAGCCATTACCTTGAGGGGGTACGCTTAGCGTATACAGTACGTATAGCGGCGGATATCACGTGTACTCTGTACGCGTGGTGGCTATTTCCCCGGTTTACATGTTCTCTAAATGCGTAACAGCCAGTGATATTACTAATGCTTTTCAATTATGTTCTCAGTTTTGCTATGGTGCACGCGTGCTGCGGGTGTTTACCGCTACGGACGGTCGTTGTGGGGCCCACGGGTGCCTCATCATGGCTACAAACTAGAGCTGCGGGGTCTACGGGTGTTTGGAATAAAAGGACATTTTGGAAATGTCACCGTTTTGGATAGTCATTGGTATGAATGGAACAAACAAGTAGCGCTATGGAATCTGTAAATACGAGCACGAAAATCTGCGAAAAGTATCTGGTGAGACTTATCTTAAGATTTCCCAAAAAAAAAATTGTAGCTATGAAGGTGACGAGGACGATGGGACCGTGACGGCGGATGCAAACCTCAGTAACATACTGGTCGTAATAATGTTAGTGCAGACAGGGTCGGTGATACTGAAGCTGAACTTTCCTTTAATGTCGTAACCGGTGTTGTTGTACACCAAGCTGACCAAATTAATAAAAAAAAGTGTAAAACAGTGTAAAAAAAAAAAGAAAAAAAAAATTAAGAGTAAAAAAAGAGAATAAGTAAAAAAAAAAGTAAAGAAAAAAAAAAGGGGAAAAAGAATAAGTAAAAAAAAAAAAAAGGTAAAAAAAAAAAGAGTAAAAGAAAAAAAAAGAGATAAAAAAAAAAAGTAAAATGAGAGAGTCATTGAAGGGAAAATCCGGTCCAATGACTCAGCTAAAGGGATTATTATCCGGTCTAGCATGTTTGGCTACAGGGACTAATGTCCGGTCTAGTCAGCTAAAGGGATGTCAATCCGGTCTAGCAGTCAGCTAAAGGGATGTCAATCCGGTCTAGCAGTCAGCTAAAGGGATGTCAATCCGGTCTAGCACAGTCAGCTAAAGGGATGTCAATCCGGTCTAGCACAGTCAGCTAAAGGGATGTCAATCCGGTCTAGCACAGTCAGCTAAAGGGATGTCATTCCGGTCTAGCACAATCCGGTCCAGTGTTCAGACTGAAGGGATGAAGTAGTAGTCAGCTGAAGGGTTTTTACTACCGGACCAGCGAATTATTTAATGAAAAAAAAAAAAAGAAGCAGTGGTTGTGCTGTAAGGATCTTTCCCTTAAAGTGGGAGACGATCTAGACCAGCAGTGGTTGTGCTGTAGGGATCTTTCCCTTAAAGTGGGAGACGATCTAGACCAGCAGTAGTTAGGCTGTAGGGGTCATTGTTCAGCGATGATCTAGACCAGCAGTAGTTAGGATGAAGGGATCACCGTTTAGTAATGAGCTAGACTATCAATAGTCTAACTGAAGGGATACTTCCTATTAGAAAGGATGTGATCGAGACCAGAACTTTGTAATAATAATAATCATTTTTGTGTTGTCGTAACCTATAGAGGTCTAGCTTTTATGAACTACGATCTAGTCTAGATCAAGTAATTCAATTGTGTTTGCTTATTTCAGATAAGAGAAATTAGACGCTCGAGGACGAGCGACTTGTCAGAATGGCCGTGACGGCGGCAGCACCAATATGAGTGTGCGGTAGACAGTTACGACAGGCAACCAACAGATGGCGTTACTAGTACGTTTTTCAAGCGTTAACGCCTAAAGGAGGGGCAAGGGCGTGGCGAGTCTCCCCACTTCGGAATTGCTATAAAACGAGCTGCAACGTTGGACCGGCACGCATTTCTCATGATTGCGTCCTGGCGAACGGACCTTTACGGATCGTTGCCTGTTGTGACTGACTGTCGCTGCTCTCGTCACTTCCTTTATTCAAGTGTTATTCTGATTAATTATTAATTGATTTCTAAATTATTTATTTGTTAATAATAAAAGGTGAAATGTGGTTCGCTTCACCGTCCACGTCTGTGGTTCATGTGGGAACCGTTTTATCTGGCTACCCGTTATTTGTTACCCGTTACCCGCTTCCTTCATTTAGTAGGTTTGGCTTCTGATTCTAAAATTGTCTTATTAATAATATTTGATCAAACTCGGCTTTTACTTCTGATGTCTGACTATTCGCCGACATACATACAAATATGAACTGCTTGTAAAACTAAAAAAAGTTAAAGCTGGGGGCCTCATTCAGCTTTGTCGCCCCGGGCCTCTGACAGGCTTAGACCGCTACTGATTATAAAGCTATAGAGTTTGTTTGTTTGAACGCGCTAATCTCAGGAACTGCTGGTTCGAATTGAAAAATTATTTTTGTGTTGGATAGTCCATTTATCGAGGAAGGTTATAGGCTACTTTTTATCCCGATATTCCCACGGGATCGGGAGTTACGCGGGTGAAACCGCGGAGCGCAGCTTGTTCTCACATAAATTCTTATTGGGTCGGAAATATTGATCCCACTTGTCCAATTGGACTACTAGGATGAACTAGTGTCAGTTATCCCATCATTGGATAACTCGATTGGACTAGTGGAACTTTATAACTATCTATATTCTATCTCTTATCTGCAATTTCAATAGAGTAAGTACCTACCATTATTAGGTATAGTTAAGTTTATTACAACTCATTCTTTACTCCATAATAAATATTAAATACTGTTCGCGATTGCGTTATAACTAGTATATATTTTAATACTAGCAGCGCTCCGCGTTTTCACCCGCATAACTCCCGATCCCGTGGGAATATCGAAATATAAAATAGCCTATAGTTTTCCTCAACAAATGGACTATCCAACATAATTTTTCGCAGATTGATATAGTACGTTTAGACGTATAGTTAGGCACTGTTTAAATATGGACCACATCCTATTTAAAAATATTTTATGTCTGTGTTAATGAAGTTATTTAAAATTGTTAAAGTTTTCGATTTTACGTTTTAATAGAAGCAAGTAACAAAGTAAGGAAAGTGCGGAAACAGCCCCGTAAAACTAAACTAAGTAACAAAAACAAAGATTTAACTGGTTTTATTAAACGCAATCTTTGGTAGGATTTACAATATAAAACTTACAAGTAAAACTAAAAGAGATCAAAATTATAACTAACTAAGTACAGTGATACAAAATTGGTGATTCTTATAGGTATATCCACCTAATTACTAACTTTTAATTCATACTTGAGCAACATTGACAATATTAATAACATAAAATAGATCCTTATTTCTATATTAAACAGAAACATAAACTACTTCAAAAGTTCACTATACCCCCATTCTTAGTCTTACCTCCATTTAAAACGTGTTTAATTAATATTTTCCTCCATGTGGTAGGCACAATCAGAGATCGTCATTGGCTACAAGTAGAGCTCGCGTCATACATGCAATTGCATGTATGACGCGAGATTGTAACTTTTCGAGCATAGGTAAAAAGTACAGAAACGACAGTAGGTAAAATAGTGAAATTATTGTAAACAATCAGTTAAATATAGGTATGTATGGCAGTCTGTACGGACGGAACTTTTACTAAGACTCTATCCGCTATAAGTGGTCGCTGTGGGTCGACTAGTTGCAGTCGCCAGAGCGGTCAGAGCGACCGCTGCTTCCACTTCCTCGTGAGCATGCCGCGAAAGCGTGTTTATTGTGATGCGTTGAACTTTGTTTTCTGGTCTCCGCTTCCTATCTTCCACCCACCAAGAGTAATTGCTCTCACTCGGCTGGAATCTAGCTGCACTTTCCAGCCATTTACTTAGAAGCATTGGACTAGATACGTTCTTGGACTCTTCAATATTAATTGCGCTGTTTATGTCCAATGTGTATGAGTTATTATTCTCAAAAGCATCTTTCATCGTCGAAGACGAGTCCGATTCTTCCTGCTGGTAGTCTTCAGGAATTTTAGCGTATTCTGCGTCGACTTCTAAATTTTCGTGCTCCGAACTATTTGGTTCCGGTTCGGTCCAAATGCTGTCGTCTGAGCAAATGCTAAATTGTTCTACGTTCCCTTGTGCACGATCGTTATAAGTACGAATGAGATGCCCCCATGTTTGTTGATTACGATCGACGTTGGCGTTTTTCAGCTTCCTTCTCCAATTAGCAAACCAGTTGCAAATCTGAAACGAATTAAGAATTTGTTTAGATGAAATCGTTTTATCTGCAGTTCCTTGTGTAATTACAATAAACTGAACAAACCACTGTAGTCAAGAAAGCAGGGACAAAAATAGTGCCTATTTATGTACAAATAGCAATATCTGGCAACAGTCCAATTAGGTTGCTGGTAGGCACAAAGTGATACCTATCTGTGTTTTAAACGTTCAGGAGACAATAATAATGTAAATTGAATTTTACCTGAATGTAAGTTAGGCCAGTTTCCCTCGATAAATATTTCTTTTCTTCTCTATTTGGATATGGATTATCTCTTCGTCGCACCAACCAGTCTTTTAAATAACGTTTTATTTCAGGCGTAAATAGTCTTTTTTGTGGGCGTTGGCCTGCTACTAAACTTCTTCTGAAAACATGAAAAACACGAACTCTCGTTTTGTAAACAAATTTCAAAACATGCTACCTAAGGACTATGATTTGATATTCTCTGTAAGCTTCATCATAATAATGTTGTGTGACGCACAAAGAAAAATTTATTTCATGAACACAGAGTCTGAAAGTAATGAGTCATGTTATTAGATATACTAACCGTGTATATCGCCTGTTTCTCACTGGCCTTGATGACTTTCTATTGTCCTCCTTACAACTTGAGCTGTCCATGGTTCCTTCTTCCCTGGCTGTTTGTGGAAGGGTCATCAGATCTCACTGTAAAGTTAAAAACGATTGTTCTGATTACAAATAATCCTTTATACTGCAAGGATCGTCAGCACGTGCAAGGGCTTCGCGGCCTACAATACGACTCGTGTCTCGCAACGCTGCCGCTGCGGGGGATGCTCACAAATCTATTAAAAAATAAGGACATGATGACATAAATAGATTGTCTTTCGATGAACACAGAACACTTGCAATTACAACGATCAGTTCTATAGGTAACACACTGTTCTATCTTACACTTTGTGCGTTGATGTAACCGAAACATGACGGTCACATTCCTTGGTTCACTTTTAGATGTTAACCGCTACTGGCATTTTTTGTTTGTAAAAACGATAATTTGATGAACAATATTGCCAAGGAACATTGCGTGCTTCATTTTAGTGCACCGATCTAGGGCTTTGTATTCAGTAATTAACAATACGAACAAAAACATGCTAACTATTACGTGTGCTCTCGAGGGTCAATGTTCTTGTTTTCGAAAAATAGTGCAACAACTAGTGGTTTATAATAAATTTTAAAGTGGAGTTGCGTCATATTTGATGTAGAGCTATTATTGGTGGTGTAATTAATACATAAACGGGGAGGTTAAATGAATATCTTGAAAATACACGTACCTGGATGCGGGAAAGCTCGGGAACAGTGTGAAAATGGCGTCGAAGCGCGCGCGCGACGACAGCGCCGCGGCGCGGTCGCATCGTCACCGCTGCTAATTCGTGATATTTTCAGGATATCTCCCGCGATGTCTTCAAAATCAAGATTACAATGGGTAAGTTAATATTGTATCATAAAATGTTTTACTATATTGAACGTGTATTTTTCTTTTTTTTTGCTAAATAAGTGTTTATTGTAATTTATCCGTGAAAACAGTAAGTATTGTTAAAATTAGTCTTGGAACGGGAAAGTAATTTTTGATACTTTCTTCGTTATCCTTAGTTTTTCCTAACTACCTATATTTATATTAATTTCTTTGTTTTTTTTTAACTGCCTGCAAGGAAAGGGTTATTTACCTACTTAGGTTTCGCCCGTATTCTCGACCCTTCCCTACTTGAGTTGCTCTTGGATAAGTGAACGCACTGCGCTAAATGCGGCCCTATGATTGGTAAATTTTGTGCTGCTTTCTTCACTCTATTCAATTAGCGTCTTATTTGTGGCTCTATGCGTTCGCGCGCACTATGCAATCTCATAGGGTTGATTGTGAATACGGTTGTTAGTTTATCTAATTTAATTACAACTATATATTACAATCATATGATATGAAATGAATATGAATGAATTAGATAATTGTGATAAAATTCACATTCTGTTATGAATCATTTCATAATGTGATTTGTTCTAGGTAAGGTTATTTTTAAATTATTAACAATAACATGGAGTACTTACCTACTAATTAACTAAGTACAGCTCAGTATAGGACGTAGGAGTGTGCCTTTAATTATTTATGTAAGTACCACTCACGCGACATTAATTAGAATATTTAATTCTTATTGGTTTAAGATACCTACCTATGTTGTTTATTTTCCTGTTAAATTTATTGCGGTGCCATAAAGTTTAATGGTTTTTGTTTGGGTCGCGTTTCTTACAATGGTAGAGTATGAAAGTCCAATAGAATGATGCAATATTTTAGCACCATAGCATCAGGTGTTTTACTGAACTCAACGTATTGAGCACCACGTGCAGTTTCTTGGTCCTGACATGAAATAGGTACTGTTACAATTGGAAAGTATCATTGCTAAAAAAATGTTTAATTAAAGTTTTCAATGCCATCGAACATGTAGCCACTATTAAAATTTCCCGCTAACATATTCCAATACCACCGGTTCACGTTTTCGCTGTCTCTTTCTGATGTGGCTGTATTGTAACTGTTCATCTCTGTCTTACGATTCAGTGTTTTTGTGGAGCGGTGTAGTACAAGGTTCCGTCCTTCCCCACATCACATGCGCTGTGGCGACCGTCCCTATCGCTCGACGCATATCACGGTTTATTTGCGCTCCGAGATCGCAGTGTCTGAAGTCAGTACCGATTTGCTACATTCCAGTTTTCCAGATCATAAAAATGGTAACAGAAAAGTGAGTCAGTCGTGCGAGATAGTCAGTGGTAGAGTGTTTGGTCGATTCTCCATCGTGCCGAATCGACAACACGCGTTTCAGTCCACGTGCGTTAAATTTACCGGTGTCGGCGATTGATTTTTGTGCGGAATGGGTGAACAATCTCAGGCCAGCGATGGCAAAGTGGTTTTGAAGCGTAAAATAACATTATTTAATGGTGTCGGCATTATTATTGGGACTATTATTGGATCCGGCATTTTTATATCACCCACTGGAGTCTTTAAATATACCGGGTAAGTTTTGATTAAATTTCCCGCCTTCGCAGTGTTTATGTTTTTGAATTCAAATCAACTTCGGAGTAGATTAATTAACTTGTTGTTTTGCTAGACTACATAGACTACATACTTAATATTTTTTTCTAAATTAAATACCTAGTTAACACGATAAATGCATAATTGATAGATGCTATGATAACGTTAATAATTTCCGAATAAATTATCTTTGACAAAACCAATATTGAACCAACAAACGATAAAAAAGATAATCATAAAACGTTTGATAAGATTAATGAAAATAGTGATTCACATTGAGGAAATGCGGAAAACGATTGACGTCTGTAAATTGCAGTTAAATTTTAGTGACCGTTCAAAATACAAATATATTTATTAATGCCTGAACTAGGTAATCCTGTATCTCAGCCGTAAAAGGAAACAATAATTAGGAAAGAAAAAGATTAAAGATATGTTAAGGAAAACGAGAGGATACGTATTACTTATATACATATTTTTGCTATAGGATAGCCTTACACCTGTTGGTAGGATATTAGCCTCGTAAAAGTGACATAGTATCGAGTTCTGATGGAGATAAATCTTAATCTATGTCAGTTAGTAAGAGGGTCAAGGCTGAATATTAAAATTTCTAGTCAACCGCTAGACACTATCGAATTTGAACATGTAAAGAATCTGATGTTATAACAACTGGCAGATAATTTATGTTGGAACTGATAAGTGATATTGAGTGCAACAATGTAAATCAAAAATATATGGATCTGTTCTGGAAACCTAGCAGCGTTTAACGTCAATAACCTCTTGTGAATATAAATTGAATGATTATGATAATGACAATTCGGTCGCTAATGGAGGCATATCTTATTTCATTAGATATTGTATGTTATGGACATGCTAATAAAACTTACCGAAATGTGGTAAGTACTTACTAATTAGGAAGATATTACGCCGATGCGATTTTATCCTTCTCTTTATTTTTTGCAATTTCTTAAATAAGTATCTTCAATTTAGATTATGCAATGACCGCTGGACTTGTTTTCAATTCATAACTGTAGAACCAGTAGGCCATGGTCCTGAAACCTGTTCAGTTAGATTGCTTGTACAGGTTTCTGCAGAAAATCCATTTAAGGAATGGATTTATTTATACTATCTACTCGTTATTTACTACCCAATTAAAGAGTTCTGTAGGCACTATAAGCCCTAAAAATTAACTGTGTTTCATTCATCCCCATATATATAAAATTCTCGTGTTGCGGTGTTAGTTACCTATGTTCAACTAAACGGCTGAACCGATTTGTATGAATTTTTTTGTGTATATTCGTTAGGTCTGAAAATGGAACAACTTTTTTTTTGTATGGCAAAACAACGTTTGCCAGGGCAGCTAGTATATATATAAATATCACTTTTTTTTTTATTTTTTTTATTTTTATTTATGAACATAGAATCAACAGCACTTAAATTAAATTATAAACGAAAAACTATTGAGCTAAACTTACTGCCAATTACAGATTCTTCATTTTTAAAATGAATTCAATTATAATTATAATATGCGTCCAACGCGCTATGATGTGCACTAGAAGAATAAGGTGAAAAGCTCGAGAGGGAGATAGAGGATTAATGGGTTAGGACAAGAGGAGAGGGGCAGGGGGTGTGTGAGAGGAACTAATGTGTGTGTATGTGTTGTGTGTGTATGTGAATGTGAGAGTGAAGTGAAGAGGAAAATATTAATTACGATTGTTTACGATTTTTATTTTTATTGTGCTTTCTACACCCATTAGGTTTTTAGAACGTCACTTACCAAGCGTCTGAACTTGTTTCTCCCTTCATAGAAGATATCAATGGAAGAGAACTTATCATTATATGTCTGAAGAGAACGTAGAACAACAGAGTTTCGGCCATAGCTAGTGTTGTTATTATAAGGGACATAAAATAATTTTGATGAAGCATGTCGAGTTCGAGTTTTAGGGGTGTAGAGATGTAAAAACAGACTCGTGAGCTCAGGGCTGTTGATCCGACCATTACAGACGTCATACATAAACATCATCTGTAAGAGAATACGCCTATCCTTAAGTGTCATAAGGTTGTGAGTCCTGCATGATACCTCATAATCCATACGCCCAGTACGAGTGCGGTAATTAAGGACTTTTAAGAATCTAGCTTGCATTTGCTCAATACTTTCACTGTAAGTAACATAGTACGGATTCCATACGTTACTGCAGTACTCCAGGACACTACGTACATAAGCATAAAACAGAGCTTTTATGCAGTCAACGTCAGAGAACGGACGGCTAATACGTAGAACGAAACCTAAATTTTTATAAGCCCTAGAGACTATATCTTCCACATGGTCTGTCATTTGCATTTTGGAGTCAAAGGTGATACCAAGATCCCTAATTGAGCTAGTTACGCTAATGTTTGTATCATTAAGCTTATACTGAAAAGTTACATTATTTCTCTTACGCGTATATGTAATTTGAAAACACTTAGCAACATTTATGTTAATACGATTATTACGATAATAATTGCAAAGAGCAATAAGATCACCCTGCAGCTTGCTTGCATCTTCAGGAGTCTTAATGAAAGCATAAATCTTTGTATCGTCGGCATACATTAAGAATTTACTAAAAATAAAGCAAGAACCAACGTCATAAAGGTAAGCCGCGTATAACAAAGGTCCCAAAATAGATCCTTGAGGAACACCAGAAGAAACATCAACAAAGTTAGATCGATAGCCAGACACTACAACTGCTTGGGAGCGGTTTCGCAGGTAAGACTCAGTCCATCGAAGCAGATTTCCACGAATTCCTAGCTCCTGGAGCTTCCGAAGAAGGATCAAGTGGTCTACACGATACACGATTTAAAATATAATATATAATGGGCGTTCATATAGTGTGTGTGAAAGTATGCGAAGATAATAATATTATTATGTATATAGTAATAAATAAGTGAGGGTGAAGTGTTTGTGATAAATAGTGTGTAGGGAAAGGAGTTGGGAGCGAGCTTATACACTGACACAGAGATAATACGGAATGAAGTTATGACTAATATAACAAGGTAGGTGTATAATAAAATAATTAACATATCTTTTGTAGGTCGGCTACAGTCAGAATAGGTATGGGAGGGGATTTCTCGTTTCGACGGACATAGATGCGACAGTTTTTTGTCCAAATGTATTTAAACAAAGCCTCCTTGCATTTTTGTTTACATTCTTTTAGCAAGTCTTTATTATGTTTAGTAAGGTGTTCGTTGATATAAACAAAATGACCATCAAATACACCATCCATACCTAAGCTAGAAGGTTTAACTCCGCGATGTTTGCGCGCCGCCGCTACAATGAGATCCTTGGTTCGGCGTTGCCGGAACCGGGCGATGATAGTGCGGCCAACGGATGAGCTGCTCGACTTCCGTGGCTGAACTCTGTGCGCAAACTCCACGTCCCCGCTGCTGATGGTCACGCCGATTTTCTCCGCCAATTTTAATATAATTTCCGCAGTATCCTCAGTCTTCGACTCAGGAACACCAACCACCTCTATATTCTGAAGTCGGCTCCATTGTTGCTGACGAGCGTTATCCTCCTCAAGTCGTTGAATTCTCTTAGTGTTAACATCTAGGTCAATTTTAAGACGTGAATTTTCATCTTTTAATTGTTTTACCTCAGCTGAAGTTGTTTTTAAAACTGCGATGATGTCATCATATTTGGAGCTCATAAAGTTTAGAGTAGTCTCCATGGTAGACATCTGTGCTTGCATAGAGCTGATCTCAGATTTAACTGCAGCTTGAACTAACTCTTTGAGATCATGCTTGACAGAAAGAAGTATATCAGAGTGAGGGATGTTTTGGTGAATACCTGGCTGTGAGGTGCTCGGTGAGATGGTGGTACCTTGTGAGATTTCCGGTTGAACGTCATCAGTGAGAACCCTTACAGGGGTATTTGTGTTGGCACCAGTCTTCGGTTGCTTGCGAACGCATCTCTGGCACATCCAATTGGGAGGTACACGGCCCGTTCTAATCCCTATGCAGTGGGAGTGAAAGGCGCGGGCACAGTTAGACTGACTGCAAACTATCTTCTCTGCTGGTTTCATAGGTTCCTTACAAACATTGCAGCTAGACATGGTTCAGCTAGATTTCGTGGCCAAAAAACGTTATGTAGAGAAAAAAGTACGTTGGTAGGGTACGTCCGTGCGTATAAATGCGGGCGGTCGCGGATATAGTATGCGTGCGACCTAAGCGACGGTAGGAAGCGGAATGACTGCTGATATTCATTTGAAATATGTAGATAGAGTAAAATATGAAGTAAGTTATTTAAAATAAACTGATAATATAACTCTAGACATTTTTGGAATATCGTAATCTAAGGCCACGATCGTTGAGATATACTGTCGCAAAGTATTTCTGGTCTAGACTAGGTAGACAAATGGTTCAGTTTTTATCTCACAACTCGTGGCACGATTCTTGTAAAACGTTTCTCATCTGATTTCAGCTTGTCTAGAAAAAAAATCATAACCTGATATTTGTAGGTAGTCTACGTTGATAAACCTTTCTTGATCAATAAAATTGTATTGTTATGATTTTTACTGGTTCCGTTTTTATATTGGGATACAATTTGGCTATTTGAGTCAATGTTTAAAATCCAAAGGGTAAAAACGGGGTTCTTTACAAAGACGTTGCTGTGCGTCCGTCTGTCTGTCACCAGTCTGTATCTCATGAACCATGATAGCTAGAGAGCTGAAATTTTCACAGATCATGTATTTCTGTTGCCGCTATAACAACAAATACTAAATACAGAAAAAAGTATAATTTTTTGAGTATATTTTTAAGAACTTTAGGTTATTTTTGCTCTTTGACAGACTCTATAACGTTTCCCTGTGTTTTTCTTTCTAGATCAGTAGCCTCCTCTCTCATAATATGGCTGTTATCTGGTCTCCTATCGACGCTGGGTGCCTTATGTTACGCGGAACTAGGCACATCCATCACACGGTCCGGTGGTGACTATGCCTACATCTACAGCGCTTTCGGTCCGTTGCCGGCCTTCCTGCGGCTCTGGATAGCGCTGCTCATCATCAGACCCACAACGCAGGCAGTCGTCGCGTTGACATTCGGCCAGTATGTGGTCAAACCATTCTTCCCTGAATGTCCTCCGCCCGAGGAAGCCGTCAAGTTGTTGGCTGCTGTGTGTTTATGTGAGTATCACTTTCTAATCTTATATCGGAGCCAGCAACATTACGACCCAGTGGGATCTTTTGTGTTTACCCCCTATCTTAATGTTCCTTACTCTTTGAAGAAGTGTTCGATTAACGCGATGATCCCACAAAGAGGAAGAAACCTATATCACTTTTGTATAGTTTTTAGATCATTTTTTTATATTACTGCAGCTGTCAAAAATTATCTATTTTTGACAGCTGCAGTAATATAAAAAAATCATTTAGTTCATTTGGGTAAAGGAACAGTTGATCATCACTACATAGTATAAAACAAAGTCGCTTTCTCTGTCCCTATATCCCTTTGTATGCTTAAATCTTTAAAACTACGCAACGGATTTTGATGCGGTTTTTTTAATAGATAGAGTGATTCAAAAGGAAGGTTTTTATGTAGGTATAATACATGCATAATATAGTCGTGCGAAGCCGGGGCGGGTCGCTAGTAGGTAATATATGGAACTACCTTAATGTGCTGATTCAAACTGTTAAAGGTTAAACGATCAAATGGAATAACTAATAAAAAAGTAGAGACAATTTGATAGATGAAAAACTAGTAGCGAGTCTACTCATCTAATAAACAGCAATATTCAATTGCTCTTGTAAATTCAAGAGATGCTTAACCTATTGACTCTAAAAGTCTAATAAATTGATACTGATTGGATTTATTTTGTCATCATTGAATTTCATCGTCTAGAATTCTTATCTTATTATTTTTGCCTACCTACTTGGTTTATGATATTTAGTTTAAACTAGCTGCGCCCCGCGGTTTCACTCGCGTAAGTCCGATCTTTCTCACCGTTTAAACCTTCCCTGGACTACGACAAACATTTCAAAACCGATATCATCTAAATCGGTTCGTGCGTTCTGGAGTTATAGCGTCAGGAAGGAAAACCCGACTTACTTTTATATGTATAGTAGAAGATTAGTTGCCAAACAATTCTTAAAGTTTTACCTAAAACGCCTAAGTAGATTCTAATTTCTTCGTCGAGTTTCGTTTTAACACCATAGTCATAGAAACGAGTATGGTAATTAGAAAGTATAACGTTACGATTGGACCTGACAACAGAATAGGCACTTATGTAAGTGGTCCCCGCATAACATCTTCCGTTATCAATTGGCAACATAAGGGAATTGATGCATTATGACCTCCTTATATGTGTGATTATTATGTTAACGTCTATAGTTTAGTTCAATGTGTACCTATCGGTTGTGGCCAGTGGCTTCTATGTAGTATTTGATATTGATTCTAAGGTAAATTTATAATAAACTTTCTCAAAATGAACACGAAAAACACCCTTTTCAATACACAAAAATTATAGATAAATGTGTTTTTATTTTTGATCTACTGCAATTTTTATTGCACATAATGATTATTCTATTCTATAGGCGTGCGAAGTTAGTCAAATCTAGTTTTTAATAAACGTTATCCAGTTAGTAATATAATGTAACGTTATTTTGTAATCTGCGACTTTAGAACATAATTTTTGAACTACTTTTGCAAAATCTCGTTAAGCAAGTGTTCATAACTCACTTTCTTACAAGTAAATTCTTAGATGTTAAGTCGGACACTTTCCACAAATTACTTCCGAAGTACAACTCTCTCCCTTCGATCGCACTTTCTCTCAATTTGACAGATGCATTGGTGCTGCTGATTTGAATATGTAGACGCATTTATTTTATGGTCAAGATTGGCTATTACGTTTGAAGGTACAATCAACGTTCAAAAGTCGACCGGCACCGTTACGTTTACAATCCTGTGTAGCACTATTCGAACATTATAACAACGTTACCTGTAAATTGATCTCACGTCTCGGTTGGTGTAGCGGGTGGCGGCTTATACCACTCGCCCAACTAAAGACATAGCAAACAAAAAATAATAATCACATTGAGTACGTTTAATTCAAGTATGTTTGTGTGTAAAGTCTATTAGAAGAAGGTCGTAAGTCCAATACTTGTTGATAGTATTATTGTAGCAAACTGATCATTTACTTATGTTATGAACCTTACTGTACATTACCACTTACATCTAATCTAAATGATTGTAAATATTTTAGACAAATATCTTTATGTTGCCAACAATATTGGATGGAGGAACCTATACCAGATGGTAGAGTCCTCCTGAACACGGTTGACTAAGGTGAGAGGGTTCTCAGCTTCATCAGGATGTTTTCTTTCATCGTATGAGCAATGTTACCTAGCTTCATACATTTTTCATAATTTCGTTTTGTTGCACAGTTGGCACCCGCGACCTTCGGAATGAAAGTCGAGTTGTCTACCACTCGCGCAAATTATCAACTAATAATAAATAAACACTCACGATCGCACAAATTATCAATTAATAATGGGATCAAATAAGATCACAGAAACGCTGAGGTAAAAATGTGAAACTCTGATATCTTATTACATACTCCGCGGTTTCACCCGCGTAACTCCCGATCCCGTGGGAATATCGAAATATAAAATAGTCATCCTCGACAAATGGACTATCCAACACAAAAAAAAATTTTCAATTCGAACCAGTAGTTCCTGAGATTAGCGCGTTCTGACCTCAGTTTTTCTGAGGTTCTGACAAACAAACTTCAGCTTTTTATTATTAGTAAAGATTTCGACACTTATTGCGCTGACTACTTATTAGTTTTATTAAGTAGGTAGGTACATTACATAGACATAATTTGGTTACTGTTTTGTATTGTCAGTATTTTAAAGTTACTAACCTAGATAATTCTTAAGGCTTTTACACACGTCCCGATTTGGTCGGGTCCAACATCAGTGTTGCCACAATTCAATTCGACAAATCTGTATCGATAAGTGAAAAAATCTGTGTAAAATCTGTATGAGAATAGCTATAATTGTATAAAATCTGGACTATTCATTTTTAATATTAGGTATTATGGAGCGTAGACAGAGAATAACTATTTATTCTCTGTCTACGATTATGAATAGTCCAGATTTTATACAATTATAGCTGTTCTCATACATATTTTACACAGATTTTTTCACTTAACGATACAGATTTGTCAAATTGAAATGTGGCAACACTGATGTCGGACCCGACCAAATTGGGACGTGTGTAAAAGCCTTTATAGATTTAAAAAATAGTTGTGTGTTTACTTTTGCAAAATTATATTTAAGTAGGTAGCTACGTATGTAAGTATGTTTAAATATGCCATTAATAAAATTACTTGTCTCTTGCTGGGTCGTTAAGTATCTAATGCTGTGTAATATTTCAATTTTCCAGCTACTTGGTGACTCATTGTTTTGTAGTTCATCTCTATACCTACCTAACATTCATATTTTAAGAACCATTATTTAGGTAGAGTCCCACTAATCTGTCTTTATTAATAACAAACATGCATTAAATTTAATAAGTATAATTTTTTTTTTTTTAAATAGGAGACAGCCCTTTACTGGTCTGAAGGCCAATTCTCGTAAATAACATTGTTCAAATTACATTTCAATATCATTTCGATTGCATTTCGATCTCAAATAATAACCTCAAAGTAGCTCAAAATACCCTCAAAGTTAGCTTTTTGTACAAAAAAACTGACTTTGAAGGTATCTTTTGCAATCGAAATGCAATCGAGATGATATTGAAATGTAATTTAATCAAAATTATTTACGAGAATTGGCCTTCTGGACGAATCTACCCATAAACATTTTAAAAAGTGGACATTTAGACATTTGGCGAGATGAACCCTAACCCAATATTGTTGTTATATTATTTGTGTAATTATCTTTCCTTATTCTGAGATTTAGATTGACCATTATTTGGAATGTGGAATGATAATTTTTTGTGGTACTGTGGAATGATAATTTTTTGGTTTTTTTTTTCATTGATTTGTACCCAATATTTTACAAAAAAAATTTAAAGTTTTCCTACTCATTTTTTTTATTTCCTCCAAGTAGGTACAGAACTTTTTGTCTTCACCTCCTTTATCTCTATATATATAAAATTCTCGTGTCACGGGGTTCGAACTTGAACTCCTCCGAAACGGCTCGACCGATTCTCATGAAAGTTTGTGCATATTCAGTAGGTCTGAGAATCGGCCAACATCTATTTTTTTTTTTTTTTTTTTTTTTTTTTTTTTTTTTTTTTTTTTTTTTTTTTTTTTTTTTTTTTTTTTTTTTTTTTTTTGTAAATAGCAAAACAACGTTTGCCGGGACAGCTAGTTATTTATAAGATTTATTTAGATTTATCCTTACTAATATACATCCAAAACTTTGTTTATTTGTTTGTTCCTTCTTCACGGCCAAACGACTGGACGGATTTGGATGAAAATCTGGATAAATAAATAAATAAATATTTCAGGACATATTACACATCGCCATCCAGCCCCAAGCTAAACAACTTAATGCTTGTGTTATGCATGCCAGATTACGGATAAACTACTTATATACTTTTTTTTTTTTAAATATATACATATTATACTTATAGGAAACACCCAGAACCAGAAACAAGAATTTATGGTCAGCATAAATACTTGTTCCCGGCGGGAATCGAACCCGCAACCTTCTGCGTCGCAGTCGGGTGTTCGCCCGACGCGCCACAGAGGTCGTCGGATAGTAGTAGTTTAAGGGATGAAGAAGAACAAAGGATTCTTTTGATCCCGAAATTCCCGCGGGATCGGAACTAACGCGGGTGCAACTGCGGTGCGCACCTTTTATTATTGTAACGGCAAAAGTTTGAGTCAGTATAAAACTGCTTAGTCGATTGCGATAAAACTTCCTCTGTAGAGATAGCTAAAGCTCTGAAATAACATTTAGACTTCCGTTCATATTTCTACGGGATCGTTTACATATATGCATTATGATTATAAGTATCTAGTTATTTCCAAAAACTATTAGAAACCAAACAATGCCTATAGTTAATACCAAGATTCATTTCATTTGTTTCAAAAACTCTAATGATCATAACAAAATAATTTAAAGATTCCTATCTTTAAATTATTTTGTTATGATCATTAAAGTTTTTTGAATAACAAAAATTAGGTAACGAATTTAAAAGAATAAATTCGTCACTAAGGCTCTGTGCTAATTGTTGTTATGAAAGGATTATTAAGAAATGACCCTCAATTTTCGAAGATACTATATTTTTAATCACGAGGGCAGCATAATTGTATTAGGTACCTACTATTTACGTAGGTAGTTTTTCTTTCTTGGTTTTCCATTGATGACCGGTTATAATGTTCCACTAGATTCACAATGTATTTTTTATCACAGTTGCTCATAAAGTGGATCTTATTAAACCGCTTTAAGGCTCATAATGCAACGTATTATGCACGCGTGAGTTATATAATATAACCAACTAGTGCTAAAATGTTAATCCGAAAGTGGTTGTCTCTAAAGTCGCTTTATGAACGAAAATTTTACGTGATAACGTCAGAAAACAATTAAAAATGGAGTTTTGTTTTTCCTTTACATTAATATATTTTTTCCTTACCATTATATTCTGTTTGTAACCCCCGACGCAAAAACAAATAGAAAAAACCCTAAAAATATTGTATGTCAGACGAGGCTGTATAGGTTAAAAGTCTTTTGCCTGGCCTTTTGGGAGTAGGTATAATTAACAAAAATTTTTGCCTAAAAAAATAGTAACCTAAAATTCTAAAAACCTTTTATTAAACCTTTTTTAAGTCTTTTTTTTATTCGCAACTGTGATAAAAAACGTCGTACGATACACGTGTGGATTGGTCTTTGTATCTCGGCTTTGTTAAACGCACTCGCGTACCGCTCGCGCGTGTTAAACCGCCTCTATGCAAAGATCAATTTTCCACACTTGTATCGCAATGTACCTACTATAATTGTATGTAGTACTTACTTAAGTTTACAAGTAGGTAGTAATAGGTAGATATTGTTGCATCATTGCATAGGTTTAACAGGAAATTATTTTCATTCATGTTAAATTGACAATACTTCGATGCGAATAGGAAAGGTGAATGGGCATTTTCGTATAGACGGTGTCCCACCTATTGTATAGAGTCGAATTATATGTTATATGACAGGTCATGACAGTAGCTTCATTTTATTGTTGACACTAATCCTGTAACTCGAATAGGGACGGATCTAGGACGTTTTCAGTTTAAAAAAAAATGCTTTCTTTTTAGGTCGAGATGTACGTCATTTGAAAGCTCTTGACAGTAGCATTATTTTATTACATGATACTGATCCTGAAATAAGAACAGGGACGGATCTAGAACGTTTTTAGTAAAAACGCTGTACAGATTTATATAGTTTAAAAGGTGGTAACAGTAGCTTTATTGTTTAACACCATTCCAGAGAAATACGAACTGGAACGGATTCAGCGCATCATGAATTAATTGAAAAAAGAAATGGTTGTCTATAAAATCGGTTTACGGACGATAATTTTACGTGATTACGTCATAAGAAAACGATGGAAAATTGTGATTTTTTTGATTAGCTTTTATTTTTATTTTTATTATTTTCTTTTATATTTATTTTCCTTTTTTTTTCATATATATTTTTTCTTTTTATACTTCATTCTTCTATTCGTCACTCGTCACCTTAACACAAGCCAGATGAGCGATATTATAATTAAACAATATAAAACAAAATCGCTCGGATGATGATGATACAACAAACACATAAAACGGTGTAACCGGTAAAACTCGATCGAGTTTTTGTGGCATTGTTTTTAATGTGTACTATGTGTTTTTATTATTAATAAATAAATAAATAAAATAATAAATAAATAACGGCGTCATATTGTTACCATGACGCCTGACAACAGTCTTTTTGTGAATGCAGGTGTTCATCAATTCATTAGACGTTATCACGTTAAAAACCTATCTATATCTATTTCAGTTGATTTGATAGTGATTAAAACAAGAATTAACTATTTTCTATGATTTCTCAACTATCTTGTATCTTGTGGAAACTCTTAAGAAATTGTAGTTAATAATTGATTAACCATTTGGTTCTCACCGATAGTATAACTATGACACCAAAGCAAGTCACTAAATGAATTAATCCACATATAAAACCCACTTATATTTGAAGTATAAGAAATGTAATCCATGGGAAGAAAATGAGACTCCAAAAAGTTCTTTTTAGGATCGCCGGACTAGCAGGGTTGTCAAAATTAGCCTCCTTAAACGAGTAATTTTTTTTACCATTATTGGAATTAGTTCAATCCTCTTGTAGAAACAGTTATGAGAGATGTTAGTTAAAAAGAACTTTCTGAACATCAGACATTGTTTTGTTTGAACTTATGATGACGACAGATGCATTATTTAGGGTGACATCAACTCGATGGCTATGCAAAGATTTTTTCAGGCAGAAATAGCATACAGCAGCAGACCTATGGTATACATCATGTGTGGGTTGATCCTCTAATCGGAATACCGTTCGTTTTTTCTAAACCCACATTTTATTTTAGTGTTCTGACAGTGCTGTTTAAATTAAACATATTTTGTCTACCACAACGCCTTAATATTTTAGAGTTGCTGGTTTTTGTCACCCATAATTTTTCATTTATTTACGTAGGTTAAATGCTCAGAGTTGGTTCTTAGTCGAATTAGTATTTAGCTAGTTCACTGTGTTGTCAGTAACATCCTGGAAGCGTTTGATAAATCCTTCTTCTACGCACTCAAAAGATTTCACCTGCAGGGTGAAACTTAAATTATCGGCAAAAAGATTTAGTGTTTTATGCTTGGGAGTATAGATTCAAAAATTAGGGTCACTATCCTTTGGCAATCCATTGTATTACGCCACATACTAACCCCATTCTGGTAGCAAACATAGAATGTTCTAAATTGAAGGTTTCCTATTTACTAGGACAAAATAAGGATTTTAAACTGTAGTGATGCCAATTTGGGTATTTTTTGCCAGTCAAGTTCCCTTATGAAAGCAAACACTTTGGTAATAGTATAGTACTCATGTTTATCAGAACAAATATTTCATTGTCATGAATTAAATCCTGGTTGTTACCTTTTTTGTAACGACCAATATTTAAAAAAGCAGGTATTTTATCTAAAGGTCAGTGTATTTAGCCCACTCTTCCACTTTACATTCCTCTAGGTTTAGACTATGACTGCTTAAACCTCCGACAACGAACATTATACCAGAAGCAGTAGTAAGTATACCGGTGGCACTACCATATTGGCAATAAGAAATCTCCAATACGTGTTTAACTCCAGCGATAATCGGTACATTAGATCAAGTAGGTAACATTTCTGATATTATAGACGCTTTCGTTTTGTAGCAGTTCGTTTCATGACTTGTTCTGTTTCTTTCGGTTCAGCCCAAGCCAATTATAGTCCCAAAACCAGACATTATAATCTTCCTGCCCTTAACCTAATTGTTTTGGAGTCGGCGCAGTATATCTTCTTTTTCCATTTACTCCTATTATAATACATCATCTCATCGTTCACGTTTATCTCTATCATGTCTTGTCTCACGCAGTCCATGCATCTTTTCTTAGGTCGTCGTCCTTCTCTCCACCCCTCTACATTCATACTCATCACTCTTCTAGTCACATGCATCTCTTCGCTTCTCATCACATGTCCATACCAACTCAAACGGTTCTATTTTACTTTATCAGTAAGCGGTGCTACTTTTAGGCTTGCTTTAATTTACACAGTCCTTATTTTATCCATCCTCGTTACTCCACACATCCATCTCAACATTCTCATCTCCGCTACATGCAATCTTCCCTCATCCTTCTTCTTCATGGCCCAGTATTCCGATCCATACATGAAGACAGGTCTTATCATGGTTTTATAGATTTGACCCTTCAGTTTAAGGGGTATTCGCGGCTCACAAGTGGTTGATCTGACCTTTCGCCATTTCCACCATCCAGAGTTAATCTAATGTACAACGCCCAAGAACATGGAAGGCGATGGGTTCTCGTGGGCATCTTGACCAACCTCTTTAACCGCATACTCGAGACCGGCGAGATCCCTGCCCAATGGAGATTGAGTGTTATTACCCCAGTTTTCAAGGGCAAGGGATCGGTGTAGGAGTGTGGCAGTTATCGAGGTATAACGGCCATGTCCCACACCATGAAGCTCTACGAGCGGATAGTCGACTCTCGGATCCGACAGAAGTGCACTGTCTCTGGGTGTCAATATGGTATCCGCCCCGGGCATGGCACCATGAACCCTTTCGCACTAAGGATCGTTATGGTGAAATACAGGACGAAGAATACGCCTCTGCATTTTCTATTCCTCGCATGATGATCTGGTGGGCGCTGCGGCCTAAATAGGTGCCGGAAGCTTATGTTCAAATTCATCAGAGACATGTACCGAAATTCTAATTCCGTGGTGCGAACTGCTGTTGGTGACACTAAGTCCTTCCCTGTTACCGTTGGAGTCCACCAGGGTTCCGTCCTATGCCCATTCTTGTTCAGCGTAATATTGGATGCACTGTCTGTAGCCATCAGAGATGCACGCGAGCAGCCTCCGTGGCTGCTCATGTACGCTGATGATATTGCGCTGGCGGAGTCGGATAAGGGGCGGCTGGTCCAACGTGTACACACGTGGGAGAAGTCACTTGAGAACGGCGGCATGCAACTGAATGTGGCGAAGACAGAGTACTTGGCTTGCAATACCACAGATCCCACACCTGTCTGCGTAGACGGTCATATAGTTGAGCGGACAGAGCAGTTTAAGTACCTGGGATCTGTGCTTCACGCGTCCGGCGACGCGACGGATTGCGACGTTAAGTCGCGCATTTCAGCGGCTTGGGCCAAGTGGCGTGAGATGACTGGTGTCATTTGCGACTCCAAAATGCTGGTTAAACTAACGGGACGGGTTTATAAAATCATCATTAGATCGGTTCTATTGTATGGTAGTGAGGCGTGGCCGGTGCTTGAGCGACATAAGCAGGAACTGCATGTCGCGGAGACGAAGATGTTGCGCTGGATGTCTGGAGTGACGAAAAACTCTCGCATCCGGGGCAGCCTTCATGTCCGAGACATTGCAGATAAAATTGCAAGAATGTCGCCTACGCTGGTACGGTCACGTCTTGTGGAAACTTGCTAGTTACGTGGGAAACAAATGTCTTGCCATGGCGCCTCCGCCAGGTCGTGGCAGACTGGGTAGACCCAAGAAGTGCTGGCTTGACCTCGTAAAAGGTGATATGCGTGCAAATGGCCTCACTAACCTTGATGCCGAAGACCGTGCAAAGTGGAGGCTAGGAAAGCGGACCCCGGGCTCCCGAAAGGGATGCAACCGGGAACATCGCTCGGATGGTGATGATGACAACGTCCAAGACCATCGCCAGAAAGAAATTAAGGAAAAAACTGGTAGACTCTGTCAGGACGCAGCCTCAGTGTAATTCATAAAACGTTTTATTTTACGTCAAATTAACACGATTCTTAACAGATATATCTTATTCAAAGTCATTGTTAGAAGGTTAGATTAGCTACGTCTTCTTTCCATGCACCCTTTACACGCTATAACACATTTATGATGTTACAACGTTCGTTGCATTTAATCTTTACAAGTAATTAAACCCCTACTCTTCTGACCGATTTAGAAGATTTAACACGTCAAAAAAGCTTGTTCTAGCGTCTTGACTTATGCTCACGGCAAGGATCCGAGCAGCAAAATAATTGTTTACCCTCCGAAAAGGCTTGCTGCGTCAAATAACATACATCTCAGCCTTTCAGATAACGTACATAGCAACATCAACCTGTTCTTTAACTATAAATGTCCTTAATCCGTTCCTGTTCGTATTTCCAGATAGGAGTCACACAATAAAGCTACTGTTACGACCTTTCAAACTATGTTATACATCTCGACAACAATATTTTTTTACTAAAAACATCCGTGCAGATCTGTGCCTGTTTGGATTTCAGAGTGAGTCCGTCACAATACAATTAAGCTACTAGCAGTATTTTTCAAATGTCATACATCTCGATCTCAACTTTTTAATGTTTTTAAGTATTAAAAACGTTTTAGATCCGTCCTTGTTCATATTTCAGGACTAGTGTAGTACAATAAAATAATGCTGCTGTCAAGAGCTTTCAAATGACGTACATTTCGACCTAAACGGAAAGATTTTTTTTTCAAAAACTAAAAACGTCCTAGATCCGTCCCTATTCGAGTTACAGGGTTGGTGTCATACAATAAAATAAAGCTACTGTTATGACGTTTCAAATGACATATAACTCGCATCTATACAATAGGTGGGACACTATGCCCATTCTCTTTTAACAACGTCGTAATATGTGCACTTGGTAGGTGGTGTAACATTTAATTGCGGTTTTCCTACAGTATTTATTTCGGTAATTTACATTTAGGTAAGTATCTTGTTTAGCCTCTGTCAATACGATTCGTAGGTACCTACTTTATAAGCAATATCTTATGTAGGTATGTACCTACTTAATAAGCAATATTTTATGTAGGTACCTAATATTTTTTTCTATCCAATATAATTGTCCCAATGCTGAGCAAAGGTCTCCTCTCCTATCCCTTCAAAACATGCTAGCCGGCAACAAAAGAGGAGAACCACCGTAGAGTTCTAAAATTGATTTTATTAGAGAACTTTCAAAGCAATACTTTGTCAAACTTGATTTAAAGAACTATAATCTTAAATAATAGCAAAATAAGTGAAATAAACTTATTAATAAGTAAAAATAATACGAATTAAACGACTACGGTGAGCCTCTATCACTTTTGTTGCTTGATTTTAACGAAAATATGTATTTTTGCTCTGCTAACCGTATTTTAAAAGTTTTTGGACGCTTGAGATCTAAAATATATTTTTCAAATAACTTTGGAGGCATCACATACCATGTATGATAAAAATATTATCAAATTTGGAGGCATGAGATCAACCACTTTATTTATACACTAGCAACCCTACGCGGTTTCACCCGCGTAACTCCTGATCACGTGGGAATATCGGGGTAAAAAGTAGCCTATAGCGTTCCTCGATAAATGGACTATCCAATTCAAAATTTTTTTTTCAATTCGAACCGGTAGTTCCTGAAATTAGCGCGTTCAAACAAACAAACTAACTCTTTAGGCTTATAATATAAGTTTAGATTTCTTCCATTTATTCGACCTTTCCGATCCTTTATTTCCTCCAGATTTTTAATCTGATTTCCCATCTAAAACGCAGCTTTGGTTCACTTTATAATTGAGTCATTATACATAACTGTAGGTATTGATAAAATATAATAACGTTTGATAGCACTTCGTCTCGAGACAGGATCGTAGGCGGAAACTCTCACTTAACCTAATTACAGCCGACATCGAGAGAGGAAGGTACTTTATCTGAAAATTAGTCTTCGGATCTGTTGCATTTGCCGGCGGCACTGAGCTTGTTATCTCTATACTAGGTCGAGATCGGATTAAGCTTTAACTCTATCAATCAAGCGATATCTAATTTCGATAACTTACATACAGAAATAAGACTTAGTTGTGTTTTTATAATATGTTAAAGAGATTTCTAGGAAGACATACCGTACCGGAAGACATACCGGAAATGAACCTTGGTTTTGTATTTTATACAATTTAGGTAGAGCAAACCAGTTTTATTCTAGGTATGTTATAAATATTTTTTGGAAGACATCTTGGTTAGATAAAAGAAGTACAGTCGGAATACCAATTAACTGAACCCAACCTGACCCAGAGCGCACTCGCACATATCTGTAAAATGTAGTATTTTTACCTATTTGGTTATTTTTATTTTATATTCCACTAGCGACCCGCCCCGGCTTCGCACGGCTATATTTTGTATGTATTATACATATAAACCTTCCTCTTGAATCACTCTATCTATTAAAAAAAACCGCATCAAAATCCGTTGCGTAGTTTTGAAGATCTAAGCATACAAAGGGACATAGGGCAATAGGGACATAGGGACGGCGTGGCGAAAAGTGACTTTATTTTATACTATGTAGTGATATTGTATTGTATAGTACCTATATTAAAAAAAACAGACTCAGGTAAGTAACATTACTTTACAACCTTACCGATGTGCGAGTGAGCTCTGGGTCACGTGGGGTTCAATTAAGTGGTGTTCCGACTGTATCTACAAAATATTATTCTTTTGAAAGACTTTTATCTAGATAGGAAGGTCTTATCTAACTAAAAAAATTCAATAAATCATCAAAATCCCATGATGATATTATCATATCAGTGCTCGTGTATATCATTTTACACTCATGATTTTTATGTAACTATGTACTTATCTATTAAGATTTTATAGTTTGCTTGCATAAGGGTACTTCGATATACCTGTCCGTCAAATTCGGTTTTTTTTTGTAAATATAACCCAGTTAGAAAACATTACTTTGTAAAAAAGCAGCTTACTCAAAACTAATGTCTCATTTCGACCCAGTTGGCACAATGGTTACCATGCCGGACTGCCAAACACAGGGTTGCGGGTTCGATTCCCGCCACAGACAAGTATTTATGCTTAGATATTTGTCTGTGGTCTGGTCGTTTCTATGTATTATAAGTATATATTTACAAAAGAAAAGTATATAAGTAGTATATCCGTTGTCTATCACCCATAACACAAGTCTAGTTACTTAGCTTGGGGCTAGATGGCGATGTGTGGAATGTTCTGCAATATTTATTTATTTATTTATTTATTATTTATAAACACTTAATTTTCATAGTTTTAAAGCCTATTATAGCTTTTATTATTTAAAAATAATGTTCTAAAAGCGCGTTTCACAAAATAATGTTAGAATTTGCTTGGCCTTTACTTCGACATCCCCTTAAAAGACATTAATCTTGGCATATTGACCATGACACAGAATGATAACGATGTGATCATGTGACACGCAAGGGTTGACTGAAACGTGGGAAAATACAAACTTTACTGCAGCTTCGAGCCTAACCCACATCCTAAACTGTAGAGTTAGCTATTTTTGTTTAGGCTGATTTTTTGATTTCGAGTTAGTGAAAAACATATTTATTCCGATTTCCTTTCCGTTTGTTAAGTTCTACATGACGGTGTCAAACAGCATAGCAAGCATGGCCGGAGACATTTTATCCACGGGGAAAAGATAAAATAGTCTGTCAGTTTTGTCCACCCCCCGAGCATGGGCGCAAGGGTGGATATACTGGCCACGGTAGACAAAACGGGGAAAACGCTATAGACGTAACATGCTATAGGCGGGGAATAGATGTCCACTTGTAATGTCAAATGGGGATATACTTATTCTTTCCCCTTTGCCTTGGCAGCAGGGCAAGCATGTCCGGAGACATTTTATCCACAGGGAAAGGACAAAATAGTCTTTCCCTTTGTCAGTTTTATCCAACCCCCGAGCATGGGCGCAAGGGTGGATATAGTATCCACGGGGTAAACGCTATAGGCGTAACATGCTATAGGCGGGGAATAGATGTCTACATGTAAATGTCAAATGAGGATATAGGTACATAATCTTTCCCCTTTTGCCGTGCTTTGGCAGGTGGTCAATATTTATCCTCGGCCCATGCTTGCCCTGCAGAAAGGTTATCTTCTCTTTATTAATCTTTTTTTTGTGTGTTATCTCACAGGTATTTTAACAGCGGTCAACTGCATCAGCGTAAGATGGACGATGAGGATCCAAGACGTGTTCACATCGTCGAAACTGTTGGCGCTGGTCGTCATCATCATCTCCGGGGTATATTACATTTGCGATGGTAAGATACAATCCGTTTGAAGTTGCAGCATCTTCCAAAGTCCTATAGTCCAAAGCACATTTATTTCAAAAAGACTCTTTCTTCATTGGGAGTTACACAATTTGCATGAAACCACAAACTAAGTTAGGATGTGTGCCTTCGGAACGTGCCCACCAATGAGAAGAAGGCACATACAAGAAACTCATGAGGTAGGTACCTATTTTTTGTGATCATGCTCATAAATTGTCCAGGTATCATTCCTTTTCACATTCGACCCTCATGGAGTGCTTATTGTCGAAATCAATAACATTGTTTTGACAGTTTTGCCATAAGATGTCAGTTGTATTTTCTGGCTACCTATATATCCTTTGAATTACCGTGTCTCTACTCGGCTTTAACTCTACATTTTTAAACCTTTTTGTCAACTGCACTTTACAAATACTGTAAAACAATCATCGTGTCTTTACCGTTATCCGGTTAGCCCCCTTAGACCAGATTACTTTCCATTAGCAATATCGCCAATCGACAGATTTTTTATATGAAATTGACATAAAGCATTGTATAAAATTGGCATAAGATGAAACTTGTCTACTTGTCTTTTTCGTATGAAAAAAATGGTTATCTGTGAAGTCGGTTTACGGACGATAATATTACTTTTTCTTTTTTGCCTTTATATAAGTCTTCTATTCGTCACTCGTCACCATAACACAAGCCCAGATGAGCGACATTATTATTAAAAATTGTAATCATTTTACGAAACATTGGTTGCTATGACTATATTATATTGACGACTCAGTTGGCACAATGGTCACCATGCCGGACTGCCAAACACAGGGTTGCGGGTTCGATTCCCGCCTCAGACAAGTATTTATGCTTAGATATTTGTCTGTGGTCTGGTTGTTTCTATGTATTATAAGTATATAATATGTATTTAGAAAAAAAATATACATGTAGTATATCCGTTGTCTAGCACCCATAACACAAGTTTAGTTTCTTAGCTTGGGGCTAGATGGCGATGTGTGGAATGTCCTGCAATATTTTTATTTATATGGAACGTGAGCGTTTCGGGAACGTTAGCGATGACGTCACACTTTTTTGTAAGTGCAGATGTTCATCGATTTATAAGACGTTATCACGTCAAAAAGTCTGTATAGATTGGCAATATCGATAATAGAAAGCAATCGTGTCTAAGGGGGCAGAAGTACGTTCAAGCGAATACTTTTCCTATAAGTCTCATATACCATACGGCAAACACGCGTAAGTCCTTTGTACTCTTACAATGGACATATAGCTACATACTTACCACCAATTGGAGTACAATCGCAAATATCTCGCACATTAGTGGATACAAACTGAGAAGTTAATGTCAATTATCGCACATATCTCGGTAGATTTCCGGACGTTCATTGATTTACGCTCTTAATCAAGCGGACAATTGAGACAATTCTTAATTAATCATTATTATTGTGTGAGTGAGGAGAATTCCAGAGATTCTCATGAAACTTTCCTATCAGCGCGTTACAATAATCAAAAACTGGTCAAAGTTTTATTAGGTATTTTATTCATTTAGTGGCCTATATAATAAGTAGGCTAATATTATACTTACCAGCTGCGCCCTCCGGTTTCACCCGCGTTAGTGTCTATAAAATTTGTCTATAAAAATATAAAATTTGACGACCTCTGTGGCGCGTCGGGCGAACACCCGACTGCGACGCAGAAGGTTGCGGGTTCGATTCCCGCCGGGAACAAGTATTTATGCTGACCATAAATTCTTGTTTCTGGTTCTGGGTGTTTCCTATATGTATAATATGTATATATTTACAAAAAAAAAAAAAGTATATAAGTAGTTTATCCGTTATCTGGCACCCATAACACAAGCATTAAGTTGCTTAGCTTGGGGCTGGATGGCGATGTGTAATGTGTCCTGAAATATTTATTTATTATTATTTATTATAAAAGAGAAATTGATTTCCGAAAAACACACAATACATATTATAATAGTTACCTACTATAAACTAAAAATATTCTTTTGAAGAGAAAGAACTAAGAAAAGATTTAAAAATTGCTTCCCTTCGTCCTAAAAGCAAACCCCATGCGAAGTTTCATGCTCGTTAGTCTTTGTAGTTTTAGAGCTTTCTTGATGAGTCTTTTTCTCTTTTATTTTTTTGCATTTGATTTGCCATACTATGTTTGAATTAATCTCTATCAGCAACACTATAATATATCGATTGGTATAAAAATGTATGATTATTTTTTTAGAAAAATCAGCAGGTTCGATTCCTGGCTAAGTTAATTACTTTTTCAAATATCTAATGATGCAGTTTTAGTTTTTGTCAAAATCGGGCACGCAATTCTGTTCACCATTTTTCGCTATCTCTTATAGTTTTGGATATAGCCCCGAAGGCCCATGTAAAAAAATCACCCAGTATAGATAGATGCATGCTTATACATATACCTAGTTGTTACTAATTCTTAATTAATAACAAACTCAAATGTTACTAGTATATCAAAATTGTATACTATTTCATAGTTATTCCAATCTAAGCTGTGTCTAAGCCCCTTGTCAGCTTTTAATTTTAGATTTTACGAGTTTCCGTGTGTGAGCAAGCTTTCTCGACCTTCTTAATGGCCATTGGATTCCAGACAATTTTACCATTAATTAGTGTAATTAGCTACTTAGATTATGTAGAGTCTATGTATATCTATTTTCTTTACTATCTAATCTACATTCTACACTATAATCTAAATCACTACATAGTATAAAATAAAGTCACTTTTCGCCGTCCCTATATCCTTATGTCCCTTTGTATGCTTAGATCTTTAAAACTACGCAACGGGTTTTGATGCGGTTTTTTTAAATAGATTGAGTGATTAACGAGGAAGGTTTTTAGATATAATACATGCATAATACAGCAGTGCGAAGCCGGGGCGGGTCGCTAGTAAGTTATATTTTAAAAAAAATTAGGGATCAGTAAGAAATACTATTATAAAGAGTAAAGATTTTTTTTGTTTGTTACTAATAGGCTCTGAAACTACTGGACTGATTGTAATTAAACTTGGTATGAGGAAACACCGATTCATTGGGAGTAGCATAGGCTACTTTTGATCCCGATATTCCCACGGGATCGGGAGTTACGCGGGTGAAACCGTGGAGCGCTGCTTGAATACTAGCAGCGCTATTTATTCAGAAATTATATCACCAAAAAGTTGAACCTTGATCCTACGTGAACGGGTTAACCCTGAAGTATAGGTTACTCTTACGTTCTAAATCTACAAACAAGTAAACAGTTGCTAGATCGATTACAATATCATTTGAGGTCACGACGTGGTTAGCAATTATTTTTAGACTGCGTTTTTGTAGTACTTAGGTACCTACTTAGTTATTTAAAACTTACCTAGTTTTTGTGGAAACAACAACGATTAAACAACGACGTAGAAGTACCTAATTATTTTCTCGGGTCTCGCGTATTTAATTTTAATTTCTCTTACTTCGACGTTTCGACTATGTTTCAATAGATATGGTCGCGAGGAGACTGTCGAAACGTCGAGGTAAGAATAATAAAAATACGCGATTAAGATCCGGGAAAATAAAAAAAACGTGTGGCACTCGGGGACCGCGGCGGTAAAGCTATTGCATCGTGTGAGCTTCGTACAGTCGTACCATATACATGCTCGGCCGAGCTACATGGTAGGCGGAGTGGGGTGTTAGGTTTTATTTTGGGGCCAAGCTAAGCTAAGATAGAAAAGCTATGCAATAGCTTAATTACTTGAATAAAAATCGTGTAAGCTTGTAAAGTTTACATGACTTACTTATCCGAAAATTTCAATAACTTCTACAGGTTTAAAAGTTTGAGACATCATTATAAAAAAAAAACAGCGCACTCCGGGAGTGCAGGCAGAAGTGAAAACTATATATCTGTGTAAAATCTCATCTGTCCCGAGAACATACGCAAAAAGAGTTTAGATGAAAAAAAAAATATAGTCGGACGACTATTTGTCGTCCGACAAATAGTCGTCCGACATTTGTCGTCCGTCAATAGTCGTCCGACAAATAGTCGTCCGACATTTGTCGTCCGTCAATAGTAGTCCGTTAAAAAATACCATATGTACGTCTTAATACACTCACAGCCAAATTAAAAAACTGTATATCTGTGTAAAATCTCATCTGTCGCGAGAAAATCTGTCGTCTGTCGCGAGAACGGCTGAAAATGCTCACCCACAAAAGTGCCCAACGCGCAATAAGAAGTTTTCACTTCAAAAATACCATTGCATGTACTAACAATTGTTGAGTCTACTTGTTTACTACTTAGGTTACCACTTGTTTCTTGTCTTGTTATTACGAATATCCGCAAAAACATCCATTGTGGAACCAACATCCGATTACAAACTCGTGTTTACCGTATATCGTGTTTTTGATCATTCAGACGACTATCTGTTTGGTACGATTCTTCTACGTTGTGATAAAATAAATAAATAAATAAATATAGCGGGACATTCCACACATCGCCATCTAGCTCCAAGCTAAGTAACTAGACTTGTGTTATGGGTGCTAGACAACGGATATACCTACCTACCTACTACTTATATACTTTTCTTTTGTAAATATATACATATAATACATAGAAACAACCAGACCACAGACAAATTATATTTTAGCATAAATACTTGCCCGAGGCGGGAATCGAACCCGCAACCCTATGTTTTGCAGTACGACATGGTGACCATTGTGCCAACTGGGTCGTCAAAATAAAATAAACTTAACTGCGTATTAAATAAAGACATAAATAAATACCTAGGTGTGTAGGTAGGTATCTGGTACACGTGTTAATATAACGGAATAATCTAATACAATGTTTCCGCCCTTCAAACGCCAAGATTCTTTTAATGAGTTCATTATAATTACTTTCAATGGGTACCAAAATCTTAAAACTAGGAAGTTTAGGATAAATTATGTTAGAGTTCGGAACACGATCCCTTATGACATGATCCACACGAGATCAAGGGTGTTTTTGTGATCATGTTCACAAAGAAAAATAGGATATAATGATCCTCTCTGATTCTGTTAATGAGTTCATTATAATCACTTTCAATGGGTACCAAAGTCTTAAAACTAGGTAAATTAGGATAAATTATGTACTTAATAGTTCGGAACGCGATCCCTTATGACATGATCCACATGAAGCTCAAGGGTGGTTTTGTGATCATGTTCACAAAGAAAAATAGGATATAATGATCCGAAGGTTTGGAACACGAATCCCAATAATAAGATAACCACAAGAATCTCATTAGTGTTTGCCATATGTGACCCCTTCATTGTCCACAAAGGTCAGGTTACAAAATTCGTAATAAGTAATTTCAATTTGAGCAGTAGGTAATAATTATTGTTTCAAATTCCACAGGTCACACAGAGAACTTCCAGAAACCGTTCGAAGCCAACTACACTGTTGCTGGTGTGGCTCTGTCGTTCTACTCAGGCCTGTTTGCATTCGGAGGATGGAACTACCTCAACTTTGTGACGGAAGAACTTCAGGATCCTTACAAGTAAGATTTCGGAGCCAGCTAGATAAAAATGAATGCAGAAACCTATTGTTTTATCAGTAGCATTTTTTTTGACGTGATAACGTCTGATAAATCGAATTATACACCGACATACACAATAAAGTGTGACGTCATGTTCCGGTACCATGACGGCGTCATGGTAAACGTCACACGCCTCGTGTTTGTTTTGTATTGTTTAATAGAAGACTTATACAAAGGAAAAAAAAATTAAGAAGAAAATAGACTTAAATAAAGGGAAAACAAAAAAAAAAATTCTCGTTTTCATATGACGTTATCACGTAAAATAATTATCGTCCGGAAACCGACTTTACAAACAACCATTTTTTGTAGGTAGGATTTTCAATTTTATATGGTGCAAGCACATTTCCCTTGCACCACCTGAAAACGAGCAAATTTACAATAAGTAACTTTAACTGAGCGTATTTACCTAGAAAGCGTTTCATTCATCATAACCTACATCTGCACTTAATATAATAAAAACAACATACAGACGAATTGAGAACCTCCTCCTTTTTTGAAGTCGGTATTTGTCTCTGAAACAATAAATAATTATTTACTACTTTAGTTTTATTATTAACATTTAAAATAATAGGGTATCATCTAATCCTAGTTTTTTATTTTAAACAACCGGACCGTTTTTGATGGAACTTGGTATGAGAATACATTAATTCATTCGGAATTGCATAGGCTGTTTTTTATCCCGATATTCCCACGGGATCGGGAGTTACGCGGCTGAAACCGTGGTGCGGCTGCTAGTAAAGACGTCTCTTGGGTTAAAATAAAGTCAATCACATTTTAATCTCGTGACTGTGACTGAATTAGCTACCGAATTATAACTTATTGTGTGAAATTCTTTACATTTCTATACCACGCTGAAAACTCGTGCAAGTAAGTAGGTAGTGAGATATTTTTATTAGCCACATTAATAAAATGCTAGCGAAAAAAATAATTTCTCGTGAAAAAAAATCTATAACATTAAATTAGGATTGTGATAAAATATTTACAGAACGGTTGTATTATTAAAAAAGTATTTTCAAATTGTTTCGGTCAATGACTTCTAGAATGTTTTGATTTAAAACAAAATTGTCATCTTATTTAATCTCGATGATTTAGAGCGCAAGCAACAATCCATGTTAGTCAGGACAGGACCCTGTCTGTAGAAAAGCCGACTAAGATTTTTCAATGGCTTATTGGCTTAGTTTGATAGAAGCACGAAGTCTTTCTTTCCAACTAACATAAAGTTTATTCATACCTAGTAATAACACGATATCTAAGTAGGACGTATTACTTACTTGTTGCTTAACTTTGTCCAATTGGACCGTAACATGAAAGTCAAATGTATACAATATTTTCAAGAGCAATTTTGTAAAGATCTACCTAATTTATTTCTCCTCCAACGAAACGTTTGCTATTCGCCATCTAAGAAGGTAGGTATAGTGAACACAGTAGCACAATTGACTTTCAAATCCTTTGAAGAGGTTCCCATGAGGGTAACGCAAACATTCCTAGATAGATTCTAAGTGCTCTGACTCATCAAGCTTATAGAGGGAATAAAGGGAATTTCTTTGAACGCTACTTTTTTTTCAATTTTATTTATTAAATCTATACTGTAACTAGGTCTCTTATATTTTTTAATCAAACAAGATCATTATTCGGTTTGTTACAGTCGTATGAAACTTAAAATTTACTAAAAAAAATGTAGTTACTTACTAGGTGCTCGGCATTTGTGTGGTGCAAATTGTTTACTAAACTGATTTTTTTATGGACCCCTCCCTCTGATTAATGGACAGCCCCTTATAGGTACAATACTTACTCAGGTATTTTTGTAAAAGTACGTAAATAGCTAGGCGTTCTATGTCATTTTTTGTGCCGTTAATATCTCAAGGTTTCCAGTTTCCTATGTAATTTATACTCGACTACGAGACGCAGGTATACTGAAGTCTTATCAGGCTCTCTCCCTATTGCATCCATTATTCATAGGGGCATTTATCTCTGCGTAATAGATCCGGGTAGACATTTACTCTTGACTGACCTATCTACTGAAAGAAATAGTTTTTTAATACTTACATGAAATACGGTCGTTATGTGTTTTGGCTCGTGGCCAAAGTTTATCATTTTAATGCGTGTTTTTTTACTTTTTGTAACTTGTTGTGAACATTTGAGAAAAACATGATTACCTGACACCCTATACAACTGAAATTACTCAAGGTCCTCTGTCATCTTTGGCTGCGGCCCATATTAGCAAATTCTATTGATTATTTTTTTCATGGATGCTTTGCTTTTATAAAAGCATTGATTAATTTCCTTAAATCCTTCGTATCACCATATACCTAGTATAAAACAAAGTCGCTTTCTCTGTCCATATATCCCTAAATGCTTAAATCTTTAAAACAACGCAACGGATTTTGATGCGGTTTTTTTAAATAGATAGACTGATTCAAGAGGAAGGTCTATATGTATAATACATGCATAATATAGCCGTGTGAAGCCCGGACGGGTCGCTAGTCTTATAATAGGCTAACTTTATGTAGGTGTGTTATAAAAAAATAAATATTGCTGTATTTTTTTAGTATTCATAATTAGGACTATCTATGACTTAGCTTAGACCCATAAACATATACCCGCGTACGTTTCAGGAATTTGCCTCGTGCAATATGGATCGCTATGCCGATGGTGACTACAATCTACGTGATGGCGAATCTGGCCTACTTCGCTGTCGTCCCCAGGATTGATATGCAAAATAGCTCTGCTGTGGCCGCTGTAAGTTTTATATAAGTAATCACTTTATATTGACTGTCTCATTTCCTCCATGCTGTCTTTTAAACTTAACTTAGTATAAGTATAAGAATAGTCTGAGATTTAGAATTAAACCATAATCTAAAATAAACGAAACCATTTGATTTATACATTGGTTTAAATCATAATCTCGTAAAACTTGTTTTAGAATAAAAAAGCTAGAACCGGCTCGGACTCTAGGTACCCATAACCTATTTCTTTTGTTTGATAAGGAGAATTAGTCGAGAGTTAGCAATGGATACCTATGTCTTTTAAATTACTATTAAGTATTATCTTATCGTAAACTGCTTGTTATTATTATTGTGGAGATCTCAATAAACATATTTGTTACTATTATAGTGTTCTTAGCTATGTATGATCAGAATCGGTTCAGCCATCTGAAAGTAATGGGGGATAAAAGTCGGAGGTTTTTAAATTCTAATGTGTACGAAAGCTACAGAATGCGTGCAAAATACTTTTTTATTTTGTGTAACTTAACTAAGATGCATATCGAAATGTGTCGTTTTTTTTTATCGTAAACTCAAGAATTTATTTTTACAAATTATACGAAAGCTACAGAATGCGTGCAAAATACTTTTTTTATTTTGTGTAACTTAACTAAGATGCATATCGAAATGTGTCGTTTTTTTTATCGTAAACTCAAGAATTTATTTTTCAACTGCTAAAATTTTCGTCATTGATGAACATTGTTATTATTTTCCCGGGTCTTAATCGCGCATTTTATTTCTCTTACTTACCTCGACGTTTCGACTATGTTATAATAGTCATGGTGTCGAGGAGATTGGAGCAGAGCGGCAAGCGTTGTCCTCTCATACTGATAGTTGAGACATGACTATTGTAACATAGTCGAAACGTCGAGGTAAGAGAAAGAAAAATACGCGATTATGACCCGGAAAATAATTACTATGAATACAATTCGTGTGAGTTTAAAAAGTATATTAATGAACATGTACTCTACAAATATTCGACGTTTAATTCATAAACGACACCTACATTTTGGCATAGTTTCAAAGTCTAATTGAGATTTAGTAGGTAGTTGGCAAATTATGTTCTAGAGTCGTAAACTACAAATTGACGTTAGGTACATGAATGGGTCATATTTTTTTGTTAGAAAAATTCATATTTTTTTATTTCGCATCTATCGGTATTAGGGCAGTGTTGGCATAGTGGTAGATACATCGATTTTCATTCAAAATTCGGAGGGAAGGAAAAAAAGGGGCAAAAAAAAAAGATGTTTTTCGATTCTCAGACCTAACGAATAAAAAACACACAAAAAATTTCATACAAATCGGTTCCGCCGTTTTGGTGGAAATTTGTAACTAACACCGCGACACGATAATTTTATGTATAAGTAGCGACCCGCCCCGGCTTCGCACGGCTATATTATGCAAGTATTAAATACATATAAACCTTCCTCTTGAATAATTCTATCTATTAAAAAAACCGCATCAAAATCCGAAGCGTAGTTTTAAAGATTTAAGCATACATAGGGATCATTTAGTCGCTGAGTACCTAAAACGCAGTATGCCAATTTCGCGTTATATCGGGACAGAGAAAGCGACTTCGTTTTATACTATGTAGTAAAGTGAGGTGACACCTGAATCCAGAATACCTACTCAATTTAATTGGATAAGGTGCGCACGATAACAATAATTTAAACTAAGAAAAGATTAGGTAAATTCGAGAAACGGAACATTAATATTTATCATGTATAACACAACCCCCAATACAAAACAAACATAATTTATAATCAGTTGCTAAGTACTGTTAGCTGATATAGGTACCTCAGAGGATTCCGTAAGAATATTTATACGCGAAATACGACTTCAGACATAGCGTTAATTTATAAATAATAAATATTGCAGGTCATTCCACACATCGCCATCTTGCCCCAAGTTAAGTAACTAGACTTCTGTTATGGGTGCTAGACAACGGATACTACTTATACTTTTCTTTCGTAAATGTATACTTCTAATACATAGAAACAACCAGACCACAGACAAATATCTAAGTATAATTACTTATCTGAGGCGGGAATCGAACCCGCAACCCTGTGTTTGGCTGCCCGGCATGGTGACCATTGTGACCGTGTGTGACATTGTGCCTTACAGAATTACGGCCCTGCCCCCCGATCGCCGTAATTTATGACGCATTAGTCGACTGCACGTCCAGTTGACGCATACGTCACGTGCACGCAAACAATAATCGGTATTGCCGTAAAATGAAGCTACGCGTAACCGTTACTTTAACTGCTCGTCTACTTCACCTACGCGCATATCCTACGCGTGAAACAAGCTTTTGCCGTACGAAATTTTTGACTAATCTTCCTAGGTGACAATTAATTTGACATTAATGTCATGTCAAAATTTAACGCGATACGGCGAGCGCGCGACGGCGGCGGTTTGCGTGACGTGTGCGTCGTAAGAAATTATGGCAATACGAATTTAAATCTATAGTTATGACGCAAACGCAGTCAAGACGCGCTGCATAAGAATACGGCGATTGGCCCCCTGGGCTTCTAGGCTTTTTAACATGATTTTATTAGTTAATTAGTTTGTCCTATTTCCATATAAATAGCCTATTTATTTACAATCGTTATCTTATCACATTATAATTATAGTCCTTGTAGTTTGTCGTGTCAGTGAAATGAGTGACACAAATAATACATTGAAAGGGACTTTGTTTATGTCAATGGAATCGTAAATTGTATTTGTAATCTGATTTATGAGCAAAATATTGATATAGACAACGCGTTTTTGTAAAATAATATAAAAAGAAGAAAATATTCAATAATTAATTCTTTCAATAGGTATCTCTTGGAAAGTTTCTTCTTCACCATCATTACCTACATAGTAGTATCCTCTTCCGTCGTTCCCTTAACGCTGAGGATCGTGACTCTGCTGGTGCAGTCGATTTACTGTCTTCCTCCAATGGACTCTGTCCGACGACGCCTGATGTAGAGCTGTGCTGAGTGGTAAATCCAACTGTTCGGACACTTGGTCAGTCCACCGTTTGGGGCTTAGCCCTCGTGGCCTTTTACCCTCCACCTTACCCGTTACCATTAGGCGCTCGAGATTGTCAGAGCCCCTGCGCGCAATATGGCCAAAGTATTGCAATATGGACATAGTATAAAACAAAGTTTTTTTATCTTAACCGTCAGGGTCCCGTTTTTATCCTTTGGGAACCGAACCCTAACTAAAACTGACTATTGTAATTTAAAATCTTAAGTTTTCAATGTTGTATAATTCTGTATTTTAAGTTACCTACCAGACAAGCAACGCGGCAAATATTCTATTTAATTAAAATTGTAAATTAGGTACCTACCTACATATTCTGAGATAACTTCATTAAGTTGCTATTGTTTGGCATGTAAAATTTAATTAAACGGTATTATTAGATTTTCGTATAGGTAATCTTTTAAATTGACCCCCAAATGCGAACTGGTTCATATTGTAATAGATAAACAAAATGTTACATGCTATTTATGTTCTGCCGTTATATTTAATTTTAATTAATTAGGTACTGTTTATCATTAACCTTAAATGATAATCCCTGTTTGAGTTAGCAACTAAATCTCATACTCTTAGTTACTTTTCTGCAGTTTCGTTATGTCAATTTGTAACCTCTGAAACAATTTTGTAATGTACGATTTGTTTAGATAGAAATCAACTAAGTAATTTGTTTATAAATAGAGATTTTATAAGTATGCGAGAGATAGTAGATTGTATTATACGGGGTTGAAATAATACGTTTTCCGTGAGGGCGCTATTTTGAGCATAGTGAGGGAGTCAAACTACGTGACCCGAAAAAAAAAAACCGAGTCGTAAACACTACTTTTCATCTCTAAGAGAAAACGGGATAAGAAGTTAATAATGACTTATTTTTATTAATTAAATAATGAATAACTTAAATCTTACCGGGATTTATTAGGTAATTGCAAAGTAATTGATTGTGTAGCTATCACATTTGTTGCGTCAATTTAATACATATTTCTATCGGTCAGTTTTTGAATAAATGGAATGAAAATAGTATTTATCTATTATGCTTCAATTCTCTTTAATCTAAATTATGTATACCGTAGGGCTCATAATGGTCCCTTGTGGGACTCCTTATAAAGTGTAGTAGTTCATTAGTCACTTAGTTTATCTCGTTAATTTTAATTGGCTTTCAAAGGTAAATGCACTTAAGAACAGAACATACAAATAAGACAAATAATTATGCATGGAATCCTATTACAGAAGAAAATAATGAAAAAATAATGTCAAACGCCTTCGGTTGATCTAATCTACTATAATTTTTTACCGTAAATGTTATAATTTACTTACCCATACCAAAATACCTTAAATACTTGTATTTTAGAAAGTTAAGCTTTAAGTTTGTATTTTAACCAGAAACAGGAACCCTTAAACTAGTAGAAATTGTTAAGGCAAAAAAATACCTATTATTGGTCAACACACTTGAATATAATTTTTGTAATGTATCTTTATTCTTAGTAATAGTGTGTATTACTGTTCGTGCACCTAAAAAATCTATACCTAAGTTGTATAGATTATGCTTTGTCCTGAATGACTGACTGACGGATCAACGCTCAGCTTAAACCGCTGATCGTTAAGACCTAAAACTTGGAGGGTGTGTTTTTTGTATGACGTAGCTATACGATAAGAAAAGACTTTCCCAAATTCTACCCCTCAGGGGCGAAAAAGGGGGCAAAGTTTGTATTGGACAACGTGATTCCTTGGTTCAATCGACTAATTTTACGCGGACGAGGTTGCGGGCAAAAGCTAACCTATTATAATTTTGCACCGTTAGTAAAATTTACTAACCCATACCGAAATACCTTTTAATCTTTTGTATTTTAGAAAGTTTTTTACTTCTTCAGGTTTTCGGTGATCGCTTGTTCGGTAGTTGGAGTTGGGTGATTCCAGTGTTCGTAGCATTGTCCACATTCGGCGGCGTCAATGGAGTATTGTTCACTTCGGCGAGGCTGTTCGCGACGGGCGCTCAGGAGGGACACATGCCAGCCTTCTTTTCTCTCTTTCATGTTGAGAAACAGACACCCATACCTTCTCTTATATTTACTGTAAGTTATTTTTCTTATAATTGGACGTCCTCTGTGGCGCGGTGGGCGAACATCCGCCTGAGACGCAGAAGGTTGTGGGTTCAATTCCCATCTCAAACAAAATATTTATGTACCGATATTTGTTTCTGCTCTGGGTGTTTCTGTATGTATAGTATATATTGACGAAAGAAATGTATAAAAGTATTGTATGCGTTGTCAGGATCACTTTATCACAAGCCTAGTCGACATGATGGGCTTAGCAACACTGCATCGACGTTCTGGGAATCGACATACTGAGAACAACTCAGTTGCTTAGCTTGGGGCTAGATGGCGTTGTGTAAAGTGTCCAACAATATTTAATTATATTTATGATCCTCTAGCTTATGTCTTAAAAATAGAAATGCACTCACAAAAAGTGTGACGTCATCGCTCACGTTACGTTATTGACAAGGTAACCATAGCAACGTATTAAGGTATGCAAAAAAGTAATGTGTCAGGTTCTGATGACATGATAGGTAACCACAGCAACGTATTATTTCATCAATGATTTCTTATGACGTTATCACTTAAAATTATTATCTGTTAACCGACTTTACAGACTGCCATTTATTTTTAGTTAATTACTAAATTGTGTTTTTTTCTCCAAATTCTAGTGTTTCTTCTCCCTACTGATGTTGACGACGAGCAACGTTCTCGACCTCATCAACTACTTCTCGCAAATCCTGTGGCTATCAGTCGGCGCGTCAGTCGTCGGCATGCTGTGGCTGCGACGCACCAGGCCCGACATCCCTCGACCAATCAAAGTCAACCTTATCATTCCTTACGTCTTCCTCATCGCTATCGGCTGTCTAGTTATCATACCAGCGATCCAGAATCCCAAGGACACAGGTATCGGTATGGCTATACTATTATCCGGCATACCTGTTTACTACGCATGCGTGAAATGGAATAAGCCAGCGTCGTACGACACTTTCTCTGGCTGTATTTTAAGGTTTTTACAGAAGTTGTGCTCGTGTATCTATGTAGAGTCTATAGAGAAAATGTCTAATTGAAAATGCGTGTTTTTTTTGGTTATGTTTTCAAAGACTGGATGGTATGGTCTCGATTAAGGTTGCTAAGGACCAAATGTTGAGTACGCTTATTGTACTGTTGTTTTGTTATGCGTGACAATACTTAAACGGATTCTCACCGTCCGAAGTCAGCCTTTTAAAGGTCGTAGCACACATATCACCTCGTAAACGGAACGTAAACGTATCAACTCGAGCAGTTCAGTATTCTTTGTATGAAACTCCCTACCGCAACGCACACTAATTGCCTCGGCTCGGGACAAGCTCACGAACCGCGGTACGGTGGGTGGTCGACTTGCCGTTCCCGCGCTTACGTCTCACCGTAAGCTATCTTACTACTCTCCGTACCCTAGCTTGCGTTTTTTCGTCTACACTTTACGTTCGCATACTGACTAACCCGCCTAGCCGTATACTGGCACCCCGCCTAGTCGGAGCCGAGTTGATTCGGAGCTGCCGATCGGTTGGCAACGCGCTTACGCTGGGTTGACGGTGAGGTGATACGGTGACGATCCGTTTCCGAGTTGATATATGTGCTACGACCTTAACTCGTTTAAGTTTTAAGTCTTTACTTACTGATAAATTAAATAAATGAACAGTGAACACTTATATTGAACTTAAGATTACCTATATTAATTTATAAGGTACCTGCGAGTTAAAGGCCACCTGCGATCTTAATTAAAAACTAAAAATTTTGTAAAAATAGGGAAAACTACTTATTAACAGAGCATTAGATAAATATTTGCTTTATTGTCAAACATTTTACTTGTTTATTTTCTTGTTATTTTTTACCAATTGCGGTTTTAAAAACCTTATAGTCGGAGATCCCTGTAAGGACGACCTTCATCGATCTGTTTAATGGATGAAAAGTATTTCATGTCAAATTAAATAGGCCAATAAATATATTGCAAATGGGTTGCCTATAAAATGTCAGTCCAGAATGATTTATATATATATATGTATATATTTTTTTGTTTTTTTTTTTAGGTTTTCACTGGTTTGGTCAATAGACAAACGTACCAATAAAATATATAATCTTTATTTTTACTTAACTTTAATTCATTAACCAGAGGACTAATATCGATTTACCTGCCTACCTACGAGTTGTGACGGGAAAAAATAATCAACCTAACGTTTGCCTATTCTATAGGTTTCATACTTTCTATTGGTAAGTAATTTGTCTCTACAAGCCAGTAAAAGGTTTAAAAAACATAACAAAAAAATTTAATTGGTTATTAATCATATTCTGGACTGAAATTTTTGGGCAATCCATTTGCAATGTCTTTATTGACCTATTTAATTTGATTTATAACACTTTTCATCCATTAAACAGCTCGATGAAGGTTGTACTTAAAGGGATCTCCGACTATTATAGTAGCCCTTATCCGCAGGTACGGTATTAGATACTTATTGTAAAATTTAAAGTGTGCCTACAGCTTCTATGTTAACTTAATTTTAATGTCTGTTCGACAAAGACGTAGATACATGCCTACAAATTATATTAGCTTCAACATAAAATTTTCTTTACCTATACCAACTCAGTATTTAATAAACTCAGGCGTTGTTTTAGATTATTTTACGTACCTATTTAATTGCTTATTTAAATAACAAAAAATATAATGCGAAATAAAACACAATACTCGTTATAAATACGAGTTCAGTTTCTTTAATTTATTCGTTAAGTTACACAATACTCGTTATAAATACGAGTTCAATTTCTTTAATTTATTTATTAAGTACATGTTGTACTTGTATCAAACGACTATCAATGTAAAGCTAGGCTCTACTGATTAAAAAAAAGATAGTGAAAACTCAAAACGTATAAGTACTCCTAATCCTAAAGCCGACTGTCCACTGCCAACTAAACTGAGTCCCCCTTATTCCAAACCGAGGTTTAAGGTTGGTCCGAGATTTGGATTTATACCTTAGATTTAGATAAGTACAGATTTACTCGTGAACTATATACTTAGTCTAAACACTATCCCTATAGATTATATAGGGAACTATAGTCTAAACACTATCCCTATCACTACATAGTAGGTATAAAATAAAGTCACTTTTCGCCGTCCCTATGTCCCTATGTATGCTTAGATCTTTTAAACTGCGCAACGGATTTTGAGGCGGTTTTTTTTAATAGGAAGGTTTTTATATATTATAATACATGCATAGTACAGCCGTGCGAAGCTGGGCGGGTCGCTAGTAGATTATATAGGAAACTATAGTCTAAACACTATCCCTATAGATTATATAGGGATAGTGCTTAGACTATAGTTCATGAGTAAATCTGTATCTAAATCTAAGGTTTAAATCCACATCCCGGACTATCCTTAAACCTCTTTTTGGAATAAGGGGGAGTTAGTTTAGCTTAGGTCGCAGTTTTACGTAGCTTAGTTTGCGTTGGAAGCACCTGTATGAAAAATTGGCTCAACTATGCGAACTAAGCTAAACTTAGTTTAGTTGGCGATGGACAAACGGCTTAATTGCGAACATTGCTCTCTTCGTTAGTTATACTATTTATAAAATGTATGTGTTTAGATGTAAGAATTAAAGGTCTACGCCCACTATATACAAGCCCCTATGCAAGGGGTTGGGAAAAAACTCGAAGACAATACCATAGACGAACAATGATATACATACACTGCTACATATGAACAGAAAACCATCACATAAAAAACCTCTCTTTTTTTTAATGCCGCTATTTACATAGTTTTAGACTTCGCGTAGTTGGCGCCACCACTATTTTCTTTTAAAATACCTATAGGTACTTTACTAGTTTATTTCTTCATTGGTAAAAAAATATATTAAAGATTAATAGAAATTGAGAAGCATCGTTACTAATTAGTAAAAAAATCTTAAAAGTTCTCCAATTCCACAATCAATATTACTTTTTTTTATAATGTGTCGCCATTTGTGTGACTAATTTCAAAAGTTTGTAGGTTTGGTTAGATTTGTAACAGATGGCGTTGCTAAAATGCACGTACACTTTTGTATGGGCAGTCCCATGCAAAACTGGTACAAAACTACAAAACAAAAAACAAAACAAACACTGGTTTGTCTCTATATTTATTGTTCGTCTATAACAAGAGGAAGAAAAAGCTTGCATCGAACCGAAAGAATGGGGCAAACAAAACGCAAAAAATTCTGTAAACTTTTTCTTGGTCTTGTCATCATAGTAGATCATAGGACCCTTATAACTTTAAATGAGCTTAAGGCATTTGAGAAGGGAACATTCCTATTTATAATCGCGTCAGAATTATGCAACATATTAAATAGTATTCTTGTTTAGCTTAAATTATATTTACAGCGTTTTATAGAGTTTTACACAAAGTTACTTATGAAAGTACTTGGAAACACTATATTTTGTACTATTTTTTTAAAGCATTTTTGACTGAAAGTGTTTATTAAAAAATATTAAACACTGTTTAATATTTAAGTAAATACGTTTTATTTAATAATATGAAATAAGTAGCTCATATGTTTGTGTTAAAATATATAAATTATACAATATGTTTGGCTATACTTATCTACCTAAGTATTTAATATGTCTACATTTTTATCTAAAAGTTTAATGTAAAATTATTAGGTACTTACCTACCTAATAAACATGTACCTAGTTATATTATGTACCTATCTATTTAAAATTTAAATATACCAGAAATAAAAGCATATCTAGGTAGCTATTTATCGTGATTTTGGTGTTTGATTCATTGTTATTATCAAGAAATAAGTATGTATAAAGGAACTGTGGTGGCAGATTTAGCGCACTCTGCACTTTAGGTATGAAGCTAAAAGGTTTCGAATTGTTGAGCTATCTCAAAGCTATCTCTATTTTTGTTGTTATTTAACTATACCTCTATCTATATGGCAAAAAGTTTATATACGGCGTTATCTAAATGGGTCATAGAAATCACATAGGTCTATAGGAAACACTTATCTATACATATAAAATGCTTTGTCCTGACTGACTGACGGATTAACGCACAGCCTAAATTCTAGGCACATGAGTAAAGAATAGTTCTAGGTCCATGAGCCTAAACCACTGATACGATCAGTGGTTTAGACCTGAAATCAAATAAAGCTAAATAAAGCTAGCATGAGCTTGGGGCTAGATGTCGATGTGTAGAATGTCCTGCAATCTATACATATAATAAATCTGTAGACATAAAAAAATCTGTAATTGTAAAATATCCAGAAAAAAAATACAGAGGTCGTCTTAGAATCGTTAGCTGAACACGATAGGGTAGTTTTTAGAATTTTTGTTTGTCTGTTTGTCTGTTTGTCTGTTTGTTTGAACCAGGTAATCTCATAAACTAGAGAACAGATTTCAATGAGGTCCACACCAATATGTTTAGAAAATACCAGATTAACATTTAGGGTATTTTTCAATTTAACTTTAATACAATAATTATGATATTTGATAAAAAAACATTTAAAAAAATGGGAAATCGAAATATTTTTCCGTGTAAAACGTAATCAAACGTCAAAAAGGAACAGTACGCTTAGCACTACTTTTTTACGTATTCGATCAAACATACTATATTGAGTATTTACTATGAAACTTCCTAAAAATCAACTTACTAGATCCACCCGTCTCTGAGAATATCGGTAGTGACACACCGACAGACAGACGGACAAGAGAGTGACCTTATAAGGGTTCCTTATTTTCGAGTGCTTCAACAAGTCATACTAGGCGTACAGGTACATCCTTCCGCTCAAGATGACAGTTGTCATAAAACCAAATAGTTTGCATATATCTACTACCTACGTGAAACTGAAAATGAGGTTAGTACAAAGAGGTCCTTTACCAAAGACCTCCTCGATGTTACACTTATATCGCGCTCAACTAATTTATTTAAGTCGCGGACACCTTAGAAAATAAAAACAAAATAAAAAAACCGGCCAAGTGCGAGTCGTACTCGCGCGCCGAGGGTTCCGTACATTAGTTTTTATACACCTTGATTTTTATACACCTAATAGGGACCATAGACTTCAGTAATTTCAACTTGCTAAGTCCAACCGTTCCTGAGATAATCGGTGGTGACACACGGACAGACAGACAAACAGACAAGAAAGTGATATTATAAGGGTTCCTTTGTTACCTTTTGAGGTACGAAACCCTAAAAAGAATTTTCCAAATCGGTTCAAGCGTTTTCGAGTAAGTAATCGGCGAAAATACATAAAAAAATATACGCGACCAATTGAGAACCTCCTCCTTTTTTGAAGTTTTTGAAGTGAATAATAGATAAGGTATGTTTGTAAAAATCAATTTTTAGGGTTCCGTAGCCAAATGGCAAAAAACGGAACCCTTATAGATTCGTCATGTCTGTCTGTCTGCCGTATGTCACAGCTACTTTTTTATTTTGTTTTCCCCAAAATTACGTAGCTACCTAATAAAGAAAATCTGGGCAATTTGGTCTAGAATTTAGAAAACTGCAAAAAGGGTCTGGACATTCAGGATGGGAGCGTGGCAGTGTTATGTTTTTTGCGCTGTGATTTTAGACCCGATGGATAAATAATGCCCTTACGCTTTATAGGTTTTGTATGAGGGCATTTTTTGTTCATTTAGGTGGGTACGGGTCTCAAAGTGAACCGCACACTTTTGAAAAATCATAGGACATCATTTTTCTTTAAATATTCCATTTCCCAGACGCTTTTGTAGTTGGAGATTGGCTTAGAGGTTTTAGATGGAAACCACACTTTTGGCATAAACAAAATGTCCTTTTGTAGTTTGGCATAAACGTTTTAGCATAATAAAATAACCCTAGGCATACCGTAATTTTACACAATTATTATTGGCATAAAGTCACCGCGCACTTTTGGAAAATCATGGAACATCACGTTTCTTCAAAAACCCTGTATCAAATACGCTTTAGAAGTTTGGTGTGAAGGCATTATTTGTTTTATTCGATGTCCTCTATCGATAGGTATAGGTCCCTAAGGGCATCGTGCACTTTTGTAAAATCATAGGACATCACGTTCCTTCAAATACCCCGTTTCCGAGACGTTTTAGATGTTTGGTGTGAAAGCAATTTTTGTTCAACGTAATGCCCGCTATCAATAGGTAAGGACGTTATTTTATGTATAAGTATCTGTTCTGTCCAATGGCCTTTCATATTTAATCATTAATAATATTTGAAATAAAAAACAAAATTTTATTTGCACCAAAATAGATTATTATTTGCATGATTATATTGTTGTGTATTATGTCTATTTGAGTGAAATAAATAAATATAAATATTACTTACCTACATAAGTGCCTTTGCCAAATCAATCAAAAAATATAGCTTAAAAACAATGTATCTATTTTGTTATTATAACTTACACCGAACGTTAAATAGTATCTATGCGGGAAAATGCTAGGCATTCTATATAAACCAAAACCACATCCCAAACGAAGTCGCGGGCAACAGCTAGTATTTAAATAAAATCTCTTTAGTCATAGTTGAGTAATTGTCAATCTATCATGTTGTCAATATGCATGTTTGTCAGAATAATTAAATCATTGTTGACACTGTATGTACCATAATCAATAATTTCATAATTTTAGTTTTATTTTGGTTTTATTTACTTTTATCTACATTCTGTTAGACGTTGTGATTTGGAGACGTGGAAATTATGCAACGTTTAAGATTATTACCTTCATTAAAGATTTTAAACCACGTCCGTTGCCTAACCACCAGCACACCTTTGTGTGGGCACAGGTGGTTTCCAGATGCACACTATTTAGAGCAGTTCAATCACTCCGTTATGTATCCCACTGATTGTACTGAAAAATATTATAAAATGATTTATAACTCTATGCTGCGACCAGTAGAGCGGAAACTGAGGAATATGTGGATAAACTTCGGCCCCCAACACCCAGCGGCACACGGCGTACTTCGACTGATATTGGAGTTAGACGGTGAAACAGTCGTTCGAGCTGATCCTCACATTGGCTTTCTACACAGGGCCACAGAAAAATTAATGGAAAATAAACACTACAATCAAAGTCTTCCGTTCATGGACCGTATGGACTACGTCTCTACGATATCCTGCGAAATAACTTATGCTATTGCCATCGAGAATCTCCTAAATATCGAAGTACCACCGAGAGCTAAAGCGATACGGGTATTATGTAACGAGTTATGTCGCATAGCTAATCATATGCTAAACGTATCGGGAACCGTACTCGACGCTGGAGGCATCACACCTTTCTTCTGGATGTGTGAGGAACGAGAAAAGATATATGAACTATTTGAAAGAATATGCGGAGCTAGAGTGCACTGTGCCTACGTGCGCCCTGGAGGTGTTTCACAAGATATTCCCATTGGATATTTGGATGATGTTTATGAATTTTGCTCGAAATTATGTGAGCGTTTCGACGAAACTGAAGATGTCGTTACAGGGAACCGTCTGTATTATGCGAGAACCGCTGGTATCGGGGCGATAAGTGCTCATGAAGCTATCAGTCTTGGTTTCTCTGGTCCTATGCTGCGTTGTACCGGTGTAAAATGGGATTTAAGAATACAATTCCCATACGATGGATACGATTTATATGATTTTGATTGTGTTGTCGGAACGTTTGGAGACAGTTACGATAGGCATTTGGTTCGAATGGAAGAGATGCGTCAATCGCTGAAAATTATAAACCAAGTTTTAGATACTATGCCCGAAGGTGAAGTAAGAACAGATGACTCGAAAGTCTGCCTTCCTACACGGAAAGAAATGAAAACATCAATGGAATCGTTAATTCACCATTTCAAACTTTGTACAGAAGGATATCCTGTTCCACCGGGAGCAACTTATACAGCAACTGAGTGTCCGAAGGGCGAGCATGGTGTTTACTTGGTTGCTGACGGTACCTCCAGACCGTACCGTGCGCACCTACGACCGTCTTCCTCTCTGCATCTGTTGGGTCTACGTGTTCTGGGAAAAAGCATGATGCTAGCCGATATAGCAGTTCTTATAGCGACAATTGATATTGTTTTTGGTGATATTGATCGTTAGATGGTTAAAGAAATATAGGGACCTATTTATTACCTACTACGTACCTACCTTGTTTGTTCTGTATCTATTGTATAGGTAGGTATATAACTCATCCAGATCCCGTGGGAATATCTGGATAAAAAGTAAGTAAGTATGTTAGGTATATGCCTATGTTATTTCCAATGAAAATCAATCTATCAAGTTCCATCAAAATCGGCCCAGTAGTTCCGGAGCCTGTTCGTTACAAAGAAATAAACAAAATTCACTCCAAGTGTCTTAATAGCCTTATTTGCTATTAGTCATTAGTGCCAATTGAGGCCGTATAGAAATAAGTAGGTCGGTAATTGTAAATAGTTTTCGAGCATTTAACTGTCGAAGAAAATAGTAGGTAGGTACCTAAGTACCTGACATACATTACTGCGGTGGCCAGAAAATGAGGCATCGATGGACAATCATGTAAACATACGTAAGTTCATCAATGCCTAGTTATGGCCAAGGCTTGTATACTAGGTACTTTTCTCAAAAAATTTGGGCGGAAATAAGTAGTAGCCTATCTAGGCAGCTTCTTAGATAATTTAGAAGTACCTACCTAAAATTATGCTCCATCCTATATCGGTCTGTGATATCGGTAGATATGTTCAGAGACATCGTACTGTATCGTATTAAGATCCTGGACGTCTTAATCTCGTTGCAAATTTTGACCCACGCCAGTTCTCGAGATCCAGAGGTATGCGTAAAAACCATGATTTCAGAATTCTGGATCTTAACTACTTGCGCGTAGGTATCGGCCAGAGCTGTGCGGTCCCAATCCATGAACACTTTCCTTCGGGAGTAGTGCAACCTACGAAATCCCGCCCTTTTTTTTGTTTGCCAATTAGGGTCCAGTACCCTTTTTTATTGTCAAAGTCTATTGTTTCAAACAACACATTTGGCATAAAAAGCATACAAAAAACGCTTTAAGGAATGTAGACGTTTGAAAAAAACAATGCGCCTTTCCCATATTGGTCAACAAAAATTAAGAAGCTGGAGAAACAATAGGGCCCTGCACAGGATAATCAACCTAAAGGTGGGACCGCGCAGCTCTGGCTGATGGTACCTAGCTCAAACTTGCAATTGCATACCTATCGTATCTTAATATCGATAGAGGTAACTTATCAGGACGATTCCCGAACCAGTCAAAAATAGATTGTTCTCTCCTCCCGAACCTTATCCAGATGGACCTGAAGGAATTGGATAGCCAATGATATGTGTAAACCAAGCAGACGATATAGGTATGCCATCACCAGTGATGAAATCATCACGAAACTCCATCAGAATTACTTAGACAATAAAATTAATCTGGTTACATTTTATAGCTAAACGCAGTGAAACTGCAGCACGACGACATGTTGGCTCGTTCCCGCCAAAACTGAATCAAAAGATTACTATTTTTTCTCAGGTTGTAAGTCTGCGACCGATATTCCTCCACTGTTCACCACGATATTCACCGTACAATTGCTATACAAACCTGGATTTCCACACTATTTTCAGACCTTTTTTTATAGGACTTCCAGTATTTGGCTAAATTGCGGCTTTTTGGCGTGCAAAGCCATTAATAATAATTATGAAGAAGTTCTCAATTCTTGTCACTTTCAAACTAGTGACATATATCAACTCGTGTTGCCAGGCATTACAAAAGTAGTAGGTTTAATGATTTATTTATCTATTTCTTGCATGCTAATGAATTCTTCTACTTTCCTGTTCTAATCTCATTGTTAAAAGGTACGACAGGAACAAAGCCAAGCGTACCTTCTAATCAGCTCATGTATCAGCTACATTCTCCTTCCAAATAAAAGATCTGTGACGTACTTATCTATTTAGGATATTTCATCCGTGGTATAATAACCGAGCGAGCTAGCAACACTGCAATTTTTTTATTTGCCTTGCCTTTGTTTATTGTGAATTTTAATTTGTATTTCGACATCGTAGAATCGTAGTGGTTTTTCCTTTGTAGCCTGTTAATATCTTGGTGTTTATTGTCAGAAATAAGTTATTTGTCGAATTAATTTTAATACGTGTGTAAAACAAAGAAAAGCTTTGACAGAATTCAGTTTCTCTACTCTTTGTTACAATGAGTTTAAAGTTTGAAATATTATCGTCTCGTACGGTAGAAGTAGAAAATGAGAAGAAGTTCGTGGCTTACACGTTACAAGTGAGACAAGACGTGACTAAATTAGATTCCGATCCTGTTACAGTTGAACGGAGATACACCCACTTTTTGGATCTTTTCAATGGACTGAAGAAGGAGCATTCAGATGTGATAAACACTATAGCATTCCCAAGAAAGGTAAGCTAGACAGGTACTTTTCATAGGTACCTACTGTGTTTCCTTAGTCATATAAAATAAAATTTGTTATTGAGTTAGACTTTTATGAGTCATTTTCCTGATTGGGTAGATTTTACAAGCGATTTTGTACTGTCTAGTGACATCATTCAGATCACAATAGCAAATACCTAGTTTTTGATCATGATTTGCCAATTAGAGGTTTACCACTAACTTGAAACTTATTTGTTTGGTATTTAGAATGAAGAGTTGTTGTCCTTCGCACAGTTCTGTTTGAATGAAACCAAGGCAATTCTACACAAGCCAACTCTGTTATTAAAGATATCAAGCCATATAATATCTAGGTATATAGTTAAAACTAGTGTTCTTCATAATATTTCAGATGGTTATGGGTAACTTTGATCCAAACTTGATATCAACTCGATGTACTGCATTTGAGTCACTGCTGAATCTGATTGCGAATGAGTCACGATTGCGGGATGCTCCCGCAGCTATATCATTCTTCCAGGATACTGAGTTGAATGAAGCAAAGAAATTAATTAACGAAAATATGTACGACCAAGCACTGTTTGTTTTGGAGAATAGTTTTAAATTATTGAATAAGGTAAGTTGTCTTAACTAATTACACCTTTTGGTTTTACTGATTTTATCAGCATAAATATTTATTTATATGTAATAGTCAATTAAAATGATAACAAACCAGTTACTTAATTAACTTAAAGGATATTCTCATGCATTTTTCTTACACAGACAGACCCTGACAATATCAATTCCTGTTGTCCACAAATAGATCACTTTAAGGACTTGTAGTTATATGTAAATTATAATTTCACACAAATCTATCACATTTTTTTAAACTAAATCCAAACATCAAGACTTTAATATTTTAAATGTGAAAGTAACTGTCCATCTGTCAGTCAGTCTATTTATTATGATGACATTTTGTCTCATTTGTTTGTCCGTTTGTTAAGAGATGAATTTGTGCCTTTTATACTAAATCCTGGACTTAAGGCAAGTTAAGCTGCAGGGCGCAGTTACTTATTTATCATTAAATGGACGTTATGCATTGACATAGTCCTTCAGCAGTTTGATTTTAGCTCACCCAAAAACAGGACCCAACCCTAGAGAGATTCAGTTGCGGAAAATTTGTCCAATCCTCTGGCACCAACTATGATTTAATTTTAATGTCTTGTTAAAATATTTCCAGGTATACACAGATAGATCTCGTGTAGTTCTCTGTGCGTTATGCCGTGTGGTGGCCTGCGCGGATGCGAGCGGAGGCAGGCTTGCCGGCCCGGTCGAGCGCTGGGCTCAGCTTGCTCTCAGGCGATATGAGGGCGTCAGCGACTCCGACCTACTGCTCATCTACATACCATTGTTACACACTTGTATCTCTATCTGGTATGTATTTTGAAACTTTTTATTGGCTTTTTAGGGGCAATGGTCACCATGCCGGACTGCCAACCACAGGGTTGCGGGTTCGATTCCCGCCTCAGACATGTATTTATGCTAAAATATTTGTCTGTGGTCTGGTTGTTTCTATGTATAATAAGTATATATTTACAAAAGAAAAGTATATAAGTAGTATATCCATTGACTAGCACCCATAACACAAGTCTAGTTACTTAGCTTGGGGCTAGATGGCGATGTGTGGAATGTCCTGCAATATTTATTTTATTTAAACGCAAGTATTATTATGCTCAAAACTATATGATTTTCTTTAGTAAACCAAATAGAAAACACATATAACATATTATTTACGATATATGACACCGAAATGCTGTACCCAATAGAAATTACAATATATTTTGATCTGATAGAAACTAATTAATAATAATTGCTAATTGCGCATCATCTCGCTCATTTCTTTGTAGTCTGACAGTGACAACGATTAGCTTCTGTTAGCCTCCTTATAAACAAATGGATGTAAAACTAGCTTTTGACGATCTCAGCCGCCTGCAAAAAGGTTGGTTCGATGCTCGACTTGCATCAAATATTTGTGTGATTACAGATGTTTCTGGTTGTTTCTGTATGTATAAAAACTATGACGTATTTACAAAGAATTATAAAAAAACTCTGTCCATTATTGCTTAGTTTGGTCTAGAATCTAGACCAAACTAGGTTTGTGTAGATATAAATAATTATTGCACACAGCACTATCTTAAACTCTAAATTGTGCTGTGTGCAATAATTATTTATAATTTAACCAGAAATTTCTGTTAATGGCTAGAAGTAAAGATTAGTTGGTGGCACTAGTAGTATCTTAAAAAATAGATGGAGACCATAATTCGCCAATTAACATGAAAGGCGTTCTGTCCTATAGGCTTTTAAATATACCATGCTCCTTTGTTCCGATCGCTGATAATAAACTATGTATGTAAATACTTACTGATAAGACTCCAACAGTAAACAATCATTTTCCATAAAGCCATTATCATGTGATTTGTAACAGCCAGCTGTATAATCATAAAGTAAACACATTAGTCATTTGTAGTTAGTTTATTGGGGTCACTTATATGAGATTATGTACTAAGTGATTTAGAAGTCTACTTCGTTATTTTTTATGTCTGTTTAGATGCAATTTATCATAATAAAATATGTAGTTGGAAAGTACCCAAAGGGTAATTAAAAAAATAATAAAAAACCCGACTGTGTAAAAAGTACCTAAAAAAAAAAAAATTTCAATATCTACAGTTTTCAGTATTTTTCAGTACTTTTTTTAATTCACAGTGTTTTTTTAAGAATTTTATTTTTATTACTTTCATTTACGTCTGTCTGTCTGTCACCAGGCTCTATCTCATGAACCATGATAGCTAGAGAGTTGAAATTTTCACACATGATGTATTTCTTTTGCCACTATAACAACTAATTCTAAAAACAGGAAAAAGTAAATTTGTTGACTGTTTTTAAGATAAATTTAAATTATGGAATATTTAATATTTATTTTAATTAATTAATATTTAAGATAATGAATTTAAATTAAACTCCCGAAAGGGCAGGCAAAAGACTTTTCTATACAGCCTGGTGTGACATATTTTTTTTTTTTGGGTTTTTTTGCTATAACAACAAATACTAATTAAGGTAGACCCTTTCCAACAGAAAAATATTATGATAAACAAAGAAGATATGCGCGAAAATCCATAAAAAAAAACAAAAAAAAAACATACATACATCCGAATTGAGAACCTCCCCCTTTTTTTTAAGTCGGTTAAAAACGGAATATAACAGTACGGAACCCTTCGAGCGCGAGTCCGGCTCGCACTTAGTTTATCTATGAAATGAACAACCTCTGAACACAAACTTTTCGTATGTTTATTATAAAGACTTTTTATCAATTTCCAGGGAAACATTAGGGCGAGATAAATCTAAACTGGTACACGAACTGAACGATCTCCGGAAACGTGGTATGAAAGTGGACTCTGTGTCGAGCCTGATGGAGGCAGTGGACAGTATTAGCTCTGTGGTTTAACTACAAGGGACGACAATCTGGTCAAGAGCTTTAAAATGTATGCCTACAAGAATGCAACAATTTTTTGCTATACATATTTATCTAGTTTTAGAGTAAGTATATCAGTATTGTATATTTGGAACAGCAACTATTGAACATTTTTGTTTATTAAAAACATCACTTACTAAATCTCTATATATATAAAATTCTCGTGTCACGGGGTTCGAACTTGAACTCCTCCGAAACGGCTCGACCGATTCTCATGAAATTTTGTGAGCATATTCAGTAAGTCTGAGAATCGGCCAACATCTATTTTTTTATTGTTTTTTTTTTTGTAAATAGCAAAACAACGTTTGCCGGGACAGCTAGTAATTTCTAAAGTTATACATAGTTTTTCGTCGGACAAAAGTGTATTTTCACCGGCCTTATGGCATACTAGCAGCGCTCCGCGGTTTCACCCGTGTAACTGCCGATCCCGTGGGAATATCGAAATATTAAATAGCCTATAGCCTTCGTCGATAAATGGACTATCCAACACGAAACAATTTTTCAATTCGAACCAGTAGTTCCTGCGATTAGCGTGTTCAAACAAACAAACTTTTCAGCTTTATAATATTAGTATATAGATTCGCTTGATACCTATCGACTATGATGCAATATAATATAATAATATGAAGAATTTTGAAGGTATCAAGATTATGTTTATAACCCGTATCTGACAGGCAGTTTTCCGAGAAAATGAACAGCTAAATAATATGACAGCATGAGTTTTTATATATATAATTTTAACGATATAATTTCATTTTAAGATTATTTATTTCAATAAAGACCTAACAGTAATTTGAAAGAAAGTTCATCTTGATAAATACTAGTTTGATAGGTTCTTTATAAAATCCTCTAACTTGCTTGTTGCCATATTTATTAATTGAAGGATTTAAAACGCATAAACAATTATTATTAAAAAATAAATAATAATAAATTGAAACTTATTATCTGTATGTAATAATCTAAGTAAGTAAGATACCTACAGCTATCATGTAATTTAAGATTTGAAATTTTGTTGTTTACTTTATTCGTTTTTAAATTATTTACACTAATTTTTACAATTTTATAGTATTCTCAATTTTTTTATTCTAGTTTAGTATTCTCAAGACAATTTTTTTTTGATTATTTTTGTTGCAATCTATTCTTAAAACTTAAGTATATGTACAGTCGGAATACCAATTAGCTGAACCCCCTTGACCCAGAGCGCATTCCCACATCTGTAAAAATGTTAGTATTTACCTATTTTGTGGTTTTTTTTATATTGTACTAGCGACCCGTCCCGGCTTCGCACGACTATATTATGCATGTATTATACATATAAACCTTCCTCTTGAATCACTCTATCTATTAAAAACCGCATCAAAATCCGTTGCGTAGTTTTAAAGATTTAAGCATACATAGGGATATAGGGACAGAGAAAGCGACTTTGTTTTATACTATGTAGTGATATTGTATTGTATACTTCGTAAATTGTTTAAAAAAACAGAATCAGATAACATTACTTTACAACCTTACAGATGTACGAGTGAGCTCTGGGTCACGTGGGGTTCAGCTAATTGGTATTCCGACTGTACAATCACGCAAGAAAATTGCAGACCCACCGTAGAGCTCCAAAACTGCTATTAGTATGTTTTCAACACAAGCAATATTCTAAGATTCCGCTTAAGTTTAAAGTCTTTTAACTCATTAAGGTGAAATGGTACCTGCGAGCTCTCCATACAAACATAGTCGACTGTTTCCTCCCTGGATAATGACATTAGAGCAAATATTTTTGTGCCATAAAACCTATAACTGCCATGACTGTGCCCCTATGTTTTGGTTTTTTTCATTTTCTAATTATCATAGAAATTAAAATTAAAAAAATTATAAAATTTTAAAAATCAAAAAAATAGGGGCATGGTCATGGCAGTTATAAGTTTTATGCACCAAAAATATTTGCTCTAGTGTCATTATCCAGGGAGAAAACAGTCGACTACGTTTGTAATAGTTTGTATGGAGAAAGCCTCCGGTACCCTTTCCTCTTAATTTATTACATTAACGTTATTAGAATAAAAACATTATATGTTAATTTTAGAACTCTACGGTGGGTGTGCAATTTTGTTGCCGACTATACATATGTTTAATTAACTTTATTGGTTAAAGTTTATGAAAAAAATATTATATACAAAATATTAAAGACTAGTAGGAACCGCGGTTTCACCAGCTTAAAAAAGTCGAAATTCCGCGGGATAAAAAGTAACCTTTGTCAATTCACCGATTTCAGTGTACCCTCACGTCAAAGTTTTGTCGAAATTGGTTCAGCAGCTTCAAAGCCTATTAATTAGTTATATCTTTATTTAAGAGTTAGGTTAAGTGATTTTTGACGTGACAACGTCTTATAAATTGGTTTGCCGGGTGACACTTCAAGAAACTGCGTTACGCTCCGCTCACGTTATGCGCTCACAATGAGAGCGAGTGAGAGGCACGCGGGCATGGTTAGCCCGCCTAAGAGCGAGAGAGACAGACATAAAAAGTGAAAGGCACGCGTCCCTTCCACTCGAGCACAGTTGTTGTCACGTAAAACTTTCGCCCGTATACCGACTTTACAGGCAACCAGTTTTTTTATTAGAAGATTTAAGTGATATCACACTCATACATAATAATATTTATTTTGAAATGTGATTTTATAGTTATTTGTCGAAAACGTTTTAACCACTTTCGTTTTATGACTTTTGGAAATTTATGCCTACTGGTTTTTTGTTTATATATTACTTACTCTAATAACTTGTTGTTTATTATGTAAATATGAGACTCATTAAGCTTACTGTGTCTTAATGAGTCTGTAACAACCTACTGGGTCATTTTTACAAAAAACTAAAAAAATAAAAAAGATAGTCGTGGGCAAAAAAAAAAACGAGAGAGTTTGAATTTCCAAAAGCCGTAGAAGGTTAGGTTTAGGTTAAATCTCCGCGTATATCTTATTATTTAATACTTAGTTTATAGAACGCTGAATAACAGATGTAGTTCTAAGAAAAAAAAAGATATAGTAGATTTCCAAAAAAAATATTTAGTGTAATAAGCCTAATGATATTATATTTGTAAAGGAATCTTGACCAAGGTAATGACCGAACTACTGGAGTCTCAACATTTTCGTTATCTCCCCAAGCTGAGACAAAAAGTTGCAACAGTCCGGTCAACCGAACTAGTAACCCAATGACTGGGATACTTGTACTTGCATACAGGCTGTTTTCCGCGATTAGACCCTTTTTAATTGAGTCCTTTTTGCGTGAAGATGGAGTAGGCTTGCCCAGCACCTACTACCCTCTCAGCTTAGTCGACCATGTCCAGAGGAGAGAACTTGTCAATACATATGGAGCCAACTAAGCCGCGGGTTTCATCACGATGTTTTCCTTCATCGTAAGAGCAATGTCAATTAGCGCACATAAATTTTTCTTAAGAAAAGTCCATTGGTGCACGGCCGGCCTGGATTCGAACCCACGACCTTCAGAATGAAAGACCGCTCTCAACGACTGGGATAAAGCTTGTATTTTAAAATAATGACGATGATTATAAAATAACGCTAATTAAGATATCAGTGGCCATAGAAGTCGATGGTGTAGAAATCCAATGCTATAAAATAGTCGATTTGTCACAAAATAGGCTTAGAAAAAAATCGGTGGTGACACGAGGACAGACAGACGGAGAAGAAAGTTAACTTAAAAGGGTTTCTCTTTTATCTTTTGTGGTACGGAACCCTAAAAATGGTTCCAGATATCTTGATAGATGGCAGCAGCATCTTTACATGAAGAAAAAACGACGAAAATATGTCTATGACCAGTAAAAATCGACAAATATTGTAAACACGAGGCCAATACGGGGTGATTTTTTTAAGTGGGTCTTCAGGGGCTTTCCAGGTTTTAACAGGTTCAATTCCTGGGTAATGACTTTTCCAAAAATCGAATAATTTTTTGAATTTTTAGTTTTTGTTGAAATCGGGCACGCACTGGGTGACCGTTTTCCGTAGGGGGATCGTTAGGGGGACGTTTACTCGTGAACCCTTCTTTCAGCGTTGTTATCTCCTGTAGTTTAGAATATAGCCCTGAACGTCCGTTTAAAAACTTCACCCTGTACTTGCCTTCCCTGACCATGTAAAAAAAACCATAATATCTTTTGAACAGAGACCGGTGGTTATAAATAAAACCCGTTATCTATCGAGTAATTCGGGATAATAAAAAAAACAATCCAGTAATAGTCCGTCTAGAGGTCGATTTAACGGACATTACTTTTCAGGCAGACTATAATATTCATACAGGCACTTGATTGGTGTCCCCAACAATCAGGGTCTGCCGACCTAAACAGTACTAACTTAACTTGAGACCGAAGTTTAATGCGCTGTCAACTGAACGAAGTCTCAACTTAATTTCTTTACGAAATTGGACGATATAAGTATCCCATTTTGCAGAAAGATGGTTAAAACTTAGAAATCTCATAAATGTACCTATGTCTAGTCGAGATTATATAATAATGCTGCTATAATATATGATTATAAATTCTATAGAAATAATTTATACATTACTTTAGGTATTTATATTTGTAATCCATTAAAATGTTAATTTTTGGGTTTAGCGTGCATTTGTCAGAGGACGCAATTTTATCTTTTAGATATCAAGGGGGATCAGTTTCAAGTTAATTCCGAGTTTGTGGCATTGTAACCCACGGTCGCCAACTTGGAAATGAAAATGGGTTTTATGGTTTATCTAATGAACTATAGATCTCACATAAAAATAAGTTAACATTTTTGTTGCAAATAAGATTATCTACCCACAACTTTTATTATGTAACTTACCCCACTTGATATTATTATCTAAAAAAATAAATTGCGTCCTCTGACAAATGCAACCCCAAATGTAACTTTTCAATGGACTATTTATGAAATCTCAATTCTAAGATATTGCTTGTGTACATACATATACAGTGTGTTATAAAAACCCTGTTATCCATCTTAGCTACAGGATAATACAAAAAAGAATTGCATAATATTTTGTAAGATGTTTCAAATTAAAAAAAAAACATTTAAATTTGTTGATTTTAGAACACTTTTTGTTTAAAATTATTGTATGCTTATATAAATTTAAAAAAAAAATGCAATTTAATAAAATTATGATCTTAATTTAAATTTGGGAACGTTGCCCTAATTTACGAACTTTCAAAATGTGATCAACTATCAAAAATTCATTAAAATTCGTAAAAATAATGATATTTTTACGAATTTTAAAATTTTTATTTAATCATTATTGGCACTGGGCCTTTTGATTAATATTAGTGATGTCACATTAAGAAAATTCTTAAAATTTTGGTTAAATTAGGGTAATTGTCCCAAACACATTTTTTGTATATGGTCCGGGGATAACCTACGTGTACCTAAAATGGATTACAGGTGTCTTCGTAACACACTGTATAGTTACTGCTTTAAATAGTGTAAGCAAGTACTTTATTAAATAACTTTATTTTTCAAAACGAATATCTGTTTTAAAGTGATCAGGAAATCAATTAATATGGTTAAATATTTTAAAATGTAGTCGATATTATTATATTGTACGTACAGTAAGGTGACTGATATTTTATACATTTGTAGCCTTATATGATATCTTATTAAAAAGCATTTAAATCAATGTGTGAGCGGTTTTATTTTATGTTAAAATAAATATAGTTAACGAAATCCTACTTCCTACTAATAATATAAATGTGTGTGTGTGTGTGTGTATGTATGTTTGTTACTCCTTCACGCAAAAACTACTGGACCCATTGCTATGAAACTCTGGTATCTAGATAGCTGGAGACTAGCTGGCGTAACTTAAATATTACGTCCATGCATAAAACCTATTAACTGCCATGACTATGCCCCTATGTCTTAGTTTTTTTTTCATTTTCTAATTATCATAGAAAAAAAACATAAGGGCATGGTCATGGCAGTTATACCTAAGTTTTATGCAACAACAATATTTGCTCTAGTGTCATTATCCAGGGAGGAAACAGTCGAATAGAATAGCGTAGGGCGCTCCTCTTAACCCTTTGCTAATTTACGCAAAGTTAAAATGAAAATAAACATATACCTACAAAGGCTTCGTCATAAATCCCTCTTACCATTGGTGTAAAGTGTAAACGTATAAAAAAATCATACTAAGTAAATCAATGGAAATTTTCATGGAAAATCCGTTCAGTAGTTTTCTACTTCCGCGAAATCCGTGAAATTTTCCTACAAACAGAATACATATTTATTAATTACTAGCGACCCGCTCCGGCTTCGCACGGCTATATTATGCATGTATTATACATATAAACCTTCCTCTTGAATTACTCTATCTATTAAAAAAACCGCATCAAAATCCGTTGCGTAGTTTTAAAGATTTAAGCTTACAAAGGGATATAGGGACAGAGAAAGCGACTTTGTTTTATACTATGTAGTAATAGGTAGTGATAGTGATAGTGACTATGCACTACACAACATTATCAGCCCTTTTTACCTCTTCAGCCTGCCTAGCATGAAGACCAAAACACGATATTATGATAAAGCGATAAAACTACATCAACTCTCAAAATATGATAGATAAAGCCGCCATGTTGAATTTTTATTATAAATTGCGATAAAAATTCAACATGGCGGCTTTATCTATCATATTTTGAGAGTTGATGTAGTTATATCGCTTTCCCCCCCGTGGGTTCCCGCCTTGTCGTGGCGGGGGGGCTTAGTAACCGTGGCCTAGCCAACCACGGTGAAGCCAAGAGGAACCCAGGGCCAAGCCAGGCTGGAGGCGCTGGCTAGCCCGAGAGGGACCGCTCCACCGACTTCCCCGTAAAGTCCGGTGTGAGCGGCACGAGAGGTAGGTCGCAGTGCTGTATGGGCGGTACTGCGACTGAGGCGGGTTGCGGTGTAGTATGGGCTGCACCGCAACTGAGGACTAAGGGCCACGGCGGGAGAGGGTTGCCGGTATTGCGGTGAGCCGTTTCCCCTACCTTCCGTGGCCCTGACGGGGCCGCCACCGTTTGATGGCGGACGCGGTGGGGTCGCAGAGGAAGAGGACTGTCGGTGTATCATTGCCGCTTTCCCTGTCCTCTGCGACCGGGTTTTTAAAAAAACCCGGGTGGTGGGCGCACCCAGTGCTCGGGTGCGCACCGCTCTGAGGCAAAGGGCTCAATTATAGCCTTAAAACGAGAGGACAGTCTGGGCTTTCTCCGGGCCAAGCCCGGTTTTTTTTTTCCCAGACTCGCGCGCCGGGGTCGAAGAAGAATGCTAACGTGTCGCCTTCACCCCGGCATCATGCGCGTGCGGAGCACCCCGGTGGTTTAGTCGGTCGGCCGCCCCGCCTTACATCTCAGGGGCTGTGTCAACCCGACACTGTCTGCCGCCTCCCCCCGGGGGCGGCGGGCGTTCCTTGGGGAATTCCACCGGGTCAAAAAAAAAAAAAAAAAAGTTATATCGCTTTATCGTATCGTGTTTTGGTCTTCATGCTAGGCATACAGAGGCCGATTTTTCAAAAATACTTTCTCAATGCTCCCCTACGTTCTAAAAGGAACGCCCATGCGTAGTTTCAGACTCGTCGTAGGTAATTTATATCCTTAGTTTCAGAGCTTTTCTTGATGAGTATTTTACTCATATACCTTTATAGATTAGACTAGCTGCACCCCGCGGTTTTACCCACGTAAGTCCCGATCCCGTGGGAGTATCAAAATAAAAAGTAGCCTATAGCCTTCCTCGATAAATGGACTATCCAACACAAAAATATTTTTTTAATTCGAAACAGTAGTTCCTGAGATTAGCGCGTTCAAACAAACAAACTCTAGAGTTTTATGTAAGACTAGCTGCGCTCCGCGGTTTCACCCGCGTAACTCTCGATCCCGTGGGAATATCGGGATAAAAAGCCTATAACCTTTCTCGATAAATGGACTATCTAACACAAAAAGAATTTTTCAATTCGAACCAGCAGTTCCTGAGATTAGCGCGTTCAAACAAACAAACAAACAAACAAACTCTTCAGCTTTATAATATTAAGTATAGATTAGCGCGTTCAAACATACAAACAAACTCTTCAGCTTTATAATATTAGTATAGACTAGCAGCGCTCCGCGGTTTCATCACCCATGTAAGTCCCAATCCCGTGGGAATATCAAAATAAAAAGTAGCCAATAGCCTTCTTCGGACTATCCAACACAGAAATGTTATTTTCAATTCGAACCAGTAGTTCCTGAGATTAGCGCGTTCAAACAAACAAACTCTTCAGTTTTATACAGGGTTATTGGAAATTAATTGACACGGCGTTAAGGGCTTCTTCTGTGCACCTTAACAAACAACTTTTGTTCTACGACTTTTGTCGAAACTTAATACATATCCCAAAAAAAATATTTAAGTGTTTCTCGTACTGTCTGGTAATTTTCTACGTCTATGCGGCAAGTGCGCGCGCGCGATCGGCACGGGGCGCACTGCGTGCGACCCGATCGGGTAGTACCATACCTACTATGATTGATTCTGTGACGTAGACGTAGAGTTGAGTATTATTTGAACTGTTGGATTTAATTTTTTATTTTTGTATGGAATATTTTTATATTGAATTTCAAAAAGTCGTAGAACAAAAGTTGATCGTTAAGGTGCACAGAAGAAGCCCTTAACGCCGTGTCAATTAATTTCCAATAACCCTGTATATTACTAGCAGCGCTCCGCTGTTTCACCCGCGTAACTCTCGATCCCGTGGGAATATCGGGATTAAAAGTAGCCTATAGCCTTCCTCGATAAATGGACTATCCAACACAAAAATATTTTTTCAATTCGAACCAGTAGTTCCTGAGAATAGCGCGTTCAAACAAACAAACAAACTCTTCAGCTTTCAGTCTCTCAGTCAGACTCTCAGTTTTATAATATTAGTACCTATAGAGTATAGATATTGATGAGTTATCGATTAATAATAAAAGGGCTTTCAATATTAGCTAAGTAAGTATAATAATCAATGTATTGAGCAACTTAAGCGTTACCGTTGACGATCAATTTCATAAATTGATTGGGGATTCACCAAAACAATTTACCCTTCATAAAGGTAAATTAATTCTGGTTCAATTATCCGGGGTAATGGAGTCGAATACAGTGGTTCGTAATATTTCTTAGCTATAATGATATTGGTTAGATTGTTCGGTAATTTGGTGGGCATATGGCTAACGTTGTAATATTTATTTGTTACTCACTTCATAGTCTAATACTTATCAAATGGGAGGTAATGCATCAGATAGGTACGGTTTTCGAATAGGTACCTACTCAAGTTACTGAGGAATTTTGTAATTAAAACTGAAAAAGTGGCTTGTGGAGAGGACTTTTTACAAATTAATTACCACATTTATAATGCTAATGAGAAAGTCTAAACATCGGGGTGTTGAAAACCACATCTATATACCTATTGTAACATTTTGATTTTAGTAAAAACTTGAATTAGTAAAGAAGTCTTTACTTACTTTTTAAAGTTGGTGTAAGTAGGTAGGTAAGTAAGTACCTTAGTTAAGTGGGTAAATTATTTATAAAATTTCTGTATTTTTAAGTTCGAATACAAAATCTTTATCTTTAAACTATTTCGTGCTATAACGAGGTCAGGACGATAGAAAGGTACCTATGTCACGTTAAAGGAAAACATGTAAAGAAGTCGAAATGCCCTAAAACCGTCACTATTCAATAAACCGTGAAGCCCCAAGGAAGCATCAGTTGTGTTAGAATACCTGTCTACCCTTTCTCCTGGGCCTCCTCCCAGTGTCTATTTAAAAGCTTTTATGTACGAGTGGTGACCCAATCTTAAAGTCATAATAAATACCTACCTATAGGTATATCTATTATAGAGTTCTTGTAGACTAAACAACAAACTCATCGTGTCCAAACACGCAAGTGAGCCTCAAATCACCTAATTGATTCGCGTGGACGCTATACCTACAAGAAACTACAGCGAGGCGGTTTCAGCAGGTCTTTAGGGAGCCTTCCATGATTCACTCGTTATATACCTACTCGAGGTCTGTTAATACCGTGGAGAGACACGCGATTCGATACTGTTCTCGGTTTACGTTTTCAATTTGCTGATTAACTAAGTTAAAGTTTTGGTGGCATTTAAACTAAGTGCTCGAATACTTTGGTAACTAGGTAGTTGTTAGCTGTTCGTAGCACCTTTAGAGGGAAGTGAGTTACGAATGTTATCTCAGAGTAGGCTACTTCCCAATCTACAAAAAATAGTATTGGCAGGGGTCGTATTTATGTAAAGGTACGGAGTCTCGTCGGTGACTTAGCAAACCTATCTAAAAAGAAAATCTGATCGTTTCCCTATCGTCCACATAAGGAAGTAATACGTAGGGGAGTCCTTTAAGAAGCAACTTTGTTTTAAGCGCGCCCTGTAACCGCCATAAATCAGCCGTTCAGAATTTACGAGGGACCTCCGCAAATCGGTTTATATTTTCGATAAATAAAATTGGCGCGGGTTTTGCGAGGTAAGCAGAGGCCGTTAGGAGCGCGTCGCCGCCCAGAGCCGCCAGCTGCCGCGCGCACATAAACCCGACTACCCTCGCGTTTTCTTGCTGACAATTTTTTCCTGCTCCGGTCATTACGCAGCTGGGTCCCGAGACAAAACGGCGAATCGTTTAAGCCTCTCCGGAGACCGTCCAATTTTATTGTGTGTACCTAGTCGAAATTGATATGCCACGCGAGCGGCGCGTCGACGGCTTGCCCCACATGACGGACACAGATCCTGCACGCACACATTCGCCATCTCGAGAATTTTGGACACTCAAACTTATAAATGGCTATTGCTTTCTTTCTTGTTTTATCGTAACGACCATAAATGTTTATCGTACAAATAAAGTATTAGATATGAGACGGTCGCTTTTATAATGTGGAAGGAGGAAATAAAATAAATGCGTAAGCATTGCGTCAGAATAAGTAGGTAGGATGTACTTGTTTGAAATCATCTAATTGAAACTTTTTGTCTTCTTTTTTTAGGTGTTGTCATCTACGTTACATTAAACATCTTGACAAATGATGTCATTACAATACAATAAGTTGCGTCAAGTAAGATGTAGTTCGTTTGTATAATAGTATCATTATTAGGTATTATCAGGGATGCCTGATAATAAAAATGACTGCGATATTTCCGTGGTGCTGGGTGCGTTGCTGGTGTTCTCGCTGCCTTTGACGCTACTCATTCCTAACTTCTCGGTATGGGATGTTATTCCAAAGGTGCGAGTGACCCGCTTCCACATCATCAGCCAGGAGATTACGTGGACGCAGCTGAACGCTGTTCTCATTTCTCTAATCGTCATCTTTTTTACAATATATCTGGAAACAAGGAAGAGAAAGTAAGCTGCTGTAAAAATGATGAATTTGCTTCATAACTTCTTTGCTCAAATTATAATTTGCTCAATTGCTTATTTAATTCGATACCTGTCATTTCCTAAGGTTAGACGACATGGTAGAAAAGGTACTGACAGTAAGCCAAGCGACGGATGCTACTGTGAACGTGGAGCGGGAGAGACAGACATCAGCCGTGAAAGCCTCTTTGGAACTCTTGGACGCCTCCGCTACACACTATGAACGGTTGATGTTGCTACGTGATGAACTTCGCAGGTAAGAAGCGAAGAATTTATTTTAAATGCCGGAAAATTCTGGTTAAAATCATACTCCCGCTGTCTGTCTGTCCATATGTATGCTGAGATCTTTAAAACTACGCAACGGATTTTGATGCGGTTTTTAAAAAAGAGATAGAGTTAAGAGGAAGGTTTTAGATACAAAACAGAACTACCACGCGTATGAAATCGCGGGCAACAGCTAGTGTTTGATAAAAAGGAAATGGGGTCTTTAATTTATTAGGTGGCCCAACATCTCTACACATCTTTCAATTTGACCCAATTTATATAGTAGGTACCTATACTTCCACTTACTTTTTACAGTGACACACGTGAAGATAATTTTTATTTGTTCACAGGAGAGAAAAGTTGGCAAGACAACAGCATCCACCGACTACTGAGATTAGCAGTTTTGAAATATAGGTGTGAACTTCATAGTTTTTCGTTATGATACAATTTTATTGGTGAGTTTTGTTAATGTCAATACATACCTGTTATTTTAAAAATGTTTTCTTTTTTAAATGGTTAAATTACTTGAGATCAAGTTAGCGCTTTGTTAACGTTTCTCTACATACACTTTAATAACTCGGTTCACAATTTCTATATTCTAGCCATTTAGCTCCTAGTAGGCATATCATCTCTAAAACGAATCTACACTAATATTATAAACAGGATAGATGTTTGTGTGTTTGTAACGAATAGGCTCCGAAACTACTGGACCGATTTTGATGAAACTTGGTTGATTTATTGGGAATAACATTGGCAACCTTTGCCTGGATCGGGAGCTACGCGGGTGAAACCGCGTAGCGCTGCTACTATTAAATTTTAAAAAATAGTTCACCGTAGCTGAGTTTAATTGTCATTTAAGTAATCGGCATAAAAAACAAGGCATCAGTTAGGTATAAGGAATCGTGAAACTATTCGTTTTTATTCGAGTCCCGACTGTGAGTACCGGTATTCATTAGAAGTTGTCTCGCCTCCCACGGGACGTCGCCGACGCGAAAAAACCCAATCTTGAGACGGCAATTATGCCAAATGACCTAATTAGAAGCAAGTGCTCTTGCATTATTCTACAGTGCAAGATTTTTCACCTCCGCACACTTTGTGGTCTTAAATGAGAATCTACTTTTAAAGGGGGTTGTTTTTCTTAGGTTTAAATTATCTGCCTATTTTAAACATTATTACATAAATGTTTGTTAAGGTGAAAGGGTACCTGCTTTGTTTAGTTTTTTTCATTTTCTAATTATCATAGAAATTAAGATAAAAAAAAACTATAGGGGCAAATATTTCTGGTGCATAAAACTTATAACTGCCATAGTTATAAGTTTTATGCACCAGAAATATTTGCTCTAGTATCATTATTTCATTATCCATGGAGAAAACAGTAAACTACGTTTGTAATAGTTTGTATGGAAAAAGCCCCCGGTACCCTTTCCTCTTAAGTGTTTCAATCATTTAGGTACCAACTCAATGGACAGTGAAAACTCGATGAAAATATATGTAACGTTACATATCAACTATGTAACGTTACATATATTTTCATCGAGATAAAGTTTAAGTACCTATAAAATTTTAATTATAAATCTTTGCAATAGATTAAACTCATAGAGATGCTTCTCTTTTGCTTTGACAACTCGCAATGTGTTCTATTTTACGACACACGAAGCCTGTTTTATGTTAGCTGCGGTCGTTAATTCGCGACTAAATAAACTCTGAGTTTATGCAAGTATGTAGCATTTCGTAGAAGTACTCTAGGCGATCAAAAGATGGAGATCAAGTTACGAGTATTCGCCGGATACGGGCAGACATGTCTCCTTGATGTTGTTTAAATTTTACCTATTTATCCGCAGAAGGAAAGGGAAAGTTTCACAATGTGTCAGAGTTAACTCTGTGTTTAACATGACCGTGTCAGTATGAACCGTTATTTTCCTACTTTCATACAAATTACGATCGGTTGCGATTTACAAATCTCCTACTGGTTTAGGTACGTCTCGCGTCTGAACAATCCGCGCACAGAGACACATTTGTCTCGGTGCCTTCCTCTATTTTCATTAGACAGATCCGCTGGGAGCGGATCAGTCGCTCGCAAAAATAAATAAAACTGTTATTGAGATAAGCATCTGCACAGCGAGGCTTTCCGCTAAGTCCCGCTGTGTCGCGCTGAGCAATGTACCGAGATATGTTCGGATTACGGCGCGCCACAGCCGCCACCGCTTTCCTTCACGTTGCCGCTTTTCTTCAGCATTTTGCAGCTGAAACCGCTTTACATAACAAGCTTTATTCGTTCAATTATTAATATAGATTATTTGTTTAAAAGTACTAGTAGATTTTACTAATAGTCCTAGGTAAAGTATATATTTTATTTACTGTCTAAAAACATTCATTATCATTAGTTTGCTAACCATTTTAAAGCTTTAAAGATTAAAGTCATGAACACGAATTAAGCATTAAGGGAAAAATTTACAGTTATAGACTGAACTTTTCAAGATCTACGTAAGTACTTAATTCAATTATAAAAGCGCGAGCAGGCTTAGCAAAGCTAATCTCATATTTAAGTGCGAGTATCTTTAGCCGGGTTTATTTCTTCTTAAGACGTAGACGCATGGATTAGCTGCAAGAAACTCTTGGCTATGGAAAATTGTCCGCGGAAGGCACCTGCGGCTGCCACCTGCCGCCCCCGGATTAATTTCTCATCACACTCACCCGTCCCCGGAAAATAATGAGAACCTCCGAGAAAAATGCCACTAAGCCCTAAGATGTCCTTTTGCTTGATTAATAAACTCTGTGCGGGTAAGTTTTTACGACAACACTGATGAAATTCGGTAACAAAAATACAGTAGGTAAATATCTGTTGAAAAAACTTTCAGTTCTTGTTCTCATGAAATTAACTATTTTACTATGATAATTTCGTTTCTTTTTCATAAGATGGGCCAATCTTAATGGTCGTTTTAAAGAACCTCGTTGATGTCTTTTGTATGATGGTAATTGCAAAAAAATAGACTTCATTTATTGGTCGACTAACCACATTTGATTATTTTCCTGTTCATTTCTAATTGTGTCCAATGAAAATAAAGTGTAAAACCCTCTGATACGACACACAGTGGTACGCACTTAACAATGTTCGCGACACAGATGGCAATTTCACGGTTCACAACTCCTTGCCTTGTGTCCTACATTGTTTTTATTTCATCTTAAAAGTTGTCTCAACACAATTACAGTATGATTTACCAAATCGTTAGAAAAAATTAAAGTATCATACAGTGGGATTTGATTTGTTAGATCTATGTATATTTGCTTGCTCGTCAAAACCGAAATTTGTAAAAATCGACTACACCGCATGTTGCCTCTTCAAAAACAGGTAAAATACAAGTCGATTTTATACTTTGTAGTCAAAACAAAAGTCTCGAGCACATTTCAACTTTCCGTTAACTAATTGGGCTTTATTATTTTACCGAAAATAAAAGAAATTTGATTTTAACTGCGACATTGTGACCGCAGAGTCACGAACGTGGCGCGAGTGTCTCTTTCAGCCGCAAGATCCCCGCGAGCACATGTCGGTTTGTCGCTCTTTCTGAACAAATAACCGCTACTTTTAGTACAATTACATATTTACTGTGTCATTATTACTGCGGTTTGTATGCATTCGTATTATTACGAACACTTTCATTGAGTATGTTTTTGTTCTGGACGGTTTCACTAAAAATAATTTATTTTTGTTGTATATTATAGTTCATGCTTATCTACCAATTTAAATACCATAAGTCTATTTAAACTTTTCTATAACCTTTGTTGTGTATAATCTATACAACCGTCTTTATGTTTGTTATTACCATTGTAAGATATTTTGCCAATTTTACTAGTTGTGCCCTGTCGTGGTTTCGCGATGTTAGTTTTGATCCTCTATACTATATCGGGATACTATACACTATTTTAATGGTCCAGCAATTTTGTACCGAATATCATCAAAATGGGTTCAACAGTGTTTGGGTGTTGCAAACAATCATACAGACACACACTGCTTGCTCACGACCGCTTCGTTCGTCTTAAAAGAACTCCTCATGTTAAGGTTCAGACTCATCATATCTCTTATACAGGGTTATTGGAAATTAATTGACACGGCGTTAAGGGCTTCTTCTGTGCACCTTAACGATCAACTTTTGTTCTACGACTTTTGGAAATTCGAAAAAAAAATGAAAATTTTGAGGTTATGTAAATTCGAAAAATAGCTGATTTTTTAAAACAAAGGTCATTCACACCAAGAACAGTAGATGAAACTTAAAAAATAAGTAAAATTTTAAGGTTACTGACCTCTCCGTGTAAGGAACAGATGATTTTCAGGTAAACCTAACCTTAAAAATTTTCAAAACAATGTTCGAATTTCCAAAAGTCGTAGAACAAAAGTTGTTTGTTAAGGTGCACAGAAGAAGCCCTTAACGCCGTGTCAATTAATTTCCAATAACCCTGTATAGTTCAGATATTCATTGATGAGTATTTTTCTCTTTTATGTTCATAGGTGTGGTGGACTATAAATTATAATTGCCTAAATATTGCCTTAAGCTCAGAGCCACGTTCTTTTTCACACTGCCCATGAAATCTCAGTTTAACCTTTCAATTGGACACAGAAACGATTATCCTTGTAAAACACCCTTTCACTTCGTAGCAATAAATAACTAATAATTCAAGCACAAATTATTCAATTTGACTACTCGATTTTAAGACAGTAGAATATTCTTATGTACATAAATTTAAATTGTCTTCTATGCCTCCTCCGAGGGTTATTTATGCTAGTATTTATTGTATTAACATAAATTGGACATGAGTTATTTTATTGCTTGAGTGCGTTCCGAATGCGCTCGACAAAGGTTATGATTGTAATTCTGATTTGTCATAGCTCGTAAATGGTAGGTACTTTTGTTTATTTATACATATAGTTTTCTTATTTTTAATGTTGGAGGATCAGAAAGTTTTACGATCAATTGTATTTTTAAATATTTTTAACAATAGGTGTTGTACATTTGTGGTCTATTAATCAATATTCTATTTTATTTCGTTTTCTATGATCTAACATCGTAACGCTTGTTGTTTCGATGTTGTATTTTATTTGTTTGGTGTTTTTAATTACATAGTAGGTTCGTTATTATTTTATGCTTATAGAGTGTATAACTTTTTAATGTTTGCAATATGTCACTAACGTAAACATTTTTTTGTGTTTGATTCTTTTTATAAAACGTTGTGTGAATGTGTTGGTAATCTATTTCCCATCGATCTAATGGCAAGATTTTTAGGGTTCCGTACCCAAAGGGTATAAACGGGACCCTTTTACTAAGACTCGACTGTCCGTCTGTCACAGGGCTGTATCTCATGAACCGTGATAGCTAGACAGTTAAAATTTTCATAGATGATGTATTTCTGTTGCCGCTATATCAACAACTACCGTATCTGCGGCTAATAAGGGCAACTAAATAGATATTAGTGACATAATAACAAAAAAATAAATAATTGAATGGTTTTTTACATCACTACATAGTATAAAAGAAAGTCGCTTTTTCTGTCCCTATTTCCCTTTGAATGCTTAAATCTTTAAAACTACGAAACGGATTTTGATGCGGTTTTTTTAATAGATTGATTCAAGAGGAAGGTTTATATGTATAATACATGCATAATATAGCCGTGCGAAGCCGGAGCGGGTCGCTAGTTGACAATAAAGCAAACATTTATCAATGGCATGCTTTTAAGTAGTTTATTTAGTTTTTAATTAAGTTGGCAGGTGGCCCTAATTGCTCGCTGATGCCTTGCTAAAAACAGAATATAATAGTCCGGAACCCTTGAAAGTCCGACTCACACTTAGTTTTTCTCTCTCTTCGTCAACATATGATGTCACAGAATATAAAGCAAATATGAATACCATTCTGTTAATCGGCATAAAATTTGGTGTCCGATCGTTCGATCATTCATGTCTAAACAGTCAAAAAGGTCCTTTTACAATATGCATTATGCGTAGAGTGTGTGTTGTGGGCGTCTAGAATGGCCGCAAGCAGCGGGACGTCGCGTTCAACGCTGTCCCTTACCTTAATTTAATAATCGCGTATCAAAACCGATGAACATGAATTACTGCGGTCCAAAAACGTTTTGTTTTGTCTGTGCCTCATTAATATGTTGAATTATCATCTTATATGTATCATACTTTTGATGAGTTGATTAGAATTTTATAGGATCAGTTGCACTGCTTTTATGGGAGTATTGGCCGTATTGCATCTTGACAGGAGAGTCTCCCTGAATCTAATCTGTGCTAGGAAATCTATACAAATATTATGTATAAAGCTGAAGAGTCTGTTTGTTTGAACGTGCTAATGTCAGGAACTACTGTTTCGAATTGAAAAAATATTTTTGTTTTTTTTATCCATTTATCGATAGATAGTCCATTTATCGAGGACTTAATTTTTATTTTGATATTCCCACAGGGTCGAGACTTACGCGGGTGAAACCACTAATAATAGTCACTAATAATTATCTTAGTAAATTATCTAGGACAAATATTATAAAATAGTTCACGGACGTATTATAAACAAGAATTTTTATGTTACTACTTATATTCATAGTAGAGTCTGTTATGCCATCCGATATCAGTAAACAAATATCTTATCAATAGAATTTAACTATAGCAAGTTAGAGAGGGTAATCATTCAGTTAGTTTATGTGGACATTTAGTTACTATCTGTCCTGTGAATAGTTTTCCTTAATGGGGCATTGTCAAGCGGTGGCGCCACGGGCCGGCTCCCGCGCCTTTCAGTACCATTACTGTAATGTCCTCCCACTCACTTGCCTCCCGGTGACCTCTACTTCTTCCATACATAGGTACCTCTATTGTAATATCTCTTTAAACGTTGTTTCGTTTTTTACTTTCTTTATTTTTCGATCTTTTGTTTTATCACCACTTATTTACTTAAGTACTAGTTCTTTCTCTCTTAGAACAGGCTTTTTCCAGCGTGGGGGGATAGAGTACAAAAAAATTGAAAATTTTATGCCGATAAATAATTTATTTACTTATTCGATTTTGTTCCTATTCCATTCGTAATTCTCCCAAGCGGGCTAGGATTTGTAATTTAAACTATGCATTTTAATTTAAAATTATGCTCGTATCACTATATAAATTAAACGGGGCCATTAAATGTTTTTTTTCAACCGAAATACTGTCTAAACTAGCTGCAGCTTTTGACCCTATCGATGACCACATACGACGAAATAAATGTCCATCATGTCCAAATGTCTTTGTTGGAGTACCCTCATTCCGTTTGATATGTTAACGATATAGCACCAAACACTCGGTCAGCAATAAGCCTTTTCATCTGTCAAGTCTTAACAACCATGGAATTGGGTTATAATTTACGATTTTATCTCGTATGGTACCCTGCATAGGGGCAGCGGTCAGCGCGACCGGTGAAAAAACTTGCATTGGGGTAATAGAGGGATAATGGACAACGTTGACCGCGTACCACGCCCGCCCTGTTGCGACTTGCCAAAATAGAGTCGTAATAATGAAAGATGACCCGCGTAAGTTGCGCGTAATTTAGTGCGATCTCGTAACGAACGCCGGGGGCTGGTTTGTAGCTGTTTGTCCAGTGAGTGCTACCGCTGTGGACACCATCGCCCCACCGCCGCGCGCGCTTGTCGGTCGGGGGTGATTCAGTTTCACTTTTGTTGGTCAATTTATGCCCATTTGATATTTATTGTCGCTATCGGTATAGTTAATAACTTTGCACTGTTAATATACAGAAAGACTCATTCATTGTGCGGTGCATTCCTACCTTGCTGAATGATTTACGATGCGATCAATTGAACTATTATGCATCGACGAGGTCGCGTTAAGCCGAAACTCTAGATTGATGCAGCCGGTCGCCGGTCCTGCTTGACAAATAGTTGGTGGACCGGAGGCGTCGCAGAGCGTCTTGCAATAAATAAGGATTACGCTCGTGACCACGTAGTCTTGTGGAGCGGACGCGGCGGAGCCTCTGTCACACTCCCGGTGCCGTACGGAGGCACATGTCAAACGTCTTTAGAGATGTCCACACCATTTGTCAATGTAGCCATTGAGTTCCCTAATTATTTCCTTTGAATGTTTTCCTTCTGTCAAATTCACGAATTTGTTTTATTATTTTGATGGCTAAATCTCGGCTCCTCGAATCACAAGTTAGAAATGGTATCGAGTTGGGCACGGGAAGCGTTAAGCCTGGCTGTTTAGCCTTCGTCGACGACGGAGTTGAAGGCGTGACGTCTCAATTGAAACTGCGCCCGCGGCTTAGGGGCTCACCCTCCCAAAGTCGTCAAGCCTCGAAACGGGCTTCAAAAGCCCATTTTAGTTAGTCGAACTCTCTATCCCGTATAAATATAGCTTAATCACTTGATTAAAATGTGAATGTTGCCTACATTTAATCGAATCTTCAATAAATTCAGTAATAATGGTTTAAAACCGACTTCTAAAAAATAGGGAAAAATAATCTGAAGTCGGGCAGTTTCAGTTTGTAGTTTGGCTGGTCGATTTTAGATTATGTAGATGCAATTATTTAACCCTTTTTTGTAATTAAAGTCTATTTTAAATTGTATTTAGTCATTGATACTCAATCAATCATGTTATAGAAAATAAAAATAAAAAGAATAAATGAAAATCAGTTCATAAACAAATAAGTTATGGCTGAACAGCCATAAATAAAAAAGATAAAATTGTATTGGGTACAGTTGAATTAAGAACCGTTTAAATACGTTCTCTTTTTTTTCGTAGTCGGTTAAAACATTGACTGACATGGTTTGTTATCGTTAATATTTTGTAGATATTCATAACTAAACCTTCACCATTTTATGATATTCGTAAGTGTGTAAACGTGCTCACATTGGATGTTGCATAATTAGTGTGATAGTGTTATCTCGTGAAATCTCCAATTACGTATCATAGTGGACAATATTTAGCGGGTAAAGGGACGTGCCATTCTATCGGATAAGCCGATGGCTAGTCTTCTCACGTCGCCCGGACGCGGGTTTCAATTAGTGCGGTCCGGCATGGGTTTGCCTCGAGACAAATCACTGTATTGGTTTATTATACAAGTACATAATATGGAATATTATCTTTACATAAAGACTTGTATAACATTTAAATTGATTGCTTCTACTTACACTAACCACATGTCGTATTCGTGACGTGACAGCACCCCAAACGAATGTTGCCTAAAAATGAAATGAAAGGGTTAATATCACGCCTACATTTTATGAGTTTGTTATTTTTTTAATCACGGATCTACATAATTTTGAAGGGACTTCCTGTCCATCCGACAACTTGATTGATGTGCCTTTCTAGATTTATTTACCGAAAAAGTAACGCTATACGCAAAGCTTTTACCGGACGTATATGGCATCCGTAATACCTTTGTTTCATTTTTAAATATGTCCCTTTTATAATTAACGTAATAAATTATAAAATGATAATATTACGAGGGATATCTTGTGAAGCGGTTTAATGCCGCGCGTCGGGGGGCACCGCCGACGACCGCATGTCAATCACTTCAGAACGCAGAACAATTCTTGCTTTGAAAAAAAAAACGAATAAAAATACGTATCAGTAATATTCCGTCCCACTCTGTCCAGTAGCGTAGAAAGGGGAGCAGTGCCAGTGTACGAGTATAACATCGTTCTTGTGGTAACATCTGTGCTTTATAATAGACGCTTACGTAGGCTTCTTTTCGGGGATTCAGATCAAGCCCGGTGGGATCGCTTTAACATGATTGATCTGTTTATTTTACATTTTAAAGGAGCATTTTTACGGTTGCTTGTCAACTTAATAACAAAGTGTTTTATTTTGAGACACGTTAAGTTCAGTTTTATTGATAGGTTTCTTTTAACATTATTCATGATTATTTATTCGTTGTGACTTAGGTATCTCAGAGATATTGAAATGATTATTTTTGGTTGGATTTCGGTGGTTTAAAAATAAAAATGATTGGCGTATTAAGAACAACATTTGATTAAGTACCTAATTGAATGACTTGGCTAAATATATAACACTTATAAATTATACATGTTTATAAAAGACCCTCTAATTACATATTTATTAACACCGCGTTTTCGTTCTCGTAGGAGTTCAATTTTTCAAATTCCGTTCTTAGCGTATGCCTCCGTTATCCGTATGCCAAATTTAAGGCCGAGCTTTGTGTTGGTGATAAGTCAGTTGTCAGGACTTAGAATTTACATTCATAAAAAGATTAAAAAATAATTGAAAGAATTGTTTAAAAAAAAAAAACAATAACCAATTAAATAAAAGTATGTGTATAGTTCTATACTACCCATATTAAACTATAACCCCCTTATTCCAAAACGAGGTTTAAGGATAGTCCGAGATGTGGATTTAAACCTTAGATTTAGACACAGATTTACTCGTGAACTATTATAGTCTAAACACTATCCCTATATAATCTTTATGGATAGTGTTTAGACTATAGTTCCCTATATAATTTATAGGGATAGTGTTTAGACTATAGTTCACGAGTAAATATGTGTCTAAATCTAAGGTTTAAATCTACATCTCGGACTATCCCTAAACCTCGTTTTGGAATAAGGGGGTAAGAGTTAGCGAAAAATGTTGAAAGGAGTTGCGTGCCCGATTTTGACAAAAATTAAAACTGCATCATTAGATTTTTGAAAAAGTCATTATCCTAGCCAGGAATCGAACCTGTTGATTTTGCAAAAAAATAATCATTCTATATTTTATGGTTGGATAGTCTTGCTGATAGAGATCAATTCTTGGAAACAAACAAACATTCAAGGATATAGCCCTGAAGGCCCACATAAAAAATTCATCCTGTATACCTACTATTCGATTGTAACGGGAATAGTACCGAACTCAATATGAAAAAAAAAAGTTAAACGTTGTTCAAGTACCTATCCACCTATTCTTCGAAGCAGTAAAGAAGTAATATAAGTTATTTTGGTGTCAAAACTGAAGAGCGTCGGGCGCCAGTCGGCAGCAGATCTGTCGGTAGTTAACATTAAAGTTCGGGAGTCAAGTGATCGCAGGCAAGGTAATTCTCTGATAAGGCTTCAGTAAGAAGAGAGTCACTTTGCGGCAAACAACAGATGGCACTCCAACATTACTTTACAGGTCTTTTACTTTTGGGGATGATTTCGCGCCAAGTCACCCTTAAAGTGGTACTCTAACCTTCTCTAATATAAATAATTGATAGTAATAATTCTAGATAATTGTTCGTTTTGTAAATGGTCGTAGAGAGAAGTAGGAGTGATTGCTTTGGGAACGGTGGGAGTAATCGCGGACTTGACGGCGAATAGAGCCGAGTGGAAAAGGATGACATGTTGTTGTAGAAAAAAAAAAGGAAAAAGAAAAGAGAAGGACGAAGAAAATCTTAATGTTTCTAAAAGTTACACTTCTTTTCTAGCTTTATCTATGAAATGGTATACCTTGTAAGATCCCTCTCACGTAAAAATATCTACATTAGTACATAGTAAGACTCTTATCTCTGAGAGTTTTAAGCACCCAAGTAAATTAAATATTGATTTGGGATAAATGCCAAATCAATTTTATTAATTACTAGCTGCGCCCCACGGTTTCACCTGCGTATGTCCCAATCCCGTGGAAATATCGAGATATAAAGTAGCCTATGTGTTAATCCAGGTTTCCAGCTATCTAGATACCGAGTTTCTTCGCAATCGGTCCAGTAGTTTTTGCGTGAAGGAGTAACAAACATACATACACACACACAAACTTTCACATTTATAATATTAGTAGGATATAAGCATTTGTAATCTATAAATCCTAGATTTGTAATACACTCTAATTATTACTTATCTCTCAATTAGCCTGAACTTGAGATCACCAAGCATTAATTAAATTATCATCACCGCCCTAGATTTAATAAAACTGATATTTTTGAATTATAAGTAATAATAATTGGTATCGTTTAAAACATAATATTTGTATTGGAAACTTGCTCGTTAAAATATCCATAAAAAATGCGCCAGCGCAGCCGCCTTATCGGAAGCAATTACACGTTGTTCGTTTTATTAATTTTCATAACTACCCTCATGACATCAAAGACGCCGGCGACGATCACTTGTTTTTACAACATTCGGTCCAAGTCAAACGAGATGGTTCTTTTATTTAAATGAATTTTCGGCGAACTTTTATGTTATAAATTGAATTAATTTAATAACTGAATAAACCGGTATTTTGCTGCCTGATGATAACGTGTTAGTTTAATTTTTATTTTACGACCATTCGTTATTTATACGTTAGATATTTAGAGAAGGAATGGTAGCAAAACTTGTTTTAAAACGATAAAGTTGTTATTGATTTTTATTTTGTTTGATAATTTTTTAAATGTATGTTTTACTTACAATCTTCCTCTTGAATCACTTTATCTATTAAAAAAAACCCCATCAAAATCCGTTGCGTAGTTTTAAAGATTTAAGCAGTCAAAGGGAAATAGGGACAGAAAAAGCGACTTTGTTTTATACTATGCAGTGATGAGTAGTGAGTACAGTCACATTACCAATTAACTGAACCCCACGTGACCCTAAGCTCATTTGCATATCTTTAAAAAATATATTATTTACCTATTTGGTTATTTTTTAATATTGTTTATTGTATTGTGTAGTATATTGTTTAAAAAAACATAATCAGGTAACATTACTTTACAACCTTATAGATTTCCGAGTGAGCTCTGGGTCACGTGGGATTCAGCTAATTGGTAATGTGACTGTACCTACATATAAAGCTCGCGGTAGCTTATATTATGAACCAAAGCGTACGCTACTGTTTACCGCTCTGAAACCCTTGAAGATGTTTAACAACACTTGGCCTGGCACTGACAGTCATACTTTGATCTATAGCGACACTTAAAATATCCTTGTGTAAGTCTGGCTCATAAGTTGTTTATCTAACAAATCCAATATTCGTATCTCTGTTAATTCTTAAAAGTACATATTTCATTCAACCTAAAGAATAAAAACAAGAGAAATGGAAACAATAAATCAGTATTCCAAAACAAATAAAATTTACATGCATCGCAAGAGGTGAACACTGAACAGAGGAGAGACTTATCTCGCCAAAACGATTCCCACATAAATAAAGCTCATCGGATATGAAGCTGTATTTACATAAGAAAAATATAAAGAGGCCTAAACGATAGGTCCATAAGGGCGGTGTATCGGGCGCTCTGGAGTCCGCTCACGTTCGCGGGGAGCGCTCTTCCTTTAATAACAATACGAAATATCAGTTCGTTCCTCCGATCGCAAATCTACGTCAATAACATATCCAATAGTATCGCTCAATTCATTTCGACATAATCTATATAGCGGGGCACGTTTCCCGCCTAAATCTCCCGCCACATGTCGCCAAGATGGCCGACCGAACCAAACCACCAAACGCAAAACCAAAGAAAAAGGAGAGATCACGAATCGGTAATATCTTTCGAGTCCATAAAGTTAAACGTTTATTTGCAGCTATATTTTGTCCTTTTGCGGATATTGCTCTATGTGACCTTACATACCCAACAAACGATAACAATAAGGTCGAGCGGTAAGACTTCAAACTAGCAAATTATTTCAGAGGGTGAAGTTATTGAAGGGGAAATACTGAAACGCAACATAAGTAGACTTATTAGTGGAATTTTTTCAAGAACAAGTCATTAATTTGAACAGTAGATAACTAATAGGTAGTGTCCTAACAGTCCACTTTTCTTTATACTTAAAGGACTGCCTTTTCTTAAACAATTTAATGACTGAATCCAATTGTTTTAACTTTCCTACGTGGAAATACCTTACAATCAAAGTCTGAATGACAGGCTAAACTATATAGTGGTGTAATTTGATCGACCCCACTGCGCGGTCGTCAGTACAAATAAACGAAGTAAATTGCCGCAATTAAGTTGGCCTTTCTAATGCATTGATTGATCAATCATCGACCACCAGCAATAAATGAAAACCCTTTTGTTCGTACATGTTTCATTTACCTTTCAATCCCGGAAACTTGGCCGTTGCCTACTTTTAATATATTATTTACATAAGATTTTTTAGATTACTTACGTTTGTAACAGCTTTTACCCGGGGTTTCGGTTGCGTTAAAATTAATCATTATATTATTAAGATCCTGTAGTGTCCCACTGCAGGGCAAAAGCCTCTCTCCTTCTATAGTCGCGATCCACTGCGACGGTTTGCCAATCTGTCTTAAATTTTCCAAATTCCTTTCTTAGTGGATTTTTATGCAAATTTCAGCCAGATACATCAATTGCAATGGATGAACACATAGCATACCAATAGTATCTCTCAGTCAGTCAGCACTTTGAATTTGATTTTTATCGATGAAGATAGAGAACCATTTACTACCTATTATTCTATTGGATATAGGATGATATGTACCTAAGTATAATGTACTAGCTGCGCCTTGCGGTTTCACCCGCGTAAGTCCCGATCCCGTTGGAATATCAAAATAAAAAGTAGCCTTCCTCGATAAATAGACTATCCAACACAAAAAGACTTTTTCAATTTGAACCAGTAGTTCCAGAGATTAGCGCGTTCAAACAAACAAACAAACAAACTCTTTAGCTTTATAACATTAATATGTTTAAGCTCAGGAAGTTTTGTCGCATAGACAACATTGCTTCTAAAATATTGTAGAGTAGTAAATAATGTTTTCAAACAATATGAGTGTATTGCGTCCGCGGCAAGATGTAAAGCTCGGTGGTCACGTGCGGATTGCTATTGATTTCCATTTAATTCGGCGCGTGCTTCAGTGTCCGTGCTGCCGCTGCCGGACGCCATCAACTCCAAATTGCCGGTGCCCGCTCCTTCGACGCTCCCATTCCCACTGATTGAACGTTTCATCTCGTATTGTTTTCTTTTAGTTGATACATTTCTAATTCCTGTTTTGTTTATTACATTCTGTTTCCTTAAATGTAATGTTACTTAATTGGTAGTACTTTTTAGGGTTCTGTACCCAGAGGGTAAAAACGGACCCTCTTACTAAGACTTCGCTGTCCGTCCGTCTGTCTGTCAGTCACTAGCCTGTATCTCATGAACCGTGATAGCTAGAAAGTTGAAATTTTCACAGATGATGTATTTCTGTTGCCGCTTTAGCAACAAATACTAAAAACAGAAAAAAATAAACATTGTTTGAGTAAGTTTTTAAGAATTTTAGGTTATTTTCATGTTTATAACTTTTTTATTTGGGAATAGTTTGCTACGCGGAAATAACATAGTTTAAAAGGCTTAATATTCTGGAAATTCTACAATTCCTGATAAAATATTCGTTTTTAATTCTTCTTCCCAGAATTAATGATGAATTACCGGCACACCGACCTTATTTTTTTCAGTTCTAATGCCATCATTCATTACCGTTTTATCAGAGACTAGCAGCACTCCGCGGTTTCACCTGCGTAACTCCCGATCCCGTGGGAATATCAAAATAAAAAGTAGCCTATAGCCTTCCTCGATAAATGGACTATCCAACTCAAAAATATTTTTTCAATTTAAACCAGTAGTTCCTGAGATTAGCGCGTTCAAAGAAACAAACAAACTCTTCAGCTTTATAATATTAGGTAGTATATAGATATATTGAAGTGTACCTAATAGTGTAACGTTGGTGGCAGCGGGGTATAGTTTAAGAGCGAGGTGAACAAACTACGGTTGGTAGTCGTTTCGGTAGGAGATGGTAGTAATTGCACTTACTTGAATATCCCAAGCATTGTATTAGGTGTAATCGGCTGTCCCCGCGATCGAGACAATGGCGCGCGTGACTCTATCTCCGCCTATGCTCTCTGCCGACATCGCCTCGCTGATTCCATATAATTTCCCATAAACAACACAATTCCATTATTACACGATCCGCAACATCATTGCTTACGTATTTTCCTAGTAGGTATAGGTACCTACTAGAAAACGGCAACAAGAAAATTAACTCGCAATTCCGAGTTTTCTTTCCCTTAAGCTTCTACTTGATCAATTACTTTTTGATACCCTTTTAAATGGAAATTTTCTTTTTTATGTAACCGAACAACTGTTGAGAAAGCTTACTGCGCCTAAAAATTAATTGATCGGATCTCGTTTTTTTAGAGGAAACAGCGCGGAAGAGTTTTAATTAGCGAGAAAAAAGCACCACAAAACTTGAGACGTAAAAAAAGCGGGAGACAAGCGGGTGGGCGTAGCGCGAAATAAAAATCTCCCGGCCGTAATGCGGGCAACATTTGTGTGAGGAAGACGCTCAGTAATGGAAGACAAATTTCAATATAATTTGCAATACATAAGCGTGTTACTTTAATAGCCCAGAACCACCCTTCAAATTAAACGGGGCTTAAGTTTTATTTTATTTTTTCCTTCTCGATTGGATCGCGTTGCGGGCGCTTAGACAACCTCGGGAGCCACGGGGAGAGTCACACAGGGCGCTCCGAGAAAAAAATAATCCGAGCAAATTAATTGCTCCTACAGGCAATAGTGGCGCGGCCGCGATGCCGCCAAATCAAATTAAGGACGCGCTATAAAAACCAAATTAGTGCTCGCTTTAACCGTGAGAGGGTATTTAGTTACAAGACGTTAGTTTAAATCCCGCCATTTTCATTAACAATAAATATCCGTGTGCAGCCGCGCGGAATCCTTATTGTTTTACTTTTTACACCCTTGTGTCCCGAGTGGGATGTCTTCGTGGCCAGGACGAGGACGACGCGGACGGCTACTTCTTCTTCCACGGAGCTTGGCTAATTTGTTCGTTTTGTTTACTTACCGAGAGAAGGTAATAAAAATTTGTGTTGCGCGAATTGTAGGTATGGACTTAAAATTTTATATAGCCCCCAGACTTACCCGGAGTTTTGCATTTAATTGAGAAAAATTTAGGGTCGGCGAAGCACTTCTGTGCGGACTCTTAAACTAATTGGATGGCAGTTATAACTTTTTGTTTAAACGTTTACGCAATCCTGGCTGCGATGAAAATTGTAGATTCTTTTGAGAACATTTTTGCAAACTATGCACCAGCTGCGTTTAAAATTCTGTCTACAACCATAATTTAGTCTAAGATAATAAAGGCGAATAATACTGGGTACCGACTTCGTAACCCTTTTAAAACGGAAGCAATTAATAGTAAATAGATAATTCCCAATTCAAATAAAAAATAAAACCGATTGCTATATATTTGACCGTTATTCTTGCTGTCCAATATTTCATACAAATGCAGTTATGAAGGGGTGAAGTTGATGTGTTTTTTTCTGCAGATATCCTTAATTACAAACGATCCACAAAATTAAAGGGCGGCGGGCGATCTAAAACAATAAGCTTGCACTGTCATTAGTGAACGGGCCGTTGCAGATTGCTGCCACCTTCTTAATGTGACGACATTTATTCCCATCACATTTAATTTAATCTTTTAGATATTAATAATGTTAAGAGACGGTTCTCATACCATCTCATTATCCGCAGGTAGGTGGTGTTATGTTGCGGTCGTAGTCGAAATTGACTCTTATTAATTTTTCAAAACATTATAAATTATATACCTTACATTTTAGGTATTTTTATTTAGTAATTGTAACTTTGTTACATTGCTGTCATGCTGAAAATATTTTCAGGAAAAGATTAACATCGCGCATCACCCTGCATCTCTTTATTTTGAGATTTTTAACAAAAAATCCGACGGCAACGTTGTGAATCAACGATCATCGATTTAAAATGACACATTTGTTTAGAAGGTCACAATTTATTCAACATTGTCTGTTGTCGAAACATTAAAAACATAATACCTACTCTCAGCTCGATTTAATACTTTGCTTAATCGGTGAGTTGTTTGTGTAGCCGTCATTACAGGGCTGAAACGCCGAATATCGTAATTACATTATTAAAATTACCACGACGATTGCAGGAAACGTGTTATTTAACGTGGCCGAGATAAGATCTTATCGCGTCCGATCCTAATGTTCGACGTGTGGATATTATCGGGGTACCCGCCGAAATCGACCGGAAATACTAGTTTTATGTAAAATTTGATACATGGATAAAGCCTATTGCCATTATTTTTTTTTTTATTGTCCCTTCCCATTTTCAAAGCTATGGTAACTGATCACTACCTCAGTACTGTCTAATTTCCGTATATATTCCTGTATTATTTATGTATGTATACATGTATCTATGTACTTATTTGTATGTATCTATGCATATAGTTATTTGGAATGTATTATATGTAATTTAATATTTAAAAACCATAATTATGTAAATATTTTATATCATCACCTATGATAAGTTAAGTTAAAAATAAAATAAAATAAATATTTCAGGACACATTACACATCGCCATCCAGCCCCAAGCTAAGCAACTTAATGCTTGTGTTATGGGTGCCAGATAACGGATAAACTACTTATATACTTTTTTTTTTTTGTAAATATATACATATTATACATATAGGAAACACCCAGAACCAGAAACAAGAATTTATGGTCAGCATAAATACTTGTTCCCGGCGGGAATCGAACCCGCAACCTTCTGCGTCGCAGTCGGGTGTTCGCCCGACGCGCCACAGAGGTCGTCACAACCCAACAACAACAACAAGTTACAACAACAAGTTATTCACAACCTACCATTAAAGCTGAATCAGTTCTTTTCCATCCAAAGGTTGCCTGGAAGAAATCGCTTTCAGCGATAAGGCCGCCCATTTGTGCAACTTATACTTTCTAGCTATTACTTTACTCTGTGTTTATCGTGTTCCGTTTCTTTCTGTGTTGTACAAATAAAGTTATCTATCTATCTATCTATCGCTTCACTGTTGTAGTTACATAATAATAGTTATTTACATCTACATTTCTACACTAATATAATAAAGAGCAAAATATTTTTTGTTTGTAAAAATAGGCTCCGAAACTACAGGATTTTGATGAAACTTGGTATGTGGATACATTGATTAACTGGGAGTAACGTAGGTTACTTTGTATCCCGATATTCCCACGGAATGGGAAGTTACGCAGGTGAAACCGCAGAGCACAGTTAGTGAACTAATATAGAGGCTGTTGGGGTATTGGGGCGATCTGTTGGGGATTAGTTGTCTATGGTGTGATTTAAGATTAAACACTCTTAACTTTTGTCTCAAATCCGTATACATAACTGTAAATAAATACAAAAACAAAATGGGAAACAAATCGTGAAATTACGTCGTACAAAATGGTATCAGCACGCAGCAAAGCCCATATACAGCGTTATTATCGAGACAATGTCAGTTTGTCTATCACGATAATCTGTGGAATGCTCATTTCAATTTCGTGTTGTGTAAACGCCCTAATGGACTCTGGTAATGTGACACGCTTGACGATTTTACTCACAAATTGTACGAAACTCTATTACTATCTAATGACGGCCACCGTCTAATTGCAAGGTTATTACGTTTTGTTGTGCACGCGGCTTAATGATAGCGGCGGGTAATTATTGGGCGAGGTGAAACCCTGAAGATGTGTCGAATTGAATCGTCGGCTGGGTAATGATACCAGCGCCCGCGCCTCTCGGTACATACTACCGGATGCGTGTTAACCACTCACCATCGATGTTTCAATTCAATACACATTTTTAATTAAGTATATCTGTCTCAGCGCCTCGGGGCTGCATTTTATACTGGTATGTTTTAATGAATGAAGCATGTATGTTTACAAACATCAATATAGAAAAATTAAAAGAATTAAGTATGGCAAACTAATAATTTGTGACTATGCCGCTGTATAATTTTTTGGTATTGCGTTACTGAATGCCCTAGGGTAATATAATTATTTAGAAATTATTTCAAAATTTGCTCTATATAATAATTATTTATATGTACTTGGGTATGTGCTTTCGATTTTCGGAAAGTCTATAGAAAAAGCCATTTAGATTCACAAAATTATTAAACTCGTAGCACTGCTACGAAATGCGCTACGAATCACTTTTCAACTCTATATATTAGGGTTAAATTTCAGTATTCTATTAAATATACAGTGACTAATAATTCTGAAATAAATCTCAAAGATTCCATTGCTTTTATAAAACAATCGTTCAGGTAATAATAACATATCATTACTGAGTAAAAGTATTCATATGTCTGTATGTCACGACTGTCATCAGAATATCAACCGGCATGAAATATGGAAACGCATGTAATTCACCATATCGTTCTGATCTCCTAGATTTGGAACGACTATATTTCGTGAATAATTTAACAGACAATGGACTGACAACTTTTTTTTATTATTTTCATGTGCGAGTGCAATGTGAAAGCTTGGTGGAATTAACTTTAGATTATATGTTTTCAATTTAATGCTTTTCAACCTTTTGCCCCAGCCCAATCATAATCTATACTAATATTGTAATGCTGAAGTGTTTGTTTGTTTGAACGCGCTAATCTCAGGAACTACTGGTTCGAATTAAAAAATATTTTTGTCTTGGATAGTCCAGTTATAAAGGAAGGCTTTAGGCTACTTTTTATTTTGATATTCCCACGGGATCGGGACTTACGCGGGTGAAACCATAGGGTGCAGCTTTTTTTTGAGAACTATGGTTATCAAAAATATTTTATTTTATTCTAAGTTCGATTAATCTCCCATTAGTATAAATCATTTAAATGTTAATTCTTAAAATTTTATTTATATTATTATTTTGACTCAACTAAAATGTTTTAATACCTTTTATACGTTTCTATTTTTCATTTCACCTACCTAAGAATATTAGTTAGATGTTTCTGTTTTATTCCTACTATCCTGGATTGATTTACGGGACGAAGTGAGATGCCGACCCGACCCCGGATTACAAGCAACTAAGCCTTATGTGGGGATTAGGTAAAACACACGCCACACGATGTCGTGACGCGTGCCGAATTCGAAACAATAAGGCTTAAGGGTGCTGTGATGTGGGACTTTTCAGAGGTCAATCTAACTCGCCTTAGACGCGCCACGTTTGAAAACATAAGATTTTCTGCTTTGAGGAAAATTGCAAAACAAATAGCTGAGATTGTTTTAAAATTTACAAAAGTTTTAGGGGTTTAAAACTTATTCTTATCAATTCTGTTGCATAGTTTCTTTCCGAAGTCACTGGAAAATCCAATTATTTTCGCAGATTTGAGTTTCCGTTTATTCGCCATTTGGAGCGTCCATAATAAATCTCGGTTTTTTGTTTAAGTTATTACATCTATTAAGCAGGAGCAAGAAGACACGTTCGGCCATTAAAGGAACTCTCAAGTAGCCGGTCTGAAGCGCGGGTTATTATCGCGCCGCTTGTTGCCCGCGTAAAATAATAATGGCCGAACTTCCGGTGCCGGCGGCGTGGAAAACTTATGCGAAAAACGCGGGAAGCCCCGCGGCCGCTAACTTTGTGCCGCGCTCAGATGTGACGCCACTTAATTTATTAACACATCCCTACCTTCGCCGTGAGGCAATCTCAACGTTTTTACGTCACTTTTACACTTCTCACTCAACGTGCTACAATTTGGTGGGTCTGTGGCGGCACAGGGTGGCTTATCTAGATAAAACCAACTGATGTACTTATCTCAATAACTTTATAGAGTAAAGTTATAAACTATATAAAGTTTTCTGACTTTTGTGCTAATAGAGTAGATTATTTTATGGTTTAAAGAAATAAATTAATTCTCTAGTGAGTAATAAATTTCATCTCACATCACAACCTTTAGCACATTTTGCTGCTGACTTACCGATGTGAAATTCTGAAACTGTGTGTCCGTTAAAAAGAACGACGACGCAACAAAATCAATAATCGAAACCACACAGAGAGCAGTCGAATAAATACTCACCGACTATCCAATAAAACACACGAATCGTTTACAATTAAAGCTTTAAATCGGCAATAGGTGTTGCCATAAATCGGAAGAGAAAACAATCAGCGAGCTCACGTCGCTCGCAATTAGCGCTGCGCGGCTCGATAAATTTACATTAATGCTCTCGAAAAATCCGTCCGGCAATAATTTTCACGTGCCATGTGTTGTGTAGTGCGATAGGCCGTTTATACCACCCTGATACTCCGTACCATGGAAAAGGCCGCTCAGATACTCTCGGTTTTTATTCATAAAATTATTCACAAAAACAATTCCCTTTACTTCAAGATGTAATACATTGACATTTTCTTGTTGTTAGTTTAATTGATTTATGTCTTAGAAGCTTTCAAAAGGACAATTAACATTCTTAGCCTGTTATTATTACTTATTACTATGTTTTCTCACTATAATTAGAATTCATTATTATGTTAATAGATACAAACCTTTCAAGTACGCTTATCCTTTACATCGTCTTAATTTGACACGGTGTTTAAATGCGTCTAACAAATTGCTATGTTGTTTATCTATTATCATCAAAGTTAACTATAAACACGTTTATAATTATAACTTAGGATCAGAACATAATGTTCAGGCTTCATTAAATAACAAGTTGACAAATGTGGATATCTTTCTTTGTTCATAATAAGTTAAAAAGTTAAAAATATAAGAGCTCTGTGCTTGTCAGATGCCTACACATAATTGGTAGAGAGATATAATTTGGAAAAATAAAAAATCAAAATGTGACAATTTTTATTATGAACTGCAGTGCTCCTAATAAAATAAGGTTTCTTTGTAAATAGTCTAGTTTGTTTTACGTGTAGACTGCTACGTCTGCTGGTACTACATTAGCGCTATGAAAACAGCACAGCGACGTATTTCAGCGCTGTCGAATTCGCGTGGATCCCGTGTGATTTACGAAACGCCCCCCGCCTCACTGCACTTTACACTTTTGCAGCTCTGCGCACACCAATGGCTATTAATTGATATTCGTTGCGACACATGTACCATGTTTTTTTATCTTTTTAGAACACCTATATTTTTGTCGGGTTTTCTATTTTTTGCCGCGGTTTAGGTTAGTTTATTTTTGGTGTAGGTAGATTACATTGCGGAAAATGGTGGGTTTTATTACTTTTATATTGTACAGGAAACAACTGAGCTGAAATGAAAATGAATTAATTGCAGCAAATGTAGGCAGATGGTAAAATAAGTATACAATGTGATTGGACGAAGGGTCCGACAAAGGGAATACAAAAGGGGGTTGTCCTAGAAGTCTAGGCGGACAACTTTTATTCTACGACTTTTGGATATTCAAACTATTTTGTGAAAATAATGAGGTTATATTTACTCAAAAATCAGCTGTTTCCTAGAGTTAGAGGTCATTCACATTTGAGTTTTATTTGTGTAATGAATTTCGACTACTATTTCAAACATTAATGGCCTTGATGGCCGAAAAGAGCTGATCTTCCATTACTTAGATAAAATCTCAAAAAAATTATGTCCAAAAGTCGTAGAACAAAAATTGATCATCTAGACCTCTAGAACAACCCCCTTTAGTATCGAAACCCTTTATTCAAACACGTTGTATTCCCTACGTACAATCCACGGTCAAAAATCTCTGCTCACCGTAACGTTTATAATCCTGTGCATCACTATTTGAACATTATAACAACGTAACCTGTGGATCGAACCCACGTCGGTTGGTGTAGCGGGTGGCGGCTTATACCTTTCGGCCAACTAAAGACATAGCTAACATGTTGAAAATAATAATCACACTGAGTACCTACTTTTAATTCAAGTATTTTAGTTTGTGTGTAACGTCTATTAGAAGAAGGTCGTAGCTCCAATACTTGTTGATAGTATTTTGTAGCAAAATGATCATTTACTTATGTTCCATACTGTACTTCACTGTCAAAATAAAAACTTTACCAACTTTCTTTACCAATAATCAATTAGAGTGATATAAAACGAAGCTGTAACTAAATTGTCGAAGTAATCGTATGTAAATGTGTTGTAGTATCTCAAGAATGGTTAGTTAGTTACCGGAACGGGGTGCGTGGGTGGAGCAATCAATTTTGCGCACTAATAAGCAAGCACCCCGTCGCGATAACGTCTCTTGCAAGTCTTATAACTCTATAACACAGACCTATTTTGTTTGTATCGAATAACAGAGCCGGATTATACCTATTTAAAAAAATAAACGAATTTGATAGACATTGATAACAATGGTTTAAATCAAGGTTTTATTTTTTGTAATTATTAATGACATAAAAGTTACAAAGTAATTTCGACTAGGTGTATTTTGTTGTAAACTATATGCGTGTTGGTGATAGAGGGTTAGTCCTCGGTCTAGACTACCTAGATCCACTGCTAGACTTAGAGTCCTAACCTACCAACCTTGACACCAGGGTTGCCGCAGCTGGTCTACTTCCTAACTAGACCCCCTAGTCGAAGAATTTAGAAATTAACCCGCTTTGTTGTAGTCGGGTAGAAATTCCCTAGGTTTTTATTTATCGACTTTAGGATTGGCTTCTTAGTCTATGAGTGAAATTAAAGATTTGACCAAAGTTAAACAATTATAATTAGCAAAAACACAAAAATTACAGAAACCCTATCTTACTGTCTATACTCTACTTACAATGAGATAAGGTCCACATTGGCACAACACTTAAACTATTGCGTGAACTAGAGCCGAGCTACTATAACTTGAACTGATGTTATGGGTAACGAATGTAAGAGGTAACTGCCCGTTGCAACGCACCCCGGGCCTATTTATGAGCTCAACTCTAGCTCCGCCTTCAAGCCCTTAAAAAGTGTATACCTAGCGACGTGCCCAAACCTTATTGGCGAATCTCCCAAGTACGCAGGGTGACGCAATCCCGAATTCCTGAGATCGGTTCCCAGGGATTTTGGTTCCCACGTACTTGGATGCTCGATAAGCCATAGGCACTCACAAGTCTGTCACTAGGTATACTTAGACCCCGACACGTTGTCGCCAACAGTCTCTCCCCGGCGAAGAGCGTCATCGAAGCCTTCCGTTCCGGCTGGGAGAACAACGAGTCGTGGCCTAGGGCTTGGTTTCGATGTCGGTGTGCAGGTCAGTGATGACCCGGTCGCCGACTCGGTGGTGCCGCGTCGCTCGCCGGACGTTGTCCCTCGCCTCTGGGGGCTATGGTGGAAAAACTCGTACAAATCCACCGCGCCCAGAGGCTGTCCGCGAGCGCCCTCGTGGCACGCCTGGTCCGCGGGTCAGTCAACTCGCAGGTACTGACCGGCGTTTGTACGGTCGAATAACCGAACCGTAGATGCGGAGCACGGGCGGCCGTTCCTCGTAGGCGGCCCGTTGCTCGGCGTCGTTGGCACCCTCGGCGCGCAGCATTGCGCCGAAGGCTTATGAAGTCGCTGTCGGTCGTCAGTATCGACAGCAGCTCAATGTGTATGGCCAGCGTGACCACACACGTGAAGAGAAGGCCGCAGCACATCTCCCGGCGCCCATCGCGGCGCCGTCCTCTGGTGACTACCATGGGGCCGATGTAGGCAGCCCCACAGCGAGTGGCAGGCCTGGCGTAGGCGGCTAAGCGGGCCGCCGGCAGGTCGCCCTTCATCGGGATGAAAAACACGCCCCTGCACGCCTTGTTTGTGACTGCACGCATAGTCGGGCGCAGCCGGAGCACCCAGCACCGTTGTCTCGCTAGATGCTCGCTCTCGAAACAGCCCTTCACGGGCTCTCCCCGTATGAGGAGCCTAGTGAAGGGGTGTCGTCCGTTGAGAATCAGGAGTGCGTCTGAAATCAGGGGAGCTCGTCCCCGTTCGAATCTTATTAGAATCTTATCCAGTTGAAATAAATCAGTCCTCTTTCCAACTAGATCTTTCTCTAGATTTCCCCATTGAAATCTAGGTGCTGGCCGGTATTCCTTTCTTATTATGACCTGAAGGGTATGTATATCTAAAGTTACCGTACATCGCTCTCGGAATCGCCACATGACTCCGGGTAACTCTGGACCGGCCAGCAACTGCCGAAGACGGGTGACCGACGCGGCTTCCGCTTCTCTGTAGCCGCATCGCCTTGTCACTCGCAGCTGGTGGTCCGCACCTACTACGTGCGGGCGGGCCTGGGCAAAAACGAGCCCGGCCGGCGGCACGACGTTGGATAGGTGCGGAAAGCGAAGCATGCGGGCGGGGACGGACTCGTAGCGTAGCCTCGGGCCACGGTCAGTCCGCGCCTCGATGTAGTGGACCTCCGCGGAGGCCCCGCAGACGCGAAGCAGGAGTATCTCGCTGTCCGGCTCGCGGCTGCCGTAGATGCTGAGAGCGCGCTTCCTCTTGCGCACTTCCACTGCGTTGGTGTCTCGGTCGACAAGGGGGGTCGTCGAGCCCTTGTCGAGCAACGCATGCGCGTCGCCAGAGCCCTCGGGCCCTACGACGCTCACCGTGCACTCGTTCATCAGCGCGGTCTCGGCGTCCTCTTCGTTTTCTCTCTTCTCTGGCGAGTCCTCCACAGCTCGCAAGCCATGGAGGAGACTGTGATGTGTCTGTGCGCACCCGTCGACAGTGCACATTTGGGCTGTACACTTATAACGGCGATGCTTGCTTTCTAAACATAGGAAACAGACATTATTTTCTCGCCCCCAGTCCCAGCGCAGGGACACAGGGAGCCGTCTCAGTTTGCCACAGCTCGGGGTCAGATGGTTTAACCCGCAGTAGAGGCAAACCAATGACGACGGCGGCTTCTCGGTGTTGGAGGGCCCCGCGGTCTTTATTTCTGGTGCATAGACCACGGCCCCCCGTTGCGGCGGTCGTCCGTGCGGCTCGTTCACCGCAAGAGCGGGAGCCGAGCCACGTCGCTGCTGCGCGGCCTCTTTTCCGACGGAGGCGGCGCGAGCGGCGGTTATAGAGTGCGCGAACCACGCAGGCTGTGGCGTGGAGCGGGCGGCGTTCGTAGTACGTGCGGGCTGCGTAAGTCGTGGTGCAGCGCGAGTGGCGCTCAGGGTGCTCGAGTGCGGCAGCGCGGCCTCGACTGAGGCGGCGTCGGCGGCACTCAGCACGCTTGCGGATGGTGGCTGCAGCGCGGCTTCTCCCCCTAGGGAGGCGGCGCTTGCAGCGTTCGTAGCACACGCAGGCTGTGGCGCGGCCTCGATGGAGACGGCGGCGCCAGCAGGGCTCTGTGTGCGGGCAGGCCACGCAGGCTGTGGCGTGGCGTCGAGGGCGCGCGCGGGCCGCGCAGGCAGTGGCGCGGCGCGGGCGGCGCTCGGGGCGCGCGAGTGCGGCAGCGCGGCCTCGACGGAGGCGGCGCCGGCGGCACTCAGCACGCAGACGGGTAGTGGCTGCAGCGCGGCCTCTCCCCCTTGGGAGGCGGCGCCCGCAGCGTTCAAAGCGCACGCAGGCTGTGGCGTGGCGTAGAGGGCGCGCGCGGGCCGCGCAGGCAGTGGCGCGGCGCGGGCGGCGCTCGGGGCGCGCGAGTGCGGCAGCGCGGCCTCGACTGAGGCGGCGCTGCAGTCGAGAGAGAGCGCGGCCTCTCCCCCTAGGGAGGCGGCGCTCGCAGCGTTCAAAGTGCACACAGGCTGTGGCGCGGACTCGGTGGAGACGGCGCCAGCAGGGCTCTGTGTGCGGGCAGGCCACGCAAGCTGTGGCGTGGCGTCGCGGGCGCGCGCTGGCCGCGCATGCAGTGGCGCGGCGCGGGCGGCGCTCGGGGCGCGCGAGTGCGGCAGCGCGGCTTCGACTGAAGCGGCGCCGGCGGCACTCAGCGCGCTGACCGATGGTGGCTGCAGCGCGGCCTCTCCCCCTTGGGAGGCGGCGCTTGCAGCGTTCATAGCGCACGCAGGCTGTGGCGTGGCGCAGAAGGCGCGCGCGGGCCGCGCAAGCATTGTCGCGGCGCGGGCGGCGCTCGGGGCGTGCGAGTGCGGCAGCGCGGCCTCATCTGAGGCGGCGCCAGCGGCACTCAGCACGCTGACGGATGGTGGCTGCAGCGCGGCCTCTCCCCCTAGGGAGGCGGCGCTAGCAGCGTTCGTAGCGCACGCAGGCTGTGGCGTGGCGCAGAGGGCGCGCGCGGGCCGCGCAGGCAGTGGCGCGGCGCGGGCGGCGCTCGGGGCGCGCGAGTGCGGCAGCGCGGCCTCGACTGAGGCGGCGCTGGCGGCACTCAGCGCGCTGATGGAAGGTGACTGCAGCGCGGCCTCTCTCCCTAGGGAGGCGGCGCTTGCAGCAATCAGTGCGCGCGCGGGCGGCGGCGCGGCCTCGGGCGAGGCGGCGTCAGCTGCGCGCAGCGTGCCTGTAGATACGGGAGTTGGCCACATCGCGGCCTCTTTATGGACAGAGGCGGCGACGGCAGCGCTCACCGCGGGTGCGGGAGTCGGAGCTTGCAGCAGCGCGGTCCCATCTCCAACAGAGACGGCGCTATCAGCGCTCGGTGCGGGCGTGGGAGTCGACCCGGGGGGTCCGATTCGCTCAAGCGCATCTGCGAATCGGTCGACGCCCCGGTCTCTTCCCTGCTCAGGTGTGGAGGATCTTTGACGCCTGGGCTCTCCCCGCGCCCCGGGCTGATCCCTCCACTGAGTTACCTCCTCCAGTGGTGTATCTTGACTCGCCTTGATCATCGCAACCTCGGCTGCGAGCCGCTTCTTGATTAGCCGTCTCTTCAATTCAGCTATCTGCTCCTCTGCTGCTAGCTCAGCTTGCCGGATGCGGGCAGCGGCCAACGAACGGCGAATCCCTCTGTCGCTATCTATGTTGGACCGGGCAGCAGTGCCGGCACCGGGCTCTGAGGTAGCTAGGAGTGTGTTGAAGCGGTAGTCGGGGCGCACCGCTGTCGTATAAGCGGGCGCGCCGTCGTAGTGCAACCTCGGTACACGTTCTACGGAGGTGTGCACTAACGCGGAGTATCGGTCAGTAGTTAACGAATCTGACGGATACAATGACGAGAAAAAATAGTCCAATTCGCGAGCGACCTCAGCCGCTACGTTGGCTCTAGTTACAGACATAGTTGTGCAATAAAAGTCCCGGTAAGTAGATCACAAAAACTACACTGACTCTACCGTTACACAAGGACTAAACACTGACTCTACGTTACAAAAAAATCAAAACATAAACAAAGAAGCCATTATTAGTGAATAGTATCAACCGGTAAACTAACTATCACTAAGTTTAGCACATTTCTCAAAATAAACCAAAAAAATCCATTCATTAGTTTTTGGGTCCCCAGCTACGAGCAAATCTACCTGCCTTGAATGCAAGCGACGGGGCATTCAAGTGGCGTACACAAAAAATCTTACCCTAGCGGGACTTAAGCAAGAACCGTTCGCTAACAACAGACGACCGTTTCAAACCAAATTATAATGAGAAAATTAGACTTATTTTAATTTCGATTTTAAAATAATCCTGGCTAAACTGCGATAAAACCTAGGTATCCGGCTCGAAGGACCAATGTTGTTGGTGATAGAGGGTTAGTCCTCGGTCTAGACTACCTAGATCCACTGCTAGACTTAGAGTCCTAACCTACCAACCTTGACACCAGGGTTGCCGCAGCTGGTCTACTTCCTAACTAGACCCCCTAGTCGAAGAATTTAGAAATTAACCCGCTTTGTTGTAGTCGGGTAGAAATTCCCTAGGTTTTTATTTATCGACTTTAGGATTGGCTTCTTAGTCTATGAGTGAAATTAAAGATTTGACCAAAGTTAAACAATTATAATTAGCAAAAACACAAAAATTACAGAAACCCTATCTTACTGTCTATACTCTACTTACAATGAGATAAGGTCCACATTGGCACAACACTTAAACTATTGCGTGAACTAGAGCCGAGCTACTATAACTTGAACTGATGTTATGGGTAACGAATGTAAGAGGTAACTGCCCGTTGCAACGCACCCCGGGCCTATTTATGAGCTCAACTCTAGCTCCGCCTTCAAGCCCTTAAAAAGTGTATACCTAGCGACGTGCCCAAACCTTATTGGCGAATCTCCCAAGTACGCAGGGTGACGCAATCCCGAATTCCTGAGATCGGTTCCCAGGGATTTTGGTTCCCACGTACTTGGATGCTCGATAAGCCATAGGCACTCACAAGTCTGTCACTAGGTATACTTAGACCCCGACACGTTGTCGCCAACAATGCGAAAGACCTCAACTTTCCCAGAAATTAGAGCTTTTTAACAGACTTGTTCTACTGTTTTTTCTAAGACCCCCTGACTATTGACTATTATAAGTATAGGTAAAAGAAGAAGGTATAGGTTAAATTATATTAGTGTCAAAATTAGCACGATTTACTGCATTGGTCATCGAAATAAACTATTTTATTTCTTTATTTTCTACTTTATAATTGCTCTAGGTACTTTATTAAATTAGTTGAAAAATCATTTGCAAGGTTTTGTCTTTGTCTTCATAAAAAGGGTTACAATAAACTAGCTGCGCTCCGCGGTTTCACCCGCGTAAGTCCCGATCCCGTGGGAATATCAAAATGTGAAAGTAGCCTCCATTCTTCTTCGATAAATGGACTATCTAACACAAAAATAATTTTTCAATTCGAACCAGTTCCTGAAATTAGCGCGTTCAAAGAAACAAACAAACTCGTCAGCTTTATAATATTAGTTTAGATAATATTTTTTCTGTCAAGTCTGTCTCTGCAATGTGCCTACTCTTTATATTACACGCTTATTGATTGAATCCGTTCCACCTACGACAAACATCAAAGAATAATCAATAAATCCACCGCAACCATCAGACGTTATAGATAATAATACTAAATGTGGCTTTATGCTGTTTTAGTGTCTAATTCAGAGACCTATAATTTTATTTAGAATCTAGTTCCCCCCGCGGTTTCGCCCGCGTCCGTGCCTCTGTATTATGTATTCTTTGACTTCGTGTTTGCTGGGATGCGTTCGCGCAATTCTTCTCAATTCTTTGATTACTCAGGTTCTTCTATTTGATTTCGATGGTTTGTATAGCACGACCTTTCTCGAAAATAGAACTATCTGATAGTGAAGATCAGATTTCAATTGTTTAGTTTTTAATTGTATAAGTAACAGAGAAACAAACAAACAAACAAACAGACATGAAAATTATTCATTTTGTTCTACTACTTAGAAAAATCTAAGTCCCTTCGACTCATTTTTTTTAAATTGCTTCGAAGAACATACCTTTTGTCCTCTCTTCTTTTATTATAAATAGGTATAGATTATAGTTTTGAATGAATATTTATTTATCAAAGTTAAGTCTCGAGTAAAGCCGTGAAATGTCATGGTGAGCATCATACACGATAATGTTTCTTTGTTTATATATCATCGCTGTATGAGGTCTGTTTACTTGTGAAAAACAATCGATTCATTTGAATACATCTAAATAACTATTAAACGGTAGGACACCTATTCAGAGTAAAATTGTTATTGTAAACGAAACGCTTATGTTGATAATAATTGTCCGTTGCTTGTTGAAGTTGTCAGTGATTGTACAGTGTTATTGTTGGTAGTTAAAGTTGTTTAGGTAAGCGTTCTAGGTTTTATTGCTCTCATATAAAAATGTTATGACACGATCACACCTTTAGCATAATAACGACTGCCTATAGAAGTTTTTCATAGTTATAAAAAGATAGAGGCCTTAGGGCCATCTAAAACGCTTAGGCGAGAATGAAGATTCGTTATAGGTATTTTGTGTAATTTAAAAATGGTGTTTACCATAAAGAATTAATTCTTAATTAGTAACATAAATTCTTAATTCTATATAAATTCGTTATTATTTCTCACCTATTTTAAAAAGTTTTTACTATTTATTATATTAATTTACTAACTAATAAGTAGTAAAAATTCTTAAAAATAAGTTGGTCGCATTAATAGGATAGATTTCTAACTGAAAATAGGGTAGGTATTATACCTACTTATGTCTTTATAATCTTGTTTTAAATTATGCAATTGAAATTTATATAGGATCATAAAGAGAGGTACACTATGAAAATTAATTCACTTGCCTAAAGAATTAAACCATACCTACTTCATGCATTGCTTAATCTATTCAAAATGGCTGCTCTACAAAGCACAACACAAAAATATTCCTCAGTTGGACCTACATATACATACAGGCCAACATGTACTTATACTTACTCTTACGTAGCTTTAAGTAGAAAATATTTATGAATGCGACTAGGTACCTATTAAATATTTATAAACTGTAATAAACCGTCTAACAAGTGAGCATAACGCACCAAGCAAAAAAGTACTAAAAATGTAAGACTTCAAATTTTGTAAAGACGTTAACAGCGATATTAAATAACGTCTCTATTCTCAATAAAAAGTGTCATAAAACGTGATGGTAGTTGATGGCTGAATAAAAGTGATATCTATTGAACACTGACCATAGAGGCGCGTATAGAATAGAGGTGTCCGGAAGAGAGTCGACTGCACCACGGGGGCAGGCCTGACAACGTGCCTAATTTATAAAAATATTCAATTTTATAACATTCCATAGCGATAACATCTTCCTGTCGATTTGATATTTTCGGCGGTAAGGTAATATTATATGTATGTACGCTGGGCACTGGACAGTGAATGGAGGTCGAAGCCACGCTGCGCGCGCGCCCGCAAACATCGTAACTTAACACTTAATCATTTATACGGACACTTTATAGTGTCGTTCTACCAACGGGTCCTCACAAATGATGCACCGAGTTATGTCGACCTCTGCTCGGTATACGTTTACATATTTGTATAAATAATAAGCTTAGACTTCTGAATGAGTTTACCCAACTCTGGCTGGATGCATAATTTGGTTAAGCCTTTGGTCCTAATAATCGGATATCGGTGGTAGGTAGAAGTTTTTTTGTAAACTTCTGATTCACAAGAATAGTCTGTAGCTAATAAAAAAACATCATTCACACAAAATAAGAGCCCGAAAAGCTCATTAAAACGAATCACTATCACTACATAGTATAAAATTAATAAAGTCGCTTTCACTGTCCCTATTTCCCTTTGTATGCTTAAATCTTTAAAACTACGCAACGGATTTTGATGCGGTTTTTTTTAATAGATAGAGTGATTCAAGAGGAAGGTTTATATGTATAATACATGCGTAATATAGCCGTGCGAAGCCGGAGCGGGTCGCTAGTATAAGTTCAAAATACAGTATTACGGTTATTTTGAATAGATAGAGTGATTCAAGAGGAAAGCTTATATGTATAATACATGCCAAATATAGCCGTGCGAAACCGGGACAAGTCGCTAGTAGAGTATAAAATCATCTTTGGTATAACTAATTTCTTATAAGTTATTAACTACGTATTTTTTAAAGCTAGTTTTTTAAACAAGTTTCCCAGTAGGTCCTCATTCGTCGCACACACATAAGTCAGTCTGTCCGCTGTGTTCGCACAATAAATAAAGCCACCTACAAGAAAGCTACTGCAAAATAAATTTCAAGCAGTAAATTGAGTTTATAATGACTATGTAAACAGAATTAAGTGAATAGACATGCGGATTTATTTACTGGGATATTTTAAATATAGCTGACTTCTCTTAAGGTGTGTTTGAATATAAAACTAACAACGCACGAGTCTAAGAAGGTTCCGACTGCAATTTTGTCTTTATGTTACGGCTAAAAACCGAAGTGCTGTTACACCGATTCAGGGCATGGGGGATAAGGGGCATGGTCATGGCAGTTATAAGTTTTATGCAACAAAAATATTTGCTCTAGTGTCATTATCCAGGGAGGAAACAGTCGACTACGTTTGTATGGAAAGAGCGTCGGTACCCTTTCCTCTTAAACTTAGGTGCATCCTACTTATTTTCGGCTAGAACTAGGTTTAGCCTTCATTATACCGCCTAGAACTAGGTACAGCCGGTCACATGTGGTTAAACTTAGGTGCATCCTACTCATTTTCGATTAGAACTAGGTTTAGCCTTCATCATACCGCGTAGAATTAGGTGCAGCCGCTCACACGTGGTGAAACTTAGGTGCATCCTACTTATTTTCGGTTAGAACTTGGTTTTTAGTTTCTAGGAAATCATTGACAAAAATGCTTTCATCAATGGAGACCTTTTTGTCTGTTTCGCCCAAATTATGATTGATAAACTATTCTATTGATCTTTGAGCGAATTGTAATGGAGACTGACCTCTTTTATTGTATCACGAGTTAAGAAGCAATGTTTAGTACACAATATTGCATTTATATCTACAAGAAATTAGGTAATAGTAACGATTGTTTATTTTTGATATTCTCTTGATAAAACTCCTGATAATACATTTTACAATTTACTGGCTTACCTAGAATTCAAATCTTGACTATCCACATTCTCTCTGATTGACCGTTTAGTTGTCAGATACCTACAGTTTACCAAAATTACTGGTAATTATATGGCCGGATGTGACTTAATCTTTGACTGAGTTATATTTTGTGGAGATTACACAATTATTACATGAATTAACTCTACTGACGATCGAATCGTAACTGGTAAGACAAGGTTGACGATGATGATGACAAATGTTGGTCTAAAAGTGATCAATTATCTGTGTTATGATGACCGAATGAAAAAGAAGAGAATTAAAAAAGCAATGCGACAGAATTACATATGTTATGCAGAATTATAGTTATTCCTTATTATAAACTTCTACCTACCTACCTACTTTATTTTAACTCTGATCGTAAAAATATAAATAAATTGGTCTTGAAACAGATATCGTTTAATATGTATTGTTTTCAAAATATAAATGTAAACCAAAGACGGTAACATCGTACGTAAGACTGCATCGCATATAAACTTGGAAAGATGACACCAAGTTATGAGTTGAAATACAAAAGGATCGTTAGTCAACGAAGTGCTACCTACGACATCGGGCAGCTCATAACGCAGTTCATTATTTATATTAACAGTTTAGCAGTGAGTGGCCAACCAGCTCGAACCCGACTTACGGTCGCGTGAATATGCGTGGGCATTATTTGTATCCTTGTTAAGCGCTGAGGATATTATAAAAATGATTCCTTTATCCGAGCTGTGACACTCGCTGGAAATTGGTCGTTTAATTTATGATAACCATAAAAAAGGATTCGAAACCGTGCAGGTTGGAATTTCATTCATAAGAAGGCAGAGGCGTTTGGGTCTTTATGGATGGATGTTTTCATTAATTTACCGCAGATCGATATAATGCCACCGAGGTGTCAGGTGTCGGGTGTTGCGTGACAGCGGACACCAGATCTCTAGATACCGAGCTCGTGCTGCGACTACTGTGCTAGATCGTACACGACTGACGCGCTACATGTCTGTCTTGTCTCTCTTTAAACTGCGCCGAGGCTAAGCTGCGTTTTATGAAAACAAAACATTTTGACGAATATTAATTCCCTGTCGATCGCAAAGCATCGATAACTTACTCTACTTCTATATGAAGAAGTGCAAGTCGTGATCCAGCCGTGTTATGGATATCTACATATTATTATTATAAATCGGCATACCATGGGAGTCGATTGCGTGACTTAATTTATTGCTGTAATCAATGTGAAATAATGTTTAGAAATCTGAGAACGGTCATTTGTCACGCGTTGTGTCTGTGACTGTAGTATGGTGCTACGCAACAGGACCTTCGAATGACCACCGTAAGGCATCGTCGAATGCGCGGGCGCATTATCTGATAAGCAATAATAATTCGGTATGCGCCCTAAATAATCTCCGAGGAACATTAGTCATCGCGGTGTACAACCAACACCGACAGTTCGCCTAATCCACTCAAAACATTCAAAGACATTTAATTTTGTCGGCCCGCGCCACGGTACGGGTGATCGATAGTGCGACTCCACAAAACGATAGATAAAAGCCGATAAGTCAGAAGAAATATGACGCGAACAAAATCGGGAGATGTACGTAATAAGATAAAAGTCAAACAATGATTCGACCGCGGATTCGCCGCGGCATAATTTATGTGACAACGCGTGATGGACGAGCGGCGACTTTCGGTAAACTATTTACATACGGCGCGGCGGCGGCGCGCTGTCGGATTGGGTTCTGCTTGTGACAGAGGGTGGGGCTTAGTATCCAAAACAAATGTTACTGTTATTTATTAGGTTACGCTCTACTATTATGCCTAAGACGGGATTCATCGTTACGGAATAAATGCGAACCAAGCGAACATCACTACCTGAAATAGTAGTTGACCGTTGTATTATAGTAAAGCTTTAAAAGTCCTGAGTGGTTGAACATGAGGAATGAGGAAGAAGGTAACGGTGTTTTTCGAATCCCAAGTCACAGAGTATCTGTCCTAATTGAATCAAGCAGCGGACTGGCACGCAGAGGCAGTGCGAGCGGGAAACCACGATCAGCAATTTGCTTAACACGTCTGTCTACCTACTTAAATTGCTTAATTTTGGTGAAACTGTACCGGAGATACCAACTTTTGAAAACTGTCATGGTTACTTGACTTCCCCGGACTACGATGACTTTGGAAAGTACCTTATTTTGAGATTGTATCTCACCAGTAATCTTAAGGAATTGCAAAAATACAGTCACCTAGTTACTTATATATATTATGTAGAAGTTACATTTTACTTTTGATTATGTTGGTTTCTTGAATAGATGAGAAAAAAGCAATTTTGCGTATGTCAGTAGCATGATAGCATCTGTCTTGTTTGGGGTTGTTGTCACAGAGTACAGAGCCGGGGCTGTCGGCGTGTCGAGACACAAATTGCTTTGGTGGATACAAAGGACGGGTCGTAGGTGAAAACGTTAGCCGAGCGACAATCCCCGCGGAGAAAGCGTCAAAGCAGCTTCGCGTTTTTATCTGCGCATCGCTCTTCGCCGCTTGCCGCGCTCGCTCGACCGTGTAATTGGATGAGAATGGCGCGATCCCAATAGCGCACCCTTATCTGTTCGCGGCAATCCACCCCCGCCCCGGCCCGCGCATACCCCCTTACCCCTACGACTCAGGCAATAAGTTTTTAGTGAGTAATTCAAGATAACCCCTTGATGTTGTTCATTTTCACACTTCCTTTCGCGAGAACAGCTCTTTATTGCGTAATATGTAACTGTCTCGTCGCCGGCGACGGGTGTCCCGGGGGCGCGTAGACAAACTTCGCCCCTTTTATGATGTTAATGCGATCGCCTCCGACCCTCGCTATCTGTGTAATGATAATTGCTTTTTCCGAAATTATTGTTTGATGTTGTCGCTTGATGTAGATATCTAATTTACGAAACTTCTGTAAATTGAACATCAGGGTTTAAATGTTAGCAGTCAATCGTTATATCTACTTAATGTGAAATTTAGTGATTCAATTCTAACAGCTGTTTACTTAATAATTATGGACATTTTTATAAGTAATATTTAGTTGATTGTAAAAAGTACTTACCTTTGTAAATATTGGTTAGTTATTTTTTTAAACCAAAGCAAAAACTTATCTAAAGTCGAATAAAAGAAAACTGTTTAAAAAGTCGATTTTTCGTTTTGTCGTATAGGTACTCGTATCTTGCATTTTCTCGTCCAGATGTTTTTGTTTAGTCAGAGGCCAGTGGCGAGGTAGAGAGCGGGAGGTTGCGAATTGTCGTCGTATTAGCCGGTATCAGATCGGATCCAACTAGTCCGTGATATCAGCCACCCGCTCCCTGGATACCTACACCCCACTCAACTGTTTCTGCTGAATCAACAGATTCCATTCTCTAAATAAAATGTTTCTGTTTTGATTCTACAGGGAATAGGTAGTTTGAATTTATATTCGAATATCTTCATTACACCTACGTGTCCCTGTGAACTTTGTCCGAGTTCACAGGGACACGTAGGAATAAGTTTTCCATCACCCAAAATATAAATACCACTTTAAAATATAGTTGAAGATCGAAACTGATTTGGTCTTTAAATTAACTTTAGCATCTTATTATTAAATAAAAAAAAGTTAGCTTACTCGGTTTCCTTGAACATTAATATAATATTAAGCTGGCAATTTATCGATCGAAATTAAATCTCACTTGTAATAAAAAGCAATTTAGTTTCTTAGAACAATTTCATCAAATGGAAACCTGATCGTGGTTGATCTTTGAGAATCAATACGAGGCACGGGAGTCGCGGCTCACGTCGTCAGCCCTCATTTAGGGTTCTGCCGAAAACTTTTTTTATTGTGTTCATTATTTCGAGTGAAATTGCGAGAGCATTAAGTTAAGTATAAGGTGGGACTCGGCGGACCTATTACCGACCGCCTTGTAATCATAACTCGACTGAGCCGGTCCACACTCAACCTACCAAACACCTATATTAATTTGTTAGCGAATTCTTCTGGGTTCCAGTACGCTAAAATAAAAGTCGTCAATACGGATATCGAGATAAATTTAACGCTGCGCTGTGTCGAAATTTGATATGATAACTTTACGTTCTATTGTCGAACCGTAACTCGATGTTCAAAGGTACCTACAGACAGCTCGGCCCGTGGCTACACTTCATAAACGTTGCATCGGCCCGCATGCCCTATAATTTCGTCCCTAATTTACCCATTTTAAAGTTGTGATCCAAATTAGGATTTGCATAAAATTGCTAATGACAGTTAACGCAATATTCGACGTGTTAAAATTGGCGTCTACCTATTCCAATTTTATTATGGGCTTTATTATCGCCGACATCGTTCTAAATTGAGTTTGAGTGGGTAATTTGGCCAAAACATTCGTTTACGGTTTAAGAAGCCAAAAAGTTAATAGGAACTTATTTTAATTCTAAGATTTTGTAGCATATTTAGCAGTACAGAAAAATAAAATCAAAATAAAACTTGAAGTTAGAAAAATAAGAGAAACCATTATTGCTCATCAAAAAAATTACGCATTCGTCAAAATGTAGAATGGTCACAAATTGCTCACTTAAGTCAATTAACGTTCATATTTTCTAACTTTATGGGTGGCAGTAATTACTCTAACACTTTATTATAGCTAAAATAATGTTTTTAAGTGAGTGAGAGACGTCTCGGCCCGTGGCGTGTCCTGCGCGGCCTGTAATCTTGCGCCGGCCCACAATCACGCATTTCTCACCCGACGCGTTGAAAAAATAATACCTTTCTCGGATTTGTCTATAATTTGCCGAATGCCGCCGACCACCACACGTACTCTCATCAATGGATCACACCACACACAAAACAACAACACTGTATCGTTTTCTATTCTTTTGTTATTTAGACAGTAGCTTTTTATAAAATAGCTACCCTATCATTTTCGTTGGAGGTAAGGCATACCTGATATTAGATTCAATTTAGAGAAATTTGTAATTTAGATACACATAGAATTAGGTAGAGACTAGTGGAAATTTTGATTTTTGGCAAAATATAAGCATTGTTTTAAGAAAGTAGATCTTACTAACTAAATACCCAACGAGGTATATATATTATTGTGCTTGATAAACTAAAACAGCAAAAATAAAGTTTGTGAAGTATTAAGATATAGATAGATTTTTATTTTTTAATATAGCTTTTAAGGTGAAATCTCATAGATAGATAGATAGATAGATAAACTCTTTATTGTACCACATTAAACCTTACATTCTAACATAAACTCCTGCTATAAAAACAATAATAAACAAACAATATGGCACAATGGGCGGCCTTATCGCTAAAAGCGATCTCTTCCAGGCAACCTTTGGATGGATAAGAATTAAAGAAGGGGATGGGTGGGTTGTATATAACGTGATAGGAATACAAGGAGAAATATAAAATAAATTATTAAAATACATAGAAAATAAAATATTCTAAATAATAATAATAAAATACAAAACATACAATAAAAATACGCACCTACACATACCATACATAAAAATAAATAAATATATATACACATAAATATACATTTCAATATACGTACAAATAAATAATAGGACAGCTATATGTTCGATTTATACAAGCTTCAGCGAGAGCAAGGTAATGCTTGTACACATTGGCTTTAAAAACAGCCAAAGATTTGGATTGCCGAACAAAAGCAGGCAGAGCATTCCACAGTTGTACACCGCGAGCGGTAAAGGAGTTGTGGTAGAAAGAAGAGGAGCGGTCAGGAACAGCTAGAAGAAGAACTTTAGAGGAACGGACAGATTTAGAGGGAGAATGACGAAAATGAAAGCGAGATTTTAGATAACCAGGGGAAGTTGGTAGGAACAGAATTCTATAAAGAAGAGAAAGAACATGAGAATCTCATTAGATCTTTGGCAAAGTCTTACAGGCCATTTTGCGTAAAAAAATGATTGATTTCTATTAGCAATTCTATGTTGATTGGTATAACGCTTTTTTTTGCAAAATGGTTCAATAAAATTCATCATGACTTTTAAGAAAATCGAATGGTGCCATAGAATCCTTTAATACAAAGTACACTGGAAATCAGAATTATGCTCAAAACTGATCACCGACCTTCAGCGTACTTATTTATTTTTCTTTGAGCACTTTTATTTAGTAATTCACTCATATTTAAAGAAACTCATGTATACCTACTAAATGGCAATATGGTTGATGTGCCTTTTCAAAAAGTGGTAAACCAATGTTATGGTAAAAATTTAGTTTGACCATATCAAAGTCCCGATTCTATGGAAAATTAACCGCGAAACTAGCATTGTTATAATATTTTGAATGTTTCTGACATATGAGTGACAGTTACTTTCAATATAGAATTCTGTAACCGACAACTGTCAAAATGTGAAAAAAAACATGAGATTTCCTAAAATGTAATTCATTGTTGCCATTGTGCTTAAGAAGCGTATTCAGTTAAAAAAAACTTTTTTGTACCTAAATAATGTGAAATAATATTACCGGCTGTTTATGCAATTGATTACGCTTATACTGATACATTTATTTAAATTTTTCTTCAAAATATGCATTAGGTCTACTGAATCTGCGGGATAAGTTTTTAAAGAGCCATATTTGTTTTATACGTATTCACTCACCTATTTGTTCATTTTATTTATATTACTAGCGACCTGCCCCGGCTTCGCACGGCTGTATTGTGCATGTATTATGACTATAAACCTTCCTCTTGAATCACTCTATCTATTAAAAAAACCACTTCAAAATCCGTTGCGTAGTTTTAAAGATTTAAGCATACATAGGGATATAGGGACAGAGAAAGCGACTTTGTTTTATACTATGTAGTGATTATCTTAGGAACAACCACAGCTAATACTACAAACTAGAAATGAAAAACATAAATCAGATAGCCAATAACGGGTATCCACAGTTAGAACTAAATTAAGGTAAAAAAAAAACAGTTATTACATGATGTCAGAACCAGAATTAAGATCTATATACCTATTAGGTACAGAGACTCACATGTGTTTAAATGTAAAACCTAACAAGCAATGTATTGTATATGTATTACTGTACTTTATTGAAACACAAAAAGTCCCATTTCAAAAAACACATGACACTCTGACATGCACTCGGCATTGCATAGAAACTGTAATCTGGCTGAAACAAATCACAATCCATCGCAAGAAACAATCATCTAAGTTGGAAACATTTTGGCCACACAGCTCGCAGTGTCAAGATACATGAACGATTGCTTTTTAACCACCTACCGGTCGAGTTTGTGCGCAACCCATCCGGACAACGTCCATTCAATAAGACAACTTCGTGTTACGCTGCCAGAAAATACGATGTTTATCTCGTTTTATTGGAAAACGTTGATTTTTTTAGTGATTCATCATATTTCTTTTTGTAAAAAGACCATTGACAGACAGTGGCAGGTGGGGCGATGGTTTGATCGGCTCTCGATAAATTGGATTGACAGTCGTTGCGTCGGAATATCGTTGCGCAAGAGCTGCTGTTCCTTTGTCAGATTTGTTCAACTGTATGATGCGTTTAAAAAAGAAAAACTTATCATTATCTGAAAACGCAAGTTATCCGAAAGCACCCGAGGGATTAAGAGTCAATTGCCTTAAGTTTGTGCGGTCAAGTATATTTTTGACATATCACCATGGAGGAAAAAAAAAATTCCCCGCCCAGATGGAGTAATAATCATGCCTATTATGTATCGAAACCTATGCGGCCGCTCAGAGGGGTGGGAGGGTAGGTGGAAGCGGGAGACAGGGTTTGTCTTTTATCTCTATCACATATTTTCATATACGTTACGTTAGAAAAAGATAGAGACATTCATGCTATGACATAACCAATTAAAAACAAAATATCAATAAAGTACGACATTTATTTGTCTTTATTGGCATGTAAAAAACAAGGAACTTCATGGTTGCTGAATTTGAAAATAGTGATGTGATGTGGTATGAAGCGTAACGTATATTTATCGATTATTCACTTGTATTTTATTGTTCAGGGGTATTTATTTTAGTTCAAGATCAAACATCCAGGTGGTGAGGATGAAATCTATCACCTATCGAAATTAAATATACTTACCTAAATTGCATGGATCATGTCAAATTTTAAGTGGAGATCATGCCTTAGCAAATGTAGCGTAGAAAGTCCTCCAAATACTTGGAGTGACGACTTTCGCAAAGTGACTAGTAGCTGTTGGAGGTGCAGAGCGGGGGACCAAGTTCAGTGGCGTGCTATTGGAGAAGCCTACTTGTACTTGTATACGGGCTGTTTTCCGCAATCAGACCTTTCTAGTTAGGTCCCTTTTGCGTGAGGTTCCACTTGTCAGGGGGAGAACCAGCCCAGCTCTTCCATAAATTTTGCCACTAGATGTGGCTTCTCAAACATTTTTGGAAGGCTTTTAACGTCACCTATAGTCCTGAGTCTAATATCTGTCAATACCATGCAGTCCAGCAGCACATACGCGGTCGTTTCCTCAGCCTCTATGCACGCTCTGCATAGTGGGCTGTCCGTTATATCCAGGTTATGGAAGTGCTTGTTGAAAGCGCCGGGACCGGTCAAGGCGATTGTAACCAAGCGCATTTGAGGGCTGTTTAAGTTTAGAAGGCGTTTCGTGAGTCTGTTGTTTATGTCGGGGAGTGCTAGTTTGGCCTGCCTACAGCTTTCCGTCGTGGTCCAGAGGTCACGGTGTCGCATTTTAGCGTGGTTGCGGATCATCCAGGCTTTGAGTTGGTTTGAGGGGATTGGGACGGAGAGTTGAGGCCCGTAACTGACCGCTTCCACTCCTCTTTTTGCCAGCTCGTCCGCAGCGTCGTTTCCCCATGAGCCGCTGTGTCTCTTTACCCATTGTAAGGTCAGTCTATTGTGTTCTCCTAGTCTGTTGAGTGTCTCGTAACATTCGTAAATCAGAGCTGAACTTATAGTTTTACTGTTCAGTGCATGTAGCACCGCCGCGCTATCGGACAGGATTCTGATGTCATGGCCCGAGACATCGCGATCCAGCGCAGCCAAGATTGGAAGATTGAGTTGTGGGGGCCTAGAGTTACGCTTAGATTTATGTTTAGGTCCTCCGAGAAGACCCCGGATCCAGTGCCCGTGTCCGTTTTTGAGCCGTCGGTGTGTATATCCACATTTCACTGGGTTGCGGATAGTCACGTTGTCCTTCAGTCATTTGTATGGTGTAATGTCTTTTGAATTCGTGTCTTTTGGGTATTGGAGAAGGCTATATCCAGCAATGGACGACTAAATGTCGATAGTGTTGATGATGAAATATCCTGCAGTCCACGTGAACGAAGTCGCGGGCACAGCTAGTAGAGAACTAATTATACAAATAAAAATACATCACCAATTTTAAAACAATATTTTTAATTTATATTTTAACTATTTACATTACGTTTAGAATAGCTTTTGACCAGCTGTTTTTTCTCGTAAATCATCATTAATATTGACATAATATTTAGTTGAGTTCGTAATCTGAGGGAAGCACTTTTTGTTCATGAACCTGTAAGTAGGAAAATATATTATTTAGATATAGAGCTAATGCTGAAATTAATAAAACACCAATACTTCCTTCAGTATGGTCTGTCTGACTCTGAAGCACAAAAATCTTACAGTTCTTAGAATCTTTTAGAAAACTGCGATAAATAAATGAAATAAAATAATAATAAGCTGACGATTCGATTCTATATTATTTTTTATCGACTACTTCACATCACTAAAAATCAACAACCATATTTTTTACAAAAAATTTGACCACGAAAATTGTTTAAACCAAGCGGTTTATTACTTACCAGAAAAATGTGATACCAGAAAGCTTTGTACTTTTGCTTGCGGCATGGTTTCTGCATAATTTCACTGCCCATTTTGTTAATGTAATATTTTATTTGTAATATTTTATGACAGAGGTGATGTCCATGTCACACGCCATGAACGACTATTTGAAGGAAAAGTGTGAATGTGTGTGTGAGCTACAAAATTGTATCTCAGCCGGCACCCATAGTATGTTTTGATTACTACTCCATCAGGGCGCGGAAAACTTTTTCTTGCTTCATGCATATCACTGTTTTAAACATTCATGTTCAGTTGGATCTCATAACATAAATGTTAAAAATTGATATCACTTAAATATACACAACACTTATAGTCATTGTGGTGGTCCCAAGGCTCCTCAGAACATCCTATTGTGTATTATGACGCCTCACTAGTGACGGATTACTAAGTTCTTAAACCGCATCATAGCACTGGCTTTTGTACCATAACTTTTGGTTTAACCGACGTTATTGTATCAAATTTTGGAGTGTTATTGATACTAATCGACATCAAACCGATTTCAAATTGTCAGTCGGGTATTATTACGAAAAAAAAAAGTATATAAGTAGTTTATCCGTTATCTGGCACCCATAACACAAGCATTAAGTTGCTTAGCTTGGGGCTGGATGGCGATGTGTGATATGTCCTGAAATATATTTTTTATCACAGTTGCTCATAAAGTGGATCTTATTAAACCGCTTTTAGGCTCATAATGCAACGTAATACCCGCGTGCGATAAAAAAAAATCCAACTAGTGTTGGAAAATAATACGTCATCCCGATATGTCAAATACGTATCTTACTGCTAATGACATATAGTAGATGAAACATTCTTAAGGACATCGTTCAAATCGTACCCAAAAATTAACGTGCCGGCCACAAAATAGTACATTGCGATACAAGTGTGGAAAGTTGATCATTCCATAGAGGCGGTTTATGACGCGCGAGCGGAACGCGAGCGTGGCAAAAGCCGAGATGGAATGATCAATTCACACGTGTATCGTACGACGTTTTTTTATCACAGTTGCGAATAAAAAAAAATACTTGTTAAAATTTTAATAATAAAAAGTTTTTAAGAATTTTAGGTTATGTTTACCTTTTTTTTGTTAATTACACTCCCGAAAGGCTAGGCAAAAGACTTTTAACCTATACAGATACAAATAATTTTTATTACTGGCCGGCATTTTTTTTTGTGGGTATTTTTTGTTAGAAAGATGAATGATCTCCTTTATCTGGGTTATACTGTTTTCATGTATAGAAAAAGGTACCATCCAAAGAGTTTTTAAGCCTTGCTGGCTTAAAACTCTTTGTTGGTACCTTTTTTCTTCTTTTCAAAAGGTTGTCTCTAAAGTCTGCGAACGATAATATTACGTAATGACGTCTTTGAAAATAATTAAAAATTGAGTTTTGTTTTTATTTTGTTTTTTCTTTAGGTACATAAATATATTTTTTTTATATATTCTGTTTTTAATGAAACCCGGAACTAATATATTCTGTTTTTAACCGCCGACGCAAAAACAAATGAAAAAAACCCTAAAAAAATATTGTATGTCAGACGCTGTATAGGTTAAAAGTCTTTTGCCTAGCCTTTCGGGAGTGTAATTAACAAAAAATAGTAAACATAACCTAAAATTCTTTAAAACTTTTTATTATTAAAATTTTAACAAGTCTTTTTTTTTATTCACAACTGTGATAAAAAACGTCGTACGATACACGTGTGAATTGATCATTCCATCTCGGCTTTTGCCACGCTCGCGTTCCGCTCGCGCGTCATAAACCGCCTCTATGGGATGATCAACTTTCCACACTTGTATCGCAATGTACTATATTCATTTATATATATTTTATTACGGGACACGTGGTGGTCTACTAAGGGACTCAGTATTTATTTTTTCTTTTGAGAAATTACTACTGAACTTCTACTAAATTTATCTATACTACCAATATTTTCCAATAGATAGAAACCTATAGCGTTGGACAGAATATTGCTCGATTTTAATTTTTAAATGATGAACAAACTTCGCTCGGATCTATTGCAAATAATTAAACGAAGTCACGTATCATTGAAACACAGATTAAGGGTCCTCCAATGACCCTTGCGATTAGTAGTTGAAGTCGGAAGTGGTCTGCGCCGCGACGCAAAGCCGCCAGTAATTGCGGCTTCGTCGCTATCCCCGGCAATCCCTATTTATCCCCAAGGATGTTTGTTAGTGAACAATGTTACACAACAAAACAATTTTAGTACCTACTTACTACAAAACCAGTTCTTATTAAGTGCTACGGTAAATACAATAGATATTATTTTCTAAAATAAACATTGTTGAAAGGTATTCAGATAATATCACATTTAGATTGTACGTAAAAGTTCGTCAAAAGAATTTGAAATATTCAAAGCTAAATTCTTAATTGTTTGATAAATTAAAGACAAAACTAACTGAATACCAGTGTGAGAGGTTTCTTTCAGCGCGGATGCCGCTCTGGTAAATGCGCGTACGCAAGTCACTCAGGTATCTCGATGGTCGCACACAAATTACAAACAAAAAGCTAGGAGCATTCTAATCTGACATTGAATCAAGTCTGATCAGCGGCTGGTCATGATTTACGAACTAGGCACGGGTCGGTGATAGAATATACATACCTATAGGTGATCGGTTCTTGAACAATTGATTCTCGTTTGTTGAACTTTGGGTCTTTGAATTGATTCGGTGTTTTTATTTAGAACTACGTAAGGCCCATTTGTATGTCACAATCGACGTTAGCATTTATAGTAACAAAGCTTAGACAAAGAAAATTTGTTGAAATTGTGATTCTTCTATCCTCGATCTGATGATAAAAGTGTAAATCTCTAGAAATATATCGATCAGAACTCGTTGCATGTAAGAGTGAGAAGTGTGTTAGTGCGCGGTATGCGAAGGTGGAGGGCCACGTCACCTGTCCGATTACCATCAACTCCTTTACGCGGGTCATCCTCTGACAGCGCGCGGCCGCGGCATACCTGCCTCAAATCTGTTTTGTTATGCTTACAAACTAGCTGACGTCGACATTACCACCGGATTAGATGACTAATAACATAAAGCTTCACCTTCGATTCTATACCCGTTGCGTGCTACAAAAACCAATCAAATAGATAGTCACCACTCCAAGTTATCAAACTTCCATTACCGTTCAATGTATACCGATTGAACATCGACTAATTGATTACAAAAACAATGTTGTTAGAGCGAAGCGAGCTTCCCGTCTTCTTGCATAAATTAATCCAAATTAAAAGCAGCGATGGCCACGGGTACCAAACGTCGAGCTATAACCGGACGGCCCTAGAGACTCCATTACAGGCAATAAAATGCCTATTATTATCGAGGGCCGAAAAGCTGATGCACGCGATGCAATTACTTGATTGGCGGTGTTCTGGCCAGCTCCGGCTGAGCCGAGATTGATGGTGTACGTAATTAGAAAACACTTCAGCGTGTGTCTTCATCGGCGCAATCTTAATTGCGGGCAGCACTTACCTCGCTGAGTCAAACAACACGTGCCACAGACACCGTCCGATCTACCGCTATTCATTATTTGATTGATGCATTCTGAATAAATAAACAGTCCTGTTACATTCTACGTACAAACAAACAAACGCAATCTAAATGTACCTATATGTATAACCACACGTTTGAAATGAAATGCAAATGAATAATTCGATTTTAAGCGATTTTTAGAGACAGCGTGAATTATTACATCGTAGTTTTGATTATGTTGTTAATGACCATCATCAGTATAGTCTACACTTAGTCTAGGTGTATATATACAGTGCCATTTTCTATCCAACTGTTAACAAATTCCGAGTAGGTAATTAAGTATAGTCTTTGGTTCTTTTTTATTATTGAAGATGTTTACCGAACCTCAAGTATTTTCTTAGCTGCTTTGCAAATGATACAAACCATCAGGCGGAGAGTGCGGTCTGATAGCAGCCGACACCTCGCAGATTTATGGCCGCTTCTCTGATATGCCGGATATTTCCGGACGATATTGATATTTTCAGTTCGATTTAAAGCTATTAACTTCCAATGCGTTGAAGTATTCGCAAAAGTGAGTCTGAATCATTTGCACCATCACGGTGTTGTTATGATACCTACTCCATCACATATTCAAATTGAATCTAAATTAGTTCCAGTAACCGCTATCCCATGTGTCAGTCTTATTTTAAACGAAATAGTGTTTTCCATTTACCGCGGATTTATTTAAATGTACTTAGTTAGGGAATGGAAGCCACTTTGCAGTCGCGGAGATTTTCTTAGCTAGTTGCATAAGTTGGGACTGAAGACGTTGATCCGGTCGCGCCGCGACAGTCCGGCGGGCTCCGCGCCGCAGCCGGCCCGCAAGTAATCAACCTATTAATAAGGGGATCAGCAGTAATGCTACCAATTAAAACGACGACTTTCATCTTGAGACACACACAGTTTTTGGGCTCGTTCCAGCCAGATTAGTGCTGCTTTGCCTTGTATGGAATATTCTAATGTGTAACGCCGCCCGCGCCCGTCCGCCCGCCCAGTACCCTAGACTGGCAGTTTTCGTTTTTCTTATTAATAATGCGCAGTTTATGGAAATACAGAATATTAATAATAACAATAAAGATTCCTGATTTCAATAACATTCATCGGTCGTAATTTTAGCCAGGGGCGAACTTTAAGTACATGGACCGTGACCGCGTTGACAGAACGGGAGGAGGGCGATCGGCCGCGGCGGCATCTTTGTGCGCGGGCGCCGCGCCTTGTAGCGAGGAGCTCGAGTGCCAGTTTACGAGCACCGCTGCGTTTTACTGCCTCTCTACAGCTTCAATCAATAAGCGCAAATGGTCGTTAACCAACCTGCGCCTCTAGTAGATCTGCAGCGGAATTATCCACGACTAATTGAGTTTCCTTTGATATTCATGTTAGAGAATGATTTATTGACCTAAAAGTAATTCAGGTCACAAAGTTCATTACCTATTCATGAATGTAAATTATATTCGCCAATCTGGTACACATAACACAAGACGAATGCATTAATAGATCAGTGAAAGATGAGTGTGCGTGTTGACTGTTGATGCATATTTGCAAGATATCGATTCCTGATGGAGACATATAAACGAATTTTATAAATAAACTAGTAAACTAATTCACATACCTCAAATGAGGTTAAATAGCCAAGTACCTACTTTATAATAATTTTGACATCTTTTCACTCTATTTAATGTAAATAAATGATTGATTTGATTTGATTACATTAATTGGTTTTCTTAGCTCTCAACTAGCTTAACCCAAGCTCTAAAACTCAGTCTTAAGTCTTGTACAATTTCTAGCATATGTCTTCAATAAAGTATTTCTATAGAGAGAACGTAGTCGCCCGAGGTGTTGTCATGTTAGCATTCTAGTATGTAATGAACGTGCGTCGTGAGCATTTAAAACAATTAAGGTATCGGCGGTACACCATACAAGAGTTGTGCGATTCTCACAAGCAATATATTTAGTGCGAGTAATGTGTGGTCTTACTTCTAGCGGGTAATGATTCCATCATTTAATACTTCGATGGAGATGGATTTGCGTGAAACCTGAATATCAAATTAGTCGTGACATGAATAGCAAAACCATTACTTCTTAAGAGGGGTTACATAGAAAAAAAAATCTCCCCTTAATATTGTCCGATTTTTTTGTGTAATTAGTTCTAAACTAAGCTTGTGTTATTTTTTTTATTTTTTTTAATCACATAAAACTTACACTTAAGTCAAAGTTATACTTTCTTTGAAAGAATTAAACATGTAAGCCTAGCATATAAACTTCAAGCGATTGCCATCAATAACATGACATTTTGTTGAAACAGTGATGAAAACAGGTAGATTCCAGAATGACTTTCATCATTAAAAATTGGTATGTGAACCTCTTAAGCGTTTATATTAGCGTTTGATACTCAATCGAAATGTAAATATTATAATTTATACCAAAGGTTTTGTGGAGTTTTCGAGATTTTATTTCGGGACAATTCGGGTTTATTTTTGTTGAAAATCTTGAACTGTAGGTAAACAAAATAAGAAAGAGACGTTTATGTTGAAAAACAAAGGGTAAAAACTAAACACTTTTACTAAGACTGTCTTTCTGTATGTCTGTCAGCAGGCTGTACCTATCTCATGAACCGTGATAGCTAGACAGTTGAAAGGTGATCTGCAGATCTTCATAGAACCTTGGGCGTAAGATGAACATAAATGAAAAGTGACAATTTGCAATCCACATTTAATAGTAATTTCATAAATATCAGCTCCATTACCCTAGCACTCCGACATTATAAGATATTTGCAGTCATACTTGAGTAACTAATTGTCAATTTCATTACTTAATTCGCTGTATTTTTATGTTTGCTATCACTCCTAGTTACCTTTAATGAAACTAAGATTTTGCCGCATCTGTCTGTCAGTGCCTGCCTTTGAATAGAAACGTTGCAAAAGGCCGTCGATTTAAAAAAAACTCGAAAAATACACAAAACATACCGAAGATTTACAAAGCAAAAAAGCAATGAGAATAACAAACATCTGTCAATCAATCTCAGAAAAAAATTGCCACAGATTCAATATCTATCTATAATCGATTAATTAAATCGATATAATTTTTATTTCGGTCGATTAACTTAATAATTGATTGTAGCTTTAGTATTAAACACAATTATCTTTAGTAGTTTACAAAATGATAGATTTCATTATTTAAAAACCACTGACCTCCAAAGTACTAGATAAAAACGAACAAAACGTAAAAGGGAATGTATCGGTAAAAAAATATTATTCGATTCTAAATCGTTCGATTATTATTGACCAAGCAATTATAGTCACTCCTGTTTTGAAGAAATTGCCATAACAAAAAAAATGAAAATGGTAGCTTTTTGAGGTAAGTGAACCTGTGATAAATAATATTTTTATAGTAAAAAATGATTCCCGACTGGTAGGAGAAATCTAATATGCAGGCGAAAGACTAAAATATAGCACTATTATTTGAATATATCAAACATCTTGTCTATCCTAGCCCAAGGTTGCATATCTCCTTTTCACAGATGATGTATTTATGTTGTCGCTATACCAACTAATACTAAAAACAGAATATAATAGTACGGAACCCTTCATGTGCAGGTCCGACTCGCACTTGGCCGGTTTTTTTACACCTCACATAGTCGCTGTAAGGGTTACGTATCATAATAACTAAGTTCAATATAACTATGTTCGAAATAACTACGGTCGATTCACATAAGTTCATAATACCTAACGGTCGATTGGGCTACACATTATAATAACTAAGTTCAATATAACTATGTTCGAAATAACTAACGGTCATAATACCTACAGTTTAAAATACCTAATGGTCGAAATACCTAATGGACGAAACACCTACGGTTAATTTAACTACAATTAATTCAACTACGGTTTTTCACCTGCGGTTTAAAAAAATCAATTTTATAAAATCCCTAACCAAGTAAAATGGGTAGAATTCGCTTCTAGCACTCGCCGGCCGCTACCGCGGCACCGCTCGCTTCGCTCGCTCGGCTCGTGCGTTGTGGTCGCAGTTCTAACATAAACCTAACCTATCCATGTCGGTTCTGGGTACGGAGTTTTCCGGGTGGGTCTTTATATGCTGCCTTTATCACGCAACTAGAGACGAATTTTACCTATTTGACTTGATTAGGGAAGCATATAAAGACCCATCCGGAACACCCCCTACCCCGAACCGACATGGATAGGTTAGGTTTATGTTAGAACTGCGACCACAACGCACGAGCCGAGCGAGCGAAGCGAGCGGTGCCGCGGCAGCGGCCGGCGAGTGCTAGAAGCGAATTCTACCCATTTTACTTGGTTAGGGATTTTATAGAATTGATTTTTTTAAACCGCAGGTGAAAAACCGTAGTTGAATTAATTGTAGTTAAATTAACCGTAGGTGTATTTTATAAAATTGATTTTTTTTAACCGCAGGTGAAAACCCGTAGTTGAATTAATTGTGGTTAAATTAACCGTAGGTGTTTCGTCCATTAGGTATTTCGAAAATATGCCAAACAACCATTAGGTATTTTAAACAGTAGGTATTATGACCGTAGTTATTTCGAACATAGTTATAATGAACGTAGGTAAATTAACCGTAGGTATTTCGTCCATTAGGTATTTCGTTCATTAGTTATTTCAAAAATATGTGAAACAACCATTAGGTATTTTGAACAGTAGGCATTATGACCGTAGTTATTTCGAACATAGTTATATTGAACTTAGTTATTTTGATATGTAACCGCTGTAAGTAGGGCCGCAGTGGACAAGGCGGTATAAAGCGCACAGCTTACGTGGTGTAATGCGCCTACCGATCTCCGGAGGCTTTAGCAAAAACTTTGCATCATCAACACCATCCAGGACTTGAAGATAATTAGTCCCTTCTGGCATTGGGGTCGGTTTATGCGACAATGAATAATGACAATTATTCATTTGTCAAAACAGCTTAGGTAGGTACATTTGATGCCTACCTCGGACACCAGCGTCCTACAATGTATCTAATTCTAACCTAGTCCTAATTTACAGTATACTATACTATAAGTTTGCCATGTACCTTTCTTTATTTTTTATTGTAGGATGAAATAAACTTTATTTTATTTATTTATTTATGCCTAAAATAATTATGGTATAGGTAGGTTTTGTTATTTAAAACCACTAGGTACCCGCGGGTAATAAAGTCTACTAAAAGGTTTTTTAAAAAACCTTGGTATTCCCCCTATCCCCAAGTGCTATCCCCCAAATGGGGGATAGTGGAGAATTTGCATTATTCTTCAAATTGATTATCTAGTCAATTTGGGGGTAAGGGAGAATTGAAAATTGCATTTTTGACAAAATACCAAAAAATAAACAATAGAATTGTTTTTCAGATTGGCAATAAAGCAAATATGTATGTAATGAACTGTTTATATTAATTTAAGTTTTTATAATTAAGGCGGCAGGTGGGCCTTTTACCCGTTACACTTTAAGAATTTCAATATTTTGTATCAAAACTACATGTATTTTGCCATGGTTTACCTACGTAGGTCCGAATTTCATCGCAATCGGTTCAGCCATTGGTGGTGAATAAATAGTGTAGGTACACAGAAAAAAGTTTTCTTGAAGCAAGAAATCAATTTTTAAGAAAGTTTTTTGTTTTATGTATCTACTAGCTTTTACCCGCGACTTCGTCCGCGTAGAAGTCGAAAATGGACCAAGGAATCGCGTTGTCCCATACAAACTTTGCCCCCCCCCCCCTTTCACCCCCTTAGGAGTAGAATTTCGGAAAATCCTTTCTTATCGGATGCCTACGTCATACAAAGAACACACCCTTTAAGTTTCAGGTCTCTACAATCAGTGGTTTAGGCTGTGCGTTGATCCGTCAGTCAGTCAGTCAGTCAGGACAAAGGATTTTATAATTAAAAAAAATAAAAAATAAATAAATATTGCAGGACATTCTACACATCGCCATCTAGCCCCAAGCTAAGTAACTAGACTTGTGTTATAGGTGCTAGTAGTGTATCCGTATACACTACTTATATACTTTTCTATGTATAGAAAAGTACATAATTAGACAGTACAAAGGACACCGGCTCAGTAGGTAGTACAGTGTATGTGTTTTTTATATGTAAAGATAAAAGATAAATGAGTAGAAATACAATTTAAAAGTTCCTACTTTTAAATAACCAATACTCCAATGTTTGTAATTTTTAGCTGTAGACTTTCCTTATAAAAAATCTTTTTCGGCCATCGCACCGTTCAAACTAAAGTGACGTGTAGATTTTTTGAGTACAACACACTTGGTTACATACGGCATAAAATTGCGTCGGTAGTAAAATGATATCGTTACGGGTTTATGATACGAGGTAATAGGCGATATCGATCAGATCTCCACCGAATTTGCAAAAAATGATCTTCAACACTCCTCACCGAGTACCGTTAGCAAAAACTATAGTTAGGAACGGCGTTCAGTTTAGTGTGGCAAAAAGTGTGGATTGATGAAAAAGATTTTAGAGTCTATGTTTAAAAACTTTTTGGAGGCATTAAATTTAAATTTATTCACTACATAGTATAAAACAAAGTCGCTTTCTCTGTCCCTATGTCCATATATCCCTATGTATGCTGAAATCTTTAAAACTACGCAACGGATTTTGATGCGGTTTTTCTTAAAAGATATAGTGATTCAAGAGGAAGGTTTATGTATAATACATGCATAATATAGCCGTGCGAAGCCGGGGCGGGTCGCTAGTACTATAATAAGATTAGTTACTTTTTAGGGTTTCGTGCCCAAAGAATAAAAACGGGACCCTTTTAGAAAGACTACAGTCTGTCTGTCACTAGGCTGTATCTCATGAACCGTAGTGTTGCCGCTATAACAACAAATAAGTACTAAAAGCAGAATAGTACGGAACCCTTCGTGCGCGAGTTCGACTTGCACTTGGCCGGTTCACTACTTAGTTTCGCGTTTTATATTAAAATCAGTTTATTTTCCGCCTGTTTTTGTAATGAAAACTCTATTTTTTTTTTTCAGTAGGAAGAGAGAGCTTATTAAAATCGATTACTTATTTTGCTAACCATACGAAAGCGGGTAGAACAAAGAGGTTACAGGTGCTTAAACTGCTTTTAAACATAATCGAACCGCGGAATATTCTTCAATATAATCAATCACCTACATTTTTATAAAAACTGGTTCAATAAAACGTTTCAGTTTTTTGAACACAGAAGTTGTGGTTCATTTAAACGTGCTTTAGTAATTTGTATGTGTAAAAGTAATTGTTCATGCGTATGAAGACACCTTAAAAATTTTCGACAAAGTGATAGGATAGGAACAGAAAAAAAAAGGTTTCTTTGAAATAAGAAATAATCTTCTCCCTATATCTAGAGGTTAGAGGATAATTTCTTGTTTTTAGTAAATATTCTTATATGTGATATTCTTAATTTAAGAATACTGCTTAGAATGTTTAAAATTTTTACTAAAAAGAAAAAAAAAAGAAACATGAATTTTTTTTTGTGTAGCTTGGACTATTAAAAAGAAAAGCGTTTATACAGATTATAGTAAAAGTAACTAGCATAAAAACTTTTGTAACCTACAATAATTATGCAATACAATATTTTGTACCTTTGTAATTGACACTTTCTTAGTAGGCTATATTATACATTGTGAAGGTACATATTTACAAAAGAAAAGTATATAAGTATTCTAGCCGTTGTATGGCTACCATAACACGAGCCTAGTTGCTTAGCTTGGGGCTAGATGCCGCTATTATTATCAGTTTAAAATATTTTGTCTTTTGTTTTTCTTTAGTATGACTTTATGAGAAGTTATTTATTTGAGTTCCAGACGGAGAATCGTTAACAGTTTCTCTCTTAAGAGCTACTTATAGAAGATAGGTATCGTTTGCCTGGCGCCTGCGTTGGTTTTTTAAGATGCCGCTGCCGGTAACGTCTTTCACTTGGTAAATATCTATCGAAAGCGCAGAGTCCATCGCCAGAAATAGATTTGAAGAAAACCTGCATATGGCCCGGTTATCTTAACTGAGATGAAAGTAAGTGCTATCGGCTTAATGGATCGCATTTATGTCGCTACCGTTTGAGCTTCTGTTACTCTGTTACGTTACATATTATAATTTACTAGCGACTCGCTCCGGCTTCGCGCGGCTATATTAAGCATGTATTATACATATAAACCTTCCTCTTGAATCACTCTATCTATTAAAAAACCGCATCAAAATCCGTTGCGTAGTTTTAAAGATCTAAGCATACAAAGGGACATAGGGATATAGGGACGGCGAAAAGTGACTTTATTTTATACTATGTAGTGATTATTTAATAATTATTAGATCTTTGTTAATCGGATACTTTTTAGTTCGAGAGTAAACAAGTATTAAAAGAAACCATGGTAATTTTCACAATTATAAAAGTTGTTTGCCATGTTTTTTTAGTTTTTACCTTGTGAAGCTCTACATTTATATAGATGTTGTTACAAACAATGTTTCTATGTTTGTACCAACATCAAAATATAGAGCGCCACAAAATAAAAACAAATATTAAATCTTTAAATGAGATATTTTTCGTAAGTATAAAAAGTGTCAAGAAAAAAAATTGTTAAGAAGTTTAGGCATTCTTCAATAAAAAAAACCAACATTATTAACACATCTGGTGGATACATCACTCTTCACCATACAGTTGGTGATCACAATTGTCACCAATTAACAGCTACTGACAAAAAAGACCACCCTGTCTGAAAACACCTTGGTTAATGTGTCACTTGACAAGCCCAATATTGCCCATATACGGAAGAAAAAAGAGCAGTTTTGCGAAACCACAGGGGTCGTAGAGATGTCCAAACATAGACCTCCGTAGGTGACCACATGTTAATTTTATTGTAAAAGTGGTGCCATATGAAAAGGACTTGATTGATAAGGAACAATTCAAGTTAAAATTCATTAAGAGACTTTGTTATTTATAAAATATTGACGTGACTAATTGACTTTGTTGATATTGACTTTGATATTTGTTTGTTGTTTTGAGCTTAAGCATTACGAAAAATATCATTTTATTTTATCTGGATTATAATATATAGGTATATTAAAAAAACCCGCATCAAAATCCGTTGCGTAGTTTTAAAGATTTAAGCATACAAAGAGAAATAGGGACAGAGAAAGCGACTTTGTTTTATACTATGTAGTGATGATTATATTTTCTGATTGATTAGCAACTATCAAGTTTAAAAAGCAGAACTAAAACACCATTTAAAATCACAACTCAAGACACATCAGTCCTTGAACTCAAAAGGTGAGCAATTTTTCACAAGTCATGAGACCACACGGTGAGTAACCGCAAATGTAGTTTTTATTGTGGGCAACCAACGTTTAGTTTACTAGGAGACGCCCTACAATAATTCACGAGTGAATGGGGCACGACTGAAAACGTCTCAATAGTGTCGCGAGTGAGTTGCAAGCGAGTTACTGTGATGAATGGCACAGTGGGAGCTAACGAGGGACGTATGATGCGACCAGACGTTTCGAAAACTTGTGGTTGGAACCCGGAATAAGGACTTATTTGTATGTCTTTACTCTTAAAGTTTACCTCTTTTGTGATGTAACTTATAGATAACTAGCGACCCGCTCCCGCTTCGCACGGCTATAATATGCATGTATTATACATATAAACCTTCCTCTTGAATCACTCTATCTATTAATAAAACCGCATCAAAATCCGTTGCGCAAGATCTAAGCATACAAAGGGAAATAGGAACAGAAAAAGCGACTTTGTTTTATACTATGTAGTGACTAAGTCATTTTTTACCCTACTGCGCGACGCAAAAGAGTGGTAATGTGTTTAACAGTCTATGTATGTTTGTTTGTTCCTTTGTGGCATTCTCTCGGGTCGATTTTTTTTAAGTTACTGAATTCAGGATAGTTGAGGCTAAGCTTATATCTTTAGAATTTTATAAAAAGCTTTTTCATAGATTGTTAAAATAATCATCTACGGTAAAACTATATTATTCAATATAAATTTTTAAATCGAATTATAATGATAACAATAATTTAATATTTGCTATTTTTTAGTTTTCTGCTGTTCTGTACCATTCAATTATTAATAATTGTACTCTTTAATCAATCATGCCAACAAAAGCAGCATCAACTGTTACCAAAACAGTTGTCACAACATCACAACAATAGTGGTATCCTTTTGTCCAGAATTACCCTCTCGTTCGACAGAATAGGATAATGCATTACACTCAATATATCAACAATTTAAAGTCAAATCAAAACACAATACGTTGCAACTTGAGAGCTTACAGAACAACGTAATTCAGGGAAGCACCTGGATGTATATTCTTAAGGAATCATGCTGAGATATTTGGGTAATAAAATGAAGTTGTAACCTCAAGATTGCGAAATTACCAACGATATATTGACAATCTATTTATGCGGTCATATAGTTACGTATAACACACTCATAATTCACTGGCAGATTTATTTGCTCAGAGAAATAACTAAATGAGCTGGAATGTACGTCGTGTGGAGTGGGGGCACCAACGAGCGGAGCTAGATATGTCTTCGTCACAATTTACATAAATGATATATGCGATCCGCCTAATGCCGTGCTCTGGTCATTTATAAAGTGGTTACGTGTGACGGCGCGGGCGCATAGCACGCGTGCCGGGGCCCATGCGCCGACAGCATCTACCACGACGGACCACACTGAAACGCCACGATTCGACTCGTGGGAGAAACCAAACTTCGTTTGTAGGTCAGCTTTGTTGACATGTATTTAAATGAAAAGATCGTTATCGAGACAACAAACGTCAGACTTAATGTCTTACAAACCTCAACTTTGTATTAACAATTGTCTTCGTTTTTACAACATTACAACTGCCTTCGTTTTTATCAAATAGTACAATCAGTTTTTTGCAAACATCAACAAACTATTTGTGGACGTCTACGTGTGACGCGCACACGCCCTCTGTCGGCCGGTGGTCGATCGCGGGTGGTCTGCGCGCACGCCGCCACCGTTGCCTCTAGGAGGCGTCAGCTTCACACGTCTTTGCACTATGAAACGTATATTTAGGATTCGAAATAGTTCTTATTGAAAAGCAGGAAGGCACAATTTACAAAGTATTTCTAAGAATTGTTTCATTTCAAAATTGTCGGGGCTCTACATTAAACATGGTCGTAGGTCTACCGACCGAAAGCTAAGGTTTGGGTATAATAACAGATGGGTGTTAATTGCTATCATGAGGCGTCAATAATTGTTTTTTTAGCCACTAATGGCAATTGAAGTTCCGGGTTATGAAAGTTTTTGTGGGGTGTAATCAAGTCGTAATCAGCGGTTTGGCTAGAGCGTGTGAGCTACTCGGTGTTGGCTTACCTCGCTGCAGGGGAATTATTACTTTGGAGAATCTACTCTGAGGTCGGCGCAACATGTCGGAAATGCCGTATGAAGACATTATAGACATCTTTATGATCTCTTGCGTCTAAATTTCGATGTAATTCGTGTTGCAATCATTACTTATATCCGCAATTTATGACAAACAATCGTTTCGTAGTTCGCGTGTATTCACATTCTGTTATGTCAGAATATTAAGGTTTGCAACACTCATCCATTCGTTGAAATATAAAAGTATAGGTAATAAATTGAGACAAAATAAACTTAAAGATAATAATTTGTAACGCTTTATGGAATCAATAAATCACAGGACTGCATCTTGTTTCAAGGAAACGGCGCATTGCCGAAATATTTGGAATCCCATCTGTCAACTGGAGTTTTTTGTTTACCGTTTTTATACTTAGTAACTGCTACCTACTGCTAGCGCTAATGAGAGGTCTTAATGATGTTATGAAATGAACTTTTAAATATTATTGTCAAGGGGAAGAAATTTTTCTTTAAAACACAGTATCTACCGCTGAACATGCATTACATAAATTGTGTTCCCAAAAATTTTAAAACACAAAACACAGTAAGTATTAATGAATGTATGTACGACTTTATCAAAAAATTAAGCAAGAAACTAAGAATACGATTTGAAAGAGAATCAAGAAATAAAATATAGCCATATAAAAATACAAAAAAAAAATACACGAGTAAGTAAAAATACGGAATCCGACAGATCCTATCACAAAACCCACTATTTTCCATCGGCCATATTTTTGTCAATTTTTCGTCTGACGTATCCCATTTGCTATTCAGAAAAACAGAGCAGACGTGGAGTTGGAAAACAAGGGAACGGGAAAAAAGAGCGTCTCGTTTGAAACGACAGATAATCGCGTTAGCCGGCCGCACCGGCGAATAACTGATGCGAACCGGTGCACACAACCCAATAAGATTGCGGTGTTTTTTACCACCGACGGCGACCTCGCAGGAGACAAACAACGGATGCAAATTCGTGTTGACACCGCGATCCATCTTGTTCCGCTCCCGTGGGACTTTGGCTCGCTCCTAAACAAATAGAACCGTGATTGAGAATCTTATTTGCAACGTTTTCCTATCATGAAAATACGTTCTTCCAAACTATAAATAATCGAGACCCGAATGCCAGGAATTTACTTCGGCTTAATTTCGGAAACAAAACTGGCTGTGTCGTAACATACTTGCTGTAGGACAACGGGTGTGCCTTCTATTGCAATCGGATAGACTCTGCTTCACTATTTTTAGTGCAACAACCTTCTCTACAAAGCGTTTCTTAACCACAACGTCATCAATATTGAAAACAATGATATCGTTATTGAAAATTCTAGGCATCGGTACTCTCGCCAGTATTGAAGACAATTAAATAGGTATGTTAGTACAGCTAGTTAATTAAGTACATGCATAAAGGAGTGGTACGTAATTAGAAACTGGCATTGTCTAAACCTTTAATCATCATCCCTCTAATCGATTTCGACTAGACGGCGACTTGTAAGTATTCGCAATAAAAGGATTCATAACAATAACAGTAGCACTGACCACCAGTCAATATTTTTAGTTCTATTATTTTCCACAATGAATATTAAATAAGCAGGAGCCAGCAGCAAAGAGTTTAAAAGTTTATGGTTATTGCATTGAGAAAATTACAAAGCTAAAGGTAAGTAAGTACGTACCTTCCGAAGCACTTACAAAAAAAACATTGTTTATGTTTCTGTTGTCATTCTTTGGCCACGTAAGTGTAGTGAATAGATCATCCACCGAGCCTCGGGAGTCGGGAGCACACCACTGTCCAATAAATATATTGTTTCGCGCAAAGCCAGCGCAGATAAAGCAAGCTCGCGCCTCGCTTTGCCCCACTGCCTCTGGTTAGAGTCATACTGATAGCGTTTTTAATAATATTGCAATTTAATTAATGACTTTTTTTGTATAAACAACAAGTGATTTTATAGTCACTACTTCACGAACATACCATCTAAATTGGTAAAGTATTCCTGTAATTTTCAAGAAACGTAGATTTAAACATTTGAAAAACATATATTTGTTAAACATACCTACCTACTTATCTAATATTTTTTTAGATACCTAATATAGGTGTAAGGGTGGTTTTAGTATAGTTCGTTTAATGACGTAAAGAAAAATAGTTAAATTCACTTTTCACTTTTAAATTCTCTAATTTTTGCACTTTTTTGGCGTTTTTGTACGACACCTCACACTCTATGTTTGAGTATTCGCACATAAATTTACGCTGATCTGAAACCACTTTTAAGAAATTCGTTGTTAGATAAAACTGGACACCAATACCCGCTGAGAATGTGCCTATGACTTACCTACTCGACTTGGAACAGTGTCAGCCAAAACGTGGAGAGCTTGGCGTTTGCACATTATGACTATGTAGATGTTACTCTATATCAACCATATTTATCTTTTCAGAGGTTTCCGACCAAAAATTATTATTCACTTTTTATTTTGTTACTTTACTACTTAACAGTGCGACAACTGTTGTAAATGTTATATCATTTTCGTGTGTGTAGGACATTAGAGGTAATATTTTAGTGTTATGAAATCAAATGTTAATAAAAAAAAAACAAATGGTTGTCTGTAAAGTCGGTTTACGGACGATCATTTTACGACATACGTCATAAGAAAACGATAAAAAAATAAGTTTTTTTTTTGGTTTTCGTCACTTGTCACCATAACACAAGCCCAGATGAGCGATATCATTATTAAATACGGACGATAATTTTACGAAACATTGGTTGATATGGAACGTGAACGTGAACGCGTTTCGGGAACGTGAGCGATGACGTCACACTATTTTTTTTGTGAGTGCTGCCGGTAATCATCAATTTAATATAAGTTACCACGTCAAAACTAGGGCTAATAGAGTACAAAGAAGTTATCACTGTACTAAGCACTAAAGCACTAAGTTAGTACCTAATTTATGTCGCAAGTATATACCTAAATACTTACCTAAACGATTTTTAAAGACTTTTTCACCTCGGTAGAAGTTATAAAAACTACTTCCTGTGCGAGAAAGTATCTATGTTGAAATATTTATGAATCAACTTATACGGGCAATTTATGCTCTTTAAAAACTCTATAGAGTGTCTATCTTCAAAAGAAATAAAAATAAAGAAAATAAATAAACAGAACAGTAGAATCCAATACGATTTAGCATGTCCCTGGAGTGTGGTGGCTGGACAACTCTGTTCACTTGTATCTATGGTATCTATCGAATATTGTCACAAAGCGAACGCCAGATCTAGGTATACCTAACTGTTCACTTTATCTACAGACTAGTTATTTAGAGAAGGTATATATATGTCTACACTAATATTATAAAGAGGTAAGATTTTTATGTTGGTAACGTTTGATATTTTTCTGGAAATACATTTTAAAGGTCTTTAAATTTTTCGAAATGTTTTTATCAATATGAACTTTATTGGATTTGATTAAATTAAACATTTTTACTTTAATCAAAGTTATATTGGATTATCTTTTTATTTTATTTTTTGATAAGTAATTCATACTTGTAATTTCCATTCACAACTATACCTATCTAATCAATTCTAGCTTTTATGAGGTAATTTATAAGAAACAGCATACAAAATGTACATAGATACAATTTGGTCTAAGTTCTGTGTACTATAGTTTAGAATATAATGACTGTAGAAATCTTTGTTAATAAAATAAATAAAAATGAAATAGTAACGAAGAGGCTCCAAAACTACTTGACGGATTTTGATAAAACTTGGTAAGAGGATACATTGCGATTCATTGGGAATAACAGGCAATTTTTTTTTTTAACACGCTTTTATTAGTTTCACCTGTATGTTTTTTTTTTTTAATTATTAGTTTCACCTGTATGTTTGCTTGTATGTATGTAACCGACTCTTTTGGGCTCGATTTTGCCCTACTTAGAACAATCAGATTTAATTCAAACTTTGCACACTTGTCAAAGACCGATGACAATGCAATATTATGATAACATGGTGCTGATCTGATGATGGAGCTGGAAGGTGGTCATAGGAAATCTGTAATGAAACGACGAAACCCTATCGAGTTTGGGCTCGTTAGAATCGTCTTGATGAGTAGTTTGTCTTTCAATGGTAACCAGGGTCTGATCTAACATATTTCGGTAATAAAGACCAAAAAGTATAAAATATATTAATAGTTTAATAAAACTAAAAAAACACGCGTGATTGCAAAAGAAAAATAATGAAGGTGTAGCAACACAATGTAACACGCTTACTATTTACAATATTCTTAATCCAAATTTATCAAATTTTATTTTCTCTTTTTTTAGTTGGATTTTTTATTGAAGCATGTTTTTTATCCTGATATTCCCAAGGGATCGGGAGTTACGCGGGTGAAACCGCGGAGCGCTGTATTGAATACAATTTAAATAAGATGTTGAACGACTTAATCATTATTACTAGCTGCACCCCACAGTTTCACCCGTGTATTTCCCAATTTCTTGGGAATATCGGAATGAAAAGTAGCCTATGTTAATGTTATGTTAACACAATTCTCCTGCTATTAACATACCGAGTTTTGTCGCAATCGGTTTAGTAGTTTTTGCGTGAAGGAGTAACAACCATTTACGTAGACTTTCACATTCATAATATTAGTAGGATAGTAGGCTTAGTTGCGTCCCGCGGTTTCACCCGCGTAAAGATCTCGTGGGAATATCGGGATTAAAAATTAGCCTATGTCGTAGTATTAAGTAGGATGATTATAGTGGGATAGAGAAAGATTTTTACGAGTTAATGTATACCTAGTTACAGATATTTTTTTCATCTGCGTACCTATAATAATTATCCATCCAAAACATCATATTATGTAAAGCTCAATAGACGAACTTTCTCAAGACGGGCTAAACTCTTTGAAAAAGTTTTGTTTTTATTTCATTCTATTTAAACTTATCAAATACACAAGTAAATTCATTAACAAGTTGATTCGCCTCCAAAATCAAGTTACAACCATACATAAAGCTCTTAATCACGATAAAAGTACAAGTCTAATCTGTCGCACATTAATTAAGATCGGACCGTCCTAATTTATTCATGTGACGTGGAAGCCACCTTGGTGCGACATTTTGTCGGTGTTGTGTCGCTGGTCGTCGCGACTCGGTCGGTATGTGTCTGACAATGGACGCTGTCCTAAAGTAGAATAAGGTAAATGGATTGTAAGAGCATGACTTGGCTTTAATCTATACTCTATACTAATATTATAAAGCTGAAGAGTTTCTTTGTTTGTTTGAACGCGCTAATCTCAGGAATTACTGGTTCGAATAGAAAAAATATTTTTGTGTTGGATAGTCCATTTATCGAGGAAGGCTATAGGCTACCTTTTATCCCGATATTCTCACGGGATCGGGAGTTACGCGGATGAAACCGCGGAGCGCAGCTAGTGGTAAATACATGTGGAAGCTGTTGTTTGTTGTTGTAATAAGAGTGTAGGGGATCGTCTCAGTATTGTTGATAAACAAAGAAATGCGCGAACATCCATAAAAAAAACATACATACATCCGAATTGAGAACCTCCTCCTTTTTTGAAGTCGGTTAAAAATAACAATGTAATCTATTTACAAACCTTCCACAATCTTGGCAACTCGTTCTCTAAAATAGATAGAGACGACACAGCCGTCAAATCACTACATAGTATAAAACAAAGTGGCTTTCTTTGTCCCTATGTCCCTATATCCCTATGTATGCTTAAATCTTTAAAACTACGCAACGGATTTTGATGGTTTTTTAATAGATAGAGTGATTCAAGAGAAAGGTTTATATAATACATACATAGGGATATACTATGTAGTGATGCATAATATAGCCGTGCGAAACCGGGGCGGGTCGCTAGTAAAGATATATAAACGAATAGAGAATTTACTCAGTATTTTAAGGTTCTGTTACATAAGGTATGAATATTTTAAAGTATTAAACAATAGTGCGAGATCACTTTATGGACGACCTTTATCGAGCTCTTTAATGGATGAAAAGTATTTTATATCAAATGAAATAGGTTAATAAATATATTGCAAATGGGTTGCCTAAAAAAATTCAGTCCAGAATATTATAATTACTTACCCAATAAAGCGAAACCATACAGGTTTGTAATGTAAAGTAGTTTTAAGTATTAGAATAAAAAAGCATTTCAGTAAAATGGCACTTACTCCCAAACGTATTTTCCGTGTTGTTCACGTTAATCCACTATCCCCGGGGGTGCCACAACGCAAAAAGAAGCAACCGAAGAAGATGGATTGTTACTTCACCGCCGAGGTATCTAGCGGTCACAGCTTCTTTCTTGTTTTTTTATACCTACTTTATTGTTGTTTATTAGCTACGAGTGTTTAGTAGATACGTTGATATTTAAGTAATAAGTATAAGTTAAAAAAAAAATTCCATTTTTACATTTGAATTAAAACCAACTGTAGGTATAACTAATTTAAAAGTATTAAAATAGGAAAAAAGGTTTCGATAATCCTCTGCCCATAGACGCTAGACAATTTTTACTGACTTTTCTTATGTATCGGGAGACTTATTTTATGGCAGTTTTGTGTTGCATTGTATGAAGATATTTCTTAACCACCACGTTTCCAAACTAATTTAAGATAATTATGTAGGTATAGCGTCAATTTCATGATATCTAGGTAATAAAATTCTAAAAACTTACAAATTAAAAAACATATTCAAATTATTTCAACTATTTTAAATGCTTGTGACAGTCGTTAAAACCTTAGAAAAATACTGGCCAACCTTTTAAAGGCCTATCCGCACAGCTCAGTGGTGACGCAGTGACGGCACAGTGACGACAGTTCCGTACCGTACCGTGCCATGAAGGCCTATCCGCACAGCTCAGTGACGACACAGTGACGCCACAGTGATTTTTAGTACTCTATAGCAAGGGTTACCATAAGTTTCATGCGCGAGTCCAACTCGCACTTGGCCGGGTTTTTTATTATATTATGTAAAAAAACGAAAGCGAGCAAAGATAACGACCGCAATATTTCCGATATTTTGACTGTGGTTATAAGGAAAAGGAATGTACCTAGGGGTCGATCGTCAAAAAACGTGATAAATACGGGCAACACACGAACCAATTCAATTAACTTTTCGTCGGCCATCTTGAAACACTGCGACCGTGTCAGGCAAAATTTTGTCCGCTACAAATTCACGCCGGATCACGGCGAGCGTCGGAGCAAAGAGAATTTAAATACGTCGGAGCAGCACTGACAGCATTGAACATCACTGTCACTGACCAGTACAGATAGTCTAGTACAAAAAGTATGAAACAATATCATTTTTCACTGACACTGATGGAAAATCACGGTACGTCACTGTGTCGGCACTGTGTCGTCACTGAGCTGTGCGGATAGGCCTTAATTTTTTTATCTCTAAAAAGTCAATTTGACTTTGTTAATTGCTGTTATTAGAATGTTTTCAAGCTTTAAAGGAAATTAGTTTCCATAAGTTAAGTTAATCATAAGGGTGATAATTTTGAAAAAGGTTAAGAACCGCTGCACTCTAACATTATTGTAGCACAGAATTCAAGCCACGAACATGTAAGTTTATGCACGTTCCATAATAGGGTTGGATGCATGTGGATATTGGTTAGGTATTGAATTATCTGTACTCTGTGATTTAGCTGTTTCAATAACGCTGGTGCTAAAATTTTATTGTCTTAGTGAAATCGTAGTTTTGGGCATGTGTCGCCTTGAATGGTACCCTAATACGAGTTCGGTCATATTTTGTGAGCTTAGTATTCTATATTAGGAACTAGCAGTGCCCCGCGGTTTAACTTTCGTAAATTCCAATCCCGTGTGAATATTGGGGAAAAAAGTAGCTTATGTGTTATTTCAGGACTTCAGTTATCTACATACCAAGTTTCACCGTAATCGATTCAGTCGTTTTTTCATGAAGGGGCAACAGTTTAGAGAAGATATTATATCTAGAGCAGTCTTTTCCAAACTTAAGGCTTTCGACTCATTAAGGTCGGTCTCAATCAAATTTGAGGCGGGTTTCGATAAACTCAGGGCAACAGATGATATTATGTCGCTGATAGACATTTGATTACAACCAAAACCATCAGAATTTTAGCTTTCAGTAGCTGACACCAACAACTGCTTAATGCTTATGTTAAAATTTGGCCATGGTTCATAATAAAACTTTTTTTTAGTGAGTCGTATCCAGACTACTTTTGGAACCACTGATCTACAGAGATCGCAACAGAGTTTGAACCAATTACACTACCACTATGAATAATTTGGTGACACTTCGTTTTTTGTAAAATTATAATGATATCATACCTCATTGGTAAGCGTTATTAAAAAAAATTCGTAAAAAATACTTAGGTACGATATGCCTAAGGGCGATGAGTGACATGAGCTCTCTATAAATACCTAGAGGAATTCATTCTCTACGTATATCACAAACATGCTAACACACAAACATTCACAACAACAAACATTTATACAGACTTGAGTTAACGTAGCAGCGGATTTTTTGTAAAATGATTGGTGTTACATAGGTACTAATAGTTAGGAAAAGATAGGATATCAGTATACCTTGTAGTAATATCATAATATCAGGCCTATTTTAGTTCACTAATAAGTGCCTATATTCACCTAGGTACTTTACTTTGTGCAAATACAAAGTACAAAGTTATACCTAGGTATATCACTACACAGTATAAAACAAAGTCGCTTACCGCTGTCAGTCCTTGTATGCGATCAATTGCGATTTAAAACTACGTAACAAATTTTCATACGGTTTTTTTTAAATAGATAGAATGATTCCAGAGGAAGGTTTTGGTATATAAAACAAAACTACCACGCGTACGAAATCGCGGGCAACGGCTAGTCTATATAATATTCTGATGTCCTTAAGATAGGTAATAATAAAAATAGGAAATTAAGTTAGTAGGATATTCTAAAACACAAGTAACACAGTAAAGTATTAGCTAGAGAGTATAAGTATTAATAGTTGTATAATAATACCTAGTAGTAGTTATAGTATAGCTTTTACCCCATAGATATAGGTAGATATTCCTTTTTACCTATTATTTGAATTTTAAAAACAACATAGAACCAGCTTATTAATTTATGAGTTTAAATAATATATAGAAACTTTATTTAGGTATAGGTATAATATTACCCTAAATTACTTTGCAAAAAAAAAACTTCAGTTTAGTCCTAACAAGTTACTGAAACAACCTTAACTTTCCACTAAGAAAATTTGGATAAAAACTTTTTAAGTTACGCGACTCGGACAATACTTAGCGGGGAATAGCTTCACTCCCACAGTGAGTTGCATTAAATGCATCCATCGGAGAAGACTTGAAATAAACCTTAAAATTAGTATATTTAAAGTTTGTTTTGTATTGTCAAATGGCCGTCCCGCCTACTTGGGGCGGCGTTCCCCCTCTGCTCGGTGGCCGGTTCACACGGCGTACTACTTTTAAATTTTAATCAGAACTTGTACGTTGATTTGGGAAAAAAGTATAATGGAAGGGTTCTGTGACAACTAAGGTACAGAGCTATCAATACAAATTGTTTATATGAACGAGCAAATTGATGAGAATTATTATTGGTTGTTTTGTTTTATGAAGTTGCATACATTTTTTTCAAGAAAAATGAAACGTTGCTAACTAATATTCAGGTAATTTAGGACATTGCTCATTTTAATTTTGGTCATTAAAATGAGCAATGTTTGGTTGCAGCAATTGGAATTATTTTAGGCTCCGTAATTGCTACGACATTTCGTAGCTATTTTAAATTATTTAAACTTTAGTACCTAATTAAAATTAAGTAGGTAGGTATACTTACCTAATGCCTATAATTAAATTAAATTATTCATATCAAAATTATAAAAACATTAAAAATCAGTTAAAAATAGTAGGAAAAATAAGATAGGTACTAATCGTGAAATTTGTATAATAAATTATATATTCGCGAAACTAGCAACCCGTCCCGGCTTCGCACGACTATATTATGCATGTATTATACATATAAACCGTCCTCTTGAATCACTCTATCTATTACAAAAAACTGCATCAAAATCCGTTGCGTAGTTTTAAAAATCTAAGCATACAAAGGGACATAGGGATGGCGAAAAGTGACTTTATTTTATACTATGTAGTGATGACGAGGCTTTAGAACCTCATGCATCATCTGTTTAGATGATGCAAGATTAGACTCATTAAAATCGTATTAATGAGTTCATAAGTATAAATGTATTTAAGAGTACCGAGAAATTTGCTGATACCCAGGGACTGTGATAGCACCTGGAAGGAAGCTATAAGAATTCGTTGTCTACACAAGATGGACCCCTTGTGTTGGGAGTTCAAAAATCATCTGAATGATAAGGTAGGTGAGGGTTAGGTAAACTAATGAATCTGCTAATATCAAGGGTCTGTTAATAGAACCGGATAGTAAGCTTATAGACGTGTATCAATTAAACAAGATAGACATGTTGTACGTATTTGAAATCCTTCATAATTAAAAAATATACTTCTCAAAACTTAGTAAAAATGGAAGGCTGGGATATACTACTACGTAGGTATATGGAAGTACTTAGTTGAATTTTAATTTAATAATTTTATATAAATCAACTTTGATTAATTCAAATTCTAGATTATTTATAAAAAAATAGGTCAATTAGATGACAGGCGCTATTGTAGCCTCGTAGCAACAGCTACGAAGAATACATTGAAGTTATCAAATAGGTATGATTAATTAGAAATCACCTTGGAAATTATAACCGAGAATGATTAACGATGAATAAATCGTCTTATAGTAAAACTAAATATAATTATAACAATTCGTCACAATTCGCGGTATCGAAGGCTATTTGTGTGGCTATTACCGGCTTATCGGCGATAAGTTTAACTGCCATACGACATGGTTAGTTTGAACTCCTGCGACTTCGTACAATTATTATAATTTCAAAAGTGGAAGAAAGTCGTTGCTGTTTAATTTTCCGCAAATTTGATTTGACGCAATAACCGTTGAGATTTTATTGATCAGTTGTATTTCAGTTGTTACAGAAACTGGCTGTACTTAACAAACCTACCAACTTTTAATACCTAATTGCTGATTTTTAATTATTTGGTAAGATTTTTAATTATTAAAGATAGAGTAAGATTTTTAATTATCTAACTTGAATTATAAAAGATTAATTATAATATTAGAATAAAGGTTTTTTAGTATTAAATTATAATTTCGAAAGCGTATCTAACAAAAAATACTGTGGTTAGTAGTCGACGCCGAATGCTAAGGTACTCCTAATGTTAAAAATCCATATTCGGAGGAACTGTATACAGTTCCTTCGCATTTTAATATTAATCACCTATTAACAGCAGTTTTTGTATCTTGTATGTTAAAGGTAATAAAAAATCCTTCTAACTAATATTATAAATCCAAAAGTTTTTTCTAAGGTTTTCGCCACCTTAATTTAAAAAGATTGTTTATAAATTTTTTATTTCCCCTCCAAACGATTTGGATGAAAATCGGCATAGTCGTAATTTACGTGATGTATGACGACATTTAACACTATGGTACACAGAACAACAGAAAACTAGTTTCTCAAAATACATTTTGTCTGATTTTGGTACTTAACAGATTTTTTATTCTAGGTAGTCCTTAAAACATTTTTCAACACTGGTGCACAAAACTTTGGGTTCTCGATTTTTTTTTTCGTTGATTTTTAAATTATAGGTCCTCTACTTAAAACACTTACGCGAAAATTACTATTATTAATTTAAAGTTATCAATTTTTCGCTATGTTCCTGTTAAAATTTTTGTTAAGTTAGTTATAGGTTTAAAATTCATACAAAATAGGACAGGCAAAAATTTCGCTGTTATTTATATTTCCCATAGAAATGTCGCTAAATTACTTTTCTTTTAGCAGATAACTTAGAGTTTTCCAAATGATAAAAACAATATTGAATTTTCTTTCAAGTATGATGATGTTGTTATATTATTATTAAAGAAAATAATTATCTATATTTTTCAATATGTAAGTTGGTAGGTATATAGGTATGTAATGTTTATTTTTAGATAGGTAGATAGGGTAGGTATTGGACTTACCCTTAGGTAAGTTTTCAGTTTGTGCCAACAATATTCATTGTAAATCATTGCATATATTAACTAGTTAAGATTGTGGGTGTTGCTTTCTTCGTAAATATTTATTTCCCCTGTTTCTTTCCTGAATATTATGCCTTAATATTTTTTTCATAAAACCTAAGTTTCTGTACACATGCCCTTTAATTTTAATTTCTTATAACCATAAATATTTTTTTAATACCAATTTATATATAAAAAAAACAACAACAACAACAACATACAGACGAATTGAGAACCTGCTCCTTTTTTGAAGTCGGTTAAAAAGGAAAACAGAGGGGCATGTGCAAACCTAGGTTTGATAAAAAAAAAGATTGTTCTAGCTAGAGGCATTATTCAGGAAATAGAAGAAAGAAATACCTGCGTGTGTTAAAAACAGCTTCCTATTTTTGTAGTGGGTAAGATTTTTGTATGTAAGTAATCGTAGTATTGTAGTAACATTTCTTTCGAAATTCTATAAAAGTAGCCACGTAGATAAATATGAGCCCGGCTCTGCCCTACAAGCTATCTCGTTACGAAACGGAGATGCAAAACGTCGGTGCAGTGTGTAATGCGAATAAATACTCCGATAGTATCGCATAGTATCGGTACACCGTTTAACGAGAGAACCTTTTCCGCGCCGCGGTGAGCCGTTTAGCGAATTTCAATAGTTATCGCGTGGAGAAAAACTCTTGAGGAGAGGGACAGTACGACCGGAGGAACCGGCTAGAGCGGGACAGACTTAATAAGAAAGAAGTAATAAAAAAGTGGTAGTGTGTGCGTGGTCGGAGTGTGGTGGCGTAGGGCGGCGATGCAGGCCCCTCCCTGTGGCGCGCCGCCTCGCCTCGCCACCGCCTCAGTCGAGTCGACAGCGCGCTGAGCCGCACCGGTCCGCTCCTCGTCCGCGCAACATCGCACTTCGCGTAAAAAGTTTACACGACACTAAGATACTTCACAACTCGGGACTATTCCCTCAGGCGACAGCGTTCACTACCTAAGCCTTCTACGGACTTATGTTAATTTTGTGCAGCTGTCTACAAAAGTAATCTGTGATTGTTTAGATCTCAAAAACACTTAATAAATTCAAAAATTTTTTGCTTAGGTTCTGTCGATGTTTTGTTCTTTAGTCAACAAACAATAAGAAAACGATCAGCGAAGGTAGAGATACCGACAAGTGTCAAGGGGGACAATTCTAATTTTTAATTTGGAAAGATCATGTTCTGTGAGATCGATGGGATGTACAGACGGTGACGTGGTGTGGCCGCGACCAGCAGGCATCGTGGAGGTGGGCTCGGAGGCGTTGAACTTGATGCTGCTGCAGGGGGAGAGCCGGGACCGGCCGGCCATGGAGGAGGAGTGCTCCGCGCGGCCCTGCGCCACCGACTTCTCCATCGCCGCCATCATGGCACGCGATCGACAGGAGCGACGCGAGCGCAGGAGGCACAGGGACCCTAGGGAAGACACTCTTACACCTCTAGGTTTGTACATCATTAAATTTTAACATATCACTACCAGAAATAGGTAGAAGAAAACCAAAAAAAATATACCACCTGAAATGGTCCATGGCCCATGGTCAATGGTCCATGCAAATAGTAACGTGGACCATAAAATTAAAAGTCACTTTCTGCGATATTTCAAATTTTAAAGTAGTAATTACTTTTTTACGCTAAGGAAATTATTACTTATTAGAAAGTCAATAATATAATCATTCAATGATACTTAAAAATGTAGCTATGGACTGATAAAGTAGAAGTACATGCGTTCGCGCCTATTTTAAAACTCAAGATAGAAGTAACATTCCATTCTCTGCCAAAAATAAATCTACCTTTAAAGTTAATATGATAAAATTCTTATTACCTAAAAATGACTCCTGCTTGCAGGCTGAACAAAAGTCAAAAGTCAAATTTCTTTATTCATTTCGATGCTTATGTATATATACATTGATCACATTGAAACGTCTTAAAAACTATCACTAAGCTAGTATCATCTTTACTATAAAATATTATTATTGCCATTGGCGAAACACAAACAGCAAGACCGGCGGACTTTTATTTTAAGTACTTAAAATGTATTTGCATAGTACAAATTACTTGCATTACTTGAAACTCATAACTTGTACAGTGATGTTATTTTGTTACAGACAATTTTTAATATTTTTTTAATATATGACAAATAACATAACAATTAACTTTTTATACTCACTATTTGTGTCACAAGCACTTCAAAGTCATCTTTAAAATTTATAAATATTTGATTAATTTTAATCAGGTAAATGACATTGTCATGGCTAAAGTCGGCTAAAATTATAATTTTCAATATACTTTACAATGCAGGCACTTACTTATTTCAAGTAGATAATAATTGTTCGTCAGATATTTTTTTTGCAAAACCTCCCGTCTCTCAAAGTGTTAGTGAAATTTTGCCTAATCACAAACCATTAAAATATATAGATAAAATAATTCAAATTATAAAAGTGCCTGGTGAGAAAACTAAGTTTTTTTATTTATTACTGAAATATTAACAAACACATCTTAAAAGTCATCAAACATCTTGAAAGTAAAGGTAATATAATATAGCAAACGAAAGTGGACCCCACAGGAACTCTATTCCAAAATTATTTTTTAACATAGCAGGGCTGTGTAAGTCTTAATTCAGTTGAAGGACTTTAATCTAAAAAAAATTACTTAATAGAATACCTTACTAAATTTCTGCAAATAAAAGATCTGGAAAGCACAAACTATGAAAAGTTTTGTGTGAAAAAGTGATCAGATCTTCACCAAATTATTATGATACAAATTTAAAGTTACTAGCATTAAAAGAGAAAGATCTCAAAAGCGAAGTAACCCCCTTTTTCCCTTTTGTGGAGGAAATAAGGGCAATCCAAAATACCCAAAACAAAAGCCCCCGCTTTTGTCTAACACGACAAAAAATCTTATTAAGTCCTGAGAGTAGAGTTATACCTGAATACCAAGTTTCATGTAGATCAGTTGTAAATACGACCTGTAAAAGGAGCTAAAAATTCGTACTTAAATAAAATGTCAGTCTCTATAATTTTAGCTTTATAAATAGATTTATTTTCCGATTTATAGGCTAGAATAAATCGGTCAATTTTATGATTTAAAAGGCTTAAATGAATCGGTTAATTTACCGAATAAAATTTATAAACTTAAATTAAATCGATTAATTAACCTATTTAAAAGGCTAAACCGACCGAATGGCTTCGCAAACAATTCACATGATGCAGAAATATCCAATTCTTTTTTTATATAAATCATGTGAAATAGAAATAATAACCAACTAACGATGTAATTAACACTAGATGTGTTATAATAAATATAATTTATTAAAGAAAACATATTGTTTTAAAAGTCTATTACTTGTTGTTATTGCTAATGAAGAATATTGAAAATATTGTCGTTAGTAGTTGGTACCGTTAATTAGCTATCCAAGTTTCTTTTAGATTTCACGCAAGGTTTTCGCGTTAATTATTTTTAGTTTATTATTGTTTTGATGCAGTTAATGATAGTTCTTAATTAACTTCTTTTAATAAAAATATATATATTTATTAAAATAAATAAATTAGAACAACAACTAATTAATGATTACATACATGAATATCAGCTGAAAATATTGGATTTAAACTAATTATTTTTATTAGAATTTAAATAATCTGTTAAAATAATAATTTTTACTTTTAAAACTTTATCTTCGCCTTAAGAGTATACTTTTAGTTACTTATGTAAGTCTATTAAAAAGTTTTTTGAACCCTAAAAGGTTATAATAACTATGTATGTATGTTTGTTTATCTGTGTATATCTTCGAATATGGTATAAACTTACAGCAATGTAGCTCTGAAAAAATATCCGTGAATATTTAATGATTAAGGTTACTATTTTTCATTGTTAAACAGTTTTTTTTAAATTTAACATCTCACTTGTCAAAAAATACAGACATTTAACGAGAAATACTTAATTGTTACCTAACCATCAAAAGCACCTATGCCGTTTTCAGGATATCCGTAATTTGACAGCAGAACTAACATGAATCGCTGGTTTAACGTTGCCAGTGATTTTGAGTAAAGCTTATCGAACTTTGTTACAGAAAAGTTCGTAGATGCCGCAGCATCAGCGTCAGGGTCACCTTCTCCACCGCTGGCGGAGTACGAGCGCGATTCCCCCGTTGATGTATCGTCGACGTCTGAAGCTGGGTCCGCGAGCGGCGTAGCCTGCGGGTCCAGAGCCCTGTCTCCTCCACCACGCAACCCTCAGCTAGCAGAGCGGTGGTCCAGTGAGGAGATGAGGCATATACAGTGCCATCTAGAGACCAAAGAGCTCTGGGACAAGTTTAACGAACTCGGAACGGAAATGATCATCACTAAGACGGGAAGGTAAGTGATTTTCTTCAGTCTACAGCCTACTATTAAACAGGACTAGCGCTGTAAAAGCGGAAGTAAAAGATATGAGTAATAGTGGGCATACCTATCGAATCTCGAATCCCAGCCAGCCGTGCACCAAGGAAATTTTAAAACCGTGTAAAATTTTATTCGCGCTAATTAACATTGCTCTTACGTCGAAGGAAAACATCGTGATGAACCCGTGGCTTAGTTGGCTCTAGAAGAATTTACGAGCTATTTTCTCGGGACACGGTCGACTAAGCTGAGAGGGTAGTATAGGTACTGGGCAAGCCTGCTCCCACGCATTACGCATCCACCTAGAGGTCTAGTTGCTGAAAACAGACCGGATACAAGTTTATGTGTATAGTCGTATCTCATTGATTAATAAAATAAATGTAATACCAATATTTAATGAGGCCCTTGTAGCTTTTTAAGTATTGTTACAAACGGTTGTAAAAACTTTTCTGTTTAAACTATTGTCGACAGAAATTCGCAAATTGAAAGTCAGTACCACGTATTATTCAGCATTAAAGTACTTAATTCATTGCCACACACATAACTCATTACGGGCGAAAAATCAGTGATGTAGGTAAGCAATCGGCAATCGATTTGATTGTTAGTTTTAACGAGATCAAGGCAATATCGACGGCGCGTTCAGAGGCGATAAGGTTGGTTGTATCGTGGTGGTATTGTTGGTGGCGCGAGGCATGTCGGTCGCGGTGCGATGTCGAACAATGGCCAATCGGCCACCGACGAAGACCCTGTGTAATCATTTCGCTACTATAACTATTACTTCGATTATACTGAATTTGAATAATGTCATCCTTAGATGATACAAAAGTCGTTGATAAGCGATTAATTGCATCGCCTTTTTTTGTCATTTTCACGTCAATATGAACGCTGCGGTCCCAAATTAGAGGAACAGTAGCGGTTATAGTGCTAACTAGCGTGAGCGGACAAAATGTTTACGGCGCATGTTCGCGGCTATGTCCATTTCCGGCTTTATGTGCAAAATACTGTAGCAAATATTTATCGATTTCAAGAAATTTCGGGATCAATAGGTGTCAATAGTATCCTATGCCCTTCTCCATCCACTAATCAATCACTACGCCGATTGCAGAAGCCGTAAATCATCTAGCTTTAACATTAACAAAACTAGATGTTTTGCCATTAGTATTATTATACCATCCTAGATATTTTAGTAGATATAACTGAAAATGGCGTTATCTTTCATTAAACTTATCAAAGAACATTTAACTAAATCGTAGAGTACCAAAAGCCCCTTCAGCAATATTAAGTCTCCTATTTGGCACAAACAAAAGGCGATATCTCGCGTTAAAACGCCTTCGAGCCACCGTTTATCGACACGGCCGTAAATCATCGGCTGACAGTCAGCCGATCGTGACAAATTCGCAGACTAATCTTTTGATAACGGAACCTACTCGTAAGGACTTAATTTTGCTGTTGTTCTTTACTTAATTTTATATGGAAAATTGGGCACAATTTTTAAAATTCTGATATAAGATAACCAAAAATAGAAAAACCGGCCAAGTGCGAGTCGAACTCGCGTATGAAGAGTTTCGTATCATTATATTCTGTTTTTAGTATTTGTTGTTGTAGCGGTAAAATTTTACTGTATAGATATCACGGTTCAGCCTGGTTACAGACAGACAGTGGAGTCTTAGTATAGGGTCCCGTTTTTATCCTTTAGGCACGGAACCCTAAAAAGGTAGTTTTTAAGCTGCTAGTTTTTTTGCTCTATTAGAAAACTACAAAAATAAAAAGTTAAAAAATCACCAAATAATCCGACCGCAGTGGTAACAGTTCATTGAAAAGCGTAAAACAAATGTTATTAATTTATTTAACCTGTAAAAAGTTGGAAGTTGGGGAAGGCCCCAGTCAGATAAAAAGATTATAAAATATATTGCACGCATTTTCCAATAAGATAGTTTTTCAGTAAACTTTTATTTTCTAAATATAGTTTGACCATGAATAAAATATATTTTTAATCAAGAAATTATTAAAACATGACGTTTGTTTTATAAATACTTTTAATATAATTATCATTTCACGTGCCCAATTAAAGAATTCGAAGTTATTGTTCAATCCCATTGTTAAAAATATTTCATTCTAAGTACGTCGTCTCCTGATAATTACAGTGAACAAAAGCCTCGTGTAAAATACAAAACAATGGTGGTTTTTTCACGGACTATAAAGCTGTATTAATACCTTATTTATTCCTTAGAATGTTCTCAAGTTAACGACGCCTTGGGCATTCCATTTTTGTGCCACGCACCATAAAATACGACATCTGAAAATAATACTTCGATCCTTATTTGAAAACTTAACACCATTAATCGCAATACTTAATGATTTAGTTAGTTAGTAAAATGGTCTAATTCACAGCCCATGTTATCAATGCTTTCAGTTACGGTCGTGTAAAAGTAGTAAAAAATGAAATGCGATAGTAACAGTTACAAAGAGCTTTGGGAAGTAGCAATGGGAGACAATTTGCCACACGTTCCGTCACGCGAGCTTATCCGAGTCGGCCCCGTCGATTAGCATAAATCTCACCAACTAACCGTCACAAATGAAGGAAGGGCGCGGGACGCGATGCGGCAAGCGACTAAACAAACTGACGCAAGCGACATGACGATGCGATATCGTGCGACAGTCCCATGTCGCGGCGAACGATGCGCGACGAATCGCGACCGTCGCTCGCCGACATAAATCAGCATTATCTCGCGAGATAGCCGCGCGCCTGGACCCACCCCGCCATATCACGCGTAGTCCTGTGTCGTTCGAAAAAATTAATGACTCGGAAAAACGATTCGCTTATGAGGGATTCTTTCACTATAATTGAATTGCCCCGCAGAGATCGGCCGAGTTGTCGGGTACTATCACAATTTGTGACGACAATGTCACGGCAAATCAGCAGCTTTGGACTGTTTTCAGATAACTGATTTTTTGACACAGATATTTCATACCAAGACTTCAAAAATCACTAATTGGATATAAAAAAAAATGTTTAGAACATTATTGAAAAAATTATTGGGCAGTAGAAATAAAGTTTATAAATCAAAATTGATGTTAAAAAAGTCCTCTGTATATGTATCTATAATAGTAAGTGGCCAATAGATCAAATAACTTATTATTTTTAATACAATGATTAAAAAATAAAGCAGTGTCTAATCTGTACACATTAACCCCATAGTAGCTTGCATTCACCCCCAAGAAGATTATCATAACTGGCGTAATAGAATATTGTGGTATAAATATTTGTCTGTCAGCTGTTAGTTGGTATGCTAATCGCACCGAAGCTAACACAGTAAGCTCCATTTTAAAACCTGCCTCTTTGTACTGCGCCACTTTTAGTTTATTCAACGGGGACCCATTTTTCATTCGCTGTGCAAATATTTTGATGTTTGTCGGCTTTTGTGCGCGACAGCTATTACTGCCGAGTCCATCTGATGCCGTTGTTTATATGCTCTGTGACATTGATAAACTTTGTCAAATTAGTATGACTGTTTTATTTCGTTTACCTTTGAACATTGCGGTAATTAAATTAGATAAATTATTGTTTGAAATACTAAAAGTTCAATACTACTAGATGAGTTCAAACAGCCAAATTTAATGTTTGATGATAATGGTGAGCTATAAAATCACAGTTTTGAATATGCTTGCTTATTATTAACAGCGTAATATCATAACAGAACAGCATTATAATTTATTAGATAACACAGTGATCTTAATATAATCTTTCGTCGAAGATCATGGCAGCGCGTGTTGAAGATGTTTTCGTTTAGTTCGGTTGCCAAGCCTTTTAATCGCCAAGTCTTGACTAGTTCTTTGATATTACATCTCAACAGTACCAGAACTCATAAATATCATCTGATATAGCTAGGAACCTATTCATTGTATGCAAGATATTTATAATATTAACATCTTCGATGTAACTTTTGCTTACCTAGAAGACAGCAATTAGATATTTTTTCTTGGTTAATAATTATTAGTATTATTGGCCTTTCAATATAAATAACTACATCACTATCACTCCATAGTATAAAACAAAGTCACTTTTTCTGTCCCTATTTCCCTTTGACTGCTTAAATATTTAAAACTACGCAACGGATTTTGATGGGTTTTTTTTAATAGATAGAGTGATTCAAGAGGAGGGTTTATATGTATAATACATGCATAATATAGCCGTGCGAAGCCGGGGCGAGTCGCTAGTTTATCATAAACTTACTTTTAAAAGTGCTTTACTTATTCCAAACGAAGAATAAACATTTCAAACAAATACTTGAATTATTGAAGCTATTTTATTTATTTGTATACTTAACTCAGGTCAGGTAGAGTTAGGCATACACCGCGTTTACACGTGCACGATGCCAGTCGGCCATTTGTCGCACTCGCGCGATAATTGTTGATATACGATCGCGATCCAGCACTGTAATTGTCAACGCTTAATCTTCTAATTGGCGCGCATTTACCAATGCCAGCGTGTCGCATCGGCTATTGCATCGATAGTTTCATATAAACGAAAAAATAATCTAAAAATTCGAACATAACCCGCCATAAAACTTAACGAATCGAGTGAGCGAAGTCGAAAAGCAATTCGCAACGCCAATTTCGAAAACAGTAAAAAGTGCGATTCACAAGTGCAACTTGAAGCGGCGTTTAAGAGCGAACCGAGGGCGGGCGCCCACCGGGGCCGAGAAAACAATTTAGAATTTTATCGGTGGCGAGGTAGGTAAGGTGCCACGAAAACACAGGGGTGCGGGGAAGGCAGAGGCCCGTTACCTCTGATTTATGGTCTACATTAGACGCGAGGTGGGCAAACGCGCGAAATGCACACGCGCCGCGAGAACCATTGCCACTCACTGACATATCTTGCTTTCCCTCCCTCCGAGCCTTTCGTATAATTTATTGATAGCTATGTCCATTATTGTCCATCAACCCTTTTGTAATTTCCACAAACAATTTTTATTTATAACGATATCATGTTATGTTGATTGGGAAACATGTATTTACGTAGGTAGGTAGGAGTGGGTAAGTATTAATAATTTTGCGTCTGTCGTAGTAATTACTAGCTATCGGAACATTACGGAATAAACAATTCTCCTAAAGTACTATGTAGATACTGTTTTCATAAAGTTAACTAACTTACCCCTAATTAGGGACAGACAAAGTTATATTAACTTTAGCCAATAAACTTGTTGGCGTTATTTTACATTAAAAAGCTGAATTAATGAAACCTTAATACAGCTTAAACTTCACCAACTGATGCCGTGGATATTTCAGTGTCATTCCAATTCAAAAGCTAATTTCGCTAAAACCTTAAATGAATCGAGTTGGTCTGAGGTCGCACATTATTTAACTTGTTCCAAGTTTAAATTGAAAACGCCACCAAACTCTTTGCGGAGTTGAAGTAAAATTTTGAACTTTGCCGCTGAATCGGAAATTTCTTTATAAATATCTTATTAAGCTTAAATTCGGTTGGTGTCATGTTGCCGACACTAATTTTATTTGTGAAAGACGATGTCGGAGGCGTCTCGGGGGTGTGGGGTGTTCGTGCCAGTGAAAATGTATGCAAACGGGAAACGCGATATTTGACGGGGCTGAAAACGACTAAAGAATTGAAGAGAGAACGCGACAGCTACGACGTTGACGCGATCTTTGTATGCGGTATGATGGGGCCATCATACCGCCAATTCACTTTGCTTTGTGTCTTATTAAACACTTAACTGTCACTCAAACAAACTACGATTAAATAAAGTAACTTTGTAATTTAGGAAGGGTTTTAACGATCTCTCCTTTCTTGAAATATGAAAAATTCGGATATTATGAGGACATTTTTTTGTATAATTACTCCACAGTTACTTAATTGTTACTTAGTCAAACAATCTAAAACTAATGAGTACTGTCGGCATTATTTGATTTTAGTTGTATGTTTTCGATTACATGTTATCATTATTAATTCATTCCCATACCCCTTTTTGTCGTTATTTAGGTTATGTGAAGTAAACACATGCAACCTATTTGAATACAGCGTGTAATAGATGTGTGATTCATGTAAATGTACCCTTAGCAAGTGTATCGCGGGGTAATCTCCTCCGCCCCGCCGGGCCCACCGCGCTGTGCCCCCTTGCCAGCAATATGCCCCGAGGGCGCGGGGGTGCGGGGACCCCGAAAAAACGTGTAAACTAATTATGTACATTTTCGTAGCCACTTATTTACATAACCACGGACTAAACCCCGCTTTCACCGTGAATATTTCATTCGTAATCTTTATTTTGAAGGTTTAATATGACAGCTGTTGTTTTGTTTGTAGGAAACTTTTAATTTTCGTCGTTTTCTTACCGAGACACCACCCTTTGTGTGCAGGTTAGGTTGACGCCTCCCGTAATGATAGGTGATTGTCGAACGACTTTTTACATTCGGCTAAATGTTTGGGAAACTTCGTAAGGTATAATTTAGAATTTTCACTGGGACGCGTCGTCTGCTATCCGTGGGTGGTTATTACGAAGGCTTGTCTCCGTAATAACGAGGTATATCGGTGTGAATATTTGATAACTTTAAATTAAGTTTGAAAAGAGTTTAGAAAGTGACGTATTTAAACCGTAAATTAGTGTATCGTTGGCACAACATGGCCGGTTGTTGTGAACTGTGCAGGAAGCCGATAAGTAAAACTATTAGTAGGTAATGAGCGAATGTTGCGGAGTTTCGCGGGTATTTATACCGCGCCTTCGCTCGAACTAATTTATGGAAGTAAGTACGCGGAAAATGTTTATGTAGGTACCAGAGCCCCCTCCCTACGATGTTGACATCCGGTGCCTCCCACCCTCCCTATATGATATGAGCTCGCAGTCACTGGATGAGAAATTATGTGATACCAAACCACACGCATTATATATAAACAATAGGGCAGGTTCAACCATATGCCCAACTTGTAATGTCTGCTGTGATTGCTAATGTTAGGCATCGTCTGTCTTTACCGTTTTATGGAAACGATTTTCCATAATTATTTAGGGTATACTTTTATACTGATATTATAAAGAGGAAAGTTTTTTTTGTTTGTAACTAGGTATGCTCCGAAATTACTAAACCGATTTTGATAAAACTTAGTATATGAGGATACATTGATTCATTGACAGTAATATAAGCTACTTTTTATCCCGATATTCCCACGGGATCGTAAGTTACGCGGGTGAAACCGCGGAGCGCTGCTAGTTATTTGTATACTTATAACATGTTGTCCTGTTGGCCATTTGTAAGTTTGCTAGATTAAGGTAAGTAGGTATACAATTTAGTGCCTAGGTCGAAACGATACTTCGAAATAAACCCTATAATAATCAAGTAGGTCTTATCGTGTCGTACCTAACGTCTAATAAGCAAAGTTTACAAACGTTTTAACGTTCGTAAAGTTTGAGTAGTCACTAACAATCTTCAATTAGTTTAATTGTATCTGATATGATATAAGGTCACGACATTATCAGGACTCCATCTCGGAGGCTTACCCCTGTTGACATGTACCGTTTTAACAGGGAGTACGTGAGTGGAGTCTCCAGTCTCCACCGCCACCGCCTCGCTCGCTGACGGCCTCCGAGGCACGTCCCGGCCAGACGTTGACATACGCTATACCTAAACATTATAGTTTTATTTAGACGTTGATAGAATAATATATTTCGTTTTACAAAAATGCTAAAGATATTCTACCGGCCTTTTTTGCAACATTCATCTGTCTCTCTGTCAGTAAGCTACGGTAGCAGGATAAATGAAACCATTAACCGGATGATTTTTACCTCAAAATAATCACTACATAGTATAAAACAAAGTCGCTTTCCCTGTCCCTATATCCCTATGCTTAAATCTTTAAAACTACGCAACGGATTTTGATGCGGATTTTTTTTAAATAGATAGAGTGATTCAAGAGGAAGGTTTATATGTATAATACATGCATAATATAGCCGTGCGAAGCCGGGGCGGGTCGCTAGTATAAAATAATAATTTGACGACCCAGTTGGCACAATGGTCATCATGCCAGACTGCCAAACACAGGTTGCGGGTTCGATTCCTGCCTCAGACAAGTATTTATGCTTAGATATATGTCTGTGGTCTGGTTGTTTCTATATATTATAAGTATATATTTACAAAAGAAAAGCATTTATGTAGTAAATCAGTTGTCTAGCACCCATGACACAAGTCTAGTTACTTAGCTTGGGGCTAGATGGCGATGTGTGGAATGTCTTTGAAATATTTATTTTATTTTTAACTAGCGACCCGCCCCGGCTTCGCACGGCTATATTATGCATGTATTATACATATAAATCTTCCCCTTGAATCACTCTATCTATTAAAAAAACCGCATCAAAATCCGTTGCGTAGTTTTAAAGATTTAAGCGTACAAAGGGATATAGGGACAGAGAAAGCGACTTTGTTTTATACTATGTAGTGAAGTGATAGTGATAAGTATAGTTTTTGTTAAAATGATAACTAAACTGTCTAAAAATATTGTCTTTAATCTATCCAAAAGCTACAATTCTAAACCGTTTACAGCTACTTTTTAACACAACACGGGTAAAAGACCAAGTATTTAAACCTGAGGAAATTTTAACAAAGACGTAAATATGTAATGAAATTCGGGTAGAAGGAGGGCGGTGTAAGACAAAGCGACAGTTTTCGCAATATTGTCGCTAAAGTTCCCAATTTCGGTGTCGACTTGCGAAACTCAGCGTGTAACGTTAGCAAATTCAGGTGTGGCGTGTACGTACCTAGCGCTATTTATGTATATGCGAGCTTAATGTACGTGACTCGGAATTGTGGGCTTCGCGGGAATTAGCGGCGGATTTGCAAGGAATAACTCTGGGAGCTTTACATTTTAGCGTTTAAATAAAAAACTTCTAAAATGAAAGAAAAAACAAAACGTGACGCGGGACACCCGTTTGGAACGAAGTTCCTTTCGACAGACAGACAGAGATTGATTTTGATGATTTTGACAGATTATTGGATATCCAGTCCTATTAGTACAGTTTACAGTTTTTCCTACGGTGGATTGAACTGATTTTTTAAATAAATAGGTCCCATCGCAACCCGCGTTAAGGAACTTCGTTCCAAAATTCCAAATATAAGAATTTTTAATGGGTATATAGGTAAATGAAAAATCGGTTTGCTCCGATAAATATGCGTTATTTTTATCACGAAAAATTACTTAACTCTCGATCTACCTATTTTAATAATACCGTACTTGCGGGTAATAAGGGCCACTAAAAAGTTAAAAAAAAACCTTGATCAATATTAAAATTAAATGAATTGTTTTTCAGATTGACTATATAGCAAATATTTATCTATGACCTGTTTTTAAGTAGTTTTCCCTATTCTAACGAAAATTTTGTTTTTAATTAAGGTGGTCCTTATTACCCACAGGTACCTTAGTAATATATACCTACTCGTAGGTATTTCTACAGTGATCATTAAATGCTTCCAATTTTTGCACACAAGAATGGCTACCGCAAATGCTTTGACTCAAATTAAATATTTAAGAAGACCTAAATAATCGGGAAAATAAAGAAATGTTCGGTTTGCAATGTGACACCATTAGCGGAGCGAGTCTCGCGAACAATATAGGAACAAAACAAGGTGTTTGAACGACGCGACCGCGACGGCTGGCTGGCAGACCCGCCTTTGTTATCTGCTGTCGTCTGTAAAATTATAGGTATATGTTTTCCGTTATTCTCTCAATAAATACGTAAAAACTGTAATTTCTTGGTTTTACACAAGTATTTATTTATAACTAGCTGCGCTCCACGGTTTCACCCGTATAGGTCCCGATCTAGTTAAGAGGAAAACCCCGGGGGCTTTCTCCATACAAACTATTACAAACGTAGTCGACTGTTTTCTCCCTGGATAATGACACTAGAGCAAATATTTTTGGTGCATAAAACTTATAACTGCCATGATCATGCCCCTATTTTTTGTTATTTTTTAATTTTTTTAATTTCAATTTCTAGGATAATTAGAAAATGAAAAAAACCAAAACGTATGGGGCATAGTCATGGCAGTTATAGGTTTTATGCAACAAAAATATTTATGCTAGTGTCATTATCCAGGGAGGAAACAGTCGACTACGTTTGTATGGAGAGAGCGCCCGATACCCTTTCACCTTAAAATATTGGGATAAAAAGTAGCCTATGTGTTAATCCAGGTCTCCAGTGATCTACATAACGAGTTTCAACGCAATCGATTCGGTAGTTTTAGCGTGAAGGAGTAACAAACATTCACACAAACACACAAACTTTTACATTAGGATAGGATAGGATGATAATCAAGCCGAATCCGAAACGTGCCTACAGCCCGAAGATTTAGGCAAATAAAGGTACATAACAAAGGTAATATTTGCTTTGTACTTGTATTCTATATAAAAATACTAGCTGAGCCCCGCGGTTTCACCTGCGTAGATCCCGATCCCGTGGAAATATCGGGATAATAAGTAGCCTATATGTTAATCCAGGTCTTGTGGCATCTATAATGCCACTCCCTAATCTTATCATCTCTAACTCATTCTTTTATAAAGGTATCCTTATTTTTATGTTGTTTAAAACGTTTTTTTTACTGTCGATAAAGAAATTTTAAGTTTTGAAGGTTGACATTGTCATTCATGAAAATGGTTGAAAAACTGAGACATCACTTTTGAAAATTAATTAGTATTCTAAAATAATAATCTATTCGTTCCTTATTTAGATTTATTTGTTTGTGCTGAGTAAGTCGGTTCTGGCTGTGGTGCGGAGTTTTATGACAAAATATTAGCTGAGTGCATTGGATGCGATTATAGAGTGCATGTTCATACACCGACGACAACGAGATTAACGCACTTTCTTGCTAACAATTTATCTATTCCTACGTTATTACGAACGATTCAATACAACAACGCATTAATTTGGCGTAAGTATATAAACTTGAAGATCAAGGAGTAAGAAAAAGGATGGAGTTCGTTATGACCATGATTTAAACAGACAATAAGAGAGAACGCAATATACAGCTATCGAATACCATTGTCACTAACTTTACACCTAACTAAGTTCTTTTCTTATTAATTTTTATAACTTTGTAAATTATAGTTGTTAATCTTTTTTTGTTATTTTATTGTTGAGGGTATTGAGCCGTTAGGTCTATAGGTAGGACTGGACTGACGGACTGACTGACCCTCTTCAATCTCTTCTTCAACCTCTTTTTAAGACACCTTAATTTATTTCTTTTTAGCTCTTTCTAAATTTTTTTTAAACTGGTAACGGAACCTTCCGTTTCGTTACAGTCTCCAGCTTTCATCGCAATCGGTCCAGTAGTTTTTGCGTAGGAGTAACAAACATACATACACACACACACGCACACACAAACTTTCACCTTTATAATATTAGTAGGATAGGAAGTAGGATACAACTCTAAGCCAATTTCTAAAGCAGATAACGTGACTTTCAGGTCAATAGGTTCGATTGAGTTTGCAATTTCATATTTATCTCAGTACTTTTTATCATAGCATGGCTGCTATGATAAAAAGTACTAGTAGTAGGATGGCTCCTGAAACTGAAAATTTGGTTTGATTGATAGAACTCTGGCGATCGGACCACGACCAATAAACGAAACTAAAATAACATAATATCAAATAAAATCAATTATTTTTATTCACTTTAAATATAGAGTAAATGATGTTAAAATTATAATTAAGCACTTGGCTATTAAACCTCATTTGAGGTTTAAGTATTACTTCATCTAAATTAGTAGTGAAATGTCAAATAATAAAATTAAATTACATACTTACCTACCTTTAGTTTAGCGAAACGAAAGCTATAGTCTATATGCAATTACAGTTGAAGTAATAAGGTGCTTACCTGCATAATTATTTGCTTTATATTCTTTATATTAACCTACCTGGCGGCGTTTCCGTCCGATGCAGGCATTTACCCACATATAACTACTGTTAAGAGGGTACGCGAGTCTTGCATTTTCCATACAAATATTCCATACAATAATGTCCTATTTTCTTCCTAAGTACCTCTAGAGTAATCTTTTTTTTTTGTAAAGTTGGTAGAGTTCTAAAATTGCTATTATTGGAATGTTTTCGACTCAGCCAGGGCTTTAAAGACCTACTTGAGTTGATATTGAATTTCAACTCAAGCTTTACTTTATGGTCCTACTTGAGTTTATAATTTATAATACTTAACAATTTTAGAACTCTACTGTGGGTCTGCAGTTTTCGCCTGGTTGTTTTCCTTTTATGAAATATGAGTTTCATCGCAATCAGTCCAGTATTTAATGCGTGAAGGAGTAACAAACATACACACACACACACGCACACACAAATTTTCACATTTTAATATTAGTAGGATAAAATTTAGGGAGATATTTCCTTTAGTTATTAGTTGTTAGAAGAAAGGAAAACAGAAGGGCATGTATACAGCAAACCCAGAATTAAAAAAAAGATTGCTCTAAAGGCTCTATTCAGGAAGAAAAAGGGGAATAACTAAGTGAAGGTAGGAAGAGGGCAGTAGAACAGAGGTTCTACTGCCCTCTTCCTACCTTCACTAGCGTCTCTCTTAGACCCCCGTTTATTTGGGGTTCGTTGAGTCACGAGTGTATCTAGGAAAGCGTTCTAGATCTTAGACCGGATCATCACTTACCATCCTGTGAAATAGTGCAAGTCAAGCGCTGACCTATCATTTTTTGATGTGGTAACGTCCTATAAATCGTTACCATTATTATTAATGGTAACCATCATTAAGGAATAATGGTTACCTTGTCAAAATCGCTCCACTCACGTTCCCGTAACATGACACTTTTTTGTGTCATGTTACGGGACGGTGCAGTGCAGTACGGTGTTCAAGTCAATAGATGTTATTATAGATGCTATGGTTATCATCAATGTTTTCTAATGACGTTATCACGTAAAATTATCATCCGTAAACCGACTCTACAGACAGCCATTGTATTTTTAATAAAAAAATTACCTATATTTTGTATGGAAAAGACCCGTGCACCCTCTTAATAGTTTTACGAGGGTGTCATTACTTCTCCACCTAGCAATTAAAATTGTACGCATAAGTATTTGCTTAAATTCACTAATTATGTCGCCGCTAATAAATACTTACACGCAACATCTGGTGCGTGGCTTTGTGCTAATGACTGCTGCAATGCAATTTAAGTATTGTAGAAAATGTTTTATTTGGTACGGGCGTCGGACCACGTCGCGTCGTCGGTCGGTCGTGTCATTCGTTGCGCGTTGTCGTACACCTTATTATTTTCTGTTCGTGTGAACACGGTCTATTCTGTAAAAACCCCTGTAGTTTTTAAACGAATTAGATATTTCTGTTACAACCATTAGCTTTACATGTAGTCTAATTGACAGCTTTTGACGTAATAACGTCTATTAAATTGACGAACACCGCGCAGCACTCACAAAAAAGTGTGACGTCATCGCGTTCCGCTTACGTTCCACAGCAACGTCAGCAACCAATGTTTCGCGTTCCACTCACGTTCCATAGCAACCAATATTTCGAAAAATTTCGTAAAAAAATTGTCGTATCGGAAAAGGGGGAAAACATAAAGGAAAAACAAAAAAGAATCTTAATTTTTTATCGTTTTCTTATGACGTTCTCACCTAAAATTATCGTCCGTAAGCCGACTTTACAGACAACTTTTTTTATATAATTTTTCAGGAATACCTACGACTGAATATCAGCGCGCTACACACTTGTTGTGTAACGGTGTGTAGCGCTACAGGCCGAGTCGTATTCCTTTTTGTTACCACAATATAATGTATTTTTATTATAATTTCTTTTCTGTTTTAGTTACAAAATTTGTAACCAAAAGTAGTTACCAAAAGTAAGTATGATAAATCGTACAATATCTCGGTATCGTATCTTGTCAACTTGGGCTCTATTATAACAAATTACCTAAAGATGTATATGACATCTCCATTAACAAATTCAAAACTTTTATATAGCATAAATTGTGCGGTAAGGCATACTATGATACCTCTTCGTACCTTAATGATAAGAATCCATGGATGTGACTTTAATTGCTCCATTTCAAATAATACCTTCAAATATTTGTAATATTGACCTTTGTGACATAAAAAAAAAACCCCATGAGTTTCTTGTGCCTTCTTCTCATTGGTGGGCGCGTTCCGAAGGCACACATCCTAACTTAGTTTTTAAGACTATTTCAAGTGATCATGTGTATACCTATACATAAGCATCGAAAGAAATAAAGAAATTTGAATTTGGGCTTTCTGATCTACGTTTGCTTCGACGATATTAATCAATAAGATTGTCAAAATCGTGCTAGTGTCGAAAATTTGACGCGGCTTCGTCGGGGACCTCCCAGGATGGGCGATATATCATTCGGTGTAGCTTCAACGCCCAACCACGCCCCACTGCTCATTAGGTACCTCTAATTCACATCAATCTCTTACCCTCTCTACTATCTATAGTTGGTTTATTCTAATTACAGATTCATAAAAAAGAGAGAGTAAACTTACGGACGGATTCTTCGAACTGTTTAAACTTCATTCGTTATAATTAGTTATACTATACATTCGTCAGAGTTATAAGTATAACATAGAATCATTAGTCAATACGTCAGTAATGTGTCAACAGCTATGGAACGTCTTACTGTAATCAAATCTCTTGATTTCATTAAAATGTCTTGATTCGCTTTATTAGACAATAGAGTTAAATTTTTATTTTTTTATTAATAGGTACGGTTTTGACCACTATCTCATGGTAAGTGACGATGCAGTCCGAGCTTTTCTAGAAGATAGGTACCTTTACGCTCGTGACTCAAAGACCCCCAAAAAAGGGGGGCCAACGAGAGACGCGAGTGCAGGTAGGAAGTAGGAAGAGGGTAGTACAGTGAAACAAAAAATTTGAAAACATATTCAGAAAATGAATACATATTACCATAGTGTACCAAAATGAACACGCGTTTAGAATGAAGGCCTTTTACTTTTTATCTTTTTTTCAATTTTTTTCTCTTTTTTTTGGTGCCTCTTACGATTTTTCTTTTCACGTTTTTGTAACGCCTAACATATTTTTTTCGACTAGGTCCCCTCATTCCAATAATATTTTCTCCAAGCATCAGTGTAGAATTTCAAAAGCTCTTGTCGTTTTCATAAAAGCGACGAGTCGTGACCGTTGTGACACATTCCGCGATATCCATACGACACCGGCACGACAGCGACGCGATAATCCGTCATGTTTACGACACCATGACGAAAATGACATAGTATTGAGTTTTTCACAGAATTCACATCGCGTTGCGGAAAACTGATTCCTTCCTGAAGTAAATATATCCATAACTCAGCGCTCCGCGGTTTTACCCTTGTAGCTCCCGACCCCGATGGAATATCGGGATCAAAAGTAGCCTATGTTATTCCCAATGAATCAATGTATCCTCATACCAAGTTTCATCAAAATCGATTTAGTAATTTCGGAGCCTATTCGTTACAAACATAAAATCAAACAAAAAATGTTTCCTCTTTATATTAAGACTCTGTGCCTAGAACATTTTTATTAATATATTTACAGATTTCTCGACATCTATGGTACAATTTCTCCTCCTTATATATGTTATTCATTTCCGTTTAAAAGGATACAAGTATAAGTACATGAAATGTTTAAGAAATGGTCTCATTTATCAATTAAATACTTTATTCTATGTAAAATTGCACTGATCACTTGACTATACACAACTTTTAAACGATTTTAATATCCGTCATGAAATATGCATTGACCACCTAGGCACCGACATGGATTGTTGTCACTAGAATTATGCATCTGAAATCACTTAAGGCTCAATAAGGTCACTATTACCGCTAATTCGCCATAATCATCGCCTTAAGCGCTGGTCATGTTTATGCAATAGTGCACAAGCAATTTCATGCGCACTGCCAGATCACGGGAGCGGGGCCTCTTTAGCTTGGTAAGAATCTACTATAAAATTATCCTTAAGGTGAAAGGGTACCTGCGCTCTCTCCATACAAACGTAGTCGACTGTTTCCTCCCTGGATAATGACACTAGCATAAACATTTTTGTGCTATAAAACCTATAACTGCCATGACCATGCCCCTATGTTTTTTTTTTTCATTTTCTATTTATCATAGAAATTAAGATTAGAAGAGAGACTCGAGTTAAGGGTCTTAAAAAAGCGGTAGACTCAAATGCACGGATTTAAAAATTCACATCTGTCTATCTGCAATTCATGATGTTTACAATAAAATCATAATCAATCTATTATGTACAAAATATTTGAACTATTGAAATGTATAACTACTATTGGATGGCTGTATTTCCTGGGATGGTGTTCATATTATTTAACGTACCTATAGGTATTTTATTTTTAGAGTAAGCAATCAATCAGTAAAAATTTGCAGACACTCGATGATAATGATTTGAAATGTTTATTTTAATTTATTTTCTATATCTAATAAATAACAATAATAATAAACAATAAGACGAAATCGTTATAGAAAATACACTACTATTACCTATCTAGAAATCAACTTAGATGTTTATTTATATCCTAAAATTATAGCTGTGACCTGGAGTGACATCCTTGTTAGATCGATCCTATGTAATAAATAGGTAGGTATGTAATCTGTAGTTCCGTATATATGAATAGGGTACTTTTTACACAGGATCGGGGCTAACGTGGATGAAACTCTGGGCGATTTCGTTAACCTGTCGTACACAGATTTATTACACGGAGATTTGTGCCCACGATCATTTTAAAACTTCATCTAGCAACGTAGCAATCATCAAAGTGCGCTAATGAGTGGCTCAGTTGGAATTTGCAATCTCGCGCCATCTGTCTCTAATCAACGAATCGAGTTAATTAAATCGCGTTGGCAATATGGCGGCAGGGTGTAATTGCTATTAATAAAGCGCTCTCCTGTATAATTAGACGGGCCGCGTGCGCGGATTGGCTGCGCGACGTGCCCTAATCACGACGTGATAACATTGCGCTAATGGTGTGCATAGCTTTCTATTGCATAATCACAGCCGTTATCGTACACTTCATAATAACAACTCAGAATTTCTAAACTTACTTCAATTTATAATTAAACTTTATTGGGACGATAACTGCCCTATTCTAAAGTCTAAAGTTCAGCCTTAAAGTTCCAAACTCATTAACGATATTCTAGATTATAACCGATGCTCTTCCTGTCATATTTTTAACTTCACTGATTATTGGTTGTAGTAATGGCGCCATACATCTTAATTTCCAGAGAAAAAAGAATTGGGTGCGAGGATGCGTGGTCGACAAAATGCCAATAGTCCGTAGAGTAGATTTATCAAGTGAAACGTCGAGGAAAACAATGATTGACGAGTTCGCACCTCGCTTCATGCCTTTCTAATTAAGACGACATGCGTCTGCGCATTGATGCAACTTCGCGCTCGCTTAGCTCTCAACCGTACTAATTTAACACATGCTTCTCAATTATACCACATTATAATCTACAAATATAATTAACAGATTGTAATATCCTTTGTTAATGAATATAAAGAGATGTAAGTACGTGTTTAAAAAGGAACTGTCTCCCCATCGCCATATATTCTCATGATCATGAAATTCGTGTTATGCCAACATTCCAGTATAATCGTCATGTGTCTTTTCTAACATTAATTATGTTACAAACAAATACCGGTGCTTCGGTTGGCATCAATTTATAAGCTACGTCTAGATTTCAGCTGAAGATATGCATTTTAACAATGTTATAACAATAAAGTGGTGTTATAAACAGCGGCCCTTATTTCTGTCTTCGGTATCTGCTCATTAAAGCGACTGCAGTGCGCGAGATGTTCTTTTGCTTCCAGACGGTTTTCCGCTAACTTTTGGGTGGTAGGATGATAAACGACGTCAGTGGCAATATATCATTGCGGTAATATATCGTTCGGTGCGGCGAGTGTCGCCATTAACGCACGCGCGCAATTGCCCGTGCTAGAGAGCATTGCATCTATACCAGCAGATCCGCTATACCTTACCGTCTAACTCACAAATCGGCGCACACGACCGCACCCAAACATAAATCTAATTAATGTTACTCTAATTTTCGTTTTCTTACCATCTTGTAAAATCATTAGAAACGACACGCTGTGTATATCGTTTTATTGTTAAAAATATTTTCCTAAGTACCAACATAAATTTATACATATTGAGGCATAAATTCTGTAGTCTGATCAATAAAACGATAGTGAATATCGCAATTAGATTTAACAATAGTGAACCAACTTGGGTGGTCGCACGTCATCTATTATGTTTTCTTTGGTAGTTCGCGGGTCAGAAGTCGCATTCCAATTCCAGAGTGCGTACGGTACGATGGCAAATCGTCAAGCATCATATCCCGCCATCAATGCCTCAGGCTTAGAGAAAAAAGTGAGAGGCTGATAGACGAACCCGCGCCCGCGCCATGTCTCGACTTACACGTGACTTACACCAAAGATTTGTTGTTTCCGTTCCCTCCGCCTCAATGACTACCATTTTATGTCGATTAGGAGATAGTGTTTCACGCGACCGCTACCGACACCACTTTTTGTGACACGGCTCTACCCACAACGAGTTTATTATCGCTAAACACTTTCTGGCAGTAGTATTCGTGATTTCTACTTCAATGGAATCATTGTTCTTTTACGATATCTGGAAAATATTATGTTATTTTTAGTATTGTTGTACTGTTTCCTTTTTTATAAATTGCATACGACAACAGGAAACCGCATCGGCACACATAGCTGTAATAGGAGCTATTATGTCGACCAACCACAAGCAATTTCACTCACTGAATAAAAACATACACCTTTACAAAAATGTGTACCCATTCATCTTTCTCCAACGGGAGACATTAAAGAATGTCTCTGTTAAGAAGGGGAAGGGGACATAAGACACGATGCTTAGAGTCAAAGTCGCATGATACTCCTCGCGATGTGGCTTTCAATATTTACTTACACACTTGTTTGCGGAATACAATTTTCGACTCAAACGTTTTTACCATTACGATTTTTATTATTTTTGTTCTATATAAATGTTAATGCTAGAGGTATTTCACGAGAGGGGAACATAACGACCGACTGAATACATAATGTATATTTATTTACCTGTCATATACTCAACTCACTCTAAAACCGTTGAAATATTTTACATATTTTTCAAAATATGTGTTGCGATAATGTGCTAGGTATCCGATAACTGTGGTCGCTAATGATCTCGCCTGTTGTACCACTTTCAGTGAACAATTATATTTTACTTCAACCAAGTAATTGTCGAATAATTACAATAATGTGAAAATATACGCTCTAACGCAACAATCGCACAAGGAAGTCGATAATATAGAAATTTAATTTATAATAAACTTTACTTATGTTTCATGGAAAATCGCATATAATTGCACGTGTTGCTCGAAATAACAGCTGCACTGAACATAATTTCATTCTAATATTTAACAATCCATAGTAGCGAGGAAAAATTTTTATTGATATCGACAATTTTTTTTTATTATTATATTTGAATGAGAAAAAAAATGACGGTATTTAAAAATGTATTGTTGTTACAGACGCATGTTTCCAACGGTGCGAGTGTCGTTCGCTGGATGCCGCGCGGAGGCGAGGTATACAGTGTTGCTGGACGTGGTCCCGGTAGATGGCAAGCGGTACCGATACGCGTACCACCGGTCCTCGTGGCTGGTGGCAGGCAAGGCCGACCCTCCAGCGCCTGCACGACTCTACCCTCATCCCGACTCGCCCTTCACTGGCGATCAGCTGCGCAAGCAGGTCGTCTCCTTTGAAAAGGTCAAACTCACCAACAACGAGATGGACAAAAATGGACAGGTCAGCATTTATCCAGACATGATCTCACAGTAGAGCTAAAAAGAAATGATTGTTTAAATTATAATGTTTATTCCAGTTGGTGCTAAATTCAATGCACAAATATCAACCCCGCATTCATCTGGTGCTCCGAAGAGAAGGAGCCATTAACGCACCCATCACCGATCTCGAACAGGAAGAATTCAAGACGTTCATCTTTCCGGAATGCGTGTTTACCGCGGTTACAGCGTACCAGAACCAACTCGTAAGTACCGAGACATTTCTGGCAGTCGATGTTATGGGCATCACTTGTTTATTTGGCATCGGTAGCCTTGTTCTTGTTTCTATCATTTGATTTCTGAAATAGATCACAAAGCTAAACGTTTCGTATCGCATACCTACCGTCGTCGTCCTACTATTGACGATGGGCTATTTCAGTAGCACTAATTGCATCTCGATGAAAGGCATGTCCACTGTGAACAAAGGGAGGTGACACGTAATTTTTGTGTATCAGGCGGCCACACGCGGGCGTAGCGCGTCCCCGACGACAGACGGACAGTGCGGCTGATGCTTGCTCGACACTGACGATTACGGATTTCATCCGAGCTAAATTTAAAGCTTTTGTCGAAGTTCTCTGTCTGTAGTTATGTCTGACCACCATCAGACCATCTTTACCTTTGAAATAAACTATTAATAGGTAAATCGCTAACTTCACAGTGTGTCTTTAAAAATAACTCTTTGTCCGTTTTCTCTCTGCGTTCAACGTCTACGATATTCTAATATTTATTGTGGATGAGTTGTCTGATTTATAGACTTAGATCTAACGAATAATTAAAGTCTCAAAAACGTTTTTCACTGAGTTACGACTCGATGTGTATTTTAATCATTCGAAAGCACGTGCCAATTTCGATCATGCTGATGACAAAACATTCGTTAGCAAACATTCCACTGTTGAAACAGTGTTCAACAACAACTCACTTCTGTTTCCTCGAAATGTTTACCAGGCCAGGTCTCCGCCTACGGCATTGCTAGCTATTTTTTTAACTTTACTACAGAGTACAACAAACTTTACTTAGTCCAATACAGACACGATTAAAATCACAATATTAGTTCGTAAGTATCTCAAATCTGATTGTTCTGAAGTAGAAGATACTCAGCTGATACAAAACCAAAGAAGGCTCATCGCTACATCGCTCTAGTTTCCGCTAGTTTCGTGCCCTCGTCCACCGCTGCATGTGTCGCCATGCACAATTAATCCTCTGTCACAAAACCGTTTGGGCGTCTCCATATACGTCGTTTTGTTTCTTCCCGCCCGTAGTAAAATAATTAGGACGTTTCGAGGTTCGTAAAGGAAGCGAGATACTTTATATCGACAACGCGGTACATAAATCTCCATTCGTTCGTTAATTAACTGTTTCAAGTTTCAGTTTAGTAATGTTATTAAAGATTTAGTCAAAACTATTGTTGATAGTTTAGCTGTTTAAATGTTCTCATTCGGGTTTTTTTAGATATTTAGATATTATATGTAATTTTTTTTCTGATTGTCTCACAAACGATCAACTTCGTAGCTATCTAAATTAAATATATTACCTAGTAGTCGTCACAGTAGAGCTAGGCTATGGCTGTTCGTAAGTTTACAGCCGGCTGTAAACGACTCCCCAGGGTTCACGGTTATTGATTCCCATTGATTCTAACGTGTTTCTAGATTTACTGCTTATACCTAACGATACTGCTATCTATGGCCTTGCCTAAGCTGTCTGGTATGTGATAGCGATTAAATTAAATATGAATCGATAATAAATATTTCTTGTGACATCAACACCAAACTATGTAATTATTCCTAATTTTATTTAAGTATCTATCTACTATTGGTAGTTCAGGATCTCGACATATTTAGTCATTGCTTTATTTTTCTTTTATACTTAGTTAAAGTTAGACCGCACAGCATTACATTTAAATAAACATATTTCAAAACATATCGATATAACGATCACAAAGTAAAAGACGCGGACGCAAGACTTGTTCTTACTACGTTTTGGCTGACGTCACACCTCTGACAGCTATAACATTTGTCGAACACCACAGAGATAGTGTCACTGATAACTCAATCCCATACTAACAATAAGAATACACTTAGCATGTTTGCACCTGCGGCTACACTGCGGCTGACTCAACTCTTGCTATGTAAGTTATAACTTTAGACTGCGATAATAAAAAATCTATAATCCGTACCTTTGCCCTCCCTTGATCATATCAAATCGTATTGTTGTTGATAAAAAAGTGTCACCAAATTTTTATGCGTCCGCGACATTTGTTAAATCGTTTGAAAATGAAACATCATTATTGGTACTTTATCATATAGAAACGTTGATTTGAGATGAGATAAAACATTTACTTACAAAAACCTCGCCTATAAGAATCGTGTTTTTTGTATGTATCGCGGTGTGAGACGGTACGTCGCCGTCGCGCGCGCCGCGGGGCGGTTTCCCGGGAAAGCGGACCGAATGGAACCTGCTTTAATATTTAACATTTTTACACCCACATTGGGCATTGTCACGGCTCTCGATCTCTATACAATCCATTGTCTGGAATTTGACTTGCTCCGAGGTGACAATGTTTGTTAACGTTTACGCATCTTCAACGCTCACAATATATTTTTTATAAGTCGATGACTTGTGAATTTGTTATGATCGATTAGTCCGTCAGGGAAGATTTTATTGAAAAACTTGCGGAAAGAAGCCTGCTTATGAATTTAATGGAAATAATATTTTTATAAGTTCTCTCTTACCGTGTTTTATATTATCTACCGGTTAAAGTAAATGGTTTTAATGCCACCAACAAAAGAAAAACACAATATAATAAAACATTAAACAAACAAGAATGACACACACACGGCTCGTCGTAATAAATATCTTCAAGTAGAATAAAACGATAATAGAAATCGTGTCAGTCAGTAGACGTGTTGGCTGCACCACATCCGACCATTACGGTCTTGAAGAGATAATCACAAAAATAACTGCGGCTGATCAGCCGGCTCGCATGTCGATGCAAACACTCTCAATAGATGCTTAATTGAAATTTATATCTCATTTCTCAGTATCAACTATCAATATTCAAATCTCCAAAACCATTCTCACATTGAGCATACACAAACGAGTTCTTCACGAGTATAATCGGACAATATAATGAAGGAGTAAAGGCAAACACAATTTCAATAACAAAGGCCAGCCATGACAAATAAACATATTTCACGGGCCAAAATGGCCCCGGTCAGGTGTCACGGGGACTCCTCCCGCGCACCTTCTAACTCTTCTTTTTCTTCTTTCATAATCGTTTCTTTCAATGCAGTCTTTTATACTTATTTATCATTTATAAGTCATTTAAATTTGATGATCATTTTGTAGTTTGATGGGCAGTAAATGAATTTAAATTTATCTGTCGATCACATTCTTATTTTTCAATTAAGTATTACAGTTGGTTATATCTAAATTTGTTTCAATACCTAGATGAATGATGGATAGCAACTACTCATATGTATTTTTAAGTTATAGTAGAGTTTAGGCTTGGCAATAAATTAATTACGGAACATTTTGAATTAATTCACCAGTGACAAAGTTTTTGCAGTTTTATTGTATTTAAATAAAATTGTAATACTACTTCATTTTGAAAAATTTAAATAGATGTTGAAGTAGCTAGCTCATATATCATGCCAATAACCTATTCAATAATATAAAACCCATAAGTAAAAAATACAAGAAGTCAACGTACTTGTTTAATAGTGGATTTTAAAATAATTTAAGATGGAATTTATTTATTGAGTGTCCCTCTCGTTTCCTCTCGTTACTTATTATTGTGGTTATAGTAGTTCGATCTCGGTTGCTCGCGCCATCGATCACTCGAGGTGTGACGTCACGCAGAGCCGTCGTGTGCGGCCACACTCAATTTATTGCGTCTGCGCACCAAGATTCTATGTTAAAAACTAAATAATTATGAATTATCACCAAATTTTCTATTAACTTCTCTTTACTGAATAATTTAGGTAATTATAGGCAAGCACAAAATGTATCAAGTCCGTCCGTCAATCTTATTTTCCAGGCTATAGGTATAATGTTGTGAAATTACATTAGCTCAACTGAGTCGAAGGGTATCGGGGCTACAAGATAATCATAATTGCACCTTTTACTTTCTCTACATTCGTGCACCTTCACTGTCCTAAATTCTGTCAAAAGTTCTACTTCAATTGTGCAAACATGCAACGCGAATTTAACACTATTATTTCTTAGCATTCCCGCCACTAAACCTTTTTGACAAAAATGACACTTTTCGTCATTTTGATTGATTATCAAATTTGACAAATACGATATTATTTTATGGTTTTTATTTACATAATTTACAATGTGGCAAATTGCTTATTTTCTAATATTCCAAGTACAAAATACAAATTCAGCACATGAATGTAAAGTTGATCTGGTACTTACTGTGGGGACTGTGAAAGATCTTCTGAACAAGTTAAATAGGGAGTCATCCTTCCGTGTTACCTACTGACTAAGACACCGAAATGAAAGAACCAGAGTATGGAAGAACTAAAACTGTAGAGAAAAGTATTTTTAGCGATGTGGATGTGCCGAATGTTAATCAAAGTGATAGCGGAATTGTCAGAAGGAATATACAACCTTCACATGATATCGCTCATTGTGTCAGTGGGATCCATCAGGGAAAGTCTGCAACTCATTGAAATACTAGACGAAGATGAGGGTCCTTAAATGATTTGATACATTTCGTTTATTTAATAAATTATATAATGAACAATCAAATCCTATAAATCATCATCATCCGAGCGATGTTCCCGGTTGCATCCCTCTCGGGAGCCCGGGGTCCGCTTTCCTACTTTTACGCCTCCACTTCGCACGATCTTCGGCAGCAATCAAATCCTATAAATAATAACCCATATTTCCGGTCAGAAATAAACGTTTCCTGATCCGATGTTTAAGAGCTTTATGTCGAAATATGCACTAAACAAGTGCCTATAATGTTATTACCCAGTACTGGCATTATTTCCCAGAATATTATCACACTCGGGGCCGGTTGTATACGTCGATGCCACATGCAGAGTTCATTATTTTAAGAGTTTACGAATTATTGACAATAAAGCATCGGTTTTCTGGAAAACATCGTTACTGCTCGCAGCTGTTGGCTGTTCCCAATGATTGTCTGCATGATATTCTGCGCCAATATTAGTGTCTGCTAACAGATACTGCATTTGCACAATCGCTGTAACTACTACGATGAAGTTTATCGCGTCGACACAATGAATACGAATTATCATAAAATATCTTGTCTAGACATTAAGTAGGTAGGTACTACTTTAATTATGTGTCCATTGGAGAACGGCTACTCATTACACAAAATCGTGGCATCTAACAGTGGTATTGGTAATTTAACAAAATAATTTTGAATAATGCCAATGGCTTGTAATAGTACAGTGGTAGTTGTATGTAGCTAATATATCAGTGGAAGATGGGTGAGTCGTCGTTCGTCGCAGCACTGCATCAATCAATGAGATATGTAGGCAAAAGGAGCGCGGGCGCACGTTAACGTGACATTTATTTATTTCTCTCGATGTTCCTGTCATGTCCCGTTCGTCGTCGTCACTTGATTCTTAATTTACACGACTTTATGCGACACGCCGCTCTGTTTCATCTTTTTATGACTAGTTAATTACGTTATTATGCCGTTATATAGCTATTTATTTAGAGAAAATCTAATACCTTTTTCTTTTCATAAATATAGGATAATTTGTTGTATATACTTGAATTCTAAAATTAACAATAATTAACCGTATGTCTGTATGTTGTTGTTGTCTAATCTCTAATTTTGAAATAATTATGTATCTTATTGCAGTAGTAAGATGCAAGCGTAACGTGACGCTCATCTCATCACTCTCCTTGACGCCTTTTTGTGGGTTTTTTTGTGTTTCCCGGCTGAGAATAATGTCATTAAGGCGCCTTTAATGTTGTCAGTGAGCGGCGGCAGTGCACCGCCATCGCCACCGCCCAAGGCGAATGTTTGTTGATACTTAAATTAGGTTGTTTTGACACGCCTCGTTCTTATGTTTGTACTAAATCTAATAAACGTCAGTAGTCAGAGAACATCTCATTCATTATTCCACCGTTTTCTCTGACGATAATATATTTTAAGTGCTTCCGTATAATTGTATTCTCGACTATTGTCAGGTAAACTGTGTTCGCGTAAAAGCAATTCACTAAACAAGGTACGGAGACTAGAAAACAATTACGGGCGGTACGACATTGACAGTAGACATACATTATGTATAATCCGTCAATATTGTCAGCTACTACTCGCATTGTAGACGCAACATTTACCTACGTGGAGCGGGAGTGTGACTATTCCATTGTAGTCAATGGCGTTCGCCAGGTGGGTGTGCAAGTGTAAGTAGCTGCTGCACTGTGCTTGACCTACGATCCTCGGCGCGCGCGAGAATGTGGATCTTTGCCATGTTATATCCTGCCTACCAATATCATATAACTCACGTCAATTTTTCATCCAAATTAAAAATTAACAACGAACAGCCTGCATGATACTGTGGACAGTATATAGGTCCCTATTATATAGAATTCTCGTAACGCGGTGTTAGTTTCCAAACTCCATCTTAAACGGCTGAACCGATTTGTATGAAATTTTTTTAATATAATTAGGTCTGAGAATCGAACAGCATCTTGGCAAAACAACGTTTGCCGGGACAGATATAGCCTCTCTATATAAGTACATAATCTATAATATATATTGAACACTGTTCTCTACTGAAAATGTATTCTATAACACTCAGTAATTGTGCCACGAGTGGTCTAACTAAGTATAAAGATGTTATTTCTCTAGTTCTGTTTTAACTATTTTAGTAATCATTAGTCTTGATTGTGACAGGGTGACTCGGTGAAATTACTCACCACAAACCGAACACTTGGAACGTTGGTAACTTCAATATTTTAACATTTTTATTGTTCCTTTGATCCGTGACAATGCTGGCCAAGACGTTTATCGGGAAGTTTAAGTAGATTAACGCATTTCTTTTAGTCAGCTTCAAACAAACGTTTATATCTGAAACAGAGGTTATAGTCGCGTAGGAATGTCGGACAATTATGAGGTTTTTAAATAGGTAAGTTATAATAGTTTATAATCAATGAATCTTCTTTTTTAAATTTAGTTTTCTATTCTCGACGACCGTAGTTTTGACTCTTGTTATTTTTTATTGAATCGATGATAAACTATACCTAAAGGACCTACCTACCTATTTATTTAGTAAACAAAATGGAATCAATCTCTACGATGAGCAAATTATAATTCGTTTTTTTTTCCTTTTTCTTGTTAGATCCTTGAAAGGTTAAGTTCCCTGTTTCAAAATACTATTGTAGGAATTTAGTAGTGGTAAGTACGAAGTTGTCAGTACAATGTGCAATTAGCCGAGATATAGTGTCGCGGTAACGTGCTAGAAGGACTCAATCGCCAGTTAATTACCGTCGCCAACTGGACACGATGAAAGATTGACACTAGCTGCTCACTCCCGATGACTTGTTTATTGCGGACCATTAAATTGTACTTTATTTTTTCTCACCTCGTCTCTTCATAAAACTGCCAAGTGTATGCTAAAATTAGCAACATTATTGGTTTAATTCCGTTTGGATATTAGGAAAACAGGCGCTATTTAATGGTGTCTGGTTCCATGGAAGGCCTTATCGTAAATATTGTTTACAAATTGTATGGACCCACAGCGGGAGCACCGCTACTCAGCGAGGGGGCGATTTTTCATCAACACGCTGCCTCTGCTCTGCCAAACACAATTTTTAACACCTCGTTCTTGCTTTAAATCAAATATTTATTTTATGATCACGAAGGATCGTTTTAACGATTTCTTTAGTAACAATTTACTCAATTTATTTGCTTTGCACGAACGAACGCAGGACGATACGTGAAAATAATTCAGAATTATTTATTAATTTAGGTTTCTACAATCCAATGTTTATCATTATTTCACCGCTATTTACTAGAATTTATATTTCTTATTAAGACCAGTGTGAGGCTGTAAATTTTCATACAAAAAGCGGTAACGTTTTCCCTCTCATAAACGAAGTCCGATTTTGATAATTTTTGAAAATTTTCTAGATCTAATGGAAAACTAGGTTTAATCGTTTTTATTTTAAAGAAATATTGCCTAAGATTAAATTTATTAGTAACTGAATATCTATTTTATGACTTAAAAACTTCATCGAGCGTTGCAATTGTTTTTTAATAGACTAAACTGAATTACCAAAAAAGAAAAACGTATAAACCTAAATAAGATGCAGTGAATTTAATGAGACCAAATTTATTTCATTTTGTGAAGGATAAAGGAGGTAAAAACGTTACGGCCCGCAACATTATTTGAAAGCAAAATGAAGGCAATTACGTCCGAACTTAAACTCTCTCTATAGCACGATACGGTACGGGTCCTTTTTGAAAATACCTCCTCGCGCCGCGTATCGAAAACTCATGATTCTCTAAAAAGTTTTGGAAGTTCTTTTGTTTAAAAATTCTTACTCTTAAGTCGTAGTAAGAAAAAAGTAAATAGATACATTTTCATAGCGTTAAGATGTACTTGTGTTATTAAAGTTGAACCGTAAAAAAATAATGTATTTCACACTATCGCACCTACATCCATATTTTTAATAAGCAAATAGTACCATTATAAGGCAAGATTAAACAAAGTAACGTGTTGTCAAAGTTGTCATTTAGAGGAAAGGGTAGGTACCGGCTCTCTCTCCATACAAACGTAGTCGACTGTTTCCTCCCTGGATAATGACACTAGAGCAAATATTTTTGCAGCATAAAACTTATAACTACCATTGACCATGCCCCTTTGTGGTATTTTTTTTATATTTTGTTTATTTTTTAAATTCTTACTTTGGTTGATAATTAGAAAATGAAAAAAATGAAGACAGGCGCATAGTCATGGCAGTTAAGTATAGGTTTTATGCAACAACAATACTTGCTCTATAGGTGTCATTATCCAGGGAGGAAACAGTCGATTTCGTTGGTATGGAGAGAACGCCGGTACCTTTCCTCTTAAGTAAATGGTAAAGTAGGTATTTTCAGTGTATTAACTCTATAGGAGGTTTTATTCTTTTACATCATACTGCTCGGTAAGTAGGATTTACTAGTATGGTAAGAGGCTGTGTAAGTTGTCATTTACAAAACAGTGCATTTTTTAGGGGACGTTCCATTTTCAAATCACTTTACCATTCAAGCATAGGGTTAATGCTTGAACTGTAAAGTTCACTTTACCATTCAAGCTATATGTCAAACTCCTTGGTTAACCAATCTCTTTTCTTATAAAACGACGAAACTTTTTACTGCAAAAAAAAACGATACCAATGGCGGCATTTTATTTCAGTTCAAGTTATGCAAAACTCCTTGGTCAAAAATTTTTTTTTTTCATAAAATGATTTTTGCTGTAAATAATGAAAATGGCGGCATTTCATTTGAACTAAATGTTTGTTCACTTGCGACGACTGTATTAAATTTAAAAAAATAACATACCTACAAGTTTATGTTAGTTCATCATGTCTAGTACTTCGTCTGATGATTTAGTTATTGTTCTGAGGATGAATAAGTGGTCGGCACGCCTGATTTATGTCATCTTGAAGTCGAAGATGTCATACAAAAATGTTTTATTTACCTCGCATGAATGATGTAAAGCAGTATACTTACCTCGGTTGTAAGTAGCTATTACACCCTCGAACTATATTCGCCCTCGCTCGCTTCGCTCGCTCGTGCGTCTAAATATCTCGGGTTCACTCGATCCATAGCGCCCTTTGCGAGCTGCGCTCGCACGGGCGCCATATTGAATCTTGTTCTGTAATAGCTCGCTTACATACCTTGTGTGGTAAACTACTATTACTTACTACTTGACGGGATGCTGGGTGCTTCGACTGTATTTTATTTTTATTACTTCTCGCCCGTTTTAAACAAAAAAATATTACTATTTTTATTACTTCTCGCCCGTTTTAAACAAAAAAATATTACTATTTTTATTACTACTTACTATTTTTCAAAATTCTTTAACCCCTTTTATGACTTTTGTTGGCTGACACGTAAAATAATTTGTAAAATCTCTTTTGTTTCAGATCACGAAGCTCAAAATCGACAGCAATCCATTCGCGAAAGGGTTTCGCGATTCTTCACGTCTCACTGAATTCGAGAGGTAACTGTCATATAAGTATTGCTTTTGTCTTAGGTAGGTAACTAGAATTAATTACTTTCTTCAATTATATCTTCTACGAACATCAAAACTTAATTAATTTCATATTAATTGTCAAGTAGGTAATTACCATGCCTACTTAGTTACTATTTTAAAAATGCCAAGGCAGGCAACATTGTAGACAGAAGTAACGTTATTTCGTATTGTTGTTTCATTGGTCGTCATGCTCAAAGGAACATAATATAGTTACTAATCGATGATCGATAATTTTGTATTACCTTCGGCTCTACAATTATATGTCTCCACCTTTATTGCTTCTAGTCAGTCGATTGTTTAATTATAGACGCAAGCCGACATAACGTTTCTGTTTTCTTATAATTTACAATCCTTTTCGACCTTTTCCTGTCATTATTTATATACTACTTTATGCAATTCCTAGTAGGTAATTTTTCTTGCTATAGTGCCATCATTTTTTTACATTGAATATTTTCTGTTTGTTGAGATCCTATATCACGGGCGAGCACGAAAGAGCATTCTTCCCCGATGAAAGGCGCCTCGGCGCCGGCTACCATAGGTAGATAACTTTTGATCATGCTTAAGTTTATCATCTAAGTCGTAAACACTTAAATAAACCTTCTGCTATTTCAGGGAGACCATGGAGTCAATGTTGGCAGAGCAGCACTACCTACGGTCGCCTCTACGGCCCTTCGACTTGGACCAGCACAATAATAACTTAACTCTGGAAGAGAAAGCGATCCTGGCGGCAAGATCGCAGCTGTTTCTACGTGCAGCGTACCCTCTGTATGGAGTTCCAGCGGCGGCTCTGTGGGGTCAGTGGGCGTGCTTGGCGCCGCAACTTCTCGCGCAGCAGCATTTAGCCTCGGGCTCGGGGCTGCAGTTGCCCCGGCCGGTGTACGCGGGTGGAGCGGGCGCAGGCGGTGCAGCAGGGCCGCTGCCCGCTGCAGCGTTGGCTCACCACCGGTTCTCACCGTACCCGCCTCGGCGAGCTTCGCCCGGATCCTCGCCGGACTCGGTGCGCGCCGCCAGCCCGCACCCGCTGCCGCCACACACTCCACACGCAACGCATCCTCCGCACAGCCCTACTTAGTAATGTCCACCGATTTAATTGAAGATCTCTTTCGATATGCGATGTAACGTAAAGCTAGTTTAATGTACCTATAATTTTATTTTAGAAAAATAAATGAAATAATTAGCACTTATGTCCATGGATGGGATGTAAATATCAGTGACTGTGGATGGAACTCGAGTTTCAGTGAGTGTGGACGATAAAAGACATTCGTAAGACAATCGTACCTATTGGTACTAACGAGGTAAAAGTGTAAAATATGTATAAAAAGAATCTAATAATAATTTAATTTTAAACTTAAGTAAAATTTGTAATTATTGTTATTATGTTCCTAATAGTTTCGTCTGGTAGTTGATGGTTTCTCTGAACTTATTGTATAGGTAAACGTAGGAGACACCTACTGTGAAAGTTTGCATTTTTGGTAAGTAGATATTTTGACATTTTTCTTAGTATTGTAGTAGGTATTGAAGTGATTACAGTTTGATCATTTGTAAAAGTAAACTGTTTATACTTGGTGGTAAAATTATATCAGTTTTGGTAAAAGTAATTGAATTAAAAGTGCAATATGAGAACATAGAATACATATGTTATAGAATAGTAGATGTAACTATGGCTAGATTAGTATCACACTGTCTGCTGACTCCTTCGACATTAGATCACACATAGAGTATAAATGTTAATAGTTACTGTAGTTAAATTATAATTATACAAATAATATATTGCTAAAGAATACAAAAATTAAATGTTTGTTAATATACCAATAGAATCATTTATTTTCCTATCCATATCCATATATTTTCCAATAAAAATACGAAAGATTCTTGCAAGAGAAAGTCTCTCGAATCAGGTCTCTCTAGAGAAGAGTCCACATACAACCTGCGCCCCGCGGCTTCACCCACGATACCGTTCGATAAGGATAAAAAAAATGTTTATATTAAGGCACCTGCGGCTTATAAGAGTTTTTAAACGGTTACATACCTAAAAAGGTAAAAAAAGAAACCTTTTTAAGATCACTTTCTTATCCGTCTGTCTGTCTGTTAATTTGTGAAAGTACCTACCCCTCTAATCAAAAATCTCCGACGACGAAAAAATCTTTTAAATTGTCAAACCTGTATACCAACCAAGTTTCGTCCAGATGGGATGTAATATACGATCTATTACCAACAAATAAACATACTGATAAAAGAAAGTAAATTTTGCCAGACTTGAGGCAGAGACGCTTCACTTGCTCGGTCAAAGTCAAAGTCAAATTATTTAATTCATTAAAATTTGTACAATGCATCACTTTGAAGCGTCTTAAAAATTAGGTCAAGATGTGTGCCTTCGAAACGCGCCCACCAATGAGAAGAAGGCACAAGAAACTCATGGGGGTCAATTAAGTTATTCCAAGACTCCAACTATCTACACAGGTACCAAACATCGAAATCGGTTCAACATTTATTGCGTCATTAAGTATTAATAAGAACAAACTTTCGCATTGATCATTACTACAGGGTGGCTCTAAAATACGTTGACAAACAGTTTTAGGAATAATTTTATTGTTTATATAGATACAGTGCTGTGAGTTCTAAATAATAAAAATATAGTATTTTTTTATCTTGAATATTTATTAGTTTTCTAAATAACCGCTTTTTGCTTGGATACACAGGGTTAAACGTTTTCTTAAATTTTCAACGATTTTCCGAACCTCCTCTCCGAACCTTCTTTTCTTCTTCTCTCGAGGTTTTATTGTTTTTGTAGCAGAATGTATGTTAGAATTAAGGTTTAATGTGGTACAATAAAGAGTTTATCTATCTATCTATCTCTTCAGATACTTGAGAGAACTATCTATCTCTTCAGATACATGAGAACATTTGAATCCTAGGAATAAGCATTTTTTTTGTCCCGATATTCTTTCGGAACTATGAATTGTGCAGGTAAACCGCGGGGTTCTGCTAGTGACATAATATAAATAAATCAGTATAGGTACCTACATAACAACATAGTAGTAAATAAATAAATATTGTAGGACATTCCACACATCGCCATCTAGCCCCAAATTAAGTAACTAGACTTGTGTTATGGCTTACGTACCTACTTATATACTACTCTTTTGTACTTATAATACATAGAAACAACGACCACAGACAAATATCTAATCATAAATACTTGTCTGTGGCGGGAATCGAACCCGCAACCCCGTGTTTGGCAGTCCGGCATGGTGACCATTGTGCCAACGGGGTCGTCAAATTATAGTTTCATAATAATCACGACCGGACGTTGAAAGCAGTAAAAATTCACAAAGTGGACAACATTTCCAGAGCGCGCGCGGGGCGCGGTGGTACTTACACGGCCGGTTTTTTGTTTTGTGCTTTTTCGCTAGATGGCAGTAAGCGTATCGTGGTTCGAGTAGAGCTTTTATTGGAACGTCGAATGTGAAGGAATCTCTTTGGCTCGAATTTTATTTGCCATGGATGTAAAATCATGATTTAACGTTTTACCTTTGCTTTGTTAAATGTAAATGATTGTTTTATTATTACTAGCTGTCCCGGCAAACGTTGTTTTGCCATTTACAAACAAAATATCTTACACATACCTACATATCTTTTTTATGTAAAAAAGATATGAAGGTAGATCTAGTTTTTTTTGTCAAATCAGTATACCTTAATAAATATTTATTACTAATTCAATTAGTGCTAAATCTTACTCAAATAAATTGTCTTAAGTTCATTTACTTATCTCAATGAATGAGCATTTGATTTTTAATTGAAAATGGAATGGTACTATATTAAGAGAGGTACCTAAAAAGGCACACAGGTCGCAGTTTGAGTTTAGAGGGCTTAAGTCAAAGGATGAAACCCATTTTATACAGTAGGCATTATGACAATTTTCACACTAAGTACCTACCTACTAAAATTTCTGCGCAGCGTAACATCTCTTAACAGAACACAAATATCTTTGACCAATTAAGGGAATTGATCGAAGCACAAATGAATTTAAATCTTGAAGATCGTAAGTGGCTGTTAACATTAAAATTTGTAGTTAGGAGCTAACAGCATTCTGCCGTTTCACCCGCGTAATTCCCGATCCCGTGGGAATATCGGGATAAAAACTAGCCAGACTTCCTTGATAAATGAACTATTTAACACAAAAATAATTTTTCAATTCGAACCAGTAGTTCCTGAGATTAGCGCGTTCAAACAAACAAACAAACTCTTCAGCTAAATTATAAAAAATAATAATAGTATAGATTGTAAAAAATGAAAACAAGCAAAAAATTACGATTCGTTAAACATTTCCTGTATGAATATATCAATGATATCAGCAAACTGTGACAGATTGCGAAATTGTTACAAATTAGTGCGCCACGGGGCCGGCAATTATGCAAAGTGGGATAGAGTTATCTCTAGGAAAACAACAGCGGGACCCCACGACAACTATTCAATTAAAATGATGCCGAGTCGAGTGAGAGATTCGAGTCACATAGACGAAGGGTCGACGGGCATCGAATTAGCTCGGCGCGTGCCCACATTACAACGACAAATTTCGCGTCCCTCGGGACTCGGCCTGGCCACCGGAGGGACCGGGATGCAACGCTAATCTAATCTGGATTGTAGCTAATAAATGTTGTACGACGCCGACGCTCGCAACAATTTATTGCTTGTAAAACTGTTTCCAATCGTAGATATTGTTGGGATGACGCACCAGTTACGAGGCCTGATTGAATTTAACGTGTGACTGAATATTTCATTTGATTTTAGTGGAGTAACGTGGCGGTGGTAATGTTGTTGCGATAATTTAATGTATATCGGGTGGTGTCTTTATTGTTGTTATTGAATTAACCTTTATTTTTAATAAGAATACCTATTGAGAAAGCGTTTAGAAAGAAATCCAGTTACCTCTGGTGGATTATCAGCTAGGATTTGCGCGAGGCTAGGGCACGTATTGCAATGTTATTGGTCACTCTGCTCATAATCCCCTTTTAATGCGAGCTGGAGTCGCGAACGTGCTCTGCATGCTCATATCTTGTTTCTTCTGTTTGTGAACATTCGCACTCCGACGAGGACGTCGAACGCCCACACAACCCTATTCTGAAAAGGGGTAGGGGTTTTTTATAGATATTACGTAACGATGCAGCGTTTTATCTGTCGTAGTGGAATCTACTTAGTTTATAAGTATTACCTGTTAAAGATGAAGCTGTTTTAAAAATGTTAGTTGGTTCAACGATTCAACATCCTACTAATATTATAAAATGTGAAAGTTTGTGTTTATGTTTGTTACTCCTTAACGAAAAAACTACTGAACCGATTGCAACCATAGAGTAGCAGAAGGAGTATTAACGAATACACAAGGAGTGGAGGAAGGTAACCCCTCCTTTTACCTTCCTCCACTCCTTGTGTATGTATGAAAACTGTTTTTTTAAAGCAAGAAATAATCCTATCCTTATAGTATATACGCTCGAGAATTATTTCTAGATTTTAGATTTTACAAGCAGTAGGTATTCTTAATTTAAAAATTGATAATATTTTTTCAAACCAAGAAATACATTTCTAACGTCTATTAAGGAGAGGATAATTTCTTGCTTCAAGCAACCTCAGTAGACCTAGGTATCGCTTGACCAAGTCCAATAAGACCTGCAAGCCCTTCATACAGCCGATTGGCGGCAAGTAGCACAGAATAGGATGCAATGGCGTCTTTTGGTGTCGGAGGCCAAGATCCACTTCGGATCGCTGAGCGTAAGTAAGTAACTTCTGTGAAGTATTTTTTTTTCTGTGTTCATTATATACACATGATTAAGGATTCTTTACTCATGTGATATAGAGTCTGAAGATAAGGAGCGGCAGCGTGGCCAACCAAGAAATAAATTTCTAGCGTTTATTAAGGAGAGGATAATTTCTTGCTTCAAGCAACCTCAGTAGACCTAGGTATCGCTTGACCAAGTCCAATAAGACCTGCAAGCCCTTCATACAGCCGATTGGCGGCAAGTAGCACAGAATAGGATGCAATGGCGTCTTTTGGTGTCGGAGGCCAAGATCCACTTCGGGTCGCTGAGCGTAAGTAAGTAACTTCTGTGAAGTATTTTTTTTTCTGTGTTCATTATATACACATGATTAAAGATTCTTTACTCATGTGATACAGAGTCTGAAGATAAGGAGCGGCAGCGTGGCCAACCAAGAAATAAATTTCTAGCGTTTATTAAGGAGAGGATGATTTCTTGCTTCAAGCAACCTCAGTAGACCTAGGTATCGCTTGACCAAGTCCAATAAGACCTGCAAGCCCTTCATACAGCCGATTGGCGGCAAGTAGCACAGAATAGGATGCAATGGCGTCTTTTGGTGTCGGAGGCCAAGATCCACTTCGGGTCGCTGAGCGTAAGTAAGTAACCTCTGTGAAGTATTTTTTTTTCTGTGTTCATTATATACACATGATTAAAGATTCTTTACTCATGTGATACAGAGTCTGAAGATAAGGAGCGGCAGCGTGGCCAACCAAGAAATAAATTTCTAGCGTTTATTAAGGAGAGGATGATTTCTTGCTTCAAGCAACTTCAGTAGACCTTGGTATCGCTTGACCAAGTCCAATAAGACCTGCAAGCCCTTCATACAGCCGATTGGCGGCAAGTGGCACAGAATAGGATGCAATGGCGTCTTTAGGTGTCGGAGGCCAAGATCCACTTCGGGTCGCTGAGCGTAAGTAAGTAACCTCTGTGAAGTTTTTTTTTTCAGTGTTCATTATATAGACACATGATTAAAGATTCTTTACTCATGTGATATAGAGTCTGAAGATAAGGAGCGGCAGCGCGGCGCTCCGGCAATAATGTCCCCCGTATTCGCAGTTCTACATTTCAGTACCTCCTACATACCTAAAACTGCAAACGTAACGTAACGTTGTAATAAATTCACGTTTATTACCGCTAATGTTATGTACTTACCATAGCAGTCGCTACCGGAACAAATCGTAAGTCCGACATTTACGCGAAACACGGTAAACGTGCGTTATGAAATATTAACGCAAACGTATATGTTCTGCTGAAAACAACGAAGAAGAGTGTGAGGGATACCTTCATCGCTGAAGTGAGCCATTGATGTATATATAATTTGTCCGTTTGCATTCAAATATATAGATAAGTTCTATTCTTTACTTTATAAATAAGACATTTCACCAACTTTGGTAGATTTTTTCTCTAGGTAGAGCGTATACCTACCTACACATAAAAATGTTGTGGTTGTATTTAAACCTACTTATTACTTCCGTTAGTGAAGTTTAAGATCTATACGTAAACCTATACACAAAAGTCAGAAACGCATATTGCAAGTCGACAAAGTTATTCGCGTTCAATAACTCGAATGATCAGAGTTTCCTCATTTTTCCTTTGCGAATGGCTTTCCCTCCCTTATGTACAAACTCCTGCCACCCTCTGACCTCCCTTGCGGTGCAAAGTTGAGGGCATTAGCTTGTTATCGGCGGCGGCGGCGTGAAGAAGGCACCCACCTGATCCGCCATTACACCTTTGCAAACGACATCTTCTATAGCGTTCCCTGCGAATTGTGAACCAACCATTGCTCGCATATGTTTGATTTCCAAAACTGGGTACCAACTCGGACCGCTATGTATACCGAAACAGGAAAGTGTCGTGGTATTGTACAGTCAGTAATAGGTGTAACAGATAGTATCTATAAGCGTTGAGATGTGGGGATAGGTGGGAAGCGTGAACGTGTTTTGCAAACCAGCCGAGGAAATAAGGTGTCCCCAATTTTACTTTGTCGACCGCCACTGATAGCAGATAATGTAGTGTTACGAGGAAACTTTGCAAATTGAACCTTTTCGTTATGTTTTGTACGAATAATATCGTGGTAATTTTCCCAGAAATATCTATACAACGTAGGTATAAACAAAGTTTTATTGTCGTACCTTTGCTGATAGTAATGATAAAAAGTAAGCTGGAGAAGGATAATAATATTATAATATATGTTGGGTTATTTTTTATTAGAAATTATACCGATATTATTATTTTTCTTCTTCTTTTCGAGTCAGTGACGTTCAACCAGTCAAATTTTTCCTGCCCAGTATGTAGCCGCTGCAACTGCAGCGGCGTTGGTGATAATGATGGCCTACTTATAACGTTATTTTTGTAAGTAAGTCATCATCATATAAATATATTATATTAACCGAGTCTCTCTACGCATCTGATATTAAATTGAGACCTAAATAGTAGATATCATATAATTGCTTAACAATCAAAACTTCAATAGGTCCTTTGTGTATTATGTAGATTGTGTTCTCCCGCACAAGTGAATTGAACAGATTGATGGTACTTCGAATTTCTCACAATAACTCTGCAATTTCAATAGCATCCCATAAGTATATTTCACACGCATATCGTAATGCATTTCTAATCAAATCCATGCGGTTGTAGGTACACCAGGAGTAGACAGAGGCGAGTATGTGCCGTGGTATGGGGCAGAGGTCCCCGCGGGCGTGAGCCCATTGACAGGTTATTGATACAAATAGTCGGGGCTCCGCCCCCCGCGCCCGCATCACCCGATCCCCCCTCACCCCGACAACACCAATAAAACCTGATTGATATTGTGTAAGTGCGCCCGGAAAATGTGGGAACTCGATTGATGTTACAGCCAAATTCGATTTGAGGAAAATTGAAAAGAAAGATAGGCGCAGAGGAAACTGTACCTAATAAATATTAAGTAGAGTTGGATTTCAAATGACCAGTTAAGTTAGAACTGCGTTTGTGACAAAGTTGGCGTATCGATAGTAGTTCGAGGCGTGAATGGACTTTTGTCTAATGTTGAGTATTTATGGAAATCTAAAAAAGTGGAGTATGATATCGCTTTGCTATCGTATCTATTTTCAACTAAATACTATAAATGAATAAATGAAAATAAAAACTGACATTTTTTAAGCAAATTTTTCATGTTAATTTGAATGTAGATCAAAACAAAATTAAACAAAGTTAGCTTGGACTAATCAGATGATTTGTTTGAAAAGGATCAAGATCAATATATGTTAGCAAACCATTCTCACCTATTCGTCCATGAGCTCTGGTTGAATTTATATGCTATACGTTACATCAATAATAATAATAAAATAACTACCGATATGAAGAACTAGGTGCGACCCGAGTAAGTCCCGATCCCATAGGAATATCAAAATGAAAAGTAGCCTATAGACTTCCTCGATAAATGGACTATCCAACACAAAAATAATTTTTCAATTCCAACCAGTAGTCCCTGAGATAAGCGCGTTCAAACAAACAAACAAACTCTTGATCATGATCATGATCATGAGCTTGATCATATTATTATAGTAACATAACTATAAAATGTCTAGACAAAATTGGCTATCAACTCCAAAGACGGTATAAGTAGGCATAGGTACCTTTATTTTACTTCGTCTTAACTCATGCGTATTAGTGCGTAGGAGGCAATTAACAAACAGAGGCATGTTAAAAATTGAGACTCCATAGTCATTATATTGCGATGTTATTAAAACTTTAGCAGAATACCAAATAAAGTAACAATCTCGATATAATATCAATAGAGTCTCGATATAATGACAATGGTTGGCCAAATAGCAGAATAAGGCCCCAGGAACTATGTAGGTGAACCGAGTTAGAATAGACAAATTGACAACTTATAAAATCTGCGTCTAAATTCATTGACAATACTTTGAATGCTTGACGACTTCACTTTGACTTCACAACGTATATTTGACAGGTGTCAATCTTTTTTAATTGCTACAAGCAATTAAAAAAGATTGACATTGACATAGCTGTATTTGTAACTAGTTGCGCCCCGCGGTTTCACCCGCGTAAGTCCCAATACCGTGGAAATATCAAAATAAAAAGTAGCCTAATTCTTTCCTCATTAAATGGACTATCCAACACAAAAATATTTTTTCAATTCTAACCAGTAGTTCCTGAGATTAGCGCGTTCAAACAAACAAACTCTTCAGCTTTATAATATTAAGTATAGATCATTTTAATGTATACCTTACCATAAGTACCTACTTATGTGTACATTTTGCTTTTGAAAATATGTAATTTCTTTGAAGTTTCTTTATTTCTTTTCTAAATCAAATAACAGGCTTTGAAATCAAATTAATTGTGACGTAATGAGGAAACATTTAGTAAAAAACAGCTCCAGCACAAACAGCTGCAGTTCAAAGACAATCTCTGACTCAATATAGGCCAGGTAGGTCAAACAATTTAAGTAAGCATCTTCAATAGATGGCGCAATGAGCTTTAGTAATATACGCGTAAATATACAAAAAAATCTTTCATTGTTTCGAGTCTGCAAGGATCTATGTGGCTAAGTAGGATAACACCACAGCAGTGAAAAGAAGGTCACATTCAAATCCTATCGTTGGAAAACATTTTGGAAGCTATCAATTGCTCAAAATTACCGAAGTGTGGATAACACCACCCAGAACCATCATATTCATAAACAGTTGTGTTAGTTATACCATTACTCGAGACCGATTGCGATGAAACTTAGTCCCCCTTATTCCAAAACGAGGTTTAAGGATAGTCCGAGATGTGGATTTAAACCTCAGTTTTAGATACAGATTTACTCGTAAACTATAGTCTAAACACTATCCCTATAGATTATATAGGGAACTATAGTCTAAACACTATCCCTATCGATTATACAGGGATAGATTTTAGTTATAGTTCACGAGTAAATCTGTGTCTAAATCTAAGGTTCAAATCCACGTCTCGGACTATCCTTAAACCTCGTTTTGGAATAAGGGGGAGTATGTTTGTAGCAGAAGTTCTAGAATAGCGTAGGTATAGGCTTTTCGATATTCAAACAGTACCTATCGGAACTTAAGCAGGTGAAACCAAGTGGCTCAGCTAGTATTTTAATAAGGTAATCTTAGCAGCACGTGTGTCCTGAGTCCTTTACCCGACTTAAAAAAAACCGTTATTTAAGTATGTCTTTATCTGGTACCCTTTCATTACAGACTGATATAGTTCACCAATTTGTCCAAATGGCAATTTCCCATTATTTTACGTTCCAATTCGCCAGTGAACCGTGGAAAGTGAACAATAATCGTGAGCAACTCTGCTTAGTTAGCAGTAAGGGTTCGCTAAACAGAATTTATGTTATTCCAATAGGTTTTACAACGCTCTTGTGGGTTAACGGGTGCGAATGGCCACCCCATTGTGGAAACATATCTATTAAATATTTATGAGCTATATCGAATATTGCCTACTTGGACGGGAGAATGTAATGTGTTATGTTACGTACCTTTTTACTGCTTTTATCTATAAAGCTGAAAATTATTACGTTTATAATTTATTGAAGTGTATAATGTTTATGGATTTTTATTGTTTTCGAGAATGTTATTGCGTATGAGTTGTTAAATAAGTAGGTAGAAAGAAGGTCGTATTAGTTTGGTACCTATATACCTAAAACCTATAAAAAAATAGTAGGTACTGACAAAAAAAAGAGTTGATCTATACGTCTAGGCGAACTTTTGGTCTACGACTTTTGAAAATTATAAATTCTAATTTTAACAGCTGTTTCTTGGAGTTAGACGTCCACTTATAGATACCATATGGGACCTAAACTATTTTCTGCTGGTTGTTTATTATATATATACATATATATATTTTTTAAACAGAATAGGCTTGCATTTGACCTCATTTCACCTGATGGGAAGCGAAGATGAGGTCGAAGATGTAGGATGCTCGCCTAGAAGGTTACTATAGGTACCTAAGTAAGTACCTACTACTATTCAAATCTATAATAGACTAATTACCAAAATAATAGCAGATTTTCCAATAAGCAACCATGCAAAATTTACCCTTGCATTTACTAATATGTAAGTATACCAAATACATCTAGGCATCCATCAAAAAGATGACTTGAGTTTCTGCAATTGTGACATGCATCCTACTCTGTAAGTAACTAAAACCTGGTTGTTTCGAATGGAACTCATAAAGGAATCTTTCCAATCGAACTAAGTTGGTCATATAAATCTGAACCGACCAACTAGTCATGCAGAATTGTACTCGATGAAAGGTTTTTCCAATCAAACCAACTGGTTGATCAGATAAAAAGGAAGCGACCGAAACGAACACAAAGACGATCGAAATAAAAAACATAGCTAGAACACTATATGTACACGTAAGAACGCCTTTGATTAAGTCACCTTTCAAACAAAGAAAACTATATCAAAATTGGTTCATCCGTTCGAGAGCTATGATGCCACAGACAGACACACACACAGACACTTCATACTTAAAACACCCTGTCGTCGTTTTTGCGTTGGGGTTAATAAAAACAAAAAAACGATCGAAACGAAAACTAATTGAACATGTATTTTGTGATGTTACCATGCAATAAACGAAATTTCTGAAGTACTAGTATTTCGCGATCGACGTCATCAAATAGCCTTAAGGAACTGCTGTATAGAACAGACCAAGTAATACGCCAAAACCAACGCCACAGTAAATGCAGGCGTGGAATAAATCAATTACAGGCACCCGCCGCAACAATCGCACTTGTTAACTAGTTTAGAGATGTGACTACTCTCGCTGCGTATTACGTATACGTAGAGTAGGAGTAAGGGCGATTCTACACTGATAATAACATAAATTATTTTTATTAAAAGAGGGGCATGCGACCGATTGATCTGGAGGTCTTTGGGGAAGTCTATGTCCAGCAGTGGACGTCTTATGGCTGATAATGATGAAGCGCGTAAGTCTGCATTTGACAACGCTAATCTTCATCTACATAATCTTCACTGATATTATATAGAGGTAAGGTGGTTTTTGTTTCTTTGAAACGAATGGGCTCGAAAACTACTGGACTAATTTTGATAATCTTTGGTATGAAGAATATACATTGTAACATAGACTTTTTATCCCGATATTCCTGAGCGTGAAACCGATAGGCGCTACTGAAGGAAAGGTTTTAGTTGGTTTTAGAAAAATAAGTGTCGTAGGGAGGAAACAGTCGACTACGAGTAGTTGGTCAAATGTGTTACTGTTACTTTGTTGAGTACTAATCGCGTAAATTAGTTTAAAAAGCTTAATATTAGGATATTTTGATGTCTCTTAGGTGTTTCCTGACGAAACTGAACGAAAAAGTAAAAAAAAAGCGGAGTCTGACGGATGCGTCCTAAATAGTTCATCTAACCAATTCCTAAAGCATTGAAACATTCACATCTGACCCCTGACATTATAGTAGGTAGGTATAAGCATAGCTATCTGTTTCAAACTACACTTACAAGCTTATGATACCCCAATCACTAATTCACTACCCCTCTGATTTCCGTAGACGTCCTGCAACTCACACAAATACAATTGTACCTTAACTTGTAAGCAACAGGGTTCATTTCAGAACAATAATATTCTGATATCTATCAGTCAGGCAGGGTTACCACAAATAAAGCAACTCTGTTTAATAACAACTTTATTAATAAGATATGATGTGAATGATGATAAAATAAACGTGGTAAGTCCTTATATTAAGAGAGATAATGCATTTCTATTTATAGAGAAAATTGTTTACTAAAGACTTAAGTAGGTAGGTACCTAAGTATTTTTCTTTTATAATTTTTTTCTATATTTGTGTTAAGATAGTACGCGGGTTACTTTCTTCATACAAATGTTTCTTTCTATACTTACCCTTATTTCCGTCTTGAATTTTACCTCTATTTTATAATATACATGTCCTTCTAAAAAATATTGAAAAATAATTACACCACAAAGGCATGTGTACTGCGAACCTTGGTTTTATGAAGAACCTAGTGCGAAGTTCACCTTTCGCGAAGTGCTCTTTATGCGTAGTTCTCTGTTTGCAAAGTGCATATTTTGCGTCTAACAAATAAAAATTGCTCTAGCTAAAGCATTATTCAAAAAGTAAATAAGGGAATACATTTCTATGGCAAAAGTACTGCTAGGATACGATCCTAACAAAGTATTAAAAAAAAGTTAGAAAGAAGCGAAAAAATAAGTATAGGTAGGTTGACCTGAGTTACTCTGTTATCATCATTACTCGTATTTGATACTATTGTATGTTAACCGTAGCAAAATTCTAGAACCACGGTAGAGTTTTAAAATTACTATTGTTGGATTTTTAATTCTAAAAAAACCATGAGTTGAAAGACTTTAAATGTCAACTTAATCGGGACTATTCGGGACCTTAGAATCTTGTTTGAGTTGATATCATTTGGACGACCCAGTTGGCACAATGGTCACCATGCCGGACTGCAAAACACAGGGTCGCGGGTTCGATTCCCGCCTCAGGCAAGTATTTATGCTTAGATATTTGTCTGTGGTCTGGTTGTTTCTATGTATTATAAGTATATATTTACAAAAGAAAAGTATATAAGTAGTATATCCGTTGTCTAGCACCCATAACACAAGTCTAGTTACTTAGCTTGGGGCAAGATGACGATGTGTGGAATGTCCTGCAATATATATTTTTTTTTTTCATAAAAGAGTTTTGGAGCTCTACAGCGGGTCTAAATTATTGTTGCCTGATCTGATTATACGTACTTACTTATTGTGAAGATAACCTACAACTAAGTGTAGTTGTAGGTTATCTTCAATAAATAATTAAAACTTATACACTGTTGAGTGCAACAGTGTATAAGTTTTAATTATTTATTTACTAAAATCACCATAAATAACATAGACCTTACGATAAACCTTCATCAAAAATTGAAAGCTCGCCATTTTATTTACAACTTAATTTAAATACATCGACGGATATTAATGTTATATTTGCATTAAATTTATCATCACGCTAGCACCCACTTATTCATTGCGAAAGTCCAATTAACACAATGACATTCGCTTAATTATAAAAGTAATTAGTTTCGTTCATTGAGGGAGGTCCTTCGCGTGAACACATCGGAGCCACACCTCTTCTCCTGAGAAAAAGTAATTTAAGTTACCTGAAGACCGTACTTTTCTTAATGAATCGAAGACCTTAATTTAGACGCCTTAGTTAGTTTGAGGAAAACTTGTCAGTTATAAATTATAAATAAAATAATCGCGCAAAAATACTAATTATAAAACCGCAATTATGAAGAAAGGGTACCATCTCTCTTTATATAAACGTAGCCGACTGTTTCCTCCCTAGATAATGACACTAGCACAAATGTAGGTACACAACAATGGGTCTACTAGAAATAGTTCTCCCTTGTGGTCCCATTAATGGGACAAAATCCTGGGACCACGAGAAAACAGCGAAATATTTTTGTTGCATAAAACCTATAGGTAACTGCCATGCCATGCCATGCCCCTATTGTTTTGTTTTTTTTTTAATATTCTAATCTATACTAATATTATAAAGCTGAAGAGTTTGTTTGTTTGAACGCGCTAATCTCAGGAACTGCTGGTTCGAATTGAAAAATTCTTTTTGTGTTGGATAGTCCATTTATCGAGGAAGGTTATAGGCTACTTTTATCCCGATATTCCCACGGGATCGGGAGTTACGCGGGTGAAACCGCGGAGCGCAGCTAGTTATCATATAAATTAAAAGTGTAAAAACAAAACATAGGGGGCATGGTCATGGCAGTTATTATGCTAAAAAATATTTGCTCTAGGTCATTATTCAAGGAGGAAACAGTCGACTACGTTTGTATTGAGAGAGAGCCGGTACCATTTCCTCTTAAGCTGTTATTGTATCTTTTTATTACGTAATTAATAAAAACGTTTGAGTTAAAAAATGTAATTAAGTACTTAAAAATATCATGACCTTATCGTTGATTACCCTTTTTCATGCAACGAAGTAACTTGTCAAATGAAAACACTTATATTTTGGACTCTATAAAACTAGAGGTTCAGGCTCAGAAAGTTTAACTTCTAAAATTTAATTCTCATTTTATTTATTTATTATTTATTTATTTATATCTATTCCAGCAAATAAAATTACGTACTTTAATTTAAGTAATTAAAATTGAGAACAAATTCTAGGGGTGAGTATCCCTTTGCAAAGACTTATAGAACGAGTCTATTCATAGAGAGTCAAAGATGGACTTTAAATAAATTTGAAAACATTTAATGTCTTTTAAAGTCCAATGTTGTAGGTGGTGTGTGTACTTAGTATAGGGTCTTATATACGCCTACTGTCCTATATCCTATACTAGCGACCCGCCCTGGCTTCGCGCGGCTGTATTTTGCATATTATATTATATCTAAAAACCTTCCGCATTAATCACTCTATCTATTAAAAAAACCGCATCAAAATCCGTTGCGTAGTTTTAAAGATTTAAGCATACTTAGGGATATAGGGACAGAGAAAGCCACTTTGTTTTATACTATGTAGTGATAGTGAAGCGTTGATCTTTAATCAAGGAATTCAAGAGATGATAGCATAAAAGTGTGTAAAGTGGCTAGTGTTAAGTTTCCGATGCTTGTTCACTGGAACGCTATAAAATAAAAATGTTATTCTAACGCAGTTTGAACGTATTTCTGCTTGCATACCTCTGTGCTTGTGAGATCGAATTTTACGAGCGTTCCGTCATGCATCGTTAATCACTACTCGTTTGTTTTGATAGAATTAGGTACAAGCTGTTAGGTTATAGATACGTTACCTACCTAAGCTAAGCGATAGATAGAAGAAACAGAACACGATAAAACCTAAGAAAGTAACTGGTAAGTGCCTACCTACCAAATGGTACCTGAAAGATTGCCTTGCTTTGAGCAATATGACCGTTCTTTGTAATGCTTAGAGTTAAGCTTTGTGTAATTTAAAAATGTTTACAATACAGAATTTATCCAAGTACTCTAATAATAGTCGTGCCAATTGACCATTGCAATTGGCACGACTATTATTTCATAATGAAACTAATCTACAACCAAGCTTAGTAAGCTAATCGCTGGATGTAATGGGGTCTGCAAAGGTCGAAAACGTCAGTTTTTAACAAAAAAAACAAAGTATACGCGATTATATCCGTTTAATTAGTTTCATTATGACTAATTAGTATTAGTTTCATTAGTTGAATGCATTGGGTAAACTACATTTCAACTAGGTAAATAAGTTTCATCTATCACACAAAGAACGACAGAGACACGAGAGCTTTATGAGCTAATTTTATAAACATACCATCAAAATACAACTAAAAATTAAACAATTTTAAACAAATTCAGCGTGATTCGAGTTAAAAGCGGTACGTTTGTAGGATTTATTATTATGATGGATTGGAGCTCAAGATGTCCTCTGGGACAATACAATGCAACCGCGCGGGTATTAGGCGCACCGATCGTCAGACTGATAGCTTTCGGCAAAAGTCACACGAACAGTGAAGAATAAACTGAGATTTCGTTGACGATTATTGGTTGTAGGAGAACCACGTTAAGTGGTTTTGCTGCTGTTGTCTTTAAACTCTGCAAACTGGCATGACTTGTTTGACCCAATGAGACGATGTGACAGATCTTATCCAAATGTCACTTGAATTTTTTTTTCTGTTTTCAGAAATTATTAAACATGGGAATCTGTATACATGGAAATCTGTAAACATGGGAATCTATAAAAATAAGAATCAGTAGACGTGGCAATCTGTAGAAATGGGAATCTGTACAAAAAGGATACTGTAGGCATGAGAATCTATAAAAATAAGAATCATCAGTAGACGTGGCAATCTGTAGAAATGGGAATCTGTTTAAATAGGATACTGTAGGCATGAGAATCTGTAGTTAAGGAAATCTGTTAATACGGGAATCTGTTGTATTGGAAATCTGAAAAAATTGAATACTATAAACGTTGGAACAAAGCCCAAAAACTATAGTCTTTCTCAAATCACGTTGTGTGCTGTGTTTACTAAATAAAAACATGCATGAAATTTTACTAATATAAAACGAAAAAAAGAAAGGTTCTTTGTCGATTGGTATGCACTTGTGCCTATGAACTAAATGGGTAACATCTGACATCCAAATTTTTGTCACCACACGAGTCAAGTCAACGTGGTCAAATTGCACTGATTCATCAGTGCGTGGTGGTATATCGACAATGTAAAGTCATTATACGGATTGCACTAATGATGCCTTGAGAACTTGTCGTTTGAATTCGGTATCCCTGATCGTTTGATAAGGTAACACAAGTCATTGGTTGTTTTTATTTGTCGAATTTTAGGTTAGTACAGTATGGGTCATAAGTAAATGATCAATTTGCTACAATAATACTATCAACAAGTATTGGATTTACGACTTTCTAATAGACGTTACACACAAACATAAATACCTACTTGAATTAAAAGTACTCAGTGTGATTCTTATTTTCAACATCTTAGCTATGTCTTTAGTTGTGTGAGTGGTATAAGTCACCACCCGCTACACCAACCGACGCGGGTTCGATCCACACGTTGTTATAATGTTCAAATAGTGCTGCACAGGATTGTAAACGTTACGGTGGGCAGACACTTTGGACCTTTGATTGTACACCTTTACTGTACAGTAAATAAGGTTCTCGAGTGGCGGCCGCGATGCAACGCGAAACGGAGTGTTGGGGGGAGACCAGCTGCCCGGTGGACCGACGACATTGTGGCGGTCGCGGGTAGTCGGTGGATGGAGGCGGCGACCGCTGTTTGTGGCGTCGTATGGGGGAGGCCTATGTTCAGCAGTGGACGTGTATGGGCTGATATGATGAGGTACAGAATTCTTACATTGCAGTGCCTTGCAAAAGGTGATACTCTATACTATACTTTACCTCACTTTGTTCAACACAGTATTGTGAGGCACCGATTCATGGAGGACATACCAAACGTCCGCACTAAGCGTTTTGCTTCGTCATTCCTTATTCGTACTGCAAGGGAATGGAATCGGTTACCTGCGTCTGTCTTTCCTGACGTGTACAATTTCGGGGTCTTCAAATCGCGAGTGAATAGGTATCTTCTATAGGAAAGCGTGCTACATCTTAGGCCGCATCGTCACCTGCCATCTGGCGGACGAGATTTTAATCAAACGCTGACCTGACATGTGAAAAAAACCCACAGTCTAGTACCTACAGCTGTTTATTAAATGAACATCCTACTAATATTATAAACGTGAAAGTTTGTATGTATGGATGTCTGGATGTATGTATGGATGTATGGATGTTTGTTCCTCTTTAACGTAAAAACTACTGAATGAATTTTAATGAAACTTTACAATAATATAGCTTATACATCAGAATACAACATAGGCTATAATTTATAAAGATATTGTGTGAATTGTCTAAAATATAACGAAAAATGTCGAAAAATTGACAGACGTCAAGATGACAGATGTCAGAGTGACAGATGTCAGAGTGACAGATGTCAGAGTGACAGATGTCAGAGTGACAGATGTCAGAGTGACAGATGTCAGAGTGACAGATGTCAGAGTGACAGATGTCAGAGTGACAGATGTCAGAGTGACAGATGTCAGAGTGACAGATGTCAGAGTGACAGATGTCAGAGTGACAGATGTCAGAGTGACAGATGTCAGAGTGACAGATGTCAGAGTGACAGATGTCAGAGTGACAGATGTCAGAGTGACAGATGTCAGAGTGACAGATGTCAGAGTGACAGATGTCAGAGTGACAGATGTCAGAGTGACAGATGTCAGAGTGACAGATGTCAGAGTGACAGATGTCAGAGTGACAGATGTCAGAGTGACAGATGTCAGAGTGACAGATGTCAGAGTGACAGATGTCAGAGTGACAGATGTCAGAGTGACAGATGTCAGAGTGACAGATGTCAGAGTGACAGATGTCAGAGTGACAGATGTCAGAGTGACAGATGTCAGAGTGACAGATGTCAGAGTGACAGATGTCAGAGTGACAGATGTCAGAGTGACAGATGTCAGAGTGACAGATGTCAGAGTGACAGATGTCAGAGTGACAGATGTCAGAGTGACAGATGTCAGAGTGACAGATGTCAGAGTGACAGATGTCAGAGTGACAGATGTCAGAGTGACAGATGTCAGAGTGACAGATGTCAAAGTGACATTCGACAGACGTCAAAGTGACATTCGACAGACGTCAAAGTGACATTCGACAGACGTCAAAGTGACATTCGACAGACATCAAAGTGACATTCGACAGACGTCAAAGTGACATTCGACAGACGTCAAAGTGACATTCGACAGACGTCAAAGTGACATTCGACAGACGTCAAAGTGACATTCGACAGATGTCAAAGTGACATTCGAGAGACGTCAAAGTGACATTCGACAGACGTCAAAGTGACATTCGACAGACGTCAAAGTGACATTCTAGAGACGTCAAAGTGACATTCGACAGACGTCAAAGTGACATTCGACAGACGTCAAAGTGACATTCGACAGACGTCAAAGTGACATTCGACAGACGTCAAAGTGACAGGTGTCAAAGTGACGGATGTTAAAGTGACAGATGTCAAAGTGACAGATGTCAAAGTGACAGACGTCAAAGTGACATTTAACAGATGTCAAACTGTGTCAATTTGACATCTGTGAAATTGCTCAGCGTTTTTCGTCATATATTTTCACTGGATCGGGACTAACGCGGGTGAAACCGCGGGGCGCAGCTAGTAAATAATAACGGAAAACTAACTAACAACCAAACTAACATTGTAACATTTTACGAGATTACAAATATTTTTTGTAGCCATTAAAATTCTTACATAGTTTTATTGCTGCTTTTATTTTCGATTTACGTAATTGAATTGATACTGCTGTAATGCAGTCTGAACTATATTCTCGGCTATAAAAATATAATGGGTAACTTGAATTTTGAAGAACGTTGCGGTATTACCTAATTAAAAAGATAATTGTAACTTAGCTTTTATTAGACAGTCAGCATAGAGTTTTACTTAAAATTACATAGGTTTTTTTTCGGAAAGCAGACAGTGAAGAATACAGAATAAGATACATAAAATGAAGTCTACATATTATATGAGCTTTCGCATATAAAAAAAAAATATTGCAGGACATTCAATACATCGCCATCTAGCCCCAAGCCAAGTTACTAGACTTGTGTTATGGGTGCTAGACAACGGATATACAACTTATATACTTTTCTTTTGTAAATACATACTTAGAATACATAGAAACAACCAGACCACAGACAAATATCTAAGCACTACTAAGTACTTGGCAGTCCGACATGGTGACCATTGTGCCAACTGGGTCGTCAAATATCATATCATACATCGTCATATGATATTGCCCTGTATATGTTTTATAAGACCGGCAGTATCCGATCTTTATGTAGGTCCCTAAAATGTGTAAACGAAATATGCATTAATTAGGTAAATAGGTTCAACTATTAGCATAAATTATAATGGTTTATAGATACCAACATGCCTCTAATGTTACGGACCATTAATGATAGAGTATCAAACTCATCCATGTATTAAGGTGTGCTATTATAATAAGAGATCGGTCACAACAAAGGGCACAAAGAATGACTGGTCCGGATGTGACTATTAAACTATCGTAATTTCATAACTTTATTACTGTTCACCATCACCCCATCGAATGTAAATACTAGATCATCGGTTAGTAACGGCTTGTAAATGTAACACATTTGTTTTAAAACTACGAAGCGACATACATTTTTAACTGTTTTTTGGTGAAGCAGTGGCTAAGGAAAAACCTTTACTTTTATGTATGTATTAGTATGAATGTCTGGGACGCATTAATGAATTTTCTTTTAGAAAAGATGTGTAACTAGCAACCGAACTATTGAGACAAAGCCTTAATACTTATATATGGTAATACACATTTAACATCATGTCCACCAAGATAGTTCGGGATCCCTTTAAAGACGACCTTCATCAAACTGTTTAATGGATGAAAAGTAATTTATATCAAATTAAATAGGCCAAAACATATTGCAAATGGGTTGCCCAAAAATTTACACGTGTGAATTAACCAACGACTAGAACCTAGACTAAATTCATCAGCATTACGTTTCTTTGTTGCGGCGGAAACGAATATTAAGTTTGTAGCTCAAAAAAGTTTTAGGTTAGACTTTAGAGTTTTAAGGAAATCCTAGATTATTATTCATTAGATTGTAATCTCTGTTTCACTAGTCTATTACAACACTATTAGTGGGTCTTTATTGGTATTTTATGATCAGAATAAATTATTTTTTTTGTCTTCACGGTTCATAAATGTTATTAACTAAACCGTGTACGTACTGTATTGAGTAATTAGCAACATTGTTGTCGAGTTATAGCAATGCCGTTTTTGTATCATAAGCAGAATAGGATCCTCGCCAACAGGGCCGTCTTTAACCTAATGAAGGCCTTGGGCATATTGGGATTATGGGGCCCCTAAGATTTTGAGAGAACAAAAGTTACTCTTAAAAGAGTGGAATGCATAAATGCTAAAGCATTCACAGGTTATATTGATTGAAGAGGAATCTTTCTAGAATTGAAATGGGCAAAATGATTAACATCAAAATCGATGTTTCGCGAATTTTAAGCGGAATTGAAATTAAATGAAAAGTCATGTTGCGAACGGTTTTTTTTTATATTGCAGGACATTCCACACGTCGTCGCCATCTCGCCCCAAGCTAAGTAACTAGACTTGTGTTATGGGTGCTAGACAACGGATATACTACTTATATACTTTTCTTTTGTAAATATATATTTATAATACATAGAAACAACCACCACAGACAAATATCTTGTCTGAGGCGGGAATCGAACCCGCAACCCTGTGTTTGGCAGACCGGCATGGTAACCATTGTGCCAACTGGGTCATTTGACATTGACAAATGTTAAAACGGTAGCCATCATAATTGACTTTTGTGTTTCTTTAGACGGGTTAGTGATCTGGCAGGAACCAGGGGGCCCTCGATCACGGAGCCCTGGGCATATGTCCAGTGGGAAAGAGGGGCCTGCTCGCCAAGTAAAAATTACTATGTTAGGTCTATGCAAGTTAAGCTCAGAAATCTCTTAAGTTTATTACTATCTGTTGGAAAGATCGAATTATCGAAGATTGAAGGTAATATGATAAATCCGGAGTGGTACGGAGTGGATATCGCAAGGCGTGGTTACGCGATGCTATCACACCCATTAGCGGTCGCCTCGCCCAGCACTATCAGTCGCATCACGACACTTGCATATACTATCAACCGTCACCATCATCGACGCACGAAACATTTCCTTGCAACCACCAACATACGGCTCACATTCAAACGATTTCCTTACAGGGATACAAGTTGTAACTCACCAAAGCTTTTTTTTCTTATATTTTCACACGTTCGAATAATTTGGATTCAATCGCGAGATTGTAATCGCTATCGTAATTTGCGTGATGCAGCCATTCCGATGATGATAGATGAGAATGGTCGGCATTCGACAATCGATGTCATGCTCTTGTTAAACGTTTTAAGGTTTAGATATTCGGAGAATGTTTCACCCACGCTCCACAAAGACATTTTACGTGCCTAATGCGTTTAGTATTGAGCTTGTCTGATACAGATCTCTTTCCAAGAACACACTTTCAAAAACTTATATGAATATAACACATTAAGTTTTTATTAATCAGGCACAACTGACGTTTTAGTGTAGTCGTTTTTTGTGTGGTCTGGATTTCTATTCCGTGTCCTTGGGGAGGCATAGCGATGTGATATTTTAAATTTATTTTACTAAAGATTATATAGAGTCTTTAGATAGTTCATTCATTTTTATGAACAAAATAAAGTAGGTGCTATGTATTCATAATGAGTGGTAGACTACAAGTAATAAGCAAGCGTGCTAATTGTCGTCATAAACAAAACATCTGCAACTCAATTGCAATAATAGTTTTATCAAAGAACGAGTTTTTACTTTGTATTAAAAAAACCGCTTATAATTATCGATAAATCGCCCCTCTGTAAAGGAACAACGTAGTTATGATTTGAATTTTTACTTGAATAAGTTTGTGTGATTTCAACGCCTTTTAGGCAGTAGGTACGTCGGTCGGCTGCATAATTGCAGACCTACCCTAAAGTTCTAAAATTATGATTATTGGAAAGTTTTCATTCTAATAATTTTTGTTTGATACATTCATGAGTTAAAAGACTAAACTTCAACCAAAGCAGGTGTCTAGAATCTTGTTGGTGTTGTAAACATTCTTATAACAGCCGTTTTGGAACTATACGAAGGGTCTGCAATTATGCCGCCGACTATATGTATCCCATAGTACAAAGGTATTCGATTTAATCGGAACTTCCTTACGTATTGCGTATTACATACCTAAGTTATGCACAAGTACGTTATAGGTATGTTAGGTGTACGGGCCAAGCCGTACACTGTCACTAGTATCTAACAAACAACACCTACATGCTGACACCGCAATATAGTCGTCACGTGGAGCGGCCACGGGACGACCTTTGTATTCACTGCATTCCTTTACCTTATTACAATATTTTAGTTTAAACATTTTATCAAATTATAATCAGAATTAAATCATCCACGGAACACATCACTTGTGTCTTTGGTTTAATTTATCCGGCCGGTCCGGCCAGGCCGGCCGCAACATCATCCTGTGGGAGTCGAACACCTGGCTCCATTACATTAGGTTTAGGTCTACATCCTATCTAAAACATCCTTAAAATGCATGTAATTTACGATGCACTTCCTTCCACCCGATATCATTGCTCTAAGATCGATATCACCACTGCGCTGTGGAACGTCAAATAGCAAGAATTTATGATTCGCGTAGGTTACAAGTTGCGCGGGCGCTCGTGACTGTGTGAGGGGTGCAGGGGGCTGTCGGCAAGAACAAAGAGCGCCAGTTCAAACGTGCCGCCGCTAATAAGCAATAAACAAGGGGGCGGAGTCCGAGGGCGCACCTGAAGGATCACCTCGCGCCAGCGCTCTACGTGCTTTTGCCAAACTGACTGAAGCACGCGCATTGCTTTTGAGTCACACTTAATTTTATTTTATTAGAAAAACTAGCGACCCGCTGCGGCTGCGCACGGCTATATTATGCATGTATTATACATATAAACCTTTCTCTTGAATTACTCTATCTATTTAAAAAATCCGCATCAAAATCCGTTGCGAAGTTTTAAAGATCTAAGTATATATAGGGACAGACAGCGGAAAGTGACTTTGTTTTATACTATGTAAAATTAAAGAAGAAGATGATAAAAACTTCCTCAATTAGAATTACCGAGAATAATAATAGGTACCTATAGATGTGGGTCCACAATTAAATGAAGAAACGCTCATCTTCACATCATAAGTAATAATTCACAAGATATTAACGGAAACCGCAGAATTAAACTCGATTTTCTTTATGCCATTATTGAATACGTCGTAAAAATACATCCACTGTTTTCTACGAAAGCGATAAAACAACAATGTAATCGATGCGACTCGATAAACACTGCACTACTTACTAATACCGCGATATGATTAAACCTATTCACTGAACTTTATTGGCGTTAGCTTGCATTTTTTCTCATAGAACGGATAACTGAATGAATATTACCTAACCATAGGCGTTCATGTCGAAGTCTGCTGTAGTGTAGCTTAAATGTTCAAATTCTGCAAGAGTTTTTGAATATAATTACCAAAAGAAGGCAGGACAATAGTAACAAAACCGAATCTCAAAATTTTGTTTCTAATAAAATAAATAAATATTGCAGGACATTCCACACATCGCCATCTAGCCCCAAGCTAAGTTACTAGACTTGTGTTATGGGTGCTAGACAATGGATATCCTACCCATATACTTCTATTTTGTAAATATATACATATAATACATACAAGAAATAACCAGACCTCAGAAAAATATGTAAGCATAAATACTTGTCTGAGGCGGGAATCGAACCCGCAACTCGGTGTTTGGCCGTCCGGCATGGTGATCACTGTGCCAACTGGGTCGTCCAATTTTGATTTTGAATTTTTGTATATTTAATCCAAACAAGGTTTAAATAAAAAATGAACGTGTCGCGGGACACACGTTTAAAACGAAGTCCCCTTACCTTCAATATTTTTTTTTAGATATATAAATATCTTACGCTTTTTCGTTATGATTTTTCGTAACGCATTACATATTTTCTCGGCTAGGTCGCTCGCCAACCCGCGATAATTAACTTCGTTACAAACACGGCACCGTTTCATTTCGATGTAACATAATGCCATCAAGATCAGGTCTTAGTTTACATCCTATGTTGGTACCGTGTGTGTGCCGTGTGTATATCAAGTGGTTAGGCTGTCTCCTGTCGATCAAGTCACAAGTAACGACGGCTGCTCTCCGCGCCCCATCTCGCATCTCACATCACCGTGCTGTAATCACGCCATGCTCCAACTACCCTGTCATTTAACATAACACCCGACCATTACATACTAAACATGTTCTATCCAAATGGTTTCTTGAAATGCTATAAGAAACACCTATACTCGCTCGGTACCTACAAGTTTTGAATTAGAGTTCCTAAGTATTTTAGATTTACCTACAAGTTTTGAATTAGAGTTCCTAAGTATTTTAGATTCGCAATTACCAATCAATCGTATAGACATATATCGCCGATAACAAAGCAATTGTTGGGAACCCCGTGACGGAGTAATTCGTCGTTTCCCTCGCTCGAACTGGACGCGACGATTAGCCCACCTCTATTTACTTGTCTATCCGATTGCCGGAGTTGGCACCTGACGCCGGACGCATCCGACAGACGGACACCGTTACAACATTGACTTAGAAAAACGTTTGCTATGGACTGGACACCCCTCCATGCCTGTTGTTTCACCTACAAAGCTGACGCAGACGGGACATCTAGTTTCCATTGCGATCTGACGATCGGAACATTTGACTTTTGTAAAACAAAGTCTTACCTGATTTCCCGTAAGTAATTTAATGATTACCGTTCCCGAGACTTATAAATTCGATGTGAACGATCTCGAGTCACGTTCGATGTCTTTTAACTTTCCGCATTATTATTTTATTTACATGAATATCTGTTCCCATCGGCGCAATACGAGCAAATCGCGATCTGTTCCAGGGCACGGCGGGGCATAGGGCTCTCACATGAGCTGAGTAGAAGGCGCCTATCGACCTTAATCACTGATAAATAATCTGCCGGCATAAGAACAATACCGCCCAACTCTCGACAAATGAGCGCAATTAATGCCAATAATTCAGAATAATCCTCCGCCTGGTATTGCTCAAGAGGTTGCCATTTAATCGAACTAACCCTAACATTACCACTATTACTTAAAGGCACCTATTAAATACTGTGAAGTAATTATTTTGTTAATCAGAAGTACCTATGGTCTTGGTTTATGACTACTGATTTAGGATTTGTGTAAAGAACTATTGTAGGTACCTACTATAATTCTCATCTCTTGACTAGGTACACCATCTCATTGATGTGAACACAAATTGGTTACCTAATAACTTCCAAATACCTTTAGTAAATGTCTATTAGTAAACCTATTCATAACTTAAATACATGTCTTTTTAACAAAAGCTTTTAAAAGAGCTCCGACAGACCAATAAATTCAGAACATTTCTCTGAACTAGTGTTTTCTTTGAAAACTAATCAATGGCAGCCATTGCGAGATCAGAGCATGTCTTTACGGACGCCTATATATCTTCAATGTTCTTCAGGCGAAGAGAGCGCTCAAGTCTCCAAGAAATTAACCCGGACACTCCACAATAGTCCATAATTGTGAAATGTGTTGTGATTTAGAAAGGATAATACGCAATTTTTCTCGAGCGGCGAACAATGCGGCGCTGTAATGAAAGGAGTCAATCAGACGCTGTCTGCGAAGTGCATTTGCGTTAATTTATGCATCGGTCAGCGTTGGAGACGGCCGGCCCTTGTGAATCTTTTCAGATGTGAAATGATTTTTCATACAATCGGCTACGAAGAGACGCATCCCGACAACAAATGTGGTGCTTAAAAGTGAACGCGTAATGAGTCAGTGCAATATTTTAACAAAATGCAATGTTGAACAAATTTAATTTAAAATTGATATTTTAGTAAAAAGAGCTGCCGTTTGATTTATTTTCTTTCGAGGAATATTAATTTCTGGTGCCTATCTACATTTTAATACCTGTATACCTATGGGTATGTGCTCTTACCATTATGTCGAGCAAGGACAAGACATACTCGTCCGCACGTATGGAAGACGCGCTTATTATTGCATCCTAGCACCATATGAATTTATAGCGAATAGTGTATTATTTACTAGCATTATACGCACAATTTGCGAAGCTGTCGCAAGGGCCAGCTATAATTTTCTGATGGCAGGAGATCCATCAATAAACGCCCGGGGCCAGCCGGCCGCTTTCAATTTGTAGCCAGCTACATCGTCGGCAATTACGACGGACGGAAGGCCGATCATCGGCGATATATACGCGCTTAATAATGCCTAATGACACTTAATAAAGACGGAAAATAAAAGTGTGACGATTATTTATCGACCGTGTCTCGAATGGTAACGGTATTCCGAAACGATTATAAGATACGATGTTTCTCGTAATATAAACTTTAAAAAACTATCAATCATCTTGCGTCCGGTTTACTTTTCTTTAAATGCCTATTTGTGTAGGCAACACTACTTAGTTGTTGCTGTTTGAAAATAAAACCGTTATTTTATGTAGGCAGCACCTGTGTACCTACATATTAGAGACTAGAGGATTTCTTTACTAAAATGTAAATAATCTTTTAAATAAGAAGGACTAGCTAGGTCTTAGGTTGATTCTGTCGTACCTAAAAAAGATTGAGTAGATTCACTATTAATAAGAAATAAAAAGCAATGACAGGAGTAAAACAACAGTTACTTGAATTTCAGTTTATTAACACTTAGGGATGAACCCTGATATGTTTCTACTTTTGCACAGTGCTCACATTTTAAATAAGGTACAGAAGGAAAATTATTATCGAAAATAAGGTATAAGAGTTGTAAGTGATCGCTTATCTAACACTTGATTAGGATCGACGACGTTACAAATTTTTATACAGGAATAGTATTTTTGTAGTGCACATTTTTTTTCTGCTGAATATATTATTATGTCGGCAGTGGAGTACATTTACGCAAAAAAATAAATAAAAAAAACCAAAACTTAATGTGAAAAACTTCCTGCAATTTTTAAATTATTGATGGGTAGGTATCTCAGTATTGATACACACAGTGACACGTAGGTTCATTTAGAGCGCGCTATTAAACTCGCTGGCGCTAGTATTGTGTCCATGGACTTCGTCGTTTTGTTAGAAACACTTAAATGGTTATAGCTCTGAGAGTTTTTGAGTTAGCTCCAAAATAAAAAAAACAGTATTTTTCATTTTAATGTGCTTAAAACATACCGAAATTTGTGCACTACAAAAATACTTTTCCTGTATAGTCAATTTTTTTTGAATATCTTGGTTTTATAATTAAGTAGTAACTAGAGTAGTCGGAAAATTCAGAAGGTAAAATTAGAACGACAATAAAAATCACTGTTAGGTAAATAAATCAGTATTCATCACAGATATTAAAACAAGTATTTAGATTTTGACCTCTCTGTTTTAGTTTAGTCGTCTTCATCTTAAATCATTATTTATACTTAATGATTTTTATAGTGCATAGTCTCAGGGGAAAAATGCGTCTCGAAAAATTGTAAGTTCAAGTCTCGTCACATTGATTTTTTTGGAGACGCATTTTTCTTTGTAAAATATATTTAAACTTCTCTTTATAAGCATTTTCCAAATCGTTTAGAGGTAATGAAAACAATAAATATATTAAAAACAATAATAATTTAAGATCCATATTGAAATTACCGAAAACAAAATTAGAAATTCTACTGAGCTTAATCATAATGAGAGAATTTCGTACAAAATCTGGTATTATCATTTAAATTACATAAAAAATCATAAAATCGGCATGTGATTAAAAATAGTAATAGGTTTTTCTTTCCTAAATATCACAGTGACATGGTTAGGAGAGGCGGACATCGGGCAGTCGATAAGTAATTACTGAGACGATTCGACGCCGATGCTCCCCCAAATGGAATGTAATAATGGATATCATGGTATGGGAACAAATTGTTGCGATACAGTTTAAATCGAATGATTCATTCTTATTGTTATTTTACTATCACTTTCACATTAATGTTTCGTCGATCGATTAGTTTTTAATTTCAGTTTTTATTGAAAAAAAGCTTTTGTGTCACATCAAATTATAGCTATATTTTGATGGATTCGACTACTGACTGACAAGGATCTTTTTTTTATTTAAAGGCCGTTAGTGTATTTAATAATTCAACCGAATTGAAATGTGACAAAATACGACATACATTAGTTCTTTTTTTTGCCACATTCAAAAGTTCCTTGTCAAGCTGGAAGGTGGTATGTATCTTAAGTAGGTACAAAATATAGTAATTGCTAAGTTACTAGCGTAATACGTAAGGCTATATGAACATTTTGTTCCATATGTTATGTTCATATGTTCCATGTTCCAAAGCGAACATACATTTTCAGGGTTTCATAGTAGGCAGTAAACAGTTTTGCATGTAAAAAAAGCTCGTTCTTTTTTAATAGTATAAGTAACCAAATTGCATCGAATTCGGTCTAACAGTTCCGAGGATTACTCACCACCAAACATATCTTATCTATGTATATCAGAACATCCAAAGTTTACGTCTTAACAATATTGATCATAATAATTTGTATAGGAACCTCAAATTAAAAAATATACAAAGGGCCTTAAGTACTAACTAAGTAAAACTTTAGTTAAATAATGTTTTGTCTCGCTCTTGTAAGTGACATTTAATTGTAGCGTAAATGTGACAAGCATTTATTAGCTAAAGTTTTACTTAGGAACGTTACTGAGACTACAGAGTGATGAGAACCTTCTCATTTTTAAGTAAAAATGTGAGCAACTGTGTTTTCTACCGAATAATTAAGACCTCTTAATATAAACATCTAGGTGATCCATTATTTACAGTGCTTAACCTAAAAATAATAATTTAATCAACCACTATACATTAGATACAACGTTATTATTACATGTATATAGTACAAGTTAATGATTTACACACAATATTAATTTCTAAAGTTACGGTAGTATTTAAAAACTAATTTTATCACTGTTTTAAAATATCCCAAAGGAATTTAACACCAAAGAGGGTTGATAAGAGAGAAAAAATTACGACTTTGCACACGACGCCATCTAGTCTCAAACTACACAGCTTGTAATATACTGACCAGACACCGGATAAAAACCAGAACAAAACAGTATGAAAAGTATAAGCATAAAATATACCTACAAACTTTTATAGTAAAGATAAATATACTCATTCACGTAATGTCTGAAACTACAAGAGCTTGAAGCTCTTATCCCTACCAGGGGGGATACGCTGGTAGGGATTAGGAAACTAGGCCGCTTGTATGTATTAGGGACGCACGCAGCCTTGGTAAATATTTTCATTTGAATGCAATAAAGTAAGTATTTAAAAATAACCCAAACAGATTGAATTAGCAACCTCACATCCGTCATTTGGTTTCTGCAAGAACTGTTCTATCGTTTTTACGCGTCGAAAATTTTGTGCTGCCACAAAGGTTAGGTATACTATTCTTGGATATTCGGATTTTTATTACCAACACTCTATTGTATTTATCTCCTTGGGTGCTACATTAAGTGGGTATTATTGCATACTACCTTCCAAATAACGAAATATTATGAAACTAAGCTTACATGTCTCTCATAAAAGCTGACTATTTCTAATATCAGCTGTTTAATTTATTTGATTTGCCTATTTTCTACAAAACAATGTGTTCACAAAGAGGACAATCAGCAGAAAAAGTGACATAATTCAGGATTTAAAACCAATACACGGTCATTGTATCAAGAAGTCTGACCACAGCCGTTCAAAAGAAACATGCACGGCATGATGAGTAATAAGCTACTTTTTAACGGCTGTTGCTAAACTTACTAATTTAAATTTTACAAACAAACGAATAATATTGGAATGTGTTACAATATGTAGAAATATAGTCCTACGAAATAAATCTTTAGCGAGAACTGTGTATTCTTTGGTTCAATAAGTTTTATATAAAAAAGTGTAACATTCTAATTCTTAGATTTTAGTATATTATTAAATGTGTGTAGGTAACTAGTTATAAAGATTAATTTCATTCTAAATTTATATCTTACAAATACAAGTGACAGTTTTATATTTTTTATATTCGGGTAGGAACCATGAAATTACATCTATTGACAAATTACATCCTTAAAATCTAAGTTAAAAAAGTCAGTTAATTTCAATGTACTACATTACTTAAGGTACCGAATTCATTTTATCTCAATCTGTCGCCGACAGATGGACCACGTTTTTGCTGTACCTAGAGACACTAAATTTACGCTGTCATTTTCATGACATGAGTCTTTTAAAATAAAGTGAATTCAGACTCGAATGGAACAAACACAGTGTCTGAGCAACGTGTCGTCAAATTCCTTTCAAGTTAATCTTCACAGCACTGTCGTCTTTACATTATGGAATGTTCATTCGTTCATAGTTGATGCCTGGGCGAGTGTGCGTGATCGCGCGCGTTGTGCCCGGGCGTGTGTGGGTGCGCTGGCGGCGGGTATGGGCAGTAGCGGACCGGTGGAGGCGCGGGCGGCTTCTGTAGCCAGAGGTCCGGCGGAAGCTGCAGCGGCTGCGGCCAAGCGGCAGGCCACGCACGTCCGCCCAGCGCCAGCAGCTGCAGCGCGGGTGGTGTCCGTGCCCATGCCGCTCGCTTCTCCGCCTCCTCATCTCCGCCCGTTGGACCGCTTCCGGCGTACAGCCGCAGTGGTGACCGAAGCAGCTGTTGCTCCATCAACATCAACTCCATTGGATCTCTGTCGATTAAAAATAGTATTCCCTTCAGTTACGCTAAAACTGCTACGCGGAAATATATACAAGCACCAGTAGAACTAGCACTTAGATCCAAATACGAAATACAAATTCCAAATACGGATTCAAAACCATAATTAAATATTCAGCTGCAAAACGAGTTACCCTACTGGGAAGTGTTTAATGGTTAATAGTCGTGAGAAAAGATTAACTGACTGCGAAAACATCTGTTTTGACGAAAGCGTAGAAAACGCGAGTGTGCGATTCTGCGAAAGTGCTGTGTTGCTGTGATCGTTAGTTTTCAGTGGGCCATGCTCTATAAAACTGTTCGAGGAACATGTGACGTTGATATTTTTAAAACTTAACCAGAACTCTATTTATAACTGTCTTTTGTTAGTTTGTATAACTGCTTAATAAGATATTGAATTTAAATAAGGCAAGGTGTGATGCTACATTCATATTTTCGTAAGTACTCGTAAGTTTGAACTTGATATTAAAAGTTCGATAAACGAATGCAATCCTTTCTCTGGAAGAAAGTCGATTGCTTAGAGAGCGTATCGCTGTCGATTGTTTCGGTGAAGTGGATTTACGATTGTAGTTGTAGTTAACGAGGCAGGTCTCGGGTTTATTGCGAGTGGTCCTTTATCGGTTCCAGGAGGTTGTGGCCGCCCGCGCCGAGCCACGCCGCGCAGTTTCCCGTTAACTAGCTATTTTCGCCTCTCTACGAAGCTATTCGCCATCGCCACTCACTACCGTACGCACCGTGCAATAATGCATCGTTCACGCCTGCTCGATATCCTCAACGTGCTCTTATTTTGCACACGCTAACACCACTAGATTAAGTGTAATAGAATTGAAGCCGATGTGGATACCGATTACTGACTTTATGACCGCAGTTTCCAGGCTTAGACGCAATACTCGTAGATTTTAATATTCCAACAGCTATCGGCGGTGGACTAATGCATCGACACAGCTCGTTATTGTTTAAAATAAAACAAAGCTTTTCAACTGTAACTATAAACCTCCTGCAGTGTAAATGTATAAATTACTACATTTATAAATAAAAATCGGCAGGATAAGCTACGGCAACAGCACGGTCTTGAGCGGCGTGACGTCGAGATTTGAGCGTCGAAATTGGCGTGACATCACGAGATGCCGTGTCGAATGTAATCTATCACCGGGCTCAGGACTTCGGGCCTCGGGCGCCGCCACGGAATTAAAACAGGTAGTGCCCACACATACTAACTATAGCAGTTTTTATTAAAAAAATATATATTGACTCAACCCTTGTAAAAGTTAGGTGGTATTGGATTTTAGAAATGAGGTACAAATTGTATGGAAAAAAGAATCAAATCTACGGAAACTAATTTATATTAATTAGGAACCTAATCAAAATCATCACATAAGATATAAAGTCTTAATTAATTGTTAAAAGTTATTGAATTCATATAATTTTTTCGGAGTGATTTTTATATAGATTTGCGCTACTAGTAAAAAGTGTGTAATTTTATTAACGACAGCAGTTTGATACTTAACCAAAGTCAATTTGAGATTGTATTTAATGTGTGAAAGTTAAACCGCGCAGTTATGTCGTTTCGGGTGCTGTTGGGGCGTTAATGGCGTATTTATTATGATCTCGGTATCAGAAGTAATAGCCAACACTTTCCGACAGCAAATTACAGGGCGGCGAGGCTCTCAGAGGCCGCCGATAGGAACGAGCCACGCTCGCGAACGCCCTTATCGATATCTCGCTGCGGCTTTCTTATCGATATATTTGCCAGCGAATGCATAATGTAGGTAACTATTTATCTGATAATTTTGAAATATTATTTCCTTTCGTAGCTCGCACATATCCTGTAATGTATATCAGTGTCGGAAATGTTCTACCGCCCCGTCAAATTGTTTTATTGTAATTTGCCTGATCGAAACTGATTTATAAAAAGTTTGGGCAAATAGATATTTGTGAACGAAAGTATCCACGCCCGCGGCCAACACGCACTTGTCGTTAAAGTTATTTCTAACTCGTAAGTGAATCGCATGCAATTAACAAAGAGGTGCGTCCGAGCATAAATATAACTCGCCGACTAAATATCGGCTCTGATTGAGCGAGGGGCGTATCTTATTAATTAATGGATGAAAAGCCGCCTCGACCACCACGCCAAATAACTTCGCCGCCTGTTTCTCACACAATGCCAATTCATCATACTTATTGTCTGACGATTTCGGACGTCAGCGTAGGAAGTCATTAAGGCTGAGCTGTTACACCGTTGTTTTAAGCATTTGTATTCGTTTATTGAGGTGTGAATCAAAATAAAATATTAGATACTATCCGCTTTCACACGGACGGATGTGCTTAAAAAGTGTTTACTCTTACGTGTTTAAGTGCCTACACTTAGGTACACCTAGACTTAAGACAGTTATGTAGAAACGTTGAATAAAATAAATGATTTATGACAAACAGTAAAAACTTATTTGCATAAGATTTTATTAATACACACCTCTACGGTTTCCAATATCAACTATGAATTTACAATATTATGAAGAAATAAAGTACGACAATTATATAATTTAGTTGTCATATACCTACCACTTAATATCTCTACTCCTAACTGCGTTTCCACCCGAGTAATCTTGCAACTAAATTTAAAACTCGTAGCCCTTGATACTTCCAGAAATTTCGTGATAAGTCATTTTCTTTTATATATTTTTGTTTTAGATACTCCTAGCAAAGTACCTATCTGGGAAACAAAGATTTATAATTTGCAATCTCTAAAATCACATTGATGTATAAAAAAATCGATTTGTTCTCGAGTCGAGCGACGCGCGGCCCACAGTTAGCCTACCAAACAATTATCTTAAAGAAATCCAAAGTCATAATTAAGCGTAGCATTAATTTGAAGAGTGTTTCACAGTAGCCGCGAGTGTCGAGCCGCAGCTCGGAGGAAGCGCGGTAATTGCATTGATAACATCTCGAATTAGGCGTCAATCACTAGCGGTGAACTATCATCGCGTCAGATACTCTATCAATTAATATCGGCTGCTACTGAACATTCCATTATTAATAGCTTTAGTAATTCTGTCAATCATACAGTCTACGTCCAATGATTATGCCGTAATTATTGGTAAGAACATTCGCAATTGTGCGTGTGGGTGGGTGCATTAAGACACTTTAATGGTTACCTATCGGTTATTTTCATTTTATAAGTAGGACCTATCAAACCGATCGATGCCTTTTATTGTTTGTTCTTTTTTTACTTACTTATTTAATGCACTGAATGTTATTTGAATTAAATGAAGCCAATTATTGAGAAGGCGAGGCATAATACAATACATTTGATTCTTTAGTTTCGAAACTATTAGGTAATATAAGAAAACCTCGGCACCCATTACTGTAAATTTATTCTACGTATGCAAACGATACCTGCCCTGTAGAGTGATATAACTTGAACAAAGAGTTCTGAAATTCACAACTTAGAATCGTATCGAAACTTAAATCTTAACTTAAATTTATACTTAGAAAATGCTTTGTCCCTAACTGACTGACGGATCTGCCTAAACCGCTGATCGTAGAGACCTGAAACTTGGAGGGTGTGTTCTTTGTATGACGTAGGCATTCGATAAGAAAGGTTTTTCCGAAATTTTATCCCTTAGGGGGTGCAAAAGGGAGGCAAAGTTTGATTTTTGACTCTCCATTTTTAACTTCTTCTTCTGTTTTTATAAATATTAGGTAATTGTTTATGCATAGGCAATCGAGTATGTTGTCAGAACGCATATACCCAGAAACACATCAGAGAGCGATGACGAGATGGTCGCCGAACGCCCGAGGTGAACCGGTTCGCGTGCATCACACCGATGGATGCCGAGATAATAGAAATGCGCTTTAATTTGTCGTTTAGGGCATAATGAGCTCGAGCCCTGTTATTACAGCGGCCGCCGCCGCCGCCGGCTGCGGCCGGTCTCCGCTGACGTGCCATCTTCCACCGCCTACTTCCCAACCATGCATCCTCGATGTGTTAACACGAAACCTTTTCGTATATACCACGATTCAGGTTTTGAAATTATATGATAATATTAAAATGTCTCATTAAATTACCTACTCGAAATGATCCTGTTTCGTTTCCATTGAAACTGATGGACATTTCTCACGCAGAGTTTATAATTATAAATTATCGAGAAAACTAAAAGAAATACCTAATTAATAAGCTATTGAATGCATATTATTTAAACTCATGATTCTCATGATTTTTCGATACGCGGCGCGAGTAGGTATTTTCAAAAATGACCCGTATCGTGCGATAGAGAGAGTTTAAGTTCGGACGTAATTGCCTTCATTTTGCTTTGAAATAATGTTGCGGACCGTAACGTTTTTACCCCCTTTATCCTTCACAAAATGAAATAAGTTTGGTCTCATTTAATTCACTGCATCATATTCTAGGTTTATACGTTTTTCTTTTTTGGTAATTCAGTTTAGTCTATTAAAAAACAATTGAAACGCTCGATGAAGTTTTTAAGTCAAAAATATAGATATTCAGATACTAATACCTTTTATCTTAGGCAATATTTCTTTAAAATAAAAACGGTTAAACCTAGTTTTCCATTAGATCTAGAACATTTTCAAAAATTATCAAAATCGGACTTCGTTTATGGGGGGAAAACGTTACCGCTTTTTGTATGGAAATTTACAGCCTCACACTGGTCTTAAACAATAAAGTAAAATATAACGCGGCCTTGGTTAATCATATTTATGACGAAGACAATGGTTATCATCTCGATAGTGTCAAGAGCGGAGGGGGCGCTATCTAAATCTAGCTAGCTAGCTAGATGGGTCTAGCCGGAAGACCAGCGCTGCAGCTAAGCATGCTTGGCTGCAGTTTTTATATAGCTCAGGTCGACCCATATGGGTTAGCACACGACTCCTCATTTATGTTGTTTTTTCTTTGTAACTTTTTTTGCTTTTTATGTAATTAATTTTCATTGTCATGTTCATTTCTTAATTCCTGTGTTTGTCGTGTGTTTGTACTCAATAAATGCTTTCTCTTTCTTTTTTATAGTTCGTCACGGAATGTCGATGTCAGCTCGTCATCGCACTAGGGTTCCGACAAAGGTAGTGGTAGATTCACGTGTGATGGGAACGCCCGCCGCCGCAGCCTCCGGCAAATTCTCGCCTTTTGATCGTTCGCAACACCTCGTACTTAATGAACGGAAAACACAGTTTTGCTCACGATATTACAGTTTTCAACCGAACTGTTATTAAATTATTAGTCGTTATTGAATAATGCTAGATTTTTTGTAGCACGTATTAGGTAAGTACACGCTTTCATTGGATCTCGTAACGATTTATAAAGAATAGTATCCATAGAAACCTACTGAATAATAATTATCTAACACACACTTATGACATTTCTGTTTTTATTAGAAACTAGCTGCACCCCGCGGTTTCACCCGCGTAGTAATATACCTACTACGCAATTTTCTTATTTTTTGTTTCATAAAAACCTTATCCTGACAATAAAAAAAACTGGTTGCCTGTAAAGTCGGTATACGGGCGAAAGTTTTACGTGACAACAACTGTGCTCGAGTGGAAGGGACGCGTGCCTTTCACTTTTTATGTCTGTCTCTCTCGCTCTTAGGCGGGCTAACCATGCCCGCGTGCCTCTCACTCGCTCTCATTGTGAGCGCATAACGTCAGCGGAGCGTAACGCAGTTTCTTGAAGTGTCACCCGGCAAACCAATTTATAAAACGTTGTCACGTCAAAACACAACACAATAAGGATAAGCGAAATCGGTTCAGCTGTTCTCGAAATTTGCGCTTAGCAACACATTCAGCGATTCATTTTTAAATATAAGAAGATAGAAGATTATTTTTGTAACTCCCTAAGTAGGTATCTCATAAGGTTAAGATTAATAATAATGTATTTAGATACCTAATACCGGTACAAATACTTCAGTAGAAATTAGGTACCTGTTGCCAATTTGTGTAATGACTAGATCTTATTTCAAGAAACAATACTGTTGACATTCATTTAGATGCATAAATAACAATTACATTGTTGCAAATAGGTATAATGAAATCACTAATTTTATGTCTTGTTCGTAGTTATTATCTCAAATTACTTAGCACTTACATACAAACTAACTAAAGTAAACTAACAACACTAATTATTAGAAACTACGGTAAACCTAATCGTAAAAAAAGTGTAAAAATTACTAGAAATCGTTAAATCTTTAAATGTTTTAGTGTAGATAGGTACCTTACCTAACGTTATAAAGTAACTAATAAAAATTCTAATAAATATTCGTCAAAATGTTTGTAACACCTGTGATTCTGATTATTAATTTATATGATTACAGGGCACGATCCGACTCACAGCGTCCGTCATTGGAATCTGTGTTGTGATCAGCATTTTAGCACGTATCGGGGCAATCTTCGAAGGTGCGTTTTTAATCTAAAATTCGTGTAGAGCTCTCCGAAAATTGCAGGGCGGTGAAGCTAATGCCTTTCAACTGTTGCTAATAACCTGCCAATTAATCAAAATCGCCTCGAGCGCCGCTGCATACCGATTTAGACCACTTTAAGGAACATAAACTAAAATATCGTGGCGTCTTTGATCCGTTCTGCATGTTGCTTTGAATACTTTTTTTAGCTGCACAATTTAATGTGGTTCGCGGTTTAAAAGGTTCCTGGAGTTTAACATCTATATTCGAAGTGAGTAATGCTTAACTACGTTGGATCGATTTTAATTTTTTTGGTTAAGTATTTAAGGTTAAACACAAAATAAAGCTAACCTCTCTACTCCTGTTGTCTAATAACTCTTGTGCGATAGGAGGAGTAGGGCATTCATTATTGTTAAGGTTTATTTAGATTTTAGACAATAAAGTTTTTAAGCTATTGCATAGCTTTTATCGCGGGCTTTGAGCGTGGCGACCGAATCAAGAAATTCCGTAACGAAAATAAAACCTAACACCCCCCACTCCGCCTACCATGTAGCTCGACCGAGCGTTCGCTATGCAATAGCTTTTTTTTTCATTTTATATAATTTCATTTTGTATTATCCATTTAAGTACAATAGGTAATAGATTAATATAAACGTGATCCTCACCTATCGAAATCGGTTAATCTCGATGAATCCCGGAATCCTTTTGCGAATGGGTTAGAGTCAATCTTGAGTTTGGTGATGAGCTGGTTCTGATAGGCGGTAACGGCCGTGAACACCGTCTCGGGGAACACGAAGGTCCGGTGCTGCTCCCGGGTGAGGTCTGTGATCGGACCGCTGCCTTCTCGGACCTTTACCAGGTGGATCCGGGGCTGGTACCGATGCATCGAGTTCAAAACGATCTGACGAAGATAAATATTGATTATTTTTATGGGTAAAAAGTAAGATTACACGCACACCTAACCAAAAAAAAAAACAAAATACAATGTAATAATTAAATTTTTAATTTAACCCTTTTATCCCCATAACTTTCAGACGGCTAAACCGATTTCGATCAACGTAACTAAGAACACTCCCGATTAATTCACCTTTCAAACAAAACAAACAAAATCAAAATCGGTTCATCCGTTCACACACACACGTCAAACTTATAACACCCACATCGTTTTTGCGTCGGGGGTTAAAAACGTGGCCAGCCTATCTCCCAGAGTTTGTAGGTAGGTCTATATTCACTCTGTAAACCGTCAAAGGCCCCTTGTAAGTTTTGTTCTCTTCCTACTGATCAGAATTTAAGAGCAACCACTAGAATACCTACCTACCTACATAAAAGATTATTAATACTATTCTGAGGACAGTTTTAGACAGGTGTGTCACGAACATAAAACAACGTTGAATTGAACTATTAAATACTTACGTTAGATCCCTCAAAAAAACATTGATTTAGAAACAGAGATATTGGAGACTAGCTTTTGCCCGTGACTTCGTTCGCGTAGAAGTCGAAAATAGACCAAGGAATCACGTTGTCCCATACAAACTTTGCCCCGGTGTCCCATACAATTTTTTTTTCACCCCATAGGGGTAGAATTTCGAAAAATCCTTTCTTATCCGATGCCTACGTCATACAAAGAACACACCCTCCAAGTTTCAGGCCTCTACGATCAGCGGTTTACGCTGTGCGTTGATCCGTTAGTCAGTCATTCAGGACAAAGCTGTACCTATAGATAGATGACATTAGGACATTTTAAAAAAAATTGCTTTTATTTTCTGCGTAGTATTTCACCTCTGTATCTTTGAGGCTCGATCGGTAAGTTCGAATCCTATGCATATGTGTTTGCCAAAAAAAATGCAACAAAAAAAATACTTAAAACGTGCGTGTTTAGACTCAAAATTAAATGTGCTCAAGTTTTGAGAAAATTGATAAACCGTCAAAATTATGTAAAATAACAAATTCACGTTAGAAGACAGATGTTTGAAACGATGCCCACTCCACAACGAATATGGTAATTAGTAATTTCAGAACAGACGCATTTAAAATTAGTTAATGGCGACGAATTAAAAGCCTCGTTAAGTTAGTGGTTTAATTTTACGCTAAATCATGCAACTAAAGAAAAAATTTGGTGGAGTATAGTCGCATTAATTTGAAACAAGGTAGCACCATAAATAGTAGGTGAGGTTGACATTAACCACAGTAGGTAGGTTTCGAAATAGATTCTGAAACTACTGCGGCTACGATTTTTAAATAATCAGAGGTTTCGTCTAGTTAAAATAAATAAATAAAAATAAATATTTCAGGACATATTACACATCGCCATCCAGCCCCAAGCTAAGCAACTTAATGCTTGTGTTATGGGTGCCAGATAACGGATAAACTACATATATACTTTTTTTTTGTAAATATATACATATTATACATATAGGAAACACCCAGAACCAGAAACAAGAATTTATGGTCAGCATAAATACTTGTTCCCGGCGGGAATCGAACCCGCAACCTTCTGCGTCGCAGTCGGGTGTTCGCCCGACGCGCCACAGAGGTCGTCAAACCTCAAGAGTTAATACCATAATTAATAATAATAATAATAATAATTTTGATAATTTAATAATTTAATAATTTAATAATAATTTAAAGTTCTTAACAGTCTTTTGTTGGGTGGCAACAAAGTGCGAGCTTTCAATGGCTGGGTTATGCCTTTACTCATCTATACTTTTGGCATACTTAGATGGACTCAGACTGAGCTTGACGCCCTGGATCGGAGAGTACGTTCACAGCTGACAGTCCATCGCATGCTTCATCCGCGCTCATCGGTGATGAGACTGTACATTCCCCGAAAGAGTGGTGGTCGAGGCTTTTTAAATGCTAAGACCCTACACAATCGGGAAGTGTGCAGCCTCAGGGAATATTTTCTCGGATCCGAGAGTGGAATGCATTGTGATGTGGAAGCTGTGGATAATAACCTCACTCCGCTCTCCTTGGCAAAAGAGAATTGGCGTAAACCCTCGATACTCAGCGTCGAGGACCGCAAGGACATATGGAAGAGCAAGGAGCTGCACGGGAGGTTTTATCGGGCTCTTACAGATCCCGATGTAGACTTCCTCGCTTCGGTGAACTGGCTACGTTTCGGTGACCTCTTTGGGGAAACCGAAGGTTTTGTTTGTGCAATTGCCGACGAGGTAATGATGACGAACAACTATCGGAAATATATCCTGAAGGACGGTACGGTCGATATTTGTCGGGCATGCCACCGTCCCGGGGAGTCACTCAGGCATATTATTTCCGGTTGTTCTCATCTTGCCAATGGTGAGTATTTGCACAGACATAACCTAGTAGCTAGGATCATCCACCAGCAACTTGCTCTTAAATATGGACTCGTGGACCAAGAGGTGCCATACTATCAATATGCACCCGCGCCAGTTCTAGAAAACGGCCGTGCCATGCTCTACTGGGACCGGTCTATCATCACGGACAGGACTATTGTCGCCAATAAGCCTGATATCGTGATAGTAGACCGGTCGGAGCGACGGGCAATACTCGTCGATATAACAGTTCCACATGACGTTAATCTCGTAAAGGCCGAAAAGGACAAAGAAACTAAGTACTTGGACTTGGCCCACGAGATTACCGCCATGTGGGACGTTGATTCGACGAGTATTGTTCCGATAGTTGTATCGGCAAACGGACTGATAGCGAAGAGCCTTGATCAACATCTGAAGAGGCTCTCGCTGGATGGTTGGGTCAAGGGTCAGATTCAAAAGGCAGTCGTTCTGGATACGGCACGTATCGTAAGAAGGTTTCTGTCTTTGCAGCCCTAACCATCGGTAGCCTGGGCCTTGCTTCGCTGCCGACGGTCTTCTAGGTTTAGGTTTTTATAATAATTTACTGTTTTATATGCAAAATTTATACGTTATTGTTAAGACTTGTAAATTTAATTTTATTTAGGTACCTAGTATGTAAGTGCTTAGATGGAATTTTTTTTATAAGTTTATATAGTGATGTATATATTTTGTATTCAGTTTGTTTTTGTAAAAACCTAAATTTAAGAAAAATAAATGAATGAGTGAAATAATTTTGATTTAAAGTATGCCACGATCTAGTTTTCCTTTTTTTAAATGAAAACTAGATCATAATTATCACAGTAGTTTTTGATTACAAACCCCTGGATATAGGTACGTAAAGATGGACTGAAATAATATAAAAAACTATGAAACTATGAATGAATGATTTTGTTTAATTTGTATTTAAGAACAGACTTTTTGTCGTTCTTTCCTTTTTATGACAACTTAATTAAATACCTTCTAATAGATTATTTCAATACCTACATTATTATTGGCACTCATCACTCAATACCATTTCACTGTTGTTTTAAAAAAAACTGAATCACTTAAATAGCCGTAAAGTAAGAAGTAGTTTTGTTTAACAATAAATAATCGTAAAATATGAAATTCTCCGAGTTCCTTGATGATGTCGTTGTTTAATTAAATAATTACCATATGTAGGTACAATTTAATAAAATAATTGATGTCAGTGATTTCTCATTATTTAACATTCAGTAGGCAATTAATTAGAGGACAGTAAGTAAGTAACGTCACTTGATTTTTATGACCAAGCAGTTAAAAAAGTTACGGTGTTGTTGTTTTTAAATTACTTATGTAGGACTTATTGTTTGAAGAGTAGATTATTTTATTTAAGGTAAAGCTATAGGTAAATAATCTAACAACAAATCATGATTTTGATTTCAACTAGCGTGTCATGTGGATTTGATACTTTTATAAAAATACCACCTAGTAATGTTTTAAGTGTCATCTCTCGTCGTGATTTATCAATGTAAACTGATAACGCAAATGGGACCGTTTGGAAACTTCTCTAGTTTCGTAAGTTTCTCCGGTAGATGCCGCTACGTACCACAGTCGTAAATAAAAAAGAAAGCTTTCCATAATTTCAACCCGAGTAAGACGAGGGTCCATAGTTTCGTTAAAGCACCACTACGGTGAAGCGGAGGTCGTGAATTCAAATCCCATCGGGGAAAAGCATTACAATTTCGAGCTGCACAGTTAAGAAAATCTGGTTGTTACGGACAGCGGGAGCCACGACAGCGGGCGAGCGATGTGACGAGCTGATAAGCTCACACCGCGCCACCAAACTGTTCCCAACTTTACGGCCTCGATGAGATAATTAAACTCTGTAAATTAATTAATATGACCGGCTAGTTATTTTTATTACGGAATCGTGTTAATTGTGGACGCAAAAGCACCGACATCTAGGCAGAGGTTATCGACTATCCCGCTCGGCAGTTTTATTTTTATTTAGTTCACGCTTCAGCGCGTACTCTTCACAGCACGTTAAACTCTACTCATTAATGAAATTCATTGTTGTTATGAATATATTTTCGAGTCTCAATTAAGTAAGTTATACGAAATGTTTATTATTTATAAGTCACAGAAAATACGTAGCAGCTTGGAGTTCTTTAGTTCATCACGGAAACGTGATGATTTTTATTTACATAATAACTGACTTACTTCATAATGAAAATATATTTTTTTCAAAGTTATTTGTATTTTATTTGTGTTCAGAAGTAGGTGAGCTATTTCATAATTGAAATTACCAATCACCATAGGAATACTTAAATCAAAACTTACTTTACCAACTAGAATCTGACCTCCAAATTTTCATTTGGAAGTCTGCTAACGCTACCTCAAAAAGAGCATCACGCAGCAACTTTAACTATAGGTACGAGTATATAAGCTATGCAAAAAGGCTTCCGTTATTCCCACCAGCGCACAACAACCGAATTCCAATAAGAAAGCCGACATAATAAAAGGTAACCATAGACAATCGTTTATGATATGACCATGATGATAATTATCACACCAGATTCTCAAGAGCTGTAACGATGTGCTCTTAATTATCGTCCATAAAACCTTTACACGAGATAGGAAAGCATAATTGTACTAGTTATATTAGCAAGTCGATTGTATCATGGATCTCGTAGGCGACGACACACGGATACAGCGTGGTAGGTACCAAGTACCACCCACTCTGGAGTGCTGTTTGATATTAATCTTTATTATCTGCGTGGTAAGATAACATGTGGCTTGACAGACGGGGAGGTGGGTAGATGTAAACGCGGTGGGGGCGTTGGGTGGGCTCTGGGAGGAGCGGAACATGGCCGACGGAGGGGGCCAGATGGCAGCCGACCGTCGCGCTAGACGCTTGTGCGCCAACCTTTAATAAACAAGAATTTAGTAAGCTGTTGAAAACATGTTCCAAATAGTTGATACATTTCTGTAAAAAGTGACATGTTGATATCTGAACATTTCTTGTAGAAATAGAAAATTGAAAACATCTATAGTCAATTTCCAACTCAAATTCACGCTAGATTCCATCACACATAACTAACGATTGTGTTGTTTTAATAAAAAGAAAAATTATTTATATTTAGTATCAACCTATCGTTCATATAAATGGATAATAATAAAAAAAGTAATACTTATGGGAAATAATATAATCTTATTAGACTGTGTTAATTTTTTGCAATTACTTCTATTTTATAAAATCGCGATTCGGTTATGTGTATCTAAACTGTATGACCCAAATAATGTAGGTGAAACGAACGGGTGTCGATAAGCGTTGCGTCGATATTTCGATTAGCGTGCGAGTTGTCGGATTATGCCGGGATTTTCGCCTCAGCACTCTGGCGCGACAAATTGGCCGATTTGTACCTTACTCGACGACACACTGTAACCGACAACGTCAATGCACTCAAAATGTAGATAACTATATTCTTTTAATTGACGTTAGGACATGGTCAATGTTTTTAGAAACACTATTAAGAGTATTAAATATATTTAATAACTAGCTGCGCCCCGCAGTTTCACCAGCGTAAGTCCGATCTTTCTCACCGTTTAAACCTTCCCTGGACTACGACGAACATTTCAAAACCAAAATCATCTAAATCGGTTTAGCCATTCTCGAGTTTTAGCGAGACTAACGAACAGCAATTGATTTTTATTTATATAGATATATCTATATTAATATTATAAAGAGGAAAGATTAGATTGTTTGTTTGCATTTAATGAGCCCCGAAACTACTTAACCGATTTAGATGAAACTTGGTATGAGGATACCTACATTGATTAATTGACAATAACTTAGACTACTTTTATCCCGATATTCTTAAGGAATCGGGAGTGGCGCGGGTAAAACCGCAGAGTGCTGCTTATATTTAATATTTTTCTTATCTTCTTACTGTGGCTCATAACAGCTGAAGTTAACCCATCTAGGACAACACACAGCTTGTTTTTCTTATAAATTTTAATATTTAAATTTTAAATTTTAGTGCATTCTTTCAAATAGTTATACTATGCTGTCTTTTGGCTCTCCTGTCCACTGAATTCAAGGTATCAAGTTATTAATTATCAATAATTTAATTTTTATTAGTATTTGCAAAGCTGCCATCATAACGGCGGCATAGGAACTAGACTACTATGTGTCAAGTGTGCGCACTTGAAGTTTGAAGCATGCGTACACTTAGCCGCTGCGTATACTTGCCCAACATAACTCTATTTGATAAAACACACTGTATTTAGTTTTGTGTCCCTGTCAATTTTTATGTCTGTGTCTTCTGTCATGTTTATCTCAAATAAACCAGGATAGGAAATGGATAAGAAAATGCCTGCATTCTGTTGTCCTGTTATCTATGATGAAAAACACATCCACCAGGGACCGCAGTATATTGGCATCGGTAGGTAGGTACTTCATTTTCAAAGTAGTGCTGATATTGCAAAAATACCTATGCTAAAATGATTTGTATTATCATCGTTTTGCTATCATCAGAAGTTGTTAAAAAATAGGTACGTTTTTTATAAAAAAACAAACAGCACGCGTTCATTTAATATGACATGTCAACAGATTGAATCAAGATCGTTGTGTGGGCGAGCTGGTAAGTTGGTACAGTCACGTACATAAATGAAAATTGTTTAGAAATAACGCAGAGTAACAAGATAGTTAATCATAAGGCGAAGTAGGTACCAATTTTTTCGAAAATAGAACTTCCATAATTACTTTGCTTGGCATTTAGGTACAGCTAATCTAGATAGATTCATAAACGCTTTATTAGATTTTTCAATAGAAGCATCTCTTTTTTTATAATTATTTACCCTAAAAAATATAAAACATTTTAGTATGCGATTGTTCTTTATGGTTTTGATGTCGATTGTGGCTGTAAGCGATGATTAAACGATCCTTTATATTACCGGATTTTTACTCTTACATACTGAGGAAATATTTATCAATACGTTTAGATATTTTGTAGTTTTTTGCCTCATTTTTTCAAATATTTTGACGTTATTCAATAATATTATTTTATTTTCTTCATAGGCACTAGATAACAATTCCTTGGGATTTATTTCTAAAATAACTCAACAATAAATAAGATTAACAAAACCGATCATAAAATTTGTTTAAAAACGATAAAGCAATTATTTAAGAATCAAATCATTACCCACATCCAAAAAACACTTATCTTAAAATTTTATACGATAATCAATTTCATGTTTATAGGCCAAAGCGCCTCGGTTATCGCATTCACAAATTCATATGAAACATTAAAATAACTCAGAGAAACGTAAACGTTCATCATAATATTGGTGGCGATAAAATATACACAAATAAAATACTCGATCGTAAAGAGGCTACATCGGGAGTCGAATGGTAAATCGTCATTTAACTAGAGAGGCGAACGCCTCACCCAGGGAGTCACGATAAACGTCACCTCGGAATTAAAAAACGAAGAAAACATTTAAACTACCTACCTCCGATTGAAATGAAGGGAGACGACGAATGTAGAGAAAAATAAACAAAGTACAAATTGAAGTGAGAAATGTTATGTTGGTGTGGACACCCCCCGCAGGTTTGTCCGCGTTGTATTGCCCTCTCGTTACCGTGTTGCAGTAATTTGATTAATACGAAGGCCCGTATCATTGGAATCGGACACCAAGACCGCCATAACTTTACCAAATGAGATCAAGTCTTCACAGTGGCGCCCATACAAATTTGCATACAATGAAATAGAACCTGTACTTACTTAACTGGCAACATTCCAATACTACATAGACATTAGTGGAAACGACAAAGTTACCAACTCTGTTTGACAATATATGGTTAGACTATTGACATGTCTAATGGTTTTTTTTTATTTTTAAAAGTTACACAGTATTGAAGAAAATACTTAAACGTCAACTTCTAGTAGAAGGCCAGAAACGTCAATGAAGATTGCGCCTTCATAAAACGCCGTATTTGACGACGCGCGTTATTACACTGACGATAGAGATAAACATGGGTTTAGAAATTTTAAAAATATACAAATGCTGGTTATTTTGTTCTGTTGTCATGGAAAATTGACTTTTGAGCATGCATTTCGTGTCGTTAGATCATAAATTAAAAAATCATAAAGTTATATTACTTACAGCACAGTTTGCTGTTAGACTTTAAAGAAAAGTGTTTAGTACTGTTGTATTTAATATATTGTTGGTTTGCTATACGTGTGTCTGTGATAAACTCTTTATTTTATTAGATTTTAAGGGTCATATTTACTTTAGAAAATTTTGAAAACAGCGGGCCACAGTATAACAACCCTGATTTATTGAAAAAAATTTGCTCTAGAGACATTGTTTAATGTTGAAGAAGGAAATACAATTGTATGGAGCAATCAATACCCGGTTGACACGATTTAGCCAACGTAAAGATTTTCTAACTAGTACCCAGGTATAGCAAAACTACACAATTTTCTCTTAAGTTGTAAAGCAAACTGACCGAGGCAATTAAATAATAAACAACTGTACTAAATACAAAAGTATTTATACAATTTTCACTTTAAAACGAATAATTTTAAAATATTTTCAAACACAAATACTAATTTTGTTATAACATCCACTTAGTACCACCTATCTAATTTGTAAATAAATAAATTACAGTCAAGTCGTCAGTCGAAAGTCATCCATTTCCCCGTGGTGTGGAATGACATCGATACCTCTCATAAAAAGGATATCAGATTGAACAGATACATGATTATGGTGTCTGAGGAACGCCAGCTATTTGATGGATATCATTGTTGATAGATTTGTCAAATATTTTCTATGACATTTGATTTATTTACCAATTATTCAATGTTTTGTTCACGTTAACGATTAAGTATAGAAGTTATGCACCTGACAGTACTTTATTATAAACGTAGGTATTAATAAAACAGAAATATTATAGGTTCTATTTCTAACTAAGAATTATTATGTAGGTAGATACAAGGAAGTCTCAAAGGCAAGGTAAATAAAACGTTTTATTTTCCTTTGTTTTTAACCGACTTCAAATTGCGAAACAATATAGAATAGCCATAGCTTGTAACTGGTAACGAGAAAAGAAAAAAAACTTTCTCCTTTTGTAACCTCGCGGTGGTTACCGAACATAGTTACAAAGGGGGCCGAAAAGAGTTCAGCTTGTAAGATGCTTTTAGGTGGTAACGAGAATACAGATCTTCACTACATAGTATAAACCAAAGGTGTACTATAGGTAATAAATGGTTTTTGATTGTGCATATTTACGCCCATTTTTAGTGCATATTTGCATGCATATTTTGGCATTTTGATAGTGCATATAATCCGATGTCTAGTGATTATAAACACATGAAGAGGTCCTCAATTCGGTTTTTTTGTTTCATAAAAATTTAAGAATGGAATATTGTAGATAAGTTTAGCGGGGTTGAAGTGAACAATAATTACACATGTAAGGAAACACCGAGGAACGCGCACGCCGCGCCGCGGGAGACCCACCAGCCACCTATAACTTATTAATTTATATTACACTTAACTTTAACTTTACTATATAGGACACTCACCTGTCTAGAATGTTTGTTTTATAATCACCTTATTTTAAAAAACGATGACGATGTGATATCCCAAGTAACACATTTGGTAACAAATAGCTTGCATATAGTATTTTTTTGGAACCTTTAGTAATAAAATCCACCTTGATTAAGTTCTATATAGGTGGTTAGAACTTATATGCAACCTATATATTACTAAAGGGAGAAAAATTGCAACTCATTTATAGTTGCAGAAGCGTTGCATAAGAGTTCGAATTGTTACCCTGAGTGGCACTTGGAACTAACGGTGCGAATTGCGCGCTGTGAATGAATGATTGAACGATAAAGCGATACCGTTCATTCGTTGAGTGACAATTTGTCATAACTAGTCTTATTTTCGGCGGAGACAAACGAAAAACGGTGTGCTTTGTTCTATTGTGTTAATTGTGACAGCCATATTGCATCTATTTGGCGAGTATTAAAAATGTACGTGTAAACCGCAGCATAATATCACGGAGCCCTTGCAAATGGTTTTTTATCGTGAAACCATGGTATATTTACTTAGGTAATTTTGATGCGCCTTCAATTTAATCAAAAGTATTAACAAATATGTGCTGATCAAATAAATAAGATAATACTTTACAACAATTTGGTTATTAAAAACCTAACATTATAGTTTCACAAAAAGTATACTGTCAACAATAGTTATCAAAACTTATTTTGTTTTATGTTATTGTAATAAAATATCATTAAACAAATAATGCTTTTCAAGGTTATTATTTTTAAACATGGCGATTTAAATTAGACCTTGTAGTTCTTATTTTCACTTATTTGTTACCTTATTGGAACTCTTAAGCCCAAAAATCACTCATTAGTACCTAGTAGTGATATTTTTCACTTCACAGGTCTTGCTGTCTCTACTTTGAATTGGGGATCCTCAAGACGGGTAAAAAACCCATTGTGAAGGATAATAAAGTAAAAAAAGTAAAATTTACTTAACTTGTAAAGTCGAGGACTCTGTACAACTGTCTGTGCAATTGTCTGTACAACTGTCTGTCACTGACTGGTACTGTCTGAAACTGTCTGGTACTGTCTGGTACCGTCTGGTACCGTCTGGTACAGTCTGGTACAGTCTGGTACAGTCTGGTACAGTCTGGTACAGTCTGGTACAGTTTGGTGCCGTCTGGCACCGTCTGGCACTGTCTGGCACTGTCTGGCACTGTTTGGAACTGTCTGACACTGTCTGTAACTGTCTGGAATGAAACTAATGTACGGAACCCTCAGCGCGTGAGTACGACTCGCACTCGACCCGTTATTATTTTAATTAGATTTTGTGGTTCTAAATGAGATAAAAATGGAACCGATCTACGCTTTACAGTGGCATATAAGAGTATTTTCGACCTTACAAAGGCAATTACACTAAGGTTCCAAATGAGCTGCAATAATAACTCTTGAGCCACTACAAGTGATAAATAACTCATATATACTACTTATTTAGTACTAAAGGTGCCAAATGAGGGAAAAATACCACCTATTAGGGCACAGTTCTTTAGGGGGGATTTTAAGATGTCATATGCCTCTTTGAGTTCTATAAGAGAGAAAATTAAAACCTTTATGCGCCTATGAGTAATAGATTCGGCTTAATGCTACCATAGGTAATAAAGCAGAAACAAAAATCACTCAAAAGCAACCGTTAGTGATAAGAGTTACTCATTTGCAAATTCGAGTGCTGTTTGCATCTTTAAGTAATACCATACACTCTTGCATCACCTATATGCTACCTACAGTTGCAAAATAAGTTCCAAAATTCACTAACGTGCTACTTGGGATAATATCAATCCATTGATATATATTTATTAAAAAATTGGCATAGTCCGACGGCAAGAGCTTTTTGGTTTGGAGATCTCTAGGTTCTCGCTTTTATAAGTTGTTATTGGCAATATGTTTTGAATATATTTTTTTGATATTAAACCTTTTGCGATTCGTAGTAGATTTGACCAGCTCGATAATAGTATCAAATTTTCCACTAATGACGACCAATTACAAACTCATCTTTGCAATGTAGAAATGTGAAATATCGCTAACTACCGCCGAAGTCCGTGACGCATAATCACCTCGTTTCATGTGAAAAAGCAGATTGTAAACAAGATAAATGCTCTCGTGAACATATCTTAAGCGCATTATAATTGCTCGTCCTACTTAAGCTGAACATTATATAAGATACTAGCTGCGCCCCGCGGTTTCACCCGCGCTAGTCCGAGTCTCGTAGGAATATCGGAATAAGAAGTACCTAGCTTATTTGTTAGGGTCTCTAGCTACCTGCTACCGACTTTCATCACAATTCGTATAGTAGTTTTTGTGTTTGGCAATGCCAGTATTAAGGGAAGCGGTGTTATAGGAAAGCAAAACGTGAAGGGAAGGAACGTCACGTCAAGGTAACGTGAGGTCTCGTGGGAGACCGAAGTCTTGGGAAAGCGAAGACGTGGAAAACCGACGTTATGAAAAAGCAAAAAGAAACATTGTGGAAAAACTGTGTCTTGGGAGAACGGTGTCTTGGAAAAGCGATGTCGTAGGAAATTAAAGTCGTGGAAAGTGAAGTTTGGGAGAGCGGTTAGATTTTAAGAGTCCAGACAGACCCAGAATGCTTTTATGTCACGTCACCGTCGCGGATGGAGTAGGATAGGTTAGTTAATGTGACCAAATTCGTGCGAGCGAAGCGAGTGGTTAGATTTTAGGAGTCCAGACAGGCCCAGAATGCTTTTCTGACACGGAACCGTCGCGGATGGAGTAGCAAACACGTGCGAGCGAAGCGAGCGGTTAGATCTTTAGGAGTCCAGACAGACCCAGAATGATTTTCTGACACGGAACCGTCGCGGATGGAGTAGCAAACACGTGCGAGCGGAGCGAGCGTTTAGATTTTTAGGAGTCCAGACAGACCTAGAATGCTTTTTTGACACGGGACTGTCGCGGATGGAGTAGCAAACACGTGCGAGCGAAGCGAGCGCTTACATTTTTAGGAGTCCAGACAGACCCAGAATGCTTTTCTTACACGAAACAGTCGCGGATGGAGTAGGTTAGCTTAGTTATTGCGACTAAACATGTGCGAGCGAAGCGAGCGGTTAGATCTTTAGGAGTCTAGACAGACCCAGAATGCTTTTCTGACACGAAACCGTCACAGATGGAGTAGCAAACACTTGCGAGCGAAGCGAGCGGTTAGATTTTTAGGAGTCCAGACAGACCCAGAATGTTTTTCTGACACGGAACCGTCGCGGATGGAGTAGCAAACACGTGCGAACGAAGCAAGCGCTTTGATTTTTAGGAGTCCAGTCAGACCCAGAATGCTTTTCTGACACGGAACCGTTGCGGATGTAGTAGCAAACACGTGCGAGCAAAGCGAGCGCTTACATTTATAAGAGTCCAGACAGACCCAGAATGCTTTTCTAACACGGAACCGTCGCGGATGAAGTAGCAAACACTTGCGAGCGAAGCGAGCGCTTACGTTTATAGGAGTCCAGATAGGCCCGGAATGTTTTTTTTTTCTTAATTTTTAATTAATTATTAAATCATTTATTTCAACCAATTATAAGTCATATAAAATTTGTTAGTACACAACTTAACCTAGTGTTAGTAACCATCAAATTCATTCTAAATTATAAACATAATTCAATTCATATTAAAAATGTCAAATAATACAATAAATGTCAGTAAACAATAACAAAACAGCAATAACCTACATGTCCCGATTTCTTTTTGACACATTACTGTCATGGATGGAGAAGGTTAGGTTAGGTTAGGTCCTCCTTTCCTCCTCTCCCTCTTTCCCACCCTCTCATTTTCCTCTCCTTACCCTTATTCCCCTCCCTATTTCCTACCATCCCCTTTCCTCCTCTCCCACTTTCCACTCCTCCCCATTTCCTCTTCTCCCCATTTCATCCCCTCCGTATTTCCTACCATCCCCTTTCCTCTCCTCCCCCTTTTCTCTCCTCACCCTTTCCTCTTCTCCCCATTTCATCCCATCCCTCTTTCATCCTCTTCCTTTTTACTGTCCTCCTGCTTTCCTGTCCTCCCCCTTTCCTGTCGTCCCCCTTTCCTCTTCTCCCCATTTCATCCTCTCCCTCTTTCATCCCCTTCCTCTTTCCTGTCCTCCCCCTTTCCTGTCATCCCCTTTCCTGTCCTCCCCCTTTCCTGTGCTCCCCATTTTCTGTCCTACCCTTCTCCCCTTCATCACTCACTCCGCCTCCGCCCAACTACAACCTTTTTAAATACATCTTGAGTCCTGATCCCGTAAGTCCAGATCCCGTGGGAATATCGGTATAAAAAGTACCCTTTGTGTTAATTCAGGTCTTCAGCTATCTACTTACCGAGTTTCATCCCAATCTGTTTGGTAGTTTTTGCGTAAAAGAGTAATCCCGTAAGTCCTGATCCCGTAAGAATATCGGGATAAAAAGTAGCCTATGTGTTAATCCAGGTCTCCAGCTATCTACATACCGAGTTTCAACGCAATCGGTCCAGTAGTTTTTGCGTGAAGGAGTAACAAACATACACACACACACACACACACACATACACACACACAAACTTTCACATTTATAATATTAGTAGGATAGGTACCTACCTATACCCACTCGGTATACTATTAGCGCTTCTAACGACATAATTTGCGATTTTAATGAAGAAAATACATGTTATCCAGTAGTTTAGTTTAAGTCTCAAGGTTTTAAGAGGAAAGGGTACCGACACTCTCTCCATACAAACGTAGTCGACTGTTTCCTCTCTGGATAATGACACTATAGCAAATATTTTTGTTGCTTAAAACTATAACTGCCATGACCATGCATCTATGTTTTATTTTTTTAATCTTAATTTCTATGATAATAAGTAAATGAAAAAAAAAACAAGACATAGGGGCATAGGCATGGCAGTTATAGGTTTTGTGCAACAAAAATATTAGTGACAGTGTCATTATCCAGGGAGGAAACAGTCGACTATGTTTGTATGGGGAGAGCGCCGGCCGGTACCCTTTCCTCTCAAAGAACTGCTATTCGTTCGTTTCGTTTGAGGTTTCACTACAGTAGGTATAAGAATAAAATATAATTAATTGGTTAAACATTTCTTTGCTGGTGAGTGATGTTTATTTCTTGTCTAATTTCTTTCTTTTTTGGCTGCTGCGAAGAAGGGTTTTGTTTTTCGTGCCTATCTTTCTATGTCTGTTTGTTTAATACGTTTTTTTTATGATTTGTAGGAGGTACTTACCTATATAATAGATAAATAGTTATACTTAAACACATTATTGCACCATTAAGTAAAATAAAAAATAGAAAAAAACTAAAAATGAAAAAAAAATATGGCAGATTGGGCGGCCTTATCGCAAAAAGCGATCTCTTTAAGGCAACCTTTGGATAGACAACACTTACCACGGCCTATACTTAGTTAAAAGAAAACGCGCACTCCTTATCTTAATAGATTATTCTATTTTTATTAACACGCTTTTATTGGTTTCACCTGTATGTTTGCTTGTTTGTATGTAACCGACTCCTTTTTATTCTTGAGATCCTGTAATTGGCTTTCTATTGCTATATTGATGTTAATATTTTTATAATATCTGTTGGACTTTCAAATAAATAAATAAAATAATTAATTGTGGCTACATACTTGCTCGTTTCAATAAAAGTTTTATTGACATTGACTCTACACGTTTTTATAACCAGACCCTTATAAAATTGGTTGTATTATTAATGTAAACTCCGAAAATGGCATCCATTAATCATCAACAGCGTTTGTGTTTGCTCGAAAGGTTTGTTACTCCGTTATTTGGATTTTGGATACATTTACATATTTCCGTAATTAGGTAACTACAACTTGATTTTTCTACAATTTTAATAATAAATATATAATAATGAATATTTTCGGGGTTTCTGCAAGATGGTTATAAATAAATAAAGTAAATAAAAAATAAATATAGGAGGACATTCCACACATTGCCATCTAGCCCCAAGCTAAGTAACCAGACTTGTGTTATGTTATGTTAAGAATTGAAACTATATCATCATATTTAGCATATCAGTATCACTACATAGTATAAAACTAGCTGCCCTCCGCGGTTTCACCCGCGTAACTCCCGATCCCGTGGGAATATCGGGATGTAAGCTATCCTATCTCTCAAGTTGGATCGAACTGCACATGGTGTGCGAATTTTATTATAATCGGTTAAGTGGTTTAGGAGTCCATTGAGGACAAACATTGTGACACGAGATTTATATATATTAAGATAAAGTCACTTTTCGCCGTCCCTATTTCCCTTTGTATGCTTAGATCTTTAAAACTACGCAACGGATTTTGATGCGGTTTTTTTTTAATGGATAGAGTGATTCAAGAAGAAGGTTTATATGTATAATACATGCATAATATAGCAATGCGAAGCCGAAGCGGGTCGTCAATTAATAAAAGAACTGTAGTTTCAGTTCACTTTTAAATAAATTTCCTTATTTTTTACGTTTAATTGTGTTTTTGTTTAGATAATAGGTTCTAATAAGATTTACTTTTGTCTGTAAAAGTTTTATCTTCTATACTTTAAATACTAAAAAATAGTACGCCTTTAATAAATAACAGAAATCCATGAATCTTGTAGCTATAGGTAAGTATGAACACTGAACAAAAACATCTGCCATTCAGAGAGAATGAAGTTAATGAAACAGCAGTTTCTAGGTAAATTATATGGCTCTCGAAAGACCGTATTTATATCGTATTATTTAAATACAAAAAGGTTGGTAAGTAAGTAGCGAGCTGATGATTAATTCGTCGGTTTCATGGAGTTTTTGTTGTACAATTAGGCGGTAACCGTAAACGACACACGCAAGTTGCGTGGCGTATACCTACACTCTTATAAATAACGAGTAAGAAACTCGCTTCCGTTCTCGATCATTTATTGTTAATTAGCAACTTATTACATTTGTATGAAATCATTATTTAAACTAAGAAAATTCATCAAAGTTATACTCTATAGTTTGATAACCATCATGCGTCAGTGTTAGGATTACCACAAATCCAATTAGGTAGGTATGTTTTTGGTGGAGCTGGATTCATCCATCACAGCGACTCCGCCCCGTTCGTTCCATTCCGTTGGCTTTCTACAAATTTAGTGGAAAGGTCTACCCGAATCGCGTCTATTAATTAAAACTCGGAAAAATGTAAGTAAGTAAAAAACTGTGTATTTAATGGATACGTTGAAGAAGGAAATCAATTTCAAAGTGCGATAATATCGAGTGGTTTCAGCTCGATTAGCAGATCATTTTTAGCTAGTGTATGATAGGAAAGTATATACAGGGTTATGTGAAATTATACTAGCAAGCCGTTGATGGCTACTTCTGTGCACATAAACAAACAACTTTTGTTCTACGACTTTTGGAAATTCGTTCTTATTTTTCGAAAATTTAGAGGTTAGGTTTACCTGAAAATCAGCTGTTCCTTACACGGAGAGGTCATTAACCTTAAAATTTTACTTATTTTTTAAGTTTTATCTACTGTTCTTAGTCTCAATGACCTTTGTTTTAAAAAAATCAGCTGTTCGTTTCGAATCTTCATAACCTCAACATTTTAATTTTTTTTTCGAAATTCCAAAAGTCGTAGAACAAAAGTTGTATGTATAGGTGCACAGAAGTAGCCCTCAACGGCTTGCTAGTATAATTTCCAATAATCCTGTATATCTGGACAAGTGTACTTTCTGGGAACATGCATTAACGGGAAAGTGCCCAAAATGGACAAGTATTCATCTAGCGAAAAGTGCACTGATAGAGAAAGTGCAGAGTTCGGGAAAGGGAGTTTTATGAGCCTCAGCCAACCCAAATGATGTTGAGCGTCATTGAATATTGATGTGGTCGATTTGTGGTATGGCTGTTGGAGGTCTATGTACTCTGGGCGTGGCAGTGTGACATTTGAGCACCTGCATCGTGCAGCGAGCGGGGAGGTAAGTAGCCGGCTGACGTGGCACGACATGTGCTACTAATTTGTTGCGGACGAACTCATTCCACTCTCACTATAAGCGCTCGAGGTGTCGCCCACACCGGCAATTTCATCCGTAATTCTATAAATTGCCACACGCATAAGGAAGTGCTATTATGTAAACACGTGACTAGTTCATTTTGAAGGACGTGTTGGAATTTTTATGGAGCTTACATATGAATAAGTGAACGGTTTGTATTTAATAGTCACTTGTGACAAATTGATCTAGTTATTATACGTTGTTATTACTTAGTTAATAGTAAGACTTCTATAGTTACAGTAAGCCCTACATTAATAGACCAGCTAGCCTAGCATGAAGGCCAAAACACGATACGATAAAGCGATATAACTACATCAACTCTCAAAATATGATAGATAAAGCCGCCATGTTGAATTTTTATCATAATTTTTATTATCATAATCTATCATATTTTGAGAGTTGATGTAGTTATATCGCGTGATATAGCTTTATCGTATCGTGTTTTGGTCTTCATGCTAGGCAGGCAGGGTCGATAACTTTTGAAACCAAAAAAAATCACAGTAGGATGAAACTCATTAGAAAAGGAGGGGAATATGATAAAAATGAAAGGAAAAATAAATTACGGTCGATCCGAGTTCGGGAAGTGGGAGGGGGGGGGGTTTTAAGGGTAAAAAATTGTTCATCTTGATTTCCGGCAAAACTACAAGTCCTATGGAAAAAAGTTGAATGGCAAAGTTGTAGGTAATAAAAAGATCTACAACTTTTGTTTTACAATTTTTTCACATAACCTCAAAATTTAGGTGAAAAATTCAAATAACCCAGTTTTTGGTTTTTTATTTATATCTTTTTCAAAAATGTTTTTTTTTCTACGAAATTTGGTGAAAACTTACCTTATTATGTCCCAAATACACTGTAATTTATTTGATTTAAAATATTTATTTTTTCGCCTTTTTTTAACTTAATATCAAAAAAACACCCTAATTTTCAATCGAAATTTCTCACGTCAAAATATCAGCTTTTTTCAAAAAGTTGGTATGCTTTCTGTTCGTTGAAACCTCTACTTTCCGATGGTGAAAAAAAATATATATGTTACTCTAGTAAATCTTCTCAGAAAATGCAAAAAACCGATCGAGAAAATCGATTTTTTTTGTACGATGTTGTATTGTATACTGTACTGTGTACGTTTTTATAGTATTACTAGCTGCGCCCCGCGGTTTCACCCGCGTAAGTCCCGATCCCGTGGGAATATCGAAATAAAAAATAGCCTTGTAACCTTCCCCGATAAATGGGCTATCCAACTGTTTTCCAAAATCCCTACGCAATAACAGATATAAGCGTTCCATGTTTCAACAAATATCCCGTCTCCGAGATGGTTTAGAAGTTTGGTTAGAAAGCATTATTTGTGCACAGTGCATTTTTGAAAAAATTTATACATCGCGTTTGGTCAAATACCCCATTTCCGAGACGCCTATAAGAGATTTGGTGTAAAGGCATATTTCATTTGCCGTAATGTCCTCTATCGATAGGTACCTATGGTTCTCAAAAATACCGGGCATTAAAATACTATGTCAAGTTTCCAGTACTAAATGGCAAGACACCTTTTTTCAGTTCAATGTTCGAAGTTTTTAGCCTCTTTGGTTTTACGTTAACATCAGCTGCTGTCAGCTTGAGGTGACGTGTTACCAATCTAATCAAAAGCACTAAAGAGTATTGATATCAACTTCGAAGCAAATCACCCCCAAAATAACTTTCTACCCCTTTTTAACCCCGTTAGGGGATGAATTTCAATAAAATACGAAACACGTGTTCCATTAATTCTATTAAACAATGTTTATGCAAAATGTGAAGTAGATTGGACCAAGGAATTACGTTGTCCCATACAAACTTCGACCCCCCATTTTCCCCCCTTAGGGGTCGAATTTCGCAAAATCCCGTCTTAGTGAGCACCTATGTCATAAAAGGAACCCCCATGCAAAATTTGAGACTCCTAGCACTTGTAGTTTCTGAGATATCGTGATGAGTGAGTGAGTCAGTGAGTCAGTGATTTTCTCTTTTATATATATAGATATTTTGATTTTCAATTTTTTATTTTTTTTATCAATGTTACATGTAATCTTACTGTTTTCGAGTAATTAAAGTGTAAATTTTAATAATAGCTCAAAATTGTATATAATAATTTAAAAAAATATAGATTTTCTCGATCGGTTTTTTGCATTTTCTGAGAACATTTACTATGGCAATGTATATATTTTTTTACACCATCAGAAAGTAGAGATTTCAACAACAGCGAACAGAAAGCATACCAACTTTTTGAAAAAAGCTAATATTTTGACGTGAGAATTTTCGATTGAAATTTAGGGTGCTTTTTTGATATTAAGTTAAGGCGAAAAAATAAATATTTTAAAGCAAATAAATTACAGTGTATTTGGGACATAATAAGGAAAGTTTTCACCAAATTTCGTAGAAAAAAAACATTTTTGAAAAAGATATAAATAAAAAACGAAAAACTGGGTTATTTGAATTTTTCACCTAAAATTTGAGGTTATGTGAAAAAATTGTAAAACAAAAGTTGTAGATCTTTTTATTACCTACAACTTTGCCATTCAACTTTTTTCCATAGGACTTGTAGTTTTGCCGGAAATCAAGATAAACCATTTTTCACCCTTAAAAACGGGGGGGTTTTTAACCCACTCCCACTTCCCGAACTCGGATCGACTCTAATTTATTTTTCCTTTCATTTTTATCATATTCCCCTCCTTTTCTTGGTTTCATCCTACTGTGATTTTCATTTTTGAAGGCTTCGGTCCTGGTCTATAAGATTTTATAATACTTTATTCCCTTACATTATCGGAACGACCTAAAAGCAAAATGTCCTACATATAAAAACGACAAAAGATTAAAATGACCTAGTAGCAAAACGTCCTATAATTGAAATGACACAAAATCTAAATGACCTTCAGGTATATATCAAGTCGCTTTCTCTGTCCCTATTTCCCTTTGTATGCTTAAATCTTTAAAACCACGCAACGGATTTTGATGCGGTTTTTTTATAGATAGAGTGATTCAAGAGGAAGGTTTATATGTATAATACATGCATAATATAGCCGTACGAAGCCGGGGCGCTAGTTAATATAATAAATGGTACCTAATAGGTTCGTAGGCAGACAAGAGACAATAATAGGTGTCTCGTGTTATAATATCAATTTTAATAATATCCTATAGATAAAACTTATTTATTCAACAAACTAAAGGATCTGAATCACGATGCTTACTTTTTAAACTGTTAAAAAAAACTGATACGTAAATCCGTTAATATGGCTACATCCCAACTCTACCCGATCCCATCTCTACCCGATTTTAAAATACCTAACAAAAAATCCCAACTCTACCCGATTTCATTTTTTCATATAGATAAAAGTAAGAGTACAGTTATCATGAAAAGTTGTTATGGTGGAACGTACCTACTTTACCTACTATAATTAAATAATGACAGATCATTTATAAACCTCGACTAAGATGATACGCATTTGTGGAGCACGCACCGTTCTTGGTCGGTCTAGAAACAAATACGATGATAAATAACAAAGCTATTTATCAATAACCGTGGTAATATTTATTATGTTGGCTATTGGCTACTTTGTGCACTTTAAAAACGTCTTTTGTTCTACGACTTTTGGAAATTTGAACATTTTTTCGATTTTTAGGAGGTCATGTTTACCCGAAAATCAGCTGTTAGTTACACTGAGAGGTCGTTAACCTTAATATACTTCTTTTAAATTATCTTTATTTAAAAACATCTGCTGGATTTTAAATTAAGATCGAAAATTTCCAAAAAAAACACATTTCAAAAAACTAATGGAATTAGGAAGTAATGTTGTTGTACCGACTTACTAGAGCAGATCCTCTTCACCGAATATTTCTATCCCATACTGACATTTAATAAACTAATTATTGTTATTGACTGACCTGTCCATTTTTGTCCATCTCATTATTGGTGAGTTTGACCTTCTCAAAGGAGACGACCTGCTTGCGCAGCTGATCGCCAGTGAAGGGCGAGTCGGGATGTGGGTAGAGTCTTGCAGGCGCTGGAGGGTCGGCCTTGCCTGCCACCAGCCACGAGGACCGGTGGTACGCGTATCGGTACCGCTTGCCATCCACCGGGACCACGTCCAGCAACACCGCGTACCTCGCCTCCGCGCGGCATCCAGCAAAAGACACTCGCACCGTTGGAAACATGCGTCTGTAACAACAACACATCTATCTATTATACCTCATATAAATTCCCTCAGAATCATTCTTTTTGGAAAGTTTTTGAAACAGTGTATAACTGTGGAAGAATTGTAGAGACATCGAAGAAAACGTAAAAGTAAATCAATTAAAATCTTCCTTATAAATTATTATTTACCCACAGGAAAACCACAACCTCCACCTAACCTTGTATACACATGCACCCTACAACAATAATTACCTACCAACATTAAAAAAAAATAACGACACTCGTAAAATTTTAAATTATCCTCAATTTTACAGCGAGAATTTAATACGCAAAGCAACTTTTAACTATAAATTTTTGGAGTCAACGCTGCGCTAATGACCCCATAAGAACTGACCGAATCTAAATTAGACATTACGACCCGAAAAGCTTATAATCCACAAAAGTGTTTTACGAGACCAAACACATGCTCACAATAAAAAAAGATGATTAATGCATCTTCACAAAAAACTGCCAAGGATTCGGCCACGCACGGTGACTTGTATAATTACAGAGTGAAACGCGAACTAGGAAATCAAACAAAATATGATGTATTCGATTTTAATGCACCCTTAAATGGACTGAAGCGCTTCCTGCCGGCAAACTGCGATACCATCTCACCATCGCTTATTTATAACGTAGTAGTATTTCTTAATATATCCATTTTTTCATTATAAACGGTCCTTTTGTAATTTTGAACCCCAAACAAGTATTAGATAGCTGGTTAATATAACAATTTGTCCTTTTAATCGGTCCAATGATTTGACAACGTTCATTAGGTTTTTAATACGATTTATCTCTGATGCAGATTCAATCAGTAGATAGGTATTTTTTAGGCTACATGTACTTACGCCCCTGACAGGATCAGCTAATGAGTTATCATTATTACCTATATGGACAACTCATGGAAGAGCTGGACTGCATAACTCTTCCTATGACAAATCGAACGTCACGCAAAAAGGACTCAATTAAAGATGTCTAGTTACGGAAAACAGCCCGTATGCAAGGAGGCACATGAGCAATTAAATAATAAATAAAATAAATAAATATTGCAGGACATTCCACACATCGCCATCTAGTCCCAAGCCAAGTCACTAGACTTGTGTGATGGATGCTAGACAACGGATTTACTACTTAAATATAGTTTTCTTTTGTAAATATATACTTATAATACACAGAAACAACCAGACCACAGATAAAAATAAATACTTGTCTGAGGTGGGAATCGAACCCGCAACCCTGTGTTTGGCAGTCCGGCATGGTGACCATTTTGCCAACTGGGTCGTCAAAAGTAAAGTTGGTACTCCTTATTAGACAACAAACAGAAGAAGCCAATAAAACCTCGAGGGTACAGACGATAAAGCACTTAGTATCGAAGTGTACTGTCGAGAGTTAAGCAGTGGCCATAAATAAATCGTATGAAGGTGTGTGTTTCAATGGTACCAATATCGTTTGCATCTTGCTATATCTCGTCGAGTTCGACAATAAGTCGCTGTCACCTGCGTTTATGAGCGTGTCGTTAGGGCGAGAGTCGCGCGATGTCGCAGCATCGTGCCACCCAACGCGACACGTAATGAGCAACATCCATCATGGATAACAATCGATCGTGATCACGAATTACGTCACTTGCCACCGCTTTAACGATAATTGAAATATGCGTCAACCATTCACTTAGTTAACCTTTTTAACCAGCCTACCCAACAGAGAAATACCTATGTTAAGGGATTATTTCTAACCTGACCCGGAAACGTAACCCATTTGTTTTTTTTTTTCGATCGTCTACTGTTTTTAGGATTCCGTACCTCAAAAGGTAAAAAAAAAACCCTTATAAGATCACTTTCTTATCCGTCTGTCTGTCGTATGTTTTTCGATTGTCTTTTGTTTTCGTTTCGATTGTCTTTTGTTACAGTTTCGATCATCTTTACTTTTTTTTTCGATCGCCTTTTGTTTTGTTTTCGATCCTCTTCTGTTTTGTTTTCGATCGTCTTTTGTTTTTTTTTCGATTGCCTGTTGTTTTTAATCGTCTTTTGAAGATGAGATTAACAGAGAGTTACGTTATTAATGAAATACCTAATAGGTATATGTTTTAATGTTTCTAACCTAACCCTCTACCGAGTTACGTTTTCGGGTCAGTTAGGCATAATCCAAGCTAAGCGCTGGTTTTCTATTATATTTTAGTAAGTAGAGCCTGTGGTAGAGCTTTGAAACTTTTTCGTACGGTCAATTTACATAATTCATTAATAAAAGTCGCCCCACGGTACGTTAAGATAAGGTTAACAAATACTTAGTCGTACGTATCTTAATGACATCCACTTGAACTTTCATAACAATAATTGTTGTTCATTTTTCATTCAATGTTTTATTGTAATGTTAACGGACAGTTTACTTTTTTCTTAACACATTTTTTTCTTGTTTAATGAACGAATCTAAAATATATAACTACTCTCATTCATTTCTTAGACCATCTTTTAATTGAGAAATCCCAACAATGCGCCAAACGCTGCTTAGAAGGTTCAGGAAGTAAGTAAAAAATTGTTTCTAAAAAGCTCTACGGAAGAACATTTCCTTACTAGGTATACAGGGTGATTTTTTTATGTGGGGCTTCAGGGCTATATACTAAACCATAACAGATAGCGAAAATTGCTGAAAGTAGTTGCGTGCCCGATTTAGATAAAACTAAAACTGCATCATTAGATTTTTGAAAAAGTCATTACCCTAGCCGGGAATCGAACCTGTTCATTTTCCACTCACCCTGTATATTCCTAGTCAAGACTTCATCTTGATGTTTTTTCCATTCCTTTAAGTAATAGACCCACCTAATAATTACGCTGTATGACAACAAAATCAACAAAAAACATATTGCCGTAATAATACATTTAAATACATAAAATAATAACGTCAAGAAACCGCACTGAAAAAGAGAACGCATGAAAAGACCTAATTTTAATTGAACGCGTGCATCAATTACAGACTACCACATCCGTCGTGAGGCGCGAAATTTGTCCTCTTTCTTGCCTCGTATTATTATTATTTACTTTTCAAGATTCGAATACACGACATATTTAAATTATTACAATGCAATTATGTGACGACCCCGTTGGCACAATGGTCACCATGCCGGACTGCCAAACACAGGGTCGCGGGTTCGATTCCCGCCTCAGACATGTATTTATGCTTAGATATTTGTCTGTGGTCTGGTTGTTTCTATGTATTATAAGTATATATTTACAAAAGAAAAGTATATAAGTAGTATATCCGTTGTCTAGCACCCATAACACAAGTCTAGTTACTTAGCTTGGGGCTAGATGGCGATGTGTGGATTGTCCTGCAATATTTTTTTTTATTTTTTTTTAAATTATCCAAACAATGTCGTGGAAGTAAAATTGTAGAAAAAAAAATCGAGTATCAACGAATGTTATGTCAACTGATTAATAAGCAATTTTCTGCCTGACCTTTCAGTTGATTGGATAGAAAATGAAGTGTACAAGCTCATCAAAACATAACAAATGTAATCAATAACAGTTTGTACCTACAGACGGACATGCCTTCTCTATAAATATCTACTTTTTGCGTGATTATTAAATGCATAAATGTTGAACGATTTGTTGGCATATTCTCACATTAGCATTTACAATGAACTATGATCGATTGTTCTAGATTCATCTACATTATATCATAGAATATTATTACTTGTTTTCATAATAAACTAAGAGGTTTAGTTTCATTTTATAGACAATATTTTGCGCTATATAGACGACATAACATCAAGGAACATAACTCCTTAAATTAGTTATGATACTAAGTGCATATAGTATAGGTACCTACTACTTAGTCAATTTAAAAAAATAACCATGAAATGGTACAATCAGGCAATAAAAGTGCAGACACACTGTGGAGCTTCAAAACTGCTATTTTATTAAAATGTTTCCAACTCAAGCAAGATCCTAAGGTCTTGTTCGAAAGTTTAAAGTTTTTCAACCATGAATTTATTAAACAAACATTATTAATATAAAAATAATTGCATATTAATTCTAATGTCTCTGTTACTAAAATAATAAAATAATATATTCATAAAAGTAAAAAAAACGAATAATAGTCATTTTAAAACTCTACGGTGGGTCTGCAATTTTGGAACCGATTGCACCTACTTAATGTTTACCTATCCTTCTCCATCCTAAGGTTGCCTGGAATAAATCACTTTAAGCGATAAGGTCACCTGTTTGTACAATTTAATAGTTCATAAGCGTTCTCGTCCTTTTTGTTATTGTCAATGTTTTATGTGTTGTACAAATAGAGTGTTTATCTATTTATCTATATATTCACGCCAACCTTATAAAACATAACCCTTCCTCTTACCTTTGGGCAAGTCGGGCAAACCTAAATAACTAAACTGCTACGACTGTCTATACACTGAGATTAAACGATGATAATAAGTATTAATACTCAAACTAAAGCTCAATTAACATTTGCAGTTACTTTGGTATTTGAGATTTTGCTGTTACCACACAGATCATTTATGAATGTCATTTTCAATAGATCGCACAATCAATCGTGAACACAAAGACGTCTAACTAATAGATAGGTATCCGGTATTAAGTATTGACTACGGTAAACATTGAATAATATATTTTATGTTCCTATAACAGTTACATGGTATTAGTTGCGCTATTGTATCGTCTACGATTATGAGAAAACATGACTGGTTTTCATGAAATGTCATCCAGTTATAAATATACAATGTTATTGGAACTTGTAACGGTCTAAATAAGTAGATACTTTGTACAAGACAAGGATAAATTTTACTTCTAAACCGAGTTCCGTCCCTCAAAAGGTAAAAAAGGAAGTCTTATAAGATCACTTTCTTGTCCATCTGTATGTCTGTCTGTCCGTGTGTCACCACCAATTGTTTGTTACTTTAGTTCTCTTGTAAATAGTTGAGTTTTAATATAATAGACATCTGACTTAACTAGACATAGTGCCTATTATTGGCACCTATATTATTAGACTTTTATTTTGAAGGTCGTGGGTTCAAATCCCGGCTGGCCGTGCACCGATTTTTTTTAAGAAAACTGTGTATGCGCTGTTTAACATTGCTTTTACGGTGAAGGATATAATCGTGATGAAACCGTGTAATTGACACGTTTTTGCTCTAAACATGATCTACTAAGATGAAAGGGAGTAGATGCTGGGCAAGCGTATTACTCCATTTTTACGCAAAAGGAACCCAATCAAAGAGGTCTAGTTGCGGAAAAACCGCCTGTATAAAAGTAGGTAAGTTACCTATTATCCACATTTAATGGACCTCATGGAGCCGGGAGTGATGTGCCACGTGTCAAGTGTCAGTTGGCTGTCACTCACGCGTCTCGTTATGTCGCCACGCGTCATTGCACTAGCCCTAATTCCGCTATTCAAAACAAAATATCCAGTTACTCAATTTCTCATTCTTTTAAACATTGTGAAATAAAACAGCAATAAAATATTTAACAAACAACCGGTTAGATACTAATAAAAACCCAAAAAGCTTCGCCACCAAAGAAACGACAGAAGCCCGATGGCAAACTGTCATCTGTCAGACCGCCATTTTAATTCTTTGTGTAAATTACATAAATTGACACTTGACATGTTTTGTCGTCTCTTGGGTAATCGTGCGAAATGGAACTCTCATTTTATTACTTTTCTGAGTTCAAGTCGCTATCTTGTCAAATTGTTGTTAATATTTTAAAACCAGGATATGGTGAGAAGTTAAACGAATGCCACTCAAAATAAGCAAACGTTCATCGTTAACTTTTTCGTTTTAACCGTTGCTTTTTACACATTTCACAATACCAAACAAACAGAACAATCGATGAAAATGAAAAATCGTTTTCATTATTCGCGACCTCGATATTTATCTTAACAATTTGTTAAATCGGAAATTTCTTCATTGGCGAACTTTTAATTCGATGATGTTTTACATGAAAAATAATGGAGACATAAATATTGTGAAAAGTGACGTTTTGTTAACGAGCACAACGCAATGTGTGTATAAAGTAGCCACACGGCGGGGTGTCCACGGAGCTCTACAGGGAAACGATTTGCTAATTAAAAATTCTTCTTTGTTTTTGCCAGATTGTAGTTAAGCGAGTTTTATTGTAGGTGTAACACGATAATTTATATAAAGCAACACAACATTAAATTGAAGCGTGAAATTCTTTACTAAACCGGAACAGTAAATCAGTTCACGCTGTGTTTCTTTGTTAACACTTGTATTGGCGATAGATTATACCGGTTTTCATTTATAAAAAAATATTCAATAACTATCATACCGTATTATTTAAATCAAATACTGTCATAAATATTTTTAACAACTTATGGCGAAAACAGTAAACGCACCTGCTGTTTCTAACGTAACACCTTTCTTGTTGGTCTTATATCACGCTTACAACATTTAATAACTGGCTTTAAATTAAATAAGTACCTACTTACACAAGTTTATATTATAGGTAACTATAAATATTATAGGTGCGGCAGGGCAGTTAAATGTAAGTACTTTTTACTGATTAAATAAGTAACAATTTTATATCTTAATTTTTTTTAATCTAGTACCTATGATGGGAATTTAACTATGGTATAATTGCCAAAATAAATATTTACCTAAAGAATCGACATATAGCCACATAGATTTTTTTTCTAAGTATTTTTCAAATTCTTTTACTTTCGTGCAAAAATATATTTTACAATGTTTTTGTTTTTGTGTTTTTGTTACACGTTGTGTATATTAGGGTAAATTTGTTAAATGTGCCTTTAGATCCAATATATAAACTACTAGCTGCGCCCCGCGGTTTCACCCGCGCTAGTCCGAGTCTCGTAGGAATATCGGAATAAGAAGTACCTAGCTTATTTGTTAGGGTCTCTAGCTACCTGCTACCGACTTTCATCACAATTCGTATAGTAGTTTTTGTGTTTGGCAATGCCAGTATTAAGGGAAGCGGTGTTATAGGAAAGCAAAACGTGAAGGGAAGGAACGTCACGTCAAGGTAACGTGAGGTCTCGTGGGAGACCGAAGTCTTGGGAAAGCGAAGACGTGGAAAACCGACGTTATGAAAAAGCAAAAAGAAACATTGTGGAAAAACTGTGTCTTGGGAGAACGGTGTCTTGGAAAAGCGATGTCGTAGGAAATTAAAGTCGTGGAAAGTGAAGTTTGGGAGAGCGGTTAGATTTTAAGAGTCCAGACAGACCCAGAATGCTTTTATGTCACGTCACCGTCGCGGATGGAGTAGGATAGGTTAGTTAATGTGACCAAATTCGTGCGAGCGAAGCGAGTGGTTAGATTTTAGGAGTCCAGACAGGCCCAGAATGCTTTTCTGACACGGAACCGTCGCGGATGGAGTAGCAAACACGTGCGAGCGAAGCGAGCGGTTAGATCTTTAGGAGTCCAGACAGACCCAGAATGATTTTCTGACACGGAACCGTCGCGGATGGAGTAGCAAACACGTGCGAGCGGAGCGAGCGTTTAGATTTTTAGGAGTCCAGACAGACCTAGAATGCTTTTTTGACACGGGACTGTCGCGGATGGAGTAGCAAACACGTGCGAGCGAAGCGAGCGCTTACATTTTTAGGAGTCCAGACAGACCCAGAATGCTTTTCTTACACGAAACAGTCGCGGATGGAGTAGGTTAGCTTAGTTATTGCGACTAAACATGTGCGAGCGAAGCGAGCGGTTAGATCTTTAGGAGTCTAGACAGACCCAGAATGCTTTTCTGACACGAAACCGTCACAGATGGAGTAGCAAACACTTGCGAGCGAAGCGAGCGGTTAGATTTTTAGGAGTCCAGACAGACCCAGAATGTTTTTCTGACACGGAACCGTCGCGGATGGAGTAGCAAACACGTGCGAACGAAGCAAGCGCTTTGATTTTTAGGAGTCCAGTCAGACCCAGAATGCTTTTCTGACACGGAACCGTTGCGGATGTAGTAGCAAACACGTGCGAGCAAAGCGAGCGCTTACATTTATAAGAGTCCAGACAGACCCAGAATGCTTTTCTAACACGGAACCGTCGCGGATGAAGTAGCAAACACTTGCGAGCGAAGCGAGCGCTTACGTTTATAGGAGTCCAGATAGGCCCGGAATGTTTTTTTTTTCTTAATTTTTAATTAATTATTAAATCATTTATTTCAACCAATTATAAGTCATATAAAATTTGTTAGTACACAACTTAACCTAGTGTTAGTAACCATCAAATTCATTCTAAATTATAAACATAATTCAATTCATATTAAAAATGTCAAATAATACAATAAATGTCAGTAAACAATAACAAAACAGCAATAACCTACATGTCCCGATTTCTTTTTGACACATTACTGTCATGGATGGAGAAGGTTAGGTTAGGTTAGGTCCTCCTTTCCTCCTCTCCCTCTTTCCCACCCTCTCATTTTCCTCTCCTTACCCTTATTCCCCTCCCTATTTCCTACCATCCCCTTTCCTCCTCTCCCACTTTCCACTCCTCCCCATTTCCTCTTCTCCCCATTTCATCCCCTCCGTATTTCCTACCATCCCCTTTCCTCTCCTCCCCCTTTTCTCTCCTCACCCTTTCCTCTTCTCCCCATTTCATCCCATCCCTCTTTCATCCTCTTCCTTTTTACTGTCCTCCTGCTTTCCTGTCCTCCCCCTTTCCTGTCGTCCCCCTTTCCTCTTCTCCCCATTTCATCCTCTCCCTCTTTCATCCCCTTCCTCTTTCCTGTCCTCCCCCTTTCCTGTCATCCCCTTTCCTGTCCTCCCCCTTTCCTGTGCTCCCCATTTTCTGTCCTACCCTTCTCCCCTTCATCACTCACTCCGCCTCCGCCCAACTACAACCTTTTTAAATACATCTTGAGTCCTGATCCCGTAAGTCCAGATCCCGTGGGAATATCGGTATAAAAAGTACCCTTTGTGTTAATTCAGGTCTTCAGCTATCTACTTACCGAGTTTCATCCCAATCTGTTTGGTAGTTTTTGCGTAAAAGAGTAATCCCGTAAGTCCTGATCCCGTAAGAATATCGGGATAAAAAGTAGCCTATGTGTTAATCCAGGTCTCCAGCTATCTACATACCGAGTTTCAACGCAATCGGTCCAGTAGTTTTTGCGTGAAGGAGTAACAAACATACACACACACACACACACACACATACACACACACAAACTTTCACATTTATAATATTAGTAGGATAGATTAATGAAAATGTTTATACCTACATAGGTAATACATTTTCACACATTCACATCAAGGTTCTTTTTTCAATTAAAGTCATAGGTATATAAAAATAAAGGTAGGTACTATAGCATAGAATAATAGTAGATTATGCATCAAGAGCATAATGCAATGTCTTATGTTGTGGGTGGCATATTGAACCCCGAGTGTAACGAGGGACACTCGGGTTAACTCCCGAGCGGAGCGAGGGAGTTTAAAGTTAACTCCTGAGCGAAGCGAGGGAGTTATATAGAGTCCTGAGTGAAGCGAGGGGTTCAAGCCGCCCAAGACGAAGACATGCTTTATCCCGAGGTGCATACTCTACTTTTCATACCGTCAGTCCAATTTTTTTTTAATTCTTGTGGTGGCCAATTCCCTACTTAAAAAAAATCCAGTTAAAAAAAAATGGGGCAATTGCAATGAGATGGTAGCATGATGGTAAATATTTGGTAGGTATTATAGGCAAAACCTATTTGCTTAGACCTAACGTAACAATCAAAATAAAAAACATTAATCGTGGCCTGCTAGATTTTTGTAGACCAATCAAATGACTTATTATAAATAAAACCTATTTGCTGAGACCTTCAAAATTAAAACCAAGTGTTTTCACACGAATTTCAACGTTCCAAATTCAAATCACTTTATTCCCTTGGGAGTTTCATACAACATTATCTCCCTTGGGAATAAAGTCTTGCTTTAAGTTGAGGTTAATAGGGCTTTAATCCGTGATTAAAGTGCTGCAGGTGTGAAAAATGGTTTATATCTTAAATTTTGTTGCATTCATTAAAATATTTATGCTCACCTAGTCATGTCATCTGCCAATAAACTAATACAAGGCAATTATCTCTTAGTTAACACTAACGAGGCGCCCTTTAACGATTATCATCAGAATCTGTAGCAGGTCGGTTTACGACATTTCCGCCGGAACCACTGCCTTGTCATAAACTTTAACTGCACCGAATTGGTTATATGCAACATTCACCCTCGTAAATTACAGTAGTCATGTTCGAAATTCAAAAACCGGGGTTCTCGACAAAATTATTAAAACATTCAATGACCCTGTAAGCTTTTATAGCATCATAAAATGTTAAAATAGATGTTGTATAATTTTGACTTATAATAACTAACACAATTATGATACATCAGTGAAATAGGTTGATGACTTTCGTTTTTATTTATTCAATTTTATAGGTATAGAAAAGTTAAAAAGGTGTTTCTATATGTTCATAAAGCTTTTAAAATTGAAATCCCTAAGCAGATTTATTCCTCGTTTGCGTAAGGCTTAAATTTTCAAAATCATTACTTAGGCTAAAATTTTGAATATAGATAGAAATCACATCGTAGGCATCCCCTACGATGTGATTTCTATCTGTATTCAAAATTTTAGCCAGATTCCTAATTGGTCCGAGCTGTCAGTTGACCAATCGTATTTAATCAAATCAATTTCATATGTATAGATTCTATCGTTTCATAATAACAGATATTTGTACTTGTCCTTATTATTGGAAAGCAATTTGCCACAATCACAGCCAGACAAGACGCCGCGCCGCCACGTAACACGTATTAACATCATCAGAACATCCGTTGATGTTCACTGGCAATAAGTACTTAGATAGGAACAGGATTTATAAAAACTAAACCCTTATTGCATTGGAATAAGAAGTAAATTATTGCAATTTTTGGTTTCACTTTAATCAGTCAATCGTGACTACACGTAACTAATCATGATCGTACACTTTAGCGGAAAAGAAATCATTGTAATAAATTGTATGGTATGATGATGTTTTAATCAAATGAAAAAGTAGGAAATAAAACACTAAAATATTTAATAAATGAAAATGAAAATGAAAAAATGAAAAATGGTTTATTTCAGCAAACAAGATACAAAAAAGGTATAGAAACATAGATAAACTTAGATTAAGCTACAGAATAAAGCAACAACACATAACTAGCAGTGTAGTGTTTGCTGTATGAGGGTTCTAAACACAATATGTTGTCGGTGACACCCACACTAGATAAATAACCGGGTTAAGTTCCGGACAAACCCAAAAAACTTCACCAGTAAAGAAACTACAAGCCCGATGGCAAAGTGTCATCTGTCAAACCTTCATTTTTAATTATTTGCACCAACATGTTCTAAAATAAGGTGAAGCTGAGACCTTACAAGTTTCCTTTTCTTATGATTTTCACTTTTAACGTAAGTGCCTACCTACTTTATCAATAAAGTTCTGACAAACGAATTACAACACATAATGAAACTATTTTAACGGGTATAATCGGTAACGGGTATATTTTGTATTTTTTTTTGTAAGAAATTGACGTTTCGAGAACTTAGCAGTCAAGTTCACTTAAGTTGCGAAAACCTAAGAAAATACTATCAAATCATATATTTTTTAACAAATTTTTCCTAAAAAATATAGTACCTAAATAACCATGACTCTGAGACCATGACGCTGCTGCCGTGACGGCTATGATAAGATTATTTTAGGACACCTATCCTATGTATTGAAACTCTGTCTAAATACACACATAATATTAATACAGTGAGGTGCGTAATTCGACCACAAATTAATGAAGCATATTACATAAGTGTTATCTATTAAACCCAATACGGCGTGACGCAGGTGATATGTCTAAAGCTAATTTTACGAGGCAACTGACTCTAGTTGCAGAGAATCACCATCATCAATCAGCAATAGAATAAAACAAAAAAAATCTCAGTAATTAATAACTCGATTTTTTTATTTTTTTATCAATATTTTTTAGGTAGGCATTAATTATTTATTTTTCAAAAAATTTATAATTATTATTTTTCCAATTTTTTATTAATTATTTATTAATCAAATTTTTTTGGTCTAACTTAGAAAATGTAACTCAATGAATGCTCTATGTGAAACTCTAAAATGCAGGTACCTATCTGTTTACATTTGACAACTTCGAATTGATACTATGTAAATGCTTGACGAATTAACAATAAAATAAGTGGTAAAAAGATGCTTGACTAATCGACACAACTTTTAGACTTGACCAGTTCCCCTCTACATATTTTTAATCAAAATCAAAAAGAGGAGTAAATTCTCAATTCGTCAAGTCTACATTTTCTTTTTCAATGCTAACAATGCATATTAGGTACCTACCTACTTACTATTAGGTACATGACATGTAATTTCTCAAATGAGAAACGCATGCATATTCAAAGTAATGCGAAGATTACGACTTTTTCCGCCAATTATAATGTAAACCTGTATTTTGTTAAGCAGAACCACGTTCCCATGTGCCCGACTTAAGATTGATATCGGCACTTAACAGAACTCAGCTGCTGATATAATTAACAATTCAACTTAAGTCACACGTTGAATTTATCTTACAGGTAGTCACGATGACTTGCTTACTGATAATTGAAAATAGTGAAAAATTGCTACCACATACTGCGCAATTTAATATCACTGCCTCAGGTCTCAGTTACTCAGGCTATGTTTACTTTTTAATCATTAAACGTCATGGATAATGTTTATAGTGACCGAGTCTTTAAAAGGACATTAATACTGTTGAGTATATGTTCCTTTGAATTATACTTGAGTGGAGACAATTTATTTAGAATCCACGGAGGTAAATCGAATGGGAAAATGTCAATAAATAACTTTTGTTTTCGTTGTATTCGTTTTCTTTGGAACTGAAGTAGGTAGAGCTTAAAAAAGCGAATATTTTTAACCGACTTCAAAAAAAGGAGGAGGTTCTCAATTCGGTTGTATATATGTTTTTTTTTAAATAAATAAATATTGCAGGAAATTGCACACTGCGCCATCTAGCCCCAAGCTAAGCTAAACTTGTGTTAGGGTGACCAGATAACAGATAGAGTACTTATATTTTTTTAAATACATAGTTAATGACATTAAGAAACATTTGTTGGGATCTTGGTATTTCTGTAAACACCAAGACCCCAACATATGTTTCTTTACAGAAAGAAATATACGCAAAACTTGTTCCACGACGGGAATCGAATCGAACCTTCGAAATCGCAGAGGTCGTCACAAATAGAATTGTTATTGATTATTGTAGTTTGTTGTGGTTAATATAAAACTGTGTTCCAGTAGCGAGGGGCCATACATCCCGATTCCTGTCGGTTTACCTTTACGAATTCAGGCATAGATTCCTAAACCTAACTTGCTACTGCTACAATTTGCAGATCACATACCCGAATAATTAAATGACTCTCAAATATTTAAAGGTCCCCTAAATATATAAGGCGCTCCCATCCTTTTGAAGCATACATTTAAATGTCAATTTAATCGCTACATAAGACAAGTAGCCTTTCAGTATTCGGGCGTCAATCTCTTTCGTGTTTTTCTCAATGTGTTTTATCAGTTTACCTCCAAAGAAATGTCACCCCTCGCTACTGCTGTCTATCGGTGTGCTATCGGTATGCGCACGATAGTGAGTGAGTATGTGAGGTAAAGTTAGGTAATGTGAGGTGACGTGAGTGAGAGTGAAGTCATGACACCATATTGACGGTACGAGCAAAGTACGACAGAGGGCACGGTCGTTAGTGCGAGTATGGCCACACCATTACCGATGATGAATGACCGCCCACCAGCCAGCGCGAGCGCCCGACGACGCAGTATCTCGCTACACTACAAATTTAGTTTAAACAGCTAATGTAAATTGGTATTGCCGATAGAATTGTATATCGCTATTTTGAAGAATTAGGTATTTGATATCGTAGCAAGATTGTAAAATTGGTTATTTCATTATTTGAACGGTGATTTCATGAAATGGTGCTATTTCATGATTTTTTACCTATTCACTCTAGACTTGAAGACTCCAAGGTTGTAGTTTAGCGGGAACAGCGACGCGGGTAGAGAGTTCCATTTCTTAGCAAGAGAAAGGTGGATGCATGACGCTTTGTGCGCGAAATTGGAACTTTCACCATGATATACCTGTAGCCAACTAAATCTGGAGACATTGTTTTTAATTTACCCACGGTCAAATCATTACTAACTTCAGAGTAGAGAAGTCAAATTAAAAAAATAGAATATCCCTACGAATTGAGAACCTCCTCCTTTTTTTTAAGTCGGTTGAAAACAGAACCGAATTAACCATCTTTCTATCTAGTCATTTTATAGAATGTTTTTATAAATGTCTCACACTATAGAGTGTTTTTTTTATAAATAAGTACTCAAGACTTATCTGAGCGGGATTTGTTTTTATTCCTCCATGCATATAGTAGTTCCATGAGTAGTTCAAATCGTCAAACACAGTATTCTTTATTTGTCACGACATAGTACCATTTCATGAAATCACCGTTCACATCATGCTATTAATAATTTTTTAGCCTCCCGATCAGAAAGTCTAAGAGCAAAACGTCTAACAAAGCGAAAAGTCTAGTGAGCAATCTGCGTAGTTAGCTAATCGCCCATGTAGCAAAACGTCTAACTATCAAGAGGTCTATATATCAGAACGTCTATATAGAAAACTAGCTGTCCCGGCAAACGTTGTTTTGCCATATAAAAAAATGTGATAAATGAAGAACCGCTCGACCGATTTTGTGCAAACTCAACTACTAAATAGTCCGAACAAAGCTTAAACATTTGGTTTGGATAGGTGAGCCCGTTCTTGAGTTATAAAATTACAACGAATGTCCGTCTCCTGGTTCTAAGCTACCTCTTCATCAATTTTCAGCTAAATCGGTTCGAGTTATAAATAGTGTAACTAACACGACTTTCTTTTATATATATAATAATAATGATATATAGATTTATGATACACCTATATGAAAGGTTAACCGTACCTATCAAAAAACTTTGTAATTTCAAATTGATATAAAGAATTTATTAGTGATGGCCAACAATGTTGTGTAATCGACTTGGCTGTATACAACCATCATATCCTATAAAATTCTGTAAAGTAATAATACAATACAATGTTTCGATAATTACTTATTTGAGCACATTAACATGGCTTCAACGTACTTCCTCACATAAAATTTATAACGTAATTCAGCTTTAATAAGCTGCTCATTAAACCCGAATTAAGTACGTTATAAATTTTTTAGGCACAAATAACGTTTGCAGGTCGCTTGCGAAGCGATGTAAACTGCTTTAATTGAACCATTAGCAAAAGGGCAATCCGCGCTACTAGTCTAATCAACACCTCGCCTTTAAATTGGATCATAAACCCGGAGCTGTAAACGAGAGCAACGATTTTATTTTGGCATTTTAAACGATATAAAACTCGGAGGTTGTGCCAAAATATGTCGGAGGAGATGCGAGGTGAACAGACGATGGCAGGCAGACAGGTATAGTATAGGTAGGTAGTAGTAAGTAGAAGCTTGTATGAAGGGGTGGAGGCGGTGAACGGGTGGTAAATGCAGTCGGTCGGGGTGCTAACGTGCGCGGGGTGTGCGAGGGGCGCGCGCGGTGCCGGCAGACGTCGTCGTCGAGGAGTCGGAGGCTGCGATCGATGAAGCGCGGACACGCCTCGCGCACCACACGCCGCTCATTGTTGATTCACCCGCCGCTACCCTCATCCACCGACTCGATTGACCTCAGCCACTCTCTACAGAACATCCGAAACGAATCCGAACTCGATCCACGTCGGTATCTACGTGAGCTGTCAAGATATCTTCGAATGCAATGAGCGTGTTAAACGACTGTATTGTGATGAGCTGTCACTGCAGAGCCGGAGCCCTTTGCCCGTTGTTGAATCCCGTCGATATTATCTCACCTCGTGGCTCAGGAATAGGAAATAAATCGCTTGTAAGATCTGAAGCAATCCCAAACAAAAAAAAACTTAATCTGACATCGATAGATCGACTATACCTTTTAACAATCCATAAGCGAAAGTAATTTCAATTATTTACAACTTACTATGGGAGGACTACTAAAAATATTAAAAAACTAAGATAAAAACGTGAATATTCGTCAATGGCTAAATTAATATAGGTATACATTTCATCATCACAATTAGACGTCAGTAATTATAAAGACAGGACAATACTGTCGTAAAACGTATTGAATATATATAGGAAAACAACCTTTACAAGTAAAGAAAGTGAATACATAGGCACTTTAGGATAATTCATTAGTCATAATATGGTCGTTTATTGTATTCTTTATGACTCTCTATTTACTTCATGACTTTGACCATTTTTTTTTTTTTAATTCCGATTAAGGTTCGTCAAGTTTTCCTAGCTCCAAAATTTTTACGAGCGGAACCCTAAAAAACAAACAAGAACTATCCAAAATTATCTCTTCTTCACATCTGAAATCTTGTCAAAACGGTTAGCTAAGCGCGGGATTGGGCGACGACTACAAAACGGTTGACTCGCAGCCGCAAGGCACTACAAGCAACCGACCTCGTCAAATAAATCCACCGACCTCGAAGAAATAAGGCACATTATCGCATGTACCGACACAAACTTAAGATTAGTGATATTACCAAACAGTTTGAATTCCAAACGATTTCGGAGGACACTGATCTGTCACCGATAAAGCACTCTAGCTCAGTTTGGTGACAACTCACTTGTACACTCAACTCGTAATCCAACATTAAAATATTTCTGTCAATTGTATGAAACGAAATTAATATTTAACATTTCCACTTACGAGGCTAATTGCTTTATGACACCAGTTAATATTTCAGAACGATTGTCGGAAGTTGAAAATAAAAATTATTATGATGAATCTTTTGTTTTAATGCCGCTGTTTACAGTTAGACTCTACCATAAAATAGTTGAGAATGAAGAAAATGATATAAAATTAAATAGGCGTTCTTTGTGGATAGGTAGGTGTATTATTGTATGTACCCACAGTAATAAGTCTGTTATGTAACCCCCAATAAAGGAAAAGTTCCAGTTGGGTTAACAGAGGGTCATAGCGGGGTTGTGTGTTTGTTTTGTTGTCAGAGTATTTCGAGTTACGTATTCACCGGAGACCGAGTCGCCTCGGGCTTCGGGTTGAGAGCCCCGCGCCTAGTTTATTTACAAATTACGCAGTGCGCGTGTCTGTCTCCATAACTCGCATACCTTACACTTGTAGCCATAAAGGACACCGCCCGATTTTCACACAAATTAACAACAGTCACGCGACATTGAGACATAAAAACTTATCAAACATCTTATAATAGCAATTAGGAATATTATTACACTAATCGTTGTTTATTACTTAAGCACCTAACGTTAAAACCACGAAAGACGTTCCGTTGCTCTTTACAATTTACATCGAAAGCTATGTTTAGTTATCTATTAGATAGGTAGTGAGTGAGTTTATCAATAAGTATTACAAATGTTTGTGGCGGTTATTAGGCTACTAAACGTTGTGATTAGTGTTGAGATAGTGTCGGAAGGTTGTAAGTAGTTTGATGAGACAGGTTGCACCTGTATTGGACGGTCTAATTCGTCGAATGTTAATGAGCAGTGGGCCCGAGCCAGAGCCATCCGTAACCCGACTCTGCACCTGTCTCGATATGAAACAATTTTTATGTATCAGACCCCTCAGATTATGAATATTTCAATGTGTTATCGTATTTGATATCGAAACTCATATAATATTACCATGAGCGAGCATTAAGCAATGGAGATTATATTAAAAATTATGTCTTCGTTATGGAAAGTATAGATATCTACGTGTTGTCCCACTATGTGTGTCTTACTATCATAACCAAGGAAAATATTGTACAATTTTAAATCAAACTGAGAACTCTTAAAATGAACCTAATTCGTTAATGATTTTTAACCGAATCCTTTAGGGTAAAACGTATGGATTCATGGTCGGTTTTATGTTAAGCTGAGCGACCGTTAACATCGCAGAAGCATGTACCTACTTATTAATTTATAACAACTTGTAATATCTTATTATACCTACCTACCTATAATATCGTTATACTGAAGCACTCATAATTTCTGCACCTAATAAAGATGTTGCGTTGAATTATCAGCCTTGTTAAGTTCGTTAAAAAGCTTAAAATTGATTGCAGCTAATGTTCGCCAATCAACAGTAATTTTATTACGAACATTAATAGGTACGATGATTACATTTGATAAAAATAAATAAAAGTTAACATGAATCGACAAACATGCATTGGCAGAGCACTCAACTCTAAATAGTAGGTACATATTATTGTGTCCATAATAGGGAAAGAAAAACTAATTGATGCCTATCGTGTCATTTGATCTGCACTACAAAAAATTTCGTATCGAAACTAAATTTAAATGGAAATATTGATGCCATTCACTGTAGTGCCTAGTCACTATCACTACATAGTATAAAACAAAGTCGCTTTCTCTGTCCCTATGTCCCTATATCCCTTTATATGCTTAAATCTTTAAAACTGCGCAACTAATTTTGATGCGGTTTTTTTTAATAGATAGAGTGATAAAAGAGGAAGGTTTTTAGATATAATACATGCATAATACAGCCGTGCGAAGCCGGAGCGGGTCGCTAGTACATAATATATTAGATGGAGTAGGCTTGCTTAGAAGTTATCCCTTAATTTAGTCGACCATGTCCAGAGGAAAGAACTTGTCAATAAGTCTGGAGTCTGGAGCCAACTAAGTTTTGGTTAATTATCTAAGAAAATCTAGGTATAACTTTCTTCTCTCTTATTTAATGTAGATGTTATCCATTTACGGTTGTGTTTAACACCAGAATGGACACCAATAACGTTTCTAACTATACAACTAAGTGTAGCTACAAAACCTAATAGTTAACTGTAAGGTAAGTACTTAAGTTTTACAATGTACTAAACTAACCCGTAGCATGGTAAAACATGCATCCGTTAAAGAACAAGTCCTGGCATTTGTATAGTAAGTACTATAGTAACACTGGCACTGGCATGGCAGGTTTGGTCATCAATCACAGTGGCGGGTCGCGGCGCCCCGTGACGAATGCCAACCCAAACACCATTGTGACCGTGCGAGCCACCCACTCAGCTAACCTGCTCGCAGAATACCGCGATGGTGACAATTTACTTACATGCATCATACTGGGTTCCGTATATTATACAGAAAACACTTTTGTTAGATCATTATAAATATTGTGAAGAATATAGGTACTTACCAATTCTAGGTATATTTAATTAAAACGACTAACATAAAAAAACTTCCTCTTCTATTATTTGTTTCATCGTTACAATCAATCTAAACCATTAAATTTAGACTTTTTATTAAAAAGCACAAACTTTTTAAGAAAAAGAAACAATGACTAATCTGTTGGTTTTGTTGTTATTCAGCCAAAGCGAAGCGGATCTCTAAAAAGAAACAATTGAAGCGCATATTGTCATAGACCGTATTGACACTAGTTTTTCATCGACCTGTAACTACAATGCTAGTATGGGTAATTAATGGTAACCTTACGCCAGGAAGTCCTTCCTAGAAAGCCTCCTGTGGCGTGACACTACGCGCTGAAATGTAAATAGTCCATTTGTTTATTAGGTGTTTACCACACACGTTGAAAAATGTACAATTGTTGTGATTTTTTGCGCTTTTAGTAATAATTATAAAAGTTGGAAAATTATTCAAACATTTATGTTAACGTTTAATAGTTTTTCTACAGGATATTACAGGGTTATTAGGTTTCTATTGCACTACTTAAACAACAATTCCGTATGTAATAAAAAGGCAACTATTCTAAACGACCTCTAGCTACAATAATTTCATTCGCTTTTTCAAATCAGTAGAGCATGAGTAGGTAAGTACTTATATGTATAAAGTTAACGCATTTGTTGCAGTTGTTTAATTGAATAGGTAGTTAGATATTGGTTTCTGTAAAGCAAATGGAATACGAAATTGGTCATAGTCGACCTCAGGGAATGTTCGGCCGCATGTGCGATTAATTGCCTTATCGTGCCTTTATTGATTCGGTAAGGCGATCGGTTTTAATTAACAACGTCGCTCATTTACCGCTGATTGGCAACCTACTTATACCTCCTCTGTTCTTCTAGGTTTCTTTACGATGCGAAATAGCAATTAAAACACGATTTCACCCGCTTTCCTAACCTGAGAGAATATGAAATTACGAATACTTAGGTTACGCTAGGTACTTTCAAACTTGTTGGTCTGTTAGGTTGTTAGAGAGATCTTCAAACAAATAGTATCTTATTTAAGACAGTATAGACGTAAAGTTATTGTTCGGTAAACGTTCAGTCTAAGAATTGAACGTGATAATGTATAGGAAGAGAGCGGCTTTCGTATCGTTGCTCGAATATACCTTGTGTATAATTTTGTATCGTAAAAAGGGTAACAAATATAAAAGTTGGTCGTCGAGCATATGTCGCAGCCCGAGGAGTGTGCTATTACAGCTAATTGACAGTCCGCACACGAGCTCTGTTTACTACAGTATTTGTCACTTCCCCTCCGCTAATGATACACTTCTATACCCGAAGGAAACGTAAAATAATCCACATTTACAAAAATACTTTTATATTTATGCACAACCATAAAATGCTTTGAGTCTTGCTCATGAATGGGTTGCCTTGTACCTAGATGGTGCAATTCAATACTAAGTTAACTTCATAAGTAGGTATAGTCGATAATGTTCCGTTATTTGATCAAAAGCAATATAAACTGTATTAGATACTCTCAAAACAAAGTTATCAATAATAATCAGGATATCGCGCTAAACGCTCAGGGCGGGTGTCGGGTCTCCCAACAACGGAATCATAATAAAGATATAATAATATCGCCGTCGGCGTGCTCTCCCGAGGGTGACGAATCGCTCGTCCGATTAACTCTTAAACGACAAATAGACGAACTCCCTTCCCGCAACCCTCGCCCTAGGGGTGAACTAAGCCACGATTTCCGCTAATTATTCGGGAGAGTGGCTCCGCAAACATCGCCATCCTACTCCCACTCTGCGAGCCGATGCACATCTCCGCAAAAACTCTCTGAAAACCAAAATTTTCCCTTCTCCCGACGGGTGGCCATATTTCTTCCCGCTCGCTCCCATTAAACACGCCGTAAACGCTTTCCTTTTTTCACGCCCTCGCTCTAATAGAAAGGCAAATTACGAGCTTACGGGCGCGGACGGGTGGCGATGTACGAAACCACCGCGGTGCGCGGCGCGGCAGCAACGTGCCGTTCTTGCATCCTGCTTTCACCCGCAACCCGACATATTTCCACACCGCTCGGAAAACAGGGGAAAACGTTAACTCTCACGTCATAATATGTTTATGCCTACTTATTGTGTACGCTACGCCATAACAATGTACGGTTTTTATACGTTTTTGCTTGGCTTTGTGTGTCTCCTACAAACCAAAATTCCTAATAAGTAAAATCGTCAACCTTCGTATATAGTGTTGTTTCTACTTTCTTTCTACCTTTGCTCAGGAAATACAATATGTAGACGATTCTAACCGTCACGAAACCAACAATAGTTTTTCGTGTGACATTTCCTCTATTTACGTCTTCGGTTTAAACATATTCTTAACTTAACCGTTAGCTATATGTGAAACCGGTTTTGAATAAAATATGGCAAAATGTTAAAGCTGTCAATCTAGTGTCGCATCAAATATTCATTCACCAAGAATAGGGAATTGTTAGTAATTCTTTGAAAACACTTTTAGGAAGCATTGAGGGGTTTCAATTGAGTATTAGAATACAAAAATATGATATGTCAATTTGGAAAGTAACGACAACAACGGTTATAAATTTTCCCCACAACTTGTCTGTCATGCCCCAAGTGAGCTGTAATATGGCAACACTGTTGACGAGCGACTCGCGTGACGTCACCAATATACCTGATTAACTCGAAGATTTCTGTGACGAATTACTTGTACCTCATAAGGTAAATTGAATTAAAATTGATAATTGACAACATTGGTTTTAGCAATAAAATGTTAATTGCGGCTGGTGAGTAATTAAAGTAACAACTAGCTACGAATCTTCGTCCATGAATCACAAATATTTCACAGAAAACCGTATCTTAATCGGTCCGTTTTGGAGTAAATGGAAATATTTAAGTGTATCATCATCTCACCTTAAATGCATATTCCTACTACTCCGTAGCAGATAATGAAAACAATAGAAAAAATTATGTAGATACCCACACATCTTGAGTTTGTAAGTAGGTAACTTACAAACTAACTTAAATAATAATAAACACAAAACAGATTAACCTATGCAAAAATGAACCATCGAGGAAAAAATAAGTATTGAAGAAAGAGAGTTGTTAATTTTATATTTTTCCCACAATTAAAATTTCTACTCGTATCTACAGAAACAGATATTATCACCATTGACACACAAAATGTTAATTTCTATAAATTTATCAGCACTTACAAAGATAATAAAAGCTATATGATATGTACAATATAACTTTGATGTCGTGACAATAGAATATTGCCAACTAAAGAAACTTGGCATGATTCGGTAATCACACGGTTTTGTAGGTTCCAACAAATGCCAGTCATTTTCGAGTTATCGACTTAGCGCTACCTCGAAAATTGTAAATAATAACTTCATACCATCGGAACCCGACTGTGTATAATTTTAACGCATTAGATGTCATTTGTTTTTTATGGCCCATAGGCTGCTTTAATCTTGAATTAATGTTAGTGCTTTGCTTACCTAGATTATCGCAAACAGTGAATAGAGGAAATGTTTTTAATGTGACGTTGATTTACGTTTAATAAATAAGTTATTAAGGTACTTATTACATTACTGTCTACGAAACCAAGTAGATCGTATTTTCTAATAATAGTATATCTTACAGTAGTCACAATGAGTATAGAGATATTTATGTTTACATCTGTTTAACATAAATAACGACAAAACACATTCCAATCAACCCTTACTTCCGTGTCTCAAGTAACGATTTACAAAGTTTCTAACTTACAAAAAATGCCTAACTCGTGCCCACCCAGAATCGAAATAAATAATAATTTATTCCTGTCGAGGGGTAGCTGTGAAAATTTAACGCTATACTTGAAAAAAGTGACACCATATGACGATCGTTTGCTATCCTTTACTGTTGGGTGCGAAATGAGAGTAATGGTATGATTTCGGTTTTTACATCCAGGTCTAATCAGCCTAAAGCGATGAATGTCACGGTGCAAATGCCATATTTGTGTTTAGTAGTTGTTCAAACCTAAAAACAACATTTCAAAGATTACGAAACCAAATTTTTTGGAGGTCGTAACCGTATTGACCTGTGTATTCTGTGTAACTACCAGCATTAACCCAAATACGTTGAAGGGACCCAATAAATAGGTGATCTATCTTGAGGTATTCATCGTGTCACACAAACGCTCAAGTAGACAAGTATTAATGTGACATAGTGGAGAAATCCGTAAAGAACGGGATAACGAGATGGAAAGACACGGTAAAGTTGGTAGAGATTCAGGTGAAGTTCCGGGGTGGGAAGCGAGTAAAGCCGAGGTAACGAGCGGGTCGGGGGTCGCAGCACAATGGCTCGTTTGGAGGCACAATGCCGCCCCCTCGCGGCCCACTTCATTACGCGAGTATTGTATCAAGTGAACGCGTGTGCCGCTGCTGGCCTCATGCGCCCGCGCCGTCCGGCCCAGCCGTGCTCGCACCAACGACGACTACTATTTGACCCGTCACCCGAACAGCCCGCAGCGACTACGGTGGCCCCCACATTCTACTTACGAACACAACCGACCACAAACACAAATAACAGACAGGAAACGACTCCATTTAAACATACAATTAAATTTGCAACTTTTACGAGTCAATTGCATTACGAAAGTAAGAATACACTTTCACATAAAGCAACGTCGACTAAGCTAATCAATTGCAATGATTCAAACTTTCAATGCTGAAATGATATTAAGTAAATCATTGCGCATTTAAATATTAAAGAGGCTAATAATAAGCGAGATAATATCTCATTGAGTGGGCAGCGTGAGTAGAATGGCAATGCGTGCGATCGGTCGATCACAATGGGTGTAGGAGTAAAACCAACACGGAGGCAGGCCTCGCGCCTGCGCCCGCGCACTTCGCGTACAATACCAGCCAGCACAATAGAGGGTTAATTGTCCGTCGACAGACACCATGCATTGTTACTCGACCAGAGAACTAAGCATCGATGTAAATTATTATACTTACCTTTTCTACTGACGTTTCCGCATAATCAAACTCACTTTAAATAGTACTCGTACCAAGAAGATTTCGACATTGTATGTATTTTTAATTGACATCGTGTAATAAACCTAAAAATTAGAATCCATACTCAAAGGTAAGTAAAACAAGATCTCGTCGAATGCGACGTCAACGAGGCATATGAGATGAATGATGATTACTCTCTATGAAATTCCCGAAATCGTCTGATGTCCATGATTACGTAATCAATCTCCGTCGAGTCTTGGCGTTGGCCTTTCATCGAGCGGCGTGAGAGCATCACTCCTCTGTATTCAAATACCTTTTTACACCTTTTTTGTAATTATTTAACGTTTCTTATTATGTTTTAGGCGTTAATGGCTGTTAAATGACCACCCTCTTGATGATGCCTCGCCTTCGGTTAAACTCATTTTAAGAAATATGCATCGATCTTTGTGCTCAAATTGCTTTTTAAATTGGGCTCTGTTTTTAATGGTAGAGTTCATATTTTTACGACATGTGGTGGTAGTCTGACAATGAATTGTCTGTCTCTATAACATTGCATTAGCGAGACTGAATAGTTCCACCAAACGGTAGCTGACAGTTCACAGGAGCTGTGCCCGCGATCGCAACGTGCGCGTGGGCGCCACATTGTTAATACATCTCATTTCCTCTCATTCAACTCATAATATCCAGTAGCTAATAATACTTTCAACATTAATCATTTATATTGCTTTAAGTTTATAATTTGTTGCTAACATTTATATAATTATCGAAAACTTGACTTACTCGATTTAATAACGCCACCATATTATAAGCTCAAGAAAAACTTTGTAAAGCGACTTTACGAGAATAAATTTATAAAATTGTATTATAGCATCAAAGCACAAAGAAAATTCAAAAAACGTATTTTCAACATGCCAATTATAAGAGTCTTAATTGCTCGGTATGATAAGCATAATTCCATTTTATTGCAGCACGTCAGCGCGGGCGCAGTTGATCATATTATCAGACGATCGCTATCGGTTGATCGTGCTCATGCGCACCTCAGTCGACGCGGACGTGAACCCCAATCAGACCACTAAAATGATTTAAATATTCACATAATACCTACTAAGACACGTCACTGTGAAACCTAACCGCTGCAAAAACTTCAACATACTAAATCATCGTAATGAATAATTTACGAACCGATCTCACAAAATTAAAATGCAAACTTTATTGTGCCATTAGGATTTCCCTTAACTGATTTTAATACGTCCGCGGCATTGTAGTCATTAAGTCAGGGACGAAAAACCTCTTATTATAAACATTTTATTTATTAGCTAAATATAAGTATCTAAGCTATGTCTACCAATTTTGATAATATTAGATTATTAGAAATTACTCAGGTAGGCGAGTGTATAGACATGTCAAAGTATGGGACAGCCTGCGTAGTGTGCAAATACGCAGAGCCACGAAAATTTCAATTAAATTAAATGCACATTTCGGTCTGTGGCGTCCCCTCCCCTTGTATTCAGCTTATTAATATCAAGCTAAGCCGCCGCCGAACGTTCGCTTCGCCTGACTTTACACTTGTTTTTATCGCTGCCGGTGCAATTCCAAAATTATGATGACGACTATAGAATGCAAAACCCCTTCATCGGCTTTATTAATTCAGCTTGTAAATCGATTAAGACTTTTTATTACGGTTTCGTATCTTGTTCGACATGAAAATGTTAAGCTCCGACGTTGCCATAAATCGATTCCAAGAAGCGGTAGATATGTAGATACAAAATATTGCAGCAAAAAGGGGTGATGCAGTAGAAACTACGGTAGAGAAATATATTTTTACTTGGGCACCTGTAACGGTGCCGGTGCGTTGAAAAGCCTGCATTATAACCTGTCATAATGAACAGTAATCATTGCTTACAATAACTGTCAAAACGGCACTAAATATTGTTTGTTAAATGCCATAACTTTTGTATTTTTTTACAAGCAACGGTCCACACCTTTGGGTCGACGTATGGATGGACAAAGGAGCGTAGGAGCCGATCAAAGGGCCAGGTGCTAAAGGTTAACACGCGTTTAATAATATTGGTTAAGCTCGTGAGGCTATTTAAATATTCAAACAAGTAATCGATTTTTTTTACTGACAAACTTAACAGGTATTTTAACAAGTACGACCAGTAATTCTGCAGTTAATTGTTTACCAGAAAGTCGAATTATAACAGCTCTAAATACTTACTTACTTAAGACAGAGGCATCAATTATAAACTGATCACGACTTCATATCCGTTCATAATAATATACAGATGTGCGTTTATCGAGTGTGCAACACGAAACATAATCGATAAAATTATACACGATAATTGCATCAATTAATATTTAAAACTGACGATTTGAAATAATTAATAAATTAAATAGGTGTGTAGCAATTAATCAAGGGAATTATTTAAATTGCACCCATTGCATTTATGATTGGAATATTTCACGACTAAGGATTTACAAAACCGGTCAAGTGCATTTCGTTAGGTCGGTCACAGTAGGGTTCCGTAGCTTTCTATACTTCACTATAACAAAAAATCTAGGGTGCTATATTTTGTTAGAGTCAGGTATAGAAAGTAAGGCTTAATACTTCGCAAACGAATCTCTGAATAGAAACATGATTTTATATAGTCTTAATAGTTTTGAAATACCTATCCAACATCACCTCACTCCAGGGGACAGACGAAAAAATAAATTCATACCCACTTTACATGTATTATCTTTATTTCTAGATTTTATTTTACCACTTTGTCAGCGTAATTAATATGCCATACAAAATTAAAACTTTTTTTATCCATACAAAATTAAAACTTTTTAGGTCGCGGCAGACATGGCGAAACTATAAATGAGGGTTACTTATTTACGGAACCCTAAAAATATAGGTTCCTACGTAGTTACCTAATTACACATGTAAATTTTTGTTCTTTAGAACCCCTGTTTTAAAAAATTTACACTTTCAAGAATAAATACCACATATCAGATGAAAAATTTTGGTCCCTTATAACTCGTCTCTTTTCCTCAAAAGTAATATTTCATCATAAGGTCTTAGGACATAAAAATCAAATTATGACTTAACATTCAAATTGCTAATATGGATGGCCGTTGTCAAGACATCCCTAAATGCATAAATCGTCGACTGTTTAGTTAAAGTCATTGGACAAAGTAATATCTAAAGTTGAACAAGGATATTTGTGAACCTGACAAAATAAAGATGATATTATGTGATTCAATATACGAGGGGGGGAAATATACCATTTTCAGAGCCTATAAAAAATGAAATGTCTCAATTTTTGCTCGCGACAGAAAGAAGGACGGTTTATCTCATTTAATGGTGCACTCAAATGTTCCCATTTACTCCAAAACGACTGGACCCATTTAGATAGGTACGGTTTTCTGTTAAAAATTGTTATTCAATGAGAATTTGAAATATTTTGAAATAACCTACTCTAGCTTCCCTCAAGATCCTTGTCGTGCTTTACGGTCCATTGTAAATCAATAAGTAATAAATGTCTCACATCATTTTTGGCGAGTTAGTGAGTTCCACTTAAGAGGAAAGGGTACCGGGGGATCTTGCCATACAAACTATTACAAACTGTTTTTTCCCTGGATAAAGAGACTAGAGCAAATATTTTTGGTGCATAAAACTTATAACTGCCATGACCATGCATACCCTTATTCTTTGTTTTTTAATTTTTTAATCTTAATTTCTATGATAACCTTTCAGCTGAAGCGCTTGGCGCCCCCTATACTCCAGGTCTAAGTAGGTACAAAAACAAAATGGCCGCCTGAGGGGGGCAATCCCTTTAATACCATTTATTATAATTTTGGTTTAACGAATTCATAACATTGATACCTTTCTGCATTCAGAATGAAATTTCCTATTTAGATTATTTTTTTAAAATATTAGTACATAAACAAATAATGTCAGTAGTTGCAGAGTGAAGGCAAAATTTATTTATTTATTTTTATTTCTCAATTAAAAAACTTATTTAATTAGAAAATGAAAAAACGAAAACATAGGGACATAGTAATGGCAGTTATAGGTTTTATGGCACAAAAATATTTGTGCTAGTGCCATTATCGAGGGAGAAAACAGTCGACTACGTTTGTATGGAGAGAGCGCCGGTACCCTTTCACCTTAAGTGAGGAGACGAAATGTGTTATTTGGTCTCCTCTGTTTATGAATAACCTTTGTTATTTATAACAATATTACATTTTTTAAATAAATGCTACTGAGAAATTTTAAGTATAACTAAATAACTTAACATGTATTTTACTTTAATCAGAGCCCGCCGTACTAGATTTTTTTCAATCACACTACGTTTGCACAAATGAGAAATTTTACGAAAATAAAAAGCTCACCTAGCGGACGTAATGTGAAGCTTCAACTTTTCATACAATTTCATCGTTTTAACAAAAGTGATAATAACATCTGCTAAATAAAAAAATCGCAATACGGATAGGACTAAAGTCAACATCAATATTACTAATATTTATTAGGAAAAGTATGTTTGTTACCTACAAGAACATCTGAATTTTTTGCTACTTACACATAGGCTATACTTTTAATTCCGATATTCCCACAGAATCGGGACTTAGACAAAGCCTCAGGACGCAGCTGTAGTTCGAAATAAGCACCTACGAGTATAAGCATACAACAGTTTCCAAAAAGAAACCTTAACCACCTTTATAACGTATAACAATAAATCAGAACATAATAAAAACACTATTACAAATACTAATTAATTGACATGAAAACAACACGAGATAAAATTGATATATTCATGTTTCTAATAGAACACTTGTAGAGAAATTTAAAATCACGCTCCCTCACCCACCCCATGTAAAATTTGTCCTCAATATCCGATTTTGATTGGACGGGTTGATTTATCTCATGTTTAGATTCGTATAATCGAATCAACGAGATTGATACTTTTGACTTTCTATAAATATTATAAATGTGAACGTCTGTGTGTTAGATAGATAGATAGATAGATAAACTCTTTATTGTACCACATTAAACCTTACATTCTAACATAAACTCCTGCTATAAAAACAATAATAAACAAACAATATGGCACAATGGGCGGCCTTATCGCTAAAAGCGATCTCTTCCAGGCAACCTTTGGATGGATAAGAATTAAAGAAGGGGATGGGTGTGTTAGTATGTTTGTTGCTCCTTCACTTATAAACTACTGACCTGGGCCTAAGTCTGCTAACACAATTGTATTTCAATAGTGTGTCGATATAATCGTAATAGAAATTTAATGTCAAAAATATGACATTACATGTCAAATTGGTAGTCTCCTAACGTTAACTATTCTATCGAAACACCACTGACACACCACTGACACACCACTGACTCACTTCGGTATTCTGCTCTACAATCGTGGCTTAATGGAATCTCGATAGTTGTTAAAACGGTATATCGCTTAGCAACATATACCATGTTGCTAGGCAACACCTGCAAGGTAAATATTACCATACCATTGAGACTCCATAGTGATTCTATTGTGATGTTATTAAAACTTTAGCAGAATACCAAATAAAGTCACAATCTCGATATAATATCAATAGAGTCTCGATATAATGACAATGGTTGGCCAAATAGCAGAATAAGGCCCGGATCACGATAAAACTAATTATTTAAATCACTAGAGTCTTGTACAACACATATGGACATTATAGACATAGTATCTTGACATATTATTATAGTCTAGTTTTTATCGTAAAATTACATTTAGTAAGTACCATAATTTATTAAACTTCTATAGGAACACTAATTAAAAAGAAAAGTTTTATCGTCTATGATATTCCCACGGAATCGGGATTTATACGGGTCAAGCTGAAAGGTGCAGCTTAGTTTGCTATATAGTATTTCGAAATTCAGTAGTCGAGTCATATTAATAGTTTTTGTCTGGATTCCTTAAAATTATGGGGATAAAAAGAAGCCTATGTTATTAATGAATCAATGTATTTTCATACCAAGTTTTATCAAAATCGGTCCACTACCTACGTAGTTTCAAAGCCTATTCATTTAATTACTGCTGCTACTGTGCTGTTGCGTCACTGTCACGTCGTTTTTGACATTGACGTTTTTGTTTATATAGTTTTTTTTTTAGGGTCAGGAGCTCAATTTTTTCAATTTTTTCGTATTTATTTTTTACCACAGACAGAGCACTTTATTAAGTATATATTTTTAATATTCCATGCTTATTATTATTTAGGTCTTGTAATTAATTTATCATTTTATTATTTAGTTTTGTATATTTATGTAGTTATATGTATTATGTAGATATTATGTTATATTAGTTAATATGTAGATTTAAGTAATTATATATATATATATATATATACCTACCTACTTATTTTTGTAGTGTCAAGAGCGGAGGGGGCGCTATTTTAATCTAGCTGGCTAGCTAGATGGCTAGCTGGATGGGTTTGGCCGGAAGACCAGCGCTGCAGCTAAGCATGCTTGGCTGCAGTTTTTAGCTGAGGTCGACCCATTTGGGTCAGCACACGACTCCTCATATATTTTGTTTGTTTTTTTTTCTTTACCACTTTTTTTTGTTTTGTAATTAATTTTCATTGTCATGTTCATTTCTTCATTCTTGTGTTTGTCGTGTGTTTGTACTCAATAAATGCTTTCTTTCTTTCTTTCTTTCTTTCTAATTACAAACTAACAATAAAATATATCCTCTTTTTAATATTAGTGTAGATTGGCGTATGTGGTATTATTATTAGTGTTAGTAATCATTAGCAATACGTAGCGCATAAAATGAGATATTATGTAGCTAGAAGATTAGGTACCTCTTAGGTACGATATCAACTTAATGATACTTTTATGCTTTTAATCTACGTAATATCTACTTGATAATTCTAATACTGAGTACTTTATATCCTACATTTTATTACTTAGGTAATTAATTTTACGATTGCAATAATGACTCGTTAAATTTAATTAAGTATCAAGATGAGTCAGTTTCGGTATGATAGATGTTCAACGGGTGTAACAATGAATTTTTCCCTCGAGACACAATACCTAGAGTAATTTAGTCTAACTACACTTGTTGCGATGGGGATCTCCCCCATAGATAACATATGACACGGGCCTAATGTTGATATTATACTTACTCTTTTACATTTCAATGAGCCGTCACTGATTTACTGAATTTTATATGGATTTAGATAATCCTTACAAAAGTAAATCAGTAAAGTAGCGCTTCGCTTGACCTCATCTCATGACATAATGGTCGCTTAGAAGGTAACTCTTCACTCTAGACTTAAAGACTGTAAGATTTTGGAAGGAATAGCGACCCGGGCAGAGAGTTCCACTTCTTAGCAGTGCGCACGAGAAAATTGGATGGGTGACGGTTTGTACGCGAAATCGGAACTTTTACCATGTGTGGATGGAGGTCATTCGTGCACCTCTTTGTTTTGTGGATGGATGCAACGAGTTCATGGAGTTTGAACAAAAAAATATCAGTGCTGCTAAAGGAACTACTGAGAACAAACGGGTAAATCGGGGTATATGTTACTTCTAAGTTTTATCAAAACTAGTCAAGTAGTTTTAGAGGCTTGTCTTTTTAAAATATTGGTAAAGGTAGGTACATTTTAAAGGTGCAAAAACCAGTTCGATTACGAAAATTTTATCGTAACATAAGTATAACTTCGTTTCGCAGGTAGTAAATAGCAATTATCGAATAAAATATTGTCATAAACAGAAATATTATTTTAGACCATAAATGTTTAACAAGATAAAAAGACAAATATCCACATAATTATTTGAGGCTTTAGCACAAAAGTCATAATTCGAAAGGAATAAGACATCACCATATTATATCGGTGTGTTATCTATAATGCTCCGTATTTATCAGCTGAGATTTGTTGTGTGTATCGATGTACACAGGGAGATCCGAGATTCGAGGGTCGTCCCTATACAACACCAATTTTCCGGTCACCGCCACCGACTACGCAATTATTTAGATAAACCTCTCTCTCGACGTACTATAAAAACATCTTTCCTCCCCTGCAACGCTGTTTGTTGTCTTTGGGGCTTTCAGAATTTATTACCCGACATTACAACGACGGTTACGAAAAAAATGTACTTTTAATTTATCTCGTTAAAGGGTTGAAGGACGGGCGGGTTTGCGAAGTAATTATTCTGAAATTGGCCACTTTAGCTGATGAATCCGTTGCCTTGAACCCCTTGTTTAGGGGTCGCGGAGTGAATTCATTTATTCTCTGATCTTGACAAAGTGAAAGATTGCATTAGGTATGTTGATGAGCTAAGTAATTAATTAAAACGTTTTGTTTAGTCGAGTGAATCGAATATAGTAAAAATTATTTTTTTTTCGAACGCGTTGATGTCTTTTGGCTGTAATTTTTACATTATCTCAATTATAATCTCTACTTATAGTTTCAGATGTCTAAATGTAAAAATCATAGTAGGTTTTTTTCCGTAATCTAAAACACCTATTTTAAATACCTACCTAATAATATTTTTGTAAGTATTCCAAGACTGTTGGACAACGCACAATCTAAACCACTAGGATTCGAAGTCCCGACAGCTGAAATCTTGCAATCAATTCCCACAGGATCGAGGTCTGTACGCAGGTATGCCCGCGATGTCTAGAGCACATGAGTAGTAGAGTATAAGTAGATACCTACTTCACAATGACTTTCAATGACATGCTATTCTTTAGTAGATATAATTCTCTTGTTCCTATAAACTTATAACCTCATTGTAACACAAATTTAAGCTGTGCCTTATTAAATCAGTCAGGACTTGAAAACTTATTTTCTGGCTATCTATTCAAGTAACCACTTACCTCCCAGTCTTAGTGATGATCATCTCGGTACCCAGATCGTGAAACTTGTCCCACAGCTCTTTGGTCTCCAGTTGACAGTCCACTGACAGCAACTCCTCACAGTTGCAAGACGTGGCCGGTGGAAGCGGTCGTGCTGGCGACGGCGTATCGCGCTCGCCTAATTCTGTGGTAACAAGCATTTTTTTTTACAACTATTCGTTATAATTTCATTCATTAATTCTATACTCATTTGCCAACTTAGGGCTTCGTATATACAAACAGAAGGTTTTTAGACAAATAAAATTATTCGCGAATCACGTATAATTTAGGCTTCTAAGCGCTTTGACCACTATTACTTTAATTAGACCTATCAACCATCATCTGAGAATTGAAGGTGGATATTCAGAGTAGTCTTGAAAATACTAAAAAAAAACTTACGTTCACCTAATGGTTGGGTTCATAGGTAATATCTATCAATTCCAGTCTCCTCGTGACCTTGACTATTGTAACATAGTCGAAACGTCGAAAATCGAAAATCTTGCGTGAGTTTAAAAGTTTAATAAATAATCTCTACATATAATAAATTCGAAGTTTTGGAAGTAAGCGTTCTACGTCCATAATGATCTTAGCACTATAGAATTCGCTAACCTTATATAGCTCCGGTAGAAAAAAATCTTGCATGCGCGATTCAGGTTTTCTTAAATTTAGAAAATCACAAATTAGTTGATTATTCTTTTTGTTCTGCTTAAAAATTTTGTACACTTATGTATTTTAAGAATACATAGCAATATACACATTTTTTTAACTAGAAAATAAAGTAATTAATTTAATAAGATATTTTTTTTAATTTCAAGTTACTAGCGCCATCTCTTCGTTTTCGCGAAATAACCATTTTCTCAGAAAATGTTGATTTTATTTGTTTACCTTTGTTTGTGCAGTCTAATTTCGAGAACTAGGAAACAGATTTTAACATAATCTTCACGAATGTGTTCAGAAAATATCAGAAGAGGTTTAGGTATTTCAAGTAGATTTATGTTACTAATTAAAATTTAATATTTCTTGGCGTAAAAAATAAACCATAATATTTTTGCATGAAAACGTACAGAACGTAGGGATGATGTCAAAATTGTCAGTTTGACATACGGAAAGAAGCATCTAGCGCCATCTCTTTTTTATTTATAATTTTATTATGGCTTCGCATTATTACTATCGTGCATAGAGCCAGTGTCGCGGTCAAAGAAAATTAAATCCAATGCAGGAGCGTTTTTTGAATTTGGAACATTACAACGCTCCAGCAATTTTGTATGAACATGTGTATGAAGCGGCGTGCTGGGGTTATTAAAAACTTAAATACTCTTTGATTGGATCTCTTTTATCAAAGTACTAGCGACCCGCCCCGGCTTTGCACGGCTATATTATGCATGTATTATCTTCTTATCTATATCTATACATATAAAATCCTTTGTCCTGACTGACTGACGGATCATCGCACAGCCTAAACCGCTGATCGTAGAGACTTGAAACTTGGAGGGTGTGTTCTTTGAATGACGTAGGCATCCGATAAGAAAGGATTTTCCGATATTCTACCCCTAAAGGGGCGAAAAAGGGGGGCAAAGTTTGTATTGGACAACGTGATTCCTTAGTCCAATCTATTTCAAATTTTGCAAAAACATTTTTTAACAGAATCAATGGAACACGTGTTTCGTATTTTATTGAAATTCATCCCCTAACGGGGTTAAAAAGGGGAAGAAAGTTTTTTGGGAGTGATTTGCTTCGAAATTGATATCAATACTCTTTAGTGCTTTTGATTAGATTGGTAACATACTCATTAATCTATGATTGGTAAGACGTCACTTCAAGCTGACAGCGTTAACGTAAAACCAAAGAGGTTGAAAACTTCGAACATTGAACTGAAAAAAGGTGTCTTGCCATTTAGTACTGGGAACTTGACATAGTATTTTTTTTGCGCGATACGTTTGCTAATACCTGTCGATAGAGGACATTACGGCAAATGAAATATGCCTTCACACCAAATCTCATAGGCGTCTCGGAAATGGGGTATTTGACCAAACGTTATGACTAAGATTTTATCAAAAGTGCGCTGTGCACAAATAATGCTTTCTAACCAAAATTCTAAACCATCTCGGAGACGGGGTATTTGTTAAAACATAGAACTGTTATAGGATAGCCACTGAATCACTTAAAACTCTTTTATTATGATACGCCAAAATTACTCTCTGCGCAACTGTTCAGCCCTACCTAATAATAAAATTTTGAACAATTTGCCAAAAGTCACAGTTCCCAAAGTTAGTAGATACTAATTATTTAGTAATTTAAAAGAAATATCTTTTGTTATGAATACGAAAATACCTAAACAAATGAATAGGACTTTCACACCTTTTTCATTTTTTAAATGGACAGGAAAGTGATCTTATAAGGGTTCCTTTTTTACCTTTTAAGGTACGGAACCCTAAAAAACACAAAAGATGACTATGATAGATAGGTAATTACTAATTAGCACGATATGATTAAAGATTTACTCATGTGGTAATCGTAGAGTTTTGTGCATTATTGGCTCTGTGTTAGAAAGACAGAAATAGAAGAATTCATTTTTTTGGTTTAGAACTTTAGGTACTTAGACGTATAGCCCATTTTGGATCACATCCCAAGAGAATTGGGTGCACCCGAGGTTTTCGTGTTCCAAGTTAAAATACATCTCATTCAAAATCTATCTTCTATATACATATAAAATTATTTGTCCTGACTGACTGACGGATCAACGCACAGCCTAAAACGTAGAAACCTGAAACTTGTAGGGTGTGTTCTTCGTATGACGTAGGCATCCGATAAGAAAGGATTTTACAAAATTAATTACCTACCGGGTTTAAAAAAGAGTAGAAAGTTATTTTAGGCGATTTGCTTCGACTCGAACTCCTTAGTGCTTTTGATTAAATTAAGTAAGTACATTTTATTTTGACACACATGTTTCAAACTCAATCTAATTTGAAATCAACAAAAAATAATCCTATTTTAACTATTTTCGACTCCTGCGCGGACGAAGTCGCGGGCAAAAGCTAGTTATACAATAAAACAACTGAATGAAGGTAAAAATATCCGCATTGCATCGACGGACGACTCTCACAGCTTTTCGGTCTTTCCGAGACCAACCCGATCCAAACGCCTGATAAATATAGTAAACTAGCAGCGCTCCGCGGTCTCACTCGCGTAACTTCCGATCCCGTGGGACTATCGAAATATAAATTAGCCTATAGCCTTTTTCGACAAATGGACTATCCAACACAAAATGAATTTTTCAATTCGAACCAGTAGTTCCTGAGATTAACGCGTTCAAACAAACAAACTCTTCAGCTCTATAATATACTAGCAGCTCTCCGTGGTTTCACCCGCGTAACTCCCGATCCCGTGGGAATATCGGGATAAAAAGTAGCCTATAACCTTCCTCGATAAATGGACTATCCAACACAAAAATAATTTTTCAATTCGAACCAGCAGCGCGTTCAAAAAAACAAACAAACAAACAAACAAACTCTTCAGCTTTATAATATTATTAATATAATATATTAATATTTAGTATAGATTAAATAGTTTTAACGCGTTTAAAAAGGGACGATAAAACTGCATAAATATAATCAATATCTAGTAATTATAAGTAGTAAATCATATATATCTACACTATTCTACACGCATTAAATCAGCTAGTGTCGGTGTGAATGCTATTGTTTGCTGTGTGAAAAGTTTGTTATATTAATACGATTTCTTATCGCCATTTTAATTTAGTTTTTCTGTTGTGAATGAAAATTGTTCATTTCAACGAATTTGCTAAGAATTAATACCAACGTGGGGAAGAGAATACAAATAAGCGTGTTAATAGCGTGCCATAAGTTCGTTTTAGAATTATAGTAATTATCTACCTAATATACATAAGTTAATTACAATGTTTTTGTCTTATTAAGGAACTGAAACAAAATAAGGGAATCAAATTAAAGACATACAAATTACGATGTAGTTTTGGCACACATCATTTAATTTCAACCAACTTTAAAAGAAGAGAATGCTCTCATTTCGACGCGTACTTATGTTTTTAGTTTTATACTAGCGACCCGCTCCAGCTTCACACCGCTATAATATACATGTATTATACATATTATAAACCTTCCTCTTGAATCATTCTATCTATTAAAACCGCATCAAAATCCGTTGCGTAGTTTTAAAGATCTAACCATACATAGGGACAGACAGCGGAAAGTGACTTTGTTTTATACTATGTAATAGTGAAGTAATCGTAAATACTATATCCGTAAATACGAAAGTTGGTCATCGTATACAACCAATAGATTTGAATAAAAATTTGAACAAGGTCTGAAGAAAGTACACATATTTAATATTATAAAGAGGAAAGATTTTTTGTTTGTTTGTAACGAATAGGCTCCGAAACTGCAGGACCGATTTTGATGAAACTAAGTATGAGGATACATTGATTCACTGGAAGCAACGTAAGCTACTTCTATCCCGATATTCCCACGGGATTGGTAGTTACGGTAAAACAGCGAAACGCTGCTAGTAGGTAATATACTCATATCCCAAAATCCTGGGATCGGGACTTACGCGGGTGAAACTACAGGCCCCAACTAGTAGTTCTAATAAATAGATACGATGGGAAGATGACTTGTATATTGACATCAAATAAGTCAATAAATTCGTGCACTAATAAGCCCACCGTTTGATAACTATAGCTACTTACTAACAACTATAATGATTTATTACTCCATGTTTTTCAAGTGTAAATACCGTGCCATATTTCTATATTTCATTCGATTACATTTCTATATCTACTTCCAGTCAAGCGATCAGAATAAATTGCTGCTTTGTTTCTTTATATTTCTTTTCACTATGGCTACAAATCAATTCGCGTTACTATTGTTGTATTCGATTACTTAACTAATCTTAAATTGAATAAGATTGACAAGATAATTGGATCGGTACGCCTACGAATTTCTGCTGTCTAAGATGTAGCACATCTTCTATACATATAAAATCCTTTGACCTGACTGACTGACGGATCAACGCACAGCCTAAACCGCTGATCGTAGAGACCTGAAACTTGGAGGGTGTGTTCTTTGACACAACCTCTAAGTTTCAGGTGACGTATGACGTAGGCATCCGATATGAAAGGATTTTCCGAAATTCTACTCCTAAAGGGGTGAAAAGGGGGGGCAAAGTTTGTATGGGACAACGTGATTCCTCGGTATGTATATTTTCGACTTCTACGCGGACGAAGTTGTGGACAAAAGCTAATTTACCTATAAGATAAGACATCTTTGTACTCTCTACTTGAAGACCCCTACTTGTACTTGTATACGGGCTGTTTTCAGCAATTAGACCATTTTTAATTGGATCCTTTTTGCGTCAGGATGTACTAGGCTTACCCAGCCCCTACTACCCTATCAGCTTACTCGGCCATGTCCAGAGGAGAGAACTTGTCAATACTTTTGGAGCCAACTAAGCCGCGGGTTTCATCACGATGTTTTCCTTCACCGTAGGACCTTGACGACCTTCGGAATGAAAGTCGAGGTTTCTACCACTAAGTCAACACCGCTCTTTGTATGAAGACCCCCAAAAAGACGTTCAAACTCCTCAAATTACCTGACGAAGGTGCAGGAGAAGGCGCCGCGTGATCAGACGCGTCTCGTTCCCCATCCGAGCATTGTTCCACGTCTACCTCGACGTCTTCGTCGTGCACTGGCGACCGGCAGCTGGAGCCGGGAGAACTGAGAGACGCTGGCGAACTCTGCCTCGACACCGACCCTGGGTGATAATGGCAAGTTAGTTAAAATTTTGTGATTATTATAATATTTTCAGGGTTCCGTACCTCAAAAAGTAAAACAAAGGAACCCTTATAAGATCACTTTCTTGTCCGTCTGTCTGTCTGTCTTTTACTATCCGTATCGTTACTTTCAGTTATGTAACGCTTAATACTGACAAACTTATTATCAATAACTTTTTTACATTAATAAACCTACCTACCTTATACCTATATTTTTTATTAGTATTTTTATCTTTTCTTTTTCATTTTTCTTTTTAACATTTTTTTATCTTTTTTATATCTATAAATATAAAATTCAAAATCTTAACTACTGACTTTTATAACGTGATTATAACTGTGCTCTGTTAAGTGCCCCATATCACGGGCTATGGACCCCTGGACCTTTGGAAGGCGAGTGTGAAGCTGAAGCCAAGAGGCCTTTTACAAAAACAAGTTTAATAGTCCCTGTCAGCACTACAAAATGCAACCAAGGATGTCGCGCATGACGCGAATAGCCATAAAACAATTGAAACATGGCGGGAAAAAAGATGGCGGCCGAGCTCACAAGTTGGAACAGGTGAGGTAAAAGCACATGGTCGCGAGACAAGTTAGAAGCTACGAGCTTCTAGGAGGTTCATCTGGAAGACCTCGGTGAGTGTTTACTTTGTAATACCTTATGTCGACATAAACGTGCATGATGAGTGGAAAGATGAGTAGACTGTTACCGTTAGGTATATTCTTTCCTTTACCGGTAGTCCAATCTTGCAGTGCACAGCACACTTGGTGGTCAAGGACATTGGACAGGGAAGTCTGGAACTCCCATGTATTGTAGTGTGGTCCGGAAACACACTGGCACGGTCGACTGAGCTGGAGCAACCGTGGCGAGGCTATGGGGATGGTGGAGGCCTCCGGGGGGCCATAGGCCCCCTGTCCGAATAAGTGACTAATATGCAAACACGTTCATAGTCACCAGGGACACACCCTGTTTAGATCGGAGCAAGTCGACCGATGCCCAGCTAGATAATAGAGGTGCATACCCATAATTAAAGTACAACATGTACCTGTGAAAAACAACTGCATAGCAAAGAGAATGGCAAAGCACTTAGTAAAACCAATAACGCATAGGAGTGGCACAGCCACACGAGAGAGGCTGGACCTCACTCTAAAAGTATACACATGAATAACAAGAGCTTGATAAATAAGCCGACTCATCTCTCTACTCTCATGGCAAATATGTATATTCTATATTCTTATGTGGCTTTCATATAGGTATGTGATACCAACATTTAGTAGTTTGTTTACTGTATCGCATGTAGAAGGCGCCACAAAGGATAACTTCCGGTTGGGAAAGAACTATTGAAAAACAGGAGAAAGAATGTTGGGCTATTGTGGTGGATGTTAGTGAACTGGATACTGGAAACTTTAAAGAGTTTGTTTCTTTGAACGCGCTAATCTCAGGAACTACTAGTTCGAATTGAAAAATATTTTTGTGTTGAATAGTCCATTTATCAAGGAAGGATATAGGCTACTTTTTATTTTGATATTCCCACGGGATCGGGACTTACGCGAGTAAAACCCAGGGGCGCAGCTAGTGGGTAATATGACGTCGGTTGAAACAATGTCCAACAAATATGTAAAAATGCCAGACGGAGACCCACCAACTCTCAAATAAGGATTAGCTGAACAAATTACAGCAAGGGAGCAACAGGAACGTAATCGGCTAAAGGATGGTGCAGCTTTACTGAATTTTAACCTATTCTACTGGCAGTACTTAGCACAAACAAAAGACAATATAGCATATCAAACAACGCAAAGACTACCTCTCTTATTCATAAAATTTTTAAAACCTTGTTTAGTTAAACTGTGTTTCATCACTTTCGCACATTTACAGATGACTGGTGAGCGACAGTGTCAAAACACATTTAAACTAAAGGTTTTAAATTTTTTATGAAATAGAGTCTACGTATCTACTTTTTTTGCTAAGGTTTAATATTTCCCCATATAAGATTTACAATAATCATGTAGGTACTAAAAGTAAACTTTAAGTATTCAAGAAGGAAGGAAGATGAGTTGTACAATTATCTAAGCCACTTTGTACCACTCAGGCCCACCGTTTTTCGTTTGCGGCCATTTTTCGAACAACCATCAACCGATGAAAAAATTCTGTGGCATAACTTTTTACTCATAGGTCGTCCCTCACATGACTGACTCTCCTATCTCGTTTATTTGGTGATTTGAGTTAGGACTACCAATATATTCCAGCATTCGTTACCTGCGATTTTCTATAACTCACGTATCTGTATGACCATTGGTTCTCGACTTATAGACACTTGTGTATATGTAGCTAACGTATCTAAACAATAACTTGAAAAAAATATGACTAAATGTCGTAACTAATATGATTTTCATAGAAAGATACATGCATTTCAATATTAGACTAGACCTTCGCTTTGCTTGTTTAATACCATTTTTCTTAATTTTTTATACTTACCATTTTTCTTAAATACCCACAAGTTACCAAACTAACACGAGCGAGTCAAATTACACAATCAGAAGCCACCAATAATTCAGACACCAACAAATAATTTATTTTGCTTAATCTAATAACCGGAAATTGAAAAAGCCTATTAATTCAGTCCCCAGTAACTTCAACTAAAAGTAGTTGTTTGTAGACAGACAATTTCACTAAATGGTCAATTTTATAGTACATAAGTAACTACAAGTCTAACTTCACTACAAAAACAATTACATTAAAATCTATGAAAATTGAATTCTGCGTTTTACTGGCCAAGCAACGTTTCCTTCATCGTGGGAAGTTGGAACCTATTTCAAACTTAAAAAATAAAATGTAAACATTAAGTAAACTACTGAGGTAGCTCTTTAAAGTAGAAACTAATACAAACTTAATGTAAAACTTACTTAGTTTGTAATAAAAACTGCGTGTGCGCATCTGAAGTAAGGGACAAAAGAGGATTACACATCGCGTCCTTATCCATACAAAAATTAATATTCTTCCATAACTGTTGTCCGATTTTGGTATTTTTTTGTGTAACTAATTCGTTTTAATAGGGTTAAAGTTGTACTTTATTGAAACAATAAAACATTTCAACCTAGAATACAAACTATCCAAGTGATTGACAACAATATCATAACATTCTATTGCAATAAAAGGAATGAATTTTTTTAAGTAAACTACCTACATCAAAAAATATAATTGGTAGGTGATCCATTTAAGAAGGTTACATACTTTTCCATAGAGAAAGAAAAAGCTCTTCCTGTTATTTTTTTTTTTCGATTTCTGTGTTTCCTTTGTTTGTGTAATTAATTAGTTGGAACTAAACTATGCCCTGAAACAAAAATTCCATGAAATAGTATGTGATCCTCTTAAGTATTTGGACAGAATGATGTAGGGTACGTTTTTTCCCGTTTGTTGGATTGCATTCTGTAGTTTTACGTTCGCAATAAAAGGTGTGTAAAATATTTGTTGGTTGTAAGTTGCGTGCGGCTGCGCAACGGTGCGGGTGTCGAATGTGTTCGGTTCCGCGCAATTAATCTGGAATAACGAAGTGACCCGTAACTCGAGCCTGCGCATGAGTCCACCGTACCAATTACCATAACCCTTTCAACGGCGCGGGCGCAGCGTTCTGTTGCTAGTTCTATATTTAGGTTATTTATCGATCGGTAAGAAAAAAGTAGACTACATTAAGTAGGTATGCAAAACTGAATACCTCACTGGGTAAACTAGTCCGCATGTTTTTAACCGACTTTAAAAAAGGAGGAGGTTCTCAATTCGTCTGTAAGGTTTTTTTTTTCCTAAAACGAAAATACCAAACGTCAAATCAGATTTGTATGATTACCTACTATGTTTCCTAAACAGATGTTTATGAAGAAAAAACAAAATTATCCACTTTGTAAATAATGAAATATAAAAAATAATGACCATATGTAAATAATAAAATAACCCAGAATAAACAAATGTAAATGTAGGTATTATACCTATTGGTTAGATTTCAAGTAATTTATTTTATTTTGGTATTTCAGATTGTATAAGTAGTATAAGTCTTGGCGATAGGTAGGTATCGTAAAATTGATTATTTCATGATTTGAACAGCGGCGGCGGCGCGGTGATTTCATGAAATGGTTCTTTTTCATGAAATAGCCAATTAAAATATCACGATGTTTGGCTAAATCAATGAATACTAAGCGTTTGTCGATATGAACAGCTACATAATAAATGGCCAAACATTTAGTGACCGTATCGTAAAATAGTATATAACATTATCTACCGCTAGAGGCGCTGATTCCTAACCTTAAAATGTTAAATTTATTTGATTTTACGCGTCGCAACTGCTCAAGCGCGCCTTTGATTAAAATTTATCTATTTTTTGTGAGAGACATTAGTTTATTTCGTTTTGTAACAGTTTTTAAACCTAATCTATCTAGGTATTTTGGAGTTATCAATGAAATAGGCAAAGATAGATTAAATTATCATTTTAAGTGTGTGTTTAAACTATGTCGCCAATTTTAGTTGTCATGAAATAGGTAGCATAATTTTGTAAGTAGGTACCACCTATAGTTTTAATTAGAATCTCCTTTGTAGTGCCAGGAAGTACAACACCACCATTTCATGAAATCGCCATTCATTTAATGAAATTATCAATTGCACATCTGGTCACGACAGAATAAATAAATAAAATAAATATAAATATTGCAGGACCTTCCACACATCGCCATCTAGCCCCAAGTTAAGTAACTAGACTTGTACCTATTATGGGTGCTATAGACAACGGATATACTACTTACATACTTTTCTTTTGTAAATATATACTTATAATTTTATAAACAACCAGACCACAGACAAATATCTAAGCATAAATACTTGTCTGAGGCGGGTATCGAACCCGCGACCCTGTGTTTAGCAGTCTGGCATGGTGACCATTGTGCCAACTGAGTCGTCAGAATATATAGATAAATAAATAGATAATAAATTAAATAGATAAATAAACATTCGAAAAGTATTAAGATAGGTGGCTATGGCGAGGAGTGAAATTTCTTTAAAGGGAAGTCAAAATTGTTAGTAGTGCCTGTGACATTATATATTATTTTAATATCTGAAGAGGTATACGTATACCTTTATTTTATTAACTGTATTATACCTACATCTAGGTACCCATTTATCTAAAAACACATCACTGCCAAATTGCAAATATGGCTGGTAATGGCTAAGTAAGGCACATGGCACTTACTTTCAAACATAAATCTTTTTTTTTTATTTGATTAGCAAAAATGTCACAAAAAAGTTAAGGGAATTGGCTTGTTGCATAGTTTTCGAAAAAAACAAAGTAGCGAATGTCCTCTAACAATTAGATGTCTTTCGAAAAAGTGTTTGACATTTTAGACGTCATATTTTATGCTTTTTGACGTGGTAATGACTTATAAATTGATGAACACCGTATGCACTCACAAAAAAGTGTCACGTTCTGTTAACGTGGTGGGTAACCATAGCAACGTATTTTCATAACTTTTTAAGTTTTCACGTAAAATTATCATCCGTAAACCGACTTTACAGACAAACGATTTTATTTATTGATTTCAAGTGATTTTTTTTCATTAAAACATAAATTTGATTCTTCATTGTTGGATTATAAAAAAAAATGTAATGTCACACGGTGCTTTAACATCGTCGCGGCGCGGGCGTTATGTTTCTTATAATCAACAGACTGAAATGGGTACCGTATTGCAAATTATTTTTTCAAAAAATTTCATAATACATGAGTAGGTATTTTACCTACTACCTATCTATTAGAGGATGGAAAATATTTTACGAAAGATTAAGGGAAAGTTTTTTTTATTACCGTTTTGTTTTCAAAACAACCGCAAATAGGCCTACAATTTATAAACAAATATTTATTGATTTCATAAATAACCTGAGTCAATTTTTCTTTGTTAAAATTAAGTTAATAACTCATGTTAAATATTTTATTAAATATTTTAAGTAAGGAGATAAATATACATAGTGTTACGGTAACTAGAAAACATATAGAAAATATATCGTTACCTGTAGTACTTACCTAACCTACAAACAGAAACACCCAGACCACAACAAATATTTGTTTACAAAATCAAATTACAATTACATTTATTCGATGGCGAGAATCGAACCCACAACGTTCTGCGTCACAGGCAGGAAGTCTCTCAACGCACCACAGAGGACGTCAAGATGTCATCGATCTACCCAAGTAAATAATAAGTCTACGAACTTCTTAAATTCCTAGTTTTCATTAAAACATTCAAAGTGCGACGTGAGGAAACCTTTAGGCCTAAATAAAAAAGTGTTTGGGTAATTCAATTTAAAGGTAAATAAATAATTTACACTTTTAAAACGTTCGGTATACGGATAAGTATGATTATCAAATTGATTCTGTGTTTTAAGGCCATTAGAAAATCATTATCTACTACTGTAATGGATGTTGAAATAATGTAGGCATAATAAAACCTGATGGTTTTTTTAGTTTTTGTAAGTTTATTAATTCTTGTCTATGTTTTCAGAGAGTTTATTCATCAGGCACTTTTAAGAAAGGCCACATTAGAAAACCAAATTCACTGTACTGCTATAATGGATAGTTGAAATAATATGCATAGAGTACCTACCTAGTAGAAGCATAACATGAAACCAGGATGTTTTTTTTAAGATTTGGTAAGTTTTGATACTTACTTGCTTAAGCTTTGCTATGCTTTAATCAGGTACTTATTAAGAACATCTTATTTTGTTTAAATTTACCGGTACGTGGTGGCGATCTAGCGACGGGGCTCCTCGGTTCGACTGCGCTCCTCGCCATGATGGCCGCGATCGAAAAGTCAGTAGCTCGCGTCTTGCTCTCCTCGGCCACCATCCTCTCGGCTCCAGGTCGCCAGCACTCCGAGCTCTCCACATCCATCAACACACTAGTACCCCAGCCGTCGACTCCTCAGACCGTAAGCCATCGCACCGGTATCGTCCGTAACATTATTTACCGATAACAACAATTTAATTTTGATATTTAAAAATTATAAACTAAAATCTTAATGTCATTTTTTTAATAGCACTTGTATGGAATAAGTAATTTAAAATGATGCGCGTGTTTTAAATAGTCAGTTGTGTGACGAGAAGTTAAAGCGGTACGGCGTTTGAGCGCGGACTGAGGCGCGGGTGACTTGAGGAGAGCGGGGCGGGGCGAGCAGGCGGGGCCGCCCGCCGCCTCCCTGGCTATATCACAACCACTGGCCGCTCTCCCCGCTGTCACCGGGCTCCCCTCCCTGCCCTCACTACGCTTTTCAATAACAATAAAATTACTGATAATATTAATTTTCCTTTCAGTTCATTGTAGATAAGCAACATTTAAATATTTTAACGGAAGGTCAATGAGCGAATGATTTTCGAATTTCAGGATACATAGTTTTTAATGGCTGAAAATATTTATTTATTCTTCAGTCTATTCAAGAGCATGGCTGATCTAACCTAGCCAAATTGTCGACGTAGGTAATAAGAATATTGATTCTAAACCTTATCACGACTTTTGTAAATATGTAAATAAATAATATAAAATATAATTGGTATTTAGATTATGTAAGTAACACTATTTTAATAATATTAAACTGCAACTCTTTAAAATAATAACCTATACTATCTATATTAATTTCAATTCAATATTGTTCACAAATGAACGCGCAAGCCAGCGCTCATAAAAACAAATTAGAAAGAGAGAGCGATAGAACAGAAGTATGAATGATACGCTCTCATGCTCAAGTTGACTGAAATGAGTAATAAAAGATAGAGAAAAGACATATCCAACTTACCAACCGATAGTGCTATAAAATTCTGTAATATTGTTGACATGACTCAGAGCAACTGGACAGATTCACATCTTCGCTTTTTCGGTTTTTTTATTTCTTTTTCAATAGATTTTTATTTATTATGTACATAATAAATAAAATAAAAATTGTAAAATTACACACTAATAATAGAAAAAACGTTGCTGAAATTATGTTAAAAGACGTGTATGTACCAATAATAATAAGTTTATGTTGGTATTGAAATTAGTACGTAGGTAGGTATAGGTTAAATTCCTATACCTACCTTCCTACTAATACAATAGTTTAAATTCTTTTTAAATATTTAGTAACGAAGTAAGTGCGGTGCGCCGTACCCAGTGTTTTTGTAGGTTTAGGTTGGTGTTTGATTCTATTATTTAATTTATTTTAAAGCAAATCATTTACCTATTTGTAGAAATTGTAAATACCTTTTAAATGAACCCCTTTCTACCTTATTTTTAACCGACTTCAAAAAAGGAGTAGGTTCTCAATTCGGCTGTAGGTATGTATTTTTTTATTTTGTTTATGGATGTTCACGCATACCTTATTTGTTTATTAAGTCAAACATAGGATAGAATTTTATTTCGATGTAGCACTAAAACTAAAAATCACTTTGATTTTAACACAGACTAGGTGGATCCGTATCTATAGGTAGGTACCTACCTTTGCCTCGCGATCGCTAAGTTGGTTCTGCTTGATGCGCCAAATTTGTTAGTAGCATATCAAATAATAATGTAGGTTATGTTTGAGCCACCTACCGAGATAGAGCACAACAGGCTCAATAATTCACTCGGCTTTAAGCGAAATTAGAGAACACGAAACGCCTGTTCAGTCATGTCGTGAGTATTCATGTAATAGTTATAAACCGTGAATTATAGCCCTCCTCGCGGCCGTAACACACCGAACACTTCACTTTCTATAGCCCCGACTTTACCTAAAGGGGAACAAAACGAACAACCTCTATAAACATACGCCCGCTCTACAAAAAATTCTCGAACGCACACATTATTTGCGAAAAATATGAAAAATACTACGTACTTAAAAGGCAATAACTCTCACAGTAGAGCATTAAGAGGCATTATGAGGCACTCAGATGTTTTTCAATTTGCCGAAATGGTGTTTGTACATAGAGGTCTCTATTTACTACCTACAGTAATACATACGTTGAATATGTAATATGACTTCTGCACAACTAGTTGGTCGGTTCAGAATTATATCTGACCATCCAGTTGGTTCGATTGGAAGGAATCCCTTAATGAGTTCCATTCGGCACAACCATTTAGAATGAAAGGGCAGATCTAAATAAGGGCCACTAAAGGTTTTTTTTTAATTATCTATTTAAATATTTGGAACTTAAGTCACTATGTGAAAGATCACAATCATAGTGACTTAAGTTCCAAATATTTAAATAGATAATTAAAAAAAAGGTAAAGGTTAAGGTTTTTAAAAAACCTTAATATTAATGACAAAATAATAAGAAAATAAACAAATAGATTGTTTTCCGGATTGACAATCAAGCAAATATTTATCTAATTGCCTGTTTATACGCATATGCTACCTAGTTTTTCGCTATTTTTACGAAATATTTAGTTTTTAATTAAGGTGGCAGGTGGCCCTTTTTAACTTACATAATTTGATCTTGTAAGTCATTAACTTTATTAACTTGTAGGTAAGTATTGATTTTCAACCTCTTAATTTTAGCCCAGTCCGCAAATGCAAAATGAATAAGTCGTGTAAAACGCATTTAAGAAGCAATTCCTTCAGTGCAGTCACAACAAACTACGCCGCGTTGTCGCAACTCATATATCACAATTGAAAACACAATTGACAAGCCAATAAAAATAGGAAATAACTTTAAGAATGGATGTGTGGAGCTTACGAATGTATTGTATAAGCAAAGTTTGTAACAGTCGTTGTGCAGTAACGAACCGCTCTCGGCGCCCATTTTTTCCATTTCAAATATCAGCCGTCAAAACGTCAATGAGCCTTTGAAAATTCCAACCAAATATTTGTTGAAAAGACACGCTATTTGGGGCCACACAGGAAGTAAAAGTAACAAACAATCAAAATTGTGCAAAATCCAAACTCTTTAGTTTAACGGTATGAATTTAAAATCCACGAAATTAAACAAAATCTTTAGCGAGAACATTAAACTGAAAATGCAAAAGGTTAGACCGATAGGTAGGTACTAGGGTATTCGTAATTTCCTTATATCTAGATCTAGATAAGTATATAACTTCATTATTTAGAGCTATAAGTATTATATAAGTTATTTAGATATTTAAGTAAATTAATAATAAGTAAATTTACAAACTAAAAATAAAAAGTTAGTAGAATGTACTTAAGTATGGTTATATCTAAGCTGTAACAATATTTACACCATACATTGTACCGCTTATAAGGACTTGTAAGTAGGCGATATTCATTAAACTTTACTATATAAAAGTTAAGTAATCTATACGTGACTATAGGTAGTAGGTTTCTACCTTTAAATTGCCTGTTGTCTCTCACAAAAAAGAACATCACTATTCATAAACGACGAATAGTAGGTGAGCGTAATAAAATGTCATAAAAAATATTGCACATATCTCACGGTTTGAATATTTGAATAAAGAATAAGTGAACATAAAAAGGCTGTGGTGGCTTGTGAGGTGAGGAGCAACAAATCGCGCGCATTATAAATGACAAATGTAAGCTGTGCGCACGCGGTGTCGGGTTGCGCCCACCCGCGCGCCGGATTAGTTTCAGCTTACTTTCCTGAGTTCCCTTTGCCCTGCACAGAAATAGCGCGCCCTCTGCTCCACCTTGTTATCAATACTCACTCACTCCCCAACAATAACTATAAGTTTGTAGGTATTTTTAGAGGGCAATACGGTACCTATTTAATTAATTACCAAAGAAATGAAAGCATTGGTAAGTTTTTAATGCTTAATTGACATTAAATTATAAACCTAAGAATTGCAAAGTTAAAGAATTGATGTTTTTACTTACAATAAATTGAATAGGTATAGAACTAGCTTTCACACGTGACTTCGTCCGCGTAGGGGTTGAACTTTTCAAAAACCTTACTTATCCTTATCGGATGTCTACGTCAAACTCTGTGTGCCAAATTTTGGCCCTCTCCGTCCATTGCTTAGACTATAAAGTCCATTGGCTTGAACTGTGTGTTGATATACCTACATTTTGATTTCAAGATGTCATTTTTAATTCATGTTTTAACGTATGTTTCTCTAGAGGTCTCATAGTAGAAGCAATGTATTCTTACTTATGTGGTAGAAGATCGTGCCATGAAAGTATCTCTTGTATGTACGCAACGCTAGCTCACCCAGCTCTATAGCAGCAGAGCGCCTAAGGGAGTACAATATGACGCACCAAGTACGGGTGCACAATACCTTCACTCTGCGAGTTAAACCTATTCAATATCCTCACTCTAAGGTATTTAAGCTTTTATCGAGGTTGGGCCATAAATCGGTGCGCAGACGCACGTAATCTCTACCCCCGCTGTGCCCGCACCCCTCACCTCTGGCTATAAACAGAAGTCAACGTGTTGGACTTATAAATCGTGTTCTTAACTATTGTATCTCACGCCACAATAATGAAGTTAGCTCGTTGATGATGAAATACGGGCACCACGTGGGTGGCCGATGTGGTCTGAGTAAATCCTAACAGATTATTGCATACGAATGCATTTAACTGTTTTTTGTGTGTAAGGCGGTAGTGGAACGTCGACAGCGCACCACGACCCGAAGCCGGTGGAGAACCCTGAAAAAACAAACCTCGCTTACCCGCTGAATGCCGTGTTGACGAGGTATCATATTGCAGAACTAAAATGAACGATCTTTTTTGTTAAAGTTTGCAAATCTTAAGACAAATAAAAATAAAATATTGGATCCCATGAAGTAAAAAAATTTGTCCATACAATCTACTGGAGGTACTAATAGAAGAGGTTTTACAATGTTGCCTGCGAACAACTCTAGAACTGTGAGCTTCAACAGAATTAGGTCCTGAAAGTGAACAAAAAGGAGCTCAATCACCGGCACGAGGCTCGCGACACGATGTGAGAACTGCGACGAATCCTTTACACTGGGCACCAACCGTTCCGTGAAAAGGCGTGCGTAATCGTCCCTATAAACAAACACTTCGTTCAACACTAAAACTGATATATTTCACCAAACTTTTATATCCGTTCGCTCCAACTTAAAATATATTACTTTTCTTTAGCACCTTTTGTATCTTTTAGTGCGTTGTCCCAACTTTTATGGGTGCAGACGGTTCGTAAATCATTGTAGTAGAAGTGGTGTATACTCGTAAACAATGCGCTTCCCGCGGGGAGCTAGCTCGTCCACTCCTGCCCTACTACATAAAAGTGACAATATTTGTGGGATAAGAAATTAATTGCCCTAATAGAATACGAATAGGTATGTACCTACTACCTAACTACCTACCTAACGTTTACACCCAAAACTTACCTACAGCTAAAGTTACAAAATAAGTCTTGTTGGCATTAGAAGGTCTACCTACGTGATCTACAAAAGGTCAGAAACAAACTAATTCCGCGAATTTACCGATGTTTCTTGGTGGTCATACTATTTTGTTATATCTACTTATCAAGTAGGTAAAACTTTTTTAGCAAAAGATTTTATTAATTTCTTAATCATAACAGACAGCTTCAATAAAAATCTGTCTTAAGTTCTTTAAATTCTTTAAATTAAATATATAACTGACACTAACTACGCTTACAAAGAGAGAGCAGCTCCAACAACATTAAGCAATAAAAATCTTTATTTTATATCAACAAAGAAAACAATTTTCACATTGAAACTGAATGTGGACATTACGAGTACATTACCGATAACCGTTAATCCGACGCGTCTCCAGCACAGTTGTAAATTAAACTTTATATCATTTTTAATGACCACTTCGAATGGTGTTTTGATTGCGGCCGGCTGGAGGCGTCGACAACTCGACACATTGATAAGGCGACAGTTAACGTAACAGACAAAAAATGCACGTTTAATGGCCAAAAAACGTCTCTCGCGCATTGTGTCGTACGGCCTGAGAACAAGTCCGTTTCCATCGCGCTCTGCACTGCGCCCGAACTGCTTTCACACTTTATGTGAATTCCTATACCGCAACACTTCAATTTTATTGGGCTTTATAAGGCTCAACTTGACGTTATGGGACATCGTTAATATTTTTTAACTATCTGTCTAATAGTTCTCTGGCTCTAAATCTTAAATTTATAACTTCTCATAATTTGAAGTGCTTTGAACCAACAAAAAAATTCTTTGGCTTTGGATTGTATTAAAGGTTGCGCCATTTTTGTATTGTTTTGAGGCATTGAACATATTTGTGTGTTTAATTTAACGCTCATTGGTGTTTAAACAGCTAAATAAACCGTGAAACGAGGCCACAAAACGCGTAAAGACCATCGAACGATAACAAAAAGAGAGCCATTAATCTCTCATTGTGTGACGACGAAACGTCCCGTTTTGTTTGCGGACTCGTCCCGATTCACTGACATCACTCGTTTACAGTTCGCCATTGTCCTTTAACCGACTGGGTGTGATCGCTCACAATGAATTTTACAAATGGGGCAAAAATAACTGTCAATACGTCATAACTGTGTATACAAATAGTAAATTAATCTAACCAGAAATTCTTTATTGAATTTATGAAACCGGTAGCGGAAAATGTTTTGTTCTACGATCAAAGTGTACACAGCGACGATTTTTGAGAAATTCTCAAATAAAAATTAAGTTTTATATACACCATGGGACCTATCGTTCAAATGATTTGTTTGTAGTTCCACTAGGAAGGGTCCCCATGGACCTAAAGCGGTCGCTTCTCATGCTTCCTTGTTCAGGATTGACAACCACTGACATGTGACGGCTATTGTCACTCTGACATGTTGACATTGTCAAAACTTGACTTCTGTCCGGATTCCACATGTAAATTGTGAAATAGGGAAACATTATCCGGACGGACGGAGCGTAGTACGATGGCGATATGGCAAGGGCACAATGTAACTACAAATTAAATAATGGAATAAAAGAATTTATTTTTGTACCGGCTGAACAGCTGCCGCGCTGTTTGCTGAAGCGGTAGATATTTTTGATGATGGTTGGTTTCAACGCTTTTTAATTCAAAATATTACTTTTCCGGAGGCATACAAAGTTGACATTTGTTTCTATTATATAACTAGGTCAGCGTTTGACCACTATCTTACCCGATGGTAGGTAACGAACGAGTCTAATATGATGTACCATGCTTTCATAGAAGATACTTGCTTATACACTCGTGACATACACTACGTACGTTTATAATAACTGTATGATAATTTGGTTAAAAACGCTTTTTTCGTTTACTGTACTAAGCTTAAAACTCAAAAACAAATGATATTAGAAACGTCCTTACCATGTGCGTCAACCTTTGTGGCCCTAAGCCATGAACCCGACTTGATGAGTCTAGATCTAGATGTAGAATAGTCCATTGAAAAGTTACATTTGGGGTTACATTTGGCAGAGGACGCAATTTTATTTTTTAGATATCAAGGGGGGGTTAGTCTAAGCCTAAATCCAAGTTTGAGGGATTGTAGCTCTTGTCCCACGGCCGCCATCTTGGAAAAAGGGATTTAAATGGTTTATGTGACAAACTATAGGTCTCACAAAAAATATTACATAACGTTTTAACGTACTTAGTAGAGATGTTGAAAACCTAGGTAGATAGGAACGTTGTAGGTATTGTATTGTATACAAACATAAAATTGAGGAATAAAATAAATTACGACCCAGTTGGTACAATGGTCACCATGCCGGACTGCCAAACACAGGGTTGCGGGTTCGATTCCCGCCTCAGACATGTATTTATGCTTAGATATTTGTCTGGGGTCTGGTTGTTTCTATGTATTATAAGTATATATTTACAAAAGAAAAGTATATAAGTAGTATATCCGTTGTCTAGCACCCATAACACAAGTCTAGTTACTTAGATTGGGGCTAGAAGGCGATGTGTGGAATGTCCTGCAATATTTATTATTATTTATTTATTAAAATTACTGAAGATACTTACTTAAAAATGCATTCTGTCAAACGTTAGTAGGTATAAGTGTGTATAGGTAGTATGGGTAGATATTACTAATTCAATTTCTTTGAATATATTTATTATTTTAAATGTTAACTGGTAGTAAAGAACCATTAAAGAACGAATTATAAGTGTTGGATTTTATTAATATTATAATAATAACTAACGACATTACACCTATAGCCCTAATCAAAAACAAAACCAACTAATAACCAAAATAACATTTCCAACTCATTAAATAATAAAGTAAACAGTCTATAATGGCGACACAATCTTAATTACGAATTAACATTCAAGGGACAAAGTAAAAAGTTAATATAGTGTCAGAAAGGAAACAGAGTTGAGTTTGAACGAGTGAGGACTGGGAACCCCGCTGCCGCCCCCCAGGGTGCGTCGTCCACCCTCCAGCTGATCCTTTCTGTCCACCACAGTGACAAAGTGACAATTTAACTATTCACCTCTAATGTTGTTTAGGGAATATTCAAAGGCAAACAATTCGTTTTATTTATGGTCGTGTTGTGCGCCCACAAAGAACACGACTTAAATTCCTTTTAAGCTGTTTCATTTCCGGACGTCTCGTCGTCACCATCTAAACACAAGGTTTTTTTAATACATATTTCATGTCAAATCCAAAATATTGTTCTAATTTAATTTTCTAAGTTCTTTATTTTTTCTTTCTTGTTAACTGTATCGTTGCATTTTATGAACCCTCTTCAAGAGCTACGCAGACTTCATAAGCTTCTTCACTTTTAATTAAACTTGGATTAGACAAATCAACTGCATCTTCCGTGAAACATTTCTCGTAATCCTTACGAAATCACACAATTATTGCAGTCGATGGGGGACGATCCCCGCCTCTCCTATTAGCCTCACTTACTTTATCTGTTTGGATGTGCTCCCCTCGTCTTTGTCCGCCACTAATCCGGCAGGGAAGTGGCTAAATATCTTGTGCAAATAAACATTTGGCCTGTTCTATTGTCAAGGGATGAGAGCGTGGCTGTAACAAATCGGATTATGCGGCGGAAGGTAGTGATATCATCCGACGTAATTACTTGTTGTAAAACTAAAATTTATCGTGTGGAACATATCCATTGCTCCTTGTGTATTATGAGATTTTATCAATTTTAATGTGAGATGTTTTTGTTTGCGGAAGATTAATTATTGTGTAACACATTGTATTTCATAATACTTATGGAAAAGTTCATACTCAAATTAATGGGCTGAAAGCGTCTTTTCTTGTTGTGGCTGATGTAGGTATGTATACCAGTGAATGAGTTGCTACCTCTAGTAGCAGTCGTTAGGTCAAGTTAGAGGCCTTAAGGCGATCTGAAAACTCTAACAATAGGTGAGCCACACCACTATACGAGAAGAAGAAGTACGTATATATACGTATATAAATAATACTTAGGTGTAATAACCATACGTGGTGTATAGTCAACTAATGTTAATGAATAAATCAAACTACTGAACTGAAAACAAACAAAAATAAATTCTTAACACTCTAGCTAGAGTGGTAAACAATAGTAGAGCTGTATCATGCTATCTGAAAACATGGACTCTCATAGACAGTTCTCCGCCCAACGAACTCGCCCTCCGACTTTACACAATGCTTGTATGGTAATTATTGTTTAAACCTAACTATTCCAGCCAGTTTGACCCCGAACTGTACAGCACTGTACGTAAACTTGCTACTTATTGTTCTAACAAAAAAGTCGGAAAATTGTCCAACTTTAATTAAAAGTTTCATTTTATACAAATACTATTATAGTACTAATACCAATAACGCATAGAATTTGCATATTATATGACATAACATCCAAGTTTAGGATAGCACCGAGGACAATGACGGTGCACATAGCGAGGAAGGCCGGGCGAGCGCATATTCATGAGGTGCGACGGCTGCGCGCCATCCCCGGCTGCTCCCCACCGCATTTGAATAAATACAATTAACTTGTTTGTTTTACTCGCCCCGTTACGCCCGTCGCGACCCGTCCTTCCGGCGTGAGACACATTCCTCGAATCACCCGAGGACACAATGGTTGAACTCGCAGACTCAATTCATTCTAAACGATCTCGTCAATGGCGGTCGGCTGTGAAATTGAAAACTATTTCGCGCAAGGAATATTCAAATTGCGGTTAATGGTAATATTCGGCAGCGGAGGCTCAAAGGCAAGTGCCGGCCGCGGCTCGCCGCACTGTTATTATCTCAACACCATCGCGCTCTCACCTAACCCATTCCTTTTTGCCAGACGCGTCCGTCTTCTTTTCTCGTTCGCGAATCTCGCGACCATTGCACCTCTCGTTTATACTGAACTCGTCTCGTGGGCGTTCCGTCGGCGATTTATCATTTAACGTTGCCTACAGACATTATTTGAAACGCATAAAATCACGGTTGTGGAAAATTTGTCGGCATCGAAATTAGTATATACTCCTCTTGGAGTGCATAATTTATTGCTTAAACCACATCCGGCGGTAGAGTTGCTATAATTCTAATTAGATGTTGATGATCCGGTTCAAATCTGCAGATAAGCCAGAAAGTAAAGTGCTCTGTCATTAAAAGTTTTTGCAGTTAACTTGGTCAAAAATCAATAGACAGTAATGCACTCAATCCAGCAAATTCCATTGTTTGGATATGATAGCCGCTACAGTTCGTTGTGATTCATCATTGGTACAAAATATATATTATTTGGTCGTGTGGATCCTGGAACACTTCAAGTAAATCCACTAGGCTGAGTGGTCCAAATTTTTATATTTTGGACATATGCCTTACAAATAAATATTATAATAAGTTAATGAAGGCAAATATTTGAATAATGATGGCGGTGTTTTTAATTAAATTCTGAATAACTGACACGTACCAAGCACTATACCCGCAATAACTCCAGTTTCGTGAAAATGATGCATTATAGGTACAACATCTGAAAATCGAGCTTTACTAAATAAAAACAAAAAATATGGTAAATATACCGTTTTAAACAACTTATAACCATGTCAGTTAAAAATCCTACATTTAATGAAAATTAAGAGCATATTCACGAGATGATAATCTGGACCACCTTCCCGTATGTAGGTACTCATCAAATTTCATCAAATTAGAGAACTAGTTTAAAGGCACTTATATTTTAACCTTAACATTCGGTAATAACACCTTACGTGGTGTAATTGACTGGAATGGAGCGGACATTTTTTAGCAGCATGGAGTTTTAGCTGGCCTGAGGAAGCTGTCACGCGCGGCGTGAACATGTGATGAATATGTATCGGCAGACCCGATGCGGCGCCTTGTAATTTGAAACTCGCCGGTAATTATTTACGTGAGAATGGTCCAGTCAGTCGTCCCACTTCGTTTCTCTGCCCCTTGCCTTCACCGAAACGAATCGTTGATTGCGCGTGAGTTGATGCCGCTGCTAGATTGCAGCTCACGGTCCAGTGATCGACGAAACTCGTAGACGCTTTGGCTCTAACTATAATACCGGTCACATGTTCACTTGTTACTGGGTAAGTAACGACCAAAATTTCTGACTAAAATACCTTTCCATTTATTTCATAAGATATTGTATTTAGGCCAGTACAGTAAACTATGAAACTTCAGACGCTGCCGTGACTGCATGTGGATGTATGAAACACGGCTTCAAAATTACGATAAACAACATTAATAAATCACATCTCATTATCTCAATAATCAGGCATAAGACAACAATATCAAACAGACAGAAAAAACACTTATGAGAGCTTACAAGATCTTGCTGTTTTTTTTTGCATTTGTGCTAAATCTGGTGTCGGAGTGATGACGGTTGTTTTGACTTGGACTGACACTTGCGTGTTTATACCTCCATCCACCTCGGCTTACCAACCCATATTAAACCAGCAGACCGCGAAATATTCGCGAATTCTGATAAACCGGCTACCTGTCTTGTTATAACAAAATTAAAAGATATTTTATTAGTGGTCCTTCAAGTCTAAATGATGCAAATTGGCATCACAACACGGCAATGTTCCATTCCAGTATGCTGCCCAATAAAACTAAAAACATTAAAACTAAGTAAAAAAATCAATAATGAACTAGACCACTCGGGGTTCAAAATATTTGTTTAAACAACAAAATGTTAAATAGTATGCTTTCAATAAGTGGTAGAAGTACATGTGAACGTCTCAGGCGCCCCGCAGTGCTTGGCCCCCCTAAACACACACAGACCGCGGGGCGCCGCACCCTGCCCGCACATCGCACCAACTCCGGCTTTCCCTATCTCATACATTATTTTCATCCTACATCTTGTCTTTTTTACCACATCTTCGTTTTTTCAATCGAACACGAACAACAGCAACAAAACGAGTCTTTGATGATAGTAATCCTTCATCCTCATTGTCTTTTGGCAGTTTCTTGGAATAATATATGGCGTTCTGTTGCGACTTGATATTTGAACGTCACATTATAAATGGCGTCGTTTAAAATATTTTAATACTTCGTATATCAGGGCGATATTAATTTACTACGGTCGAGTTGAGCGGTCGCTCTGCCACCGCTGGAATGTTAAATGACGGATTACTGTACGTCGAGATCGAAAGATAACCGTTTGAAATCTTGTAGATTCTACAAATGCTCTTTAGTTCTGTATCATACGTGCCTACATGTTAGTCATAAACAATATAAGTACCTACCTGAGAAAGGAATTCCTTACTCTAAAATAGAGCGAGCTGACTTAGAAAATATTTTGTAAATTCATTTAAGTATTTATCTAAGAAAAAAAGGTAATTTCTTTCTTATACTGTAGATACCTACTACATAGAATAATAAATCTTATAAAAATTGTTATTTCGAACTATCTGGTAGATAGAACCACTACATGAGTGAAGAAAGTTCTTAACTCATGCTGATAATATAAATAGGTATATTAAAAGCAAAAATATTTGCTTTTAATATATTTATACTAGTAGTTCGCCCCGAACTGAGCCCTCACGAGTTTTTTCAGCGATTATTATATTTCAGCGTAAAGTACTAAAATGTATAATATAACGACGAAAGACTCCAAATACGACAGGTCTATCTTATTTGAATGGTGCCTAGTATCGCTATTATCCGACATTGGATGATTAAGAGAATCCAAACACGATAGGGATAACTTCTTGTTGTTGTTGTTAACTTGTTGTTGTTGTTGTTAAGTTCTAAAAGCAGAGGTCCAGCTCAATCATCACACCCTGGACATCTGTTGACTCTTTATTTTTACTCAAGATATTTTTAATGTGTCCAACATAATATATCCAGAAGAAAGTAATTCCTTTCCTTCCTTCCTTATGTATCTACTTATTATAATGTGTCGTAAGAGGAAACGAGAAGACAAGCTCGAGAACGAGAATATATTAGAGAAGTTTAAGACCAATATGTCCTGTAATAAGTCCCTAAACTGAAATATAACAAGTAGGTAAATATTAATTATAAAAAAAATTGTCACAAATTTAATAATACCTAATGAGAGTCTCTAGATCGGCTAGAACCGAACATTCCTACTATTTGATACTATCCACCACTATTATTTTAAAACAGCCCATGATTATTGAAATAAATAATTATAGGAAATGAAGCAGAGAGAGTTCGGACGATTTAGGGTAAAGTAGAATATACACTTTATAAACCACAACCGCAGTCAGTGATACAAAAATGTCAACCATTTTAGATATAAAGTTATCTTCTTGGTTTCCGTTCAGCTGATCAATAGCTGGTTCCAACAGCTTCTTCTAAGGCTATGGGGAACGAACACGGAAGTAGAATTTCTGGTGGATTAGAGAAGTAAAATTGCGGAAGGTGCATGTCTTTCTGATGACTAATAATTATAAAATCGATAATCCATTTTAACACAAAGAAATGTTAAAGCACGGAACACTTTTACTTTATTATTCATGTAAGTAGGTATGGTTTTAAAGAATTTCTGAGAATCATATTTTTTTTCTAAAATCCCGCGCTGGCAACACTAGAGCGAACAGCTGAATTGAATTTGTCCCAAAATATTTTATTATTTTATTGGTTATTTTGTGTATTTAAAGCCCAATTACAATTTCATCGCAACTATAATTATAGTTAAATCAATATCGAATTGTTAAATAGTGTGAAAATACGTAATTAATACGTGAAACTTATGTCGATCAGTTATCGGATTGTCAACATTGTTTACTTGTGTTCTTTTGAATATTTTGTGGAGATATTCAAAGTGATTTAGTGGTTGGTGGATTTGTTTACCGTTTGTTCTCCTGGATATATGTTATAGTATATCCTACGCTGATAACAGCCAGGTAATTAATACAAATTCCATGTAAGTACAATAGTTTGACATACCGGTAACCTATCTACCCACTTGCTTGGGGAACTTCCTGCTCGTTTTTCCAGACGTATTTTACCTGTTATTTCTTCAAAATGCAGACTAGGAAGGGTTTCGCTGTCGCTTCTCGTCAGGAAGCGACGAAACTGCAAATGACTTTGCAACAATTAAAGACCGCAAATGAGCAGGTTGTTCAATTAAACAGCGAACGGGACGATAACGAAAGAGAACTTATTAGTACAATAGAACAAAACGGGAAATTAAAAAACCAATTGTCACAAATTAATGTTAAGTTGGAAGATGTGACTACAGAGCGGGATAACCTCCAACTATTGTTAGATAGGTTTGATAGTTGTAGTGCAGAGTACGAGCAGGCTTTACGACGCATATCTGACCTGGAACAGGAGCTCTGTGAGGCCCACCGACATATCTCACACCTTGAAGCAGCCACCCAGGAAATTACCACACAACAAAATCAATCATTATTTGACGAGCTCGTAGGGAGGTCCCCGCAGTTGGTTGCTGCTCCAAGGCCTATGCACACAGACATTATTGATCTCACTAACGACACTCCCCTACGCCGTTCAGTGTCAGCCAAGGTGCATTTGGACTTTTGCAGCAGCAAAAAACTTAAAAAATTTGTAAAAATTAATAAATTTATTAGAAAAAATAAAAATTTAATCAAAAATCATAAAAAACTATCTAAAAACGTTAAAAATTGTAAAAATAGATTGGAACTATTAGATAAATTGAGTTTATGCACGTTAGAATTAGAAAATTATCAAAGGCAACATGCAGCCGATACGAATAAATTTCAAATTAAGCTTAGACACTTGCAAGACTCACTCGAATCAGTGACTATCATGTATGATAAATCAAAGCAAATTATCAGGGAATATTCAATGGCAATGGGTAAACTTATTAATTCAACATCTGACTATGTGGACCGTTTTGACTCTTTGGCAGACAAAACAAGTTATGGCTGTGACCGCTGCAGCCAGCCCGAGCCTTTGAATACACCTTCCTTATCGAGTGAGCAGCTGTGTAACCGTGCACAGCTATTATGTAAATCTTCTAATTTAAGTTCTCAAATAATTAATAATAAAAATCAAACAATCATGTTTAGCGATGAAATTGGAATGGATATGGGCTCAAAATTAAACTTTTATTCAAAGGGACAGTCTTTTATAAATTACTGTATGCCTTCTGCATCCTATCACCAAATTATGAAAAGAATAAGTAGCTATAAATTTGAAAAAAATGATAATTTAATTATTTTTATTGGAAATAGGGGAAGTGTCAACAAACAGGAAATGTTGAAATATTGTGATACTTTGTGCTCCTTGAACATAGACAATATTGTAATGTTTACACTCCCCTACTGTAAAAACTTGCCAGCTGCGGAAAATACACTTAGACATAATTTAAATTTAGCATTGAACACTATATCATGTTATAGTAAAAAGTTCAATGTTATTGACACTAACCCTATTGTTAGTAATACTTATTATTTGACGAAGGGAAAGCACAAGCTTCCGGATTCAATCAAAAGACAGATAGCAACTTCGCTATGTTATTTTTTTAATTTTACAGCCAAGAATTTGGCTACATATACTGCGCCTTTTGCGCAGTTAAATGACATAAATATTATTCAGACTGCGGATAGTTGTCTTTATCCGATTAATTTAAATTAAATAATCAGACAAAAGAGGTACGCTCTTGCAGTAGTTTTAAGACAATGGAGATATCCTCTAGCACATTACCAAGTAATAATAATAAAAAAAATTGTTCAGATAACAATATAAGCCAATTATTGATTTCATTATCTAACGAGTCAAATAATAATGATTGCTGGAATAAATGCCCTAAAATAAATAAAGTAAATAAAAATTATGAAAAAAATATTACCCTGGTGCATCAAAATATCAGAGGGATGACAGAGGGCAAAATACTAACACTGGAATTGTACATGAACGCTGAGGATATTGACATTGTATGCATAACCGAACATCATCTCCGGGCTCACCAGCTCATGTTCAATTTCAGCAACCACCGGGTTGGCAGCGCATTCTGCAGGGTAAACACGGCAAAGGGGGGGTCTCTTATAATACTGAACAATAAATTAAAATATAAAGAAAGAAAAGATGTCGTGTCTATGTCTGTGGAATGTGTAACGGAAATATCTTGTGTAGAACTGGAGCAATTAATAGTAGTATGTGTATATAGACGACCTGTTTTTGAAAATTTTAAAGAATTTATTGAGATATTGGATGAAATGCTAACAAAATTATCTAAATCAAAAAAACAATTACTTGTATGTGGGGATTTTAACGTAGATTTACTGAAAATAAGCACCTTTTCCACGAAACTTCTGAATTTGTATAAATCACACAATTTATCTAACGTGTTTCTGGAGCCTACTAGAACCACTGACACTACTGCGACATGTATTGATAATATTTATATTACCGATAATATATCCACGATTAGCAAATCTATCATTAATAAATTAGAATCAGACCATAGTGGTCAGTTTGTCAAATTTGCTATTGTCATAAAATCGATACCAAAAAGGAAAATAAAGTACGTACCGGTGACTGCTGCTCGTCTGGAGGAACTTAGATTGAATTTAGCTAACGTTTTACCGTTTCTGCCTTGTGATACGGATCCAAATGTATTATATAATAACTTTTTTTCGGTTCTTAATAACCAATTTCAGTCTATCTTTACATCCAGATTTATGGTAGTCTCCGACAAACGCGAGTTTAGTGACTGGGCAACGGTTGGTATTCACCGCAGTAGATATAAACTATATGAGTTATACGCGGAAAGACAGAGTAATACATCAGAGGAGTTTGGAGCCTACGTTAGAAACTATTCAAGGATATTTAAAAGAGTGTGTATTTTGGCAAAATCTCTCTTCATTAAATCTGTGATTAAAACTAGTGATGATAAAATAAAAGCTACATGGAAAGTAATTAACGCTGAAACAGGGAGAGTCGCAGCCAAAAACACCGAGTTTAAATTGAGTATTAATGGAAATATAACTAATAATGATCAAGATATCGCAAACGAATTTGAGATTTTTTTCGGTAATGTAGCTATTACTTTGACGAAGGCTTTAAATTCTTCTACCCCCATTGCAGAAGCTTTGCTAAAAACGAATGTACCAAATTGTAATAAAACATTTAAATTCCAATATGTTAAAAATCATGACATTATTGTAGTGCTTAAGCAAATAAATCTCAAGAAAACTAAAGATCTATGGGGGATGTCTGTCCCGATTGTTAAATCAATTATTGAACTGATTATACCAGAACTAGTCATTATATTTAATCGATGTATAGATTGTGGTGTGTTTCCTGATTTAATGAAATTGAGTAAAGTAGTTCCACTGTTTAAATCTGGTAGTACCTCAGACCCCTCCAATTTTAGACCAATATCAGTACTACCCACGTTAAGTAAAATTTTTGAAAAACTTATTTTAAAGCAACTACTGAAACATTTCCATGATAATAATATCTTACATAATAAACAGTTCGGGTTTAGTAAGGGGCGCTCGACTACTGATGCGGGTATAGCGTTAATTAAAAACATATTTGATGCTTGGGAGGAGTCACATGATGCGTATGGCATATTCTGTGACTTATCCAAGGCATTTGATTGCGTTCAACATAATACATTGATCATGAAACTACACCACTACGGTATTAGGGACGGCGCCCTGGATCTTATCTCTTCTTATTTGAGCGGTAGGATCCAGAGTGTTGATGTTAACGGGAAACGATCCCCCGGATCTGCGATAGCAATGGGGGTTCCTCAAGGATCCATATTAGGACCTTTCCTGTTTTTAGTTTATATAAATGACTTACCTTACCTTGTAAGGGACAACCATGGGATAGTGTTGTTCGCAGATGACACCTCCTTGGTGTTCAAGGTTAAAAGGCGTCAGTCCAACGTTGACGATGTGAACAATGCTCTCTCTAGAATAGTTGATTGGTTCAATTCCAATAATTTATTACTGAATGGATCCAAAACTAAATTAATTCGGTTCACACTTCCAAATGTAAAACAAGTAAAAACTGTTGTAAAAATTAATGATGAGGAAGTCGAATTAGTCAGTAAGGCTGTCTTTCTAGGTATAACTTTAGATCCTAAGCTTCAGTGGGGCCCACATGTGGAAGCATTGTCCAATAGACTTAGTTCTGCCGCTTACGCCGTTAAGAAAATTCGCGAATACACGGACATTGAGACTGCTCGCCTAGTCTATTTCGGCTACTTCCACAGTGTCATGTCGTACGGCATCCTACTGTGGGGGTGTGCTGCAGATATTGATGCTATTTTCATATTGCAAAAGAGAGCTGTCCGAGCTATCTACAAAATGGGCCCCAGGGAATCACTTAGAGAAAAATTTAAAGAGATAAATATATTAACGCTCTATTCACAATATATCTACGAAAACTTGCTCTACGTTCACAAAAATCCTGATATTTTCCGTAAAAACAGCGATATTCATAATTTCAATTTAAGAAATAAGGGTGAACTTACCGTGCCCGGTAGCAGGCTCCGGAAAATAAACAGGTCGTTTAATAGTACATGTGTGCTCTATTATAATAAATTACCTAAAGATGTATATGACATGTCCATTAACAGGTTCAAAACTTTTATAAAGCATAGATTGTGCAGTAAGGCATACTATGATACTTCGTCTTATCTTAATGATAAGAACCCATGGACATGACTTTAGTTGCTCCATTTCAAATAATACTTTCAAATACTGTAATATTGACCATTGTGAGCGTGACCACATGAAAAAAAAAACCCCATGAGTTTCTTGTGCCTTCTTCTCATTGGTGGGCGCGTTCCGAAGGCACACATCCTAACTTAGTTTTTAAGACGTTTTTATGTGGTCCTGTATACTTTTAAGTATTAAGTATCCAAAGAAAATAAAGATATTTGATTTGATTTGATTTCCTCTCTGATAATAATGAGTATGATATAAAAAATATTATTTTAAAATTTTATTTTATTTTCTATTTTTTAGTTGGATTTTTTTATTATAGCGTGTTTTTTTAGGTTTTTTAAACTATTTATTTATTTATACTTTTTGGTCTTTGATAACAAAATATGTTAGATCAGACCCTGGTTACCATTGAAAGACAAACTACTCGTCAAGACGATTCTAACGAGCCCCAACTCGATGGGGTTGTGTCGTTTCATTGCGAAGTTCCTATGACAACCTTCCAGTTCCATCATCAGACCCTGGTTACCATTGAAAGGCTAACTACTCGTCAAGACGATTCTAACGAGCCCAAACTCGATGGGGTTGTGTCGTTTCATTGCGAAGTTCCTATGACAACCTTCCAGTTCCATCATCAGACCCTGGTTACCATTAAAAGGCAAACTACTCAACAAGACGATTCTAACGAGCCCAAACTCGATGGGGTTGTGTCGTTTCATTGCGAAGTTCCTATGACAATCTTCCAGTTCCATCATCAGACCCTGGTTACCATTGAAAGGCAAACTACTCGTCAAGACGATTCTAACGAGCCCAAACTCGATGTGGTTGTGTCGTTTTATTGCGAAATTCCTATGACCACCTTCCAGTTCCATCATCAGACCCTGGTTACCATTGAAAGACAAACTACTTGCAAGGCGATTCTTGACGAGTAGTTTGAATGAATGAACTATGAAGTATGGATAATGAGATAACTCCTGTAGATTCCATCCAGCTCTATCATCATCATCAGATCAGTTCCATGGTACCATATTATTGTCACCAAAGTTACGCTCTTTCATTTGATACCCCACTCGGATATATTTGCCCTATAGTTTGTGTGCCATATAGGTAGATCCCCTTTTGGACCCCCTATCTCCGTAACCCCCTGACCGATCCTGCTCATGTTTGAACTTAAAAATTCTATGGACCTCAACTACCTGTATACCAAAAATCATGAAGATCAGAGCAACGGTACTCAAGTTATCGTCGAACAAACATACAAACATACGAGCGACCGACCCTTCTCAACACTAGACCTCTCTCGCTTCGCTCGTTCGGTCAATTATCAGCAGTATGTAAGTATTTCTATGATTTGTTTGAAATAAAATCATATAGACTTCAACAAAAAATATCACGAGGCGCATTAATTTATATAATCAAAAAAATAATTAAAGGTAACCTTGAATAGTCTAAGAGGAAATCGAAAATAATCATTTAGATTAAATACCAAAAAGATTCAAATTCAATTTTAGGCTTTGATGATTTTGTTAATATTGCACTTGCAATTTGTATGTCTTGTTCTGTATTCTGAGTTTGTATTATTACTCCTCCTACGACCTCCTTATACTAGTAGCACATGAGTAACTCTAGTAGCTGGGTCTTCGGCATAGAAATCAAGTATGATTTCTATGGTCTTCGGTCTTCTCGGATAAGTTTGTACCTCAGCCTACCTAGCTTGCTTAGCAACGGTTGCCTAGCAAATAAACATTTATTTGCTAGGCAACCGTTGCTAAGCAAGCTAAACTAACTCTGTTTTACAAATTGTAATCGCACAAAATATTTGCATTTTTACCTGTTTAGCTGAAATGGTTAAGATAACAGTGGAAATGGTGCGAAAAAAAGCTGAACACCACGACCGTCTTCTAGCTCCATTAGAGGAAATAGCGCTGCACCAAGAGAACATCGAGAAAATTGAATACATTCAAGATTGGTGTCCGAAACTAAAAATACTCCTGATGCAGAGCAATCTCATTGCTAAAATAGAAAATCTCAATAAATTAAAACATCTTGTTTATCTGAATTTGGCGTTGAACAATATTGAAATCATAGAAAACTTGGACAGATGTGAATCACTAGAAAAACTGGATCTCACTCTAAACTTCATCGGGGAAATTGTAAGTGTTGAAAGCTTAGTGGATAATTACAACTTGGAGAACTTATATTTAACAGGAAACCCTTGCACTGACTACGATAACTATAGAGATTTCGTAATAGGCACATTACCTCAACTCATGTCATTAGATGGCATCGATATCGAACGATCTGACCGAATCAAAGCATTACAGAATCTTAAAATTATAAGGTCCGACATTTTATTTGAACAAGAAAATTACAGACATCAACGTAAGAAACAGAAGTCCCGATTAGAAAGAGATATTTCCGACAAATGGGAAAATGAATACAAAAACATGGACCCCGAGGAGAGGAACAAAATATTTTATAAAGAAAAATGTGAACATGCTCCGGAGGTCCGCTACGAAATGGAAAAAATGCGGCAACTGAAGTTAAAAAGCTATGAAACGGAGGAAAAGAAGGAGGAAAAACGTCAGTACAAATTCTTCGCTCCCGACGGCAGACCCTTTAACATTAATCAACCTAAAATAGACTTTATGTTTAGTGACGAAGATCCCACCTGTTATGTTCTCGACTTGGCTGTGTACAAACATTTAGATACGAGTTTGGTCGATATTGACGTTCAGCCGAATTACGTCAGAGTCAATATAAAGGGGAAAATATTTCAGCTCCACCTGCCGGAGGAAGTGAATACTACTAACTCGGTTGCTCGACGTTCTCAGACCACCGGCCGGCTGTTGGTTACTATGCCTAAAGCGAACCCTACCCTTAAAAAGCCTCTTACTCCATCAAAAAAGGTGGGAAAGAAAGTTGAACTGTACACTGACCATAAACCCGAAGAATGTTATTCTGATCAGACGCGGAGGGAGTTTTTAGAAATCGGGCCCTCGGCGCACATATTGGACTTTACAAAAATGATGAAGTCTAACTCTACAGCTGATTATATCGATCCTAGGATGAAACTAGCAGAAAAAGAGCCTTCCCCTGGATTTGTTGATAATCCTGAAGTTCCTGATCTAATATAATAAGGTTAGAATATTAATAATACAGTACATTGATTTAATAAATTATTTTATTGTAGTGTACAATTTAATTGGTTTTTATTTTACTTGATATTAGACAATTTAAATTAAAATTATTTTGGTAGTAACATTTGACAAGTAGGATGCAAAAATACTTTATCAGTAAATAGACATAGGTATGTACCTAACTTATTATAAGTTATATCTTCTTATCAATAGTTGTAATACATGGACATATAGTTATAATAAAACGAAAAAATAAAAAATACCTAACTCTAAATAGGGCACTCGTGTAACAAATACCTAACTTTAACTTATTTCTAAATCTGTCGACTTTCAATATTTTCTGGCGGTAAACCGTTAGCATCAGGGGGTGAGACCATCAGCGATAGGAAACCGTCTACGTCATGCATCTCCTTTGATGAAAACTTGGCTGATATTTGGTGACGGCCAGCCCAAGGTGGTGTTAGCTTGAACTCTGCTTTTGCAAGCTCTCCCGGTGGAATACTCTGAAAAACACATTTCAATTAGTCGCTTAAAAATGAAACGAAGCCCGATATTAGTTTAGTAGACAAATCAAATGCGAGCCATGCAGAAAGTATTCTAGGTGACCCGATAATCATTTAATTTTTCATGAAAATGTTACCATCAATACTAGTAGTGACATCTCTCGGTTAGTGTTAAAACTAATCTCTGTTTCGAGTGTGGTTTACCAACGTGACGACTTTGTTGGTTACGACCGCACTTTAGGCAGCTAAGCTGGTATCGTAAACCGAGAGATGGCGCTAACGCATTTCTCGGTCATAGAACTGGTATAACTTACTACGCATAAGACTTTGGCAAACGCTACCGTAGCTAACTGCGGTAGTATTTGCCAAAGTCTTGTGCTAACAACTCCAGCTCAAGCTAGACAACATTTTAGACAACAAGTTAGACAACAAGTTAGACAAATTAGTAAAAACTATTGTTAAAAAATCGTCGTAAGCTCATTTCAAAAAAGCATCCCGTTGATGTCTTTTGTATGGCAAAAGACAGATCAATACTTTAATGTGTTACAAGATGGTTACAAGTAATTTAAATTACACAAATAAATAACAAAAAGATCGAATGTAGCCAAAAAAGTGGTCGATTGCCTAAAAGCGATTTTTACTAAGCAGTCACTGGATGTACGAGACGAAGGAAGGTGGATTAATTGGAGGTGTTTATATGACAATATAGGAAAGAGAAGAGACAAAAGCTATACACCACTCTTTTTCATTTGGGGTCCAAAAGCCAACGACCTTGCTACACAGCCTACTAAATAGTTACTACCGGCACCGGTCGCCTACGTTGGTTAAAAGTGTTGATTGTTACGAATGTGTTTTGTTTTTCTAAAAAGTGCTGAAATGGAATTGTAGGTGAGATTTTATCGATATTTTGGTTTGACTTTGAGCTAAAAATTTCCTTTAGTTTTCAAGCTATCCTAAAATTAAGAATTAAAACTAGTTTAGCTTTGAAATGACAAGGAATTTTTGTCTCAAATTACCCTAAAATATGGGTAAAGATTTCACCTACAATAGAAAATATGAAGAAAATTTAATTAAAATCGTTTTAGAACCAACCTCTTTCAACTCAATCTTCAGCTGCTTTTCAAGTCCCGGACCTTGAATGTAGAACTTAGCGTTCTTCAAAGGTATCGGCAATGGGTTCTCCACCTGCACTGTCACGTTGAACTCCTCACGAGACTTTGGTTTGCCGTCGACGGAAATTTTAATGTCTGGATTGCGGACCCTGAAGTCGTCTTGGGCGAAGTAATCGAACTTTGTCTCCACTATTGTTGCCAAGCACGCGATATTGAATGATGCCTGTAAAATATTTTTTAATTATTACTTAACCAACACATCACAGCCAAGTAGTACAGAGTGACGATTATTATAAAATACTAGTTGCGCCCTGTGGTTTTACTCGTGTTAATTTAATGTCTCTTTAAAAGTGATGCATTTCCTACAAACACAGATTTCATTAATAGCTACTACAAACTTTAACAGCACTTTTTACCCCGAGAGGAAATTAAAAATAAACCTTTCTTAGTGATCGTTTACGTCTTAAAAAGGAACCCCCTCTTGTAGTTTCAGAGATATATTGATGAGTATTTTTCTCTGTTATAATATAACTAGCTGCGCTCCGCGGTTTCACCCGCGTATGTCCCGATCCCGTGGGAATATCGGGATAAATTAAGATGTAAGCTATCCTATCTTTCAAGTTAGATCAAACTGCACACAGTGTGCAAATTCGATTAAAATCGGTTAAGTAGTTTAGGAGTTCATCGCGCACTAACAACGTGACACGTAATTTATAAATATTAGATTATAGATAAAGATTTATCTTGTATGTAACTTACCTGATCAATAAGTTTCTTGTAATACTCGTCGAAGGTGACCATCATGGCAACCTGGTCCTTCCCTTCAGGTTGCAGCTGCCTATCGAAGTCAGATCGTTTGACTGGCTCGCCCGTAACACCGGTATACGTCACTGTGTCTACTCGTAGAACACCTTTCACGTGATGAGGTGTGAATGTGGAACGGTTCTTCATGTGCAGAACCTGACATTATTGTTTGACATTATTAACCTTTTCACCACTATACTTTATTGTATTTCGCTATTACTCAAATCCTGAAAGCATTGCTCTCACCTTATTCAGTGAAACATGGTTAATTGGGATCTTAAGAACCAAGACATATTATGTACCAATATCCCATATTCCACAAACATGTCAAATGGTCAAAACGTGGTTAAACCTGATATTTTTTTTATTTTATATATTTAATTAATGGAACACAAAACAGAATACAGTCATAAGTATCAAGTACATAAGAGAAATATAAATATCTTATACTCGTAGAAATATCTTGTTAAGCAGTTAACATACGTATATACCTAATATAGAGTCTATTCATTTATTTTTTAGTATGCAGTGAACAGTATACTTGTACAGTTTACCTACTTACAGTATATTTGACTCACTTAGACAGGTAATTTAGCTACAGAGTCTCAATGGTTCAAAAAGTCCCATCTACAGAGGTAATTTAATGAAAAAGAACCGGGACCTCATTGCAACTCTCAATAATAGAGGTTTCTCACCTAACCAGGTCCCACTTAACCAGGTTTCTCTGTAGTATCTTAATTTTCTGAATAAAAACGGAGCTGCATTACGTTCAGCAAGCATCCTCTTCCACGAGACCTCAATAAACATTCATTCAATTAATTTATATACTAACCACTGAGAAATCTTGTCCAATCTTGATATTGTCTCTGAGTTCGAACTCGAACACGACGTCGTTGAAGGCGTCATTAAGGTAATATCTTGCGAAAATACTTTCAGATTTCCTCAATGCCTTTTCCATTGTTTCCCTTTCTTGCTTAGTTCGCTCTGGATATTTGTATAAGTTTGTTATATCCTAGAATAAAATATAATATATTATCATTGATTTTGTACCTCTGCATAATCTTAAGGAATAGATTTCTTAATTAATGTGTATGTGCGTGCTTACCTCTCTTTCCATTTGTCCTATAGTTTTAGTCGATATGTTTTGCCCTATAGAAGTCGTATCGCGTGCCAGAAGTTTTAACGGTTGAATTTCACCAGCGTATTTCCACATGACCTAAAAAAACCCAATGATATTAATTCTCAGATTGAAAATATTATTAAGTACCACTATAAGTTAAACTTTATAGTAAACTTTGTCAATTTTCTTGAAAAATGTCATATTTTTTACCTTATCAGCATTGACTTGTGCGAAGACATAAGTTGCATCATAGGGCCTCTGCAGCTCGCCGTCCCTGACCGCTCTCAAGGAAGATGGACCGCATCTGTACATGTCTTCTGAAGTCTCTTGAGGAGTAGCATCGATGGCCTGCCAGCCGCCGTAGCCATCACCCAAGTCTGGTCGTTCCATCCATACCTTGAACCAAGTAAGATTTAAATTAATTAATAACATAGAGTATGTAGTACTAGCCGTGATGCGCTGTTTCACTTATACCCAAACCCATGGGATTATCGGGACAAAAAGTGGCTTTTGTTATTCCCAATGAATCAATGTATCCTCATACCAAGCATCATCAAAAGCAGTCCAGTATTTTCGGAGCCTTTTCGTTACAAACAAACAAAAAAAATCCTCTTTATAATATTAGTGAAGCTATGAAGATATTCTATGTAGTATGTACTACCTACTCTTTTTAACCGACTTCAAAAAAGGAGGAGGTTCTCAATTCGTCTGTATGTTGTTTTTGTTTTTTTTTGTGTGTATGTTACGCGATCATTCTTATGCATAGTTAAGTCAATTAATCTATTTTTTTAATTTGGTAAATGTTAATATTTCTACTTAGTTGGATTTATTTATAAGATTAGGTAAAAACCTGATATTTACTTACTTAGTTGCTTTTAAATAAATTTGTTTGTATGAAGCAATAAAATAGAATATTATTATCTACCTTACTAACAATGCAACGCGTATGTAGCATGACATAATGCCGGGTATAATAATAATAACGTGAAATATTTATGGATTTTAAATAAATACCTCATTCCACACATGATAATTCCATACAGAATCCCTTGTAAATTCGTCAATAGTGTTTCCATCTTCATCTTTTATGATATCGATGGTGAGACTGCCTTGACTGTCATGAGCTGCATCGTAACCTGTCACTGGTCTGCAGGGTATACCGAGGGCACGACATACTGGAAATATTAAATAAAAGATAACAGATCCAAAGTCTCCAAAAAGCCTTTGGACATTTTGGCATAGTAACTTAAAATGCTGCGGTGCATTTTGAGACCCATACCAATCGATAGAGGGCATTATAGCGAACAAATAATGTTTTCACACCAAACCGCTAAAGCGTCTAGGAAACGGGATATTTTACCAAACGTATAGCTGTTGTCCTATGATTTTCTAAAAATGCGCGGTGTATTTCGAGACCCATACCTATCGATAGAGGGCTTTACGGTGAACAAATAATGCCTTCACACCCTAATCCCGTTTCCGAGACGCATTAGAGGTTCGATGTGAAGACAACATTTGTTCAATGTAATACCCTCTATCGATTGGCACAAGTCTCAAAATGCACCACGCAAAAAAAATCACTATGCCAAGCTACCATACTAAATGTCTGGACCCCTTTTTAAATTGCGGGGTTTTGTTAAGAATTAGGTATAAAAGAAAACTCACTGGTCGTTAAAACACCAGCATACACCCAACATTGTGCATATTTAACCGGCTTCTTCTTTTCATAATACTTCTGTAATATGGTTAAAGAGCCGACCCATTTGAGAGGATGTGTTCCACCATCGTAATCGCTTAACTCATTGCCCCAGTTTCCGAACAAGACTCCGTTGTCGTCTTGGACGTTAACAGCTGCCGATAGCGCCCGAGATGTCCGGATTGGGTCACCTCTTGCTGTTCCCTTGACCTTAAAATTAAAAAGAAAGCGTCTCAGGAGTAGGTCGCCGCTTTTATATTTTATAGTAGCACTCCGCGGTTTCACCCGCGTAACTCCCAATCCCGTGGGAATATCGGGATAAAAAGTTATTTCCAATGAACAAATGTATCCTTATACCAAGTTGCATCAAAATCGGTCCAGTTGTTTCGGAGAAACATAAAAACTAACAAAAAATATTTCCTTGTTATAATATTAGTTTAGATGTAGATTAGTGTATATAATGCCGAGTTGCTGAAATAAGGTCATACAGCATAAGGTTGCCTTACCTTTCCAATTTCTCTGACTAGATAAAGTGCACATTCGAGTATGTCCTTTTCATATTGCGCGTAGTTCCAAGGTGTAGGCTTAATACGATTGTAGACTCCTCGGAACATAAGTCCACCGCTTTCTTCCACATATTCCTCTCTATGACTGTGTCCTGTAATACATTTTGACCAACGCTATTAAAACTTTTGCTGACAGTGAGTTGTAAACAAATAGAATAATTTTGACTTGAGATCTTACCTGGCATGTAAACACTGTCGCGTAAACACCAAGGGTTAAAAAGAATGTAAATCGGTTGAGGATGCGTGTAGCTCAACGAACTGCCTCCACTAAGTTTGGTGTCAATGTCGAACTTCCATGCAGCTACGATGCAGTTGACCGCGGGCGTCACAGCAACCATTAAATGAGAATCCATCTGACCTTCGTAGACTGCGTTCCAACCATCCACAGTCTCGGATCCCTTTTCTAACAATGCCACAGCCGCCGATGTGTCATCGGACGGCCCACGCTTCTCTACATCTGCAAATGATAAATACAATTATGCATTTCTATAAACAATCTTGAAATAAACGTAGGTGCGTAATACGTTTAGACGGCCTTCGTACCTGATACGTAGAAAATGAAGGAAATAGCGTCTCTGTTCACATCGTACGGTCTGTTTAGGAGGATATCCAATTTAAAAGCCTGACCACGTCTCACAACTAGACACCTGTCAACAGCTCTGGTCATGAGATTGAATTTACTTGTGTGATTATTCTCGCCATTCGTTTCGATGCAGAAATCTATGCCCTGCACTGAAAGGACACCTTGTCTCGTTCCATCCACGACATCTGAAATAACAGTCACACTTTTTATTAAGATGCAAATAGGTGCTAAAAGCAAAATGGATTTCGCCTATAACTAAAAAAATCTTGTTGAGTGTTGTTGTGTGTACCTGTTGTAAGTTATTTTCCTACATTTTGGTAAGTGTAATATAAAGACGAAAATTCCTTGTCGTTTTAGGGTTCCGTACCTCAAAAGGTAAATAAATTAATAGTTTAAAAAAACTAAAAAAAACACGCTTTAAAAAAATCCAACTAAAAAAATAGAAAATAAAATTTAATAAATTTGGATTAAGAATTGTAAATAGTAAGCGTGTTACATTGTGATGCTACACCTTCAGTATTTTTCTTTTGTAATCACAATGTAACCCGCTTACTATTTACAATATTTTTAATCCAAATTTATTAAATTTTATTTTCTATTCTTTTAGTTGGATTTTTTTAAAGCGTGTTTTTTTTAGTTTTTTTAAACTATTAATTTATTTTATACTTTTTGGTCTTTATTACCGAAATATGTTAGATCAGACCCTGGTTACCATTGAAAGACAAACTACTCGTCAAGACGATTCTAACGAGCCCAAACTCGATGGGGTTGTGTCGTTTCATTGCGAAGTTCCTATGACCACCTTCCAGTTCCATCATCAGACCCTGGTTACCATTGAAAGACAAAGTACTCGTCAAGACGCTTCTAACGAGCCCAAACTCGATGGGGTTTCGTCGTTTCATTACAGAGTTCCTATGACCACCTTCCAGCTCCATCATCAGATCAGCACCATGTTATCATAATATTGCATTGTCATCGGTATTTGACAAGTGTGCAAAGTTTGAATTAAATCTGATCATTCTAAGTAGGGCAAAATCGTGCCCAAAGGAGTCGGTTACATACAAACAAGCAAACATACAGGTGAAACTAATAAAAGCGTGTTAAAAAGGAACCCTTGTAAGATCACTTTCTTGTCCGTCTGTCTGTCTGTCCGTGTGTCACCACCGATTTGCTCAGGAACGGGTGGACCTAGCAAGTTGAAAGTTTTCCCTTTACTTATGCTAAGTAGGTATAAGACCTTGCTTTTTAATTTGTTTTTTGACAATTCCAGGTGAACCGGAAGTACCCAATAGGTTTTGGATTGTGTTGAAAACCTATATGGTAGTTCCCGTTGTTGTAGAATCACGAAATTTGGCAAAAAGCAAGCAGCACAAAAAATGGAAAAATTCGAAAAATAAAAGTTGTTTTTACTGCAAGGTGAGACTTGAAACTATTGTACGGAACCCTCGGCGCGCAAGTACTACTAGCATTGCCGATTTTTAAGTTTATCCAAACTTAAGTAGAAAACACTGTTACTTTCATTGTGGTCTGGTATGTCAAAATATAGGAAAATCACTCATCTACAAACGGTAAACACAATAATTACTTTGCAATAATTAACAAGTATTTAGCTATCGGCAACAATAAATAAATATAATATCTACTATAATACTCCATCATTGAAAAAACAAAGCGATCTCTTCAAAATAAAACGAGATACGTCGCTACGGTCTAACTACAGTAGGTATGATTTACAAATTATCTAATTTTGTTTCTGTATTTGATTAACATCCAAATAATAAATATTTCACTGTCAATAATAGGTAGGTAGGTATACAAAATTGATGTAATATCCTGATTCGTCATCGCTAAACATTTTCAAGCTAAAGTGTTTGGCAAGTCGCCAAAACTCCAATCAGAGTTATTGTTGTATAAGGTTTTTTTTATAAAATCGATAGCGGTTTTAAATGAATAAATCATTATAACTGTCTTAATTAAACGGAAGAACCTACCTATCGTCTTTAATATAAACAATTATTGCAAAACCCATAAAACTATCATTCTGCTCCACAGTGTCATTAATCGCAAATTATGACGCTATTTCACGCTATATCTGACAGGTCTAATAAATCAAGTATATTAACTAATTTCCTCTATTATCTTATCACTCCTTTACTAAAAATCAACTTGCCTGGTTGGAAGGGTATAATAATGTACTTCTTTTTCTTCCCAAAATAATACCTCCATAATTCTTTAAAATAATTCATTCTTCAAATCACTATTCTAACATCACAGATTCACTTCGTTTTCGATCGAGTCGGTCTTACTTGCTAATGAATGAGTAAACGTCTGAATTCGGTTGAATGCAGATATTGACTACGACCCAATCGCTAGACGTAGGTACAGAGTTGAGAGCAACTCTGGAAATGATGTCATGAAGTCAACAAGACGTGAAATCTACGTCCAGTACTGAGAAACTAAATTCATTCATAGAAGTCAAAGCTTAATAAACATTGCTCATACGGACAAAATGATGCCCAAATTGGTAGAGGTAATAGAGGCTGATAAAAACCTACACCAACCTTCAGCAAAACTATAATACAGAGATGAAATAATATTACCAACAGACCACTTAGTTTTGTACTGGATCAATTTAAACTATTTCAAAGGTACCTGAGTACTTATACTTGTATACGGGCTATTTTCCGCAAATAGACGTCTTTAGTTGGGTCTTTTTTTGCGTGAGGATGGAGTTCCTTTACCCACCTATACCACCCTCTCAGCTCAATCCACCATGTCCAGAGAAAGAACTAGTTAATAGATATAACTAGAGCTAACTAAGCCGCGGGTACCTGAATATTTATTCATCAAGCTAATAAATTACATTTTCACGGTATAGGTATACTCGGGAAGTGCCTCCGATTCACATCTGAGATTAAAATATTACCAGCATTCTCATATCAATCCATTTAATCTCCAAAGCTAATCCTATCGTCAACTACCGTGCCGTATCATTGTCATGAGCGAGCTTTTTTATATGAGTAACTACAAAAACGTAGCATCGTCCTTCTTAAAATATATAATGTCTTTTTTTCTTATGTCGAATTATTTTTATCTTAGTTAATTGATCTCTCAATCCGTTCCACAGCAAAAAAAAATACACTAAGGTAGATAAATCGTGCCAATCGTATTATACGTACCTAATAATGAAGGTTAGACAAGTTATTTGTGTGTCCACAACAATAAAGTTTTACTTAGGTAGTAGATAAGTTTATCGGCTTGAGATGTGTGTGTGATAGAATAAAGTAATCCTTGTCTTTGTAGGAGCTAGTGCCTACTTTAATATTTTAAAACTAGGTCCTAATTTATTATTATAAATATTAATCAATCAAGTAGGCGGGCATTAACAATCTGTGTAAGATCATAACTGTTTATCATTAGGTAAGACTCGTTTAACACGCAAATGATCTAATGGAGGCAGGCCTAAGTAGAGTAGGTATGTAACTAAAGGTTAAGAGAAGAATTAAATTAGATTAAGAATAATATAGAACTTTTTCATTTAATATAGATAATTGAAACAGCGCCAGTTACTTTTAATTCTTGCTATAGATGGGGTTAATTTGCCCAGAACCTCCCTTTGGGCTTAGTTGACCTTATCTAGAGGAAAGAACTAGTCAATACGTCTGGAGCGTAGAGCCAACTAAATTAGATTCGTTCCTAAGTTGACCTTAACAGATTGTGCCATTTTAAATGAAGGGTCAATTAGGAATTTATTCCGTAGTAGGCACAAACAATCTATTTCGATTTAAAAACTTAAAAATGTGCATGGATTTTTATAGTTTCTTTACAGTAATAGTCTTTAATCATAAAGTGAGCAAACCTTGATCTATCCATTCATAACTTAGTTCACTATTTTAACGATATTCCTATTTGGCTATAATTACCGGTGTGGGTGACTAGACACGTCGTAGTAATCAGAATTGCATTATCTACCTTGGAACCGCGACTAATATATTCCTACACAATGCCACGGTTGGAAGTCGCGTGGGTTTATATCAATGAGAAGATAACTTTACAAGGAATAGGTATATGTAGTGTAACGATGATATAATTCAAATACTCGTAGCTATGTTTCAAAGCTATTAACAATATTACAGTAACTGCTACAAGACAATAAAATATCTATGCAGTACGTCTTCGTCTTTCGTTCTCCTCAATTGACCGTCATCTCACCGTTCTCATTCATCTCTCTCATTTTTAGTCTTACACAGTCCATCCATCTTTTCTTAGGTTATATCATACTCATTACTTTTCTAGTCACATGCGTCTCCTCTCTCCTCATCACATTGTATCCATACTAACTCAAACGGTTCCCTTTCACCTTTTTTTCGATTACAATTGTTAGTGTATAAAATTTCTGTCAACTGACGCTACTTTTAGACTACAAAAAATCGATAACAATTAATTGAAACTAACATGACAACTCTATCGTCAATGGAAATTAATAAGAATGATGAAATCCTTGGATATATTATTACGTCTATAGGTTATAAGTACTTATGTATAAATATTTATAACTTACCTACTCGTTATAATTGTTTTAGTTGGAGAGTATACTTATTCCTTAAAGCTACATTGAGTTATTCTCATGCATCCATAAAATAAAAATCTACTTATCTACCTTTTTACTGACATTCTAGGGCGAATTGAAACAACTTACCCGTTTACCTTGGAAGATAAAATAAGGCGAAAATACCACATCGTTTTTACATTGTCGTCTTCTAGAGGATGTTTACTTTTTGCTTTTCAAATATAGTTGCAGAATCTTATATGGGAGAAACCATCTCGGTCTACCCTAGCACACATCGCTGTTAGTGTTGCGTTCCGGTTCCCTACTACGATTACTAGTTGTAGTGTCAAAAATCATTAGTAACGAGCTGTGACACAAATACAGTGAGAAACATAGTAAATATCTGGTTTGTAAACAACTTTTTAACCGAGGCAATAACGACGTTTTCAAAAACCTTAGGGAGAGCCGAAGTGGTAGAGCAAGTTTATTGCTTTACTATGTAGCACGTAGATAGATGTAGGTATTTCTGTTTATTGTCAAGTACAATAGAAACCATACTATGAAAATCGTTGGAACAAATATCTATATTTATTCTTTGCAAACAACTAATCAAAGCATAGCACAGGTAGATTATGTGTCTTTATCTAAACGGAAACGCAATAAAAACTACAAAGTATACTGTATTGATTTAAATATTTCTTGTCTTATTTCGTCATTAATGTTAATTAAGTCTAGTAATTTAGTCTACTAGTAGATACTTCGATATACCTACTTACGTAGCCCTAAGTAGTAAGCTGTCTCGTATAAAATTGCGGTCATTTACATTCCTTAACTATGTAGGTACTTAATCGTAGACAGCTCTTTAAATAGAATAAAATCATCATCATCATTGGCCTTTATCATCTTTGAAAGATGTATTTAACAGCGTCGTCGTGAGTGGAGAATAGATTAGACATTATTAAATACCTGTAATAGCTCCTTATTTTTATTTTAGTTTTTCTACCTAAAGGTTTACTAATATAATAATATTATAAAAGCAGAGGAAAGACTATTGTTTATTTGCATTGAATTGATTTCGAAACCACTGAACCGATTTTGACGAAACTTGGTATAAAGATACTTTGATTAATTGACAGTAACAGCTTCTTTACATTCCGATATTCCTACGGGAGTTACGTGAGCACTGCTAGTTTGCTATGTACTGAAGGCGATAAATTCAAAATAGCAAATATCAAGAAGCTATTTGAACAGTTGTAAAAATATATAAGGTGTGAATCCTATACGTAGAGGTATCTAAGCAACAACATACACATAACTTCTGTGTAAGAATCCTAAGTGCGAAGAGGTCAGCAAATAGTAGTGGCATACATAACATAAGCCTCCAGCCACGGACGTATAAATAACTTGCCTTAGACTTGTGCTAATTTTTAAAACAAACTAACTTTTTAACCGCAAAACACAGCTGATGTAAACCAATCCATTTATTTATAAACCACTTCAAAAAGAAGACACTAATAAAGCAGACGTTTATTTGCTTGTGACTCTTTCTTTGCGCAACTTTGCTGCGTGTTGTCACTTTGATGGCAGCTAGGGAAACCATTGCTGGTGATAAATTATTATAATAGACATACCTACTACCTGAGTTGAGATTGGGGTCATTTAAATTGATCGCACTCAATAAGTTTCATTCGATAACCCCGAAATTAAACCTAGGTATTCATAAGTATAATTAATAGGTATATTGAAGTATTTAGATAACACTTTTAAATTTTCCTAGTCAAATAATTTATTCAATTACTGTTTTTGAGATAAATCGATTTGTTATTGTAGATTTTTTGCATATTTATGATAGGTTAAGCATTATCGTATCGTGACATCATTACTGATTATAAATTTTAGTAAAGCCTTGACCTACCGATGGACGCGTCGAGTTGCGGCGGCCGAGGAAGCTCCTTCAGATCATAGGAATCCGTTTTTCCGCTCCAGCAGTTACATCGAGATGGGCAACAACGAATCAACTTGCTCTTTACAGCACCCATTATTCACTGATCACAATTTATTATGAAAAACCACTTAAGAACGATGAGATAGGCACACTTTATGACAGTTCATAAAACTAAGATTAAATCTACGACTCAACGATGCGCTCCAGCTAAATCACCACAAAGTAAACAATTCGATTTTATAGCTTCGTTACTTTTTCGTAATATGATATGAGAGGTGCGCGTGCGCCTCTCTCTGCGTTTGAAGTTGCTGTGCGCTCGACCGCATCTGTGATACCTTGAGTCCAGTTATACGAACAGACGCGACCTCTTATCAGCTGACTCTGAATACCAGGTCATCCTCAACCTGCGTCTACTCTCTTCGATTTATTATTATGACTCATACGAGACCACTCATATAGTTTTTGACGTAGTAACGTTACAAAGTACAAATTCTGGGATTTCTAAATAGGTTGGTAGGTATGGGTAAACTTTAGTTTCCATGTTTTCAGTAAGTATCTATTGTTATTTCAGTCCTTATATAAAAGACGGAAATTTTATTCATTATTATCATATATGTCATATTTTAGAATTTGATGAATTTAGGTATAGCAATTGCGTATACGTTTTGGTTTTCCTCATTTTACAAGTAGACGTTGATATGGCTATGAGAAAGGGTAGAAAATACATAAAGACTTAGGTACAAGAAGATAAGTATTATTTGTGAGGTTCAGAGAAGGAAACAAGCCACAGCATTGTTTGTTTTATTACTTTAAATGTCACACTATGACGTCGACATACACGATTTATACTAATTTACTACGTGTGACATCACTCACGTTTCTGAACATAATTTTTACGATACTTGTAGGTACTAAGTTGGTATTTAAAACTGAAGAACATTCCAATTAAAGTAAAACCAATACTGATAGATAGGCCATGTAGATAGGTTATGTGCCTTTATTTAGTCAGATTTTGCCTTTAAAAGGATCAAGGTAAATTCACGTTCTTAATAAATGGTCACAATTCTCTGTGTGATGCGTCCCAGCGTGGCCACGTTAGTTTCAAGGGTTTTAAATATTTTATAGGTAAGGAAATGAATGTTAAAGTTGTACACAAGATAAAAATATAAAAAGTATCGTTATTTTGTGAAATATACCTAAATTATATTTTAGTAAACCCTAGAATTTAGCTAAAAAATTTTGGTTTAGTTTAAAAAATGGAGAAGTAGAATACCAACTAAGTATCTGTAAGTCAACTTACCTGTTAAAGTATAAATCATTGTGTTTTCCTAGAATTATTCATGGATGATTTGTGGTGTACTAATGATTTGTAGTACAAGTAATGAATGACTTGTGTGCTTATTGATGACATGTGTTAGAGAATATGACTTACTTATTTTTTCCCTGAATTCCTAAACCCTTACAAAATCCAATATAATTTAAATTGAGCTTTTTTGTTGAACGAGAAGCTAAACTTAAATTAAGCTTTTTAATGACCAAAAAGCTCACATTTTATAACTGCTTCTGAAAATTTTCTTACGTGTTTTCGTAGAGAGCATACTTTACAATAAGTAGGTACTCGGCAACACCTACCTTAGCCTATGAAATTGTTGGTATCTACGTACGTTTTGCTACGACTGTTTTTGATCTTCAGTTGTATTATTTTTAACCGACTTCAAAAAAGGAGGAGGTTCTCAATTCGTCTGTATGTTTTTTTTTTTTTGTGTGTATGTTACGCGATCATTCGAAGACGGCTCAACCGATTGAGATGATTCTTTTTGTGTTCGAATGGTGACACTTCAGGGGTGGTCCCATAAAAAATTGGTGAGGATCTGATGAGAATCTTCGGAGGGATGAACAGAATTGCACCTCGAGAGTGCAGCAAATTGCTCAGTTTTCGATTTCCACCAGTACAACTGGCCCATAAACGAATAGTTACCGATAAATGGAATATCTGAAACTACCTTCTCATCAGAAAACTCTTCAATAAGTTACGATTAGGTACAGGTTGCAATTTAAAGAAACAGTCGCTTTCGCCTCATGGAGTAGAATTTTCAGTGACAGTGGCACTAAAAATGGTTAAATAAAAAATAAATTAAAATTAAAAAACCCGACTTCAAAAAACCCTGAAAACAAAAATTAAAAAAACCTGAAAAGAAAAACCAAAAAGTGAAAAATAATCCATTTCGGGTCACTAAGACAGCAGATAACTTAAACATAAGTACTTACTTGGAAGTCGGACTGGGTGACACCATGTTTTCTTTATACCTCTCAACATTCAATCTAACCCAGTCCGACTTCCAAGTAAGTACTTATGTTTAAGTTATCTGCTGTCTTAGTGACCCGAAATGGATTATTTTTCACTTTTTGGTTTTTCTTTTCAGGTTTTTTTAATTTTTGTTTTCAGGGTTTTTTGAAGTCGGGTTTTTTAATTTTAATTTATTTTTTATCTTAAAAGCAACCCAGCAACCGAATTATTTACAAAATATGCAAAGTCTGTTTAGTGTAAACAACTTTAGCAAACTTTCATACGAGCATGCGCGGCACAATAGAAACCTAGCCATTCCTTCCAATTCTGTTGATGGCTAACCACTGTTATTTTAACGTTAGTTTATGTTGGACTGAAGTCGATATTTCAAGAATTATTTCGATAGGTTTCCAGGCAAGATTAATGAACGTAGGTAATTATATCACAGGCTAAAATAACTTAGGTAGGAATGTTGAATATCGTTGGTATAAGTAGACGAAACGTAAGTGGAGTGGTGTTGGCCTAGTGGTAAAACCTCGACTTTCATTACGAAGGTCGTAGGTTCGAATCCCAGCTGAACGTGCACCAATGAATTTTTCTTAAAAAAAAGTATGTAGGCTAAATTGACATTGATCCTACAGTAAAAAAACATCGTAATGAAACCCGCGGCTCAGTTGGTTCCAGAAGTATGTCAACTTCTTTCCTCTGGACATGGTCGACTAAGCTGATCAAAGCATTGGTGCTGGGAAAGCCTACTCCATCGTTACGCAAAAAGAACCGACTATAGAAATCTAGTTGCAGAACAAATCGTATGTGACCAAGTACCTATATGTAGACGTAGCCGCATATGTAACAATTATGAATATTGAATCAGTATTTCCGTTGTTCAGGATTAGTACGAGCATACGTGACCTATCATCTATTACCGTAACCATATTCTTGTAGATATAGATATACGTCCTTTATATATCAAAAAGGATTATTGTTTTAGTCAGTTGTTAATTTTAAACTAAGTATATATAAAACTTTTTATAAGTAGTTCTGTTCGGACTCTCGACACGTTTGGCGTAATTTTTTTCTATAAAAGACAAAGTTTTAACTCTTCATGAGTAGGTACTACAGACAAGGAAAAAGGTTTCTTGAAGCAAGAAATAATCCTCTCCTGTTGGTTTTAGTAAAAAATATTAAAATGATAAAAGCAGTACCTATTCTTAAATTAAGAATGCTGCTTATTATTTTCAAGAACATTTTACCTAAAAAAAACAGGGAATTATTCTCTAGCTAGTGGATTATTTCTTGCTTTTATAAACCTTTTTTTCTATGTACATTAAAGCGTTTACAACAAAGTGTATAATGATGAGTCAAGCAAGAATCAAATGGGGACTCGGGAATGAGTAATTTTACAAAAGCGCTCTATATTACGATGATAAAAATGTATAGGTACCTATCGAATTATGATGCATTTGAGGGAAATCCCAATAGTTCAATGAGCTTTTGGGACTTTATTGTTATCGTTAGGTACCTACTTAATTATAATGTGTGGGATGTTAATAAGAAAAAAATGGATCAAATCCTTCATGTTTTATGTAAATTTGATAAATAGTTAGGTAGATTCTTTTGATTTATGTAGTGGTACCCACGTACTTATTTTGATTGGTGAAATAAAAAAGAAATATGTAGTTAATGCATTTTATTTTTGAGATCCCAAAAACACACACTGTGCAAATACATTTTAAAAATTTCGTGATTATTTGGTAGGTAGGTAGATTACAATACATATTTGTGCGAATAATTATATCGTATAAAATATTTATATAAAACTTAAACAATAAAAATACATACTTTGCGCACACTTAAAACATAAATAATATTTAACTTAATACACAAAATATCTTATGTATAATCCCTCTCTGGTGGGCCTTTTCAACACACGCAAATGGCACTGGAGCATCGGCTTTTATTCTTATATCAATATTAAAAAATAACACACATCAGCTATAATATATTATCAATTTATCACACCGTGAGTTAAGTGAACGTATAAAAAGAACATTTTTTTTGTATTTTTTATTTGATATCGTGCGAGTGATTAAAAAATATTAGAAGTCCGTAGACACGCCGAGTCGTTTAAAATTACACTTAGGTAGAATAGAAAGAAATAAATGCAAAGTCCTTAGTTTGTTGTTTTAACAACGATGACCTCTTCTTCGTAGAGTTGTTCGGGGGCAACGTAGGTGACGAGGGCGCGTTCGAGGTGTTGTGCCGGCGGAGGAAGCGCAGGCGGCGAGGCTGGGCGAGGCGAGGCGCCGCGCCCGCCACCGTGCTAGCCGCGCACGTTTACCGTCGTACACCCGAAGATCTCGTCCAACTGACGCGACGAGAATGTCACCACGATGCGACGCTCGCCGCAACGACGAGATATGAACTTGTCCTGGTAGTTCACGAACTCACCCGGCTTCACGTCGCGGAAACGAATCTGGAACAACCGACAATATTCCTATCCTGAAGCATAGGCAACAGCATAAACATATCCAGCAGTGAAACAAGACAGACCGACCAGTCTTTAGTAACTGTGATAAGAAACTATACCTGTCTTGGTCTCTGTACTCCAGGTCCTTCGAAGGTGAAGTAACAATCGGTCAGATGTACGTTCAACGGGTTCTGGAAGCTGAACGTTACCGGACATTCTTGGCCTATGCAAGGCTGGTTTCGAACCTGAAACAATGATCAAGGATTAAATCTTATTACTTCTATCGTAAAGGTAGCTTTAAAATTGCCTTTACCTTACCTGCACTTGCATCCTCGGCTTATGCAGAGGGAAATCATCTTCGTCGGACCAAGCTTGGCGAGTCTGCTTCACGTAAGCCATGGCATGGACCTTGATCATCGAATGATCTACGAGTTTATCCATGTACTCCTGGGGTGTCACGTGAAGCTTCAGGACCTCGCGTTGTCCAGCACGTACTATGAACTCGCCCTGAGCTCTTCGTAGTCGCGAAGCAATGGCGCCAGTGTAGTAGCAAGAGTTAGCAGTCAAGACACACCAAATCGTGCGGTCTTCGTGAGACTTATTCTGTGGGAAAAACAGACAATGAGTAGTGTAAATATTAATTTATAGCCAGATAGTAATTTGGTGGAGTAAGTACCTGAATGTTCATGGTGCAGTCAAAAGGTTGACCGTAAGGAACTATGTCAATGTCCATAAGGTCGAAGTAAACATCCTCGAAGTTACGATCTGGGTACTCATAGTACTGCTGCAGGCGTTGGTAGCCGCGGCACGAAGCAATAACGGCAAGACGCTCAGGAGAAGAACTGTCCACGGTCTTGTACTCGTGAGTGATCTCTAGCATGTCGCTTTCACCTTCATCGTCGTCACGGTTCGGATTCTTGGTAAGAATCTTGCGACCCACTCTGTAATAAAATCAGAAAATTAAATATACCAGGCCCTCTATTACGCTTCATCAAGTTATAAATATAAATCTTACTGGTATTGATTGGATGCCATCCTAATGAAGCCCCATTCCGAGTTCTCTTCTTCTTGGAAGTGGCACAGCTCGGCGTTCAGCTGGCAGTACATGAAAGGTGTGTCGTATTGGAAGCCAACCTCTCCGCGGCGCACAGCCTCGACACTAGCAGGACCGCAGTGGTACACTGCCTCTGCTTCTTCCTGAGGTGTAGAATCAATGATCTGCCAGCCACTGTATCCTAAAAATCGATATAAAATCGTAAAGATGGTATTCTAATTTCTATATCGAGACTTTTAAAAATAAATGAACATTTAGCTAACCCTGGGGCAAGTCGGGACGTTGCATCCATACATCGTTCCAGACGTGGAAGTTCCAGCAAGAGTCATAGCAGTCCTCGTCAGGTCCGTTGGGAACTTCATTGCCATCACGGTCAAAGTATTTATCAACGGTGAATGTCCTGTTCGTATCATGAGCGGACACATAGTTAGTAACCGATCGGCAAGGAATACCAAGCGCTCTGCAGATCGTAACGACTAAGCCCGAGTACACCCAGCATTGACCATATTCAACCGGTCGACCGCCATCAGTAAGGTAGCGCTCCATAATAGCAACGGAACCAGTCCAGGCGTGAGGAGCAACACCGTCTTTATATTCTCCATCGTATCGCCCGACCATAAGACCGTCATCGTCGTGATTCGCATTAATCTGTAATAAAAAGTATTTATATCAAACATTACGCTTTAGTGCAATTTTAATGGTACCTTATGAAATTCCAAAGGCAACTTACCATTGAAGAAATAGCTCTGCAAACGCGTATCGGGTTCCCGCGTTCTGAATGTTCGAGGCCACTGCGTTCCAGCAAGTACATACAAGCTGGCAAAACACAGTCATCAAATTGACCGTAAATCCATTTTCGGCCCTTGGGTTGGCGCCAAGTACCACACCAAATCTTGCCTTGCTCATTGAGTATATATTCTTTTCTTGAGGACTCATTATCCATGTACACAGAATCTTCACGACACCAAGGGTTGAATAGCATGTAGATATCTTCGTCGCACTTGTAGTCGTGACGGTTGTCGCGTTGACCGTAACGGTTGGTTTGAATCCAACAATTCCACACTCCCACCGGAGCAGTAGCCGGAACGTGAACTTGGAAAGTGATGGTGTTGCCGTCTTGTCGCTGGATACTGATGTCCCAACGATCCATATCATGGGCGAGCGAAGCCAAGTTCTGCATTGAACCATGACGGGATCCATGACGAGACCCATAACCGCGACCGAATGAAGAGTGTTGCGCGGTTTGTCCATAACGGTCCACTATAGGCCTATCCATAGGTCCATGTGGGCTCAGGGGGCTGTGTTGCAGCGGTAAAGGTTCGTTGCTGAACGAGCTTCGACGAACGCCATAATTTGTGGTTTCCCGCATACCACTCATAGGGCCAATAGATCCTATTGTACCCATTGTGCCCATGGTACCCATAGTTCCCATGGTACCCATGGAACCCGCAGTGGCTCCAGTAGTGAATCCAGTCGTACATCCATCCTGCATACGAGACATGCCCATCCCCATGCCCATACCCATTCCCATTACGTCGCGAGAGTGCTGGAATACACCTTGCTGGTTGTTCCAGTTTACCGGCAAGACTACTCTTGTTCCTTTGGTGACGCTGGGCTTCGGTCCTAATTGAAGAAACAATATTCAAATATTAATTTTAATATAGAACATGTTTTTTATATAAATGAACAAACACTTACCAAAGCAAAAGACAACTCTGATCATATCCTGCTGTTTGTCGTAGGTCCTGTCAAATCGTACTGCAAAGAAGAAGTTTTGACCTCTTCGCAGAACAGGGTTCGGCAGAATATTGTCGTTAACCAGATCATATGGTTCAGTATGATGATCTTTTGAGTTGTCACGAGAGTAGAACTCGGTCAGCTCTACTTTCAGAGGTTGCTGCGAGTAATAACTTTGAGGGATCATCTCCATGGTATCCTGTCGACGTCGGCGTTCGTTCTGGTCGGCCATCTTGCAAATCAGATTATGCGTGTATTGATTGTTGGGGCTATTCCTCATCGAGTGCTTCATGCGGTGCAACGAGCCGGTGCTATGCGAGCGACCCGGTCGGTGCTGCGCTGTAGGTCCTGCTCGCTGCATTGGCCATCGGCGAGATTGTCCAGGACGTTGACAGAAGCTCGAAATGTTGTAGTAAGCAGATAATCCGGGAACGTAGTTTGAAGGCATTCCTCCAATAGTAACCTGCTGATCTCTCATGCAGTTTAGAGTGCTCATTCCAGATGTTATTCCGGTAATGCCGCCCAAGCCCATTCCAGTCATGCTGGAAGTCATGCTGGAGGACATCCTGTCCATACTAGATCTGCGGACCATGGACATCTTGGCGTAGATAGTGTACGTGTGGAGAAAATTCGAGTCCCGAGGAGGACTGCACTGTGCTCCGGGATCAAACCAGAGCGACTGATGCCCTCCTGTCGTTTCCAAACCTTTTTATACAAATAGTCTAAACCAAGATCATTCACCGCGATTTAATATCATATTACCACGGCAGGCGCCATAGTGGCATATTGCTGACATCGCTTTTGTTTGTGTTCAGCAGCCTGTGTGGAGACTAGTTTACGTCTTCAATAGAGCAACGAATGCGTAACTTAGTTAGTAACAGATACAATGTAATAAAATCTGCAAAAACATAGTTACAAAAAGTGTAAAGTACTTACTTAAATATGCGAATTATCATTTACTCTACCTAAGTATTAGTTAGGTACCTACCAAAAAAAAAACAATGAAATTAATAAGAAAAAAATTCCCTATAACATAGATAGGTTGCGGGTTCGATTAGACTGCCAAAACTAGGGTTGCGGGTTCGATTCCCGCCTCAGACAAGTATTTATGCTTAGATATTTGTCTGTGGTCTGGTTGTTTCTGTGTACCTATTATAAGTACTATATATTTACAAAAGAAAAGTATCTAAGTAGTATAACCGTTGTCTAGCACCCGTAACACAAGTCTAGTTACTTAGCTTGGGGCTAAATGGGATGTGTGGAATGTCCTGCATTTTTGAAGTGAAAACTTCTTTAGCGGCGTTGAGCACTTTTTCTGTAATGGGTATAAAATCTTAAACTCGCGTCAGGACACGTGACCTGATCGAAAAAGCGTAAGACGGATGGAGAGTAGACAGCTATCCCCTCTCTACGGCGGCGCGGCGAAAATGTATGCCTGGGCCTACTGTTTTTAATTTGGCTGTGAGTGTATTAAGACGTACATATGGTATTTTTTAACGGACGACTATTGACGGACGACAAATGTCGGACGACAAATGTCGGACGACAAATGTCGGACGACTATTTGTCGGACGACTATTGACGGACGACTATTTGTCGTCCGACAATTTTTTTTTTTCATCTAAAACTCTTTTTGCGTATGTTCTCGCGACATATGAGATTTTACACAGATATACAGTTTTCACTTCTGCCTGCACTCCCGGAGTGCGCTGTTTTTTTTTTATTAAAATTCCCCTTACCATTTTTACCGCAAGAAATAAGCCGCAGGTGGGCTGGGCACTTAGGTACCGAAGGCTTATTTATATGAGGTAAGGACAACAGATTTGGTAATTTGAGTGGGTCAATAAGGGAGGGTACTAGAAATGCTCTTTCTAATGATAATAGTTAGATACTATCCCTCTATCCTAACTATCCCACTCAAATTAACCACCCTGCACTGTATAATTATGTAGGTATGTGTATATAAAGGTAAATATTTTACTCATATAACTAGGTATACCATGGGTAGGTATCTACCTAGCTACCTAGGTAAATGACCATGGCTAGAAGTACTTGTATTGTCTCACACACAATACAAAAGTAGGTAACGGACACCACTTCAGTCAGAGTCCTCCGAACTGAGTCCTTTTGTTTTCATTTCTATTAGTTTACCTAGTACCTACATATAAAATAGTGTTAAAAATTCACAGGAGACCATATGACCATATCATGTTTATAAATACCAGAATAGTTTGACCTTAATAGACTGTAAAACTTTTTTTTTAATCCTTGTGAGGGCAACATTTTATATTTTCTTTCTTAGCAACACCGCCCTGGTTGCCTAGCAACGGCACCCTCTGTTGATCAATAAAATATTGAAATGTCACTTTGCGGAGTAAACACGAGTTGCGTAAACGTATTATTTTTATTTCGAAAGGATTTCACGAAGATTTTAACAGAATTTGTAGCAGTACAAAATGGGTCTTTATAAGTTATTCAGTTACAATGTACAGATTCAATACAAGAGTTGTCTAGTATCAAAAGCGATGGTTTTCACTATTCTACTGACTGCTCTAAATATTATTTTGCCTTTTATCGTCGCCTATAGAAGTAGAGGTAAGATTTAGAATAACGTATCTAATTTTTCATCTATTTGCAGTAGGTAGGTACTCTTAGTCATAATTTTTCTGTAATTTTTACAGGTTTTTGGCTAAAATCGTATAGTTTCTTTGAGCAACCAACAGTGCATTTCACGTACGAATATTTGGTAATAGCGGAGACTGAAGATCCAAGCCAACCGATAGTATGTGCTGAAGGCGCTATCTTCGACGACGATATGGTCAGTGACGAGGAGAACTGTGCCCAAATACAGGTTTGTGAAACTTGCCTTAGGAAGAAGCCTAAGCTATCTGCAGACCCAACCCGGTCTATAAACGCTACCCACTAAACAAATTCAATTGAATCTAAACCTTTTGCAGCATAAAAACTTTATTTTTATGCATATTCTAATAAGTGTTTTCAATTCAAGCTGTAACTAAATAGTTTCAGGCGGGTCATTTCTCAAAGGCTGTAGGCACCAATGAACTAAAAATAATAGTTGGTTGTAGGGCACGTAACGCCAAAGCAGACTGTTGGTAGTTAGTATAGATGTTTCGACAAATATTGCTATTAAGTTTTTGTCAGGAACATCAAGAACACAAGATTTTAAGTAGGTACTTTGGCTACATGAGTCAATTTGAGTCTTTTTTATATCTTTGCAGATACAAGAGTATGATAAAACTGGAGATGGCAAAAACGATTTGATAGACTTCAGATTTCGTCTCGTGGTTCCGACTGACCACACGATAACTTCTGTATTAGTAGTTTTAGCACTGGACTATCAATTGAAAGTAAGTTTAGAAGTTACTTTCTTTCTTTTATCAAAATTAAGTTAGGTAACTAGCTGCACCCCTCTGTTTTACCCGTTGAATTCCCGTTCGTACAAGTCTTCAGCTAACAAGAGAAAATATTTTTTGTTTTTATGTTTATATCGAATAGGTTAAAAACTATTAGACCGATTTTGATGAGACTTGGCATGAGAATACATTAATTCATTGGGAATAACAGAGGCTACTTTTTATCTCGATATTCCCACGGGATCGGGTGTTACGCTGGTTAAACCACGGAGCGCTGCTATTTACAATATTAGTAGGATTCAATATGGATTCAATTGTCTGCTTGATCATACAGTTCATTTGAGGGTGAAAACAGACTAGAATTCTCAGAATCTAAATTCCTAATCGTTTAGATACTTTAATCATAAGATATCAAACTGTAAATCTCTCTAAATATGAGCAGGTTTTTTTTTTAGTTCGTTTGCCTTCCGACCGTTTGTGAATCAGAAGATCGGTTTTGGATTTCGGAGTCCAGTTGAAATTTATAGTTAGTACCTACTAATTTTCATTGTATCTTTCAGACACTATGTCCTCTCCAAATGCAGTCCCTAGCAGTAATCACTAAAGAGTTTGCGATACCGCCCTCCGGTTTCACGTACTTTGGTGACCTACATTTCTACCAAACAAACCACTTGCCTTGCGTTTGGAACGTTATGGAGACCAAGTACAATAAGTCATTGCTGAATCAATTGGTTGAGGATAAAGGGAATATTGTTGATGTGCTCTTGGAACAGTATTTCAGGAGAGAAGGTATGTTAGTTTACATAAATAGAGAACATACGTGTAGGTACCTACTACTAAATACTTACCTACACTATCTTACTTACAACTCGATTAAATAGCTTAGGCTTAGACCATTTTAAAGACTAGTAGTAAAAAACCTATATTAGGTACCTCCTATTATTGGAATGTTTTCATTCAAATAATTTTTGTTTGATAAGTTCATGAGTTAAAATACTTTAAACTTCAACTAAAGCGGGTGCCTAGAATCTTGCTTGTGTTGAAAGCATTCTTATAACAGCCGTTTTGGAGCTCTACGGTGGGTCTGCAATTATGCAGCCGATCGTACCTTACAAGTTATCAAGAAGTTTTATATGTCTATTCTATACATACAAACAAAATTTATTCTATGAACTAACATTATAAAGAGGAAAGATTTAATTGTTTGAATTGAAACCCGTTTATTAATTCATTACGAAACACCCTGTGAAGCCTAGTATAGATATAGCCAAGTAAGGATATAGCCAAGTATAGATATAGCCAAGTATGGATATAGCCAAGTATGGATATAGCCAAGTATGGACATAGCCAAGTATGGATATAGCCAAGTATGGATATAGCCAAGTATGGATATAGCCAAGTATGGATATAGCCAAGTATGGATATAGCCAAGTGTGGATATAGCCAAGTATGGATATAGCCTATCCAAGAAATAAGCTAATTATCGTATTTCTACATAGGTAGGTACTTTTTTACTTCATATCCAACTGCAAAGAAGGGGTTGTGTCGCGCCTATCTTTTTAATATACTTTACTAGCGACCCGCCCCGGCTTCGCACGGCTATATTATGCATGTATTATACATAAAAACCTTCCTCTTGAATCACTCTATCTATTAAAAAAACCGCATCAAAATCCGTTGCGTAGTTTTAAAGATCTAGGCATACATAGGGACATAGGGACGGCGAAAAGTGACTTTATTTTATACTATGTAGTGATTCACATTGCCGTTGTTTTTCACTTTCAGTTACTACGCAAACAAAAACAATGTATTCAAGAAGTCAGAACGGTCATACAGGAACAATGGATGGTAAAATCAATATCAGAGTACCTGAGATGAAAATCTTATACACCCCGAGCACAATGCAAGAATTCAAATGGGCGTGGCCACAATATCTATCTCTTGTCATTATTTTCTACTGGATATTGGAGAGGGTTAAGCGATTCGTGTTCCATAAACGTTTGCTAATGGCTTGGGAGGTTGTGCCCTGGAAAAAAGGATAGAAAGGACGTATTGCTTGTGAAAACTTGCAAATTGTTTAGGTAGTGCCAAGTAAGGTAGGTAGTAATAGTAATGAACATTGTAATACATTAATCTACGAATATTTTAGAAGTGATTTCTAAGTATAGTTATATCGTTCAAGAGTAATTGTGTAAACTGTGGCAAGCTCTACCTCTGTGGCGTGGTAAGCGAACTGCATCACAGAGGGTTGTGGGTTTAATTCTCGCCTTAACCAAATATTTATGTAAGTACAGATATTTATTTCTGATCTCGTTTCTTCATGTTTCTGTATATTAAGTAGGTATGTATAAATTATTCTATCCATAATCTGGCCATCGTAAAACAAGCCTAGTTGCTTAGTTAGGCACTAGATGGCGCTGTGTGTGGTGTCACCCAAAATTTATTATTTATTTAGAACTTATAACTAAGTCTCCGACTATTTTTTTTCTATTTACTTTCTAGTACAGATTTATTGTCCTCTCTTTATTATAAGTAGGTATAGATGATGTTATATGCATCTCCAGAACTAAATTATTGATAATTCTTCCACTAAATAACACAGTTTTATACATGAGTCAGGCCAAGCCAGCCATAAATGAATAAAATAAATGTTAGGTACAACTATTTACAGTATTTATTAAACAAATAACATTCAATATTAAACTTTCTACTTATCTAAGGTTACTTGGCACTGTCTTTTATTGAAGGCTCAGTTTCAATTGACTGCCAAATCCTGGTTTAATATCTGCGTCTAGTTCCGCTCTGTTGTCTTCGATCACAAAAGATTTGCCTGAATAATCATCGAGTTGGACTACTAGGTATCTACATAGGTAGTTTCCGCATTCATTCTGTAAAGAAAAAAACACAATAAAGAAAAAAGGGATTTTGTAAAATGAACGGTAAAATAACGTTTTTATTAGAGTATTTTTTGAACATTGCTCTTAAGTTTTTGATAGGCAAAATATCACAACAGATCCCATAAAATTAAGCAAAATATAAATCTCATATAACCCTCCCAATGAATCAATAATACATTGATATACCAATGAATCAATAATACATAACATACCAAGTTTCGTAAAAATTGGTCCAATAGTTTCAGATTCTATTCAATTCAAACAATCTAATGTTTCATCTATAAAATATTACTATAAAAAAAATAGTTAGTACAGACAGTTGTACTTGTTCTTTTGCTATGAGTTAAACCACCACAATATTAATGGTTCCAGATTAAAAAACATTCAGAAAGCCATGTAGATTATATTTAAAACTAGCTATTCCCCGCAGTTTGACCCACGTAAATCAGGGTACAGGATACAAGTAGCCTATGGGTTGTACCAGGATTCCAACTGACAACATGAGTTCCATCACAATGGGATCTGTTGTTTTTGTCTGAAGAAGTAACATGTAAATACATACTCACACATCTATAATATAAAGTTCTCATGTCACAGTGTTAGTTGCCAAACTCCACCTAAATGGCTGAACCTATTTGTATGAATTTTTGTATTTATTCGTTAGGTCTAAGAATCGAACAACATTTATTTTTTTCTTTTTTTTTATAATCAAACTAGCGACCCGTCCCGGCTTCGCACGGCTATATTATGCATGTATTAAACATATTATTATAAACCTTCCTCTTGAATCACTCTATCTATTAAAAAAAAACGCATCAAAATCCGTTGCGTAGTTTTAAAGATTTAAGCATACAAAGGGAAATAGGGACAGAGAAAGCGACTTTATTTTATACTATGTAGTGATATGGCAAAACAATGTTTGCCAGGACAACTAGTAAACTTATAATACTAGTAATGCCAAAGGATAAAAAAGAGCTACGCACCATTTTCATATCTAATTCAACAACTCCCTTGTTCCTGATTCCTTGGATGTAGAATTTCATCCTCATGTGTTGGGATCCATCTTTTACATAAACAGCGTGGTTGACATGGGTCCTTCTTCTTCTGGTTGTCTCCTCACCATAACCTTTGATTGGGGTTCCTAAAGCATCTTGAACTCTAGGGTCCTGGAAATAAAAACCTGTTTTAAGAAAAGGATTTTCTGTTACTGGCCATTCTGCCGTAAAGCGAATCTGTCATAAAGCGAATCTGTCCTAAAGCGAATAAAGGCTAAGAACCTAAGTATGTTTAAGTGGAGGTTTCTTTGCTCATGGGTTTTTGAAAATATATAACTATTGCAGTACATAATTTTATATTCGAGACAGAGGCATGCCTCTAAATTAAAATTCAGGTAGACCACAAGGTGGAATATTGTCAAGGTTAGTTAATGAATCACTTTGACAGGAAAGATTATAATGAGGTAATTCAGAAGTATCAGATAACCACAAAGTAAACAACGATTCTATAATAGGTTACCAACAAGGTTATAAAAATTATTTTAGTTTTACTCACGTTTTTACACTTTTCCAGAGCCTCTGAATAGATGCTGTTGGGACTGTTGCTTGAAAACAGCTCCCTAAAGACGTAGTAAAAGATAAAACCGGTCACTCCGACACCGACTAGAATTACTCCTGTGTACGACACAGTTTTGGTTGTTTCTTTAATCTTCTCGCCAAGTGGCCGCACATCAGTCGACACATCCGCTTTTTCTTGACTTCTAGCTATACCGCTTTCTTTTCGACTTGAAAAAGAACGAGGAAAATTCAATTTAGATGTTTGTAAAACAGTCGGCCTCGCTATTACGTTTGTTCGAAGCACAGGGAGCAGCTTTGAAACGATAGTCATGTTAGCACCGATTTATATGGAAACAGTACTGATTATCAACTTATTTCTTTCGTTGAAAAGATATAAAAAGCAGACTAATAATAATAGAAAAATTGATATAACAACACAACGTCTTATCGCCTACGAGTTCGCCTCTCCTTGGCGGGTCGTCCAGCTTGAAACAGCTGATTTTGACTTTGACATAACTTTGACAACTGACTTTGACATAAGTTAAAGGACTTGAGTTTGTCATTGTCATAAAATGTTCCTATGAAAATATTTCAATCATACATTTTGGCATTGGCCACATTACACTTTTTCTATTTCTATCTCATGTTTGACGCTACAGTTTACACATGTGTGAAGAGTGTTGAATATAATTTTATGCTATTTTTCACATAGGATAACGAAATGTTGCCGTTCAATTTCCATTGATTTTTCTTGTCTCCGCTCCGCCCGTTTTTTGACGTGCGGGCTTGCGTGCGTGCGTCTTCGTTTGCATCTGTGAACAAAGATTTTATTAATTTTTATTTGGGCATCGCAAAACTACTGGATTTTATAAAATCACTTCCATGATTTTCCTAAAAATGAATTCATTGTGAAGTGTAAAAAGTTTATTGTAGGTTTCATTTATATCGGTTTTTTCGCGTTGTGTTTGTGAGTGATTTTCAGATTAATAAAAATGAATAAAATAATAGTCTATCGACCTCAACCACGACAGATTTGAAGCTTGATTTTGGGCTGTGAGCGTAATAATTCGGAACAATGGATTGGATTATATCGGATGAATTGGGCCTTACTGTAGGCCACCTCGTAGGATGGGGAGCTGCTGGTGCTATGATAATAGGCGGTGTCGCTCCCTATATTCCACAATACCGACAAATTAGAAGAACTCAGGATGCAGAAGGGTTTTCCCTGTACGTTTGTTTGACACTGCTAATAGCTAACACTCTAAGGATATTGTTCTGGTTGGTATTAATCAATATTATAAAGGTGTTTAAATATTTATGTACTGTTTTCCATAAAGTTTGTGAATCCTTCCAGGTTTGGAAAACGTTATGAGCTTCCATTATTGATTCAGAGCATAGTCATGAATATAACAATGTTTGTAATGATCCATCTTTGTGTTACTGTCCGGAAAAAGAATCAGATAATTAGAGCAAGGGAGAGAATATTCACAGGTTAGTATTAATTAGCATTCCATACAGACTGAAATCTCTATAGGTATACTTATATAAAAATCAATGCCACTTTTCCTTGTAATTTTATAAATCAAGAACGGGTTCACCTATCTAAACCAAATGTTTAAGCTTTGTTCGGACTATTTAGTAGATGGCTTATGTGAAGTTTGCACAAAATCGGTCGAGCGGTTCTTCATTTTTTTTTATATGGCAAAACAACGTTTGTTGGGACAGCTAGTTGTTTTATAAATGTAACTCACTAATTACTAAAAAATAACGAGCTACCTACCTTATCGACATACTAATTAATAGTAAATACATGCCTTTTAATTTAAGTACCAATAGATAACCAACATTTTGCACTTTTTATTATAAGTTATGTATTTTATTATGTTTTCTACAACCTATTTGTGTCTCTATTGTATATTTTGATAATTTTCAATTTGTTTAATTATTTTGTTTTTATACTCTGCACACTATATCTTGATGTGTGTGGGACCTTGAAGGAGATTTCTATGATTTCAATTGATTTCATCAAATAATTGAGAACATGAACTTCAGGAGTTTTGATTTGAAGTTTTGATCCTTTGGAGTGAAACTATTTTTTATTTTGTGGAGCTAGATATTTCGAGTCGGTTTACAATCTACAAATTTTGTGAAAAGGGGGGATTGGAACAGGAACGAAATATCATGCTCCACAAAATAAAAACAAAAAACATTAAATATCCCGTATTAAATATCCAATCCGTTTGTGATGTCTTTTTCATAATGGGAAAGATAATAAATTTGCATAATGTTTCAAACTTGAGACCTCCGATGATTTAGAATAAATAAATAGATAACTAATTCTTCAGACATTCAGGGCTCTAGTTAAATTTGACATATTAATAAAATACACCAAGTTAAAGTGTGCAAATGTATTTTTTGTTTATTTTAATGTATTATTTTTGTTTGGTGATTGGTGTGATAGGTGCAATATTCATGTTATATATACTATTGTGTTGTGTAAACGGCTCAGCCCAGCCGGATGAGACTGCTCGCTGGTTGGACCAACGTAGCGGGATACGGGGAGAGAAACCTCATCGCTTCTATGGTGAGTCTACACTGTTATCTATCTATAACCGATTCTATACTACACAACTAAATATCATTTAGTTTATTGATCTGCTAATATAATTTTGCACATAACATTTACAAAAACTAATCAAATACTAAACATAAAAAATTGAATACTAAACATAAAAAGTTGCTGTTATAAGTAATTGTAAAAAAAAATAAGGAGGAACAGAATAATTGTCTGGCTAGATGTAGATAACACTTACAGCCGAAATCAATAACCTATCAATCAACAATCAACGGTTAAAATGGCATTAAGTGAAATCAATAATCTATCTAACAAAAACCAAGGATTAATTTCATTTTATAACATCTTTCTTGAAGCAATGTCTGCATAAATGAGGCCGCTGCCAGTGGTCAGTTATGGCGCGCGGCCTCATTCGTGTCGCTTGCCAGTTCAGAAACCATTAGTTAGACAGCTCTTATGCTATGTTTTCTATAAACTATAGTTTTCTACAATAAATAGTCTAAATCATGTTTAGTTCTGTCTATTGAATCGTTGTTTGTTTGTTACTTTGTTATGCCGTGACATGTGCAATCATTTATACCATTATGTTTTTGTTTCAGTTGTGGATGACCCATGCTTAATCAATGTTCTGTTTGCAATTGGGATTCGTTACCGTTAATTTTTTCATACATTTTGTTCGGCTTTGGTTTGCATGTACTTATTTTTTTTATATATTGTAAACTTAAGTCCATCTGTACACATTTTAGGCTAGGTTTAAAGATGGGTATAGACTAGAGCATTTACTAGTAACAAAACATCCCACATTTGCTGTCTTTTAAGTTTACTCAAACCACACTTTAAATATTTGCCTTGCTTACCATTAGTAAGAACGTTTTATTAAATAGAAATACTCATGGAATGCTTTAGTCTATAATTACCTTAACCGTTTCACCTGCGTAAGTCTGAATTCCGTGGGTTATTGGAACAAAAAGCAGTAAAGGTTTTATTTCTCATTCATTTCATCGAAATCCGTCCAAATATTTTAGCGTTCAAGTTGTAACAAACATACCTAGTTACATGCAAAGGGGTTGTAATGTTCTGGCATAGTAAACTGTCAGCCATTTTGTTTTTTTAGTTGTAGAAAGGGATCGTAACATTTATGTATGGAAACTGGCATAGTAGTCACCTCAATCGTTTAAGTTATTTGCGAGACTACCTTTCAAACCTTTGGCAATGTATAAAGGACATTAATACAAACAACAAATGCCACGTTAAAAAAAATCATGTGTAAAGTTTTCTTATTTTGTGGCAAATAAAAAAATATTTTTATATCATCAATTAACAAATTCAAAAATGTTTATGAATTTGGATGCTTAATACATTGGTATAAGGATCACATTGAAACATCTTTCAACATCAAACTAAGTTAGGATGTGTACCTTCCGAACGCGCCCACCAATGAAAAGGCACAAGGAACTCAACTGGCAAACCTAACACTTTACGAGTTTTTGTTACATGGCATTGTTGTTTGTATTAATTTGTATTAAAAGGGGGCGACAAAACAAAGAAGATTAAGGCGACTACTATGCCAGTCTCCATAATTAAATGTTACGACCCCTTCCCTCATTTATTATATTATTATTAGAATGAATTAAAGGAATTACTATTAGAGTTCAATGATCTCTAGATAATGTTAAGTTTGGTACCCCATTATCTTAGTAATGTGGTGTGGTTAGGTCAAAATGTCGAATGTTATATCTATTGATGTCATACACTAGCCGCATGGAGCCACCAACGTCACTGTGTTTAGATCACGTTTTTAGTTACAATCTTGTAAAACTAATACGGTATTACACGATTTAGTAAGATCATTAACATATTTTATCTTCGGGCTTTATAATTTTACTAGCAGCGCCCCGCCATTTCACCCGCGTAAGTTCCGATCCCGTGGGAATATCAAAATAATAAGTAGCCTTAAGCCTTCCTCGATAAATGGACTATTCAACACAAATTTTTTTTTTTTAATTCGAACCAGTAGTTCCTGAGATTAGCACGAATATTATAAAGCTGTAAATGAAACTCTACAGCTTCAAAATATTAAGTATAGATTAGGCGTGAATTGACATATTATAGGTAAGTAAGTTATTTCCATGTATCAGATATATAACTGCATTATCGGAATGAGATTAAAGGTAAAAATGATAATTTAATATGAATGTTGAAGATAGCTATAGCTAAGTTTAGTATTATAGACTATCTTTTACTACACAGGGTCTTTGTCTCATATCTATAAATATAAAATCCAAAGTCCTTAATGATGATCAACGCGTAGCTCAAATCAAACCAATGGAAAGTCGAGCTAAAGTTTGGCATAAGTACAGATAGCTATTTTAAATAACATAGGCCTTTATAAGCCGATAGAAAGGTTTTTGGAAAATTTAGTGCCTGTACAATTATCGGTCAAAAGTCTCTGCCCACCATAACGTTTACAATCCTGTGCAGCACTATTTGAACATTATAACACGTAACCTGTGGATTTAACCCACGTCGGTTGGTGAAGCGGGTGGCGGCTTATACATGCGGCCAACAGACATAGAGCTAACATGTCGAAAATAATAATCACACTGAGTACTTTTAATTCAAGTATTTATGTTTGTGTGTAACGTCTATTAGAAGAAAGTCGTAAGTTCAATACTTGTTTATAGTATTATTGTAGCAAACTTGACTTATGACGCATAAGTACTGTAGGTACTTACTAAATATTTTTTGACACGGAATTCGAACCTTTTAATTGGTGAGAGTAGTTAAAAATATATAATACAAAACAAGTGCTCTTATAATTTGTTTAGTTACAATCTCAATTACAATTATTATTTTAGTAAGTATCTTTTAAATCACTTGTGACTTTTCATACCGTTATGCATATGAGCCTGTAACCCTATTCATATTGGTTTAGGTAGGTATATGATTCTTTGTTATATCACGATGATATTCATTATTTATTTTATTGCATTTTAATTGTAATCTTATTTGCATTCATTAAACAAATGTGCATGTTTATTATATGTCTTGAGATATTTTTGTATTTGATATGTCTTATGTTCTTGTATTTGGGAATAATATTGTTATCTTTTTGTAATGTTTATGTTATTATAATTATATAATTCAATTAGAGTAAGTACATAAAATATAGAGGCATGATTTAATTCTATTTTAAGTTTTTTTCTACTCTGAGAAAGGTTTACTTACTTATCTAGTACCTATTTTATGTAGGTATGCTCTCACACATTCCCTCTCGACTTTCTACTTCCAACTACCTAATTTCCTATTATTAAACAACGAGTTTTCCTCGTATTAATAGATAATATAAAATGAAATCATTATTGCTTGTTAAAGTGTAGGTAGCTAGCTACCTACAATATTATTTGTTATACCTACCTATAAATAACGATATGCGCAATATATTGTTACTCGTGCACAAACGTGCTTTCTTGTATTAACATCGAGTAGGTACTACTTCATTTATTAAAATAAAAACTGCAAGAAATATGCAAAAAATACATACTTATATTCTATCACCCTTACCAACCCTTCCAAAATAATATTACCTACCTTCCCACCCAGATCACAAATACATACTTATTACATATCGCCATATTTAAAGAAATCTTTGAATCCCATTTCTGATTTTTCGTTTTAGTCGATCGTTTTAAAACTAAACATTTGAACATTTTTTTGCCTGCAGATATGGAAAGAAAGTATTTCTGGGCATGGACTGACTTCCAAAGCTATGTGGACTGCATGCTGGTGTTCTCAGTCCTTGGTTCAGCGATCACGTACTTGCTGATTGAGTTTTCGCCGTTCGTCGAACTTATTGGCTTTATGGCTGTGTTCACTGAAGCCATGCTAGGAGCCCCGCAAATAGCTAGAAATTTACAGAACAAAAGTACTGAAGGAATGAGGTAAGTCTTTCAACACCTACAATTTTTTTATGCAATTCAAGTTGATCTATAAATCTAACGAAATGGCTACTCTGAAGTTGCGAGTGCGACTAGCTGCAAAGACGTCTATAGACATATTTTACTCCGGTTCACGATTAACCATCCCCCTGGACTAGGGGGACCGATAATTGTTGATTTAAAATAAATTTTCAAGGTCTGGTCTGGGGGAGCATAGGGGGTCCTATGCTCCCCCAGGGGAACCGTTAAAAACGCTAAACTATTTTAGATTTTTTCACGCTCATCCGTCCCCCTAGTCCAAGCTGTACTTCGTAAAAAGACTGGGCTAATAAGCTACTGAAATTAAAACTTTTCAATCATGACCCGATTGTGCCCCGACCATACTTAGGGCCAAATTGAACATACAAGACCTCAAGTTTGTCAGCAAAATTCTTTTAGATAGACGGAACTTAATTTATCAATGGTACAACGGTACCAAATCCCGGTGAGAATATGCTCTGGGGTTGTGCGGTCTAGATTACGGGTCTAAATCAAAACCGCCATCAAACATTACCTTTACCTACTTTGTCGACAATAATGTAAATATCTGTGTTATTTTATTTCAGTTTGAGTATGGTGGTGATGTGGACGTGTGGTGATTTATTTAAGACTGCATATTTCGTTATAAGAGAAGCGCCCACGCAATTTTGGGTGTGCGGCAGCTTGCAAGTCGCTCTCGACGTTGTTATCTTGTTCCAAGTAAGTATATCTTTTATTATTGATGTGAAACATCTATAGCCGCACGTAAAACCGATTTCTGGCGTGGCGACGCATGCCGTGGCGACGCGTCGCCACGCTTTATGATGGTATATATTACTTAATAAAAGATATCTAGCCATCCTTCAAAGCACAATATTGATATTAGTTTACACCCAAGACAAGCTACAAGCTTTCAACTCTGATATTCATCTGAGCGTGTCAATGAAGATTGATCTAATAATAGCCAAGGTAAAACATACCTACTCTATATTCGATATTAAGTTACTTCTATGTATAGATGATAAGGTTACCTATTGTCCGTTTTGTAGCTAATGGATATAATGTCGTTTCAGGTGTGGTTATATCGTCATAATACAGCGGCGGCTCGGAGAACGCGGCGTGGCGACTAGCAGAGGTGCGAGCAGAGACAGGGCATATAGCATTCAGCCAGCGCCTCCGTGCCTTGCGCCGGATGCGCTGTGTGGCTCAGCGCCTGCCACGCCCCCTGCGTGTGTGTCACCGCATGCCCAGCATGTCGGAGTCTCGCCAACGGCCGCGGTGGATGCCCCGCTGTCGCCACGTGCCCCGCCTGTGCTTGCCCGCTCTGCCCCTGCGTTCGGCCCGCTCCCTGTTGTCCCCAGCGAGTACACTTCGCCAACTATTGGGCCTTCCTCGTGTCCTGTGCACTTCGTTCGCTCCAACTCGTTCACTATCCCTATGTTTTATGACGAAGTTCTCTTATAAGGTTGTGCTATTAAATACAAATACTTCACGGCTGTTCACTACCGTTAAATATACGTAACTCAAATGTGTTAAATAAAACTTAAACCGATGACAGTATTCAAATAACTTTCTATCTTTAAAGGCCGGTGACGCCTTGTGCGTATAAACGCTGCGATATTGGCTTGCTGAACGTTAAACTTAAATCGTTTATATTGTTAAGGTATTTCCGTATGATTACGGTGCTATGCATTGGTGTCTACAATATCATCATGGTTTAATAGGAACTTGAATAAGACATGTTGTAAGCTTGGAATTGTTGAAAGATTTTTTATAGTGACCAAATCGAAAATTTGTTTTGACGAATTTTACTAGTCTTTATTAACAAGTTAGGATAAGTATGGATAGAATGCTTTGTAGAGTAGATGGATACGAGATGCTTATGAATTGTATATGTATTGCAAATGAAGGAAACTAGAGATGTTGTGTTGCTATATTGAAATCGTATTGAGTAGTAATTTATAGCTAGTACAGTATAGGAATTAGAATAGAAAATAATTAAATAGTTACCTTTTGAATACTTGACTGATATATCTTGCATGATACTGTTTAGATATGTCTAGACCAGGGGTCGGCAACCTGAGGCTCGCGAGCCACATGCGGCTCTTTGGATGTGAAGCTGTGGCTCTTTAGTTCTATAGGCAAATATTATATATTTTAAAGAAATACCGCGAGTTGAGCAAGTGGCAATCTTCTGAATTTGCTTTTTTGTGGAAAAACCTACCTTTTGCAACACAGTTTTCCAACTGACGCAAGAGGTAGAGTCGCATAATTGGGATTTTATAATTTTTTTGTGGTAAAGAAAGATTTGTGGCACTTATATTCGACGCATGGAATAGTTTTCCCGATGGCGACGGTGAGGTGATGAAGTTGGCATTTGAAGTGCTGACTGTTTTCAATAAACTTTAAGCAAGTGCTATTTATTGTTGGTAAAAAAAAATGTGGCTCTTTAAAAACTTTGATATTTTATCTCAGCTGGCGGTTTCTTCATACATTTTTAATATGGCGCCATCTAGCGGATTAGTTGATGAACTAATTGTAATTTTTTACTTCCGACCCAAAAGGTTGCCGACCCCTGGTCTAGATACATGTTACTTCTTGCTAATCTGACATATCTACGAACTGTGAACTATCTACCCTTTTTCCAAGACTACAGTATAGTTGTGGATAATGCAAAAAAAGTACAATGTTGTAGTCATTTTGTTATTTAAGAATTAGTCTTAGGGGCCGTCCATAAATCACTTGGCATTTTTTAACCCCTAATCCCCCATCGTGATCCATGGTGAGGTTTAATGGCCCCTCTACATGGTGGGCCATCATGCTGGTCCACTAATATGGGCCAGCATGTAGAGGGCGTAGTGGTGTCTGATGGCTTATGGTTCGTGGGATGGCGACTGGATGGCCACGGTGTCGGTTTTTCGGTCGCGCATCAAAGTGTAGTTACGTTTCAACCATCACATGGCCATCTCGCTGGTCCAGTGCTGGGCTATCATGTAGAGGGACCATAAGACTACCCCCCTATATCACGTGTATTTTTAGTATCTTAATTTTATTGAGTTCCGCTGGCGGTTGTCGCGGCTCTTTAAATATATTACCCCCTAGTGATATTTCGTGCTTTTTTATGGACCACTCCCCCTCCGTGCCTCACGTGATAAATGGACAGCCCCTTACAATAACTAAGGTTGATATATTCATGTATAATTTTATCTATAGGTATATTGTAAAGAATGTTTGGTTGTAAAGACAGCAACAAAAGTGAAGATCGACCGTAGAGTTTTAAATTATTATTAGAATGTTGACAACTTATGCAGGTTTCAAAAGTACTGCTTAAAGACTTCAAACAAAAAAATATAAATTCCTCCTCCTTTTTTCTAAAGTCGGTTCAAAATAATACTATTTTAAAAACTCTACAGTGTACCTGCACTTTAGTTACCTGTTTGTAAAAGTTTGAAATGGGTAAATACGCCACAGGGCATTGATATAGTGTTATAATGTAGATTTATATAGTTAATTAATGAACATTCCACTTTTACTAAATTGTCATTTTTTATTGAAACTGTAGTCACAAACGCAGAATTCTAAAACAGAAAAGATACCAGCTGAACTAAGACTCTCCCCGAAAGGAAGTCAGTTAAAAGGTTTGTTCCCATTTCTACAGGTTTCATTAAGAGGAAAGGGTACCGGGGGCTTTCTCCATACAAACTATTACAAACGTAGTCGACTGTTTTCTCCCTGGATAATGACACTAGAGCAAATATTTTTGGTGCATAAAACTTATAACAGCCAAGACCATGCCCCTATTTTTTGTTTTTTTTTTTTAATTTATATTTTTTTTTAATTTAAATTTCTTTGATAATTAGAAAATGAAAAAAACCAAAACATAGGAGCATAGTCATGGCAGTTATAGGTTTTATGGCACAAAAATATTTGCTCTAGTGTCATTATCCAGGGAGGAAACAGTCGACTACGTTTGTATGGAGAGCGCGCAGGTACCCTTTCACCTTAACAGATTCCCTATTCTACAGATTTCCATAATTCTGTACGGTAATCTGTAGTATTGGTAATTTGAAAATTTGGGAATCTATAGACGTGGGAACAAAGCAGTTAAAAACTATGGTTAGATTAGGTTAGCAAATGAGCAGAATTAAATTCTAAACGAGAAAAGATACCAAGATACGACCCAAACTGAGACTTGCCCTGATGAAAATTCAGTTAGAAGCGATGGTTAGAAGTGATTTATAACAGTCATACATCAAACAATAAGAAATGTCGACCAATATTAGCATATCATGAGTCATTTTCATATATTTTTGCGTCACTTGCGGAAATGAACCGGTTTTAATGAAATTTTGATTAATTGATAAGTAACTGTATTAAGCATGCAAGTAATGGGATAAAAAAAACGGCCAAGTGCGAGTCGGACTCTATGGGACCCCCTTAAATCTTAAATCCTACTTAAATCTTTTTTTTTCTGTTTTTAGTATTTGTTGTCGTTATAGCGGCTACAGAAATACATCATTTGTGAAAACTTCAACTGTCTAGATATCACGGTTCATGAGCAGACAGGTAATAGGGACCTGTTTTTACCTTTTGTATACGGAACCCTAAGACCGTTTAGTTGTATATCTGTTGTACAATTCAGTTAATTTGAAATAAGAACCGACTTAGCGCCATTTTATACCGTCAGAGCCGGAAATCTAACTTATTCGGGTTAACGCCATAAAATTGTGCTTCGTCGGTCCTGTTTCCAAATGATTACTCTTTATAGGTATTTTAATTTTAACTCATCTACTATTATACAGAGAACAAGGGTCGTTTTTTGCTCTGAAACTTCTGGACCGATTGACTTGCTAAAATGATTATTGTTATACTAAATCCTTGAGAATGACATTGGCTACATTTTATCCCATTATTCTTACGGGACCGTTACTTACGCGGGTAAAATCGCGAGGCATTATCTGTATATTAGGTATGTACGGTCGGCTGCATAATTGCAGACCCACCGTAGAACTCCAAAACGGCTGTTATAAGAATGTTTTCAACACAAGCAAGATACTAGACACCTGCTTTAGTTGAAGTTTAAAGTCTTCTAATCAATTTATCAAACAAAAAATATTAGAATGAAAACATTCCAATAATAGTAATTTTCGAACTCTACCGAGGGCTGAAATTATGCAGCCGACCGTGCATATAAGACGAACAATCAACCAAGTAGATGACCTCTTTTATATATCCTACATTATTGTGAATCATGCAGTCAAGCAGGTAAATGAATAAACAATATGGAATGTGGTTAACAAACCATGCTCGCCTTGAGTTCAACTACAGTCAGATAAACTAACAGACATAATTAGATTGTAACTAGTTGAGCACCGCGGTTATACCCGTGTAAAACGCAAAATACACTCCCCCTTATTCCAAAACGAGGTAGATTATAATAGGGAACTATAGTCTAAACACTATCCCTATAGATTATATAGGGAACTATAGTCTAAACACTATACCTAAAGATTATATAGGGAACTATAGTCTAAACACTATCCCTAAAGATTATATAGGGAACTATATATAGTCTAAACACTATCCCTATAGATTATATAGGGAACTATAGTCTGAACACTATCCCTAAAGATTGTATAGGGAACTATAGTCTAAACACTATCCCTAAAGATTATATAGGGAACTATAGTCTAAACACTATCTCTAAAGATTATATAAGGAACGAGAAGGCGGAGGGTTCACGAGTAAATCTGTGTCTAAATCTATGGTTTAAATCCACATCTCTGACTATTCTTAAACCTCGCTTTGGAATATGAGGGATAGGCGTTCGTGGTGTGGGAATTTTTGTAATGTTTGAAATTGTATGCGTTATGCCACATAGACACCGGTTGGTCTCTGTGTGGCGTTATGTATAGTATCTTGAACGGCTGAGGCACTTAAAACCGACTTTTCTCAAATGTGCACTTTAATGTAAAATATACACTCGCAACTTTACAAAAACTTCCGCTCACGGAACGCTCCCGGTTCCACCTCAGTCTGAGGTGAGGTGCTTTACTCCTGATAAAAAACTGAGGTGCTTTACTCCTGATAAAAAAAGAAGAAAAAATATTAACCTAAACCTAAGGTTAACATGATACATTAATTGTGGCCTCCAAACTAAACAATGTTTGTATCTTTGGGTTCCAGAAAAAACGATTATCTAAGGTTTGGAGTTAGGTATCCGTGAATATCCGGATACTAAAAAGTACCCTTTTCACCTATCATCAGCATCACGTATCAAGTTCCATTAAAATATGTATGTCCATTTTCAATACAAACAACATCAAAACTTTAAAGAAAACTTTTTTATTCTTTAATCAAATACTTTTTTTTATATTATGCTGTGACGCATGTAGAGTTTATTTCTCCTTAATTTTATAAATGATGCATTCTTTTAAAACAGACCTCAATGTACAAATTGTTTTATCTTATTTTAATTAAGTATCTGAAAATGTGTAAATACTCATTAATAAGTTATTTTATATTATGTGGTTGTCTATTTTAATATTTTTAATGTTAGTTGTTTGAAATATTTTGTGTAGGGGCTGGTTAGATAGATTTACGTGCTAGAAGTTTTTAAACGTGTTTTAAGATAAAGGGTACCGGGGGCTCTCTCCATACAAACTATTACAAACGTAGTCGACTGTTTTCTCCCTGGATAATGACACTTGAGCAAATATTTTTGGTGCATAAAACTTATAACTGCCATGGCCATGCCCTTATTTTTGTGTTTTTTTGTAATCTCAATTTCATACATAGGGGCATAGTCATGGCAGTTATAGGTTTTATAGCACGAAAATATTTGTGCTAGTGTCATTATCCAGGGAGGAAACAGTCGACTACGTTTGGATGGAGAGAGCGCAGGTACCCTTTCACCTTAAACCCTCAGGTTCTTAAGCCCTATTAAGCACAGGCTTTTGAAACCTTATTACGTAGGTAGTTATGTACGGTCGGCTTCATAATTGCAGACCCACCAATCCCACCATAGAGCTCCGAAACGGCTGTTTTAGGAATGTTTTCAACACAAGCAAGATTCTAGGCACCTGCTTCAGTTTAGTCTTTTAACTCATGAATTTATTAAACAAAAATTATTGGATTGAAAACATTCCAATAATAGTAATTTTACAACTCTACGGTGAGTGTGCAATTATGCTGCCGAACCGTACCTACAGATTAATCTTACAAATCTAATAATAAATAATTATTACATAAACCCATATCTTGAGAAACTTTGTATACTTACCTACCTACCTATACAACTGTCTAACTAGCCAATAATTTATATTCTAGCACATTTTTTAAATTATAATAATATTAGATTTTAATTACCTATATAAGTATTTATTGTAATGGCGCTTAGGTGTAAATATAGTGATAAAATGTAGTATGACAAATATAATAATCTCCTCCAACATGCAATATTATCGAAGCTTCCTTGTTATTTAATAAGATGCTTTAGTTTTTTTAGTCTTCCTATAACTAGGTATGTATTTCTTTATTAAACTAACTATTATATATTTAAACTAACTAGGGCTAATGCGTTTTTCGTTAATATCTAAAATAGTTTATACTTTACAAAGGTTGCACTCTAGCAGTTAGCGTCATCATTTATGCTTTTGACGTGATAACGTTTTATAAATTGGTGAACACCTGCAATCTCAAAAAAGTGTGACGTCACGCGTCGTTACTGGAACGCCTCATGTTATTGACAAGGTATATATAAACTATAGCAACGTTTTATCGTTGCCATGGTTACCATCAATGTTTTCATAAGACGTTATCACGTAAAATTATCGTCCGTAAACCGACTTTATAGACAACCATTTTTTTTTTAAGGTAAAGGCGGATATTATTTGGCAATTTTGTGGACATATTTGGCAATTTTTTTAAAAAGTGCTACTCTATGTAATATGAAAATTATCATTACATTGTTACGACGTAACGGTCGATTTATCTTTGATCAAGATTTATCTTTGAGTTAATATGAACAGGAAAATGAGTAGCACAATATATATTATTTAATTATATAGGTATGACCTAAAAGTACAAGAAATCGAGAGACATTTTTTACAAATGCGTTCAAACATATCATGTAATATGATAAAATTATTTATGTTAAATGTGTTTATAATGTATGTTTGTATTAGTCAATTAATTGTAGATAAAATATGTATGTGTGTAATAATTGTAAGTAGAATACCTTTATTTGTTGTGATAAAATAGGTGAATTATAAATTATTTTGTGATTTTATGCGTTACGGTATCTTAATATGAAAATAAAGCTATATGATTTGTTAAATTGCTTTAGTTGTTTTTGTTGACAACCCTACTAACTTCTGTAAGGGCACTAAGTAAAATACAGCCACAAAAATGCTGCAATTTGACTGGTAAACGTGTGGTAGAGGCTGTACGCACATGAAACTAACAATTCCTTTTTTGCAGTTCCAAACCGCAGCCACCCTTCATCGACCAGACATTCAGAAGCTCCTCTCGTGGCGACGATACACACTTGACATGAAAAGCTCAGTAATCACGATTAGGCATCGTACGTCACTCGAGCTGTGAGTGCAAATTGTGTTTTATTTCGTGCGTGGTAAGGATGCAAGTGGGAATAGAGGCGGATCGATGTGGCGCGGTGGAGCCCCCTGGCGGTGCGGGAAGGCGCGCGGCGGCAGTGCGCGGGGGCTCGCGACTCCGGCCGGCCGCGCCTGCAGCCTCCGGTACATCGATAGGTAAGCAAACCCACATGATAGATAACGCTCGTTGGCGCTGCCTGCGCCAAATGTTACATAAATATTTACTCAATGCACCTTTGTTTGATCCCTCGGAAACATTGTAAACGATTACAAAACCTTTGTTATCTTATTGTTTTGGATTTTTATAACTATTGTGTCTAATGTGGCGCTAAAAATATGAAAAATCTCTAATAAAAATAAATAGATTTCATAATTTTCAAGAAAATTCTATGGTCCTTCCTTTTTTCATATGAAATCCTAGCACTCCCCTAAAATATCCGTTCTGTAAGGACGATTGATTTTATCTCATGTTGTAGGTCACCTTTATAATTGATTGATGATACATATGCATACACCTATAACCAAGTATCAATCATGTTATCTAACTAATGTGAGTTATTTAGCATATTTGTTTTATAATTAAAATAATGAAGGGTTGAAGCTCCCATAATTATAGACACGCGTAAAGTATCGATCTTGTAGAAATATCGGGATATAAAGTACCTACTATTTTTATTATATCCCGAATCGGTTCATTAGTGATTTTGAGTGATTAAGAAAAAAACATAGAGACACCACGGCTCACTCACGCCCGCGTTTCGAGCCCCGCTTTATTTACTTTTCGCTAGCTTCGTAAATTATTATCTCCATTCTACTTGACTATCAAACATAATTAAAGTACGACCTTAGAAGCAGTAATGAGTTTTATCTGCCTTTCACGTTGGGTAACTAAAGTACCTATCTACTTACCATATTGTTTACTTTCCTACAACGCCGGCATTTATTAGACCGGCTACGGCTTCAAATTTATTTACCTACTAATAATTTTATTATTATGTCAATAAATTTTAATTTAACATTGATTTGAACAAAAGTATTGATCTTTGTACTTACTGCAAGCAAGATAAATCTGTAGGTACTCTACAGTTTACCTACGGTTTTTTTCTATATGAGTTTAGTAGGTACGGTCGGCTGCATAATTGCTGACCCATCGTAGAGCTCCAAAAAGGCTGTTATAAGAATGTTTTTAATACGAGCAAGATTCTAGACACCTGCTTTAGGTGAAGTTTACAGTCTTCTAACTCGTTAATTAATCAAACAAAAATTATTAGAATAAAAACATTCCAATAATAGTAATTTTAGAACTGTACCGAGGGCTGCAATTATGCAGCCGACGCGCGACGTACAATCAATTTTCGTTAGTAGGTAATTTAAACGAACTTAATGCATTAGTACATGAATACAGACAGCCTGTCTGTCTGCTTTAGTGTTACTATCGAAAGTGGTGGGTAAAATTCCTTAGTAGTTAAAATACCTGCGAAATATTATCCTAAAACTCGCCTAAACTTTGAAACTCGCTTGAGCTCTAAAGAATTTACGTGCGAACCATTTCAAATGTCTCGTCTGTCCTTTGCTCTGAGACGTCGCTATAGAAACACGAGTAGGTAGATAAAAGCATAGCATTCTAGAAGCTTTTAACTTCAAAGGAATTTCTCCGAAGATGTAGGTAGGTAATAGTTTAATAGAAATAAGTTTTCTTTGGTAACTCGAACGACATTTCCGTTTTTATTTTTTTCTTCTTACTCACACCTACGAGTATGTTAGCTATAAGTTATTTCCGTAGGTCTCAACTTGAGTAAGTAGGTACATGCTTACCTACTTACGTTGCTCTGAGAATGTGTTTGCAAAGATGGAATCTGTGTAGGCTGTAGAGATAGGTGTTATTTACTTACCTACCAACATTTAGGTACGTTTAAGGTATGTAAGGCAATACAATTTAATGAAGACGTGATGGCATTGTTCACGTACATAGGTATTCATAGGTATTTTCTAATCTAGATTCACTATGGTGCTCAAACTTCGGAACGAACGCAGGCTAGCCTTTCGACATGATCTGCCTGACATAGCTAGCAGTTCATTAAGGATCTATTCTCTGTGATTTCGGTCCCTTTATCTCAATTTCAATTATTTACCCCCGTCTTGTCATGTCGCACCAATGTATGGCTTCGTATAAGTATAGTTGCAGCACGGCCACCTAAAATTTGCTCTAACTTACGCGATAGAGCAAATAAGTATTGTTTGTGTCTCAGTTAAGCAACTAATCATATACTTCTGCGTCATGACGGGCACATGGCTGCCCTAAAACGTAATACCTATGCATTATTTTTTCCTGCTTCGAATTATCTGCATTGTTTATACGATACTAGCTTTTATCCGCGGCTTCGTCGGTGTAGGAGTTGAATTTTCTAAAATCCTTTCTTTACGGATGCATATAATAGACAATTTGGCATTACAGATTAATGCCAAATTGTCCGATCCGTCCATTATTTTGAGCTGTGCGACCAGTCAGGACTTTGAATTTTAAATTTATAAGTTGACCGATCGCTTTTTGGCGGAGGTCTATGTTCAGCAGTGGACGTCCTGTGGCTGATATGATCATGATGACGATGAAGTTGATTAAGAGAGCATTCAGTAATATTAGTGAATATTAGTAGAAGCAACAAAGACAAGGTCCACCATCTTTGTGGACACTAAGATAAAGTTTGAGTATCCCTGACGTACTAATGAGGTTCGTGTATTGAGACTTGAGGTCTTGCTGATGTTACCGACATGATCGATGGAATCACTCATTTCTGTTTGATAGAGTTCGATGGATATTGGGCTTTTTCTTTTCAATTCCTTTTTTTAGACCGCCATCTATCGAAACCGGTTTTGTTTTAAAGAAAAGAAGATATCTTAAATGTCTAATTATTGTGTAAACTTATGAAATAAGTTAAGTATTTGATGTTCTAAATTAAGTACTTATTTGTTTTGTATCGCAATGGTAGGTCGTCGGTACCCAGTGCCGTATTATCCATAAGGCACTTTAGGCCAGTGCCTAGGGGCCCACTATGACCAGGGGCCCAGCACTCCCAATTAAAAAATGAAAAAAAAGGGGATTGTGTGGTTTTATGAATCCACGGTAAAAGTGAAACATGTTAGTTTTATAAAAATATGCAAGATTTTCCTATTCTTTGTTTCATATTTAAATGACTCCGATACTTCGTCATTTGGATTGTGGCGAAAGTCTTTTCACTTGAAGGAAGGCGTAGTATACCTTTGCAATGTGATGACTGAAGTCTGTTGTTGATGATGATGGTACCTTCATTCTATTCCGTAAGGTAAACAGCAAAAATTTCCAAATTGCGTTGTTGTGGTATGAAAAAGGGGGGGCCCGAAACGAGCTGTGCCTAGGGGCCCCGAGATGGTTAATCCGGCCCTGTCGGTACCATTATGTTTTTCCTAAGTAATGCATGGCGCTTTAAAATGGATAACTATAAGGCATTTTCCTCTTTGTTGTGCATAAAATAAACTTAACTCAAAACACGAAGGTACCTACTCTAGGTATACTTCTGTGTGCTTCTTCAATTTAATCACATCATCAAAATGACTATTCCAACTCTCACGCACGATTACAGGCTGTTATCTGTGAAAATACATCTAAATTTATCTGAGCTGTGTAATCTGCGCGGAGCTCTGACGTCATAGTCGACGGGGAGGACGAGTGGGCGAACACCCTGCCCACCCTCACGGAGTCATCCCCTATGGTCACGCTAAAGCTTTTGCGTTATCGACGAACATTCTCCTTTAATTAATCCTCGGCAAATTGCAGCGTCCATTCATAAAGTTTTATTACTTACTTATAGAAACTTGCTCGGAAAAGTTTCCCCTATAATACTTATGTATTATATGTCAAAAGAAAGTTTTGCATGCAATTTTAGTCGCCTATTGGACAAATTACAAAAGAATAGTGTAAAATTACTGTAAAGAACAGTTTTCTCACATAGATTTATTCGAGGGTTTTTTCCTTACCTACTTAAATAATCCTATTTGAACCTAGCTCGGTTTTACTTTAGGACAAAAGTTTAGTCTGAAAGAGCTCTCAAAAAGGTTTTTAATGCTCATAGGTTTGACTAATGTAACTAAGGATTTTGCTCACACCCTGAATATATTTTACAAAGTTTTCTGCGGGGGTAGACGTTACGACTTCATAGACCTTGGCCTTTGAATTCTTGTCATTTATTTATTACGAGGCCCTGCTATGAAATTACGATTATGTTCGTGATAGGCCGTGGTGATAGGTTTTTGGTTCTTAAAAAATCTTCGTGCTTCCAAACCTAAAACGGAATGACAGAGGCAAGGCAATATAAAATATTGAAGTGAGGTATAGAAGTAGGTAAATATAGGTAAGTAATCAAAATGTTAGGGCACTTATCGCAGACATTTTAATTAGTATTTTCGTTCAAACTCGAAGGCTGTTCCCGAAATTGTTGGTCATGTTCATGATGATCGAGTACAAAAATTTTGATTGAGAAAATACCGGCGAGCTTTTCATTACGGTAACTAAACTTTGTTTTAAATTAATTTGTGGTTTTATTTAAGTTCTTACCTATCTAAAGATAAATTGAATCTGTTAAATAGTTTTTAAACAGTAAACTTATTTTCATAGTCAAAGCTCAGTCTTCTGTTTGCGTTCAGTTAAATGTATTTTGTAAATGGGAAAGTAAGGGAGGGTCTTTCGACAAGGGTTGCATACTTGGAAAAGCGCCTAATCGAATACTTTTATGGAGATTTATTGAGAAGGGTGAGCTTGTCCCCATAACATAAACGAACGATATTTGTATGATAATGTCGCCTAAAATACTGGCGAAGGATGTGTGGTGGAAAGGACAAGAATAAGTAGGTACGTAACCTTTCTTTTTTTTAAAGGCTTAACATACCCCCTACAAATCTTGTTTCTTTTAACAAAAAACCTCCTTTTTTGTTAAAAGAAACAAGATTTGTAATAGTAATAGTTACCTAAACTAAACTTGTATTGCGGGATATCAATGTACCCTCAATGTACTTCGTCGTAGTCGGGTAACTATAGTTATAATTTTCCCAGGTCTGAATTGCGTACCTACCTACACATCAACAAAGCCTAGGGAACACGGCTAATATATTGTTTTTTGGGCAAAAATTGTATGTTTTTGGGGTTTTTTGTCTTGAGTGTCGTATGTCAATAGAAGCGAAATGTTATACTCTTTTGAATGCTGTAATTTAATTAAAGGGTTGCCATAGAAAAAAATGAAAATTTAGTATAAACACTAAAATAGTGCCGAAACAAATCCAGTTAATTTCAATAAAAAATCTATTGACACGTTAAAATTTATTTAAAAAAAATTATTCTTAGTAACTTTTTAGCCATCTGTTCGTCCACCTACAACATTACGGCGGCTCTAAATCAACGTGGCATACTAAGTATAGGGATGTTTTTTTAGTTTTAGTTTTACGGGGCTGTTTCCGCACTAAAACTAAAAAAAAAAAAAAAAAAAAAAAAAAAACATCCCTATACTAAGTATAGGGATATCAATCGTTGTCTGAGGAATAATTCTCTATACTCTGAAAAGGTGCAAAAAAGTTCTTTCTCTGTATTAAAATTTTGGATAAAATTCCTAAAAGCTCTTCTGCCTAGCAAAGCTCACGCATATTTAATGAAATTAAGATCGGCAGACTGCGCAGGCCACTCTAATACGTGATATTGTAGGTACTCGCTGAACTCGTTCACAACCAGCCTTACGGTGTGAATGCGTACATTATCTTGCATGAACATGAAATCTTGCTCGAGCTGCTATTGGTGGGGTATCACCATAGAGTACACAACCTCATCACGGTATTGCTCTGCATTTAAAGTTCATTTCCCCAAAAAACTCTATTTTACCCGTGTTCCCTAGACTTTGTTGATGTGTGTATTTTAAAACACGATTTTTTATCAATTGCCTATTTTCGAGTGTTTTTATTTTTTTTTGTTAAATATACGCGTTTAAGACCCTGGAAAATAATTACTAGTTTAGGATATAGGTAGGTACATTACTAACTTGTACTTTCCACACACAAAGTTTACCTATACCACATCCTATACTAAACCACTCAAAGGTACTATCTCTTATTCGATGGATATCAACTAAATAGCGTGTCCTTCGCAAAAAGAAACAATGACAACATCCCTAGGGAGACCCCGTCCACTTAGCACAACTAGCATTATTGGGCACACAGCCAATAACTGCGCATGTTCTAACAGACTACCTACCTACTGTATTTACACTTATGTGATGTAGATATTTGACAAAACTCTATCAGTACTTACAATTTGATTTAAAAGACTTATCAAGGTCCCTTACTTTTTATCCTTACATGGGTAAAACTGGTTTGTTTTTTTATCGCACGTGGTCAAGAATTAAATATGTGCATAAATTACATAATATTTGGACTTCCAAGACAAAAGAAAGAAATTAAAATAAAAGAAAGTGTCCACAATCTAACAAAGAGAACATACACTACTTTATCTGTCTATTCTATATCTTATAGGTACTTATGTATTTATTTACTCTACCAAATAATTTTATTTGAGTAGTTTTACAAACCTACGATAAGAAGCACCCAACATCACGCCACAAAAACTGCTACCTCTTATTTCGTTTCATATTATTTTATCTAATGATATCAGTTAATGCCAGTAAAGTAACCTAATCTGTATCATTAATTTTGTCATTCATTTACTTATCTTATTTCAGTGGCGTCGCATTATTATTAAAGAACAGTGAACCCGATTCCCAGGGATGTAAAGTCAAGGTAGAGCAGCAGGATCAACGCTTTTCCCTCAACCACAAAAGGATCTTCTGAAGTTCGTTCACACGGAGCGCTGGACATAACGGACTGTCGTGTGTGCCTGATATGAACACACATGCACCCGCCAGCGCCGCAGTGATCGTCTGGCGCCCGCGTCGCAGCCGAGGTGCGATAACCGACCTCCTCCAGCTTGCCAAGTTTCGATTTCATCGCTGCTCTCACTTCGTAGTCGCACGTGCGTTGCACCGGTCGCTTCACTGTGGCCTCACATCGCGACGGAACCTCGCCGTGCGAGACGACTCAAGTAATGCAACCTCTTTGAACGTTCGATCTAACTGGTCGGTTGTAATCAGTGAGTGAAGTGACATTTGATACTTTAAAAAAATTTGACGTTTCCTGTCATGTCGTGGGAAAGTGCATCGGATTTGTGAATACAAAATAAACAAATCGTGTAAAAGTGGACTAAAAAGGTTAAGTACAGCTGTTGTAATTAAAATAAACGGTGAACCATGACGTCAAGATCGAGAGAAAAGGTAGCAGCTGCTTTCAAGAAGCTGTTCCGGTCACCGGAGAAAATAGACAACGATGGAGCCGGTCCTAGTGGCTCACCGGCAAGACGGGGTTTACTTAGAAGGCATAGGTGAGTATTCACATGAGAAACCTAGAGTTTAGCGTAGGTCTAACTTTCCAATTCCGATAAAATCAAAAACTTGAATCGCTTTTAAATTGTATGCAACGGCTGGAGGTAACGGCATTGGCAACAATACGCGATGTCTCTGCAGTGGATCGTCATCACAATGTCAACATCCTATAGTTGCTGGCTTTGGTCACGTAATCAATTAGTGTAGTCATTAGAAACGAAAGTGAAGTTACCTTCCTTTCTTAGTCTACGATGAGCTGGTGCATGCATATTGTAATTGCTCACTGGAAAAGTACTACACTTAATTTGAGTAGATACCTAAGATCATTCTTGCAAGGATCCGCTTAATGAACCCTGGGACATTCTTTCTAATTATCAATTATGTTGTATTGCTACCCTAGATTGAATTGGGTAACTATCAACTAGGTACTTCAGCCATCCATTTGTTTTGGCCAGATAAGGAGATTGACCCAAATAGAGCATTCAGTTAGGTCACGATAAGTGACATTCAATTTCATAGCACTGTGCCAAACTAGATATTGAAGGTAAAATTTATTATGTTTGGTAGTAGGACTGTAGTATATTGAATCTTTTCATAGTACAAAATTATCTTTAATAGAAGAACTGCGTTGAATTATCTCGTAGTTTTCCTTTCCTTTATTCATAAAATCTACATGATATCAAATACTAGTGAAATGTCTTAATGTATTAATTATTGGAAAATTATTAAACAGAGATAAAAAATAAAGAGCACTAGACAAATAAATGTGCTCGGAGTATAATAATGAAACGGTAACTGAATGAGTATTGTGTTTTTAATTTTAACGCCTGCAATAAGATCAAGGTGATGATTCGAAACACGCACGTTTATGATATCAAATACTAGTGAAATGTCTTAATGTATTAATTATTGGAAAATTATTAAACAGAGATAAAAAATAAAGAGCACTAGACAAATAAATGTGCTCGGAGTATAATAATGAAACGGTAACTGAATGAGTATTGTGTTTTTAATTTTAACGCCTGCAATAAGATCAAGGTGATGATTCGAAACACGCACGTTTATGATATCAAATACTAGTGAAATGTCTTAATGTATTAATTATTGGAAAATTATTAAACAGAGATAAAAAATAAAGAGCACTAGACAAATAAATGTGCTCGAAGTATAATAATGAAACGGTAACTGAATGAGTATTGTGTTTTTAATTTTAACGCCTGCAATAAGATCAAGGTGATGATTCGAAACACGCACGTTTATATATTTTTTTCGTTTAAGGTCAACACTTTGGAAGTAAACGAAATAATATTAAGTAATGAAATTAATCACTGAGTACTTTAGTAATGAGTTAATGACGTAGCATTTGAAATAGTAATGATAGGAAGTAATCAAACATTTTAGTTTCATTACTCGCGTCCCTATTTGATAACAACCATGTAGGTACTTAGGTTTTGAACTAATGGTTATTTTCACTACTAAAGTTATTAATATCGAGCTGCACAAAATAAAACGAACATGCTAAATATACCCGTTTTTAATTACATTAGCATGTATACTTATGTACCTACTTGTTATTATGTGTAGTTCAGTATGTCTGTATTTGTTGTTAGTTTATCACTTCCATCGCGGTCTCATACCAAACCCTGAGGTTTCGTACTGAAAATCAACGCTGGTGCTTTGTGTCTCGCAATCGTGAGGACTACTTTTTTGGGCCTTGAGTTGTACAATTATTTTATGTCACAAGTACTTAGGTACTTTTTTATTCTTTGTTTTCTTTTCTTCTAGTTTTTCTTCTCTTTCTTCATCTCTCCTTATAGCAAACTTTAATCATTATTTGTTAAATCTTTCAAATATCATAATATGATATTTGAAAGATTTCCGCGAAATATTTCCGAAAGACCGCGGGACACAGCTAGTATATTATACTAGCTGTGTCCCGCGGTTTAACCCGCGTAAGTCCCGATCCCGTGGGAATATCAAAATAAAAGTAGCCTATGTGCTCGGATTACCTCCTCGATAAATGGACAATCCAACACAAAAAAAATGAAATGGAACAATTGTTCCTGAGATTAGCGCGTTCAAACAAACAAACTCTTCATAATAATATTAGTATAGATTTAAAATATTTATGGTTAATTAGTATTATCATCGGTTTTGTTGAACGCGACGTACTTATCAAAGAATATAATACTGTCTCTATAAAGCATACATAAACAGACCTACTCACAATCATAAATTAAATACTGTATTTTGTCTCTGCTCTTTATTTCCTCATTGTCTTTGGTTTTAAATTAAAGCGTACAATACATACAATGTAAATAATACGTAATTCAAGATTTCAAGGAAGCGCGAATCCGAGTCTGCGTCATTTCATCCAGGTATTGAACAAAGACGTTGTTTACATTGTGTAGATCATGAGCGCTGGCGCACCTAGAGCTTATTGTTAGTCAGCAACAATCCGCATACATATCAATGCGGAACACCAACAAACCTATGGCAAACAACATTTACCTATAAGAAGACATAAATTGTACCTAATTATATTAGACCAGTTATCAGCCAATACTATGGGTTATTTGCTCATAGATAAAATTCTACAGATACTATTATGGTGCGTTGGTATTTTTTTCCTTATTATGTTTCTCGATTTAGACTTATCAAAAACATCTAAATAAGTGGCAATAGATATTTTTTTAATCTTTTGGTAATTATTCCTCTTAATCGCAACAATCTTAAATAAACAGATTTGTTTAGCTCATCGCAGCCACAAAGGTTAAAATAACTTTGCACGTGTTGCTATATTTAGGAATGCAGTTGCATAATTTTCTGCTCTGGCATGTAAATGTAGAGATAACCACCTGAGTATGAAATCAAATTATGCATGTGCCTACTCGTATATCTAACACTAGCTGACCAGTGCCCACTTCGTTGGGCATAATGTTAATATATTAAATTATCTATACTAATATAAAAGTTAGACATATGCTGTCGTTGACTTTTTTGTAGGCATTTTCAAGCTCCACATCTTTTCTCTAGAACTCAAAAATATATCTTTCATAGTTAAGGCAGCGTTCGTAAGAAACGCTTTCATTCGACCGTTTTTTCTCCGATTCACTTTGCAAAACGGACTACCACGTAAAAGCCTTTTTATTTTTTGGTTTTTGATATAACCTATGACACTCAGCAATAATGTGGCTTTATATTGGTGAAAGAATTTTTAAAATCGGTTCAGTAGATCCCGAGATTACCCCTTACAATTTAACAAATATACAAACACACAAACTTTACTTCTTTATAATATTAGTATAGAAGTATAGAAAGACGATATTAGTAGTCACTGTTAAGAACATCTAATATGACTTAAGTACCTACCAAGGTCTATGTTAGTTCTTAGGTCTACCCGGTTCAAATATTATGTGGTGTTTTTTCCTCAAATGAGAACTGAACATCACCATACTCATGGCAATAAGAATCCGTTACATGTTAGTTTGTTGGGTCATGGGCAAACTATATCGTCACGTCCTGCCCTAGGAGCATTATTACGTCTATATAGATACGTTCCGTTATTGTGCCAATATGTTTGCGTAACCATTACAGTACCTACCAGCATTTATTATGAATGAGATTCACAATGTTATTTAGACGTAGCTACTTGCTTACTCAAACTCGATAACCTCACTAAATAACCAGTCACGTTCGTAGCAAGTTGATTACTTTCTCTAGTAGTTTTACTGTGACAAAACTTGGGTAATCTGCTGTATAGATGATACACTACCTAATACAGTACTACGTAGAGCAAATACTGAAACGATTAATAAAGATTATCAGCTATCTCCTGTTATCTAAATTGTTTACATAACATAAGCATGAACGTACGATACACAAAGACGTTTGATCGTATGTTGCAGTACGAAATTGTCTCCTTTAGTAGGCACCGTGTCTACAGGACTTTCTTATCATTGGTTATTAATCTTTGTGAATGAATAGATACCTACATAGTTCCACATGTTATAAATCTTCTGCAAGTCAATGACCGACCCTCCTCAGAGTTAACTTGTGTTACATCTGGGCCTTCGCGTATTACACCCACTTCGTTTTTTGGATGTTATCCAACCAAAAACTTTATGATTTAGGAATGCAATGGAGTGATCTCAATTCATGTCCACTCTTATCCGTTTCTGTTTTGTGTAACCTAGTTTACTTTTCACTGGAAACGAGGAAGTAGTAGATATAACAATAGATTAGAGACCCATTTTGATTCATGCTATTTACAAAAACCGGAACAGAAGACCTACAAATCTAATTTAACTCTGTAATAATTTACAATCCTAATAAAATGTTTTTAATGAAAAGAGATCCAGCTGTTGAAATTCTTAACAGCTTGTGTGTTATAGTGAATCGCTAACCGATGTCCGACAGGTTGTTTTAATCGTAACTTGACACACTCGCTGCGTGAGAAATGCGAGAATTGTTGACTGCATTCCTCGCCAATACTTAACAAACAAGAGACAATAAGAAGTACCTATCTATCATCACTACATAGTATAAAATAAAGTCGCTTTTTCTGTCCCTATTTCCCTTTGTATGCTTAAAGCTTTAAAACTACGCAACGGATTTTGATGCGGTTTTTTTAATAGATAGAGTGATTCAAGTGGAAGGTGTATATGTATAATACATGCATAATATAGCCGTGCGAAGCCGGGACGGGTCGCTAGTACATTATAAAATTCTTTGTCCTAACTGACCGAACGACGGATCAACGCACAGCCTAAACCGCTGATTGTAGAGACCTGAAACTTGGAGGGTGTGTTCTTTGTGTGACGTAGACATTCGATAAGAAAGGATTTTTCGAAATTCTAAGGATTTTTCGAAATTCTACTCCTAAGGGGGTGAAAAAGGGGGCAAAAGCTAGTATTAAACCAAAAAATGATATGAATGAATGACGGATTAATAATAAGTGTAGGTATATCAGAGTCATTCATTTGTAAATTTGATTTTAAAAACAAATAATAGTTGTTATATTATTTATTCAACTGTTACCGACTTAATCATACCGTTTACCGTGAAAATAATACAGTAATAATGAGAATGACGCAGATATTTATTATAAGTGGAATTAATGCCACACGATGAATCAGTAGTGTACTTGGGTATAAGTTTTTGTACACTTTTAATTTGCGGTTAGCGATAATAAACTGGCGGTTAGTTGTGGCTAAATAACATTTAAGTACTTTGATAATAAATATGGCCTTAATTATTCTAAAAATAAAATAATTAAGTATAACTAACTAAATCGAAATATCTATTTGTAATTGGCTTTCTGTTTCTTTTTTTTTAGTATATTTTGTCAAACTTAGGATAAGACTTTCCTTACAAACAAAATAAATATAAGTACTTATAAAAATGAATCGCTGAATGTGCTGCTAAGCTCAAATCTAATCTAAGAACAGCTGATCCGATTTCGCTAATTCTTTTTATGTTGTGTTTGTTATTGTTAGAAGGTTCTTATGAAAGAAAAATAAGAAAATTGCGCAGAAAAATTATTACGCGGGTGTAACCGCGGGGCGCATCATCATTACAGAGTATAAAACAAAGTCACTTTCCGCTGTCTGTCCCTATGTATGCTTAGATCTTTAAAGCTACGTAACGGATTTAGATGCGGTTTTTTTAGTAGATAGAGTGATTCAAGAGGAAGGTTTATATGCATAATATAGCCGTGCGAAGCCGGAGCTGGTCGCTAGTTTAGTAATAAAATAAACAAATGTTTCAGAGATGGGGTGAGTCCAGCCGAGGCAGCGGCGAGTCTGCCCGCTAGTCCCGCAGCTTCGACTCTCGTCAAGAAGAAAGCAGCGGGCGCAAACGAAGTACGAGAGCGAGCAGCAGCCGTTCGTACACGCAGGCTTATGAAGGAATTGAAAGAAATACAACGGTTGCAGAACAGTCGAACAGATCCTGTTTTTACAGTAAGTTTAGTTCTACTGACTAGTTTATACTTGCAACTTCGTCCGCGTAGAATTTTCCGAAATTGTTTCTTAGCGGAAAGTATACGTATAGCAAATCTTAGCCTGAACTGTCAATTTCAGTCAGTCAGGCTCAAGACAGAATTTATATTTATGTTTTTTTTTAAATATAATTTGTAAGGCTAAATATGTAAGGCTTTGTAATTTGTAAAGCTCAATCAATACTGTAGGTGTCTAACTAAACTGTCTTAATACATCGCACATGTGCTCATAACACGTGGCGTGGTTGGTAGTTAGTACTCACTGCTATCTATCTCAACCTAGTTCGCTATCGCATTACAGTGCAACAAATAGCCTCAAACAACAAATAAATTAAATTAGATGTTTAGTTGACTATTGTCTATTCTGTGGTTTAGAAATGATAGAATTATTTGAAAGGACCACCAAAGGTGATATAACAATAGATAGCTGACCCGTTTTTGTTATAGCTTGGACTAGACTATATGAAACACCATTGTAATCCATGCAAACGAAATATAAATAACAATGGTGAGAGGTGATAAATATTTCTTTAGAAGTAGGCTGATAAAACACCAATACCAACAATCATGATTTTTAGTGCATGTGAAGACTCACCTTTATTATGGTACAGTATGCGTCATAAGTCAACTATCAATTTGCTACCAGTAATACTATAAACAAGTATTGTACTTACGACTTTCTTCTAATAAATGCTACACACAAACATAAATACTTGAATTAAAAGTACTCAGTGTGATTATTATTTTCAACATGTTAGCTAAGTCTTTAGTTGGACGAGTAGTATAAGCCGCCACCCGCTACACCAACCGACGTGGTTGCGATCCACAGGTTACGTTGTTATTCAAATAGTGCTGCACAGGATTGTGAACGTTACGGTGCGGTGGGTAGAGACTTTTGACCGTTGATTGTACACCACAGTAAGGTACCTATGCCTAAATCCATAAAGGTAAGGTAAAAACCCATTGTATGGATGGATACTGGATAATGAAATGGCTGTCAAAAATGACAAAACGCAATGGGGCGTGAGGCCGTCCTGTATTTGACTTAAATAACCTAATGTTTTGTAATAATTATGAAGGTAGTACATACATATATGTTGGAGAAAAGGGGCTTCTGACAATAGAAGCTAGATCTTTTGGTAGTTTAGTTTAATGGTAATAGGTACACAACACAAACAACGGGTAAATAACATGATAAAACGGTTCCAACATAAACCACTGTCGTGGACGGCCAAGCGAACCACACTTGACCTTTTATTACTAAATCAACAACTATTTAGAATATTAGCAACAACTGTTAACTTCAACAAACTAGGCAATAATACACTGTATCAAAAATATGGAATGGTCTTACTTTATGCATCGTCGAACCCAACCACCTTACCGACCGAAGACTGAACAGCAAAAGATCCCATGATCACCTCAGCGCGTGCTTTTATATGCGGTGGTGGAGTTTGGCAATGTCCACAACAAGTTTGACAGACGTGACGTCACTTTTCTATCTTTAAAATCTAAATAAGTAATTAAGGGCTCAATAGTAATCTTTAAAATTAATAGTTGATAGGAACTTATGAATTTTTAAACATTTAAAATATTAAAACGTAAAATAAAAGTAGTCAAATTGATTTGGTAAACAATTTGCTGCCATAGTCGATCTAGCAACTTGAAATAGCGTTTTTCTATTAACAAAATAATATTAAAATCAATAGTCGCTATCATATATATACTTAAATGGAAATAATTTAACGTTCATTAGTCCTCTTATATAACATTGTTGTATGAACTAACTGTACCTTACAACGATTACATTCTTACACGCTGAATGAAATTATAAAATTACAAGCGTTCAATAAAGTTATTCAATCGCTGAAATTGTTTTCAAAGCATTTCAGCAGAGCGCCCGTAAAGTTGTTTCATAATCACGTTTTCATACAACAATAATGTTTTATGGTATTTTTATGGTTGTTATTAATTCTACTGGGTACTATGAGATAATTACGAAATAATCGTACTTATAGCTGGTGATATACTCAAGGAGGGAAGGTTCTACACGCGTAATGGCTAATTACGTTGCTAATTAGACGACAGTCGACAAAGAGCTCGTTTGTTAGTTTAACAAGGTATCTCTACTCAGTGTCAGGTAAACATGTAAGTACAGTCGGCTGCATAATTGCAGCCCTCGGTATAGTTCTAAAATTATTATTATTGGAATGTTTGCATTCTAATAATTTTTGTTTAATTAATTGATGAGTTAGAAGACTTTATACTTCACCGCAGGTGTCTAGAATCTTGCTCGTGTTGTTCATTCAAACATTCTTATAACAGCCGTTTTAGAGCTCTACGGTGGGTCAGCAATTATGCAGCTGACCGTACATACGTACACTAATAACTTCCAGTCTAAGTACTTACAATGCAAAAAGACACTGAGTGAGGGCTCTACCATCCTCACTTATCTATTCTATGAAGTTACCTTTGCGTCCTTGAATACGTAGTTTACGTAGGCAGACAAATCGATAGCATATTTTATCAATATAATTTACTACTCTAAATATTCTTCCTCAGGTGGAGTTAGTAAACGATAACTTATACGAATGGCACGTGAGACTGCACCAGATCGACCCCGAAAGCGACCTGGCGGGGGACCTGCGGGAACTGCACATCTCAAATATTCTGCTTCACCTCATCTTCCCGGACAATTTTCCCTTCGCACCGCCCTTCATGAGGGTCATAGAGCCGAGGATAGAAAAGGGATTTGTTATGGAAGGTAAGAATCATTCATATTGAGGCAGTATAAGTATACGGAATAATAACGCATTTTTGCATACGTATATCCGCGTACGCTATTTTGTATTCAGATCACAAAGACCAACATAATCTACAATTGCACCTATATAATCATGATTACACCTTGTTACATCAAGGCATATCTATTAGATGCATGTTGCATCCATAACATAAACAATTAAGTGACATAATGCATACATGACCTTAGGAAGAATATATCTGAATCACATTATGATGCGGAAGGTGCACTACCTCCTTGTAATTATGTAACCTGCTGTAATCGCACTGGCTGATTAATCAAATAGGTATTGTTCATTGTTGTATTGGTTTTATCGTCAACTCTTTGTAAATATACGAATACAGTACAATCGGATCAACTTCAATGATCAGTTCTCTCAATATATCTGCTTCAAAACCTTATTAGCTCTGCAATCTATGGAAGTGCTTAGCTAATGGTTTGTTTTGTATATCCAGGTGGTGCAATATGCATGGAGTTGCTGACGCCGCGTGGTTGGGCGTCCGCGTACACAGTGGAAGCGGTTGTGATGCAGTTTGCGGCGTCAGTAGTCAAGGGACAGGGTCGCGTGGCGCGGGCGCCACCGCGGCCCTCCTGTGAATTCTCGCGTAGACGCGCCGAGGAAGCCTTCCGCTCCGTCGTCAAAACACACGACAAGTACGGCTGGGTCACGCCTGCGCTCTCCGACGGCTGATTTCATTAGGTACGTATTTCTCTACCTACAGTACTTAGCTGGTTTGTGCAATATTGACCTGCTATAATGCCTTAAGTTGTTACTTGGCGACAGTTTACAGTGCAAGGTTATCTCTTCGCTACGTTAATTCTAAACGCTTTGTGGTTTAAAAGGCTAAAACATAGTGCGTCATACACATGAGGATCGGCCTTTTAGAAGACCTTACTCATTTCCTAGCGTATTAACTTTGTATTAGCAATGTTAAGGCCCAATTTACCCGATTGTTTCCGCGGGTTTTCAGCACGCGATGTTCCGAATTAATATTAACGAGAGTTGCACGTCTGATGCGCACAGACTACTAACATTGACCCAAATGTAGTGCTTGTAGTTCACGGCGCAATACCTCGACATTTCGTAACTGCATCATTTATCCATTTAGCGAATCGGAATGACCGATTGTCAAGTGGACGGCTAGGCGGCTCTCTGCCACAATGTCAACCGTCCTGCGATCTAATATTAATTTACTAGAGAAGTTGAGATGATTCAATGCGGTCTTGTAAATAATATTACATTGAAAAATATAACACTGCGGTAAAGATATACTACCCACACGCTACTTAATTACATTGTCTACATTTATGGTAAATATCACGAAACATAAATAAAAAATTTGCGTCTTATTTATTTACAGATCGTGTTAGTCAACCGTAAAGCAGAATGGATCTCCAGTTATTCTTCAAGAATAATTTTACTTTTTAGTAATAGTGCAAATTTTCATAATGCTCTGCTCTGTGTTAGTCGTTAAACACTTAGATAAGGACAGCAGCTGATAGTCTCCAAAGACAATGCAATGTATAAAGTCAATGTACCAAACTCACTAAATACTTTTTAGCTGTAATAGCTGAAGTTTTATTCCACGTCGTAATCGTAAGTTAAATGAAAGCTTTTAAGAAAACACTTCAATACATGTGGCATATTAGACAGGATATTTACGAAGACACTTATTCCTTTAGATTACTTATATTGATATGAAAACTTTGTAAGTACTACCTACCTAAATGTTTATTGTAATGTAAATCGCAAAATATATTTTTGTCGTAGTTTTCATTAATGTTCCTACACTTATTCATGGTTTGTCAGAGTTCAGCAGCACAATATGTATGGCTCAGATCTGCCAAGCAGGGATTAGTTACTGTTGGTACATTTGTGTTCTGTACTATAAGTATGGAGCTAATTATGTACGCTTTATTACATTTAGCTTATTAAATGAATATGATGGATGTACAAACTATAACTGCCTTATAACCTTGTCTTTTTGAAGGTTAATTTTTGTCCATCAGGCTGTGCAAAGCGCATTGTGCAGGGAAGCAATAAAAGCTAGATTTTTGCAGAAAATACTCAATTAGAGATCAAAATGTACAATTTTCCTCGCGGTCCATCTGTAAAGAACATTTCCAACCTCTTATTAGACTTACTTATGCTTTGAAATAACTCTTAAAAGTATTTAACTTAACCACTTTAGCAAAACCTTTTGTTAAGTTAATTTAGGCTAACTTTAAAGCTTGAAGGCTATCAGGTGGTAGACAATTATATTCTTTACAGGTGGACTGGAAAATTTTATATTTTGATCTAATGGGTATTTTTTGCAAACAATTAGCATATTTAGTTCCTGCCTAAAATACACACACAGCCTTTAGGACAAATGTATAAAACATGGCAAAAACATAGAACTATTTTCGATTCAATTCAAACATCACCTCAACTTTGTCATACCTATATTCGGTAAGCCAGTTCGCAAACAAATGTGCCAAACTTTGCTCACTTGTGAAGCTCAATTTTCCTCAGTTAAAAATCACATGCTTTGGACACTGCAAATCCAAACTTAGATACATGTTAAGAGGAAATGTTTCCGTCCCAAAGTCATTTAAATGATTTTTGATAATAATGGACACATTTTAAATTTGTGGTACATGTTTTAAAATTTCACCTAACATTCTTATTATAGATTCTTGTACCTAATGTTTAATGCATTCTATGTGTATGTGATAAATATAAGTAAACCTATGATGTAATCATCTGACATGGCATCATGCTGGAACTTGCATGCTTTTGTGTATGTAATTGTAGTGATGTAAGTCAAATTATTACTACAATAAAAAAATGAGTAGTTAAATGCTCAATGTATTAGTTAGAGAAAATATTTGTGAATTGTGAATTAAAAAGGCTTGTGGTAATTATAAATTTTACAGTATGATAAGTGGATTAGAAAAATGGATGTTGTTTTGTGATCAACCAAAGATGTTTTATTTTTATGTGGATCCTTTCGATGCAGATTAGAAACGTATAATTAACATTATGTACAACAATTTAAATGTAATAATAAATTACTTACCTGCTCAAAATTCTGTGGTTTTATCTCGACAAACAAAAAATACTTGTGGCTTAACACACATACTTAGTAAGTTGGTTAACTTACTAAGTATGTGTGTTAAGCCACAAGTATGTGTGTTTAGTAGTAGAATCAACTCAGTGGGGCCCTATGTTCCAAGGCGTTAAAAACAAGTTCAGGAAATCAGTTCTAGATTCATTCGTTTATAATGTTGTTCCCACATAGCAACTACTCACGGGGATCAAGTGTTCTATCGAATGCAATCAAAAGTTAAATGCATCACAATGAATGTTGTAGTTTTGACGCAACGTCCAGCCATTGGGATATTATGTCAATGAGGTCAATAATAATAAGCTTGAGTAGTAAGAGATTGTCCCAGGTAAACCTTTTTAATTTTATGAAGGACCTAACATTTACCCTAGGGCAGATACTAATTGAAAAGATGGACAGACCGTTCCACACAGTGCAGTGCGGCACTGCATGGCGAAACATGTCTTTGCCAGTATTTTGGACCCTCCCTGCACTAGCGAAGACCTTGCCTTGCGGCGAGGAATGGCTCTAAGTTAGCAAGATTTTATGATATTTTTCAAGAAATGTTCATAAAAAGCAAGATCATAAGATTTCTACCTCTGATCCGATCTGATAACACTAGTAATTAATTATAATATTAAATTGATTGAAACTCCATCATTAGATTAATGTGACTTTATACAAGAGACGAAAAATAAAATTACGCATTATAAATAAGAGAAAATTATCACCACCGCCCAGCGAGATCACTCCCCACCTCTCAAAGCTAACACCAAATGCAATACAGATCCACCTTGCACCTTGTAGTCTTGTGCTGTCTTCTCATCATTCCTGAAAAATAGAAACTCTAACTATAGGTACTATTTCCAGTGATGGTAAGTCATGATTATTTTACTTACTTACTACCTTTTACTGCTTAGTAGTAGTTTATCAGTAAACATGCACCAAACAAAAAAGTATGAGAAGAGTTTGTAAATGCTAAAGTCGAACACACAATATAGGCAAAAAATGTCAAAAATATATTTATTTGAACTAAAACAAAGGCTAAAAGAAAGTTGTTACTTACATCTGCTTGCCTGAAAAAATGAGTCGTTGTTGTTGCGGTGGAATGCCTTCTTTTTCTTCTACTCTTTCTTTGATCCTTTCCACTTTGTCTGTAGGCTCAATGTCTATTTCAATTTCCTTGCCAGTAAGCGTCTGAAAACAAAACGAGGTTAGAGAAAGGATCACAAAACATTTAGCCTGCTATTGTGGGTTAGTCATTCTGTACAATACCTTAACTTTGATCAACATGATGCTGGTTTCTCTGGTTGTGGTTTATAGAAAGAAATAGCTTTTAGCATCAGCTTTCCACAATAACGCTTCGGAAATATGAAAAAATTAGAAAAACGAAAATTATTTCGTCATTCACCCCGCAAGTTCACTAATTTACCGGCTGTCAAACGTCAATGTAATCACATTGTTACTGTCAGATTAGCACAGAGTAAGGAGAAAAAACCGGGAAAAAGCTTCAAGTTTTTCAGTTGAACCTTCTCGTCGTCCGTCCGCGTCGTCGTCGTCGCCGCCATCGGCGTTGCTCCTCGTTGTCGGACTGTCTCGGCTGTGGCGAGCCTAATTGCCAATTGGCGTTGCCGTCACTGTCAAACAGAAGTCAGCTGTCAGTCGATGTTTGTTTTGATTTTGCTGATTAACAATTTCTGTGTTTTGTGTTATAAATAAACGTCGCAACAGCATTCTAAAGCGCTCCACTGTGTATTAATTGATATATCTACAAATATCATAATGGATAAATTAAGGAATATATTTGAGGACATCGAGAAATTAACTCAAAAAGGTTAGTAGCTTACTAACTTCAACGCAACATATTCTGAGTTATGGAAGTAAATTCACTCGTATCTTCATCATACCGAGGTTTATTAGGTAATGGTTTTGTAAATCTGTTGGTATTACCAACATAACCTATAAACTTAAAGTACCTACCTTAACAAACATTTCGATTCCTCAGCCTACATCCTTACAGACAAAACAATTTACCTATCAAGAATTAAAAACTCCCAATCTCCATTTTTCAGATGGCCAATCAGAATATATTGCAGCAATAATTGCAGATCTATTACATAAAGAAGACCATTCCAATACAAAATACAACGAAACAACTAGCTATCAACTGCTCAAGACATTCCTATTAAAGATAATGCATGCTATAGATGCACTATCTGATGAAATTTCTAAAGATAATACCATTCTCATAAGTGTAAAGAATCAAAAATTGTTAAGAACATGTTTTCAATTGATTACGTCATTGGGTATTTCTACTTGCCTCATTTCTGGTTTGGGGATATCGCTAGCTAAAAGATGTTCAAAATCTACAATACTGCCGCGACTCAAATTCACAGATGAAGAAAAATATGAATTGTTGGTAGAATGTACCAACTTTTTCATTAGAAGTTACAAAGTATCTGTACTCAAAAAAATCATCATAACATTACATCTTTCTGATTATTTAGCTGCATTGATCCAGTTGGCCTTTGCTCCTTTGAAGAAACCAGGTGTTTATGAGAATTTTGTTATGACGGATGATTTATACTACCAGTTGCTTAAAGATAGAGTACAATTTGTTGCTGTATATGAAGATTTGGTTGAAAATTCATTTCAGCCAACATTAATGAAGGAACTACTAGTTCTGCAAGGTATAAATAATCCTCCACCTCCAGCTTTTGTTAAGAGAGTAATTGCAAAGGAGATGAGCCAAAGACTAATTGCCAACGGAGGACTTCTTAGTTTAATCAGGTGCTTTATAGAAAGCTACAACATTGACATTGGTTTCGATTGGAAAAAGATTGACATGATAACCAAAATTATATCAATAAAGCATGGTAATATTCCCGAAAATGATTATCTTAGTAATATTTGTACACAGCTTGAAAATATATTAATGATGAATAATAGTCATTATTTAGTAACAGCCGTAGCCTGTGTTTTGAGTCTTAATGAAAAATATTCAGACTGTGATCTTGTAAAAAAATTGATGAGAAACATTTTTGAAGCTTTTAATGCTGTCTGTTTGGAATCCAAGTCCAGTGGTCCAGGAACTATTATACTATCACCAGATGAAGTTGACAATAAAGTTAACATACTGCATGCATGTGTGTGTACTGCCAAATTGGACTGTCCCATGGAACTCCTGTCTCCTAACATTGAAATACTGTTCCTAATTGGCAGTAAATGCACTAAAAATGAAGATTTAGCAATAAAGTTGAAAGATATTTTAATAAAGTGTTTTGAAAAGTTTACTAAATCAGAAATATTTGAACTGATGAAAGATTTATTGTTTGAAAATGACAATAATGTGCTAACTATTGAAGAATATGATGTTGGAATTGCTATCAAATCACCTGTTACAAATTTAAAAGAAGATAATCCAAAAAGCGATGAATTGCTCTATTTTCTAAACTTGTTTTCTGCCGCAACTGAAATAGAATTTGTTAAAAATGTGTTTGTTTCTTCATTGGATATTCTGATTGAATTAAGTAAAAGAAGGAAGGATGCTAACAAAGATTTATTAACATTAGAAGAGGAACCGGTACTCCTAGACAACATTGATGCCCAATACGCCAATATATTACAATTATTATCTGAGATATCTATGTCTCCTAAAATAGTTACAGCCTTAAAAGAAAACCCTCTCATTGTACTAAATTTTATTGAATACTTCTTGTCAGAAGGAAACTATGAAAGCAATACGGAATGCACTAGTATTGCTATTGTACTTCTGAACACACTTTTATCAAATACTAACACTGATAATCTAGAAAAGAGATTTATAGCCTTGGTTCCTGCTTTGAAGAAAATGGCTGGAGATGAAAATGACTTTAACCACATTTTATGTAAAGAAGCTTTGTCTATTATTTTGAATGGAGCTGAACAGAAAGAGAGTGCTTGCAGTAAAGCTATATCAGATGTATTTGATAACTTGTTACCAGTGAGAGCTCATGGACTGATAGAACTTACAAAATTGATTGATGCTAAGGAACCTGAGACAATTTCTAAAAGACATTACGTGTTTTGTTTATTCCAGGTACATACAAAATTGTATAATCTATTTATATTAACAGCAGACCTAGTCCCAGTAGCCTAACTATAAAGTTATAGCACATGCACTCCTTTGCTTAAATTTTATTTATAACTAGATTTCTTAAGCGTAGGGTTTTGATATGGTTTTGATTGTCTGAAATCCTTTCTTAGCGGATGCCTAGATTTCGCCTGTGTGGTCAGGCGTAGTATTGTATTTATAGATTAGGCTGTGCGTTGATTCTTTCAGTCAGTCAGTTAGTTTATGTAAAGATTAGCATCGTATCACGATTTCTCTCGCGTAAGTCCCGATACCGAAATCAGGATAGAAAGTAGCTCATGTACCCTCAAGGATTTAAAGTACCCTACAAGTGTTCATCCAAATCGGTTCAGTAGTTTCAGAACCTACTCAATACAAAAAACAAGCGTAGTTTCTTTGCTTTGAGCTAGATGCCGCTGTGAAATGTCCTTTACTGATTGACTTTGTATTAATTTACAGGAACAACTAAAAGACCCAGACACATACATTTACTTAGCTGCTATCAATGGACTCTCTTCTCTCTGCACTCATTGTACTGAGGATGTACTACAAGTACTCTGCACAGAATTCCTACAGATATCTACTGAATACAAAAACGTACAAACAGACAAAGAGAATAAGGTGGCGGAACTAAGAATGAAAATTGGTGACATTATTGTCAAAGTTACTAGACGATTAGGTATGAAAATGTATTTTGCTAGATACGATTTTACCAGATTCCTGTATCCCATAGAAATATCTAAAAAAAATCGATATGGTAAACTTAATTCACCCAGCTAACGTGTATTAGTCGGTTGTCTTCAAAATATGTTTCACTAAAAATCTTTTATTTTTCTAGGAGAAATGGCAGTAGTACATAAAACAACACTCCTAAACACAATGCTATGCGGTTGCCGTGATGACGATCCCCTCATTAGAACATCAGCGCTTTCTAACTTAGCGGAAATAGCCTTGGTATTACACTATAAGATGGGAAATATTATTTATGAGGTAATTTATTGCTTATTTTTTTATTACGCCTAGAAAATTCTCCCCCAAATGTTAAAGTTTATCCTCTGTGCTGTGCCTGGAATATCATCGTCTACAATCCAATCGAAACATAGCAGTGAGATTTAATCAAACACTGCACATACAGAATAATATACCTACTTGCTAAAGTGCGTTTCGTCAAACAGTTCCTATGCCATTATTGCCTTGGTTGAATGTACTACCTTGAATTCCGGGAGACAGGGGAGCCAACATGACGGCATAAGAACTATTTGATGAAACGCACTATATTCCGACTGATTTACAAACTCTTTCGACATTCAATTGTGACCTCATTTGTAAAAGAGTGAGCGAGTTTGTGGCGTTGAGTAGCGACATCTAGTGATGATGACGTTGACACTTTTTAATTGAATTATTGTTTCCAGGTTCTACTATGCATTTGGAGTATAATAGAAACAGATAAAGCAGTAGAATGCCGTCGAGCAGCCGTCATGGTCATATCCAGCCTTCTAAAAGGCTTAGGCAAGGACACTCTTATACAGCTCAAAGAGCACCTACTGCCCCTTTATAGAACCTTAAAGAAGCTATACAGTGATAATAATGAAGATTCAGTGCTGAGACTTCATGCTCAGATAGCTTTAGAGGAACTAAATGATATTGTTATAGAGTTCCTATTTCCAGAGTTAAGAATGGATAAGGAAATTAGTATTTTACCATAGGATATATTTAAGGTTAGTGTTAAAAAATATTACTTTTTATACTTTATATCTGTTACAATAAGTAATTAAACAAATAAACATTTTCACACAAAACTCAAATCGCATATATTTTATCATAACTTAGAAAGTAATACATTAGATCCTTATGTTAATAAAGCCAATCCCTCCTCAATCAGTAAAACTCAAAACTGATCTTAAAGCTTCTGTAATAAGGACCTCTGAACAGATAGCATATTCCATAATTATACCTAAGTGATATACACCTTTTTATTATTATTCATGTGAACTTTTATCACCCAAGTACAACTGAATTTAAACTGCTAAATCAAATTAATTTGATATTCTTATATTGTCAAACGTCGAAAAATACCGTTGAAAATCGGAAGTTTTTATCGATCGTCTTTTGTTTTCCTTGGAAATTCTATTCTAGTTTACTAAATAATGAAATTATCTCGGTCCTACTGTTCCAGTAGAACATTACCAATACAAGTTGATATTATTTTAAGGATAGTCCAATTGATAGAACCACTGCCAATAGAATTTAATATTATAATATCGATGGTTCGATTGATATAACTGCGGACAGTTTGATTTACCCGTGGTTCGATTGATAGAACTCCGGCGATCGGACCACGACCAATAAACGGAAGTTTTGTATGCTAGAGAAAAGCCACTTTTAACTTAATATTAAATTAAGAGATCGTTAGTTTAGCCGTCACTCATAAGTGACAATTTTATTATTTTATTAAGGTAATAATCATGGCAATCACTGTTGTCTGATTTATCTAATTTAAGGTAAAATTATTAAATGTAAGTTCAAATAACTCTGCACTCTAACCTAATAAGTAACTACACTAATAAAGTACTTAAATTAATATTCAATACTATGAATCAAGCGATGTTCTTATGTGATACATCTCTTAGATACATCTCTTTGTGTTCTGCCCTGAAAAGTGTAAATACATACATATTTCGTCTCGTAGTCGGGTAAAAAGTGGTCCTTCAGTACGCCTCATCCTTAGAAAATATCATAAACGACTTAATTATAAGGTACGGTATTTGATGTTTATACAATATTTTAAAACGTGCTAAACTTGTACTATAAAACCCCACGTGCCTACGTGAGTAGTGTCAAAATGTTAAATGTCTTTAATTAACAGTATATCTCGGAACTCTCGCGTGTCGTGAAGGCGGTACTCTGATCACGATTTAGCATTTTACATCTCCTGCGAGTTATATTAAAATCCCCAGATGACATTTGTTCGTTATTGAATCGTAAATTAAGAAAAGGTAATAAAATATACGAGTAGAATCTTAGCAAAGCCTTCCAGCTTCAGTCCTGTCTTCTATAAATTACATAATATCACATTTTTTACACTATTTTGATCAATTATGTTTAACGAACGCTTCACGCTTCAGATGTGTTGTCCCCATCATTCGGTTTCTTCGCTAACCCTTCGTCCTTCTCCGATAAAGTTATTGAATAGACTGAACTTTGGTCGGAAAATCGATCCCTATTCCTCCTGCCAAATATACCGCTGCGATTCAATGAGGATATAGTCGATATCGATATATTATCTTTGTCTTCTTGCGGCACCACTTTCCAAATTAGCAAAGCTATACCTCCAAAGGCGGCCACAACCAAGAACAAGACCAGGGTAACCTCACCGAACACACCTGAAAATAATTACTTACTGTTAGAAAGTGGTTGGTTGCAATTGACAACAACATTAAATGTAACTGTTATTTTTTACTTTGTTGTGTTTCCTCCTGTCGTGCTTCAAGCCTCGCCGGTTGAAGCTCATTATAATCAAAGTCCTCGTTCTCGTACGGTTCCACGGACCCGCTATGTGACTTTGTGTTCAGTAAAACATCGCCTGGATGAGCTTTAGGCAAATTAATTCCGGCTCTTACGGTCAATGTTTCCGGTTTATAAGTGCAAAGTACGAGAAATCTGAAAATTTAGTACATATTATTGTAGTGATAATTGAGACTGGTTTAATAATTCGAAAGTCTCGTAGCGTTTTATTTACCTTCGGGTACTGTGTGTCAGAATCGGCAGATTTTCCTGTACAATAACATAAATTGCCACTGTAGTGTCGTTTACTTCGGAGCCACATTCGTCATGATGAATACGCAAAATGTACGCGTCTTGTGCACTGTTAGGGTTTCCTTGGAGAGAACAGCGCTCGGGACCTCCATCCACAGCCTCCACTGCAATACGCCCGCCGAAATATGGTCCGGTAGACACTTCCACCTCACTCGCGTGAGGTAAACATTGAGTGGCTCGCGCTGAAACTAACAAATTAACGTTTATTTTGTTGTTTTATCCGGATGTTTCTGCTATCAGTTCTGACAATCAAAACATTATATAATTCGTTTTTTTAATACGTACATCCCTTTGTTGGCACGATGATTATTTTGGATCCAATAGAGTGCGGGTCGGCGAGGTCACGCGCGTCTCGCTTGACGGGGCGCACTTCAAACGAGTATGTGGTGGCCATGCGGAGGCCGGTAATGCGTGTGCTGTAGCTGCGGCCGCGCGCTCTACCCAGCGCAGGCGCCTGCGTTGTCGACATTGGCGACTCACTAGACGCTGCTCTACCGGCTTCCTCTTCTAAATTGTCGATTACCTAGAGCAATTATAACTATCATTAAACTAATTTGCCAAGATCGAAATGCTAGATTAGGTTAAATATTTCCCGGGTAAACTGAGCAGAAACTAGCGGTGCTCTATTAACACTTAACTACAGCAATGACTGGCGGGCATGTTCCTTGTCGCAGTCACGCTCCGTGCGCTTGGCCATTATCTCCCGTTTCGGAGTACTAAACAAATGCTAAGAAGATTGTACCAAGCATCTGTATTGCAGAGCTTTTTTTCTTTTATTTACATGTAAGAGTGAGTAAAGAACCAGTGTAAAAACCATAGATGTTAGGTATATTTAATTCATCAAAATATATAAATTTGTGCTCCGGAAGGCACAATTGCAGTCGTTACAAGTTACCGGTCCTTGAAAACTCTAAGACCAATCGATATACACTATGATGCCTATACGACGATATTAAATTATCGTACCTTGGTCCTGCATCGGTATTGTCCCCAAGCTTGCAATTCACAATAGTGCACCTGGAATACCAGCACCTTTGAATTGTCTTCTTCATCGTCATTTCCGTACTCCCATCGAAGTTGCACATCTCGGAAGTCGGGCTCACCAATCAGGTGTAGCACTTCTGCTAAACAAATACTCTCAATTTATTTCTGGCTTGCGAATGGTTTATTTATATCGATAAAAGGAATATATTATAGAACAGATATAGGATATTAGAGAACTGTAGAAAAAAGATACTGAAAAAAACTGTCAACTTTTGACCACTTTTGATTCCAACTCCAACTATACCTACCTAATAACCGTCATATTTCAAATCATAAACTATCATATTCTTATCGTATTTATTTATGAGTTCTTTGCTTGGAATTACAAGCACTTTCACTTATGCGCCGTAAAAATTAATAATTCATAATAAAAGCTGATATGATGATGTTTATTTTTAGCCCAATAAGCACGGTTGGATGCTCGTACGATGCAGTGATCCGAGCGTGCTAATAACCCAATGACTTGCGCACTGGGCCGTCCCTTATAAGAATATTTCTTTAGTTTCCAAGAGATATATAACTGAGAATCTAAATATAATAACGCTATCGAGATATTGAAGGCATAAGGTACTCCCTTACCATCGCTACATAGTTTATGTAAAACTAAGTCGCTGTCTGGCCTTATGTATGCTTTGATCTTTAAAACTAGGTACGCAACGGATTTTGCTGCGGTTTTTAAAATAGAGTGATTCAAGAGGAAGTTTTATATGTATAAAACATGCATAATATAGCCGTGCGAAGCCGGGGCGGGTCGCTAGTTTGATTTATATTAAACTAGCGACCCGCCCCGGCTTGAATCTAAAACCAAACAAATAATAGTATTTGTCTAGTAAATGATAAATTCCATACAAATATGATCAGATAGGGGAAAAGAGCGGTTAGAGCAGTGCGCTACGACCGTACCAATTGATTGCAGCCTCTGGCTATGGAGGTACGATACGAGCCAAGTCCTCGTGTTGCCAATGTTCAGTTCAGATATACTTACTCTGCCTCGGTAATGAGAAATTTATCTATGTAGCACAATAAAGTGGTCCATAAGAAAATTAAGCAACATTTTATCTAGAAAGTAACTAGTGAACCCAACACCTAAACATCGCATTAAACTCCTCCTAGAACTGGTTTATGATTTCTTGATTCCATTACCTGACAAAATTAATAGTAGGTAGGTACTGAGATGTCTGTGTAATTTCTAAAGTTGATGTCTGTGATCTATTCTGTAACTAAACTAATAATAATTATAAAGAGATAAAGTTTATATGTATGTAAGATGTATGTAGATCATTATTTCTCTACATTATTCAGAATTAACATAGATTACATTTTATTTACATTTATAATATTTTAAACTTGATTTTGACTATGAATCATCTATTTAATAATCACCCAGAAGATCATGTAGTAAAAACAATGATTTAATTTTTTTGTATTTTATGAATAAATACCCGATCTTTAAGTTTAAAGGGTTTTTGGAATTATGAATCCTAAGTAGTAAGTACTTAACTTACAGACTGCCTTTTAAGGGGCGGGACAAAAACAAACAGGCTACCTGTTTCGGGTAAAAAAGAATATATTATTTATTATTTTGTAAACCATTACTAAAAAGTAACTAGGTACTTAAAGAGAAGTAGTACTTCATCAGAAGCTGGAATTTTCTTCACGGACAAAAGTAGCTAACATTTTTTTTAATTAAGTACCATTAGAATCCTATCATAAAGGAAGTAAGTGACGAAGACGTAAAGAAAATTGTAAGTAAGTACCACGTAATCATGGTCAACATATAGAAAAGCATAAGTACTTCTTTAGATTCTGGAATTTTCTTAGTTAAAATTATGATTACCATTAGAATACTATCGTAAAGGAAGTAAGTGACGTAAGCGTAAATTATATTGTATGTATGTACCGCGTAATCATGGTCAAGATCATATCTGATTTGCATATTTCATCCGAAATAGAAAGTTATGTCTCATTAAAACTGTCGAATTTATTATATTGTCTTGGACAACTGAGTTTAGAAAGATGTTCCGGTGAAGTCACGCGTGACTCACGCTCAAATCCGAACTATAAGGGCCTTTTAAATAAAGTGACCGTTTATTTTTATCGAATCACGTGGAAAATATAATGGGAGGTTTAAGTGAAAGTGGTATAATCTTATCGTTTAAAAAGTCAAATCATACTTGAAATAAAGTATCTTACTTATCCACGTTTTCGATGTGGCTTTTTAAGGAGGCCACTAATCCAAAGATTTACTTATGATTTTTTTAATTCATTTTATAAATAATGTTTCTACTCCAATTAAATGATTTTAATAATTTCGAGTAAACCTAAATCCCCCGTGGGACCACTCCACGGTATAAAAAAACTAACGTGTACCTACTCGGCCTATTGTTTTTATAATCAAAATTAAAGTTAGCAGCCGATGTGAGAGTCATTATAAAGTAAAGCGAAAAATGATCATTAATTACCCACCGCGCTACCAGTCGACACTACCGGTAGTGTCGTAGGTAATTTCAATGAAATCTTATAGATTATTTGTCCTAGGTTTATTAAAAGTACATAAACAGATAAGTACTACTTACTTACGTGCTTCTCACCATATATGCAGCTAAAGAGTCTAGACATCATAACATTAAATCAAGGACTTTACATAATTTTTGTTTTTTATTTAATTATTGGCTTAAAGAGCCAATAAGGAATAATGCTGATTGGCCGATATTATTAACAAACCAGAAATCGGTGAGATCGCGAAGTGGAAGGACGTAAAAATTTGCATTATCGCCACTGATATTAAATTTTACCGGATTATAAAAACACGGATCTGACCTTGCGCACCTTTTTAAGTAATTTATTATAAAAGAAAAGATTTGTTTTTTGTGAGCTCTGAAACTACTGGACCGATTTGATGAAAAAGTAATACGATGCATTGAACCCTGGAGAATAACTATGGCTACTTTTTATCCCGGTATATAAACGAGATCGGGACTTGCGAGAAACGAAACAATAGGTACTTCACTACATAGTATAAAACAAAGTCGCTTTCAGCTGTCTGTCTGTCCCTATGCATGCTTAGATCTTCAAAACTATACGCAACGGAATTTGAGGCGGTTTTTTTAATAGATAGAGTGATTCGAGAGGAAGGTTAATGTATATAAGACAAAACTACCGCGCGTACGAAGTCGCGGGCAACAGCTAGTACTTAATAATTGTGAAACTACGTAGGTAGTACTAAAACTTAAAATACTTATTATATCTATAGGCGCATAGTCAATTTTACGGTGAATGCGCAATAATGTCGTAGCGCATGAGATAATAAAACTAGCTTTTACAATTTACATGTCGGTTGTAAAAATAGACAAAACTATATATGTATCGGATATTATACGTTTATCGCTATATTCATATGTAAAAAGCAGAGAGGAATGAAGAAGAAGAGGATGATATGTAAACGAGATTTAACGTATCGGTTAACAAACGTAGGTACAGGTTTACCTGCTCCTGAAAGCAACCCAAAGACCAGCGCTACAGCTGCGCATTACATTGCAGTTAACTGCAACTACTCATGCGCAGTAGTTTATGCTGAGGCTGAACCCTTTAGTGCAGTGCACCTTATTTTTTTTCTTGTTGTTCTTTATTTAGGTATACTTAGGTATCTGGTTTTTCGTGTTTGTCTCCTGTGTTCATTACCTTTTCTATGATTTTTGTCATAATATTACCTAGTTTGTTCTTTTTTACCTATACTGTGTGCTGTTGTAAATAAATGTATTAACTTTCTTTCAAAATGAAATAGGTACATAATATTATGTACCCTCCTGTAAACAACCTTTAATCATATCGTGTGCTCAATGAATCGTATCGGTATTATTTGGTATCGAATGAATTCGTTTTGCAAAACAATTAAGTATATTCTCGAACGGTCATTGTATATCTATACCCGAAGATTATAGAACGAAATCTATCTCTGGAATACTTTATATCGTAATATTTAGGTATTTGTGTATCCTATATAGGTACAAACTTTGCCGTGTGTATTATGGTTATCGGATGCTCAGTTTGCGTAGGCATGACCTGACGACTGGACCATAACCGCTGCTGTGCCTGTGACCATCTGACAATAGGTTACGTGCTCTTTATGCATGAATCCGTTTTATACCAGATTTCACGCATACGAGTACGAATGGTGATATACTGTCACTGATTTGCAGACAATTTTTGAATGAAGTTTCCATAAAGAACTGCCCTGCTTCGACAACAGTATCCTAAATGTTGTATCTATAGCCTAATAAATAGGTAAGGTATGAGCCTATTATTTATCACATTACTAAAGTGGCGGGTCTATTTGTCAGTAAGTAGGTAGCTTATTTATATGAATTGCTACTAACATAGTTGTATGTACGGTCGGCTGCATAATTGCAAACCCACCGTAGAGCTCTAAACTGCTGTTATAAGAATGTTTTCAACACAACCAAGATTCTAGACACCTGCTTTAGTTGAAGTTTAAAGTCTTCTAAGTACCTAATCAATTTAGGAAAAAAAAAATTAGAATGAAAATATTCCAATAATTAGTAATTTTCAATCTCTACCAAGAGCTGCAATTATGCAGCCGACTGTACTTATAACAAAATTAATAGGTCTGTGTTATCTGAACGAATTGATTTAAATTTATGCAATGATAACTAGCAATCGTTAAAATTGACAGCTATGTGTTGCGCCCTTGTTTAGTGCTCTACTACGAAAAACGCTGAATATTTCATGCTCGGTTCAATTCTTCGAATTAAATATACTTAATTAACGTTAAAAAACCCCATTCATGGTATTTGGCACTTTTAATTACTACTGTTAAGTTCTCATGTCAAATTCTATTTGCTAAGTCGGACACACATATTCTCTCATAGTGACTTGCCGTTATGTTCTAATAACCGTATTTATTTTGTTTAAATAAAATGATTCTTTGTTTTCCATTAAAATAGATAAATAATGCATCATAAACATTCCGTGGTAGAGTTATCATTGTTGACGGCGAGTGGTGCGAAACGGAACAACGTCAAACAAAGAGTTGTGTTTCACGCGTCCGTTCTTCCTGTCTGGCCGAGCTTTGACATGTCACCATCTGATTTCATAGTGTCATCGGTCGCCAGTCCATAAACCTATAACCAATCGAGGACCATCAAATCGTCCTTGTAGGTACTATATTATGTTGATAGATACCTACTTACTTCTCGATTGCGATGGAAATTATTTGATTACTTAACCCTTAGGTCGTTTGTAACAGTTCTATCGTGTATAAAGGATTTTTTAAAAATCGATAGAATCTTTTTACGACTTAGTTTTCGACCTTCTTATTTTACAACTTATTAAAAGAAGTTACAAACAAAAAACCAATTCCTAAAAAGCGAATAAATGATAGATAGAATAGTCGATAATAATCTGTTATCCCAAAACAGCATGAAATTGTGGCAATTGAATGTAGGTACATAATACTTGATCTTGTCTTTCTATCAAATTTGAGCTTTGATGTGCTTCAATGATATCACGTCTGGAACTGATAATCTATTCGTTTTCATATTCAACCGCTAATAGAACTTTGGTTATTCAATTTCGTTATGATTAAGTTTCATAATCAAATCTAAATTTTATAGATGATTTGAATTGTTTCACGCCTCATCTATCTCAGAGTAGGTTAATATCTCAAACCAGAGTATATGCCTACTAAAAGCAATAAGGCGAATAGACTAAATAAATTTAGATCTTTAAAAAAGACGTAAACGATATAAAAACACAAAAGCTGTTTACTTACTCATTTTTTTCTGAAAAGCCAACGAATTTAGGTAGTTAACTAAAAGTGTTATTTTCTATTAAAAGACGTGCGTGTATAATCACTTTTGCTGAAAGTATTCAATTAAAAGTGACCTACTAAAGTCGGGTAGAGAACAAATCGCACCGTGTCGAACAAATTGTTAACTATAAGTAACATAAGTAACAATTTGTCACAATACTATGCCGAGAGAAAAGAAATGAGGACACGTGAAAATTAACGAGAGATCTAGAGATTAGATTAAGGTGTTAATGACATGATTGTAGTATGTAAATTCTACTAGCTGTAACTTTGATTGGTTTTATAGATTCTACTTATTAACTTTGCAATATCACAGAATATAATATAGTGACTATCGGTCATCATTTCATTACACGCCTGAGACCGCTCGTAATTAATTTTTAAGGTAATTTTACTCGATTTACCCCTCTGTCGGGGTTTGAATCACCCCCGGAGCTGGGGACCTTTGCACTGGCCACTGGGGACCGAACAGGCACTTGGGCCTTACCACTGGCATTGTTTCAGCCGAATATGCGACGAGTACGATTACTCCATCGCCCCTTAGACGTAGAATTAGAACAACTCTCTTTACCCTCAACAACTGCTTCAGTGTGTAGAAACGGACTCCCCATCGGTAGAACATATTTTACACATTATTTTTTTAGTTCAAAATACTTACTTATTTTTACTCTCTCAATGTTAGAGAGATAGTTTAGTGTAAAAATCCACGCGCTGCCTAACATTGACCCATGTAGGATTAAAGACATTGGTGGATCGTGCATTGATAGACTGAAAATTTTTGACAAATAAATAACTGCATTCTCTTTTATTGCACAAATTAATGCAAGCGCGTCGCGCGTTGAAGTCTTTTACAAAGCCCGTTAGTTTCTTAGAACTTTGACTTGACCTGAAATGCTTGCCTTCAAAAATATAGGTAAGATCTGATTGCAAGGTTTTTATTATTACTGTCGCGTTCATGCCTCTGTAATGGTTCTAATCTTTCGTCAAATCTCGTCATAATATACCGGAATAGTTTATAGATGCAGCATACTAACTTAAATTACTTCGTCAAAGTATGCAGTACTCGCATCTGGTTTATTCCCAAGTAAGCAGAGGCACTATGAACTTTGGGTACTATTATACATTTTTTTGCCCAAAGGTACATAGAGTATACAAAAATATTTAATCCTTCTTTTAGGTTCGCTGTAGTTAAATTAAAATAACAATAAATAAAATGCCCCACTAAGTAGGTGCCTATATTTAGAAGGTATTTATTATTATATCCTATGTACCTAAATAAAATTATTTTTATGTAAGAATAACATACATAAGGTATAATTACAAAATATATATATGTAATAGTTAAATACCTTCTTGATGCACCTACTGGGTCCTGGACTTAATTAACTTGACGGCTTTTATGCAAAAGCCGCCAAGTAATTATGTCCAACACCGTCTAATTTGTTTTGATATCCCTATAACGGTTACTTTTGTAGGTAGGTACACAAATTACTTTTGTACAAAAAAAATTACTACAAATTGTAACAACTTGGCTCCGAAGAATTATTATTATTATGGGCGGTTATGGCATCAATTTTGAAGAACTTAATACCATAGTCTGGCTCCCTGTGGTATCTATTGATAAACTACAAGTGATCTGTCGCTCATATTAAGGACAACATAAATCGACGAAAAACTTCGTCAAAAAAAATCTATTTTGACTAAAATGGATGATGGGTCATACTCAAGTTACGAAGACCCCTGAAAGTTAAGCCAAAACATTAACCTCTATAAATGTTTTATCGAAAGTAAATCAAGCCAAAGGTGATGACTTTACCATAATTACTAAACTGACACTAATAAAATTGCAAAGTCCTAACATTATAGACATAAATGTGGGTCGAGAATTTGAACTTAACGGAGATATCACCAATTTTATTGTTATAAAACCCGTTATTTATTACTTTATTTAAATAAACAAACCGAATGATTCAAACATCCATGTTTGCCTATGTTTATGAGATTTAAAAGAATAGATAGAGTTGGAAAAGGTCAACCATGTTCCAATATAAGGACTAGACTAGTGTCGTGGCCTACTTACTTGGCTTACCTATATGACACCCACTGGATTTATGTTAGGCATCCGTTTACAACGGTGCCTAGTCGTCGGTAGAGTCACTATAAATACTTAGACGGACTTTGCTTGAAGTTCCTATATCATACATAGTAAACTGTCTTGAACTCTCAAAAGAATGTGTCCTAAATAAATGTATTTACAATTTTATAATTTTATAATAACCTATATACTTACGTAATATAATTATGCACCGGGAACGTTGGGGAGGAGTTTGTTTGATTAGGGTTAGTTTAATTAATATTTTTTGTGTTATTTAATTTCATATTTAGATTTAACTGGTATTCTAAGTTATCTTTTTTAATTTAAAAATTTTAAGACTTTGGGATCTTGGGGTCCCGAAGCTTCTGCTTTTTTTAGGGACCTCGGCGCGCGTCTTGTCGAAGTGTCTGGTGATCGGAGGGCTGGTGGCTTTTTCGCTCAAAGGGTCAGTCTGGCCATCCAGAAGGGGAATGTTGCCACCCTTCTCGGAACGATGCCTCGGTTAGACGCGCTTGAGGATGTATTTTATTTGTAGTTTTATTTTTATTTTTCATTTTATTTATAAGTTTGTTTAGCATCAGTGAATGTTGATTGGATTGTGTTTTAATTAGTGCTTAATAAGATATTGAATTTAAATAAAGAAATTTAAAATATAATTATGTTGGATCTTTCGTATTTCATAGAAATATAAGGCAAAACATATATTTGCCTAAGAATAGGTTAGCGAATAAACCGATGTACAATTATTATTATCAATCTAAATGCAATCTAATAACATTTTACTAAACACTATACATATTTTTAAAATTTAATTTTCGAAACTTGAACGGTGTTAATTATTTCGTCCACTATGATCGGAGAAGACATTAATAATTGAGCATCATCTAAGGAGCGATAATTACTTTATTATAAGAACTTGTTTTATGAAATTAGTGAGTAAGTAAAAACGTTGTAGATACAAGAAGAGAAAGTATTTACCAGACCTTATTTAACGTACCTATAAACTTTTGTATTCTTGTCGTATCCTTAAGCTAAATTACTATCTTTCAATGGAAATTCGATATCATGCTTGTTAGCTTGATTTAAATTAGTTTTGGTACCTACGCACTATTCGTAAAAGCGTTAAGTGAAAGTGACATTGGCCTTTTAAAGCGTGTAATCGCATGTGACAGTTAATTGATTAACTGCTGCTGCCAGGAATCTATCTCCGATGTACTTATTAAATCTATTTCGATGAGTTTTATGCGGTTAGTTGCCGGATCGGCCGCCGCCGCCGGTTGCGGTGGCAACTGCGCCGGCGCATGCTACCGTTACCGCATGCTAATGCCGACCGCGAAACGTTCCACTGATGTAATGACATGCGCTTGAGCACTATGGCATGGTCATGCTGAAAATACAGATGTATTATTACATCTCTTTACATTTTGTTTCTTTAGAACAGCAGTATATTTTCTCTACATAATTACTTACTTATACCAATAAAATTATTATATTTATATCAAGGTCTTACTATAGTCAGACATATGGATCTAATAAATCTTTCTATGTGAATGAGCATATTATATATGTATAGGTACTGCACGATAACCGTGATGTTGCAAATAACATCATGTTTTTGCAGGAGTTTGCGCTGACCACGGTAATCTATCACAACTCAAGTTAACATTACTCACTCTAGCCTCGGAGCTTATGATTTTCTTCAAGTCTTAGGGCAAATTACATTCGCTTTAGGGCTTTCGATACGCAATCTTGACGATAACCGGGTTACGGGCAATTGTTTTACTTCAAAATATTCGGAACGGATGCACGTCGCTTATATGCATCATCCTGAACGGTACACTTGTAAAATAAAAGACGTCCGTCGATTCGTTCCGGGTGTTTAGATATTGTTTGCGACCCAGTTACGAATTGCAGGTCGATTCGGTAACGATCAAACGAATAAGTAGATTCATGTCATGTAAACAATGAAAATAGAGATGGCCGATAGCGGTGACGAACTCAATGCCGGGCACTGTAATATTGTGGCGGGAGATATTGTTTCGTTGTGCAGTTAATTTGTGTAGCCGATCGATGGCGAGATAGTCGTTGCAGATGGGCCCTTTCCCGACTGCGATCCCTGACATAGATAACATTCAAATGAATGTTTCCTGTCAACACTGAATACATCACAGCCAGTGTACCTATGTACCTACAGATGTATGGAGCTCGCCATCCTTACACCATTAGTATCGAAAAAAAAGTTCGAATTTTCAAAAGTTGTAGAACAAAAGTTGTTCGTCTAGATGTCTAGAACCTTTCGTGTTAGTAACCCTTCTCGGAAGCACGTTGTATTTACTATAATCATTAGGTAGATATATTATTATGCTAGACACATCAAAATTGTCTGTGTTCTAAGGCTAGACAAGTGCGGTGCGACAGTACAACCATAAAGCTGTCAGTTGTGTACATTTTAATTAAAGATGCTTGTTGAGCAAGCTCCAGGACATGAAAGCTATTCCGCGAAACTTATTACTATGCAACGTTGGTAAATTATTGCCTTTCTTGTGTTTCAGTTGTTTATGAATCTGAGTTTCGTTACAATAGCGAAAACAAACAAATATTCGTACACACAAACGTTAAACTTAGCTATACTTAACACCTTTCTTTTTGGGTCGGCAGTTAAAAATAAAAAGAATTAAAGCTATCATATTTAGGGGCGGGCGACTTAGATACTACTTACATGGAAACCCGTTTTTATCATAGCACGTTACTTCTCCTAATAGGGTAAATTAACCATTATAAATCTTATGTGAGCAAGACAATTAAGTGTAATGAGATATGTCAACTAGAGGAACCTACTTCGGGTGTTGTCACGTAATCTCTTGAGACCGATACGGACTGCAATTGCCGTTACTATTAAAGCTGATGTGGGAAAGTGTGAAATACTCATGGATAATTTGCGGTAACCCTGCATTATGTCTTTATCTACTGGACTGATGCTGGTAATGAACTAACAGTAAGATTAATGTTTGTCTGGTTTTTTTTTACAATAATTGACCGACAAGCGAAGCTTCTCTGTGTAGCCATTTTTGCTTTTCTCTGTGACTCCTACGAGTCGTATTTTACAACCGAACTAGACGAATCTTTGTATACTTTGAAGGGTTTAAGATATTAAGTCATTTTTAATTTTGATTTTCCCTCAAAAAGGGGGGCTAGGTACTGGAAATCTCCGCCTTAAGAGATCCGATTTCGATGATTTTTTCAACTTGGTCTCGTAAAATTTTGGTAATGATCTGATGAGAATATTTAGAGCGATGCTCGCGAGATCTTCGGTTCGCAGAACTACTAGTTTTACAATTGCTTATTAGACATTTCACATTTCGGGTAAGGGGTAGGTCTAAATACTTGTACCTACTTGTATTGGCTGTTTTTTCGCAACTAGACCACTGTAGCTGGGTTCTTTTTGCGTGAAGTTTAGGTACTGGTAGGCTACTATACACATACACACCTGTGTACTTAGGTACCTATATGGATATATATGCACTTACGCTGCTACATCCCACATAATCCTACTATAGGTACCTACCTACATACATATAGTTGGATAACATTTACGACATTAAAAACTGCAATTGGAGTGTGTTAAATTAAGACTAGCGTACTTAATTAAAAGTAGGTATAGAGGTTGTGCCGCGACATAAACACGCAACGTTTTAGTAACATATTCCAATTTTAGTTTTCCTCGACTCCGTTAGGTCTGAAGAATTAAGTATTCAAGTAGGAGGCAGTGTTAAATGCAAATATTAACTCGAAACAGACACTGACCGCAGGTCCTGCATATTGAATATGTATACCTACAAGGAACCGCACCTAACTATTGTTATATTAGGTAATATGGTATAGTTTACATAGATATTTATTATCAAATACTTATATTCTATATATATTTTATATAGAGAATTTTTGTTTGTAACTATTTATTTTTAGACGAATTTTGATGAAACTAGGTATGAGAATACATTGAATTATTGGAAGTAACTTATGTTACTTTTTATCCCGGTATTCTTACGGACTTTTTAAGCAAAAAGCGCTGCTGATGATTTTCTTAACTTAAAAATTATATGTGACATTCCTTTAATTTTCAATCATATCAAAAAAATGGTTGCTGTAAAGTCTGTTTCCGGACGATAATTTTACGTGATAACGTCATAAGAAAACATTGATGGTAACCATGGCAACGATAAAACGTTGCTATAGTTACCTTGTCAATAACATGAGGGGTTCCAGTAACGACGCGTGACGTCACACTTTTTTGAGATTGCAGGTGTTCACCAATTTATAAAACGTTATCACGTCAAAAAAACTTTCTTCACGACAAACGAAGTAGTATAGAAGAAAGATGATCGAAAGTCGGAACAAAGTGTTATGAGCATAAAGATAATTAAAATTAATATTGAACCGATGTAGATCAATGCTATCTACTTAATTCAATTACGCGTTGTGCGGATATAGCAAAGGAAAGTAAAACGTGAACGGACTCGAGTAAAATGGTTATCATCTAATTTTGTATGGTCTAATCGTGTTGTTAAAAGTGTTTTGTCAACTTTCTTTTTCAAACTTCAATGATATAATGATAAGTGTGGGTGGTAGAGGTTTAGTTGTTTGGACTAAGTAGTACCAATAACTCCTCAGGAGTACCTACCAATAACTCCTGAGAGCTCCCGAGAGGGATGCAACCGGGAACATCGCTCGAAAGATGACCCAATAAACGATTCATCGTTTTTTTTAAACCTGACTTTTTATATAGTTTCCATGGTCAAGTAATAGGAAGGCATTTGACCATTATATTAATTTAAAAAAATGGTTCTATGTGTAGACATTTTTTATAAGTACCAACAGCGCTATAAACTTAACAAAACTTTGTAAATGTTATCATAAGTTAATAATTGTAATTATTGTTTTTTGAAAAAAATGTGTTGTAATTGTTGTGATAAATAAATATGTATTGCACTCCTGCGTTTCACACAAACAAATTGTAAAAAAAAAACTATAACTCTTGGTTTCGGAAACTTTTCTAAATGGTGCCCCTAACAAACCGGAAGGAAACTGCTGATTATTGAGCAGTTGAGCTGAGCAACAAAAAACGATCGTATCATGTGTGCCATCTGGTTGACCGTTAAAAACCAGATTTTTAATGGCAACAAATAGTTTTTCTTTTATATACACGGAGTAACACCTACCCCAAAATTACCTAATAACCCTAACCCCTAATCCTTAATTAATTATATTTAATCTACCCTACTAAGATTTTTGAAAGAAAGAAAGAAAGTCTGTACTTAGAACTTAGAAGCACATTTAAAAAAATAGTCTAGGGGACTAAGAACAAATAATAAATATATTTATATATTTATTTATTATTTATCGGTAAGCCAATTAAATTTACTCTCCATATAAGCGGAATAACAAATTAAATAAACAAGTAAATATAGAAAATACTAAATAACTAAACGCTTACCTTCATTTGCATCAATTTCAGCGACAGGAGACACGGACGTAATTCGGAAAATGAGTCCAATTACGAACAAATTCGTTCGGAAAATCATTCTTCTATCTACTTTTATAAATTGTGTTTTTTTACAATTTCATATTCAAAAATTTATTGTTACAAAATGTAATATTATCAAACTTGATTTTTCTCTGTTATGTTTAATTTGCGTAAATGAAATATATCTACCGCAACGCGTACTCTACTCGGAGAGCGGCAGACATGCGCGAGCGCAAAGGTTCTGTGTAAAACTGAATAAACCAACCAGACACCGCAGGGCAGACCGCGCTTTTCTTTTGAAACATGCATTGGTTTGGCAAAAGGATTTCAATGATGAGGATTACGAACCTACTGCTTGCTTAGGAAGCTATACATATTATTTTCTGAACTTTAGATCACAGTAACATTAAGTACATACCTACCCTGTTATCTCTTTAGGTACCTATTTTCCGCTGATACATAAATTGTTTTGTACTAAACTACATTTTTGATACATAATATATATATCTAGACTGATTTAAACTTAAATACTTAGCATCAAGCCAAACCACTGTAGTTTTTAAATGTTAACTAGATCTTTGCGTACCCATACCTACATTATTATTTGATAATTGAAATTAAAAAAGATACGAAATAATATATACCTACTACCGTCGTCGACCGAATTGACAATCGTAAGGATTTTGCAGTAAGAACAATTTTATAAAGCTTCGACTCACTATATAATGAGAGTAGTTGAATATGAATCGAGAATAGAGCGCCACCATTATCCTTGGCGGCAAAACACCTCTTTATATTTACAAACAATACCAGCTTCAAACGCCAATTTATTCGCACATGCGCAGAAACCCTGCCTCAGACTCTCTTGTCTCAGTATGCAACCATCACTAGGGGTCACGTTAGTTGAATGAAATGTGAATAATTTAGATACCCAGAAACAGAGTACAAAAATTGTTTAAAATGGGAAATCAGTTCAAGAATGTAGCGGTGATTGCGTGTTTGAAGACCTTCCTCTTTGTCTTCAACATCGTATTTTGGGTATGAAATGAATTATTAATTTGTTTGTGCTTTGCTAACTCAACAGATGTTTGTCTCAGTAAAGCTAAGTAGGACATTATATTGCTTTTTTTTTGTATTAAAATGCTCACCTACCTATAATAAAAACCAAATTATACCTATGTTCTCTATTGTTATTTATGCCTGCCTGTGTATAGTTGAAAAAAAACAGCTTAGATCATGGCATTTTGCAGTAAATTTTTTACCGACTGTTCTCAATTCGTTGCGTAGTAGATGGTTCAACCGATTGATATGATTTTTTTTAGTGGGCTGATCCCACACGGTTGGTCTGCAACACAAACTGGTCAGATACTGTTGGTTCCCATTTTACCCAACTGCTAGAAAAGGGTTGTGTTTTTCGCGCCTATCTTTGTATGTTTTTTGAAGTCAGTTTTTTTTATGTATTTATCTTACATAAACTTGCGCACATTCAATGATTCTAATTGAATTCAAATATACCTACCTAATTTACGCAATTTTATTCGAAACACTAAACATAGCGAAGACAAAACACAACATCATATTTTTTCATGCTCCCGTTAAAAGTTCCTAATCGTCGTCGCCGCGTGTCGGTCCCTGACGGATTTAAAAATATTATGAGATGCGAGATGGTCCCAAATTAGTCAAATTTTGCTAAAATGTTGTTTCAGTTGTTATTAGGTAGGTAGGTACAATTATTTTGTATTTTGTCCAAAATTATTATCGCTTTATTAGGCATTAAGTACATTACAGCTTGTATCGTGGCAATATCTTTGAACAAATCTAAATAAAGTTGATTCTTTCCGTTGATAACCACCTCAAGATGTGTAATTTATTTCATAAAGTTTTAAAATTATTTCTATCGAGCCAACTTTTCTTATTCGTGTTTCGGGTTTCACAAAATAATATAATGTTATGTAAACATTTACTACAATTTTTATTTCTTAACTAGCTGCGCTCCGCGGTTTCACCCGCGTAACTCCCGATCCCGTGGGAATATCGGGATAAAAAGTAGCCTATAACCTTCCTCGATAAATGGACTATCCAACACAAAAATAATTTTTCAATTCGAACTAGCAGTTCCTGAGATTAGCGCGTTCAAACAAACAAACAAACAAACAAACTCTTCAGCTTTATAATATTATATTAATATAGATAATTACTCAAACCGATTCTTAAGGCGTATTTTTTTTTAAAAGCTGAGGTCGAATAGTTCAAAATTTATTTCATCTTCAAACGTTAAGTAATTTTTAGAAGAAGTAATTTTCTCTACATAAAACTGAATTTGTGCGTCAAACAAAGTCTAACTCTAACCATAGTGCTAATTGCGCTGCGCACGAGTGTTTTCTGCAAACAAAAGACATCAACGGGATGTACCTACACCTATAATCTTAGGAAGTTTAGATAGATAGATAACTTTATTTGTACAACACATGATGGAACATACAACACGATATACACAAAAAAAAGTAATAGGTAGAAAGTATACGTTGCACAAATGGGCGGCCTTATCGCTTAAGTAAAAAAATGGTTTACGGACTATAATTTAACATGATAACGTCATAAGAAAACGATAAAATATTGTGTGGTTTTTTTTCCTTTATTTTTTTACTTTTATATAAGTTTTCTATTCGTCACTCGTTACCACAACACAAGCCCAGATGAGCGACGAAACATTGGTTGCTATGGAACGTGAGCGTTCCGGGAACGTGAGCGGAACGCGATGACGTCACACGTTTTTGTGAGTGCTGCCGGTGTTCATCAATTTAATAGACGTTATCACATCAAAAAGTTTAGTCAAGTTAAATAAGGTAAGTTATTAAGTTGCAAGTATAGTATTACTTTATGTAAGATTTATTTTTCAGATAACTGGCCTACTTCTGCTAGTAGTTGGTCTATGGGCAGAGTTCGACCTGTACAAATACCTGGAGCTGTCGCCAGAGTTCTCCGGAACCGCTCCGCATGTGATCATAGGGATCGCTGGCCTCATCATCCTTATCAGCTCCATTGCTTTCTCCTGTATCATTAAAGGACAGCCTGTATTGCTCTATGTGGTAAGTTTATTCAATCACACTGGCACATAACAACCGCTGAGTTTAGAAAGAAGTTTTAAACAAGCGTTCGTTGTTTAAAAAGTTGGTCAAAAGCTCAATGTTATCTATGTATACTAATATTATAAAGCTGATTTGTTTGTTTGAACGCGCTAATCTCAAGAACTACTGGTTCGAATTGAAAAATTATTTTTGTGTCGAATAGTCCATTTATCGAAGAAGGCTACTTTCATTATGATAATCCCACGGGATCGGGACTTACGCGGGTGAAACCGTGGAGCGCAGCTAGTTAAGGATGAAACGCATCGCACATTATTTGAACGATACTGGTTTTTTAAGTTCTGTAAGTGAAACTACTAATCACAGTGTGTCCGTTTCACACCAAAAAGTCACACAAACTTTACATTTTATAATAATAATATTGTAAGTATGGGATTAGTAGAAATAGAGTAACTAACAGAACTTAAAATCGCATCGCACATTATTTGAACCATACCTACTAGATCTTATCCCTTATAACTTTGAGCTTTTAACCAACTTTAAGCATACACAAAGAACGCTTGTTTAAAAATGTTTCTAAACTCTGCAGCGATGAAAGTTGATAGGAAAGTAGATATGCTAGCTGCTTTTTATCCCAATATTCCCACGAGATCGGGACTTATATAAAACCGCGGGGCGCAGCTAGTTTTCCATAAGGTACAAACAATGTAACGTTTTAAATACCTTAAATAGTTAAACTAACTCTATATTAAAAGAATTACTAGTAACTACATTATATTTCTCCAGTACGGTGGATTCTTAGCCTGTATCTTCATGATGGACGCGGGAGTGGGCGCCTCAGTAGCTTGCTACCGAGACACCTTCTCAAAGGGACTACATGATGGACTTACGCAGACCCTACAGCATTACGACCCGAAGAAAGCCAACTTTAACTTCGCACAGTCTACAGTAAGTACCTACACTTACATAGAATCTATTAAATTGAGCTTTCTGGTGATACTTTTTGATGACACAATTATTAGGCCTGTTATTGAGCAAGGTATGATTGTTATATTATGTACATATAAACCTTTCTCTTGAATCACTCTATCTATTAAAAAAAACCGCATCAAAATCCGTTGCGTAGTTTTAAAGATCTAAGCATACAAAGGGACATAGGGACACAGGGATATAGGGACGGCGAAAAGTGACTTTATTTTATACTATGTAGTGATAGTGAAGTGATAGTGATACTATACATTAACCCAAGAACCTATATAAATACTCGTGAAAAAAAGTCGTGGTGACAGACATACAGACGGACAAGAAAGGGTAAAGGTTATAAGGGTTCCTTTTTTTACCTTTTGAGGTACGGAACCGTAAAAAATAAAGTTTTTACTTCTTTTATGTTTGCAAAACATTATTGTTTTCATGAGATTTGTAACTGATGGCGTTACTAAAATGCCCTATTTTGTACACTATAGGTACTTACATTATTTTGTATGGGCGCTGTTTAGATAAACAAAAGAAGAAGAATAGATATTCTTCTTCTTTTCGAGTCAGTGACGTTCGACCAGACACATTTCTGCAACTGCAGCAGCGTTGGCCTCTATCTGGTCCTCCATTGTGCAGGTATAGGGCACAATAGGCATTGGAGTAGGTGCACGATGGACTGTGACGGGGTTCCACACTCGCATTGCTCCTCAGATAGATAGATAGATAAATTATTTATAATAAACACCATTTTTCAATTACCTACATTAAATAAAAAACAAAACTAAGTTTTACAAAGGGCAGCCTTATCGCAAAGGCAACCTTTGGATAGACAAGAAGTTGAGTGCAATATACCTACCCCTATTTGCTCAAATTTTGTCTGCAACGGCCTAATTTTGTGCTGATGCTCAAATTTTGTTTATCTATAGGTATACCATTGTTAATCTATGTTTATGGTTACCCAGTCTTTGGTAAATATTTATCCATGCCATGACCTGTAGCCGATCAAAGTTCACGTAACATCGTCTTTAGACAGCTAACCATCACAAATCTGCGTCTTTATTGATCTGGTTCTATTGTCTACTTATTTTACGAGATGACCTTACGGTACACGATCTTGACCCCAACTAGCAGTTACTTCTGAAATACATATTGATGGGTATTGCGGTTGATGAACACCCGCCCGATAAGCTCTAGGTTGCGGGGTCGATTCCAGCCGGGAGAACTAATCTATACATTATTAATTTACTCATTTACTAATACTATAAAGACAGATTTTTTTGTTTGTTTGTAAAGAATAGGCTCCGAAACTACTGGGCCGATTTTGATGAAACTTGGTATGATGATACATTGATTAATTGGAAGTAATATCGGCTTTTTATCCCGATATTCCCTCAGGATCGGGAGTTACGAGTGTGAAACCGCGGAGAGCTGCTAGTATAAATAAATAATGTCAGACATTACACACAACGCCACCTAGCCCGAAACTAAGCACTAGGCTTGTAATATGGGTGCAACGGATAGACTACCTAAATACTTCTAAATACATACATAGGTATTATTATTATTATTATACTTGTGATTTGGCACTTAAAACTGAATATGAATGAATACTACATTCAAAAAGGACGTTTCATATAATCTAAGCGAATTAGGTCCTTAAACAGTTTAAATTTCCAGTTGCATTGTTGCGGTGTGTCAAACTACACGGATTGGATCCTACAGTCTCCGCAGCGTGTGATCCCGACATCTTGCTGCGTGGACCACAACAACTGCGTCACGGCCAATTACAACGATGTCTACCAACATGTGAGAACTGAATTACTTTCAACGTGTTAATATTAATCCGACCGAGACTGTGACCAATTTCGAATCACAACGGTAAATGTTATCTGTATAATCTGCATGGAATCTGCATTTTGAAACGCGATTTTTGCGCGGATAATCTAGTGTCTCACGAAGCTATTAAAGGTATCGAATTGTAGTATTTAGGTAGATAGACGTCTTTTTCGAAATGGCACTTTATACTAAACTTACTTACGAGTAGGTATGTATTAAAGTTGAAAGAGTGTTATTACATAATTACTTACACTCTTTAAACTCACACGATTTAGGTATACTTATTAAGGAAAGTAATAAGGACCACATGAAACCTTAATTCAAAACTAAATATTTCGTACAATTAGAGAATACTACCTTTAAAAGGTCATTAGATAAAAATTTGCTATATTGTGAATTTGAAAAGTAATTAATTTGTTTATTTTCTTGTTATTTTGTTACTAATGGCGCGGTGGCACGGTATTATTTTTTTCGGTCGGTAGAGTTACAACTGTCGTGGTTTGGTCGCTTGATTTTGATTGGTTTCTAGCGTCTACGTTAGAGAATTATTTTTTGTTTTTAGTCAAATGTTCTTGAAAATAAAAGGCTGTAGGTATTCTTAATTTAGGATAATGCTTTAAAATGAAATATACTGCTTATAATTTATTTATTAAAACCAAGAAATTATTCTCTCGCGACTTTAGCATGAAGCAGTAGGTACCTACTGTAAGTACAATAATGTTAAATTATTACAGGGTTGCTACGAAAAAATAACGGAATACATCGAGAGCAATATGAATCTCCTACTAGGCGTTGCGATCGGGACAGCCCTGCTACCACTAATCGGGGCTATACTCTCCTGTTCCCTCGCCAGCTACATCAAAAAATCAAAATACGACGTCATGAACTAACTCCACACGGAAATACGAATATTTACTCTTTAATCTCTATTATCTTTGACTGAATTTATAATCTTAGCTTAAAATATTAGATATGTATTTAAAATTCTACTTATTTTTTTGAAATTACATGTTTAAACTAATTAATGTTCTTAATAAGAATGGTTACTGTTTAAATGTTATTAAATTTGAAGCATGCCAATTGTATTTTGAATTTAACAATGAGTATAAAACGGAAGTCCAATCAAAGAATTAAGTAAGTATATAAAAAACAAGATATTTTTAATTAGGTATTTATTCCTTACATATAAATATTTTTGTAACAATATTTACAAACCAAGTAAGATTGTCTAATCAATGATTATGATAATTATTGGTGTGACAAGTAAAAACCCAATTCACAAAAAAAAATGATAAGGATGAAACTTGTCATGTCTCTTTAAAGATATAACTCATAACTGAGCATACTTATTCCCTTTTTTTTTAAGGGAAAATGCATCTCCAATATAATTAATATCCTGATTAGGACCATGGCATAGCGATAGTTGGCCGCATAGCTTAGTGGTTATCACACCCGAACTGTAAGCAGGGTTAAATTTTTGGAGACGCATTTTTCCTTGAAACAATTCTCCTAAATGCCTAGTGGAGGCTAAATGATAAAATCATTCAGTAGTGTGTAAGTGCAGATATATTAGTAAGTGCAGAACCATTTTCAGGTCATCCGAAACTTTTAGATTTCGTAGTATAGTAAGGGAGGGTAGGAAGAAAATATACACATACAACTGCCCCACTATCTCATAATGATACTTCTTTAAAGGCGATTTCACAATGACAAATTAGTGGTACACATGGTTTGTTCTGTCCTGTACAATCTTTCAAATGAGTTCACATATCTTTTATGGGACTCCTCTTATATAATGAACCATGTATGCTACTAATATTATAATTAAAAAATAATGTCACCATAATAATTAGTCACTGTCAGAGCTATTCTTATCCTCCTTTGCATCAACAGGAGCCTCCTGCTTATAATGTCTATACTCAGGTTTCAGCTCCCACATGTTCTTGTGTGGATTCTTTAAATTGTAATTACAAACTTCTTTTAATATCTCTTTTAGGTAGACTATTGGCTGTCTTGTTATCTGGAAAAAGGTAAAAATACAGTTTTTAAGTCACTTCTAGGTTTATAAAGAGTTACTGACAGTCAATAAAATCAATGCACACTCTTTAATCTCACACCTTTTTATATGTGGTAAAAAAAGATTGCGTTTTTGGATAATTATTTTAAATTGGCAGTAATGGCAGTGGTTGTAAGTAGACTCAGTAGTTCCAGAACCTGATAGTTCAGTCTATTTGCGACCACAGCAGGTGTAACTCAGCCAAAATGTCTTGGTGATTTTTCAAATACTTATCCAAAACATGCTTGTGACCCAAATTAATAAAAATAATACATCAGTGCACAGTTAATAGCTGGCCTCTGGGTTGCAACATGCAAAACAAGAAAGGGGAAAGCTCAAATGTGGCCAAAAACATGGTGCAATGTAGCAATCCCATTTTTCGTTTAATAATCTTGTCAATTAACAGAATAAGAATCTATAGAGGTGTAATTGTGCAGCTAATTATAAAATGTATATTTTGTATATGTACCTTTTGCAAGTCTTTAATATTGTAATATTGATGTTTCTCAAATGCAGCAAACAGCATGTTGAGAACCGCATCCTTGTCATCACGGGCCTTTTTGCCTTCAGCCTTCTTTCTCTCCTGGTATTCAATCTATAAATTAAAAATGCAAATAGGTAGTTAGCTAACACCTCTCTTTAGTCTTCATTATTAGATGAAGTTTTAAATAAACATGTAAGTTTGTGAGTGTTGAAACAATAGTTACACATGGACATCCCAGACCAGGAACTATGTACAGGGCCGTCTTTAACCTATTGGAGGCCCTGGGCATATTGGGATAATGGGGCCTAAGACTTTGAGAGAACAAAAGTTACTCTTGACAGGTTATTAAAAACACTCTATGTTGGTTGAAGAGGAACCTTTCTAGATTTGAGATAGGCAAAATCATTAATAACTCCTTCAAAAAAGTGATCTGCTAGTAACTAGGGGGCCCCTATTGATCATGGGTTTTGGGCATGTGCCCATCGTGCCCAGTGGGAAAGAGGAGGCTGTGTTCATCTGATATAGTCAAGCTGCTATAAAGGTTGTCAAGCTGTCATACTTACATTATGCTTATGATCCGATACAGGTTTAAAGTTTTGTACTATCCTATCTAACTGTTGCACTTGCCGTTGTGGCATTGATGCCTTCCTAATTGACTCAGACTTTAGTTTGTAGTATGTTGTGTCAGCGTACGGCCTACATTCTAGCTTTTGTACTATCCTTCCTTCCATGTATAGTTTCTCTGATTCTGGTACGACTGAGTCTGTGTTTGATGCTGAAAGAAAAAAATAGAGTAAAACATAACTTAGGTTACTAATATTGCTTGAGTTTTCTTGGGTGGAAAAATTTTAGGAAGTCCTCACAAATGACGAGGTGCAGCGAGTGTTCAATAAATACTAATAATCATGGTTTCTACTTACGCACAACATGCGAGAACACTCCCAAAGACTGTCTAGTAACGTTAGAAACGTCAAGACGATGCTCCTTAGGTATATTCTGTTCTCCCGGGTCTTTGAGACATAATACAGCCTCTGACAACGAAAGCTGCACCTGGGCTCGTTGTCCCGGCACCCGTGAGATCTTTAGCTTCCCAACTTCGATGTTCCCTGATGCTTTCTCCCATTTATTAGCGATGTACTTCGGCACTTTTACGAGCCATACTCCTCGGCCAGTATTAGATAAATCCAACTCGCGATCAATGTGTGGTACGTTACTGGGAGCAGCCATTATTGTTTTTGTAATAAATTAGTAAATATTTAATCATGAACACTCGTAATTTTAACAAAACCACGAAGAATGATAACGACGACGTGACTTTCCGTATATAACAAAGTACTCTGTGGACGTGACAGCGTCAAGCAAAGAGTAAAGTAATATATTTGGGAAGCGTCAAGTCACAGACTACTATAGATGCTAACGCATCAGACGTATCACTCTCCTACTACGAAAATGAACCGTACAAATTAAAAAAAACACCCTCACTTATAGAAAGTGACAGTTTTTTTTTTTTTTTTTTGGGAATTTGTTGTGGCTTAGGTCGGTTGATACATACAGCCATTTTATACTGCGCTTTCTTTGCAAAAATGGATTTATTTTTTAACCGACTTCAAAAAAGGAGGAGGTTCTCAATTCGTCTGTATGTTGTTTTTTTTTTTTTTTTTTTTTTTGTGTGTATGTTACGCGATCATTCAAAAACGGCTCAACCGATTGAGATGATTCTTTTTGTGTTTGAAAGGTGACACCTCAGGAGTGGTCCCATAAAATTTTGGTGAGGATCTGATGAGAATCTTCGGAGTGATGAATAGAATTGCACCTCGAGAGTGCAGCAAATTGCTCAGTTTTCGATTTCCACCAGTACAATTGGCCCATAAACGAATAGTTACCGATAAATGGAATATCTGAAACCACCTTCTCATCAGGAAACTCTTTAATCAGTTACAATTTAAAGAATTTAGTCGAATTTAGTCACCGGACTGGGTTTGAATGAATGTTGATAGAGAACCCTATCTTAAATGAAGTTCTGATGAGGATCTTCGAAGTGATGAACAGAATGGCACCTCGAGAGTGCAGCAAATTGCTCAGTTTTCAATTTTAACCAGTACAATTGGCCCATAAACGAATAGTTCCCGATAAATGGAATATCTGAAACTACCTTCTCATCAGAAAACTCTTCAATCGGTTACGATTACAGGTTACAATTTGAATAAAATATTCGCTTTTGCCTCGCCGGACTGGGTTTAAATGAATTTTGATAGAGAGCCCTATCCTAAATGAAGATCTGATGAGGATCTCCGGAGTGATAAACAGATCTGCACAGCGAGATTCAACAAATTGCTCAGTTTTCCATTTCCACTAATAGAAGTGGCCCATACACAAATAGGTACCGATGAATGGAGCATCTGAAAATCTTCTTCTTATCACCAAGCTCTTCAATGGGTTACGATTAGGTACAGGTTGCAATTTGAAGAAACAGTCGCTTTCGCCTCATGGAGTAGAATTTTCAGTGACAGTGGCACTAAAAATGGTTAAATAAAAAATAAATTAAAATTTAAAAAAACCGACTTCAAAAAAACCTGAAAACAAAAATTAAAAAACCTGAAAAGAAAAACAAAAAAGTGAAAAATAATCCATTTCGGGTCACTAAGACAGCTGATAACTTAAACATAAGTACTTACTTGGAAGTCGGACTGGGTGACACCATGTTTTCTTTATACCTCTCAACATTCAATCTAACCCAGTCCGACTTCCAAGTAAGTACTTATGTTTAAGTTATCAGCTGTCTTAGTGACCCGAAATGGATTATTTTTCACTTTTTTGTTTTTCTTTTCAGGTTTTTTAATTTTTGTTTTCAGGTTTTTTTGAAGTCGGTTTTTTTTAATTTTAATTTATTTAATTTAAAATAAATGAAAACAATGTCTTACTCAAAACAAGTTTATTTATAAATATTATTGTATCAAATTCTTACAAAGAACTCAATTGTATACATTTTATTTTAGTTTACATTTAATTTGATTGATATTTTTTCTTACTAACCAACCAGCTGTGTATGCCCACGAATGTACCTATTCTTAGTCCTTCTTTAGCTGTGCTTGATGTGCTTTTATTAAGAATAGAAGACTCAGGTGGACAATCTGCAATTTGTGGTGGAAATTAAAAGTTGTTTCCCATAGTCTTCTTCACAATTGTAACTATCGGATTGGAATTTAATTAGTCTTGTGATTAATAATGATTTAAGGGTACCTTTAAAAGTATGGCAATCAGAATAAGTATTTCGAAAATGATAAGCCCTCATCTGACCAAAGAAATTTTCTATAAGGTCAGAGTTTAGGTAACATGGTCGCAGCACTTTTAGCGGCGGATAGTGGACTCTCGGATCCGACAGGAGTGCACTGTCTCTGGGTGTCAATATGGTTTCCGCCCCGGGCATGGCACCATGGACCCTGTTTTCGCCCTCAGGATCGTTATGGAGAAATACAGGACGAAGAATACGCCTCTGCATTTTCTATTCCTAGATTTGCAGAAGGCCTTCGACTGTGTTCCTCGCATGATGATCTGGTGGGCGCTGCGGTCCAAAGGGGTTCCGGAAGCTTATGTTGAAATCATCAGAGACATGTACCGAAATTCTGATTCTGTGGTGCGAACTGCTGTTGGCGACACTAAGCCCTTCCCTGTTACCGTTGGAGTTCACCAGGGTTCCGTCCTAAGCCCGTTCCTGTTCAGCGTAATATTGGATGCACTGTCCGTTGCCATCAGGGATGCACACGAGCAGCCTCCATGGCTGCTCATGTACGCTGACGATATTGCGCTGGCGGATTCGGATAAGGGGCGGCTGGTCCAACGTGTACACACGTGGAAGGAGTCGCTTGAGAACGGCGGTTTGCAACTGAATGTGGCGAAGACAGAGTACTTGGCTTGCAATACCACAGATCCCACACCTGTCTGCGTAGACGGTCATATGGTCGAGCGGACAGACCAGTTTAAGTACTTGGGATCTGTGCTTCACGCGTCCGGCGACATCGATTGCGACGTCAAGTCACGCATTTCAGCGGCTTGGGCCAAGTGGCGTGAGGTGACTGGTGTCATTTGCGACCCCAAAATGCCGGTTAAACTAAAGGGACAGGTCTATAAAACCATCATTAGACCTGTCCTTTTGTATGGTAGTGAGGCGTGGCCGGTACTTGAGCGACATAAGCAGGAACTGCGTGTCACGGAGATGAAGATGTTGCGCTGGATGTGTGGAGTGACGCGAAAGGATCGCGTCAGGAACTCCCGCATCCGGGGCAGCCTTCATGTCCGAGACATTGCAGATAAATTGCAAGAATGTCGCCTACGCTGGTACGGTCACGTCTTGCGAAAACCGGCTAGTTACGTGGGGAACAAATGTCTTGCCATGGCGCCTCCGCCGGGCCGTGGCAGACTGGGTAGACCCAAGAAGTGCTGGCTTGACGTCGTAAAGGGTGATATGCGTGCAAATGGCCTTACTAACCAGGATGCCGAAGATCGTGCGAAGTGGAGGCGTAAAAGTAGGAAAGCGGACCCCGGGCTCCTGAGAGGGATGCAACCGGGAACATCGCTCGGATGATGATGGTCGCAGCACTTTTATACCTTTTGCCATTAAACATTTCCAAATCCTCTCTATACTTTTTATAGTCGTCACAATTTTTTTTAACGAAGGCACAGACATTTCTTTGCTGGTCTTCATGTCCACATATTTTATATTTGTTAATTTTATAACTGCTTCCTTCCAAAACTCATGATGCGACGAAGTCTCGGTTACGGCGTGTCATAACGGTTTCCCTTTGGATTTTTTACTGTAACCCACTCCGTTGACCGAATCAAATAGATCGTCGAAGAATGATACCACTTCGCCGGTGTTTTTTAATGTTGAACTGACTTCCCTTCCATCAGCATAGAGAGCTGTAATAAAAAAAACTTAATGTAAACTAAACGCCTAATGCTTGTTTATATATTACTACTAGCTGTCCCGGCAAACGTTGTTTGGCTATTTACAAAAATATTAATTAAAAGTAAAAGTAAGTAAAATTAAAGGAAAAAAAATAGATTATTTACCAGATTCCACTGCATCCCGACCTCGTTTTTTGCTCAGAAGTGCCAGCGTTTAGCTTCAGCGAAATAGGTGTGCTACCAGCTATTTCTGCAAAAAACATAATAATAACAATCAATAAAATAATCAATAATAATAAATCAATTAGGTAGGTAAATCTGACTATACTAACCAGATTCCACTGCATCTTGACCTTGTTTATCCTCAGAAGTGCCAGCATTGCTATCCTCTACTATCAATTCAAATTATCAAATTATCAATTTTCATACGTTTTTCCACAATAGCTGGTTTGCAGGATAAATTATCCACATGCTTTCTCTTTAAGCAGTTATCATGGTCATCATATTCAGTGGCTGAAAAACATTCAATATTAGCTAGGTCTAATTATTAATCTTAAATTAATCTTATCATACAACGGTTGAATAAAACATAAAATAACTCCTGATTTTGTAGAACAGAATAATACCATCTTAAGCCATGACTATTAAACAGTTCATATTCATCTCAGTACATGATTTTTGTAAATTTCAGTAGGTAATCAATAATTGATCGATTACTAGATTAAAATTTCAAATATTTAACTCGGTGTTCATCAATGAATTATATTGGATACACTTTCCTTTAGGCCTTTTGCTGTATTTTTAAAGACTTTTGATGTAGGTAGGTACTTAATGTGTAGGTACATAAAAGTTTCTTGTAGGTACTTATTTAAAATTGATTGGTTGATTGGTTTTGTACATTGGTGAACAGAACACTGAGGGGTACCAAGCTATTCTAGCAAGTATAGTAGGTACATACCTGTGTCAGTAAAACTGATAGGACATTCAGGAACTACAGTCATCATCTCGACTCATCTCGTTCTCCGTGAACAATGTTGGTTATGTTCCTTGCCGAAGACGCATTCTTTGCCGATTCATACAGAGAAATCTATTTTCAAAATCCTTCCTACACACAAAGCGCTTTCGAAGTTCTTGACAACTCAAGCTTCGAAGATTATTACAGCTTATTACAAGCCAATATAGGAGTCCTATCTCAGTTTTTGAGAACACGAACATACTGACGTCCTTTCGCCTACTCACACAATTCACCACACAGCACGAATTAAACATTTTGCAAAGAGCAAAACGATATTGCAATCTTAATAATTGAGAGGATAAGTTACGGAAATAAATCAAAGCAAAACTTAACTATCAACTTTGAATTGAGAACAATAAGACAAATAAATATGGCGGCAAGAAAATAGAGATATGCCATAGAGATTATAGACGAGTCACGTGGTCCGATAAATGTCAAAATCTATAAGTGAGCCATAGACTATACGGTTGAAATTTTTGCCAAGGAGATTTACGGCCATGCGTCAAGTCAAGACTGCATCCATTCACGTATGACATGACATTGACACTGACTTTTATTTGGTTTGACAGCAAACAAATTAGTGCGACAGTAGGATTGCGACCAAAGAGAATTTCACTACGTTTTTGCGACCGTCCGCGTCGTCGACGCGTTCCGTCGCGTTTGGTCAAAATCGCAAACGGTCAATTTCATGTAAATCGCAAACCGTCAAAATAGCGAACCGTCAAAATAGCGAACCGTCAAAATAGCAAATCGTCAAAATAGCAAACCGTCAAAATAACAGAACACTGTCAGAGCTATTCTTATCCTCCTTTGCATCAACAGGAGCCTCCTGCTTATAATGTCTATACTCAGGTTTCAGCTCCCACATGTTCTTGTGTGGATTCTTTAAATTGTAATTACAAACTTCTTTTAATATCTCTTTTAGGTAGACTATTGGCTGTCTTGTTATCTGGAAAAAGGTAAAAATACAGTTTTTAAGTCACTTCTAGGTTTATAAAGAGTTACTGACAGTCAATAAAATCAATGCACACTCTTTAATCTCACACTTTTTTATATGTGGTAAAAAAAGATTGCGTTTTTGGATAATTATTTTAAATTGGCAGTAATGGCAGTGGTTGTAAGTAGACTCAGTAGTTCCAGAACCTGATAGTTCAGTCTATTTGTGACCACAGCAGGTGTAACTCAGCCAAAATGTCTTGGTGATTTTTCAAATACTTATCCAAAACATGCTTGTGACCCAAATTAATAAAAATAATACATCAGTGCACAGTTAATAGCTGGCCTCTGGGTTGCAACATGCAAAACAAGAAAGGGGAAAGCTCAAATGTGGCCAAAAACATGGTGCAATGTAGCAATCCCATTTTTCGTTTAATAATCTTGTCAATTAACAGAATAAGAATCTATAGAGGTGTAATTGTGCAGCTAATTATAAAATGTATATTTTGTATATGTACCTTTTGCAAGTCTTTAATATTGTAATATTGATGTTTCTCAAATGCAGCAAACAGCATGTTGAGAACCGCATCCTTGTCATCACGGGCCTTTTTGCCTTCAGCCTTCTTTCTCTCCTGGTATTCAATCTATAAATTAAAAATGCAAATAGGTAGTTAGCTAACACCTCTCTTTAGTCTTCATTATTAGATGAAGTTTTAAATAAACATATAAGTTTGTGAGTGTTGAAACAATAGTTACACATGGACATCCCAGACCAGGAACTATGTGCAGGGCCGTCTTTAACCTATTGGAGGGCCTGGGCATATTGGGATAATGGGGCCTAAGACTTTGAGAGAACAAAAGTTACTCTTGACAGGTTATTAAAAACACTCTATGTTGGTTGAAGAGGAACCTTTCTAGATTTGAGATAGGCAAAATCATTAATAACTCCTTCAAAAAAGTGATCTGCTAGTAACTAGGGGGCCCCTATTGATCATGGGTTTTGGGCATGTGCCCATCGTGCCCAGTGGGAAAGAGGAGGCTGTGTTCATCTGATATAGTCAAGCTGCTATAGAGGTTGTCAAGCTGTCATACTTACATTATGCTTATGATCCGATACAGGTTTAAAGTTTTGTACTATCCTATCTAACTGTTGCACTTGCCGTTGTGGCATTGATGCCTTCCTAATTGACTCAGACTTTAGTTTGTAGTATGTTGTGTCAGCGTACGGCCTACATTCTAGCTTTTGTACTATCCTTCCTTCCATGTATAGTTTCTCTGATTCTGGTACGACTGAGTCTGTGTTTGATGCTGAAAGAAAAAAATAGAGTAAAACATAACTTAGGTTACTAATATTGCTTGAGTTTTCTTGGGTGGAAAAATTTTAGGAAGTCCTCACAAATGACGAGGTGCAGCGAGTGTTCAATAAATACTAATAATCATGGTTTCTACTTACGCACAACATGCGAGAACACTCCCAAAGACTGTCTAGTAACGTTAGAAACGTCAAGACGATGCTCCTTAGGTATATTCTGTTCTCCCGGGTCTTTGAGACATAATACAGCCTCTGACAACGAAAGCTGCACCTGGGCTCGTTGTCCCGGCACCCGTGAGATCTTTAGCTTCCCAACTTCGATGTTCCCTGATGCTTTCTCCCATTTATTAGCGATGTACTTCGGCACTTTTACGAGCCATACTCCTCGGCCAGTATTAGATAAATCCAACTCGCGATCAATGTGTGGTACGTTACTGGGAGCAGCCATTATTGTTTTTGTAATAAATTAGTAAATATTTAATCATGAACACTCGTAATTTTAACAAAACCACGAAGAATGATAACGACGACGTGACTTTCCGTATATAACAAAGTACTCTGTGGACGTGACAGCGTCAAGCAAAGAGTAAAGTAATATATTTGGGAAGCGTCAAGTCACAGACTACTATAGATGCTAACGCATCAGACGTATCACTCTCCTACTACGAAAATGAACCGTACAAATTAAAAAAAACACCCTCACTTATAGAAAGTGACAGTTTTTTTTTTTTTTTTTTGGGAATTTGTTGTGGCTTAGGTCGGTTGATACATACAGCCATTTTATACTGCGCTTTCTTTGCAAAAATGGATTTATTTTTTTAATTTAAAATAAATGAAAACAATGTCTTACTCAAAACAAGTTTATTTATAAATATTATTGTATCAAATTCTTACAAAGAACTCAATTGTATACATTTTATTTTAGTTTACATTTAATTTGATTGATATTTTTTCTTACTAACCAACCAGCTGTGTATGCCCACGAATGTACCTATTCTTAGTCCTTCTTTAGCTGTGCTTGATGTGCTTTTATTAAGAATAGAAGACTCAGGTGGACAATCTGCAATTTGTGGTGGAAATTAAAAGTTGTTTCCCATAGTCTTCTTCACAATTGTAACTATCGGATTGGAATTTAATTAGTCTTGTGATTAATAATGATTTAAGGGTACCTTTAAAAGTATGGCAATCAGAATAAGTATTTCGAAAATGATAAGCCCTCATCTGACCAAAGAAATTTTCTATAAGGTCAGAGTTTAGGTAACATGGTCGCAGCACTTTTAGCGGCGGATAGTGGACTCTCGGATCCGACAGGAGTGCACTGTCTCTGGGTGTCAATATGGTTTCCGCCCCGGGCATGGCACCATGGACCCTGTTTTCGCCCTCAGGATCGTTATGGAGAAATACAGGACGAAGAATACGCCTCTGCATTTTCTATTCCTAGATTTGCAGAAGGCCTTCGACTGTGTTCCTCGCATGATGATCTGGTGGGCGCTGCGGTCCAAAGGGGTTCCGGAAGCTTATGTTGAAATCATCAGAGACATGTACCGAAATTCTGATTCTGTGGTGCGAACTGCTGTTGGCGACACTAAGCCCTTCCCTGTTACCGTTGGAGTTCACCAGGGTTCCGTCCTAAGCCCGTTCCTGTTCAGCGTAATATTGGATGCACTGTCCGTTGCCATCAGGGATGCACACGAGCAGCCTCCATGGCTGCTCATGTACGCTGACGATATTGCGCTGGCGGATTCGGATAAGGGGCGGCTGGTCCAACGTGTACACACGTGGAAGGAGTCGCTTGAGAACGGCGGTTTGCAACTGAATGTGGCGAAGACAGAGTACTTGGCTTGCAATACCACAGATCCCACACCTGTCTGCGTAGACGGTCATATGGTCGAGCGGACAGACCAGTTTAAGTACTTGGGATCTGTGCTTCACGCGTCCGGCGACATCGATTGCGACGTCAAGTCACGCATTTCAGCGGCTTGGGCCAAGTGGCGTGAGGTGACTGGTGTCATTTGCGACCCCAAAATGCCGGTTAAACTAAAGGGACAGGTCTATAAAACCATCATTAGACCTGTCCTTTTGTATGGTAGTGAGGCGTGGCCGGTACTTGAGCGACATAAGCAGGAACTGCGTGTCACGGAGATGAAGATGTTGCGCTGGATGTGTGGAGTGACGCGAAAGGATCGCGTCAGGAACTCCCGCATCCGGGGCAGCCTTCATGTCCGAGACATTGCAGATAAATTGCAAGAATGTCGCCTACGCTGGTACGGTCACGTCTTGCGAAAACCGGCTAGTTACGTGGGGAACAAATGTCTTGCCATGGCGCCTCCGCCGGGCCGTGGCAGACTGGGTAGACCCAAGAAGTGCTGGCTTGACGTCGTAAAGGGTGATATGCGTGCAAATGGCCTTACTAACCAGGATGCCGAAGATCGTGCGAAGTGGAGGCGTAAAAGTAGGAAAGCGGACCCCGGGCTCCTGAGAGGGATGCAACCGGGAACATCGCTCGGATGATGATGGTCGCAGCACTTTTATACCTTTTGCCATTAAACATTTCCAAATCCTCTCTATACTTTTTATAGTCGTCACAATTTTTTTTAACGAAGGCACAGACATTTCTTTGCTGGTCTTCATGTCCACATATTTTATATTTGTTAATTTTATAACTGCTTCCTTCCAAAACTCATGATGCGACGAAGTCTCGGTTACGGCGTGTCATAACGGTTTCCCTTTGGATTTTTTACTGTAACCCACTCCGTTGACCGAATCAAATAGATCGTCGAAGAATGATACCACTTCGCCGGTGTTTTTTAATGTTGAACTGACTTCCCTTCCATCAGCATAGAGAGCTGTAATAAAAAAAACTTAATGTAAACTAAACGCCTAATGCTTGTTTATATATTACTACTAGCTGTCCCGGCAAACGTTGTTTGGCTATTTACAAAAATATTAATTAAAAGTAAAAGTAAGTAAAATTAAAGGAAAAAAAATAGATTATTTACCAGATTCCACTGCATCCCGACCTCGTTTTTTGCTCAGAAGTGCCAGCGTTTAGCTTCAGCGAAATAGGTGTGCTACCAGCTATTTCTGCAAAAAACATAATAATAACAATCAATAAAATAATCAATAATAATAAATCAATTAGGTAGGTAAATCTGACTATACTAACCAGATTCCACTGCATCTTGACCTTGTTTATCCTCAGAAGTGCCAGCATTGCTATCCTCTACTATCAATTCAAATTATCAAATTATCAATTTTCATACGTTTTTCCACAATAGCTGGTTTGCAGGATAAATTATCCACATGCTTTCTCTTTAAGCAGTTATCATGGTCATCATATTCAGTGGCTGAAAAACATTCAATATTAGCTAGGTCTAATTATTAATCTTAAATTAATCTTATCATACAACGGTTGAATAAAACATAAAATAACTCCTGATTTTGTAGAACAGAATAATACCATCTTAAGCCATGACTATTAAACAGTTCATATTCATCTCAGTACATGATTTTTGTAAATTTCAGTAGGTAATCAATAATTGATCGATTACTAGATTAAAATTTCAAATATTTAACTCGGTGTTCATCAATGAATTATATTGGATACACTTTCCTTTAGGCCTTTTGCTGTATTTTTAAAGACTTTTGATGTAGGTAGGTACTTAATGTGTAGGTACATAAAAGTTTCTTGTAGGTACTTATTTAAAATTGATTGGTTGATTGGTTTTGTACATTGGTGAACAGAACACTGAGGGGTACCAAGCTATTCTAGCAAGTATAGTAGGTACATACCTGTGTCAGTAAAACTGATAGGACATTCAGGAACTACAGTCATCATCTCGACTCATCTCGTTCTCCGTGAACAATGTTGGTTATGTTCCTTGCCGAAGACGCATTCTTTGCCGATTCATACAGAGAAATCTATTTTCAAAATCCTTCCTACACACAAAGCGCTTTCGAAGTTCTTGACAACTCAAGCTTCGAAGATTATTACAGCTTATTACAAGCCAATATAGGAGTCCTATCTCAGTTTTTGAGAACACGAACATACTGACGTCCTTTCGCCTACTCACACAATTCACCACACAGCACGAATTAAACATTTTGCAAAGAGCAAAACGATATTGCAATCTTAATAATTGAGAGGATAAGTTACGGAAATAAATCAAAGCAAAACTTAACTATCAACTTTGAATTGAGAACAATAAGACAAATAAATATGGCGGCAAGAAAATAGAGATATGCCATAGAGATTATAGACGAGTCACGTGGTCCGATAAATGTCAAAATCTATAAGTGAGCCATAGACTATACGGTTGAAATTTTTGCCAAGGAGATTTACGGCCATGCGTCAAGTCAAGACTGCATCCATTCACGTATGACATGACATTGACACTGACTTTTATTTGGTTTGACAGCAAACAAATTAGTGCGACAGTAGGATTGCGACCAAAGAGAATTTCACTACGTTTTTGCGACCGTCCGCGTCGTCGACGCGTTCCGTCGCGTTTGGTCAAAATCGCAAACGGTCAATTTCATGTAAATCGCAAACCGTCAAAATAGCGAACCGTCAAAATAGCGAACCGTCAAAATAGCAAATCGTCAAAATAGCAAACCGTCAAAATAACAGAACACTGTCAGAGCTATTCTTATCCTCCTTTGCATCAACAGGAGCCTCCTGCTTATAATGTCTATACTCAGGTTTCAGCTCCCACATGTTCTTGTGTGGATTCTTTAAATTGTAATTACAAACTTCTTTTAATATCTCTTTTAGGTAGACTATTGGCTGTCTTGTTATCTGGAAAAAGGTAAAAATACAGTTTTTAAGTCACTTCTAGGTTTATAAAGAGTTACTGACAGTCAATAAAATCAATGCACACTCTTTAATCTCACACTTTTTTATATGTGGTAAAAAAAGATTGCGTTTTTGGATAATTATTTTAAATTGGCAGTAATGGCAGTGGTTGTAAGTAGACTCAGTAGTTCCAGAACCTGATAGTTCAGTCTATTTGTGACCACAGCAGGTGTAACTCAGCCAAAATGTCTTGGTGATTTTTCAAATACTTATCCAAAACATGCTTGTGACCCAAATTAATAAAAATAATACATCAGTGCACAGTTAATAGCTGGCCTCTGGGTTGCAACATGCAAAACAAGAAAGGGGAAAGCTCAAATGTGGCCAAAAACATGGTGCAATGTAGCAATCCCATTTTTCGTTTAATAATCTTGTCAATTAACAGAATAAGAATCTATAGAGGTGTAATTGTGCAGCTAATTATAAAATGTATATTTTGTATATGTACCTTTTGCAAGTCTTTAATATTGTAATATTGATGTTTCTCAAATGCAGCAAACAGCATGTTGAGAACCGCATCCTTGTCATCACGGGCCTTTTTGCCTTCAGCCTTCTTTCTCTCCTGGTATTCAATCTATAAATTAAAAATGCAAATAGGTAGTTAGCTAACACCTCTCTTTAGTCTTCATTATTAGATGAAGTTTTAAATAAACATATAAGTTTGTGAGTGTTGAAACAATAGTTACACATGGACATCCCAGACCAGGAACTATGTGCAGGGCCGTCTTTAACCTATTGGAGGGCCTGGGCATATTGGGATAATGGGGCCTAAGACTTTGAGAGAACAAAAGTTACTCTTGACAGGTTATTAAAAACACTCTATGTTGGTTGAAGAGGAACCTTTCTAGATTTGAGATAGGCAAAATCATTAATAACTCCTTCAAAAAAGTGATCTGCTAGTAACTAGGGGGCCCCTATTGATCATGGGTTTTGGGCATGTGCCCATCGTGCCCAGTGGGAAAGAGGAGGCTGTGTTCATCTGATATAGTCAAGCTGCTATAGAGGTTGTCAAGCTGTCATACTTACATTATGCTTATGATCCGATACAGGTTTAAAGTTTTGTACTATCCTATCTAACTGTTGCACTTGCCGTTGTGGCATTGATGCCTTCCTAATTGACTCAGACTTTAGTTTGTAGTATGTTGTGTCAGCGTACGGCCTACATTCTAGCTTTTGTACTATCCTTCCTTCCATGTATAGTTTCTCTGATTCTGGTACGACTGAGTCTGTGTTTGATGCTGAAAGAAAAAAATAGAGTAAAACATAAATTAGGTTACTAATATTGCTTGAGTTTTCTTGGGTGGAAAAATTTTAGGAAGTCCTCACAAATGACGAGGTGCAGCGAGTGTTCAATAAATACTAATAATCATGGTTTCTACTTACGCACAACATGCGAGAACACTCCCAAAGACTGTCTAGTAACGTTAGAAACGTCAAGACGATGCTCCTTAGGTATATTCTGTTCTCCCGGGTCTTTGAGACATAATACAGCCTCTGACAACGAAAGCTGCACCTGGGCTCGTTGTCCCGGCACCCGTGAGATCTTTAGCTTCCCAACTTCGATGTTCCCTGATGCTTTCTCCCATTTATTAGCGATGTACTTCGGCACTTTTACGAGCCATACTCCTCGGCCAGTATTAGATAAATCCAACTCGCGATCAATGTGTGGTACGTTACTGGGAGCAGCCATTATTGTTTTTGTAATAAATTAGTAAATATTTAATCATGAACACTCGTAATTTTAACAAAACCACGAAGAATGATAACGACGACGTGACAGCGTCAAGCAAAGAGTAAAGTAATATATTTGGGAAGCGTCAAGTCACAGACTACTATAGATGCTAACGCATCAGACGTATCACTCTCCTACTACGAAAATGAACCGTACAAATTAAAAAAAACACCCTCACTTATAGAAAGTGACAGTTTTTTTTTTTTTTTTTTGGGAATTTGTTGTGGCTTAGGTCGGTTGATACATACAGCCATTTTATACTGCGCTTTCTTTGCAAAAATGGATTTATTTTTTTAATTTAAAATAAATGAAAACAATGTCTTACTCAAAACAAGTTTATTTATAAATATTATTGTATCAAATTCTTACAAAGAACTCAATTGTATACATTTTATTTTAGTTTACATTTAATTTGATTGATATTTTTTCTTACTAACCAACCAGCTGTGTATGCCCACGAATGTACCTATTCTTAGTCCTTCTTTAGCTGTGCTTGATGTGCTTTTATTAAGAATAGAAGACTCAGGTGGACAATCTGCAATTTGTGGTGGAAATTAAAAGTTGTTTCCCATAGTCTTCTTCACAATTGTAACTATCGGATTGGAATTTAATTAGTCTTGTGATTAATAATGATTTAAGGGTACCTTTAAAAGTATGGCAATCAGAATAAGTATTTCGAAAATGATAAGCCCTCATCTGACCAAAGAAATTTTCTATAAGGTCAGAGTTTAGGTAACATGGTCGCAGCACTTTTAGCGGCGGATAGTGGACTCTCGGATCCGACAGGAGTGCACTGTCTCTGGGTGTCAATATGGTTTCCGCCCCGGGCATGGCACCATGGACCCTGTTTTCGCCCTCAGGATCGTTATGGAGAAATACAGGACGAAGAATACGCCTCTGCATTTTCTATTCCTAGATTTGCAGAAGGCCTTCGACTGTGTTCCTCGCATGATGATCTGGTGGGCGCTGCGGTCCAAAGGGGTTCCGGAAGCTTATGTTGAAATCATCAGAGACATGTACCGAAATTCTGATTCTGTGGTGCGAACTGCTGTTGGCGACACTAAGCCCTTCCCTGTTACCGTTGGAGTTCACCAGGGTTCCGTCCTAAGCCCGTTCCTGTTCAGCGTAATATTGGATGCACTGTCCGTTGCCATCAGGGATGCACACGAGCAGCCTCCATGGCTGCTCATGTACGCTGACGATATTGCGCTGGCGGATTCGGATAAGGGGCGGCTGGTCCAACGTGTACACACGTGGAAGGAGTCGCTTGAGAACGGCGGTTTGCAACTGAATGTGGCGAAGACAGAGTACTTGGCTTGCAATACCACAGATCCCACACCTGTCTGCGTAGACGGTCATATGGTCGAGCGGACAGACCAGTTTAAGTACTTGGGATCTGTGCTTCACGCGTCCGGCGACATCGATTGCGACGTCAAGTCACGCATTTCAGCGGCTTGGGCCAAGTGGCGTGAGGTGACTGGTGTCATTTGCGACCCCAAAATGCCGGTTAAACTAAAGGGACAGGTCTATAAAACCATCATTAGACCTGTCCTTTTGTATGGTAGTGAGGCGTGGCCGGTACTTGAGCGACATAAGCAGGAACTGCGTGTCACGGAGATGAAGATGTTGCGCTGGATGTGTGGAGTGACGCGAAAGGATCGCGTCAGGAACTCCCGCATCCGGGGCAGCCTTCATGTCCGAGACATTGCAGATAAATTGCAAGAATGTCGCCTACGCTGGTACGGTCACGTCTTGCGAAAACCGGCTAGTTACGTGGGGAACAAATGTCTTGCCATGGCGCCTCCGCCGGGCCGTGGCAGACTGGGTAGACCCAAGAAGTGCTGGCTTGACGTCGTAAAGGGTGATATGCGTGCAAATGGCCTTACTAACCAGGATGCCGAAGATCGTGCGAAGTGGAGGCGTAAAAGTAGGAAAGCGGACCCCGGGCTCCTGAGAGGGATGCAACCGGGAACATCGCTCGGATGATGATGGTCGCAGCACTTTTATACCTTTTGCCATTAAACATTTCCAAATCCTCTCTATACTTTTTATAGTCGTCACAATTTTTTTTAACGAAGGCACAGACATTTCTTTGCTGGTCTTCATGTCCACATATTTTATATTTGTTAATTTTATAACTGCTTCCTTCCAAAACTCATGATGCGACGAAGTCTCGGTTACGGCGTGTCATAACGGTTTCCCTTTGGATTTTTTACTGTAACCCACTCCGTTGACCGAATCAAATAGATCGTCGAAGAATGATACCACTTCGCCGGTGTTTTTTAATGTTGAACTGACTTCCCTTCCATCAGCATAGAGAGCTGTAATAAAAAAAACTTAATGTAAACTAAACGCCTAATGCTTGTTTATATATTACTACTAGCTGTCCCGGCAAACGTTGTTTGGCTATTTACAAAAATATTAATTAAAAGTAAAAGTAAGTAAAATTAAAGGAAAAAAAATAGATTATTTACCAGATTCCACTGCATCCCGACCTCGTTTTTTGCTCAGAAGTGCCAGCGTTTAGCTTCAGCGAAATAGGTGTGCTACCAGCTATTTCTGCAAAAAACATAATAATAACAATCAATAAAATAATCAATAATAATAAATCAATTAGGTAGGTAAATCTGACTATACTAACCAGATTCCACTGCATCTTGACCTTGTTTATCCTCAGAAGTGCCAGCATTGCTATCCTCTACTATCAATTCAAATTATCAAATTATCAATTTTCATACGTTTTTCCACAATAGCTGGTTTGCAGGATAAATTATCCACATGCTTTCTCTTTAAGCAGTTATCATGGTCATCATATTCAGTGGCTGAAAAACATTCAATATTAGCTAGGTCTAATTATTAATCTTAAATTAATCTTATCATACAACGGTTGAATAAAACATAAAATAACTCCTGATTTTGTAGAACAGAATAATACCATCTTAAGCCATGACTATTAAACAGTTCATATTCATCTCAGTACATGATTTTTGTAAATTTCAGTAGGTAATCAATAATTGATCGATTACTAGATTAAAATTTCAAATATTTAACTCGGTGTTCATCAATGAATTATATTGGATACACTTTCCTTTAGGCCTTTTGCTGTATTTTTAAAGACTTTTGATGTAGGTAGGTACTTAATGTGTAGGTACATAAAAGTTTCTTGTAGGTACTTATTTAAAATTGATTGGTTGATTGGTTTTGTACATTGGTGAACAGAACACTGAGGGGTACCAAGCTATTCTAGCAAGTATAGTAGGTACATACCTGTGTCAGTAAAACTGATAGGACATTCAGGAACTACAGTCATCATCTCGACTCATCTCGTTCTCCGTGAACAATGTTGGTTATGTTCCTTGCCGAAGACGCATTCTTTGCCGATTCATACAGAGAAATCTATTTTCAAAATCCTTCCTACACACAAAGCGCTTTCGAAGTTCTTGACAACTCAAGCTTCGAAGATTATTACAGCTTATTACAAGCCAATATAGGAGTCCTATCTCAGTTTTTGAGAACACGAACATACTGACGTCCTTTCGCCTACTCACACAATTCACCACACAGCACGAATTAAACATTTTGCAAAGAGCAAAACGATATTGCAATCTTAATAATTGAGAGGATAAGTTACGGAAATAAATCAAAGCAAAACTTAACTATCAACTTTGAATTGAGAACAATAAGACAAATAAATATGGCGGCAAGAAAATAGAGATATGCCATAGAGATTATAGACGAGTCACGTGGTCCGATAAATGTCAAAATCTATAAGTGAGCCATAGACTATACGGTTGAAATTTTTGCCAAGGAGATTTACGGCCATGCGTCAAGTCAAGACTGCATCCATTCACGTATGACATGACATTGACACTGACTTTTATTTGGTTTGACAGCAAACAAATTAGTGCGACAGTAGGATTGCGACCAAAGAGAATTTCACTACGTTTTTGCGACCGTCCGCGTCGTCGACGCGTTCCGTCGCGTTTGGTCAAAATCGCAAACGGTCAATTTCATGTAAATCGCAAACCGTCAAAATAGCGAACCGTCAAAATAGCGAACCGTCAAAATAGCAAATCGTCAAAATAGCAAACTGTCAAAATAACAAACCGTCAAAATAGCGAACCGTCAAAATAGCAAATCGTCAAAATTTCATGTATTTTCATGTACTAGATGTTGATCGTGACTTCGTGCGCGAGGATCCGTTAATACAAAAAAAATAAAAATACTAAAAGTAATTCTTATGTATTATTTTATTCCCGGGTTATCGCTATCTACTGACCACAATTATCCAAAACCGTTCAGCTGTTTTTGAAGAAAGACATTTAGTTGTAGGGTTAAAATAACATCATGTTAACAGTTTTCCATTTCGAAAATTGGATCCAGTTATTCGTAAGTTATTATATTTGATAGATTAGGTTTAGAGTTTAGACTATGAGATTTCACAGTTTTCAATCAATCAAGCAAACAAGTTTATTTTTTAACTTGTTAATTTAGGGTAAACCTACAAGCAAAAAATTGTTTTTATCACGAAAAAAAATTTTTTGCTTGTAGGTTTTCCAAATTCTAGGATTTAATATATTATTTACTTGACTACCTACTTATGTAGGTTGTAGACTGTTTATTTTTCATTAGGCAATTTACCTATCTATAACATTGCAATGTTGCCAATGTTGCCTGCAGCCTACATGCCAATGCTTCCTTGGGTTTATACCATGGTATAAGCAGAGATAATGCTTGGAGTATTTTTTATATTTCAATAAATACGATTACATAACTATATATTTTTTTATTTAGTACCTTCTAAATAGAAGTAATTTCATATTGTCTAGTTTTAGGTAAACATTCACGTACGATGCGATACGTTACGATACGTGAAGTTAAAAATTTCGACCGTATGCGATCTTAACTGTTTGCTAATTTGACCGTTCGCGATTATGTGAACTTGACCATTCGCATGTGGACCAACCGCTATTTTGACGGTTCGCGATATGGACCAATCGCTATTTTGACCGATCGCGATTTTGACGGTTTTTCAGTCACTTGACCGTTTGCGATTTTGGCCAAACGCGACGGAACGCTAGAGAAAGTCTAACAACTAATCTATGTCTGTTAGTCTATGACTCAAAGGCTCAAAGCTTGTGAAACCTTACAAAAGGAGGTCAAATTAAAAAAAAACTTATAGTTTTTACCCTACCGTCATTACTTGTTAAATTACATCAATGTCAATATTTTTAATTCCCCTCCCCGCTTCCCCCGTGACCTCCGTATTCTACACAGGAGTGCGTGCGAAGAAAGAAAATTCAATAGTTTTCAAGAAATATTTTTTGTGTAATGTGAACCCGAAGAGAAACACGAACTTAATAAAACTATAAATGAAATTCAGTTCTTCCTCTTATAAAAAGCGTAACAGTCAAATGGGTATTGATGCTAAGTGATGTACAAGAATCATGTTCGGTTACAGCAAAGAAGCAGTCAGAGTGAAAGTCAAGGTTTGCATTGTGTAGAATTTATAGTTATAACAAGTCCTAAAATAGGTAATAATCCTTAATATTGTCTCTACACAAAGTCTACAAATTCAACAGATATAAATAATTAATCAGATATTCTAGGATTGTTTTGAGAGTTTTTATTAATTTATCAATGAATTTTATCATACAATAAGACGTTCTACTGGTTATTTACAGAAATGTGAGGGTAAACTTCAGCCAGAACTGAGAAAGTTCTCAGTGGACCCTCAGATTACATCCCTAGAGGTACTGCAAAGCATTTTGGTGAAAGCATTTGATATCAAATCTGACTTCACACTCTCGTTTCGGACAGTAGACGATTATGGACAAGAGATCTACCTGCCTCTGCTCTCTGATTGGGACTTAGATGCTGCTTTTCTCAAGTAGGTACTTTTTTGTACATCTTTTTAGGAGAATTTTATTGTAAGTCAGCACTATATCACGTTTTTAAATCAAATGGACCAAACTAACAGGACAAACTGTCAATTCTATGTAGTGTTGGTTGATTTTAAATATTTTCATACAAATTATTATTTGCATTGTCCATAATCCAACATGGTAATGCAGCCAACCTTTTGGGGACACTTCTTATGGACTATGAATTAATAAATGTAAGAAGTCAATATCTAGCCTAAATAATTGATTTAATATTAGTAGGATAGGAAGTAGAAAATGGGATAGGATATAAGTTTATAACCTTTGCTTATTCTGTGTTTGTTTTTGATCCACTAAGTAAAAGTTTATTTTGCTGACTTGGTAATGTGAATTAGGTATGGATAATATCTGAATAATTTTAAGTATCATGCATTAATTGCACCACAATGTGGAATTATGAATCAGTCTATTTCCAGCTATCCCATCTAAGCCCACAAATCATTTAAATGTGAAAGTGTGTTCATATTATTGTGCTCATTAAAATTAAGTTTATTTTATTTATTATAGCACACAAAGCAGCTCAGAACATGACAGTTTATCCAATTGTGTGCGTTCTTATCACTTTTACAATCATTCAACATCATCCTGTTTTGAAACGGTTTAATATTTATTTAACTCAAATAACTTGAACAATAAAGTTAATTTATTGCCATTGTAGTGAAAGGTAAATTAATAATCTTACATTTTTAATAAAATTGCATTCTACTCTATAACATTTGTTGTAGGGCTCATAATATAGCTCTTACACAAAAGACAGAACCATGTGTGCAGCTAAAAGTAGATATGAAACCATTTGCGGAGGCCTCAGAGGACTGGGAGCCTCCGAGCATGACAACTACCACTCCAATAACCAACCAGAACTACAAGGAGCCGCAAGCGTTGGCACCAGCTCCACACCAACCCGAGAAACAGGAGATACAAACTGGATTTCAAGGCTTAATAATGAATCAGGTAACTTCACCCAAGATCTTTGTGCAGTATTTGTAAACAAAATACCATGAAACAGTTTTTAGAAAGTAGAGTACAATTTGCAATTTAAATCATCAAAAATTACAGGTGATGTCAGATGTTTCATAACACTAGTTGTTTTTCGGTAAACATGCCTTACTTTCTTTTGTTCAGTGTGTAATTAGTTTTCTTTATTGTGATTGTAGGTAGAGAAAACATTCAACATTGTAACCAGAGCTCTGAACCTGTATGAAGACCCCAACACAGCACCACGGCCTCCACTCTGTGACAATGAGTTTAGAACCTTCTTGGACTCAGTGGGGCAGATCACTAACACCACTAAGCTTAGAGAGGTCATCTATTGTGGCGGAATTGAACCTAGTTTGAGGCAAGTATCCTATTAATACTACTACCTATTAAATATTAAAGGTTTTCTCTCCAGCAATACTGCTGATATTTTTAGACATAGACATAGAACACTGTAACTTTATTTGCAAATATGCTTTCAGAAAAGTTGTATGGAAACATATTTTGAATGTTTACCCTGATGGAATGACTGGTAAGGAAAGAATGGATTATATCAAGAGAAAAGCAAATGAATATTATACTTTAAGGGCAAGGTGGAAAGACTGCATACAGAAAGGAATGGTAAGTGACAATCACCATATAAATACTATAGTCAAATTAGAATAAAATAATACTTTCAAAAATTAAGTTGTGGCTGTTTATTATATGTTATTGTTTAACATTTATTATAATATATTTAAAAATAGTACTAATTAAAACAAATAAAATAAAATGTCAAAATTCCAAAAAAAACACCAATGTCAAGCCAGTCAAGTCGGTCAAAATAGTTGTGGCTTGAACTGCAGATAGATGTAACAGTTATAGAGTGGTTATCTCCGATTCCTTTTTTATAACACAATATTTTTAACGTGTCTTCATGCAATATGCGAAAACACTTGAGGGATTATGAGTCAATTGCCTTACTTTCGTGTGGTCAAGTTTATTTCACAAAGACGTATCTACGTCTGGTTGAACTCGCGACCTTCGATGGCTTGCCACATAACGCAGTTGGGAGTACAACTACACGAAGGTCACAGCCCTTCCCGCTATGTTTCCTCACACTCAGTAATTGTATTGTAGGTGGATCCTGACTTGGCTTATGTGACTGGCATGGTACGGAAGGACGTGCTGAGGACCGACAGGCATCACACGTTCTACGCCGGCAGCGACGACAACCAGAACATCGCGTCGCTGTTTAATATATTGACGACGTACGTACACATTCCTTTTTATATAACAGCACTTTAAAGCATTTTGACGACACAAAGGACATCATACCAGACTGCCAAATACGGTTGCGCCTCAGACAAGTGTCTATGCTTAGATAGATATTTGTCCGTGTCTGGTTGTTTCTATTTATTATAAGTATATATTTACAAAAGAAAAGAAAAAAAAGAAAGAGTATATCCGTTGTCTAGCACCCATAACACTAGTCTAGTTACTTAGCCTGGGGGTAGATAGCGACGTGTTAATGCTATTTCGTTTTGTTGTCCAGATATGCACTGAACCATCCAACGGTAAGCTACTGTCAAGGTATGTCTGACCTGGCGTCACCGCTGCTGGTGACGATGGGCGAGGAAGCGCACGCCTACATCTGTCTGTGTGCACTCATGACGCGCCTTCATCCCAATTTCCTACTTGATGGAGAAGCGATGACCCTTAAATTTTCACATTTAACGGAATCGTTGCAAGTGTACGATCCAGATTTCTACAACTATCTAAAATCGCAACAGGCCGATGATCTCCTATTTTGCTACCGATGGCTGCTTCTAGAAATGAAACGTGAATTCGCATTCGATGACGCGCTCCGAATGCTAGAAGTGTTATGGGCGTCTCTACCCCAAAAGACGCCTCCCGTAGAACTGTCTTTGAAAGAAAAAGAATTCGACCCGAACACCGAAGTAGACGACGATCCTCCGCCTTTGAGTCCTCTTATAAAAGCTCCAAGAGAAAACGCTTACACGAAAGTTTGCGCCATTCGGCGACAGAGTTCCAGCTTTAGCTTAGCAAATACGAAAGCCCCGAAACTAGCGACGTGTAAGCAGATGAACCATAGCCTCGACGAAAACACCACTCGTAATATCCAAAATAACACATCGTTGAAACATTCCAAAGAATTTCAGAGTTTAGACGACGCCACGTTACAAACACTCAAGTCGAAGTTAGATAGAACCGACAGTGAAAAGATTAAAGACGGGAAATCAAATAGAAGAAGTATGAAAAGTGTACCAGAACATGCAAAAATTCAAGACAAGAGCCGAGAGACTACGCGAACGACAGGCTGGTCTAGTACAGGTAATCTAATGAACGGCACTTCGCATCCGGAACCCAAAGAAACACCTATTGGGAATCATGTAAGGTTACTGAGAGACAAAATAACGGTACTCAATAACAAATTTTCATCTCTAGACAAACTCGATGACTCGATGAGTACAGACAATTCAAATAAACCAAAAGTAAAAATGGTTAAGAATCTAAACGAATTCCGGAACTTCGCTGCTGGTAGTAAAGTTAGCGCGACCCAAAAATTACAAAGAACTAACTCTGCAGCAGAAACTATGTCATCTAAAGACTGCCCGCAAATAACATTAACGAAGACTTCATCTGACGACGGCAAACCTGTTATAAAGGATGAAAAGTTAACAAATAGACTGAACAAAACCATATACGCAGATAGTAACGACGGTAGCAGTCCTGATGATTCACAGGAGTACTACCCTATGACAACTTCCATGACAAGAGAGCTCAGGCTCGAACTGGAACATTTAGATCGCCAAGTGTTCGGTCCCTCGTTTGTGAACAGATGCAGCATGGTCTGCGACTCCCCTTCAGAGTCCACTAGCACCGATGAGAAACCGACGAACGATTGTACAGAAGTTAAACGAGACTCTCCCGCGGTCGTCGATACGCTCTGTACAAGAACCGAGGTTGTAGAACTTATAGAAAGCATGAAAAGATCTCCTTTACTAGACACCGGTAAATTAAACGCCAGAAGTGCCGAAGACATTTATTTATGGGAAAATCCACTCCATAGAAATACGCCGACGACGAGAACAACCGCCAGCTGCCCGCAGACGCCCGACGAACAAGCCGACCTAGACTTCGATGGCGATACGGGAGAAATATTCGAGGAGCACTCAGGGAAGAAATCCATCACTCCGATCAGGCTACTCAGGAAAAATCATTCCTTGGAACATCAAGACTCAACGAAAGAGACGAAACTCTCGAGCGTACATTCCAGTGAATCTGATATCTCAGAAAGAGATGGAAACGATACTCCGACTAAAGAAACATCCAAAAATAACAACCAGCAAGAAGTCCCTAACGCGTCTCGGTCCCAAAAATTCTTTTCTAGTATGTCTCAAGAATTAGAAAATGCGAAACGAAATTGTGAATCTCTCCTAAACGCAAAGCAAACTAACTTACACAGCGTCGCTTCCACTATAAACAATTTCCAAAAGAAATACGAAGTATTTAAACCACCCGTACAGAAAAGTATGTCTGTATCTTCTAGCGGCGACAACTCGAACAAATGCAGCATGGGCATTCTCCCGCCGCCCACCGTGTTCGGAGGTGGGAACCCATTCCTCATGTTTCTTTGTTTGACAGTTCTACTGCAGCATAGAGATTATATCATGAGAAACCGAATGGATTACAATGAGCTGGCGATGCACTTCGACAAAATGGTTCGTAAACATAACGTGAACAGGGTCCTGAATCAAGCGCGACAGATGTATGCTATTTATTTGAAACAACACGCGCATAAGACTGGCGATATTACTACGTAAAAATCATTTTAAAATGTAAAGATCTCTTCGTATAGGTAATTATATTGTTGCTCATAAGTATTTTAGGTTAAAGTTAATATAAACAGATGTAAACACCACTAGTCTTTATGTTAGCAAGGTGAGGCATTTATCTTGATATTTTTGAATAGACTTAATACCCAATAATGATGGATCACCTAATAATGACGCAATGACATACTGATTGCTAACATATACGCAGCAATGAAATTGCGTAGTTTTATTGCTCTTTTTTTATTATTTATTTCATTATGTGGCGAATTTAAAAAATAATGTGTTTAATTTAAATCACCTTAGACGAAAATTATTGATTCCAAAGAGCTTTTATTTTATATATAACTTTGTAACTCAATGTGATATTTTTATTTCTAGACTTATCTATATTTTTATATGATAATAATTTTATTCCAATTGAAATTGTATCTTGATGCACAATCACTCAAATCAAATCTCAGCATTTTAAAATTCTTGCAGTATTTTTAGATAATACGTATTTAAATATTCTAGTCTTTCAATTAAATAATATTATTAATAACATAACATAATAAAGCTTACATATTTACCTACTCACAGCACTTGTATGTATCGGCTGCATTATTGCAGACCCACCGTAGAGCTCCAAAACGGCTGTTATAAGAATGTTTTCAACACAAGCAAGATTCTAAGCACCTGCTTTAGTTGAAGTTTAAAGTCTTCTAACTCATGAATTTATCAAACAAAAATATTAGAGTGAAAACATGCCAATAATAGTATTTTTTGAACTCTACCTCTGTTGCAGTCCCCGCTGCAATTATGCAACAGACTACCTATTATAAGTTTCGGCCTATAGCAGACATTCTTGTGTGCCTTATTTTGAGGATTACCTACAATCAGTTTGGTTTCAAGTAGATGCCGAGTAAGTAATAAATAATTTTTACCTACATTATTTACCTAATTATGTACTGTTTGTTATCCTAATTTTGTATTAGTTTAAATTTCTTGTTGATCTTAACGTGATCAATATTATAAAATCAACTGTACCTACATTTTAATTTAGCTAGACTACCTTATAATCTGTAAGTGCATACTCAATAAAATGTATGAGTAAACCATTACAAATATTTTTTATTACTTACATGGTTACTGAACCCCCCCAATTGTTTTTTCTCGTTTAAATGACCTAGTTAGAAACCTAAAACCTACAGGGTGTTTCACTTATATTATTATTCATAGGTTTTACAGTTGCTAAGTCTTCTAGTTTACGCAAGTGAGAGCTTTAATTTTTTTTGTTTTTCATTTTGAAGAGTTATTAGAAACTCGTGATAATTATTATAAAGTAGAGTAAAGACAATTAATGGTACCTATTAACCTTATTATAAGTACGTGAAGTTAATTAAACAGTTAATAATTCATACTCGCAAGCAAAACTTGTCAATTTATTTTTCGAAACCTTACAATAAAAACAACTTATCACCTAACAATATCACATTATAATATTTTATAGACAGGAGTCGGTCGACTGAGATTTTACGTCATTTCTACAGTACTGGATACGCAACAGAATAGTGAATAAATAGCGTTATGTGTGGATTCTTTACTTCCTCTTGTTGCCACCGCCGCCGGCCAGGATCATAGCGATTCGCATGAAAATGTTTAGAACGTCCAGGTATACTGAGATAGCTCTGGAAAACAATTAAAAATTATGTAAATTGTAATCTCTAATCAAACTAGTAAGGCCAAAGATTAAACATAAATATTAGGTTCAGTTTTAACTTACGAGTTAATAGGATCGTAGGGTTGGAATCCATGAGGTGGGTGCATTTCAGCGCGTTTAATGATAGCCTGTGTGTCGTACAACAGGAAACCACCAAATACAATCAGGCCACCATACAAACTTAGAGAATAAAGTCCTGTAAAGCAAATGATGACATTTTAACCACATTTGACAACTACTAGGACATCAATCTCGGTATTAGAATTAAACTGTATTTACCAGCCCCAAGAGCAGAAGTGGGTGGTAGGAACATGCCAGCGAGGGAGGCGGCGAACACCACGCCGAGACCCATGGCGAGCGGTGCACGCATGTTTAGGAACTCGCCAGACGGCGCGCAGATCGCGATCGTGCTCAGTCCACCCACTACACCCGCTGTGTACCTGGAGATATGATACAACATTCATTTACAATCACTTACTTCAATAAAATGTTGATTTTCTTCTAAACACAGCATGGTAAATGGGGTAGTGCTTGCTACATGGAATGAAATTGATCAGTGATTGATAGAGAAATACCGGTACAAACTCGCGCTGGGATCGCACTGAGAGTGCACAGCGTTGACCTAACTTTGGAGACGCCATAAAACAAATCTAGTCGAACATACCAAGCAGCCCTAACAAGCACAGGTCCGCCCAGGAAGCACATAGGTGCGATAACAGCGCCCATTATGCCAGTGTGAACTATCCACGCAAGTTGTTTAGGTCCAAAGCCAGGTGTGTAGTCCATTCCTCGCACCACCATGCCAGAGCCGATCATCAGGCCCATGGTTACGATTATCGACTGAAATTACAAAAATATAAGCATCAAATTAAGCAATTTAAGAACTAAAAATTGCATGCTTTGAACGAACTTAGGTTCTCCTACTTTATTAATCTTGCAATTGAAGAATGTTAATAGGTATGCCAAATCGGTTGAAAGTTTGTTACAGTAAGTAAGCTTTGTAAACACTAGTTTTTGCTGTAGTCAAAAATATCTTTCTTTTACAGGCATTTAAACTTACGATAAATATCGAGTCTTGCTAACAGTCACATGACCGCATGGATGTCAATTTATAACACTCCGCTTAGTTTACTTCTATAAATCGGAAACTAATTGACGTAGGTATAGAAATAATATTTTCAATTGTATTTTTATTTTTGACAAAGAATATGAAGAGCTAATATTCAAATTAGTTAACATTCTTCATTGTGATTTTTATTATCATACAAAAACTTTAGTAAAAAATACAAACAACTTACAATCCATCCATTTCGAGCAACCAAGTTGAGTAGTGCAGGGGTTCTGAATACTGTGATAGCACTGCCTGCTGTCAGGGCTAGAGATCCAGCTATGTAGGCATATGTTGTCTTGATACGATCCTTCACATATTTTGGCCAGAGACTGCAATAAAACAACATTATGAGAACTAAATAATCTAATTCTATAAAAGTAGAATGAATAAAGTTTTCCACAAGAGTTGCTAAGTATGGCTGAAGCTTATCAAAAAAAAGATACAATTGCATCAAATTTTATTATCAAAGTTGTTGTATTAGTTAGTGAATTTAATTAACATGATTCAATTCACTTTTACTTTAGACTGGCTTAATTTCTTTTTCCTGGATTATGATGTAAAGTAAGTATACCACAACTTCCCCAAAAATCAGAACAATCCAATATTAAAATTCAGTTCAGTAGTTTTTAATTATATTTTCTGAACATTACTTGATTTTTTTAATTTGCTTCTGAGTACAGACTTTCTGTTCTTTATTCACTTATAATAAAAATATCTATACTCAGGCTATCTAAAACAGATTAGCTGTCTTAAAAACAAGGTTAGTGCAAGACTATCAAATCTGTTTACAAAGACAATATTGAATCTATTCACATCTATAATAGTAGAGTTAATTTTAGGAAAGATATTTCACAGTGCATTTAATTATCAGTTCTGCATGTTCAAGACTATTTTTGTGGATAATAAATATGGTATCCACAAAAAGAGTCTTAAAAATAACCTATGTTATTCATATTCTATATGTAATTTTGGCTTAACTTACTGAGCCTCTTGTAGTGTGCCAGGTTTGACTCCCGTGCCATAATAGCAGAGTGCACCAAGACCAACAGCTGATGCACCAGCTAATGCCCCTTTCCCTAAGCTGAATGCTGAAACAGTAAATTAAAAGACATCATGAAGTTTTAATGCAAAGAATACACAAAGGATGCAGATTAAAAATCTCATCCTAAGGAAAGTAAACACCATTCTTGGTTATGGGTTAGATTCCTATCATATAACAAGTATTTGTGTTCAGATATATGTTTTTCTAAACAAATTTTTGTTGCAGTCTGGGTGTTTTAGTACGCATGATAAAAAATTACATATAAGTATTCTATCAGTTGTCTGATTGTCTGGTCACCATAACACAAAACCAGTCACTTAGGTTGGGGCTAGATGAAGCTGTGTGCAATAACCTGCAGTAGGTATAAACTAAACCTGTCTTTGGATTTAGATTGAGTCATTAAACTTATTAGTACCTAGATAGGAACTTTTCTTACCATTAGGTCCTGCCGGTGCCATAAGCCTTTCCCATATAGTATGCTGTGGTCTGGCAGCGACTCGAGAACGGGGCTCGCGAGCATAGTTTCTGACAACGTAATTTCTTGGAACAAATCTCTGTGGCACTGGTGTTTTCAGGCTATGGATTGTACCAAAACCAGAACGAGCAACGCACATACGCGACAACATGCTGATTCTAAAATAACAATATATTAATAAAAGAAAGTGATTTCACAATAATTTCACTATTGTCATTTTACCAAACATTAGGAGTAAGGAAAACTATAGGTTATTTTAACCGACTAGGTTAGACTCAAAAATATTAAAGAACTTACTTTCCGGCGGGGCAGATAATTCCTGAAAATACAAAAATTCACAAAGTCGAACGAGTTTTCCACAGTTTTTCTATGTTTTTCTGGAAATTCGAAAAAGTATTGACAGACAGACAGCTGACTTCTCACATTTGACGTTGAGTGTCATTTTCTTGACATTGACAGTAGATTAGACAGTAGTTTTTTTTCCTATACGTCTTTAGCAAAGGCAAAGAGCTTTAATCCTATACAGACAGCCTCTGGCCAATATCTATATTCTATCCATAGCATTATTAATTCTATATTCCATGGTACCAGCATCTCTGAAAATGGAATTCCTTTTTCAGAGACCAGCATGGATGTAGAGGTACCAGCAAAAGTATAAGTAGCCGGTGAAGGTAACTGTGGTACCCAGCATGGGTACCCAGTTACCTGTAAATAATATTTATAGGCAAACAATAATTATGCATCTACCCTTCGACCATCTATGCATCTACCAGTGATCATAGTTTTAGTGGGGGTCATTGGGAATAAACTCCTTTTCATATCGTTTCTTCGGTGTTTATTTATACCTATCGACAAAGATTTTTTAAACACTGTATTGTCTAACCAAATATAGTCTCCACCATACACCAACAGAGCTAGTACGAATAAAGGCCTATCCGCACAGCTCAGTGACGACACAGTGACGACAGTTCCGTACCGTACCGTACCGTGATGCGAATTTAATGTTAGCCCGGCTTATAAGATTTGACGATTGGCGTAAAATAAACAATCGAATTGAGAACCTCCTCCTTTTTTTATTCGATTAAAAACACGCTAATATAATTATATCCGATATCAGAAGTACCTACTCACGTAACAGTTTGGATAAAAATCTTTATCTTATCATAATTTGTTTAGGTAAGTATCTATCTGTAGGTATTTAGTTAGTAAAATATTACAAATGGGATTTTTCTAATGCATAAACATCTCCATTTTTGATTAAATTTTTGATGGTATTATCATTGTAACCTAATTCAATTAAAATTTCTACAGTATGTTGGCCATGGTGTGACACAGGATTATGGCTAACGGACTGCCCTGGCGTTCGAGACAACCTAGGTGCGGTTTCTGGAATGAGAGTTCCTTCTTCATCTCTGTATAACAAATTGGAACCAGAGTAATATTTGTGTTGGTCCAGCGTGTCGAAGTCTAAAACAGGTGTAACACACGCATCGGCTTCATCGAATATCTTACACCACTCCTCTTGAGTTTTACTTACAAATACTTCTTCAAATTTCTTTTTACATTTCTCAATGTCCAATTGGGGGTATTCATCTTCAGATAATTCCAATGCATCCATTAAGTTTGAGTAGAACTGTGGTTCTAGTGCCCCTACGGCCATAAACTTCCCGTCTTTAGTCTTGTAAGTGCCGTAACACGGTAGCCCTCCATCTAATGCGTTTGTCCCCGGTTCTCCGCCCCAAATAGGTAGCTCTCTTGATTTGAATAACCACGTTGATAGATACGCCAGTCCTCCCGTCATACTATTATCAACAACCTGACCCTTCCCAGACTGTTGTCTTTCAAACAACGCTAGTAATATGCCAAATGTACACATCAGACTGCCACCAGCAAAATCAGCTAAAAGGTTTAAGGGAGGAGTGGGAGGTTTCTTATCTTTGCTCAGTAGCGAAAGTACCCCTGACATCGCAACATAATTTATATCGTGACCAGCTTTGAATTTGTAAGGTCCCTCTTGTCCGTATCCGGATAACCTAGCGTATACTAACCGATTATTCTCTTTTAAAAGTTGGTCAGCTCCTAAACCTAAGTGCTCCATAACTCCTGGCCGAAAAGTATCCAATAATACATCAGAAGCCGCACACAGTTTTTTCATAACAGTCAAGCCTTCCTTTGTTTTTAAATCAACTGCCAACATTCGCTTTCCATTTGACATTACGTTGAATGGTGATGGTTGGATCTGCAATTTCAATAAATTATAACTGTTAGGAAAGAAAAAAAGACCGTTGTATTGTCGTAAAGTTGTCGTATTATTATGATTACCAATAACCCTGTATATAAATCTAGACCTAATTTTGAGTGTAACTTACCCTGCTGATCACAGTTACGGTGGCTCCATAATCAGCCAACATAGTTCCGCATAGAGGTCCAGGTGCGAGACCCATTATTTCAACTACTTTTATGCCTTTAAGCGCCATTTTAGGTACTTCCCCGACTGAAATATAAAATTCAAATAAGGCAAGGTTCGCATTCTTATAATATTTATCACAATATTTCTTTTTTTAAGTCGCACTAGTCAGTAACAATCATAAATGCCACTAAAGGTCGATGTAGGTATTGTATTTGTACTATTTGTTGTCCCAAAAAATGCTTTAGTTATTGTTCTGAGTTCGAAGTTTAATTTTAAAACTTGAACTTCCCGCTTCACACAACTAACTATGACACATTAGGGTTGTAATAATTATAATATATTATCTTTTAGAGTACCATACTATTCATCTAAAAAATAATAATAACTTACTCACTTGTAAATAAAATTATAATGCAAATAGTTACAAAGTTCACTACGCAAATGTTTACGATTATGAATGAGGTCAAAGATCAATAAACAAAGCAACACCACAACACAACATTAGTTGGCCAATCGCAAACCAAGAATGGTATCTGTCTATTGGTGCTTGGATTTGGACTGCCTAAAAAAATTAAGAACTTCCTTCTGCCAAACTTAACAAAATGAACAGTTTCGGCGGTAATCGCGGTAAATAATGGCGACATGTTTAATGTTGCTACTTTGGCCAACGGATCGACATTGCCATTCAAAGTGGCAGTGCAGCCAGCCTTTTGGGCACCAGTCCCTTTGCTTCAAAATTTCATGATAACAAATGGATAAGAAGTGCATTTTAGTGAAACCAGTGAAACAAGAAGACTATAAAAATAAGAGGATGAAGGAAAGAAGAAATCACACGTCAGACTGGGCTGTATTTACTAAAAGTCATTTGCCTTTTTTTTGGAGACTTTAAAAAAATTGCGAGTGTGACATTGATTGACTTGACATACAAGTATTTTTTTTACAGTATTTTCACTCACATCAAAACATGATCGCACGTGGGAAATCTCGTAAAATAAATGCAAATAGTGACAAAATGAAGGTAAAAAAGAAGAAATCTGTCGAAGAAAAACACATTTCAGATCATTCAGGTAAAATTGTTTGTCATAAAAATGTGCTAAACCCGGCCTCACTTATAATTATTTATAACCTAAAAATTAATCCATTCCAAATTTAAAAGGCGAAATTATAGCATTTACTAATACTCAGCTCTTAAAAACCCATCAGTATAACTTAATACATGCCTGAGTCATATACCTCCCTTACCCATGCCCCAGGAAATCATGGTCTCAACAAAACTTAAGTAGGTACCTACATTATAAACTTTCTCATTTACAGATTCCGAGGAAGAATTAAATCCAGAAAGTCATAAAAAATCTCTAGAGAAATTAAAGAACATAGATCCAGATTTCTACAATTTCCTTGAGGAGAACGACGAGAATTTGTTAAACTTCGACACTGGGTCTGAGGATGAAGCATCTGAGAATGAAGGCGATGTAGATGATGATGATAAGGTTCACAAACCTGGAGAATTGCAAGTCGACAGCGATGAGAGTGACTTTGAGGTAGGTATAGATAGGTGGAGCTATTCAATCAGAATACCGTGCACCAATGGATTTTTCTTAAGATAAATTTATGTGTGCTAATTGACATTGCTCTTACGGTCAAGGACATTGTGATGAAACCTGCAGCTTAGTTGGCTCCAGTAGTATTGACAAGTTCTCTCCTCTGGACATCTACAACTAAGCTGAGAGGTTAGTAGGTACTGGGCAAGCCTACTCCATCCTCAGGCAAAAGGACCCAAGTTTAAAAAGGGTTTAATTGCAGTAAACAGCCATATACGAGTACAAGTAACTATTTATTTAGATATTCACGCATTGAATGAATGTGAAATTCAGAGTTCCTACCAACAATGACAGAAAACTCTTACTTCTTGATAAAAAATGTATCTATCTAATTTGACCCACAATGTATTGCTTGTGTCTTCACAATTGTAATACTTTACAGACCTGTAGAGCAAAATAAGTATAATTTTCATCAAACATTTCTAGGCAGAAGATGCAAAGCCCGTTAAAGGAAAAGTCACACTCAAAATGCTACAACAATGGCAAGCAGAACTACAGACAGATGGCAAAATAAAACTAAGTTCTTTGACCACTGTTATAAAGGTGTTTAATGCAGCTATGTTACGAGTTACAAGTGAAGATGGCACTTCAGTTGGGGAATACAAAGTTGAAGGTAAGAACACTAATTAATACAATAAATAATGTTATTTTAAATCTATTGTATTTAGCATTCATATAATAATATTTTTCCAGGATCATCGATTTTCAATGGTGTAATACAATTATGTGTGTTGTACTTACCAAATGCAATAAAAAAATACCTGGGCATGGAACAGTCTGGTAAAGATCCACAAAAATGCAAACATTTTGTGAAAATAAAAGGCCCACTTGTCGCCTACCTTAGTGATTTGCTCAAGCTCCTTGCTGGAGTCTCATCAGAGAACATACTGACTGTACTGCTTAAACATCTACATCAGATGTCTGTTTACATAGCTTGCTTCACCAGGATAGCTAAACAATCTCTTAGGAAGCTGATTACCTTTTGGAGTACCGGTGAAGAAACTGTCAGAGTACTAGCATTCTTGTGCATATTGAGAATAACAAGAAACCAGCAAATGGCACTCTTGGATTTAGTATTGAAAGCTATGTATTTAACTTATGTAAAAAATTGCAAGTTTGTCAGTCCAACAACATGGCCAGGAATAAACTTCATGAGAAGGTCACTGGTTGAGATGTTTTCGTTAGACTTGAATGTTTCATACCAGCATGTATTTTTATACATCAGACAGTTGGCGATACATTTGAGAAATGCTATCGTATTGAATAAGATAGAGAACCGACAGGCCGTTTACAACTGGCAATATATGAACTCACTTCACTTATGGGCCGACCTCCTTGGTGCTACTTCAAACAAGCCTCAGTTGCAGCCCCTGATCTATCCTCTGGTCATGGTGGTTACAAACTGTATAAAACTAGTGCCAACTCACCAATATTATCCACTAAGGTTCCATTGTGTTGAAATATTGATCAACTTGTTGAAGGAATCAAATACATTCATTCCTGTGCTGCCTTTCCTTATTGAGGTAATTAAAAATTGACAATAATTGAGCGTATTTATTAAAATAAGTAATTTATTATTAGTTTGTTAATATTACTTACATGTTTTCTTTCAGGTTTTGACATCTTACGACTTTAACAAGAAACACAAGAAAATGTCAATGAAACCCTTAGATTTCTCATGTATACTGAGACTGGCTAAATCCCAACTGATGGAGAATGGGTTCAAAGACATGGTGATTGAGAGGCTCTATGGTTTATTGTTGGAATACACAGCAAGCATATCACACTCTATCGCATTTCCGGATACAACATTGATTGCTGTAATTCAGGTATGTTGCATGCTGATTCTAAGCGAAGTACTCATACTTGCACTGCTTTTGTGTGATTGTTAACCATTTGCATTAGCGGTAGATCTGCACTAATACTTGGCTGATGCATTTAGGTATATCGAAATTACCATATTTGTATTCCATGCGAGTTTGTGAATTCCTAATTGAAATAATTTCTAACAATTTGGTGTACAGAATATATACTTAACAACACTATAGAGGGAATAGGAAAAACAAATCATCACAAGCATGTTTTTATTGATCCATAATCTAGAAATATTTAAGTGTTATTTTTGGTTGTGTGTGCATAATATGGGCTTTCGGCTTTCGATAATATCTATTGTGACTTTCATTTACACATCCGGTCATGATAACTCATATTCATTGTATGCGTGCTTTTTAAACGTAAAAAATTTTATACACTGTTTGGTGCGACGTGTTATTAACCTTAACAAAATAACAATTTATATAAAGAGCAACATTTACAAATAAAAAATAATGTTTCAGTTAAAACAATTCTTAAAAACATGCTCAATAACGAACTATAAAAAGAAATTGCGACAACTCTTAGAAAAAATTGAGGAAAACGCAAAGTTCATTGAACGAGAGCGTAACAAAGTTACATTTGCTCTGAATAACGACAAAATGGTGGCTGCTTGGGAGGCTAACATTAAATCTAAAGGAACTCCGCTAATTACTTTCTACGAGAACTGGAATAAATTAAATAAAATACAGAAACGTAAAAAGATAACTAAGAATGACGAAATTGCGGGAGGACTACCGATGATTAAGAGGCCTAAAATTTCGGAGGAAGAAGTACTGAAAGTAAAACCTAAAAATAAAGGTCCCATGGTACTGTTCCCCTCAGACAGTGAAGATGAAAAAGATCATTTCAAACTTGAAGATGATGAAGATGACCAACCTAAAGTCAAAAAGTTAAAGAAAAAAGTGCCTAAAAACAAAAAACCTGTTAAAAATGTAGAAATCGATGAAGATACTAATGTAATTGACAAAGATGACATTGTACAAGATTTTAGTGTAAGTGATTGGTAATAAAACTGCTAATTGAAACAACTTTTTTATTTAATTATTTAGAATATCAATTTTAATATATTATTAAACTACATAAAATCTACTAAAATAAACCAATAGTAAATTCAATAAATAAATTAATTCAAGGTATGCCCTGTAAGAAGAAGGTCCAGCTGACTTTTGGCACTGCTGGGTCGTAGTTTTCAACAGTTAAACTTCCGGTTGGCATTTCTGTCCATCCAGTGGAAGGTTGTTCCATTAGGTACACTAGGACCTTCATATCCTAAAGAAATAAATTACACATATCTTAATTAATTTTAATTCAACGATGTTTTAAATCTATTAGTTGCTGCTGTGCTGGTGCGCGTTATGTTAATGTCTATATACTTACTGCTTATACTGATACTTATACTGACCATGAGTTCTTGTTGCCTTCTTCTCATTGGTGGACGCGTTCCGAAGGCACACATCCTAACTTTACTTTTAAGACGCTGCATAGTGATGTTATTTTAGAATAACATCACTATGCAGCGTCTTAAGAGAAAGCGACTTTGTTTTATACTATGTAGTGATTAGTCACTACATAGTATAAAACAAAGTCGCTTTCTCTGTCCCTAAATCCCTATCTATGCTTAAATCTTTAAAACTACGCAACGGATTTTGATGCGGTTTTTTTTAAAAGATAGAGCGATTCAAGAGGAAGGTTTATATGTATAATACATGCAAAATATAGCCGTGCGAAGCCGGGGCGGGTCGCTAGTTATTATATAATTCCAAATGATTAAAGAAATTTGATTTGACTGATTATCAATTTCTAATTTTATTTCATATTATTTACTTACCTTTTTGCTTTTTATTTGCTCGAATAGCGATTTCACATAAAATTCTTCTCTGTCCACATACACCTTGAAAGTTCTTACATCTTCGAAAACATTCTTGAACATTATTGTGGTAAAACCACCTGCTTTTATTTTGTAAGGTCCTTGGGGTTTAGGATCGCTTCCTGTTCCCTTTATATTGAATCTATAAAAAGTTTAAAATACTGTAGTTTCTCTAGTTGCCCAACTAACTTGCTAAATCCAGAGATCAGCCGAAACAAACGGCTCTCTTTATGGGAATTCAAAACGACAGATTTCAAACAATTATTGATGTGCGACAGCAGATGTTAGTGGATAGCGTGCGATTTAGTAGAGCCTTCATTTTATAATTGGTGCCTAGCTATACATATGATTTACTACAAGTATTCGCTAATTATTATTGACCAGTTGTGCCCCGCGGTTTCCTCCGCGTAAGTCCTGATCCGTGAGAATATCAGGATAAAAGTAGCCTATGTTATTCCTAATGAGTCAATGTACCAAATTTCATCAAAATCGGTCCAGTAGTTTCGGAGCATATTCGTAACAAACAAAAACAAATATTTTCCTTTTATAATATTAGTGTAGATTAAAATGCGTTTTTTTGTGATTTATACACAAGTGACAAAACATATCGGAGGGATATAAGAGCCTTAGTTAGTAATTGCATGAATTAGATGAAATTTTATAGAAACTTACACGAATTCACCAGCAATTGGCGAATCGAATGACAATCGACAATTTTGTACACCAAGTTCTATTGGTTCGAACCAAACCAGGAACTTTCCTTTCTCAAATGGTCCCAGATTATAGATTTTCTCGCCTTGAATAGAACCGTGTGATATCTGCAATATAAATCTAGAATTAGTATTTGATTTTCAAATATTATTATAATACAGTGGACCCCCGGTAATCCGGCAAACATTATGCAGGGCAGTGTCGGACTATCGAATTTGTCGGATTATAGAGCACTGCCTAAGACCTGCTTTCGCTTCTGGGTTTGTGACGACATTACTAGGTACTATAATACCTAATACACAATGAATAAATAGTAAACAATGAACGCACGCTAGGCCGTACCGCTATCACTAGTAGTCAAATTCAAACTAAGTAAAACAATGCATACGCGTCGAGCACAATAGCGGTGGCGCGTACGAGTTGTGACCTGTTCAAACCTGCGTGATCTATATGTATTAGCAAATATTGTCAAACATACATGTAATTCTAAGTCATGTCGGATTACAGGGGGCGCCGGATTAGACAGGGGCCGGATTACCAGGGGTCCACTGTACTAGTTTTTGCCCGCGACTTCAAAATGGTTCGAATAGGTTTTTTTAACCGACTTCAAAAAAGGAGGAGGTTCTCAATTCGGTTGTATGTATGTTTTTGTTGATTTAAAATCGGATTGAGATTTCAAACATGTGTAAAAATAATTTAAATTAAAAGAGTAAAAGTAAAAAAAAGAGTAAATGTTAAAACTTCAAACAAATCACCCCCAAAACATCTTATTACCCCTTTTTAACCCCGTTAGGAGATGAATGTGAGTAATTATGTTAAAGAATGTGTAAGCAAAATTTGAAGTAGATTGGACCAAAGAATCACGTTGTCCCATACAAACTTTCTTTCTTATCGGATGCCTACGTCATACAAACAACACACCCTCCAAGTTTCAGGTCTCTACGATCAGTTGTTTGGGCTGTGCGTTGATCCGTCAAGCATTTTATATGTTTAGACTGGACAAAGGATTTTATATGTATAGATGATTTGATTGTATTTGATATCTAAAGTAACAATAAGTATCTAGAGATGATATGGTGTTCTATGCGTTAACATCTCATAAACTGCTGGGTATAGAAACATGAGATTGCTTAAGTTTTCGTAATGAATCGTACGCAAAGAACGAATTGAAGAACGAAACGCCGCCGCCGGCGCCGCACTGGTCTCCACTGTCATCTAGGCGGGTGAACCTGTAGGACGGAGGGACAATCATACGATCGTTGTCTCACCTTACTAGCAAATTCTGCTCGGGTATCAGTTTTATTCTGCACTCTGATCCTTAGAGGTATAATAGTTCCAAGTGGAGTAGATGCTTCCAACTCTTTCTCCTTAGCTGGCAAACACTTGAGTACAACTCTATACATATACGATCCAGCCGTGCTGTTTATTAGTTCTAGATAATCCTCTGTAACTCCCACTACTAGTGGAGAATACGATGCTGACAACGTTGCCTATAACAAAAGCTTACCTAGACTTAAAGATATTTCTTCAATTATCCTTACAATTACATCTAGTTACAAGCGGCTGGTGTTCAAGCTCGTTGTTCTAAGCAAACACTGCTATTCACCGCAAATTTTATTATATTCATACAATTTTTTAATACCTAAGTACTTCCAGGTCAACATAAAATGCTCTACTTTTTGCTATTCATACATTTTCAAGTATAGTATATTGTGACGATATGTATGCCTTTAGGTTTTTCTAACTACTGACTACTGAACAGACTTCAATGAAACTCGATATAAAGATAGCTGGAAGTGGAGACCTAGATTAATATATGCCACTTTTATCCCGATATTCCCACGAGATCGAAACTTACGCGGGTGGAACCGCGGAGAATAACTTACTAGCTACGAGTTAAGAAATGAAATTCGACAGCACCCAATGCTAACCTCAGAATTTCTGCCAACTTTGATTTTATCCGCAGTTGTCAACTTATCGCACACAACTTCAAAAATCGTATCGATAGATAGCGGATTTTTGATCAGGACTTCCTTCTGTGTAGTCTCTCTTGCTTTCGACACGAAAACTAACGTGTCTACTATCCTGCTCGCAGTAACAGTGATCATCATGACGTAGTACTGGTATTCTCGGGTCACTTCGTTTACAAACATTATCTATATAGGTTATAAAGTTATTAAAGCGTTTGCTGCTATTAATGGGGGAGAAAGTGCTTTGTTTCGTCTGGAGAACGACTCGAATCAAAAGGACCTATATTATAAAGTAGACTCACTTTTAGATTCATTTCACACTCTTCGTAACATGAAAACGTCCACCGGAATGTGGCGGCCGCCTCGCCCCAAACTTTAACTGTTTCCGTATGTTTTATCTCATAGAAGCCGTCGAACTTCTCCGGTGTTATTTTCACAATTTCCGTTGAAACCACATATGCTTCGGGAGCCTAGAAGTAATTTTTACAACTTGTAGTATACGATGTTCCCTTATTTAATAAATCCTACGTACGTCGGCTGCATAATTGCAGACCCACCATAGAGGTCCAAAACGGCTGTTATAAAAATGTTTTCAACACAAGCAAGATTCTAGGCACTTGCTTTCGTTGAAGTTTAAAGTCTTTTAACTCATGAATTTATCAAACAAATATGATTAAATGAAAACTTTCCAATACTGAATAGTCATTTTAGAACTCTGCGGTGGGTCTGCAATTATGCTGCCGACCGTACCTCAGAAATATTGTAAACCAATAATTCTTCAGTACGCCGTTCCTTTGCTGGCATAGTTATGTTGATGGTTCCATTAGGGTTTGGATGCGTCGCGCAACCAATAAGGGAGACAAATAATGCACTTTCACCTAGAGGCGAATATAGTGCGATGCTCTGCAAGAAAAACATGATGGTTAGTAGATAACAGCCTTAAGTCTAATGTAGTTCATTAGAAAGAAAAGTACCTAGAGTACCTACCTCATGTTTTCCTATAGTTTTTGGACGAAAATTGACTGGGATGTCAAACGTTGAATTAGGTTCCACGTGGAATTCTTTTAAAGTATCAAAAGGTCCTCCGGAAACCTCAGACATTATCAGCCACATTTCGTCCGTTCTGCAATACGAGGTACAAAACATGAATAACTTGTTATTTCGAAATGCATAAAATTAACTCAATTTGGTCACATAAAATATTCTGTGAGTTTAGATAGATCACCTTTTTTTGCCGAAGATCGTGCGAAGTGGAGGCGTAAAAGTAGGAAAGCGGACCCCGGGCTCCTGAAAGGGATGCAACCGGGAACATTGCTCGATAATGATGATGGTGACTTATTTTATCGACTTACGGATTAGTAACAACAACGTATTGGGTTAGAACTTCTCTAACTGGGCATTCCATATACATTGTCCTGTTCTGAATGGTTCCGACGTCGATGCATGTCGCGTACATTGCCAACTCTAACGGTTTATAGTTTTCTATGTTGCAGCTTGCCTGTTACAAATAGGTCAAATCACTACATAGTATAAAACAAAGTCGCTTCCCGCTGTCTATTTGTCCCTCCCTATGTATGCTTAGAGCTTTAAAACTCCGCAACGGATTTTGATGCGGTTTTTTTAATAGATAGATTCAAGAGGAAGGTTTATTATATAAAACAAAACTACCACGCGTACGAAGGCGCGGGCAACAGCTAGTATATTAATAAACGTATAATTTAAATCATTTACTCTGCCGGATACTTGAATACCTCATAGGATGTTTTGCGTATACATATTATAGCTAATATAAGGACATTTTAGACGACCCAGTTGGCACAATGGTCACACTGGGTTGCCGGTTCGATTCCCGCCTCAGACAAGTATTTATGCTTAGATATTTGTTTTGAAATGACGAAGCAAAACATTTAGTGCTAGCATTTTACCATTAATCGGTGTCACATAACAGTTTGCCTGGTTGAATGACGGAGTAATGGAGATGATAGTAATAGATTTATATAATAAAAAGAAAAAGCCACAAAAAGAACAAAAAAGGTATAAACGTGAAACCCTACAAAAAGAAAAAAATAACCTCGAAATTATGATTCTACTACGTAAGTACATGTGAATTTTTTTGATTAAATATTGTCGCGTCGGGGGACCGCTCTTTTTCGAGTCAATTTAATATAATGTTAACATTTTTATTTTAGCATTTTATCACTAGTAATTCTTAATACTTTAACATTTTCGTTGAAATTTTAATATCATTTTACTTAAGAAGGTGTTTCTATAGGTAAAGAGCGGTCCCCCGACGCGACAATATTTAATCAAAAAAATTCACATGTACTTACGTAGTAGAATCATAATTTCGAGGTTATTTTTTTCTTTTTGTAGGGTTTCACGTTTATACCTTTTTTGTTCTTTTTGTGGCTTTTTCTTTTTATACATTTTTTTTGCTTGTTTTAGGCTTTTTACGTTCATACTATTTTTATTATTTTGTGTCGGGGGTTTTTTAAATTTTTAATTTAATTTTTTATTTCATTCTTTTTGTAGGGAGGGACTTTTTAATTTTTTTTATTTAATTTTTATTTTCTTGCGATTTATGATTCAGATAATTTGGTGTAAACAATAACTATTATTAATTTATAGTTAACTAGCGACCCGCTCCGGCTTCGCACGGCTATTTTATTTATGCATGTATTATACATATAAACCTTCCTCTTGAATCACTCTATCTATTTAAAAAAAACCGCATCAAAATCCGTTGCGTAGTTTTAAAGATTAAAGCATACAAATGGATATAGGGACAGAGAAAGCGACTTTGTTTTATACTACGAGTATGTAGTGAAGATTATTTTTAACCCTAAACAGTTTTTTTATTAAAGGTATTCTTTTTCAATTTTTTCCTTTAGATATTCAACTTTTACAACTACAAGTAGGTATTTCATAGCTATTAAATATTAGAACTACCTAAGTATACATAGAAGAAGACGTCTAGATCTAGGTTATCTATACATCTTCTCTAATATATATAAATTACGTGTCACGTTGTTTGTGCGCGATGGACTCCTAAACTAGGTACTTAACCGATTTTAATCAAATTTGCACACCGTGTGCAGTTTGATCTAACTTGAAAGATAGGATAGCTTACATCTTAATTTATTCCGATATTCCAACGAGATCGGGAGTTATGCGGGTGAAACCGGGGAGCACAGCTAGTAATATAATTAAAAAATGGAAAGAAAAGTAAAAAAGATCCAAACGAAGCCAAAAAACTCAAATTAACTTGATACTCGGGCATATCTACTAACATTCGGTTGTTAATCCTGAGTATTATCCCCCATAACTTTTAGACGGCTGGACCGATTTTGATCAAACATAGATATTTGTAATGTACGAGTCATGCCCTTTCATTTGATACCCCACTCGAGTATATCTACTTACATTCGGTTTTTGATCCTGACTTTCATCCCCCATAACTTTAAGACGGCTGAACCGATTTTGATCAAACATAGCTAAGAACACTCCCGACTAACTTATCTTTCAAACAAAAAAAACTAAATCAAAATCGGTTCATCCGTTTGGGAGCTACGATGCCACAGACAGACACACACACACACACACATACACACACACACACACACACACACACACACACAGACACGTCAAACTTATAACACCCCGTCGTTTTTGCGTCGGGGGTTAAAAATAGATAAGTAAGAACTAACCCAGACTTTGATGAATGGATTATTGTTAATCGGTACGAATGTTATAGTAAATGTTACATTGGTATGTGCAGCAATATGGCCATGTTCTGGAGATATCTTAAATTCGTCAGATATTAATGCTTGCCACCAAAATCTGAAATATTAAAAAAACAAAGCATAATTAGTTTTTACCTGACTAAGGCGAAGCCAAAAGGAAGGGTTATTATAAAATTATATTTTTTTTATATGTAGGTATGTAAATTCTGATTTTAACTTTTTTTTTCACTACATGACACGTATGAAAACTCTGTACTTAGGTATAGAAGATCAAAATAAATTAAATTATTTGCTAATCCTACCATCAATGTAATCTCTACATACATAATATATACATATGTATAAAATTCTAGTGTCGCGGCGCGGTGTTAGTTACCAAGCTCCTCGGATACGGCTAAACCAATTTGTGTGAAATTGTGTATATTCGTTAGGTCTGAGAATCGGATATGGCAAAACAACATTTGCCGGGACAGCTAGTGCAATATAAGATTTACATCTTTTACAATAGTAGTGCAATATAAGATTTACATCTTTTACCTACATCACCATTTTACAATGTTGGTGAAATTATAGACACGAGACTACGAGACGTTCCATTCTGATTGCTGTGTTATATGCAAAAAATACTGCTTAATATTATGTTAAGCAGATCTTCAGTAACTTCATCATATAAAAAGTAGTACCTGGCTCCATAATCGCCTTTGTTTAACAGCATAACCTTGAGTATTTTAACGCCACGTTTGCGAACTCTACCGAATTGTAAAGAGTTCTGGTTTAAGCACAAATTCATTCCAGTAGCGCTGCCGCTGAGCTTAACAAGTGGTCTTTCAAACTCCAAAACTACCATATTCAACTGAAATAATGAAAATAATAATAATAATAGGTACAATCAACGTTCAAAAGTCCACCGGCACCGTTACGTTTACAATCCTGTGCAGCACTATTTTAACATTATAACAACGTAACCTGTGGTTCGAACCCACCTCGGTTGGTGTAGCGGGTGGCGGCATATCCACTCGGCCAACTAAAGACATAGCTAACAATATGTTGAAAATAATAATCACACTGATTACTTTTAATTCAAGTATTTATGCTTGTGTGTAACGTCTATTAGAAGGAGGTCGTAAGTTCAATACTTGTTGATAGTATTATGGTAGTAAATTGATAGTGGACTTATGACGCATACTGTACGGTCGTCTGCATAATTACAGCCCCCGGTAGAGTTCAAAAATTACAATTATTGGCATGTTTTCATTCTAATAATTTTTGTTTGGTAAATTCATGAGTTAGAAGACTTTAAACTTCAACTAAAGCAGATGCCTATAATCTGGTTTGTGTTGAAAACATTCTTATCAAAGCCGTTTTGGAGCTCTACGGTGGGTCTGCAATCATGCAGCCGACCGTACATAATCCAACTAATGATACATTATTATATTCGGAGCCGACAGCACGCCAGGTTCATTCATTCACAGCTTTAGACTTGAGGGCATTCTAAAAATATGACCCGACTACTCCCATTTCTATACATTTAACAAAGTTTCAAACCTGAACATTCAAATTGCTTATCATTCCAACTGGTTTGAATTTTATCTTCAAAGGTTTCTTTCTGTAAGGTTTTATTGTGCACTTATTCGGGATCACTTTCAGAGATGACAGTGCATTTTTTATGTCCATGTCAATTTGTTCTCTTACTTTATCATTTTTATAGCTCTGTAACATCTTGACTCTAAAATATATTAATTTAATTAATATCGAACGAAGAGCCAACAAACAACGTGTGATTTTGTCACGTTGCCAAACAAAAGTGGTACTAATACATTTTGTTTATCATATTTTCTCTAAGATTAATTGCCCCTTTTCCGTTCTAAAAAGTCGGTCGATGAGAACATTGAAACGAAACGAGCAGATGGTCTATCAAATCATCATCATCATCATGTCAGCCCATACACGTCCACTGCTCGACATAGGCCTCCCCCATACGACGCCACAAACAGCGGTCCTGAGCCGCCTCCATCCACCGACTACCCGCGACCGCCGCAATGTCGTCGGTCCACCGGGCAGCTGGTCTCCCAACACTCCGTTTCGCGTTGCATCGCGGCCGCCACTCGAGAACCTTTGCTCCCCAGCGGTTGTCAGTTCTGCGAGCTATATGACCTGCCCATTGCCACTTCAGCTTACCAATCCAGAGAGCTATGTCGGTGAGCTATGTCGGTCTATCAAATATAACCCAGCATCCTCTGTCTATAACAACATCTCTGGTCATAATATATTGCATTGAGCTCGTTACTAGGAGAAGATGAAATGTCTCACGTGGTTATAATTTCACCTCAACTTCAACAACCAATACTTCCCCGGATGAATACTTCATTCATTTAGTTCTATACGATACTCTACCTGGAGGGTCCTGCGGCTGCTTGAACGTTAACTGCACTCGGACTAAGGCAAATGCTCGTCGCTTCAGAATTGGTACTATCTTCGATAACGGGATACATGTCTCTAAATACGAACTTAGCATCGATAGCCACTTTACTGTGATTGATCACTTCAATTGTACGCACTATTTTATCTCCCACCTTTACGGGACCAAGATCGAAACTCTTTTGACATCCCTCGTATAGATCGAAAAGTAGTGGAACACCTAAATACATAAAACAATAACATTAAATACCGAAGTATAATTTTTAGGGTTCCATGCCTTAAAAGGTAAATAAGGATTCTTATAAGATCCCTTTCTTGTCCGTCTGTCACCACTTAAATAAAATTAAAATATCTTTTCATTACTCATACTCCGAAAGTAGGTCTAAATATGCCTGAAGAGCGTGTAGAAAATATAATTTCCAGCCCTAGGGCTTTTCGCTTTCACTGACAGCTGTCATGTCAAATTATGGCTTCGCACGACTTGTGCAATCTGCATGTAGCCAGTATCATTACGCATTAGGAACTTCAAAAACCTAACCTCCTTGCTTTTTTTTTACACCAAAGAATAATAATTATGGCTTGGCACGGCTCATGCATAGGTACTGCCAGAGTTTAGTACTTAGTAACTTTTTTCTCAGTAGGTAATCAAATTTAAGTAGGTACCTATATTTAGTTCAAGATAATATCTTATTTAAACCTCTTTGGTCCCAACCATGTAAGAGGATCAGGTAGTATGGACACATGAGTACCTACTCATGTGGTATGGAGTCTCATAGTCTCACTCATTCACTCTCGTTTTTAGGAAGAATTTTATGTATTATTCGTAATGAAAAGCACAGTGTTTACCTCGGGTGAAAGACTCATTAAGTCCCTCGAACTATTAGCGCCCTCGCTACGCTCGGGCGCCAAACTCCGTCTCGGGACTTGTAATGAGTGACTTTCACACCTAGGATAACAATGTACTATTATTACCTACTGTATAAATTATGTATGTGCTTATGTATACTATTTGTACAACAAACCTTCCCCTCTGATGGTTATAATTTCTTCACAAAGCGTATTGACTAAGAAAATCAATTTAAACTCGTATTCGCGAACTGCTTTAGGCCGGAAGTAGATAGCCACTTTCATGCGTTTACCCGGTAATATGCTCGGTTCTTCATGATAATCAACAAACAGTTCCGGAACATTTTTGAAACTCAAATCCAAACTATAAATAAAATTATTTTGTGAGTTTACATACCGGTGATTTGCTGCTGACATGATGTAAATTAAACTTAACCAAAAAAATATTTACATCACAGGTTCTGTATCATCGTTAATAAAAGCTATATTTTTCTTGTAAGTGAGATCTGGTGCGTGTATGATGCACTTCCCAAAGTCGAATTCCATGCATGAAAAGTGATACGCTGGTTTCTTTATGTCTGCATGTAAGTAAATGCTGTATTCGGGTCCATCTGAAATCTAAAGTAAAAATAGTAAAGAAATAGATAATAAGATTCGTTATTTTATAAAAATGATTAAAGCAGGTAATTTAACGAGTACTTACATAAAGATTAACCGGGTAAGCTTGTACTGGAACTTGTTTCAGCGTAAAGTACAGTACACAGTCGACCATGTTGCCAGGTGTCACATGACCACTTTTAGGCTCAACATTTACTTGCAAATACTTCTTTACCTTATTCTGAGAATAACCCCAATCAAAGAAAAACGTCGCCGAACCATCGTTCTTAATCTTAAACGGTATTCTTCTCTCATAAGTAGAAGCAGTCTGTAAAAGAACATCATTTCAAGCTAAAAAAGGAATTAACGTACTGCCACACTGCCTGTTAGGTGAATGTTGAATTAGTGAGGACGCTAGCGATAATTTAATTTAAACACGCGGCATGTCAGACAGACTACTCCTATTTGTTTACCTTTATTTGGTGAATGGCAGATTCGAAAAATGTCAGACTTTTAAAACGGCTGATGTACGGTCGGCTGCATAACTGCAGACCCACAGTAGTGCAGCAAAACAGGCTGTTACAAGAATGTTTTCAACACAAGCAAGATTCTAGCTTCTCTTGACACCGGCTTTAGTTGAAGTTTAAAGTCTTCTAACTCATCAATTTAAGAAACAAAAAATATTAGAATGAAAACATTCCAAAAATAGTAATTTTTGAACTCTACCGGGGGCTGGAACTATGCAGCCGACAGTGAAGTAATAAATTGACCTTCGTAATTTTTAAATATGCGCTATCCATCATTTTGTCGTTTTATCCTTATCGCGTTTCATCAGATTAGCTATTCTCCATAAGTATTCGCTTTTATTCTTTTTCCAATCGTTACGATCTAATGTCGATCTTAAAGAGAAATAATGATTTGAAATTAATCGTACCTGATCTAAATGAATGTTTGTAATAGCTTCACTTTTCAATGTGTGTTCATTTCCGACGATGTAATAGGTTATTTTTGGCCTGATAGAATAGCTTAGAGCATTGACACATAGTGATAGATACTTTGTCATAAATGTAATACTGCAGAATATTTTAAAAGCTTGCGGACCGTCTTGTATAGGAGAGTAGATTACCCTGTACAAATTAATAAATATTGCAGGACATTCCACACATTGCCATCTAGCCCCAAGCTAAGTAACTAGACTTGTGTTATGGGTGCTAAACAACGGATATGCTACTTATATACTTTTCTTTTGTAAATATATTATAATACATAGAAACAACCAGACCACAGACAAATACCTAAACATAAATACTTGTTGAGGCGGGAATCGAACCCGAAACAGCATGCAGTCCGGCATGGTGACCATTGTGCTAACTGAGTCTTCGATGAATAAATAAATAAAAAGCTATTGCATCGTGCGAGCTTCGTACAGTCGTACCATATACTATAAGTTAAAATAAATTTAAAGATGTATACGTAGTCTTACTTGATTTGCGTTTCAGAATGTGGTTTCAAATCTCCGTTTTCAGGTTCTACGATCACTGGTGTCTTTCCAGATTCATTGCATAGAGAATTACCTTTAAAGTTGAACTGAAGGGTTTCGTTTTCGTTGTTTTTCAACATTATAACGTTGATTGAAGTGAAGCCTACTAACGAATTTCTAATGACTAATATTGTAGGTACAAATACCACCTCTGGCTCACGCACCAAACCGACCACTAGTAAGTTCATAATTAAGTTGTACTTAGGAATCAAAAATTTCCATTGCGATTCGTAGACCTAAACAAAAATCTATTGTTAAGACTAACGTAACATAATTTATTCAGCTTCATCAAAAATCAGCTACCCTATCTACAGGCCTATCGATAGTATTGCATAAAAACATTCTTTCGGTTGCTCTGTACTTTTTATTTCTGCCTATATTACAGAAAAACTAAACAATCGATACTATCTTTATCATCGAATGTTATCATGCAATATATTATCCATCCTGCCTGCCTAGCATGAAGACGAAAACACGATACGACACGATACGCTAAAGCGATATAACTACATCAACTCTCAAAATATGATAGATAAAGCCGCCATGTTAAATTTTTATTATAATTTGCGATAAAAATTATAAGTTATATCGCTTTATCGTATCGTGTTTTGGTCTTCATGCTAGGCATAATGATGTCGATACTATCGACAGCCTATCGATACTATTGATTTTCAAGGTTCCATACCCAAAGGATAAAAACGGAACCCTTTTGCTAAGACTCCACTGTCTGTCACCAGGCTGATCTCATGAACCGTGATAGCTAGAGACAGTGGAAATTTTCACAGATTATGAAAACAATATTATAATGGTACGGAACCCTTCGTGCGCGAGTCCGACTCCCACTTGGCCGGTTTTTAATGTACGATAGTCTATCGGTATACTACTCTTGCCTAAATGTTTGTACGAACCCCAGGAGCAGTCGGTGAGAAGGTAAACATCACTTCAGATGAAGTGCCACCTTCGACGAATCCTTTCAGCATGTTACAATGAACTGGTATTAGTTCTGTTTTTTCTGTCTGGACCATTTCAAATATAAATTCGTATCCCTCATCTGTGGGGTTAATGACGTTAAACGTTCTGCAAAAATAGCATTCGTTAAATCAAAGTTTATTCAGTAAAACACCATTTTTAAATTACATTAATAAAATAATTAAAAAACTAATTAAGTACTTAAATCTAAACATACAATCAAATAACACAAAATAACACACAAAAATAGAAAATAAATTAACCCTAGTCAAACTGACCCCTCCTCAGAGTTCCCGGTGCAAAGCTGGACAATATGCAGGCAGCATTACCTCGCTGAACCGCTATCGACAGCCTTTGCACCCGGAACGCCCCGGAAAATTAACTTTCGTTAAATTACTTTTAATAAACTTTTTATCACAGTTGCTCATAAAGTTGATCTTATTAAACCGCTTTTAGGCTTATTTAGTGCTAAAATAAATGTTATCCCGATAAGTTAAATACGTTTCCTACTGCTAATTACATAATTAGGTAGATGAAACATTCTTAATTTATGAGTTTTTATTTTGTTTTTTCTTTAGGTACATAAATATATTTTTTCCTTACCATTATATTCTGTTTTTAACCGCCGACGCAAAAACAAATGAAAAAAAAACCTAAAAAAAAATATTGTATGTCAGACGAGGCTGTATAGGTTAAAAGTCTTTTGTCTAGCCTTTCGGAAGTGTAATTAACAAAAAATAGTAAACATAACCTAAAATTCTTAAAAACTTTTTATTATTTTAACAAGTCTTTGTTTAATTCGCAACTGTGATAAAAATCGTCATACGATACACGTGTGGATTGATCATTCCATCTCGGCTTGGAATGATCAACTTTCCACACTTGTATCACAATGTACTGTTATAACATTTGTATGTTTTAACTACATAGGTTCCGTCGGAGTCAGAATTGGAGACCCACCGCGACCGTAGAGCTCCAAAACTGCTATAATTAGAATGTTTTCAACTCAAGCAAAATTCTAAGGTCTTGCTCGAGTTCAAGTTTGAAGTCTTACAACTCATGAATTTATTAGAATGAAGACATTCCAATAACAGTAGTTTTAGATCTATACGGTGGGTCTGCAATTCTGACTCTGACAGTACCATTTCCTACGATAAATGTTTGTGAAATTACTTTTTATAACAGCCCCAACCCAAGACGTTGAATTCTAAGACGGTCATGTGAGGAGGCAGAGCTACTCCAGTCACCTTCCTTTTTCCTGAGGTCAAGTAATCGCTCTCTTCGATGTCCAAGTGGACGTACGGTATCAAGGACTTTGTTGTTATTTTGCAGCAGATGTTTTGATCATACGGATCCAAGTTATCTGTGGAGAGTTTGAAAATTCAAAGAAAATAACCTTACCGAGACCTAAAGAATAATAAATGAGGATCCCATTTTTTCCCTTTTGAGGTTCGGAACCGAGAAATAAATTAAAAAAATTAATGGTTGTCTGTAAAGTCAGTTTACGGACGATAATTTTATGTTTGAAAATGTCTTAAGATAACGATGAAATTTTTTCTTTTTTTTTCTTTATACAAGTCATCTATTCGTCACTCATCACCGTAACACAAGCCCAGATGAGCGATATTGTTATTAAATACTCTGTTTCCTAAGTTACCATGACGCGTCTGGTTAAATTACCATGACGCATGACGTCACACAATATTACCGTGACAATTTTTTATGAATGCAGGTGTCCCATCAATTTATTAGACGTTTACACGTCAAAAAATATAAAATATAAGTTAGGTAACTATTTATCCTTACCAATTAAACTCTTCAATCTGACTTTATAATCGAACGCTTCGAGAGGAGCAAAAGTGACCTTAAAACTTTTGATTTCATTGGGTTTTAAGCATTCTTTAGCAGGTTCGATAGAAAATGGTAAATCTATTTCAAACCATGTATCCACGCTTTCCCTTCCTGCACTTCCGCTAAATAATGTGACTTTACTTGGATCTGTAGCAAAACGTTAAAATAAATTTTGTAAAAAATATACTTACAAGTATGTACGGTCGGCTGAATAATTGCAGACCCACCGTAGAGCTTCAAAACGGCTGTTATACTAATGTTTTCAACACAACCAAGATTTTAGGTACCTGCTTTAGTTGAAGTAGTCTTATAACTCATGAATTTAACAAACAAAAATTATTAGAATGAAAACATTCCAATAATAGTAATTTTAGAACCTTACGGTGTTCTGCAATTATGCAGCAGACCGTACCTTAGAAAGAATATAATTGTAATTAAGTTATTACCGTTTTTGTCATCTTCCGGGGGTGGGGAAGCGTTAGCATCCATGCTTTGTGCTGTTCTTACTTCGTTAGGGTTTGACTGAGCCTAAAAATTAAAAAAGTATAATTTATTAAATATAGATAAGTATCTACAATTACCAACAACATATGTCGTGTAAATATAATGAACATACTTCTGTCTTTATATATTTATCGATCCGAGCTGGATACTCCTCGTCAATATGAAACGACCATGATACTTTCATTGGTACATTGCCAACGTTTTGTACTTTGAAATCAAAACTGCGTGTCTGTAGATAAATAATATACCCTATTATTATAAAACAATAATTTTAATTTTTCTTTATGACTTCCTCATTTTATTACCTGGTAAATAAACGTATCTCTAAGTTCTTTTTCTTCTTCTAATGTGCTACTGAACTTAGTGTATTCTGTGACAGCTGAATAAAAGATGACTATAGTTAAAGCTCCTAAAAATTCTTCGGTTGGCAAAACAGCTTGTTCTTCAATATTCATTTCGCATCTTTCATGGTATCCCTCGTCCCTTGAGAGATAGAATAATCGTATGACAATAATAGAGAAAAAAACTAGCAAAGTGCGAGTCGGGCTTGCGTAGGTACCGAGATTTTCAAAACATGTTTTTATATACAATGTTTTTGTATTTTACACTGGTGCAAATTAAATTTTAGAGCGCCCATACGTTTTAGGGGCAAGTGTGATTGGCCCTAAATCGTATGGTATGTTTATGGAAACCCAATGTAATAAAATATTCCCAAGTGGGATATCAAATGAAAGGCCATGATTGGAAACTGTTTCTCAAAATGTTAACTTTGTATTTGCAAAAGAAAAATAAGAATTAGGGAATAAACTTAAAAAAAAAACGACTGATTGAAAATAATTAATTAGGGGGTATGTATTCTTGCTTGGAGGTTTTTTGAGTCGGGGGTTTTAAATTCTTTAAATTTTCTTTTGAGTAACGGAACTCTAAAAACTTAAATATTTATTTGTGAAAATATCAAAATCTAAATACCTGTTAGTTTCAAATGTCGTGACTACTTGACGATTGTCCCAAGTTGTACCTTTCACATCAATTGTTAGTGAATCGTCGCTTATAGCTGTTAGATGACACGTAAGAAGATCCTGTAAAAAGATGGCCATTGTCAACAAATATTTATTAATTAAAAGTGACACACAAAAACTTTGTACTTATCATTTTACCTTTCTTATTTGAACCGGACGACCCGCAAAGAACATTATTTCCAAGTCTTTCTCTTCGCCTGGCGATATGTAGCCGATAGACGGCTTTATAATGACATACTCTAATTCTAACCAAACGAATTTATACACTTTTTCAGAATTGTTGACCATAATAACCGATCTTTTTTGAAGAGTACATAATTCACATCCACCTAAACAATTGAAAATCGGTTAACAATATATAACAAGTTTCAGGTCTCTACGATTAGCGGTTTAGGCTGTGAGTCATTCAGGACAAAACATTTTATATGTATAGATAAAAAGTAGTTACTCTCTTCAATTACTCTCAATAAATTAATGTATCCTCATATCATGTCTCATACCACGTTTTATCAAAATCAGCCCAGTGGTTTCGTAGCCTATTCGTCACAAACAAATACGTTTCCTCTTTTTTAATATTGTGTAGTGTAGTGTAAATTTACCAGCATTGGATCGCTATCTCACCTGACGTTAAAATCTACAATCCCGTCCAAAGTATATGCACTCGTTACTGGAAGATCCACAAATTACTTGTCAAGAAACACAGACTCTGACAACATATTTTATTCCATCACAAGCACTTGTAGTTAAGCATCATCATCATCATATCATAGGACGTCCACTGCTGACCATAGGCCTCCCCTAAAGACTTCCAGAACGATCGGTAGCATGCTCTCTAGTTAAGTGTGAGTTGTAACAATACACACCAAAGTTTAAAATATATTTTAAGAGAGACGAGTCTCCGGTGACGCCGTCGCTGGGTTTCATTGAGCTCAATGACGTCTTATTGAGTTTCTTCTTTGGGGCAGGAGGTTTTTTCTTGTCGTTCGGTGCATTGCGATTTTTCTTTCGGCTTTCCGCTGATGTCGACGCCGTAGTAGAGTTTGTGCTGCTCGTAAATTGATGAAATAGGTAACTTGTAAAAATTGTATTATTAAGCACATATAAACTTACCATTAAAAGCCTCGAGTATTGTTGTATACTGACCAAAGAGATTAAACCCATAGAATGGGCATTATGGCAATTTACAAATAATTCATATGATTTTTAAGCATCCTTGTTTCGCCATGTAAAATAAAAATACAAAATTCCTTTTTGCGTACCGCCTCTACACGTTGTGGGAATAAAATTTCGTCTACCCCATGGGGCGGAGTGTCGATGGTTCGAACAATTTTTCGATTCATGGTTTTCGGGATCCTTTTGCGAAATAATAAGCTTGAAGTGTAAACTTTTGTCAGAGACAAACGTCTCCTCCTCTACCAACTAAATGGTTGCTGGCAGCGGAATGGTTATTTTTGACATAGTTGTAAATATAACAAATTTAAAAATAAAACTATCACGGCTAACTAGGCTTTACAAGTTTACGAGTAGTTAATAGTCAAACAAAAATAAAAAGCTTCGTAAAAACTATTGAAAATGACTTAGACGAAGTTGTTAGAGGTTATTAGCCTTAAAACCGTTTACTCAATTTCTTCTGATAATATATTATTATGTATATTGACAGTCATTGATACTAACCCTTCCCCGTCAATGGAACCTTTGTAAGTATCTAGATCAACTTCCATGGAAAGCATTTCCAAACCAATTAGTATTACGTCTTCCATGAATGCTTCTGCTTCACAAAGGACCTGCAGTACAAAATGAAGAATATGTAGACACGATAAGATTAGGTACCTATTTAAAACCAGAGAGTGATCTTATAAGGGTTCATTTTTTGTTTTTTACAGAACTAGGCACTAGGAACTTCTTTACAGAACTTTACCTTTTGAGGGACAGAACCCTCAAAAGGAAAATATTGTTTAGGAACAACAAATAAACTTACGTTAAAATATTCATACGGATTTTCTTCAATTGTCAATTTTACATCACAGCTAGTTTTGCCCCGTTTTATTGGGTTGTAATGAACGACTATCGTAGCTAAATCATTCGGTTTCACTAAAACTTTTAGTTTCTGGTTTTCACGTGCTGTATTATTAAAATAAAGATATAATAATCAAATTAATCTAATACTACTGAAAAACAGTTTTTATAGGCTTTAATGGTTTTTAATTTTACCCTGACTGCCAAGCAATAACATATGTTCAGAATTTTCAGCAACAGTCAACCAAAACACAGGTCTCTCTTCGGTGATAGTATGTATTACTTCTAGCATCACCATACTTTTAACAGAACTTATGTTTCTGAATCGTATTTGTTTGCAACTGATCGAGCCAAGACATGTAACAGGGAAGCCTAGTAAAGCAATCCTCTGTTGTCGCAGTAGCGGTGAAATTAATTTGATTCGTGGTATTACGCCTTCTCCGATCAAACATATCTTGAAAGATTGTTCTTGGTTATCCAAAAGTTTAAGTCTTATTTCGAGAACTGCTCTGTATTCCTGTAAAGTAAATTTTCGGGTACTAAAAATACTTACCACTTATCACTAGTTTTCATAAAATAATTTTAAATCGATCCAATAAAAAGTACATTTTGACTGATGCCACATCATGTAGACAGATATCATGGTTGATGTCATGAATTCAAATCCATTCATTCAAAACCGTAAACAATCAATAACTGCGCGTTACAAATTAATAAAGAAAGCTAACTTTTTGGCCACGACAACGGTTCTAGCAGAAAATACACTTAAAAACAATACATCTATAAATAAACCTTTACCGTCAAAGATTTGGGGCTGAAAATTATTCCAAGATTTTTATGCAATAATGGTTCTATATGAGTCTCATATTTATCTAAAGAGAATATTTCTGGACTGGAGTTAGACTGATGATGCAATTTCATTGTAAGTGCGCATGCGACCAATCCATTGTTATAAAGGTCTATGCCACCCATGTGATTCGAGTTAACGTTGACACGAAAGAAATGTAATGTCGCTGAATTTTCTTCAAACACGCAATGCGGAGAAGACTGGAAATTGAAAATTTTATATAAGCATCAACCATCATGATTAAAAATATCTAAAACGTACGAATACAATCGAAATATTTTCACCTCAGGTACTTTATACTCTGACATATTCTTGACAATGAGGTGTTCGCGAAATGTTGTTTCCACATTCCAAAAATCTAGAGTGGGCATAGCTCCAGTTCCTATTAACTTCAAGGGTACCCCTTGAGCTTCTGCAGGACAAGTATCGCTAATTATAAAATGAATTGTCTCCTCAAACTTCCTAGCTGCTGTTGCCAAAAATTGAATTTCAATAGTGCGGCTTGTGCCCGGTGGTAATAGATTGTCTTCATTCATGATCATAAAATTACCGCAACGTAAAGGAGGATTCTTGATCCTGCAATATAAATGTGTTTTTTTATATTTCGAAATATTAACCTCCGCATCAATACGTATTAGCGTTTTTTTTTAATATAATTTAAAAGGTATTAGCTTCTTAGATAGGCTCCCTTCGGGTTCCGATCTGCAATGGCCTACGTGGCAGTTACTCAATCCACTCTCAAGTAGGCCGTTGCAGACAAAATTTGAGCAAATGGGGGTATTATTGCACCAACTGAGGAGCAATACGAGTGTGGTGCCCAGTCGCAGTCCATGGTGCACCTACTCCAATGCCCACTGTGCCCTAATACATTGGAGGACCTGGGAGAGGCCAACGCTGCTGTAGTTGCAGTGGTTAACTACTGGGCAGGAAAACATTGACTGGTCGAACGTCACTGACTCAAAAAGAAGAAGTTTCTTACTTATTATCTTTAAGTTTCATAGGTGGCATAGCATCAGGATCCAGCCGATATTCTAACGGCAACACAATCTCATACGTGAACGGGCATTTACTTGTATTGTTCAGGATCACATCTCGCACTATTCCACTTCCAATCGCTATTATGTGGAAATTCAACTCTCCCAAAGGAAATAGCGTAAACCTATAATACAATTGTTTAAGCAAATTTTCTTAGACTCTTGTCATATTATGAGCATATTACATAATTATAATAATAAGTAAAAAAACATGAAGTGGACTTCTTACGTCCAATTACGATTTTTCCCTAGTTCAATTCGAGAGTTTGCAATGTGGGAGAATGGTAACTACATAATAGTTTAACAATCAATATTTTTGCATTAAATGAGTAAGTTACGAATATTGTAAATATTTTATTTTTAATAAATAATATTACAACAAAGCACGCGAACCGCGGAGGGTATGACAATGACGTGTCATCCAAATACGACGTCACCGACTGTTTTCATGCGAATATTAAAATTGGTAAAGAAAATTGATTTTTTTTAGTAGCTAAAGTCAGAATTGTAAACTTCTTACGTGTTGTAGAAAGCTGAGATAGTGACGTAAACGGGAAACTTGGCAACCACCACCTGATCTTTACTGCCGTCTAGGAGCGAACAAATGTAAGCTGGCACATTCACTAGATTCATTGACGTTGTAGGAGTACATTCGAATTCTATGCAGACTAGTCTTTGCATTGGGGGAACAACACCACAATCAGGTATCGCCTCGAAAGATCGCAAAAGCGACGGCTCCGGGAAATTCTTCACTTTCTTTAACCTTTAAAAGCAGTCAAAAGTAATTAATTTGATACCCATATTGTAGAAAAAGAAGATAAAAAACACCTTAAAATTTGAAATCTTACCCCTATTTTTTTTTTATGTCACTTAGTTAAGAACACTTGGACTAATGAGACAAATCTAACGATGTGTAAATTAAAGAAATCCATCGAGAAGTTTAGAAGATATGACGGAATAAAGAATATTACAAACATACAAGATAGGCGCGAAAAACATAATCTTTCCTTGCACTCGGGTAATAAATACTCATTATTTCAAACGAGTATGAAGCATAATATTGAAATGTAAAACTAAAGTTGATTCCTCAGACAAATAACTTGGAAGAGTTGGAAGCTAATTTATTGAATTCATACTGTAGTCATAAGGACTTTACCAGTAAGTAGTCGACTTACTAAATATAGGATTAAAATATTATACTTACTTGAAATAAATATTGTATTTTCCTCGGTTTAACAGATACATTTCCCTGACCACGCAAGAGTTTACTTTCACGTTGCCGTAATTGAGGAAGTTCTCAGCAGGGTTTTCGTATGCACAATCGATCATTACGTCATAGCACTCAGCCGATAAATATAAGTTGTCTATTATCATCGGGTCACCTCTTCCTTTCTCATCGTAAATCTTGATAATATATGAAACACTTGTTACGGTATTTTCGTCTCATGAAGCGACTACGCGACTTGCTTGTAGGAAAGAGTGCGTATAGAAAAAATATGTAACGTCAGGATTAAGATTGGTTGGTTGAGCAGAACTGACATTGACCAAAATTTTAAAAAATAAATAGAGATCCATAAGCTCTAACGTGTTGTACAATTAGGCAACATAAGTGCAGACCTACTGTAGAGCCCCCAAAGCTGCTGTTATTAGAATTTTCAACTCAAGCAAGATTCTAAGGTCCTGCTTGAGTTGAATGTTAAAGTCTTTTAACGCATGAATTTATTACACAAACAATACTAGTATGAAAATAGTTTCATAATAGTAATTTTAGAACGCTACAGCTTTAAGCCTCCCAGAAAACAAGAGAGGCAGAGGGCGTTCCTCTTTCGACATGGTGGATCAGTATGACAAAACTCCTTAAGGAGTTAAGGAGCAATTACCCGATCGACAACCCTTGACAGAATGTCTTGAACTTGAAGCCGTGAGATAAGGAGAGCTGACCCTACTTAAAGTGGGATAAGGCACGGAAGAAGAAGGAGAATTTTAGAACTCTACAGTGGGTCTCCAATTCTGTTGCCGACTGTACCTACTTCCCTACCACAAGCAAAGTAGCCGATAACAGTAATATATTGCAAAACTTACTTCTATAGTCAGTATTTTACTTGTAATAACGCCGACATTACAAGCAATATAGGTCACGGGGACCACTTGATTATCATGTCCTGGTACAATCCCAGACGTTTTAGATATTATAAAATCTTCAAGGAATTCATTTGCGTTTTGTATTTTCCACATTATTGGCAATATTGAATCATTTTTAACGATAAATCTGTCGTCTTCTCGGCGATATAGTAAAAGTCTGCTGTATTCTGTAAGATTATTAAAATAAGTAAAATCGGTAACCTAGAATTTTATACATAAATATACCTATTACATAATCACTACATAGTATAAAACAAAGTCGCTTTCTCTGTCCCTATATCCCTATGTATGCTTAAATCTTTAAAACTACGTAACGGATTTGATGCGGTTTTTTAATATAGATAGTGATTCAAGACGAACGTTAATATGTATAATACATGCATAATATAGCCGTACGAGGCTGGGGTGGGTTGCTAGTATTATATACGCAAACAATTGAGAACCTCCTAAAAATAAGACTTAACAATCCTATTTAACAAAAAATTGGACCTATAATTTTAGTTAGAGGCAAGATTTCAACATTAGGCACTACTCCACTGCATCCGATTGTAACTGTTACAATTTCAGGATTGTCTTTAACACAAAACAGAAGGATACTCCTATGTGTGTCGACTTCTTCCGGGGCAGCCGATATTGTCAATTTGCCTCGACATCCCGGCTGTAACAAAACTAAGATATAAAATCATGAAAAACTGATGTAGGTAATAATTATATTCATTAGTTCAGTCGTTAATAAATCCTATATTTATAACCTCTAATCTAATAAAATTTTTGTCAATTTGAAATACGTAAGTTTCATCCAAAAACTCCATTACAACATCGGCTGTTATTAAAGAGCAGTTCTTTAAATCGATAGTGTAATCTTCTTCATAAATTCTGAAAAAAAAAAAACTTATTTGCAATAAAAAGTCAACAAAACCTCAAACTGTTTGTTAATTTCAACAGTTTTAAATCATCCAAATATGTTATTTTATAAACATTATGTTCTACAGTTCTTCTAGCAAAGTTTTCGAACATTTTTTGGTCTACTATCTAATCTAAAGAATAGGTTAAAATATTACTAACCTGTTTGATCCGACAAATATTGGTCCGAATTCGAACAGTTTTAGATCATCCAAATATGTTATTTTATAAACGATATCTTCTACAGTTCTCCTGGCGAAGTTTTCGAACATTTTTTTGGGTCTACTATCTAATCTAAAAACAAAGGTAAACCAATAATCCAAATTAAATACTTAAACATGATTTGATCCTGTATAGTTCTCAAACTTATCTTACCTCGGCAGGTCACAAATGCCTGATACATTAATGTCTAGTCTCGAATCTGGCCATCCGCTCACTTCAACGAACCTTTTCAATGTAAAATTTCCTTCTACTTCAGGACTGAATGAATATTTACATCTCACTAGATCACCCGGTTGTAGGATTAAACGAGTACCGAGCGCTGAAATTTACGTAATAACCATTACCGCGGATCTTTCGATTTTGTTTGAGTTATTTATCGCTCTTTCTTTCTTTATTGCTCTCTTCATTATTTTTCTTACGTTACAATAAGAATCCCTGTGATGTATTCTTTTTTTTTTTAACAGAATAATAGTGAACTAACCTAATACTGATCTAACTTTTCGCAGTGGCCGTGGACTAAGACCCTCAGATTCACTATATTCACCAAATCCTTCTATTGACGCCGTTGTTTGCGTAGGTATCTCAGTTGTAGATGTTTTTGATGATGCAACCTGAATTTTTATTATGTTCTAATCATTAACATGTCTTTTTTTTTAAGAAATAGCAGTAAGTCCCGTGGGAATTAAGGGAAAAAAATTGAACCCCCAAACATGGGTTCTTTACCTTCACACACTTTACCTCTTTTATAAGTAATAGTTTACATAATATGCAATATTTCTACCTTTTTACCACAAGTACAATGCCATTTCGATAAAATATTCAAAACATTCTCTTGAGTAGTGTCGTCCAATAAGTTGAGGTCTGTTAATAGATTGCATTCGCATTTCTTTATCTGAAAGCATTTTTACTTGTTTTTACATATAATTAGGCACTTTACTTGAAAACACTCACTCTACTATATATATAAATGTGCCTAATGAACAAAAAATATATTCAAACTAACAGGATTTTCATCCAAAAATTGCCATTTTAATGGATCCTCGTGATGTATTGTGGGAAAAACTTTCGGAAGCAAAACTGTAAACTCCTCCTTGTTAACTGGTTTTGTTAATAAATCCTCTTTCTCTTCTATTTTAAGAGCTTGTTGTATGAGAGGCCAAGTCAGAAACATGTTTATTATAGCCTCTTTGTAGTGAGTGCAAGGACACGAAATAAGAGTAATTGGAAATCCTCTCTCAGTGACAATTGTGTCTGATTCCTGGAATATGAAGGTATATTTTTTTAAATATCAGTCTCATCCATTTACCTAATTAAATTTTTCATTGCAGTACCTGTATTTGTACGTCAGATTTCTTCTTACTTTTCTTTTGAGCTACACCCAAAATTTGACCATTCAGACCATACAGAGGAAAGCCGACTTCGCCTTCTTCGATTATCCAATTGTTAGCAGTATTTATAAGACTTTCATAAACATTTTTAGTATACTCATTATATCTCGCATTCATTATTACATATTCGTTTGATGGTTTCCCTGAATAAGACATATGCTATAGTGTAAGTTAGAAAAACAATAATTTATTATTAAAATATTTTACTAAGCTCTTGCCTTTCGATTCATCCTTTTTCATTCTTTTCTTAGATTCACTTGCATCAACTGTGATCTGTGATTTGCTTTTATCTACGAATTTAAAATAACAATAATTTAATAATTCAACCATTAATTTAGAACAAGTATCTAAGTATAATAATAAGTTAACAAGTACATTTATCGCTTCCTTTTTTCAGTATTTCACTGGTTATAACTCTGTAAATTAAAAATATTTTAAATCAAATAGTGTCGAACCCATTATAAGCGTTACTAGTTTGGTAGTTTTTAGGAACTTACGGAGTTTTGTCCAAAAATTTTCTTCTTCGTTCTTCTAATCCATGAGTAATGTAAATTTTTTTCAACTCTTCGTCTGCATTTTCATATTCTTCGTCATTCATATTTTCAAACGAATTTACGATATCTTCGATTTCTGTTTCATCGTAAACTTTAGGCATGTTGCTGTTAGAGAAGTAGTTATGGTTTAAATAAACACGAAGAATGATTATGTTGTTGGTGTGTTTATGTTTGTGTTGTTTTGTTACTCACATATCTATCAGATCGTTTTCTCTTTGTATTTCTTCGTACATCTGTGCCCATTTATAAAAATCTGACTGACAAAGGATAAGGTGAACGTTCCAAATAGTATGTTTACATTTAAGAACCGTTGTCATTACAAGGGTTGGATTCTTCAACATGATGCTAGTCAAGCAGTCTATCACAAACCCACGTTGGAACTTAGGCTTATTAAATAAGTTTATCAAAAGCTCCTGAATGTAATCCTAAAAAACGCGCAATAAGTATACAAATCCTGTGGAATAAGTAAAAAATCTTATTCAAAGACTTATGCAGGTACCATTTGAAACATTGTCGTAGAACCCATTGCACCTAAAGCTGAGTGTGAAGCATCAGATGAGTTTGGCGACTTCTTCTTTTTCTTGTCACTTACTTTTGACCGAGGAGTTCCTACATTTTTGCTTGAAGCCAAAAATTCTATCTTCTTCCACAATATGGAAAACTCATCATCGCTTTCATTGAAAAAATCTTAAATAGAAATAAGCATTTTATTGCTACGGTTATTTAAGAATATATTAGATTAAACTTTATATCCATATCCATCCTACCATCATCATTGTCATAATCATCAGATGAGTCAGCTCTTGGGAATCGTCTCGATGTTTCAAAACTTTCATTTATAGCATTAACGAGAATTATCTTTGCTGGACAGTCACATTCACACAATGCTTCAACAATACACAAATCTAAATTAACTGTTGGTATGTCTAAAGCTTTTCCTATTGAATAAGCCATTTCTTGACACTGCATTTCTGTAAGGCAATTAAATATACACATGAATCGAGACGCAATTTTTGCAATAGCTACGCTGATGTACGCTTATTTGCAGTAGGAATACTTGTGATATATGAAAAAAGATTTATAATTTCAATAATTTAATTGATTTTTTATTTGCTTTCTCCACACTTTTAGCCTTAACCTATTTTAACATGTATAAAGTAAAATTCTGGAGACTGGCCTGCACGTTTATGAATATGGGATAGCAATAGGTTCTTGAACATTCTAATAAAGTAAGTATATCATTTTATTTATACTCACCTTCACACGGAGATCCGTGTACAAATATTATGAGACCTTTTAAGCATTTATCCGTGTCGGTAGAAGTAGGCACGACCTCAGCTTCATGGAAACATTCTTTTAGAGGGTCTACGCCGTTTTCTTTCATAAATTTAAATTCATCTAAAGCATAACGATGTGACTTTGTAAAATTGAGAAAACTGATACCTATAGCACATGTATTCTTACACTATTTTTGTTATGTAAGTGAAAACTGACTAATACATCATTACTTCTTTATTTAAACTGATAATTAGAAGTAAACGATTGTTCACCTGCTATAATTTCAGCTTCAGTTCTGAATTTTCTTGGTGAAACTTCTTTATTCGGTGAAGGTTTTGGCGCATTCTTTGGACTTTTGGTTTTTGTTCTATCAAATATGTTAAAATACAAAATAGATTATCTTTTTGATCATTTATAAAACTAAATTAAAGTTTATTAAGTTAATTACTTAGCAGCCGCAGTTGCGCGTGTAGCTTTGGCAGCAGCTGCTTCTGCTTCTAACGTCCTAAATGATTAAAAACAAATTATTAACATTTCTTAATGTCAATTGGCAGAGAGAATATGACGCCATCTGTCTGCCAGTTAATGAGTTATACGTATGTATTTTAATCAGTTCTATGTTTTAACATAACTCACCTTTTTACTCGATCTTTAAATGACTTATAAAACCTTATTATTTCTTGAGGCCATCCATCTCCAGGTTTTATTGCTGGAACTAACATCTCTTCTGGTTTATTGTAATATTTGTATAACAATTGAAAATAATCGTCTTCGTCCTTCCATAAGCTGTGTCATAAAATGATGTACCTAACTTACACCTCAGAAGGAAAGACGGAATAAATTTATATTTCGGGATTAGTTTTGGTAGAAATATAATGTTTAAATCGAATTAAAAGAATCAATAATTATAAGTAGATTAACAGAGTACCTATAGTAAGTAAATAAGTAAACTTACTCGTCACAGTGAGCAATAATTATCTCAATCGGGAAAGGACATGGATTTGTCATGCCAAAGTAAATGTCTGTTCTCTCTGCCCACGGTAGAGTTGGTGGGAAAGTGACATTCGGTCCAATAATATGAACGTGAGGTATAATGCCTTGTCCCGTTATGGGAATTGTCATTTTATTTGGATTCATATGAAATCGGAATATCAGTAACCCATCATAAGTCATCTGTAAGTAAAATAATTTTTTTGAGATTTTCTAATTAAACTTACAATAGAGTTCAATAGTTTATCAAGGTTTGAAAGCATGCGGAGATTCCCCAATTAAGTATCTGGAATGGGCAACAGTGATAACTTAACCTTTTCCCACTCAGTGAGAGGATACCAAGCGAAGCCAAAGTAATTTTTTTAAATTCATTTGGATGCATATGTACACACCTACATTTTGTACGAAGATTACGTAAAAACGTCTTAAAGCAAACGGTAAGCAGGCGGACGGAGGTATTACACAAATTCGCCGTTTAAAATTATTATTATAATTATTATCTAAAAAAAATGTAGGCACCTCCATAGTTGGTTTAAAAGCCACACTAAGCCATCCACCTTCTCCTGGCTCATATTTTCCGGAGTTTTCTAAAATCGTCATCGGATTTGAACCAGGCACTTTCAATTTTAGCGTAACATACCATATACACGTCGGTTTTCCACTGAAAATGTAAATGAAAATGTATTCGACATTAACTTACATAGAACAGTTAATTCAGTAATTAGTTGATTTATACGTACACGTTCTTTAATGGTATAGAACTTATTATTTTATCTCCGCATCTCACTGATCCAAAGTTTATTTCAGTTATATTGGACTTCAAATACGGAACAGCGCATAGTGCTTTAATTTCTAGTGGTATTATTACTCCATATGGTACCTACGTACAATATAATATTTTAATAATTGTCGTTGATTTTAACAACAATAAGAATATATATTTTTTAACATTGTCATCATATTACCTCTAAATTAAATGATGTTTCGACGTCTTGTTCTAACTCGGTAAAATCAACAGAGGTTGGTGAAAACACCAAATCTAATTTCCCAGATTCGCCTGGGTTTAATTTCCCACATAGTTTCATTGTCAACCATGCAGGGAATATCGTATTTTTAGCGAAATGTAGCTTTGTTGCAATCGGCCCATAATTTATTATATCGACTGTGCGTTGAACCTGTTAATGATTAGAAATAAAAATGATTTATGACAATATTTTTGCAATAATTAATATTAATATGAAGGACATGGAAGACAATTGTATGGACGTTGACACTGTCCTTATCGCAGGTACTATGACTTAAAATGATCCTTTACTTACGGTACTGCCTGTAATTACTACACCGTAATCTAAAACATAAGGTGTTGTATGAAATCCTGGTATCGGTCCCATTTTAGAACCCGTAGAGTACATGGTTAAGAGTTCTGGTCTAAGCTTTATGTGATTTATCACTAACATCCTTTCTATTGCCAACTCAATATCAATGATAGTCGGACAACCATCCTACAAATAAATAAATAACATTCATAAGCGTTCGTGTATAGGTATTTGCCTTAGTAATTTATTATTTAATAATACTACCCAAAAAGAACAAATATGCCATTCGCTGGTAAAGTCTGGGTCTTCAAAACATTTTTCTACCATAGGGGAATTGACATGTTCAGAAGTATCTTTGGAGAAAAATTCATTTATAGCAGCTAAATATTCCAATGACAGTGCAGGTATTGCTTGATAGCCCAGGATAGGATCCAACTTAAAGAAAAAATGCATATTTAGACCATTAACAAGAGTTATATTAATAATTTCCTTGCAGCAATGTCATTACCTTTGCAATTTCCGGTCTAGGCAAAACCAAGTAAACTTGAGGAACAACACCCCAACCGAAAACTTCAATTGGTATATGAGGAAGATGGCCTATTTCTAGTAAAAAATCTCTATGAAAATATCCAACTACTCCAGGCCTCATAACAATAGTCAATTTAGTGTCTTCTTCTGGTTCTAACATCTTAGAATTTGGTATTAAATCAAGTATGGTTCCTTCTAATTCGTTTTCAAATTTTGGTTCATTTAAATACGTTTTGTATTCGAACGGTAAAATTGAAATATTTGTTATTGAAAGTTGTTCTGAAGCATTTTCATGAAATGATCTTATTTTAAAATTAAGCTTATTACTGTTAATTTTGAACATCAAGTCTGAACTTTGACCTGTAACTGTTATGAACTCTGAGGGTCCACCCAAAACTTCACACTCTAGTATAGCTTTAACATTTATATTTGGTTTCGGGTAAAATATAACATGTATATCCAACATTTCTTTTGGTTTTAATAAACCACGGTGCGGTGTTATTTGGAAAACTTCATTGACATTTATTCTATTATATGTTGGATAATTCGATAACTTCCTTATCCAAGGAAATATTGATTGATATTCCGGTTCTATCATTGGTGTAATTTTTTTTAATACTCTTGCTCTTACAAACTCAAATTCTAATTCCGAATCATCAAGTGTTAAAGTTTCTACAAAGGCATCTGGCGTCGAAGATGTCATTTCTTTCTGTCCTTCGGTTAAATGTTCTGTTAATTTTTCAACTTTAGATGGTGCATGTGAGATATTGTCTTTTAATACGTTAAGATCGCTGACTGAAATCAGACTTTTATTAACTCTTATTTATTATTATTATTTACTACATATAATATTGGTATCATCAAATTCATCATAACGCTTACCTTCGATTTCGGATTCTTCAATAGTAAGTAAATATGGGTCACTAGTTTTACTCATTTCAATTTTCGGAGGCTCAGGCTGTAGTAAAAATACTTTATAAATACACATTTCAATATTTTTAATGAGTGATACAATAAATAGGAAAGTACCTACAGAATGATATAAAATATTAAATACCTACCTAAGTAAATGCTGTCATTACATAAACATAATTATATATTAGTCTTACCACTTCAACAGGTATTATAGTCGTTTTTTTCCATTGAAATTTGTAGCAAACTAACAGTGGTGTATTATTTTGAACTTTAATTGTTTTGCTTTCTAAACTCCCATTAAGAATACATTGAAAATCTATTCGTGGCGTCAAAACAAATATGTTGGGAAAATTTATTTTTCCTATTAGTTTAATTGCATCCTGGAAGAAAATACTACCATCAATATTGTATTATAATAAAATCTTTACCTATTGTGCTTCTAAAAATCTCAAATTTATCCGTTTTGTTGACCTTTTATCCGTTTTGGATAGCAATTTATTTATTTTGTTAGTAAACTAACTTATGAACTATATTTTGGGAAACTTATTTTTATATACTTAATTTTATTTAAATCAGTTTAGTTCATTTGGGGCTCAGAGTTAAATTGTCCTTAAATCCTTTTGTGGTGATCGTTAGAAATACTGTAAATTAGGTACCTTATTTTTGTGACCCTTGAATTTAATTCTCATCAAATCACAGTAGACTTTAGACTTCAACGTCAAATGTTTCGTTGTATCAAACAGTATTTGTAATTTCATTACTTCTTGATCTTCCAATGTTTCTTCTATAGCATGTGTAGTGCGAAAAGCCATTTTAATTTTATGTATATCTTGGAAAAAATGAAGGGGTCCTTTTCGTAAAGGCTCCACAGGTTCTAAAGTCAAATAGTCAATGAATATTTTGGACTGTTGAACACCGACTTCTTTAACAATGTTGTTGACGTTGAGATCACTTTCATTATAGCAAATACAACAACATAAGCTCTCTTCTTGGGGTAATATTTTATAGGTACTTTGTTTCTGTATTATTGCAAATGGGTGCCTTACACTTAAGTCAATATCTAGCGGAAGTTTCGAAACATTCTTGATTGTTATTATATCTGAAAAGATAGTTGTTGAATACTTAGCGAATTTGGTAGGCTGTAAATATAACGGATAAAACTACTAAATTATTACTGTAATCAAACTAATTTCCTTTGCATAATGATTTTAAAAACCAAAAACAATTAAAAAAATATCAACTGTGAATTGAACAATATTATTTTAAGTAATGAGAACTTATTTAATGAAGGAAATGGAAGCGAGCGACAGCAAATTTTTAATTTTTCTTCAACTTCTAAGTTGGCATTCAAAGTATTATTTTGCAACTGAACAGCTGAAGAGTTTTGCTCTGTTTGAACGCGCTAATCTCAGGAACTACTGGTTCTAATTGAAAAATTATTTTTGTGTTAGATAGTCAATTTATCGAGGAAGGTTTAGGCCACTTTTCATTTTGATATTCCCACGGGATCGGGAGTTACGCAAGTGAAACCGCGGAGCGCAGCTAGTGTATGTTTGTTTTAGTTACCTGTCAGTTTATAAAATTCGCTGTAAGGTCCAAAATCATATTGCAATTCGAGTACAGGTGATGATATCTCAATTTTAGGATCAACAAATTCACATATAACCTGGCACTCCATAAGTAGTTCTTTCTTGTTAATACCCTCAACACTGCCCACTAAGTACCACATTTCTTTTACAGTAGTCACTTTTAAAGATATTCCGGTTACAGTTATTTCAATTTTTTCACCAGCACCGAGTTTAAACACTCTAGGTTCAATATTGAAAAAGTTTCTGCAAAATAAATACGTCTACTTTTTATGAAACAACTAAGAGCACTCACATTTTGCTTTCAGGTAATAGAAAGAACTATACTTATTCAAACCATTTCAAAATATATTTGTTTCGGAGCTACGAGCTCCATAAATAGGCATAGTCTCAATAACTAAAAAAAAACTTTAATTATTTATTTAAATTCATGGAGTTCTATACAAAATGGGTATGAGTAATTCAATATTCTTACGATGTTATTGGTTTCGTTTTCGGCTGTTTATAATGTTCGAGCCACTCCAAGGAATGTAATCTTGTACCATGATTTTCCGTCATTACTTTACAATCGAGAGGTATTTTAGTGAAATGACGACCAAGAACGATTCTGTCCCTTAATTCACTAACACATATACTTGTACCGACACCCGTTGCTGTCAATGGCACTAACTGAATAAATAATACAATTTTTATATCAGTACCTATCTTCTTAAATACCTTTAAACATAAATTCACGAAATTATAAGACCTACTCACAATATCTTTGACTTTTTCCAGTTGAATAACAGCTTTATTCGTATAAGTAGCGGCATCGATCATATACAGTGAAAGATGTAGATCTGTTTCAGATTCGGGTTCTAAATGACTTTCAGTTGGTTGGATTGTCCACCTTCCATCTTTATTTAACTTTAATTCAAAGATTTCGTTAATAAAATAGGACTTAAAATCAAATCTAATATTTGAAATGTACCTAGCAAGATAGATATAGCTATAGCGGTAGATAATCTTACCAATGACGCCTTAAAGTTGACTCGCACGGGAGAATCGTTGCAAATAGTCAAGATTTTGTGAGAAAGAGTCAATAATTTAACTTGACCCCAGTGTAGTGCCACTGGAGTACATGTTACAATCGGTCGGACTCCACAGCCAGTGATATGACATATCTCAATTGGTTTAGATCGTCCAAATAAATTTAATCTGAACAAACACAAGACGCAACTGTTTATTTATATTCTACCAATCTACTAAAAATATATAAAAAAATATCTCAATTTAATCTAAAAAAAACACAAGATGCAACTGTTTATTTATTTCGTATCTACTGAAAATATATACATATCCAAAAATAAAATATAAAAAAATATACAAATCGTAATCTCTCACTTGACAATGTACTCCTGAGTGCCGAGGACACTGGTTTTAATTGAAATTGGTAAAGTAATAGTGCTGTTTGGTTCGATCATGCCTTCCTTCACATCCTTGATTTCTACTTCGAGAGTATTCTCCTTGAATTTAATAAAAAAATTAAATGACTTATACACTAATTTGTCATTTAGCTATAACATTTAAAGCAACCTACCTCAGGCTCTTCCAGTGTAAAATATCCATAGAATCCATTGGCAACAATTTGAATTTCGTTTTGATAAGTAAAATCGACAAAACATGCCCTTAATTTTATATCTGGTGCTGGAGTTATTTCAGGAACCATTGCATTGTACATCACAGGTAGCACTATTGGTGCACTGTCAGATTTTTCTAGTTCTAACTCTAGAGATGTCTGATTGGCTCTTATTAAATTAGCAGTTAGTGTTACCTAGAGTTGAGGAATGAAGCATTATTAAAAATACTTGAACATTGTTTCTACATTAAAATCTCTTATATCTACACAAGTTGTAGCGTCTTACAAAAGTTGATACTTTAGCTACCTGTCTTATCACACTAGCGAACGCTCTACAACTTCTAATATATTTCCATTTTCCTCATGCAACTGTCTAATCTACTTAATAACCTAAGTTAAAAACTTTACAATTACTACTTTGTTGTTACTTTTAAGGATATTCTGGATTCGGGTCCTATGTAAATTTTATACGGTTCAATGTTAAATTCTCTAGGCCACTGTGGCACGCATGGTTTCGGTTTCTCAGCGACAGCATAATCCACCAACGTTATGCTGCTTATTTCTGGACCATCAGACGATATCTTTACAGAACCAGTGACGTCTACGGTAGATTCGTTAATCACTTCCAGCTCTTGAGTTTTAGGAACGCCTACAGGGTTTAAAAAGAAGTCTTTATTATCACTGCCATTAAAATTTAGCTATTCTAAAAACAAACAGATTATACAGACACTAACCCAAACTGACCATTCCAAAATCCAAACAAGGTATGCTAAACATCAATGATGGATAAATAACTTCTCCTCTGAAATAAAACATTTATTTAATTTTAGGTACCTACAAAACAGGCGCATGATTTGCGTACCTATGTGCTATTAGTAAAATAATCACCTTCTTAAATTATACGAGAATGTGAGTAGTTATATTTAACTTACTTCAAATAGAGTTTCAATACGACTTTAGTGTCACGTATTGAGAAAACAATTTCTTCAAAGAAAGGACCTTGATTGGAATTACAGAATGATATGACGAAGATCTCTTTGTCCCCTGGTCGTAGACAGTGCATCTCTGGAGAGCATGTTATACGGCTACCGAAGAGTGTCGGCACCTCTTTGTATAAAATGACGCCATTTATGTGTCCTATAAATAATTGTCATGTTAACTCGTGCCAAGCAATTTAGAAGTAGCATGTTTAAAATACTTAGTCACATATAGGTAAAAACATATTAATCACCTTTGTTTATAGCTACTATTTCATAATTGTACGTCTTGTTGATATAAACACAATCCATGTCGAGTGTCTCTAGGTTTAACTGAATACACGGTGGTAGAGATGTGCCAACCATCTTCATGGGTAAACGATCTTGTACGCCATCTATGTCTAAATATACAATGGCTGAGAATTCTCCTATTTCTTTAGGTGCAAATGTTATAGTTATCTCTGTCGCTTTATTAGGCCATAAGTTTCCTTTCTGGAAATATAAGTACAAAGATAATAAAATACCTGTATAAAAGCCAAAACTGCCAGTCGGATTGTGAACATAAAGAAACACCTACTATTGGAGAAATAGAGAAATGGGTATTTTGAAACTGTAGCGTTTCATCTGCCACAAGAGACTGTATTTCATCATAAAAGATTCTGGCGTAGACTCTCTCATGTTCGTCACTTGTAACAATATCGTATTGGACTAGTTTCATATCTTTACCAGCTTCGCTTTCCTTTACATTGTAAAACATTGTAGCTAATTTAACTTTCTCTTCGAAATCTGAAAACCACAATTTCGATTAACAGCTCAAATATTTTACAAAAATTGTTTTAAATTATTTTCATAATGTGATGGACCGAATATACACTAACCATAATAAACACAGTCATTCTTCATACACATATATGTAAGCAAACAGTCCGACTTATTCAAAATTTTGTACGTTTGTTGACGAACCATCGTGTTGTAGGTATCAAGGAATCTAACCACTTGTTTTTCGAGTTCTACACTCACTTTGTACGTTGATCCAAGTGCTTTGATCTGGAAGTTTTCTCCTTTGATAGAAGGTTAAATTAATATCAGACATTTGCCCATAACTAAATTCAGAGAAGAGAATAAGAAAAAATATTAACCTGTTTCATATACAGCATATATAAAACCAGAACTTTCTCCTACTGCCATTGTTCTAAAACCAACCGTTATGTCTATTTTCTCATTAGGTTTTAAATAAGCAGATTTAGGCTGGAGAGAAAATGGACTGAAAATAAAGAAATTGTAAGTATTACTTACCTAAAATAAAAAAAGTTTTCTTCTCTAGCTCAATCACAGATAAGTAAAATTAACAGTTTACCAGTTAGTTTTCAATGTAAATCCAGCAGGAACTATTCCCACATTATAAATAGACATTGTAATAGAGTTTGCTATTTTGAGAGGAGTTTTCGGAATTGTTATGGTATCTGGAAAATTAAATGTTGGACGAGGACCCATTGCTGCAAAAAAATTAATTAAGGAAGTATAAAATTAATTTTCGTCTATAAGCAGCTGTTTATTTTTTGTTCTTACCAATTAATGGAATCACGTATTGATCGACGTCAGTGTTGAATATAACTTTATGCGTATAATCCTCGTACTGCACAGGTGTAAATGTAATGGCAAAAGTAACACTGATTCCTGGAGCGAGACGGGACAACAATTGCCCACCAACCGGCTTTATAGAGAAAAATGACGATTCTTTATAAACTATATTCAGAAAAGTCGGTCCCTGCAATAACATTTTTACAGCTAGTTAATAGTATCTTTTATTAGTAGCTTTAACTGCGACAAAGTTTAGCTGGACATCTAATGAAATAAAAATAGCAATCCTACCGTACTTATATTCTTTACTGAAAACTTCGCAACGATCTTGTCGTTAGGTTTGAAATTTTGGAACACTAGTAGTCTAGGTGTAAAAGACAGAACTACGTTCTTAGGTTTGCGTTCCACGTTAAAATTGTCTACATAGATGCTATTCAAGCTCTGCAGCCTTTGCTGCGTCGTCATTTTCATTTCTTTCAGGTATACCGAAGGGATGATCTACAAAAGGAAAGTTTTGACCATTAAAAATCTGAACACACGTATATATTTCTATATTAAATTATTAATTGGTAGCATACAATTTTGAGTATAAATCATCCCATTTTAATAGATTGATAAATAACGTACCGGTTCAGAAAGGTTGACCATCTTTTTCGCAACGAGTAAATTATAGAGATCTGCAGTGAAATACCCATTTTGCTTAAACTTATGCAATATATCCATTTTTAATTGCAATTTTTGCAAAAAGGTATCATTACAAAATGACGATATTTTGTTTGTAAACAATTATTTGGAGTACCCAACGTTGCTAAGGAACTATGACATTATTTTTCTCATACCTGAGTTCGGTTAGGTTGTGAATGTAGTACGAGTATGAATTAGACTTTGGTTGGACATAGAACTCATTGGTCCGAATCTTGGCCGAATAGATAATTTCATATTAGCCGAACGATTAGGAGAGTTCTATTTCTATATTTTTGCGAGGTATTTGACTTCGTAAGAGGGCGCACTGGGATGAGTGCGGAAATAACACCGTATCGTAATTTTAGTGGAATCGGGGCAACTCGGCCGCGAACAGAAATAGCGCCGCCGGCGACGAAAACGCGGGCGCATGCGTCTTCCCACTGTCAATTTCGTGCCGATCGGGAGGCCGATGAACGACTTCGAAACTTAATTAAAGTGTACTGCGGGTATACCACCAGGACCTACGAGTCCAGGTCGCGAGTGCAGTGCTGGAACCATGTGCTGTTACATAATTCCATAACTTGTGTTAAAAAAATGTCGTGTGACACATCACCTTGTGCAGTTAAATAGTGCTTTTCAAATTTAAAAAAGGATTGACTTTCTTTGGGTAGGTAAGTTAATTATTATCATTTTAAGATTTACTTAATTAATAAAAGTAGAGATAGATACCTAAGTATAAAAAATATAATTTCAACTAGGGACATTTCAATTACCCAATGCTACAAATGTTCAGTTAGTTAGGAAATAAAATTAATACATATAATTATATTAACGGTGTAAGTAGGTAATTGTTACAATACGATTAGGCACGTTCCTATTATAATTTTACTACAGTGGTAGGTACGAGAGTTAGGTTTAGTAAAATATAGTGTTATTTTAGTTCAGTTTCGATATTTTGGGATATGAATAGCGGAATATGGGTCGGCGACGCAGAGACGCGGCAACGCCCGCTCTATCCCGGTCATAGCTACCACTTACACATGATAATAATACATAGGAACTCACCTCTTTTGTAGGTACCTAACTTACCTAAACAGAAATTAATTATGTAAATTAATAAAAAATGAGATATTAAAAGTGCAGAGGTAAATAAAACCCTATACAAAGTAATAAACTCACTGCATATGGGTTTGATTGAGAGAAAATGGTAGATGGGTCATAACGGATACTCTTTAACCTGACCCGTGTTTCCCACTGGGCGCTCTAGGCAAGTGACCAGGGCCCGGTGATCGATAGGGGGGGGCAGTTCCTACCAGACTAAACGATTAGCGATTTTTATTACCGAAAGTTTCAATTCGAAAAAATCGAACCTAAAGTACCTACTGTCTACAATACCTACTTATTTTAGCTAATAAAACTAATACTAATAAATTAGAATCACTACATAGTATAAAACAAAGTAACTTTTCACCGTCCCTATGTCCCTATATATGCATAGATCTTTAAAACTATGCAACGGATTTGGATGCGGTTTTTTAATAGATAGAGTGATTAAAGAGGAAGGTTTTTAGATAAGATAATACAAGCATAATACAGCCGTGCGAAACCGGGGCGGGTCGCTAGTCACTACATAGTATAAAATAAAGTCACTTTTCGCCGTCCCTATGTCCCTATTTCCCTTTGTATGCTTAGATCTTTAAAACTACGCAACGGATTTTAATGCGGTTTTTTTTGAATAGATAGAGTGATTCAAGAGGAATGTTTATATGTATAATACATGCTTATTATAGCCGTGCGAAGCCAGAGCGGGTCGCTAGTAAATAATAAAATAGTGTACTGACAAAATCATAGGGGCCCCATTATCCTAAGCCCAGGCCTCCAATAGGTTAAAAAGGGGCGTTGTCTTTAACAGCTATGCTCAAGGGACGGGGTCGCGACCCGCGCGGGCCGTTGTTGCCCGCCGCGCCCGGGCCCCCGGTGACAGCGCACCTCAACATGCGTCCGATACCGGTGATGAACACGCGGCCGGTGCAACAGCGAGCGCTGCCCGCCAAACCGGAGCCAGACTACGAGGTGGTAGAGTTCCCTGCTGATCAGTACGTCAACGCTAAACTACAGCCTCCGCCGCCGCCGCCTCCACGACCACCAACGGGTACGTACATATAAATAAATAAATAGCGTGTGGCACTCGAGGACTGCTGCGGTAAAGCTATTGCATAGTGAACGCTCGGCCGAGCTACATGGTAGGCGGAGTGGGGGATGTTAGGTTTTATTTTAGTTACGGAATTTCTTGATTCGGTCGCCGCGCTCAAAACCCGTGATAAAAGCTATGCAATAGCTTAATATTGCAGGACATTCCACACATCGCCATCTAGCCCCAAGCTAAGTAACTAGACTTGTGTTATGGGTGCTAGACAACGGATATAATACTTATATACTTTTCTTTTGTATAAATAAATATGTCAACCGGGGCAATCGCGTCTGGCGGGGCAAATGCATCTTTTCAAATTTATTCAAGAACTGTTGAATCTATGTAAACTGCTGACATCTAATTGCAATTTACTTAAACTAAATATTTTACCCGCGGTTAGTACAGATGGCGTTGTAGTACAGGTATTGAATAAATTTGAAAAGATGCATTTGCCCCGCCAGACGCGATTGCCCCGGTTGACCCTACTTATAATACATAGAAAAACAACCAGACCACAGACGAATATCTAAGCGTAAATACTTGTTTGATTTGAGGCGGGAATCGAACCCTTCAACCCTGTGTTTGGCAGTCCGGCATGGTGGCCACTGTGCCAACTGGTTCGTCATACATAGAAAAAAAAAAAGGTTTCTTGAACCAAGAAATAATCCTCTCTCTATAAACGCTACAAAATAATTTCTTGTTTTTAGTAAATGTTCTTGAAAATAATAAACAATATACTTAGATTAAAAATATTGCTTTTAAATTAAGAATACTGCTACTAATAATTTTAAGATTTTTTTACTAAAATCAAGAAATGAATTCTCTAGCGCCTAAAGGTAGAGGAATAGGTATATCTTTTTTTCCAGAGGTTTTTTTTCTGTGTACCAACAACTTACAATTGAGACTGCCGAACAATAAAGAAAAAGTTGTCATATTATGCTTAGAGTAGGTAAAATTAGTTAGTTTAAAGGCTGTAGAGAAAGTCATTTTAGTGTAAATATTGCGGTTCAGTAAGAGTACGTACAGTCAGCAAAGGCTGAGGGTAGCAGGTGCACATTCTAAAGTTTTAATTTTTTTAATGACGGTTCAATAACTTTCTGCGTGAAATAACTAACATTTCGAAAGCTTTAGTGATATCGAGCAGAATAATTAACAATAATTTATTTTTATCTTTTAAGAACTTTTATACCTAGACCTACAAAAATAAATATTTATGATTTTTTTTTTTATGATAACTGAACCGTTATTTAGAAATTTAAAACTTTAGAATATGCACATGCTACCCTCAGTCCTTTGCTGACTATACAATAAGTAAGAACCTACTTACTAGAATACATAAACATCAACGACCAGAAATGACTGGAACAAGAGAAGCTTGGTGTGGGTCTAGATTCGAAACCCACATCAAGCTTCTCTCTCAAGACTCGAGCTAGTAAAACTGGAGGAATGTATCGACACTCAGGGATATGTTTTCTCTGCCGATTTCTGACTAGTCAGAATTGTATATCAAAGCTATAGAGATAGGAGACCGAAGATAGAAAACCTTAAAACTTAATTTATCACAATTTTCTCTATATTTATGTTAGTCTGTTAAGTATTTATTGTATGTGGTGGGTAATTGGCTTGTAAATGCAAGCCAATTACCCACCTTAATTTTAAGTCTGTTCATAAAACAATAAATAAACTAGTACGCTCTTGCATGATAATTAGTCTTCAAAGATGGTTAAGGAATTCTCAAAAGGACGCCTTGTAGGTAGTAAACGTACATCTTACGTATGCAGCAAGTTCATGCAGTTACTAGAAAAACTTCAGTTTCATAATCAGTTCCACTACCTATTTGGCAACCAGATTGTCCATAATGCCAAAATATGACGCAATAAAAGTCTCTTCAAATTATGATAATAAATATCAATTTGAACTAAAATCTCTATTGGTATATAGGTCACCCACCGCAAGCGGGAGCATCATGCGGTTTATGCGGTGGAGGCGGTGCGAGAGTGAGATGCGCGGAGTGCGGGCGTCGCGCGCTCTGCGCCTCCTGCGATGATATGTACCACCGACATCCGAAACGTAGGCATCATCAACGACAGGTAAATCGATAGGCCACCATCGATACTTTTTGATTTACTAAAATAGAATAAATCCGAAACAAATAGAATATTAATTACGCTAAATTAGGTACCTACCTACCATTGATTCAACTTATGAAAAAACTAAAATTTTAAATAAGTATACGATTTTATTTCACTATTAAAGCTATTAAATTTAAAAGGGGATATTTACTTGTTTTTTTTCTGTGGAGCTTAATATTTCGACTACGCCTACGACCACGCTACAACGTCGAAATATTGGGCTCTACAAAATAAAACCAAAAAAACATGATAAATATCCCGTTTTAATTACTTTAAAAACGAAAGTTTTGTCAAAATTTGCAGTATCATTGATACCTAGTTTAATAAAAATGTCTGTCTTTGAGGGGGACAAAGGCTATACTATATCAACTCGGTATTAGAAAATTGGTCAATTATTATATTACCTAGGTCACAGGTGCGCGACGGAAAGTAACGGGATGCATTGCAACTTATTGAAACCGCCAACAGATCTATGCAATAACTCCATTTAATAGTACTCTCATCATCATCCGAGCGATGTTCCCGGTTGCATCCCTCTCGGGAGCCCGGGGTCCGCTTTCCTACTTTTACGCCTCCACTTCGCACGATCTTCGGCAATAATACTACTCTACTAGCTACTAAAATAAAGGTGACATCAGCCAAAACAAAAACTAAGTACCTACCTAATGATTGTAAGCTGTGCAAATATCTAAACATTACAAAAGTAGAGTAGATAAGAAAGTAGTTTTTTGGCACTTATCCAAAAATACCGAAATGTAATGCAGTGAATGAGATTTTACAATATAAGAATTTAAGTAAAATCTAAATTTTTCTCCACCGATATTCTGCTCAATACACAAACAATGGAATTCGTGTTGCCACGAAAATTATAGCCATTTTAACCTATTTGTGACTGCCCTAGTTTCTTCATCCAGCTACAAAATAAAATTAGCTTCGCTGTACGAACCGAAGATTGTATGCAGGTTTAGTAAAATCTCAATTTACGAGGCTGTTGTTTATTTTGGCAGGCTTTATCCCCGACTCAGCTCACTGACGTTAGACCGCCTCTACCTCCAAAAGGGACTCCTCCTGTGCCTCCTCCTCGAAGACATAAGGTATAAAATACCTTTGATTTTGTTGTAAAGATTTGATTGTATACGTTACGAGACGCAACACTATAATATAACCACGACTCTTCATAATTTTTCAGTCGAGTGCCAGTCCTAAACCGCAAACACCATTACTAGACCAACGACGCGCTACTCTAAACCACGTGACAATGCCGGGCATGCGAGTCGCGCCCGTACCTGCGCCGGTACCGTTTATGAGCCCTGTCATCAACCCGCAGCACCCTCTCCAGGTTCAGCCTAAAATGGTAGCTCAACTCGGCAGTATGCCGTTTCTACCGACGACCGTGCAGCATCCCGCAACGCATCATCCGTTCAATATGCAACACAACGCTAGCACTATGGGACACATTAACCCCGCGTGGAATAGATCCCGCGGTTCGCTGCAAGGATTTAACATGCAATCTATGGTACGGAAACAACGGAAATGTAATGTATGAAAATAAAATAACTTTTTAAATTAACGTCTTTCGTTTACTAAAGGCACCCGGTCCAGAAGCTTGGGATGTAGGGAGTGACGGCGGCAGCTGGGGTGGCGGCATGCGACGCGGCGCCTCCGTGCTAGAACTAGGCGACGCATGCGCGCAATGTGGCCCCGCACCCGGTCCGGCCTGGCGCTACGGCAGCTGCGCAGCCCTAGACCGCACTTGGCCTGCACCTGGCTGGCCTGCGCCGGCGCCCTGCTGCGGTCCACATCATCACCACCCAGTACACCTCGGGCCCACCACGCCCCAACCCTACCGTAGATGTAAACTTAATATTGGATTTATTTCTTTGCTTGCCATTTATTTCAGGCAACAAAGACCCTATAGATATTTTTTAGTAATACCTAAAAGACTAACATCATATTGAATGTGTTAGATAATAATGACCTATGACTATGTTAGTAGCACTTCCATTTACACTAAGTTTGTGCGCTCTGGTGGGCCACGACCTTCGGCCAAAAGCCCTCCTCTATGACGTGGGGCAGATAACAGTTTGGGATTCGCACCACAAACGGCTTGAAGCCTTGAAATTAACGTTTCTCCGGCATATGCACCCTCGGCGAGTACTTTAACTTTCGGCGCATGCACTCCATGATATCTTCCGCCCCAAGGACGGTGTAACGGCGGGATATAAACACCGAAGCGTTCGGCATCGCAGCACATACTCCCAGACCGGAATCTGTCGTAACTGTGCTGCAGCGGTTCTTGATTGATCATGGTCGGTGCTTCCTCTTCTGTACTTATAATTGGCTTTCTGTTTCTATTTCTTCTGTTTGATTTAACATAATCAAACAGAAGAAATAGTTAGCTGTAGACTTTCCTTTAAATAAAATAAATAACTGTACTTCTTCCAAAGCACTGCCTCGATATAAATAAATTTATGTGTATTTAATTTCCATTGCATTTGTAATCAGTGGTTAAAATAAATAAATAAATAAATATTTCAGGACATATTACACATCGCCATCCAGCCCCAAGCTAAGCAACTTAATGCTTGTGTTATGGGTGCCAGATAACGGATAAACTACTTATATACTTTTTTTTTTGTAAATATATACATAATATACATATAGGAAACACCCAGAAACAGAAACAAGAATTTATGGTCAGCATAAATACTTGTTCCCGGCGGGAATCGAACCCGCAACCTTCTGCGTCGCAGTCGGGTGTTCGCCCGACGCGCCACAGAGGCCGTCTTGAGAGAGGAGGTAAAGTCTTGATACTATATCTTTTTTGGACAGCGGACAACCGAGCGGTATCAAGGGCGGCGTCGCGAGCGTCCCGAGCAGCATCCCCAGCGCTGAGCGTGCGGTCGCGAACATCGAGGCGCGGCAAGCCCCGTTCCCCCTCGCCGGCGCTACCATCCAGCGATGCGGACTCCGAGAGTGAGAGCGAGCCAGAGCCGCACCACCGCGCCGCAGAGATACGCCGTTCCACCGCGGCCCGGGAACGCCGGCTAAGCGCGTGCGAGCGACGGTCGAGCGTCGAGGCGACTCAGCGCAGCGACGCGGACACGCTCGGACCGCCACCGGCCGCACCTTCTGCCGCCTGGCATTGCGAGCACTGCACCTTCCTTAACGAGGCGGGAGTGCGCGTATGCGCCGTCTGCTGCCGCACGCCTACGCAGCCGCCGCAATCTTTGCCTGATCTCGCCAACAAATTGCACGTTACGAGTCGCCCGTCTTCCCCGGCCACTTTTTCTCCTGAAGTGTGTCGGCAGACTGAAGGTCTGTATGGTATGATCCATTTCTCTAGTAGATAAGTCACTAGTCCATCGATAGTATTATTGGACTATCGAATCGATAATTTGACATCACTACTTAGAATGATGGTCTAATTGTTTTCAGAGAATACTACATCTGAAGTAAAGAAAGAACGCACGTCGACCGGATGCGGTCCCTCGCCGCCTCGAGATGACAAAAGAGATAAAATGTCGCACCGTATTGTTTCGCCGACTAGAGATCAAAATGGCAGTCGAGCGGTGCCCAATACGAAACATGATATGGCCGTAGGTCCATCACCTCCGCGGGAGACCTTTAAAACTTCTCAACACTCGAGTACGGATAGATCTCTTCAACGCGAGGAACGAGGCTCTGTTCGTCGGTCTCCTTATCGTGATAACGATCAATTCACTAAAACTTCAACGCCGACTCGTCACAGCGTTTCAGTCGGCCCCTCCCCGCCGCGCGATAACTTCAAAACTTCAAATCACATAATTCAAAAAAAGTCCACTGGAACGTCGCCCCCGCGCGACTTCATTTCTGACAATCGTTCGACGGGGACTCCAAAATCGAACGTATCAAACACTGGAACATCCCCGCCACCTCAAACTATTTCAACCCAGGTAACGCCATCAACCGGGTAGACACAGCCGTTATTGCGCTTTTAAAACTGTAATTTATAAATGTGCATGCATTGCATTATAGACTTACGAAGACCCGAGTACGTGGGAGCAGTCATCTTCGGCGTCGCGGTCGCGCGCGCGGCGGCGATTCCGCGAGCAGGCCGCGCGCGACCGCTCGCACAGTCGCCACTCCCTCTCTAGTGATACCAGGGTGAGTTACTTCACTTCCATAAACCCGTGGACTCGCGCACTGCTATAGGGTTCCCGTTTACACTTATATTTGTACTTTATATTTGTTATTTCAACTTTAGGAAAGCGAAAGGAGCGTGCGGACGACTGGCGCGTGGGAGTGGGGCTCGCGGGGCGGCAGCCCGGCGCCGCGCGCCGCGCCTCCTCGCCGCCGCGCCTCGCACCTCGACCTGCGCCCGCGCCAAGCACGTCGCGACCACCTCTACGGCTCGGAGGTCTGTATACGTACAATAAAGATAACGAACAAGCATGAGCTGAAAATCTAATCCAAGCGTTTAATTCGTATGATTGACAGGCCGGGTCACCCGAAAGATGGAGCGGCGGACGCGCGGTTTCGGCGGAGGCGCTAGCGTCGGCGAGCCGAGAGGCGGAGCGCGGGCTCGAACTTGCTCGCCTGCTTGCCGACGCAGAGCGGCTCGGCTTCACCGCAGCTGAGTTGCAAGCTGCGCTAGCGCAGAGCCCCGCTGCGCCCGTGTCCTGGTTGCGCGAACGCTGGGCCGGCTTGGTCGGTGCAGTGCGTGGCGCTGCAGCCCGTCTCGCTGGACGCGCGCCCCCGGAGCGCGAGGCACGAGCCGCACTAGCGCGACACCGTGGCGCCGTTTGGCCCGCTGTCACCGACTGTGTAGACGCGATGCGCGCGCAGGTGTGTGCTTTTCAAACGTTGCATTAAGTGGGTTCCGCACCGATCCCGGGCTCGCTGTACCATGGTGTGACCGACCAATGTGTGTTGTTGCAGGAGAACGGTGCGGGAGCAGTGAGCGCTGCGCGGCGCGTGCGCGGGCGTGTGTGGGGCTCGCCAGCCGGCGCCGACGACGAGGCGGCTCCTCGCACGCGCGGTAATCCCCGTCGCCCCGCCCCCCGTTTGTCGTAGAGCCGCCGCCGCCGTCGCTGCGGCCCCGTCCTCCCCGCATAACGAGCCCGTTTGCTTTTCAGCGGAGGACAGTTGGGATGAGTTCGATGCGGCGGACCTCGACGAGTGGTCTCCGCCGCCGGACCGGTGGACACTGGAGGCCGAACCACCGCCGCGCGAGCCGCACCCTCCCTCCAAGGCGGAGATCGCACGCACGCTTCGGATGCTGCTCCTCCAGGCAGGCGTATCCGGTATTGACGAGGATCATCTACAGGGTCTGTTAACGGACGACCCGCGATCGCGGCCGGCGACGGACCCGCCTGCCGAGACCGACCTCTTCGAGCCGGTCGCGATGGATCTGCTGCCGTCTGAGAGTGACTTCATCGACGCCTACAACGCGCTTACCCGCGCGAGTCCGCTGCCCAGAGGTAAAGACGTCGCCCAGGACGCTCGCCCCGCAAGAGAGGTACCCGATAATAACTTCAAGAAAGATGACGACCTACGACTCCAAGTTAATAATGATTTAAAAAAAAGCCCAAACGAATCTTATCCTAAGAACAAAATAGTATCTCGTATTATTCCAAAAAAGCTTCCAACTGAATCTAATATTCCTATAAGTTCTGATTCGGAAACTGAGAAGTTAAAACTAGAAAGAAAAAGTAGAAATAATTCTAAAAACACAGAATCTAAAAAATCTCTAATAGTGCCTGGTAGTAGTAAAGCATTAGATGTAAGTAAAAATTTAGTTCAAGATGATGGTCTCGTTAAAGAATCAAACGCTCCCAAAGTGGCCATAACTCTGAAAAACGAACAACTTGAAGAGAGAACGAGTAATTTAAATGAAATTGTCGATAGTACTCAAAAACTCATCCAACAAATGAAAGAAGAAATAAATTCCGATATTAATTCTATCGATGGGGGACAAACACAATCGTCGCAAAGTGAACACGAATCTAGTTCGAACGACGAACAGGAATCTAGCTACAGTGAAACGGACGATCAATCTAGAAACACGAGCATGACCTCAAACGAAAAGGAACTATCGAGTGAAGAAGAAAATGATATCCAAAATATATCCGGGAATGATGCACCATTCATTAACAATCGAACTAGTTCCGAAGATAATGAACAGTTCGAAGAAGCTTTAGATAATTTAGACATCCAAATAGAAGACGTAAAACATTTTAATATTGAAATACTAGATACTATCGCCAGAAGTTTGCAAGAAGAACACACCTTAAAAATAGAAACCCCTAATCAAACATTAAGTGAAGCCGTACCTCGCGGAATTGAAAATAATATTAATTTAGTTCAATATAATGTTGAATTAGTTCAAAATGATGATGAATCAGTTCAAAATAATGTTGAATCAGTTCAAAATAATGTTGAATTGTTTCAAAATACTGTTGAATCGTTACAAAATAATGTTGATTCATTTCAAAATAATGTTGTGACTATTCAAAATAAGGCTAATCAAAATGAAAATGATGTTAAACGAGTTCAAACTAATGTTCAAAAGAACAAATTTGTAAAAGTTAGCAGTTTCGAAGAAATATATGAGGAACTTAATTCAATTCAACCAATTTCCCCAATGCCGCCTGTCGCTCAAAGTTCGACATTTCCAGAATCACCAAAAATTATACAAATAAAACATGATCTCAACAAAATAAATTTTGAATTTGCGACGCCTACAAGGTTAATGATAACCGACAATAATCATCAGATATTTAATGCCACATTAGAAAATATAGAAGACGAAGAACAGATTGTGACTAGTTTAGATATTAATAGAGATGGAGAACACGAAATAATTGTAACTGAAGAGTTAACTGGTGATCGTATACAAAATAGTGAACCTAATCGCAAAGAGTCTAGTCCTGGAGCTGTAAATGAAGAAATTCCTGCAATAAATAATAAAGAACCAAGTGTTGAGAAGGAAGTCACAACTGAGATAAAGACTGAAGAACCGGTAACTAACCAAATTGTAAATCAAAATGTTGAAAATGATAAAAATGACGTTATTGAAACAGAAACTCCTAATAGCAAGATTGTTTCCAACGTAAAATCAAACATACCCAAGCCTATTAGAAGCAGTCAAATGAAGGCTAAAGTAGATAAATTATCATCGAAATTGATAGTTTCCAAAGTGCCAGTTCGCCGAACCTCCATATAACAGTATCCCGCTCCCACTCCGCCGAAAACTCACTTCGGTAACGTACAAAGCGGTCACGTTAAACAGTTACAGTCCAAAATTTTCAATACAAAACCATCGAAATCAGCGAGCGTAGAGAAGGATGACGCGAAGCCTTCGACTTCGACAATGACGAAAAAGAACCCCGCCCCTCCCCCACCGGAGCAGCCAGTAAAGAAGCTTGCTACGCCGCCCAAAACGTCTCCTCCTAAAGAGACAAAACAGTACTTCAGAGAGACCTGTCGCACAGAGGATGAGTGGACCGATAGCGACTCTGACAACTCCCAGTCCCCACCCTTTAGACCGAGTCAGGAGGAACAGCAACTAGCCCCACCATCTCCTCCACCACCCATCACTCTACGACGTATCTCAGGAAATCTAATCGACTTGGCGACGGTTCAGCTCCCGGAAGGTTCCCCAGAGGTAAGCATCTCTACTCTCGGAACACGCGAGATAATACCCGCGTCTTAGACGCGTTATATAATAATACTAATGTTGTTGTTAATGTATAGCGACAAGCGCGCATGTTACTGGCGGCGGGTGCGACGGAGACGTGGGCGCAAGCGCAGCTCGCCGTGGAGCTGGTGTCCCGCGGCACTGACGCGCCAGTCGCGCTGCTCGCCGCGCTTGAGTGTGCCGACCTGCCAGCCGCACTCGCGTACCTGCATCAAGACTGCGAACTCTGTGCCAACAGACTGCCCGAACATGAAGTTAGTATTCACATTTCTACAAAGTCGCGACTTCTTTGCTAGGTAGCGATTAAACTTGGGTTTTCGTTCCACAGATGGTGTCGATGTTGAGATGCACTCACAGATGCTGTCGTGAGTGCGCGCGGCTTTACTTCACGGTACAGATAACGGAGAGGAGTATAGCGGACTGCGTGTGCCCTTTCTGTAAGATGCCGGAGCTAGAGAACCTCCCCGAAGACGCCTGGCTCGAATACTTCGCACATTTAGACATACAATTAAAAACTTTGCTGGAGATTGATGTTCATGAATTGTTTCAACGAAAGGTCAGTGCAGTAAATCTCGTTCTCTGACTACTCTTGCTCTTGGTAAATAATTCTTGGGTATGTAACCTAGACAACTAAATTGCTCCTGTTTTCAGTTGCGAGATAGGACACTGGCTCGAGATCCGAATTTCCGCTGGTGCGTTGAATGTTCGTCTGGATTTTTCGTTCATCCGAAACAAAAGAAATTGCGGTGCCCCGAATGTCGATCCATAAGCTGTGCTACTTGTAGAAAACCGGTAAATATAAATAAGATAAATGAAAAAGCAGTCATTTCAGATTGGTAAATCTGTAAATTAATCCTTAAAATAAATGATATTAATACCTTACCATTTTTTCCTCTTTTATAGTGGTCCCCTAATCACGAAGGATTAACGTGCGAGCAGTATACCGCTTGGCTCGAAGATAACGATCCTGATCGCGCTGTGGCTGCAGTTCAGCAACATTTGCGAGAAAACGGACTTGAATGCCCACGATGTCACTTTAAATATTCTTTATCAAGGTAAATTCATAAAATATTAATTATTATCTTTCTTTTTAGGGTTCCATACCTAAAGGTAAAAAAGGAACCCTTATAAGATCACTCTTTTGTCCGTCTGTTTTTATAATAATAATTGTAATTAATTATTTACAGAGGTGGCTGCATGCATTTTACATGTACTCAATGTAAATATGAATTTTGTTACGGTTGCGGCAAACCTTTCACTATGGGAGCGAGATGCGGACTGAGCGAATATTGCGCCAAACTTGGACTACACGCCCATCACCCTCGAAACTGTTTATTTTATCTTCGAGACAAAGAACCACATGAATTGCAAACCCTACTGCAGGTAGATACGTATCCAAAACAATTTATAAACGCACCTTGACCGTACGAGGCACAAAATGTAAAGACTTATTTTCTAAACAGATGAATAACGTGGAATACGAGACAACCGCCCCCGAGAGCAGCACCGGCCGCTGTCCCGTACAGTTGCAGCGCGAGACTCCCGCCGGGCTCGTCGACGGTGTCTGTGGACATGAAGCTCCACCGAACTTTGCAGGACTGTGCAAGTAAGTACTTTCTATTATTTCTACTAGACTACATAAAGATCTTAAATAATGTACTTACGGTACAAAGGCGTGCCTTACACTGTTATTTAAAATAAGAAGACACCGAGAGGGATTCTCAAAAGCTCAGGCCAACAAAAATAGGAGGCGGGCGGTGAGCGTGGATGGTGCGATGTGTTGCAGGAACCACTACGTAGAGTACTTGTCGCGGCTGACGCGCGCGCGCGGCGTCGACCCGCTGCCGCTGCTCGGCGTCGAGGACCTGGAGACGCTGGTGCGTCGCGCGGCGCTGCGCCCGCCGCCGCGCCCCTACGGCTCGCTGGAGGGGCTGTACCGGCGCGCCCTCACCGAGGTGCGTTGCCTTGTTGCAGGACACACTACGTCGAGCGTCTAGCGCACGAGGCGCGCTCGCGCACCTTAGACCCGCTGCCCATCATGGACGTGACCGAGCTCGTCGCCGAGCTGCGCCGCCGCGCGCTGCCGCTGCCCGAGCGCGGACCCTGGGACACTGACCCGATCTATGCCGGGATGTGTGCCGAGGTAGCCCGACCGACCGACTGACCTACCTACCTACGTAACGCGATATATCACGCGCGTCTCAATTTTTTTAATTGTTTAAATAAATTGATTAGTCGATACCCCTAAATGACGGGAGTTAATAAACATATTATTCATATTCCTAACTTCAATGTATGGTTTTTTTATCAACTTTATGTTATATTATTATGTTATGTATGCATTATTTAATTTCTATTTTTTATTTTACAGATCGTCAAAGAGAAAATTCCTTTGGATTAATTCTCTCAGTTGTACAGCTCAAGAACAAATCACGATACCTAATATGTGTATTTAGTAAATTAGTGAGTGTATTTTTTATGACATTGTACAAAATGTAGTGTGTAAAATAAGGTAATTTATTAATTTATATTGAGACCATTTCGAAACAACTCTTAATTTATCATAAAAATAATTATAATAATGTAAAATAACAAATAAAAAATTATGTAAAATTCATTGTTTTTTTATTAAAATAGGTTACATAAAGGCTTACAAACCACTCAACAGTAAACATTAAAAATAAAAAAATCTTCTTGTATAGTGAGTGGTTGCACTGACCTATGGTTACAACCTTCTCTAACTAAACACTTGAGACGGTCATCTCCGCGCGAAGTGTTTGTCCATGTGTGTTTTGTCGCGTTGTATGTAGTGTCTGTTAGAGTGTATTCTAGACTCTAGTGAGTCAGGCAGAGCTCGCGCCTCGTTCTTGAATGTTGCGGCGCGGTGCGTGGCTTCGGTGGCGGTGTCTTCTGCCCGCTGGCGTGCCACGCGACGCCCGCGGTCCGCCTCGTGCTGCGCACCGGCAGCTGCCATCTCTGCCAACCGCGCAGCACGCTCCTCAGAACTCAAACCCTTCCTCCTCTCCTTATGGTCTTTCTCCTGTCTTTTGACCGGTGGCGGTGACTCCGCTCTTCTTCTACTATCGTGAGTCTCCCTTCTATGAACTTCGTAACCAGTCCGTTTTCTATCTTTACTAATGTCTCGTTTTTTCTGGTCGGCTTCACTTTCAGAATCATTTTCATTATGCTTGTTTTTTCTCTTTTTGCCAGCCCGGTCATCTTTTTCATTTTCACTACTTTGTCGTTTTCTAGATTCGTTCTTTGTAAGACTCTCGTGAGTATCCCGTCTATGGACTTCGAAACCAGTCCGTTTTCTATCTTTACTAATGTCGCGTTTTTTCTGGTCGACTTCACTGTCAGAACCATTTTCATTATACTTGTTTTTTCTCATTTTGCCACCCCGGTCATCTTTTTCATTTTCACTACTTTGTCGTTTTCTAAATTCGTTCTTTGTAATCTCTTTCATATCATGTTTCTTTTCAATAGATTCTAATTGTTTACGACTTGGTATATCAAAATCATTGTTGTGTCTAGAAGATTTTTCCTTAGATTTAGTCTTCTTGCTGTGTGATTTGTCTCGATGGCGTTTATGACCCTCAGCTGAAGAATCAGAATCAGCCTTTGATTTCTTTTTCTTCTTCTTTTTCTGTTTATCTTTTTTTCTTTTCTTTTTCTTTGAATGTTCATTAGACGACGAATCAGATGATGAATCATCTGAATTTAAAAGACTTGCTAAATTAATACCCTTATTGGTGCCTAACGCGTTTAACTTACTGGCCAGTAATTTATCTAAATCTTTTTCTTTTTTCTTAGACTTTTTCTTTGTCGAACTTTCTTTTTGTTCCTAAAATAATGAAAATAGAAAACTTTTATAATCATTGAAAATAAATTTTCAGTTTACATAACCTACCAATAAGAACAGCTATAGAAAAACATATATAGTCATAACCTCCTATTTTTAAAGTCAGGTAAAATGAAAGTAAATACAATTTTTAAGTTACCTGTTCCTTCCTCAATAATTCAGCAATCCGTTTTCTTTGTAACGGATTATTGAGTAATGCGGCACGGGCTGCCCTCTCTCGTTCTTTGACTAGCAGTAGGGGATCCTCGCGCAGTTTGCGCGCCAGGTCTACCTGCGCGTCGTCGCTCGAAGTCAACATGCTGGAGCCGACAACTCGCCGATTCACAGCTGGTATCACATTCTGCTGCTGCTCAGACTCCTCACTTTTACCCAGAGCCTTTCCTAATAGATAGTCCTCTTGCTGTGCTTGCTTATTAGGTTTCTGAAAAAAAACAACAGTTTGTCGATAAGTGTACCTCACACATTTTGTAAGCAATAAGCAGAGTAGAGAAAGGTGAAGTTGTTGCGCAGGCACATAGTCAACAATCAGTCAGCCTATAGATTTGTTTGTTAACAACAGAAACATCTAATGAACCAATTTATATTCACTTAACATTAAATGTGAACAATCAATCATTTAAGTATATTTTTTTACTTTATAATAATTTGTCTACGAAGGACAGTAGATAAGGTAGTACTTAGTCAAAAGTTAAACATAGAACACTAGCTACGCCCCGCAATTTCAAGTCCCGTTCCTGTTGGAATTCTGAGATAAAAAAATAGTATATAACACTCAGTTTGGGGGTCAAACTATCTCTATTACCTCCTTATAAACTCACAAACTTTACCTCTTTATAATATCAGTGTAGATTACTTACATCATACATCCAATGTAATTTGTTATCGCCACTGCCACCTGAAGCTCCAAAGTTGCGCTGAGCCATCTCATTGAGCTGTGTGCGGTCATGTTCCAGTTCTCTCTCGCGCTGCAACTCGAGGATCTTCTTCTTCTCTTCTGCAGCAGCCTGTTCTGCCTTCCATACCCTCTCCTGATTCTTCATGGTGTTTGGATGCCATGATTTTTTCGTGTTCTAGAATAAGTATGTCAATGTATTAGATAGGAATCATTAAAAAGGTAAGACCTGTGATGTCTGAGCCAAAATGAATTAAAACAATGGCAGTTTGATGAGTTTAAAAATGATGCTGTAAACGTTACATTATTTTGTAATCTGCAGGTGGATCTAACATAATTTCTTGAATAAAGTCAACTTAGGCCAAAACATAGGTAAGTATATAAATAAAACTATCTCTTTGCTAACAGAAACACATGATTTCAAGACTCTGTAGGATCTTGAAATATGTAAATTTACACAAGAGTTGTATTTTTTTTCCTAACCTAGATAAAAACCACTATAAAATTTGCAAAAAGCATATTTATATGCACATGAGATAATTATAATCTAATTCATTATTTACTAGCTAGAATATTTAGGAATATAAATACTTACCAGGTCTCCTCCACCCATTTTTTCAATTCCTGCAATGACACACTGATTGACCAGCCTGTAGCTCGTTGTCTTTTTCAATTCATTTTCTACCTTGCCTTGGTCTCTAGGTGTTTGATTTATTGAGTCAATCTAAGTACTCTTTGGAGTCAATCGACAACGGTGCAATCAGCAATGGAAGTGTCACGCGTTACGCTGAATATTGACAACCTGCAAAGCATGTAGCTACTTTGTTATGCTAAGGGCTCCGAGGGACCACAGCACTGGAAGCACCACCATGTATGCATGCACGAGTTACCTACACGATGCTTGTTACAAAATAATATTTCGCGAAACAACCTGAGGAAACAACCAAATGCACCCACAGATTAACAAATATGTACCAAAGAGAATATAAATACTACGTAAGATATGTACAACCTAGTGCAACGAATGGTGATCGCTGGCGGAAATTGGTGGGGATGGTTTGCGCATGTACAATCGCGCACAGAATTATTACAGCCAAACCGTCATACTTTGTTTACATACCGTATATGATTTTGCCCAACCAGAAAAACATTCATTTAAATAGGTAGGTACTATTACTATTATACAGTATATTTATTCACTGTAATTTACACTATTAAACTATAGATAGACTACTATAAGGAACTCAAATTAAATAAACATATTTTTTGGTATCTTTTAATGTAATTACCTTTTATTGAAACAACTACCTATTGACTACTGATCTTCTATTGATCGATAATCTGTCACTGTCACTTTAAACTGTCAGATTGCTGTCAAATCTATATTTTCTATTGTTTTTGGCGTGAATTTCAAACCACGGAACTAATTCTGTCCTGTACATTTACTGAACAAAGGTACGAACATGGATTTCTATGCCTGCACCAATGATTAGCAGTTTTTCTGTATAAAGTTGAATTTTCGATCTGGGTAAAGTTAGCTACACGGCTGCAATGTTAACCGAGTGATGTTAAATTTTTATGTGCGCGACAGTACTTAGACGTGCGGGAGCGGGACAGAGCGCGGCTAAAGACGTGTGTGCGGAACAGAGAGCGATGACTGACCCTCCCTTCGCTCCTGTCCCCCCGCCAAACAGACCTAAAAATTGACTTCTGCGCATACCCCTTCCACTTTCCGCCGGCAGTCACCATACGTTGCACAGGCATGCACCGCACGTCGCACCTGCGTCGCACGCAATTTTTCTTTTTTTTTTCTTTATTTGTCAATTTCTCTAACGAGGAAGGCAAAGAGCTTTACCATAGATACAGCCTCGTCTGACGTACTTTACTTACACTGTACTTTACTTACCTGACGAACTGCGCGATTTAAAGGAGACTTTTTTAGTATTTGTTGTTTTAAATAGCAGCAACAGAAATACATCATCTCTGATTTACACTGTCTAGCTACCACGGTTCATGAGATACAGCCTGGTAACAGACAGAAAGTGGAACCCTAAAAATAAATAAATAAATATTGCAGGACAATCCACACATCGCCATCTAGCCCCAAGCTAAGTAAATAGACTTGTGTTATGGGTGCTAGACAGCGGATATACTACTTATATACTTTTCTTTTGTAAATATATACTTATAAACTCATGTGCATAGAATACATAGAAACAACCAGACCACAGACAAATATCTAAGCATAAATACATGTCTGAGGCGGGAATCGAACCCGCAACCCTGTGTTTGGCAGTCCGGCATGGTGACCATTGTGCCAACCAAATAATTGTGTTTTGATAGTAATATTCAAGAAAAGGCAGTTCAAGTCAACTTAAGTTAGGTACCTACCTACTTCTTCAAAGATAGCACTTTATATTTCTTCAATCTTTCATTCATCATATTTTGTCATTGTCAGAAGTTGGTAATTTGAATTAAAAAAAACGAGGAAAAATAACAATGCAATGGTTTATTTCTACTCCGCTAGCTATCAGCATAGTTTTATTTGTAATTACCTATGTAACCACTAATAAGTACTTAGTCATATTGTAGACAGTTATTAATTTTAATATTTACAAACATTATACAATTTGGTTTATGAACGTAATTAGTAGGCTTATTATGTGCCTAAAAGTAACAATATTTATTTTTGTTAGTAGACAAATCCTACTTTACAAAGTAACTCTAGGAATCGCATTAAACATACATGATAGGTACTACATAATGGTCAAACCAAACCAACACTCATATTATTAAAAATATGATTTTTTGTAGGTCAACATTTTAAGGCTCTTTCCAAACAGACTAGCCTGTTTGGAAAGAGCCTTAAAATGTTGACCTTAAAGTGCAATTCTTAAAATGTTGAATTTGGGGCAGATGCAGATGTGCTAATTACCTTTTATGTTAAGAAGGTTATACTTTAGCTCGACTGTACCATTTCAATAATTTAAACTGTAATAGATTCCTAAAAATTACATGAAAAAATAACCATAAGATAGCAACTCTTACAGCAACATTAAAATATTAGTGTAAGTATTCTTTTTATCAGCAATGGTATAATGCTAGTTTACCATACTCTTTACCATACTCCATACTCTTTATGCTATAAGTACTGCTGCTATTCACCATATTTTGCAAATGTGAACTAACAATAGAATAAATTATTTCCTTTTTTTAACAACTGGCTGTTTAATAGGAGTACTGCTTTCACGTTTTATTTTATTGAAAGCTGCCATTTTCTTTGCAAGTATTTCATCAGATATATCTTTCTTCATCTCACCATCGGACACTTCTTCAGGATTTTCCAATTCCATAAGTCTTTCTATTTCCGGGTTCATACCCTTAAAAGAAAGTCTGCCTTCCAACAAGTCTTCGCAAAACAAGAAACTAGGTTCTGATATGAAGTTCCCGGTCGCATTCCGCATTTCTTTAGTGATTATTTCTGCATATAAACTTCCATGGCCCTGTATGTTTGCTTGTTCTTTCTGTAGTCGTTCTTTGGTCTTTTTCATGAATTTCATATCTAATACCGATTTGGGCAGTTGGGGTATTTTTCTTTTAAGACCAGCCATGGTTTCTCTGCTTTTTGATGTAACGAAATCACAAAAAATCTGAACGAATAGGTTAGTTTTAGGATTCAACCAGAGACATGTAGAGACACGCTAGTATTATTAGTTCAATGGATTCAACAGACAATTTTGCAATATATAAGTTGTCTAAGCTTAAAAGATAGAAAATGTAATAAGTATGTGCATAATCAGTCGATCGATCTCTTTCTAATTTATTATATAGATTTTCGATTAATTTTCACGTTTTATTTTCCATTTCTACGAAATCCTTCCTGAACTAACAAAACGAAGTGACAATGACAAATATTTGACTATTGGATTGGACCACAGACTAAATTGAGATTCCTCGATGCATATCATTCAATAAGTGCTGCTATAACACAAAATTTGATCTCCCTAAAATTCATAATCTTCCAATTAATCCACTAGATGTCACCGCTAGTCATCTTTGAAAAACGATAAGTTAGGGGTCTATTAAAATCCGTAACGGGGAATTTCCTTAAACTTTTTCTGAAATCAGAACCAGATGTAGCATTTTAGCACTAGATGACTAGATGATTAATTTCTAGGAGGTCTAGGAATAAATAAAAAAGATGAAATATTTACATTTAATTAGAGTCTAGTAGACCCTCCGGACCTTTGTGAGGCGTGTGTGAAGCCAAAGCTTACATGTAGAGGAAGAGTCCCTTTACAATAACAAGTATTAATAGAAAATTATGATGCAATTAAGAATAATTATTAATATGGGATAATTAAGTATTTTTTTTTAATTAAGTAAATTATTTGTGTTCGAAATAAGTATACCTACTTACCTACCTATTTACATTCTTTAAATGTATTTTCTTGGACACATAAATATACTTATTATGTTACCTAAAAACTTCGAAAATGTGTTGAAGTTTTATTTAATAAATTAAAACAACTCTTATTTTAAATTACTTATTTATTGTTGTTGTCTGTCTACTCTAGACACTACATAAACTGTATAGGTAATTACTTATTCTAAAATTAAGCATAGTTACATCAATCTTCAACTGACAAATAAAATCACAAATGCGTTAATTACATAAACAGGCAAACCATTAATATGTAGCATTGGGTAAATTGTTTTATGCAATATGTTGACTTTTTTAAACTGAAAACTGTAATTTATACATATTTTAATTTTACTTTATTTTCATGGAAAGTTTCGGGTTCAATCACCTACACAATATGATTACAAAAACTTTACATAATTAAGTAATTAGTCTTTATTTCTCGACTTTTTTACATACGTTTTTTAAAACACAATAAAATAAGCAAAGTTATATTGTAGCTACTTTACTTACTCGATAATTTTACAATACAAATGGCAAGCTGCCAAATAAGGCGCTTAGAGTTCAATACATTTCACAATGTAGATCATTTGACACCTCTTTACTTCTTCATCCAATTAAATATACGACACATCGAACATAAATGGTACACTTATGATACTTTACCACATGTGTAAACTTTGTCCTAGTTTTCACTTGTCCTATAACAAATGTAAATTCATACATAATAATAAGTTTACTGTATACACAATCCTGCTGTAATAAACTAGAATATCCTGTCATTAAAAATATAAAACTCGCGCTTCACAGACTTCTAAAAGCTAGCCTTACTTAGATACCTATGAATAAATTGTAAACTTATCTATTTAGTGAGGAATCAAAGTGAGAAATTACAAGATATACATTTTTGGCAATCATTATACCTGTATAAATCATGTTATGAATCAACTGCCGCCGGTGGTGCAAATCTAATAACAGAAGTGTGACGTACCACTGGCAAGGATTCTGTTTCGATTTCAGGCTGAGGAATTAATTTCCTTTTACGAGGAGGCAATGAAGATGGAGCAAATGTATATTGAAGGCTAGATGGGGGCGGACAAGTAGGTGGTGGAGAGGGCGCGGCCGGCACGGGAACGGACGCTACCGGGCTCACCGCAGGTGAAGGTGGTGAGCATGGCGGCGTTGGCGGGAGCTGTTGTAGCGCGGCTTCCACTAGGTCACACATTACGTTCCCGCTGACCACAAGAGGGGTGGCAGGTGGCAGTTGAGCTGGTCGTGGAGTTTCAGCACCGTGCTCTTTGTAAATGTGAGCATCCATTTGTTTCTTTGTGTTAAAAGTACCATCACAAACTGTGCAACGGTAACAACGTTCTCCGAAATGTTGCGTGCGATGCAATTTTAAAACGTGGTTGTAGCCAAAGTCTCGCAGACATATTTCACACGTGTATGGTCGCTCTCCTGTGTGAGTCCGCGAGTGTACTTTCAGTTGCTTAGAACAAGTAAAACCTTTTCCACAGCCGGGAGCAGGACAACGGTAAGGCTTCTCTCCAGTATGTGTTCGAAGATGGATCACTAGCTGTCCAGATTGTATAAAAGTCTTATGACAGTGAGGACAAGCGTGAGGACGCTCACCTGTATGAATTCGAGCATGACGGTGTAGTTTGCCGGAGTGCTCGAATGCAGCATCGCACACGTTACATCTGTACGGTCTCTCTTTAGTATGGATGCGACGATGAACTTGGAGGTTTTCTTTCACGCTGAACATTTTATGACAGTATTCACACTCGAATGGTCGCTCACCGGTGTGGGTCCTGTAATGGCGCACGAGCCTGGCAGGTACGGCGAAGGTCTTGTGACAGACGTCACACCGATGTGCGTCAGCATTAGCACGATGAGAACGTGCGTGAGCAGTAAGGGCACTCCGAGTAGAGAGAGTCAATCCACACTCACCGCATTGATGCACGCGCTCTTCCTCACCTGTAGACACACGATATAAACACATTTGAGGAGGGAGTGATGATTCCATTATAAAGTTAAGAATAAGCGCGACCGTTCACAGTATAGTATCTGTTGCGTATGGCATGCAGCGACCAGGAATATCAGGATGCACCGACATAATACGGCCACAAGGGGGTGCGCGCGGGCTGAGGGGAGCGAAGTTTAAGCAGAGTGAATGTCCTCCGATAGCACGTGGAGGCCTGCACCGCGGTTTCGGCGCGAGAGAGCCACGGTGCAGGCCTCCACGTGTCTGGGCCGGCGACCCCGACGACCGACCGATTCTCCCCTCCCTCGCCCGTACCCTACCTCACGTCGTTCTTCGACACAATAATAATACTTTAGTCTTTATATCTCTTTCTCATACCTACCTACCTACATACATACAGAATATCAATGTGCCAATACCTATAGGTAGGTACTCATTTATTCGTAGTGTATGAAAATAATGAAGTCACTTGTACGGTAGCTATTTTTGGATTATAATCCTAAAAATATATTAAGTATTTTTGAGAAGAAATTTTTATACCTAATGTACCTACTCGAACATAAATATATTTTAAATCTTAAATCAACAAGAAAACACCTAAATAATAAAACTTTTTAATACTATTACCGCAAACTTTAGAGACAAACACTAACCACACCATATAATAATCCATTTATAAATACATTAGTTATGTATTTAATATTTTAATACATTTATTTAGCAAATAATTAAGCTATAAAAATACTTTGGATTAAAAATAAACATATAGGTAAATATTATTAATTTCGGGTTTGACCTATACCTATTACTACATTAAGTTCCTAAGGACACAATTAAAATAATTAAATATTTTAGGTATTTTTAGATACTATATTTTTTGTTACACATAGGTACTTACATAATAGCAAGTATCAGTAAAATAATAAAACTTATTTTCGTTATCAAACTTACCTAATAGTTTTATTATATTTCTTTTAGATAGTACCTGCCTAAATAATATAGTAAAATTCGAAATAAATAGGTAGGTTCGACCACTCATAAATTATTTGGAATATATTTAGGAAATTATAATTAATTTAAGCACTGTACTGCACTTAATAGTTGACTAAGTACAATGTTAGTATAAGTAAGTACTATAAGTAATTACTTAGTAAAGTAAATACTTACCTACACAATACGTTAATATTTAGACATAAGATAATATACATAATGGTATTTAAGCACCAAAATAAAATAAATTAGATAGGTTATCGAATACTTCTAATAATCTTACCTATCATGTTCGATGATGATTTTAGTTGCGATGTCGGTACAATGGCGTCAATGTTGATGTAGGTTGCGTACGAGGCTCGAGGTAGAACGTTGAGACACTCACACGACCGACAGTCAGCGGCCGAATGCGACGATAGACGCGGCCGGATCGAGCGAAGCGGAATTACCACGTAACAAGGCATAGGCGTTAGCGATTATTCGTAATATTCATGCAAAACAGGCGGTTATTCCCTACGTTTCATATGAGACGTCGTGGCTTGTTACAACAGATCACAAAAAGTGTTCCCAACCTCTTCTAAGAGATGTTGGAAATAAAAATAATGTTGCAACCGACCACAAAGCCTACACCACTTTTCATAATCAGTATCAGATAATCAGTAGCCGCTGAATGATTTCTCGTTCCGTGCACTTACTTGAACATAAAAAGCAACGTGCGTAGTTGAAGTTTTTTTAAACGTTAACCAAGATTTAAAGTAATATCATGCATGACCTTTTCTGAAAATATTGCCACTCGTTCAATTAGTGAACTATCGGTTTAAGGACATTTTAGAGAGTTAGACCACTACCCGCAAAGGATTTTTTAGAAAGTAACATTACAAATAACTGACTTGGCTATACATGATATTTTGTCATTTTTAACGGTTAGATGGAAGGATTGCGTTACGAGATTTGACAATTTATATAATTTATGTTTTTAAACGGATAAGTATATAATATATACCACACGTTAGAGTGCGCGCGTTTCGTTGTTGAAGGTTGGATGGAATGTCCGACCGCTGGCGGGTGCGGTGAGCGGGACGGGCGGCGAGGAACACGTGGAGGCCCACCGCGGTTTCGTAGCGCGCGTGTGAACTCTCGACTCAGTGCGCGTGCGTAGCGCAACCTGCCCCTTCCCGCGCTCTTTTCCTGACCGTATTTATGTACCTATCTGTCTATATTTTCCTGGTTGTAGTAGGACAATAAAATATAAGTTAAAATTAGATGTAAGTAGGTAGGTACATACATCTTGTTTACCACGGAAAGTAGGTAGATATATTATAATAAATCCTCAAAATGATTAAAATTTATTTACCAAATAACAAGGTAGGTAAGTAGTGTTACCTAAGTAAACCTATCTGCCTATGTACCTATACCAAAGTTGAATACAAAATTAAAATCTTAGCAGAAAATGAATGATAACATTTTATGAAAAATGTAATTCATCTTTTAATATTACTTAATATTATAGTATACCTACCTTATTTAAAATGAAAAACAGCCTCCTAGATACACTTGAAGATGATAATTGAGTTTTTATACCGTGCAGCACACATCTAAAGTCTAGTGTAAAGACCACAGCAACAGCTGTAAACAAACTACTTTTGAATATTTTTTGAAATATATATACCTACTGTTTATTTATTTTGATATTTAACGCATTCTTAACCGACTTAAAAAAAAGAAGGATCTCAATTTGTAACTTTATTTGCACTTACCTATTGGATTAAATGATTATTAATAATTTAAGGACTTATTATTAACTGATTGCCTTCATAATAGACCTTTTCGATGTTCCAGGGTTTGCTGGAAGATAACCCTTAATTAGCGTTAAACTCGCCTATACACCTGCGTACTAGTGCTTACACGTGTTTTCATTAAAAGGCATAGACAAAAATATATTCTTAGGTAATTGTTTACTCGTGTCAAATTGCGGTTTAGGCATACCTAAATTAAGGAATAAGTAATTAGTTTTTTTTAGAAAATGTATGTATTAATATATTAAACAATTACAGAATAATAAAATAATAAAAAAAAGGTATGTTAATACTGGAATTGTTATTTATTTTCTACACCGCCTATGTCCTAGTCAGTGAGTACCTACTTACTTTCATGGGTAAGTGAGTGCGTTCTTCCCTTTCTTTTAATTAAGTATTACTTATTTAAAGAAATCCCCCGACAGGTTAATCGATAGATAAATCGACATATCTTATAAATAATACAAAAACATATAAAAACCAAAGGAAACGTTGTAGTCACGCCAGGGGACCGCTCTTTACCATACATTACCAGCTACTGAGCGACGACGTATTGTTTGTATCCCATTTTTAACCGACTTCAAAAAAAGGAGGAGGTTCTCAATTCGATTGTATGTATGTTTTTTTTTTATGGATGTTCCCGCATATCTTCTTTGTTTATCAACCGATTTTGATGAATCTTTTTTTGTTGGAAGGGATCTACCTCAAGGGTGGTCCCATAAAAATTTGGTGAAGATCTGACGAGGATCTTTGGAGTGATTAACAGAATTGCACCTCAAAAGCGTTTCAATTTGTATCTGCCGAAACGTCTTTTAGACGCGTTCCAAAAAAATTTGCACTAAAAGGCTAAAACATGATGAGGATCTTCGAAAACATGAAGTGATCGTTCCACATAATCATAATACGGTAGATTGTTCAGTTTTTAACCGACTTCAAAAAAGGAGGAGGTTCTCAATTCGTCTGTATGTTGTTTTTTGTGTGTGTATGTTACGCTATCATTCGAAGACGCCTGAATCGATTGAGATTATTCTTTTTGTGTTCGAAAGATGATACCTCAGGGGTGGTCCCATAAAAATTTGGTGAGGATCTGATGAGAATCTTCGGAGTGATGAGCAGAATTGCACCTCGAGAGTGCAGCAAATTGCTCAGTTTTCGATTTCCACCTATTCAATTGGCCCATAAACGAATAGTTACCGATAAATTGAATATCTGAAACCACCTTCTCATCAGAAAACTCTTCAATCGGTTTCGATTACAGGTTACAATTTGAAGAATTTAGTCGAATTTAGTCGCCGGACTGTGTTTGAATGAATGTTGATAGAGAACCTTATCTTAAATGAAGTTCTGATGAGGATCTTCGAAGTGATGAACAGAATTGCACCTCGAGAGTGCAGTAAATTGCTCATTTTTCGATTTCCACCAGTACAATTGGCCCATAAACGAATAGTTACCGATAAATGGAATATCTGAAACCACCTTCTCATCAGAAAACTCTTCAGTCGGTTACGATTACAGGTTACAATTTGAAGAATTTAGTCGAATTTAGTCGCCGGACTGGGTTTGAATGAATGTTGATAGAGAACCTTAACTTAAATAAAGTTCTGTTGAGGATCTTCGAAGTGATGAACAGAATTGGACCTCGAGAGTGCAGCAAATTGCTCATTTTTCGATTTCCACCAGTAGAATTGGCCCATAAACTAATAGTTACCAAATGGAATATCTGAAACCACCTTCTCATCAGAAAACTCTTCAATAGGTTACGATTACAGGTTACAACTTGAATAAAATATTCGCTTTTGCCTCGCCGGTCTGGGTTTGAATGAATTTTGATAGAGAACCCTATCCTAAATGAAGATCTGATGAGGATTTTCGGAAAGATGAACAGATCTGCACAGCGAGATTCAACAAATTGCTCAGTTTTCCATTTCCACTAATAAAAGTGGCCCATACACAAATAGGTACCGATGAATGGAGCATCTGAAAACACCTTCTTATCAAAAAACTCTTCAATGGGTTACGATTAGGTACAGGTTGCAATTTGAAGAAACAGTCGCTTTCGCCTAATGGAGTAGAATTTTCAGTGACAGTGGCACTAAAAATGGTTAAATAAAAAAAAAAAAAATTAAAAAAACCGGCTTCAAATAACCCAAAAATTAAAACATGAAAACAAAAATTAAAAAAACCTGAAAAGAAAAACCAAAAAGTGAAAAATAATCCATTTCGGGTCACTAAGACAGCAGATCTTACTTGGAAGTCGGACTGGGTTAGATTGAATGTTGAGCGGTATAAAGAAAAAAATGGTGTCACCCAGTCCGACTTCCAAGTAAGTACTTATGTTTAAGTTATCTACTGTCTTAGTGACCCGAAATGGATTATTTTTCACATTTTGGTTTTCCTTTTTTAGGTTTTTTTAATTTTTGTTTTCATGTTTTAATTTTTGGGTTTTTTGAGGCCGGTTTTTTAAATTTTAATTTATTTTTTTATTAAATTGCATAATATTTGAACTTTACATGTGACATGCAATTGATTTAATTTGGTTTTAAATATATTTATGTTTCTATTTTATAAGAGGTTTTATCATGATAGGTTTTTAGTTTTAATTTTTTTTATTGCGTGCTTTATGTAAGGCTTACCGACTGATTTTTCTTATTTCTTAATGATAATACTATCAATCACTTGTTTTTTATTTGTTTCCTTATTTATCGTTGCCATTTTTGCTCAAAGTTGCCATTTTGAAATGTTGCTTTTTTGAAAAATATGTCAATAATAGAATTAGTTTTGCAATGAACGAATCATGTCCTCTTATTTGGTACAACGCAAAGGCATATTTGCGTAAGTATATCCCGATTTTCATCCCCCATATCTTTTAAACGGCTGAGCCGATTTCAATCAAAATTTAATAAAAAAGACTCTCTTTGAACAAAATAGCCAAAGCAAAATTGGTGCATCCGTTCGAGAGTAATAGTACCACAGACAGGCAACATAGGTGTACCTACATACTCAAACGTACTACCCCTTTTTTGGGTCTTTCAAGGGGGTTAATAAAATAGAAGCGCAACTCAACATCAAGTTTCAAAAAGCTATTCGTTAATAATAAGTAGTTAGGTATGAAGGATTTCCTATAAGGTACATAATACGTACTTAGACAATGAAGTAAGTGCGAAGGTATACAATATAGGTACATACTTACAAATCATCGATTTAGGTTTAGTAAAGGTTACATAATACAAGAATTTTTAAACCAAATGTAGGTAAGTACTTTTATCATGTCTTGTAGCTCTAGCTACCTATTTGTCAGCATGTGCTGTCAGTAAGTAAGTTAAATAAAAGTAAATAACTACTTGTATTGCACTACTTAAAGATAAGTAATAAATAAGTAATTAAGTAAACTTATGTGAAATAATTTACTAAAATAACCAACCTTAAAAAAAGGGACTCTCAATTCAACAGTGACAGAACAGAATATGATTCTTTTTGTTAGAAAAGTGATACGTCAAATGTACGTCTGACAAGGATTTTCGGAGTGATGAACAGACTTGCACGTTGAGCTCGATAAATGCAGCAAATTGCTTAGTTTCTAATTTGTACCAGTGGAAACCTTTCATAAACTGCAATTAGATTTTTTGTGACAGTGAAATAATAAGGAATAAGTACCTGCCCAAAATTACTACTTATAATAAAATTAGTACTTAGGTATTCAATTACTAGGTCAGTACAGTTAATTATTAATAATATCAATAAATTGAAAACTATCTGCAAAAGTGAAAAATAAAAGTCGGGTAGCTAAACTGAGTCACTGTATCTACATCTATAACAAACCTGCCCGATTAGTGACTGACTGGTAGATCATATTAATTCGAAGTCGGTTTTCAATTTTATACCTAGGGTCTTAATAACTACAACTTGTTCTTTATTATTCTCTTTTTATTATTTTCTACCAGCTAGGTATTAGTAGTTGTGCTTAGGAACTTTAGTTTTAGGTCGTTAGTGGTAGCTTTATCTAGACTGACTCAGGTAGAATGATGGATGATAAATGTAATCTATTCCGTATTTACCTACCTATATCATACAAAAAGTATATTATACATTCAATGTAAATGAACACTGATAGGCGAACGACAATAAACAGCGAGCGCAGGGTAAGGGGCGTGAGGTGCGCGGCGAAGAGTGCGGGACGAGGCGTCGACACGCGCTGCACGGTCGACGAACGTCCGAAACCGCGGTGCTGAGGCCATGCGGCTCGTGCGCCCGATTCAACCTTCCTCAACGCGACCGCAACTGACCCGCGCCATGTTCCGCCGCCCCTCTACCTCGTACTTCACCCCGCCCCGCTCCATCTCCGCCGCAGTAACACGGGTTGCTTTGTTAGCTACCTACTTATACATAATATTATGTAGGTATACGGCAGTTATAGAGGTACCTACCTATATTTAGTTGAATCGAACCCTACTCCCTTTCTCGTTGGGGCTGATGTGTATGTATGTATGTATAACGGATAAAAGTAGGTACCTTCCTATTAAATAAAATGTATTTTTCCTCTAACAGTCAAATTGCTTGGCAGCTTATTAAGATACAGTTAGTAGGACTATAATTATCTTTTGAGCTTTCAGCCTCAGCTCGATATTGCCATGGAATCGAGACTTTATGTCAGTAAAATCACGGGGCGGAGCTTGTACAATAATTCTTTAATATACTTACCTACAGTACTTAATTTTATTTATACGTACCTAAGTAGGTAGTGTAGGTTTTTATGTAATATTTTATTAATCTAACGTAATAAATAATTTAAGTACTAACCTAATACAGGTTAATAAGTAACTACCTACCCGATATAAAATCACTGACAATGAAATTAAATTATTACAAAACAATAAGAGGATAAAATTTATCATTCCTATACGACAAAGTGTAAGTACCTACTTCTATGACATCATTCGGTTATAGTATTTAACCGAATGACGTGTGGTATCAAGTGCATTACTTACATATTTTAACTTTAAGGAAAATTCTCCATTAAATTAATAGTTAGGTATTCTTCCAAAACAAACAACGAACACTAAAAATAGCTTCTTAGGAACGTAATATTAAATATTTTTATTTGTTCTGTCCTACATTAAAAAATAAAAACTCATGTCATAAAACATACTAAGTAGCCGTACACGTCATATTACCAATCATTATTAATACACATAATAACGAACGTTCAACGAAAAATAAAACTCTCAAAAGGCCAATTCTCGTAAATAAAATAATTTTGATTGCATTTCGATCACAAATACCCTCAAAGTAGCTCAAAACACCTTCTAGTTAGCTTTTTGGAAAAAAAAACTTACTTTGAGGGTATCTTTTGCAATCGAAATGATATTGCAATGTAATTCAAACAATGTTATATAATATATTACTTTACTCTTTGAATGTTATTTACGAGAATTGGCTTTCAGAAGAAAAAGGTCCAAATTACATATAAAAAACTTAGATCATTTACCTACAGGATACGGCATTAGCATAGCGCGGCGAACAAATTATTGTGTCAATTTTAGCGGGGGGCGAGGTTACGCATACATAGAAAATCCTAAAAATTGAGCCAAGTCATCACACACCCAACATAGATATTTATGGGTAAACTTACTCACACATCCAAGAATAACGCACACCTTCGATATTTACTTTCATTCTACAGTGTAGAAATTACCGTAGTGTGCGTAGTTCGCTAGTGCGAGGACTTGTCGATATCGAGGACTTGTTGATAACAACATGTCGATAAATTTTCAGGTAAAATGCTTGCTTGCTTGCAATAAGTAAATAAAAAATGGTTGTCTGTAAAGTCGGTTTACGGACGATAATTTTACGTGATAACGTCAAAAGAAAACGATGAAAAGAGTTTTTTTGTTTTTCCTTTATATTTTTTTCCTGTTTTTTCATTTTTTTTCTTAATTATATATAAATATATTTTTTTAAATTTATATAAGTCTTCTGTTTGTCACTCGTCACCATGACACAAGCCCAGAAGAATGATAGTATTATTAAATCTTCTGTTTCCTAACATGAACGGACGCGTCATGGTCATGACACCATGATGCATGACGTTACACAATATTACCGAGATACTTTTTTGTGAATACAGGCATCAATTTATTAGACGTTATCACGTCAAAAAAGACAACTTTTAATTCAAACGTACATTATCTGATCCAAGAGTTAAAGTAGAAGTCTAATATTACAATAAACAAAGGTTAACACCCGTCGGTTGCCCTAACGGATCCCCAACTCCTGACCATCGAGAACTTTTTCCCGGCCGTCGGGTTTCCTGGACTGGGTGAGAAGACGGGCGTTAATTTAAAATTCGATTCGAGCGCCTCTATGCCCCAGGGGATTCTTCAGGAGTTGAACATGACGTAATGATTTTTTAACTTTCATCGGATCTCAAAGTCCAATAAAAAAACAAAAGCCGATAGAACTGACGATCGAAAAATAAACCAAAGACGATCGAAGCAGAAACAAAAGACTGAGTTTGACAGCTATCACTTGAAACGAAGATCTCGATGAGATTAATCACTTCTACAAAGAGACCATCAATCTAGGAATCATAGTTTCTGAGAAATATCATTTATCTTCACTTATGGAATCCGATTGTGATGATTCTTTTTTATTTATTTTAAACAAGTTTTATGATTCAACTTCAAGTTGGTCTCCAAAATTTGGTGAATATCTGTTGACCTTACCTGTAATGATTCAATTTAATTCGTTTATTTCAGACTTTTAATTATAATAATAATTCCAAAAAAGTTTGAGTTCGCGAGATCTACTGTTCACACTATTATTTTGTGTACAGACTTACCTTACAAAAAAAGTCTAGCCACCATAGCACAAGCCTAGGGCTAGATGACCCTGTGTGCAAAATCACCTGAAGTATTATTTACTAGCGACCCGCTCCGGCTTCGCACGTCTATATTATGCATGTATTATACATGACGACCTAGTTGGCACAATGGTCACCATGCCGGACTGCCATACACAGGGTTGCGGGTTCGATTCCCGCCTCAGACAAGTATTTATGCTTAGATATTTGTCTGTGGTCTGGTTGTTTCTATGTATTATAAGTATATATTTACAAATGAAAAGTATATAAGTAGTATATCCGTTGTTTAGCACTCATAATACAAGTCTAGTTACTTAGCTTGGGGCTAGATGGCGATGTGTGGAATGTCCTGCAATATTTATTTATTTAATATAAACCTTCCTCTTGAATCACTCTATCTATTAAAAAAACCGCATCAAAATCCGTTGCGTAGTTTTAAAGATCTAAGCATACAAAGGGACATAGGTATATAGGGCTGGCGAAAAGTGACTTTATTTTATACTATGTAGTGATGATAGTGAGAGTGATTTAACATCATAATTATAAACCTCGGCATGGTTTACACGCTTTCATATTTAAATATTTCTCCTGTGTAAAACTTTTGTGAATCTATAAAATATAATAAAGTTTTTTGTCTTCTACCATTATCGATAAAATTCCCAATCCCCATTAACAGTCAAATCAAAATATCGATATTCAAGATTGTGGTGCACATCACTATTTTTGTCTAACTGATGTGTGGTGATACCATGTCAGTTTCTCGAAATTTCCCAACTTTTGTTTTTGCTAACGTAACATGAGAAGATGTAAAACGCCAAATGATATGCCATTTGGTACTCATTATTATTTATTACCCATTAAAAATTTTTTTTCCTATAACAATCTGATTAATAAATTAAAAAAGAATTAAGGACAACCAATAACAATAATTTCTTATGTTTTGTAAACAGTAAATGGTACTTAATGCAAGTTTTTATTCAGCTAAATTTATTTGTATTAATAATAATAATTAGCGCGGCGTCGAGCTTCCGTAACCAGTAGGTCAACCGCGATTCATGCGTCGGCATCGGCATCGTTTTCATTTTGACAGCCAACGGCGAACAGCTGATCATTTCGTACCGCGCTAATGCCATACCGACGCATCGATTACGACGGACGATAACGATGCCTACGGAACGAATGATACGAGATTTTTGACAGTAAAAGCCATGTAAAAGCTACCGCAGTCGTGTTTTAAGCCGACGGCGTTGCCATCGTTTTGTTGAATAACTGTCAAATGAAAACGACGGTGATTGAGGCGTCGCTTTCATGCGTCGACTTCGTTTTATTTTCCCTAAATATAATAAAATAGTGAATATCGAACGCCGGGGGATTGTGCGATCGTTAGCTTAAGGTTCTTGCTACCACACACAAAAATTTGTGCATCATTTTCGACTCACAAGGGCGAATTTTGTTAGTTTGTGTGCGGATATACTTAATTCCGCTTTTGCCCGATAATGAGAGAAGCAATGGGATTAAACCCGAAATCAAGGTACGTGTATAACACGAATGATGAATTTAATTAGCGAATCAGCTGCGTTTTTCATAGTGGGATATTTTTTTAACCTCGCACTCTTTATTTACAGATACCTACCTACCTACCTACTGCATTAAACTTTTACGCACTGGTAGCTACAGAGAGGTCTAGGAGCTAATGATGTGATTCACCTCAGCCAGCAGGCAACCTTCGAATGCTTGCAGGATGTGACGGAGGCACTGAACAATCCTGCAATTTTGAGGAAACAAGTTTCCACGTTCCCAAAGCCAACAAGTTTCTGTAGCAAGAAGGTAATTTGATTCTTAGTTTTGTTGGGTGATTACTAAAACACTAGGTAGGTATAGTTACTATTCTAATACTAAATTACTTTTACTTAGATCCAATGACAAATTTGTATTTCCCAGTGTGCTTGGTTGCATTGACGGGACACATGTGGTTACCTATTGTAAAGCCAAGACATGATGAGGAGGCCTTCTACAACAGAAAAGGATATCATTCCCTTAATGTAGGTACCTGTGGTAAGATATTACATTATTTATTAAAATTAATATTAGCATCCTCAACATTTGTTTGTCCCGGGAAAACTAATATTCAAGGTAAACCACTGTATCTAAAAATTTGTTGAAGAAGATGGGTAACAAAAGGGATTTCAAAAGATTCTCTTGGGAATGGGAAATAGAAAACTTATATAAGAGGAGGCGAGACTGAAAATCAAAAACTAGTTTTTTATTTTAAGTATGTTAGTCTTTTATGATAGGTAGGTATTTGTTTTAGGTAGCATACAGTGATAATTATAACTATTCTATAGCTATGTTTGTTATGTGTAAAAAGATGTGTAAGTAATTACAACAATTAAATTACAGGTGACTCGGGCTGTGCTCAGTGTCCATGGATTGATGATTTCCATTCTCCATTGTGAGCCAAATTCACCAGAGGGACATAGTAGAGAGTCCATGTGCGCACTACACGATTATTCTACACCAATTTTTTTAAATTTTAATTTTATTAAGTATCAAGAGTAAAGATTTTTTTGTTTGAGTTATAAATAAGCAAATATGTAATCTAAAATAATAAATACCATGCATAGAAGATATATTTGTTAAATAAATTAAAATTAAATATCACAATGTTTTTCCTTATTTGACTATGTTCAATTTGTAAAATCTTTTATCAGAGTAACATGTTTGGCCAACTCTCTACTCTTTGGCGAAAGGCAGCTGTATCCGCCTTGATGCCCGCCAGTTCGAAGGCGACAGTTTCGAGCGCTGCCGCTATATGCGCTATTGCACGCCCATCGCTTCCATCGCCGCTCGTCGAAGGCGAGGCGATGCTGCTTCGCTGCCTACGCCCATCGCGGCTGCGATATTTCTACTGGGGCTAGAACAAAATATACGTAGTGTAAACAATAAATAGCGTCCCGTTTTTACCCTTTGGGTACGGAACCCTAAAAAAGCAATCATTGCACAAAAGTCTGTCTACATGCATTACTGTGCAAAGGGTTTGGATGAAGTTGTTCACAGCAATTATTATTGTCTACACTTCTTGATGAATGTTGCCCTGTCACATAAAGATCATCTAATGTATACTATGTACAGTATGGGTCATAAGTAAATGATCAGTTTGCTACAATAATACTATCAACAAGTATTGGAGTTACGACCTTCTATTAATAGACGTTACATACAAACTTAAATACTTGAATTAAAAGTACTGAATGTGATTATTATTTTCAACATGTTAGCTATGTCTTTAGTTAGCCGAGAGGTATAAGCCGGCACCCGCTACACCAACCGACGTGGGTTCGATCCACAGATTACGTTGTTATAATATTCAAATAGTGCTGCTTGTAAACGTTACGGTGGGCAAAGACTTTTGACCGTGGATTGTACATAGTTGGTTATGCAATGATGAATTTATGAAATGCAATAACTGCCTTATACTATAGTATAGTACCTAGAGTATCTACCCACATATTTATAAATTATTTGTCCACTTTGTTTATTTGGCAAAAAGAAGAGTGAAAATATATACATTCCCACTGCAGGGACAATGGCCTCCTCTCTGAGAGAGGCATATATTATGTAATTAAATTATTAATACATGTAGGTAATTAAAATAAGCCTCACTTGATTTTCAACTGGCCTTTCGCCTCTTCATCGCCGGCGCCGGCGCAGGTAAGGCCGCAGTTGGAGATTCTAAAAACATACAATTTTTTTATATTAAATTTTAAATTAACATGCGCCTCTAATTGTCCTACCAAGAAAAGAGGATGGCTTTTCGTTACTTCATATCATTGTGTATTTTTACTAGCTGTTGTCCGCGACTTCGTCTGCGTAGGGTTTGAATTTTCCAAAATCCTTACTTATCGGATGCCATAAATGAAAAGTTTATAATAATAATAAATGTTTACTTTGGAAACCTTAGTTACTTACAGTCTTTACTTACTTTTAACCCAGCAATAATAAAAATATCAGATTTAAACATACCTTGGACTGGACCTCTGCTCGTAGATGGCTGGGGTCGGAGGGGAAAGTGTGGAGTTCCACCTCAGTCGGACTATCCACATTGGCCAGGGTAGGTTGTGGGACTTCGTCAAGCTATAAATAGATGGGAAATATACATTTCATATTTTTTCATAAATAAATCTCATGATAGACAATACTAGTAAATATATGAGTGCAGTGAAGGCGGGCACATCCTGTCTTTCTTTTCCAAAATCCATAATCAATCAGTGAGCGAGCACCTATAGCTCAACACCTACTAACAAACAGCAAATGCTGATCACAATGGTACCTACTCTATGTTGGAAACAACTTGATATTTAAACTCTTAAGTTAGTTGTATGTTTTTTACTCTGTTGATAGATTAGTTAAGTTAGTGCTTAGTTACTTATCACTTGAGCTCAGTGGCATGCATTAAGAATGGCCAGCAGTGGACGTTGAAAGGCTGATATTGATGGTTAAATGACATGTTATTAAAGTTAATAATGTTTTAAAAAAATACAACAGAGATACATCTAATACATAGTTAATTTGGATAGACTTACCTCGCGACACTGAGCGCCCGTGTTAGACGTTCCCGTTCCTTCGCCATTGAGTAAGACTGCCAGCTACTCTCACAGCGGCTCTAGCTTGAGGCGTATCGATGGCTTGGCTTCCATAAATCCGACCTTAATCGTCATTTGCTGACAATAATAGGTAATAATGTAACTAGCTAGCGTAGGTACTTTGCTAGTCGCTTATTTTTCTAGCTACTGGGAATGCAGTCACTACAAAGTATTGTAAAGTATATCTACGCGACACACTCACTTACTGTGTTTAATATTATCTTTTCGAAAAGAAAGTAAAAATAATTTATTTTCTTTCAACAACGAAACTTAAATGTCAACATACAATTTTACGTTCCGTTACAGACACACGCATATTTAATCAATCTAATGAAATATATTCTAAAATGATTCTAAACATGTCAAGTTGTAAGTAATTTACATTTCATAACAAACAATATAAAAATTATCTTATTTAAACCTTTTAATTTTAATAAAAAAAAACAATTTGTTTTTGTCGAAATGTTTTATTTTGTAAGGTTTGTTGCGTAAATCGAACCGGAAAACGACGCCAATATTTCATTCACTCAGTATTACGACGGGTTCAATTACGACGTTCTTTTAACAGCGCGGTACCAAATTTAAACACGATGGCAACGGCCGTTGTCTTCCGAAACCAACGTGGGTTTGAAACCTACGCATAGATGGCGGTTGCCCTACTGATCTGTTAAATTCTTTTGTGGAGTTGAGTGAAATCATAGTAATAAAACAGTAAAAATGAAGTCTCAAAGGAAAAGTGAAAGTGATCCTTTTTAGCACAGGTTTATGTGTTATTTTTTAGCGAAACTATGCTTCTCCTTGCGAACCAATTCTCATTTTGCAATTTTACGTAGGTACTTAGTTCTTTAGACACCCCATTGTGTAGAGGTACCTTTTAAAAGGTTTTACCTATAGTAATGTAAAACTCCCCACTATTGTGATAAAACTTAAAGTTGGCAACACTTCATATTTCGTATATTTTCTTAATTTATGCAAAAAATAGATAATTAAGGCTTTTCACACGTTACGATTTGGTCGTCCCGACCAAATTGACACGACCAAATTGGGTATCGATACACACGCTACGATTTGGTCGGATACTATTCAGAGAGTACATTGATACACATCGTGGTCACTAAGTAGTTTCTGGGGTTCCATTCCTCAGGGGGAAAAACGGGACCCTATTACTAAGACTTCACTGTCAGTTCATCAGTCCGTCCGTCTATCAGTTCCATCCGTCCGTAAATCCGTCCGTCCGTCTGTCTGTCTGTCTTTCTGTCCGTCTGTCATCCGGTTGTATCTCATGAATCGTGATGGATAGAGAGTTAAAATTTTCACAGATTATGTATTTCATTAGTGTCGCTTTACCAACAACAACTAAAAAAAGAAAAAAAATGAAGTAAGGCTCAAATACAACATGATACGGAACCCTTCGTGCGGGAGTCCGACTCACACTTGTTTGTTTCGAACACGAAGTTGGGTCCGATGCGTACACACGTCCCGATTTGGTCGGATACAACCAAATTGGGTGGGCGTATCCAATTTGATCAATTAATAATAATTAAGTCTGCCCGACCACGATACACACGTCCCAATTTGGTTGTACACCCGACCAAATTGTATGTCGGACCCGACCAAATTGGGACGTGTGTAAAAGCCTTTACGATTAAAAATAATACTTACAGATAAAAAAAAACAGCGCACTCCGGGAGTGCAGGCAGAAGTGAAAACTGTATATCTGTGTAAAATCTCATCTGTCGAAATCTCATCTGTTGCGAGAACGGCTGAAAATGCTCACTCGTGTATCAGTGATGGCGCTAGCGTGCGACGCGAACTGCGTACGGCAGCTCGCTGCGAACCTGCACCATCCACCGAGAGATGTCGCTGTTAACACTGTTGTACAGAAGTGAGTATCGTAGTTCGGCCGTTTGCACAGAGATGGCGCTGTTTTCAATATTGCATAGTAGTAGAAGCACAATAACTGTTAAAATCTCATCTGTCAAAATCTCATCTGTCGCGAGAACGGCTGAAAATGCTCACCCACAAAAGTGCCCAACGCACCATAAGAAGTTTTCACTTCAAAAATAGTATCTTTCTTTATTAAATTTGATGTCTACAATATTTTTTTGCACCCAAAAAACACTGCAAATCGGCACTTTTGCGGGAGCTCCTTCACACGCAAGAGCTATAGTTGACAGTGACAAAAGCGCTGCAAAAGTAGTTTTATTTTATTAAAGGAGAATGATTTGCTCACCATACCTTTTCCAGCGGGGGACGCGCGTAATGGCTACTCTAGATTATAATTCCTCTATGATAAAAAATGTCATACAAATTACAATGACAGGCGTTTATTAACTTTTCCCGATTATTGGGGAACAGTTTTTTATTGTAGCAAACGTAGCATGATTTATACTCTGTGACTTTTCTTGGCTGAAATGGCTCGCACGTCGGTTGTCTGTAGTTGAATGAATGAAATTCCTTCGTGATTGTCACTGTCAGTAATGACAAGTGTCAAACAGACGTCAAATTGAAAATTTTGTTTGTTGACGCCTTTCCGATAAATTCTTCATTGAAATTTCATGTAAACGGTTTAAATCTGGAATAATATTCGCCATCGTTTGTCAAAATGGTGCGTATCTATTCAAATTACATTATTGTAGTGGTTACTATAAGCCTCTCAACATATTTCAGCGTAAAATGGTTTCCGGGGTTTGTTGTCGGTCGACCGATTTCGGCGTCTATCAAAACCGGTACCTAGTATTAGCTCGATTTCTACAATCTTCGTAAAGCTTAACAATGTTTACGTTTCTTTTCAGACGATCGGAAAAAATAATAAGATGCAACAGCATCTCAATTACCGAGTTCGGGTCATTTTACAAGATTCACGGACGTTTATCGGAACATTCAAAGCCTTTGACAAACATATGAACCTTATTTTGGGAGAATGCGAGGAATTCAGAAAAATTAAGTCAAAGAACAGCAAAACTGCCGACAGAGAAGAGAAGAGAGCTTTGGGTTTTGTATTGCTACGAGGTGAGAATATAGTATCTTTGACTATTGAAGGACCTCCACCGCCTGAGGAGGGATTGCCCCGAGTACCGCTACCTGGGGCTATTGGAGGTCCTGGAGGTGGCCGCGCGGCAGGAAGAGGAGCTGGACCTGGCGGCGCTCCACCGGGTCTACAAGGTCCCGCGAGAGGTGTGGGCGGGCCATCCCACCAACACATGGCTCCTGGAGCCCGGGGACAGCTGTCGGCTCCTCCTCAGATGCGTGGCGGCCCTATGATGGGTGGCCCGCCACCTGGGATGATGGGAGCACCGCCGGGTATGGGCCGCGGTGGCCCAGGTCGTGGACCGCCGGGCATGCGACGTTATTAGCTTAATATAGTGATAATGATTTGTGTCAGTTCTTCATAGTTATGTACCTATAAGTTAAGTGTACCTACAATAACAATTTACAATGTATTTGTATGATAGACCACTGAGGTGATCTGATCATTCTGCATACAATGTGTGTAATAAATAAGTTTTAAAAGGATATATTTGTTACTGTATTTCAGCCAATCGTGCCTAAGTAGGTACCTACTACCTGCTAGGTCTATTCATACTTTCAGCCAATGCTAAAGGAGAAAAAATCTCTTATCTGGCTACAGTATAACTAGTTGAAATTTGTATCCAGTTTCTGTAAAACTATTTAACACTAGCTGTGCCACTTGTTTTCTCTGCGTAACTCTAGAATCGCGTTACATCCTGTTATTCTAGGAATCCATAAGTTAAATTTGCAATTGGTTCATTAGTGTATACAAGAACTAGTAACATGCATACAGGTAAACACAAACTTAAGCATTTATTTTATTTATTCAACGAAAGATACAGCTACATAAGTTATTTATAAATACACAAATAATATTACATGGCAAAGATTGATTTTATAATATTAATATTGGGATTGTTTTCTGAAGGCCAATTCTCATAAATAACATTGTTTAAATTACATTTCAATATCATTTCGATTGCAAAAGAGACCCTCAATGTCAGATCTTTTTTACAAAAAGCTAACTTTGGGGGTATTTTGAGCTACTTTGAGGGTATTATTTGTGATTGAAATGCAATCGAAATGATATTGAAATGTATTTTGAACAATGTTATTTACGAGAATTGGCCTTCAGGTGCCTTGATTCATTAAGTCATTTCAAACAAAAGAAACAAAACTCAAAATCAATTCATCCGTTCGGGAGCTATGATGCCTAAGACAGACACGTCAAAGTCATAACACCCCGTGTTTTTGCGTCGGGGGTTAAAAACTAATATATAGTAGTTCTGCAACCAATTTTAGATCTTGCATGAGTACCAAATAATTTTACCTAATGACCATAATATTTCGAGAAGCTATTCTGCTCATCACTCTGTTAAAATATAAAAGATAAATAATAAAACATTATCATTAGAATTGGATTTCATAAGTTGGAAATATTCAATAGCCCCATCTTTTTACCACTTTTTTTACACTTTACCTCCAATCAAAAATTCTTCAAAGTCTTAAAACCTGCATACCAAGTTTCTTTCAATGGTTGTAAAATACAACCTTGAGATTAGTACCAACATACTGACAGACGAAAGCAAACCTTGCCAGACTACAAAGCAGAAACGCTTTGCTCATGTTGTCAATTAAAGTGAAAGGGCGCTCTCTCCATACAAACGTAGTCGACTATTTCCTCCCTGCATAAAACCTATAACTACCATGACTATGCCCCTATGTCTTGTTTTTTTTATTTTCTAATTATCATAGAAATTAAGATAAAAAAAAAACATAAGCGCATGGTAGATATAAGTTTTATGCTACAAAAATATTTGCTCTAGTGTCATTATCCAGGGAGGAAACAGTCGACTACATTTGTTTGGAGAGAGCGGCCGGTACCCTTTCCTCTAAGTGGCATTATACCTACATATATTACTTACATTTATTACATAACAATAGTACTCTTTATAACCATACATAACCTTTGTTTTACCCATACTGCTGATACACTACAATATAAGTTTTCTTATACTACTTATTATCTATGTATGTAAAAGTAGTATCTCATCTCTATGGCTATCTGTATATTACAAACAAATGACCATGCAATTTCTTTATGTTGCAAGAACCAAATGTACAAGTATAGGCTACATACACTATCTCTTCATCATTAACAGTGTTAGTGACAGTAGCTGCAGGAGGGATGGCACTTGTTCCCGTCGACGCCGCAACGGCAGCCGGCGCTGGTGTCGCCACGACCGGCGGGACCCCAGCGCCGCCCGCGTGTCACCCAGCAGATCTCCGTCTTACAAGCTGAGCACTTTACCCAGTCGCAACCCCACTTCTTCGTGATAATTGCTTTGCATTCAGGACACTCCAGTGCCTCGCCGCGGGAGATCAATGAATTCAATAAAGCTCGAGTGCCGTCGTCGTCGGTTTCGCCTGAATCGCCACTAACTGCAGCTTCTTTCATTATCTCTTGATATTGCTTGCATGTTTGTCCCTCGTGTATTGCCTGAAAAGTAGAGCAGATTTTTATATTGTTTATATTTATTCATATAGCAATATGAAACGCTGATAAGTCACTTACTTGACAAGGTACACAGTTACTGTGCTTACAAACAGGACAAGGAAATCTCCTGACTCCTGGCTCGCAAAGGGCCCAACCGGTACAATCTCGCGTGCGACAGTGAAAAGCATTACGAGTTCCACTTTCCGCGACAGCTAATCCACGCGCTAACCACTTTTCATAATCTTCAGGAGTGACGAGCCCCCGAATTTCACGCTCTTGTAAAATTCCTGGGCAGCTTGTAGCCGGGCAAGTTACGATGGGCTCTTCACTATGTTTGACGACGTCTGCGAGGCACTCCTTGCAGAAGGAGTGGAGACAGTCCCGCAAAACGACACCTTCTCCGGAGCCGTACTCGTCCATGCAGACTTCACATTCGAACACTTCCGCGTTCGTAACGAGAGCTTGTTTCTCAAGCTTAACCATTTCGCTGTAAACGTCGCCAATGTTTTCGTTTTTTACTTCTTCCACTTTGGCATTTTCTTTAGAATCTAAAAAAAAAATGTGTCTTTAAATACACTATTCTATTATTTCATATCAACAAGTAGTGGTGTTAGGATTACCAGGTTCTACGAGACATAAATAAAATGGTGCCTTTAGCTCCGGTCCGGCTAAAGAAATTAATGGTGTTTTATCATCAGAGCATAGAGTTTGTCCAACAATCCAGCGCTGCATTCGAACCGCCAGACCCAAGGATTTATCTGCTTGTTTCCGCAATTCACCCACGGTAGCTTTTCGCCGTATATGTAACTGGACAGGACCACGAGTTTTTTCTTTATCTTCTATCCATATCAGTATTCTGAAACCAATAGGTTTTGTGGCATTATGGTGAGGCACCGTCAATGTTGTAATATTAAATAGGTAAATATGAACTTACGGGACTTCTACATTGCCATCATTTTTCAGATTACTTGAAGACGAAGTCGAGGCTGTGGTGATTGGATTATTATTAACGACTATTTTCTCCGTTATCTTTGGTTCTAGAACAGACGACGCTGAAGTCCCTGACTGTTCAGTCGATTTCATTTCACTATCTTTTTTAAGATTTGTGGAGTTCATTTTTTCTGCAACAATTTCTTTTATGATATTATTATAATGAGGTATCTGTTTTTTATCATCTGAATCTTTAAGCAGGACAGATGGTTTAATCTTATTGTTCTCAATTAGCGCTAATCCAATTATCGTTGTACTAGGTTCAGACGGCACTTGTGACGGAGTTTCACTTTTTGTTAATTCATTGCAAATTTTTGTTTGAGTTTCTTTGACACCAGATGTAGACGGTTCAGACATGATTTGAGACGAAAAAGAGAGAACAGAACAAGTTAGTCTTAGTTTCGCTAATTTTATAGCAGCTTCTGCCGCAGCTTGTTCATCTCCTTTGGCTATAGATCGTTCTAATTGATTAACTAATTCTCTTCGCCTGGAATGTTCGTCTAATTTTGATACTATGTTAGAAGCCGATAAGTTAGATGTGGATGCCACGTTTTTTTCTATAGGCTTTGTCTGTGTTGAGTTTACTTGCCTCTGTATAACGCTTTTGTCTTTTACCAGATTTTCAGTTTTGTCTACAGTAATTTTTGTAACACATTTTAAATTTGTTTTAATATCTGTTTCCTGAACGTTATTTTGTGAAGTGGACGGCATAACAATGCTTAACTTAGTTTCGTTTGTAGTTGGATCTTCCGTAGATATTGCATTGTCCCTTTTAGGTTTTATCCCTGTAGTACTAGTCGGTTTAGGTACGTAGATTGGGTTTAGTAGTGAGGATACTTTCAGTGGTGTATTATTGTTTTTAGTGTTTACATTTTCTCGTTCTGAATTATTTTTTGTCGGTTTTGTTTCCTTAACAACAATTTTTGTAGTAACTGGTTGGTTGGTGGACTCGTTACTTGGAACTATTTTTGATTTTTCGTCTTCGTGGCTAAGGGTTGGTTTAGGTTTTCTTTCGTTATTTTCATCTAGTACAACGATGTTTTGTTTCGTATGTTCTAAGACTACCGGTTGAGTGATTAATACATTGTCTATTGTGGCCAGTTTATCGGTTTCTTTTAAATTATTTATATTAGTGTTGCTGAATCCCTTTGCAGATGACGAATGCTCTGACGGGTTTTGATTAATTTCTAATGTCACATGACTTCCAATACGAAGTGTTGGAGTTTCCATTCCTATAGAATTACTTACTGAATTATTACTTTTAGATTCAACGTCTGGTTTTGAAGTCTTCGCATTTTGTTTCTTATGCAAGCTATCCTTCAGTTCTTTTAACATTTGTTTGAGTTTTTCTTTGTCTTCTAAAGATTCGTTAGGACTGTTGCTGGCTTCAGTGGTTTGTGTAAAACTAGAAAACCTATTTTTGTTTGCGGCTTCCAAAATATTCTTTTGTAAAGGTAAACAGAATGTACACGTCACTACTGTTCCATTATATTTTCTCAAGCATCTGGTGCAAATCCACGATTCAGTCGCTTGGGACGACGACGGCCCGGGTAAAGCTTCATTACCAAAATTTCTGATATCGGGGGTCCTAGCCAACTCCTTTAACTTATACCTTTCTATAATTTCGGCCGCTTGTTTGTCCAATTCACTTATATTCGGAAGTAATTTCACAGTACTAGTATCAATAGCGGAGTTTCTCTTCTTATTCTCGAATATTTGCTTTAAGAAGTTCTTTTCATGTCTTATTTTAGGTTCTTTAATATTTATATCTTTTTTACTTTTCTTTTCGAATTTGTTGGACGGCCCGGGTTCGGCATGCTGAGGTTGAGACCCTTTCTTATCGCGCATTGATCTCATTCCGATATTAATATTTGAGATAACGTCAGGTTGGGTTACGTTTACTGGTGGTTGCGGTGCCTGTCTCTTCCTAGCTCGTCGTCGTTGAAGCGAGGTCGGGGCGGACGGCGGTGAGGGTGGCGGAGGTGCTCTGCGCTTGCCGGGCACATGCGCGCGACGCTGTAAGCTTTCGCTGATCGCGCGCCGGTCGCGCTCACATCGGTCTACTGGATTTGCACTCGCTGCGGATCTCCGGGAGTTGGGAAGACTGAAAGCGTCGTAACCGTATAGACCGTATTTCCTGTGTATGGTAATATCACGGTCGTGCTGCCAGCGGAGGTTTCTGTCCCGCACTCGCTTCTTGTATGTGTCGGAGGGCGGGCCCTGGGGCGGCAGCAGGAGAGGTGCGGCGCGGGAGACGGAGTAGTGGCCGGGCTCGAGAAACGCAAAGCTGGCGACCGTACGGTCGGACCCGACGCTCGAGATGCTCTCGATGGAGGCTCGCTCGTCTCGCCGCAGCCACGAGAACAGCGTCCACAATCCTCCGGACAAAGGACGAGGGCGAGGAGCCTCTGTCTCCACTTCTGCGTTCATTACCCCTAAAAGCAGATCTAAACTCAATTCCAAATTCTAAATGAGATTTTAAAGTAGTAGACAGGTACATTTATAATCATAATATTTTATAACAAGACGCTAATATGTATTTTACGGGCGATAACTATTAAGTACATTATTTTTGGCTACTGTTCTTATGTGTATTAGATACTTACGTGTTGTGAAGTGAATCAGCAACTGAAGATGTTCAACACAAAGATCATCATCACAATTAGTTTCACATTTCGGCAAGCAACTAGTGTTTAGATATACACGTTTTGACTTGGTTATTGTTTATTTATTTTTAAAGGTACTGTGTCAAAGAAGGCATTTTAAAAATGAGAAACAATGAATCTAGCGCAGACTGTGATCACGACGAGGTCGCGACCGGAGCTGCGCGTGCGCCGCCCGCCCGCCCGATACTATATTTAGAGGAACTTCGCGACTCCGTTTTTGCTATTTTCATTTCATTCTTGTATACTCGACCTCACTTTAAGCTTCCTGTTAGCTTTTTAATATTTTGAGAGCATCTACGTTTTATAAATACGTTGGTATTTAATGTATGTTTATGAAGTTAACAAGGCTGGCCTATCTATCTATCAGTGGCCTGACCTATTTAACTTGTTTATGATTGACCTACTCACTAATGTCTGCCTTGTATTACGCAGATGTTTCGATTCAAGTATCTAGGCCTACGTATTATTTGGACATATAACAATTACATGATTACTAAGTTAATAATAAACTACGATAGCTATAGATCTACTTTATGTCTAACACTTATACTAAGGGAAATTATACACTATCTTGCAACTACCATAAAATGTATTAACAAGCATATTTACATACAACACATTACACATATTATTTTGAAGTACCGAAACATGAAATTATGGGTTTCTTAAGTCTGCGGCGTATTTTCTTTTGTCTTCATTTTGGCGGTGTGTTTCTCAGAGCTGCACTGTATGACGAGGAGTGAGGCTGCGACACGAGACGTCAGCTCAGCTTGGTTTAACTCGTGGGCCCAGGGAACTCGGCCCCAGTGGGTTAACTGTGAACAAAGGCTAATGCTATAGAGGGCACGATAGGGATGCCAAGGTACAGCATGCGACATAAGTCCACTATCAGTGTGCAAATAGCAGACGTTACACACAAAATTAAATACCTACTTGAATTAAAAAAACTCAGTGTGATTGTTATCTTAACATGTTAGCTATGTCTTTAGTTGGCCGAGTGATATAAGCCGCCACTCGCTACACCAACCAACGAGCCCCTTGCATTGATGCACTGTATGGAGTGCGTCTGTATGTTTTTAAAGTAGTGACGCACAGGATTGTAAACGTTACACTACTAGTAGACTTATGAGCGTCGATTTGTACATATATTGTTCTTTTCTTGACACCCAAAGGATTTGACGAAACAGTCGCTACTTGTACTTGTATACGGGCTGTTTTCCGCGATAAGACCCTTTATAATTGGGTCCTTTATGCGTGAAGATGGAGTAGGCTTGCCCGCCACCTACTACCCTCTCAGCTTAGTCGACCATGTTCAGAGGAGAGAACTTGTCAATACTTCTGGAGCCAAGTAAGCCGCGGGTTTCACGATGTTTTCCTTCACCGTAAGAGCAATGTCAATTAGCGCACATAATTTTTTCTTAAGTAAAATACATTGGTGCACGGCCGGCCTGGATTCGAACCCACTTTCAGAATGAAAGTTGAGGTATCTACCACTAAGCCAACACCGCTCCTCAAAAAAAAACAGCCGCTATATCCCCATGGATATATTATGTAGTTATATCACGTCTTTATCTATTGCTGTGACATACACACAAACAAAGAGTCGCAAGTAGGCATTTGAGACAATAAATTCCGCTTGTTCTCTCGTGACTCATAAGTCATGAGGTCACTTAAGTCTAAATTGAGGATGAGCAAAATCGCAGACAAACTACGCACGGTTTTCGCGCTATCGTTTCTTGTATTTTATTACGACAATAACTCATACCTACCTACATACCTATTCAATTTATCGGTAACTACAACTAGCGACCCGCCCCGGCTTCGCACGGCTATATTATGCATGTATTATAAATAAATAAATAAATATTTCAGGACATATTACACATCGCCATCCAGCCCCAAGCTAAGCAACTTAATGCTTGTGTTATGGGTGCCAGATAACGGATAAACTACTTATATACTTTTTTTTTTTTTTTGTAAATATATACATATTATATACATATTTTTTTGGTTTTTTTTTTCCACAAGGACATCCTCAAGTCTCTAGGACCAGCAGTTTAAGCTGTGCGTTGATATATCAGTCAGGACTTTGAATTTTATGTTTATAGATGTGCTACTAGGTATGTATTTAAACTTGGTATTTAGGCTACTTTTTATCCCGATATTCCATGGGATCGAAACTTAGCCGGGTGAAACCGAGGGTGTAGCTAGTATTACAATACAGAGCTGTTTTTTTTGTATGGAACTTCCATTCCGTTTTTACCCTTAAGGTATGGAACTTCCATTCCGTTTTTACCCTTAAGGTATGGAACTTCCATTCCGTTTTTACCCTTAAGGTATGGAACTTCCATTCCGTTTTTACCCTTAAGGTATGGAACTTCCATTCCGTTTTTACCCTTAAGGTATGGAACTTCCATACCTTAAGGGTAAAAACGGGACCCTATTACTAATACTTCTTCCGTCCGTCTGTCTGTCGTCTGTCACCAGGCTGTATCTCATAAACCGTGATAGCCAGATAGGTAAAATTATCACAGATTATGTATATCTGTTGCCGCTATAACAACCAATACTAAAAACAGAAAAAAAGTGGGGTTTCCATACAACATGGTACGAAATAACGGAAACCTTCGTGCGCGAGTCCAACACTTGGCCGGTTTTTTTTACAGCCCACTGCTGTTCTGAGTAAAAAAAATCGTAAAGAGTGTTTTTATTTTATTTGTATAATTTAATTTTTATCGGTGTGTATTTAGATTGACCATTATTTTACTGTGGAATAAATGATTCGTTTAAAAAAAAACCTAGATTATTATTACCTGGTATTCCTCTTCAAGTCTAGCAAGTAAGACGGCATCTCTTGGCTCCAGCACTCTCTCGACACAGGCGAGCATCAATATAGGTGACTTCAGGGCTTCTACTCCAAAACATATAGCTAGAAACATAATAATTTTTATAGTACTTATTCTAAAAATATGAAAAACAGTTGAAAGTAGTAAACCTATACAGGGTTATTGGTAATTATACTAGCAAGCCGTTGAGGACTACTTTTGTTCACCTAAACAAACAACTTTTGTTCTACGACTTTTGGAAATTAGAAAAAAAAGAGAAAATTTTGAAAATTTTGGGGATTTTTTAAGTATGTAAATTCGCAAAACAGCTGATTTTTTAAAATAAAGGTCATTCAGATTAAGAACAGTACTTAGATGAAACTTAAAAAATAGGTAAAGTTTCAAGGTTAATGACCTCTCCGTGTAAGGAACAGCTTATTTTCAAGTAAACCTAACCTCAAAATTTTCGTTTAGGTGCACAGAAGTAGCCCTCAACGGCTTGCTAGTATAATTTCCAATAACCCGTATACACAGGTGATTTTTTATATGGGTCTTTAGGGCCAATTCCTAAATTATGAGAAACTAGCTGCGCCCCGCAGTTTCACCTGCGTAAGTCTCGATCCCGTGGGAATATCGAGTTAAAAAGTAGCCTATGTGTTAATCCAGGTCTCCAGCTATCTAGATACCGAGTTTCATCGCAATCGGTTCAGTAGTTTTTGCGTAAAGGAGTAACATACATACACACACACAAACTTTCACATAACATTAGTAGGAAGTAGGATAGTATAGCGAAATATGCTGAAAGGATATACCTGCCCGATTTTGACAACAATAATTACTTAGATTTTACGAAAACGCATTACCCTAGGGCCGCTTCACTACCCTAGAAGAGCCGCAGGTTGCCGACCCCTGGGGTCGGCAAACTGCGGCTCTTTGGATGTGAAGCTGTGGCTCTTTAGTTCCATATGCAAATATTATATATTTCAAAGATTTTATTTTGCCAGAAACTGAAAGACTGCATCAGGCTTTCCTTAGATCCTCATCACTATCACTACATCTTTCTTAATATATATAAATCTCGTGTCACAATGTTTGTCCTCAATGGACTCCTAAACCACTTAACCGATTATAATAAAATTCGCACACCATGTGCAGTTCGATCCAACTTGAGAGATAGGATAGCTTACATCCCGATATTCCCACGGGATCGGGAGTTACGCGGGTCAAACCGCGTAGGGCAGCTAGTAGTATAAAATAAAGTAGCTTCCCGCTGTCTGTCTTATGTATGCTCAAATCTTTAAAACTTCGCAACGGAATTTGATACGGTTTTTTTAAATAGAGTGATAGGCTATATTATGCATGAATTATACATATAAACCTTCCTCTTGAATCACTCTATCTATTAAAAAACCGCATCAAAATCCGTTGCGGAGTTTTAAAGATTGAAGCATACATAGGGATATAGAATATAGGAACAGAGAAAGCGACTTTGTTTTATACTACGTAGTGATAAAGTATACACACCATTGAGAGAAGGGAAGTCATAAGACAGGAAATGCCTCGCCAGTACAGCTCTCGTCTCCGTGCTGACCGGTGGTGGCTCCAGGTCTTTGGATACCTCTTGTTTCACCTGAAATCTCTTCTGAAACCACTCCAGTATTGGACTCCATTTCTCCTCTTGTAGTGCTTTTAGGTCTTGTTCATCCTAAAACAGGACAAAAAGCTTAGTTTTACATTATTTAATCGGCTAGATAAAAAGATAAAAAATGCGTGATGATGGTGAGGAGGGCACTTGCGTAGGTGAATTAAGTGCCAATCTCATGTGCAAAATTCCCCCCCATGATGTGCATATCTGCTTAATTTTTAGCACTTCTGATATAAAATCAGTATTGTTTGATAACCTCTGTGGGTTTCGAATATGGCAGAAGCAGGCGCGTCGGGCGAACTTCCGTCTGAGACGTAGAAGGTTCGATCCCCGCCTCAAGCAAATATTTTGTTACAGACAAATTCTTGCTGGTCTGGGTGTTTCTGTATGTTTATATTTACAAAAGAAAAGTAATATACTTCCATTTTCTGGCTACCATAGCACAAGCCTAGTTTCTTAGCTAGATGGCGCTGTGTGAAGTGTCCTTTATTATTTATTTATGTTGATCTATAAACTATAATAATCCTATATCTCTTACCTCAGTAGGGAACAGAATTGTGTCTGTTGGGAAACAATCCAGAAGATAACTAGCAATGTCATGGGGGGTCAACTTTCCCGGATTGTCCAGTGCAGTGTTGCAAAGTGCCGTCTAAAATATTAACAAAACAAACACAGTTAGGCTTTAATTACACAAATCATGACTCAGTGGGGAATAGAAGTGCGTCTGTTGGAAATCAATCCAGAAGATAACTAGCAATGTCCTGTGAGGTCAACTTTCCGGGATTGTCCTTTGCAGTGTTGCACAGTGCCGTTAAAATATTAACAAAACAAACACGGTTAGGCTTTAATTACACAAATCATGACTCAGTGGGGAATAGAAGTGTGTCTGTTGGAAAACAATCCAGAAGATAAATAGCAATGTCAACAACAGAATTGTGTCTGTTGGGAAACAATCCAGAAGATAAATAGCAATGTCATGTGGGGTCAATTTTCCAGGATTGTCCAGTGCAGTGTTACACAGTGCTGTCTAAAATATTACAAAACAAACACAGTTGGGCTTTAATTACACAAATCAAGACTCAGTGGGGAATAGAAGTGTGTCTGTTGGAAAACAATCCAGAAGATAAATAGCAATGTCAACAACAGAATTGTGTCTGTTGGAAAACAATCCAGAAGATAACTAGCAATGTAATGTGGGGTCAATTTTCCGGGATTGTCCAGTGCAGTGTTGCACAGTGCCGTCTTAAATATTTACAAAACAAACATTATTAGGCTTTAATTACAAAGAAGCATGACAATGTTTTTGTATTAATAAGTTTTGAGGAAGCATCAAATATGCATTCTGTAGTCACTGTCGTAAAACCACATTTTGTGGGACAGTTATGGAAGAGCTGGGCTGGTTCTCCCCCCAAAAATTTGAACTTTACGCTTAACTTAAGTTGCGGAAAACAACCTTTTTAGGGTTCTGTACCCAAAGGGTAAAAACGGTACCCTTTAACTAAAACTCCACTGTCCATCTATCTGTTTGTCACCAGGCTATATCTCATGAACTGTGATAGCTAGACAGTTGGAATTTTCACAGATGATTCCTTTTGCCGATATAGTTTTAGTTTTACGGGGCTGTTTCCACACTTAGCCTCATTATTTGGGCCATTGTGCATGTGTGAATATCCTACTTGTCACTCCAACCATCCCAGCCTGCCTAGCATGAAGACCAAAACACGATACGATAAAGCGATATAACTACATCAACTCTCAAAATATGATAGATAAAGCCGCCATGTTGAATTTTTATTATAAATTGCGATAAAAATTATGATAAAAATTCAACATGGCGGCTTTATCTCCCATATTTTGAGAGTTGATGTAGTTATATCGCTTTATCGTATCGTGTTTTGGTCTTCATGCTAGACATACAGGTCCTCCAAGAAAGCTAGCAGCCTTTTCAGGTTGCTACAGGCCTCCGGAAGAGATGTCGTTTTGCCGATATAACAACAAATACTAAAAACAGAATATAATGGTATGGAACCCTTGGTGGGCCAGTCCGACTCATACTTGTTTCAAAGCAACAACTTTTTCAATATAATTCACATCTCAGAGGGAACTAAATTAGTAAGAAGAGGAAGAGGGTCCAACGTGATAATTTTCCCATAGCTGCGCCCTTTAGTTTCATCTGCATAGTTTAGTAAGTGATATCAGAATAAAAGGTAGCCAAAGTTTTTCATGAATCGAGAGAGCTATTTACATTTAACTAAAACATCAAAATGTTTTCAGAATTTTTTTTGCATGATTGTGTAACCCATAAATTTGTATTTATAATGGTAGTAGGATTTCATTAGAGAGGTATGAAGTTGTCTCGAATATCTAAACTAATATTATAAAGAAAGATTTGTTTGGACGTATTTTGGTGAAACGTAGAGAATTCCTGTAATTGAAGTATTAATATTTAGTTTTTAGTTCCGTGCCTAGTGCCAAAATACAAAATGCAATGAGCACCGCCCTCCCGCCCACTTGAACTAAAAACTAAATATTAATACTTCCATTACAGATATTATGGAGTTCCGTAAAGTAACGCTGGATTCAATCAACTGTAGAGAATACATTTAATCCTGGGTAGTAAGCTAGGCTATTTTTTTCTTATCTCATTTAGGCTATTTTTTCTTATCTCATCTAGGCTATTTTTTCTTATTTCACTTATTTATCTGTAAGTAAGATTGGCTATTTATTTATTATCTCGATATTCCCACAGGAATGGGACTAATGTGGTTGAAACTGCAGGGCAGAGGTTGTAATTACAATATTATCACGTTTTATAGTTAAACTGATTATGTTACCAAGTGCATAGTTGCTTGTGATATAACTTCTGCTTGGGCATCCCATTCCATAGCTATGGCCCGCGCAAGAGGCTCGCTATGCACAGTAAGGACTTTTCCATTGGGTGTCTTCAGCCGTTTGTGGTCTAATGTGATCTCCCACTTATTCTCACTCTGGACTATTCCAGTACCTCGGTAGAAACGTTTTCTTGTGGCTGGAGAGTGGAAGACAATAAAACTTATAGGTTAATTGAAGAAATTCAAAATTTAATTCATTTAATTTGTGTTGAGTGAAAATGACTAAAGTACGGTCTGTCTATACTATTCAGCGGTTAAATACTGTATAATTTACATACCTACCGTAATGAACACAGCTAAAACTAGATGGACACCGGGTTTTCAGAAGTCTTGATAATTTTCGAGTTACACACAACATTTTAACTCAAACAAACGTGAAATTACTAAAAATAATTCAGGTAGGTACGTAGATTTTTTTTAATTAAGTAATAATCGTGCTTTAGAAATTGTAATTTTTTTATTTTAAAATTTCAAAGAATAGCCAAAGAATTTTTTTTCACTTTTTTTTTCTGAACCATAGAAAAAATATGAGTACACCAAGGAGTACACCGCACAATTAGCGCATTTTGCCAATGTCATGTTCTGCTGCATGTTGTAGTATGGCCAACACCAAAACCCTGAAGAAATAGGATGTGTGTGAGCCAGGGACAGGCCTCGTTTCGTTCATTCTATAGCAAACCAATCAATCAAACCCATTTTAGTCTGTGGTTGTTATTGGCTGACATCTTGTTTATAATTTTGTGTCGATCTTTGTGGAGAAATTCAGTTTTTATTGATAAAAAAGACATAAATAAGTTAATATTTGTGGATTTATTACATTATAGTGATTGTAGTGTATCGTGACGATGTCTTTAAAGGATATGGATTGTTAGCTGTCGCTTAGTGTTTATGTAATAAATTGGACTAGGTACAAATTCAGCTCGCCAGTGAAGTGACGCGACCTCCTCAGGAAGCTAAAAAGCTAAAAATATTTTGCGTTTTTAGAGCAATTCCTCGCATACATTTTTCTTTCTTATTTGTGATGTTCCCGCATTTCACAAGCGCGGAAGAAGAAAAGAAGTCGAATCTGATTCCGAGTGTCAACCTTCTACACTCAAAGAGGAAAGGAATATTCATACACCCCACTGCTATGTACAGAAATAGTGCTACGCACTGTATAATATACCAAAGTACACCGTTTATAACGAGAAGTTTTAGAGGATAAAGTGTTGTTGTGGGAAAAAGTCGGTTAAAAAAAGAAGATGAAGTTGTTGGAGAGTAGCCGATTAGAGACGCTGAGCCGGGCGCTGTCGATCCTGAACGGAGACAGCGCCGTGCAGGGCCGCGTCGAGAGCTACAGCTGCAAGATGGCGGGCAACGACAAGGCCTTCTACAAAAAGTTCTCCGCTGAAGGAGAAGGGCACAATCTTGAGGCTTTGTCGCCACCAGAAGGTGTCACATACAGGTACACATAACTACAATAATCCCCCAATTCTGTGCGAATACCGGGATATAAAGAAGCCTATGTTAAAGTTTGATTAAAATCATTCCATTCATTTCAGCCTTATCCATTACCAGGGATAATTTAAAAAAATCCTCTTTTCTCTTAATTTTATAACCCAGATGAATAAGTTAATCACTTGTTGAAGTCAAATTCCAATAAGATAATCTTTATTGATTATTATAAGAAAGGCCAGCCAGTAAAGTAAATAAATAAACAAACAAACAACATAAACATTACCTTCCCAAGGTCAGATATAAAACCCACCTAGGAGCACTTAATCCCAAAATTATTCCAATTCTTTTGGTTTTGCAATGCTAATGAGATACATCTTATTGGATTCCTACTTAATTTTAGCACCAATTTACACTAATATTATAAGGAGGAAAGATTTGTTTGTTTGTAACAAATAGGCTCCAAAACTACTGGACCGATTTTGATGAAACTTAGTATGAGGATACATTGTTTTTTTTGTAATAACATAGGCTGGTTTTTATGCCAATATTTCCATGGGATCGGTAGTAAGTATATCATATTTTGTGTTTTTATAAATATACTTAGAGCAGGGGTGTCAAACTCGATTTTCCAAAGGGCCATTTGGAAAATTGCAGATGTGTTCGCGGGCCAGAAATAAAATAATTAGGGTTCCGTATCTCAAAAGGTAAAAAAGGAACCCTTATAAGATCACTTTCTTGTCCGTTTGTCCGTCTGTCTGTCTATCCGTGTGTCACCACCGATTTTCTCAGGAACAGATGGACCTAGCAAGTTGAAATTCATGCCAGATACTGAGGTCTATAGTGCCTAATATGTGTATAAAACCTTTACCTTAATTTTCAACTTTTTTATATTTCGGAATTTTCCCTTTATTATTAAGTTTATTTGGTGAGGTAGGTACATTTATTTGGTACTTTTTCAATAGGTAGGTAACACTAACAATATTTAATATGTAAAAGTAATAGGTATTACTTATACTTTTTTGAGATCTAGATTCCGACCGCGGGCCGCATCATTATGATTTGCGGGCCGTATGTTTGACATGACTGACTTAGAGTATTTATAGTTTAGTTATTTAAATATATTTTTTATTATCTTTAGCCGAAGTCTGTCTGGTGATGAAGAAGGAGTACTGTGTGACACCATATCCAGAAAGACACTATTCTACCTTATCGGAACACTGAATGCAGCCTTTCCTGACTATGATTTCTCTATGGCAAAGGTATGAAAAACTTAGCTTTTACTAAAAATCAATATTAAGAATTTTTTCTGTTACTATACATAATAATGAAACCTTGAAGACTAGATTTTTCCTTGGAAAATGATGTTGGTAGTAAGAAAGAAAGTTTCACTTTAAAACATAAAGTTGATTTTAGAGATAACTATGAACTTTCATACAATAGAAAACATGTTGCGTTTTCTCAGTAATAATTTCTCATCTGTAATAAATATTATGTTTTGTTACTATCCAGGTTTCAATGCGACCTCATACCAAGTTTCATTATTATTGCTGAGTTTCAGAACAAAAATCTTTTATCCTATACATTTACTCATCCAAGTCTGTATTTGTCCTAATAGAGCAGTGAGTTTAGTGCGGAGCCATCATTGAATTGGGTGCAAGGTGCGGTGGACGCGTCGCTGTCCGCGGTGGCAGGCGCTCGCTGGCGTCAACTCCGCCCCGCCATGTGGGCTGCTATAGATGAACAAGTTACGCTGCCAGAGTGTCGCATTTACAGCTACAACCCTGACCTCGCCAGCGATCCATTCGGTGAACCAGGCTGTCTTTGGACCTTTAACTATTTCTTCTATAACAAGAAATTGAAACGCATTGTATTCTTCACTTGCAGAGCTATGAGGTTTGTATATTATAGACTAGCTGTGTTCTGTATTTTGACCCACTTGTCCCATTGTGGAATATGGGGTTAAAAAGTTGCCCATATGTCATTTGAGTTGTGTTATTCAATTATCTGCATTGGTTCAGTAGTTTTCTTAAGTATGAAGTATACACAACATCTCCATTAAACATTGGACACATATGCGTTTTCACTATCTTTTTTACTATTTATTGTATCACACTCAAAAAAATATCTTGTTATCTCATTGTTATTATTTATTTACAGTCCAGTGTGTGCAGTGGACTCTGGAGTTGATTTCACAATGGATGAAGATGAAGAATACAACTAGATGTTCGTAAGATGAAAGATTTTACAAAAACCAATTGAAAAATTTTTGCTTGTAATATTACTGTATTATGCTGGAAATGGGTGAATTACTTTTATTTTAATATTATTTTCAGAAGCACTTACACATTATTTCCTAATGATACTTACACAAAAGTTCATCTCATATTATTGTAAAGCATTTGAGCACAAATATTTGTTTCGGTTGCTCATTTAAATAAACATAGGTACAATTAAATTTAAGGTTTTTCTTTTTATTAAGGATATCATAGTTTTATGGACTATAATTTAGAAATGCTTCCTTTTTGTATTTTTATTATTTTTAAGGAATGTTTCAGGTTTTTAGTTTGTGTACTAATAAAAATATCCACAAGTTACCCATAGGTATCTTGATTGACTTCAATTGTCACAAACAATGTTCGTAGGAAAAGTAAATATTAATAAATTGGCAGGATTAGAAGATTTTTGAATAAAAAACTAATTGCCATTACATTTTTAAAATGTGTTCTTTAGGTGTTCTAGGTGTAATAGAATAAATTTTATCTTGTCTTCAAAATTATTAAAGTTTGGTCAAATGTTTATTATTGACTTACTACACTATAGATAATATAAATTGTACAAAAGTTTGACAGAGTTTTAAATATTAGTGATTTCTAAATAAAATATAGTGTTCTACTTTGGTGTACCTAAAGATATGGATGATGCCTGTCTGTGTGCAGAGAGCAGATATTGTTATACTTTTAGAGATATGTAGCTATATAAAATATTTTATCTCTTAAATAAATACGTCATCAATATTTTCAATCTTTCATTTATTTACTTACCTACTTACAGTCATGGTGAAAGATAGGTTTATGTTTAGGATTAAAAACTTGAAAAATAATAAAAATATCTTTTTTTCTAAAATATATACAATATCTGACTTTACTTAGGCAGGTTTCTATTTAAAACACTAGACTTAATTATATAAGTAAATTAATATATTTAATAAAATATAAATGTAAATAAAAATGTACCCTTGGGACAAGAAAAAGAAAATATTTTTTTACAAAATATAATAAACAATCAAAACATAATTTATAAAGACATCTCTCTATCGAACTATACAACAGATAAAGTATTACGAAATATACTTAAGAAAGTCCTAGAAACTTTAGACAGTCACTGCACGTTGTAATCTGGGCCAGCGCAGATTACACACTTTTGTCCGCCAAGACAACGCGTCATGCCTCATTCAAACCACATACGCATGTACGAGTTTGTAAAGCGTGTGCGACGCGACGGACGATAGGGTGTTACCTGGTGGGAACTACAAGTGTGATGCAAGTTAGCGTTTGTCATTCGGCGGCGTGTCTGGTGCGGGCGTGGGCGCGGGTACGATGTGGGGAGTCGCGTGTGCGTCCGGCGTCGTCGGAGTCTGAGCCTGAGGTGCGGGCGCCGGCGCTGTTTCGGCAGGCGGCTTGGCGCGCGGCCGCCACGCGTCCAGCAGCGCCTCCACGCGGTCGTCAGTAGGGCCCCAGCGCGCGAACCCCGCCGCGTTCTGCAGCCACACCACCACCGTGCCACCGCCCCAACGGAAGTATGTTTCATTTCTGTAAATATGGGAATAAATGTTACCATCATAGTAATCGCCAATATACCGACTTACAAGTACTGTTTTACTAAGTTAGTTACTTTTTTTTATTTATTCCAATTTAAAAAACTTAATCTAGTACAAAATTAAGATGCAACAACAACTCTTTTGAGTTTGCCCGTGCACCAGTGAGTCGTAGGTAAACAATACAAAAAATATAAAAGAATAATAACATAAAAAAATCAACTTACTTGGGTACAATGTGTTGAAAACCGTGTCTATATTCGTGCTCGAATGCTGGAATCACCACCTAAAACACGTAAAATAATAGATATAATTAATATGTATTTTAAATGTAAAAGATTGTATGTGGGTGTTAGTACTTCTTTAAGCAAAAACTACTGATTAAACTCTGTTTGAAGATGGCTTGAGACCTGGATTAACACAAAGGTACTACAGCCAGCTCTAGCTCAATCCTTTTATCATCATGGTTGGGCTCACAAAACAACGGAATTGATTATCTTTTAGTAATAGGTACCTGTTTTCTTTTGAAGTGGCTGGCCTGTAGCTTGTGCAGTGCGTGTGTCTGTCTGTCAGGCCACTCGGGCAGCACGACGACGAAGCTGAGCGGCTCCGCGGAATCCTGCAGTAGACGCTCCATGTGCCGCAGCGCCGCCTCCAGCAGTTCCTCGCAGTACGGCGGGTGTGCCACCATCGAACCCGACACCGGACGTAGCTCCAGGAACGGTCTGTCGGTTATATCGATGGTGAAATGGTAGCTTCCGTAAATATTGTAAAAAAAAAATAAGTGGGATAGAGCTAAAGTTGTAACAGGCACCTACCCTCTGGAACCAAAATAGGAATCTGTATCTCCGAATGCTGAGCAATACTGCCGGAAGTAGGAGTCGAGCGGACTGGCGAAACATTCGAACGTGACACCGAAGCAGCGATGAAGGCATTCGAGTACAGATACCGGCAGTGACATCTGTGCTAGATGAGCTTCGCCGCCCGCGCCTACCCACGCCGCGTACCGTCGAAGGAGGCACCACACGCGAGACAAGAACTGTTCAAACTTCTTGTCATCAAAACAGCTGTATCGGTAAAGGCACTCCTGTAATATAATAACGACATAAAACATCAACAGTTGAACATACTGCGTAACACAAGTTTTTATAATATGCAGTAACGTTTTGGCTCTGACTGGTCACGGCGCTTTCGACAAGCGCTTCCACAACTTGGATATAATGGACAGCCCCCTATGCAGAGCATGCATAAAGGCTAAATAAAACTGACGAAAATTGGACTCTGGACAATAGGTGACGTCAATAGCCTTTCACAATCACATCTGGTGGCTGGGCTGGTTATAATGGAGGAGCTGCAGCTGGGCTAGTTCTCCCCCTGACAAGTGGAACCTAACGCAAAAGGGAGTCTAGAGGTCTAATTGCGGAAAACAGCCAGTATACAAATACCTAACATTTTCAGCGGACAAAAGTTCTTAATTTGTCAAGTGTTCTACTTACCAACTTCTGTAAATAAGTAGCGTTGAGGATTTGTGTTTCGCCAAGGTATCGGAGGAGCGCTTGGTCGCGGTCAAGGAAATGTTCGACTAGCGGCGGTCTCGGCGCGGGAACCGCGAACTGTACCGGATAGCACCATACCTTGCGCAAAGCTGCTTGCTGAAGAGGTCCCGCACATTCCTGTACAATACAAATAAATTATACCAAAAACCTAAAAAATCTGCATCAATTATAATTTTGTCAATATTGCCCTGCTATAGATGCAGATTTAATTCATTTTTATGTACCTGGATCCCATTTTCTTTAAGTAGAGCGCTGTGTTTTTCTCGTATTTTACGAGCATATTCTGCAGATAAATGGTATATTTTTAAACATATCCCTTCCACCGATGCCTTCACAGTTTCCGCTAAGTGAGGTTGACATTGCCTCTGTGAAATAATATCACATATTTTAGCAGGTAACACTGAAATCCTTTAGAGTAATATACCATATATTGATTGAACATAGTTTACCCTTAAATGTGCCAATCTGTCTTGGAAGTCATCATAAGTTGCACCGACAGTACGTCGGAGCCATTGGAATGTATCTTCTGCATTCCATTTCACTACCTTACGACTCTCTGGAGATGCATTTCTTGATTCAATCATTTTTTTAGCAGCCTCAGCATATCTGGACAATTGTTTTCTTGCATCCCCAGTAAACTTGGGGTGAGTTAATTTTATAGGAATGTCATTCATGATCTCTTCATACATGGAGTGTGAAATTTCAGGAAAACAATGACTCGGTAGAAGAGGGTCAGAGCCACCCTGATCGTTAACTTTTCTTTCCATTAACCAGCGGTTGAAGGAATCTTTTGGGGCATCTATGCCTTCCCTGGTGTGACACAACTCTTGATAGCACTGCCTTAGCTTGTTGGCCAGAGTAAATCTGAATCCTTCAATTTCTGGATGTGGATGTGGGCAGATGGTTGGTGGTCTCTCATAGATAACAACATTAGTAGGGACTTCAATATCCCATGGGCCAGCTAAAACAAACTTCTTTGGCGGGGGACCGTTATCCTCTGAAGGTCTTCTTTTGTTTCCACCAGGAGTCATGTTCCCTGCACCTGATGGCCCACTGTGACATATACCCAGAGGATCTGTTATGGGATCGAAATCTCGTTTAACGGCAGGCAATTCCCACATCGATTCGCCAGATAATTTATTCCAGAAGTAGGGTCTGTTTTCCCGCTTCGACCAGTATTTGCGCCAGCCTTGTTGTATGAGGTCAGGATGTAGGTCGGCGGCGAGGTGGTGCGCGAGAGGCACCGGCGCACCCGGCGTCTGAGGCGTCTCCCCGCTCGAACTTGGCGACGACTGGATCTCTGGTGAGGAGTCACTGTGACTATTCCCTGTCTCCCACGTAGAACTGCCGGCTACTACTTTATCACGAACGTCATTCATCGTTACAAGCTTATTCTCTTACTAAATAATACATAAATCACCTAAAAATTATATTCAACAGTTCAAGCTAACAAGTTTCCAATTGAAGATACATTTTTATTTAGAACAACTAAAGCGCCAATATGTAAAATCACGTATTCACAACTATTTTCAAAGAAAAACATTATAATTCATTTACGGAAACATTCACTGCATACAAAAGTACATGTAAACAGTTATGAACTAAATAAAAACAATACGAAATCACTAAATCGTAGTTTTACAAAAAACTAGCGAAGCGTACTCCCCAAGCTCCGCCATCACAAAATGACATGACATGGTGACAGTGTTGCTAGTACCGTTCTCGATTGATTACAATTACCTCAAAAGTTACATTTTGACAAAAAAAATGTGCTGAGTCAGTTGACTTTTGGTTGACTTAATTAAAACAAATAGAAATAGGTACTTTAATTTAAAAACATTTACATTCAGATATAATTTTATAATTCTTTCTAGAACACAATAATTTCAATAATGTATTAATTTTGTCCTGTTTTAGAATTAAACAAAAGTTTAATCGTGTCCAAGAGTGGTTCAAAAGTTACCTATTATAACTTTTATATTAGTAGTTAATCTATGATTATGGCAGCACTGCGTAATGACGTAGCCACAGATAAAATTACAAGCAAAGTCAGAGGCGGTCTCACATTGGCTTCGTTTCTTTTACGCCACATTGGAGATTTTCTGGCAGTTTTTGGATTTCTGTCATTTTTTGCCGGATGACCGAACGGTTTTTTTTCCGTCTGAAAACCTTGAAAAGCCTAACATTTGAGAGTTTTCTCTGTGGTTTTTATTAATCAATCAATACTCATTTTGTGAATTTGTGTTTCGTTATGTGGACGTGAAGTAAAATTCTTATTGTAAATGTGCATAAGTAGACAAACGTAATTTTATGAGAAAATTGTCCACCAATGATGTTTGTTTGTGGACACTAAAATGGGCTGTTTTATACCTAAGAAATGGATAAGGCCGCGTTCATAATGTTATACGGGAAACCTAGTCGCAAAACATATCGGTTAATATTCTCAAATTTTTCTAAGTTCCTATTAGATTGAAAATATTCAAATATGAGTGAAATTGAAATCTTATCGTTGCCTGAAATACCACGCCAGGATTTATTTTATTCCGACTGGAATACTGATTCTTTCAATTTTATTTATAATGCGCAAGATTTAAGTTACGAGGAATTTTTCAATGAACATCTGGTAAAAAATTTACCTTGTATTGTTAAAAACATCACCACCGATTGGGAAAGTATCTCAAAATGGATAAAAGATAGCGGTGATATTGACTACGAGTATATTCGTAGTAATTTTGGGGATATGGAAGCACCAGTAGCAAACTGTAATATTCTTGAATTTAATTCACACTCCAAGTCTGATATGAAAGTGAGTGACTTTGCAGAGTATATGATAACCAAGCCAAGGAAGGAACTGCTTTATCTAAAGGATTGGCATCTGAGAAGACTTTTGCCTAATGATCCATTTTATTCAGTTCATAAATTATTTGCATCAGATTGGCTCAATGAATATTCAATAGATACTAATAAAGATGATTACATGTTTGTGTATATTGGGCCGAAAGATTCATGGTAAGTGATTTTTTTATTAAATTATTTTTGCACTGTGTATCAAAAACCCTGTACTTACCAAAAAAATATAAAAATACAGGTTTACAGGTTACAGAGTTAGAGATAGATAGATAGATAGATAGATAGATAAACACTTTATTGTACCTTAAAAACAAAACACAAAATTAATTCTAACAAAGTACTTACAAACTTACTAAAAAAATAATTAAATAAAAAATTAGAAAATTATAAGAAATTAAAAATGAAAAAATATGGCACAATGGGCGGCCTTATCGCTAAAAGCGATCTCTTCCAGGCAACCTTTGGATGGACAAGAATTGAAGAAGGGGATGGGTGGGTTGTTTATAACGTGATAGGGATTTAAGGAGGATAATAATAAATACCTATTATTATTATTACCTATATATACCTATTACCGAAAAGGACAAAGAAACTAAGAACTTGGACTTGGCCCACGAGATTACCGCCATGTGGGACGTTGATTCGACGAGTATTGTTCCGATAGTTGTATCGGCAAATGGACTCATAGCAAAGAGCCTTGATCAACACCTCAAGAGGCTCTCGCTGGATGGTTGGGTCAAGGGTCAGATCCAGAAGGCAGTCATCTTGGATACGGCACGTATTGTCAGAAGATTCCTCTCTCTGCGGCTCTAACCATCGGTAGCCTGGGCCCTGCCTCGCTGCCGACGGTCTTCTAGGTTTAGGTTTTTATAATGATTTACTGTTTTATATGCATTTATACATTATTTTTAAAACTTGTAAATTAAATTTTATTTACGTTAGGTTAGGTTAGGTTATTTTATAAGTTTTTATAGTGATGTATATATTTTGTAATCAGTTTGATTTATAAAAATTAATTAATTGGAGAACAATAATACCTATTAAAAATATATATAAATATAATAAATATTTAAATATTATATCAATCAATATAATACATATTAAAATACATAAATAATAAAAAATAATAAAATACATAGCATACAATAAAAATAAATACGTACCTACACATAAATACAATATCATTCAATGAAACAATAGGACAACTATATATTTGATTGATGAGCTTCATCGAGAGCAATAGTGCTTGTACACATTGGCCTTAAAAACAGGCAAAGATTTGGATTGCCGGATAAAAGCAGGCAGAGCATTCCACAATTGTACACCGCGAGAGGTAAAGGAGTTGTGGTAGAAAGTAGAAGAGCGGTCAGGAACAGCTAGAAGAAGAACTTTAGAGGAGCGGACAGATTTAGAGGGAGAATGGCGAAATTTAAAGCGAGGTTTTAGATAATAAGGAGAAGTTGGTAAGAACAAAATTCTATAAAGAAGAGAAAGAACATGAGAATCTCTACGCAGACGAATGGACAACCATTTGAGCTTACTGCGATATTCCGAAACATGATCGTATTTACGGAGACCGTAAATAAACCGAATAGCGAGATTCTGCAGCCGCTCAAGTGTATTTAATTGTGCCTCAGTCAAGTCAAGAAAGCATTCGTCTGCGTAGTCAAGAATAGGGAGCAAGAGAGTTTGTGCTAACATAGTTTTGGTGGCAGTGGGAAGGATATTCCGCAACCTTTTGCTATCAATAGTGACGCCAAGGTTCTTGACTTCATTGCTGAAAGGTACCAATGTGCCATTAAAAACTAAAGGTGGCAGTTGTGTGTGATTTATTTTGCGAGTAAGTCTTGAGCTACCTATGATAATGGCCTGAGATTTTGAAGGATTTACAGTGAGGCCATAAGATTTACTCCAGTCACAGATTTTGTTAAGATCATCATTAAGTGTGTTAATGGCAGTATCAAGTTGCGCTAGAGGTGCCTGAGTATACATTTGCAAATCATCTGCGTACAGGTGGTAGAAGGAAGAAAGATTAGATGATATCGTGTGTATATACACAGCGAAAAGGAGAGGAGATAGTACGCCGCCCTGAGGGACACCAGCAGATATTGGATTCCAGGACGAGTAATTCTCGTCAATCCGAATACGTTGCCGGCGCCCATACAGGTAACTTTGAAACCAATCAATCACCGACGGACAAATGTTAAGAGAGCGCAAGATTCCAAGAAGCAAATCGAAGTCAACATTATTGAAAGCATTGCTGAAGTCAAGGAGGGTAAGCACAGTAAGTTTTTGGTTATCCATGCCAAGTCGAATGTCATCGGTTATCTTAACCAATGCTGTGGTAGTACTATGTCCTGAGCGGAAGCCAGACTGGAATGGGTTCATCAAGGAATTGTTGGAGAGGAAGACGCTCAGTTGTTGATGTACGAGGCGTTCGAGCACTTTGGATAGGAATGGAAGGATAGATATTGGGCGGTACTCAGAGAAGGATAAAGGATTGGGTTTTTTAGGTAGTGGAATAATCTGTGCTTCTTTCCAAGACACGGGAAAGGAATTAGTGGAGATGGAGTTATTAAAGATAAGACAAATGACGTGCACTATCTCATCGATAATTGGCAAGATCATGTTACGGCTAATGCTATCAGTACCTACTGCGCTTGAAGAAATAGACTTGATGGCTCTCTTAACGTCAACGTCGGAGAATTGAGAGAAAGAAAAAGGAGAAATATTGGGTAGTTGTTTTGAAGAAAAAAAAAGTAAGAGTATCTGATTTAGTTAGATAATGAAGATTGGAAGAACTGGTAAAGTGTTGGTTAAGGCTATTTATATCAAGATCTTTCGTAACGTTACTGCTAGAACGTGATTTTCCAACTCCCATGGACCTAAGAAACTTCCAGACCTTGGAAGTGTCTTCATTTTGAACAGACTCGTGGATATATCGGCGTAATGCATCTCTACACACTCTGTTGCAGTGATTGCGTATTTTATGATACCTAGTTTCATTCTCAGACGTAGTGTTACGCTTCCATTTCCCTTTGGCTACGTTTTTTTATGCATAAGAGAACGGATTTCATCAGTAAGCCAAGGAGAAGGAAGATGATTTATTTTAATTTTACGTAATGGAGCATGTTTGTTATATAAAATGGTAATAGGTTTAGGTTAGGTAGGTTCACTTTATTTTAATTTGGGAAAGTTATCCTAATTTATTTATCCTTGTTTCAAACTGTGACAACATATAATTATTTACCTAACTTAAAAAGGTTTGTAGACAATTAGTCTTCTTCTTCTCGTATAGTGGTGTGGATCACCTATCTTATTGTTAGAATTTTCAGATCGCCTTAAGGCCTCTAAGTAGACCTAACGACTGCTACTAGAGGTAGCAACCGGGACCAACGGCTTAACGTGCCTTCCGAAGCACGGAGGGGCTCACAAAAACACATTTTTGTCACACTACTAATTGGCCACCTATTGAAGGAAAGACCGCGCCAGGCGCACGACCGTAAACGATCAGCGAGCATCGCTTAGCTGTGAGCCTCCTAGACAATCAATGATATGCATGGACGTATTAGTGTAATAAGCGATATGCCAGAGGTAGAGATACGTCTTTCCAAAATATACTTGATGACGTGATTTACTCCCTTTACTCCCTCGGGTGCTTTCGGTCGGATATGCGTGAAGACACACGCGTGAAAGTAATGTGAAGTTCGCAGATAACCACTCTATAGATAGCTGTTATACTGTTGCCAAAATTGTTGCTCCTAGATACATCTTGGAAATTCCAATATGATATTATTATATTGGGGTCGTTTTTTTAATGTTCTGAGAGTACCAACTATATAATACCTAAGAGGAATTAGAGTGTTTTTGATACACACTGTGTAATTAACAATTTATAGGGTGTGATAACATAATAATGTTATAGTTATCACCTTAGTAAAATGATCATTCATCAGTATAGCAGACTTTCGTATTACTAAGTAGATACTTATAGTATATTATTTTGTTCCAGGACCCCACTGCATGTGGATGTCTTTAATTCATACAGCTGGTCAGTTAATGTAAGCGGTAGAAAGAAATGGACATTCTTCCCACCAGGAGAAGAATTGAAACTCAAGGATTCTTTTCAGAATCTACCTCTAATGTTTGATCCAACAAAACACAATAAAGTCAAGTATTTTGAAATAATTCAAGAAAAAGGGGATGCAATATTTGTACCATCAGGGTGGCACCACCAAGTTGTTAACCAGGTTGATACAATATCTGTCAATCATAATTGGGTCAATGGTTGTAACATAGCTCTCGTTTGGGAAGCACTCAATGAGTCCCTTTGTAAAGTCAAAAACGAAATTGATGAATTTAAAGGTACTCCTGAATTCTTCGTTGATTGTCAAGTCATGCTTAAATTATATTTCGGAATGAATTTTCAAGATTTTTTGAACTTCTTAGTGTTTATTGCTAAAAAGAGACTATTTGAACTCAAGAAGAATAGTACAGAAAAATGTTTGATATTTAATAACTATTACTTCGGTATAAACCATATTAGGTTTGATCTTAAAAATATACTAAATATATTAAATCATTTCTTAAATCATGTCGATGTTATAAATGGCTTGAAAATAGATGCAACAATTTACACGCTTAAACAGGAAATAAACGATATATTACAAAACTATATTATTTTGTAAGTTTTTTATTCTACCTGCTTTTGATTCAAATATTCATACTAGAATATTTAATTGTTATTACTTATGTATATATATTTTAGTCTAATATAATCGATTGCACTGTTCCTCTCGTTATTTTTAAATAATAGTACCTACAGAATCCTTTGACTTCCCGCGGAAACGAATGAAGAGTTGAATAAACTTCATAATTTTAAAGTGCGTAAAGCCTGCACCAACTAAAGAACTTTTAATAGAAAAGACTGTGCCTGCACTCACATATCTAAGCAAAGTGAAATGCATTTTACTTGTGTGTTTAAGCGGCTTATTCCTCTATTTTTTGGACTATTTCTCGCGATTCCAGGATTTTGTCCCATTAATGGGACCACAAGGGAGAACTATTTCTAGTAATCCCATTTCTAGTTTCAGTAATTATCCTCCTGTATTTTTGACAAGAACGTAGGGTGTAATATATTTGACATACAATAATGTTCGTCTAATCAAAGAACTCTTGTTCTACGACTTTGAACGTTAAACAAAATTTAGATCTTTAATTGTTAGAACTTGAGAAATAAGTAAAATCAATAACCTCTCCGTGCAAGTAACAATTAATATTTTTGTTTTCGTGTTTTGTTAAGTTGTACAATAGTAGCCCTTAACTGAGAGCCAGCTAGTTGTCAATTACCTACTAGCCAATAAAAAATAATGTAAATACTATTAAAAAAAATAATAATGTTTGAGGTTTTTATAAAAATATACACAACTATGACAAGACCTTAAGAACCTAAGTTTGCAACCCTGAAAACCCTGGGTTACTCTCAAGGTGCTACGAAATACTGGTTTTTATTTTAATATTTTCGAATAGGACCCATTTAGAGAACCAATTATAGACGGCGTCGATGAAAATCCGGAAAAATTGGCTCTAGACTCCTGAAAATTGTGACTATTTGATGACGTCGATCGGGAAACATGACTTCAAAAATAGCGTTTGTTTGAGAAAATATGTATGGAAACCACACGAAATAGATAAGGTGCAAAAGCCAATAACGGACTATATTTATCGACAGTTTGTCTCAATTTTTCAATAATTTAATAAATATTCATGAAATAATTTACCGTGTCACACGGAAGACAGGTCAAGAATGAAGGCTATAGATTACTACTATGGCCCTAGGAACATCAAGGAGTAGTTACATACATTTCAATTACACAGATTTCTATAAGTCGCGGCTGTCGGACGCGTCCGTAAGCCGCGTCCAGCTGGGGACATTTTGCTCGGACGCGTCAGCCGCGACTTATAGGCATCTGTGTAACGTAAATGTATGTAACTGTGCACACTATCGGACGTAAGTCGCGGACGTAACCTTGGGCTGCCCTTGAGCGTTCGGACGTCCTACAGCGATCTGGCCAGCCGGATGTTTCTATCAGCCGAAAACGTCCGCGGACGTTCGCGGATGGTGTGCACGGGGTGCGGGATGCGTCCGCGCGTCAGAAGGACAGAAGTTTGCCTGTGCGTGCAATAAAATCTACCAAGCCTTGTTCCAAATTCATTTTGGAATACCATTTTTCTGAATTGTCAAAAATACTGATTTTCTGACGAATAAACTATGTACTGTGTTTCTACTGAAAGTATTAAGTACTAAATTATCTGACTACTGATTCATCGTTCTCTTTGCCTCAAATCTACCAAAAAAGTAGAAATCTATTAACACTAATCAGTCGCGGCTGTAGGTCACGAAGTGTGCACGGTCGTTTGGCACTCAGCCAGCGGCCCAGGGCCTATATTCACTAAGGTTCAAGCCGTTGGGCGCGCGTGATTAGGGGCGGAGGGGGGGGGCGGTTTTTGTATGGAAATCTCGTCCTAATCCCGCGCGCCCAACGACTTGAACCTTAGTGAATAAAGGCACTGATCGCTCTAGGACATCCGCGGAGGTCCGAACGCTCAAGGGCGGCCCAAGGTTACGTCCGATAGTGTGCACAGTTACAAACAGATGCCCATTCGCGGCATTTGTCATTGTGTCCCCAGCTTAATACAAGGTGTGTGGCCTTTTAACTTTTTTGGAGTTGAATGAACTACAAAATCGGACCTTGAACATTCGTCCGGACCGGATGCCGTTTGATTCCACCTTGTTTCTACCGAATGCACATCCCATCACTAGATACCACTGTTTGCTTGCCGTATAAACTAGTTTTTAGTCTGTGGAAGTGCCGCAAAAGGCGACTGTTCGTAATTTTTGTTTGTATAATATTAATTTTACTAAAAAAGGTGAGAAATCATTTAAATTATTTGTTTTAATCTAGCTCATGTTTCCTACTGTAACTCGACGCGATGTTATTGTACTTTGAGTTAAGTTTTAAACATAATTTCAGATAAACAGCCATGTCTGTGGCTTTCGCAGCTAGGGGCAATCGTCCTCCATTGAGCCCTGCTCAAATACAGAAGATGTTGGATGAGAACGCACACCTTATTCAAACTATACAAGAATATCAAGCGAAAGGACAGCTAATGGAATGCCATCAGTATCAGCAAGTGTTACACAGAAATCTGGTCTACCTCGCCTCTGTTGCGGACGCTAATCAAAACATTCAAGCTATTTTACCGGTAAATATCTGCCAACCGAATACATAGATCAGAAAGATTCTGTTAGTACTAAATCTTCAATGTTTGAATAGTTTTAAGACTTAAAAACTTGTTTCGTCTTCCCTAAAGTCAATGAAATTTTAATAATAAACATTTTTACTGAATGGTCATGAATTTTTTCTCATTCTTATATTCATCATTTTGTTAGAAATCTACAGACGATTATAGCAATGCCAAAACCATTTGCCAGTCATGTGTGTCTATTTTATGCTATCAAAAAATTTAGAGTAATATTGATTGCAGCCTCCACATCAACTAGCTGGAAACGTGCAGCCTCCACCTATCAACTCTCCATCGGGAGGTCCTGAGGGGCCAGGCTCTCCACAACAGCCATACCGCCCTCCAGGGGTGTCTTCCACACCAACAAGACCCACACAATCATATGGCCAAAGACCCTATCCACAGAATCAATATCAAGGCCAATATCAGGGAGGTCCTGGCTACCCACCTCAAGGAGGTTATGGACCACCCGGGCAAGGATATGGACCCCCTAATCCTTCTCAGCAACCACAAGGATATCCACCAAATTCAAATTATGGACCTCCAATTACAACAACTCCAAGTAATTATGCGCCATCTACTCATCCAGCTTCTGGCTACCCTCCATCTTCAGGCCAACAGCCGTATGCACCACCTCCCGGCAGCCCCGCGGCGTCAGGCTCGCCATACCCAGTTCGCCCGCCATCTCAGCCCCCATATGCAGGCAATTCAGCTTATCCACCTCCCCAGTCTGGTCCCAACTATCCTAATGTTGGTGTAAGTACGTACAACACAACTACATCTCAACCCCAACCATACCAGTCTCAATCTTTTCCAAACACTACTTCAACTGCTGGCTACAACTCAACTCCAACATCACAGCCGACTCGCTCCCCACAGCCTCCTCCTAGTGGCTACTCTGGACCAAACCCACCTACTTCTGGCTATGGTTCACCATCAGCTCAGTCGCCTACCTACAACTCAGGATCTCACACAAATAATGCACCGCCGTCGACAGTAGCATCGGGCCAGCCGGCTCCAGGTGGGCCGCCCGGCCAGCAGTACCCTCCGCAAGGACAGCCGTCGCCATATCCGCCGTCGAGTCAGCCTCCATATTCTAATCCGTCATCTCAGCCTGGCAGCCCGGCGCCATCCGTTTCGACGGCTCCTCCGCCGCAGTCTTCGTATCCTCAGAATCCTCAGAACTATCCCCCTGGTGGAGGTGCTTACCCGCCTCACGCTTATCAACAAGGGTATCCGCCGTCACAGTACCCACCATCGCCATACCCTTACGCGCGGGCTCCCGCTCCAGGAGCTCCTCCTCCTGGAGCCCCACAACCATATCCAGGTTATGGATTCCAACCACCTAGCCAGCAGTAAATTAGATTATACTTATAATTAAGTACTATTAGTACAATCTAAAACAAATTTTTATATCAAGAAAGTTGATGACAATTTGTGCAGGGTCAGTTGAGGCCTGCTGCATGTCCTGAATATTAACTGTTTCTTTTTATACAGAAAACAATTTACCGAAATTATAAATTAATATTATATTAGCTTTTTATCTCCAATCAAATAATTTTATAGTTTTTACAAGATGATACAATCATGGATAATATAGCAGGTGTGAATTTATTTTAATGAACAATTTTGATCAAGTGTCCAATTTATATATTTTTTAATTATTTGACGTATTTGTATGTAATAATGATGAATTATTTGATAAATTTGTTTTTAAGAGCTAAGTATAAGGTACCTAATAATAAGTAGTAATAACTTTTGACATAAAAATTTTAATACCTAATTATATTTATGAATTTTAAGAAAATTAATATTGTTTCATTTCGTTTTCTATGAGCAGTCATACAATACCTACATACTAAACCACAGAATAGATGTATGTTGTCAATGTTTATCTTGCTTTTGTGTAAGACCACAAGTCTCGCTACAACACTTATTGTTCATTTGTACAGGTTTATTTAAGTGAATATTTAAGCACAAAAACATAATTTATTAGTTAAAATAAGTCTAAATATACCTAACTTTACACACCTCTATGACTCTTCAAATGAAATTGATGAATTACTGAAGTCATGAACAGATTCCTCAATGTACTCTAAGGGCAGGTCATCTGCAGGTGAATATGTAGGGAAAGGAGGTGACGATTTAAGTTTCTTGAGAGGTAAAATCGTGTCAAACAAGTAGCACATTGCTCCGGTCTCTCCAGGGATAGCGACACCTAGCGTCCAGATCACGTTGTGTTTCGTGTTGATACGTAGGATTCGTACGCCGCGGGTTATTCTCCACCTAAATAAAATTAATAATGTATTAAAGCAAACATTTGGTCCCATCCCTACTGGCCCATTCTCCTTATTAGTCACAATACTCAAAATAGACCATGCTTGATTGCATGAGACAAAATTGAGTGCTACTTCCCAGCATGTTCGTTTAGAATTTTAAATAGTTTTGTAGATAATTACAATAGTTACCTATTGCCCATATGACCGGGCATTTTAGTACCAGGCCAGACTCTAGCTTTTTCGCCGCCACCTCCAATGTTTCCTGGCCTTCTGTGAGTTTTAGTCACACCGTGAGATGCCGGCATTCCTTTAAAACCCCATCTCTTCATTACACCTTGGAAACCTCTGTCCATGCTGTAATATATAATAATAACCAGTTTTAATGTTAAATTCTTAGGCACATTGGTTTTTAAGAAAATTGTGGAATTTCTAACTATTTACGAAAGAGAAGAATCCTTTGGAAGGTACTAAATAATATTCTATATCACTAGATATCATTTGGTGAATAAACTATTTGAATAATAAATGAAAGTATCAATACTAACGTTTTAGCACGAACATCTATACAATCACCAACTCTAAAGTGGGTTGCAAATAAAGGAGTGCCAGTAGGTAGCGCTGCGTTTCTCGAGACCATAAATCTGCACAGATGTTTCTTGGGCAGCATACCAACAGCATTAAATAATCCACAGTATTCCTTTCTGACAAGGCTGGGGTCTATTGTTTCTGATCCCACCAACATGGTACCGTATCGAGGATGTTCTTTATATCCTTTGTATTTCTTGATCATTGGATTGCTTTCTTCCGGTGGTGTGTACTTTATTACATGATTATCCACTACCTGAAAATTGTAACATATGTTTAAAATAATCAAGGCTTTGTAAGTTAGAAAGGAACCATATTTTGATGAGAATAACAGCAGAATTCTGGGGTTTTAACTAATGTGATCATGATGTTATCCTATGCAAGTAAAAATGCGAAACATTGGTATTTGATTTTTTTTTTTAAAAAACTTTAGAATTTTAAAAAACTTATGTTAACTTAATACAAACATCCCTCTGCAGTTTTACCCATGTATATTCTATGATTGCATGTGAATTTTGCTTCAATATATTCTCATACCAAGTTACATCAAAATCAATTCGCAAAGTAGTTGACAAGCCTATTCATTAAAAATAAATCTTTTCTAAGATCAAATTAACCTGTAAAAGTGTTGTCTGGAATTTCTTCCCATCTTTAGACCATAAAGGGTAGTTTCCAATTTTCCTGGCAATCAGACCCACACGCCGCGAGCCTCGGTTCCACTGCGCTGATGTGACAGTCTCCAATGCCAGAGGGGATGTTTTACTCTCTTGCAGATTTAACTTTTCTTTCATTACTTCGTTAAGGAATTCCTTGTTATCTTGTGTTAAGTATTCATCTGTAAGCTATAAATTTAAAACTATTTATTCATATAAATAGAACTTTGGATACATTATTTATACCTATTGGTTAGGAAACCCTAAACTCCGTGCAGCACGCCACACTACAGATCAAATTTTGGGTAAAATAGTGCACTTTATACTACGGGTTAGTAGTATAGAGGAACAATACGACGTCCGACACACCCAAAATTACATTTGTTTGTACATTACTATATGGATGGATCTAAATATGATATTACCTAGTTGTAATACGTACCACTCTTTCTTTACCCGTATACCAATAAGGAGGGCGATATCTTGGAGTCATTTGGCTAGTATGACTTCGAATTGGGACAATATCTATCCTGAAAATAACATTTTGTATTTGGTAAAAAAGAAACATCGCAAAATAGGTTATACGTACGACTACTATCAATGTATTCTTACCTGATTTTACTCAATTTGCTGCATAGTAGTTTCAAGTTAATATTAGCCATTATTTAGCACAAATGAATTCGTTTATTGGTTTTATTTAATTCAGTAAGATAAATTATTGTGAATCAAAATAAAAATCTCTAATAATTTGAGGTTATGTTTTTTTTTCTCTAAAATACTAGGGATTGGGAAGAGCAGCTTAGCGAGCAAAAAGAATACAATTAGGTAATCAATTTAAAATCGACTCAAAGTTAATCGACCAAATGTGAAGATCATTGATGAAGAAGACATGGGAGAAGAGTTCTGTGGAAAGAGGAATGAATAATCACGTTACAACAAATTTTAATCTTGAATTTTACCTGGCCCCAAGCAGGTAAAATTGTAGCAAATAAACATGATTATTTTACATTTTTGATCAACTTTAGATCGATAAAAAATCGATTAATATAGCGTGACACTGACAGATATTTGACTTTGTCGGCCGTCAACCGATCAGCTGACAGAGTCCATTGACCCGCGAAATGTTGCGATGAATAGTTTTTTCCCAACTTTTCTATAAACTATTTTTCTAAGTTTTCTAGCAATTTTCTAGCATGTTTCAGAAATGATTCTACTAAGATTATTAATTATTTTCATTTGTGCTTCGGCTTCTATTCAGAATGTAATAGTCGTGTCCGGCCCAGGCTTGGAACCGGAAGATGTTATTATGCCGGCAAGATATTTTTCTATTAATTTCACATTTATCAATGAAAATACGTAAGTACAGTTGTAACCTTAGATAATATACATTACCGATACGCTATCAATAGGCGCACCTTGCTAGGACTAACTTTTGTGTGATTACTTTGTGCCTAATCTTTTCATTTAAGTAATCACTGCCGGGCAATGAGTCTTCTTCATCTCTCTTCATCTAGCGCAACGCAAGGCAACCTAGCCCTGAAAGGGGTATTACACTACACTGATTCAGGGTCCCTAACCCTTAATTAAGAGAGGTGTAATAAGAGTTAGGCAGTAAGGGTCCCTAATTAGTGCGTCAGAGCCGCCTCCTAACCGCTTTTTTTGCTTTTTAACCGACTTCAAAAAAGGAGGAGGTTCTCAATTCGGTTGTATGTATGTTTTTTTTTATTGATGTTCTGTTAATACAGGTGGCATGGTGTCAAGCCGCTCCTAGATTCGCTGTCCGACTGAGTTAGGGTCCCTTTTTAGTGTAGTGTAATAATCGAGGTAAATAATAAGGTCCCTAACCACCCTAAATTCAGGGACCCTGAATCAGTGTGGTGTAATACCCCTTTGACCCAGCCCAACCCCCAGTATCCAGTTTGCGGCCTTTTGAAGTTATCTACCTAAAATGTCTTTTATATTTCAGATATACACCAGACCTCGCAAAATTACTAAGCACTGAGATAAAAGGAAAATCAAAACTAAAACCTAATTGCAGGATCTGGACTAACAGATTAGATAGAAAAGATGGCACCTTCATAGTCAGATACAAAGTCTATGAAACTTGTTATGATTTAGAAATTAATATTTATTACAAAAACAAACATGTTAACGGGTCACCCTTTCAATATAAAGGTAACATAGGCATTCGCTGGCCTTGTCAGTAAAATGGGCGACAATAAGTTTACTGATACATACTCTCTTCGTTTTTCTACAGGTCCAGTCCATTCAGATCAATGCGACTGTCCTCAAGAGAACATTGAGACTTGGTTAAAGGAATATGGCTGTCCCAGTTCATATCCATCAATAGAAAACGATCTGGAACATTTCCACAACGTAGACATGAATCAAGATATAAAGAAAATCATTAAGAAATACCATCAACCGGAGAGTACAAGTTTCTGTCATTATATTATTAAAGATAATAAGATATATAGAGATTGTTACGGCAAGCATGTAGGTTTTAACATGTTTTCCGATAATGTGCTGTTGTTTTTGACCAGATTAATGAAAATGCCAGATATGGAATTGGTTATTAATTTAGGTGATTGGCCTCTGGTGAAGAAGGGCTCGGAACTGCTTCCGATCTTCTCATGGTGTGGGAGTAATGATACTATGGATATTGTGATGCCTACTTATGATATAACTGAGTCAACATTGGAAAATATGGGAAGGTAAAGAAAGTACAAGTCACATATATCTTCTAGATTTCTAGATAGTAGTCAAACTGGCGTATCATTATCAAAAAAATATGGGATTGGACAAAATTAAGTAACGGCATTTGTTTGTGACTGTTTTTTTTTACTGACAATGGTTTTCAGATCAGATTTTCGAACTTTCCCCAAAGTATACTCAACTCACATACTAAAACTATTTTGCTTCTTTTGTAGAGTATCTCTTGACATATTGTCGGTGCAAGGTGGCGTCGAACGGTCGTGGTCGAAGCGGGAACCTCGTGCCATCTGGCGCGGCCGGGACTCCCGCGCCGAGCGTCTCAAGCTGGTCGACATCGCTCGCGAACATCCACACTTATTCAACGTCTCACTCACCAATTTCTTTTTCTTCCGCGAAAAAGAGGCTCAATATGGACCAAAGCAGCCACACATTTCGTTCTTTAAATTCTTTGACGTAAGATATCATATATTTTTAGAATAACCGCCGTATTTTCTTATAAACGCTGCTTAGCTGGCGATTAGTTACTAGAGTAACTACCTGTTTCGCTTCGTTTTCGCTGACGTAAAATACCACTTAAAAAAGCAAAACGCATTCATTAACTAATGATCCAGTTAGAAGCGTTTCTTAGTGGGGTAGTAAGACCACTTATTTTGAATTAAAAAAGATTATAAAATCTCCAATTACCTACCTAGGAACAAAACGTAGGTCAATGTTTATCAGGTAAGTACATTCTTGGTGTGTTTGTAATATATTTTTATCTGTTACAGTACAAATACCAAATCAATATAGATGGGACAGTAGCAGCTTATCGGTTTCCATACCTTTTAGCTGGAGGTGGTTTGGTTCTGAAACAAGACTCACCATTTTACGAGCACTTCTACAGTAGAACTGAACCTTGGAAACATTACGTGCCTGTGAAACGAGATTTGTCTGATTTGATAGACCGCTTAGATTGGGCACTTGAAAATGACGGTACTGCTCAGGAAATAGCGAAGAATGCAAGGATATTTGCTAATGAGAATCTGTTGCCTCAACACGTCATATGCTATCATGCTGTGTTATTTTATGTACGTATTAATATAAATCCATAAATATAGGCCATGCATGTTGCCATTGCTTAGAGTCTGGATATGGCAGACAAAAGTCTGTCGTCGTCTGCCTGCGGTATTGCATTATTTTAAAAATAAAAATTAATATTTCGTGTTTTTTACCACATTGATTGTGTGCCAACGTGAATTAATTTTCCTTTATTTGCCATCAGGAATGGAGTAAGAAGATTAATAATAAAATAAGAGTTGGTAAAGACATGACCCATATTCCACAACCGAAATTCTCATGTGACTGCCAACGAACAAAACAAACGGACAAAAACCATGAAGAACTGTGATAACTATTAATAAATAGTACCGTAAAATAATGATGGCTATGAAAATAAAAACTGCCATAACAAAAAAAGTACACAAACATACTTTCCAAAAAAAATAATATCTTCGGTATGACCCTCGTTTCACTGGAACGATGCTCTTACCAACATTGAGTGTATATTTAACACTAAAAACTAGTAACCTCAAGTTTCTCAAATAATAGTATTAATGTTTAAGATTAAGCCAAAGTAATCTGAAATTCTATTTGCCTTAAGCATTCCGTGATTGTAAATTCCCAACGACTATTAAATTAAATTAATTGGGAGATAGATACTGAAATGTGTGGCTATGAAAAACTTTGAATATAGAAAAAGGCTATTAAATCAGAAGAACCTATGAAAATAGGAGTAATGAGGTCGTTGGGAGTAAAAATTATTTCATGTAACAGATAAGAAGATTATCATAATACTTAGATTGTAATTATTAATAATAAAGTAATTCTCATTAGTAAGTATACTTAGCTAAAAAAAACATATTTTTAGTAATAATAGTTATACATTTATTTACATTATTATAATAGGTATATTTTGAGACACACATTTACTGTCTTTTCAATAAATAAATTACGATTATTAATTAAAATAAATAATATTATTAACAAACATACTTTTCTTCTGTTAAGCAGATTAGTAGCCAAATAGTTTTAGAACTTGAGATCTTATTCGTCATTCAGCAGCACCTAGATTACTTAGATTGCACACTAGATAAAATTCATTCTTACCAACGATTTAATAATACATTGCTATGTGACATAGCGGGCTGTTAGCAACAAAATGTTAGGAACTCTGTCCCCCAAACTCGTATATCCCGGCGCACTCTAACATTGAGTTTTTTTAACTGCCAAAGTCGCACTTGTACGTTTCGAGCTGCCATTAAGTTTGATCTACACTGTTCTGAGCTGCGGTCGACTCGGTAGGCTAGCTTAGTGTTTTTATAGCCATTGCCTTGCCTTGAATTACTTAGATTGCACACTAGATAAAAGTCATTCTTACCAACGATTTAATAATACATTGCTATGTGACATAGCGGGTTGAACTTAGCAACAAAATATTAGGACCCCCAAGCTCGCATATCCCGGCGTACTCTTTTAATTGACAAGTCGCACTTGTAGCTAACTTCAGAGCTGCCATTAAGTTTGATATACACTGTTCCGAGCTGTGGTCGACTCGGTAGACTAGCTTCGTTCTTTACTCCGCATAGCCCTTGTCTTGAATTACTTAGATTGCACACTAGATAAAATTCATTCTTACTAACGATTTAATAAATACATACATTGCTATGTGATATTGCGGGCTGAAGTTAGCAATAAATAACTTGAACTTGCACAAAATGGAACTCTGTTCCCAGTTTTAACTGCCAATTCACGCTTGTAGCGTACTTTAGAGCTGCCATTAAGTTTGCTTCTTGTCTTTACTCCTGTCATTTAATGTAGCTTTACGTTTATAGTCGCTTTCTACCGATACATAGCGACGTCTGGGCTACGATAGAAGCACATGTACGCATCAGCTAGCAACCGCCGCGCGTGCGGTGGGCGGGGCCTCGTGCTTTCACCCGCCGCGCCCCCGTTCGAGGCACGTTCGCACTCCTCGCTAAGCCACGCCCCCAGAGCTTCGATGCGCACTATCTCAGGAATGTTGTACCCGTTGCGCTCACCTGTATACAAAATAACATTTATATAAATAACTACGCCGCGTCGGTTTCAACTATCATAATATTAATATGTTATTGCAGAACTTCAGCTATCTACATAAAATCAAGTTTCATCGCAATCGGTGTACTAATTATTGCGTGAAGTATCAAATAATATATACATTGGTGAAAATCGACCCCTTGTAAAGAGACCGAATAGTGTCACCATGGTATCCACTACAATGGTAACTTTTCCTATTTACAGCTTAACTGGCACGTTGCCAGTAAACTGAACAAAAAATAAATAAATATTGCAGGACATTCCACGCAGCGCCACCTCGCCCCAAGCTAAGTAACTAGACTTGAGTTAGAAACAACCAGACCACAGACAAATATCTAAGCATAAATACATATCTGAAGTGGGAATCGAACCCGCAACCCTGTGTTTGGCAGTCCGGCATGGTGACCATTGTGCCAACATGGTCGTCAGATAAAGTTATCCTATATTATGACAATGAGACGTTACCTTTTCTATCAGCCATAGAGTCGAAGAAGCACCACGGTGCGTCGATACCGGCGCCCGCCTTCACGAACGCGACGTAATGGCTCGTCTCTATACACAGCACCGCGAACAGCTCCATGAAGACGCGCGGTAAAGTGCAAGATTCCATCACGCTCGCGTACTCCTCGCCTTCGCACACTGTTAGCGGGACCGCCTGAATGAACACGTTACTAATTCATATATCTATAAATATAAAATGCTTTGTCCTGATTGACTGACTGACTGACGGATCAACGCACAGCCTAAACCGCTGATCATAGAGACCTGAAACTTGGAGGGTGTGTTCTTTGTACGACGTAGGCATCCTATAAGAAAGGATTTTACGAAATTCTACCCCTTAGGGTTGAAAAGGGAGGGCAAAAGTTTGTATGGGACAAAATGATTCCTTGGTCCATTTTCGACTTTTACGCGGACGAAGTCGGGGGCATATGCTAGTTATCATATTACTGCGTCACGATCCCGTTAAGATCCTGTGATACATCCCAGTACCATGTACCCGTCATACCAAGTTTCCAGAAAAACGGTCCAGTAGTTTAAGAGCAAATAGAAACGAGCTACGTTATGTTACGATTATTTCTCGGAGCACGAGCTTTCTAGGAAAAAAATGAATTTAAATTCAACCATTTTGAGAAAATGGATGGAAATAAGGAATACATTAAAAAATACTTCTTTTTTTTTTTGAGGACATTTTTATGTTCACATTGCTAGGTTAGACTTTTTTGTGTTAGTCGGTACCTTATGGTGCGGGCGTGCCTGGTGCACGATGTGTAGACAGTTGCGACAGAAGAGTCCGGCGTCGAGCACGCCGCCGCCCGCGCCGGTCGCGCCGCCCCCCGACGCCGGCGCCGCGCAAGCGCTGCACTCCCACTGCGCCAGCGCGCCGCACACCGCACACTGACGCGGCACTATGGAACACCATGGTATAATTAACAGGTACGGAACTATGTAACACTCTCCAAGTAAATAAAGTCAGCATAAAGCGTTTCGTTTTTTCTTATTCTGATTATCTATCTTTTTTTAATTCGTGATAGTAGGTATTTACTAAGTAAGCGTGCTACATCTTAGACTACATCAAAGTGGTCAAACGCTGATCGCTCGCGCTGATATAAAAAAAATGGTTGTCTGTAAAGTCGGTTTACGGACGATAATTTTACGTGATAACGTCATAAGAAAACATTGATGGTAACCATGGCAACGATAAAACGTTGCTATAGTTACCTTGTCAATAACATAAGGCGTTCCAGTAACGACCCGTGACGTCACACTTTTTTGAGATTGCAGGTGTTCACCAATTTATAAAACGTTATCACGTCAAAAAAACGTGTCGCGGGACACGCGTTTGGAACGAAGTTCCTTTCGACAGACAGACAGACGGACGGACGGACCGACGAACTGACAGACAGACAGATAAATCCATATAATATAAGTAAGAGATTAATTTTTCTTAGGGTTTTTCGTTTAATTTTTCGTAACGCTCAAACTGGATCAAACTGTTTTTGACGTGATAACGTTTTATAAATTAGTGAACACCTGCAATCTCAAAAAAGTGTGACGTCACGCGTCGTTACTGGAACGCCTCATGTTATTGACAAGGTAACTATAGCAACGTTTTATCGTTGCCATGGTTACCATCAATGTTTTCTTAAGACGTTATCACGTAAAATTATCGTCCGGAAACAGACTTTACAGACAACCATTTTTTTTATGAAATAGGTCCCGACGCAAACCTGCGATAAGGAACTTCGTTCCAAAAATAACGAATTACTACGACGCCATTATGTCAGCGAATTGAACTTCATTATCACCATAAAGCGAAGATATTCAGTTGCTCCCTTTTTTTCCCTTTTTGAAGTAATACAATCAAAAATCCCCGACTCCAAAAAAAATCTTAAAGTAGACCTATCAACCAATTTCGTCCCAATTTGTTGTAAAACAGGACCTATAGGTCAACATCAGACACAAGCAAATTTTGCCAGACTTGAAGTAAAGACAGTTCGCTAGCGTGGTCCATTAGTAGGATAAGCTACTAATGGACCGCACGCGAGGGAACGGGACTAGCGCCCTTAAGAGGAAAGGGTACCGGCGTTCTTTCCATACAAACGTAGTCGACTGTTTCCTCCCTGGATAATGCCACTAGAGCAAATATTTTTTTTCATAAAACCTTTAACTGCCATGACTATGCCCCTTCATACAATGATGCTTAGCCATAACTTTAGTCTACGAGTATAATTTTTCATGTTATATTTTAACCTGTATGTTTCGTTGGCAATAAATAAAGATTATGATTATGGAAGCTTCACCTCTGGTGTTTCCGTCTAGAATAAAAATAACACTTACATCCTTCAATGAGATCGGTAACATCTAAGAGCGGCGAGGGTAGTACCTGTTGGTACAGCTTGTATTGTTTACCGAATCGCGGCATTTGGATGATCAACGTTGATGGAACCTGCCGAATGACGAAACAAGTCACTTTAATATCACTACCACCTTTAATTTTAGAAAAAATAGAGAGAACACTTAAAAACAGGTCATTAGATAAATATATGCTTTATTGTCAATCTGAAAAGCAATCACTATCATCACTACATAGTATAAAATAAAGTCACTTTTCGCCGTCCCTATGTCCCTATGTATGCTTAGATCTTTAAAACTACGTAACGGATTTTGATGCGGTTTTTTTTAATAGATTGATTAAAGAGGAAGGTTTTTAGATATAATACATGCATAATATAGCCGTGCGAAGCCGGAGCGGGTCGCTAGTTAATGATATAATGAAAAAAATTAAAAAAGAAAACAACAAAAAGCGCCATCTAGCCCCAAGCTAAGCAACTAAGCTTGCGTTATGGTACCTAGACAAATAATACTTACTTATAAACTTTTTACTTAATAATACATAAAGAAATACTCAGACCAGAAACCATACTATTTATAAATATGATAGAATATGTATACAAAACTAGCGACCCGACCCGGCTTCGCGCGGCTATATTATGCATGTATTATACATATGAACCTTCCGATTGAATCACATTATCTATTTAAAAAAATAGCATTAAAATCCGTTGCGTAGTTTTAAAAATTTAAGGGGGGTCCATACGCCAACGACCTTGGTACACAGCCTACTAAATAGTTACTACTGGCACTGGTCGCCTTCGTTGGTGAACATTGTTGATTGTTACGAATGTGTTTTGTTTTTCTCAAAAGTGCTGAGATGGAATTGTAGGTGAGATTTTTACCGACATTTTGGTGTGATTTTGAGCCAAAAAAATCTTATAGTTTTGAAGCTATCCTAAAATTAAGAATTAAAACTAGTCTAGCTTTGAAATGACAAAGAATTTTCGCCTCGAAATTACCTCAAAATATCGGTAATAATTTCACCTACAATTCCATCTCAGCACTTTTGAGAAAAACAAAACACATTCGTTACAATCAACAATATTAGTTGTAAGCGACGGGTATTTCAGGCGCGTTACATTTGGCAGCATGAGCAGCCTTAAGCATACATAGGGACATAGAGACAGAGAAAGCGACTTTGTTTTATACAATGTAGTGATGATAGTGATAATCACGATATTAGTATAGTATCGACCAAGTCTGACACGTAGACACACGAGTTCAATATTTTGAACTACACCTACAAGTATTTATGTGCATCCATCTACTAATATTATAAAGAGGAAATAATTGAATAGGCTCCAAAACTACTAAACCGATTTTTATGAAACTTGGTATGAGGATACATTGATTCATTGACAGTAACATAGGCTACTTTTTACCCCAAAATTCCCACGGGATCGGGAGTTACGCGGGTGAAACCGCGAAGCGCTGCTTGTTATTCTCTATGCGGTATCAATTTAAGGTTCATCTGTACCCACAACACAAGTTTAATATTTAGACGTTTAACTTGTTTTAAAATTCATGCAGCAACTTATGTATTCATTGTAACAACATTCTTTGAATATTTATCATTATTTTAACTGAATAAAGTTATTTTTATATATTTAATTGTTTTAATTACCTCGCTTAATTTGACACCGGAAGTAGCAAGTGACTGTTCCAAGAGTTGTTGTACAGTCGGCAGCGAAACGTGTTCGTCTTTCTCAACGAACAGTTGGTAGCAGTAGGACTCCTGTCCCGATGATAGCTTCAAGAAAGGTTCAGCTCGAAGCAGCTGAGCTACTAGCCCGTTGAGGAACTCTTCCGGATCCTGTTATTAGGGAATAATATTTATTCTTAGTAGTTAGTTTGGGGTTGGTCTAGTGGTCTAGACCTAGACTTTTATTCCGCAGGTCGTGGGTTTGAATCCCGTCCGGCCGTGCACTAATGGATTTTTCATACGAAACCCGTGGCGTAGTTTTGACGAGTTCTCTGGACACGGTCAACTAAGCTGGAAGGGTGTACAAATCTACTCCATGTAATACATATCAAAGGCACTACAGCGCCCTGACTAGCATAGGATAGGATTAAAGTTGCTGGCATTTGATGTAAAGGCCAATTTCAAAAAGTAAAGTTTTTATTTTTTATTTTTTTATTGGAATGAATAGGCTCCGAAACTACTAGCCCTTTTTTAATGAAATTTAAAATGAGGATAAGTATTGAACCCTTAAGAGTAGCTTACAAAAATAATATTATTCTATGGTAGAGCTATAACAATCACCTTTTCCTCAGAAGTGAGTCCCGGAACATCTGACAGTCTCTCGAGCAACGTCCGCAGCTTCATGACGCGGTCGGCGCGCACGTAGCCGTGTCTTCGCAGCGGGTTCACCACCTCTTCGCGCAACACGCGCTGCACTTCCGAGTAGTGGGCTGAATCCTGCACAAACATATACATTTGAAGTTACATTGGGCACTGGGCATATAGTTTTACTGGTCATATGCACCAGATTGTCCTCCTTCGTTCTTGGGGTTAATTCTTCCAAATGCAACATTAGCAGATCCATGGCATTATTATTGGCCTATAGAGAGTTATTTACTTTTACTAAAAACTACCCCATGAGTTTATTGTGCCTTCTTCTCATTGGTGGGCGCGTTCCTAAGGCACACATCCTAACTTAGTTTTTAAGACGATACTATGTGATCTTTGGACAAATGTATTAAGCAACCAAATGAATGTTTTTTTTTACTTTGACTTTGAAAGTTGAATGCAATATTTTGTTTAGAAATTGTTACCATAATAGCTACCATTTTTGACCGCCGACGCAAAAACGACGGGGTGTTATAAGTTTGACGTGTCTGTGTGTGTGTCTGTCTGTGGCATTGTAACTCCGATTTTGATATGTTTTTTTTTGTTTGAAAGGTGAATTATTCGTGAGTGTTCTTAGCCATGTTTTTCAGCGTATTTCATGTTCTATCGTTTCAACTTTCAAGTACCGAATTACCTCCGGTTCCGGCGGTCGATAGAGCAGAGCATCGAAGACGCTTGTAAAGGTGAACATAGCAAAGAGAGTAGCGTCGAGGTAGCAGGAGTTGTGGTGACCCTGGATGCCTCGGTTCTTGCCCGCCAGCGTGCCGATGGAGCTCAGCGGAGGCACCACGCCAGTTACGACGGGACACTCCGGCTGGGAAATAGATATATCTATTACTACGTGGAACTGGTAATAAACTCAAAAGTTTGACAATAACTTCGAAGTGGGTAACGCCTTTTAAAATTCTCCCAATCGGTTGAGTTTTCTTCTAAATAATCGCACATACTTATAAGATACATAAAAATAATAATCACTACATATTATAAATCAACTAGCGACCCGCCCCGGCATCTCACGGCTGTATTTCGCATGTAATATATCTAAAAACCTTCCTCGTTAATCACTCTATCTGTTAAAAAAACCGCATCAAAATCCGTTTTACCATGACACTTTTGTGAATGCAGGTGTTCCACCAATTTCATGGACGTTATCACGTCAAAAGGTGATAAATAACGTAATGATATTTACGTTTGATTATTTTTACTACATTTGTTATGCGAATTACCACATACAATTGATTTCATAAGTGCCCTTGTTAAGTAGGTTAAGTATTGTATTTATTTAAGGCGCATATAGGAGACATAAGCAAAATTACTTTCGCCTATAACTGTAAATCATTACATGTAAAAATTATTGTTGCGTGTACCGTTTGTAGGTGAAATATTTACCTACATTTTGGTATAATTTGAAGATTAAACTTGTCTTTTTTAAACAATCCAAACTTCAGTTGAAAATAAAAGATGGCAAAAGTGTTTCTTTACTTCAATTTGGATAGGCTTAGCAACAATAACGAATTTCTCATTTTTAAATTTAATTTTTTTACATATAAATGGTACACACACACAACAACACTTAATAACAATTGACCATTAAATAATTTACTTACTATTTTAGTTTTCGGTGGTAGGCGTTTTTAGTTTGGCCTCTATACGCACCTTAATTTTCCAGCTATTTTTGGCTATAGGTACTTATTATCTTATAATGTACTAGCGACCCTACCCGGCTTCGCACGGCTATATTATGCATGTATTATACATATAAACCTTCCTCTTGAATCACTCTATCTATTTATAAAAACCGCATCAAAATCCATTGCGTAGTTTTAAAGATTTAAGCGTACAAAGGGATATAGGGACAGAGAAAGCGACTTTGTTTTATACTATGTAGTGATAGTGATGATGTTTTCTTTTAGGAGCAATGTTATCAATGCATAGGTAGGTATTAAATATAGAATTGAAAAAAAAAATTGATGCACGCACGGCCCAATAATTAAAACATTGCAGTATTTGAACTGGTTCTTTTTTCCTCAGGCCGAGTCTTTGACCGAACTTCCAAAAGTTCAAATATGTTCCCTACCATGGTTGGAATAACAAAACCAATCCTTTACATTTATCTTTATCTTATTTTGGTGACGCAAACAATGTAGAGATCTGATTAGTGATTATGTTATTGACGGGGTATAAAGGAGGTGACATTGAGAAATTCGTTAAATAAATTGTTGGCGCGGTATAAGAAAACATGTATCGCCAATTAATACTGTAAGGAAAATATTTTATTACGAATAATTAGTACCTACCTACAGAATGTATATCTACTGATGTTTTTTCAGAACTCTCTTGTTAGGACTGGCATTCTGCGAGTGCAATATAGTGAAAGATAGTCGGCAAGAAGTAAGAAGTTTTCCTGATGGTTTCTTATTTGGCGCTGCAACTGCATCATACCAGGTGGAAGGTGCATGGGATGAAGATGGTAAGTAGATTGATAAATATGAACATTAATAAAACCATAATAAAGTGGTTGAAACCGCGGGGCGTAGCTAATAAGTACCCAATAAATAAAAAGTACTAAATACCTACTTATTTGCCATTTGCAGGAAAAGCTCCAAATATTTGGGACCATTTTACGCACACAACCCCGTGTAAAATAAAAGACTGCTCAAACGGTGACGTCGCGGACAATTCGTACCATCTTTACAAAAGGGATGTGGAAATAATGAGGGAATTAGGCTTAGAATTTTACAGACTGTCTATATCATGGCCAAGGATTCTACCAACCAGTTTTCCCGATCAAATAAATGTAGCAGGAGTGGAATATTATAACAATTTAATAAATGAAATGTTGAAATACAACATAGAACCGATGCTTACGTTATACCATTGGGACTTGCCACAGAAACTGCAGGAATTAGGAGGATGGACCAATCCTCACATTGTCGATTGGTTCGGGGACTACGCACGTACTGTATACTCACTCTTCGGTGATCGAGTCAAATACTGGATCACAATAAACGAACCGTATCAAGTCTGCTATGAGGGATACGGCAGTGATGTTAAAGCTCCCGCGGTGAATATTCAAGGGATTGCTGATTATTTGTGCGTTAAAAATCTATTACTAGCACACGCAAAGGCATATCACATTTACAATGAAGAGTTTCGTCCGAAATACGGCGGTATTGTCTTTATATCATCCAGCGCTTTGTGGTACGAACCTGCTTCCGATTCTGAAGCTGATATTCAGGCCGCTAGTGACGCTCATGCATTCATTGTAAGTATCTATTCAGTTCCAAAAAAAATACCTTAGATACACTTTTAAGTAAAAAAAGGATGTTTTGTTTGACGACCCACAATGGTCACTATGCCGGACTGCCCAACACAGGGTTGCGGGATATTTGTCTGTGGTCTGGTTGTTTTTATGTTTCATAAGAATATATTTACAAAAGAAATTTTTATGTAGTAAGTATATCAGTTGTCTAGCACCCATAACACAAGTCTAGTTACTTAGCTTGGGGCTAGATGGCGATGTGTGGAATGTCCTGCAATATTTATTTATTTATTTCAGTGGGAAATTTACGCCCATCCAATATTCTCTGAAACGGGCGATTATCCGCCAATCGTCAAAGAAAGAGTAGCGGCTAAGAGTGCCGCTCAAGGTTTTTCGCGATCCAGACTCATTGAATTTAGCCCCGAAGAAATAGAGTATGTGAAAGGAACATCGGATGCGTTTGGTCTGAACCATTATACGACTCGATTGGTGTACAGGAATGAATCTGTTTATGGTGCTTATGAAGTACCATCAATGTACGACGATGCTGAAATATTAACGTACCAGTTGGCTGAATGGAAAATTGGTGAATCTGAATTTACAAAGGTATTATTTTCATATAACATTATTCTTTACTAGCGACCCGCCTCGGCTTCGCACAGCTATAATATGCATGTATTATACATATAAATCTTCCTCTTGAATCGCTCTATCTATAAAAAAAGAACAGATTGTGATAGAATTGCAAAGTCGATTACGGTGTACGCATCAAAATCCGTTGCGTAGTTTTAAAGATCTAAGCATACATAGGGACAGACAGCGAAAAGTGACTTTGTTTTATACTATGACTAGCGACCCGTCCCGGCTTCGCACGGCTATATTATGCATGTATTATACGACATATAAACCTTCCTCTTGAATCCCTCTATCTATAAAAAAAAAACCGCATCAAAATCCTTTGCGTAGTTTTAAAGATCTAAGCATTTATAGGGACAGACAGCGAAAAGTGACTTTGTTTTATACTATGATGATGACTTATCTAAACAATATTCTAAAGAAGAAAGTTTTGTTGTCTGTTTGCATTTAATAGGCTCCGAAACTACTGGACCGTTTCTTATGAAACGTGGTATGAGGATACATTGATTCATTGGGAGTGTTATACACGTGTATTCACAATCAACCTTATGAGATTGCATAGTGCACGAAGGCATAGAGCCGCAAATAAGACACTGATTCGCTAGAGTGAAGAGAGCAGTACAAAATTGACTCATCACAGGGCCGCATTTAGCGCAGTGCGTTCACTTATCCAAGAGCAACTTAAGTACTATTTGTTAATACGGGCGTTGAGCCACTAACTGATACTTTTAGGGGATTTACGCGGATGAAACCGCGGAGCACTGCTAGTCCTATTTATTATGAAAGTATTTGAGTATTTCAAATTCGTGCCGAACATATTACGACATAGATAACTTAAGATAAGACTGCTTACTTGATCTCATTGAATCTATCAATATTATGACAGATTAGCTAACAGATAAAGTTATCAGTGTGATGGGGGTTTTACATAGGGGACCTACAAGTACCTGAGTACTTTATTAGATAAATTGATTTCATGTTTTTGAACTACCATGGCAATTTTCACTATTTAAAACCATCTTTATTGTTTTTAACCGACAACAAAAAAAAAGGGGAGGTTCTCAATTCGGTTGTATATATATTTTTTTGTGGACATCGTTATTTCAATAAACATGGCAAATATCCCTTTTTAGAGTTCCGTACCCAAAAGGGTTAAAAATTGACCCTTTTACTATCACTGTCCGTTCTGTCAGTCACCAGGCTGTATCTCATGAACCTAGACAGTTGAAATTTTCACAGATGATGTATTTCTGTTGCCACTTTAACTTATAACTAAAAACAGAATGTAATGGTACGGAATTCTTGTGGGCCAGTCCAACCCACACTTGGCCCGTTTTTAAATACCTTGAAATTGATTACAGTCAGTACCATGGGGATTCTACAATATTTTGACATACATAAAGGATAAGTACAACAATCCACCGATATACGTGACAGAGAACGGTTTCGCGACTTACGGCGGTTTACAAGACGATGATCGTGTACAGAACTATAAGACTTATCTATGGGCATTACTTGACGCATTAGATAATGGAGTTAATATCCAAGCGTATACTGCGTGGAGTTTGATTGATAACTTCGAATGGATGCAAGGCTATGTGTAAGTACTATTAATACCATTTATAAAACTCTCGTGTAGCGGTGTTAGGGTCGCTGCATATGTGACTGGATTTTTTCCCGTGCCGGACGGAACGTGTTTTTTTTATATAACGCTGCAAAGAAATTGTCACGTTCCGTCCGACACGGGAAAGATCACGTTACGTATGTTTAAACTCCACCAACACTTTGAACAACGCTCGTCTCCGTCCCATCCGAGGTTTTATCCCGTTACGTATGCAGCGACCTTTAGTTGCCAAACTCCACCTAAACGGCTGAACCAATTTGTATGAAATTTTTTGTGTATAATCGTTAGGTCTTTAAATCGAATAATATATTTTTTGAAGTGAAAACTTCTTATGGCGCGTTGGGCACTTTTGTGGGTGAGCATTTTCAGCCGTTCTCGCGACAGATGAGATTTTGACAGATGAGATTTTTTATTAATTTTCCTTTTATATACATATACAAGCCGTTTCGGAGGAGTACGGGAACGTACATTGTGACACGAGAATTTTATACCTATATAAGATTTTTTTTCCTTTTGTATATGGCAAAACAACGTTTGCCGGGACAGCTAATTCTTAATAGATTTTATGTCACGTGACAGTAAGTTATTAGATTATGAGAAAAGGTGAAAAACTTAAAAAAAAGGTCGTAGGTAGGTACTTGTCGAGTTTGCCTGTGTTTTGGTTGTGAGTGTGCATAATAAACAAACAATTAGATAATGCTCCTCAGCATAAACTGGTAAAATGCAATGACAAATCAAAGGCTCAAGAAAAAAATGGTATGGTGGTGGTTGAGAAAGCTCAATGTTTAGTTCAGATTATATTTTAAACACATGAATTTCATGAGTCTCTTACGGTGAAGGCAAACATCGTAAAGCAACCGACATGCCTTAGAATTCACTACTGTTCGAAGGCATAGAACATTTACCAACCTGGAGTATACATAATTCCTTTGAAAGGAGGCCCTTTCCCTGTATTGTGAGTTAACTTTAAACGGTTTCGAACGTAAGTTTTAATTTTATTTTCAGTGAACGTTTTGGTATTTATGAAGTGGACTACAATGATCCGAACCGCACGCGCACGCCGCGCAAGTCCGCCTTCCTTTACAAGGAGATCGTGCGCACGCGCAGCCTCGACATGGACTACGAACCCAATACTATGACCATGACTATTGATGATGGACACTGATTTTATAATTACTTGACTGGTAAAAAATAAAGATTTGAGAATCAAATAATTTAGTTTTTATCATCTACCCAAAACTTAAAGTTGCGAAGATGCATGCGACCGATCGCTTTGGAAGTCTTGCATGAATGCATGTTTAGCAGAGAACTTCCTGTGGCTGATAATAATATGATGACTCAAAAATAGTGCTATGTTTAAACCGAGTAAAATCAAGTTAGTTTGTCTCCATCGTGTGTAAAACTATAAAAAACTAAAAAATGTCGAAATTCACGAATACCTTGAAGTGCAAAGAGTCGACAAGGAAATTGACAAATACCATAAGATGGATAAACTGTGTTTCTGTCACTTAGGCTGCGGTCCTGAATGTATATATAGCAATTCGAAATCCAATTCGAATAGAGATAGTTTATGTGGAAGAGAAAGGGGCGAGTATAAACAGGGTTATTGGTAATTATACTAGCAAGCCGTTGAGGGCTACTTCTATGCACCTAAACAAACAACTTTTGTTCCACGACTTTTGGAAATTCGAACATTTTTTTGAAAATTTTGAGGTTAGGTTGACCTGAAAATCTGCTGTTCCATACACGGAGAGGTCATTAACCTTAAAATTTTACCAAATTTTTAAGTTTTATCTACTGTTCTTAGTCTGAAAGAACTTTATTTTAAAAAATCTGCTTTTTTTCGAATTTACATAACCGTCGGCAATTTACATAAAAGTCGTATAACAAAAGTTGTTTGTTAAGGTGCACAAAAGTAGCCCTCAACGGCTTGCTAGTATAATTACCAATAACCCTGTATAGCTTAGTATGTTGTATAGATAAAATAGAATATAAAGTAACCTGTTCATCATGTTCCCTGGGATGGTCCTGCGTGATGCCCGGCGGTGGTGTGTCCCGGAAGCGCGCGTCGCGGCGACACAGCGCGAGCGGCACGAAGAGCGCGCGTCCTGTCGCGCACTGGAACAGCCGCGCACCGCCGCGTGTCCCGTCGCCCAGACCGCACACGCTCTGTTCTAGCTCCACGCCGGCTGTCGCCGTATCTATATTTTATAATAACACATATTTAGGGATGGTGCAGTGCAGATAACACCTCCTCAGGACAGGCCGGATTGGGCGGGTTTGGCGGAAAGCGTACAACTCACAGTATAAGTTTGAATAAGTTACTAATTATGATATAATACTATTACAGGGCAGGATATTCCACACCTCGCCATCTAGCCCCAGGCTAAGCAACTTTTGTTATGGGTGCTAGACAACGGATTTACTACTTATATACTTTTTCTTTTGTAAATATATACTTATAATACATAGAAACAACCAGACCACAGACAAATATCTAAGCATAAATAGTTGTCTGAGGCGGGAATCGAACCCGTAACCCTGTGTTTGGCAGTCCGACATGGTGACCATTGCGAAAACTGGGTCGTCACCAATATATGACCCAATATTATGATGATTATGTCCCTAAATCGCCTGCGGACCCAGGTTGGCCGCTGCAAAGAAACCGGTTACATATCAAAATAACTAAGTTCAATATAACTATGTTCGAAATAACTACGGTCATAATGCCTACTGTTCAAAATACCTAATGGTTGTTTCACATATTTTTGAAATAACTAATGAACGAAATACCTAATGGACGAAATACCTACGGTTAATTTACCTACGTTCATTATAACTATGTTCGAAATAACTACGGTCATAATACCTACAGTTTAAAATACCTAATGGTTGTTTGGCATATTTTCGAAATACCTAATGGACGAAACACCTACGGTTAATTTAACCACAATTAATTCAACTACGGGTTTTCAGCTGCGGTTAAAAAAAATCAATTTTATAAAATACCGGCCGGCGAGTGTGATTCTACCCATTTTACTTGGTTAGGGATTTTGTAAAATTGATTTTTTTAAACCGCAGGTGAAAAACCGTAGTTGAATTAATTGTAGTTAAATTAACCGTAGGTGTTTCGTCCATTAGGTATTTCGACCATTAGGTATTTTAAACTGTAGGTATTATGACCGTTAGTTATTTCGAACATAGTTATATTGAACTTAGTTATTATAATGTGTAGCCCAATCGACCGTTAGGTATTATGAACTTATGTGAATCGACCGTAGTTATTTCGAACATAGTTATATTGAACTTAGTTATTATGATACGTAACCAAGAAACCAAGGCTAGGTGGGGTATCTGGAGCGGACACTTTAGGAGGGTTGCCTAAACGATGGCGTACCTAAAGGGCTGCTCTCTCTGCTCTGCAGACGATCTGAACAGGGCAATAGATTGCCGTGGCTAAGTTTTAGGCGAGGTTACTGTGTCCAAAACATTTTGATGCCGTTGACACGAAGAAGACTCATTATGACCCAAAACTGGCAGTTTTAGTCAGTGTTATGTTACGTTGAACTTACCACTGATTAAGGGTTCAAAAAAGTACAAGGTCTGCTGCACCGACCCTTGTGATTCAGAGATGCAAGGCGAACAAACTCAACCGCGACTTGCATAACAAGGCAATATAGCGCCTGAACTTTCCACAAGCAAATTGGACCATAGACGATCAATTTTACAATAAGTTCTTTGGATTTGTATACTTTTGTCATGACGTAGAGCTACTTACCATCAATAATACCGATCCACCTAACTACGCCATAATGATGTTGATCGACGTCTGTCGCCACCTCAACCAATGACCCAACTCCTATTTCGTCTTGCAACTGAAAACAATCAACACTTTGAAAACTGAGCTCCTATTGATTCGTTTTTATAAATATCTGTATATCGTGGTTTTACCCGCGTAAGATTCGATCTTGGACTGGAAGACATGGTTTATTTTTAAATCTTTAAGTGCAAATAAATGTACTTATGTATAAATACAAATTCAAAATCAACGCACAGCTTAAAACCAATGGACGGATCTGGCTAAAATTTGCCATACAGATACTTAGCTGTTATAACGTAGACATCCGCTAAGAAAGGATAGCTGGAAAATTCAAACCCTACGAGAACGAAGTCGCGGGCAAAAGCTAGTAATCTATCTTAGGGAAACATATTGATATAAAGTATACATATATAAATGATGGAAAAGTTTCCAAATCTGTTCAGCCAATTTAGCGTAATGGAGAAAAATAACATAGTACACCCTCACACACTTTTGCAATTTATGTGTAGGTAAATTAGTAGAAAAAGCTGCTGGGATTAATGATAGCATGATATATTATTCTCTCGATAAAACTGCATATGTGCATAAAACTACCTGAATATGTCTTGTCGGTGACGATGCAGCCGGCGCGGGGGGCACAGCACGAGGCGAACCGAGCGCAGGCGAATCGTAAAACTCTTCAGTATCATTATTTCGGGCTTCTAAAACATAAAATATACGTACATTTTGAATAATCATTAATAGAAGGAAAACCGAGTGAACACAACACCAGCGTTTATAAAGCTCATAGCCCTTCGCCTTTGCTAAACGTTTACTGTGATAAGCTACGCCTGATTGATTCTGCTTGAAATATTGGTGCAATATCGCCCGGTCTACGAATATCCGTATAAAACGATTACCGTCTTCTAATTCAAGCACACACAATGGTAATTCATCTTTACTTAGGGGACGTAAACCGAATATGTATTGGTTCGATTTCGCCATAACGAATGTGAACACAGTGCAGGCCGCCCGCCCGCGCGCCCTTCCCACCGCACTCGCGACGTCTATATTTAGAAAGTAGGAGAGTTAAAATAGGAACAACCTATGGATGTTACGAGCAATGTAGTAGCTGTTCAGTTTTGTTGTGTTTACAAGGTGTATCGAAATGTTTTGTGTGTGAATGGTGAATTTATAATTTATAACCATGGAGGAGGCTACTAGAACGGTAACTAAGTTTATTCTTTAAGTTTAAGTTAAGTTTGTTATTCCTTATTTTCTGCTTTCGGTGTGCAGTGGCTAAGTCCTAACAGGAATGTTAGGTAACACTGAAAGGTAGTGTGTCCTCTAGGATCCCAAGGGGTTCCTGGTGAACTTGTCTTTAAAGCGTCGGATATCAGACCATTAACAAAAAGCGTGCCTTTTTAGTGCAAATGAGCCTGACAAATGACAAAAGATCGCATTTATGTATTATTTTTTTTACTTTCGACCGCAAAATGTAAAATAAATAAATCTAATCATTTATATGTAGGTATATACCCTACTAATATTATAAATGTGAGTAGGTAGTGTTTATTACCCTTAGTCCTGGAATAACACAGGTTACTTTTTATCCCGTCACTCCCACGGGATCAGAACTCACGCAGGTAAGACTGCAGGGCGCATTCAACTATGTTATAATTTATACCATAATACATACCATTCCACCTAGTATCGCTATACTGATTCTGGTCTATAGTGCTGACTCTCGATCCAGTTTCCTTAAACATTAACAAGATTTTAAACATCTATTTAGATTTCTATTAATTGTATTACTAGCAGCGCTTCAAGGCTTCACCTGCGAAAACCCTGATGGATTTCGGGGTAAGTAGATTCAATGTATTTTCATATGTACCAAGTTTCATCAAAATCGGTGCGGTAGTTTCTGAGCTTATTATTAACAAACAAAGTTACAAATTTATGATGCTAAATAATTGTACCTGACGCGTATTCGGTGAAGGGCGAGAATTACTTGATGTGCTGGGTGAGCTTACTGTAGAACTGTGAACGCCGTGCAGGCTCTCACTACTGCATACATCTGAAAACATATAACAGCTTTAAAAACAGAAATATTTAATTAAAGTTTATAGGAGTACTAGCTGCGTCCTGCGTTTTCACCCGCGTAAGTCCCGATTTCGTGGGAATATCGGGAAGTAAAATACCACTAAAACTTGCAAATTTTAAAGACAAAGAAACAAACAGGGCAACTTTAACATTTTTAATATCATAAGATCTGATACATGTAAAAATATAGTCAACATAATGAAATTATAATTAAAGAAATGACAGTATATAACAAACAAAACTATGGCGCGACAAGACGTAGGAGTACAGTCACAATATTGTATAATTGGGGCTTACTTACCTACTAATATCCCTGTTTCAACCTTCCTTTGATCATGAATCATTTTCCTCTGTTCCTCGTGAGCTGGTTTATTCCGTCGCCTTTCCGGTACTATATGTTCAATCAAATTCACTGATTTAACCCTGTCATTTGGACGATGCATCGTATGTCGTGGTATGGGAGCCGATCGGAATTCCGAATGTTCCGGGACTCTTGGAGCTGGTGGCCAACTGCCACCGATTAATGTGAATAAATCTACCTGGAAATTAGAGCAATATTAAGTTATGTTCTTAATAATTTGAGTTAAATAAAAACACATAAAATTAAAGTTTTATTGATAATTAAAATAAATATTGTGATATTTTGACTGCTCTCTTCTGTTTTGAATGGGTTGTGGTTGACAATTAAATTATAGGCTCATGAGAATCTTCAGGCATCAGAGGGCAGTCACAATTCAATGTGACAGATGCTCATTCCATCTGTAGTATACAAAAAGCTTCTTTGAACTCTGAAAGTGCCAGTCAGATTTGAAAAATTATATTTACATTTGATAGTGCAATTCTTGAGCAAGGTTACACTTTTTTTCCCCAGATTGTTGAACTTGCGGTGAGAAAAATAAACTTCTTAAACTCACACAATTTGTATTCATAGTATTTTATTTTCCTGGGTTTTAAAAAAACGCGATTAAGACCGGAATTGCAGTGAGAAACCACGAAGAGTAGCTAGTCTATTTATAAGTAGAAATAATTAACTAGATATTATTACAGTTGACAATAAGTATTGAACCTTTCCCAAGCAAACAATTAGTTTGTGCTATTTGTAATAAATATAGGTAAAGTAAGTGCTTGTTAGTTAGTGAATTGTTTGTGTTGATAGAAAACCTGTGGATCTTTATTGCAGGTAGAATCATTTTCATCCTTTTCGTGGTTCATTTTACAAATTCACACGGCTGTAATTGTCCAAATAAGAGTAATTTAGTAATAGAACACATTGTATTTACATTTGTTTACATGGCTGTTTTAATTTTGCTTAGCAACATCATGAAAGTCTAAAATATCGTCTCACCTTATTTTATGACTCAAAAATTATCGAAATTAGGTCGAGCATGCAGTTATTTTCCGAGAAATAAAACAGTTTTATCTGCATGATAAAATCGAACGGTAGATCAGGGATATGGGTCCCACAACTTTCTAAAGTGCCAAACTCAACGCTATTAACTGTAAATTTACCGATTTTAGTACGTTGTGTATTGAGATTAGCGACGCACTTAATGAAAATCACGATAAACTGGTGAAAATCAAAGAAAATCACACACTTTTCCAAATAATTTCAACCTAGATGAAAAGCAAAAGAGAAAAACAAACACAGTATGTATTTTGACGTCGACAATGACAGCAACAGCGTTTGTTTATTTTTAAATTTATACTATGTACCGAAAGGGCAGGCATATAGCCTAAAACCCATGCACATTGCACTCGTTTGATTGATGTGTTGTTTTTTTTTTTTCATTTAATCTCATGGACGTACATACCATATTACCACGTCCCTGTTTGATCTTCTTAATTCCAATCCAAGTACAATAACGAAGTTTTGTCAGCTTCTCCTTGTTTACTTGAATTAATATTATTTTTTCAAATTTTCCACGAACATTTTAAATACGAAACACTTCAGGAAATCGTCAAAAGCCAGTATAAAAAACAGGTGACTGGTAATTGACATTGACAGTCAGAAGACAGTCAGTCTCAATTATGACCTTGGCGATTCCATGAATGTCAAATAAATTGTAGAAATAGTGATGGACGAATCGAAATGAGAATGTTTCTAGGGTGTCATTTCTCTGTGGATTCACTGATCAAGTATACTTTACCTAGCTCATTGTAAGTAAATTGAATAGATTGGCACCAAAATAATAACAATGTACCTAACTGGATAACAGTTACTTAAAAAAAACAGCGCACTCCGGGAGTGCAGGCAGAAGTGAAAACAATAAACTTGTTATTTCTCATAAAATATTTCTTGAAACGATCTGCTACTGCCATATAATAGCACTCACTTAAACAATTAAAGTTTATTTTTTATTCGCTAGATGGCAGTAAAAAATTTAAATCAGCGTCATCTACATTCGAATAGCGGTCTTTCTAGAAACTAAGTTTCTCAATTTGTGTAATAGATGGCAGTATAAGTTAAACAAAAAGACTAACACAAATAAAATCTCATCTGTCGCGTCAAATCTCATCTGTTGCGTAAAATCTGTCGCGAGAACGGCTGAAAATGCTCACCCACAAAAGTGCCCAACGCGCCATAAGAAGTTTTCACTTCAAAAACACAGTTAATAACAGTGTTCTAGCAAATCGAAGTCATTTATTTGATTACGATGAAATACTCGAAAGAAAGGAATTTGATCAATTTAATAATATTTATGTCAAAAGTCAGATCCAACGACCCGCGCACATCACTATTCGGGAGCAAAACCACTTGCAAAATCAAAACAAAACTTTCAACAAAATGGAAAGTTATATGACCAGCTAATAGCCAGCTATTTGATTCTATTGCTATTGAAATAGATAAGCTGATGGTTAACTGTAAACTCAGATTCTTATTTCTGCTGTGACTGCCACAGCCACAAAGTACTTTTTTTCAGATAAGGTTAGTATTTCTGACGAAATAAATTAAACCAGATTTTTAATTAAAAATCTTGCTCAGCAGCCATAGCTGATTCCAACGTTTCTGTGCAGGTGTTCCCTGACAACATGATACGGCAGGGCAGCATAGACGATATCAACACACAACAGTTTCTCAAGATATCCAACTATGAAGACACAGTGCGCCAGTTAGACATATATTATGCTATTGGTTAGTAATTTTCTTATTATTATACTAGCAGCGCTCCCAGGGTTCACCCTCATAACTCCCGATCCCGTTGGAATATCGGGATAAAAAGGCTACTTTTTATCCCGATATCCCAACGGGATATGTTACTGTCAATGAATCAATGTCAATGTATCATCAAACCAAGTTTCATTAAATTGTTCCAGTAGTTTCGGAGCCTTTTCAAACAAACAATCATATTTTTCTTCTTAGTATATAGACCAGCTATCCCACCCAGTTTTACCAGTTTAAGTTCCAATCCCATGGGTATATTATGTTCTCTGGCTATCTATATGAAAGTACTAAGTTCTATCTCAATCGATGGAGTAGTTTCTGCATGAAGAATTAACAAACTCACACATTTTTATATCTTTCATAGAGAAAATGTTTGTTTATCTTTTTATACGTAATGAACTTATGAAGTAATTTTAACAATCTTATAATTTAATAATTTAAGCAATCATTCTAAGTCTAACACTATCACTTCTGGTGTTTTAGCTAAGATCGAAGTGTAGTATCTGTTTTATTCAGCTTAATTTAAGTCTAACACTACCTACATTATCTGCTAGTACTACACAGCAGCAGTCTTAACAACCTCCATACATGCTCTGCATAGAGGTCTATCCATGTCCTAAGCTATGTAATGGTAATGGATGTGAAAACCACCAGTTACTAAACACATTCAAAACCAGTTTTTGATACATGTGATAGGTCAGCATTTGACCACTATCACACCCGTCTGATGGCAGGTGACGATGCGGCCTAAGATGTAGCACACTTTGCTAAAAGATACTTAAGTAGGTATAACTACTATTTAATGTATTATCCTTCGTTCTTCCAGTAAAACGCCAATTATTAAGATACCAGAGTCCAATCACAGGGTTGTTCCCTGTGCTTTCATCAGACCTTCATATTGGGAGTGTGAGGGACAGCATATATTGTGCTGCAGCTGTTTGGGGTCTTTATCAGGCTTACAGGTTTGTATCATGGAAGTTTGTATATATGGCAGATATTTAAAAATATTTAATAAATCCTACTATCTATACCATATGAATGAATCCTTATTTTCCTTGTTCATGGCATCACATGTGAATGGCTGCACCAATTTTTTTGTTGTGTTTGTTATTGTAAGGAGAAGGATTTTATAAAAGAAAAACTAAGAAAGTAGCGCAGAAAGTTTCCCCAGTACCATTATTCACTAAGGTTCAAGTCGTTGGGCGCGCGTGATTAGGGGCGGAGGGGGGGCGGTTTTTGTATGGAAATCTCGTCCTAATCACGCGCGCCCAACGACTTGAAGCTTAGTGAATAATGGCCCAGGGCGGGCATAGCTAGTCCTAGTTCATACTAATATTATAAATGTGAAAGTTTTTGTGCTTGTTACTCCTGAACGCAAAAACTACTGCACCGATTGCGATGAAACTCGGCACGTAGATAGCTGGAGACCTGGATTAGCACCTAAGCTACTTTTTATACTAATATGCCCACGGGATCGCGACTTATGCGGGTGTAACCGCGGGGTGCAGCTAGTAATACATCAATATTTTAGGATATTGCACATAGTGCCATCTAGCCACAAGTTAAGCATGTAAAATGTATCTTTTTTATTTTCTAGGCGCATTGATGATGACCGCGGCAAATCGCACGAACTCGGTCAAAGCACTGTTAAATGTATGCGTGGTATCCTAGAATGCTGGATCAAGCAATCGGCCCGAGTAGAAGCTTTCAAAACCAGGTATTAAAACAAACCTACAAGAGTTATCTGTACTAATATTATAAAGAGGAAAGATTTTTTTATAACAAATAGGCTCTGAAACTACTGGACCGATTTTGATGAAACTTGGTATGAGAATACATTGATTCATTAGGAGTAACATAGGCTACTTTTTAACCCGATGGGATCGGGAACTACGCGGGTGAAACCTCGGAGCGCTGCTGGTTTTTAATAAAGCAAAATGTTTAAAAAATACTAAACTAGGTGGTGCCAGCTTTGCACCTATCATTCACTCAACATCTATCCCACTAATATTATAAATGCAAAAGTTAGAATATGCAGCATCTATTGCTATGAACTTTGGTAGTTATAAACAAATAGGACTGACATAATAATATGTTAAACTGCAGGGCTTGATTGATATATAAAATTAACCACACTTAGCTTATGTAAATGGAATTCAAATCACCATAGCTTTTAACCAACTAAGCTATGTGGTTTATGTCCCACTGAGTCCTTAACGATTCTTAGAATATCCTACTCAAATTATAAATGTGAAAGTTTGTGTGTTTGTTTGTTACTCCTTCACGCAAAAACTGCACCGATTGCGATAAAACTCGGTATGTAGAGAGCTGGAGACCTGGATTAACACCTAAGCTACTTTTTGTACCGATATTCCCACGGAATCGGGACTTACGCGGGTGAAATCGAGAGATGCAGCTAGTCAATCAATATTGTAGTAAACTTTTTTATTTCCAGACAGAGCGCCGCACATGCCCTCCACGTTAAATTCCACCTAACGACAGGAGAACCGGTGCTCAGTGACGATGAGTATCATCATTTGCAGATCGATGTGGTGTCACTGTACCTCATCTTTCTGGTTCAAATGATCACTTCTGGCTTGCAGATTGTTTATACTCAGGCATGTATATTTATTCTACTTGTAAAAACCTAATGTCGACTCTATTTCTTATATTTATTGAAGCTTTTGGCTTTCCAATAAAATAAAATGTGCTGGAAAAATAAAAATGATGACTGTTTAGTTTCAGGTTTTGAATAAAAATAAAAAAACGTATTTACTTCGTATATCTTCTAGACTTATAATAAAAGATAGAAGTATGCAAATTATAATAATCAAATGTCCTAGAAAAAACGAATTCATGGTTTTTAAGATCCATATCTTTTCGTTATCTATGCAATAAAAACTGTTGAATCTTTTCAAATCTGGTTTTCATAAGATTTGCTCTATATTTTGGAAAGGTTGTGATAAGCAGTTCCTGTTTTATGATACATAATAAGTAGGTACTTTCCTATTTGCTCACAGGAAAAAATCTCTATGAGCTTCTGTGATTTCTACTAACTGGAAGGTGATTCTTAATTCTTGAATTGTTACAGGATGAAGTGGCATTCGTTCAAAACCTTGTTTACTACGTGGAACGCGCGTACAGAACTCCGGACTACGGCATGTGGGAAAGAGGTTCCAAGTACAATGATGGAAAACCAGAGATTCATGCCTCATCTATAGGTAAACTTAATGTTAAGGTGTGATTTAACACTTTAAAAAGATATGGCTTAGTTGGCTCTAAAAGTATTGACAAGTTCTTTACTCTGGGCATGATGCAAGGTGGTGGTATAGGTTATGGCATAGACAAAGTAATAATATTAGTACTTATATGGTACTGGGTAAACCTACTCCATCTAATACATGCCCTAATATAGCGTTCGGAATAGCTGGATTAAAGTTGGAGACGCTATTATAAATCGTATTTAATGTAAAAGGTTCCATCCACTAACATATCCAGATTAATCTCAATCCATTTGTTAATAGATCTTGTGTGAAAAAAAACGAAAATAGAGATACTCAAACTTTATTTTTTAAATTGACTTTCCACACATCGCCATCTAGCCCCAAACTAAGTAACTAGACTTGTGTTATGGGTGCCAGACAACGGATATACTTACTACTTATATGCCTTTCTTTTGTAAATATATACTTATTATACATAGAAACAACCAGACCAGACAAATATCTAAGCATAAATACTTTTCTGAGGCGGAGAATCGGACCCGCAACCCTATATTTGGCAGACCGGCATGGTGACCATTGTGCCAACTGGGTCGTCAAGGCGTCCTGACATTTACTGTGGGAGCTTTGCATAGTGTTTTTTTGCGTGTTGCATTTTGAGGCCCATACCTATTAAATCATAGGACACTTTGGTTAAATATCCCGTTTCCGACACGCTTTGAAGGTACATGTCAAGGCATTATTTGTTCACCGTAATGCCCTCTATCGATAGGTATGGATCTTAAAATGCACCGCGGCATTTTATGTTTATGTACCTTTTTTGTCTAAAGGCCTTTATGAGAAGTAGAATAAATAATAGCAAATACCAAATCTATACTAATACTAGCTGCGCTGCGCCCCGCGGTTTCAACCGCGTAAATTCCAATCCCGAGGGAATATCGAGATAAAAAGTAGCCTATATGTTAATCCAGGGGTCTACGTCTGCTAACACAATTGTGTTTCAATAGAGTGTCGATATAATCGTAATAGAAATTTAATGTCAGAAATATGACATTAGATGTCAAATTGGTATTCTCCTAACGTTAACTATTCTATCGAAACACCACTGACACACTGCTGACTCACTTTTGTATTCTGCTCTACAATCGTGGCTTAATGGAATCTCGATAGTTGTCAAAACGGTATATCGCTTAGCAACATATACCATGTTGCTAGGCAACACCTGCAAGGTAAATATTACCATACCATTGAGACTCCATAGTGATAATATTGCGATGTTATTAAAACTTTAGCAGAATACCAAATAAAGTCACAATCTCGATATAATATGAATAGAGTCTCGATATAATGACAATGGTTGGCCAAATAGCAGAATAAGGCCCCAGGTCTCTAGCTATCTACATACCGAGTTTCATCGCAATCGGTTCAGTAGTTTTTGCGTGAAGAAGTAACAAACATACAAACACACACACAAACATTTACATTTTTAATATTAGTAGGATTATAAAGAGGAAAGATTTATTTGCTTTTTGTTTGTAACGAATAGGCTCCGAAACTACTGAACCGATTTTGATGAAACTTGGTATATGGATACATTGATTAATTAGGAGTAACATAGGCTTTTTATCCCGATATTCTTACGGGATCGGGAGTTAAGCGGGTGAAACCGCGGAGTACGTCTCGTGTAGTAAATTGATAATCTAAATGTGTAGGAATGGCAAAGGCAGCCCTAGAAGCAATAAATGGGTGTAACCTATTCGGTGACAAGGGAGCCTCGTGGAGCGTCATCTACGTCGATATTGACGCACACAATCGGAACAGAAGCATCTTCGAAACTATGCTCCCGAGGGAATCTAGTTCTAAGGTATGTAAAATAATCCTATCTCCTACTAATATTATGAATGTGAAAGTTTGCCTGTGTTTGTATGTTTGATACTTCTTCAAGTTAAAACTATTGGACCGATTGCGATAAAACTTGGTATGTAAATAGCTTGAGACCTGGATTGACACATAGGCTACTTTAATCCCGATATTACCACGGGATCGAAACTTACAAAGGTAAAACCGCGGGGCCCAGCCAGTAAATTATACATCTAATTAATGTGGCCACACTTTTGCACTGTAATATAATATAAATAGCTGTTGCCCGCTACTTCGTACGCGTGGTAGCTTTGTTTTATGTACCAAAACCTTCCTCTTGAATCACTCTATCTATTTTAAAAAACTTCATCAAAATCCGCTGCGTAGTTTTAAATATGTACATACATACATAGGGACAGACAGCGGAAAGCGACTTTGTTTTATACTATGTAATGAAGTAAAGAAAGAAACTAAAAACTTTATTTTGTTTATTTTGTGTTTTGTCCAGGGTGTAGACGCGGCTCTCTTGCCGACGATATCATTCCCTGCGTTCGCTACTCACGAGGAACATCTAGTCCAATTAACTAAGACCAACATACTACGACGTTTGCAAGGGAAGTGCGGTTTCAAACGATTCAGTCGGGATGGGTATGTTACTTATAAATTATCTTACTTATATGTTTGTGTTGTGTGCAGACAAATATTTAAGCATAAATACTTGTCTGAGGCAGGAATCGAACCCGCAACCCTGTGTATCGCAGTTCGGCACGGTGACCATTATGCCAACCGGGTCGTCAAATATCGAATTATTAATTTATTTTCGTCAGATACAAATGCGTGCTTGAAGACCAAAACAGAAGATACTACAACGAAGGAGAGTTGAAGGAATTCGATGGTATAGAGTCGGAGTGGCCACTGTTCTATGTTCTCATGATTATTGATGGCGTGTTCCGTACGTTGCCTGATCAAGTTGAGGAGTACCAGAAGTTATTGAAAGCTAGGATTTATATGGATGAATATGGAGGTTAGTATATTTACCCGCGACTGAACGGAGCACGGTATTTATTTATTTGTAAGGAAAGTAAACAAAACAAGAAACAAAGGCTAAGCTAAGCTTGCTATGTTTAGCAAAATAGATACTTATTATAATATTATTTAGGGTGAGAGTGTGTTTGTTTGTGCAATCAGATGTTCCCATTTATCTCTAAGACCGCTGAACTGATTTAGATACGATTGTCTGTAAACTATTTGTGATGCCCATGCCCCTGCCCCTATTTATTGTTTTTTTTTATTCTAATTTCTATGATATTAGAAAGAAAAAAAACAGAAAATAGGGGCATAGTCATGGCAGTTATAGGTTTTATGGCACAAAAATATCTGCTCTACTGTCATAGTGTCGTAGTCGACTGTTTTCTCCCTGAATAATGACACTAGAGCAAATATTTTTAATGCATAAAACTTATAACTGCCACGACCATGCCCCTATTTTTTTTGTCATGGCAGTTGTAGGTTTTATGGCCTAAAAATATTTGAGCTAGTGTCATTATCCAGGGAGTAAACAGTCGACTACGTTTGTTTGGAGAGAGCGCCGGTACCCTTTCACCTTAAAAGCGACTTTAAAATACTTTATTACTTTTGCAGATCCAGTGATACCGTGGTATTATTACGTCCCCCGAGAAGGTATAGAAAACGAAAGAAACGAACCGAATTCGGTGCGTCGAGTACCCGCCAGTAAGTACCTATACTCATTGCTTAGCATATAACTAGTTAATTCACGCTTTGTCTTGATTTTGTGAATGACAACACTCGCTAAGCAGCGTTTCTGAGTGCGGCAGGTAAAAATGGCTGACTTGCATCGGAGTGTTAAATTACCTACTAATTATAAGACAAAAAAAATGTAACAAAATAATGAAATAACATAAAAAAATGTGTAACATTTAATATTTGCAGACACCCCCGGTGACCAAGACAGTAAAGGTAAAAGGAATTGAGTGTTTCTTTGACTTTAATAGAGTTTCTGCCTTTAACAAGTCTTGAATTTTTGCTATCTCGGTTGTGGTTTCTTTAGTTTAGTACACCTAGTTTTTCTAATAAGTAATGCATTATTAAACGATTGTGTAATTATTACATAACATAGCTTTAGACTAATTAGAATCTTCTTTAAATACTTCACTTCAAACTAATAAATAACTGTTTACATCCCTTAAACACACACACAAAATTGCTTGAATCGCGTTATGTCTAAATCTATACTAATATTATAAAGCTGGAGTTTGTTTGTTTGTTTGAATTCGCTAATCTTAGAAACTACTGGTTCGAATTGAAAAATTATTTTTGTGTTGGATAGTCCATTTATCGAGGAAGGCTATAGGCTACTTTTCATTTTGATATTCCCACGGGATCGTGAGTTACGCGGGTGAAACCGCGGATCGCAGCTAGTATACCTATATCTTAGTAAACCAAAAGTTTTATAGCTTGTCTATTTTTAAACTCTTTTCTCCTATCTTTGGCATTCTCGTATTTCGTGCTACTCTACCGGGACAAGCAATCCAATTATAAGCTCGCTGAATAAGTCACAAAATAAATATTGTTCGACATTACACAAAGCGCCATCTAGCCCCAAACTCAGCAACTTGGCTTGTTATATTGGTGCCAGACGTCGGATAGAATACAAAACCTTTTATACATATAAAATGCTTTGTCCTGAATGAATGACTGACTGACCTACTTTCATACAATCAAGCAAACCAATCTAAAGCGAGCTACATCTTAGACCGCATCGTCACTTACCATCTGTTCAATCTATGATCTATAGTTTTACTATAGATTGAACACTAGGTAAACTATAATATATTATATAAAAAAACCGGCCAAGTGCGAGTCGGACTAACGTACCATTATATTCTGTTTTTAGTATTTTTTGTAATCATGTATTTAAAAGTCAATGCCACTGTTCGTTGTAATTTTATAACTCAAGAACGGGCTCACCTATCCAAACCAAATGTTTAAGCTTTGTTCGAACTATTTAGTAGATGGTTTAGATTCACAAATCAGACCGGCAGATGGCGCTGCAGTCGGTATCTAGGTTATTTAACTATACTGAAAACAACGTTTGCCGGGACAGCTAGTACAGTGTAAAACAGAAATACATCAATTGTGAAAATTTCAACTGTCTATCAACAAGCTATCACGGTTCATGAGATACAGCTTGATGACAGACAGACGGACAGTGGAGTCTTAGTAAAAAGGTCCCGTTTTTACCCTTTGGGTACGGAACTCTAAAAATATAGCTAGCTGACCGTCTAGCTAGTCATAATCAGATGTTTCCTGTGCTTTTACTTTACTGCGCTTGTATGCTCCTGCAAAAGAAATAGAGCCATTTGAAAGGAGTCTTGTATAAATAAGTTGTAATATGTCAGATACAGGCGGGTTGTTCCTCTGGGCGCAGTCCATGTTCGTGCTCGCGCAGCTCCTGACGGGAGGATTGTTGCACGTCAACGAGCTGGACCCGGTCAGGAGGTATCTGCCGTCTTACAACCGACCGAGGCGCGCTGGAAGATATTCCGCTTTTCAGGTATGTAGAAAAAATATCATATAAGTTTCGCCTGTTTTCGAAATGAGCGGTAAAGCTACCATTTATAAGAAAAAAAACCTACAAGAAAGTTCGCCTGTTTTCAAAATAAAAATAATAAAATATTTAGATAGATGAAAAAAAATGAAAATGAAAATGAAAAATATTTATTAACCTGTACCTAATGTTAACATGATATATTGACTGTGACCCCCCACACTGAACAATGTACGAAGATCAGATAGATTAGTTCTTTAATTAAGTGTTATAAATAGCGATCTCTTCCAGGCAACCTTTAAGCAAAGACTTTGATGTATTTTCTTACTGAGTCAAATTAATTATAATTTGAAAATGTAAGTAGGTACTTAGTTTTCTTAAATCATGTAATTATCTGGTATCTTTTCTCATTTGTCCATATTTTTAAACTCTTACTTGCTCTTTTCGATTACTTGGAATCAAAATTAAAAATATTCTTTTAAGTTATGTTAATTTTATTAATTTTGACTATGTATTTTATGCAGGCCAAACCAGGATTTGTGAGTATTAGTGCAAATGCAAAAGCATAGAAGCATGGCAATTGCTTATCAATGTCAATCTAAAGCAAAAAATCTGCATGAATTAAAAGTTCATTAATTGTGTCTAATGACTATGCTATATACGCTACAGCTTCTAAATTAAATTATAATAACACGTTTATACTTTCAATGCGTTGTTTCGTATGTCTAAAGTTGTAGGATAATCCTACTTTAGGTTTCATTTGTGCGGTACTTTGTTATCTCTTCAAGCAAAAACTACTAAACCGATTGCAATGAAACTTGGTATGGCGATAGCTTGAATTCTGGAATAACACAAAGGACCTATTTATCACGGGATTGGGATCTATAATATTTGGACGCCATCTGTATGGCAGAGTTCGCTTGTACTTATATTATTACTAGCTGCCCTCCGCGGTTTCACCCGCGTAACTCCCGATCCCGTGGGAATATCGGGATGTAAGCTATCCTATCTCTCAAGTTGGATCGAACTGCACATGGTGTGCGAATTTTATTATAATCGGTTAAGTGGTTTAGGAGTCCATTGAGGACAAACATTGTGACACGAGATTTATATATATTAAGATTAAGACCCATTGTAATTACCGAATTCTTGGACAAATAAAAACTTAAATACTTACGGGTGCAGCTAGTAGGTACATATTTCTAAGACGCAGCTTTTATTGTGTTCGCAATATGCACACGCAGTGTGTATATTATACGCACGATTGAAGTGACTTTGTACAGAGTAAATACTATGAATATTTTATGTCAATAATTTTGTTATATCTGTAGGGTATAGCAACGGATCTCGTAGTGCAAGTTGTATTGATAGCTGAGTCGATGCGCCTGCAAGCAATGATGGGAACGTACGGCATTCAAACGCAGACGCCGCACGAAGTTGAACCTGTTCAAGTAAGGCATAGACATACCCCTTTATACCATCCTACTAATATTATAAACTAGCGACCCGCTCCGGCTTCGCACGGCTATATTATGAATGTATTATACATATAAACCTTCTTCTTGAATCACTATCTGTTAAAAAACCGCATCAAAATCCGTTGCGTAGTTTTAAAGATCTAAGCATACATAGGGACAGACAGCGGAAAATGACTTTGTTTTATACTATGTAATGATGTGAAAGTTTGAGTTACACTTTTACTACTGAACCGATTGCGTTGAAACTCTGTATGTAGGCAGCTAGAAACCTGGATTAAAACATATATGCTTTTGATACCGATATTCTTACAGGACTCGAACTTACGCAGGTGAAACCACCTAGCGTAGCTAGTATAAAATATTTCTTCCTACATTTCACCTTCAACTGCTTTTTTTACATTTTTTTAGGTGTGTAGCTCAACACAACTGGTTCATGTGTACAGAGAGTTGGGGGTGTGTCCCAAGTTGAAGCTCACTGGAAGACCCATCAGGCCTGTCGGCTCTTTGGGCACTAGTAAGGTATGAACAATATAGAATAGTACATTGTGTCAATATGCAGTAAATCATATCATTCCCGGCGCATAAACCACATGAGGAAAATGTGTTTTTCATCCGTGTAAAAGATTGTATTTTTTTTAACTCACAAGGAAATCAATTTTGCAGGCCCTAAGCACAATTAGCTCGCCACAGCCGTCGTTTTTATTTAATGATTTGTCAATTACCATTTTGAATAATCAAAGCCTACACGATTTTTGTTAACCAATCTTATGCGTCCTTTCTTTTGCGGACAGGAAAGTTAGAAAACGAATCAAATTCGCTCTGTAGCGCCGCCTTTGATTTCTATTACAATATTCTGATTCTTCTTCAGATCTACCGGGTATGCGGAATGACAGTGCTATGTTATCCGCTTATTTTCGAAGTATCTGAGTTCTATTTGTACAGAGATATGGCGCTGCTTATCGACGATATTAAGACGGAACTACAGTTTGTGGGCAAGTTAGTACATTCTTTTGAATAACATTATAAGCTTTTACACGTTTTTTAACCCTGAATACCAGGATGACATGTTATGTCTTATTCCACACTACATCTGCTCCTGTTTCTTTCGTCTAATTAGATCGAGCCGTTTAATCGTAAAGAGATAAATAAATATTACAGGACATTCCACACCTCGCCATCTAGCCCCCAAGATAAGTAACTAGACTTGTGTTATGGGTGCTAGACAACGGATATACTACATAATACTGATATACTACTTAGGTACATATAGAAGAAGAAGTACATATAAAATGCTTTTTCTTGACTAACTGATCAATGCACAGCCTAAACCGCTGATCGTAGAGACCTCAAACTTGGAGGGTGTGTTCTTTATATGACGCAGGCATCCGACAAGAATATTCCGAAATTGTACACCCTTTAGGCAGTGAAAAAGGAGGGGGGGCAAAGTTTGTATTAGACAACGTGATTAATTAGTCCAATCTGCTTTAAGTTTTGCATAAACATTATTTCGACTTCTACGCGGACGAAGTCACGGGAAAAAGCTAGTTATAAAATAAATCTTGTTTTTTTTTCAGATATTGGCGTTTGTCCGGTCGCCCGACTGTCTGCCTGTTGATCAGAGAGGAGCACATGCGCGATCCTCACTTCAAGCAGATGTTGGATCTGTTCGCCATGTTGAAGAAGGGACATTGCGATGGGGTTAAAGTCAGGCTCGGGAGGCTGCAGAATTTGATATCCAGCTCTTGTATGGGTAAGCAGAAACATGCTATTAAATGGGTGCATCCCATCGACCCCGGTGGTCCCGCCCCGGTAACGGGGCCGTTGGGAAAAATTGTTTTATCGACCCCGGTAGTGCCGACCCCGTCGTTTACCGGGGTAGATGGCACAAATCAAGTGTCATCTACCCCGGTGTGTTTTTAAATGAAAAGCGCTTTAAAACGTAGTAATGTTTAAAGCGGGGAGAATAGAGTATTATTGTGTGACCAAAAAATACGTTTTATAATTTATTTATTTATTTATTTATTCGTATGGCATTACAATCGTTCACAATAACTTAAAATTATAAAATTACTCTATCTTTTAATTGCTGAATCCATGGGATAGCGTCGTTTTCGAGGGAGAACAGGTCTGTTGGGCAGCCGTGGTACCTTGTGAGTGGGCAATCTCTAACTATGTGCTCAACATCCTGAACATCAGCTCCACACTCGCACTCCGGAGATTCTCTCCACCCGCACATTGACATGAAAGCGTTGCTCCGCCCGCAACCAGTTCGTACCCTATTAAGTTGGCACCATTCCCTTCTTGGAAGCGCGAAACCAGCAGGCTTAAGTGTAGGGTTGATGGTAACTCCCATGCTATCGGGGGGTTTTGCGTTTTATAATTAAAAAAGGTATTCAACGTGAAAATGTCTTATTACCAGACCGATAACAACGTGAGCAAAGCTAACGTAATAATAATAAATCAAAATATTTATAGTAGTTCGTCCATCACTCAATATTTATGACATATCAAACAACAATAGGCACTTAGACGAGTCAAGTTTGAAACGGTACCTAACGAACAAAATAAAATAGTCTATCCATAACTATCTTTCAACCAATAGAAAGCGATTCACAAATGCATTGTCCAGTGACGTCAGGCAGTCAGTCGCTTTAAAGCGATCAAAGTCGTGTGGTGTCTTAATGTGACTAGGTAAGTGAAGTGATTTAAATACTATTCTTATTAAATGTGAGACAATGTATTTTGAACACGATTTTATTAGTTTCACCTGTATATTTGCTTGCTTGTATGTAACCGACTCTTTCAGGCTCGATTTTGCTCTACTTAGAGCGATCAGATTTTATTCAAACTTTGCACACCCGTCAAAGACCGATGACAATTTAATGCAATTATTCGATTAAACAATCCGATTATCCTGATTAGTTTCGCCAAGATTCATCAATTTCTTTCCGTATCCTTTGCATACGCATGCGCGCAGTTCCAGACTCAGGCGCAGAACAGACGATTGGAAACCGTAAATCCATTGGGATAGAGTCTATATCTGTATACGCCCGCGTCACATTTTGTATGAAACGGCGATGCGCGGGTACCGCTTGCGCACCGCTACAAATATAGACTATCACAATGTTCTTACTAAAAAGCGAAAAATAAACTCTTTAAAAACTAAAACACGATTTTATAGAAAATTCAACTAAAAAATGAAAAATAAGTAATAGTTTAAAAAATAGAAATAATAAATAAACTGAGAATAGTGTAAATTAGAAATAAATGTATATTATTGTAAAAAAAAAGCGTAGGTGCATAGTGTCAATAGTTATAAATGTTTTATTGACAGATATGAGTAAAAGGCTTATCATATTAATAATATAAAAAAAATATATATATAAAAAGCACGCTTTTTTTTACAATAATATACATTTATTTCTAATTTACACTATTCTCAATTCAAATTTATTAAATTTTATTTTCTATTTTTTAGTTTTTTTATTAAAGCGTGTTTTTATAGTTTTTTTAAACTATTATTTTATTATTAGTAGATGTGAGTGATTCTAAACATGTGTAGGAATTCAAATTTTTTGAGTTGCAGGATAAAAAATGGATGAAGAATTCCAAGTTGCTCTACCGGCCTACCATCTCTAACATTTATAATGAGTTATCCCATTTCAAACTAATAAATAATTTTCTAAATCGGTCCAGGTGTTTTCGAGTAATCGGCGAACATACCATAAAATATGGCTCACGATCAGAAAGTCTAAGTAGCAAAACGTCAAACAAAGCGAAAAGTCTAGTGAGCAATCTGCCTAGTTAGCTAATCGCCCATGTAGCAAAACGTCTAACTATCAAGAGGTCTATATATCAAAACGTCTATATAGGAAATCGTCAGTTTTTATCATGTACACTTATGAACATAATTAAAATATACATAATATATTATACTTGTGTATGTGACGAATTGAGAACCTCCTCCTTTTTTGAAGTCGGTTAAAAACAGGGCAATATGTAATCTAACTACGATTACTTTAAGTAGTTTGTAATCAAAATGTTTAACTACCTAAAATAATCGTAAAAAGTAGTTAAACAATTTGATTACTAACTAGTAATTGTAGTTGCAATCATGATTACTCGATTACTTTTTAACTACATTTACAATAATGTTGAGTATTAAAAAACCCGGCCAAGTGCGAGTCGGACTAGCACACGAAGGGTTCCGTACCATGTTGTGGGAGATCCACTTAACTTTATTAAATTTTTTTATACCTGTCTGTCTGTCTGTCCGTCCGCCCGTCTGGAACTGTCTGGTACTGTCTGGAACTGTCTGGTACTGTCTGGCACTGTCTGTCAATGTCTGTCACTGTCTGGAATTGTCTGGCACTGGTTGAAAGATAGTTATGGATAGACTATTTTATTTTGTTCGTTAGGTACCGTTTCAAACTTGACTCGTCTAAGTGCCTATTGTTGTTTGATATGTCATAAATATTGAGTGATGGACGAACTACTATAAATATTTTGATTTATTATTATTACGTTAGCTTTGCTCACGTTGTTATCGGTCTGGTAATAAGACATTTTCACGTTGAATACCTTTTTAATTATAAAACGTATTTTTTGGTCACACAATAATACTCTATTCTCCCCGCTTTAAACATTACTACGTTTTAAAGCGCTTTTCATTTAAAAACACACCGGGGTAGATGACACTTGATTTGTGCCATCTACCCCGGTAAACGACGGGGTCGGCACTACCGGGGTCGATGAAACAATTTTTCCCAACGGCCCCGTTACCGGGGCGGGACCACCGGGGTCGATGGGATGCACTCCTATTAAATTAATAGTAAATCATTTATTTAAGTAGTGTAAGCATACTAATAAATATATAATTTTATTTGTACAACACAGTAAGGAACATAGAACATAATAGGTATACACAAAGCAAAGTAATAGTAAAGTAATTTCTTCCAGGCAACCTTTGGATTGAAAAGAACTGATTTAGCTGTTTTACTACCCCTGATTAATAATAATAATATAATAATAATAATAATGCTTTATTTCAGGTCACAATAAATGTACAAACCCATAGTATTTTAAAAATAAGCTAAAACTAAAACAAATAAGGGAATAATACCTGTACCTACTTAAAATTTAAAATAAAATTCTTAGATTAAGGGTCCTTGCCCCTGATTAAGGGCCCGCTAAATTTGAAAAAATAATATCCAGTGAGATATCGAAATTTAATGTTATTTTGTAAACCGTTCATTTAGGACATTTAAATAACAGCGCAATTAAGAATAACTGTCTTAATTTGTGAAAACCACTTTTATTCCAATAATAATTTAGCAGGTCGTTCGGCACAACCTTAAGCGACTTAGCGACTCTAGCTTAGCTGTTAACGAAGGATATGCGACGATGTTAACACTACAAAATTCAAATGCGCATTCATATTGTTACTTGACGATGACGATTTTGTGTGTGTTCTGCTAAACTGAATGCAATGAAACTTATATTATTGTGGGTAGCTGGAACCTTGGAGTATGCTCATTTGTATTACAATTTTCGGGGTAAAACCGCGGAGCGCAACAATTTGTTTTTATTACGTTGTCAATCAAAATTTTCAGAGCACTTGGACTTCATGAGTCAAGGCGAGTTTCCATCGGAAATGTTCACGCAGTTCAAGCAATTAGAACATGAGTACATAGGATACCAATCCCTTACTGACGTGCCTAGAACTCTAACGTACAAAGAAGAAATGATGTCTTATGAGACTTATAAACATAAGTAAGTAATAACATAGCACATTATTAATATATGGTAAAAGGAGGCGGGCAGAAAACAGTGAAAAGAGGGGAGGGAGGCCCCACTGCAGTACAAAGGCCCTTTCCCCAAAAGATAAATAAAATAAAAGGAATACTTATTGGGCCGGACAGCGCGAAATCAAAATCCATAAACAAAAAAGTTTTGCCCGAACAGCCACAAAAAAAACAATAAAAATATATATGTATACAGTCCCCTTCCATAGTAGGGACTGTACTTCCAGAGTGCAGAGGCCTTTGCCCTGCAGTGGGACACTAAAGGCACTACATCAATAATTAATATACATATGTATACAGTCGAATTGAGAACCTCCTTCTTTTTTGAAGTTGGCTAAAAACAGCTAAAATTGCGACCTATATGTATACGCGTGAACTATAGTGTAAATAGCGCTTAAAGGTTGTATCTGTTCCCAGGTCAACGCCAGATGTTGTCGCAGCGCTTCGTGGGTCGGAAAATATTTACGCCCGTTGCCAGTTATGGGGTGTCTTGTTAGAACGAGAGGGTCCTTTGTATGAGGTGAGACATTTTACAGTGAACATTATACTTTATTCCATTGGATATTAATTTACGCGTACGTAAACTATGTATGTAGGTTACTTCATCGAATTGGTTTAGCTGTAATGTTGCTGTAATTTAGTTTATAAAAAATTAAATGTATAAGCTGTGCTAAATGGCGCTCACACGTGCGACTAGTATTATAAGGGTTTCGTCTTAGAAGTAGGAGCTAGAGAGCCATGTATGGCCTTAACTTGAATAATTTTTCAACGGATTTAAATCCCACTGTCCTTCTGACCTTTCTTCCTCCTTTCTTCTAAAGAAATCTTTCTGTCTTGACGAATTAGACAATATATTGTGAAAGATACGAAGACAATCGTTCTTGAGAAAATTAGCTGGTAGAAACAAGGATTTAAATATATATACATATTTTCTTTAGCGAGAAATATCGCTGATTTATTATTGTTGTTGTTGCCAGGTGAACGGCGAGAGTGTCCTGTCTAGCCTGAAGTTGTTGTACCACACGGCGGGCGTGCTGCGTCACTGGCGCGCCGTCAGGTACTGCTCCTCGCTGCTCAACCACACCGTCGACTCTATCAGCCCGTTTATTACAACCGTCCTTGTTAATGGGAAGCAGGTAAACTATACACTAAACTTTACGGGTGTACCTAAATAGCGATCACATTAACATACAAATATTACCCTTTGTAGATAGTTAGATAAGCTCTAAGTTAGCTGCTAACGCGACTCTTGCGCAGTTACCGCATCAGTGCCGGAACATCGTGCACTTAAAAAAAATAATGGAGTTGGGCAGCACTTTACGCTTAACCTCAGGGCCAACAATTTCGAATCTATATGTGTATCTATAGGAAAATATATTAACGGCATCATCCCCCGTGGTGGGGGCAGTAATCTGGGGGAAATATTTAAAGAAAGTAAAAAATAAAAATCCGTAATAAGGCTTTTATCTATATTGCCTTTCATTTCATTTCATTTATTTGCACTCATATGGTAGGTACAATAGATGTTACAATAGGCATACAAGTTCACATATGAGCCCTGCCAGGCATTGCAAATTGCGTGCGGTGACAGGCCGAGGCTTTCCGTACTATACGTAGGTATACAAATAAACTTGTCCGATAAGTTACTAGTCATAATATGCTCAATTAGGTAATTTAGTGTTAGTTATTAGTTAAGTTTGTCGCTTGTTTATTACGTTTTCGCAACAACGGTGAATTAGGTACCGGTTTTGTCAAGTTCATCTTAAAACGGCTTCGTCGCAGAATGTCCCTTTCGCAAAATGTCCCCTAGTCGTAAAATGTCCCTTTAGCAGAATGTCCCTTTAGCAAAATGTCCCTATCGCAAAATGTCCCTTTCGCAGAATGTCCCTTTCGCACAATGTCTCATTCGCAAAATGTCCTTTTCGCGAAGTGTCCCTTTCGCAAAATGTCCCTTTCGCAAAATGTCCCTTTAGTAAAATGTAGGTACTTATTGAATGTAGTACTTATGAACATTTATCGTTAATTGTCCATAATAAAAATAAAAAAAAACGTTAAATTTGTTCATATTAAATAAAATTAAATAAATATTATTCATTAAATAAAAGAAACAGGTTCTTAGTCAATTTTAAGCTTAACATACCTAACAATACGAATAACTTTTATTTATGGTGACCTCTCTGAAAATCGTGATTTTTTTCTTTTTTATTAATTATTAATTAATTAATTATTTTCTATTTATCAAATTTACCGATTATTTTTGTTATCAATAATTATCATTTCTGGAAAGTATCTGAAATCATTATGATTCATAAATCTAATAAACCACCTCATGAACCCTCATCATATCGACCAATCAGCCTGACACCAGTGCTTTCCAAACTGTGGGAGAGAATATTTCTCATTCGCCTGATACCAAGCCTAGAAAACCGAAATGTTATACCTGATCACCAGTTTGGCTTCAGAAAATCACATTCCACAATTGAACAAATGCATAGAGTATACAATACCATCAGGCAGAGCTTGGAGCGCAGGGAATACTGCTCGGCTGCTTTTCTCGATATCCAACAGGCATTTGATCGCGTATGGCACAAGGGCCTACTCTATAAGATCAAGAATAAGCTTCCTCATTCGATCTTTCTCATTATACAATCGTACCTCTCTGGCAGAATTTTTTTAGTGAAACAAGGTGACGCACGATCGAAGCTGTATAACATTGAGGCTGGAGTACCGCAAGGTTCTGTCCTTGGTCCTGTCCTCTACAACATATTTACATCTGATCTACCAACAGAAGATGACGTAATTGTCGCTACATACGCTGACGACGTGGCCTACTTAGCAACGGACAAAGACCCTGTACAAGCTTCTCAAAGGCTTCAGCGCATTTTTGACAAAACAAGCTGTTGGCTCAAAAAATGGCGAACTCGGGCTAGCGCCAGTAAGTCAAATCACATAACGTTCACTTTACGAAAAGATAATTGTCCTTCTGTATGCCTAGGAAACGAAACTCTGCCGCATTCTGACTGCGTCAAGTATCTTGGGTTTCACATCGACAGAAAACTAACTTGGAAGACTCACATCCAACTGAAGCGTAATGCTGTACTCGCTAAATACAAAAACCTTCTATGGCTTATGGGAAGAAATTCAGTTCTATCTGTGGATAACAAACTCTTGATCTACAACTCAGTACTAAAGCCCATATGGTGCTACGGAATCCAACTGTGGAGCACGGCCAGCAACAGTAATATACTATGCCTACAAAGAGTACAAAACACCATCCTACGAACGATAGTAAATGCTCCGTGGTACACCCGAAATAACGAGATTCACGAGTATCTTGACATGCCGACAGTTAACGATGAAATTAAACGATACAGACTCCTACACGCCAGAAAACTTTCAAATCACCCCAACCCTCTCGCCTCTGAGCTCCTAAGCTGTAGGGGCAAGCATAGACTGAAACGAAAGCAAGTGCTATAAACAGGGAAGACGAGGCAGCGGTCACGTCCTTCTTCATGACATCGACTCTCACAACATCAGCTTATGGTCTCTCGACCGATCGCAGATGGGAAGATTAAAGAAAAAAAAAAAAAAAAATTATCATAACTAATTAACGGTACTATAATGTACTATTTATGTGTATTTTTTTTAATATTTTTAATGAGTATTGTCGAACACAACGAACAACTTTTACTTCTGGTGAGCCCCCTGAAATGTACCTATATATATGTTTATTGTGTATATAGTGTCGAAAAGTTGTATTTTTCCCGATTTTCAGACGATATTTTTACCATAAATAAAAGTTATTCGTATTGTTAGTAGAGTTTAAAATTTATCGTTACGCGTTTTTACTAAGAATACGTTTAAATAATATAATTAATACAAAATATGAACAAATTTACCGATTATTTTTGTTATCAATAATTATCATAACTAATTTACGGTACTATAATGTACTATTTATGTGTATTTTTTTTTCGGTAGTTCACATTTGTTCTATATTGATTATTGTTTATGTTTTTTTTTCTTAATTTTTTTCGGTAGTTCTCGTTTGTTTTATGGAACTACCGTTTTTTTAAGATGATTTAATATTAATTTGTAAAATTTACGATGGTTTTATCTATTAATACGAATAATTTTTGCGAGCCCCCTGAAATGTTTATATTATATAAATAAAGCGTGAAAAAATTGTTTTTCACGATTTTCAGAGAGTAGTACCTACATTTTACTAAAGGGACATTTTGAGAAAGGGACATTTTGCGAAAGGGACACTTCGCGAAAGAGACATTTTGCGAATGAGACATTGTGCGAAAGGGACATTCTGCGAAAGGGACATTTTGCGAAAGAGACATTTTGCTAAAGGGACATTCTGCTAAAGGGACATTTTACGACTAGGGGACATTTTGCGAAAGGGACATTCTGCGACGAAGCCCTTAAAACGAATACCTAAATATGTTGCCTAAATAACGTAAAAAAATAATGTCTTGTGTATGTAATGTCATGTATCTATTTCTAATGTGTAATACTTAGTGTCATTTCTTATAATAGGTACCCTTATCTAATAATTTAGTATAATTGCAGAATGATGTCAATGGAATATGAATGTCTAGAATAGATAAATAAAATTAATAAACAATTAGGTATAGCTTAAATAATAAATTGTATAGTATATAATGTAAAAAATTAAATGTCAGGTAGATAAAAGGTCACTCTAAGTATTCATTGACGGTGTAGTATACTTTTCCATTAGGTAGGATTTTAGCGTTGATACGAATTTAGAGTAATTAAGCTCGTGTTTTATGTCGTTAGGTAATTTATTAAAGATTTTTAATGGACATTGAATGGGGACCCTTGCTGTGTAACTGTAGGTTCGATCTCGGAAGTACTAGGTCTACATTTTTACCGTTTCTATTTGGTCTAAGTTGGAATCGTCGTGGTATCTGGCCTAAGTTGGTGTAGTATTCTGGATGTTTTTTTACAAATTTACATATTTCCAGTATGTATAGGGAAGGTAAGGTCAAAATTTATGTGCCACTTGAACTCTTCTTAACCACAAATTGGTTCCTTTCATTGCCACGTCATCATCGTGACCCACGCTCAGCCGATTCTACATACAACAATGTTTCAGTTGACAGTAGGCGTGATCGGTCAGAAAGAGACGGTGTTCGACAAGCCGATGACTCCTGGCGAGATCCAGTCGGTCATGTACAGCACGATACAGCCTTATGACGTCATTGGAGCTGTGCTGCAACAGGTAACTTATAAACAATCTTGTATTAACGTTGAGCCAGTAAAAAAGGTTACATTAGCTAGGAATATTTAAAAGCAAATTAATTTTGACAGCGGGCCTTTTTATATGACAACTAGCTTTTGCCCGCGACTTCGTCCGCGTAGAAGTCGAAAATGGATTAAGAAATCACATCGTCCCATACAAACCTTGCCCCTTTTATTTCATCCCCTAAGGGGTAGAATTTCGGAAATGCTTTCTTATCGGATGCCTACGTCATACAAAGACCACACCCTCCAAGTTGCAGGTCTCTACCTACGATCAGCGGTTTAGGCTGTGCGTTGATCCGTCAGTCAGGCAGTCAGTAATTCAGGACAAAGCATTTTATATGTATAGATTATCGTTTTTTTTTCAATGTCATATTGCGAAAGTATCATATGTGCCTAATTCGTTTGATGTTTATTAATTTTCGTTTGATAAACAGGAAATAGTCCTCTACTGCGGTCGCCTAATAGGGACAAACCCAGACATGTTCCGCGGTATCCTAAAGATCCGCGTCGGCTGGGTGTTGGAAGCTATACGCATCTACTTGAAGCTGTTCCCCAACGAGGTGCGCGCAGACGCCGAGATCGAGGGCCTCTCACCGTACAAGCTGCGCACGCTGCTCATTAGGGTGCTTACTGTCTCCGATTGGGCGGATGAAGTTGGGTGAGTTCAACTTAACATAATCCTAGTAAATAATAAAAATTTAAATTTGTGTGTATATTTGTTACTCCTTCGCGCAAAAACTACAAAACCGATTGCGATAAAACTCGGTATGTATCCCGATATTTTCACGGGATCGGGACTTTGCGGGTGAAACCGCGGGGCGCAGGTAGTATTAAGTGTGAAAATTTGTGTGTTTGTTTGTTCCTAACTTAGTTTATTAAGACGATTTCAAGTGATCATTGTATTTTTAAACATAAGCATCGAAAGAAATTTGACTTTGACTTCCTCCTTCACGCAAAAACTGCAAAACCGAATGGGATAAAACTCGTTATTAAAACATAGGCTACTCTTTACTCTAATATTCCCTCGGGATCGGGACTAACGTGAGTAAAACCGCATGGCCCAACTAATATGATGTATGTTTGATAAACAGATTGACACCGCTTCAGCGACGCCAACTAGAAGGCTGCCTGTGCCGAGTTCCGAAACATTTCTACATACAACTGTGGGACATTTTGCTGCGGACTCCTAAAGGAATTAAAGTTCAGGTCCGTTGTGAGATCCTATCTAACCTTATTTAGTTTTTAATTAGTTACAAGTTCCAACAATACATTTTTGGCGGCACCCTACTGGGTATAACACCTGCTCGGTGGAAGATCTTCCTTTGAAGGTAATACCAGCTCAATTGAGTTTATATTTCCTTATTCCCGCTTGCGACGAAGGTTGCGGGTTCGATTCCCGCCTCAAACAAGTATTTATGCTATAGATATTGAATAAATGAGCAATTATCAGTTGAGCAGTGGGTAATAGTGGGTATTACTCACTGCTTAACTTTATGTAGTTGAGCAGTGGGGAAGTTGCGATATTTACAAAAACAAGTATGTGTGTATTCTATCCGATATCTAGCACCCATAACACAAGTATAGTTGCTTAAGTTGGAGCTAGATGGCACTGTGTATAATATGTTCTAGGTTCAGGTTCAGGTTAGGGGCTCCGGTTTTCCGCACTCAGGCATAAGTCTGCCCATTGCGCGTGATCTTCGGCTGTTACTCCAGCCAACCCAGCTCCGACCAGAAGCGCAGAATTCTCCTGGGGTCCTCGCACGCTTCTTGGAGTGTTGTTGGGTTGCCGAGTATGTCGTCCCTGTATGCAGCCAGGCTCTCGCACTCCAGGATTGCGTGAGCGATGGTCTCCTCTTCCGACAGACACGCTCTGCAGAGTGGGCTGTCGGTTATACCTAAGACATTAAGGTGTTTATTCAATGAGCAATGCCCGGTTATTGTGCCTACCATTGTGCGTAGGTCACGCTTTTTTAGACGGAGCAGTGTCCTTGCAAGTTTCGGCCTGGGTTGCGGTAGTGCCTCCCTTGATTGTCGACAACTTGTGGTTTGTGCCCATCGTCTGTCATGCTGCGCTTGAGTGCGCGTTAGTCGACTAGTACCTTTAAAAGGTACTAGTCATTATTATAGTCCTAAGGTAGTACTTTAGTAATATGTTCTATAATATTTATTTATGTTACTAGGGTCAATGCATCCCAGCCGAACCGACGTTAGTGAACATGTCTCGTTCGGAGCTATCGTTCGCGCTGCTGGTAGAGGAAGCCCTAGTCCGAGTAGACTCGCCGGCGCGACGCCAGCTCTGCGTCGAATTGCTCTGTGTCTTGGCTGCGATACTGAGGCGGAACCCAGAGCTCTATCTACAGCAGGCGCTTGACTTGGATCACTTGTTGGATGACGCTCATCTCACTTACGCTAAGGTATAGTACAGTTTTAGTATAGTTTTACGGAGCTGTTTCCGCACTAAGCCTCTTCATTTGGGCTATTGTGCGTTAAGGTCTAGTATGTTGGCGCGCTGTTCTCTTTGTGAGTGAGTCTGCTGCAGCTGTCGTCCACAAAGATTTGCTACATTTTTACAGACTCAGGCACGCAAAGAACCGCGCGTCAACATATCTTGAAATATCTATATATTGTGTCAAGAGGATGAAGGATTGAAAAATAACAAAAAAAACCGGCCAAGTGCGAGTTAGACTCGCGCAAGAAGGGTTCCGTACCATGGGTATGGGAGCGCCACTTAAAAAAATATTCTGTTTTTAGTATTTGTAGTTCTAGCGGCAACAGGAATACATAATCTTTGAAAATGTGAACTGTCTAGCTATCACGGTTCATGCCGTGATATCTAGACAGTCTTGTCAGCCTGCCTCCTGATTCACAAACCATCGGAAGGCTACCGAAACGAATAAAACTGAAAAGACAAGGATGGCAACACGTCAAAAGTCGCGGAAGTGAAAGAGCAGCAAACATTTATTTCATTTCGGTTGCCTTCTGACGGTTTGTGAATCAGGGGGCTGGTCAGCCAGACAGTCAGCCTGGTGACAGACTAACGTTCGAACTACTACCTAATCATTTTTCGGATATATGAACCACGTTTTCAGTCATCTAACTTATTCCCTTTCCCTTGTTACAGGATAGCGGTCAATCTCCGGAGAGCTTCCCTCTAAACTCTGCTCCATCGTCCGTGTCGGTGGGGTACTTGGCACGCGCGGTCGTCAACAGCGTTCTACAAGGCGCTGCCACAGAGCTCATACCTGCGGCACATCCTAATTGCCTTGTTTCATAGGTAGGTACTTGTTGTTTTGTCTAAACAGCTAAACTTTGATGAATTTTAGTACATGTAGAAATATATAGGACAGGACATAGGCTACCCTTTATTTCGATCCTGAACTTACGCGGGTAAAGCCGAAGGGCGCAGTAAGGCCCCGGCCACGAAGGCAGCGGCGCGGGGAGCGGTGCGGTCAGCGGCGCGGCGTTGCAGACACGGCCACGAAGCCAGCGGGGCGGGAGCGGCGCGGCGAGCGGCGTAGTGTTGTCACGTGTTGTAATGTCTTGGTCGCGACCGAAATGTCTCAACGGCGACGACAATTTTTTTTGATACCAATTTCTTCGTCAGTCGGTCTGTAGTATGTAACGACACACAATGACGAATGTTTATAATAAAGATATTTTGTTTGAGGAGAAGAAAAAAAAATTGTATTATGTACTACAAAGTATAAAACAAAATTGCATCCCGCTGTCTGTATGTATGCTCAGATCTTTCAAACTATACAACGGATTTTGATGCGGTTCTTTTAATAGATAGAATGATTCAAAAGGAAGGTTTTAGTATATAAAACAAAACTACCAAGCATACGAAGTCGCGGGCAACAGCTATTTTACATAAATTAAAAACAATGACAAACTCTGTAATTCGATCCATTCCTAGATAAAATAATTAAACTACCTAATTGTTAATTTTACACACTTTAAAAGCACCTGATTTTCCACCAATAAATCAATTGAAAACCGATAGTCGATAGTTATCGAGTAAAATGAAAAGCACAACACTACGTCAATGCAGTTGACGCGGCACCGCTCGCCGCTCGTTCGCCGCGCCCGCCCCGCTCGCCGCGCCCGCCCCGCTCGCCGCGCCCGCCCCGCTCGCCGCGCCCGCCCCGCTCGCCGCGCCCGCCCCGCTCGCCGCGCCCGCCCCGCTCGCCGCGCCCGCCCCGCTCGCCGCGCCGCTGCCATCGTGGCCGGTTCCGTCTAAATCCATGCATTGAATCGCGCCGCTGCCTTCGTGGCCGGGGCCTAAGACTTTATATAAGTAGACTTGGTTGACGCAAAATTCGGAAAATGTAGTAAGTAAGCACACACTGGATGTTCAAATTGAGAGTTTGCTGTACAACAGAAAATGTCAACGGTTCAGCCAAACGTTATGGTACTAATTAGAATCTAATAACTAATTATTAGATAATAGATCTCTGGTTTCTATTCAATAGAAATTATCTATACTAATCTATACTATTATTATTTGTAACAAATAGGCTCCGAAACAACTGGACCGATTTTGATTAAAATTGGTATGATTCATTGGAAATAATATAGGCTACTTTTTATTCTGATATTCCCACGAGATCGGGTAATTTATAACATGATTCAAATGTTCTGTGTAACGAATAATGGTTTATCAATACCTACAGATTTTCTAATCAATAAAGGTTGAAACTTTCTTGAATATTGAACTATAAAATTTAATAATACCTTATCGCGGTTTTAAGTGAGACCGTTTTTTTAGTGATAAGAAATATGTGCCAGATTAAAAGTTTACATTATTTTAGGCAATTAAAAAGACAATTTACTATTGTGTTATGTTAGTTATTCCTAAATTGTTATTTTTAGAAAAAACAAAACTTAAAAGTGGTTTAGTTAATGTACTATATTAAGGGAAAACGTTATGTGATATATATTTTATTAAGTAAGCATTATAGTTAGTATAAATTGGTATTTGTACATAAAATCTTTGTTTTAAATAAAAACATTTAAATATTTTAGGACAATTTTATTATTCAACCTCAGCAAAAAAAAACAATAATTTCACTTGTTGAGAATGATATGAAGTTCTTTGCGGAGCATCAGTTATTATTTTCATGGTTTTTTTTTTACAAAAAACAATCACAGGTAACACAAATATCCATCTCCCAAACAAAATTTGTTCATTCAATTGCACTCAATTCACTACTTAAATAATTTAAACTGAAATTACAACTATTATAGTCCATTGTATATTTTATTGTTTGGTTGTTGCTTCAATATGTTTCTCAAAGCTGAAACAAAGGTATTTGAAGAATTTTATAAACACATTTGGGTATTTTTTTAAATGTCACAACAAATATTTACATAACAACAGGAACATAAGTATCAAACTAGGTGTGCGCTGCTGTTTCATCCATATATTAAACTTTCAAGAAATTTGTAAACAGTTGACTTCACGAGCAGAAACTAGCAACAATTAATATAGAAGAGCTAGTCTGTTTATCACTCCCAAGTTCCTCATTAGATCTTCTAAAAATTTTTATAAGATCAACTTCTGCCAGTAATAAGCCATTGTACCTTACTTTACTACCTTTCAAATAAAAAAGATCCTTGAAACCGCATCTCATAAGGTAGAGATATCTATAATAGCCTCCTTTATGCCCGTTTTTGGGGAAAGTACCCCTCCAATCAATGTCAAAAATACTATGAAACTGTAAAACATAGTTTCGTCCAGCTCGGTTGTAAAATACGACCTATAGACCAACATTCTGACAGACGAAAGCAAATTTTGCCAGGTTTGAAACAGAGATGCTTCATTTGTTTGTAATAAGTTATTCAATCCTTAGAATTCCTGCATTTCATATTTCAAGATTCAGCAGTTTTGACTGATTTGTCTGTCAATCAGGTTCAAGCATTTATTAAGTAGAATGTAAGTATCATACAAATATACATTCCAGTCTGGGTGTTTCTGTTTGTATATTAAGTATGTCTGGCGACTTTAACACAAGCCTAGTTGTTTAGCTTGGGTCTAGATGGCGCTGTGTAAACTGTCCTACAATATTAACAATAGGAATCTTATCTTGTATATCGAAGGCTGAGAAATAGCCAGCAACACTTCGACCCAGTGGGATCTTTTGTGTTTACCCCAACCTTAATGTTTCTTACTCTTTGAAGAAGTGGTTGATTAACGCGGTGATCCCACTAAGAGGAAGAAACCTATATTCCTCTGGTTTGGGATACGCATTCCCAAGGAGGCTCAAGCGCTTTGCTGCTAAGACGTCGCATTCACAATAGGAACAATAGGAAAATCACACTCACCTTCCTTTTCTGGTTCTGTGAAGTCTTGTTTAGGGAAGTCAATGTCGAATGTAATGTACAGATTTCCGTGAAGGTTGTTGTTTTCAAAGTTGGGCATGCCTTCGCCCTTCTTGCGGACGCGGGCACCGGCCCACGTCACCTTGTCCCGGGATACTGTAACCTTGTGGCCGTCCAAGTGCTCCAGGTCAAGTGTAAAGCCAGTTAGAGCATCCTGAAATATAAATAATCACTTTAATAATATAAGGCTAATGTGGTAGTGCATCACTCTTCCCACAGGGAAAGTTAAAGTACAGGCAGAAAAGGCTGAGGGTAACAGGTGCATATTTTTTTTTATGACGGTTCAATAATTTTTGATTATTCTGCATGAAATAACTAACACTTTGAAAGCTTTAGTGATATCAAGCAGAATAATTAACAAAAAATATAAATAATCACTTTAATAATATATGGCTAACGTGGTAGTGAATCACTCTTCCCACAGGGAAAGTTAAAGTACAGTCAGAAAAGGACTGAGGGTAACAGGTGCATATTTTAAAGTCCTTTTTTTTTAATGTTGGTTCAATAATTTTTGATTATTCTGCATGAAATAACTAACACTTCGAAAGCTTTAGTGATATCAAGCAGATAAATTAACAATTACTGAACCGTTATTTAAAAAAATAAAACTTTAAAATATGCACCTGCTACCCTCAGGCCTTTTCTGACCGTACTAACACTATATGTAAATATAGTGATAAAAAATAACTTTTCTTTAGTTTTCCTTACTCAAAATTTTGTTTAATTGTCATAGTTTATAGCCCAGGCAGCGGGTGATTTGGCGTGTAAAAGGTGGCGTAGTCAATGGTTTGGTTTCTATTGTTAAAGTATGGTCTATTTAGTCTAGTCACCCTAATATTATAAAGACGAAATCATTTTTGTCGGTAAAAAATAGGGTCCGAAATTACTGTACCTATTTTGATGAAACTTGATATGAAAATACATTTAATTCTTGGGAGTAATATGGGCTTCTTTTTGTTTCAAATATTCCTTCAGGAATGGGACATACGCAGGTCAACCTGAAAAAAATTGAGTTTGTCTTCGAGGCAGCCTAGGTGTAGGAACAGGTCATCTTACAGGTCCAGGCCAAGACCTTACTACAGAATTAAGAAGAGAAAAAGTTTATACATACCTGTAATGAAATAGTGACGTTTGTGTAAAGATCATCACCCTTGCGTGTGTAGTGTGGATGCCTCTCGGTTCTGAACACAAAGATGAGGTCACCCGGGTCACCGTCAACGTGGGGCTCCCCTTCACCACGCAGTCTTGACTTGTGTCCGTCTGGGGCACCCACTTCCACCTGATTTATAAATATTTAAAACAATATATTTAGATTTGTCAGGTTATATAGTTATTTTTAGCTTACTTTTCAGAAGGATTTTTAGTACTTTGAAATTACTTCAGAAAAACCCTATTCTAAACTAATAAATAATTATTGGATTCATTTTTTTACCCCACTGCGCAACACAAAGGAGTGGTAATGTGTTCATCAGTCTATGTATGTATGTAAGTTTGAACCTATGTGGTTAGATAGCTTGCTTCTCTAGAATTCAGACTATTCTGTTCTAGGTATAAATATCTATTTCTGTACCAGTTCCGAGTTTCTCAAAGATGTTATAACTTACCTCAACTTCAAGTAGCCTCTCCTCATTGACAAACTTAACATTAGGACATTCATCACAGACAGTTTGCTGCATCATTTGAAAGCGGCCGGGGCCGAGGTTCCGTGTCACCATCTCTTGGCGGCAGTTGCACTTGCGTGTGCCTGATGCAGGCTTGATTACTGGCTTGTTACGAGTTATCTGTGTAAATTATATAAGTATTAAATAGTTATAAATGTGAAATCAAAAATGATGAGTTTAATTTCTTTGAAGCACTTACCTCAATGAAGTTACCATTGTATAACTCCTCCAGAGACACAGTAATTTCCATGAGGACATCCGCCCCCCGCGGCGCCTCGTGTTGCTGCGGTTCGCCTCCGAAATGGAAGCCGAAATCTCCAAAGAAGCTCGCAAATGGATCATTATTGTTCATCATCCCATCTTTCTTCAAACAATCCTCGCCACATCGGTCGTACATCTCACGTTTTTCCGGGTCCGATAGCGCTTCGTAAGCTGCGCCCAGATCTTGGAACTTCTGCGAAGCGTCCGGATCATCTTGGTTTTTATCTGGATGTAACGCTTTTGCTAGTTTTCTGTAAGCTTTTTTGATTTCATTTGTGTTTGCTGAACGAGTAACACCTAGGATCTGATAAAAGTCTCGGCCGGCTAATGTAACGACTAGAGCCGACATAAAATAAATTAAACATACGTATGCCGTATTGGTGTACATGGTTTGCAATTTAAAACCTAGGAACTAAATAAAAAGCTATTATTTCCGTAGATTTTACGAATTTCACTAAATCCACTTTCAACACATTTCGCTTTTTGACAACATTTTGACAGACTCCTGAAAAAAGACAATTCGTCTGCTCGTCATTGGCTAACAGCAAAGTAGATTTCCACCAATCAGCAGCGGCCTCGTATCGACATTGTTGCCCAATAAAATATTTTATGTTGCCCGATATGAAAATGTTATACGGCCTGTGACCATTGACCAAGGAGGTTAAAGTCGAAGCCATTGACCATTTATTTTAAGATTTTTACCCAGTGTGATCCACCGGATGGCACGGCTGATATTATCTGTGGAAATAACAATATTTTGCATGTCATCGAATTGACATTGACATCAGTTGTCAAAAAACCTGAAAGTGGTTGGCTTGCTTGAACTCGGTGATTCGGTGTTTTTTTAGTTGTGATTTTGCTGTAAATTTATACAAAAACTTGTCGATATGGCTTCAGTGCTTGTTCCCGAAGTGCCAGCACCCGGATTTTCTTTTGAAAATTTCCAACGGTACCTATAAAACACAAAAAATGCTTATGAAAAACATTTCACGTTGAATAACTTACTGTCATTATTTTCCAGCAATGCATTTCTTGCTCAGAAAGGATTTCCAGCGCCAAAGGCAACTAAGACTGGAACGACTATCGTGGGGATAGTATACGCTGATGGAGTGATTCTTGGAGCTGATACGAGAGCGACTGAGGGCACTGTTGTGTCAGACAAAAATTGTCAAAAGATTCACTACCTTGCGGGGAACATGTATTGTTGCGGGGCGGGTACGGCTGCCGACACCGAGATGACGACGCAGACAGTGTCTTCGCAGCTGGAGTTGCAGCGTCTACACACTGGCCGCATTGTTCCAGTTGAAACTGCTGCCACTCTGTTGAAACGCATGCTGTTCCGTTATCAAGGACACATCGGCGCTGCTCTTGTACTCGGCGGTGTCGACAGATCTGGACCACATATTTATTGCATTTACCCTCATGGTTCTGTTGATAAACTGCCTTACGCCACTATGGGTAAAGAAAATTCTATACTAAAATTAAATTAATCTTCTGAAACAATTTATTAAGTTTATTATTTGCATGTTTTTTTTTAGGTTCTGGGTCTCTAGCAGCTATGGCAGTATTTGAAGCTGGATGGAAGCGCAATCTGACCGAGGAGGAGGGGAAGAAGCTTGTTAGAGATGCAATTGCTGCTGGTATCTTCAATGATTTGGGATCTGGTTCCAATGTTGATCTGTGTGTTATACGCGGCAGTGGGCCTGCTCAATACTTGCGAACTTACGATGAAGCTAATGTTAAGGTAAATCACTACATAGTATAAAACAAAGTCGCTTTCTCTGTCCCTATATCCCTATGTATGCTTAAATCTTTAAAACTATGCAACGGATTTTGATGCGGTTTTTTTTAATAGATAGAGTTATTCAAGAGGAAGGTTTATATGTATAATACATGCTTAATATAGCCGTGCGAAGCCGGGGCAGGTCGCTAGTTGAAAAATATTAGGCAGTTACAAACTAACAATTTTATTAGTATATAATTAAACCAATCAATCTCTCACCTTTTAAATAGTTTTTTGTTTAGTCTGTTTATTGCCTGGGTTAGTCTTGTCACATTTTTTAAACTACTATTTATTTTCAGGGCAAGAAACAAGGATCGTACAGATACCCTCCAGGTACAACTGCATTATTGAAGCAGCGAGTCATACCATTGGAAATTGAGTCTGTGGCCGTGCACTCTGTCCAACCCATGGATGTGGAACCTTCTTCTAGCCACAGGCGTTAAAATCAATTTTAAAATGTTATTGGATAAAATTAAATAAAGCTTTTTCAGTATAAAAAAATGTTTTAATAAAGTGTAAAAATATCAAAAATAATATCTGGACGGAATGTTTACATTGCTTATCAACTAGGCTTTCAATACTAAGTACTAATACATTTTTGCTAGAATAATCATAATTTTATAAATTAAATTTTCATAATACAAGTAATTAATATCAAGTTTTTAGAATAGTTGTACAATCACAACCAAAAGTTTTACAAAAAAATGCTTTTGAGATATAAGTAATACTATTTAGATCAAGAATCTCAGAATAACAGTAACAAATATTTTGAGAATTAAACTTATAATATCTTAACATTACTTAACAAAAAATGAAATGGCATCAATTATAAGTAAGTACCTACATTTACTATGACCTCGTGGAATAAAATGTGGGGTAGGTTTTGTTTTAAGTACTTTTTCTTATCCTCTCTTATGAAGTATAAAATCCCAGGTGTCCTTCCACCTAAGGTTCATGAGGTCACTTTCAGTCAAATCCATGTTACCATAATTAAGTACAGAGAATTTCTTAAACGTCAATATAACATAAGCTAACCAAATCGCGATACAAATTATGAAAGCATTTACCAAAGGACGTGTTTTTTCCCGTAACTGTATAACAAAATATATGTGGTCTACAACGTATGAAAGAAGAAGAATTTTAAATACATATGCAGGAAGGTAGTGATGTAAAAACAAAGTTCTATCAAGAAAGAAATAAGGTAGGTAATGGATCAAGTATCCTAAGAAAAGTATCCACCCCGCGTCGTAGAATTTTTGTAATGCTTTGGGTGGCAAATCAACGCAGTTTCGCCGCTGTCGTATTGCATAAAGTGCGAGCAATACGCTGTAAATTAGCACGGATACGGTTCCTGCGTACCATATCACTAGATTACCAATCAGATGAATTTGGGCCTGAAAATAAAAGAAACCAATAAACTTCTTTTTCTGATCACTGATCAGAAAATACCAGATGTATTAAAAATTGAATAAATTCTTACATTAGAATTAGGTGACAACCAATACGCAATAGAGCGAACAAGCAGAGGCCACTCAGTGGGTTCACTAGCAAACATGTGGCCATGTGGAGCATCCGGAGCGTGTGCAATCATTTTATACTGAAGTTCTGCAAATTTTTCCCAGAACGTCAACTGAGTGACGGCGGTGGGAATCATTTCTGCGGACACTAATTCACGTTCCCGCTCTTTTCTATCTTCAGCTGTAAAACAAAACAATTATTAAAATCTTAAGTAGGTATAATAAAATTAAAAATCTTTGAAAAAAAAACTTACTCTTTGTATATCTATGTTCTTCGACATTCCAGATAGTGTCCTGATGTGTGACTACTTTGTCCGCCACAACTTCGTGTTGATGAAAGCCCCAGGCTGGCAGTTGGCGGCCGCTGTAGCGCAGTGCGGAGCCCGAGTCAACGTGAATCAGCCTCACTAAAGACCTTATACTGTCCCATGTTGCATCGTCGCTGTCTCGGTTTACGATCTCCACGCGCCAAAGATTTTGAGCTGGCATTGAAACGTTGTAGTCAATGTAGCATGATACTTCCTAAAAGGGCAAACCAGAGTAAGAGAGTGGGGTGTTTTTTTTCTAATATTAATCGATGATCCTGGAGAAACTACAGTAACTAACATACTTGCGATTGAGGTGATACCGGGGCAGCGACATCATGAGAGTTCAGAGCACGACTAGTGATGCCGTGCAAGAGTTGCACGAAATCACCGTGGCGGATCGCGTCCGGTGGCCGTGCTACAGCCAATGACGCTTGTTCTGGCCTTTTTACTATCCACCAGTTGTTAACGTCCTAGAAACAATTAAGCCAGTAATTGTAAATAAAGATACGGAACAAATAAGCTAGGTGCTTTTTAAAGTAAAAAGGGAAGATCTTACCTTGAAGCTATAGCAAGTAACTTGTTGTTGGTGAGAAGATCCTCGATTGTCAGCATATCGAACCGGATACACATGAGCATGTGAGTGTAACCAGCAAGTGCGTCCGTGGGTATGCCTAAACAAAGTCATATTAAAGTGGCAAGATTCGAAAGCATTGGTTGCTTAATTACAATATGGATTTTTTACGAACCTCAGTGTAATTTGAGAGCCGTGAGAGACATGTAGCGGTTGCCCTTTTGTGATGCTGGCCAAGCCACCTTTTAGCGAAGCTTGAAAAGCGCTTGTCATCACGCTGTCATGAGGACCAGCTTTCGGTAGCATTACCAAATGTGCGTAGAAAACTCCTACATAAATTGCTAATGGCAATGAAATGAGTATTAATAACCGCCACGCTGCCGTTAAGGCAATACGTAAGCCATGTTCAGAGCTTTCAAATCTTTTCCATATTTGACGTCCGACTAGTATTAATCCGAGGTAGTATGAGTACAATCCTGAGTATTTCACACTGGAATTAAATAAAAAAATTGCAATATTCAAATATTAAAAAATATAGGCATCATTCAGCAATAAAATATAAGTGGTTGGTTGGTACTTACGAAAAACAGCATCCAAGAGAAACAGCACCAATAGAGAGCCAAAGTAAAGAACTGAAACCTGATTTGTGTGTACTTTTTATAGCACAATAAATACCGCAAAGTGCAAACAAAATCTGTATGCTTTCAAGTAACATGAACCTTGATTGAGCTAGGAGACAATTTTCTGGAACAAGTTTTTTTAATGTAAAACTTTTTCTTAATTTTAAGGTCTTCAGAATGATCCTAACTTAGTTTTTAAGACGTTTCAATGTGATCAATGTATATATACATAAGCATCGAAATGAATGCAGAAATTTGACTTTGACTTTGATCAATATAAAACAAGTATATAATCAAGGAAAATAAATAATTATAGGAATATGTAATTCTTACCAAAAAGTACTAGAAGTGCAGCCAATACAGCTGTTGATTGATAAGTAGACAGCTGTAACATAACATGGTAAGTCACAGGCACCAGTAAACTGCCTGCTATTGCTGGTATCAATCTCAAAGCTCTTACTGGTACATTCTCAGTATATGGGGACCCTATACGGTCGAATGTAAAGTTGCCATCATAACCTGCTGCTCGACCTGCTAGGTATAATAGCTGTTTGCCTAATGGAGGATGAGCGTCGAAGAAGAATACCCCTTTTGTGTATAATGAGATGTATCGTCCATAATGTAATTCATCAAACCTGAAAATAACAATAACAACAATCATAATTGATTATTTTTGGATTTTTGATTTCAGGTGAGTACAGAAAGTATTTCTCATAATAAATAATAATTTGAAATTAAAACATGAAAACACCAATAAATTAATAAATAGGTAAATAATAAGAATTCACTGCTTGTGATAGAACAAATTATTCTTATTCTCATCACAATAGGTAGTTATTAAATTATACATTACTAACACAATATAATTTGGTTCTTCCAGGTTCACCAGTCTTGTACTAAGAGCGAGTACAAATAAACCAATGCATACAACATCAATTTTTAAACGTAAATAGAATCCTGAAGGATTTACTTGAACATCAACAAAGTGTTCCTTCGATGTTTCACCAACAACTTCTACGTTTTGTGTCTGTAAAACAAGTTTACAACATGAATGAGTTTATTATACTAATTTTAACAATATCTCTGAAATATTAACATTAAAAACTTACATCTTCAATAACCGAATTTTCTAAACACTTTTCAACATAACTGTCCTCGGGTTCACTGACCTCAATATTACTTTTCTTTTTGGTTTCATTGTTATTTTTCTGAACTTTTTTCAAAGCCATGCTTAACTATTTGATTTTCAGCTCCAGCTTTGATCGTAACCCATGATTCTATTCATGAAACTAATTTATTAGAAATCCTAATTTGAAAGTCCAGCCAAATTCCTCGATCGACGTCAAACGTCAAATGGATCCATAGTCCATAGCTAAAAAATGTTGTCATCAATCGTCATAGACTAAAAATCTTCGAGAAATACGATAGAGAGGCAAGGCTCACAATGGGCGATTTTCGTCCGATTTAAATTTTGAATGGTACTTACCAGTGGAGAAATGCGCCTTATGCATCATCCCGCCACTCCCCGGGGGGGGAGTAGCGAGGGTATGTGGGGCTCCCTGCTGGCCTAAAGGCCGGCCCGGTGACCGGTGGCCGGCCGGCTGGTGGGCGGCCAGAGGTTTACCCACTAAAACTCCACCGGTTTCTCTCTCGCCGTGATGTCGGGGCTGCGGGAACGGGTGCGATTCGACCGCGGCACCCGAGACGGCACTTACCATGGACCATGGACTAGAAGATACATCTACTAAAAAAAAAAACAAAGTCAAATAATCACTGCCGTCAGTGTCATTTGTATTTGGGCGCCAGTCGTGCAAAAATATTTAGTTATTTTTTTAATTAATTTAATAAAACGTGAAAGTAGTGATTATATTCTCTTTGCGTGAACGGTGAACTACACAATGTCTTTAAAAAAATCTGATGAAAGTGCATCTGCATTAGTACCATGTCCTGTATGTGATAAAAAGTTCGATCAAAATGTGATCGAGGACCATGTAAACAAATGCTTATTTTTAAATACTTCTGAAAAAACAACAAATAGTAAGCGAAGCAGTTCACATTTGAAAACCGTTTCTCCTAATGAAAAACGAATAAAAGTGGAAAATAGCCCTACATCAAGTAAGGTAAAAAAAAGTACTAAAGTATCCTACATTATTTGGACACCTACTATTTATTGTCTGTAATCGTTAATTTACGACTGTATCTGCAGGTTTCATCACCTGTTGCACCCAAAACTAGTAAAAAAGCAGCACCTGGCACAGTCCCACTAGCTGAACAAATGAGACCCCTGAATTTGGATGATATTGTTGGCCAGCACCAAGTGTTCGGCCCTGGGTCTATGTTACGGTCTCTGTTGGAACAGAAAAAGATACCCAATATGATTCTGTGGGGACCTCCTGGTTGTGGCAAAGTAAGTAGATAGATTTACTGATATTTTCTTAGATTTCCTTTTTTTTGAATAAGACTATAAATATTAATAATATTGCAAATTACCTACATTAGGATGGAATCTAATATTTTAAAATATGATGCAATATGTACTATGCCACGCATGTAGATTTTAGCGCAAAGGCAATTTTCAAATATTTCTTCTTAGTAACACTAAGCTTCATAACACTTCATGTGTACCTATCTTATTTCTAATCATAGATACAAAAATTAAATAAACATAAACAATGTTATTATTTATTACGATTTCAGACTTCCCTAGCCAATGTTGTGGCAAATATTTGTAAAGAACAGAACAACATGCGGTTTGTCAAATTGTCAGCCACAATGTCAGGAATCAATGATGTCAAAGAAGTTGTGAAAGTAGCTAAAAATGAGGCACAGTTCAAGAGAAACACAATTTTATTTATGGATGAAATTCACAGGTAGAGTATTAGAACTCACATTTAAATGAAAAGTGATTTATTCTCCCATTTATATATCAAGAGTACAGGTTGTGCAGCGAATGGTGAGCGCTGGCGGAAATTGGTGGGGATGGTTTGCGCATGTACAATCGCGCACAGAATTCTTACAGCCAAACCGTCATACTTTGTTTACATACCGTATATGATTTTGCCCAACCAGAAAAACATACATTTAAATACTATTACTATTATACAGTATATTTATTCACTGTAATTTACACTATTAAACTATAGATAGACTACTAATATGGAACTCAAATTAAATAAACATATTTTTTGGTATCTTTTAATGTAATTACCTTTTATGAAACAACTACCTATTGACTCCTAATCTTTTATTGATCGATAATCTGTCACTGTCACTTTAAACTGTCAGATTGCTGTCAAATCTATATTTTCTATTGTTTTTGGCGCGAACTTCAAACCACGAAACTAATACTGTCCTGTACATTTACTGAACAAAGGTACGAACATGGATTTCTATGCCTGCACCAATGATTACCAGTTTTTCTGTATAAAGTTGAATTTTCGATCTGGGTAAAGGTAGCTACGCGGCTGCAATGTTAACCGAGTGATGGTAAATTTTTATGTGCGCGACAGTATTTAGACGTGCGGGAGCGGGACAGAGCGTGGTTAAAAACGTGTGTGCGGAACAGAGAGCGATGATGTGAGCAACTGACCCTCCCTTCGCTCCTGTCCCCCCGCCCAAACAGACCTAAAAATTGACTTCTGCGCATACCCCTTCCACTTTCCGCCAGCGCTCACCATTCGCTGCACAACCTGTAGTTTTATACTTAACTTCATGAAAATACTTGTTTTGCCTGATGCCCTATCACAGTTACGGTTGCATAAACCCAGGATTTAAAGCATATTTTCTAAGGTTTTTGCAACTTAAACTCTTAATACTATTATAATGAATGAAATCAATTTTGTTATAAACTAACGTTTCGAGAGCCTAACAGCCTAATCACAGGCAACAATTGAAGTCTTATAAAAATTATTTACAAAATTAACTTGATTAAAGAAAGAAAAAGAAAAATAGTTAAAATAGTTTCATTGGTCTAGCTATCTTCATATCAAGATCTTTTATCGAAATTAGTACAACAGTGTTTTGTTTAATACTTTCATATCAGTGAAAGAATCTGCGGGAAGAATGCTTCAGCACCTTGTAACCTAACTTTCAGATTCAACAAATTACAGCAAGACACCTTCCTTCCCCACGTCGAGACTGGCACCATCACACTGATTGGTGCAACCACCGAAAACCCTTCATTCAGCCTCAATAATGCCTTGTTAAGTCGATGCAGGGTTGTTGTAATGGAGAAACTATCGATTGATGAAGTGTTGGTGATTCTGAAAAGGGTTTTAGAAAAGAGAAACTGTGCCATGGTCATTAACAATGTAGATATAAGCGAAACTTTTAGTGATGATAATTTACCAAAGTAAGTATTTTTACTACCTACCTAATAAATATATAAATATTGTGGGACAATTGTCTATTCTATGCTATGTGTATAATTAGCTGAGTCATGCGGTTTTACCTGCGTAAATCTTGATCTCGTGTGAATATTTGAGTGAATCCCATGCCCCTATTTTTTGTTTTTTTTTAAATTTTAATTTCTATGATGATTAGAAAATGAAAAAAACCAAAATATAGGGGCATAGTCATGGCAGTTAGGGCCGGGACACATAAACACGATACGACGTCGTGTCGTACCACGATGCGGCGTCGTTTCACGATGCGACGTCGCGTCGTGGGAATCTACGACGAGCATCGTAAAAAACTACGTCGCGACATCGTAAAGTGCCACGATACACGGCACGACGTCGCGTCGTAGAAACTCAGGATGAGTTCCTGTGTCAGTGCCACAGTTGTTATTCAAAAGTCAAAGATGAAAAGGTTGTTTCTTTTACCTTACAGTTAATCCGAGCATCTCGAGAGGTTCAAGAGGTGCTCTGCCTCTGCCATATTTTCCTGCTATATGTGGCGTTATCCGATCAAGTAACTCTTCGAAACTTGATACACTCATTCTAAAGAAACCAAAAAACTTCTTTTGATCTATTTTTAAGGCGTTGTACCTACTTCTTTATGAAGTGGCTCCCGTTATTCATTATTAAAAGAAATGGGTGCATCCAGTATCTTCTGAGTTTCTGTCTTTTCTTTATCCGTCTTCTTAACAACAGCAGGAGCAGGACGCGTCTAGTGCGGTCCATTTCTCGAAATTAACTGCGAAGATTCACCTTGTAGGTATTGTATCGACGGCGTCGTGCCGTGTATCGTGGCACTTTACGATGTCGCGACGTAGTTTTTTACGATGCTCGTCGTAGATTCCCACGACGCGACGTCGCATCGTTAAACGACGCCGCATCGTGGTACGACACGACGTCGTATCGTGTTTATGTGTCCAGGCACAAAAATATTTGTGCTAGTGTCATTATCCAGGAATTCCTCCCTACCAGTCGACTATGTTTGTATGGAGAGAGCGCAGGTACCCTTTCAACTTAAGAATGTTTTATTCTAGAGCTCCATCTATCAAGTTTCATCGCAATCAGTTCAGTAGTTTTTGGTGCGTGAAGACGTAACAAACGAATACACAAACTTAGAATTTAAGTTGAGTTGAGACAGCAAGTTTTTTTTACAAGAAGGTTGATTAATGAAAGTTGACATATTCTATTTTTTTTTAAAGATGTCTGATTGAAGAAGCGTCGTTAACGTGGCTCGCAGGAATTTGTGATGGAGACGCTCGCGTGGCGCTCGGAGCCCTAGAACTGGCTTTATCAGCTAGAAACACTGACACTGAGCTACACGAATCGGGACCTGCTATTTTAACACTCGATGATATTAAAGATGGAATTAAGGTATAAGTTTTTTGGTAAGGCGTTAAATGATCGAACTCAATTTGAACCTAGTGAAAATGGCTGCTACATATGTTGAATCTTCCGATTTCCAGCGTACTCATATGCTGTACGATAGACAAGGCGAAGAGCATTACAACACTATATCTGCAGTACATAAATCAATCAGAGCTGGCGACGAGAACGCTGCCTTGTATTGGGTGACGCGAGCGCTTCACGGGGGAGAGGATCCTTTGTACATTGCCCGTAGACTTGTTAGGGCGGCTTGTGAAGATATTGGTAAATAGATACATTGAAAAAGAATAGGAACTAAATTATAGTATGGCACAATAGACCATACACACATATCACACAAGAAATGCGTAGTTTGGCAGTGAATGTCCATAATTAATGATTGAAGCTTATCATCATCACTACATAGTATATAACAAAGTCGCTTTCTCTGTCCCTATATCATGGGCGTACCCACAGTGGGGCAAGGTGGGGCATTTGCCCCACCCTGACTCGGAGCTTATAAGAAATAAAAAAAATGGTTTTTAATTGTATATAACTTTAAATATTCATTTGGTTACTTTACTTAAAAAACTTTTTTGAAAATTGTGCCCAAAATGGCGTCTGTGACTATGGGACATGATAAATTCTATGCTCCCATTCTAATCATTTTTTTTTTCAAATTTTCTATTACTTAATGAGTTATTTACTTTTATTTGCTTCTGCCCCACCCTTTACAAAACTCTGGGCACGCCCATGCCCTATATGCCTATGTATGCTTAAATCTTTAAAACTACGCAACGGATTTTGATGCAGTTTTTTTAATAGATAGAGTGATTCAAGAGGAAGGTTTATATGTATAATACATGCATAATATAGCCGTGCGAAGCCGAGGCGGGTCGCTAGTTACAAAATAAATAAAAGAGGATAAAGGTGAGCGCATACCTACCCGCACCGCACGCGCCGCGCCGCAGCGAAGGAAATCCCCAAGGCCGATGCTGATGACGTCACCAGCCGGCGGCGGGCGCTGCGCGCATACAAACGGCGACTGCGGCGCGTGCGGTGCGGGTAGGTGTGCGGTCACCATATAGCCTCTTTTCATTTCAGCTAACAAACAGATTTTCATCACAATCGGGTTGGTAGTTTTTGCGTAAAAAGGTAACATATTAATCTGTAATCTGTTCACCATAAGATAAGCCTAGTTACTTAGATTGGAGCTAGATGACGCGATGTGCAATTTCCTGGAATATACTAATTATTTTTTATAATATTGTGCTACTTGTATAGGTATAGAATATTATATTTTATTTGGTTTCAGGTTTAGCAGATTCCTCTGCATTGGTCGAAGCAATGGCATGCCTTCAGGGATGTCAACAGATAGGAATGCCTGAATGTGACGTTTTACTCGCGCAGTGTGCCGTGAGGCTCGCTAGGGCGCCGAAAAGCAGGCGAGTCTATCGCGCAATGACAAAATGCAAACAATTACTAAACGACACAAAGGGACCACATCCACCGATTCCGTTACATTTACGAAATGCTCCTACAAAATTGATGAAACAGTTAGGTCAGTCAGTACTTATTCATTTGAGGTATTTTTTTAAAGATATAAAAAAAAATTGTTACATGTGCCAGTTTTCACTATTTAATTTGTAACGTGACTTTGGTTTCAGGATATGCAACTGGTTACAATTTGCGTCACAAAAACGAATCTGGATTAACTTACATGCCTGAAGGGCTAGAAGATGTAGAATTTCTTAACAGTGATGGTGAAGACTTTGGCGAAACGTAAAATTATTTAAAGGCAGAAAATGTTGGAAGTGTTATATCTATTTTTAGGGTTCCGTACACAAAGGGTCAAAACGGAACCACTGTCTGTCAGTCTGTCTCATTAACCGTGATAGCTAGACATTCACAGATGATGTATTTCTGTTGCAGCTATAACAAATACTAAAAATGGAATATATTGCTACGGAACCCTTCGTGCGCGAGTCCGACTCGCACTTGGCCGGTTTTTTAAGCTCTTTATATTTGCATAGCAAAGCTATGCCTACAACAGTTGTGTTAATAATATATTAAGGATTTTGTTAGAATAAAAAAAAATCTACAATACTAGTGTCAATGTTTTATTCAGGATAATCTCATTTCACAATTTTAAAGACATGGTAAAAATTCACTATTTACACAATGCACACATAATGTAATAATACAAATTTATCTAACATTGTACCTTTTGTAACATTGACGGCTTCTGCCTCAATTTTGATTTTACTTAATTTACAAAAATAAAATAACATTCTTACTTACATCATTATCTATAGCACATTGTGTGCAACACACACAATTTACATTTGCAATTACTTTACTCAGTTTGTAATTATTATACCAAGGACCTGATAGAAGATTGCTTTATCAATTTTGCTAAGTAGATTGATTATGATTGCTGTTGAATTTAATTTATGAAAAGCTTCATTATTATATACAAATAAATGGTCTTTGCACAATTTCATGTCATATCTGTATAAAATACATGAGAACTTTAATAAAATAAATAACAAAGTACAGAAAGTTTGAGATAAGAATTCTGCAGTTGACCAATTACCAATATTGCAAAATTATTTTACATTAATTTCTTTTATCCTACAGGTCTACTACTACTTAATCTAATTAAAATACGAGAAAAAGTCGAGCACTAATAATGTCTAATCCAATGATAATTAAAAATAAATTAGAATCAGACTTCTAATTTGGGACCTTAATGGATATAACATAAATTTAAGGGTCCTAAAGTAGTACCTTCATAAATATTGGCAATATTTATCAGGTCAGCATTTGAAATGACTCGCATACAACAAATATTGTGCACGCAAGTTGGAAAGATCCAAATACATCAATATAATAACATAGCTACTGCTAATTTTAAACCTTAAAAAATAAATTCAGGGCCTGCCATGTCGACGGCCCAACGGAATTTGTCTCTCTGGGTTTTGTTGTATATTTTCTCAATGGGAACTCCATGTTTCTTGCACCTGAAAAGAAGTTTTTGACGTGATAACGTTTTATAAATTGGTGAACACCTGCAAGTTCAAAAAAGTGTGACGTCATGCGTCGTTACTGGAACGCCTCATCGTTTCTGAGCCAACGATACTTTGATAGTTGACAAGGTAACTATAGCAACGTTTTATCGTTGCCATGGTTACTATCAATGTTTTCTTATGACGTTATCACGTAAAATTATCGTCCGTAAACCGACTTTACAGACAACCATTTTTTATTATGAAATTGAACAAAAATACTAATAAACAAAACGTTTTGTTATTGAACTTACCATGCCACTGAAATACGAGGATCGAGATAATTTAACTTTGAGGTGCCTAAAGCAATAGTTTTGTTTTCATCACGATCAGTTTCCTGTAGTTCTAATTTCTTGAGCTGCTCTCTTAATTTCTCTAAAGCCTTCGATTTCTTGTCGGCAGCAAGTTTTTCTTTGACAGAACCGCGTTTAGCGTCTCTGGTCGCTTGACGCAAGTCTTCCTCAGCCTCATCTATTTGATTATTTTTTGCTAGTATTTTCTCTTTTAGAGCTTCCATTGATTTTGAATGACCTGTAAACAAAGTAAAGAACAATTAAATATTGTAATAAAATTAGAAAGATAATTAATTTCATGATAATGATATACCTTTAGGTACAGCACGCTGATGGTTACATAGAACGGCGACTGCACGATTGGCCCGATTATAAGCAAGTATCTTCTCCGGAATTGAGGCATCACCATCGGTAAGTTCATCCAGTTGTCTTTGCAATGTAATAGAGGCGTTGTAGGTACGGAAAACTTTCGCCGTAAGTGCAGGCATCAGTTCTTTGAGATGTTCATTTAATGTTTGAGTGTTTAGTCTGTCAAAGAGGTCATCACTGTCTTTCTTATTCTCCATGAAAAGCTCGAGATTCTTAAATACACGTTTTTCAACAGGCACCTCATTGTAGTATCGAATAGAGTCTTTACCCGGGAAATCAAATACGACGACGTATTCCTTTCCGTCTTTTTCTTTGTGTAATTCAATGTGTTCAACTCTAAGGGAACAGCAGCCCACAGTGTCTGCTTGATCATCATCTTTCTCGTTACCCGCTCTCAATGCAAGCCTATCAATGAAGTAGAGGGCGACGGCACGCTGACGCACCCGCATTTCCTTTGCCTTCCAATCGGAACGGTAAGTATCTCTTATTTTATCAATGCACTTGTGTAATTTTCTAGCTGTTTCATACTTCTGCCAATCCTTTTCACCTTTCAATTTAGAACTAGGGTTCAACATGACATACTTGGACTGACCTTGAACATTTTCAGTCCAAGAAGCTAACCAAGTGACTGTGTTGTCATGCCTCACTTCCTTCCACCTATGCCCGGAAGGTGGTTTAGGTACTTTACTATCTTTCGAGCAGTTAATTAAAACGTCTTCAGGCATGACACGTTTCTTCAACATTCCCATTTTTGGATGTTCACCACGGCCTCTGAACAATCCTGGGGGCTCAATTCTAAAGTTGCCAATCTTTTCTTTATGACCGTCGATAGTACAGAAACCGTATTCTTTTTGTATTTCCTCATTTTTAGCTTTTAGGGCAGCTTTCTCTTCCTTGCTACGGTTTTTGTTCTGCTCTGATAATGTTTGAAAATATGCAGCCATTTCTTTAAAATTACATTTGGAGAGATCTTTAATGAGTTTAGTTTCCTCGTGAGTCATTACCTTGCGCCAGTCGGCAAAGAAATTGTTGTTGAAGGTAGATTTGGCGGTGTAGTCGTGTTCGAGCATGCGCGCGTAGAAGCCAGCTACTTCTTCCGCGTCCTGCGAGAGCCTCACCTCTTTACCGTCATAATAGAATTTGACTTTTGAGGGTAAAGGTTCGTAAGGTGGTGCAAATAGTGGTCCTTTGTGTTCCAAGAAAGTCCACTTAGTTCCAGTGTCTTTCTTTTCTTCTTCCCACCTAAAGGCAAAGAAAAGCATTAATTTAGTAATTAACTAAACAAAATATTTACATAAGGTAAACAACCTCTTTAATATAAGAAAAAATCACTTTGTAATAACTAATAACACACTATAAAATAAACACACTTTGGTCTCTTGTATCTTCTTAGCCTGATAAATGTAACATTAATATGTTTGTTTATTACTAAAACATTAAATTCACAACATAGTAACCTAACATTCTTGAACATTATAATGAATCCATATTGAATCATAACCTCAAAAGTTATGTCACAAGCAAGTCAGTAGTCACAGCAAGGCTAGCATAGTTACTTTTACTTATTCTGTGGCAACACTAGCTGAATGTGTAAAAGCGCCATCTAGTAGTCTTTTGGTGAAGTATTTAGAACTACAAAATGGGTTCCTACTTACAGGCAAAGCAAAGATACACCCAGCCAAACAAAATATTTGTAAAGTCAATCACAAGATGGCGTGACCAATTTCGCCGATCATGCAGTCTCTTGCTACCTTAGATGAGATTTGTGCACAAAGTACAAATACGCCTTTTCCTACCGATATTATAAATGCAAAGGCCTTTAAACACAAAAGATATAGTAACTTAAAACGGCTCAGTGCACTTTGAGACCCATATCTAGCGATAGACAGCATTACGGCGATTAAATAATGTGAAGGCATTATTTGTTTGCCATATGGTCCTCCATCAATAGGTATAGGTCTTAAAATGCAACACGCACTTGTGTTTTTTGGAGGTACTGTAGATAAATCTTACCATTTCCAGACCTCTTGTTCATCCTCCTGTTTCTTCTTGCGTTTCGGGGGGCTCGGCCCACCCTCCGGTTCAGACTTTATAGATGTCCGGCTCGGCTTAGACTTCTCATTTTTCTTCTTCTTTTTAGGTTTCACTTCTTCTTCCTCTTCATCATCATAGTCATCGTATTCTTCTAAACAAACATCGAAACTTATTAATATGAGGAACATTTGCAAAAAAACAGTGTAAGTACAATAATAATAGGTCTTAATACCAATATGTGTACAGAGTCATTGATTTGGAATTTAAGATATTTTATGTAATATCCTGTTTATCTATAGTAAAACCACCAAATGGGCGCGCAACAGAGCACACAATTTTGTCTTCTGTATATATTCCTTTGCGAAACGCGAGTGCAAAGAAAGTGCTAAACTTGATAATATTATACAATAATACCTTTCTTAACTTTCTTCTTAGGCTTCTTGCGCTTTGATAAAGGAATGTCTTCTTCACTTTCACTGGGCAACCGTCTTTTACGCTCCAACTGTGAAATTATACACACTATAAATACGAAGTACTAGTTTTACTTCACCATGTCAGGTAATTAGAAGTCAATGAGAAAAAGATGGCGCTGCATGAAATATTTCCATGTTTTATTGGGAATTTAGATATGATTTTTCAAATCTAGATAATCAACACATTTAAAAGGTGACCGGTACAAGTTTCGAAATAAAATCATCAAACAAATACTTTTATAATGTGTGTGTAAAATAAAGAATGTGCACTCTTCATATTATGGTTTTATCAACTTTTGTTCTTTGCATGTTCAAAGTATAAAGAGTATGGGTATGGTACAGAATATAGAGTAATCACACGTATAAAGATTGTTTCTTACGATGACGCTTGTCAAATAAATAAATATTGTAGAACATTACACACAGCATCATCTAGCTCCAAACTAAGCAACTAGATTTATTTATGGAGAAAATGGATAGAATATACTTTTTAGACATACAGAAACACTTGGAGACAGTAAATTGGGTTGTTAAAGATACAATACTTACCAATGGAGTATCCTCTTCACTTTCTTCATCGGGTAGATCGGCAAGTGGTTCATCTTTGAACTGAGACAGTGAGTAATCACATGAGGAGGCGGTTGTGTTAGCTGCATTGAAACCATCCTCGCTCTCTTCTTCTTTGATCTCTTGCTTCAAATAACTTTCGTCAATCTATAAATGTCGGTCTATATTGTAACACTATTTTAGATAAAAAGTAAATTAAAGATCTTTCAACTCATGTTTAAGCACAAATCAGGGTTGCATAAATTATAGAATCACGTACAAAAATGATGGATCAAAATGATTTGATTGATTTGTTAGCCCTAGTTGTGACCAATTAAAAACCTTTGATTCACTGAACAATATTTTTGCCAAACACCCGAAGCAAACAGACGTAATGCATAAAGCAAGACATAAATTGTTCCAACATATACCATCATCCTATTTTGGTGAAAGCATGAAGACAGATTCTTTATGCTTTGATCATAATGGTGCTACCTCACCAAGAGCATTTGCTTGTTATGTAATGTTACAGATTCAAGCATTATATCAGTGAGGGAGGAGAATGCTCATCAGTCAACAAGGCATTAATTTAATGCTCAAAATCAAATCTAAAATGTTACATTACAGGTGATTGCTTCCAGTAAGGGGAGCCTTTAATAGTTTTATGTATGAAGTAAGATTATTCTGTTGCCAATCCAGCATACATGTCTTGCATAACATATGCATTTGCTCTTTTGTATTTTAATTTAATTTATCCCTAATTTATCATTATGGTATACAAAAACAGACACAGATGCAATAGGATAGTGTGGATGTTATAGTGCATCCACACTGCAGTTATTTGTTGTTGAGCAACATGATAATAACATTCAGAAACATTTATTTTAATATGCATTATAAAACATTCCACAGATAATGGACTACTAAAAGTCTCAGTGTGGAAAATTTTAAGCCCATAATCTATATAGAAAACATTTTGCAACAAATGTTTCAAATTGTTACTACAATGTTGACTGTTTTCAAATGTTGCACAACATCTAGTAACAACCAAAACATGCTATCCAATGTCGCCTTAAACTGCAGTTGTAGATATACCTATAGATTCATTGACAACAGTCCAATTTACACAATATGCAACATATATGCTGAATAATGAGTATAATCTTTAGTGTACCTGTAAGCAATCCTCCTTAGCAGAATCTTGAGAATCAGACTCAGATTTTATTTTCTCTCGTTTCTCACTGCTCTTTTCTTTTTTACTACTGGAGCTATTTAGTGGAAATAGAAAGAAATGTTAATAAACTCAATGAAATTAAACACATTTGTAATGAAATATAGCATTATTTATGATTGTGAAGCCATTATTCCAAGCCAGGGTGGCAAGTTCATGATAATCCAGTAGCTAAAAAACAATGTGCAAAACCAATCATAAATCCAAAATTTGATAAAGGTCATTGAACTTCCATATTGGAACAAAATTCATATTCACATTATTATGAATTCCAATTGTTGCCACTAATTTAGTTAACTTTTTTCAATAATTGGTGATTGATTTTATTCATAGTTCACAGCTAGTTTTAATGGCCAATGTTGTTTACCTTTATTTGTAAAAAATAACTAACCTTTGTTTATCTTTATCTTTAGAAGAACTGGAGTGTTTATCGCTACTTCGATGCTTGTCCTTATCACTCCTATGTCGATCTTTATCCCTTTCCTTATCCTTATCCCTGTCTCGAGACTTGTGTTCTTTATCCTTTGAGCTTTTATGTTCTCTATCTTTGTCTTTATCTTTAGAAGACTTCTTATCATCGCTGCTTCTATGCTTGTCTTTGTCCCGATCTCCTCGATCCTTCTCCTTGTCACTCCTGTCCTTGTCACTGCGGTGCTTGTCCTTGTCGCTACGATGCCTGTCTTTATCCTTGCTGCGGTCTTTGTCCTTACTGCTATGATCGCGGTGTTCCTTGCTCTTGTCACTTCTCTCCTTGTCTCTACTTGATGATTTATGGGAACTGCTGTGGCTTTTGCTACTTGAATGCTTGTCTTTTTCTCTGTCCTTATCCTTGTCCTTATCTCTATAAACGAAAGGTAAACTTGTATATATGTAGGTAAGTAAGTATGTATATGTATTGTAGGTGCATTGAGATTAATCAAGAACTTTCTGGAATGTATTCTAACCTGCTGGAGCTGCTGTGTTTAGAACTTTTGTGGTCGCGATCCTTATCGCGGTGTTTGTCTTTGCTGGAGGACTTGTGGCTAGACTTGTGCTTGTCGGAGCTGCTGTACCCGTTTTGAACGCCATTCACGTGTTCATTTTTATTGCCATTTACCTTTCCCTGAATCGAAAAATTACAGAGTTGTGCTAGTTACGGTGCGTAGAAAGATGTTATGGTAGAATTCAGATGATTTCAAGAAATTAATTATTACGGTATGAGGTCGAAAAATAAATGAAAAATTTACCGTAGAAACGAAAGACGCTTCATTTGTCTGTTCATTCAATATTAAATTCAGACTTGACGCCATATTGGGACTTAGAAAATTTTCGTCCGTGGGAGCATTGTTCACTAGTAAATACGGTTTTACAGACGAAAATAACACATAAATAATTTACCAGAAGAAAGATCTACAAAAAACTATTAATTTTAACCACTTACAGAATCACAATCATTGTCACTGGCTGGATTTTCGACACTCATTTTGCCCACGTATTCGCCGTTTGAACAAGATTACATGAGGCCGGTCGGTGTCAAACGAACAAGAGACGAGGCGAGGGCGAGCGAAATTCTATGTCCCAAGAAGTGACGAGTGCGCATGCGCGGCTGGCGGGGTCCAGGTTGCGTTCGGTACCTCGGAGAATGAATGTTTCTTATACCGCACGGTTGTTTCAAACCACTTTAAGGCAGACAGAGCTTTATTTATCGGGAACAATGTAAAAATACCTTTTTAGAACTGTTACTAAAAATAAATCGATGTCTTTTATTTCCTCGCGGACTTTTGTAAAGAACTAAATTTCTAACAGTTTAAATACTATGAAACTACACTTAGTATTATTAATATTAAGCTATTGCATAGATTTTATCGCGGGCCTTGGGGGGTGAATCAAGAAATTCCGTAACGAAAAAACCTAACACCCCCGACAAATGACGGACGATTATTAACGGACGACTATTGACGGACGACAAATGTCGGACGACTTTTTTTATTTTTTATTATTTTATAAGAACATTTACTAAGACAAGAAATTATTCTCGAGCGTTTAAAGGAACTAGAAACCTTTTTATGCAATAGCTTTACCGCGGCAGTCCTCGAGTGCCACACGTTTTTTTATTAACTATAATTCAGCATGAATTCAACTCTAATCTTTTTAAGTGATTCTAAAAAAATGTGGCTGATCCCTCTTTGATTCCTAAACCATTCTGTCAAACTCACCGACACTCTGACTTTTTATTTCACTAGCTACACAGGTATGGAACGTACTTTTGCTCTAAACAACTTCCGGTGAGTCGAGCGGGCAGGCGCGCGGTTCAATGTTCTATTTCGAATTACTAATTTCATAACACTACTTTTTTCGCAGTACTATCTATTTTATACAAAGACTATTATTACCAAAATTAGACCGGACAACAATAACGAATGTCCCAAATGTTGTACTTAGTACAAATGAAGAATAAAGTTTTTTTTCTCTCTCTTGTTTGGCCCCACGAACGTTATGCCATTTTCATCTTGATCTTCATTCTTTTATTAGGAGCTATTACTCTGCTCATCACTCCGAAGGTCCACATCAGATCTTCATCTTTTCATGATACCAATGTGAAGTTACTACTTTTCAAACAAAAAATGAAATCATCTAAATCGGAGATTAGGTATCCAGTCGCAATCGCTTCCAATCAAAAATCTCCGCCAAAAAAAACTAATTTAATCGTCAAACTTGTATACCAAGTTTCGTCCGGATCGGTTATCTCAACAAACAGAATAATTACTGACAGAGGAAAGCAAATTGCCAGACTTGATGGAGAGAACTTTGTTCGCTTGGTCAATAAATCATAAATAAATCAATGAAGTAGGTATGTCGCTTTTTGTTACGCAACTAGAATAAAAAATATAAGTACTTACCTAGGTACTTAGATTCTATAATTTGATTTATTTATTCTAAATAATTTTCTTAGGTTCCATACATAGTGTTAAAAATAGGTACCTAACCTCAAAAAAATACTGGATCAATAAAAATACCTAGTTTTAAATCATGTCATTTTTTAATATTTTTAAACTTACAAAATATAATTTTATTAGATAGGACAGAGAACTATTTAATATACCTATCTACATAAATATATTTTTACAATTACAATACATAACTTTATTTCTTATTTTATAAGTTATTCAGTTCATCTAAAATAATAAGCTAAGATGCCTCAGTAGCAAAATGTCCCTTTACCAAAATTTCCTTTTCGCGAAATGTCCCCTTTTGAACTTTGAGTTTTTGGAGTTTATATCGATAATATTTATTATAAAGCTGAAGAGTTTCTTTGTTCGTTTGTTTGAACGCGCTAATCAGGATTTGGAAATTTTTTTTTGAGTTGGATAGTCCATTTATCGAGGAAGGCTTTATAGACTTTTCTATTTGATATTCCCACGGGATCGGGACTTACGCGGGTGAAATCGCGGAGCTGATTTTTTATTTTCCAAGCTTAGCTTTTGGAGCTTTTATATTAATAAAAGATGTCTCTGGTCAACAACCTAATAGACCTATAATTAGATCGTTTTTGTATAAACATTAATGCATATGCAAAATACATTTATTTTGTTAATGGTGTGGGGTTTTTTCTATTAAAATATTAATTTCAATACAAACTCCATAAACTCACAAAGACCAAATAGGGACATTATGGGAAAGGGCATTCCGAGAAACAGACATTTTGCAAACTAACACTCTGAGAAGACGACATTTTGCTACCATTAGTTAGACATTTTGAAAAAGGGACATTTTGCGATTGAGCCTCTGAGATTTAATTATTTCGATTCATAATTTCAGTAGAAATCCTTAATCAATCACTGCTTTTGGTGGGCTTTGTATTGTAGACCATCTTTCCATTTGAATCCAGTATGCCCTTTATCTTTTTCAAACCAAATGCCATGTAGATTGCTGAAACATAAAGTTACATGTTGTTAAATGGTTGAAAATATGCTTTAGAATAATATTTCATTTAGACAAAAATGTTCAACTCTCAAATGAACAACAATAGAATTAGTTTGGCCATTTAAAGGATGTGCAATATTTCCAGTTAATGTTTGTATTTATACCTATGGGCCATCTGCTTCTCTAGCAAAATGGACCTAATGGAGTGGCTTAGTGTGAAAACAGCCCTGTAAAACTGCTTCTCTAGCCATAATCATCTCAATAGACCTTTTGGATCTTTAGGTTTTCACTTCTTTTTGTTCAAATCTGTGCCAAATAAGATGCTTAACATTTCCAGTTAATAAGGGTTTCTATTTGTCTAAAATGTAAATAGTTGATTATACATAATACTTACTGGCCACTTCCCATTCACACTGGCTCATTGTTCCAAGTTTTTCTTGGCCGTTGCTTTTATCAGATTTTTTTAAAAATGTTTCTGCATGTTCATATTCTGATTTCTCACCAAGCAGTTCCTTCCCTGGCGGAGGCGGATAGCTCTCAAAGCACCTTATCTTTTGAAGTAATTGCTTGTTGCTCTCAGAATGTTCTTTAAAAAAATCTGCAAACCTAGCTTTGTATACTAACTCCAGCCCAAATTGTGCAGCCAATTTCTCAAACAACTCAAAATTAACTAAAAACTCTGGACAGTTTACGACTTCTTGCAACTGAAAGTCATATTTGGCCCCAAACAAAGGATAACCATCTTTAGGATCAAATAAAAGTTTGATGTTAAATATCCTGTTACCAAATGAATAATTGGGTGACTTCTTTGCCCTCGTTACTATTTCATTAGCATCTGGGATTGTCCCAAAGAAATAGCCTCCAGGTTTTAAACATTCTGAAATATTTGTTAACATTTTCTTGGCTTGGGGTAAGCTTTCGAAACTGTAGTGGAATCCAAACTGACAGCTTACTAGATCAAAGGCAATAGACGGATCTGAGTATTTATCTCGTAGCGATTCCTTTGTACAGTCTGCTGATATAAACTCTGCAGGGAATACGCGGCCATTAGTATTTCTGTGTAAATCGTCATATCTCTTTTTACATTGTTCGATAGAAACTTGAGCAATATCTGCAAACACAACTCTATCTACTCTTGACTTTTGCCACTTGCTCAGATCACCTCCTTTACCACAACAAATATCTAGAACTCTAATGCGCCTGCCGTAGTCTTTATCACGAATTTTGTCAATAAATTCTTTGATAAGTACACTTTTGACCCAATTGTTGAAGTTTCTCAGGTAAAATATAGGAGAGTTGAATCTTTCCTCGAGCCCTTTATCCTCAAGCTGATTGTAATGAGCTGCGACTACGTTGCTGTGGTCCTCTAGTTTTTCCACTTTCACATCGGGATTTGTATCTTCTGCTGTCGAAGTGTGATCTGGAGAGGCGCAAGACATTTTTGATGACAGCCTGAAAGCACGTAAGATATGGTGACGTTACTAAGAACCACTCTAGAAATAATGTTCAGAATAAAACATTGGTAGAATAAAATTTAGAATTATGAGGAAAGACGAAACAAACCAGCAAAACGAAAACAAAATCACAAATTGTTGTCTGTTGTCGGTCTGTCGATCGCACGCACGCACAAAGTCAGGGGGGTGACAGTTACCTTATAGATGCCTTTTGAAAAAGAAAGAGGCTCCATCTACTTTAACTAACGCTGAACCCTAATGTGTTTTAGTGTTTTTGGTTTCTAATAGATGTCACTGTACGAACCATTATAATTTATCGAATAATTTTATCATAATATTTATTAATATTATTATGTATTTACTTATATTTAAATAAAGCTGAACGAAACAATTAACCATCGTTTTAATTTTTATTGTATTGTAAATATTTAGTCAGGCAGCACCTGAAATGTCCATTGCCGGGAGCCAATAATGCACAACACCTATAAAACACAGCACTCTAATGTTCGCCCCTATAATGTCCGCCCTGATAATTGTAAGCACCGTGTCAATGACTATCGGGCCGTACAATAAGGTGTCGCAAATTATCAGGGTGGTCATTTTTTGTCCGGGGTGATAAAACACAGACCTATATTGTACGGGCCTCTAATCTGTGACACCAGTGCTTACAATTATCAGGGCGGACATTATAAGGGTGTACAATAACGTGTCAAACATTAATTACACGGGTCAATAATTTCCGACACTATATTGTAATGCACCCTGATAATTAGCAACACCTCGCTGAATGCCAAACTCATGCCTCGTTTGAAGATCGTTCGTTGGTTTAGTTACAAATTCGATCTTCAGTCAAGTCGCTCTGACGGTGAGTGTTCTTTTTTAAGTACCACCCCAAACTCAATTTTTAAGTGAACTGTTACAGAACCGACATGGATAGGTTAGGTTCATGTTAGAACTGCGACCACAACGCACGAGCCGAGCGAGCGAACCGAGCGGTGCCGCGGCAGCGGCCGGCGAGTGCCAGATCCAAATTCTATCCATATTCGAACTTTTACATTACTGGTTAGAGTGGCTTTAAAGAATATAAGAAAAAAATTATATCTTTCACAAATTAAACATCAAAAACAATAACCTGGTCAGTTTTTCTCCTCTAATAGCATAGACTACTTGCCTGCTAAACCTTCCTCAAACAAAGCATCAAGTGCATAGACTTGAGGATAGCACCAAAAGACCAATAAGAGCGGAAATATCATTTAGCCAATAGAACGGTGATCACAATTAGGTATTGTGCCGTACAATATTGTCTTATTGCTCAGCCTGATAAAACTTCGCACCAGTGCTTCTAATTATCAGGTCGTGCATTATAGGGGTGTACAGTAAGGGTCATAAGTAAATGATCAGTTTGCTACAATAATACTATCAACAAGTATTGGAGTTATGACCTTCTTCTAATAGGCGTTACACACAAACTTAAATACTTGAATTGAAAGTACTCAGTGTGATTATTATTTTCAACATGTTAGCTAAGTCTTTAGTTAACCGAGTGGTAAAAGCTGCCACCCGCTACACCAACCGACTTGGGTTCGATCCACATGTTACGATGTTATAATGTTCAAATAGTGCTGTACGGGATTGCAAACGTAACGGTGGGCACAGACTTTTGACTGTGGATTGTACAAAATCGTAGCGAGCAATATTTACACGTCATGATAATGCACAGGCTGATAATGTATGACACCCTATTGTACAGCATGATAATTTCTAGCACAGTACGCAAATTATATGCCGTGCAATAAGGTGTTGGTAATTATTGGGTTGTACAATCCAGTGTCGGCCATTATAGTAACCCCCATTACCTAGCGCTGGCAATAATAAACAAATGGCCGCAGCTGGCCGCTCTCCTGCGCTAGCGCTTGTTTGTGTATATTTGTGTTTATTCCTGGTTTTGCGATATTTTCTTATCCCAAACGTCGACTCGAGCCTTGTTTCTCCTCCGTTTCGGGTGTTAAGATTCCTGGGTTATTCCTGCAGTGCGATATAGACGCTTTCTTGTGTTGTGTTTGTTAAAAAATTATAAAAACGAAAATAAATGTTAACAATACCTACCATTGTTTTTAATTATTCTCATAGATACATACCCGAACTACATATTTTTTAGTAATGGGTTATTTTGTTTCATTTTTCTTGTTGTAAGTAGGTAATTGAAACTCATACAGTTTTGATTATACCTAATTCAAGAAAAATGGAATAAAATAACTCAGGTAGGTTTCAAATTATACGCATCTATAGATACATAGGTATAGGTACACCTATATAGGTATAGTTTTCAAGTTAAGAAGTACAGGCGGCGCTGATTCAAATTGACATGCACAAATTTCACACGAGAGGGCTCTCTTTTCCCAAATATATTACTTTACTCTTTGCACAAAGTTTTTCTGTGAATGTTGCCACCAACAGTCGCAAACAAGTAGCAAAAAATACAAACTTGGCTTTTTTTGCGAAGCATCTTTTTCATTTTACACTGAATATTGAATTAAGCATTATTAATGCTTAATTCCTGTACATTATTAAATAAATATGCAATCAAAACCAAAGTTCCATGTTATCTATCTAGAACGAAATAAAATATTTTTCAACAACTATTCTTCACAGTGCCAATGAATGACGATTTCGGCTAGAGTGGTAACACTTTACCACCAAATAAATGTTGACAGATTTGACAATGACGACGTCACCAAGTGGACGTTTACTTTGATGGACGTCATGTATCATCCAAACAGTGGCACACGGAGGGAACTTTAAAAAATCATTTTAAAATAGAGGGATTTGATTATGGGAATATGGCCTGAAAAAAGTGTTATAATTAAAAGTATGATAGGTAACTATCTACGTAAGTACCTAGTTTTATAAATACCTATACCTACCTTTATATTACCTAGCAGCGTTCCGCGGTTTCAACCGAGTAACTCCCGATACCGTGGGAATATCGAAATATAAAATAGCCTATTGCTAGCCTTCCTCGACAAATGAACTATCCATCCAACACAAAAATATTTTTTCAATTCGAACCAGTAGTTTCTGGGATTAAAGCGTTCAAACAAACAAACTCTAGCTTTTTAATATTATTATACTAGCGACCCGCTCCGGCTTCGCACGGCTATATTTATTATGCATGTGTTTATACATACAAACCTTCCTCTTGAATCACTATCTATTAAAAAAAAGAACAGATTGTGATAGAATCGCAAAGTCGATTATGGTGTACGTAATCGCACACACACACTACTGCATATAGACTGTATAAAATATACCATCATATAGCGTGCGCGGCAGGCGTCGCCACGCCAGAAATCGGTTTTACGTGCGCCTATAGATGTTTCACATCAAAAACCGCATCAAAATCCGTTGCGTAGTTTTAAAGATCTAAGCATACAAAGGGACATAGGGACATAGGGGCGGCGAAAAGTGACTTTATTTTATACTATGTAGTGATTATAGTATAGATCTTCGCATCGATTTTCAGGAGCTCAATCAATCCTTTCATTCGCGTAACTACCGATCGTGAATTATTAACCTAGAAAGGGGTCCGTAAATATTGCAGGACATTCCATACATCGACTTCTAGCCCCAAGCTAAGTAACTAAACTTGTGTTATGGGTGCTAGACAACGAATATACTTAGCTATTTTTCTTTTGTAAATATATACTTTTAATACATAGAAACACAGACCACAGACAAATATCTAAACATAAGTAGGTACTTGTCTGAGGCAGGAATCGAATCCGCAATGTATCCTCATACCAATTTTCATTACAATCGGTCCAGTAGTTTTAGAGCCTACTATGTGACTCCAAATGGGTACCTACTTATATACGAAATACTAATTTTATTGTTGTGTAAGATTTCTATTTAGATATTGTAATAATAATTGTCCTGAAAATGAAACAGTATTTGATACCTACCTACATGCTGCTTGTAGATGATCGAACAAATGTTTGTTTGTTTAGCATTGCATGCAATGATGACAACTGAAAATTGGTAGGTATTGTCTGAGCAACTAGTTGTATTGTCTTGGTAGATGCGTGTGCGCAAAAATGTTTGTCGAATAAAAACAAAGCATACGTTATGTGAACGAATGGAGCAGTGGCAGTGGGCAGCTCGAGAGATAGGACAGGTCCGCGGTCCGGCCGACCGAGAGTCCGACTACTAGGGGCGGAGCGCAGCGCGGGCGAGGCGCGGGGCCTCGGTGCCGTTACGTGGAGCGCGCGGCTGCCTGCTGTGGTGTGGTGCCACGACGCGGACGTGCTTCACTCAGTTCGTGCGCGAAAGTCGTTACCTGCGTCACTCCATACCTACCATTTCCCCACACGCGAACACCATTGTTCCCGAACCATACAGTGAAACGGATCGATTTGACAAGTGAACAACAATCTGATGGTGGTTAGTTATATTTAGAAGGTGTTTCAATTAAAGGGCTGTTAGCGTAGCAGCCTTGTGAAATAGTGAGAAAGTGTGTGACGTCAGATAGATAGAGAGACCGGTCGAAACGATCATATGTTGAATTAGTGGCGGATGCAGTGATGGAATGTGGCGTGTTGTTATGGTGATGGTGCATTGGCTCAGATTACCTGGTGTGTAACCACGAGGCCGACGCCGCCTGAGCGCGGTTCCTCTACGGGAACCATGCGTGGAAAAAGATGAGCCAGGATGCTGAGAGCTTGGTAATATCATTTTAATATTCTACTACCTATTACAATCACCAAATTACACTCTTCACTATGACCAATATTCAGTATCAGTAGCAAAACATAATACATATCTCACAAGTAAAAGGAACTTAATCACATACTAACATATTATTACACCTCCGCGTTTATGAAGTCACCTTTTGATACATCCACATTAACTATAAGGAAATGATCTTCGAATTGTCTATTTATAAAGATGATATTATAAGATTTAAAGGAGAATGCCCATTTTCTTTGGAAAGGGCCACACAGGGAGAGGGGTTATGTCAAGTTGTTTCTGCCTTATTTTATAGACAAACAATTATGACGGACAAATTATTTTTGTAAACGGTTTCCTAATTTTCACGTTACTGTGTTGAATTCAACGAATTCAAGGTTCTGTTGTGTCAAATATCTGATATAAAATCACTCAAGAAACTTATAAGAGGTATTGCTGGATAATTTACACGTTGGCAGATATACCAAGATTCATTTAAATCCTTAACTATTTAAATTTTATTACCTACACTTAGAGTGATAAAAATGTTGAAACAAATGACAAGATTTTTAACCATAATAAAGTCTTTGACACTATGCAGTGTCCGGCTTTGGGCATCATCCTTTGCTTATGAAATAGCGTAGACAGGCACACTAGGCAACATGCATCGTCTGATGACGCTCAAGGCTAACATTCTATTTAGAATGTTACTATAACCACAGAATACATAATGGTATAAAATCACTAGATATTAGTACAAGAAAATCTATATTTTACGCACATACACAAGATTTAAATGAAACGATAAGTACGACTTGCTTGTTACTTCTTGGCTAGCTAGCTACCATCGCTACAATAGGTAATGTTGAAACATCTCGTGAGACAATACACGGTTTTTACGAATACCCACACCCTACACCTTACGTTCTAATTCCTTTGCTATTGTTTAGAGTTAACTGTAGTCAAGGGACATTCCTAGCATAGTTCTTTAGTGTCTCCTCTTCTGCCTGCCCTTGTCCTAATTTATTTGAGGTTGGCGCAGTACCTACGTCTTCTTTTTCCATTCTCCTTTATTAGTCGTCATCTCATCGTTCACATCCATCTCTCTCATATCTTATCTCCTCCATCAGTTCTTCCATCATTTTTTAAGTCGTCCTCTTCCTCTCGGTCTCTTTTAGATGAATGTACTGTACCTATACTTACCTATGTTACAATTTTTTAATTATTAAACTACGATCGTTATTTAAAGTACTTATTTTATTTCGATATCATATTAAAGTATGTCGTCAGCATTCTATAGTCATTCAGTAAGTTATTGTTGTTGTATTTTTCGCTATTGTGTTTTGTACGACATGCTGATTGCGTTCATTCAGATCAAAAAAATAACATTTTATTGTCACGGTATATAAATACCTATCAACTTAATTAACTAGGTATTTAACATGCCTATAAAGACTATGTGCGTGTTATTTAGACATGGTAGTTAAACATTATTTGAACATATCTACCTAATCATAGCGAAAATGTAATGCGTGATCGATCAAGTAATCACGTAGAAGCGAGGTGTAAAACGACGACGTCAAATTTTTCCGTAGAAAGTGAAACTGTCCGGACCTTCGACCACTTTCACGGCAACATTGAAAACTTTACATTAAGTACTAGCTGCGACCCCCGGTTTTATCCGCGTTAGTATCTTTTTAAAAGTGATATTGATTTCTAACCAACATAGAATAGCTACCTAACCTATATTATAGTTACCTACTACGAACTACAAACTTTAACAGCCCTTTTTACGCCTTTGGTGGTCGAATTTTCAAAAATCCTTTTAGAGGGCTCGTCTACGTCGTTTGGCGAAATTTCAGACTCGATGCTCTTGTAGTTTCAGAGATAACTTGATGTGTCTTTTTCTCTTTTAAATTTAAACATAGATTGCGTAAATAGAAGGAGAATAATAATTATACGTCTCTTTCTTGATGAGTAATTTTATCTTTTAAACTTATACTTATTCTCTTGGGTCTGTGTGTGTGTAGGTACCTACATAAGAGGGATTACAGAGTTTTTGTAAATTTTCATACACACTTTACATACTTAAAAACCTCAGAGATATTGAAATTGCATTCATCATCCGAGCGATGTTCCCGGTTGCATCCCTCTCGGGAGCCCGGGGTCCGCTTTCCTACTTTTACGCCTCCACTTCGCACGATCTTCGGCATCCTGGTTTGTAAGGCCATTTGCACGCATGTCACCCTTTACGACGTCATTCTCGTATGATAAAACGTCACCAGATTTGAATCAAAGCATGCAACTTACTTTGATTCATAATTATATCTATGTCAACCAGTGCCAAAAATAGAAAAACACTATACGCAAAATTGAAGAAATGTGTACCTACTTGATTTTTAATTTCATGAGTCTCGACTCGACTGATCATAGCACAACTGGGCCATTATTCACTTAGCTTCAAGTCGTTGGGCGCGCGTGATTAGGACAAGATTGCCATACAAAAACCGCACCCCCTCCGCCCCTAATCACGCGCGCCCAACGACTTGAAGCTTAGTGAATAATGCTACTGTTTGGTAGACAAACATCAGATAACTCAAAAAAATTGAAATTGGTTGCAAGAACTACTCGCTAACTTTAAAACTACATCGCGTCGGTATTTATATCCTTTGTAGTTAGCAAAACTTAAAAGAACGCAATTACATCATTTAATAAGGAAAATAAACTGTAAAATATAAGTCAATCAATGTACGAAGTTATTGTTTGTCCGGTTATTCTAAGCTACTAACAGAGTAGGTACCTACTTGCATGCTATCTACTTTTAATATTAGGTAAGTACTTACCTACATTAATCAATATTTTTATTTTTTCAACTGAGTGCTAATATAGATAGAGTTAGAGAATATATTGATAACTATACGGCTACGGCTATATTATGCACGTATTATACATATAAACCTTCCTTTTGAATTACTCTACCTATTAAAAAAACCGCATCAAAATCCGTTACGTAGTTTTAAAGATTTAAGCGTACAAAGGGAAATAGGGACAGAAAAAGCGACTTTGTTTTATACTATGTAGTGATATAAACCTTCCTTTTGAATTACTCTATCTATTAAAAAAACCGCATCAAAATCCGTTGCGTAGTTTTAAAGATTTAAGCGTACAAAGGGAAATAGGGACAGAGAAAGCGACTTTGTTTTATACTATGTAGTGATAGCTAGTGATAGTGATGATAAAAATTTGGATATCAATGAAACAGTTTCGGAATTTGTGGAACCAAAAAGTATATTTTCCATCCGAGCAAAATGGGAAATCGGAAGTATTAAGTAGTTAGGTTTCGTATGAATATATTAAAAATACCTACTTCTGCATAATAAGACACAGCGGTCCAATGTGAATAATAAAAATATCGAAAAACTGTTGAAGATTTTTTAGTACTTTCGAATGGCTCAAAATTGTCACTGCAAATGTGCGTGTGCGTTGATGTCTTTTATATAGGCATGTGATAATATGTATTATAGGTATGGCACTGCATATCAGAAAGGTATAATGTTCTTAATAATGCTGAGGCAAATTGGTTACTATAATTCGAATTCGTTCACAGTTTATGTTTGTACGTGAAATAACCCAGTTTTCAACTCGTGATAAGAACCCAAGGTAATAAACTTAGCTACGGAATTTGCAATAACGTTACTACAAATCGTGAAAAATACATGCTACTGGCTAATTACTAATATTTATTCGCATTTTAGGAGGTAAATTGATGTGAACTTTACTGAATATTATTTAAATGTCAACCTAAAAATATCCTGCCCATACCCTCACGTGAATCGTCATAAGTTAACGCACTCAAGCAGGTTAGGCATTTAATGAGGTCGCTGTGACGTCGGGCGTGACGTCATTGTTGTGTCGTCGGGAAAAGCTGAGAAAATCTCCGCGCATGCGTAGTTCCTCGTTTCAGCCCTCAGTCAGCGGTGTCACAACGACGCGCGACGCGCCGAACTCAGACGGCCCGCGTCCAGCGCTCAGTGCAGAAGGGCATAAGCTGATAGTAACTTGAATATCTTGAACCTTCTCGCTATAATTTTATCAACTAGTTCTATAGTGAAGTAAATAGTGCACGAAATCATCTGGATTGCATTTAAATATATTTTTTTAATTCTTTAATTTTAATTCTGTGAAAATATCGTTAGATTGTTTTAGTGTTGGTTATGTGAGCCGGTGTTTGAAGTCTACGGTAATTTACATGATAATTAGGTGGTACTGCTGGTACCACTTAGTTGTTTATCCACATCAACGACCGTAGGTATGTCTGCCAATGCCAAGTTTAACGCTACCAACAATACCATCAAATGAATAACTGCGATTTGACTGTTACCCTTTCAACTTTACAGACCTCTTAGTCATTCGTCCAATTATTTAATACTTTTCCATTTTATTAAATTTATTCTAGAAATACAGATAGGTCCTTCTTAAAAGGATGGTAGGTACAATTATCAGTTATCAACTTATCAACATACATAATATTATTTTGGTTAAATCCGCTTATTTCACTACAAAGGTTATTTAACTTTTTACTATCTACTTAATAAGATACCTACTAATCTTTTTAAGTATACAATTCGTTAATTCTCATATTCCTTGCGAATATTAAGTTTTGTATAACTTCTGCCTCTACCTTCATAATCATAATATTTTTCGAAAACAGCTTGAACTTAAAATCTATTGTCATTTACGCAAAGAATAGCAAAGGATCCTACAATAGGCAGGTCAGATTTTATTTCTTTGTCCGTAATCTTTGCACCTGACTCCAAACGCTTTTTTTATTGCCATTTGCCACCTGTCGACATCTGTTGGGTTAAAATCGGTTGCAGATTTAAACATTTTAGCAAGCAGGTATAACATCTGCCCTTACTATGTATTATATTTGCACCTTGCTATGATGCGTTTTGGCTGCCGAAATCGGATACCAAAATGTTGGAGCATTTTAAATTTATGTTTTAACGACCTGCTTTTAATTTGTCTTTATCGCACATGTGTTTTAAATGTTACAAATATATGTAGTGCCACGACGTGTTGAGACGGTTAAGTGGCATATACCTACATCTTACGTAGGCCGCTCCCTTCCTCAATTAACCAATTTCCTCCGTGTACCGCGAATCACGATCTAGTTCATAGCTCTTCTCATGCAACCGATACCGATGTCTAAACTCTGTTGGACTACTTTGTAAATGTATCTATTTCGAGTGATAGAATCAATTTTGTTAGGTAAACCATTTATTTCCTCATTTTGTGCAATACTTTAAAGTTTCCTTAATCATCTGATAATATACTGGAAATCTCTGATATAGTCTTAGTCATATTCTTCTTTATTTTACATTGTGACAAAGAACACCCGAGTCTGTATTAATGATTGTGGTTGTGGCTTAGGTACCTACACTAGAAAAATATCTTACTCATATAACAACGCATATTACGCATCAAATCCATTTTGTTTGGTGTCTTGACCTCACGCTTATCAAGCAACCTAGACCTTGACAGTCAAATTTAATTATTGTTCTTACGAACTATTTGTTTTAAAGAATAAGTATTAGTAAAGCATCTCCAAGTCGCTGTTATTGATTTGAAACTAAATGTTGAGTAACTATAATGAATTTGGTGTTGATATTAGTAAATTGTTTGTCAATAGAGAACTTCGAAACGGTGTTCGGTAATAGTGTCGCTGTCGATTAGAGTGGTACGATGATGTGTGATGATGCGGAGACAGTAAGTGAAGTGGAGGGTGGTTGAAGTGTGATGTTAGTGCGGGGATGTGCGGGGGGTGAGCTGCGGCACTCGATTGCTGAGCGCACCAAGGCCCTGGCTGCGAGGTGTCACGCGTTGCGCTCCCCCGCGCGCGCTGACAGGAGCTGCGAGCGCCGCCGCCCCAGGCACCGCAAGTCTACCACCAGGTGGTACGTCAAGGTGAGCTGCGATATTTAACATTGATTCTACGATAAATACGTACTTAAGTCCCGGCGGTGTTTTTGATTTCGAACTCTATTTTAATTCGTCGAACAGTCAAAAATCGATTGGTTTTTTAATTGATTCCCATGTCTTAATATTTTTTCGACATAATAATATGTAACAGTGTAATAAAGGCTCCTGCTGCTAAATCAGCGCTACAGTCATCTGTAGCATATAAGCTGAGTTAGCTGAGCGCAAACTTTTTCTTGGCAGAATCGTAAACATAATGCACATCAGGTTTTGGATTTAGTTGTAGTTAAGTAGTATAGTTAAGTATTTTAGGTTATTCTGGCATGAATAAAGTTATTTCTATTCTATTCTAATAGTTTTGTATCAGCTCGTATAAGTTAGATTTATTCATATTGATTCATCCATCCAGCGTCCATCACATCACTATTACTTACCTCATTATTCATTTCATAGATTATCCCAGACACATATTTACATATTTTAATACAATGATTTACTTTATCTTATCAGATATACTTGAGAAAGATGCGTCAAATATTTTTCTTAACAGTATTCAGTGATCTTTCATATTATAATGTACTTTCAATGTACTTTCGATCAATAAAGATAATGTAAAAGATGAACAATCAACTTCCTGTTGCTAGCGGATATTGACGTTTGAGTCCATACATCCCATCTACGACTATGACTCAATGAGTATTTATGATGATAGGTACATGGCAATTTACATGACAAATGGATCAACGCGCATGTAACACTACATAATTTTATTCAGTTAGATGCATAGGCACAAATATTTATGTACTAGCCCTCATGGGGTGTACCGTAACTATCTACCTACATGGATGCATCCAGGTTTTGGTCCAAGAGGGAAATCCACAACTTTTTGGTTGACAATTTTTACATTTAACTCACTTAATTTGCATTACATCTTGAACGAATCTCTAAAGACTTACTTACTCCTCTGGCAGTGACCCAAAGTGGATCTTAGCCTTCAAAACGAGAGTCTTCCATCGCTCCCTGTCATGCACCATTTCTTGCCAATTGTTGATTTGAAAGAACGTCCAAAGAGATTAATCATATTATAGGTATAATTTATTCCAGGGTTTATTTAGGATCACTATATTATGATTGACATGTAACGTAATATTACCGTATGTACCTACCAACCGTATTCTCAGAGCAATCAAATAACTCATTGATTACGTGTATGGCTAATTTGCACATGTTACTAGTATGTGATTAAAAAGAAGATGTGCGATTTTGTCTGGTATTCAGTCAGTTTCACCGGTGATTTCGTGGGAATGTGTTGTTCGAAATACATCAAGTTGTAAAGTCGCATTGCAAAACAGTTATGTCTAGTAGGAAGGCATTGGCAATTTTCTCTAGCATTCGAACGGTGCCAGCAAATTGTGTTATCGTGTGCTCGTCTGCAGGCTTCGTTAGCAATGCAGGTCAAGGCTTGAGTTATGTGTTCGTCCGCATAGGTGCATACGTTTGGAGTATTGCCGGTTGGCGACGAAGACTACGTTGTAACTATCATGTCGCTTTGGAGGCGTTGCCAGAATGCGGCAAAGTTAAGGTATCGACTGAATTCCTACTAAATAACATCGTGTTTTGCTTTTAAACCAGATCATTTCCGTACAAAAATGTAGATAGAGTGCTAGCTACCACATACACTACCTACACCAATATTATCTCCTAAGTATCCGTCTCGAATTTAAAGTTTTGGCACAACGCCAGTAGACTGGAAGACAAATAAATTCTGCAATTTATCTCATCTTGAATGTTTCTCTCTGGAATTTATAATAATAGCACAGACTACCATAAATGCAGCAATTCATTATTACGTAAGTACTTATTGTTTTATGTAGGTATGTATACCTAACTCTAACAGCCTCATTTTTGTAAATAATTCAGCTGTCCATCATTATATTGCCGTGCCATGAGTGGTCCCTAAACATCAGTTGTCGAGTGGAAATGAAATGATTTTGCGAATGCTCTGCAATGTAGGTCGTTCCCGGGACAAGGTCACATTTTACCTACTGAATGTCCTTCATTAGACGTCGTCGCTCGTTCATCACTTTATGTATTACAATTTTATTTTGGCGACTGTCGAATAGATATTTTATCTTCGTAATATTTATGTGTAGTGCCACTCACTATTATTCCAACTGTTTTATCACTATGTTTCGTACGATATACCTAAGTATGTAAAGACCCCACCTTGAGAAAGTAAACATATTAAGCTTCAAAATATTTGCTTTTATTATTTAAAAAGAAGATTATACTTAGCTACATCAAACAGTGTTGACTATTCAAGATAACGATTAGATACAACGTCTACGATAATAATGATTGTGTCTGATCTTGGTCTAAGTAGGTACGTTTAGAAGTTCGTCGCTCTTAAAACACTATACACGGTGTTTTGATGAAACACATATTTAACAAAAGAACAAATAAAGGTAAAGTAACGAACGCTAACAAAGCGTGAAAACAAAAGGCTTAACTGTAAAAACTCATGATCCTTTACAAACTGAACTGGTTAAATTAAAAGGATTCTTCCATTCCCTTCCTTTGTTTATCTCTACAGTCGTAACTATATCAATCAACGTACCTACAAGCAACTCAGGACTATAATTCTTACAATTCGCGAGTAATGTGTTAATGTAACAAACAAGAGCATATTTTGCGAGTTAGTAGGTAAAGCGAGTATGAATCATCATCGTCATAATGACGAATCCGAGTCATTGTTTGCTATAATCCGATCCTGGTGTTAAAATTCCCCATTACTTCTATAGCGTTGTATGTTCTGAATTCATTGTATAACTTTACATCTTAGATAAATGTTGAGTAAATCGTTATATTTATTTATATCAGAAGTTATGATTCAGAACCGTCATACTTAATTAAGTTTCAGTAGTTTCAATTGTTTTACTTCATTGTAATACATATATTTCTTACGTCATTTAATGAAAGTGTCATATTTAAAGTAATCCTTTGGCTGAGTTTTGACCCTTGACCTCATACGTTCGTTTAGTACCTTACGTGTCGACCTCTAGACATAATTTCGTTAGGTCCCTGCTCTGTTTTACTCTGTAGTTTTAGTTATTTACTTACGTTACTTAGTTGCTATTTTTAGGTACTTTAGTTAAAACGACAAAACTCTTGATCCATTTAATAAAACGCAAATTTACGCAATTTAAATGCTGGCAGAGTTAATGAATGTGCTTCTATATTATGTGGAAACGTATATAAGGCTTTATTAACATGAGAATTGTTCTCTATTCCTCGAATAGTTAAAGTGTATTACCCTGTAAAAATATTACAGTAGGTCATCAAGTGTTAGGGGTCGTTGTCTTCGTCTTTTCGCTCGACTGCTTTGTGAATACCTGTGTTGTGTATTGATTGCGGTGCCGATGAACTCGAGATACTTATTACTTGGTACTTGTTCTGTACATTAATTAACGTCGATGTTTCACCTTTCTTGGAAGGTGCGTGTTCATATTATATGTTTCTTTGTGCTTTATCCCTATAAATTCTCGTGACGCGGTGTTAGTTACCTATGTCCACCTATACGGCTGAACCGATTTGTATGAATTTTATTGTATCATTTGATTTTCCTTTTTTATATATTTTTTTGAAAATAGCAAAACATCGTTTGCTGGGATAGCTAATTGATGAATAAATATCAATTTAATACATTAAGTAACTTACATGAATAAAATGACGAAAAAACTTAAGATTATGTTAATTCAGATATTTTTACCTTTTAAAGACGATGTTGAGTAGCGACGACGTGACTTCACATCACCATACCACATTGTACTTGGTCTATTCTACTTTAAGCGCTTGGGTTATATCACCCAGGTGCATACAGGCGACACTTTAGTGTCCTTTGAGCACATGAGAAAATAAGCACCCAAGTCCTCTTCGGCACCTCCTTGTAGTTTAGAGCAACATCTGTACCTAGAAGTTCAATGAATTGAGGTTTTGACCTCCCATGACTTGTCCCAAACATTTTCCTATAAAGATTTGCAACGTTTCTTTAAGGTGAAGTTTCCGGGTATAGTCGTGGTGTAACGCAGGGCGGGTCGCCGGCCAAGCGGATCCGTCATGCCTGTCCGGCACAATGCCCTCAGACCACAGACCCTTGCCACCAATTTGTGACACTCTTCCAATAAAGCATTTCTTTGATTGTTTCAATGGGAAGTCTCGTAACTCTCTCTGTAGACTGGTTAAATATTTTTATTTTACTAACTTATGCTTAGGTAGTGAATCTTTGTAGAGTGTTCCATTACGAAAAACGAAAGTATCTCAAATAAGCCTCCCAGAGGATTGAGTGTTAAGATCAAAGGCCATCAGTATTTTTCGCTCTGTTTGATGATAATTGCGCGCTATTTACAGCGACCTTGGCTTAAAATGACATTGGATAAATGAGTAAATTGTCGCTGTTTGATACCTTGTTTCTATGTGTGTAGGTAGCAATTCATAAAAACGTTACAGTAGGATGGACATTGGACAAACAATAACTTGTGAGCAACCTACTGTAATGTAACTGAACCTAATATCTATTTTGCAAAATACAACATATTCTATTTTGATTAGTGAGGTACCGTAGTAAGGTATTGAGGTACCGGTAATGAGGTGAGTGAGGACAGTACGTGGTCAAGTCAGTACAGTCAAATCTGTTGTGCCAAATTTCGTAGTCTGATTTACAATCCTTATAAGCCTAAGGGCAACTTAGGGGTAGAAATTAGCATTTCTACCTGGACAAAAGCTCGTCAGACACTAATTCTACGCTAATTGAATTGACTGTGTGTGTTTTACAGATTATATTTCGTATGCTTCATTCTTTGATATATCCTAACAAACATGTAGTAGTTTCATTGTACTGGTAACTTCGCAACGTTTTAGAGAAAAAAAAATAAAAAGTAATGCAACTTCCGTATCCGCCATGTTGGCCTGTCAGTATCTCTGTCCAAGTTCCTCATTGTTAATTTGTGCGCGGTAACGTTAGCACGTTCCAAATTTAAAATTACCATTGTTAATCTATATACCTACTATTAAAAAATGCCGAAACGTACTTCGGAGGAGAAAATTAGTTATTATAATGAAAAAATTCAAAAATTAAAAGAACAACAATTACAAAAGCGACGGCGACGTCGCGTCATTATCTATTCTTCGTCGGATTCCGACAATAATTTGGGTAAGTGATTATATTTCATTAACGAGTGAGTGAAGTTAAGTGTTCCTTATTCCTAATGTGGCTAGCGTCTGTAAGCTTTCCTGGGGGTTAACTGCGAGTTAACACGATGGATAAGTAGACGCTCAAAGATTAACCTGGGGGTTAACTGCGAGTTAACACGAAGGTATCATTTCGAAAAAATGATAATTTCTCAAAATACAGTTACAAAAATTATTCAAATATATTTTTTAAATCTACCCTCAAATAAAATTTATTTATAATTTTTTTTTGTTGTTCTTCTGTTCAGATCACGGAACACACAGTGATAACATTGATAACACGACGCCACCGCCCGCGCCGGTACCACCCGAGGTGAGAGATCGATCACCGTCAACTGGGCCACCTGAGCCCGAGCCAGATCAGGCGATACCAACTGCGCCAAACTCACCGGCGACGCCGGCGCCGATACCTCTGACATGTAATACATTGCAAGGAGACCCAGAACCACTCGATTCCGAGCTCCTAGAGGCCTTAGGCGATGCTACCGAAGATAATCCGGTGTACGGACCAGAAATTCATTCAATGCTCGCCCAACGGTGGCTCCCTATTCTAAAAAAGGGAATACAATCTGACATTAAAGATAAGCTTTTGAAAGACTATGTGGTTCCAGAGAACTGTAAGTTATTAAAAGCGCCGACTGTCAACCCGGAATTAAGAGCAGCCGTCACCGATACTGCCAAGAACCGGGACAAAAAGATCCAAATTGAACAGGATCAGCTAGGCCTGGGTATTACGGCCATTAACCGTGCGATGACGGTCTTATTAACACAGGACAATAAGGTCGAAGCAATAAAAATCTTATCTGATGGGTGCCGAATTCTTTCTGACTTGCATTTCACTCAGACTCAATTAAGAAAAAAGTTGTTAACTCGAGGACTCGATAAATCCTTTTTAACAAACATACAGGAACAGGAACGGGATGAAACCCTGTTTGGTATAACGCTGCCTGAAAAAATCAAGGAGTCGAAGGCTATCGAGAAACAAGGCAAGGATATAAAGAAAACGCCAACGCCGAGGGCGTCTACTTCTAATGCCCCTACTCAGTCACCAGCTCTGCGAAGCCGCTTCCAGGGAAACTGGTCAGGCCCCCCTCGCTATCAAACATCGAGCAGGGGGGGGCGCGGCTCACAGTACCGGAGCCAGTACCAATACCGCGGGGGACCTCAGACGTTCGCGCCGCTTGCTCCCCTACACGGAGCCCCCAGGCCATCGTCATCGACGAGGACGGCGACCGGCTCCCGACGTGCCCCGACACGACATTGACCCAACAGGTATATACACACGCAGGACGACTACACCATTATTACAACTGCTGGTTACGTCTCACAAATAATCCAGTTGTATTAGACTGGATAAATAATGGCTATCGCATCCCTTTTTCATCCGAGGTAGTTCAACAAAACATACCAAAAAACACCTTTTCAGCAAAGGAAAGACAAAATATGTCTTTAGCGATAAAAAATTTGTTAGAACTAGGAGCTATAGTAGAATGTCAACCACAAAAAGACCAATTTATTTCCAACATCTTTCTTATTCAAAAACCGAACGGTAGCTATAGATTTATCCTTAATTTAAAGCAATTAAATAAGTTTCTTTTTAACTACCATTTCAAGATGGAAGATTTTCGAACAGCATCCAAAATACTCCCAAAAGATGGCTATATGGCCACTATAGATTTAAAAGAATCTTATTTATTAGTACCTATCGCTATCGATCATCGTAAATTTTTAAGATTTCATTTTGAAGATAATTTAAGTTCACGAACAATTACTTACGAATTTACAGCCATGCCTTACGGTCTATCGTCTGCCCCACGGACTTTTACCTAGATTATGAAAGAAGTTATTAGTTATCTTAGGTTCCGCGGCTTTAGATCTGTTATTTACCTTGATGATATTCTGTGTGTGGAAAATACATATAATGGCTGTTTAGCTAATATCAGAGAAACCCTTAATTTACTAAAATGTCTAGGTTTCATAGTTAATTTAAATAAGAGCTGCCTAGAACCTCAACAATGCTGTAAGTTTCTAGGCTTCATGTTTAACTCAATAGAAATGACAATATCTCTTCCTGTAGATAAACGGTCATATATATTTCAATTAACACAAAAGTTTTCTAATTTAAAGACTTGTAAAATTCGCGATCTCGCACATTTCATTGGCGTACTTACTTCAGCATGTCCAGCTGTGAGATACGGTTGGATTTATACAAAAATACTAGAGAGGCTTAAGTTTTTAGCTCTTCAGTCGAATCAAAATTATGACACAAAAATTAATATTCCTAAAGATATTTTACCAGACTTGAGATGGTGGTCTGATAATATAATGTCGACTTCGAATCCTCTCACAGTTAAAAACTTTGATTTTGAAATTTTCACTGACGCCTCTAAAATTGGGTGGGGTGCTTATTGCAACGGTGAACACGCAGGAGGAGAATGGAAAATAGAGGAACGCGATTTTCACATTAATTATTTAGAACTGCTTGCAGTTTTTCTAGGCCTTAAATGTTTTGTTCGTGAAAAGAAAAATCTTAATTTACTTTTACGGGTAGACAATACAAGATAAAATATTTCCATTGTCCTCTTGCAGTGTCCACCCACAAAGCCAGAAACAGTTTACCCTGGCTGCAGCGATGCTATCCGGACAGCGTTCGCCGCAAGAGGAACCCCAACACAATCATTAGATTTAATTATGTCTTCTATTTCGAAAAATACCCTTCTTCAATATAATTGCACATATAAATCTTGGTGGCAATTTTGCCTCATCAATTCAACGAACCCATATCAAGCGTCATTATCTATGATTTTATTATTTTTAACAGAGCAATTCAACAAAGGCGTTGCTTATGGATCGATGAATAATCACCGGTCTGCTCTGTCCCTTCTGTTGGGAAGTGAACTTACTAACAGTGATCAGGTTAAACGCTTGCTAAAAGGCGCTTATAAATTAAGACCGGCAACACCAAAATACTCCTTTACGTGGGACCCACAGGTTGTCTTAGATTTCATCGCTGCTTGGGTACCTAATAAAGAATTAACGCTTGAAAAAATCACCAAGAAACTTGTGATTCTACTAGCCTTATCAACTGCCCACCGGGTACAAACATTATCCCTAATTAAAATAGATAACATAAAAATAAACCCTTCTGGTGTGCAGATAGGTATCGTTGATATTATTAAAACTTCAGCTGCTGGACGTCAACAACCAGTGTTATTTATACCATACTTTGTAGAAAATAAGGCGATTTGTCCCGCGACAGCATTAGAAGATTATTTGCTGGCAACTAAGAATATTAGACCTACATCAATAAAAACTCTTTTATTAACATTCAAACGACCTTACAAACCAGCCACTTGTCAGACGATTAGTCGTTGGATCAAACAAGTGCTCAGTGCAAGTGGTGTGGACGTGGAAACATTTAGCGCCCATAGCACGCGTCATGCTGCTACGTCCACAGCACATGCCTCCGGAGTTTCTTTAGACACTATCCGCAAAACAGCTGGTTGGACCGAACGATCAAAGTCGTTTGCACAATTCTATAATCGACAAATAGTTTCCGACAACAATTTTGCCAAGTCGGTCCTATTATCTGTTGATCCTAATAATTAGTTTATATATTATTATAATATGATATGATCATGATAATAAACTAGAGTTGATAATTACTTTAAGTTCATTTAAGTTTAAGTTAGATAAATAGAAAAATATAATTTACTAATATTTTTGTAATAAAACTGAATAAAAGTGGATTTTTATTCAAAGTCTCTTTTATATTATTGTATTATTATTTACACAAAATTTTAGGCTCTAAACATCTACATGTTTGTTAGGATATATCAAAGAATGAAGCATACGAAATATAATTGATGATCAAACGAACTTGCAAAGTGAAGTTCGATCGATATTATATGAGTATGCTTCATTCGAAGATATATAAGGTTTTCCCTCCCACCCGAAGCCCTTGAGGAAAATTTTGTGTTTTTTTCTCTAAAAACAATGAGGAACTTGGACAGAGATACTGACAGGCCAACATGGCGGATACGGAAGTTGCATTACTTTTTATTTTTTTTTCTCTAAAACGTTGCGAAGTTACCAGTACAATGAAACTACTACATGTTTGTTAGGATATATCTTCGAATGAAGCATACTCATATAATATCGATCGAACTTCACTTTGCAAGTTCGTTTGATCATCAATAATAGGTAATATTGTAAAATAAAAAATAACAACAGTCAGTCATGAACCTAACTATAGGTAAGCAGTACTAAAAGTACTTCCGTTTAGGTTCATAATGTCCAAATTCCAAAATGTCCAGAGGGTGCGAATTGTCCATATCCCAGAATGTTCATAATTTTTGGTATAGTTTACAGTGTGATATTTTAAATTAATGGAATGGAAAACCCAGTCTTAAATATTTTTCGTATCGACAATAATACAATCAAAAATGTTGAGTGAATCTATCTATGCTAGGTATTGTACTGTTGTTAAATTGTCTTCTTGTACGGACGGTTACGGTCCGTGCTATTTTTAGAGCAAGTCAGGTATTGTGCATGTCTGAACGATCAATAACTCAACCGTTAGTCGAACAACTTGTATACCTATAAGAATACGTTGGATCAATTACCTACTATTTTCTATTTTAATGAAACAGAGTATAGAGATAGACCAAATAAAACTATTCTGAATTGCCCGCATGAAACTGTAACACTGAATAATTAATAGGCTAATGCGCTGAAGTGTTTACCTACAATCAATGTTAAAGTTTCTATATATTATCACTAGTTACTGACACTATTTTTATTTTCTAGTAAAGGCATATCTCGCATTACTAGAGCTATTCGTAGGAAATTTACGCACCATTAAATACTTGACAGAAAAGGGTCGATTGGCAATATCTGATACAGGTATTTACCTATCTACTTGTCGGGGTAATTTCTCAATGAATGATTAAAAGGGGTGATGTAATTCTTGTTATAGAACAAAATCGATAACCATTCCGAGATGTCTATGTTAGCTTTATTAATAAGTGCTTACGATAATATTGTAGGTAAGTAGTAGTAATATTACCCCAATTCGATAAGGCTAATCGATTACCTTTATCGATCGATTCTGTGCAATGTAACGTTACTATTTTAAAAGTACTTGAAATTGCGAATTTATTTCTACACATTTACAAATAGAAACTCTTGTTGTATTCATAAAAATGCCGAGTGCTAACTTAATTTGGAATTATTTTTTGTCAACTATAAATAATCTCGTTAATATAATAGAATTACATTAATAACTCCTAGTAAAATAGGATATTCAAAACAAAGCTCACGGTTTCTATGATGTTTCCGTTTTTAAGCCTATTATTGTATGAACAGAACCGAGCTAAGCAGATCTATGTAATGTTGTCATGTTGTTTGAGACTCAAGACGCATTGTAATAGCTGTGTAGTTACACTGTACACACCAGCAAATCATTAACGTGCTTTATCTGAGTTTTTCACGCGATCTCTCTACGAAGAGAGCAGTCGATCACTGGTCGCCTTGCAGCATCAGCGCATTGTAAACAAATTACATTTTAACTATTGTTATACGTTTTTGGTTCCTCGGATCGGTTGCGAATTCTGACGAACTATGCAATCTAAATAAACTCCAAGAGGGATCATTTTCGGTCAAAGGAACTGTTGGCTACTGTGTTGTGCTCGTGAAAGTGATAAGTAGATGTTGCAAGGTGTTTGTGTAACATGCAAATATGCTCCATATTTCGTACCGTATCGGTAAATTGTGATGACTGATAATGGATAATATAAAACTGTTTTTAAATACGAACGATAGTAATTAAAAAGCCATTTTAGGGTAGAAAACGAAAGATATCTTTTACGAACAATTCGATTAATCGTACAGAAAAGTGGTGCGTATAGAGCCGGATACTGGTGTACTAGACAAGTGTGTCGTTGTCCGCAAGTGGTGCGATTTCACCCGCGTCACGCACGTCCGCGGAGCTCGCATACTGGTCCGCCTCTCGCTGCGTCACGGTTGCTATGATTGATCGAGTTAAACAGCTATTGGAATTTGCATGAAGTGGTGCTAGTGCGAGCGTACACGCTAGTGGTAGCGAGTGAGCAACGACGACGTAGCGACCAGTGAAAGTGAGCACGATGCGCGAGCTCAGCTGAAGCGGGTGACGTCGGGCGTGACGTTCGACATGGGCCATGTGGAAGATAGTATGCGGCGTCAGTAAGGCCGAACCTGTGCTGTTTGCAGGCAACCTAGATGATTATGTAAGCGCTACGTCTTATCGTTACGCACGTTTACTTATTTAATATTCCTATAAAGTCTCGTTCGTCTACAAAAACTAGAATTATTTTAGGATAGGCGTTACTAACGTCATTCTTGTTTTTCATGGACTTGAAATAGTACCTGAAATTTTAGGTACTTATATGAAAGTTTTACGTAGGAAATGTAATATACCTATATTTGGCTGTATAAAAACATAGTAATTACTAGTATACTTATCGTATTCTATTTGAAAATTTGTAAATACTTAGGTAGTTAATATGTATGTAGTTTCTGTGTGATTTTATAAATAAAGTTAGTTGCGCAAAGAAACCGCAGCGCAGGGTTCTGCTAGTATAATAAAAATAAGTAAAATAAGATCAGCGGATATATGGCCAGAAAAGACGAAGTACTTACGAGTATTTCGTCTTTTCTGGCCATATATCAGGTCCTGCCTGACTGACAGACTGATCAACTCACAGCCTAAACCGCTGATCGTTGAGACCTGATACTTGGAGGGTGTGTTTTTGTATCACGTAGACATTCGATAAAAAAGGATTTTAAAAATTCAAACCTTACGCGGAGGTAGTCGCGGGCACCAGCTAGTGTGTATATATAAAATTAGTTGTGTTGACCTGTGTTTGGTGTGTTCCAGCAGCCGACATGGCGGTTGTGGGGAGAGGAACGCGTCGAAGGCGCCATATACACCGTGTACCTCAAGAAAGTTCGCTACCACCGGCCCACAAGGAGTGCTTCCAGTGTAAGTTTATTTTACTTAAATAGTTACCTCCTTATTCTCTTGACGATTAGTTCGTTGTTTGGGCCCAGCAGCATTATCTGCAAGTACGTTAATTGTATCCATCACGGACTTCTTAGATATCTAACTATAGAATAGTTTATTATACAAGACAACATAGTTACAGAAGAAAAAGACACAGAAATTGACGAAGAAATAAAAGATAAACATTAAAATTTATAAGAAAAGAAAGAGCAGCCGTGTGCTGTAAGTACTTATCAAATGGGTCGACCTCACAGCTGCAATCAAGCATGCTTGACTGTATAGCGCTGATCTTAAAGCCAAAACCATGATACAAATCCTACGAGTGACCCGAGAATAACCAAGATTGTGAAGTTACTTGCTCACTCATAATGGTATGGCTAAATAATCCTATTTTTATGAGTATATTTACCTGGTTATACGATTGCCAGGATACAAAACCAATAGTATAATATCTTAATCGAGTATTGTTTCCATCTCAAAAATGTCCGTATTTTAGGTTTATTATCGGAAAAATAACGAAATAGGATTCGTAGATTGGCATTTGTAGGATCTATTGAGAAGTTTTATATATTGTACATCTATACTTACTAGAAAATAACACATTTATATTATGCATATTAATTATACGCACAAAATTATTAATGTAGATAAATTGAGGAAAAGCTGTCGGAAGTATTTTGGAAGTCGAGAAACCACACAATACGTAAAGTTGGGAGAATTTTGGCAATCTCTGGCAACCGTATACCTGGTTAGATAAATATCTGTTAATATCTACCAACTTACCTAAGTACCTATATCCTTTTATGTAAGTAGGTCAATTAATTATCTACAGCTCTATGGGTGACCCTAAAAAAATAAAAAGTAAAAATTCTTACTACAAAAATAATAGGAACCCTGCATAAATGATTATGCAGGTATATTGTTTTTGTAGTAGGTATTTTTACTGAGACTTCACTGGCTGTCTGTCTGTCCCCCTGTCTGTCACCAGGCTGTATCATGAACCGTGATCACCGTGATAGCTAAACAGTTGAAATTTTCACAGATGATGTAAGTAAGTATATCTGTTGCTGCTATAATAACAAATACTAAATACTAAAACAGCAAAAAATACATTTTTAAGTGGGGCTTGTGGTGGGCCTCCCATTCAACATATAGTTCGGAACCCTTCGTGCGCGAGTCCGACTCGCACTTGGCTGGTTTTTATTCTACCTACGTATTCATTCATAAACACAACGCAACATTTTACGCGTATCAATAGAGTAGACACACAAACATTCAATCGTATGAACCTCGTCCTTATCACTAAACCCGTGTTATTGTTGCATTAAAGCCGTCCCTTTTACTCACGCACTATGAGAGGACTGTTAGATAAGGACAGAGTATTGTACCTTTGTTGCTGCTGCTAGAAAGCGGATACGAACGCCATTTTGTGCCGAGCAGAGTCACAACGCGCTCGGCGCACCGTGTAGCTGTATCATTCTTACATATTGTTTATTGATCGACGCGTTCGCCATATTTTCATTATTTTACTTGATTCGTTGGATAATGTCGTCTAAGGAGCGTATGAAAAATTGGACGAAGTCACAATGTGTCCACCTTATACGTGAGTTCAGGAAACGGCCAGTAATGTGGGATCAGAAACATAGATTGTATTACAACAAGACAGCGAAATGGAACGGGTGGCAAGAGATTGGCACGGCCTTGAATATCTCCGCAGAGAGATGCAAGTTCAAAATGAACACTGTCATGTCTGGATTTAGGAGGGAAAAAGCGAAATTCTTACACGATTATTTCAAACTGAGTTCCGGTGAGATAGGTAAGTTATAGATAGCTAAATGTACTTACCTTGTTTATACGTAATAAATTTTCAAATTTCAAATTTCTTTATTTCTTTCAATGCTTATGTATTTACATACACATGATCACTTGAAATAGTCTTAAAAACTAAGTTAGGATGTGTGCCTTCGGAACGCGCCCACCAATGAGAAGAAGGCACAAGAAACTCATGGGGTTTTTTTTTTATGTAATCACGCTCACAAAGGTCAATATTACAAATATTTCAAGGTATTATTTGAAATGGAGCAATTAAAGTCACATCCATGGATTCTTATCATTAAGGTACGAAGAGGTATCATAGTATGCCTTACCGCACAATTTATGCTTTATAAAAGTTTTGAATTTGTTAATGGACATGTCATATACATCTTTAGGTAATTTATTGTAATAGAGCACACATGTACTATTAAACGACCTGCTTATTTTCCGGAGCCTACTACCGGGCAAGGTCAGCTCATCCCTGTTTCTTAAGTTGAAATTATGAATATCGCTATTATAAAGGTATAATAAATAAAGTAAATAAAGGTGTTAACACACCGCACGGAAAAATGGGACCCTATTAGTAAGACTTCACTGTCAGTCTGTCCGTCTATACATTCCGTCTGTCCGTCCATCCGACCGTTCGTCTGTCTGCCTGCCTGCCTGTCTGTCCGTCTGTCATCCAGTTGTATCTCATGAATCGTGATAATTAGCTAGAGAGTTAAAAAAAATACAGATTATGTATTTCTATTGTAGCTATAACAACAACAACTAAAAACAGAAAAATTGAGTGGGGCTCAAATACAACATGGTACGAACACCTTCGTGCGGGAGTCCGACTCACACTTGTTCATAATTGGACGTCGGACTCGATCAAATCAGGACGTGTGTTAACACCTTTTTGTATTAAGTAGTAGGTTAATAGCTTACAATGTAATCATACTAGCGACCCGCCCCGGCTTCGCACGGCTATATTATGCATGTAATATACATATAAACCTTCCTCTTGAATCACTCTATCTATTAAAAAAAACCGCATCAAAATCCGTTGCGTAGTTTCAAAGATTTAAGCATACATAGGGATATAGGGACAGAGAAAGCGACTTTGTTTTATAGGTACCATGTAGTGATAGTGAAGATTTAAGCATCTATATCTATACCTACCTAACTATTTTGTTACTACCTTAATTTACAGATCCAATTCCTTTGAGAGGGAGACCGATTAGTATGTGGTTTGGTTTTCAAGAATTAGCGTTTTTACTTGATAAAGAAACTGAAAGGGCTCGGCAAAACGCGGTAGGTAGGATTTTACAATTTTATTTAACTTGGTATACCTATAGCATAGACGCGAATGCAACGTCATTAGACGTGTGAGATTTTACTTAAATTGAATATTTTTATTTGATAACTTTTATTTTAGGGTGTGTTTGACGAAGAATATGACATGGATAGACTAAGATCAATTATGGTACGAAGATACAAGAGGAAACGTAAATCAAAGGTACCAGCAAACTTGAACGAAGATACTGAAATACGACCAGGACAATCTTTATTACGACAATCTCCTATTGAAATTAAAGAAGAGCCACTTGAAGAAATAATGGTATCGGCTGAATCTATTAATTCAACCCAAGAAATTGATTTTTTCTCTAATTTCATGGCATCTAAACTGAAGAGATACCCAGATTCAATTAAAAACTCAGTACAGAATGCGATATGTGAAGTTATTTTTAAAGCGGATCAAAATTTTTATGAAATCGCGACAGAGTGCGAAAAGTATACTATAATTGACGACCCACTTCGTGGTAAAACCTTTGCTAGTGATTAAAATAGACATTCAACTAAGTATACGGCTAAATTTCGAAGTGTGGATTCATCAAAGTTTAACCGTAATTTAAATGGGTTAATCCTAGGTGTAGCCATATTTTGGACTAACCGTAACATACACATATTAATTGAAATGTAGAATCCTACTTCCTTTAATATTGTGTGTTTGTATGTTTGTAACTCCTTCACGCAAAAACTACTGGACCGATTGCGATTAAACTCGGTGTCTAGATAGCTGGAGATTAATACATAGGCTACTTTTCATCCCGATATTCCCTCGGGATCGGGACTTACGCGGGTGAAACCGCGAGGTGCAGCTAGTACATACCTAATCTTAGACACACTTGATTATGTAAATTAAAACCTGTTGTTAGTAACTAGGTAGGTAAGTATATATTTTTTAACGGAAACAATTGTATTACTTATTTCATTTTTCAGTACCTACATTTTTTGTTTTGTAATATATGTTTTTGTATGTATGTGAACTAGCCTTTAATGATAAAGGCAGGCTAGTATTTGAATTATTATGCTTAAGTGCTTTGAAATTAAAATGGTGAAAATATTAAACGTGTTTTTATTTATTCCTTAATATAGATTAATGATAACAATCTAAACTTAATTGCCATATGATTCATACATTATTCTTGTTCCTTTAACATTTTCTTTGTAGGAATTACCTACAGCGACTTTTTGTATTTGTACCATAACAAACACATAAAATGATCCAAAAAAATGGTAATTTAAAAGGCTATCAAAGTAGGTATTTACTTAGATATGGAAACTAACGTCATACCATGTGGTCATATATAGTCTGTTGGGTTTTATTTTTAGACCACCATCAGTCCATTTATGTTTGTACCTACACAAGATGTAAACAATCATCAATCGACCCAGTTAGACGACCCAGTTGGCACAATGGTCACCATGCCGGACTGCCAAACTCAGGGTTACGGGTTCGATTCCCGCCTCAGACAAGTATTTATGCTTAGATATTTGTGATATTTGTCTTTGGTCTGGTTGTTTCTATGTATTTGAAGTATATATTTACAAAAGAAAAGTATAAAAGTAGTATATCCGTTGTCTAGCACCCATAACACAAGTCTTAGTTACGTAGCTTGGGGCTAGATGGCGATGTGTGGAATGTCCTGTCCTGCAAAATCAGCAACGCATTGCGTAGTAGGTATCTGTGTTTGAAGTAATTTATTAAATAAAAATAATCATACAATCGTATCGTCTTAATATTATGATTGCGAAACTTTCATGTGTGTATGTTTGTTAATGCTTCACGCCAAGTCTTCTGAACCGATTGCGAAGAAACTCTGTTTGAAGATAGTTAGACACAAGCCTCCTGATTCACAAACCGTCGGAAGGCAACCGAAATAAAATAAAAACATTTGCTGCTCTTACACTCCCGCGACTTCTGGCGTGTTGCCATCCTTGTATTTTCAGTTTTTACCCGACTACGGCGAAGCCAAAAGGGAGGGTTATGTTTTTGACCTGTATGTAAGTATGTATGTGTGTTCCCACGGGATCCGGACTTCCCTTGTTCCGGGTTCGGGTCTTCAAGGTGAAACAATGAGTTGTTTCACCTTGAAGACCCGATAGACAAATTTTAATGGATAGTACCTATGGGTATTTGAGGGCTTAAAAGTAGCATTGGCTACCTGAAGTGATCGTGTGGGTTAAGCAACGCGTACTAGCCCGGTCGCTCGTCACCAACTTCAACCGACTTAAATGAAAGCTTGTACCTACTATAGGGATAGTTTTTTTAAAGCGTAAAGGTTCAAAATGTCCCTTTTATTCATTTCGGTAGCCTTCCGATGGTTTGTGAATTAGCCTGCTGGATTAACAAATACGCTACTTTTTATCTCGATATTCCTACGTGACCGGGACTTACGTGGCGCCCAGCGTTTAAAATATATGTACCTACATAAATTAAAAAAGATTAGGAAAAAAAGTATTCTGTGAACAGACAACGGCGCGTATAGTTAGTACCTATTAGAGCGGCTTTTATTTTGATGTTCCAGGAGTCAGACGACGAGATATCCCACTTGGAGTGGGAGACAGTGCGCGTGCGCTTCGTGAAGGCCGGCACCGTCGAGCGGCTCGTCGAGGCGCTCGCTACTGACGATGGCGAGCTCGAGTCTACCTACGTCAATGTGTTCCTCGCTACATACCGGTATGACATCTACAATACTGTCATTCTACTATTAGCACATGAGAGAGTTTTCTTCCACCTGGAGTGGGAGATGTGAAGGCCGGATCAGGGGCTCTATTTTAGAATCTTTCGCCCCGCCTCGAGCGCTCGATTTCTATTGACATTCGTTTGACATCGGCAATTCGCTATTTTTGAATTGCTCGATCGTAACGAGTGGTTTCCACCACTCGTCGCCGACAGGCAGAAGTCGCGCACTACTTGTAGGTGTATATGACGATGCTATATCACACGAGCAATTCAAAAATCGAGCTCCTGTTCGTGCTACCGATGATGCCACAGCTGATCGTGATGGCGGGCTTGTGTCCACTTACTTACTGTAGCGTGTTTCCGGGTCTCTAACTTTGAGTCCCGTGGTCAGACTAGTTAGACTCTGTTAGACCAACACCCCGCACTCTTCCTCGCTACATCTATGTATATAAAAATCAATGCCACTTTTCGTTGTAATTTTATAACTCAAGAAGGGGCTCACCTATCCAAACCAAATGTTTGAGCTTTGTTCGGACCATTCAGTAAATGTGAAGTTTGCACAAAATCGGTCGAGCGGATCTTCATTTATCACATTTTTTTATATGGCAAAACAACGTTTGCCGGGACAACTAATGAGTATAACGTACTATCCATCACCAAATGTCGTATTTTAATAACAGTCGGCAACACATCCTTCTTAGAAAATAGACTCTACCTACACACATGACATAGTTTTACAAACTAATAGACTAACAAAGCCCAAGGTGAAATAAAAGAACGTTGTGGGTCTAGTGGTAGATACCTCGACTTTAATTTCAAAGGTTTTGACCAACAATTTTTTTTTCTTGCGTAAAAAAATCGAGCTCCTGTTCGAGCTCACGTTGGTTGTTGTAGCGTTCACCCGCTACAACAACCAACGTGGGTTCGATCCACAGGTTACGTTATTATAAAATGTTCAAATAGTGCTGCACAGGATTGTAAACGTTACGGTGGGCAGAGACTTTTGACCGTGGATTGTAGTACATGCCCAGGGTGGTCTTATGCCTTTATAGATGGCAGAGATATATCTGGGGCACACAAATTGATTAGCTTTATATGCCTTCATTGACATCCCGCATTTAAGGTAACTCAATCAAAAGGGATTGAATTAAATTGATCTACAATCTTCATCTTACTTGTATTTATAATCTCGAACTTTCCATTGACCTTTTCCTGCGAGAGACGTGACATTTACGGAAATGTTATAAGGAGGTGGATTTTCTACTCCTTAACAAGGCATGAGTATTATTTTTAGAAAATCAATAATTGTTTATTTCTTAAGGTTATTTCGGGTGCGACCCCACCAGGTAGTTCCGTTTCTTTCACGTTTTGTTCAATAATATGATGAAACTTCTGACTGAATATTACGTAGGTAATTTTACTTGTGCTTGTAAAGCTTTTATAGACAAATGAGAGCTGAAAACTTTTAATTTTAAATGAAAATTAGATTTTGCTCCCGACTTCGCCCGCGTATAATTAGTAGATTGGAGCAAGGAATGACGCGGTCCCATACTAAATTTGCCCCCCTTTCCACCTTCTAAGGGGTAGAATTTCGGAAAATCCTTTGTTATCGGATGCCTACGTCATACAAAAACACACCCTCCAAGTTTCAGGTCTCTACGATCAGCTGTTTAGGCTGTGCGTTGATCCGTCAGTCAGTCAGTCATTCAGGACAAAGCATTTTATATGTATAGACTAGCTTTTGCCCGCGATTTCGTCCGCGTAGGAGTCGAAAACGGTTCTAATAGGATTGGACCAAGGAATCACGTTGTCCCATACAAACTCTGCCCCCCTTTTCACCCCCTAAGGGGTAGAATTTCGGAAAATCCTTTCTTATCGGATGTCTACGTCATACAAAGAACACACCCTTCAAGCAGGTATCTACGATTAGTGGTTTAGGCTGTGCATTGCTCCGTCAGTCAGTCAGGACAAAGCATTTTATGTGTATAGAGAAGATTTAAATGTTATGATTTCTTGCAGAGTCATGTTTGTGAGCATGGACTGAATGTAATTGGATTGTAGAATAATAAGTCACATTTTTCCGCATTGCACATACTGAGCCGTTATAGGTAAATCAGATTTGTCACGTGTGCCTATTGTAATCTACTTCTTGTCTGGCCCACCAGAAAGAGCTTATTTTTCCATACATTGGCGATCTTCCTTTTGTTGACTTACATATACCGGTCCGATTACGTTCCTAGTCTGTTATGGTTTAGTGTGTGAAGATCTAGAACTAGAAAGATCCAGAATCCCTTAGTAATGTTGTGTTTGTAAAATAACAAGCCATATTATGAAATCCTACTCACCATCCTTATGTAAAACTTTGGGTTGTAAATTTTATGGAAAATTGAACATACTCGTAGCTTCTTACATTATCTTTTACGTTGACTTACAGATCATTTGCGGAGTGCGGTAAAGTGCTGGACCTCCTGTTGCGACGGTACGAAGCGCTGGCCGCAGAGGATGTGCTGTCCACAGCCACGGATACGTCATTACAGCATCGGAAGTAAGCGATATAAAAAAAACTGACAGACAAACTGCCAAGAAAGTGATCTTATAAGTGTTCCTTTTACGTAAAAAACCCAAGGAACCCTAACAATGCCTAACCCAAGTCTAATATTCAACAATTGTTTTAAATATTTCATTTGTATGCCAGGACCCTGGTGGCGTGCCTCCACGTATGGCTTGACACGTATCCCGAGGACTTCCGCCAGCCTCCGCACCACCCCGCACTGCAACAGCTACTGGCCTTCACGCAGTTACATCTGCCTGGATCCGAACTACACTCGAAGGTTGGTTCACTAAATGTTCAGAATCGTATTATTGTAATTAATAATCTAATCACAGACACGAAGATTTACTAACAATTTGATCTCTTCTAGGTTTTACAAAAGTTAGCAGTATTCAGTGCGGAGCGAAATGGATCGAGCGGTGGCCGAGGCGGTGGAGACGGAGGCGTGTGCCTGGCGGCCGGCATGCGCGTGCCGGCTCACCACACGGCCGCGTACCGGCTGCCTCACGTGCCGCATCGACTCTTCGCCGAGCAGCTGACGCGCATGGACATGCAGCTATTCAAGAAGCTCGTGCCGCACCAATGTCTCGGTGCTGTATGGTCTCGCCGCGACAAGGACCGCTCGCACGACGCCGCCACCGTCCTCGCCACCGTCAACCAGTTTAACGCGGTTTCGTTCCGTGTCATATCCACCATCCTCCTCGAACCGGAGCTTCGACCGGTGGAGCGTGCCGACCTGCTCGCAGCCTGGCTAGACATCGCACGCGAGCTGCGCGTCTTGAAGAACTTCTCCTCGTTGAAGGCGATCATCTCCGGCCTGCAGAGCAACCCCGTTTATCGGCTGCGCAAGACGTGGGCGATGCTGGCTAAGGAAAAGACCGAGCTCTTCGACGAACTCGCGCGTATTTTCAGCGAGGACAATAACCGATGGGCGCAGCGCGAGCTGCTGATGCGGGAGGGCACCGCCAAGTTCGCGGATACTGTCGGCGAGAACGACCGCCAGCTGCAAAAGTTGCTACACGAGCGCGGCGCGCCCGGCGTCAGTCACGGCACGATCCCCTACCTCGGCACGTTCCTCACCGATCTCACGATGATCGACACCGCGATCCCGGACACGGTCGCCGACGGCCTCGTCAACTTCGATAAGCGCCGCAAGGAGTTCGAAGTGCTCGCTCAGATCAAGCTGCTGCAGGGTGCCGCGAACGCGTACCACCTGCCGACCGATCCGATGTTCGACCGCTGGTTCGACTCGGTGCTAGTGCTCGACGACCGCGAGGCCTACCAGCTCTCGTGCCAGATCGAGCCGGCGACCGCCCCGCCCAAGGAACGCCGACCGAAGAAACCGCTCGAGACGAACGGACATCGCAAGAACGACTCGATCGCAAGTACGAGCTCTAGCAACAGCTCGCAGTTCTACTGCGAGACGGACGGTGGAGCCATCATCGTGAACGGCAACGCGCGTCGCGAGGGTGGAGGCGCAGGCGAGCGTCGCGCTTCGCCCGCACGGCTGTCGCGCGGCTCGTCGTCCTCGTCGCTACCGTCGCTAGACGCGTCACTGTCGAGCGCCGCGAGCGCACCACGACCCCCTGTCCCTCCCGCCCCGACCCCCGCCGCTCCCCGCGCCGGACCCGATTTCTACATAATCCGTGTGACGTACGAGACAGGGTGCGCGGAGACGGAAGGCGTCGTGCTCTACAAGTCGATCATGTTGAGTAACAACGAGCGCACACCGCAGGTTGTCCGGAACGCCATGCTCAAGCTCAACCTCGACGGTGACCCCGACCAGTATACACTCGCGCAAGTCTTGCCCGACAGAGGTACGTACCTTACCTACCTCCTCATTTACTGTTGCTAGAATCAAGCAGATCAATATTTTTTGCTCATTTTTTAAATGTAATGTTAAAAGTGATATTGTCTCGTTGCAGAAATGGTGTTGCCAGCGAACGCCAATGTCTACTACGCGGTGAACACCGCATACAATTTGAATTTCATCCTACGCCCGCGCAAGTCGCAACCCGAGCCCGTTGTCAATGGGAAAGTAAAGAAACGACCCTGATTGTTAACCTGCTAAAGGAGAATGGATAACGTCTGGTAACGTTCAGTATTTTTCTTAACTTTTAGTTAGAGGTATGTAATGTAATGCAACGGTAGATAGATATTTGTATTAAAGACTTGCTCATTCTCCTTTAAGACTAATAGAGCGAAGACTAATAAGGTACTTACTTGAGTACACTGTCAAAATCAAGTTCCTTTGACCACGTATTTATTCATCATCATTTATCTTCGTAAGTGTATTCATCAACTTGACATGTAACTTGTAACACATGTGTTCATAGAGTGCTCGTTGTACATTCCAAGGTGTCTATATCGTGTAAGTTTTGTATAAATCTACTTTAACTTAACTTTACTTAGCCTTAATGGTCATCGCCCATATGACCGATCGAGAAAGTGGGTCCAGTTTCGTTCCTAATATACTCCGGTATAATGGGCGAAGACCCTAATTACATAATCCACCTTTAATTTAAAACTTTGTAGAACTCATTTCACTTTTTATTTTAAGTTAAAGAGAGCAGCATAGAGCTACATTTATGTACCTAACAGTTTGTGTAAAAGTATGATTTTGTATATTAGAATTTTTTGTATATAGAGAACTAACTGTGCCTTGTGGTTTCACCCCAACTTTGATATCGGTCACGTCGTTTGTGACCGTAAAGGCAGAGGGAACGAAATAACTTTCTCATTCACAATATTAGTTGTTATAGTGTATGTAAATAATAAAATAATTAATATTAATCTCAATAAAGTGCGACAAGGATCTTAATTAATGTGGTCAAAAGATTACAAGAACAAAAGGTTTTTTAAAGTGGTAAACATGGGTAAACCTAATTAAATTCAGTAATTATAAAACATAATGAAACTATTTTGTTGTAAACTAGCCTGTGACCATGAGATTTGTAAAGTTCCCGAAACGTCAGGTTATCACAGAAAACAAAATTAAATTAACTCGATTTTATCTGTTAAAATAGTTTCAATACGTCGTGGTTTCAAATGTTAAATGGAAGGTTCTTGAACGTGGACTGGTCCGTGTTCCGATAAAAGTCAAAAGTCAAAATTCTTTATTCATTTGAAATCATACATTTTGTATGAAATCACATTAAAACGTCTTAAACAATACGCAAGATGCCTAGGCCGGTGCAGCCACAAAAGGACGAAGGGTCAGAAAAGTTTTTGTTCTACGTCCTTCGAAGACCCCGGATTGTTGGGGGGTCTTTGAGTCACGAGCAAGGTGTCTTCCGGAAAGGCGTCTTAGACCTCATCGTCATTTACCATCGTGTAAGATAGTGGTCAAACGCTGACCTAGTTATTAAAAAAAAATCTTTTACATCAGTGAGGACGCTACCTCATAAGTTTATTGTGCCTTCTCATTGGTAGGCGCACACATTCTAATTTAGTTCTTTAGACGTTTCTATTTGATCTTCGTATAAATATGATTCCAAAAGAATAAAAAATGTTGACTATGACTTTACTAGCGCCCTGACACACGTTCATTAAGATCCTATGTATGTAATACTGAGCCAAAGGCATATTACATCTATAGCAAGGTGCTGACAGTTTATGTAGAGCTTTAAAATGCGTTTGATAAACCGAATTTTATATTGTATAACAGTATGTAAGTATTGTATTGTATACATCTATTTATTGATATTGTGTTTACCCTGTGGGTAGATATAGTGAACTTCATACAAGGTGTAACGGACATGGGTCAAGCGCGATTTTCTACACGTCTAGACGATACAATTTTTACTTTTTGACGTGGTGATAACGTCTTACAAATCGATGAACACCGGCATTCATAAAAAAGTGTGACGTCATCGCTCACGTTCCATTATTGACACTGTAACAATCGCAACGTATTATCGTTGCTATGGTTAATATCAATGGATTCTTATAACGTTGTCACGTAAATTTATCGTCCGTAAACTGACTTTACAGACAACCAGTATTTTTTGAATGAGCTTTTATTGTCTACTTAGCGAGAAGAAATGAGTTTGCAGGATTTATGTATATAGGCACCTGAATTATTTCTCTAGTTTGCAAGTCTTCCTGCATCAGTAAAAATCGGAAAGCCTGTGTCATCGACGCAGTCGTACAGTAAAAACGTATAAAACCTCTTATTCAAAGAGCTTTATCTTTATTGCAATAAACTATACCCAAAGAGGTATGATTAGCAACATCCGTTACAAATTATAACGTATTTATGACGTCACATCCGTCACTTAGTTAAGTGTATTAGGGAAAATTTCAAATTTAAGTTATTTACCGGGCTTACGTGAAACATAAGTAAGTAGATACCCTACTTACTTACTAATTTATATTATTAATACGGTGTATTAATTGTCGTTAATTACCAATTAAAATTTTCATAACACGAAACCACCTTAAAACCGCTTTCGAAGGGCCTAGGACAGACATGTAGTAGACATCACCTGCTATTTCATATGAAATCACCTTGTCCGTTACACTTTGTATGTTGTTGTGACAACTTAGGCACCTTTATTCATTAATAAATGAAGTGCATTAGTAAAATTTATTTAAAAGTAGAGTTGAAATATGTGAATGTGATTAAATACTAAAATGTATGTTTAATTTAATAACTAACTCTCTGAAAGTCTGAATGATTGATTGTGCAAATTGAATTCGCAAATTGTTCTTGAATTAGTATACCTACTTAAACTATACGGTGTAAAATTATGCATTTTTTGATTACTAAAATCTATTTAAAAAATCGTAGAACAAAAGTTGTTCGTGTAGACGTGTAGAACAGAATTGATTCTCTATTACATTACTTCTTGTATTATGGTCATAATAACAATTAACCGTTTATAAAACGGATTGAGATACCTATTGATATTAATCGACACAGTTCTAAAGTATAAAAATCTAGTTTGTTAAAAAAACCGTCAAAAACTCGAAGACAAAATCATCAAAGTAGTGTGAAATGCCGCGATATGAGGCTTTTCCTAGCCTTAGGGCCCTAGCACGCCACTTTTTGTAGCGATGCTGTCGCGCGTTCGCATCGATACAGTCGCAATGTGGTCGCTAGCTGTTTGCCGTCGCCCACATGAGCGCGTTGCATACGCGATACTTTCGCGATGCAAACGCGATTCATTAACAGCGAGCGTAAGTAACACGTTGGCATTGCTTTTGTATCGCGTTGGAAATGCGACTAACATATGTTAGTAGTGATGAACGCGCGACAGCATCGCTACAAAAAGTCGCCGTTGGCGAGGGCCCTTAATGACTACTTAAGAAATTATTAATTATTGACCAACACCTCACATAATTAATAATTTAATTGAAGAGAGAATATTGAAAAGAAGATGGTCCTCGTATGTGCATAGATAACTACGGTACGGTAGCAGACCTTTACCGATTGCATTTCTAAAAATTATCTCCTAATTATCGTAACTCGAATACTCAAAGAGGATATTAACGGAACATCGTGTGCCTATACTTATCTATACTTATTGTAAACTAGTTATGCCCTGCGGTTTTATCTGCATAACTCCCGGTCTCGACAAAATACCGGGATAAAAACAGCTTTTTTTTTAAGACTCCATAGCTTTCAGAGTTACATCGCAAATGGTTTTTGCGAGAAGTAGTAACAAATATTTCACATTTATAATATTACTTAGAATAGTATTTAAAGTGTCTTTTAAGATGTATATTTATGTTACCCATCTGATATTATGTATGTATTGTTGTTTAATGTTGAATCTTGTGTAAATAATGTACTTATTGTGTAATTTTGTAGTTTTCCACCAGTGTCCGTGTATAACTGTTTATATTCGTGTAATAAAGGTTAACGATGTCTTTTTACATATTTCTTTTAAACCTCGAAGATGCAGCGAATGAAGTATAATTGAAAGTTAAAAAATCTTACCTGCCCCCTGATTCACAAACCATCGGGAGGAAACCGAAACGAAAAAAATAATTGCTGCTCTTTCACGCCCGCGACTTTTGACGTGTTGCCAACCTTGTCTTTTCAGTTTTATTCGTTTTGGTAGCCTTCTGATGGTTTGTGGTTCAGCCTGCTGAAGTGAAGTTTGACCGGAATTATACGAATCGCTGCATCCGAAGAGATTTTCGTTCCCTCCTACCCAGGACTCTTTGCTAGACCATTCCATTCCCAACCATTAATATTTACCTACACATATAGTGATGCAAACATGGTGCAAACGATACATCTCGTTCTAAAGAATCATTTTTAAGGTTAAAACCGGGACCCTATTACTAAGGCAAAGTAATTTTTTTTTTAATTAATTTTAGGTACATTTTGTACGAAGATCACTAGAAACGTCTTAAAAACTAAGACTTCACTGTCCGTCTGTCTGTGTGTCACCAGGCTGTATTTAAATGGTCTATCGTGACATAATAGAACTAGTACCTACCTACTAGTTTTGTCCGAGCCTTATTTTTCTACTTATCACTTCACTATCACTTTCACTTCACTACATAGTATAAAATAAAGTCGCTTTCTCTGTCCCTATGTCCCTATTTCCCTTTGTATGCTTAAATCTTTAAAAATACGCAACGGATTTTGATGCAGTTTTTATAATAGATAGAGTGATTCAAGAGGAAGGTTTATATGTATAATACATGCATAATATAGCCGTGCGAAGCCGGGACGGGTCGCTAGTTTCTATATATAAAATTCTCGTGTCCCAGTGTTAGTTACCTATGTCCACCTAAACTGCTCAACCAACCCATTTGTATGAATATTTTTGTGCATGAAAATATTCGTTAGGTCTGACCATTTGAACAACATCTTTTTTTGTAAATGGCAAAACAACGTTTGCCGGGACAGCTATAGTCTTTCTATATATTACTACACCTATATGCCCTTGAGGCGGTACCCGGAGCGTTCCGGGGTCGGAAATTTTTGCAATGTTCCAGGGTTCTATGCACCATGCCAGATACCTACTGAGGCCTGATTCACTAAGGTTCAAGACGTCGGGCGCGCGTGATTAGGGTAAGATTTCCATACAAAAACCGCTCCCCCTCCGCCCCTAATCACGCGCGCCCAACGACTTGAACCTTAGTGAATAAAGGCACTGGTAACCGATCGCCCCCGATACCACCTCAGTGTGCACAGCGCTTTAGTGGGGTTTTCAATCAAATAGATCCTAGAAAAATCGAAAATCATAAAACTTCATATACAGGGTTATTGGAAATTATAATAGCAAGCCGTTGAGGGCTACTTCTGTGCACCTAAACAAACAACTTTTGTTCTACGACTTTTTGAAATTCGAAAAAAAAATGAAAATTTTGAGGTCATGTAAATTCGAAAAACAGCAGATTTTTTAAAACAAAGGTCATTCAAACCAAGAACAGTAGATGAAAGTTAAAAAATAAGTAAAATTTTAAGATAACTGGCCTCTCCGTGTAAGGAACAGCTGATTTTCAGGTAAACCTAACCTCAAAATTTTCGAAAAAATGTTCGAATTTCCAAAAGTCGTATAACAAAAGTTGTTTGTTAGGTGCACAGAAGTAGCCCTCGACGGCTTGCTAGTATAATTTCCAATAACCCTGGTATTGGTAAAAAGAACGATGTTTTTAACATCGGTGTTTTTTTGGTAATTTTTGGTAACATCAATATTTCATGATGCTTTTTATGAACGTTATTGCATCCCTATATATAATATCCTAGGTACTTAGGTAGATCAAACATGCCGCGAAATAGTCCGCGAGTAAGGAACCGGAGAGCTTTTTATTGGGTAGAATTTCTGGTCGTCTTTCAACTTTTAAACCACATACCCTTGCTGTTCCTCCCCGGAAGCGGTGGGATGATGCTTAGGAGCATATTTTTACTATCTTCAAAAAAGTTAGTGATTCATAAGCATAGTAAAGAATAACTTTATTTTTTAGAATGTATAAGCAAATGGACAATAAAATCAAAAGTTGACAATTTTATGGGATGGAGTCTTTATGTCTGCTAAGCCACATCAACGGCATCCCGTGGCTTCACTCCGGATTAGGGTAAAAGTAACCCATATCCTTAACTAAATGATGTTTATTAGACATCCTTCTCCAAAGTCCCATCTATCTATCTTACCAAAATTTATCAAAATTAGTTCAACACGGTTTAAAGGCGTGAAAACTTCCAAAGTTACTTTCACATTAATGATATTATAATTGTCTGCTTTTTGATGTATTTATTGGTCATAGATAAGGCGAAAAACACTGTAGAACTGTAAAAAGATCATTACAGCTAAGGTAGTTTAGATAACTTTGCTCTTATGTAGAAGTAAAGTTCTCAAAATTAGCTTTGTCTCACTGCAATCTCTTATTTGTTTTGGTTTTTGTGGCTGCTTTATTTTTTGGAAATTATGTTGAGTTAAACTACGATTTAATTTCCTGTTGTTGTTTTAATTTCAAGTTGTGCCTGGTATAATATGTAGTAGTCGTTAGGTTAGTCAGTCAGTCCGTCAGTAGTCAAAGGCCTTTGGGCAACTTAAAATCTGGTTCTCTACGTCCAAGGTTTGCCACATCACCTCAAAAAGAGAATAAGCCTTGCAAATATCTATCCTCAATGGATTTTTATTCACCAGCCTCCAGAAGGGAGTTTTAAAAATTATGAAAATATAATCCTCGCTGTCGTAAGTAAATAAGTGGGGTATTTCCTTAGGAAATAAAAGGGATAAATCCGTAACAGGAAGTGTTTATGTGCGAAGGGTGTATTGTCCGGAACGAGGTAGTTAATTGTATGAGCTGTCGTGAATCGGAATGGTATGCGACGGCACCTGCGTGCCGCCACCGGTTGACAGCAGCTCGGCTGAAATTTTCATGGCCATGGTATCGAGCGGAGGAGGTGTCCGTGCGCAGTCGCGTCGCGCCGCCCGGCTGAGCGCTCGCACGCGTCCGCCTTCACACCGTCAACAAACACACGCGCCGCCGCACGGCCCGTGCATACGGTGGTACACCCGCGTCGCCGCGTGCACACACACACACACACCTCTATATCATTACAATACTCACATAATATATTATCCTTACTCGGTGACTGTATACTCAACTCACTCTATACTCCAGCTCCAGCTTCATAACAAGAATGTACATCGCGGAGCCTCTGTGACAGCGCCGGCGACCAACATGTCGTGGCACAGAGACATACACACAATGAAATAATAAGGTAAGCTCCCGATTCAGTTGACTCCTTGGCTGTAATTAACTCAATATTTATCATAACAAACGATTGATTTGTAGATTGGTAGCACGTATCAAGGTCAGTAGGCTGTAGGTTAGTTCAATTGGCTGAAGTTATACACTGCGTATCGTGATGATAGCCCATGAAAATATATTAGTGGAACAGTTTACGTTGGGAGCGGCCGTAGTCTGTTCCTAGCGAAGCTCTACAAATGCCGCAATCTGATTATGACACACCCACAGTAGGGAAATAGGTAACATAGGTAATGTAGACGTTGCTAAAGTATAACTAGTTCCTTTGCAAATTAGGTTTCCCAATCGCAAATCTAATTAGCACTCATTTGCCTGTTTCGTAGCTTCGTAGCGGATCTCGTAGTAGTGCTACAGGACATGTAAATGTGCTATGCTGAAAACTATCTCTCATTTTTTATTTAGATTTTCTATTCAACCTTTATTGTCTCACTCTGCAGGACAAAAGTTGTCCTCATTTGTTTACAAATCTGTCAGTCCTGGGCTGCACTTGGCCAGTGATCATCGAAGGCATCCAAACCATCATTTCTTGCATTAGATTTTTGATCGACTTGATAATAAAAATAATATGTATATTTTTACCTTGAACCACGAAAAAAGTAGAGTGTTAAGTTATAATTTTATTACTGCTACAACAGTAAAAGATCGTGCAAAGTTTTCAGCAACTTCTGTAATTCCATTCGAAATGGTTGAAGTTTAACTGCCACAAAACCCCTATAATATGAAATCGTTAATATTATTCCAGTATAATTGTGGCAATAGAGTTTGGAATGTATCATTACGGGGTTGCAACATCGTGTGACGATACGCAGGTTTGCGTGCCAGGGGGCTGTGTACACGCAACGTTGGAAAACAGTGCAATAACTCCGTCCCCGGCATTTTCCTTTAACGTTGTTAGTAATCAAGGTTTTTCGTAAATAAACGGCTTGTTAATTACTTTGTGAATACCTACGGAGGTGGCAATATCTGGAATATATTTTATTATATGTATTTTGTTTTCAATAAGTACATATTACGTATGGCTTAATTAAGGTCGCGGGTAGTCTTTGGACGCAGAGACCGTGCGACCGATCGCTCTGGAAGTCGTTGGCTGACTTATGTTCAGCAGTGGACTTTCTGTGGCTGATTATGATGATGATCCAATGGAGGAATAAGCTTTGATCACGAACTTTCAAACACAAAGTAAAAAATTTTTATTCCTTTGGATGCTTAATACATTAAAATTTGTATAAAGACCACATAAAATCGTCTTAAAAACTAAGTTAGGATGTGTGCCTTCGGAACGCGCCCACCTGGTTTTAAAAATACTGTTAGTATGTGTATTTATGTCCTTTACAAACTCAGTATGTAGATAGGTAGGTATAGGTAGCGACATGGATTAACATATATTATTATTAATTACGATGGGATCGGGACTTACGCAGGTGATTATTTTAGGGAACATATACCTATGCCACGAATTTAGAACTTTTTCTGAAGTCTGTTAAAAATATTTATTTTTACGGGCATGTGGTCAAACAAATTAAAATGCTCGGCCGAGCTACATGGTAGGTGGAGTGGGGGGTGTTAGGTTTTATTTTCGTTACGGAATTTCTTGAATCAGTCGCCGCGATCAAAGTCCGCTATAAAAGCTATGCAATAGCTTAAAAACATGTCTAAAACGGATGGTTAAACATTTACAATCTACGTCAAGTAGGCAAAGTACGCATTTATTTACATTTAATACTGTTTATATAAGAGTTGTAAAAATTTACAGGGCATTACTCTTCGGTATTTACGATCGATGTCTCCGGACTAAGACGGTATCGGTAGTTGTAAAATTCGCGTTCCCCAGCTAGCAGGGCAAAGAGGACTTCCATGTTTCATAAGTGGATTCTCTATAATACATCGTGTATGTATATTTTATAGCAGTTATACCGTTTCAATGTACCTAGTAACTACTGGATTAAAGAGCAAACTAATTGAAGAAAAATAAGTCAGTCAAAATGCTTAGATATAACTTTTAAACCTTATTCTTCTTGTTCTTATTCCATTATTTAAGAGGAAAGGGTACCGGGGGCTCTCTCCATTCAAACGTAGTCGACTGTTTTCTCCCTGGATAATGACAATAGAGCAAATATTTTTGTTGCATAAAACTAATAACTGCCATGACCATGCCCCTATGTTTTTTTTTAAATCTTAATTTCGATGATAATTAGAAAATGAAAAAATCAAAACATAGGGCATAGTCATGGCAGTTATAGGTTTTATGGCACAAAAATATTTGTGCTAGTGTCATTATCAGGGTTCGTTATCAGTCGATTACGTTCGTATGGAGAGAGCGCCGGTACCCTTTCACCTAAAGGTCGGGTCAATTTCAAATAATACCTTTCAATATTTGTAATCTTGACCTTTGTGAGCATGATCAAAAAAAATCCATGAGTTTCTGGTGCCTTCTTCTAATTGGTGGGCGCGTTCCGAAGGCACACAACTTTACTTAACCTTACATACGACATTTCAATACGAAGAATCATACAATTTGTATGAAATCATCATGCAAATTGTATGATCCCAAATAAATAAAATCAATTGAGTTTGAGTTTGAAGTATGTCTTCTTTCTCTACTCCACTCTTTCATCGTTAAGTCAGCGTCCCTTTCTCAATAACATCCCGAATTCCTGCGTCATTGAAATACCCATAGAATGATAAAATAAACGTCATAAATAACAACACTTGATGTCAGGTTCAGATACACAAAGCGAAACGGTAGGTATGTTAATCCGTTGAACCCGATTTGTAATTCAAATGAGTGTTTATTTTTAATTTGACTTACCGTGGGTAGAATTCGTGCTGTGTGATTTAACTGATTTTACAGGAAAGTCTAATTGATATTCTCTGTAACATTGAAATTGACGTCATAAACCAAAACAGTAAATATCGTTTATCACGCAAGTTTTAGCTTTGTTGCAGAAAATGATTTATGTGCTATCTTCTATTATTTAAATTTATCCATAGTTTTTTTGTAGACGTATAGATACTCAATTCTATTATTGAAAATGGCGCCGTACATAATTGAACATTTTTTCAATATTTTACTAATACTAGCGACCCGCCCCGGCTTCGCACGGCTATATTATGCATGTATTATACATATAAACCTTCCTCTTGAATCACTCTATCTATTGAAAAAACCGTATCAAAATCCGTTGCGTAGTTTTAAAGATTTAAACATACATAGGGATATAGGGATATAGGGACAGAGAAAGCGACTTTGTTTTATACTATGTACCTAATCTAACATCATAAGAACACAGTCAATCAATAAATGATTTCTGATTTTTGATGAAGTATCGATAGTTTTTTTGTTAGACGTAGAAACTCAATTCTATTATTGAAAATGGCGCTGTACGTTTTTGAACTATTTTTTCATTATTTTATTTCCTTACTTACTACGTTTTTTCACATAAGTATTGAGTAGGTGTGTATCGGTTATTGCCTAAAATATAAGAGTAGACCCTAATAATAAAATAATAGGTGTATTCAGAATGTATCAGTAGTTCCGTAACTTGTTCCAAGTCATAAATGAATTCAGCACATTGAACGGATAGATTGTCGTTCTGAATACCAATGAGGTCGAAGAAGAGAAACACGGAAACCATTCCGGAAGTTTAGGACTTCAGCATACCAACTACTGCTTTTAGGAGATTTAATGGAACCATATTTCTGGGGCACTTTAATAAATCAGTTTTTTATTTGTTTCCTTTCCTTATTTGTTGCATGTTCCACTTTAAAACTTTGATCATATCGACGCCCGACAAAAATAATGTAAGTACGCCGGTTTACACAAAGCTTAAGTTAAGTAAAAAAAATGAGTAATAAGCTCCTACTTATTCTGTCTTTTCTGGTCGAGTACGTACGAAAGTAGTAGTTAGCTAAAAATATATAAAAACTATGAATTAATCATGTAATTTACTATTGAAGTTATTAACAAATAACAATATATATGTAGACAAGGTTAATAAGTCTCTAAAGGAGTCTCTACTGTTAACAAGGATGCATAGACTGGAAGACAATAGCTATTCAAGTAGGGTTTGCAAACATAAATCATTACTTAAACTCGGGGTTGGTTGGTACCCCTATTTCATTGGTTATATAATAATATGGTGTTAGATTAATTTTGCAAATTAACGTTCTTGATAGGACAAACAATTGGCAAAAGGTTATCAAAATAATTCATCTGACTGAACCACATCCTTCTTTATCAGTGTAATTTGGTCATGGGTATTTTCAAAGTTATAAGTTTATGGAAAATAAAATAAAGACTACATAATATATTTATAAAAATAACAACAATTATTTTATTTATATTCACCGAAACGCCCACTCCTGTCAACTTGAGTATGGAATTATAAATAGTTTCTAGAAATTACTGCCTTTATTACTTGCCCGCCCACACTTCCTTTATTGTCACAGGAAACTGTGAAGGTAGGTATACTTAGTTATTATATTAGTGACTTTACTAATAAATGCTCATCTTTAATGGTAACGACACAATAAACACAATACGTAGGGTTGATAAATCAGAAAACAGAAATTATCAATTCTTTCTTACTACCATCTCTTCCTTTCTTCTTCTTCTTTCGTGTCAATGGTTTATGTTAGGTTTTTGATTAGAGATAATTAGTGGGTGTGAAGCAAACAGTTAAATTATTGTGGACCAGTATTAACCACGTAAAGTCTCTTCTCCGAAATTAGTACATACCAATTGAGAATTTGGTACTTACCTACTTATAAAATAAAAAACAAAAATTATCGAATGTCATACTTAAAAACAGTTAAACATAATTTTAAAATAAAAAAAATCCATCTTTCAAGGCGTGCCCCGGCCCAAAGTCCCAAATAAACTGGCAGCGTAGATTTGCTCTGGATTGTCCGGCTTAAACGCTAAGAAAGGGAACGGCTGGCTCTACGGTCCAAAGTGGCCTCAGAAAGACGCGAAGATATGCCTTCACATTGGGACCCCAAGACCTAACAGTCTCAAATGCCGATGGCATAAAAGCGTAACACCCATGCAGGGATAACCTCGTTTTTTTTACGTTAAGGACTCGGTACCAGTAGCAGCCGCACCGCACATGCCACATGCAAATTGAGAATTTCAGTTTTGAATTATCCGGTACAAAATTGGTCCATTAGTTTCGGTGCCCATTTGTTACAAACAAAGAAAATCTTTCCTCTTTATTATATTAGTGTTGTTAAGTAATATTTATTGTCGTATTCTTGTAACACACTTATACGACAAGATAAGCTCTCTGAACAATGTAGGTATAAATAAATGGACTCAAAGGCTTCTCTTCAAAGACAAATCCGTTTTCAAGGCTGCCGCGATCCTCCTTGTGGAATCTATAATTGTAATATGAATAAGAAACATAATAAAATGGACTTGAAACTGAAAATAAAAGGGAATTCCTTATTAAAAGTGGCATAAGAATATATTATATAGAAATTCATATGAATTTTACAACATTTTTATTATAATAAAAGTGTCCGTATTAAATTACTTCTGCTGGGTGGTGCAATTTTACTCTTATGTATCTTAGTAAAGTAAAATTTAATGGTAATTATACATATGTGTTCTAAAATTATCGCTATTTTATTAAATTACACTTTCGTGATTCAAATAAAGGTGTTTTGGAATTTCGTGAAAAAGGCGAGTCGGTTATTTGCCTCGGGCGAGAATACGCAAATAAAAAACTGTACCTACTAGAATAAATAAAATACCAACCTAATAATTTTATTTTTGTTAGGCTTCATAAAATCTGACTAGTGGGTTTGAACTCCTAATTTGGTAAAAGGTTACGTGACATAATATTTAATGTTCACGACGAAAGCGGTATAGAGTCCTTTATGTAATTGAAAGAGGTTTTCTTTGAAGGCTGAGAGGCGCGTGCGGCTGGCTGGAAAATATTCACAGATAGTTCACTGAGCCGGAACATTTCTGTGGGTCGATCATTGGTGCTCGGTCGACCGTTGTCCTCTCTTTTGGAGGTTTGTACCCACACTCGCGGCCTGGATATAAAGAAGCATAAAATAGGTGCATTTACGTTTCTTTGCTTAATTGAAAAGCTTCATCTGACTGTATTACGAAAGTTCCATCAGAGTTATCTTAAAATTCAAATTAAAGCTCATTTATCTAACTAACCAACCCTTGTAAAGGGTCTACTCTGAAAGTTCTCGAAGTGTGAGTTGGTAAGTTTAATTAAGACATTGAGCAAAAGCAAGTATAATTGCAAACCAATCAGGAAGTAAGCTCTTCTGAGTATAAATTGGTGCCCATTCGTAGTAACCTCGGCACCCAACTTTACCCGCGGCCCATTGACCTACATTCTCGCCCTTGAACCCCCCACCTCGCTTCCCTCGGGCTTCGCATGTTCCCGTGACGTCATGAATGCCCTCCGCATTTCATTGTCTCCTAACAATATTGTTTTGCTTGAAAACTTGACAACACTAGATGTGAGCAAACCTGACAAATTAGCTGTAGGTACTATTTGGATACTTATCATGTTTTTACCGTTATTTGTTTGTTATTAACCATGTTAGTTTAATTACTGGAGATCTTGAAAACTGAGCAGTTTGTTGCTCACTCGTGGCTCGTGATGCATTTCTCTTCAAAAATTCGAAGATCCGCATCGGATCCTCACAAATTTTTTATTGCAGCACCTCGTGAGGTTATCCCCTTTCTAACACAAAAATAATCAAAAGCAATCGGTGATCATACATAAAAAATAGATATTATTATATACGCGTCGAATTGAGTCGTCCGTTTTTTTCGTCGGTTCAAAAATTAGGTGTAGGTTGCTATAATAACTCTACTTACTTGGAAATTATAAGAGATGGCTTTTCTTTATTATTAAGTGGGTAACTGGTAGATCCTATTTAAAAAAATAAAATAAAAAAATATGTGTTTATTTCAGACCAAAAATCCATAAGGGTTAGTAAAAACAATAAACCTTAAAAGCTAATGTTAGTAAACCTATATCTAGTCACCAGATGTACTGCACAAATCCATTGCAATGCATTGCTCTAACTAATGCATTGTAAGTAGGTCTTTGATTTAAAAAAGTTTGAGTACCTACTATAGGCGGCCGATTATCCATTCGACTAACATACATGTTCGTTTTCCAAACCACTGATTTGTTCAATAGGTGCGAAGTTGTAGGATGCTTATAGAGTACGTATAAACGTATCGTAGGTACCTACAATATTTTATAATTATATATGGGTAATATGGGTATTGTACTTAATCAATCGAGAATTTGAAATGTAGTAATCTATGCAAAAGACACGGCTATAGCTTCTTCATTTTTAAGCTCTGGAGAAGGAGTTTATTTTAAAGTTTAATAGAGTGTATTACAATTGCAAACAGATAAAGCCAATATACTCAGAAAGAACGGGAACCTTATGCAGCTGGCTCCTTGCCAAACATCCTTCATCCATCCTTCGTACAGCGAGATGAATTATAGAGAATAAATTGGAATCATCGCACCAATTTCAAACCAAAAGCTTTAAAACTGTTGCACTAAATAAAAGAAAAAACTATTCCTAACATAGCAGTGAGAGGAATTAACATTTTGTAATAAAATGGTTTGTAAGATATCCAGTTAGGTACCTAATAATAAAACCATAGAACATTCGATCATGCTTGTCAGGAGTATGTGACTGCAGTGCAGTAGTTTGGTTAGGTATATTATTATGTAACAAAGCGAATTGTCGGGTCGTGTTTATCAAGAAGGGATGTGTGATCGACAAAGATAATATTGCCAGCATCACGATATGCAGAGCGGTAGGCTTCTGCCTTAAATGAATATTGATGTCGTGCCGCGCGCGCCCTCCCCGTTGGAATTCCAAAGCTTATTGTTTTGTTCAATCATTCTCCCTTGTTGCCTTTAAACTAATTTAAAATATATTTTACAGTACCTACCTACTGTGTCCTACAATTCCAATATAATCTTCTAATCAAAGCTCTTTAAAAATTGTATACCAATGGGAAATAAACGTGTACGTCTCGTCAAACCATACCGACATTGTTCGAGTCTCTATAATCAATCGCGTCATAATTTGCTTCCTATTTTAAAAGGCCTATTAATATTTTATTTGATATATCTTATTGCTAGCCGCCGCTAGCAATAAGCCGCCGCCGCTAGCCGCCGCTTCTTTCTGTGGTGTGGAGGTCAGCTTGTGCTTTTGCAATAAACACATTTTGATGGAACAGGGCGGCCGGCCGGATGTTTTTCACAGCGCCACCACGGAAACATATTTCTCGCAGACAACGATTTATAGCTTTATGATAATACCTTCCACAATAAATTATGGTTTTTAATTGTTGACCGTTTATATTTTAAATATTGGACCGGAGTAAATCAATAGCTTTTTAAAAGCTTTTATTTAACTTGCAATGCAATGGTTATGTTTAGGTCAAATCTTGTAAGTTTAATTGGAACCACTTCCCCATAGCCTACGGAGTTGAATTTTTGCATGTTGGTATAGTTTTTAGGGTTCCGTACCTCAAATGTAAAAAAGAAACGATCACTTTATATGATCACTTTCTTGTGCGTCTGTCTGTTAAGTAAATGAATTAAAAGAAAAATCGCGGCACGGGCAGGTGTTGTTAAGATGACTAGTCACAATCGTGGAGTTATACGCGACTTCTGCTGAGTGTATATGTAACAAAAGTGTTTGTTTCAGTGTGATTGGTGACCCCCGGCATGAGGTCGGGGGAAGCGGGCGAGGGCTCCGAGCTGGCGGAGTTCGGTGCGCGCTGGCCGCAGCCCTACGCGCAGGGCTACGGGTGGACGCGCTCCGCGACGCCGCAGCACCCTCCCGCGCACCATCTCGCCAGGCACTCGAGATCGCAACAGGTACACGCAAACATTGGCACTAAAAAGAACAACAGACAATAGTGTTTTCTTTTGCCCATAATATAATGTGAGCATAAAACATAATTATCTCTCCTTTAATATCTCTTCTTTGTTTCCAAGTAGAAGTGCCAGGTCCCGAAGACAATGTTTCTTATGGTAGCGGTAGAATATCGTCACTTATCGATCTCTCCAACTTAGGCAATTCTCAAACTTGACTCTTGCAGTTTGATAATTTCGCTATAAAGGAGAGTTGGCCGTTTGCCAGAGCCTTTGAAAACTTGCGCTTGAAGGTGCATGTTAATAATGTTAGAGCACTTTGCTCATTAAGACTTTAATTTTTCTATTGAATTAATCTTAATTAAACATGCTAATACATTTTAGTACAGTCAGAAAAGGACAGGGTAGCAGGTGCATATTTTAGAGTTCTAATTATTATAATGACGGTTCAATATTTTTTGGTTATTCTGCGTGAAATAACTAACACTTCGAAAGCTTTAGTGATATCAGGCAGAATAATTTACAATTATTGTACTGTACATACATAAAATAAACCTTGGCTTGGAGTTTTTCAACTCTGTGCCCTGGCGTGGAACATCAGTAGGCCTCATGTCGTGATGATGAACAGCTGATGATGACGTGAATAAACGGTCGGTGTTCGATATGTGCAGTGGTTGCAGGACAACCGTCACACGAGCTACGAGGCGGAGGACGCCAGGGCCCGTGCGCGCGGTGGCACCGGCGTCTACTACTCCCCGCCGGGAACTTCGTATACGATAGTCGAGAGGCCAGCCTCCTCGCACGGGCATCACTCATCGTATTCGCATCACTACTCAGGGAAACTGTCTCGAACGCCGTACCTCGGGTCTACTACTATTGCTAATAGCGCAGGTATGTATGACTCATTGATACTCCATTCATATTATCCTAGTGGTCATTGCTTCTTATTACAATATGTGCCTACTCTACTAATACGTTATAGTTACGTTTGTATTTAGGCGCTTAGTATGCATAATAATAATTGTGTGGTTGACTGCAGGGTTCGTTATCCCAGTATTACGGCCTACAACAGCGGGGTTAATGTGGCGATCACGATATTACCCGTTTTCTAAATAAGCCTTTAATTCCCAATCCCATAACATTTGATAATGCTGGCAGCTATTTGCTATGGCATAATTTGCAGGTTTGTTTATAAGCGGAATAGATGCCTATAAATGAATTTGAGACTTGTTTGTTTCCGCTTCGGCCGTCTATAGAACCGAAGTTTCGAAACGAGTTCCGTACAAGGCTTTTAATTTACTTGTATGGAACTGGTTCCGATGTTTCCTATAGGAATTACTGGTGTGCAATAGGTGTACAGATTGCGAACATGGAGAGGCTTTTGCTCTGCAGTGGGAAAGTGTAGGCTCCTAATAATTAAGAGTAATAGGTAAATTTGTTTCCTGATATAGATGTGAATGATATATCTTGTCGTAGGTGCGACGAGTTTGCGTAACAGTACGAACCACTTGAGCGCGTCGAATGGCAAGAAGCGTCCGATATCGCCGGAACAGGTTCTCCGGCTGTTCGGTCAAGGCGGCGCGGCGGCACTGGGCAAGGCAATGCCGCCCTCGCATCCACCTGCACCATTGCCAGCGCCCGCGAGAAGACACTCACCTGCCAGCAGTCCAAGCAGTACTACACACCATGTAAGTTAATTCTACGAGATCATAGCTCATAGAGAACCCATTCGATTGTTGCGTGTAGTTCTAGAGGAGAAATTTGAGATTTTTGTTTTCTTGAATGTTTCAACGTAATTATACAAACTTAAACAAAATAAATGTCCATCGTTATTTACAGAACGATCATCATGTGTTAAAAACAGTACTTCGCATAGAAAAGAAAAACCTATTTATATTTTTCCAATAAAAAATAACGGACAAAAGAATTAGTAGGCCGGGCTCGGGCGAGCGCACAAAATGAGTGGTAATATTTGGCTTTGAAGAATAGGTACCTACCTATAGCTACGACTTTGTTAGAAATAAGGATAACAAGGAACGATAACGACCCCTTTTTATCTCAAGTCGGGTTGAGTTGTTAAATAAATTGATTCCGTTTTTTGAAATCTTGTAATTTAAGCTTTAACAAAAAAAACAGTCAAGTGCGAGTCGGAGTCGCGCAAGAAGGGTTCCGTGCAATTACATTCTGTATTTGTTGTTATAACGGCAACAGAAATACATCATCTGTGAAAATTTCAACTGTCTAGCTATCACGGTCCATGAAATACAGCCTGGTGACAGACAGACATACTCCACTGTCCAGTCTTAGTAAAAGGGTCCCGTTTTCACCCTTTTGGGTACGGAACCTTAAACACAGTTGGTATCTGGTGTAGATATATTAGTCTAGTTGTCATAATAAATTGTATGGGGCCCACGCGTCCATTGGCGTACGTATCCCACGTGGACATGATGTAGTTCTAGCTAAAAAAATGACTAAGCTTATAGGTTCTAAAAATAGCCCAATACGATGTCCGTACAGCGGGGACAGGGGGTGTCATGTGTGTAAATTATTCTGGGTGAGGCCGCATACGCCAGTCGATAACACTTCTTTATTCATGACCAGAGCGGCCAGCGTTTAGAAACTTCATGTGGACACGTCCACACAAAAATATGTGTGATTACTGATTTTTAGCTAAAACCAAACTTGGTTCTAAAATATGTTACTGTTAGTGTTGTTAGTACAAAAGTTTCATTTGTATTAAATTTACGGAACCCTAAAAACGATATTCATATGCTCTTGATGATAAAAAGTTAGACCTAATAATAATTGATCTTTAATCGAACCTTGAAGATGTATACAGGGCTAACAATTTAAATTCATGCTATGAGCGCTGTAATGCTTAGGATATTTTATATGATGGAGTAGCCAAAAAGAGACCTTTAGGAAAGTATACCTAGGTATCGCCTTTTTTTAAATGTTCTGTGTTTAGATTCAATTTTATAATGAGACTTACTTTTACCATACCCTGAGAATTATTAGAGTACTTACCTAATCAAAATTTCTAGCTCCATTTGGGACCTCATTGACAACTTTGGAGATGTAAACTTAAAATTACCATAGGACGACCCAGTTGGCACAATGGTCACCATGCCGGAATGCCAATCACAGGGTTGCGGGTTCGATTCCCGCCTCAGACAAGTATTTATGCTTAGATATTTGTCTGTGGTCTGGTTGTTTCTATGTATTATAAGTATATATTTACAAAAGAAAAGTATATAAGTAGTATATCCGTTGTCTAGCACCCATAACACAAGTCTAGTTACTTAGCTTGGGGCTAGATGGCGATGTGTAAGAATGTCCTGCAATATTTATTTATTTATTTATATGTTTATTCCAAATATATTTCTAAGAAAAATTAAAAACGGCGTTAAATAATAATTTCATAAGAAATTATTATTTAACGCCGTTTTTAATTTTTCTTAGATCGTATTATCCATATTAAGCATATCGTGTTTTGGTCACAAGCAAATACCACCGTCATCGTAGCCGTCAGTCTGAGCTAAAGGATAGCAGAATAACCTCGTTTCTCTTTATTTCATAAAAATATAACTTTCTAACTGTGTCGTTTCAAACAAAACTTTTACTGTGCGCCTGCTAGTCGTACATTCCGTCCGGTTGACCCAATTAAATATTTAAACTTTCCTTTTTCTTTCCGCGGCTACGAAATTATTTCAATTTGCTAGTATCGGCAATGTGATTCCATTCGCTTTAATTGTTGGCAATCAAAAATTAAATGAATAACAGCTGCAAATATTCTCACAGCCCATGAAGTAAATGGTTTTCAAAGAACTGTCACAGTCGTATGCATGTTTATGCATCGCTTCAGTTGAATATGTTTTGTAAGCGATTTTAATGGATAGAATGTGGATTGATATAGTTTTCCACCATTGGCAACGTTAACGTTAAGTGTTTTGGTGAACGAACACGAACTTCTGCACATACCGTATTGGATTATTTCGACTATTATGAGGTAATAACCTAGTTTTTCCTTGAGTATACTTAGTTAGGCTAGCTATGTAGATAAAACCGTATATCGGCAATGCACCGCACTTGGTACATGAAAAATATAAATATTTTGTAAAGAAATGTCACGAAGATGACTCAAAAAACTTATTTAGCGCGTAATAACATTACAGGTACACCTATTTCGTTTCAATGCCTGTGATAACGAGTAAAAGTTCCAAAAAATCTCATAAGCTCAACTTTATATTTGACATTAGTTAAAAGTTTCTAAGAAACTTGAACAAATCAAGAAACGACTTAAAGGTGAGGTAGTTTTCCGTAATCACTTCACGGAAAACTAAGGAAATAACCCCGTCAAACAGTTGATTACTGATTAGTTACGAAGTTTTTCCGAGCTGTCAGTTTAACAAACGCGAAATGCTTGAGTGATTACTTGAGAACACTTGTTGATCGCTGCTTATATTCACTCCTTTAACACTTTAATGATATTCAATAATCATTTTTATAATAATAAATGCACTTTAACACGGAAAACAGAGACGGTAAAGAATAGAGTAAACTAAGCCTTATCTAGTAAGGATCAGAATAATAAAATGATAATGCAACAGTTATTTATTTCTATCATAAAATAAAGTGTTTAGTTTTCCGAGCGCAAAATGAGTCTACACAAAATAAGTATTGCTTTAAAAGTTAGAAGTGGTGTAGTGTAGCGACGCGACGGGCACGAGGCCGCGAGCGCTTGCTGGGCTGGTAGACGGCTGAGCGGCCGTTTGTACAGCTTCTTTGGTATGTTAAACGTTTGCCTCGAGAAACATTGTTTACGCGAGAGAGGGAATCGCCTTTATTGCTTATAAGTTCCAGACTCGAACAATTCGACACGGACTAATTTACGCTACTGAAATCGTTTTCTCATCTCCATTCGATTGAATAATGCAAATGGCGAAAGAATGTTGTAATGCCTTTCAGATATGCAGGCATGCATTGCCGGCTTTAATGACATGGAAACGGGGCGCAATACTATTTGTGGAATGCGTGTCGACGTTGACGTCAGTGTTTAGTTGTATAGTCAGGTGTGAGGGAAGAAAGCGGAGATATTTAATTAATCGTAAGCACTACGAACATAGCGGACCATGAGATTAGCGTGAGGATGGAATTTATATTACGTTAAACAGTAATAAAACCGAATAATTGCGTTGCCACGCCACAAACCGCGTGCCGGGGCCCGGGTCATAGATCTTACAGGGTCACATAATTGGTCTCTGGTCAGGGTCACACAAACCTAGAAATTCGACGGTAAATCGGTAAAACCTTAGTTGTGTTCATTTTTAATGTAATATCGACTTTCGGATCCAGTTGACGAACTGTTACCGTGTTACTTACTCGTCTTTATAGCTTTTCTTTTTGTTTTAAGCATTTGAATATCTTTATTCACCTTATCTGATTAGGTCGGTATAGATATTTCTAGATTTTTCAGTAATAACTAAGTAAGGTAGAGTGCTTTTCTGTTCAAAATGGCGATTTGAAAATTGTGAAAATGAGTGTCGACTCTTTATCATCGGGAGGAGGTAGGTTTTGTGTGCTCTTGCTTAAAGAACCTATACCAATAAATAAGAATGTACCTATATGTCATGGGCATAGCCGGAAGTGCAGGCTTCAATCAAAATATAGCACATAGCGTTTCAAAGAAGAATAAAATCTACCACTATACATAAAATGTATAACACACCGAGATAATATGTTGATAGAGATACCTACTTCGGATTCAATTTTTACTAAGTGCTGGCTGGGGGTTGTTTATGGCTTTCCTCATAGCGAGAAAACATGTTTTTCTTAGTTTTTGCTCCCTGAAGACATAAAAACTGCCAACTTAGAAAAATAAGATAGAGAAGGGATTAATAAAACGTGACATGAGACCTGTTTTAGCTGAGGCAAAACAAACAGAGTAAGTAGATTTATATAACTAATCGGACTACAAAACATATTTTCACCACTTTTATTAATTATACACATTTAATACAGATAAAACCCACTTCATTCATTCATTCGTAGTAATTATTTTCCCTGGTCTTATTCGCGTATTTTTTTTAAATTCACTTATCTCGACGTTTCGACTATGTTACAATAGTCATCGTCGCGAGAAGATACGTGAGGAAAATACGCGATTGACACCCCCGAAAATAATCTCTACACCTAAATATAGGTGTGCCGTAGTAGGTAACAAAACAAAGGCACTATTGTGAAAAACAATTTATTTTAACGTGTTTATAAATATATCGTAGAATATGTGTGGAGAGTTTATGCATTTACATAATAGAATACGTAAAAATGAATAAATTGAATGATATACGGTGAAGAAAAAGATCATGATACTCCAAACTCTAAAGAACTCGTATAGATGAGTTCTTTCTACTGGACATGGTAGCTAGGCTTAAAGAATGGTACAAATCATCTAGATTAGATATGTAAAGTCTAATATTTGTCTGTTAGGTATGTGTCAACTTTTTTGTCCGATCTGTCCCCCTAAGAGGACAGTGCGTGGGGACATATCGGAATCATTCCCCATATGACGCGGGGCTATTGAGCCACGGACCTTTGGAAGGCGTGTGTGGAGCCGAAGCCAACACGTAGTTACCTTAGTTATCCTTATAAGACAGTCTAGCATTATTATTGAATGATCTAATTTGTAATACCAGGCAATATATCGCGGCGGGGAGCGAGAGCGTCCTTATTCGTCTGGCGGCGCGCCACCGCCGCCTATGGAGCCCATCACAAGGACAGTCACTATGAGCAGAGATCCCAACGACTCGCACGGGTTCGGCATCTGTGTTAAAGGTGGAAAAGAAGCAGGTCAGTTAAACGTAAACAATCTTCTAGGTGAGCAAGTCGAGTAGAGGTACCTAGTAGAGGCGTAATACGAGCTATATAATTTCAAAACCAATTAGTGGTTTTTGACTTTCTATTTTATTTCGTATTTTCACATGTCCCGTAAATTGATTTATTTTGATTTGTATGGAATAATAACTGTTTGTAATATCATATTTTTTGTTTAATTTGATCAATTCTGAGACGTTAACTTTTATCTCAGTAGTGGCATAATTCGAAAATAACAAAATTGTTGTTTAAGTCTGCATTGCTCGATCGCAAATGTTGACAAAATTTGTATTTATAAAGTATCCTTTAGATTGTTTATTTTTTTATTTATAAAAAGCATTAAAATGAAATACTAAGTATCTTATTTCCATTAAATAGCATGTTATAACTATAAAACATATCGATCAAACACTAGTGTTACGTTGACAATCGGAATCGGTATCGCTAGTCGGACAATCGGAACGCAGCGATCACCATTGGCTCGATGGATTTTTCATAAACTAACATTTTCTCTCTACTGGGTACCTGTGCTCGATGGTGGTGCTATCAATCACCACTTTGCCATCGTGATTAGTGGGTGAGAACATATATTAAAATAAACATAATATTTCAAAAATCACATTAGTTCAATTAGATAACCAAGGTTATGCTACAAGTGAAGATTTTCCATGTTTGAGTTAAATATGTAAAAAGTGTCATCCTTGTGAATTCTGCTTGTGAACCTTATAGGTAATAAAGTTCATAAAGATATTATTTTATACGCTCGCTCAGTCCTCGGTCGTAGGTCTAAAACGCAATCTCTACAAAAACGGAAAACTACTTCGTAGACTCGTAGCCTTCTCGTAGCTCGTAGACTTTATCGTAGGTTATTCAGCAATTTGTCCCAAAAGACTTACGCCCGAATACTGAAACGCTACTTAACTTAAAGAGCGAACTAATTGACATTTAAATGTCATGTTCACATAGGATAGGAGCGTCCTAAATATTTAGAGGACTCCTAAACATTTAAGTATTCGGGTATTACCTACATAATATAAGTAGATGAAGTGCCTATAATTACTTACCTGTTATAATAATTACAAAGTAAAGAAATACCTATAGATTGTTTAATTTAATTTACATTTATATAATTAAACTAGCTTCGGGCCGCGGATTCACCCGCGTAAGTCGCGTTCTTAAGTTTTTCATACTTTCGTTGGATTTTTACGAATATTTATACAAAACCCAGCCGTTCTCGAGTTTTAGCGAGACTAATGAACAGCAATTAATTTTTATTAGTAGGTATTATGTAAGATTTCGTTTCGTTTGTAGCACGTATTATCTTGTTTGAAATTATGACATATTTAGGAAAAAAACGGTTGCCTGTAAAGTCGGTTTTCGGACGATAATTTTACGTGATAACGTCTTAAGAAAACGATGAATAATTGAGAGTTTTTTTTGTTTTTTCTTTATAAGTCCTCTAGTCACAAGTCACCATAACACAAGCCCAAATTAGCGATATTATTATTAAACAATATAAAACAAACACGGCGTGACGTTTACCATGACGCATCATGTTACCGGAACATGACACTTTTAGTGAATGCAGGTGTTCATCAATTTATTAGACGGTATCGCGTCAAAAAAATATAATAGATAAAATACACGTCGTTTATTAGAAAACTAATGCTAAAACATATCGACGACCCAGTTGGCACAATGGTCACCATACCGGACTGCCAAACACAGGGTCGCGGGTTCGATTCCCGCCTCAGACATGTATTTATGCTTAGATATTTGTCTGTGGTCTGGTTGTTTCTATGTATTATAAGTATATATTTACAAAAAAAAAAAAAAGTATATAAGTAGTATATCCGTTGTCTAGCACCCATAACACAAGTCTAGTTACTTAGCTTGGGGCTAGATGGCGATGTGTGGAATGTCCTGCAATATTTATTTATTATTTATTTATTTATATCAAATCATATATTCAATTAAACTGTATCTAGACAATCATCTTTACAGTTTATCCCATATAGTTAAATAAATAAATATAATTATTGCAGGACATTCCACACCTCGCCATCTAGCCCCAAGATAAGTAACTAGACTTGTGTTATGGGTGCTAGACAACGGATATACTACTTATACCTATACTACCTCTGTTTGGCAGTCTGGCATGGTGACCATTGTGCCAACTGGGTCGTCCCATAAAATACTCGTCGTTTATTAGAAAGCTAATGCTAAAACATATCAAATCGTATCTTCAATTAAACTGTATCTATACAATCATCTTCCCAGTTTATCCCACATAGTTGATGCAATGAAGGCAAGTTGTCGCTGTTTCGGCACCAACAGCCTACTTACGTGGTAATATGAGGATTTTATCAGAATTTTACGGCACCCCGCCTTCCTTACAATAAGAGATTATGGCCTATACAGTTTCGCTTCAGGATATTCTGTTTTCCTTAACGGTATTTAGTATAGACACTAAAATGTGTGCTTTGTATTCTTAACGGTTTTGTTCGTTTTTAAAAGTTTGTTTATTGGGACATTCATAGGTATGTAAGTAGGTCTGTACGTTTATTGGGACATTCATAGGTATGTAAGTAGGTCTGTACGTTTATTGGGACATTCATAGGTATGTAAGTAGGTCTGTACGTTTATTGGGACATTCATAGGTATGTAAGTAGGTCTGTACGTTTATTGGGACATTCATAGGTATGTAAGTAGGTCTGTACGTTTATTGGGACATTCATAGGTATGTAAGTAGGTCTGTACGTTTATTGGGACATTCATAGGTATGTAAGTAGGTCTGTACGTTTATTGGGACATTCATAGGTATGTAAGTAGGTCTGTACGTTTATTGGGACATTCATAGGTATGTAAGTAGGTCTGTACGTTTATTGGGACATTCATAGGTATGTAAGTAGGTCTGTACGTTTATTGGGACATTCATAGGTATGTAAGTAGGTCTGTACGTTTATTGGGACATTCATAGGTATGTAAGTAGGTCTGTACGTTTATTGGGACATTCATAGGTATGTAAGTAGGTCTGTACGTTTATTGGGACATTCATAGGTATGTAAGTAGGTCTGTACGTTTATTGGGACATTCATAGGTATGTAAGTAGGTCTGTACGTTTATTGGGACATTCATAGGTATGTAAGTAGGTCTGTACGTTTATTGGGACATTCATAGGTATGTAAGTAGGTCTGTACGTTTATTGGGACATTCATAGGTATGTAAGTAGGTCTGTACGTTTATTGGGACATTCATAGGTATGTAAGTAGGTCTGTACGTTTATTGGGACATTCATAGGTATGTAAGTAGGTCTGTACGTTTATTGGGACATTCATAGGTATGTAAGTAGGTCTGTACGTTTATTGGGACATTCATAGGTATGTAAGTAGGTCTGTACGTTTATTACTATAAAACTGTTAGGCGTTTTCTGGGAAAAAGAGATGGGGTATGAACTGTATAAATAGTGATAGGGGGTTTTTTTGTGGCATTTTTGTTCACGAGTAGAATAGAATAGTTTATTTGAGACGAAATCCACAACTAACATACAAAAGAAAAAGATACAAAATTTTACAAGGATATAGTCCCTGTTGCCAACTAGGTTTACGTAAAAGGTAAAAGATTACTGTAAAAAGTGCTAAAAATGCTTAACTTAAAAAAAGGGCCAAAGTGTCAAATTCTCCAAAAGTTCACCGGTCAAACTTATATCATGAACCGTTTTTTTTTCTATTAAATCGATCATTGTTTTTGAAACGTATAAAAAATGAAACTTTGCTAAACAGGTATAAAAAGTGCAAAAAGCACCAAAAGTGCTAAATTGCATCTCTGGATATTAGCAGCAGTCTATTTCTAATTCTTTGTCAATGATTTGCTTGAATACGTCACTGTTTGCGGTATGGTAGGCAGTAACTTTAATTTGACATAACTGAACTTGACTTTAGAAGTTCGTATATTATGTGGGTACCTACTTACGGTTAACCAGATTCGATTCGATTATCTGCCCTAAGAGGTCAGAGCGGACTAATCAATAACCCGAGGCTCTTTATAAAACATGTTTAGTTGCCTCTATCTCATTGTATTTTCAGAACAAAGGCTAAAAGGTTAGAAGTTAGTTGTATTTTAAAGTACCTAGTACGTTCAGAAACACGTAATTCTGCGAAGAAAAAAAACTAGTAACAAACTAAACAGTCTAGCTGCGAAATATTAACTTCGAAAAAATGTAAGTAATGCAAACAGGTTAGCAACTCAGACTTTTTGTCAGTCTTAGTCGTTCGTTAAACATGTTTTCACCCTAACTGAGAGAAAACTGTATATTTTTAAAATAAAATGCTAACCGTAAAACCTTTTTTACAAGTTAAGCGGTGGCGCGGCGGTAATCATTTCTGCTTTTTTAATTCGTTTCATAATCGTATGTATGGAGGCTATTATGGGATGCTGTAAATTTGTAAATGTTTACAACAACCAATTAATATGCGCGTTTAAAAAAATAATGTTTTGTTAATGCGTTGACGTGGATTGTTTCCGAAAAATTATTGTTATTTTTGTTGTAATGAATTTTTCGGTATTTAACTCACGGTTTTCACTAGACTTTTTAAAGAAAGAGGAAGTGAAAAGTATATAGTATTTTATCTTTGTCCCAGGTGTGAGCGTGTATATATCGCGTGTAGAAGAAGGGTCGGTAGCGGAGCGCGCAGGCCTCCGTCCCGGGGATTCCATTTTACAAGTAAATGGAACACCATTCTCGGGGATCTCGCACGAAGACGCGCTCAAGGTAAGCCTAAGAACCTCCGTAGACAAACACTTTTTAAGAGCGATAGCTTGGTTAGAAAGAAGCGAGTGACGACTATTCGACGATTGTCTTCGAAAGTAAACTTCGCACTATCGACCGAATGAAAGTCTAAAGTCTGCGAGAGCTACAATTCTACAGGGAAAGCAATACATCCTCATAAATCTTTTTCTAGTTATAAACTTTTAAAATAAGTATTGAAACAAAAAAGATTATACCCGCTTCAACAAGGTTGATTTTATTTTATCTTTTAAAATGTTTATTGAACCTCTGAAACAAATTCCACAGTATTTTATCTGTATCTAATCATCTGTAAATTTTCCATCGCTGTTAGCGAATAACAGCCAGAATCCGAATGAGCTGCCAGATAACAAGTAAAGTATTTTGAACAAAAATTATTGGTTATTTTCCGCTCCGGCAAACAATGCAGTTACCGTGAATAGTTTCCAATTGCACGTCGAGTTGCCTGCTAGCTAGGGGAATGCTATAATAGGCATAATAATGTCACCTGGAGTATAACACTATATCACTGGTTATTACATAATTGGAGGCTTCAAGACCTGTTGCCTTTGGCAGGCCGCGTCCAGATTGTCCGCCAAATTACTACGACATCGCTTTATTTGTGAAACTGTTCCACAACCACAAACTTATACACTAACAAAATTAAATAGTATGTACGCCTTGCCAGCCTCCGCGTGCCAAACACCAACCAAACTCATAGATTGTGTCACAAGAGTGAAAAACATTTTTTCTAGGTGTGTGTTTTATTTAAATGAAAAATTGATTTCTTGATTAATCATTTTGAATTCAAAATGATTTCTTTCCACCCATGGGCATATTTTCATGGCATTCCATGGGCATCTTTCCGTTAAACTAATAAGAATGAGAAGCGATCGTTTCCGAGCAAGCATGAGAAAAAAATTGGAATCTCCACACCGTTAACACAAATTATTTTTCCGAACTCCATTTATCGTGAAAAGCAAATTGCGAATAGAAACAGAAAAGTTCGTTATATTAGTCTCATTTGCAAGGAGAGCTTCCATTTGAATAAACAAAACAAAGTCGAGTCACGTTTTATGTTTTGTAAATAATTTAATTAAAAAAGTCGGGCTGTAAATGTAAACCTATTCAAACATTTTATGAAAATGGTTACATTGTTATGCTATATCCTAACTCGTAGACAAAGTACATATTATTTTAAAAAGTTATCCTTAAATGTGTTCTAGCTTTTGAAATTTTCTAGGTTAATGTTTGCCTTTGTACAACCGTAGCTTAATATAAGCCTTAGGTACCTAAAACACCCTAAATTACTAAAAAGCGATGAAACAACTGGTATCTTCAGTAATTTCCAGGTCGAATGTTTACGTATAAAAGCTATTGAACCATGTCTGTTTGGAAATGACAACCGGACACGTGAACTAGACATGTCTATTTCCCCTTTTACCGGTATAAAGAAACGAGTTCGAACCACGCTAGAGAACTAACCAACTTACAAAATGCGGAAGTTTGTGTGCTCGTATGTGTGTATGTCACTCCTTCGTACATTGCGATTAAACTCGATATATAGAGACTTCGATTGATACATCGGGATCGAGAGAACTTACCCGGGGGATACCGTGGGTAGCAGGTACTTGGTAAAATTATAGAAACGCGGTGTGTAGATGTGTGTAAATATTATACTCTCCTGTGCTAAAAGATCAGAGCTAAAAGAAACGAAATACCACAATCAAAAATGAGGTACCTAAGAAACGAGAAATGTTAAAATTTCATGGAAATCCATTGCGAATTGGAATTGCAAAATCGGTCTATTGTTAACGTTTGCTAAAGGCTCAAAGGCTAGTTCAATGGATAATAGGTACTTCTCAAAGCAAATATCTTCAGTTGAAAGGTTAATCTATCTAGGTCTTACTATTTTTGAATACTTACCTTTTATTTGCCGTCAAATGTAAGAAAGCTTATCCCGCTATACCTACCACAGAATAGACAATGGTGACTAATAATATAAATAAACATAATATTATTGGTAATTACAATAGAAAAAACCGGCCAAGAGCGATCGGACTCGCGTACGAAGGGTTCCGTTACGTATTGTATAGGATCACGGTTCATGAGATACAGCATAGACAGACGGACGGACGGACGGACAGACAGACAGACATACAGACAGAACGGAACCTTAAAAACTGTGAATATAGGTTACAAGGAGTATGTCTTACTCTTTAACTTTTAGATTTGGATGAAATTTATAATGGAGATAGCTAACACCTGGCTAGGATAATATGTGATATTCACACTAGATTAAGACTTATGTAAATGAAACCACGGGACGTAGGTAGAGTAAAAATATTGACTAGTGCGAAGGTATTTCGTGACTGGGCAGAGTTAGCGTTTACATGAATTGGACGGAGCTTTCCGCTTATGCTGTTACTTTTTTATAAAAGGTTAATGGCAGTCGCTTTTAATGCATTTTAGTTATTCCGTGGTATTTTAATGACGTCGCTGGTTGTTATGATTGCATAGTATTTTTATACTTTTTAGCATTTTTGCTAACTAACTGTAAGGATGTAGGATATTTTAGAGATTTTTAGGTACATTTACCTACGTTTTTCGTAAGCGCACATTCAATGCAAACAACGGACTTTTTACCCTGGCAAGCGGCAGTTCTATAGCTATAACTGCAAGTAAAACATACGTGTATCTTAGCTGACTAGCAGAGATTTTGGCTGAAAATAGCCTATCGACTGCATCAATTATTTTATAAATGAGTTAGTATCAAATTGTCGCAAACTCAGGTCGTTTAAGGTAGCAACTCTGGGTACTCGTCTTAAAAGCATTTCGTCTGCCTCTCAGGTAGTCTAAAGTAGCTACTAGTCTAAAACGTAACTGGGAACTCGTCTTAAAAACATTTCGTCTAACTTGTTAAAACAAAAGACGATCGAAACGGAAACAAAAGGCGATCGAAAAAATAAACAAAAAACGATCAGCGACATAATGGCAGGTAATGTAGAGACGAATTTTCTTGTTTGTGCCTGTGTTTAATGTTTAGTATTAGTTACTAGATATTGTGACCTACTTGACTTGCTTGACATTAATTTTTTTAGTCATTTAGACATTTTATTTAATTTGTTTTTATTTTATTTCTTGTTTGTTTTTAATTAATAACTGGTTATATTTTCTCACTGTATTTTGTAGATTCACCATCACTTTATCAGTGAGTCAGTTAAAAATTCAACAATGTGGAAACTCCCGCAATTGGAACGGATTTTTCATTCGAATTGTTAATTATGTACGTAAAGTTCGGATTGGCAACAATGAACGAGCTGCAGACTCGATCAATCGTATGAATAATAATAGTATTGATGCTAGCAAGGACAAACTTTTGTACGAGGTTACGTTTATTACGGACGAAGGGTGAAACTTCGGATTGTTCCTATTATTCCTTCTAGATCAAGTTTCATTTCCTTTCATTGAAACTTTGGCTATAACATGTTTGTTTTTGTAAACGTCAATTATTAGTTACGGATATCATAAGGATAAATAAACTATTGACAGGACTATTGACAGGTGTATAATAATTTGACTAAATGAAGTCTAGTTTATATGTTTAAGCATTCGATGAGTCGTCTAGTTAAAATGTAACAAGTGCCAGCGTGTTTCGGTCTTGCGTAGTGTACCCTTACAGAAACCGTTAGCATTCAGAATATATAACATCTACTAGCTGCCCTCCGCGGTTTCACCCGCGTAACTTCCGATCCCGTGGGAATATCGGGATAAATTAAGATGTATGCTATCCTATCTTTCAAGTTGGATCAAACTGCACATGGTGTGCGAATTTTATTATAATCGGTTAAGTGGTTTAGGAGTCCATTGAGGACAAACATTGTGACACGAGATTTATATATATTAAGATTACGTTCAATCAAATCAAAAATTTCGAATATTTTCCTCTGAACATTTTCTTCAGCTGCTAAATAAATAAACGCAAAACATATGTACCTACATACGTTGCTAAAAATAATCCAGTAGGTAAGGTTCACAAGTCAGGTAAACGGTAAACTATATCTGCAGACGAAGCTACTTTTACTTCCCCCGAGCCTCGAGCGATATGGCTTGATTTACGGTCTTCGCTTCCTGACATTCACTGAAACTTTTTGTAGAACAGCGTTGTACTTGTTTCGAATACTTCTACATACAAAATGTCAACATTGATACACTTTTTATCTTCATATAATAAGTCACTGTCCACCACATACAAAAAATACTTACGTAATAGTTTGTCTTTCCAAATTATTTTACTTTGTCTTCCGACAGTAGCATGGTTACAACATAAGTTCTACCCTAAACGAGCTCTTGTTTGTCATACTTGCCAATGTACTACGTTAAAGATTAGATAGAAAATACATCTAAATAGAAAATAAACTATAAAAGAAGTGAAAGCGCCACGCTGGCTAGCCGAATGTCGCCAGCCTGTCGATGTCGTCTTGTATATCTTGTCTTGAGCTGACACGGTTTTATCACTCACGCTGAAATATTGCTGACCCCTTTTTATTTATGGACAAGAATTATTACGAAATTTTATAATGCTGTTAAAGTATGAGAGGTACTTAAGTGAGTCAGTATTTTTACTGGTGTTGAGTTTTAGAAAAAAATTGATAATATCTACACTACATATACTTACTATTCATCACAATTTCAAGGGCTAGCAAGTCATGTGACTTTTGCATGTTTGACACCCATAGGTACATAAATATTCGATACTAACTGACGCTGGGATGTTTGTTAAATGATCAAGTTTTGCCTTACCTGCCTAAATATTATATTTATATTGTTTTACTATGGTAATATACTTATCATAACTGTCGCGCTGTCGTCGCGTCGCGTCGGTCGCTTGGATCACGCGAATTGTCGTACCAATTTGTTAAGGATAATATACCATTGTGTTTGTGCAGATGTTGAAGTCCTGCCGGCAGCTGACGATGTCGGTGCGGACGGCGGGCGCCCTGGTGGGCAGGCCAACGTGTTCCTGGATGGATCGCTATGGCCGCCCAGCTTCGCCGCCCAACACGCGTCCAGTGCGCTCGGCTAGTAAAGACCGCTCTATAAGAAGAGTAAGTAGTCACACTAATAACAATAAGTAATACTTAAAATAGTTAAATACAATGGCTATGTTTTGTGTCTCTGTGTAAGTACTCGTAGCTCGTAGCATCGTAGCCAACACCGGTAGCTGAAATGTTCATGTTGTATGTGTTCTTACATATGTTTGCACGGTTTTCCGCTACAAAACCCAACAGTCATGAATAAGCATGACACAATTTTATCATTCGAGGGTTATAAATGTGGGTAAATATGCCTAACCGAATCAATGATCGCCTCGTTTGATCCAATTGAATTACAAAATCGATAGAGGCACAAAAGGCTTTGTATATTCGTCTTATTGAAAAAAAAAAACATTTTGTATTTCATGTAAACATTCGAGTCATTCAAGGTGAATCGTTCACGTTGCCCGAGGAAATGACTTTATAGGGATATAAATTTTTACGCTCAATTTCTCGGTAGTAAAATAGTTTACGAGTGCAACTGTGGGTGGGGTTGAGGAGGGAAATAGGAGGGACAGAGTGATAGAATGCTAATTGTGGCCCATTGGCCGGTGAACTGTGTCGTTAGCGGTTGTAATGAGGGAGAAGCTAGGGGAGAAGGGCGCGGGCCAGCCCTTGGTCGCCTTCTGACATCATCAAACAATAATTCATGAATGAAATCGCTTAGGCGGTCGATATTGATTTTTGCCAGCGGTTGTTGATTGACAATTCAGAAACATTAATCTTTATTTGTAAAATTCATCTTCAGATAAAAGAGATGAATGAATGAAAATGAAAAACATGTTCTCATACTAACTTCGCCACGTAGGTATATTGAAATTTATGATAATGTGTTTATTTACGATTCGTGGAACGATATCTTATTTCATCTTACACTTACATTAATGTAAAGCTTCTCTTAGATACTTTACCTACAAAGGTATGTGAATATTTTTCACATGAACTCCTTAGGGACTGCTGTACTCGTAGTTCGTGAACTCTGAATTATGGAGGTATAAGTACCACAGATATAATATAAATACTAAATTAGAAAGGCCTTTGCTTAGCATTGAGACATTTACTATTTAAATATCTGCAATCATAAAAGTGAAGAGATTCGAACGATGGTTTTTAAACTAGTCACATTTATTTTTAGGTGGATCTTTGTATAGAACCGGGTCAGTCGTTAGGGCTGATGATCCGAGGGGGTCTGGAGTACAACCTTGGCATCTACATTACGGGAGTTGACAAGGACTCGGTAGCAGACAGAGCTGGGTTAATGGTAAGTTTCTTCTCATAAATTATAAGACTAATCACATTTTTGTCAGTTCATTAATTATGGATTTCTTAACATAGTTTCTTATGGGCTATTTTATTAATATACATTAATATTTGTCGCCACCGCCAGCAATGGAAATAGTGGGAGAACCTGTCCCAATATCCTGTCCTAAGAATGTATCTATCTATATATCTATATTTCCATCAATGGAAATTCATAATGGAAATAGAGGGATACACCCCTTGTGATATCAAGTGAAATAGTGTGTCATTTCCACAAATCTATTCCAGAGCTGTCCAGGCTCATTATTTTGTGACACATTTCTCTGTTCATAACGACACTTCAATATCCAGATCCAATCTCGTATATTTATCAGAAAATCAGATGTCAGTCGAAGGTCAGATAGGTCCCTATTACGTTCCTTAACACGAGAAATGTTGTAAACACGTCAGGATTGTGAAAGCGTTTTTCTATATGAATATATTTTTTATTTCATTTTTGTACTCTATTGCACTACATGAGTTAGAAAGATAAATATTGCAGGACATTCCACACATCGCCACCTAGCCCCAGGCTAAGTAACTAGACTTGTGTTATGGGTGCTAGACACTTTCCTTTTGTAAATTTGTTATAATACATAGAAACAACCAGACCACAGACAAATATCTAAGCATAAATACTTGTCTGAGGCGGGAATCGAACCCGCAACCCTGTTTTTGACAGATAGTGACCATTGTGCCAACTGAATCGTGTTGTCCCAACTTGGTCGTCTAAGATTTAGTAGGTCTCTATCAGAATGACCTTTCGTTTAAAAGTAATTTAGAAATGCTACGCCATGTTGGATGCCATGAAAGCATGGTTATACCACAGTTATACCAAATAATGTAGTCATGCCATCAATATTTTAAAACCTAGATTTCATTGCTAGGATGTTCGAAGTGGTGTCGATAATATAAAAAAACTATTCACAAAAAAATACTTAAAAAATTTAAACATAAAACCTTCTTGAATTTACTATACCTACGGAAACTTTTTAATCTCCTGATTTTGGTAAAAATAGTCGTACACTACTATTTAATTACTTTTAGCTTCCTAATTAACTTGGATATCGTGTTGAAACATTAAATTGGACAGAATACGAACAGATCTTGTTACATCTCAGTTATCTACTAACCTTAGGTAAACTTTCCGAGGAATAGATTACGCTATCTCGTGCAGTAAATTTCTAGTTTGCTTTCCATTAAACTTCTGAAGCTACGTCTACCGACTGCATCGGTTTGCAAATTGATGCTAATGTGAAGCACATACCTATTTTATATGTATTTATTAGTTGCAACAAGTCTGAATCGTTATTTCTACCTTGCTACGTCGAATATGACAAAGCAAGTTTATGACAATAATGCTGCAAACTTACTAAGTATGTCAACATGCTACAAACTTACTGAAAATACAGCCTCATCATAGAATTGCATGTCAAGCAAAGCAGTAATGAAAATTACCTAATCTTCCCTATATAACATCACAAGCAAGTCTCTGACAATAATGCTACAATCTTGCTATGTAAACATGCTACAAACTTGATGGAAATACAGTCTTATCCAGAGTTGCATGTCAAGCAAATCAGTTACGAAAATTATGTCTTCGCAATATAACATCATAAACATCACCGTTTTATATCCTAACCAAGGTCTAATATTAGCCTACTCGAAATCCTAAAGGATATTCATTACCCAGTCCCGGCACTTACTCGTAATTTATGGAAGCATGCCAAATATTAAATACCTATTTCATTTTCTTATTGCGAAGTGCCTGCGGAGGTGTGTCGGAGAATTTATAGTGTTTAAAGTTGAGATTAGAACCGCCCGCTGCACACTGTATCCGTTACTCGTAACCTAGAGCTTTCATCGGGAAACTTGGACGTAAACATAATTAGCCTGATAAATCAACTTAGAACCAAACGCACGGTAAACTTTAATGATTACTTTTAATGTAACAATATACCTACTTACTTTTGATGAATTCGTCACTCTATAGTTTTTACCATTACTTTGAACCAAGCTTTAGGCCCTGTTAAGCTTTATTTAGGTAAAAAACCCTCGCAATGCTGTTGTCTGTATTTATTTGATCATTTATTTTTCTATAAATTAAGAAGACAGTTATGATCTTGCTGTAAATTCAACTCGCATAAAACTTAGCACTGCGCTCCAGCCTCCGTTTAAAAGCTCCTTAATGGCTCTCTATTTAAAAGTAATTTTCATATTCACTCTGCAATTAAACACACAATTCCTGCCTAAAGTAATGTACTCAAGATCACCGCGCTGCGCGCGGGTGCGACTACACGCGAAAGTAATTAGAATTTAAAATGTACCGTTCACTTACGTCAGCCTTTCATTACTTCGTTATTTAAGAATCCAAAGAGGTTGAACCTATGTAAGAATCTAGAAAGACCTAAAAACATTCTTATGTTATGATATACCTAAAGTGTTCCAAAGTTTTATTAAGTTTGAGATACCTACTACTTCTTGAGATGGTCGTGAAAACTATATTTCGCTGACTGCCTGACCCTTATTTTACGTAAAAATACGTAGGTATATTTTGTTGAATGAAACTGTGGTGATAGTTACATAATTAAAACAAATGAAAAAAAAAACATCACCGCCAGGTTAATTATGATTTTTATATAACACTTTTTAATACGTCAGATAATTGTAACCAGGTGGGTGACCAAATATTAGAAGTGAACGGTCAGTCGTTCGTCGAAGTGACGCACGACGAGGCCGTGGCGCAGCTGAAGTACCACAAGAGGATGTCGCTGCTGGTGAAGGACGTGGGGAAAGTGCCCCACGCCTGCACCGCGTACGGAGGCGACCAGCAGAGGGAGGCTCAGAATGTACCCAGGTATTATTTGAATAAGATAGATGGAGAGATAACTTTATTTGTACAGCACAGTGAGGAACATAGAACACAATATACACAAAGCAATGTAATAGCTAGAAAGTATAAGTTGCACAAATGGGTGGCCTACACATAGCTACTTTGAAATCTATGCTATCCTACTTCGTACTAGTATTAGAAATTTGAAAGTTTGTGTGTTTGTTCCTCCTTCACGCGAAAACTACTGGACCGATTGCTATGCAATTCGGTAGGAGACCTGGAATAATTCATAATAGTCTACTTTCTAACACAAAATTCTTACGAGAGCGGGGCTTGCACGGATGAAACTGAGGGACGCAGCTATATAGTAATAAAATAAGGTATTTTTTACTATCCCAATAATCCCACGAGATCGGGTGAACTTACTAGGATCAGGTATCTATCTATACGTAATATATCTAAGTCAGAATCGCGCAAGGCAGTCTGTTCGTACTGGACCACTTATATGGGCTGTAACGTTGTTTTATTATTCTACTGGATCCAATAAAGTTCACGATGCGGAACGTTTTCTGAGTAAATTGTATTTATTTCAAGTTTTATGTTTTCTACAGCAAAAGTAATGTGTGTATTATATGTGGCCGAGTTTAAATAACCTCGCTTTAATGACATATTTACCTATAAATTTCCTAAAGTATTTATTGTATCTACAAAAAGACCAACTTCTTCTACAACATCTAGTTGTCCTTTACAATGGCAATTGTTACCGTCATTTCGTCTGAAACAGTATACATAATGCGAACTTCGCTCTCATAGAACGTGCTAATGTTGGGTATTCTTGTTTAGAATAAGTGGTTGGGGCAAGAGACGCGGTGCGGCAGCAGTAGCAGTTGAGCAGAAGGCGCGGTCGCTGTTACCGCAGAGCGATCTACCTGAACTAGCGTATCATATGGAGGAGTATGCAGCACGGCGTCTCACATCAGACGCCTTTCTCACTATGCTGAGAGAACTGCTCAATACGCCGCAGAAGGTAAACTCTTTTAGAAATATTTAGACCATTTTAAGATTCCATATCAAGAGAAAAAACGGACCGGACCCTTATTAAGATCACTTGATTTTCCGTCTGTCTGTCAAGACCCTTTTTTCTTGGGAACGAGTAGATAAAGCCACTTAAAATATTTTTTACAGTTGTACGTAACTTTAGTAGCTTCTTAACTTCCAAAGATTTGCGACTTAAATTCTGACTAAGTTCTGTGTCTGTGCCCTAACACAATATGGAATGAAACCAAACACGTCAACGAAGTGATGCTAAGAAAAATGTACAAGACCAAGAGGCTACAAAACCCGAAGAATATTACAGATATCTTCCGACATTGGAAATGATCACCAGATAAATATAATTAGGGATTATATTAACATTTTATCTGTCACATTCATAGAATATTAAAAGGAAGAGTGTCTAATTAGTAGAAAAACTGTATGTTGATAAACTGGCAGCCGTCCCAAGTCCCAATCAAGCGTTCATCTGTCCGTTACAATTGTCTGTACGTGACTCCGCATTGCGGTCCCACTGTGATAATCATTTTATTTCGTAACGTTTAATCATACTTAATTTATTTCTTTTGTTTTATTTTGGCGCCCATATTGGCAAAGACTTTTTTTCTTTCGAATACCGTCAGTTGAGGGTTTTATTTAAGTAAATATATACAGAATGGATGCTTATACTGGTATTTCTTCGTCTTCTCACATGACAATCCAATTTAAATCAAATGCAAATACCTTACTTTACTGTCACAAGACAGATAAATGAATAGGCGAAGCTCAATTATATTTTAACTTTATAATCGATTTTACCATAAGTGGACACGACTTTCAGTAAGGTACCTACTGCAATTCTTTCTTTCTGAAATAGTAAGTTCGCAACAGACTTATATAAATGTTTAATCATGCTTTCAAAATATGCTTTACTTTTACTAATACCTTACTTGAACAAAGACCCTGATGTCACAATGATGTTTTGTCTTTTGTACTTATTGACATACATCATGACTTATGTACATTTGGCACCATTACCAGGTCCCGATAGAACCTATAGGTTTGTTATGAATTGTAATCAATCACGCCGTAATATGAAATTTGATCGTTGCAGAGTCGGAATTGATGACAGCACAAATCTGATGTTTACCTCCCTTCTAGGTACCTATACCTCTCTTTCCCATTGGGAGGGGTATCTAATGAGACGTAGCGAAGCGTTGCCTACTGTTAATGAAATTTGAAAATTGAAGGTCAATTTAACACGTCAGGGTGGTTAATCATGTTTTGGCTTTAAATATCCTGCTGTAGTTTCTATTTATTCATCACAAACCACAATATAAATATGAGAGTTATTATTTTTCAGATTTCAGATACAGAAAATATTGTTCCGAATTCATGAAACAATAAGTAGCAAGACGCGGTTATCCCAAAAACTCTCATCTCTCTTGTGTATCAAATCGATATACGGAGATCACGAATATAGATTTCATTTCCTGTCGTACTAGCTTCTCAATGGATTACCTACCAGTCTCTAGCCGGATATGGAGGGCGGGGCAATCTACTTCTATGAAAATCGATAAAGCTTAGCCAAGAAAATGACAAATTTCAAACATATAGGTAGGTATAGAGGCAGTTAGGTATATAGGTAGGTATTTAGGTGCCTATTTTCTGATTATGTGGTCTTGTGTGAGATACGATGGAATTGGAAGCCTTGCGATTTAACCGCAGACAGTTTTCCAATTAAGCTGTTGGCAGCACAGACGAAATAAGGTTTTAAAGTAAAACTTTCGTTTTACACATATTGTTTGTTTATAAGTATTTGCTTAAATCTATATTCATACACCTTTTTAGATACTAAAGGTGCTGCGTCAGTTACACATTTTAGACTTATTTTGCAGGCAAAATAATCAGACTAACTTTTACAAATAGAAACTTACTCGAAAAAGTCTAATGAAAGATTTCAATTTCAGTACACACTACTGACGGAGATCAGAGAATTCATGCTGCCCGAAGACCGGCCGAGGTTCGATGAGCTCGTCTACAGGAGGCCTGATGATGGAGTCATCGATCATCATTTAAAGGTAAGCCCATAACAAACTGTATGTACTTACGATAATATTACGAAAAAAAGATAAAAGTAAATTCTAAATATAAAATGAAATTACGAAGATAAAAGAATCTAATGCGACCTCGTTATTGAAACTCAAGGTGTACAAGTACGCATACTTATAAGGACTCGCAGGTCCCTCGGCAATTTACTCGAATAAACTCTCCATTTTTGTCCCGAAAGTCGAGGGTTCCCGGCAATGCCGGTTAGTTTAATACGTATTTTACAGAGTTCATTACACTGGATACCGTCTTATAATCTTGTAATCTGTGCCCACCTGGTAGCCTAATTAGAGCAGCGCTTGTCGTGTCGCGCGGCTACCACCCGACTATATACATTTAGAGATACAAAAGACACGCTCACAAAAAAATATCACTCAAAATATAACTAAACAAATGAAGCTGCTTATTTAATAAATAAATATATTAGATTTAAACCCAGCTTTTCAAGGAATGTTAATTAACTTCTAACATTGTTATCAGAATTAAGCTCGACGAAGTTTTGATGCTAAATTTCAGCGACTACGTCTCTGCCAGATTTCTCACAGAATAACCGTTTACAATAATATATTGGCACTGAACATATTGGAATTTGGAACAACACTAGAAATGTAGATAAGCAAAGTAGCACACGCGAAATTTGGTAGCTTTGTTAGTAGAGAAATAGAGAAAAATGTATAGATAAAAATTGGCAACTGAGTCGGTATTGTAAAAAGTTGACGTAGTGATAGTCAATAGAAGGAATCGTATTGACTCCTTTATTATAGGCAAGTGTAGTTGACGGTGGCGGTTTGTCCGTAGCGTGGCGGCGGCTCTGAGCGGCACTTGCTGCCGTCGTCGACGTTGCATGACCTGCACGATCCGGTGAGTGCGCTCGCGCCGCGTCATGTCGCACCGCACGTCTCTCCCTGCATGCCTCGACTACCACCCTATAGTGATCGCTTTCGATGGTAGCTTCCCGCTTCTTGGTGTTGTTACTGTCTGTCTGCGTACTGTATGTCTCACATAGGAACACCATTGTTTAATTTCCTTCAGCAAATTCTCATTCGTTACATTCAAAATTGAATATCAAAATTGAAGACTAAAAAATGATGATTGAAATAGGCAAAAAAGTGAGATGTAGGCAGGCGGATGTTGTAAGGGCAGTGAGGTGAGGTTGAGGGTTATTGTTGTAGGAGGTACCGATGGAGGCGCCCCTCTTGGCCGACCACCGCTCGCCCTCCGAAGACTCCGGCCTGGGGCTGCCGCCACACGATTCTTACAGGTGACACACCACCGTTACTATTATAACAGCACACATTCACTTACAGCTACCCCTTTACTCTAACTAAACGTTTCAACTAAAGACAGCATATAATGATACTATAACACAAGTCTCCAACCATGAACGAGAGCGGTGAGAGATCAGCCCTAATGAGCGACATACGAGTAAATACAGCGTCGTCCGTCAGCAGTCCCGAGGCGGTGCTTCTGACAAAGGCGCCACCTATTATCTATTCTGTGAAGGCGCTTAAACGCTAAAGCACCATTAAAGTGCGAAAGCAAAGGCTGAGTCCTCGTCGAGCGTTCGCTTTCGTCCGCTCTTTTACATCTCACAGCGAAAATAACGTACAGTTTTCCACGAGCCCTTGTCACGGCCCGGTCTCGCGAGCCGAGTGTCTCATTGGCCCCACGCCAATTCTTAGCACTTTTATTCAGTATTGAAATCGATTGCTTTATAGCAATATAAACGTTCGCATTTATTGTCACCGCCGGTTTAGTGCCTTTGTCCTGTATTTTTTTATATTTATTGTCAGTAAACTCAAAGAGTGATCGATGTTTAGCCTTTTGTAAAATGCACAATTTGTCTTAAGTGTCAATACAATGTAAATAAATTATTTGTGAAAAGTAATTCAGCATTGAGTTTAACATAGTAGAATACCGCCGTTTCTCAGAAAACCATTAAGTAGAGAGTACAGTAGGTACCCGATTGCACATAACTATTACCTACATTGTAAATGACCGTGGGAGTTGACTGATTAGATTCAACAGTTCTCCAGTAATTGATTAGAGCTACTTACATACCTACTGCTTTATTTAAATTTGTAGCAATAGTAAAACTAGTAAAGAATCATAACAACATTACAATTTGATGCATTTGGTATTGTTAAAACTACAACAAATAATACCTACATTTATTTAGTCAGTAGTTCGTTGATTGATAACTCACTCAACAATGATCTGAGAAAGCGTCTACTCTAATAAATATGAAGAACATTTAGCAAGCTAATGTTTTGTTTAAACAAGGAGACTACTGTCGTATTAATACGGTATAGCTATATATTATGGTGATAGGTAGCAATAGTATAGGATAGTTGCCATGATAGTGACGGTGGTGTTGTATGGGACAGGAGCGGGCGGGCGTGGCGAGCCGCCGACGCGCCGCCTGACGACGACATCGAGCCACACCACGAGGTGATTTTGCCAGAATTACCTTACACTTACTTACCTAAGTCTTCTATCGACCACATTCACTCTTCCTCTACTATGGCCTTGTCTATAGCGGTGTCTCTGGGTGTCACTTGCGAATCACTCACCTTTTTACTTAATGAAATAGACTTAGCGATATTATAAATGAACTATAATCATTTTAACGCAATCATCGCTAGCGCTCTGTAGAGCCAGGATGAGGCAGTATGCTTTTAAACTTTGCATTTATTTCTTTCATAAATGTTTTGTTTTGTCTGAGGTGCGCACGACGATACAAAAGCTTGTAACTTGAGCGGCATCTCGGCATCCTTCCTTTACGAAATGTTAATTTTCCTGCATGTCTACATTATCTATGCATTAACGGCTAACTGTAGATATCACACCGCTCTCCATAATGGCCGTTATTTCCTTTGCAATCTGTAAATTGTTCAAAATTGTTCGGTGGGTAAATCTGGCAAAATACTTTATATAAATTGTACCTACGTTGTTTAGTGGTCTGTGGGGAAAATTGGCTGTAAATTTCGTATGGTTCAGATATGAAATCGGTAATAGCGGCCACCTACTGATTTTCTTCTATCTCTATTAGTTTAGATTTAGATAAAAGTAGCATTCTTCTTAGGGATACTCTGTGTTAAACTTAGTAAAATGGATCTTAATTCAAATGATGACGTACGCTATAATATTTTAATCACTTTGTATAAATGAAAGCTTATTTTAAACTAGCCCCGTGGTTACCATCCGCGTAAGTCCTGACAACATATGGAAATATCAGGATAAAAATGCCTATGTTAGTTCCCAGGACTTTATGTCTCCACATACCAAGTTCATACCAAAATCGGTCCAGAGTTTCAGAGCATATCTAATTTGAAAAACAAATAGACTTTTAATCCATTTTCTCTGTATGATAGTGTCGATTCAGTCATTAGGTGCTACGAAGTCTACGAATAACAAATATTTTTATTTTTTATGTCCTATCCATATTATGTTTTTTTAAATAAGGTAAATTTATTTAAATATGTAGGTAACTTGAAGCACAAGTACTCACTTGCTTAGTTCTCAATGTAGAACTTTTTTTTGCAGAATACTCTACTATGATTAAAATCTAAATGAATAAAACATTAAACTTAGATATTTATAAAGTAAGTAGTAGTGTAGTTTATAATTATTATTTTTCACACCAAATTAGGTACAGTAATGACGTCATTGATAAAGTCTACGACGATTTGAAACGCGCGACACTAGTTTACAATTTTCGAGCAAATCGTCACTGGCTCGTTGGTCTAGGGGTATGATTCTCGCTTCGGGTGCGAGAGGTCCCGGGTTCAAATCCCGGACGAGCCCACTCGGGAGAGATCTTTTTTATCTTAACTGTTTTAAAATACTGTTATTGTTAAGTGTTTTTTTATCAAATAAATAAATAAAAACTAAAATTAGCAAAATTTTTACAAAAAGTAAATTTGCATCACAGATTAAAAAATATCACATTAAAAAAAAATCCCTTTTTTAAATAACACTTTGCCGTATTAAAAATTATCGCTTTCTTTCCTAAATTACGAGTAACAACGAATGAATGAAAACGATTTCATTCTCAGGACATCAGGGTCCTCAAAACTAACCACCCACTTTATATCTTCAACTTTCATATTAAAAGCTCGGACACGGACTACATAATAATATATTCTATCGGGCGATAATCTGTAATTTTCGGAGTTATTAATGTATTATTATCATTGATTTACCATTATTATTAGTAAATAAACGCTTTATGTATTAAAAAAAACGCACCAAGTTGAACACCAGAAGTCATCTGGTGATTGGAGGGGTGCCCGGTTGGTGGTTTTTTCGTTCTAAGGGTCAGTTCAGTTTGGCCATGAGGGGAAATAATTAAATAAAATATTGCAGGACAATCCCCATAGCGCTATCTAGCCCCAAGCTAAGCAACTAGGCTTGTGTTATGGTAGGTAGTTAAGGTGGATAGGGTACTTAGTTACATACTTTTCTTTTATAAATATAAACTTTATAGGTACTTATACTTATACGTATACTTTATACTTGTTTGAAGCGCGAATTGAACCAATAAAATGTTGCCAGCCTGCTGGAAACAATACCTCGGGGGGATGCGCTTTGTTTATTTTTTTGTATAATTTCGTGTTAGTTTCCAGTGTGTATTTTTATATTATTACTTACATTTTTTTTCTTTGTAAGTTATAAAGAAAAAAGTAAAACGGGTGCCCAATATAAGTTTGTTGCTAATAATCTGCAGTAATAATACTTTACCACATACTTTAGACAAATTCGTTTAGGTATGACGTCATCGACATCGGTTCACGACCGGGGTCGGCTTGCCGTCATAAAGATAAAGGGAGCTTATTCTTGGGGTAGCGGTCCGCGCCGGAATCTCGGCCCTTTAACTCCCGCTCTATTTACTTAGATTAAGAAACAATTACAGATATACGTATTTATTTAGGAATTTTGTGCTGAAACCTAAAATAACATAAGGCATAATCACTTAGACTTCAATAGGAGCTATGTTAATCCCTTCAATATAGCTCCTATTTGACGATTACAAATACCAGAAGTTACTTGATTACACACAGATGATTTTATATTATGTCTTGAGTTTTTCTGAGAAAAAGACTTATCACAAAATCTCTGGAATTACAAGAGTTACAAGTCTGAAACTTAGCATAGTTCCTTTTAGGACCGCAGTTCACCCGCGTATGATTTTTTTAAAATTTTCTTTTATACAAACTATAAACAAAATATACCCCTTCCCCGAGCATTACCAGGACCCTATCCTGACAATAACGAACGCAAAAAAGAAAACAATTATCCAATTTGATGACGACCCAGTTGGCACAATGGTCACTACGCCGGACTGCCAAACACAGGGTTGCGGGTTCGATTCCCGCCTCAGACAAGTATTTATGCTTAGATATTTGTCTGTGGTCTGGTTGTTTCTATGTATTATAAGTATATATTTACAAAAGAAAAGTACCTATATAATTAGTGTATCCGTTGTCTAGCACCCATAACACAAGTCTAGTTACTTAGCTTGGGGCAAGATGGCGATGTGTGGAATGTCCTGCAATATAACAAAAAAAAAAAAATTGATGCAGCCGTTTGGAAGTTATGCGCGTAATACATTTCGGCGATTCATTTTCATTTACATTCACATAAGATATAAGTAAGTTATTAAGATACAATTCAAAGAAAAAACACCACTATCTTAGTAAACAAATGACACAATTTAAGGGTTAATGAAAATGTAAGCTATGGGCTTTAGGATCATGATAAACTGGACCCATACAAGTCACAGTGGTATAATGTTCGCTTGGCTTCTTGTAAATTAGTCCCTTGGGAAGATGTTACGGTAAACAAAGTAATAACTATACATACCTATAACGTAAGTTGTCTGAAAGTGTGGAAGTTGGTATATAAATAACATACCTATCTAAAGTATATTATACCTACCTTCTTCTAATGATACCGTTTCATTAGATTTAAGTCAAAGTATTTTTAGTAAATACTCATCTGGTGGAGATAAAATCATTTGAGCAATATAATTTTACACAACGACAATAATATAACATGAGAAATCACACAAAATATACAGATAAAAGCAATCATAAATGAAAATATGCACCACCCCGTAGATGCCTCATTGAGATGCAATTCGTGGTCCCTAAAATAAATAGGACGTGTCTCATGACCTCAAGACCTCAAAGTCTCTTCACCTATGGCGATGAAGGACACTTTTAACCGTCTTCAAAAAAGGGAGGAAGTTCTCAATTCGTCGCGTATACTTTATTATCCATATTATGTTGTTATTTACAACATTTAGGTTGACTTGTAAAAAATAATAGCGTTTTAATTGTCAAACTGTGATTAAATAAGATCAACCTTGTGTTTATTGTAATAAAAAATTATTTTAGATTAGGTACTCGTTAATTGCATTTAGCTAAATTATGTCATGCAAGCCGCCCTTAGGCTTTCGTGTAAATAAAACTCTGATTTTTTCATACTTAAGTTTTTTTCGTAGAACTTTAAGTAAATGTACAAGCACGTATGTATGTATAGGTTACATGTTAGATGTTTGTTATTGTACACCCTCATTCGTAGGCAGAAGCAAGCCTGTCATTACTTACTCCTAGCTCCTTTTGTAATTACAATCCCGAAAATGAGTTCCTCAGAATGACTCTGAAACGTTAGAGCGTTTTCACATTATCCGATCCGATATCGGTGTCGGACGACGATAGCCGACATCCGATAGCCGACACCATGTGCTATTTTCACATATTTCCGACAAAATCGTTCTGGTACGGCCATTTGCTCGATAGCTTAGTGCGGGCAGGTCATCATGGCAGACTATAATAGAAAACTTTATTTGCTATAGGTATCTATTATATTTGAGACGCAAAAAAGATCTGTCCACAGACAGTATTGGATACATCCCATTGTGGAAGCTAGATATTCAGAGGGAGCATTTTATACTCTTTTTAGCAAGCTACAAAACGCACCTTGAAAGTTTTTTAATTACTTTCGTATGAGTGAATCCACATTCAATTATTTGCTAATTCATCTCACAAACAGTATCAAGGAACAAGACACACATTTTCAAATGGCCGCCATGCATCGGGCTCTACGCACACAGAGACAATTTTGATACACGTATAGCACACATACAAACATTATCGCCCGACGGCTCACGGGCGTCCGCTGGTGCCGCCAGCATATCGGTGTCGGCTCCGATATCCGATATCGGGCCGGACAATATGAAAGACAGTTACATATTTCATACATTTTACTTACCCCGATATCGGATCGGATAATGTGAAAACGCTCTTAGACGTATGACGACCCGAAAACTTTTAGGTTTTAGATACTTTACGCAAAAATAAGTTATATTGTTTTTTATGTAATTAAGAATAAGCTATTTTATTGATTTGACGTCAATGTGTTATTTTTAAAAGTGACTGGGGTTAATAACCGTAAAAACTGTTACTTAACAAATTAAATAAAAAATAGGTAAGTGCTCGTGCCTATCTATACTAATATGATAAAGAGGGAAGTTTGATTGTTTGTTTGCTTTGTATAGGCTCCGAAACTACTTGAGCGATTTTGAAGAAACTTGGTATGAGGATACATTGATTCATTGGGAGATTCATTGGGACATAGGCTTCTTATCCCAATAATTCTACGGGATCAGGAGTAACGTGGGTGAAACCGCGGAGCCCTGCTGGTTTAAAATATATGTCTTCTTGGAAACACTTAAAAGGAAATAAATATAAGTACTTGATACTTATTATTCATCAACCAATAATTAATATTGCTCTTGTTAACTTTCAAAGTCGATTCTCCGTGCTCGTTCAAAGTGTACATTCAACAAGATGTAAAACTTTTGATTAATGATGGGAAACTGGCACACCAAGCCCCTTTTGGTCGGGGCTGATTTGTGCCAGATTATGTGCAATCTGTTCTGAGATATCGGCCGTATTCCTAGATACATACTATTAACTTCTGAACTAGATCAAATTTGTTTTTTATTCATGAACCTCTAAAATAAAATGGTTACTGTATCTACTTTTGTCCGTTTGCAAAAAAGATTTGTACTTATTTACATAAAACTACCGATTACAAAGAATTGCAGAGTTTTCTAAATGAGCATTATTTATTTGTGCACACCATAAGTCTCGATAATCGTAGCTTTCTATCTGTATAATAGTTATTACATCACAATCGGTTCAGAATTCCAAAGTATGACTCTTCTAAACTTTCATTTATACTTAACCTTTTTATAATCTTCTATATCTATACATATAAAATCCTTTGTCCTGAATGACTGACTGACTGACGGATCAACGCACAGCCTAAACCGCTGATCGTAGAGACCTGAAACTTGGACGGTGTGTTCTTTGTATGATGTAGGCATCCGATAAGAAAGGATTTTCCGAAATTTTACCCGTAAGGGGGTGAAAAAAGGGGGCCAAGTTTGTATGGGACAACGCGATTCCTTGGTCCATTTTCTACTTCTACGCGGACGAAGTCGCGGGCCAAAGCTAGTATAATCTAAAATTCTCGAGTTAGTTGCCAAACTCCACAAACGGCTGAACCGATTTTTGTGTATAATCGTTAGGTCTGAGAATCGAACAACATCTATTTTTTTTTCTTTTCTTTTTAAATGGCAAGACAACGTTTGCCGGGACAGCTAGTTTAATTTTAAAAAGGTAAGTTTATTCCTGATCCCGTAAGAATGTCGAGATAAAAAGCCCATGAATCAGTGCATACTCATATTAAGTTTCATTAAAATCGGTCCAGTAGTTTCGGAGACTATTCGCAAAAAAAAAATATTTTCTCTTTATCGTGTAGGTAGATAGGTAGAGTAGATTTAATATTTACCTATTTGTTCACATTCAAGTTTTATATTTATTACTTATTCATAGTTTATTCATGGCGCGGTATACGAGTAAATCGCCAATAAAACTTTTAATACAGTCTAAGTAGTTGTTTACGTCGTGTATATTTTTCAAATTATTTACTTATCAACCAATAGCGAGGCATTTTGTTCGAGTAAAGTAAGTAGAGCGATATTATTACTTTGTCGGACTAGTTTGCTTTATTGTTTGGTATATTTATATAATGTTTTTGTATTTTGTATGGTACAAAAAATATATTTTCCAGTAAGTACACAAATAAATAGTAAATCTATTTGAACACTCAGCATCTATAAGGCCATTTAGCTTTCATGTCTATTTAGTAACTATGACATCATAAATCTAAACGTTTTGCTACTAGGTCGTCTTTTTGCAATATGGATATTCTGTAATATTCCCTTGCAATTTTATGATATGTGCCGAATTATCTGTTTTAACCGCAAAAGTCCTGGTCCCTCGGGAATATCGGGATTTAAGAAATCTATTTACTCCTAAGGATATAATATATCCTACATTTATTATTATTTATTATTTTACTAACATACCTAATCAATTTTACTAAAATAAATCAAGCACATTCAAGAGCCATTTCGTCAGGTATGAACATAAAAAAAAATTCTTACTATGTAAAAGGTAATACTATTCTTGTATTTGTGAATTTTTAGGAGTTGCGAGTCAAGATTATTCTTTTAACCTCAAGTATATGTGAAAACGGTATCAAACGGCAATCCTGTCTACATCCATTTGCGGTATTTATTGACGTAGGTACGCTACCCACTAATAGATTAGTGAGGTTATATATAACTAAACTTAACGGTTATAGAAGTCAAATATAAAAAGGTTATATCTTACAGTTTTTTTTTCTAACAACAAATAAGTAAAAGCATTAAAAATAAAACAATCGTAAAACTGATTAAGAATCCGAAACAGCATTAAGTTGTAGTGAATTTCCTTGTTCACGTCCGGAATGCGTCGTAAAATCTCTAAGCTCGAGATAGCCTGCGTTCGTAGTCGGGCGGCGGCGAGGCGTCTACGGGTCACGAAGGGCAGCTACTCTACGAAGGGCGGTTACTCTACGAATGCGAACTACTTTGAAACTTCATACTCAAGGCGATAGAATTGAATGATAATCTCGTGACTAACATTTTATTTTATTTTTTATTTCAGTTGTTCATAAATTGGATCTTTTTTGCCAAGTCATACATTTATTGAAAACATACATTAATATTGATATGGACACTATAAGATGTTGTTAGGTTAGCTAATTACGTATAATAACTTAAGACAGAAAGTCCCTTAAGTAGGTATTGAATAAATTAACGGACTGGGTATTACATGGATCTAACAACTTTTTACGGTAGAAGAACTAAGTTGCGAGTCTTGCTTTTTTTTACAAGTTATGTTTTTGATGGGATTTTATTTTCTTTATTTGTAGGAAAGTTTTATAGAAGATACCTACGCGGGTTAAACAGCGCGGCGCAGCTAGTAATATTATAATAAAGAAAGCTTTTTTGTCTTTTGTTTGTTTATAACGAATAGGCTCAAAAACTACTGGATCGATTTTGATGAAACTTAGTCATCATCATCATCCGAGCGATGTTCCCGGTTGCATCCCTCTCGGGAGCCCGGGGTCCGCTTTCCTACTTTTACGCCTCCACTTCGCACGATCTTCGGCATCCTGGGTTGTAAGGCCATTTGCACGCAAATCACCCTTTACGACGTCAAGCCAGCATTTCTTGGGTCTACCCAGTCTGCCACGACCCGGCGGAGGCGCCATGGCAAGACATTTGTTCCTCACGTAACTAGCCGATTTTGATGAAACTTAGTATGCGGATACATTGAATAATTAGGAGTAACATAGGATTTTTTTTCGATGTTCCCACAGGATCGAGACTTACGCGGATAAAAACACTGAGAAATAAATAGTAAGCTTTGAACCACACAATAATTACACCTAAAAATAAAAACCGGCCAAGTACGAGTCAGAGTCGCGCATGAAGAGTTCCGTACCATTTGATTATATTTTTAGTACATTTGTTGTCATAGCGGCAACAGAAATACATTATCTGTGAAAATTTCAACTGTCTAGCTATCTCGGTTCATGAGATACAGCCTGGTGACAGACAGACAGACGGCAGGACAATGGAGTCTTGGTAAAAGGGTCCCGTTTTTACCCTTTGGTTACAGAACCCTAAAAATGTATAGGTACCTACTTGCATGCTGGTCAGTACTACCCTTGAACTTTTCACATGACCTTTGCTTTCAATGCAGCAGTGTCTTGAAAAAGTAAAATGCAATAAATAACTGAAACGGGCAATTGTTGTTTAGTGTTGTCTTGATTTATATTGAAATCGTTTTTACAATTTTCGTAGTGAAGTTTTCGTTTGAACTTAATGTTATTTTTAAAGCAAATGTTTACATTTATGTGGCTGCTTTATTGAGTTACAATTATGAACTTAGTTACAAATAATACATATTTGTATTTAACCTGATGCTCTGTCATAAATGAAATTAATAAATGAAATGAATAAATACTGCAGGACATTCCACATATCGCCATCTAGCCCCACGCTAAGTAACTAGACTTGTGTTTTAGGTGCTAGACAACGGATATACTACTTATATACTTTTCTTTTGTAAATTTAAATTTATAATACATAAAAACAATCAGACCACAGACAAATATCTTAGCATAAATACTTGTCTAAGGCGGGAATCGAACCCGCAACCCTGTGTTTGGCAGTCTGGCATGGTGATCAATGGGCCAACTGGGTCGTCAATATGAATTGAACTTAGTTACAAATAAAGACATATTTGTATTTTACCTGGGGCCTAAGTCTGCTAACACAATTGTGTTACAATAGTGTGTCGATATAATCGTAATAGAAATTTAATGTCAAAAATATGACATTACATGTCAAATTGGTATTCTCCTAACGTTGACTATTCTATCGAGACACCACTGACATACCACTGACTCACTTTTGTATTCTACTCTACAATCGTGGCTTAATGGAATCTCGATAGTTGTCAAAACGGTATATTGCTTAGCAACATATACCATGTTGCTAGGCAACACCTGCAAGGTAAATATTACCATACCATTGAGACTCCATAGTGATTATATTGCGATGTTATTAAAACTTTAGCAGAATACCAAATAAAGTCACAATCTCGATATAATATCTATAGAGTCTCGATATAATGACAATGATTGGCCAAATAGCAGAATAAGGCCCCTGATCTGATGCTCTGTCATAAATGAAATTACTATTAGTAGGGATAGACACCAGATTTCACAAAGGTATTACTGTTAACGAAATTATTTTACAAAGTGGTACCTTTTTTTTCTTTAATTGATGTCTGTTGAGAACATAATCTATTTATTAATTTACTTCACAAATCATTACTCAAATTTATTTTGAAAGGAATCTGCGTTCGATATCTCTAACAGCCTCGGAAAACACCCAAAATTCTCGTGGAAAAAACACCCCATAACGCCATTGATAGTAGCACCCCTCTATGAGCGGCCGCCCGTCTCGTAGCCAGTGCGCGGCGCGTCGGGCAGCCAGCATGACGTCGCGCCGGCGACGCCGCGTCGCCTTCTGCGAATACGTTCCTATGGACTTACGGGCCATGGCCAAGGTACAATAACAAAGCTTCAGTTGTTAAACAAAAATCCTTATTCTCGGTAAAAGTTGAACTCACGATCCTTTAGGTCTCTCTCAGCGTGATAAGTGCATACCTACTCTTTGTTTTAAAAGTCTATGTTTTTGTAAGTGTGGTTTGAAAAACTTTGAATAATATTTTAATAATGTGAAAGTTCTAGTACGTCAACCTTGCGTTTGCCAGCCGGAAGAACAAAGTGAAAACAAAAGCTTTGTGCAAAAAATATCATGAAAATTATTGTTACCTGCAAATTATGAAAGAAGTAATTTCACGTAATGACCATCCAATGGCCACAAAATACCTCCCATTCTAGGGTATACTAAATCAAATGAATTGTGAATATTGAAACACTTTCAGCGAAATAGTATTATTTTTCACGCGTGAGTTATTCCATAAATAAATAATGTTTCATTTAGATAGAAAACATATTATCTATGAATAGCTTTATATTTTGGCAAAAAGGCAATTTAGGTAGATATATTATAAATGGAAGCTCTTAATGTAATTGTTTTCTTTTATAGACTTGTTTTTTCCTGGATCTATGATTATTTACTTTGACATAACTTTTATGGCAAACATTACGTTCGTATCATAAAATAATACAAGCCATTCGTAGGTGCGAATGTTAGGCCCGAGGGCGAACGTAAAGTAAAGACTTTACGTTCGCCCTCGGGCCTAACATAAGACCTTAGGAAGAAAGAGATTCACTTGTTTTCAGGTTTTTGTTGCAACCTTTTAAAATTCATAAAGAACGCGAATTCATTAATATTTTTACATGCTTTTATTATAATGTCAACTGAGGTGTTTAATTAATCAATAAATAAAGGTGACTGAAGATAAATGGCATCCAACAATGGCATCTTCCTTTGCGAAGCGCAATGGGCTATTTATCATTCATTAATAGGGTTCCCAGGCTTGCGCGGTCGTGAATTTTCAACATTTCTTTTTCTAACGAGCGATGTATGATTTACTGCTCACTCGAAATGAATAGTCTTTACCTAATTTATGAGTTTTGTTTTGGTACAGGTCCGTTCACGAAACGTGAGCAATAGTGAGCATATACAGTTTCGATAATTGATTGATTATTAAGTACTAGCGACCCGCCCCGGCTTCGCACGGCTATATTGAGCATGTATTATACATATAAACCTTCCTCTTGAATCACTCTATCTATTAAAAAAAACCGCATCAAAATCCGTTGCGTAGTTTTAAAGATTTAAGCATACAAAGGGATATAGGGACAGAGAAAGCGACTTTGTTTTATACTATGTAGTGATAGTGATAGATAGTGATAGTGATGATAGGCACATTTAATTAGTCGGTGAAACGGTCAGCTAGCGTTACACGATTGGTATCTCAGTCGTCTTATTGAACTCATAGACAATAGGCATCGATTGACGAAGGAATAGTTTGCGTCTAGTATTATCTACGCCTGTGCTCATGATTCCTGAATCCTGACGATACCTGTATTCTAAATTGTATATTTAGCCTGATGTTTTTGTTACAGCAAAAGAACATAGTGCATCTTGATAGAACCTATTTATTTATTTATGAAGCATAATTTCGTATGGGCTTATAGTCTACACCACACCACACTCATTTAACTACCTATAACAAACAACCTATGATCGTATTTCAGTCAAGCATATAGCGTTTCTTTGCGACACTAACTGTGATCCCACCGCTATACCCCACTGGTGGGTCCACAGTTAATATTTTCGTGCAGTAAGTTTTAGTCTATCCTATTCAATCCGTGCTCCGGTAATTCCACAGGTAGATCAATTGCCTTTTAAACTGTGATATCACCGCTATGCTATGCCCCATTTGACAGAATATTGAAAACACAATCACGTTTTTTAATCAAATGGGTCAATCTGACACAGGACAATCTGTTAATTTTCTATGGAACAACGTATCGATTATACAAACGAAATGTCAGTTGTGGCCATTCTAGATCTACACTAATATAATAAAGAGGAAAGATTGTTTTGTTTTTTTAAGCTATTGCATAGCTTTTATCGCGGGCTTTGAGCGCGGCGGCGCCCGAATCAAGAAATTCCGTAACGAAAATAAAACCTAACACACTCCGCCTACCATGAAGCTCGTTTTTTTTGTTCGTAACGAATGGGCTCCGAAACTACTGGACCGATTTTGATGGAACCTGGTATGAGGATACATTGATTTATTGGGAGTAACATAGGCTACTTTTTATCCCGATATACCCACGGGATCGGGAGTAACGCGAGTGAAACCGCGGAGCGGTATAGTATTAAGCTATAGTAATTTAATAAAAATATGTATTACGGCACGTTTTATTAATTCAAATTAGGAAGAACACAAGCTTACTTTCCGGTATCATGTGTTCACCCTAATATCGATTTTAATATAAAAATACATAATAATATAAAGTTGTTAACAACTTCACATCCCCCACACCCAATTATTCTGGTTACTAATTAACCTTAATTTTTACGGTGCGTCGCCCTACCTAATATTTTTAATTTATAACTTAGTAACGTTCGTATGTTTCTATATAACATCAACATAGTGTTATTAAGCATTAACATAATTTACTAATATCTGAATTATTAATAACGAAAAGTTTTATTTCATCTGTGATTACGATACTTTGGGTGGGATGGGTGCGTTGAACTCTTTTAATAAGTAGTTAGTTATGTAGCTATTTATATATTAGAAGGTGTGTTTGTTAGAATCAACGTCTCTATTTTTATTTTATTAAATGTTTCCATTTATACATACACTTACAAACACTGTCTGTTAACAATTTATGTTCTCTAATTATCTATATTAAACTAACTAATCTACCTACTTATACTAATATTATAAAGAGGCAAGTTTTTTTTGTTTTTGTGTTCGTAACGAATAGGCTCAGAAACTACTGGACCGATTTTGATTAAACATAGTATGATGATAGAATGATTCATTGGGCATAACATATGCTACTTTTTATCTTGATATTTCATCGGGATCGAGAGTTACGCGGGTGAAACCGCGGAGCGCTGCTAATTTTATTAGCTAGTGATTACCTATTAGTGATAATTAGTGATACTTTTATGTTTCTTTAATTGATGCCTTTGTGATGAAAAAAATAAAAATTTGTTCATTATTTCTATTTTGATAACCAGTTGTGAACTTTCGTTCCAAAGCGACCGAAGGTAACCTAATCGCGTTTTGGATAATTATTACTAGTTCAAATATTGACCTCTCTCGACAAAACCAAGAGACGTTTTCAATTAAAGCCAAGTTTACCTGAAACTACCTATCGATAAAATTAATGGAGTTCAAGCTTATATTTTGAGGCCCGTTGCTTAATAAATTGTTTAACTAAATTATAGATTTCAATAAAGTTTTGGGGTCAACTTCTGCGCGAGAAGTAGCTATCGTGACCGCTTATAACAAATTACTTCCAAAATAAAACCTTAAATGTATTTAATAGTCCACTTTATCCGATAACACTGGTTTATCCGATAGTTTTTACCTTTCACACGCAATATTAGGTACTAAGAAGTTAAGCACCTGCTCACTCAGGCTTTTAACTTAAATGTTGTTAAATATTTTACTAAGGTTCTATTTGTGGACGCTGAGTAGAGTTACTTAAAATTATCGCCGTAGTCTGCGTTATTTGGTATTAAAATGTAGGTAAATACAGTAATGTCATTATCTCATTTTACAGTTTTAAGCGTAAAAAGATTCTAACTTCCATAAACATGTTAGAATCCTAGCTTCAACGATAAAGCTTTTACGGACAAACAAGACAGGTTTTGTGAATAAAAACGAGTGGTTTCCAGCAATACAACTCTATTTAGTTGATGTACTGAGATGGCAGATAAGGATCGTGGCCAATCTCCTTGGTTTTCATGAAAAATAGGCATGGTTCTGGCGGATACATCAGCTTTCCTATCAAGATGTACGTGACTTTGTTACGTAGATGTGCGATAACACGCATCTAAGGTTGTTTATACGTAGACATAAATAAAACTTGTAATGTTTTTCGGTTTACTACACAAAATACAACCCAGGTATCGATCAATTTTGAATTAGGTACCGACCCTACCACTTACTTGAGTTCATATCCATAGTTAATTACTTAAACAAGGTAGGTACTTACTCGAATTATTACTTAGTTCAAAGAAAAAGTTTGCGTGTGGTATAAAATGAAAAAAATAATATTTGTAGAGTTCGTAGACAGTTGGCAGACGGGTTCGTGTTACTTACCAATTTTCTAAGTGAAAATGTCTTACCTTCTGTTTTGACACAGACTTTAGGTAGGTTGTATTCGAAAACTGTGCCAACAATGCAAAAATAGCGTGAAAAATCAATTTCAATAGGTCATCGAGACATTTGGCTAGTCTGCGCCTGCAGTCTGGGCCCGGATCTCCTCTCTTTCACAACTCGGAATAAGATTTAAATTAGTTAAGTGTGTGTTTTTGTAAAAGCTCTTTATCGAGAAGTAGTTAAACGCTTATCAGGTTGGTTAGTGCCAAGTGCGAGGCATAGACTTGATGGATAAGTTTGATTCTACAGTGTTCACACATTGACATGACAGAGCGACCGACATCAACATTTCTATGCCGATGCCGCACACGCAACTACAACACGCGTCAATGTGTGAATCACTCTCTTGTATTTTTTAGGCAAAGGTTTTGAGTATTTCCACAAAATCTGACGTGTGGAAATGTTTTTTTAATTATTAAAAGTATGTAGGTAAAATGCTATTTCATTTACATAACATTACATGTTCCTTTTTCATGTTGCATGAAAGTTAAATAAAAAATATGCATAGGACCTTTAAAGTTCGATTAAAATATGCATGAGCGTACCTATTGAGCGCTTAATTTTCAAAGACCATGTTTGTGTAAGCATGCAAATCGGTTTAACGTAGTTATACCTGATTTGCATGTCAGCCCCAATTACCTGTGTTACAGAAATGTCGCTTTCTCGTGTAATGTTTTTTGTTAAACGCTTTGAATAAATATTAATAGTTGTTTGTTGACGCAGGAGTACGAGGAGGAAGGGCGAAGGTCGCGGCGACACTCCTCGCCGTGCAATTCCAGGGAAGGCAGTACCACAGCGCTTCACACGCAACATTACGACGACTCCGTGAGTATTTATCTATACAGTATACTCCCTCTATAGGATTATTTACTTCCAAAATGAATCAACTAAGAACATAAAAGACACAACAACTAATGAAAAAGGTTACTAACAAGTAAAGTTGCTAAGAGAGTAAGGCTAATTGACTGAACCTAATCCAATTAACGTCGAGGCAATCATTACGGGCCTCGAATCGAATTCTCCTGATTTCCTCGAATTAACCTAATTTTCACCACCCGAGTATTGAATTCTTTGACATCCAGCTTCGTGTAAACAACTAAAGTACAAAGCTTCCGAGTTTTTGCCGAAAACATTTTCATGGAAACTCCTTCCGTATGGTTGTCTTCACTGATGTAGACATTCATAACATACACAACTTATTACATTACGAAATCACTGAAGCAAAATACGAAGGTCCTGTCTGTTTATATGATCTTTTCGGCTTCGCGCAATTCCTTCAGGACTCATTTGTAACTGAATATTTTGGCAAGTTACCAACTCCGGATAAAATATACTCATTTCATTGGTCTAAATAAACGACACATGGAGGTATTACTACTTATCAACTCTAACGTAAACATGGATTAGTAGGTAGGTATAATAGATTTCCAAATAAGCTTAACACTTACTTGTAAAATTCAAGTCTGTAATCTGCTTTTTCAAGTCTGTAGGAAGGTACTACCATAGAAGGCCACAGATATAGACAAACTCTGCTCGTACAAAAAGAATATAAGTGCATTTTAGTAATGCCGTCTGTTACAAATCTTTAAAAAGAGTCATACAATTATTATTGTGAAAATAAATTAATAAATTGAAAGTTTAAACTACTTGAAAGATATTATTTAATTTTCATACTTTTTTACATTATTTATGCTAAAAAAACTCAAACTATTTAGAGGTAAAACTATTTGCGGAGGCGCCATCTGAGTATATGCTGTATAAACTGTGTAGAGAAGAGTTTTTGTTAATGAGTAACAATCATAAATTTACTTACCATTGTACAATTCGTCTATGATACTACAAAAACAAGTACCCAAATTAATCGTTTGGCCAAAGTCTATAAACTCCCAGCGCTCTTAATGCACGATGAATTATTATGAGTTGAGTTAGAACAACGCAAGTGAAAGTTCCGCTGTGTTACAACTTCGATCATGCTAATTGAATTGGAAAGTGCATTAAGAAAAACATCACGGTTAAATATTTTATTTTTACTCGAGATTCTCTAAACTTAACCTAAAATTATCAGTCTAATATAAAATATGCTTAGGTGTACATTTTTCTTAAACAATGTTAGTACCTACTAATTATATTTCATTAATCTGTTAATTATCCAAATGAAAATGTAACGGAATATTATTATTAGATTCAGGTAGGTATGTATCAGTATGCTGTTGGTTATTTCTATTGTCAATTCTTTTAATAAATACGTCTATTACATACTCGTTATTATTTTAAACTCGCAATCAATGGCCTATTCATACATCTGTACCAATTTCTAAAATCTCATTACAATCACACAATGGTTTTGTTTCTGTTTTGATTTTAAATTTATAACAAATATTGTGAATTGTTAAACACTAGTTTAATCGTACGTGTCTATGATATCAAGTAGGTACTCGGACGATCGAAACGGCTGGCTCATTAGTCATGAACAATGCTACTTAAATTGCTCATGAGAATAGCCTAATCGACCGCATCAGGGGGATTGCCACCGTCATCTGAGTACAGCAAAGAGATTTAAATTACAGTGAAATTAGATCATCTGAACCCTTTCCATAACATAAGTTTGATCCCAAGTGTTACGCTTCAATAGTGTCACATTAGTCAATAGTGTTCAATAGTGTTACCTTTTTTACCGAGTTGATGAAATCTGATGTTTTCTTAACCACTGTAATGTTAAATGTGTTTGTTGTAAAGCTAAATTAAGCCTAATTCCACGGAGACAGGTCATAGTTTCTCTTGTAGACTTCTTCGCAGCTCCTCGGTGGCTTTGGCCAGGGTTTTAGAATCATGGCGTCTTTGCTTTCCGGAGAGGTCTGTGCTTTCGTCGAGGTAATCTTTGGGCGGCTCCGCGGGGTACTTACTACCGAATTTTGGTCGCGGGATCCTCACGCGTTTTACGTCGTCTAACCAAGTTTCCATTTTTTTTTTGATGACGATGTCTCCACAGATTCGCAAAGTGAAACTGTAACAAATTATTAATTTGCATAATGAATAAGTAGCTTTACTTCCACCTCAATGAAAGTTAGATATTAATCTACAGTAGTTTTTATTTCAGCAAACACTTAAAATACGAATATCAGTGAAAATAAATTTAAATGAAATAATAAATATTCTTACTCAATTTTGACTAAAAAAATATTTGTAAACTTAACATGTCCTATCAAGTATGCTACGTCCAACAGGTATCATTAATGGACCTATTTTATATAACCATTTGTAACTGTTACTCGTGAAAGAAATGATTATGAATGAATTAAAAGGTGTTGTTACGCAAATTCCTGAAAGTAGTGGGCACTATTTTCTAATCTATAGTATTATGCCGGATTCGCTACAAAATAATCTTTAATGAAATCGGTCGGTCTATGAAACATCGATTACGTTAAAAACACCGGAATATATTAAAAACCGTAATTAAAACTTCCCTATTGGAGTATTCCTATTGGTGTTGCAACAATTAATTGCTACGGTTTATACCTATAGTAGTTGGTAGAGATTGACTAGTTGCAACACTAACGTTGCTTCAACTAGGAAACAATAGTCGTTTAGTTTAACACCTGCAGTAAACTGTACCACTTATCTTACAGTGTCTGTTGGTTAAACTCAAAACACGCACTCGTTTAATATAATATTGTTGTTTGCAAAATGCGTTATGCAACGATGGTCAGCCGTGTTGAAACTATCATGATTGCGATTTCGTATTATCATACATATTCAAATTTTTTGGTATTATGTGGGTGGGTATCAATGTCTTATAACCGTTTTTGGATTGAAAACTAAACAAATAATAGTAAAATATTACCTATGTTGTTGCCCTTGCGCTATCTTCTTGTTTTGTCAAACTAAGTTAAAGCGATGAATTGCATTTGCAATTTACATTTTACTTATTTGGGAAACAATCGCGATTTCGAAGTGGTTAAATAGGTTTACGAGACGACTATAAAATCACAATGAATGGTCCCGCAAACTCCGTTCACCGTTAACCAGGAATTGAATAATTCAATTGAATATTTGTCTATAATCAGCTCAGTTATATGGCTCTCTTGTTGTTTATTATAGACCATTCGGAATGCTCAAATAACCTCAGCTTTCTACGACATTTTTATCAGATATTAAACTCGGCCGCCGATTTATAGCTATATTATTAATAACTTTTAGTTACACAAATTGTTCAAGCTACTCAGAGACAAAGATATCTCACAGTTTTTATTGCACGATTGGCTTTCACCGGCGAAAGTGTTTCTAAACGCAGTCGCATTAGCCTATTAGACGCTTTCAAAATTCATAATTTCCAGATTTTTACTACAAAGAATTATTAAAAAGTTAAATATTACGTTTGAAACGCAAAAGTATCTTTTTAATTGTATAACCTAAATGTCAGCAAAAATTCTATACGTTTCATAAATCTTAAATATCAGTCAAGGTGAATTAACCGTTCATTTGGCGGAGAGGTCGTTCAATCAATTGCCATAATGGTTTAATGGACTAGCGTTTATACACACTTGAGTCAGTATAATTTTGATAATATCACTAAATCACTAACTTGAAGGCAGTTCTCGATAGCAATTTCGATGCGCAATCAACTATAGATAGGTAGGTAGGTAGGGTTTTTCTTAATGAAGCCTCAAATTCTACTTTAATAAAAACCGGTCCAGTAGTTTTGGAGCCTATTCAATGCAAACAAACAATCAAAATCTTTCCACTATATATATTAGTAAGATGACAAGGCACCAGTCTAATCACTTCCATGAATTCTGAAAATCTACAATAGCTACCGCAAGACACGCTGCAGTCATGTTGAAAGATTATTTTGCAACATTACACATATGTAATGTGTGAGATAAATAGCACACTCGCACATTACGAAGTCTAGAAAGCGAGTTGTCAGCATCCACACAGTACGTACAGTAACTCCCACAAGTTGTACAAGATACGAGTTGCCCGGTGGTTGGCATGTTGGCATCTACCGATGTCTAACTAATCGTGACTCACAAGTTGTGGGAGGCAACGAGGCAAAGTCAACATGTCGACAGTAATTTACCACCGACTTCGATTCTGACTCACCTATGATACTTTTCTACAAATAGGGTCTCTATTCCCGTATTTATTTTAGTAATAACTTTGTTTTTAAGTTACTTTTAGTGCCATATTCATTCATGTAACCAAGTTATAGAGCAAGTCAGGTACCTACTATACGTTACTGCATTTGGAATTAATGATTCTTGTCCAATTTACATTTATTATGTTTGGTTGCCGTTATGTTTGAGTTGGATAAAAGTTTCCGAATAATTTGTACCTATCTTAGTTCATAAACCTAAGATTATTTATAAAGTATTCCCAACAATCATTGTATGCGTTTCGCTCGAGAGGATCACAGGTGTGTCGGAAGTGGGACATTGCGTGTTCTGCGTTCAGAAATTTACATAAAATACTATATTTATTGATGATACTAAAGTATGTTTAGTAAAATATAGAAAGTGAAAAATATATCTGAGGAGATTACCACAATAAAATTTAGTGGTCAGCTTATTGAGTTTGTGAGAGAATAGGTATAACTACTAAAAATATTGATATAAGCAATAAGTTACATTTGTAAATGTTTTCTTGAAAAACACAATGAAAGAGATATTTCGCGGTAAAAGAAATAACAGCCCAGAATAACGTTACATTTCTTCGAGAAATGCGCGGGCAAAAAAGGTACTTTAATTAAAATTTACAATACCAACACAAGTTTGGCGTTAATCATACTTTTGGCAACTGGCATTTCCCTGAAAAGTTACATTGTTCTAAAGTTTCAAACAAAAAAATATACCGTTAGGTTTTTTTTAATTATTTTCCGGGTTGACTATATTTTTCGCTCTTTTTTTAAAATATAGATTTATTTATTTCAAAATTAAATAGACGAACAGGTATAAAGGCATTTTTATTAAAACTGCACGTGTCTCTGACAAACGAAGATCATATAGGTATTTTTCGCTCTTTTTTTAAAATATAGATTTATTTATTTCAAAATTAAATAGACGAACAGGTATAAAGGCATTTTTATTAAAACTGCACGTGTCTCTGACAAACGAAGATCAATAATGTACGGCGAAAAATTACAGTCCGGTTACGGCACTAAGGTTTTTAAAGTGGGCGATATAACTTTAACTTACAGTACTTGCTGCACAAAAAGTTATGTGCTTGTGTGACCCCGTTTCTATATAGCGCTGTGGGGTCTGTCATCGCAAAATGTTAATAATCTTATTTTATTTCCATATTTGGACAGGCAGGTACGTAAAGGTAGACCCTACCATCAGACCGTATTAATAACTGCACAGAAGAAGTACAGAGAGAATGCCATATTTGGACACAGATAGATTCATAGTCTATAAATATAAAATTCAAAGTTCTGACTCATATATCAACGCGTAAAACCTATACATATACATATAACCTATCCACTAATAAAGGGTTTATCAAAATTTCGTTTCCTGTAGTAAAAAGTTCCTGAATAAATCCACAAATTAATATTTTACTTTATTATAGTGTGGAGGGCGGGTTATAATGATATTTTACGAGTCAAAACCTATTTTAGCTACTTCGAAATTGCTATAAAGTGTGCGCACCGGCAACCAACTAAGTTGTAATATCACATTCACGGCTAGATTTCGTTCCAAATCCGTTTACTACGTGACACCATAAACTGATGGCAATTGCGGCCTCCTCTTGTAGTTCCATAGGCACTTTCTCTAAAAGAAAATCAAAACTCATTAGCCCGGAAAATGGACACGTCACCGGAACCTTTTAAAACTTTGATCATTTATGGATGATAAAAAATGCTATATCATTTTATCTTTTCTACTCTACAACTTGCGCAGTGAGGTAATCGTCATTTACTAAATTGGCGTCGTATCGTCTATCACAAAATTCAGAAATCTGTAATTGGTCAAATGTTTTGATTGTTTTAATCCATTCATTTACTATGGCCCCGAGTATTTTATAGATTTCAAGTTGCAAATAACTTTATCATAGTAATATAACAATCAGTTTGATCACGAACAAAAGATATTCATAAATTTTGCTTGATGTTCCCAAGGATTTTGCAGTTCCGGGGTCAGGTTACGCCTAGCCCTGCATAAGTTAAAATGGCAATTACATTTACTTTCGCCTGAGATCCTCACGACTTCACGATGTACCTACACATCAACCGCGAAAGATTTAACTTGCATTTAGGTAAGTGTGCTATGTGCACAACTCAAGAGCACACATTTGTCGCGATTTACTACCGTTAACTTTATATTAGTGATAATGATAACAGTCGTGCCGGTTCGCCCGCCGCCGTCGTCGTTCCTTTTACGGTAACGAGCCCATGTCCCCGTCCCGTGATCTAGTTTTCTTTTCTCATTACTGTCAATCACAAAAACTCTGTTATTGTTCGATATTTCAGTTTTATCAATATTCAAGACAGGTAGACTTGTTTACGTCTGTTTTGCTGTTGTTGTTTTGCTAAAGATTAAGGCGTAACAAAAATAGCGACACCGGGCCCGTAAACACTTTCGTGTTTAACATTTCATCTTGTTTACTCCCCAAGCATTAATACCTGTTTGAGTAGGTTAAGTTAAAAGAAGTAATGTTCCCAGGACAAGCCCTCGCAACATGGGCCTCGTTCAATATTTCCTGTAATTATCAACTTGTTTCCCGTAACTTGCCCGACAACTTTCTACAAAGAACCAGGTGTTTTATTTTTGTAAAAGTAAAATGCTTAGAGTTTGTCGTGAGTTTTAAAATGTCAGACGTCTCGTTTGCTTTCTTTGATGTAGATACCCGTGTTTATGCAAAGGACACTTAACTAATTATGGGGTTCAGTGGACCCTTGAGCGGGCTTCTAAATATCTTATTATTACACAGAGTATATACGAAATTTGCTTAGTCTGACACCACAAACCTAGAGTCTGTGGTTGCTCATCGTGTTTGGTTAGCGGGCCCGAGCACGGCAAGACGGCTTGCGGCTATAGCGTACAACACCCACCCACAGTAAACACTAATTGTCAGCGAACAACCAATACTTACTATAAAGTAGGACGCTCATTTCTCTATTAATTTTTCGCGAGTTTATCTACTGTTATCTAGTTTCTTCCTCAAACTAGTCACGCACCTACCTACTCAAAGAATCAGACGATATTTCAATACAGAATCAAATGTTTTGAGTTCATCAAACTCGATCATTAAATAGTTAGTCAGTTATCAAGTCATTTCAATAAAGTTATATGGGATAGTATTGTAAATTTAATTACATAATTCCGTATAATAGGTATAGAATTAATTTCCTAGCTTGGAGCTAACGGTAGATAGGATACCGCATTTCGTGTCGTCATTTTTGTATCCGTGTATAGTGGGTACCTACAGGTCGTGTCGTGAAACTCTACCTTCGCATAGTGCTTTTACTCATACTCTAATAAAAAATATTATCTTCTGGCACGAAGGCATAGACCAAAGTAGCAATAGCGATTGTACAACAAGACATTTTCCTATGATTTAGCTGTACTGTAACTGTACTTTATTCTATGCCTATCACAAACGGTTGTTAGCATGGTCCGGGAGAATCGTTTAAGCGAGCTAAATAAGGCAGGTTCAGTGTAACATTAACCCCCTTGCTTGCCTCCGCTCCGTGATCATGACGATAACGCGGCCTCACTCTTTACCGAATGCAAGAAACAAAACGAGATATAAAAACAAGTGCCTAATGCTGTAGGTACTTGGTAAAGATACCTTGATAAGATTGCATTATTGATTGTACCACCTTTACAGTTATATCTTATTTCTGTATAAAAATCGATGAGATAAAGTCTCGGTTTCTTGGAAATTAACTATGGATGTTTGGCGGAAAGTGGAAACCAATATCAATAAAACATAACCCTCCTTTTGGCTTTGTAGTAGTCGGTGAACAGGCAATTAGTTCAAAGAATATTATCGGATATTTTGTTTATTTTAAAAACTCCGGCCATAAAAGAATACCTGCAGTAGAAAGCGTGTCACGAAGCTTCGTCGTCTACGATGTAGATTAACAAAAAATTGAATAATTTAATAAGACAATGGACAACAGGCATCTCTCGAAGGCTATTTGTAGGTATGTCCTTGTTGCATCCAAACGAGGCAGTCAGCCGTGGCTTCGGACAGATTCTAAAGTCTAATTTAACAACACTCATGTTCGAATGTTGGTAATGAACTTATGTGTCGAAACTTTGATGCCTTATAGAATTTAATGATCTACGATTTATATGATTATAATATATGATAGAACTTATTGGGTTCCCATCTCATGATTTATGGATTTGGTTGCCAAACATTTTCTATTGATACAACTGTTCGGAATACTTTAAAATTTCTGAAGTTTTTCGATGAGATTAATTTACACGGCAGATATCAGATGACAATTTGAGATTGTATTCATTTCAATATAAGATTCGTTGTTCGATCATTTAAATATAAGATTTCTTAATTTTGTTGCCACTCTGCTAGTTATTCGATTCAATCACCTAAAATGCAACTAAAGTCACTTAAATAAGGTCTAATGTTGCTAAATAACTATTTTAAGTAACAACTAAATAGAGTCTAAAACAAATTGTTAATTAGATGTTTATAAGATACAAAAGCAACATTAGTGGTAAGTACAAGTTTTACGCGTTTTAAGTAAGACAAGGTCCATTTAAGTACCCATGGCCCAAAAAGAACCGGCCGAGACGACAGGCTGTGAGACAGCTTGATAGATGTGATCAGAATAATTGAGCTGTTGCCACTAATCTTACGTACTGTATTGGAAACAGAAAAAAGTAACTTTTCCTTTCCCATAGATAATATTAAAACCATTATGTAGGTTTTAGGTGGTTTATACTGTAACAATGTCCAATTAGTGAAGTAGGACTTATGTCACAAATTCTATATTTTATTATCTATCACAAGAAAAACATTTTCTGTTAAATATAAGTCTATTATTATGGCGATAATCTAACACCGTAGCTGAAGGTTTTATGTTAAAATTAATTGCGCAAATGTTGTCTACAAAAGGTAAGCACGAATAATGACCGAAAACAAAAGCTGACCACAATCATTGTTTTGTTTTGTTTACGCCACATTGAATTGAGGCAACAATTCTTCAACTTCAATGGCGCAAGTCTTATTTTAGAATGATATTTACAGACCTGCTTTGATTATCCTGTTCACGAAATAACACTCAACTTTGATTGTAAACAAATATTAAAAATAAATGAAATATAGATACGTGTACGTGCGTCCACGCTTGCAGCGAGACTGGCTGAGCGGGTGGCAGCTCGGCCAGTGTGCGAATCGAGTTCACTCGCTCAACGCACGCAACGCAATCCAATATTATCCCAGTCAGTGCTAGAACTCAGGTAGAAATACGCCTGAGGCAGCGAATGGCCAATTGACCACCCACACCGGTAACACAACTTACAATAACGAACGTGTAGTTCGCAATCAATACAGATGGATGAACTCTTTCATTGAACGACTAATCAAGACGATTAACTGAAATGGAACAACTGTAAATAGTGTAATGTATCTAGAACTACTTAGGATTTATGAATGAGTTAAGTGTGAAAGCGAACGTTATGTAAACAAGATCCGCAACAGAAGCCACATTAGCGAAACATGTAGACTGTCAGATGAAAGCACAACAAAGAATATCTTCCAGTTAATTTCGAGTTGCATAAGAAGATAATAAGCCCCACGACAAAACAATGTTTGTACTCGTACTAATGAACAAACAATTTTAAATCTTCACCGTTAGTTCTCATGAGTCGGACATGTATCCGAAACTGGATTTACCGGAAACCATCAAAGCCACCTGCAATTTCCAACTCGAAGATGATAATTGCTTACGTTTTTTGTAAGTAAACTCTTGGTATAAAACATACCGCCCGCTGAGAAGGTATTGTGGTTTTGATTAAAACTCAACGTATATCTTAGAGTTAATTCTTAATTGCTAACTGCACAATATAATAATTAGTTAATTACCTTTCCTATATTTATTGACATTTATGGACAATAAACAAGATATATTCGCCTCAAATGATCAAGGCATTAATTGATAGGCACCAATTTAGGAAAACGGTTATTCGATTACACCAGAGTCGTCACGATAATCAGCATTGAGAAAACAACGAACGAGGAAGAATCGTAGGTTCTTAAGCACAATTGGGTTAATTGGAAACTAGTAGGTAGATATGTGAGTAAAGTATTTATACTTATTCTTTAACTTCTGAAGCTGGAGTGGCAGATCAAATGAAAGGGTTCGATTTATAATAATACATTCCGAAACGAATTTTCAAACTGGGAAAATAGCAAATTCGGATCGATATTTGAATACGGGGTGAATTTTTCCCTGAAAGTGATTATTATAATATTGCGTGCATGTTGACATTCGGTAGCTGCTCTAGTTCTGGTTTGAATGCTCATTGTCACTTACCTACTGTTATTTATTACGAAAAATTTTCTTGACACGTACGAACACAATGCATTATTTTATTGCGCAATTCATCGTTATTTTTTCTCAACATTTTTGCGTATTATTTAAAAACCGAATGTGTTACTGAGTTGGTATAGTTAAGAGATTGTGGTTGTGGTTACAACTACTGTTATTTTTAATTAAATTTTTATCTTCCTATGCATATTGCGTTTATCAAATTCAACGTTATACTTATACTGGATATAGAATAGGTAGAAGTTGTATTTCACAACCGAAGAAAGTGATTTAATCAATCGAACTGTTTACAACGACTATTGAACCGAGTCCCGTCGCGGTAAGCAAAAGTGAAATTAATGGTCACTTTGTCCAATAAAGTACCCGAGCAGATTTCACCTGCAGGGCAAACATTATCCTCGCTTAACTTTCACGAAAGAGAGACAAAGACATAAAAGATTACCCCCATGAATCACTTTAGGCAATGACTCTAAATTCACATTAAAATGTAAACGGACACACTACCTACACCGCTTCGAGGTCAAGTCTTTTGTTTATATAAGAATGGACAATTTCTTTTATAAGTTGGATTTAGAATAAGTATATGTTAATGTTTCTAGACTCACAGTAGGTTTATAACTGTGAATATAGAGTGATAATATTTAAAAGATCGAATCTCATAACAATTCTATACTAAGTACATCAAAACTTATGAAATTAAAGAAAATGGAACGTAATGGATGGTTAGATGAATGGTGGAATTACGGTTTAATATGGTACAATAAAGAGTTTATCTATCTATCAAAAAGCTTCATTAGTACCCGTGTAGATACTGGGATTTCCAAAAATATCTAAAGAGGCTGCGAAATTTCACGTTTCTAGACCCAGCGATGTGTGTTGTCCGTTAGCACAGAGAGAATTTTATTAAGTAGATTTGGGTTTTAATTGTTCAGAGAATAACATAACGGATAGTTATTTTTACCGGTATAATTATTATGAAGTCTCATTCTGGTTAAGATAACTCAATGAATATAAAGAGTTTATAATTGACGAAAAAAAAAACATTGAAAACTTTTGGGCTCTATCAAATATATTTGTTGTTTCATCAAATATCGTTAGCAGTTTTTTGTATTCCGTTTTTCCGCTTTGTCCCATTATTTCGGTTGTTGGTTCGGTTACTGAAAAATTAAAACTTTTTTGTTCCAGTAGTTCGATTGAAGTACCTACTTAATGATAAGCACTTGATTTACATAACATATACGAGAAATACTATTATTTAAATTAAAGTCGTGTATTTAATGGCCACTGACGATATAAGATCTGGTTTCGTTGTTTACTCGGAATGGAAAAGGTAAAAGTTCTTTTTTAAAATTCTAACTGATCACCGTATTTCTCGTTTATAAATGTTTAAATAGCTTACGTCATTTCCACAAAGGAAGTCGCCAAACGTGGAAGAAATAAGAATCCTTACGTGAAAACCATTTGTGGATTTTGTATTATACCACCTACCCAGTACTTATAAATAAGAACTTAGTTATGTAATTTGATATAGTTAGAGCATCATTCATAAATGTCGATTTATTGTCATATTATATTGAAATATTCAACATTAAAGTGATATAAAACGGGATATTTACCTACCATGTTTATTGTTTTTTTTATATGTGGAGCTCGATATTTTGATGTTGTTACAAAATCATTTTCAACAAGACTGGAACTGGACTGGATTGGTCTTTAAAAGTGAAAACGACCATGGTAGTTTAAATCATATATTGAACTAATAAATTTAGCAATAAGTTTCAATTGATAGTTACTTAATAAAAGTTGTAGATAATCTTATTTGCAACAAAAAATGTTAAGTACCTACCTAATATTTTTTGTGAGACCTATGGTTTGTCAGATAAACCTTAAAAACCGTTTAAATTCTTTTTTCCAAGACTTCCGTGGGACAAGAGCTACAATCCCTCAAACTTGGATTTAAGCTTAAACTAACCCCCTCTTGATATCTAAAAAATAAAATTACGTCCTCTGACAAATGCACGCTAAGCCCAAAAAAATGTAACATTTCAATGGACTATAATAATAAGGTTTATCTTTATTAAATCTTGCTATCTTTACCCGTTCCTAAAATACAGACAGACAGAACCGAATGATTTGATAAAGGTTTCCTTTTTTCCTTTTGAAGTACGGAACTCTAAAAATAATAAAGTAATTTAGTTATGAGTGTCATGGGAACTCAAGAATGGGAGTTAGGCTTTTATATGCCCGTTTTACTTACCTCAAAACAAACTGGTAGCATGCTCAGCCTTACTTAACAATAATAACCAAAGTTCCGTAAGCGTCACGTCCTAAAAACTTTCGACTCGTAAATGTACCAGTGACATCGTACGGTAAGTGCGTTATGGACTTGACCACCGCATTATGGTCGAATGACGGATCTATTATTAGTTAATAAACGACAAATTACTACTTACCTAGATACTTTTTGAACTTATACTATTTAGGCGCGTTATGAAAAAATGATGAAAGTGAAATTTTAAGATGCGCGTGCATCACTCTAACACAAAATTTAAAGTCACAGGTTGAAGCTGTGTAACACAAAAGTAACAGGTTGAAGCTGCCCGCAAAAAAAATATCAGACGGACGGACGGACAGACAGACGTATAACTTCTAGAAGTATAACTTCTAAAGCGCGTAGGTACATAAGTACACGCATCCATTTTTTTTATAATTAAAACTACAACCTAAAAAGGAAGACGTCGGCGACGCCCTTCCAAAGCATTGTTCCCAAGATGCTTGAGACATTTCCTCTCTGACCCTTTAGACAAGATTACTTACTCTCTATTAGCGATATCGCCAATCGATACATTTAATTGTATGAAATTGACTTAAAGTGTTGTATGAATTAAATTGGCATAAAATTAAATCTATCATTTAACGCAAGACCACGTGACGTTGATTTATGTAAATTTTATTTAAAAAAAAAAACTGTCGATTGGCGATATCGCTAATAGAAAGTAATCTTGTCTAAGGAGGCTGGCTGACTTGGGCAGAAGACACCCCCAGGTCTGGGATCACCGATGGCCTCGACAAGAACACACCGACAGCTCCCTTTATTACCTGACACTTTTATTAGCACTTAGGTTTCTGTGGAGTTTTAAGGTCGTAATTTTTTTCGTACCTATTCCGTGTGGACCCCTGATGTTATAAACTTTTTGGTCCGACTAAAATCTCTTACCAAGTTGATCTGACTGCTATTAGATATTGCTATAAAAACAGAGACTAAAAACGGTTTAACATATCTTTTGGATTTTTATTTGGTAAATTAATAGTTTTCATACAACAGAATAGTAAAAAAAACGAGCCAAGTGCGAGTCGGACTGACGCACGAAGGTTTCCGTTTCAAGAGAAATGAGATACACACACTGAGGGACAGTCGAGTCTTAGTAATAGGGTCCCGTTTTTACCCTTTGGGCACGGAACCTTAAAAAAGAGTGAACTGGATTAATCAGTAAATAAGATAATTATTAAGGCAGTTGAACTTCTGAAATGAAATACGAGAGATTTAGAGAACTTCCAGAGCCATAGCTTGCTATCAGTAGACGTTATCTCATTATTTATAGAAGTCGATAACAAGACGCACCGTGTCGCGCCTGCCTCGAGACACACTCTGTAGTCTGTAATATAGAACCTCGATTCTACCAACCTACTAAGCAAGGACTATATCTACAGAGATCGCAACGGAATATGGACCTTTTGCTAGTGCAAACCGTTCATCATCCTTTTTTACAAATGAATGTTAGCGTCCACATCACACCTGATGGTAAATGATGATGCTGTCTAAGACGTAGCACGCGCACCTGTTCACTCGTGACTTAAAGACTCCTAAATTGTGTACGTCAGGTAAACACAAAAGTCACATAATTTATCCAGTACTTGCGAAAATGGTGAACTTACAGTTCCAACTTGCAAACACAATTCTCCGAAGTATAATTAAAATAATAATGAATTTAAATTTAATTTGTATTTAAGTATTATTTTTTAAGAAAATGCGATTTGTAACAATGGACGACAAGTGACATGAGCTCTCTATACCACCAAGTACAAATGTTAAATCTAAGGTACTAACTAACCTACCCACAAACTCCTTTGTAACACGATAAAAGATAAAACTGAAAACAGTGTAATACAAAACGATTTTTACAAAAGATTGTGTAGGCAACGAAAACCTTTGAAGATTTTATGAATAAAAGCCTGAATTCGTTGACAGACACCACAATTGATAGAAAGTTAACCGACATAACGCCGAGTCTGGGGGAACACAATGGGGACAAAATTGTAGCATGATTTGAAAGTTACCAACTACTCTCCCTCTGTCCTTTGCCTTTACTTTATGAACACAAATTTTATTACTATAGAAGAATCTTCTTTTTCACGCTGCTTATAAACGTAACTCTTTAATGGATACGCAGGATCAGGTATGTCATACAAGTATAATGCCTTGACTAAGTATAATTTAACCAAATAAAAAAAGTTCTATTCTATTAACATAGTAAACGTTTCCGAAATATTGGTTAGTATTTCACATTTTTACAGGTTTTTTATAAGTAGACTAAATAGTTATTTATTACCTAATGTTTTGCTGCTACTTATACCTTCTATATATTCTTAATTAGAGACATATTTACTCAGCTATTTTATAAAAAATATATGCTATGAGCATTTTTATATTTTATACCTACCCATTATAATCGTACTATCTTAATTGATCTTTCGAAACATGTAAGAGTGCTATACCCTAGAATACATAGTGCTAGTTCGTTCGACGCTAGATTATGCTTGTAACATGTTCACATGACAATAACACGAGTATATATACGAAACTAAGTTACGAACGAGTAGGGTGTGTTGGGTGTGGTGTGAATGGGACGCGAGTGGTCGCAGGCAGGGGGTGGGTTAAGGCGCGGACGCGGGCGACTGTCCTCAGACGGGTCCTCAGATAGTGTGATGTTTCAGTGCGGCTATCTCGAGGGGCTGCGCTCATCACTCGGTGGCTGGACGCAGAAAGTTAAATCGTGGTACTGGGGACGACCTCTAGTAAGTGGCCCGGTCTCTCTTCGCCGCCGGAATGACCAGCGAACTGTCCTAGCACATTGAAAATTATATTAAATTTGCACGAAATTTATAAAACCAATTCAGATTTTCATTGGAAGTTCTCGCTTAAAAATCAAAACGATTGCTTGATGTTAGAAAATTTATTTACTTACCTATTGTATATTTTCACTTCTCTTATCGTTGCACACATCATCTCGGTGTTTAATTTTATCGCCATCATTGCGTTTGATCATCAATTTATTTGAGTAGAAGTGCACCTAATCAGTGATTTGATTTATTTTATTCCGGTTTATCATTATTTAGTGAGTAGAGGTATTTCGATTGTGAATGGTTCGAGCTAACAACGTGCTGCATGAAATATTAGTTAAAAGTAACATCTCATACCACTTTAATTTTACGGGTCAAAATTATTAGTATTTCTTATCAGTTTCTATTACACGAGGATATTTATTTTTGAAATTGTATGAATGAAAAAGCATGGTGGCGCATTCTGCATTTTACGGTTAATCCATAACGAAAGAAACTCTTATTTTGTTTTAGTTTCCGGCGTTATTTTGTTATTTTGCTTCATAAGCGTGATTTTATTTGTAAGGTTTACCTATTTAGGTAGGTAATCGGGTTAAGAACTCTTCTCATGAAATACATAATGTACGTACACTTGTAAGATAAACCCACTTCGAACCACGCCACCGAGTGATCGAAACGCATGATACCAAGCCTCCAGCACACATCTCACAGCTTCTCTATACATTCGACGTACCTATACAAATCACTGTACATGTATGTAACTGAGAGGCATAAGGTCGTAAGGCAGCCTGATTCACTAAATGCTCAGGACCAAGAGGCCGACAGTTACTGCCCTCTGCCACCCAGCTACACTACTCTTCAATATACCTTACTTAGAGCACTGTACTTAGAGGCTAAATTGAATTTTGCTGTTATTTACATCGTAGAGGTAAAATTATTAGTGTGGATGTGGTATATTGTTAGCCTTTAGGTTTTAGGAATTCGATTTTCTGTATTCTGTTATTCGTATCATCTCGTGTACGTATTTTAATTTTTTGTAAATCGAGTTGTCGTTATCGAGAGGCGGTAGGTGTCCATGATGAATTGATTCGTTTAAGTAATTTTAATTTTTTTATAAGGAGCTGGCCCACAAATTGTCGAGAAGTTTCGACATGAAGGAAGAAGGCGGTGCTTTGCTTGAAGATCGGGGAGGTATCCGGAGACATCAGTCAATGCAGAGGCTACAGCACGACAACCAGATGGACGACGGGAGAGCGGCACGGGTCGTACCTGACCACCACGGCAATTTGCACATCACCGTCAAGAAGACCAAGCCAATATTAGGCATCGCCATTGAAGGTGGAGCGAACACGAAACACCCATTACCTAGGATAATAAACATACACGTGAGTAGCAATCGTCTATTTTACTCGTCGTTAAATGTGCCAATTAGACATAAACAGCTACCACAAAATAGCCTGCGTTAGCGTGAGAGCAAACTCAGCTACTATAACTGTGGATTACATTCTAAAAGGCGAATGAATTTTACGCTTCAAAGTTCCCTATATGGGTGAAGTAATTGCATGGGCCTTATCGTATCATCCCACAAGGGCTCCGATTGTCAAACTTTAGTGTCCTAACATTTTATCTATTTAAAAGCGACGGGATTACAAGTACAATGAAACAGTATATATTATTTGGGACTTCGTTTTGTAGTCGCTGTACAGCATTTCTCAGTATCGTGATTCGGAGTGCCATAGCTAGGTAGTAAATAACAATCCTAGCCCAACTTCCTAGGATCTGTCAGGACGTAAAATTAAAGAAAAATAGATGGTTCATTTGGATGCAAGCGTCTTGTATACCATTTCAGGAGCATGGGGCGGCATTCGAAGCAGGTGGGCTGGAAGTCGGGCAACTAATTCTAGCAGTGGACGGCCATCGAGTTGAAGGCTTGCAGCACCAGGATGTCGCGCGTCTTATAGCTGAATCTTTTGCGCAGAGGGACAAACCGGTACGATGTTTTAGAGACAACTTCGACCTAGAGCGTGTTATTTTAGAGGTATAGAACTTTAACTCGACACATTGTTTCCAATGTCTTTCATTTGGTCAGCCATAAGTTGAACCAAAACTGTTGGGTCGATGCTTTAATGTATTGGTGCCGGCTAAAACGTTACAGCAATTACTTTTATGTACCTGAATTGAGTCAACGTGATGTGCCGATTTAGGCGACCCGCGAGCAGACTAAAACTCAATTTCATGTTAATGAATACAATTTATCTGTGATATAAATATAAAGTTCTATACCCCTAAAAGAAAACATCTTTTATTTCTTGATGCAACATTATTCATGGTAGACTATAACGTTCCAGGAAATCGAGTTTCTGGTGGTGGAGGCGAAGAAATCGAATCTAGAGCCGAAACCGACAGCCTTGATTTTTTTAGAGGCCTAACATCTACTGTCCCTCCCCGCCAGCGAGCCGCCGGTCGCAATGGGCAGCGCGACGCAGGCGGCCGCCCTCACCGCGCGCACCATGGAATAGCCAACTCCAACCTGCGCTGTCACATGCTATTCTAGGCACCACCAGGTGCAGGTGCACACACCGACAATGTCGGCTGGCGACTCACACAGCCTACAGTACTTAGGTACCTACACGACAGGTAGAACGACACGAGATACGAGTACGGCTATCTGCAACGCACACCGGGACACAGGGGAGGCAATCAATACTATACACTATCTCGAACACAATTAGGGAAACTTTTTAACTCGTGAATGAATACTCCCTTTCGAGGGACATTTCGAGTAGTCTGATAAAAAAATGTAAATTGTTTTCTAGAAAAGTAGAGTTTAACAGATTTTAACAGTAGTCAGCGACTGAATTTTATAAGTGATTCTCCTACTTTTACCGATACGATAAGTTTCATATCAAAGTTCATGCATGCGATTAAATCATATAAGAAGATCGTAGAGAAGATCTAGAGTTTTAAAGAAATGACGATAACATAGATCTTACAGTTTTATAGGCATCGGTGCTATGGAAGATCATTTTAATACATTTGGATCATGTTCACATACTAATATAGTGTCGGAGATAGTAACTATACGCTTTTTGATCAGTGCCAGTGTACATTGCATATCGGGGGAGGTTCACACGCGTCACGCGTACAACAAACACTATTTTTATCATCTGTTACGCTTCCTTTAACGATTTTAGACTCCATTAATAGTTAGAGAATCATTTATCGATCGATCAATCGGTAGGAACCAATCGAAAACTGTAGATTTTTACGTTCGAGTATTCATATACATAGTTCGTTCACGATGAAGCTTAGTCGAGTTTGCTTAGCGAGAACATTGAAGGTGCGTCAGACATGTCATCCATCTGGTAGTTTTGCGGTGAGTTAACGAAATATTGGCGGAGAGGGATTATGCCCACTCTTTTATTTATACATGATGTAGATATTAAGTAAATGTGTGCAATTTAATCGAAATATTATGTTATGTTTAAGTGTTTAGGATCAGAATACGACCAGTTTCTGGCAGTTATTATACCTATATCTAACGTAGAGCATTGCGGTGTTCGCTAGATAAAATTGTGTGAACTCATTGTTGTTCCCAAATATATATAAACTAGATGTTGCCCACGGCTTCACTTGGCATTTGGCTGATATGGTGTTTTATGGCCGATGTTTCTTCGGAAAATCTACCAAAAGCCCTCGCAGTTATCCAACTCCGGGAGGCAAATTATCCTTTACCCGTACACCCATTTTTATGAAAAACTGTTTTTGCGTCAACCAAACAGACATACAGATTCTCGCATTTATAATATAAGCATGGATATGGATGGATCATGTTTACAGTATGTGAATTGAACCGCTACGCGATGCCTGCGCTATCTGCACTACAGTATAATATATTTCAATATAATATACTGAGTGTCGCTTGCTGACGTCATCCATACACAGAAAAAGGTTTATTTGAAGCATTTAATTCTCTCCCTATAGACGCTAGAGACAAATTTCTTAGTTTTAGTAAAACAATCTCTTAATAACTAGGAAGTGGATCAAATTTAATTTGCAAGATTTGATGACAAACATCGAGACTGGTGAAAAGCTTGTAAAATGAGAAGTAGTACTTATTCGTAATTTAAAATCAATATTCATTGCTTATTATTTTCAAAAAATAAGATTGACTAAACATAAGAAATTATTCTCTACCGTATACACAATGTGTTTCAGCGAAGGGGTTTTAATACGAAAGGGGGTTGTTATGTCTACAACTCCGAAGACGTCTGTCTAGGCCCTAGGCGAACAACTTTTGTTCTACGACTTTTGGAAATTCGAACATTACGTTCGAAGTTTTTGTATGAAACAGCTGATTTTCAAGTAAAAATTCCCTCAGATTTATCGAAAAAAACGTTCGAAATTAGAAATTTGGAGTTCGGGATTTCTTGCTTCAAGAAACCTTTTTTTTCTGTGCACCTGTAGATATTGTACACGTTTACTAACAATTGTATAAAATGTATTCGTTATGTAAACATTTATCACCTCTCCCTTTAGATCTGTTGTAAATATAATCTATGTATCGCATAAGCTGTAAATAACATCTATGTAAAATATAACTACTGTATTTATCGAAGTTAGTGCCAAAAGCGTTTAACATTTCCCTTACGAAGTTTACGCAAAGCTATTGGCGGCAATAAAGTGTATATTTATCAAAAATTCCATAAAATATTTAATATCGATTGCTATTTACAATATACGCTTTTAAATATAGGCAGGGAATCCGTGAAAAATTACTATATTCATGAAATATCCCAAGATATGAAGATAATATAAAAAGTATAACGTTTAATGATGTCTAAATGAACTCTTGCACTTGTTCGTGCTACATTTTTCCTCAAGGATCATACTTTCATTACGTCCTAGTCTTACGCGTACTCTCTTTTACGAAAATAATGCAAGAACAAGCGCAAAATTCACTTTTAAAATCATATCACTCCTTCAAAGTCCCGTGGCCTCTCTCCAAGAAACTGGTACTAGCCTTTTAGGTAAAAACTGTGAAAGCTCTTTGTAGAGTAGTTTCCTTTTTTGATCGTTTTTGCCATATATTTTTATTACCAACCATTGTGTTGAGACTTGGACGTAAATATAGTATGTTACTTACATATTCCTTTGCTTTGGTATAGTATTTTTTTCACGGGATCTCGGCCAATTTTCATTGAAATGTTTATCAGATAGGTAGGTACATAATTGCAATAATAGGATAGAATACATTTATTCTATTTCAAATGTTATATACCTACTGTTATATTGAAAATTAACGCAAATGCTTATAAATATTAATGTTTTGAATCTTGTGTTAGACAGACACCATTGATGGGATCTATCATACCACTATATTTATTATAATTATTGTACCAACAATATTTAAGGAAATTATGCACTGAAAGAACTATATTTTGTACGAATAATATTAGTTTAAAATATAATTAATTAATTTTAGTGAAATTACCCATATCGTATAAGTTTGTATGATTATCCTAAACTCTAGTTTATCCTACGTAAGCATGGGCATTAATGCCTTCCTTCTATTTGAGTCAATTCATTTACGTATGTCGAACAAAAAGCAATTCAAGGGTAGGGGATAAGAGTTATTTTTAAATAATTGTATCTATTTAATGTGCAGTTGTACATTACTATCTTATTATGTAAAATAAAACAGGTATTAATTATTAAGTTTAAAGATTTACTTATTTGGACCCGCAGCTTAGCAGTAGACTGGAAAAGATCGTGTTATTTATTCAGTTCATTACAGAGATGCTTACAAAATGTTAATAAGTAATTCCAGAATAAGGAGAACATCTAAGGCAAACAGTTTTATGAAGGAATCAACTCTCATTGTAATACGTTACATCTAAGTATGATACTACTAAGGCATTATTGGTTGTAGAATCGAGATCAAACTTTTGCTAAGAAAAAATGTTCAGGCTCTCCCTAATTTCATCGTAAACTGATTTAATTAATTATTGTCTTCAATTCATTGTCGTAAGCCGTCCATTGTGTTTGAATTTAATTTTAAAATGATATTTGATTTATTCGAACTGTATTATTTTGTCCAACTGTGTATTTGTATATAATCATAAGTTAGTTTTTATTAAGAAGTGTGAACGAGTCGTGATATTACCAAGAATGTATTGAATTGACTACAGACAGATATATTAAGACCTTAATTATTTTTATGTGACTATTAAATTATGTTAATTATTAAGACATTATGTTGCACTGCTGCTGGATCCGCTACATTTTTATTTCAAATCAAATGTTTCTAATCTAATCCGCCAAAAAAACGAATTGACAATTTTGTTCTCTTTTGAGACTTCCTTTTGTGCAGTTTTCATTCGAGATTTAAAAAATAACATAACTATGATATCTCTATATATAAAAATCAATTGCTGTTCGTTAGTCTCGCTAAAACTCGAGAATGGCTGAACCGATTTATATGATTTTGGTTTTGACATGTTTGTCGTAGTCCAGGGAAGGTTTAAACGGTGAGAATTTACGCGGGTGAAACCGCGGGGCGCAGCTAGTTATATACAAATGTACAGGGTTATTGGTAATTATACTAGCAAGCCGTTGAGGGCTACTTCTGTACACCTTAACAATCAACTTTTGTTCTACGACTTTTGGAAATTCGAAAAAAATATGAAAACGTTGAGGTTATGTAAATAAAAAAAAAACAGCTGATTTTATAAAACAAAATTCAGTTAGACTAAGAACAGTAGATAAAAATTAAAAAATGAGAAAATTTTAAGGTTAATGACCTCTCCGTGTAAGAAACAGCTGATTTTCAGGTAAACCTAACCTCAAAATTTTCAAAAAAAAGTTCGAATTTCCAAAAGTCGTAGAACAAAAGTTGTTTGTCAAGGTGCACAGAAGTAACCCTCAACGGCTTGCTAGTATAATTTCCAATAACCCTGTATATGATTTTTAGTGGATCTGGCTAGCTGCTGAATATTATGTTAAAAATTTCACAGCCCGCAAGGAAATCGCAGACGTTTTGTTGAGATCTATGTTGTAGTCTGTTGTTAAGTTTGTCGTTGATGACAAAAAATATATTGTTATCTAGATATTTTGTTTTCTTTAAACATACCCTTAAACCACTTATCAATATGAACCCCAAGTGACTTCGCCTAGGCAGTTAGAAAAATGTTTTTAAGTTTAATATAAATATTTTTCTTCTGTAAGTATAAAGATAAAATATTTTTATTAGCGAAAACAGAAAAGATTAAAAGTAATATTTTTCCCATATCGGGGTCTCTTAGTAACCGAGTTTACACTTAGTAACTTATAGGTACCTAAGTAAGAAAAAATAACAAGTAAGATTGTTGATTACTGTTGTTATGAACATATTATTATTTCAGGGTACCGTAGGCTAAATGCTAAAATCTTTCTTTATTTCAAAATTAAGCAGCCAGTAACATTACGTATGTAAGTGCTGTAATGGTCTAAATCAGTGGTTAAATCAGTGGTTAAATCAGTGGTCAGTGGACTTTTTTGTTTCATAGACCACTTTCAAAATTTTGCTGGATCCGGTGAACCCCCTGCATCTACATAACTACCAATTTCTAAAACTCAAAAAAAAGTGAAGATTATATCTATCTATCTATGGAAACTTGCGTTGAGGCTGAGTTTCAGCGACGAATTAACAGTTTCCGAAAAATAATAGTTAGAATTGACTGCTTCATAGGATTAATTATTTGATAATAAAGTAGGTAGACTAAACAAATTTTCAATTAAATTTTAATTCATTGTGTTGTGAGTGGATGTCAAAGAAGCAAAGTTGGCCAATCGAAAAAGTGACTCCCTATCGAAACCAAATTAACTTACCTGCTTACGATTGTAGGTAAACCCCCTTTTTTGTCACGTCCAACGTAGACCCCCGTCGTCGAGTCTCCCGTGGACCCCTGGGGGTCCACCTGAACCACTTTGGTAATTACTGGTCTAAATCAACCTTTATATCAACAAATAAGGGTTGAAATGTAATTTTTCTGCCATCTTTCCTCAACTAGAGGGTTACTGTCAAAAATATCAATGTAACCCTTGGTAGTTTATAGATGGATTAAAGATTTCAACCACAAAAAATCACGAAATAACCTAACAAAAAACATTAGTATGGTGGTCGGTTAACTTAACACCAAGATTAGATTAGTGTTTAGTTTTTTGTTTGAAACTAAAGGCAAGGCAATAAAGACGTTTACAGATAATCCACTACGGATAAAAGTTTATCTAGGCCTAAAAAAGTTTTTTATTAGTAGGTAAAACTATATATTGATTTCACATTATCATACCTAACAGATAAAAAAGTGTTTATTATTTTCCTATCAGCTTGTTTGAAGTATAAGATGTGATTCAGAAAAATAACCGAGTTCAAAAACAGTGTATGACGTTAATGCGTTAAGTACCTCCTTAAATGTTTATACCTACTTTGTATTCAATAATAATAACAAAATAAAATCAAGTCGGAAACTGATAAGGATTTAAGTCTTTCTAGATTTCTCTATTAAAATGAAAACACTGTAATTTTATGGACGGAACCTTTAGCCATAAAATTATCAAGCAGGTTTTCATTTTTAACCAAAGCTTTACAAAACTTTTTCTACTCTGCACATAGACCGAGTTTATAGATTTTAGATTTTATATGTAGATATTACGTGTCATTAATTACACGTAAAACTACAATATTTGTTTGGAAATAATCTATACTAATATTATAAAGCTGAAAAGTTTGTTGTTTGTTTGAACGCTCTAATCTCAGAAACTACTGGTTCGAATTGAAAAAAAAAATGTGTTGGATATCACATTTGTCGAGAAAGGCTATAGGCTATTTTATATTTCGATATTCCCATGGGATTGGGAGTTACACGAGTGAAACCGTGGAGGTTGCGTTGCTAGTTATATATAATGTTTTAAATATTTTGTTTCGATACTCTTTTATATTTTTTTGTTTAATTTAAATCAATGTTATTCGCACATAGACCAAGTTGATCGCTATTTGATGACACGTGAAACTGCAATATTGTTTTGTTATGTTAATTATTATAATGTTTAATAAACATGTTGTTTCGATTTCTATTTTATCGATAAGGTTTATTATTATTTTGCTATGAATCGTAAAATAATCCGCACTGGATCAGTAGTCCTACTGAGTAGTTCAACTGGTAGTGCAAATGATACTTTCTAGGGCGGGTTTTCATCGTCATGCAGTCAGGATTAGCAGAGGTCAAAATATCTAGTTATGATAGATAACAGATAAGTAGTTATAAATAACTTATTTTAATTATAACTAGCGACCCGCCCCGGCTTCGCACGGCTATATTATGCATGTATTATACATGTAAAACTTCCTCTTGAATCACTCTATCTATTAAAAAAACCGCATCAGAATCCGTTGCGTAGTTTTAAAGATTTAAGCATACATAGGGATATAGGGACATAGGAACTGAGAAAGCGACTTTGTTTTATACTATGAAGTGATAATTATTAATATGGTATGATTTTTAATTTATCTAGCCTGAAGGTAATCAGCTAGGCTTATATATTTGGTAATCAGACAACGGATAGAATATACTGACCTACTAATTTTCTATTGTAAATACATATATAATAAATACTTATAGTATGCTTTAAGTAAGTATTTTATTTTAGGCACAGACTTAAAAATAAGTAGTGATGGCACAGACAGACCCATAATATATATTCTTACGAATTCTGAACGACTTTTGCTTCTGACAGTACCTACCAAATATTATTTTGATTATGAAAATGGGATGAGTTCACGGATGGAAAATATTTGTTTTTGATCCCTTAAATTCGTCCCAGATGGGATGAGTCCAAGGGTCACTCAAATAAATACCTAACAGACTATAATTACATGAATATTTTAATAAATTGAGTGTTAGGGTTTTCCATTTCCGGTCTCGTTTCCTTAAAGCGTCAGTATATACAATGTCAAATGCATGTACTTATATAACTACACACAGAAACACCTAGACCAGAAACAAATATCTGTGATTATATCAATTTTCGTTTAACAGCAGGGCCGCAGGGATCGAACCCATCACAGAGGTCTTCAAAATATTCAGGGACGGTAAGAGGAAAGGGTACCGGGAGCTTTCTTCATACAAACTATTACACATAGAGTCGACTGTTTTCTCCCTGGATAATGACACTAGAGCAAATATTTTTGGTGCATAAAACTTATAACTGCCATTACCATGCCCTATTTTTGTTTTATTTTTTAATTTCATTTTTTTAATTTGAATTTCTATGATGATTAGAAAATGAAAAAAATTAAAACATAGAGGCATAGGGGTTATAAGGTTTTATGACACAAAAATATTTGTGCTAGTGTCATTATCCAGGGAGGAAACAGTCGACTACGTTTGTATGGAGAGAGCGCAGGTACCCTTTCACCTTAAACATATTTGTATGAACTATAGATTTGTAGATATTTTGGGCTTTTTCGGAATAAGCCCAGTAAAACAGTAGGTAAAGCTTTTCTGAGTACCTACCTCTACTTAGTATCTATACTGGTTAACTTGAATGGGTCAGAAAAGGGAGGTCATTAACGATGTTGCTACGAGAAAGATTCTTAGGAGACCTTACTTTATTTTTTAATTAATTATCATCTGCATTTTTTGCCATTTAGCACAGTTTCAGAAAAGTGGCATTTTTCGTAGAAAGGAGCCATCTTCTGCAATAATAACCATTTTATTTAACGGCGACAGAGATTTTTTGTTTAGCCCCTAAAGACTTTTAGTCTGTATTACGGTGATAGATAGAGTATATAGATAGGTACTATTTTTATTATTATAATTAGAAGTCACAACTAATCTATAAAATCTAAGTAAAACGTGACAGTTTCGTTATAGAATCTGATGCAACTGTAACGCGTATCCGAATCATTGTCGTCGATGTCACACGTGCTATTTATTTATAAATTCTATCACTTACCTTTAACTTTATAATTCTAATCGATAGACAAAACCAGTTAGTTTATTTTAAGTAGGTAGATATAATACTCAGACTTTTATGAGAATGCTTTCATGTTTAATGAAGAAGGAACCGGTTAGAAGTTTGGACATGGAATAGTTTCTATATGGCACTCTCTAAGTTCATTAGTTAAAGCCAAATGCCTTCTTCTTTGGACCATGTGGGAGATAACCCCAATTTCCTCAATCATTAAGTAGAAAAGTACTACAGGGTTTTTACAAAACACTTTTATCAGTCAAAACAAATAATTCCAAATAAAACGTGAACTGTAAATAAAACATGAAGTTCTGATTGGCCAAACGCCGCGCGCCCGCCGCTACTGAATCTGACGCAACTAACTCGTTTGCCGTATCATAATACATCTACCTTTATAGCGGCGCGTGCGAGCATCGTGTTCATAAATGAAATGACTCTTGCGCAGGTAAACGTGCGGCCCGGCTATACTAGGCGCAGGTAAAACTCACGATATCGGAGCCGATACTTGCATCAGCTTTTCAACAATAGTTTAGGCAGGCATTTTTTATGTACCTTCTTATCGTTTCACGTTAGTTCTTCATTTTGTCCCATTGAATTTATAAACTTACGATTTCATGGTTTACCGTTCATTTAATTTACAATGTTTGTTTGACTTTGATCCTTAGGATTGACGTTTATGGCATTAATCGATGGGCGAATAATGCCATAAAAGTACAAGTTGTTATTTTTCGAATTGACCCTTTAGGTGGGCAAGATTATATTCATAAAACTTTTGCTGCAGTTTTGTTTATTTTAAAATAAAGGATTTTTTCCTTTGAGTAAAATTTGCTAAGGTATATCCCTCCAGGTGCGGTTTAAAATTTCCACCCTGTGTAATATGATTCTTAATAAAAAGTATTACTTAGGAAATTAAAATTATGTAAGTAGCTTTAGGATTTAAAAGTTTAATTAAGTAATAAAAAACATCAGGTTTACTCATTGCATGTTAAACCAGTCGTTATTTTAAGTAGGCTTGGGTCAATGTGTGCAATGATAGCTGAAACCGCTCTGTCTAGAACCAAACATAAATTGGAGGGTGTGTTTTTGTGACGTGTACCTAGGTAAGAGGGCAAATGGCCGGCTAAGCCGCGGGTATAATGCTAGTTCAATATAAAAAACAAGTGACTACGTTACAATTCGTAAATAACCAACAACAGGCAACCGGGGCCAACTTTGGTCCCGGTTGCTACCTCTAGTAGCAGAAGTTAGGTCAAGTTAGAGGCCTTAGGGCGATCTGAAAACTCTAACAACAGGTGAGCCACACCACTATATGAGAAAAAGAAGACTAACAATAGGTTTGTAATACTAGGTATATTCTGCGTACTATCTGCACCTACATATTAGGCATTCTAGGGACTGCTATAGCGGTCTATTTCTCTCAACAAATTCACATTTAATTAATTAATTACCGCCACATTAGTAACTTCAAGGCCTAGGTATTAACTGCTCTAGATTCAATATAAGATCAAAACTCTATACACGCGTTAGGTCAATGTCATCTAGTAATAAGTTACATCATACCATAAGTACATCAACAATAATTTATTCAATTCAGCGTATTTGTATTTTTGTATTTATTTCAGTACTTAGCTAAAATAAAATTAATTTTATGTTTTTTGTTGATTCTGAATATTTCGCCTAGATGCACAAAGATCCACTACTGCACAAAGTATAAGGAACAAAGGTTAAATATTGTTTTATAGGGAAACATGTGTTTTGTATTAGGTGTCATATATCAATAGAGACGAAATAGACCCATTTTATTTAATAATGGGCTTATTAAAGAAAATATGATAATTAATTATAAAAAACTAAAATAGGGCCAAAACTAAAAACAAACCAAGTTTATCTAAATAAAAATCGAATGACAAATTAAAATTTAATAAAAGGAAATCATTCCTCTTATGTAATTTTAGATCGCTTTTAAGTAATTTATTTGTCCACTCACGGCATTAGCGACGGCTCTACATCGGGTGGCATACAGAGTATGGGGTTATCAATCGTAAATTAGGCTCCATACTCTACAAAGGAGTGAAACAAGTTTTTCCCACGTGTTAAAATTTTGTGGAAAACCCCTGAAAACTCTTCTACCTAGCAAATCCCAAGCATGTTCAATGAAATTGAGATCGGCAAACTGAGCAGGCCACTCTAATACCGTGACATTGTAATCGCTGAACACGTTTATGAACAGGAAATCTTGTTAGAGCTGCTGACGGTATGGTATCACCATAGAGTACAAACTAGAAACCTTATTACGGTATTGGTCTAAACTTAAAATGCCTCTTACAAAAACGAGATCTAAACAATTTGTTGACCAGTGTTGTTAAGTATTGTATTCAGAAGTAAAGTTAAAATAAGTGTTTTGTTTGAGAGATGATACACTAAACCGATTTCGATATTTGGCAAAAGGATAATTCGAATCCCACAAATTAATTTTAAGGCTCAGAAATCGTAATTCATGGCAACCTGCTAGTAGACAAATAAAGCGTTTGTGTACCTACACAAACGCTTTATTTGTCTACTAGCAGGTAACTAAAGGGCTTAATTGATGTCAACAATTAATTCATATTATTTGGCCGTGGTAAGCACAGATGTTAAACGGCCTAGCCTAGATGTTAATGTTCACTACGTTGTTGTTGTCATCCCTTTTTTGAAGCGAGCAAGAAAAACAAACTAGGCAACATTTATATACAGTGTGTAAAGGGAACCCTTTAATCCCTCTTAGGTACCAACACGCTCAGATATTACCCAAAAAAAAATATATTTTTGGTAAAGATTTTTTTTATGTTTGGAAAAATTACCTATTTTGCTCAAGAGTCTGGGATTTTTTTAAATTGTAACAACACAATTTTTTACCTATAGGGGCTCGCTAGCTCGCTACCAACCATTAAATTGCAACATCTTTAAAACTCTTTACATTTTTACTAAATTACTAAAATAATAATAATTTCCTGAAATGTAAAAAAAAATCTTTTTTTTAAATTTAATTCCTGGATGTACTTAATACAAGTACTTATAAGGGATTACAGATTTTTTTCTTGCATAGTGTTTATTAGTTGGTATTCATAGTTTTACGGTAGATACTATCAAAAGGAAATGCGCATAACATTTTCAATATAGATATTTGAAGGCAACTTCACTATCTGATGTCCAAGAGTGTCTGACATACGACCCGAGATTGGAACGTGTCCGATATTTATGCTCCAATTACATCCAGATCGGGCTGGATTCAACGATAACTAAGGGCAATCATATAATATTTACATAGGTATAAAGTTGTTTATATATACCTGAACAATAATATGTAGGTACTTATTCTGTGACATGGGTAAGGACTTTTACTAAAAGAAGCTGTAGTAAGTAGTGCTTGGGATACGATATGGATTATCTAAAAATAATTAATATAAAGTCCTGACTGATTGATATATCAATGGCAGATCGGTGTTGATATTTAGCATACAGATATTTGTGCTAAGAAAGAACTACGCCGATGGCGACGTATTTATTACTATACATCATTGTGTCGCAGCACGAACACTTCAGGCTGTATGACAAAAGAATGTAAATTGTAAGATTTGGTCGTGTAGTTAGGTGACACACTCCCCGAAAAAAGTCAAGAGGATAATTTAAAACGAACTAATTACAAATTACAAAATTGATTTTTAAATGAATGACGAGACACTATATATTCCAAATGGACATTGGACAAGCATATGGACTCCCAAATAATAGTAGAACTGATTATGAAAATGATTATTCTTTCAATGACTGTGTTTTACTCTCGCGAGTAACGTACTGAGTCGAATGCATCCCGACCGATGGGCTAAGGTCGTCACGCATTGGGTGTTAGAAGATGGACGTCGGAATGGAAACATATATTATAGAGGTACCCCAAAAACGATATAGCGTCACCTTCCTTCCTCCTTGGATAATGACACTAGCACAAATATTTTTGTGCCATAAAACCTATAACTGCCATGACTAGACTATGCCCAAATTTTTTTTTTTCATTTTCTAATTATCATAGAAATTAAGATTAAAAAAATAAAAAAAAAAACAAAAAAATAGGGGCATGGGCAAGGCAGTTACATAAAACTGCCACGATTTATGCACCGAAAATATTTGCTCTAGTATCACTATCCAGGGAGAAAACAGTCGACTACGTTTGTAATAGTTTGTATAGAGAGAGCCCCCGGTACCCTTTCCTCTTAATGGATGAAATGTTTTTTATATCAAATTAAATAGGTCAATAAATATTAAATATATTGCAAATGAGTTGCCTAAAAAATTTCACATCACAATATGATTTTTAATTTTTTTAAGGGATCTTTCACTATTAGGGATGCCTTTGCTCAGAAATGGGACAATATAGATTAACTAAAGAAATAAAAGCGTGTTAAAAAAGAACGTCCTCCTTTTCTTGAAAGTCTTGAAGTTCTTGAAATGATGAAGGTAAAATCATTGTTTTTTACCAATTTACCTACCTACCTGGGTTGTGTTTTCTCACGATTAATTTCCTTTATGAATTTTGAGAAAATTATGCAAAGTGATGTATTTTCAAAAAATATGTATAGGTAGTATTATTTGTTAGGTATCCAGGCAGATTTTGTAAACTTCAATAAAGCTTCTGAAGTGTTAGTCATCATCATCCGTGCGATGTTCCCGGTTGCATCCCTCTCGGGAGCCCGGGGTCCGCTTTCCTACTTTTACGCCTCCACTTCGCACGATCTTCGGCATCCTGGTTAGTAAGGCCATTTGCACGCATATCACCCTTTACGACGTCAAGCCAGCACTTCTTGGTTCTACCCAGTCTGCCACGGCCCGGCGGAGGCGCCATGGCAAGACATTTGTTCCCCACGTAACTAGCCTTCTGAAGTGTTAGTGACCAACCATAACTGAACCGATAAGGAAAAAAAAAACAAACAAAAAAATATTAAGTACTTACTTAAGTATTTACCTTATTAGTAAATCGGCTGTACAAAGAAAATTATAAATCGATTTTTTCATAGTAGGCATATGAAGTAATTTGCCACGCTTTTTGTATAGATGTTTATTTTTTAATACTGCATGTTTGTATGTCTCAGTTAATAAAGAGGAAAAAAGACAAATGTCAATTATCTACATAATGGTGATAATGGCTCTACTTAACTTACCTATTATATCTATACCGATAGCTAAAGTTACTTGACCTTGGATCTACAAAATAAAGAAAACCGGCCAAGTGCGAGTCGGACTCGCACACGAAGGGTTCCGTACCATTATACTCTGTTTTTAGTAATTGTTGTTATAGCGGCAACAGTAAAACACTGTTAAAAACTGTTTAGCTACCACAGTTAATGAGATACAGCCTAGTGACAGACAGATGGACAGTGGAGTCTTAGTAAAAAAAAGGTCCCGTTTTAAACCTTTTGGTACGGAACCCTAAGATTGAACACCCTACCCTTCACCTTCCTCAACTTCTTGTCCATCCAAAGATTGCCTGGAAGAGATCGCTTTGAGCGATAAGGCCGCGCGATAAGGTTTGTTTACTTAAGGTTTGTTTTTATTTTATTTAATGTAATTTAAAAATGGTGTTTACAATAAAGAATTTATCTATCTATCTATCTATCTAACCCTTAAAATATCTCCAACTCGAAAAACCTCTTAGATAGGTATCTAAAAGGCAATAATAACCTCATTTAATTTTACAGTTTAAAATGCTTAACTAAACGATAGCTTGATTGAATCCAGTTAATAAGTAATTAAGTAGGTACCTATTCAGGAAAACTACTAGATATTTCCAAAAAATCGTCTTCTCGGAGAATGAACCTGCGACCTTCGGAGCAGGCACTTTGAAGCTAGAATGTAATCTAGTAACAGCTAATGTTAGGCAATTAGGTTTTTTGTTGGGAGCTATATTTACCTACCTATTGATACTTGCAAAATGACTAAGTTAACAAAAGTGATTACCTAAAAAATTCAATGTCGGATAGATAATTTTAGCTGAACTGCTATAGATAGAGCATTTACCTACTTTTACTTCGAACTGAAAAACCCAAGTAGCTATAAGTACTGAAAATATTACAAATTAGCTTTCACCTGCGATTTCGTCCGCGTAGGAGTGGATTTTTTTTAAATCATAAAAAAATAAAAAATTTAATAAATTTCCTATCGAATGCCTCCTACGTCATACGAAGAACACACCCTCCAAGTTTTATGGTCTCTATGATCAGCGGTTTAGGCTGTGCGTTGGCCCGACTCAGTCTTTCAGGACAAACCATATGAATAGACTAGCTGTTGCCCGCAACTTCGTCTGTCTGCGTAGCGTTCGAATTTTCACATTTTTTTTCTTATCGGATGCCTACGTTTTACAAAGAACACACCCTCCAAGTTTCAGGTCTCTACGATCAGCGGTATATAGGATGTGCTTTGATCCGTCAGTCTTTCAGGACAAAGCATATGTATAACCCAGCTGTTGCCCGCTCGACTTCGTCTGCGTAGAGTTCGAATTTTCAAAAATTCTTTTTTTTCGGATGCCTACGTCTTACAAAAAACACACCTCCAAGTTTTAGGTCTCTACGATCAGCGGTTTAGGTTGTGCGTTGATCCGTTAGTCAGGACAAAGCATTTTATATGTATAGATTTCATTTACAGTTTTTTTTTTGTTTTTTGATCTATCTTGGTATGATGAGGATACATTGAGTCCTTTCGAGCAATATACTACTTTTTATTCCGATACTGCCACGGGATCGGAACTTACGCGAGTGAAACGGGGGTGTAACCAGTACCTAATGCATAAATTCGGTATGAAACTTTTGATTTTTATGAAACATAGTAGGTATGCGGAGACACATCGGCTTCTTTTTACGCAAATATTTCCACGGAAATGGAACTCACGCAGTTGAAACCACGCGTCACTGCTAGTTACCTAAATAACAAATAGGCCAAAACTACGTCAACAAATAAATGACAAAATTGAGAAACGTTATTTCTTTGATTTATCTTCAGATTGATGACGAATGTTTTTGTCCTATCAATCAAATGTAACTAATCAAAACAATGGTCCAAATAAATGTATGAAACGCGTAACAACGAGTACCTACGTCATTATAAAGTGGGTGTATGACACGATAATAAGAATAATAAGTTATCGGGCGATATGGTTGAATGCATTATCAGGTATTATACAACCTAATTTCCTGGTTTAATCGATAACAAAACTTGACAAAGCTAAGGATTTTTATCTTTAAGAGGGTGCGCGGGTATTGCAGTCTCCATACAAATCTAATATCATGTTATTTTCCTGAATAATACCTCTAGAGAATTATAGAGTATTTAATACTAGCTGTTGCCCGCGACTTCGTTCGCGTTCTGGTTTTGTTTTGTTTAAAACACCTAGCATTTTCACGCATAGATAAATAGATACCTACTATACAGTGGTGGTCAAATAATTAAGAACGCTGATATAAAAGGAAGATTTTTTCAAAATAGGACGCAAAACTAATTGCATGTATTTTTTTTTATTTCTCTCGGTATCGTAAAACTTTTCCATAATACCACTGTATTTATTGATACACATGATTAGCTTAAAAATAAATAGACAAACTTTTTACACTACTTCTAAACATAGTATTCCTATTTATTGGCTGGTCACGTAATTAAGAACGCTAAATAGTGTATACCTTTGTTCAAATTTAAATAGAGAACACTCAGTCGATTTGTTACTGTTTGTATAATTTTGGCGCCATGTAGTGCTGGAAAGATTAAAAGTCTTTCTTCTTATGAAAAAACCTTGCTTCTTATGAAAAAACAATGGGAAAAAATAAAAGTTGTGATAAATCTACAAGGGAAGTAATAATAAAACTTCGCCGGAAGAATTGGTCTTATAAAAAGATAGCCGACCATTTTCAATGTTCAAAAACGATGGTTTTCCACGCTGTAAAGCATTATGCTACGTATCAAACTACTTCGAATGTTCCACGTGTACCTAAACAGAGAAAAACGACTCCTCGAGATGACCGAAACATCGTTCGTATGGCAAAACAAAATCCTTTTAAAGGGTCTAATGAGCTGAGAAAAGAATATTTTGGTGAAAACAACCCTTCAGCAATCTCAGCACGCACTATTCGAAGACGTTTGGTAGAAGAAAAATTGCACGGTAGGATAGCAAGAAAGGTACCCATGTTGAAACTTTGCCACAGGCAAGCCCGGCTTGCATTTGCGAGAAAGTATGAAAACTGGACTGTGCGACAGTGGAAAAATGTACTTTTTTCTGACGAGACGAAAATAAATAGAGTACCTATGTTCTGATGGAAAACGATATGTACGACGTCCCCCGAATACAGCATTTGACCCTAAGTGCACGAAAATTACATTAAAGCACGGTGGTGGAAATGTGAAAATTTGGGGGTGCTTTTCTGGACATGGTGTGGGACCTGTAAAGTTGATAGAAGGTAACATGGATCAGTTCCAATACAAAAATATACTGGAAGAAACAATGTTACCTTATGCTGAAGACGTTATACCGGTTATTTGGACATTACAGCATGACAATGGTCCAAAGCACACTGCACGCACCGTTAAGGAATTCCTTACAGCGCAATCAGTTTCTGTCTTAGACTGGCCAGCTAACAGCCCAGATCTAAACCCAATAGAGAATCTGTGGTTCGAAGTAAAGAAAAAAGTTTCAAATACAAAGTGTGGAAATTTAAGAGAGCTGTACGACGTTTTTTTAGAAGAATGGAACTCTATTTCTCTTGCGAAATGTCAAAAATTAATAGAGTCAATGCCTCGCCGGTTTAAAGCAGTAATTAAAAGCCGTGGATATGCTATTATTGACTATTAATTTTAGTTAAAAATGTATTAAATTTCTTTTAAAATTTAATAACTAACTGCTTCTCAGAAGGTACAGATTTCTGTACATAACTAGTTGCTTCTCAGAAGGTACAGATTTCTGTGTATGAGACGATTTAAATAAAAAACTTCTAGAACTTCAAATCCCCAAGTAGCACGTTAGTGAATTTTGGAACTTTTGAGTGATTTTTGTTTCTGCTTTATTACCTATGGTAGCATTAAGCCGCATCTATTACTCATAGGCGCATAAAGGTTTTAATTTTCTCTCTTATAGAACTCAAAGAGGCATATGACATCTTAAAATCCCCCCTAAAGAACTGTGCCCTAATAGGTGGTATTTTTCCCTCATTTGGCACCTTTAGTACTAAATAAGTAGTATATATGAGTTATTTATCACTTGTAGTGGCTCAAGAGTTATTATTGCAGCTCATTTGGAACCTTAGTGTAATTGCCTTTGTAAGGTCTAATATACTCTTATATGCCACTGTAAAGCGTAGATCGGTTCCATTTTTATCTCATTTAGAACCACAAGATCTAATTAAAACAATAACGGGTCGAGTGCGAGTCGTACTCACGCGCTGAGGGTTCCGTACATTAGTTTTATTCCAAACAGTTACAGACAGTGTCAAACAGTTCCAAACAATGCCAGACAGTGCCAGACAGTGCCAGACAGTGCCAGACGGTGCCAGACGGCACCAAACTGTACCAAACTGAACCAGACTGTACCAGACTGTACCAGACTGTACCAGACTGTACCAGACTGTACCAGACTGTACCAGACTGTACCAGACTGTACCAGACTGTACCAGACTGTACCAGACTGTACCAGACTGTACCAGACTGTACCAGACTGTACCAGACTGTACCAGACTGTACCAGACTGTACCAGACTGTACCAGACTGTACCAGACTGTACCAGACTGTACCAGACTGTACCAGACTGTACCAGACTGTACCAGACTGTACCAGACTGTACCAGACTGTACCAGACTGTACCAGACTGTACCAGACTGTACCAGACTGTACCAGACTGTACCAGACTGTACCAGACTGTACCAGACTGTACCAGACTGTACCAGACTGTACCAGACTGTACCAGACTGTACCAGACTGTAGCAGACGGTACCAGACGGTACCAGACAGTACCAGACAGTTTCAGACAGTTCCAGTCAGTGACAGACAGTTCCAGTCAGTGACAGACAGTTGTACAGACAGTTGCACAGACAGTTGCACAGACAATTGCACACAGACAGTTGTACAGACAGTCCTCGACTTTACAGTTAAGTAAATTTTACTTTTTTTACTTTATTATCCTTCACAGTGGGTTTTGTACCCGTCTTGAGGATCCCCAATTCAAAGTAGAGACAGCAAGACCTGTGAAGTGAAAAATATCACTACTAGGTACTAATGAGTGATTTTTGGGCTTAAGAGTTCCAATAAGGTAACAAATTAGTGAAAATAAGAACTACAAGGTCTACTTTAAATCGCCATGTTTAAAAATAATAACCTTGAAAAGCATTATTTGTTTAATGATATTTTATTACAATAACATAAAACAAAATAAGTTTTGATAACTATTGTTGACATTATACTTTTTGTGAAACTATAATGTTAGGTTTTTAACAACCAAATTGTTGTAAAGTATTATCTTATTTATTTGATCAGCACATATTTGTTAATATTTTTTGATTAAATTGAAGGCGCATCAAAATTTACTAAGTAAATATACCATGGTTTCACGATAAAAAACCATTTGCAAGGGCTCCGTGATATTATGCTGCGGTTTGTATGGCTGAATATGGCTGTCACAATTAACACAATAGAACAAAGCACACCGTTTTTCGTTTATCTCCGCCGAAAATAAGACTAGTTAGACAAATTGTCACTCAACGAATGAACGGTATCGCTTTATCGTTCAATCATTCATTTACAGCGCGCAATTCGCACCGTTAGTTCCAAGTGCCACTCAGGGTAACAATTCGAACTCTTATGCAACGCTTCTGCAACTATAAATGAGTTGCAATTTTTCTCCCTTTAGTAATATATAGGTTGCATATAAGTTCTAACCACATATATAGAACTTAATCAAGGTGGATTTTATTACTAAAGGTTCCAAAAAAATACTATATGCAAGCTATTTGTTACCAAATGTGTTACTTGGGTCGTTTTTATAATTATATGACCACCACTGTATATTTATTTTTCGGTGTAAGTTATAACAAAAAGCAAGATACTTAGGTACATAGTTTTACATTATTATTAGTACCTACATTATGTTGAATGTAAGCGCAAAAATGTGTTTATTGACGACATCACATTAGAAAATTCTAAAATTATCAATACATGCATAATAAAGTATAGGAACATTAGGAAATGTTCCTATACTTTATTATGCATGTATCTATACTAATATTATAAAGCTGAAGAATTTGTTTGTTTGTTTTTTTGAACGCGCTAATCTCAGGAACTACTGGTTCAAATTAAAAAAAAATTGTGTTGGATTGTCCATTTATCGAGGAAGGTATCTTTTTATCCCGATAATCCCACGGGATCGGGAGTTACGCGGGTGAAACCGCGGAGCGCAGCTAGTTATAATACTTCCTCCTGTGTCTCTCTATCTATTAAAAAAACCGCATCAAAAGCCGTTGTGTGTTCATAAAGATTTAAGAATACTTAAGGACAGACAGGCAGAGGAAGCGACTTTGTTTTATACTATGTAGTGATTTAGGTTTGCTCCACACACAAAAAAGATTTCTTAAAACAAGAAATACTCCTCTTCCGCTAGAGAACGCTAGAGAATAATTTCTTGTTTTTATACTAAATGTTAACTGTTACTGTTAACAATAAGCAGTATTCTTACTTTAAGAATATTGGTTTTGAATTAAGAATATAGATTATTATTTTAAGGTTTTTTTTACTAAAAACAAGATATTGATATTGAAGATATTATTAAGGGACAGGATTAGTTCTTGCTTCAAGAAACCTATATTTCTGTGTACTGGACTGCCTTCTGTTTTCATTTTTTCTAATAATTAAATATATTTCTTTTCCTTAAAAAATACAAAAGAAAACAATGTTTTTTAACTTGGAAAAACATGCTTACTAATTAATATTTATTAATTCGTCAAAAGTAAATTTCAAATAACATTGCATCAGATACGCGATACGTATGACGTAAGAAAAACCTTTAATAAAAAACTACCTACTGTATCAAATTTTGTAATACTACGGATATATTCAACGAAACAGCAAAAATGTTTTGCATCAGATAAGAAGGCAGAATTATTATTATTCTATTTATTTAACTTTTATATTTGAATTGTTTATTGACTCACAGAAAAAAAAGAATTCCATAACAAACGTCATAGATAATGTTGCTTAAAAACATTGATATTTAAAAAAAAAAATACCGACCAAGTGCGAGTCGAGCTTGCGCACGAAGGGTTCCGTACCATGTTGAATGGGAGCCCCACATAAGAAAAATAATCTATTTTTAACCGACTTCAAAAAAGGAGGAGGTTCTCAATTCGTCTGTATGTTTTTTTTTTGTGTGTATGTTACGCGATCATTCGAAGACGGCTCAACCGATTGAGATGATTCTTTTTATGTTGGAAAGGTGGAAGGTTGTGCTCAGGGGTGGTCCCATAAAAATTTGGTGAGGATCTGATGAGAATCTTCGGAGTGATAAACAGAATTGCACCTCGAGAGTGCAGCAAATTGCTAATTTTTCGATTGCCACCAGTAGAATTGGGCCATAAACTAATAGTTACCGATAAATAGAATATCTAAAACCACCTTCTCATCAGACAACTCTTCAATCGGTTACGATTACAGGTTAAATTTGAATAAAATAGTCATTTTCGTCTCGCCGGACTGGGTTCAGCAACATTCATTGTTGCTAGAGAACCCTATTCTAAATGAAGATCTGATGAGACTCTTCGGAGTGATAAACAGAATCGCATCTTGAAAGTGCAGCCTCACGGAGTAGAATTTTCAGTGACAGCGGCACTAAAAATGGTTAAATAAAGAAATAATTTGTTTTGTAAAATGTTTTTTTTAAATGGGTTTTTTTAATTTTAATTTATTTCTTTTTACTATTTGTTGTTTATAATGGCAATAGAAATACATACTTAATCTGTGAAAATTTCAACTCTCTAGCTATCACGGTCCATGAGATACAGCCTGGTGACCGACGGACAGACGGACCGAGACGGACGGACAGTGTAATAGGGTGATTAGGGTGCCGTTCGGGTACAGAACCCTAAAAACTAAGGAATAATCGTAAAAGTCCGGCCACTACGCAAATATTTTTATTGACACCAAAGAAATTTAAATTATAGTGGAGTAGAGAGAACACCTGAAACTTTCCAAGCAGTATCAGCATTCAGCAATGTCATTCGCTTTTTAGTACATCCAAAAAGTACGAACAAACAATATTGAAGAGTTATACTGACATTGGATTTTTTAAGTACTTATAATACTTTTTTTTTACTTTATTCAGGAAGATTATTTATTTATTATGTATTCTTTATACATAAAAAATAAATATTGCACTTAGTATTTACTTTAGGTTTCTAAAGTCTCATTCGCCATCCAGTCCCAATCTAAGTAACTACTTGTGTTATGGGTGCTGGACAATGGATATACTACTTATATACTTTTTAAAAATACTTTATAAATATATACTTATAATAAATAGAAACAACCAGACCACAGGCAAATATCTAAGCATAAACTGTCTAAGGCGGGAATCGAACTTGCAACCCGTGTTTGGCAGTCCAGCATGGTGACCATTGTGCCAACTGGGTCGTCAACTAACAACATCTGTTATGGACGATTCGCCATTTTATTTACTTACCCAAGGTTTTGTATTGTCAGTCATTGGCTGTAATCAAAATATACGACACAATATGGGCAACACTATTAAAAACAGCTATTTAATTGCTGCTGCTGGTGCTTGCTGTTTCTTTGAATATAACCGGTTATTTCCGCTTCTAAGGTCTTTGGGATCAAAGTTTTGATCAAGCTAAGATGTTCTCTTTATTTTAGTGAATTTTAAATGAATTTGTTGTTATCCCACTATATTGATTGATATTAGGTACAGTAATACCTCGGTTTACGCGACCTCACTTTGCGCGATTTCGTTATAACGCGGTTTTTAAAATTCGCGCTAATTGACCTCGCTTTGCGCGAACGCATTGATTGGTTATTTAGTGCGTGTGGCATGATTGCATTCAACCAGTACAGTAACAATTGATTGGTCTGTGACGGGCGTGGCATGATCGCGTTAGCCAGTATCTTTGAAGATGTTTACATTTTAATGTTATTTCTCGGCGGGTAACGTAAAATACATTTACATATCGGTTTTTTATTAAAATTTTGCCATAATTACTGAATAAAGATTGCTTGTGCACTTGTGGAACAGTGAATCGAAACATAATAATTAGTTTACGTACATTTATAATTAAAAAAAATGTCTACGCCAGCTAGAAAAAAAGAACGTAAAAGTTTAAGTTTGGAGATGAAGATAAAAATTTTAAAAAAGATGGAGAACAGAGGCAAAGCTACAGAGGTTGGACGACAATTTGGCCTCTCTGAGTCTACTGTACGTACAATTGTGAAAAATCGTGATAAAATAATGCGTTCTAGTGAATATGGGACGCCTACTAGTGCGAAGAAAATTTCTCGTACGAGACCTGCTATTTTTGAAAAAATGGAGCAAATGCTTGCTGTTTGGATAGAAGATATGAATAAAAAAGATGCTCCTATGAGTCAAGATATCATATGTGCTAAAGCGATTTCTTTATATGGCAGCCTTAAACAGCAAGAAGGTGAAAGCTCTTCTGCTCCATCTTTCGTAGCCAGCAATGGCTGGTTTGAAAAATTAAAAAGACGGCTGAATTTGCATAACATTCGTATAACTGGCGAAGCAGCAAGCGCAGATACAGCAGCTGCGTCGGAATTTCCTGCCCAGCTATACAATTATATACTGCGAGAGAAAATTCCTGCTTCCCTCATCTTCAATGTAGATGAAACCGGTCTTTATTGGAAAAAGATGCCATCGCGAACTTTTATTTCCAAAGAAGAAAGGCAGGCAAGTGGTTTTAAAGCAGCTAAAGATCGACTGACTCTTCTTTTGGGTGGAAATGCTACGGGAGACTTCAAATTGAAACCTTTGCTGGTATATCAGTCGGAAACACCTCGCGCTATGCGCAACATTGATAAAGATAGCTTACCAGTTGTTTGGCGATCCAATCGAAAAGCCTGGGTAACAAGAGATGTTTTTTCCGACTGGTATACAAACAGTTTTTGTCCAGACGTCAAAGCGTACTGCAATCGTAATGGACTGCCTCCAAAAGTTTTATTACTTCTTGACAATGCACCTGGTCATCCACCAATATTGGAGTCGCCGCGGGGTTTGGAAGTAGAGGTGATGTTTTTGCCACCAAATACCACCTCAATTTTACAGCCTATGGACCAGGGGGCTATAGCAAACTTCAAGGCTTACTATCACCGCCGCACATTTGGTCAGCTAATTCGAGAAACAGATGGAGAAGGAAGACAATCTATGCGTGATTGGTGGAAGTCGTATAACATTATGAAGGCTGTACAAAACATTGCTGCAGCTTGGAATGAAGTGAAGCTGAGCTGCATGAACGGAGTTTGGAGAAACCTTTGGCCTGATGTGGTAGAGGCGCCAAGCAGACGTTTGCGAGTTCAAGATACTATAAGACAGGTGGTTGAAGATATTGCTGTTATGATCGACGGGTCTGAGCTTGAAAGTATTACAGTCGAGGAGCTCGAAGAATTTGTAGCAACCGATAGCGCGCCTTTGAGCGATGAAGAATTAATGGCAATGCAAAATACTTCGCAAATAAACGAAGAAGAACCGTCAGAAGAAAGAAAGTTATCATCAAGTGTAATTCAGGAGGCACTTTCAAAAATATATTCTGGTCTAGAGATGTTGGAATGTTCGGACAGTGATATCAACCGTGTTTTATATCTGCGGCAATCTATAGAAAACGGTGTTGCTTGCTACGAAAAAATTTTACTTGAGCGCAAGAAAAATTCTACTCAAAAAACTTTAGATGAGTATTTCTCGAAAAATTAAAATTTGAATTTCGTTTTTTTGTAAGCTTATAGGCAATAAAAGTAAATTTATACATAATGTATTTTGCTTGTTATTTCATTGACCTCGTTATACGCGTATTTCGCTTAGCGCGAATTTGTTAGGAACGCATCCTTCGCGTAAAGCGAGGTATTACTGTAATCTAATAAATTAATGACAAGATGCTGACCCGTGAGCCCGTGTTGTTTTGGTCAGGCCTCATACGATGAGGATAGTGCGTTCACCGACCTACGCTGCATACGTCATTTCTTATCTACTAAACTGCTCTAATATTTCGAAAGTCAAAACATAAAGAAAAAAAAACTATTGGAAAACAATAAAGTACTTATAAATTACGCTTTTTAATTTATAAAGACTCTACTTGGTAAAGCTATTTGATAGGTAATTCACCGATCAAAATTAAATCAACGATTATTGCTGACGTCACCAGAAAGGCTTCAATGGAAGACAAGCGCTAGTCGAAAGAATAGCATTTCGCCGAGTTGGGGTCCGTTTTGCAACAATTTATATACTTACATAGACACTTTACGATGTATTTTTGTTGCAAATAAATAATATTTTATGCTATAAAATAATTAGGCTTAATCAATGAGCTTAATGCATGAACATGCAGCCATGTTCCTGCATTAAGCCCATTGCTTGGGTGTTGGTTTTTACAACCTTCTTTTAGAGCTTATTTTATTTAAAAAACTCTCACAACCTATTTTGCCGTTAGTTATCAACAACTTTTTAATGTTCTAGAACATTTTAATAAAATTCGAATAAATAGGCCTCTTTTTTATGATGTTACATCATTAGGATTTTAGTAGATATTACCTTAACAGGATTAGTTTACGAATTTAAAGAATAGCTTTTAACTACGTTAATATATTAGCAAAATAATTTAACACATATGTTAAATGTAAGTACAGATTTTTTCTGCTATTAACGTCAGTTGACGTGTTTTTTTTATTCTGACAGTTTTATAATATGTTTGTTTATTAAATTTCGCCGTTTTTCCGAATTGCGTCATGAATATGTTTTTATTTTTGTTGTATTTCCGTTACGTTCCCTCCAACGACAATTAGGCTTACACGCTGATAAAAGAAACCCCCAGCTAGGGACTGGGTCCCCAATGGCCTCGCAGAACTTTACACTGAGACCCCAAGACCTGCCTGCACTTCCGGTGTTGGCCAAAATAAGTAAAAATGATACTACATACCTGTATATATTCTTTTTTACCATTGCCACTCGAAAAAGGGCATTTTATTCATCGCTCTTTTACTCACTGAGTGAATAAAATCATTTTGAATTTGGAACATGCACGAATATACGAAATAATATAGACTTAAAAAAAACGTACTGAAAGTGCTGAAAGAACGTACTGGCTGGATGGAATATAAAATTTAAAAAAAAGTATACCGCCAATTTAGATTTTTTTCTATCTGATAAAGTGGTTGTTTAATGTCATTGAAAAATCGAATAACATATATAATATAATAAAATGAGTTGTTCCAGATAGTAGATAATTTTTTGCCGCCAAAATCTCGGGAACATGACAATGGGAGTATGACATGGAATGACATGGAATAAAATTCAATTAAATGGAATAAAACTTAAAAATATATACAATTAAAAAATATCTTTTCTATCTGTTATCGTGGTTGTTTTAAGTTATTGAAACATCTAATAACATAAATTAGATTAAAATAAGTTCTTCCAGTAACGAAAATGAGACACAATCCCCTGAACCATTTCTAAATTTATTTTCTCGCAGTCAATGGTAAAAAGTAGAGTACACAACTCGTGAAAAAAATAATTTATCTCGGTCCTTGTATCCCTCGCTCCGCTCAGGATTCTAATCTAGAATCCCTCGCTACGCTCGGGATTCAACTATAGAATCCTTCGCTGCTCTCGGGATCCAACTTAGTCCCTCGAATTAAATTACCTTTTTTTTCACTTGTTGTATAATCTACTATAAAATGACATTCATAATTTCATTTAGATTCAGGCAAACACGTGATTACCTGATGAGCACATTTCCACTATTCTTATCAATCATTCATTGTGAAAAAAATACTAAGAAAACTGGTGAATTCAGCTAACGTAAATAAAAAGGTTAACAATATCATTTGGTAATAACAGCAGAGATAAGACGGAGGCAAATCACCGGCCGATGATTCTTATAAAAATACTGATTGTTTTCAAACTATTATATATCGACCGTTTAATATTACGATAATATAACGATAGGTGTGTTAGAAATTCTGAAAAATTAACTTCTAAAACAGAACCACATCAAAAAACTTAAAGAATAGTCTACTGAACTTTCAATAGAGTTATTTATTTTTAATCTAATCAGTCCCAGTTTAGAGGAAAGGAAACTTTAACTATCATTATATTTACAAATAGTTTCAGCGTTATAAATGCAATAGGATGAGCTTTTCAAGTAGTGAATTAGCCGGCATGTTTAGCCGCGAGCCAAGCAAGATAACGCAGTTGTTACATCAGATCGCGGCGCGTGCCGCCAGCTATATAAACCGCACCACCGTTCTACGCTACTCATTCACAAATCGAAACTCATAGATGAAATACATATATTAGCTCGTGGCAATGACCTTCGTTCCCGTGAATATTTCTAAACTAGTGAAAAATAAACTGAAAGACGAACAACTGTGGCATCGTGATAATTGGTGTGACGGACATTCTCCTATATTCGAACATCAACAGAGATAATACAAGCCCTTTAGATTGCAGTGCAGTGCATTGATTATAAGGTAAATATTATTTGTTGTTACTTTCTTGTCATAATTATTGCAAATTATGATTATTTATTATTAAGTTATTGTGCCAATTGTGATATTGAATCGGAACAAAACAAATACTAACTTTACAATTTTCTTGAAGCTTAATACAATCGAAAATGACAATTCAAATTTCCGCTATCAACTAATATGATTATTGTATGAAAAGGTCAAATGTCTTGAAATATCTGGACTGTAACATTTGCGTCAAAGGAAAAAGTGATATGATAACTCACCGTTATTGTTGAAATAATAATGATTAAAGCCTTAGTGATAATTTTTTTATTTAAGTATTATTAAGAGACCGATATGGCTTGAAGCGTGCTCTTTATAGATAGATAGCTTGCAAATCAAGTTGAACTTTATATAAGGGAAATTGCAAACACCTTAGTAGTGGGATGTCGACGTGTAAACGGATACTTATCGCTAGTATCGTATGTTAACTATTCATACTCGACTGGTTTTCCTTAGGGCTGGCTATTATTAGACAGGAATAAGCGACATTTCTGAACTTGAAATTCCAACGAGAGGACGCTAGAAGTTATAATTCATAAACATTTACTCTTCTTCCCAACAAACAATTTTCTTTAAAAAAAATATATTTTCACATTTTTAATAATTAACGATAGCAACCCTATATGCTTTACTAATATGATTTCTTAATTCCTTTACAGAACAAGTCTTCATTTGTCCAGACACAAGTCGGTCAAAGAATCGAACGCATCTACGTACGAGATTCAATTGAAGTAAGAAGTGGATACTGAGAAGACAATGGCTAAAGTACAGTCGCCTACTACCGAGATGGGGCTTTCATCCCCAATCCCCGTGAACGTCTCACACGTGAACCAAGAACAGAGTGACTTGGACCTCATGGCTCTAACTATGGCAGCGCTGAGATTCGTCAACCCGTGGACGGTGTCAGTGGACACCGAAACCCGGTGGGAAGACCCGCAGGACCGGATCATCCCTGGATCGGCTGAATCTAAAGACCGAACGATCACCCTCGCGGAAGTATCGCAGCACGATATGCCTGATGACTGCTGGGTCGTCATCTACGACCGCGTCTACGACATCACCACTTTCTTTGATGAGGTGAGTTTATTTTCATGACACTTTTCTAATTTTCGATATCCATAACCAGAATTCCAGGTGTCAAACTGAAAAGACCATCAATCTATTTCAATTATACTAAATTGCATCGCTTTTTCAGACCTCCCAACAATATCTAAGCTTGGAAATCTCAAGCAATCCACTAATAAGCTTTTCCTTTTGTTTCAGCACCCAGGTGGAGCCGACATAATGATGGAGTACGCCGGCCAGGACGCCAGCACCGCGTTCAGGAGCTCCGGTCACTCCCGCATGGCCAACAAAGCCCTCGATCGCTTCCTGGTGGGAGAACTGCCTCTTCAAGAACGCATGTACAGAAGGCCTGGAGGGATCCGACTCAGTGATATACCAGAATAACCAAGGAGAGGCTACATCCTGCAGGACACCAAGGATTCGCGTAACTGGACAGAACAACTGCCTCTGCCATTCCATTCACTGGAGTTTTTGTCGTGCCTCGCTCGTTTTCGCAGATTTTTTGTTTGTACAGCCGTTAAGAGAATGTTTTATATAGATATACTAGGTTCATAACTTTCAATCGGCATCTAATAAATGTTAGTTTGTTAACCCCTTTGTAATGTCAGGGAGCTTCGATAACTCCAGAGTTTATGTACTTAATGAGCGAAGTGCGAATGTCGTGCTGTCGCTACGTGTCAAGTTTTGACTATGTATTGTTATTGTATCGCTTTAATGCATATATATTGTTAGATCTAATTTTAATTCAGTATTAATTTTTATTCTAGTTACTTTAATTTTTGCTTATTATAGTTGGGGCGTTGTTTTCAGTTCCTATTCTTATCCTTAAACAAGTTTTGATAATAAAATTTCATAAGCTCATTCGATTGTTTAATTTAATGAATACAGGCCAAATATCACGTACCTATCTGTTGTTATATTATCATGTTGAACTCTCTCACCTCTCATGAATTTCGTTATCAAATAGATTACAATTGCGTGCGGGAATTTCAAGGAAAATACACGTATAGTCTATTCAACGAAACAAGCTGGTAGGAAAATAGGAAGCACACGTGTCATTGGTCGCATGGAACAGACATATTCCGACTTTCATCTGTCTCTCGAGAGGATGAGGCATTACACTTGGTAGATGACCAGAAAAACATAACATACCAAAATTAGAATCGAAACTTCTAGTTTTATTCATAACAACAAAACAAATTAAATAAGATTTCAATATTTTTTTCGATAACACACGAAAGAAGTCACATGGAAAAACTGTGTAAATCCTATACTAATATTATAAATGTGAAAGCTTTGTGTGTTTGTTACTTCTTCATGCAAAAACTAATGAACCGATTGCATTAAAACTCGATATGTAGACTGCTGGAAACCTGGATTAACATATAGACTACTTTTAATCCCGATATTCTAATGGGGTTGGAACTTACGCGGGTAAAACCACGGGGCGCAGCTAGTCTTTAGATATTATGTAGTGAGCAATTAAACATGCATCATTATTTTGTACGGTTTTGTCACACCCACTGGCCAATCTCAGTGATAGTGCGTCATTTGTGCTATACTAACTTGACTCGTTGATTAGACTATAGGTAAAAGTACTATATCATAAAATGTAAAAAAAAAATGTAGCCTTTTCCTCAATTATTAAATATCAATATTGTTTTATTGCTTACTTTAATATAAGTTTTAATGTAACAAATGCAGTTTTCATTACAATGATAATAATATCCATAAATAAATAAAATTAATCTATTACAAAATACTTATCAATTGACAATACCTTACCTTGTATGACTCACACCTTCTTTCCTGATCTAAAACAAAAAGATAAAAAATATATATTAAGAGAGTGATTAAAGGGCAGCACACATTAGCGTTTTGGCAGACGCAAGATAAACTTTAATACCGCAGAGTCTCGTGACCATTAGATAAGAATGTGATTCCTACTATTAGCTAACTATAAGGCGCTGACACAGCTAACAATCAAATCGAAAGTGTGAGGGTACTGTAAATAAACAGTGCCTTTATTCGCTAAGGTTCAAGTCGTCGGGCGCGCGTGATTAGGACGAGATTTCCATACAAAAACAGCCCCCACTCCGCCCCTAATCACGCGCGCCCAACGACTTGAACCTTAGTGAATATAGGCCCAGGTCGTTTTATAGCACATGTGTGCTTTATTATATTACCTAAAAATGTATATGACATGTCCAGCAACAAGTTTAAAAAATATATAAATCTAAAATTGTGCGGTAAGGCGTATATGATACTTCGTCGTAGCTTAATGATAAGGACATAACTTTAATTGCTCCATTTCAAATATATCTTCAAAAATATTTGTTATCTTGACCTTTGTGAGCAGGATCACAAAAAAGAAAAAAAACCCATGAGTTTCTTGTGCCTTCTCATTGGTGGGCGCGTTCCAAAGGCATACATCTCAACCTAATTATTAAGACGCTTCAAAGTGATGTAATGCACTGCATGACTCCTATTGAATAAAAAAATTGACTTTGACTTAGAGCGCTTACGGTATTTCGGAATGAGTTTAAGCAGTAGCTGACAGCGCTAAAGTCAATTTCGGACCGCAGCATAAGTAGTTACTTACAATTGTTTATAGTTAAAGATCCTTTCGCTCAAGTTGAAGTATCGCAGGTAGACGAGTAGCGCGAGCACCATCAGTATGGCTGTCACTTGCAGCGTCCATTCCCGCGGCATGCCGCATTTAGTCACGTGAACTTCTTGTGGAGTTATTGTTACCTATAAATAATATACTTTTCAAAGGAAAATATTATCCTCCAAATCTAAACAATTACAAACTTCATTATATCAGCCACAGGACGTCTACTGCTGAAGATAGGCCTCAACGAACGACTTCCAGAAGGCCAATTCTCGTAAATAACATTGTTGAAATTACATTTCAATATCATTTCGATTGCATTTTGGTCACAAAAAATACCCTCAAAGTAGCTCAAAACACCCTTAAAGTCACATTTTTGGAAAAAAAAACTAACTTTGAGGGTATTTTTTGCAATCGTAATGCAATCGGAATGATATTTAAATGTAATTTGAACAATGTTATTTACGAGAATTGGCCTTAGCGATCGGTCGCACTACGATTACTAACTAGCAGCGCTCCGCGGTTTCACCCGCCTAACTCTCGATCCCGTGGGAATATCGAAATATAAAATAGCCTATATAGCCTTCCTCGACAAATGGACTATCCAACACAAAAATAATTTTACAATTCGAACCAGTAGTTGCGCGTTCAAACAAACAAACAAACTCTTCAGCTTTAATATTAGTATAGATTGCACATGAAGCTCGTTAATGGTTTCGGAGGTTTTAGGCTTAATGTGCAATTTGTTTCTACCCGACTACGGCGAAGCCAAAAGTGAGGGTTTTTGACCCATATGTACCGTACACCTGTGTATGTGTCCCGCCTAACTTCAAAACTACTTACTATAATTTATTACTGATAGAAATCATTAGAGTCCAAAGCATTTACCTGATTTACCTTTATATCTAATACCATGTGCATATTTTAACGTGCAATTAATAAGTATATATTTTGGACAAAATTAGTTAATTTTGTTCGTAATATTGGTTTTTCGGATATATGTTAGATACCATTTTAAAATTTAATTCAATAAAAGGGTACAATAGAAGTGAACGCGAAACTCAAACGATAAATAACATTTTCTCATTGATGCCAAAAAAAAACTCTACGGCGAGGTTTCGTTTAAGACTGTCACTCGATTAAGCGCAACAAAAAGATGTATAAAATACTGATGAAAAATTTTACAAAATTTAAAGATGAATTTGACTTGGCTATATGCACAAATCGTGCAGAACCAAAGCCTAAAAACAAAAAAGGCTGCTTAAAATGGGTAAAAATAACAACTCTTTTAAAATTAAAACGCATTTAATAATTTGCATATAACTGGATTGAACTAAAAGTTAGCGCTAATAAGATAAGTAATCGCATCACGGTTTTGTACGACAAATTTCTTCTCGTCGTAAATTGTTACAATGAATAGTCATCACAACTTTTTATCATTAATTATATGCCTACCAGACAATAATTAATGAATTTATCTTAGCATGAGCTCGCATCGGCACGAATCATGATGATACATAATTATTAATTTCAGTTAATTATAATTATAAACCTACAAAAATCATGCGGAAATAAAGTGCGACTTGGCTTGGACCAACTTAGGATAGATTAAATAAATCAATCAATTTTGGGGTCAAAATTTAAGTGAATTGTTATCTTCAAAGCTGTCGTGCTAAATTTTAGACAGTACTAGCGACCCGCCCCGGCTTCACACGGCTATATTATGCATTTATTATACATATAACCCTTCCCCTTTAATCACTCTATCTATTCAAAAAACCGCATCAAAATCTTTTGCGTAGTTTTAAAGATCTACGGATACATAGGGACAGACAGCGGTAAGCGAATTTGTTTTATACTATGTAGGAATTCTTAAGATATTATTCAAACATGGTCAAAGGTTTGGTGCAAGTACTTGTATACGGGCTTTTTTTCGCAACTAGACCTCTGTTCAGTCTTTATTGCGTATAGAGTAGGGTTGCCTAGCATCTTTATTCTTTATATAGCGTGTCCAGAGGAAAGAACTTGTCATTGACGTCTGGAGCCAATTAAGCCCCAAGTTAAAGTAAAAGTTTAAGTAAAATTAGTGAAATACGCGCTAAGTATCTGAAGATCACGCATAATAATAAGTTTGCGAACTTAAAAAAGATTCATCAAAATCGGTTGATAAACAAAGAAGATAATGCGCGAACATCCATAAAAAAAACATACAACCGAATTGGAGCCTCCTCCTTTTTTTGAAGTCGCTTAAAAAAACGACAAAGAGTGAGTCGGACTCGCGCACGAAGTCTGACCCCGTACCATGTTGTATGGGAGCCCCACTTAGATATATATTTTTTCTGTAAAAAATTCAACTGTCTAGCTATCACGCTTTATGAGATACAGCCTGGTGACAGACAGATAGACAGCGGAGTCTAACTCCCGTATTCACATAAAGTCATTAGATTGCTCTTGGATAAGTGAACGTAGTGCGCTAAATGCGGCCATATGATTGCTCAATTTTGTACTGCTCTCTTCACTCTAGCGAATCAGCGTCTTATTTGCAGCTCTATGCGTTTGCGCGCACTATGCAATCTCATAGCTTGATTGTGAATACGGGTGTTAGTAATAGAGTCCCGTTTTAACCTTTTGGGTACCCTAAAAACTTATCGGATAAGTTTATTTGTATACCTACGTAAAGTAAGGAAAGCCTCAGTCTATCACCGCACGCAATTGCAATGCCCGGCAAGGCTCATATGTGAACTTGTATGCCTATTGTAACATCTATTAAACCTACCATATGAATGTAAATAAATGAAATGAAATAAAAACATACTTACCAAATAATACTTGGGATCAGGTCTATTCCTCCACGAGAAAGATGGCACGCTATACTCAATAAACTCAATCTTGTGTTCAGGCGTCGGTACGAAGCTATGTCTAACCACACAGCTGTGGTGTGTGTGTCCCCCGAACGCAGCGCGCGGCAACAAGCTCTCCACCAAGTACTCTGTAGACTCCTTCGAGAGACAATCCCATCGCTCTTCGAACAAGTTGTTGCGTTCGGGTAGAGGTGCCGCGTCCGGCTCCGTGCATATGCTGTCTGATTCTCTGTACAGTGGGTAATGCTGGAGAAGAAAACAAGAAATTAATATAGACACATAATAATAAAATAATACAACTCAATTTAAATGATAAATACAGTGTCAGCAACTTTAATTAATGCTATTTAAAAGGTTTTGTTATCTACATATTAAATTAAATTGACGCCTAATTGAACCGCAAAATCCCGCTTGCATCTCACTTTAGTACACCATTAAGTTTTACGTGAGCTTTAGTATTATATATTAAGTAGCAGCGCCCGCGTAATTCCCAATACCTACCGTGGGCATATTGGGCTTAAAAGTAGTTATTCTTGGGCTCCCAATTACATATCAAATCCCATTGCCATCGGATTACTAATTTTCGTATGAAAAAGTAACAAACATATCAGAATCAGAAAAATATTCATTGAAGAACTGGGTACAATATAATACACAGACTCTAGCATTATTAAATAAAATCGTTCCAGTAGTTTCGGAGCCTATTCAATGCAAACATACAAACAATACAATGTTTTCTCTTTATAATATTAGCATAGATAGATAGTAAGATTTACCTGCATTATTATAGGTCTACTATACATTTCCAGTCTCGTCTTCCCTCTGCATAATGCTGATCCACTACTGCATTTGAGGATATCTGCAAAATAACAGTTTAAACTGATCAAAACTAATTTCATTTCATCGCGGCGAGAATCAAACCCGCAACCTGCTACATCGCATAACAGGATGTTCTAAAAGATTAATATACTTACTGATAAATTGAAATTTTGTTATAATCCGTGCGGCGAATGATGACCTCTGGTGGAAAGTAGAAGGGGTATGAGCAGATCTCAAATTTCATATAAATATAGAATTCTGCGCATACCTCTTTCGATTACCGCAGAGGTCATCATTCGCTGTGCGGAGAATACCTGATATCCTATCAATTTCACTAACAGCCCTCGAACAGAGACTGCAGCCATCTCCCTCCATCGCCATAGAGTTGACAAGGACGAAGTGGTTCCCTCTAATACTGACGAGGCGTACGGGCGGCGCTTGCATTTTCTCTTCGAAGCGCCGACTCAGGTGCGGTCGTATCCTTACAAAACACTATAGTTAGGTTATAAAGTAATTAAGTCAATGGGTAATATTAAATAAATATTGTAATATTGTGGCGCCACGCCATCTAGCCCCAATCTGAGGTTGCGATATGGTGACTGTGTAAGGAGTAAATAAATAGTATAAGGTGGTATAAGTACTTAGTAGAACTTTCTAGCATATGTATCAAACATAATGTTTTATAAGAATAGGTTTTTATGAAATAAAATGCATTTTATTGTCTACACTCGTGTTGTTTACTAGCATCGCCAACAGCCCTCCTCACAACTGATAACATTTATAATAGGTAGGTACCTACTTATATCATTTTTCATCATACTCATATTAAACACACTGTAACAACAAGGTAGTATTAGACTAAAGTGAGTAAACTTGACTTTCAATGCAAAGGTTGTGTGTTTAAAGTTGGCATCAATGGATTTCATACTCCTTCTCTTCTTTTTCCCAAGACATATCTTTTAGTCTCAACAAAAATAGCATATATGGGTGGTATGGGATATACGTACGCCAATCCGAAGTGGGCACACATTTATAGAAAATCCTAAAAATTTTAAAGTTTGCATGTAATTTTTTTTAAGATGAAACTAACTAGATGGTTAGTGGTCAGAAATAACAAAAGTTACATTTTGTCCCCATGTTCCCAGGGAACTAGAAATTACGTGTGTGACACTGCAGGGTGCTGCTAGCTAGTTATGGGCGCAGTTATCTACATTTACATTAGTATCATCACTACATAGTATAAAATAAAGTCACTTTTCGCCGTCCCTATTTCCCTTTGTATGCTTAGATCTTTAAAACTACGCAACGGATCTTGATGCGGTTTTTTTTATTAGATAGAGCGATTCAAGAGGAAGGTTTATATGTATAATACATGCATAATATAGCCCTGCGAAGCCAGAGCGGGTCGCTAGTCTTACCTATAATGAAATCCAATGTCATGGTTTCCTACAACGGAATACATGGCAGTTCCTTCCGGAACATGGAAAAGTCTATGGTACCTCTCAACATAGTCGTTGAATTCTCTATCTGAAGCCCATTTGCCTTCATCAAATAGATCACCTGAAATATAAGAAACATACAGATACAAAGCATTTTGCAGTACTTCACAGGTAATTTAAATCTATAAGAACTAGTGTAAGTAATTTTGGGTCATTATTAGATTGACCTTTTCGTTGAAAGACAGTTACAGTTGGATGACATGAAAGTTGAAAATAAAATGAGCAAGTAGCTAAACCTTTTATGAAGACTCCACTGTCCTTCTGTCTGTCAGTGCGAGTCCAACTCACACTTGGCCAGTTTTTTTTTTTTTAAAGTTGTTTGGTAAATAAACATAAATAAATAAATAAACAACCCAGAGAGCAAGCAACCGATCGCGATCTTTCAGCAATCCTATGTTCAGCAGTGGACACTGGACATCCTGCTGTTGTTGTTGCTGTTGATATGATGAGGTAAATAAACTTACCTAATACAAAAACAACTTCAGGCCTATGCAAAAGCATAGCAGCTTGGAATGCCTGCTTCATCTGCCACTCTCTGCGCCACTTGTCTAACCAGTGTCCGTTCCGACTGCCTAGCAGGTGAGTGTCCGCCAACACCATTGCATACACAGGTTTTGTATTACTGTCTACATCATTCTTTAGAGATGGCCATACACACTGTTATAAAAATAATAAGTAATTTTTATACAGCGTGAATTTTTTACGTGGGCATTCAAGGCTTTAATATCCTAAACTTTATGAGATAGCAAAAAATGCTGAAGGGAGTTGCGTGCCCGATTTTGACAAAAACTAAAAGTGCATCATTAGGTTTTTGTAAATCAACAGGTTTGATTCCTGGCTAGGGTAATGACTTTTTCAAAAATCTAATGATGCAATTTTAGTTTATGTCAAAATCGGGCACGCAACTCCTTTCAGCATTTTTCGCTATCTCTTATAGTTTAGGATATAGCCCTGAAGGGCCACATGAAAAATTCACTCTGTATAGGTAATAAGGGTGAGTGAGTCTTACTAAAATTAGAGGCAGGAATCGAACCCGCGCCTTCTGCATCGCAAACAATTGCCCATCGTGCAGCAGAAGTTGGCAAGTGGAGGCAAGGAGAGTGGAGGTTATGGATTGGTAGAAGATAGTGAATGAATAGGTCGATCTTCTTAGCAAGAGAATATTGTCCCTACTAGTTTTAGAAAGAAACACTTACCTGAACTTGGGTCACATAGTAAATTAGATATTCGCAGTATAAATAAATAAGCAATAGGCCGAAGACGAAGCGGATAAATACATTGTTGATTATCTTGCGCCGGTATCTCGAAAAAAATAATGCCATCTTTTACTGGTACATTATTAGAATATTTATTTCCATTGAACTAGGTACTTAATACACTATTTATCATCAAAATCATTCTATTATCTAAATTCAAGTGTTGTTTACAAAATCGTTATCATTTTTATCAAAAGACCAAGGACGTGCAACAATGCGACAATCTCTCGACATTATTTGGCAATGATGACACTGAAGGATCAGCAAGTTGTCAACTTAAATGCAAGTGCTGCCAGTGCCAGACTCAAATATTATATTACTTTACTCTTTGGCCCAGTTAAATGCTCGAAGCTTTGGCCAGACTTTTACATAAAATGTGAAAAAAAATCTGAATGAACAAGAGGTTTGAAAGTTTATGAAGAATATAATATTGTAGGATATGCTTCGAGAATAGTTCGAGGATAACGAGAAGAAGAAAGAGGACTTTCTAAAAAAATTGAGTAAATAAATATCATGGACGTAATATTAAATATTACCTCCATGGTTAGTATTATTTAATATTAATTTATGGATCTAATGGAAGATTGGCTGGTAACACTGTGAATCAAAATTCAAAACAAAACATGGTGTGCGAAGATTTGTGAATTTTCTTGTTTTTGGAATTATTTTCGATTATACCTATGTGAAATCAAAACTAGTCCTATTAGAATCATGTCGATCCATTGGAGTTCTGAAATCCTAAAATGGGAGTACCGAGAGCTACAAGCGACAGCAATGTCCGTGGACTTCTCTGGTAACAATGTACTTCTCGCTGGAAGACGCTGGTTAGCGATAAAGCAGATAAGCCAAGACGACGACCCTGGTGATATTGTGAAGAAGTACCCTAGACACAGCAAGTATGATGCGGCTGGAGCGGAGTGGTGTCAGACGTATTACGGGCAGAGGTTATGTGCTATCGCTGTAAGTTTTTGTTTACTTTGGGATGCCCTTTGTTGTTATACGTATAATTTTAATACTTAAAGTACATATCTCATTCCACCTATTCTAGACGGCAACCTAGAACGAATACGACTAATCTAGGTTATGTTTTTGTCCAAGTTTTCGATTTTCCTATTCTTCATAAAATAGGTACCTACTTACATATTTTGTATGTATGGTCGGCTGCATAATCAGACCCACCGTAGAGCTCCAAAGCGGCTGTTATAAGAATGTTTTCAACACGAGCAAGATTCTAGACACCTGCTATAACTGAAGTTTAAAGTCTTCTAACTAATCAATTAATCAAACAAAAATTATTAGAATGCAAACATTCCAATAATAGTAATAATTTTTAAACTTTACCGAGGGCTGCAATTTATAACCTTTGCATCTAAACCAGATGATTTATATGGCACCAGCTTCATTTCATGCTATTCTAAGCGCTGTAGAGCCTGGGACCTGTAACTTTTTACTTTCATATTAATTTCAGAGTAACCAGCGAGTAGACGTCTACGAATGGCGGAACGGCAATGACCTAGCGCCTCTCTGCTCCCTCCGCGGGCACACTAGGGTCGTCAGTGACACACACTTTCACAGACAAGACCACAACATCATGGCTACGTGCTCCATTGATACATTTACTCATTTGTGGGACTTGAGAGATTCTAGAAAACCTGTTGTTTCATTAAGTGCTGTGGGTAAGTATTCATTTACAATATTATAGTGTAATTTAGTTGGGTACCAGACTAAAAATAATGCTAATTAATCTATTTTTTTGTCAAAATAGTTATCAAAATTGGTTCAAGCATTATCATAAACAAAGCAAAATTGATACAGTTTTACAACATTATGTTTATATAAATTTTAATTTTGAAAAATCTATATTTCAGCTGGAGCATCCCAAGTTCAATGGAACAAAGTAGCATCCCATATAGTAGCCACTGCCCATGACGGTGACATCAAAATATGGGATTACCGCAAAAATTCATCCCCTATCCATTACATATCAGCCCACTTATGTAAAATACATGGTGTTGATTGGAGTCCACACCATGAATACCAGCTAGTCACATCTAGTCACGATGGAAGTATTAAATACTTCGATATTAATAATGCAAGACGACCAGAGAATGTTATTATGACTAATTTCCCTGTTTGGAGAGCTATTTATACTCCATTTGGTAGTGGGTTGCTAACGATTGGCGTTGGATGGGGAGGCTTGCCAAGAGTTGAACAAGCTGGGGTCATCGGGATTTGGGTGGGTGGAGCACTCACACACAGGCTTGTTGGACATACTGATACTGTTCAAACAATGGTGTGGCGTCCTAATACTCCACCAAATAATTACCAGCTTGTAACGTGGGGTAGAGATCAATCATTGAGGGTTTGGACCATGCATCAATCATTGTTGAAAATGTGCAATCATTATTTACCTGATGATGGAGAAAATGATGATGAAAATGGGGATAGTATGTATTTTTATTTGCAATGACATTTATGTCTGTTTGTAAGGAATAATACTGTAATTATTTATTTCAGATGTAAGTTATGCATCAACTGCTGGTTCAGTAAATGACGTGTCAATTGATGATAGTAAAGGTCAAGACATTGCCTTGGTTAGTATTGTTTTTAATACAAATTATGAATCTGTATAATTTTTGATCATGATGTATAGATTGTTGCTGAACTAAAAAATTTGGTTCAGCCAGTTTAGATCATCCAAAAAGAAAGATTTTAGTGAAAGTTGCATATACATATTTTAAACCTGCTTTTAATTTCTAAAACGATATTGTTTCAGAATAAAATCCTTAAATCATCAACGTCCATAGATGAAGAATTCGACTCAATTCGGGAACTAGCAAACATCGAAGTGACAAGTATGGATGTAGAAACAAGAACATGTCAAATACACTCTGAACGCAATGGATATATTGCCAACTTACAAGTTGCTTTTCCAAGAAATCAGACTATACCAAAGTTTTCATGGCTCTCCGCAACTAATGTTGAAAGTCCTATTACTATTAAGATTTTACAGAATATTAATAGAACAGCTTATAGGAAGAAGAAATTGGGTCAGAGGTGCTTATTGCATTGTTTGAAAACATTGGCTACATCTATTGATGAGGTAATTTAGTTATTGTAACATTATAAACCCATCAGACATTGGGCAATTTCTATAATATGTATAACTATCTGTTGCCCGCGACTTTTAAAGCGTTTTATATACTAAAACCTTCCTCTTGAATCACTCAATCTAGTATTAAAACCGCTTCAAAATCCGTTGCGTAGCATTAAAGATCTAAGCATACATAGGGATACACAGACAGACAGCGGAAAGAGACTTTGTTTTATGCTATGCAGTAGTATAAATATTTTATTTCCAGTGATTTTTTCCACAGATCCCAGTAAAATCTAACGACGATAGCGACTCACTAAAATCTAGTCAAAGGAGTCAATCTGAAAGCGAAAACGCTGGCGATTCCTGCATACCGTTCCCTCGTACATGTGGCGCTAAGTGGTGCAGTGTCGGTACTTTAGTTGTATTCAATAGACCTTCAAATGCTAGAAGACTATCGTTGAAACACGAAGCAGGGACACCGCGGTCGATGTCCTCACTGTCGTTGACTCCAGGTCTGTTCGGTACGAGTTATTCGTCGGTGTCTCCTCACGCAACCACTACGCCGTCGCCGACGAACGCTTCAGGATTCCCTCAGTTACATTTACAGTTACGGCATCCGAATTCAACGAATTCAATAACGACATTTTACTTTCAAGATCGATGGGTGAGTTTAAATATGTTTACTACTCATAAACGTTTGACAAACCCTTGACGCCCTTCTGGTTACAACTTTATGAGTAGATTTCATTCTAGATGTAATTTTCAAACATCGCTTGCAAGACATTTACTTCTGTACCTAAACAAGACTGTCAGTGCAGTGTATTGATCATGAATCAATTGCTCATGTCTGTCTAAATACCTATACTTATCTATTGATTTCAGAAAGCGCAAGGTCGCCGTGCGGGTAGCATGAGAAACCGCGGCAGTATATCAGGCATCGGTTCGCCGAGAGTCGTCCTATATTCTGCGACCAACTTGTTTCCATTGAATAGAGCTCTCGCAGAAAGATATTTGATCAACCCTGATTACCCTGTTGGTAAAGACACTTTTGTGCAATTAATCCTACCATAAATTACTGATGTTCATTTATCTAAGTTCGATCAAGTTTTAGCTCAAATTTTGATCCTAAATTGCGGAAATTATCCGTTCGGATGTTGCGCACCTTATGCCGAACTTGTGAACTTTCATTTCAATGACCTACTCCGAAATTACCCCCCTTTACTTTTCAAAAAATCCTTTTAGTGCTCACTTACGACTTACATAAATGTATAATTATATAACGATTCGCAAGCCAATGAGCGGATTAGGCTGTGAGTTTAGTTAGATGTTTACATTCATACACAATAATAACCAGTAGTTGTATTTATAGAAATGTGTGAAACCAATGCCAAAGCAGCGACAGACGAAGGTGAACGTGACATAGCACATACATGGAGTCTCGTTGCTCTAACAGCAAAGTCATTGAAGTCAATACCACAGGATTACGTAACGAATATTAGCGAAGAAAGCATGGGATGGGTTGGACATCCACTCTGTTGTAACTTAGTACAATCTTTGTAAGTTACTTCCATACATTTGCATTATTTCATTTTATCCCCAACATGTTTCGATTATTGGTTTTTCCTTTACAGAATATCACACTACGCAAAGTCGTCGAACTTACAAATGGCCGCTATGTTGTCTTGCGTTTTCTCTATATTCAATGATGCTAGCAATTCCAGTGCACTGTCCACTATCAGCACATCTAGTTTTGTGAGTATTTGTCTTTATATTACCGAACTAGCTGTGCTCCGCGGTTTCACCCGCGTAAGTCTCGATCCCGTGAGAATATCAAAATGAAAAGTAGCCTTCCTCGATAAATGGACTATCCAACACAAAAATATTTTTCCAATTCGAACCAGTAGTCCCTGAGATTAGAGATTCCTGAGACTTACAAACTCTTCAGCTTTATAATATAAGTATAGATAACGGCGAAGTTTCTGAAATTTAAACTCTTTGATCTGCCTTTCAGGGTAATGGCACATCACCATACAACACAGTGAACCAATACAGCGAAATCAGCGCTGAAGGTTGGACGCTGCCTATTCTAAGAAGTAATTCTTGTTCTGAAGCGGAAAATTTCTACAGCGATTCTTTGGCATCGAAATCTGAAAAGAACTCTGCTTGTGTGCTGGACGAGGCTACAGTACATTTGTATCATTGCTTAAAGAGGGCATATGCTGATATACTGGATCGATGGCAACTTATTTATAAGAAAACTGAGGTATGTACCAGCTTACCGTACTGGTTTGCGCGAGTATAAACTTGTGGAGCGCGTCGATATAACACTTCATATTTTGCTGTTATGCAGTACCTGGCGCCTAGCTCCAAAAAGGTCATTAAGTTTGTGAATAAAACAAAGCTTACCTGTTTACATAAGAATTTAATAGGTGAAATCGCCAGTCCGTCTTCAGAACTGATCACGTGTATCGCAGCCTGTGTTATTCTAAGGCTCCCTACATACAAAATATCTGCGAAATCGATTCAGTATTTTTTGCATGAAGACGTAACAAACACTTAAAATTGTACTATTGTCTCCAGGTGTTGAAACTGGTGCGGTCAGTACAGTGCGGGGGATGGTCGCTGGCAGTGGGTGGAGGGGGTAGCGGCGGGGCGTGGCTCGCGTGCGGCGTGTGCGCGCTGCCCGTGCGCGGCCTGGCCGCCGCATGCCACTACTGCGGGCATGCGGCCCATGCGCAACACATCACTATGTGGTACGTACAATCCACGGTCAAAAGTCTCTGCCCACCGTTACGTTTACAATCCTGTGCAGCACTATTTGAACATTATAACAACGTAACCTGTGGATGGAACCCACGTCGGTTGGTGTAGCGAGTGGCGGCTTATACCACTCGGCCAACTAAAGACATAGCAAACATGTTCAAAATAATAATCACACTGAGTACTTTTAATTCAAGTATTTAAGTTTGTGTGTAATGTCTAATAGAAAAAGGTCGTAACTCCAATACTTGTTGATAGTATTATTGTAGCAAACCGATCATTTACACTGTACATACTTACATACTTATTACTGTAGCTACTGCTACAATAAAAGAACCATGGAAAATGAATGAAACGTAGTTAATTTTAACGTGACTACTGATTACTTTAGCACGGAGAAAGGAACCATAGAAAATGAATGAAACGTAGTTAATTTTAACGTGACTACTGATTATTGTAGCACGGAGAAAGAAACCATAGAAAATGAACGAAACGTAGTTAATTTAACGTGACTACTGATTACTTTAGCACGGAGAAAATAACAGTATTCATTTTCTAATGAATCATATAGTTTTTAGCGTGATACTGCTACGAGAATGACTGCACAGACCCATTTCTCATCTTATTCGGCGCTCAATTTATAGACCAAACGAACGAAGAGTCTCTGCTTCAAGTCTAGCAATATTCTATTGGTTTTTTCTAGTCAAGGAATTTTGATTGGAGAGGCAACTGGATATTTCCACCCTATGAGATCCGATTTCAATGATTATTTTTTTATTTAAAAGTTAGTAACTTCAATTGGCCACATAGATTTGGTGAAGATCTAATGAGGGTCTTTGGAGTGTTGAGCAGAATAGCTCCTTAAAATTGCAAAAACAAAAATTGCTGGCGAGGTCTACTATTCGTAGAACTTATCTAATATTAGCTGCGCCTCGCGGTTTCAAAAGTCCTGATCTTATCCAAAATCAACCAAATAGATCCAGCCGTTTTCAAGTAATGGCATGACTCGGTGAAAATATGGATTCATTTTTATATATCGATTCGAAAGTTAGTTTGTTCCCCTTTCACGGTACAACTAATGTGGATCATAGGTAGGTACTTACCTACTGTTTTGTATTGTTCAGGTTCTCCAAACACGACACGTGTCCAACCGGGTGCGGTTGCAAGTGCGTCATAGACGGTGCCTTTATTTGGAAAGGAATGAAGTATGTGTAGCTGACACAAGGTAAATGTAACCTTATTGCAATGACAGTAGAATTTAATCCGTATATATTAATTTAAGATTCAATGTGATTCAATATCTGTATAATTTAAGAGTACTTATTTGTTATTTTTTTACGTTGTTACGTTTGTAGACTTTAATATAAATATAGAGACTGCCTTTAAAATAAATAATAGACTTTTTTTTAGGAATTTTATTTAACAAACTTTTTACAATCTTAAAAACAGGAAGGTACTTTTAATTTAAGATTCAGTGAACAGTAGTAAAAGTTAATTTTGAAAGCATCAATAACGTTTCCGAAGATGGTTAAATAAGAAGTCCTCAGAATTTTGATTCTTTCAAAATTAATGTGTTTAACCTTAACTAGTACTTAGTTCGCCTCGAGATTCCACGAGATTCCGTTTATTTAAGTTATCTAGATATTAGCGTCAACCCTTCTTGAAATCTCTCTTCGCTCTGTAAATTTAGTACCTACTTACTTCAGTCTCGATGAAGCAATTAAAAGTACATTAAAAGCTTTTATACAATGGTTTAAAATTTGTATAATAAACCTATTTATTTTTAGTGAGTAACTTATATTGGTCGATCTTTTAAAATTGCGAAAAAATTACATTTAACTTGAGTATTAAAGGAACACTTACATCTGATTTTTAAATAAATAAAACATAAACTTTAAAAGCTAGTTTAACCTGTAAGCCGGCTAATAACTATGAAAAATATTAACCTTAACAATATGTAATTTAAATAGGTAAGTACGGCGCAGTCAATATGTACAGTTTCTCTTATAGCAATTCAATTAGGTATCTAAGATATCCTACGCGAAAAATAAGCTTAAAATTACAATTTCAAACAAAAAACAAAGTATTAGGCACCAATATCATCAAGCAAACTACCAACTATATTCTAAACCTACTGGTTTAAAAAAAAATAACATAGCGAGTAATATTAAATAACATTCAAAGTTCGTCATCTAAGATCGACTACGGTGTATAGTAAAATCAATTCTGTACCTTATATCTAGTAGTTTAAAGTAAAAAGTCGTTTAAAAAATATCCAGGAATTATGAATATTAAAAACGATATAAGTAGGAAAATTGTAAAGCGTTTTAAATCTGATTACAAAATGTAAAGATATAAGGAACAGATGGTGGTCCAATATTGCGTATTTGGCCATATCAGACTAGAGTCGGGATCTACATATTGCCGCTATAACTAACTTAGAACTAATGCCGGCATTACACATGCGCGACGCGGCGGTCTCTCAGAGCCGAGTCGTTCTATTGTAGCAGCTAAAACAATAAACATTTGTTAGTAAAACATCATACTGTGCTGCTAAATTACATTATTTTGTATAGGTAAACCAGCGAATGATGGCCCCCCTCGGAATTGGTGGGGGATGGTTTGCGCATATACTATAGCGGACAGAATTACTAAAGCCAAATCGTCATACTTTACCCCCGTTTAATATTTTACCCATCCCGAAAAACTTTCCTTTAAATTAGAAAATTAAGCAATGTATGGCACCGGAACTAAAATGACATTGAATTTTAATGCATTAGATTATCCAATTTTTCAATTTAGACTCAGACAAAGTTAGTGGGTGTGTGGGTTTTATGTGCGTGACAGTACTTAGACGTTCGGGAGCGGGACAGAGCGCGGTTAGAGACGTGTGTGCGAAACAGAGAACGATGATGTGAGCAACTGACCCTCCCTTCACTCCTGCCCCCCGCCATACATACCTAAAAATTGAGTTCTGCGCATACCCCTTCCACTTTCTGCCGGGGGCCATCATTCGCTGTACGATCTATAACTATATTTTGGCTCACTCTGTGGTAACTAAAATATGTAATTTACCTTAGGTTGACCTATTGCCAGTATGCTACTGGTGCTAGGTACTAGGTTTTAGGATGTGCAATTTCAAATGTCTATAGTCACTGACCAACACATATTTAATTACAAAATGCTTTTGGTTCTTTTTTGAATATATCAAACCAATCTAGAAGAAAACAACCTATTTCCTGATTGAATAGAACAATTTGTTAGATTTTTCATTTGATAAACATCATTATCGCAAAAGTTTAATCTACCGTAATATTATTACTGTAGTTATAATAAACTACAATCTGTTCTGTACATGTGACATTTAAACAATCTATATGATAATATGACTTAATCAAATATTTATAATAAAACTCTAATACTTATAATAATTCTGAATGGAATGAATTTATAAAATAACTATTATAGGTGAGGGTAAATTTACTGACTTTAGCGTCTGTATTAACTGACGCTATCCGGTATTTGTATGTCAAATATTACTACAAAACTACTAAGCGATTTTGATAAAACTTGGTGCAGTTTTAGATCATACTCGCGTTTAGGTTTAAAAAGTGTTGAATCTGTTTTCTGGGTTCAGTTTTTGGAACAGAAGTGAAAAATCTAAATGTTATCTAAAACGGTGATGGGTATCGTTTATTGGGATTTCGGGGTTATTCAATCCTTTTTTGGATCAGAAGTGACAAAATGTAAATGTCATCTAAATTTCAATTATGGGTATCGTTTAATGGTTTTCGGGGATTAGAAAACCAGGATGCCCAGTGCCTTTATTCACTAAGGTTCAAGTCGTCGGGCGCGCGTGATTAGGACGAGATTTCCATACAAAAACCGCCCCCCCTCCGCCCCTAATCACGCGCGCCCAACGACTTGAACCTTAGTGAATATAGGCCCAGTAATATTGTAGGTATTAATCACTGCTTGTTGCCAATAGGGTTTAAATATTTATAGTTAGAGCATAGTATAGCAAAACAAGGACAAAATGTAGGTAAGTATTTGTAGTAGGTAATGTATTAAGTATGTACAAAAAAATATTATACCGAAACGCGTCTCAAAATACTACGCGGACGATGTCGCGTGCAACAGCTAGTTTGATATATTAATGTAATTGAATTTTGTGTTTGAATTATTAAAATAAATAAGCATAAATAGAACGTTATAAGACCAGTATGGTCAACTTGGTGGTTATATTTTGGTAACGAGCAAAAAGGTACTTACATTGTTACAATTTTGGTAGATTTTTTGGGAATACAATTTCACACAGTCAAGAAACTATTCTACTTTCAGAATCTAATCTTGACTTAATCCAAGCGTTTTGCATGGAACGCTACATATTTGTAAAGTGAATAGAAAGGAGGACGAATATATTTAACTCAAATTACAAAAAAAAACATCAATCGACTCTCGTATCTCTTATGAAAGGAGTGAGTATGATTAACGTGACAGTGTTCTGGGCGTACCTTTCTAAGAGCCTTCGTTTAAGCTCTGGCGGGTATGTGACGTAGATGTAATGGTCATCGTGTTCTGGATCGTCTAACAACGCCTCATCGGACGCGAGCCTCTCAGCGCGGGTCGGAGACGAATGTGTTGTCATGGAAACCGATGCACTGCCAGCGACGCTGCCTTCTTCAGAACTGTAAAAGACAAAGATGATTTCATGGGAAGAAGGTAGGTATTAAAAGGTGACGGAAGCGATTACCAATTAGTAATACTTACTCAAAAACAATCCAAATGATGTAATAACACATGCACAATGCGAGCGCCAGTCCTGTAGCCAGGGCCAGTAGTAGAGGCCATGGGAAAGCCCGAGCAGTAGGCGCTGTGTCCTCCCAGTAACGATCACAGCTCAAATACCAGCAAACTGCGCGCTGCATTTCATCTGCAGAAACAACCACTAGTAGTAGTAAACCTCGTTATATAAAATCTCGTTTTCAATAAAGTGGAATCACAGGTAGAATGACCCTTTTCATAGGAAATTAAGCAACCTCATAATAGGTATTCATTACAGTTGAAACTACATCTTATTATGTTTGTTACTGTGTTGAATACTTTGAATTCAAAAAAACCCCGGGTAACTTGAAGTTCGTTTTACTGATAATTTGAACACATTGTAGAACAATCGCAGATGTACCAAGTCCCGCTTTTGGGCATTTACCCTTTTGAACTTACCTTCAAGTTCAGTAAACTGATGCTGTGTCAGATGTAAAAGCAGAGTTGCTATGCACGAGTGGACAATCTTCTCACAACGGACCTTAAAACAACAAACGATTACCGTGGTTACTGTTCTCTAAAAAACATTCGTGCAACATGGTCTTTTGGGTTTAGGATATAACCTTGAGTGTTTGAAGTCGTGTAGGGTCGCAAGCAGCGCGTTCCGCCTGCAGGTCTGCCAATCTCTTCTGGCGGCTGTCTGGTGGAAGTGAAGACTCAACTGTATCCGCGTCACATAGTTCTGCTGTATGATTATTGTCACTGTCCGGATCTTCTGTTTTTTTCTCTTCAGATTCTGAAACTAACACAACATCAAAATATAATATCTTTCAGAAACAAACGTTTAATAAACCAGTAAGTTCTAGTACCTGGATCTTCGACGTCAAGTTCTGTTTTAGGACAGTCGGGCTCTGGTGGTGGTGGGGTGGAGCGCGCTCGATGTCTTCTTCTAGGCGTGACTCTAGCCACGCTTCTAGTCGCGGGTGGTGCTAAGGCTTTCTTTACAGATTCCATATCTTGCCATACCTGTAACAGTGGACAGTTGACGTTTTATTTGTGAAAATATTTCGACGCTTTCTGCAAATCAGCACAGTTAAATACCTCAATGTCAGTCCCAGGACCACCACCGCCACTTAGCAAGCCGTGGGCCACAAGAACTTGACACCGCATTATATCGCAGTAGTCAGCCAGACATACTGCATCTTCGGCCTGTGAAACAAGTCATACATATTTACTTAGTCCCTTTTACTCATCGCTATAAGAAGACTGTATTGACATAGACAATGGACATTGAATCAGGTTCATATTACCTTGTTAATCTGGTTCTTGTGTCGCTGGTCGAAGTGCGTGTCGAGGTGTCGCTCTTCGTAGAAAGATTTGCCGCAAAATGCACATGTCCACTGAGTCGATCTGTGCTGAAGCTTGGCGGCGTGCTGCGGCGCAAAAATATCGCGCGCCGGGTGAAATGGACACTCCAGAGGCAATTTCACCTAAAATCACACAAAAAATACGTAATTGACTTTGTAAATATCACCTATTTCGTACGCCCAAGCTAAGCTAAAGTCGTCTAGCGTTTGGCAATCAGTATGCTAAAGTGTGTTCACCTGAAATCGTTCCAAAACTGGGAGCCATTTGTTTTGTATGACTTTCCTTACGATTTTGGAGTTGTCACGAGAACAAGTGATTTTGAAGACTGAAGGCCCCGGCCAAGGAATCAGTGTTAGGAAGAGTAGGGCCAGGACCTGTAACCAATAGTATAAGAATATAAAAAAAAACTGTATAATAAGAAATGAGTCTGAAGACATATTTTATTAATGCACGTCCTGCAATCTTGTGATCTTAATCACGATGTTTCTGTAAGCTGTAAGTGCATTTTTCGTGTAGACCATCTTAAGCAATCATACCCAAATCTGCATTGAAACTATTGCTTCAACAAGGGTTGTCATTGAACTTTACAAGGGCTCTAATTTTAGGTTATGCTTGTGTTATTCAACTATCGATTTTCTACCACCAGGCATAACCTTATTGCAAGCGTAACACTGTATTTACCTCGAGAGAAAACGACGTGGTCCTCATTCATATCTCTTATGCGGCAAATGTACAATATGAAACTGTTTATACGGTTTTGTTAAATAGAAATATATCGTTATAATACTACAGTGTCCAATTTGTTAACTTGGTTTCCGTGCTGGGATGACAAGGGCGCATGCGCGAGGAGTTCCCAATTTCCCCTTCTGTTCAAACTTTATTATTATCATACCTTTGACCTTATTAACTCGTGTCATCCCTTCATGAGTTTTACCAATTATCTATACTTTTGGGTCTACTTTATTAATTGGCTTTTAGATATCTATATAATACCTATGTACATAATAGGGACATAATAACAGTTATTTGAAAACGTTACTTGTACCTAATGCTATTTTAACATTTTTTTCCTGTTAAATATTTACCTGTTTACATGTAAACAAATGTTAAATGTTGGTAAAAATATTAAATATTTTTTAGGTAATAGATAAAAATAGTAGTGTTTGTTTTCCTTCCTTTTTCCCACAAACACTCTTGATGCTAAATGGTAGTTTGAATGATATGCCGGTCAACTTGTACAACTTGCCTTAGAATTATATATATGGAATCCTCCTTAGTACAAAAATACATAAATATAAAATACAAATGGTTGTCTGTAAAGTCGGTTAACGGACGATAATTTTACGTGATAACGTCATATGAAAACGATGAAATTTTTTTTTCCTTTATATTGTCTTCTGTTCGTCACTCGTCACCATAACACAAGCCCAGATGAGCGATATTATTATTAATTAATATAAAACAAACACGAGACGCATGCCACGTCACGTCCGCGTCCGTTCCCGGAACGGGACGCGTCGCATGACGTCATCTTATTTGTGAATCCAACTGTTCCATCAATTTATTAGCATTTTCACGTCAAAAATCCTCAAGCAAGTACCTACCTAACCTACCCATATAAACATACTTAACGTGTACGAGTTGCATCTTGATATAAGACACGCACGATCGGAACGCTGAACTTTCTTTGTAACGAACGGCTGTAGTTTTGCCGACTTTTCTACCCCTCACAAATTACATCGAAAGTTATTTGGCGAAAGTCATTAAGATTGTTATCTTTTGAAAAAGAATATATCTGATCTTTGTGTACCTAGAGCAAGGCCGATCGTACGATTTGGAGTTAATACTTAGGAAAGTCGGTAGTACTGATTATTATGATGGAAATCTTTCGTGGTTGACTATTAACGTCTCCGCTAACGAATCGCATACCTACTCTCAACGAACCCTCCGTCGTCGTCGGGAGGGAGCTTTTTCGCTCTCATCGTCTCCCCTGAACTAGGGGGGAAGATAAGATTGATTGGAAAATGAAAATTTAGCCTTTTGTCATTTCGCAATTCTAATTTTTACTCCTACAAAACTCTTGTATTTTTATAAGTTTGTCCATTTTATACCTACTACTTAGTGCTAGTGCAATTGATTCTTTGTTTTGTACTTGACTGTTTATATCTGTACCATATACCTACCACCTTAATTAAAAACGAAATATTTCGTAAAAATAGGGAAAAGGGAAAACTACTTAAAATAAAAAAGTGGCAAACGTGGTTTTGCCTTATAAAAAAAAATAAAAAAAGGAAAAAAAAAAAGATGTTGTTCGATTCTCAGACCTAACGATATACACAAAAAACATACAAAACGGTTCGGCCGTTTAGGTTTAGTTTGGCAACTATAACTGCTATAACACCGCGGCACGATTAACATCAATGTTTATACAGGGTTATTGGTAATTATACTAGCAAGCCGTTGAAGGCTACATCTGTGCACAAACAACTTTTGTTCTACGACTTTTGGAACTTCGAACATTTTTTTGAAAATTTTGAAGCTAGGTTTACCTTAAAATCAGCTGTTCCATACACGGAGAGGTCATTAACCTTCAAATTTTACTTATTTTTTAAGTTTTATTTACTGTTCTTAGTCTGAATGACCTTTGTTTTAAAAAATCTGCTGTTTTTCTAATTTACATAAGTAACCTCAAAATTTTAATATTTTTTTTCGAATTTCCAAAAGTCTGTGAACAAAAGTTGTTAGTTAAGGTGCACAGAAGTAGCCCTCAACGGTTTGCTAGTATAATTACCAATAACCCTGTATAATACTAACGTCACTCAATTGTATTGCCTTCCCGGAACCTCTCCACTAAAACTTGAACTTTATGGTATGGAATTAAAGTTCAAATTGACTTTTAAGTATTATTACAAATCGTTTGTATGGGAATTAGGAGTATATATAGACAAGTGTAGTTTTTAAACTTATTCAGGCAATTTTTAAAAACTTTCTCTACGATCATCCTCATACCTACTTCAAGAAATATTCTAAAAAAAAGGGTGAGCGAAATCGGTTTACCTGTTCTCGAGATTGCGCTTAGCAACACTATAAATTATTGAAAATTGGAATGGGAAAATATAGAAGTGTTGTTTTTAGTTTTTTTAGGATTTTTTTAAAATTTATCTTTAGAAAGTTACTTTTTAAAATTAAATTTATTAATTTTAATTATTTATTAATTATTATTATTTATGATAAGATATTAAGTAAATTAAAATTATTAATTTATTAAAACCATCCTCGTACCTTATGGAATATTCTAAAAAAAGAATTAGCAAAATCGGTTCAGCCGTTCTCGAGATTTGAGCTTAGGAACACTTCAGCGATTCATATTTTTTTTTGCAATTTATTACCATTTAATAGAAACTTAAAAAAATATTCAGTACTTAACCTAGCACAGCGAAACCACTTAGGTTTATAATAATGCTAATGTAGTAGATTTTTTACGTCGATCTAGTTAGTATACATATAGTTACAACTAGGTATAATTTAACAATAAAATTGTAAATCGATCTAATTATCGCAAGCACGTACTAACTACTTACGATAATTATAGATATTAATATGTATGAATCTATAAGGTATGTACCTATGGGCCTTTGTAGCCTGAAAATAATGATTTATTATTATTATATTTATCTAAAACATTGTAAGCACAACATTCACGAAAGTCTCGTTCGGTAAAACACCACCCTTAAAGCTTTGCAACGACCATGCCATGTCAAAGTTGATTAAACGGCTTCCGTGCACTTGGAGACTTAAATGACCAGTTTACCTAGGCTGTTTCAAAATAAAAATAAACGGCCAAGTGCGAATCGGACTCGCACACAAAGGGTTCCGTACCATTTTGTATGGGAGCCCCACTTAATTTTTTCCTGTTTTTAGTATATGTTGTTATAGCGGCAACAGATATACATAATCTGTGAAAATTTTAACTGTGTAGCTATCACGGTTCATGAGATACAGCCTGGAGCCCTATTTTTGAATCGTTCGCCCCGTGTCGAGCGCTCGATTTCTACTGATATTCGTTCGACATCGGAAATTCGCTATTTTTGAATCGCTCCATCGTAACGAGTGGTCTCCACCACTCGTCGCCGACAGGCGAGTGGTAGAATAAACATCAAACAATCATAGTCAAACATTCGGAAACGGTCTTTGAAAAATATTTATATCTTTTGGGATAATTTCGGATGTCCGCTGGTAATTACCGCTTTTCAAATAACTGCGTAAAACTAATAAAAATTGACATTTTAAATTTCGACGACGAACGATTCAAAAATACAGTAAATTTGTGTCATGCGACTTGGAAGTCGAGCGTGACTTGTAGGCGTATACGACGAAGCTTTGTCACACGAGCGATTCAAAAATAGAGCCCCTGGTGACAGACGGACGGACAGTAAAGTCTTATAGTGGTCCCGTTTTTACCCTTTGGGTACGGAACCCTAAAAAAGCATAAAGCTATAAGGCTATGATGTACTTAGTTACTTGTTATGTGCAACACCAATCGATGTTGTGTTAGTTTAAAAAACATTTTGTTCGTTCAAGTGCGCTCTGCGGAACTAACAAACCAATAAAGCAATTAACTGGTCCAAACATTCGCTGTTTGATAACTCCAGTTGACTTTGTAGCATTTTTATTTCCGTCATCCGTATTATTCACACGTCTGTCGATTATTGCGAAAATTTCTGATACAACTATTAAGGTAAGTTATTATTATATTAAACTAAGTTCTTGTGTCAGTTAATTGGCTTATATTTTTAGCTACTTAGCAACAATTTTTGTTGCTTAGTAGGTATATGCTATTTTAATATTGTAAATTTTGAAATTGAACTTCTGAAAGATAGAATCTGCCCACTTGGGCGGGCGCCGCCTGTCTGATATATTTACAAAATTAATTCGTTTTACTTTTTTACACTTTCTTATACTTACCCATTTTGCAAAATGCACAATTTTGTTATTTCCTGGCTACATTATACTATTATTTTTATGACCTATTTGATATTGTAATGGGCACTCGTTATTGACCGAGGAAGTGAAGCGAGTAAAGGTCTAGTGGTGATACGCTCGGTCATTTGTATCTTTGTTCGACGATTACTTGAGTATTGTTGCTCCAATTTTTAATAGAATTTTTAAGATTGCATGAGCGGGATCGGTCTAGGGGTTATGGAGATAGAGGGTGTAAGCAGAGGATAAATAAGGCAATTATACCCGAGTATAGGATTTCAAATGAAAGGGTGTCATTTCAATGAAATTATATACAACTAGCTGCGCCCCGCGGTTTCACCTGCGTAAGTCCCGATCCCGTGGGAATATCGGGATAAAAAGTAGCCTATGTGTTAATCCAGGTCTTCAGCTATCTAGATACCGAGTTTCATCGCAATCAGTCCAGTTGTTTTTGTGTGAAGGAGTAACAAACATACATACACACACACAAACTATATTAGTAGGATAGGATGGTACCTACCCATGGAACTGATCTAATGATGAAGGTATAAGGTGACTTAAGGTCATGTTTCGTTTGAGTTATTGAAATTGTCTTGATGAGTAGGTAGATACTCTACCTATACAGGGTGAATTTTTTATGTGGGCCTTCAGGGCTATATCCTAAACTATGAGAGATAGCGAAAAATGCTGAAAAGAGATGCGTTCGATTCCTGGCTAGACTAATGACTTTTTGAAAAATCTAATGATGCAGTTTTAGTTTTTGTCAAAATCGGGCACGCAACTCCTTTTGGCATTTTTCGCTATCTCTTATAGTTTAGGATATAGCCCTGAAGGCCCACATAAAAAATTCACCCTGTATACGTGCTGAAAAATCAGCTGATATCCGGGGTCTGATCCTGAAGCCGGAACAAAGCTATCGAAAGTCATCGTTTTAAGATAGCCGTATCGTGTTTAGGTCACTAAATCAGCCGATTTCCAGGGTCCGATGTTTGAGTGGTCCTTATAGATATTGATAGATTGATAAATAGATATTTATGTATACAGAATTTAAACAGACCTATCGTATGCTATTGGTACACTTCTACCCCCTATTCGTACACTGGAGTAGTTAAATTTTTTTTTATTTCCATACTTTGACTCTCTATTCGTACACTGGTCCTTGCAAAAGTACCTACCTACTGTCGAGGAAAATATCACAAATAAAATAATCTAAATCGCACCGTAACGTAGCGTAGTATATTTAATTTTTAATACAAGATATTTTAATAGTAAGTACCTACCTACCTATTCGATTTCTAAATATAAATCACAAAAATAGATTTTTTATTACAGTTGCTCATAATGTGGATCTTATTAAACGGCTTTTAGGCTCATAATCCAACGTATTACGTACGCGTGCGATAAAATCTACCAAAATACTAGTGCGGTAATATGGCGGTAATAAAGTTATCCTGATAAGTTAAATTCGTATCTTACTGCTAATTAAATGTTATGTACAGGGCCGGATTAACTATCTCGGGGCCCCTAGGCACAGCTCGTTTCGGGCCCCCCCTTTTTCATACCACAACAAAGCAATTTGGAAATTTTTACTGTCTACATTACGAAATAGAATGAAGGTACCATTGCATCATCATCAACAACAGACTTCAGTCATCATATTGCAAAGGTATACGCCTTCCTTCAAGTGAAAAGACTTTCGCCACAATCTACAGGACGAAGTATCGGAGTCATTTAAAAATGAAACAAAGAATAGGAAAATCTTGCATATTTTTATAAAACTAACATATTATACATTAAAAAATAACCCTTCTAATTTTTTTAGATACATAATCGTTTAAAACCACACAATCCTCCTTTTTTTTTTCATTTTTTAATCGGGAGTGCTGGGCCCCTGGTCATTGTGGGCCCCTAGGCACTGGCCTAAAGTGCCTTATGGATAATACGGCACTGGTTATGTAGATGAAACATTCTTAATTAAACTGGGAATACTGTTTTCATGTCTAAAAAACGTTGGTACTTACCAACAAAGAGTTTCACGCCAACAAAAATGGTTGTCTGTAAAGTCGGTTTACGAGCGATAATTTTACGTGATAAAATTGAGTTTTGTTTTTTCTTTACTTAAATATAATTTTTCCGTCTCTTTTTATTCTGTTTTTAACCCCCGACGCAAAAACAAATAGAAATAACCCTAAAAATATTGTACCTACCTATGTCAGACGAGGCTGTATAGGTTAAAAGTATTTTGTCTGCCTTTTCGGGAGTAGGTATAATTAACAAAAAAAAATATTGCCTTAAAAAAACTCAAAAAATATCTAAGAACTTTTTTCTGTTTTTAAACACAGATATTTTGTTAACTTTTAAGCTATTGCATAGCTTTTATCGCGGGCTTTGAGCGCGGCGACCGAATCAAGAAATTCCGTAACGAATAAAATTATTATTTTAACAATGTCTTTTTTCTATTCGCAACTGTGATAAAAAACGTCGTACGTTACGCGTGTGGATATTGAAAATTGCATCTCGCCATTTTGAACACCCTCGCGTTCCGCTCGCGCGTCATAAACCGCCTCTATGCAATGATCAATTTACCACACTTAGGTATATGGTAAGTGTAAGTACTTACTATTATTAATACTTTATTTTTGTACATGAGAACCTACACTTGTTGAGTTAAATTTAACCCTTCACTATTAGGCAGGTAGATAAAAGAAAGAGACACACAGGCAAACAACAGATATACAGATCACACTTAAAGACAGTCTAAAATAATTTAAGTAGGTAGGTACACGAGTGTCCTAATTGGCCAATGGTAACAACATAAACTTGCATTCCACATTTACAAAAACAAAATTTTACTTTACGTTAATAATCGGTAAAAATGGAAATTCAGGGGCTAACTAAATAGTTAGCCCCTGAATTTCCATTCAAACGAAGAACGAAGTTCTCTTTATAATAATAAATAAATAAAATAACTCTTTATTCAGGCAAATTACACCCATTTACAGATAATTAATGTTAAAAGATATCAATACAAACAAATCAAAATATCATAATTTTCAAAATAAAAATAAAAATAAAATATGCAAATTAAAAAGTCAATAAGTAAAATATATTATGATAAGTCAAACAATAGATCAAAGTAAAAGTCAATTATAAATATCATTTAAATCCAAATCATTATAAAATACAAAACATAATCCACACACAAACAAGACACAATAAAATTACTGCTAATCGTAGCTACGTGGCCTACGTGTAATTGGATTGTGCCTTTCACAGCAGTGCCGCATAAACGGACAATCCCATCTATCAGCTATCATCATCATGACTGCGTTAGAGCTGTTCCGTACCCTGTTAACTAGAGAGGCCGATTTTTTTCTTAGTATTGCGTTGAAACAACTAGTATTCGCTGCCAGAAACATTCCTGAAGCGCTACAGTATCTAGGTAACCCCAGAACAGCTCTAAAAGCGTTTTTAAACTGGACGCGAAGAGCGCTGTAGTTTTGTTTTGTATAGTTACACCATAGGCTGCATGTGTATAATGATGTGCAGTATGCCTGAAATAGTGTAATCTTTACCGCATCTGAACACCGCGAGAATCTACGGGCGAGCATGTTTGCTCTTCTCGACAGCGCTCTTCGCTCCCGTTCCATATCATCATGATCTTTGAGGTCAGAGGTGACCATGTGCCCCAAGTATTTGAATTTAAATACTCTTTCTAGAGGAGTGCCGTAAAGGTAAACAGGTGGTATATTTTGTGGACACCTGGCTCCTCCAGCCTCAAAAACCATAAATTGACTCTTTGTCACGTTATATTTTAGGCCGTGTTGACCAGCGTATTCCTGACAGATCTGTAAAAGACTCCTCAATCCACATACCGACGCGCTCAGCAGCACCATATCGTCTGCATAGCTTAGGTTATTGACGCATACGTCATCAATGTGACAGCCTATATGCCGACTGCTGAGCTCGACGATAAGCGCGTCCATATACAAGTTAAACAGAGCGGGTGAACTAAGCCCTCCCTGCCTTACTCCACACTGCATCCGATAAGGTTCCGACACTGTCCCTGCCCATTTTACGTGGTTTACTTGGTGTGTATACCAGTATTTAAAGATGTTAATTAATTCTCTGGGTACTTTAATGTCATCTAGTTTTTTCCAAAGTAGGTCGTACGTAACTAGGTCAAAGGCCTTAGACAAGTCCAGGAAGCACGCATACACGGGGGTATTTCGGTCTGTGTAGTACCTAACAGTGTGTTTCAGACCCAGTACCGCGTTCTCTGTTGATAATTTAGGTCTAAACCCAAACTGATTGTCATGCAGATTAAGGTGATCACCGAGCCGATCATTAAGCAATCCATCAAATACTTTTGCTATTATTGTTGCAAGGGAAATAGGTCTATAGTTAGTCCTACAGCTACAGCAACTAGTTTACAGGATGTAAAAAAATTACAAATGTAATTTTTTTACATCCTGTAAAGAGAACTTCGTTTATGTATTCAATGGTATGACAATCCATAGACTTTGTATTACTAGGTATTATCCGTAGTTAAGTTGTGTTCTATCTATGTTGCTTCCTGTGATGTACAAATTAATTTAAAGTAGGTAGGTTTTTTTTGTTTGTGTAGGTACCTATATAAGTAATTAGACTATTGCATTGGGTTATCCTGTAGACGTAGTTAAAAACGTTCTAATAAATAAATAAAGCTATCTAACTACTGATTATACTTAGTACCTATTAGAATTCCTAGACATTAGAGTTCATTGCCCTGTAAAATGTAATTTCCTAATACCCAGGTAATATTATTCGTACCTAAAAACAACTTATCTTAGCACATATGTAAAAACACCTTTAATTTACTACTTTTGAAACACCTTTTAAGTGCCTAGCTCGTATTTTTTTCTTTTTATGGTTCCGTACACAAATGGTAAAAACGGGACCCTACTGTTACTTAGACTTCACTGTTGTTATAAACTGTTTTAAACTCACACGATTTGTATTCATAGTAATTATTTTCCCGGGTCTTAATCGCGTATTTTATATTTTTACTAGCGACCCGTCCCGGTTTCGCACGGCTATATTATGCATGTATTAAACATATAAACCTTCCTCTTGAATCACTCTATCTATTAAAAAAACCCGCATCAAAATCCGTTACGTAGTTTTAAAGATCTAAGCATACAAAGGGACATAGGGACGGCGAAAAGTGACTTTATTTTATACTATGTAGCGATTTCTCTTACCTCGATGTTTCGACTATGTTACATGTAGTCATAGTCGCGAGGAAACTCAAAATAAAAAATACGCGATTAAGATCCGGAAAAGTAACTACGTACTATGTTATGTCTGTCAACAGGCTGTATCTCACGAACCAAGATAGCTAGAGAGTTGATATTACTACCGCTATAACAACAAATAAGTACTAAAAACAGAAAAAAAAATGAAGTGGTATTCCCATACAACATGGTACGGAACCCTTCGTACGCGAGTCCAACTCGCACTTGGCCGGTTTTAGGTACGTAACTCGTATTTTTCTTTTTTTATTATCACGTCAAATTCCAAGATATACCTAGTACCTATTCAATGTGTTTTCGCAATTCTAATACAAAATGGACTGTTTTAGACGTCTCGTTTATTAACAACTTTTGTTTTACTACTTCTGGATATTCTGGATAACGGGCTGTTTTCGGAAATAAAAAAAGTCGAATTTCAATAAACAAATAAAACCTAAAAGGCAATGACCTCTAACCTAACTCTAAGAAACAGCTGATTTTTAAACCTCATCGAATGAACCTCAAGAACGTTTATGTAGGTAAGGTACTTACTATAAAAATAAATCTAAATTGTCTAATTTACCTACCTACTTAATTGACCGAACGAGCGAAGCGAGAGAGGTCTAGTGTTGAGAAGGGTCGGTCGCTCGTATGTTTGTATGTTTGTATGTTTGTATGTTTGTATGTTTGTTCGACGATAACTTGAGTACCGTTGCTCTGATCTTCATGATTTTTGGTATACAAGTAGTTGAGGTCCATAGAATTTTTAAGTTCGAACATGAGCAGGATCGGTCAGGGGGTTACGGAGATAGGGGTCCAAAAGGGGATCTACCTATATGGCACACAAACTATACTGCAAATATACCCGAGTGGGGTATCAAATGAAAGGGCGTAACTTCGGTGACAATAATATGGTACCATGGAACTGATCTGATGATAAAGCTGGAGGGAATCTGCAGGAATTATCTCATTATCCATACCTTATAGTTCATTCATTCAAACTACTCGTCAAGAATCGCCTCGACGAGTAGTTTGTCTTTCAATGGTAACCAGGGTCTGATGATGGAACTGGAAGGTGGTCATAGGAACTTCGCAATGAAACGACACAACCCCATCGAGTTTGGGCTCGTTAGAATCGTCTTGACAAGTAGTTTGTCTTTCAATGGTGACCAGGGTCTGATGATGGAACTGGAAGGTTGGCATAGGAACTTCGCAATGAAACGACACAACCTCATCGAGTTTGGGCTCGTTAAAATCGTCTTGACGAGTAGTTTGTCTTCCAATGGTGACCAGGGTCTGATGATGGAACTGGAAGGTGGTCATAGGAACTTCGCAATGAAACGACACAACCCCATCGAGTTTGGGCTCGTTAGAATCGCCTTGACGGGTAGTTTGTCTTTCAATGGTCACCAGGGTCTGATGATGGAACTGGAAGGTGGTCATAGGAACTTCGCAATGAAACGACACAACCTCATCGAGTTTGGGCTCGTTAGAATCGTCTTGACGAGTAGTTTGTCTTTCAATGGTGACCAGGGTCTGATGATGGAACTGGAAGGTTGTCATAGGAACTTCGCAATGAAACGACACAACCTCATCGAGTTTGGGCTCGTTAGAATCGTCTTGACGAGTAGTTTGTCTTCCAATGGTGACCAGGGTCTGATGATGGAACTGGAAGGTGGTCATAGGAACTTCACAATGAAACGACACAACCCCATCGAGTTTGGGCTCGTTAGAATCGCCTTGACGGGTAGTTTGTCTTTCAATGGTAACCAGGGTCTGATGATGGAACTGGAAGGTGGTCATAGGAACTTCGCAATGAAACGACACAACCTCATCGAGTTTGGGCTCGTTAGAATTTGACGAGTAGTTTGTCTTTTAATGGTGACCAGGGTCTGATGATGGAACTGGAAGGTTGTCATAGGAACTTCGCAATGAAACGACACAACCTCATCGAGTTTGGGCTCGTTAGAATCGTCTTGACGAGTAGTTTGTCTTTCAATGGTGACCAGGGTCTAATGATGGAACTGGAAGGTGGTCATAGGAACTCCGCAATGAAACGACACAACCCCATCGGGTTTGGGCTCGTTAGAATCGCCTTGACGGGTAGTTTGTCTTTTAATGGTAACCAGGGTCTGATAATGGAACTGGAAGGTGGTCATAGGAAATTCGCAATGAAACGGCACAACCTCATCGAGTTTAGGCTCGTTAGAATCGTCTTGACGAGTAGTTTGTCTTTCAATAGTAACCAGGGTCTGATCTAACATATTTCGTTATCAAAGACCAAAAAGTATAAAATAAATTAATACAGTAAATAACTAAAAAAAAACACGCTTTAATAAAAAAAGTCCAACTAAAAAATAGAAAATAAATAAATCTAATAAATTTGGAGAATATTGTACTTAAATAGTAAGCGTGTTACATTGTGATTGCAAAAGAAAAATAACGAAGGTGTAGCATCACAAATTCACAATGTAACACGCTTACTATTTACAATATTCTTAATCCAAATTTATTTAAATTTTATAGAAATTTATTACTTTACCCCAAATCGTCCGAACTCTCTTTGCTTCATTTCCTATAATTATTTATTTCATAATCATGGGCTGTTTTACAATAATAGTGATGGATAGTATTAAATAGTAGGAATGTTCGGTTCTAGCCGATCTAGAGACTCTGATAATTATAAAATTTGTGACTAATTTTTTATAATTTTTATTGACTTGTTATATTTTAGTTTAGGGACTTATTACAGGACATATTGGCCTCAAACTTCTCTAATATATTCTCGTTCTCGAGCTTGTCTTCTCGTTTCCTCTTACGTAACATTATGATAAGTAGATACATAAGGAAGGAAGGAAAGGAATTACTATCTTCTGGATATTATGTTGGACACATTCAAAATGTCTTGAGTAAAAATAAAGAGTCAACGGATGTCCAGGGTGTGATGATTGAGCTGGCCTATGCTTTTAGAACTTAACAACAACAAGTTATGCCTATCGTGTTTGGATTCTCTAAATCATCCAATGTCAGATAATAGCGATACTAGGCACCTATCATTCAAATAAGATAGACCTGTCGTATTTGGAGTCTTTCGTCGTTATATTATACATTTTAGTACTTTACGCTGAAATATAATAAACGCTGAAAAAAACTCGTGAGGTCTCAGTTCGGGGCGAACTACTAGTAAAATTTGGAGTAAATAAAATATAATAATCGGTTAAAAAAGAATGTGGAAACCTCTCAGAAAAAGGAAATACTGGTATTTCTATGGGAAACCTAGCTAAAAAATAACATCAACAAACATTGTTTTTTAATATAACTGTTGTTAACTTTAAAATAATGCTACCTACCTATTTGCTTGCTAATAATGGTTTTTGTTCCGTTCATTTGCATGACAGAGCTTGTGTCAAAACGGTGGAATCACTATCACTATCATCACTACATAGTATAAAACAAAGTCGCTTTCTCTGTCCCTATATCCCTATGTATGCTTAAATCTTTAAAACTACGCAACGGATTCTGATGCGGTTTTTTTTAAATAGATAGAGTGATTCAAGGGGAAGGTTTATGTGTCTATTACATGCACAATATAGCCGTGCGAAGCCGGAGCGGGTCGCTAGTACCAAATATGTACGAAATTTGGCATGAAACACGTCGCTGAACAAAAATTCCAGGAATTTCCAAAAAAATAACATTTCTGTCGTAACCCAATAAAGTTATCTATCTATCTATCTATCTATCCAATTTTTAATCGTATTTTAACATATGTAGAAGGTAGCTTTAGCTTTTTATTGAACCTATTGGTTTATCTGCGTAAATCAAGATCCTGTGGAAATTTAAAAATACCTTTTTTGTTTTCATCATCTTGCCTTTTTGAAATAGATATCCCTGTGCAAAATTAAGGTTGACTTGCACAACCAAAATTAGAAGCGATCCAACTGTCAACCGATTTAATAACACTAAACCTTGTGGTTATTGAAACAAAATTTAATTTTAGAATAATTAAGCAATATTTTTGCTAAATGTATTTAGTTAGAATTTAGCTCAATCTCATGCAAGCCACCTTTAATGTTTTCAGATCCAGATATTTTCTTTAGGCTGTACTTACGTCTGTTTGCATTGCTTTGAATCAAAGACTTTCAATATATATTACCAGAAACAGACCGGACCACACCGGACACTATTTCTATTAATTGTAATTTCCATTTCTCTGCTTTGGATATTTATAAAGAAAGTAGCTTAGCGCTTACCGCACTGTCTATAAAGTGATTCTTTCTCGTCCCATGTCTTTTTGTTTAATCCTATGCTTGATAGTACTTATTTAAACAATTTAAAAATAGTTAAACATGTTTAGAAAACTATCTAGTGGGAATAAAAATATATATTAGAACAAAAGGTTTATATATCCATAGAAAATGGTTTAGAAAACCTTTGCCAGTTTAACTGCGAACATAAATTGAAATAAATCGCGTAAAAAATATCTTATACAAATTGCTAGGCACCTAGTAGGTACTCGTAAGAAGTGGTGAACAGGGTGGAAGAAGGTGGACAGGGTGGCACAAACCCTCCGCTTTGTGACGCATGCGCGCAGCCTCCACTGTCTGCCCCTGTGCACCTCAAATACTATAGACCGTGAACCTAGTGAAATTCCAACTGTCTCACTCATTTCCATAACGAGGAACAAAGATGCAAGGTCCAGACAGTTTTCAGCTGGGCGCCTGTATGTGAGTTCTCCAACCCCGTGAGATTCCTCTCAGTCTCACAACACCCGGTCGTGCCGGCACTTTGCACATTAAATGTAAAAAGCACAATTTTATATAACAGTCCTTCATCAATTCTATTTAACATAAACACTTTTTTTTTGTGGAAAGATTTTTGTGCTCGTGTTAAAATGTATCATTTAATGCGTGACTATTTTAAATTAACCAATGTGTCGATGACTCTATGATTATCTTATAATTGGCAGGTAAGTGTTCAAAATATAATTTTGTAGCTTAAAACTTGCACAAAATCTTTGAAACTAGCACAATGCATGATATTTATTGGTTTTTAATTTGTCACAATTTCAATCTTGGAAAAATTAAGAAAATCGTTTTCTTTATTTTCAGCATGAGCCAACTGCCAAAATCTATTGGAAGAATTAAATCATCTCCCGTACGTTACCGATACTTGTTTCTATTGGCCACAGTTTTTGGAGGAAGCTTGCTAATATTGTCAATCAACAATCATACAGAGATATTATTATTCAACCAGCCGCTATGGAATTTACATCGATACGAAATAATCGGTTCAGAAGAAAGTTTTACAATAAAAACTTCAGGATGCACAATTCCTGGTATGAAAGCGTTTGACGAGAGTGTTAAGAAGTACATCAGGAAACCTAAAGGCATAAGACCTTGTACTTTTTTCAACTACTCCTTGCTTGAAAGTAATCAAACTCATATTTGGATGAACAGTGAAATATTACGATTATATGATGTGCCCAACGATGTAAACGTGACTTGCTGCTATAAACCTTTTTATCGACCTTCATCTATTGCTGACATATCCGCCATTGATATTGATGATAGAGTGGAATATGAAACTTGCACAGACTTTGCTAATATCATCGAAGTTACAGATGAATTTGTTAAAGTTTCCTGCGGTTACGATGACTACAAAACAATGTACGAACAATATTTTTTGTTTGCCATAAAGAAACCTATTGTTTCCAACAGAGAAGATGCGTCGGATATGCCTCAAAATCAGTCAGCGTATAATGTACTAATAATGGGGATAGATGCAATTTCAAGATTAAACTTCTATAGAACTATGCCCAAAACTTTACAATATTTAAAAAAGAAAGGAGCTATTGAGCTTTTGGGATACAATAAAGTTGGCGACAATACATTCCCGAACTTAACCCCTATGTTGTTAGGCATAAAGGACACAGATTTAAAACGAACGTGTTGGCCAAATAATAGAGCCACCTTTGATAATTGTCCTTTTATATGGGAGTGGTATAAAGATGTTGGTTATTATACGGCTCTCGGTGAAGATAGTGCAAGTCTTGGTACTTTTAATTTCGAAAAATTTGGCTTTAGCGGCACTCCAACCGATTACTATATCCACACGTTTATGCATGAAGCTGAAGTCCATGTTGGAAATAATAGAGATTTTAATTCTTATCTATGTATGGGGAATAAATATTTTTACCAAGTTTTGCTAGACTATGTCGAAAATCTGACGAGTACGTTGAGGTCCTCTAAATTATTCGGATTTTTCTGGGAAGTCACCATGAGCCATGATTACTTGAACTATCCAATGCACATGGACAACAGCTACAAACGTTTTTTAGAGAAACTTGATAGTACTAAATATTTGGACGATACAATACTGATTTTACTTAGTGATCACGGTATTAGGTGGGGCGATATACGATTTACTAAACAAGGGCGTTTAGAAGAGCGACTACCTTTCGTACATATTTTATTACCGCCGTCCTTCAAGAATAATTTCAGTTTGGCCTACAATAACATGAAGTTGAACAGTAAGCGTCTAACAACTCCATTTGACATTTATGCTACGTTAACAGATTTAATTAATTTAGACTCGATAAAAGATGCACGGATTCAATCCCGCACTAATACTAATTACGCACAAGGGAGGAGCATAAGCTTATTTATGCCAATACCGGAAAATAGAACATGCAAGACGGCGGATATAGACGATCACTGGTGTACCTGTCACAAGAGCAATAAGTTATCGAAGGACAGCCAGGAGGCACATTACGCCGCTGCACACTTGGTCACTTACTTGAATACGCTTTTAAAGGATCATCGTGAGTGTTTGAAGTTGAAACTGAGGGAAATTTTGGAGGTGACCGAGTTAGTATCGGGTACGCCGGATGATAACGAAGTGGGTTGGAGGGAGTTCATGGTGGTTGTGACGACGGAGCCCGGAGGAGGCGTGTTCGAAGCGACTCTTCGCCGTAAGGGCAGTGGATGGGCCGTAGCAGGCACAGTCAGCAGGCTCAACCTCTATGGAGAACAGAGCCGCTGCGTGCACCATTACCAGCTTAAGCTGTATTGCTACTGTCGATAACTCGAACACTGGAACACGAAATAAGCTGTGATATTATGAATGAATATTTGTACGTTTCTTTTTACTTAGTTGTTGTAGATAAGTACATACAATATTGTTAACTAAATGCAACTTAGTGACATATACTTAGTATATTATCATAGTGTATGTATGTAGTCACGAAAATGTGTTTGCTCAAAAAAACGGCCCGGCCTAAATGTGACAATTGTCCTCTGTGTAAAATTAAAAAATATTAGGTGTATGTGTTGGGTGTAATACATTTTTATAGTTCGAAATGTTACTGCAAATATCTAATAGATACAATGCTTTTGCCAAAATTATTTTTGTATAATGCTTCGATGTCTTAATAAGTAAATAATTTATAGCTGCAGAGATTTAGCAATTCATCTACTATAAAAAATTATGATGCAAAGTGAGATATTTTGTTTGAGTAGGTATGTAAAAATTGTGCCAAATGTATGCAGGTAATAATTTTGTAAATAAGAATTGTAGGTTCAAGCCATACATGTATATTAAAAATATGTAGCTACCATGTATGCATAAATGTTTAGATGTATGTATTTAAACATAAAAAATGCGACATATACATCGAAACATATTTTATAACTAGTTATAGGTAGGTATTTACTTGATTTAAGTTAGTTTTACACAAGGGATTTTTGCGATTTTACTTAATTGGAATTCTGTTAGTTTAGGTATCATTATTTTGATTCAAAATCAATGACATTTAATCTCCCTGGTCATAAATATCTTACTTTTTAATTCAGCTTTTTCGACTGTTGTTGTTTTATGTGACAAATTCTTTAAGTTGAAAATTCACCCGCCTCAAAAAAGTAGCCCGTTTTATTTCCAAGAATTCAGTGTATCCTCATACCTACCAAGGTTCATTAAAATCGGTCCAGTAGATTTAATTTTTTTACAACGCAAAGCACCTATGATAGAAATGAAATTTAGGAATCATACTTAGAGTAATAAGAGTTTATAATGTGTTTGGTTACTTTTTAATAAAGTCTCGTTGTTTATAATTGTTTGACATCTTTGATGCATGCTTTTCATTTCTACTTGATTTTCAGCTTAGTCGTCTGACAGTCACACCCATATTTAGACGACTTGGCTCGTTTTCGGTATCTCAAAAAACAATGGGGTTCGTTTCTGGAGTTTCTGGAGTAGTTTAGTGCTATTCAGACGGTTCACATACTCCTTCGATGTTATACAACTACTCGTTCGTTACCCTCTTGTAATATTCAATCTTGCTTGGTGTAGGTACCTACATCTTTTTTGGAGAACGCAACAAAAGGTTTTTCATATTATTGATATTGGGACCCATACCGACCCGTCATATTATTATTAAAAACGAGTAAACGATTCACACATCTGTTTTCAGGACTCATCCCAAAATGGACCCCATGAATTAATCAAGTATTTTACCGTTCTATGCAACGGAAATAGTCATTTACGTACTTATACGTATCTGTAAAATATTTTAATTACTTATAACGTAAATTATTTCTATGTTTTATGGCAAAAGGAAGGATAATTACTGTAGTGCGTACATTTTAAATAAGTAATTATTTAAAATCATATTATTAATTAAAATGACTCCTATCATATTAAACTTTTTATTTTTTGGTTATATGTCTATAAATATAGAATCAAAAGTCCTGACTAGCCGGAGATCCCTTTAAGGTTAAAGGGTACCTGCGCTCTCTCCATACAAACGTAGTCGACTGTTATAATATTAGACTAATTCTACACCTACTCAACTTCAATTAACAAACGCATAACTTATAGTACCTATCGGAATTCCTTTAAGAACGACCTTTACAGAGCTGATTAATGGATGAGAAGTATTTTACATCAAATCAAATAGGTCAATAAATATATTGTAAATGGGTTGCCTAAAAAAAATTCAGTCCAGAATGATTAACTAATCGTTTAATTTTTTTTAAACATTAGACTGATACTATTCTTTAAATTTGCCGTTGTTATTTAAAATTTAACTTATTGTCGTAAAATTATAAACTGTATCATGTAAAACCCCAACACCATATTGTACCCAGTTCTTCAATAAATATTTTCTGATTTTGAAAAACTTAATTGCCAAATCCCCTACTATTTTGCCACTTTTACCACAGCACATACAATAATACGTTTTGAAATTATTACAACCGTGACGAGAACAAGTAATATTAATCGGTCTTTTAAGTTTTGTGTCTTAAAAATAAGTGTTTACCATTATTTTTCAGTATGAGCCGTGCTGTCGTCAACGGAAACTGTTCCAGAAAAAGATTATCTGTATATTTTCGATTTAGATACCTCCTTCTGGTTTTATTAATGTTTGCCGGGAGTTTTCTAATTCTATCTTCAAAAAGACTGAGCATCATATTTGTCGAAGACAACTCAATATCATGGGAACATAGACAAGACGACATCAGCATAGTAGATAACAATAAAGTTTATACAATTAAGACAGAGGGTTGCAACATTCCTGCAATGGAACCGTTAAATGAGAACGTTAAAACGTACGTATATTATCCTAAGGGAGCAAAGTCTTGTAATAATGAGTCTCTCAGTCTACTCGGTTTTAACAAAAGTACAATATGGGTTAAAGATGATATGTTTATTCATTATAATGTGACAACTGATACTTTGAATTGCTGTTACCAGGGGTTTCATCGTCCTGATGAAATCGACGACATCAACGATGACGTCGATGATAGAGTTGAATATAATTCATGTACATATTTTAAAAAGTACACAAGAGTCAAAGATGAATTCGCTAAAGTGACCTGTAAAAACCAGGAAAAGACGGTGTACACACAGTTTTATATTTTTGCTCCAAAAAAGTCATTTACTAAACATGACAATCATGGTCCAATATCCCAAAATAAATCTTATAATATACTTATATTGGGCATAGATGGTGTTTCTAGACTCAACTTTCACAGAACGATGCCTAAAACATTGGATTATTTAAAGAATAAAGAAGTAGTTGAATTATTAGGGTATAACAAAGTGGGTGATAATACATTTCCTAATTTAATACCATTGTTAATGGGTATAAGTGTTGAAGAGCTGAAAAGAGTATGTGTTCCGCACAGAAATGCCAAGTTTGATAACTGCCCTTTCATTTGGGAATGGTTTAAACAAGCAGGATATTACACTGCTTTTGGAGAAGATACCTCGAATATTGGAACTTTCAATTATGAAAGACCCGGTTTTGTTAATACTCCAACAGACTATTATTTGCATACTTTCATAGATCAAGCTCAAGATAGCGTTGGATCAAATAGAGATTTCAATACAAATCTATGCATGAACGATCGATATTTTTATAAGGTTCTTTTGGATTATATTTCCGATTTAACAACAAATTTAAGAGATTCGAGATTATTTGGTTTCTTTTGGGAAATTACTATGTCGCACGATTACCTAAACTATCCCATATTAATGGACGACGATTACGTTGATTTTTTTGTAAAGTTGGACAGATCCGGATATTTAAATGAAACCATTGTATTTATTATGAGCGACCATGGTATAAGATGGGGTGGGATTCGGTCGACACAACAAGGACGTTTAGAAGAACGCCTTCCCTTCACTTATGTGTTAACGCCACCTTCGTTTAGACAAAAATATACTAAAGCGTATAACCATTTAAAGTTAAATGCTCAACGACTGACTACACCGTATGATATATATTCTACTTTATCGCATCTGACTGAAATAAAGAATGTAGAAGATAATGTAATAGATAGTCAATGCAAGACAAGCTATACAAATGCAAGAGGTATTAGCCTATTTTTACCAATTCCATCTAACAGGACATGTAAAACAGCCGGGATCGAAGATCACTGGTGCACTTGCTATAAAGAATCAGTGTTGCCTAGAGAGAGCGTCATAGCGGTTGAAGCTGCTGAATTCTTAATAAAACACATCAATAGTTTGCTTGAAGTTTATACACAATGCGCAAGTCTGATGCTTTCTGAAATTTTACAAGCAACTGAATTAGACGTATTAAAATATTCACAAGGTTCCAAAGGTTGGCGTGAGTTTATGGTAGTGATTAAGACTCTACCAGGAGGTGGCATATTTGAGGCTACACTCCGTCATGAATCCAAAGATTGGAAACTCTCCGGTACCGTCAGTAGAGTCAACATCTACGGAGATCAAAGTCGATGTGTCCATCACACTCAGTTGAAGTTATATTGCTTCTGCCTATCATAGAAAAGTAGATACTTGTAAGTACAAAATAGGTATTGTAATTAGTAGACCGTACTTAATGTGTAGTGTAGAAATTATAAATGTTTTTGCCTACATTTATTCTTTAATTCTATTTAGTATTTAATTATTTTATTTACTAGACCTAACTACCTACATAAACTGATGCAAAGGCACTCTCGTTGATTCATTTTTACATCGAATTAACTGTCATAATAAATATATATCGTAGAATATTTTACACAGCGCCATCAAGTCCCAAGTTAAGCCACTAGGCTTGTGTTGTGGGTGCTAGATAAGGGATAGAATACTTATATACCTTTCTTTTTGGTAAATTTTTACTCAAGTAAAATAAAATTTTCAAACTTAATAAGAAAACGCTTATACAACGCTGACTTCAAATTCTAAATAAATAAGCTATTAAAAATAGAGGAATCAGTTTATTCCCATCACTACAACGTGTAAAACGGATGGATTTTCCTACTATCCTACTTTCCTGATCCTATCTATTTTTCCCTAATTCCATCTTTATTTAAACTATACATATAAAATGCTTTGTACTGACTGACATATCAAAGCACAGCTTAAAACCCTGATCTGAAACTTGGAGGGCGTTACTATATGGCTATACATAATGCCTGGGCATTATGTACAACTAGCGACCCGCCCCGGCTTCGCACGGCTATATTATGCATGTATTATACATATAAACCTTCCTCTTGAATCACTCTATCTATTAAAAAACCGCATCAAAATCCGTTGCGTAGTTTTAAAGATTTAAGCATACAAAGGGATATAGGGACAGAGAAAGCGACTTTGTTTTATACTATGATGATTGTAGTGAAGTGATGATAGTGATAACAAGCTACCTCCACTCAAAAATAAAAGTGTAGGGATGGTGGTCCAACTATTCTTTCCAACGGGACTCTGAACTGACCCGGGGTCCAACTTTTAAAAAAGTTGAAGCACGACCCATAGCTTTGGAGGCTCGAGTGTGGGTGGTCCAACGCGGATCGTAGTTAGTGAATCAATGAAATTTAGAGGTATTCTTTTCGACTCCCGCTAAACGGACCCCATGGTGGTCATAAGGAAATAAAAAAATCTTCAACCCCTACACACTAATAAGATATGTTGGACCGACGGAACAGAAACAGAGACGGTCATTCTCCTTTGTGTTGGAAAGTAAGATATTTCGTTTGAGAATGTAAAAATTATACCAAATGTATGCAGCTATGCAAAATTTTGTCATTAAGAAGTGTAGGTTCAAGCCATACAAGTATATTCAAAATATGTACCTATACCTACCTTTATGGACTATAGCTACCAAGTATAACATAAATGTTTAGATGTATATATATTTTAAACATAAAAAATACGACATATACTTACTTCGAAACTTATTTTAAAAATAAGTTAATAACAAATATGTAAGTAGGTATGTTTAATAGATTTAAGTTAGTTTTACACAAGGGATTTATGCTATTTCACTCAATTGGAATTGTGTATCATTATTTTGATTGAAAATCTTTGACATAATTTCCCTGTTAATAAATATCTTACTTTTATATTAGCTTTTTCGATAATAATTGTTATTCTATCAATTTTCTTTAAGTTGAAGACTCACCCGCGACGCAATTCCTATGCAAAAAAGTAGTATATTTTACTACCTGAATCCTTGGTATCCTCACACCGAGATTCATCAAAATCGGTCCAGTAGCTGCAAAGACTAAATAATCTAATAAAAACGATTTTATGTTTTATTATTAGGTATACTTACATAATTTTTTAACAACGCAAAATACCTATGATAGGAATGAAATCTAGGAATCATACTTTTAGAGTAGGTACCTAATAAGAGTTATAATGTGTTTGGTTACTTTTTATTAGTAAAGTTAGTCTCGTTGTTTATAATTGTTTGGCATCTTTAGAGCATGCTTTTCAGCTTAATAAAAGTCCGTAAACCGACTTTACAGACAACCATTTTTTTTGTAAAATAAAATTTACTTAAATTAAATTAAATTTATATTAATATTTTCAAACTTAATATGAAAGCGCTAACACACATCACTGACTTCAAAATCCTAAAATATGAAGCTATTCAAACTAGGGGAATCAATTTATTACCATCACTACAAGCAACGTGTAAAACGGCTATATTTTCCTACTATTTTCTTGATAGGGAAATATGGATAGGACAATTTTCCCTAATTCCGTTTTTGTTACTTTTATTTACCGATTGTGTATTTTATGGACTAAGTGATGCCCGGTATTATATAAGCTACCTACATCGGGCAAAGTGATTATTTATGAACTTTAAGATTTATCATTTTGTCTGGATATTATGAATATTGCTACATTATCGTTAGGCAAACTAATATTAGATGATGAAATTTGATAATAGATGATTTTAACTGCTAAGAACTATTGTACAAATACAATACAAAAACATTTTTTGCGTAAAAAAAACCTGTGTACAAAGGTGTTATTATAATTAGTAATAGCATCAACATGTTTCCCATTGCGGGTATGTAATTTTATTGAATTAAGAAAACTTAAAGTTATTGAAAACTTAACTCTGTACTTTTTATATGGACGTATGTACTTCTAAATCCTGCTGATTTCCAAAAGTCTTAGAACAAAAGTTGTTTGTTTAGGTGCACAAAAGTAGTCCTCAACGGCTTGCTAGTATAATTATCAATAACCCTGTATATTGAAAAATATGTAGTCACCAAAGGGAACACAAATGTTTAGATGTAGGTAGGTATGTATTAAAACATAAAAACTACGTATTTTTACTTCTTATTACATCGAAACATATTTTAAAACAAGTTATAGGTAGGTAGGTATTTACTAGATTTAAGTTTAGTTTTACACAAGAGATTTCTGCTATTTCACGCAATTAGAATTGTGTATCATTATTTTCAGCTTTTTCAATAACAGTTGTTATGTTTATTAATTTATATTAGGGACCCGGTAAATGAGTAGGTACACGATTCACACATCTTGTTTTCAGGACACATCCCCAAATGGACCCCATGAACTCACCAAGGGTTTTAACCGGTGTGAAATTGGCAGCCAAAGTTAGCAGCCTATAACCCGACTAAATTATGATGTAATTTTTGTAAAGTAAGCGATATCGAGCTAAATAAGCTTAAAAACTTAATCAAAACATCAAAATAGTAACAATAATAAAAAACCATGCCCAAACAAAATACAAACAATATCCAAACGCCAAATTGACAAACCTATAGGAAATGATTACGAGAAGCAGTTGCAATTTTAGCAACCAGACCACGAAAATCGCATCAATGAGGGTGAACCCACTTAGAACACAGTCGACACTAATTAATTTATGCCTAAAGAAAGTAGCAAAAATGATCCTTGACCCTTCACTGACATCCTGAAAAAGTCTTATGAATTTCTTCTATAAATCCGCTATGTCTATGGCTACTGGTGAATTGCGACCAGTCAGACCGACAAAATTGCATCAAAAACAGCTCAGCCACTTAGAAAACAGTCCAAACTATCCATCCTATGCCAAAAGAAAGCGGCTAAAATGGTCCTTGACCCTTCACTGACATCCTGAAAAAGTCTTATGAATTTCTTCTAAAAATCCGCTATGTCTATGGCTGCTGGTGAATTGAGACCAGTCAGACCGGGAAAATGGCATCAAAAACAGCGCAGCCACTTAGAACACAGTCCAAACTATCTATCCTATGCCAAAAGAAAGCGGCTAAAATGGTCCTTGTCCCTTCACTGACATCCTGAAAAAGTCTTATGAATTTCTTCTATAAATCCGCTATGTCTATGGCTGCTGGTGAATTGCGACCAGTCAGACCGGGAAAATGGCATCAAAAATAGCTCAGCCACTTAGAACATAGTCCAAACTATCCATCCTATGCCAAAAGAAAGCGGCTAAAATGGTCCTTGACCCTTCACTGACATCCTGAAAAAGTCTTATGAATTTCTTCTAAAAATCCGCTATGTCTATGGCTGCTGGTGAATTGCGACCAGTCAGACCGGGAAAATGGCATCAAAAACAGCTCAGCGACTTCTTAGAACACAGTCCAAACTATCCATCCTATGCCAAAAGAAAGCGGCTAAAATGGTCCTTGACCCTTCACTGACATCCTGAAAAAGTCCTATGAATTTCTTCTAAAAATCCGCTATGTCTATGGCTGCTGGTGAATTGCGACCACTCAGACCGGGAAAATGGCATCAAAAACAACTCAGCCACTTAGAACACAGTCCAAACTATCTATCCTATGCCAAAAGAAAGCGGCTAAAATGGTCCTTGACCCTTCACTGACATCCTGAAAAAGTCTTATGAATTTCTTCTAAAAATCCGCTATGTCTATGGCTGCTGGTGAATTGCGACCAGTCAGACTGAGAAAATGGCATTAAAAACAGCTCAGCCACTTAGAACACAGTTAAAACTATCTATCCTATGCCAAAAGAAAGCGGCTAAAATGGTCCTTGACCTTTCACTGACATCCTGAAAAAGTCTTATGAATTTCTTCTAAAAATCCGCTATGTCTATGGCTGCTGGTGAATTGCGACCAGTCAGACCGGGAAAATGGCATCAAAAACAGCTCAGCCACTTAGAACACAGTCCAATCTATCAATCCTATGCCAAAAGAAAGCGGCTAAAATGGTCCTTGACCCTTGACTGACATGAACACTTCAATGACATAGCGGATTTTTAGAAAAATATTTATTTGACTTTAATCATGACAAGATTTAATAGTAGTTTTAATTGGTCTCTTCAGGTTTTGTGTCTTAAAATAAGTGTTTACCATTATTTTTCAGTATGAGCCGTGCTGTCGTCAACGTAAACTGTTACAGAAAAGGATTTCGAGTATATTTTCGATTTAGTAAATACTTCCATCTGGTTTTATTAATATTCTCTGGCAGTTTTAAAATTACATCTTCTAAAAGAATGAGCATAGTGTTTGTCGAAAACAACTCAATAACAAAACAAAGACAAGACGACATCAGCATAGTCGATAAAGTTTACACAATTAAGACAAAAAGTTGCAACATTCCTGCAATGGAACCGTTAAATGAGAACGTTGAAAGGTACGTATATTACCCTAAGAGTGTAAAGTCTTGTAATAATGAGTCTCTCAGTCTACTCGGTTTTAACAAAAGTACAATATGGGTTAAAGATGATCAGTTTAAACATTATAATGTCTCCACTGATACTTTGAACTGCTGTTACCAGGGGTTCCGTCGTCCTGGCGATATTCACAACTACGACTATTATGACGATAGAGTTGAATATAATTCATGTACATATTTTAACAAGTACACAACAGTCAAAGACGAATTTGCTAAAGTGACCTGTAAAAACCAGGAAAAGACGGTGTACACACAGTTTTATGCTTTTGCTCCAAAAAAGTCATTTACTAGACATGACAATCATGGTCCAATATCCCAAAATAAATCTGCTTATAATATACTTATATTGGGCATAGATGGTGTTTCTAGACTCAACTTTCACAGAACAATGCCGAAAACATTGAATTATTTAAAGAATAAAGAAGTAGTTGAATTGTTAGGGTATAACAAAGTGGGACATAACACATTTCCTAATTTAATACCATTGTTAATGGGTATAAGTGTTGATGAGCTAAAAAGAGTATGTGATTCAACTGACAAGTTTGATGACTGCCCGCTTATTTGGAAAAGGTTCAATCAAGCGGGATATTACACTGCTTTTGGAGAAGATGATTCCAGTATGGGAACATTCAATTGGGAAGAATCCGGTTTTGTTAATGCTCCAACAGACTATTATTTGGATACATTCATCGATCAAGTTCAAGGTAGCGTTGGATCAAATACAACTTACAATAAAGATCTATGCATGAACGATCGGTATTTTTACAAAGTTCTTTTGGATTATATTTCTGATTTAACAACAAATTTAAGAGATTCAAGATTATTTGGTTTCTTTTGGGAAAACTCTATGTCGCACAGTTACCTCAACTATCCCATATTGATGGACGACGATTACGTTGATTTTTTTGTAAAGTTGGACAGATCCGGCTATTTAAACGAAACTATTGTATTTATTATGAGCGACCATGGTATAAGATGGGGTGGGATTAGGTCCACACAACAAGGACGTTTAGAAGAACGCCTTCCATTCGCTTATGTGTTAACACCACCATCGTTTAGACAAAAATATACTAAAGCGTATAACCATTTGAAGATAAATGCTCAACGACTGACAACACCGTATGATATATATTCTACTTTATCGCATCTGACTGAATTTAAGAATGTAGAAGATAATCTAATAAATACTCAATGTAAAACGAGCTATGCAAATGCAAGAGGTATCAGCCTATTTTTACCGATTCCATCTAACAGGACATGTGAAACAGCCGGGATCGAAGATCGCTTTTGCACTTGCTATAAAGAATCAGTGTTGCCTAGAGACAGCGTCATAGCGGTTGAAGCTGCTGAATTCTTAATAAAACACATCAATAGTTTGCTTGAAGTTTATACACAATGCGCAAATCTCATGCTTTCTGAAGTTTTATATGTAACTGAATTAAACGTATTAAAATATTCACAAGGTTCTAAAGGTTGGCGTGAGTTTATGGTAGTGATTAGGACTCTACCAGGAGGTGGCATATTTGAGGCTACACTCCGTCATGAATCCAAAGATTGGAAACTCTCCGGTACCGTCAGTAGAGTCAACAACTACGGAGATCAAAGTCGATGTGTCCATCACACTCAGTTAAAGTTATATTGCTTCTGCCTATCATATAAAAGTAGATACTTGTAAGTACAAAATATGTATTGAAAATAGACCGTGATGTGTAGTGAAGATATTATTATAAATGTTTTACTTATTTACAATAATTATTCTTTTATTCTATTCAGAGTATTTAATTATTTTATTTCCTAGACCTAGCTATACTGAACACAGATAAAGGTAGGTACTCTCGTTGTTTTTTTCGTCACTTAACTTTTACATCTACCTAATTCGCAGTCGTAATATATTCACTTAATAAATAAATATTGTAGAACATTTTACACAGCGCCATCAAACCCCAAGTTAGGCAACAAGGCTTGTGTTGTGGGTAGGTACATATACACGTGCCTTTATGGCCATATCCTAAACTATAAGAGGTAGTGTGAAAAATGCTGAAATTAGTTGCGTTCCCGATTTTGATAAAAACTAAAACTGCATCATTAAATTTTTGAAAAAGTCATACATATTTTTTTTGCAAAATCAGCAGGTTAAATTCCTGGCAAGGGTAATGACTGCGCTAGCCAGACAGAATGATGCATTTTATTATAAGTAAAAAAATGTTAAATAATATATTCGAACTTATTAAGGAAACGCTTAATTCCCATCACTACAACGTGTAAAACGGATGGATATTCCTACTATCCCCTAAACCCTACCCATTTTCATGAGCATGGTAACTGAACATTACTTTCACTCTATTGTTACATAACTCTTGCCTCTTATTTCTTTTCATCAATATCACTACATAGTATAAAACAAAGTCTCTTTCTCTGTCCCTATCTAATAATTTTTGTTTGATTATTTGATGAGTTAGAAGAAGCAGGTGTCTAGAATCTTGCTCGTGTTGAAAAGATTCTTATAACAGCCGTTATGGAGCTCTACGGCGGGTCTGCAATTATGCAGCCGACCGTACCTAAGTAGGTAGTTCGTTACTTTAAATCGATCGATATTGTCAGTGTGTTTGGATTTTTGCGAGAGAAATGTATGAAATTGGTTTTTATTATCGTGTTAATTGACTTTGAATAAATAAATATGTTGATACCCGAATTTTACATAAAATAACTTGACTATTATTTCGCTTGGGCGCCCATACAATGTAAGGGTCAAGTTAAATTGGTCCAACTAATGTATGTTTATAAAATTCCCTTATTTTTAACCTTTCTTTATTTTTTAGAATTTTCCCTTTATTTGTACCATGATTTTTGCCAATTTTCGTTATTCTAGGTCAACTGGAACTACCATAAGTATAGGTTTTCGACCCATAATCTACCTACAGGGATTGACCTGTACCTGCATGGAATTGTCAATTTTGATTAAAAACAATAGGTCTTACAGCACAAGTAGTAAGGGGAAAATTCCGGAATGTAATAAAATAGAAAATTAAGGTAAATTTTGGTATTTACAGGTTTTCGCGAAAATGTAATATTTGCCCATATCTTTTCATCGTGTTGACTCGGACCTTGATTTTTATACACCTAATAGGGATTAGGGACTATAGACCTCAGTATCTTCATTCCTTTTTTACATTCTTTTGAGGTACGGAACCCTAAAAAGAAATAGAAAAATATTCAAATTAGTATCTTAAATCTATACTTAGGTATCTACACTAATATTATCAAGCTAAAGAGTTTGTTTGTTTGTTTGAACGCGCTTAATCTCAGGAACTACTGGTTTGAATTGAAAAATTATTTTTGTGTTGGATAGTCCATTTATCGAGGAAGGTTACTTTTTATCCAGATGTTCCCACGGGATCGGGAGTTACGCTGGTGAAACCGCGGAACGCTGCTAGTCTAATAATATAAAGATACATGTAAAGGAGGATGTCTTTTCCAAACCAGAAGGCTTGTCGTCGCCATGAAACGAGTCATTTTTTTTTTAATCTAACCCCTAGTATCCCACTGCTGGGCAAAGGTCTCCCCCATCTCCCTCCATCGGTCGCGGTCCTGGGCCACCTCCGGCCAAGCTGGCTCGAGGCGGTCGAGGTCGTCTCGCCAACGCTTTCGTGGCCGACCTCGACGTCGCCGAGCTCCCGGAGGTGTCCAGCTTGTTGCTGTTTTAGCCCACTTATCCCCGTCCATTCTTGTTACATGGCCCGCCCAATCCCATTTCAACCTCGCTGATTTGAAACCCACATCTGTGATTTTGGTCTTTTCTCGCAGAATGGTATTGCGTATGCGATCTGTTCTTTTTACACCTAAAATGCTACGCTCCATCGGCCTAACGAGTCATATACTTATCAAATTAAAGGTGGTTTCAAGAGAAACATTTTATTGTACGACCACATTTTCAATATAGTTGTGGTTTTAGAGTTATAGATCATTATTGGTAGGTGGTCGTTACACTTGCGACTTTCCTCCGTGCACCACTTGGGAGTATTATTTATCGTCCGTAAACCGACTACTTATACAGACAACAACTTTTTGTTAATAAAGTTAGTCTCGTTGTTAATAATTGTTAGGCATCTTTGATGCATGCTTTTTATTTCCACATGTTTTTCAGCAAAGTCATCTGACGGTACAGTCCCATCAATATTTAGACGACTTGGCTCGCTTTCGGTACCGAATAATACCTAAAACAATGGTGTTCGTTTCTGGAGACTGACCTGACCGTCTATCTAATCTGTCTAATAAATAATGTCTATCTGTAAAATCTATAAATGTAGTTTTGTGCTATTCAGACGGTGCACAGACTTCTTTGATGTTACACAACGACGTAATATTCAATCTTGCGCTTGGTGTAGGTAGGTACATATTTTTAGGAGAAGGCAACGAAGGTTTTTCATATTATTAACTAAGAAACCCGTATTGACCCGTCATAATATTATTAACGAGTAAATATTTACACATCTCGTTTTCAGGCCACATCTTCAAATGGATCCCATGAATTAACCAAGGGTTTTATGTTCTATGCAACGGAAATAGTTATTAGTACATTGTTATCCAAGGTGTGAAAGTCACTCATTACAAGTCCCGAGACGGAGTTTGGCGCCCGAGCGTAGCGAGGGCGCTAATAGTTCGAGGGACTTAATGAGTCTTTCACCCGAGGTAAACACTGTGCTTTTCATTACGAATAATACATAAAATTCTTCATAACAACGAGAGTAAATGAGACTATGAGACTCCATACCACATGACTAGGTACTCATGTGTCCATACTACCTGATCCTCATACAAGGTTGGGACCAAAGAGGTTATACACTATGTAGTGTTTTTTTAGGTTTCTGCTATTTGTATTCAATACTTAAATACGGCGGTACTTACCGAAGAAGTTTTTATTAATGAGTTAATCCAACATTGGGAAATGACGCGAAGTTCGTAGATTTAACTTACAGTTTTTGTAACACGGTTTGTCTAGAAAATGTTATTTACAAAAAATACACAATCATAAATGAAAAACCAGATTAAACTTAACACAAATACATACTAAAATAAGAAAAAATAGTTACTTAGTACTAAACTCTGGCAGTATGCATGAGCCGTGCCAAGCCATAATTATTACTCTTTGGTGTAAAAAAAAAAGCAAGGAGGTTAGGTTTTTGAAGTTCCTAATGCGTATGATACTGATACTGGCTACATGCAGATTGCACAAGTCGTGCGAAGCCATAATTTGGCATGACAGCTGTCAGTGAAAGTGAAAAGCCCTATGGCTGGAAATTTTATTTTCTACACGCTCTTCAGGCATATTTAGACCTACTTTCGGAGTATGAGTAATGAAAAGTAATTTTACACTTGTGTGGGAAATGTTTTAACCATATAACGTAACTAATATCTATACATATATGTTTTATGGCAAAAGAAAGGAAATTTTTGTAGTGCGTTCGTTTTAATAAGTTATTAAATATATATATTATCAATTTCATTAAAATGACTTTAACCATAACGAATTTTAAACCTTGCCAAATCACCTACAATTTTGCCACTTATACCACAGCACATGCAAAAAAGCTTGGGAATAGTTACAACCGTGACAAGATGTAATATTAATCGTTCTCTTCAGGTTTTGTGACTTATACAATTATTTTTCAGTATGAACCGTGCTGTCGTCAACGGAAACTGTTACAGAAAAAGATTTCCAGTACGTTTTCGATTAAGATACCTTCTTCTGGTTTTATTAATATTCGCTGGCAGTTTTAAAATTACATTCTCAAAAAGAATGGGCATAGTGTTTGTCGAAGACAACCCAATAACAAAACATAGTCAAGACGACATCAGCAAAGTAGATAACGATAAAATTTACACAATTAAGACAGAGGGCTGCAACATTCCTGCAATGGAACCATTAAATGAAAACGTTGAAACGTACGTATATTATCCTAAGGGAGCAAAGTCTTGTAATAATGAGTCTCTCAGTCTACTCGGTTTTAACAAAAGTACAATATGGGTTAAAGATGATATGTTTATTCATTATAATGTCTCCACTGATACTTTGAATTGCTGTTACCAGGGGTTCCATCGTCCTGGTGATATCGACTACTACGACTATAATGATGATAGAGTTGAATATAATTCATGTACATATTTTAAAAAGTACACAACAGTCAAAGACGAATTCGCTAAAGTGACCTGTAAAAACCATGGAAAGACGGTGTACACACAGTTTTATGTTTTTGTTCAACATAATAATCGTGGTCCAATAGCACGAAATAAATCTGCTTATAATATACTTATATTGGGCATAGATGGTGTTTCTAGACTTAACTTTCACAGAACGATGCCGAAAACATTAAATTATTTAAAGAATAAAGAAGTAGTTGAATTGTTAGGGTTTAACAAAGTGGGACATAATACATTTCCTAATATAATACCATTGTTAATGGGTATAAGTGTTGATGAGCTAAATAAAGTATGTGATCCATACGAAAGTGCCAGGTTTGATGACTGCCCGTTTATTTGGAAAAGGTTCAAACAAGCGGGATATTACACTGCTTTTGGAGAAGATAACTCGAATATTGGAACATTCAATTGGGAAGAACCCGGTTTTGATAATGCTCCAACAGACTATTATTTGCATAATTTCATAGATCAAGCTCAAGGTAGCGTTGGATCAAATAGAGATTACAATACAGATCTATGCATGAACGATCGATATTTTTACAAAGTCCTTTTAGACTATATTTCTGATTTATCAACAAATTTAAGAGATTCAAGATTATTTGGTTTCTTTTGGGAAATTACTATGTCGCACGATTACCTAAACTATCCCAAATTGATGGACGACGATTACATGGATTTTTTTCTAAAGTTGGACAGATCCGGATATTTAAACGAAACTATTGTTTTTATATTGAGCGACCATGGTATTAGATGGAGTGGGATTAGGTCCACACAACAAGGACGTTTAGAAGAACGCCTTCCATTCACATATGTGTTAACACCACCATCGTTTAGACAAAAATATACTAAAGCGTATAACCATTTGAAGTTAAATGCTCAACGACTGACAACACCGTATGATATATATTCTACTTTATCGCATCTGACTGAATTTAAGAATGTAGAAGATAATCTAATAGATACTCAATGCAAGACGAGCTATGCAAATGCAAAAGGTATCAGCCTATTTTTACCGATTCCATCTAACAGGACATGTGAAACAGCCGGGATCGAAGATCACTGGTGCACTTGCTATAAAGAATCAATGTTGCCTAGAGAGAGCGTCATAGCGGGTGAAGCTGCTGAATTCTTAATAAAACACATCAATAGTTTGCTTGAAGTTTATACACAATGCGCAAATCTCATGCTTTCTGAAGTTTTATATGCAACTGAATTAAACGTATTAAAATATTCACAAGGTTCTAAGGGTTGGCGTGAGTTTATGGTAGTGATTAGGACTCTACCAGGAGGTGGCATATTTGAGGCTACACTCCGTCATGAATCCAAAGATTGGAAACTCTCCGGTACCGTCAGTAGAGTTAACATCTACGAAGATCAAAGTCGATGTGTTCATCACACTCAGTTAAAGTTATATTGCTTCTGCCTATCAAAAAAGAAAAGTAGATACTTGTAAATACAAAATAGGTACCGTAAATAGACCGTAATTTGAAGTGAAGATATTATTTATAAATGTTTTAACTACTTACATTTATTCTTATAAGTACATGTTATATTTGAGTATTTAATTATTTTATTTCCTAGACCTACCTACATAAATAATTTATATAAGTAGGTACCTATTTACTCTCGTTGATTCCTTTATCAATTAACTTTTGAGTAGGTACATACATTTAATTGGCTATCCTAATAAATGTAAAAAAATATTTTCAAACATATAATGAAACCTACACACATCACTGACTATCAAATTCTACAAAATGAAGCTATTACAACTCAAAACAAACTATGAAATCAGTGAGTTGCGTGCCCGAATTTGACAAAAACTAAAACTGCATCATTCAATTTTTGAAAAGTAATCGAAACATTTGATTTTGCAAACAAATAATCACCTATATTTTTTATACCAATGGATAGTCTTGCTGATGGAGATCAAAAATAATTATTCTTTTAAACAAACACAGCAAATCAAAGGAAATAAGTTGGTAGCTTATTTTTGTACTTCTGTAATTTTCATACTAAGTACCTACTGTGCCTGAAAAACGTAGTGAGGAGGCATGGCTGATAGATGACATAATAAACTGCTGCACAAAAAACATTAAGTAACTGTTTTTTTACAGTTTTTAAAGTGATGTAGAGAAATTAGAACATATTTGAAAAAGTTAGAAAAATAAGAGACTCCAGAGACGGAAAGATGAAAATTGTAGAGAACTACAAAAAAGAGCTATTTCCTTTGTCATAATATGTTTGTTTCCAGGAATCTGTAAGGCAACACTATCGATTGGTATAAAAATTAGGATGTTTTTTTTTTTGCAAAACCAACAGGTTCGATTTCTAGCTGGGTAATTACTTTTTCAAAAATCGAATTATGCAGTTTCAGTTTTTGTCAAAATCGGGCACGCAACTCCGCAATATATAATAGGTATTAGGCCGCATTTTCACCTACCAGTGTCAGGTCAGGTCAAACGCTTACCTATCAAAAATGTAAAAAAATATGCCAGTAACTCTATGGCCAGTAACAATCCTTCTCGAAACAATTGGTTTAAATATACCTACTATGCTCAAAACACTATCTTTGTTTTTACGGTAGAGGTTCAAAAAAGCGGGAAAATATTTTACGCACTAGTTTTTAGCGGGTGAAATAACTCTTTCAGGTTTAGTTGTTTAGATTAGACACATATATGAAATAAATAGCTGCAGTGCAGAGAAATTCTTATTTATTCTGTGATATTAGATAGATTGTGTGTAGTATATGTATTAGGTAGTTACCATGGTCTTGGTAAATTGTTTTGTAAACACGTCTCTATGCCTGTTCATTGTTCAACATACTTTTCTAATCATGTTCAGATGGTTTGTAAGCTCGTTGTGTGTGTTGTTGATTTACAAAAAATGTTTAAGGGCCAATGAAACTGAAGTGTATACAATTAACACAAAAGGTTGCCTTATTCGTGGCTATCCTTTAATAAGTCAAAGTATTGAAAACATCGTTCGGGTTCCAAAAGAGAACAATGACTGTACTACAAAAAATCATTTCATATTCTCCAACTCTACTCATATATGGATCGACGATGATTACCTCGACTATTTTCAATTTATTGTTAATAGGAACGAACTTTCGTGCTGCTATCGAAGTTTCAAATCGGAAGACGTTCTTCAAAATATAATATATTCAATTTGCTCTTACTTTTCAACAATAATAGAAGTAAAACACGACTTTGTTAGGGTAGAATGTTATTATGCTGGTGATAAAGTATATGACGATTTCTTAACATTCCTGCCTTTTAACTATGTGCCTGGGAACGAAAATAGTGATCGCTTCAACGTTCTCATAATCGGCCTCGAAAGCATGTCAAGATTGAATTTTCAGAGAACTATGCCTAAAACTTCCGAGTACTTACGTCAGAAAGGCAGCATTGAACTACAAGGGTACAACAAATTGGGGGATAACTCTTATCCAAACTTATTTCCTATGTTAATGGGAAAGTCATATGACTATGTTAAACGGAATTGTATAGAAAATAACTCGATTAATGAAGAGAAATGTCCTTTTATTTGGACGAAATACAAGGACTCCGGATATCGCACAGCTCTCGCTTCAGACAGCATGGCGGGATTTCTAGGTGAATATGAATACAATTTAACAAAGATCCCTACTGACTTTTATTTGCAACCATTTATGTTTGAGTCTAGACAAGTCTTCACTAATCAACACTATGCTTATCATCAATGCCTTAATCATAAATATTTCTATAAAATTCTCTTAAATTACATAGATGATATTACAAGTCTCTCAGAGAAAGACCACTTATTTGGCATCTTTTGGGAAGAATCTATTAGTCATGAAGATTTAAATCGACCACACAAGATGGATGAAGACTACTTAAACCTGTTGATGAATTTCGAAGTAACATCATATTTAAACAATACAATTTTGATATTTTTAAGCGATCATGGTATGCGATGGGGTGATATTGTTCGAACCGAGCAAGGTAGACAGGAAGAGCGATTGCCTTTATTGCAATTTCTTTTTCCCGAATCGTTTAAGCAGATATTTAAAACAGCTTTTAAAAATGTTCAAAGTAACAGCCAACGACTGCTGACACCGTTCGATGTTTATGAAACACTCAAAGATCTCAATAACCTAAAGTCGTTACGGACGAAGACTGACACTACGAAAATATCTCAAAAAACTAAGAAAAGGTCCAGCTTATTCCTGCCAGTGTCTCGTCGAAGGACTTGTGAATCGGTTGGAATTGACGACCATTGGTGCACATGCGATAAAGGAGACAAGTTGAAGGTTGGCGACTTGGCAAGAATACACGCTGCAAATCTGATTATCACTCATGTTAATGAGTTGTTGAAGATGTATCCACAGTGTAAACAATTAGGAATTGGAAAGATATTACACGCAACTCGGGTTAAAAACAGCGACGTTCAATTATATAACATTATCGTAGAAACAATTCCAGGAGATGCTATTCTCGATGGTACTGTGAAGCGAAGGAACGGCAAATGGACAGTTTCTGGGACGGTTAGTCGACTCAACCTCTACAGACAATACACTTGTATCACCAATGATGTTATAAAAGCGTACTGTTTTTGTTAGTTTTGCATTCTATGAATAAATTATTTAACTACCTATTAAAATTATTTAGAAATAACTGAAATAATACTTAATCTAGAACCAATACACCAAACAAAACAACAATATACAACAATACAATATTTGACGACCTCTGTGGCGCGTCGGGCGAACACCCGACTGCGACGCAGAAGGTTGCGGGTTCGATTCCCGCCGGGAACAAGTATTTATGCTGACCATAAATTCTTGTTTATGGTTCTGGGTGTTTCCTATATGTATAATATGTATATATTTACAAAAAAAAAAAGTATATAAGTAGTTTATCCGTTATCTGGCACCCATAACACAAGCATTAAGTTGCTTAGCTTGGGGCTGGATGGCGATGTGTAATATGTCCTGAAATATTTTATTTATTTATTTTAATAGGTACTTACTTACCAAAATCTTCAGTACCTACCGGGAATTCACTAGAAACTAGAAAACTTTTTTATGGTAGAATACCTACCTTTTGTCGGTACGTGGAAAATTAAGAGGAAAGGGTACCGGGGGCTTTCTCCATACAAACTATTACAAATGTAGTCGACTGTTTTCTCCCTGGATAATGACACTAGAGCAAATATTTTTATAACTGCCATGACCAATATGACCATGCCCCTATTTTTTATTTATTTTAATTTTTTTATTTTTGTTTCCATGATAGGTAATTAGAAAATGAAAAAAAAAACCAAAACATAGGGGCATAGTCATGGCAGTTATAGGTTTTATGACACAAAAATATTTGTACTAGTGTTCTAGTGTTATCCAGGGAGGAAACAGTCGACTACGTTTGTATGGAGAGCGCACCGGTATAATATACCCTTTCACCTTAAAAAGACGGAGAACCAGAAATAGGTTCATAGAAAGAAACTGATTTATTTTATTCCATTCACGTAAAAAAATCTGAAGTCAGCAATACGATAAGTCCATCCATAACACAAGTCTAGTTACTTAGCTTGGGGCTAGACGGCGATGTGTGGAATGTCCTGCACTGCAATATTTATTTATTTTATGTTACACAGCGCCATCTAGCCCCAAGCTAAAACACTAGTTATCTGATAGCTGGCCTCCACAGGCTCCACAACCTATGGTGGCCAGATAACGTACCCTTAGAATACCTACCTTATTTTTTTTTTACATCAGAAACACCTAAACCAGAAACAATTATCTACTTAGATATTTGTTTCTGGTTCGAGGCGGAAATCGAACTTACAACCTCCTATTACGCACGAGGGTATAACGCAAACGAACTGCGGCAACTGTCAGCTTTGTAAATGTTCATGCTGCCACTTCGACCATAATTTCATGTGCTGCCAGCTTCGATGTTTCTACCTCCATGGCTGCCCGCAGCGATGCCATCACGGCGCGCCGCGCCAGAGGTTGTCTAACGTCAAAGTCATCAGCTTGGTATTGTCAATGTCAAATTGACAACCAATTTGAAATTGCAATCCTGTCACATTTTATTCATATTATTTCTCGATTTAATCGAATTTTTAGCAATATGTATTTACTGAGACTGTAGATAATTACTTAGTTAAAAATCCGCGTAAATATAAATAGTGATAATGTCCGTGTCGTGTAGGGTTATATTAAGAAATTGTAACCTCATACGCAGTATAACCAAACCGGTAACATGGAACGTGAAGAGCTATTCAAAAGTGATTTCAAGTGGTATTTCATATGAAAACGCTTTTTATGGTCGACGTACAGCCGAAATACAACGAGTAGACTTCATAGCAATAAGACAATATGCTACTGAAGCTTCGAACAACCCTCAAAAACCTGAACGAGAACAGGAACATAAAAAGCCAGGACTTGTACAAAGGTTTAAAGAAATGTATAGAGATTATTGGTATGTCTTATTACCTGTACACATGTGCACATCAGCAGTATGGTTTGGTTGTTTTTACTACGCTGTGAGAAGGTAATAAACTAATAAAATGATGCAATATCTAAGTACCTATTTATTCAAGAAACGTTCAGAATATCATTATTTTTCTTCCTGTTTCAGTGGCGTAGACGTTATAAGTATTTTAGAGTCATTGAACATCAGTGAAAAATTGCTGGAACCTGTGAAAAATTCCAGTGCTGGATATTATGCTCTTGCATTTGCATTATACAAGTTAGCAACTCCACTTCGTTATGCTGTTACTGTTGGTAATTTCTTACAATATTTTTTTCATATACTTATAACATACCTGTGATGGCATTAATTTATTTTTTTACTTTTTAATAAAAAATCCACTTATGAAAGCCTCTTCCTTTACAAATTTTAAAGACACATTTTTATCTTTTATCAAAAATTTAGGAGGAACAACGTTTGCAATCAAAAAGCTGACAGCAATAGGTTGGATTAAGCCGGTGCCATCCAGAGAGCGCATTAAGGAAATGCTACAAGAAAAGCGAGGTCAACTACAAGAAAAACGGGACAACTTCCAAGATCGTTTTAATGAAAGTAAACAGCATTACCATGATCAAATGAAAGCGAGACACACAAAAATCATGGACGAAATGAAGAGGTACAAAACAGAAGTCAAAAAATTGAAGAACAAGGTGAAACAATAATTCTATTTATTTAATCATAACCTTTCATTCATATTTTCTACTTTTAGCTCAAAGCTTCTATCAAAGTTTTTATCTACTAAAAACTTCAGTTTAAATGCTATGCTCAAGTAGCATGACAATGCTAACTGGGGACTGTCCTATCAACTACTCATTCGAATAATTTTAAAGCTCCTATTAGATATAAGATATAACTAAAACAGTTAAGAATTTTTGAAATATTTATTTGTTAAATATAATTAAATATAAACCTAACAAAACCATATTTATTTAATACAATAAACCTAATTTAAAAAATCACATTTCCTTCATCAAAATGTACATACAAATAAAAACATACTTAATTCTAACTTTATTTTAAGTACATCACAAGACAGCACATAACTGGAATGTTTGAGTCAATATTAATAACTAATTTGTGACCATTTTAAAACTATACATAATTCGTTTGAAGTAGTATGCTCAGAGCAATGGTTGCCAGATGTATTAATAAAAAAACTGGATAACATTCTTTTAGAAATTCTCACACCTGGCAATCCCATTTTTTTAGGTGATTTTTTCGTAAAGCCAGGAGTGCTGTCATGTCCAGTATTATAAAATAGTAAATGCACAAAAATGGGGTGATAATAATGTGTACAATGGATCAGGCCTATCAACTTTATAAATCTTAGCTCCCAAAACAAGGTATATAAAAAACAACAATTTGTTGTTTATCACAGCATAATGAGTTATTTAGTCACAAAGCATCAAATATTTGCAGCTTAGCTAAACATTATTTTTGTACCACAAACAACGTCTGCTTTTTATTTAAAAAAAATGTTTTGTTTAACAATAAATACCTACATGAGGAAAATCAATTTCTGATTAAAATGATTTACTTACATTATTTATGAAGTATTTGGGCAATACAATGTTGTAATAACCTTCACACCTTTATAAACTTTTAAGAGGCGAGTCCCTAAAAACGTCATTTACTATTTTAAAAATATTGAAGAACTCCCTGCATTGTAAGACACTAAAAAGAATTCTCGATAGCTTATTAGATGAGTCTACAGTTTCACTGTCAGATATTTTGAAAATAATCCATAGTTTTTGAAAAAACAATTATTAACTTTGATGAAAAACATCGAAATCGACCTTTTCTATTTTAAGTATCTGTGCTACTTCGTTGTTATATTTGAAAATATTTTTGGTTAAATTGTGAGACAAAAGTATAGAGAATGCATTCATCATTGCAGTTTTTTACTTATTGAAACCAAATAATAATAATCAATGCCGAAACATAGATATTTTTTTTGGTTAAAATCATTCCTCGCTGCCCATACATTTTAGTATGAAGCAGTAGCTCGTGACATTTCGCTTTATATTAGATGTCGCGGCGCGCAAAAGTGACAGTGTCATCTCAGTATTCAAGGTGAGAGCACGTCCATTTGTTTCCCGACATTTATTGTTTGACCTGGCATAAGGGTGGGGTGCGAGTGTTGCACACGACAACTAATTTGTAATTGTACCTATTCTTCGAGCAAGGAGTCGAAACTAGGTATAATGAGAATAGGATGGAACCTTGTCAAAGTAAATCGAAAATGACAGTTTATAAATACATATATAAATAAATATTGCAGGACATTCCACACATCGCCATCTAGCCCCAAGCTAAGTAACTAGACTTGTGTTATGCGTGCTAGCCAACGGATATACTACATATACTGGGTTATTGGAAATTATACTAGCAAGCCGTTGAGGGCTACTTCTGTGCACCCAAACCAACAACTTTTGTTCTACGACTTTTAGAAATTCGAACTTTTTTTCGAAAATTTTGAGGTTAGGTTTACCTGAAAATCAGCTGTTCCTTACACGGAGAGGTCAGTAACCTTAAAATTTGACTTATTTTTTAAGTTTCATGTACTGTTTTTGGTCTGAATGACCTTTGTTTTATAAAATCAGCAAGTACCTACCTACTTATAAAAATTTGTAAATATATACTTATAATACATAGAAATAACCAGACCACAGACAAATATTTAAGCATATAAATACTTGTCTGAGGCGGGAATCGTACCTGTGTGGCAGTCCGGCATGGTGACCATTGTGCCAACTGGGTCGTCTTCAAGTAGCGTTAGCATAAAAGTTCTGAATGATGGGTAATTCGTTTTGTTGTAATTAGTTATTTTTTATTTATTCATATTTAGTGTAGCTACATATATAGTATTAGGCATTTCTACTGTATGTGAAGACTTCACGGACAAACATACATACTGACACATATACGGGTCAAACTGAGAACCGCCTTTTTTTGAAGTCTGTTAAAAATACACAAAAATGTTTCATGGTTGTAATCCTTTCAATAATAATGTTTAGGAATATTTTTTTTAGTTATTCCAATTATTATTCCCCAATGCCACTCATATGTGCTTCATGGGAATCATCATCAGAGCTTTGACTTTCTTCAGAAGTATCGCTTTCTGAAAAAAATGAAGTTGATGCAGCCAAAGTTCCCTCACCTCGGATGCGTGACACCGTGTTTTAGATATGCTTGTTGCTCGTTCGGTTATTGAAGTGAAAACTTCTTATGGCGCGTTGGGCACTTTTGTGGGTGAGCATTTTCAGCCGTTCTCGCGACAGATGAGATTTCGACAGATGAGATTTTACACAGATATACAGTTTTCACTTCTGCCTGCACTCCCGGAGTGCGCTGTTTTTTTTTTGTATTTTTGTACAAACCCATAGGTTCGTCAAAAAGATCTCTTGACAATGTAATTCCCGAATTACTAGATTCGTGATCCACAGCCAACTATGTCATCATTTTCAATGCGTTAGAACAACCGACTTCGTTCCTGATCGAAATATCTATCGACTGCCAGAACTATTTGAGGTGGTTGACTATTCAAAGTTTTACCCCATTTTCCACTCATTATCACTAAATCACTAAAATAATCACACAATAATTAATTACATAAATCTAGCATTTATAATAAAACAAACCACAATTTATAACAACACAAACCACGGTCGGAATTTATTATTTGTTTATTTAATCACTTTAATAAGCACAGTCCTTATGTGCTCGTTTTATTTATAATTTTGGAGAAAACATTTTTTTAAATGAAATCGCCATTGCTCCATAGACAATCTACCACAGACAATAATAATTTTTCTTTAAATCAATGGGTCTGTTTCAAATCCGCGACACTATGACCGTGCAAATAACTAATTTATACCTAATTATTATTCAGAACTTTTTTTCTAACGCTACTTTTCTGTCATTTTCGATTTACTTTGACAAGGTTCCATCCCATTCTCATTGCGCGCGGGTTATAATGTGATATTGATTAGTTATTTTAACCTAAGAAATAACTGTTTCTATATTTCATTTTAATTTTTGACATAATTATGACAGGCAAACATAGACAAAAAATTAAATACTTCATGGACTGTGGTTTTTTACCTTTCGATATAGGGCATTACAACAAACAAATAATGCCTTCACACCAAACCTCTAAAGCGTCTCGGAAATGGGATATTTGAAGAAACGTTTATCCTACGATTTTATAAAAGTTCGCGGTGCACTTTGAGACCCATACCCTTCGATAGAGGGCATTACAGCGAAAAAATTATGCCTACACAACAAACCTCAAAAGTGTCACGGAAAAGGACGCGGTGATACGTCTTGTAGAAATACTTGGTCACAATGCTTTTATTTGAATATCCCGTTTCTGAGCTGTTTTAGAGGTTTGGTGTAAAGACATTATTTTTTTATTGTAATGCCTTTTATCAATAGGTATGGGTGTCAAACTGCACAGCGGCATTTTAAATTACTATGCCGGTTGTGTCCAAAGATCTTTACATTTCGATCTCTAATTGGATATGTTTTACAAACAATTTGCGGGAAAGAAAAACTCAACTAGTATTTGACGTTCCTGCCTTTTGCAGGACTTTTTTTTTTAAATAGGAATTTATTGAGCTGTCAAAAATTAAATAAAAATATGGAAAAGGTATGATTTAGGTAGGTAGGATGTATTAAAATTGTAGCTTATTTTTATATTTTAATCCTATATATCGTAACTTATTTTTATTCAAGTTTAATAATAATGGGAAAAGTAAAAGGAAATTACTATAAATCCCAAAAAAATAAAGGAAGATTTAAGACAAACCAGTAACTATAATGTACTCATCTTTTTACCCAACTATATTGAATATTATAAAGATTGGTAGGTGTTTTGCCTGAATATTTATATAATAATATATGATGCCGATACCGACACGTTTTAACCTGTTTCTTAGTAGGGCACATAGGTACATACGAACGTTTATGTGTGAATTTTCAATATATAATAATTATTTCTCATAATTTATTATTATAAAAATATATAAATATAAAAATTATTATAGTACAGAACATTTACTTATTGACAATTTCGTTATCAAACAAAATACCCAAAAAACGTACACTCTGACCCCACCCTTTCCCGCCAGCTACTTACTACCGGACTGCAGTTTTGCGATGTGACAAGTTAAATACTACATACATTGCGTGTTTTCTATGATATTCATAAACATCCTACAAAGACGAACGCTTGATGAATATGTAACTTGTACAAAATGTACGATGCATCGAAAGTAGATTTATTTGTTTCCAGGGTGCGTAATTTTAATACTGCGTTGCACCTGTGTGGCTAGAAAATATCAATGTGTGTGTTCTATCAGAAGTTCCCACGGTCAAGGATTACAGGCTTAAACTCACACGATTTGTATTTATAGTAATTATTTTCATTTACTACGATCATTTACAAGTACATTTTTATTTCTATTTTTTATACACATAGCTCATTCCTGAATTTTTAAAGAGTTCATGATGTCAACATTTTTTTTAATAACTTAAGGTGGCCCTTCACAACTCTGAACACATTTGACAAAAGCTTAGTTTTGTCGTTTTTCTTTCTTACACAGAAACCTACGAAAGACGGATCCTAAGAAGCACAAGACTGTTTGTTCAAAGTTCCTAAATAAATACGCCACGAATGAGCGTTTATTTGACTAAGTTTATCTCCACTTTGTTTAAACAATTGCAGCAAAAACATAAACCAAATATATTTATACGTTTTTTATATATTATATTTGTCAAATATATAGAGCGTTACAAAAGAGCCTCTTAACCTATAAATACTACTTGTATAGAGCCACGTATTTACTTACCAATCAATTACCAAATGCCTAACATTATTTTAAAGCATTTTCACAATTATTATTATGTCCTGTAGTATAATCCATATATATTTACCAGTGACAGAGCAAATTCTACTGTAGATTAATTAACAATATGGCTGTATTATGTTCCTTAGCTTAGAAGAAAAACTATTATCAGTGGAGAGGATTGTTAATTATATATAATTTGACTATAATAATACTAAAAGCCGCCAAAATGTATGACTTATAACTTTTTAATAATCAGATGATGCGCGAATACAATAACACATGCATGATATTAATTATTAAAGGGTTTACACAATACAAATGCATTTGTATGAATTCAAACAAAATATGACATTGGATGAACGATTTAGCGTAAAGATAGGGGTTTAATAATTCGGTAATGTTTGCACAAACAACACAACTAATTCTTTGACTGAAATGGCCAGCTGAGCAAAGTCAAAAAGAAAATTATCAGAGTAAATTCAATTTCATCTAAATATATTGAATCTGTAACTATGCTTAATTGAGGACAAAAAACTGCGTTTTGATAATTACATATTACATAACCAGTCTTTCTACCTTTCTGCTAATACATACACTTTATCATACTTAAAATTCTTACTCCATCACAATATAAAATATGAATATTACCAATTGTAGTATTTTGAATATTCTGTATTCTTCTTAAGGTGAAAAGGTACCGGCGCTCTCTCCATACAAACGTAGTCGACTGTTTCCTCCCTGAATAATGACACTAGCACAAATATTTTTGTCTTAGCACAATTATTTTTGACTATTTTCTAATTATCATAGACATTAATATTTAAAAAAGAAAAAACAAAACATGCTATGGCAGTTATAAGTTTTATGTAACAAAAATATTTGCTCTAGTGCCATTATCCAGGGAGAAAACAGTCGACTACGTTTGTATAGAGAGAGCTGCCGGTATCATTTCCTCTTAATACGATAATGCAATGAAACCTTGTCTTGAACTTTTAATATCTTTGATGAGGTTGCATCCAATTTTCGTTTAGCATCATAACATAGCAGGCTAATTCACAATCCATCGGAAGGCTACCGAAACGAATAAAACTAAAAAGACAAGATGGCTGTTGACGCATCCGTCAACAACTCCACGCGGCTCGCTCGCGCCTATATTCGCTGCGCGTCGAGCTCGAACACTTTTCTCTTTGCGACCGACCGATAACATCAAACTATTGTCACCGCGCTAAATTACCAAGACATTGTATTTATTGGAAGTAAATGTTTTATATTATAACTACAAACAAGAGTTTCCTTCAACATCAACATCCCCAACAATGGCAACACGTCAAAAGTCGCGGGAGTGAAAGAGCAGCAGTTTTTTTTTTCGTTTCGGTTGCCTTCCGACGGTTTGTGAATCAGGGGGCTGGTGTAGTTTATTTGAAACTTACTCTTCCCAATGTTGTTGATATATAGCCGAAGGATAAAGATGACAGTGAGCAGCAGTGAGGTCGGTGTTCGCTCAGCCCATGTACTGGTAGGAAGCGGGCGAGAGCGCGGGCGCTGGCGGCAATCCCGGCCCAGTCGCAGCACCTATTGTAGCCAGGTGACAGGCCCGGCACATCAGCTTACCTGTTATACATATATTAAACTATTTATTTTATAATATACTTTATTTATATTTGTTAATAAATATTTTTAATTTATTTTTTTTGGCTTTTTTTTCATTTTTTGACGTGATAACGTCTAATAGATTGATGAACACCTGCATTAAAAAAAACATGACGTCATGCGTCATGTTCCGGGAACGCGACATGTTATTGACAAGGTAACCATAGCCACGTAATATCATTGCTATGGTTACCATAAATGTTAAATGTTATCACATTAAGGTTGAATGTTTCGTATCGCTAAGCAAAGTATTCCGCTAGATTGCGCTGTTTTCCCCGAAAGTATATTTTTATTTTATTTTGCTATAATTGACGTGGAATTAAAGTATTTGTATATATGTTGCCTGTTTTCTAGTTTGCTCTGAACATATTTCAAACATAATTTAATTTTTTGGAAGTCACATTTTAATGTATTTCCAAAGTACAATTTTTAACTCTTGTCACGATATAAATGACACGCACACATACAAAACAATAAACTGTAGCAACTATAGACTATATTTGACGTAGTCCTACAGATACCGATTGGTGTAGTCATTTAGAGCGGCGGGGTAGTGTTCTGAAGAGCCCCAGTTCAAATCTCGATACAAATAGAATTTTTTTTTGAAAATATATTTTGAATAAATTTTCTAAAACAGGATCAATTTTATGGTAGGTACTGTTAGTAATCATTTTTTTTTAAACTAGGACGAATTCTGAACGATGCAAATTGTACTAGGTCTGAATGGAAAGAGAAAAATAAAGACAAAGTAATGTACAAAAAGGTTTATTTATTTAAAATTAGTTCTATCTTATCATCTTATATCGGGGACTGACATAGCCAGCAACACTTCGACCCCTTGGGATCGATTAACGCAGTGATCCCACTAAGAGGAAAAATCCTATGTTTCTCCGGTTTGGGATATGCATTCCCAAGGAGGCCCATGGGTCTCCTTCGCTTCGGTCCTTCGCTTCGCCACTAAGACGGCGCATTCACACAGGATGTGCTCCATAGTTTCTCTGACATCACCGCAGGTTCTGCAGTCAATATTAGAAGTTATCTTCATTTTTAAAAGCATGTCATTGGTTTTGTAAAGCCATGTCAAGGCACCAATCACAGCTCGTGCTTTGCTTTTTCCGTTGTTCAATATAAATTTAGAAGCCCCTCTGGGCCTGCTACCTATGAATTTCTTCGAATGTAGTAGCCCTTCACTGATTTCCCACTCTTGCGTGTGTTTCTTATCAACGTAATCCTTTACGGCCTTTGTGATTGTGCATGCTGGCAGGCCCGTACATGGTTCTGGTCCAAGCATAGCACTTGCCGATCCTGTTCTTGCAGCTCATCAGTCTTCTCATTTCCTGCTATTCCTTCATGGCCTGGGACCCAGAGTAGTCGTAGTTTGTTCCTACGGCCCAACTTGTGTGGATAGGTTACCCACCTTGAGGGCTATACTTGTGAAATAATTCAATCACTTACAAGACACTAAAATTCCCTCAAGGTTTATTTTCAGTAGGTGCTCAGATGGATGATACTTTAAACACAATAGTAGGAATATATTAAATGATTATAATATTTTATTTTTCGTTTTTCTATTTACTGACTACTTGACATCTCTGTTGACTCTCCGTTGCCTAGGTAACAAGCGCGCATCTAGTGCGAGGCAAAGTATCGACTGGGTGTATGTTGCCAGTGTGTACAACAAACAGTATCAAAAAAACAACAAGACTGCTTGGTTTGTTTCTCGCGAATTACTATACTTCATTTATATTTTATTATATTTTTATACTATTAATTAAATGCAAACAAGTACAAATGTTTATTTATTTATTATATACGTAAAGTGATAATTTGATAAGTCTATCAAAATAATGTATAATTCAAGTATCAAAAGTGACGCGACAGTGCCAAAAGTTACATAAAATCTTGCAGGTGTAGGTCTAGCAGCACTGAGTTGAATATCATGCAATTGAAAATATTTTGATTTTTTATTAGACAGATTAGACGGAGAGGCAACGTCGCCCTTATCCAGCAAACTGTATTGCGGCTCTGCTCTAGCGTAATTGCGTGTTCCTGCTTCCACACACAACGCGACAACGTCGCGTGTTTCCACACATCTATGCGTCACCTCACACTATGACCATACGTCAATATAACCGTGCACCACCACATACGTAAAATTGGTCTCTTTTTTCACGCTGAAACAGAGTACTTCCTGGATGTTAAACAGTGATATTTTTGGTCTGCCCCTACAATAGCTTAAATTAGGCCTACTTTAAGTCATAATAAGTTAAATATCTCAGTATAAAACGTAGGAATCTCTAAAACATTTAGTAGGGAAAACGTACCACCTTAAATTATCGTCCGTAAACCGACTTTACAGACAACCATTTCGTTTTGTTTTTTCGGAACGAAAACGTAAAATGTAACAATACAATAAGCTTGGTAACAAATAGCATAAAGGCATAATAACGCTAGGACTATCCATGTGTATCTTCACCAGATACGCGACGCGACGCTATATATATAAATTTTTAATATTAATTGATGTTCGTTGGTCTCGCTAAAACTCGGGACCTGCTAGACCGATTTGGCTAATTTTGGTTTAGAAATATTGGTGGAAGTTCAGTAAAAGTTAAAAATGGTAAGAAAATGTTTTTAAATATTGAAAAAAAAACTGCCTCACTGATATCAAGCCACAACTAAAATCAATAGACAGATCGGGCTAAAAATTGGCCCGATCTGTCTATTGATTTTTATTGATATTTTACGTAAGCATCCGATAAAAAAGGGTTTTGGGAAATTTTAACCCTATGCGGACGAAGCCAAGGGACAGACAGTGGGAAGCTACTTTGTTTTATACTATGTAGTGATATTGAAAGTACTTGTTACTTCTGTTTTATGCATACTTAGTCAAATTCAAAATAAAAATATCTAATTCAATAGGTGTCATGCAGTGCATTCCATCACTTTAAAGCGTCCTAAAAATTAAGTTAGGATGTGTTGTAGAGATTGAATGGGAGTCCATTTGAATGAGCAGTATTATGTGCACCTACTAACATTAAGCAGATAAAGTACCTATCTACCCCGCGTATGAACGATGAATGTGTCGCTATTTATGTGGTTCACCCAAGCACGGATCTATTGATCTATATGGGTGGCTACTGTCATAAACACCTCAGCAGTTACAATAATACGTAGGTTTGGCTCTAATTAAGCGGTGTGTATTATGTTCTATATTGTGTGTGAAAATAAATAAATAAAATAAACTTGTACTTGTATACAGGCTGTTTTCCGCAATTAGACCTTTACTTTTAATTGGGTCCTTTTTGCGTGAGGATGGAGTAGGCTTGCCCAGCACCTACTACCCTCTCAGCTTAGTCGACCATGTCCAGAGGAGAGAACTTGTCAATACTCCTGGAGCGAACTAAGCCGCGGGTTTCATCACGATGTTTTCCTTCACCGTAAGAGCAATGTTAGCGCACATATTTTTTTCTTAAGAAAAATTCATCGATGCACGGTCGGCTGGGATTTGAACCCAGGACCTTCAGAATAAAAGTCAAGGTATCTACCACTAAGCCAACACCGTTCTTATATTGAAAGTAAAAACGTACCAGCTAAAGGATAACATCTCTTATCAGGCTCGTCAGTGAGCTGCATCCCACAGACGCAGCACATGTAGCAGTCCACGTGGAAGTCCCGATCCATCGACACAACGCGCACCGTCTCGTCTGTACCCTCTACTGGAGTTATACCTGTTAATTATACATATGTTTTAACCCACAAAGGTAAAAGTTAAGATGAAACAATTCCATCAAAGATGGTATGATGGATTTTTGATGGAATCCTGTTTAGCTGCTGTTTTCATCCTTTATATTCCAACACAATGTTTTTGATGTCATCATCATCAGAATAAGCCAGTGTCAGTCGACTGCTGGACGTAGGCCTCTCCCAAGATGCGCCACTGAGACCGATCTTCGGCTCTTCTTCTCCAGTCAATGCCCACCGCTTTGCGTTATTGATGTAAATCGCTTCAATAGTTTATATACTAAGCTTACGTTGTATATTTTTGACTATTACATTAAAGTATAATTTTAACTTAAGGTGAAAGGTACCATACAAACGTAGTCGACTGTTTCCTTCCTGGATAATGACTATTAATTACTATCTAACTAACTATTAATAAATATTTTTGTGCCATAAAACCTTTAACTGCCATGACTATGCCCCTATGTTTTTTTTTTTATTTTCATTTTCTAATTACCATAGAAATTAAGATTAAAAATATATATAGGTATATATGTCAGATCCGAAGTATTCGAGCAGCCATTTTCTAATGACATAGTGTGGGTGTGTGTGGGTAACGTGCAAAAATGACGAATTCTCTTTTACAATCACTTTACTATAATCGTTAATTTTACAATGTACATACAAAACGAAATAAGCCACTTAATTGAGGATAGGTATCACACGCATAGCCTGTATTACAAACGTATCGAAGCGGAGAGACAGTTCTGTGTTGTCACACCGAATGTCGAGGTGATGTCTACTCAGCAACACTCAGCCGACTTCACGGCTCTGCCCAGACACGTCGTCGGAGTGAAGTTAGCACCGCTTGACGCGTCTTCCGTTTCGATTTAAATAAACCGGATACGACATATATATAGGGGCATGGTCATGGCAGTTATAAGTTTTATGCACCAAAAATATTTGCAGAAAACAATCGACTACGTTTGTAATAGTTTGTATGGAAAGAGCCCCCGATACCCTTTCCTCTTAATAAGAAACACAAGCCAGATTTATAATGAATTAATTACGGGAAGGAAAGAGCTAATTTATTTTTGTACTCGCGTAAGTACCGATTACGCGGGAATTTCAGGGTCGAAAGTATCCTCCATCCTATAAACAGGGTCTACCACTACGCCAATTTTCATCCAAATCGATCGAATCATTTGACCGTGAAGAGGAAACAAACAAATAAACAAAGTTTTGGATTTAAATTATTAGTTAGAATCCGAAATACGGAAATCCGTAGAAGAACGTCACCACTCTCAGGATTAGTAAGCTGAAGTGGCAATGGGCAGGTCATATAGCTCGCAAAACTGACAACCGCTGGGGAGTAAAGGTTCTCGAGAGAGCCGCGATTCAACGCGAAACGGAGTGTTGGGAGACCAGCTGCCCGGTGGACCGACGACATTGTGGCGGTTGCGGGTAGACATAATAACTACTGTGAACTAGAACAAACACTTATCAGATATATCAAGGAAAGCAAAGCTACAAAAACAAAAACCCTAAATAAACCGCAAGATGATTGGATCAACAACGACATTATCACTGGAATACGACAGCGAAACTATTTATGGACTCAACACAAGAAAGATCCGGAAATTCTTTCTTGTGTCCGGATTCAAGCCCAAAAATAAAGTTATCCCACCGCACAACAAACTAACTATTAACAACATCCCTATCGAGCAAAAATCTTGTGAGAAATACCTTGGATTGAGAATGGATAATCTTCTAACGTGGAACCAACAAATAGATCACACGATGAGCAAACTATCATCACTAACAGGCTCACTTTGTAATATAAGTCGATGCATACCCCAAAAGTTGCGGTACACAATTTATAATTCCCTAGTCAAATCTCATTTATTATACCTAATTGAAATCTGGGGCAATGCTGCCAAAACAAAACTAGAAAAACTACAGAGATTACAAAATAAAGTCATAAAAATAATATTTAATTATCCCTATTTAACACCAACATTTAAAATCTACAAAGATACAAAATTTATGAACATAAAACAACTATGTATATGTTTATAGCACATGCATTCTGATCAGGAAAATTTTAACAAAAAAGATTCATACCACAATAACTTTCACTAAAACATCTCAGTTAATAAAACGCAACCTTCGTCATCGGCCAACATTACTTGTGTTACCGACTGTACGTACTAAACTTGCAAGGAAAAATGTAACTTACGAAGGAGTGCAATGTTATAATCAATTACCCACATATATAAAAAATGTTACTTCGTTTGATACTTTTAGGACTCAATTAACAGAATACCTATTGGATAAATATTAGCTATTTAGGTTTATTAGGCACATAATAATATATAATTAAGGTCATTTTAGATATATACTTACCTACTTGTATTACATACTTGCACACATTGTCTTAAATAGGCATTCGGCGATGTTTATTTAAATTTTAAGTTAGGCTATGTATTCTCTATTAAGTGACATGTACTTGTCTTTTTGAGAATAAATTCTTTAAACCTTAGTCGGTAGATGCAAGCGGCTCATGACCGCTGTTTGTGGCCTGTGTCCAGCAGTGGACGTGTATGGGCTGATATGATGATGATTATTAGTTAGGATGGAAAACATGCCGTATGTAATCCTCTGAAGACTTGTATCCTTGATCCAACTTTTTTTTAATTGGCCTACGGGCCAGTCCCGTGGTTTAATTAGTTGGACAACCACCGTACACTCGGTAAAACACGCACCTTTCCCACAGCTCGCGCATTTAGGCGCAAACATGCGATGGTAATCGTTAACACAGTATATTTTGTTGTCAACGTCAACTGTAAAGGGGACTCCGTCGAGGCATTCGTTGCAGACGCAACAGCGGAAACAGCCGGGATGGTAGCTCTTGCCCATTGCTTGAAGGATCTGGAAGTAAAGACATTAAACTTAATTAAGTATACTTATGATTATGGAGTTCGTTTTCTAATCACTCTATGGGTCTCTAACATAATAGCTGTTAGAAAAGGTTCAAACGAATGGCTTTTCTGTTTCTTTACATTACATGGTGCTTGTAAGTATGCGTATTTACAATAAATAAATAAAAATTAAGAAATTTTAAAGAGTTTTTTTCGACCTTTGCTTGTTTCAATCGTCTTTTGTTTTTGTTTTCGATCGTCTTTTGTTGATTTAAATAATAAACGACTAGGCGACTTGGCAAAGCAAAGGGTAGCCGCGAGCCCCTCCGAATTAATTTTAAATTAGGGATTAACTTAAAAAACTCAACAGCTCTCAATAGCGGGCTGCCACGGTAGCCGTTGAGAGTCAGCGGTTTAAGTTAAAAGTTTAAGATGTAGGTAGGTACAATTTTTTTTTTAGTTTCAACTTACCATTTCCATAATCAAATGACCACATATTGCACATTTTTCAGCAGTTTGCTGAAACCCTGAATACTGAAAAATACAAAAATATTTGTTATTATCTATCTTATTTCCTGATTTATTATGTTTTTATTACAAAACTTATGTTTGTTATTTCTTAACGCAAAAAATACTGAAGCGATTGCGACGAAAGTTTGTATGTAGATTAACAAATAATAATAAATAAATATTGCAGGACCACACATAGCCATCGAGCCCTAAGCTAAGCAACTAGACTTGTGTAATGGTTGCTAGACAACGGATGTACTACTTATATACTTTTCTTTTGTAAATTATACTTATAATACATAGAAACAACCAGACCACAGACAAATATCTAGGCGTAAATACTTGTCTGAGGCGGGTATCGAACCCGCAACCCTGTGTTTAGCAGTCCGGCATGGTGACCATTGTGCCAACTGGATGGTTGGAACACTGGAATACGGACATAGGCTACATTTTATCCCGATATACCCACGGGATCGGTACTTATGCGAGTATAACCAGGGTCTCAGCAAGATTACAAAACTTCATACAGTTAGGTAGTTACTCGAGACAGCACTTTGATAGCCATAGTTTAATACATATCACCTAACTTCAAGTAATAGGTCACATAATTTGTGATATGAACTGACTTCTAGCTTATCTAACTAAAACTATGATAAGTAGAGAATACTTTTCATATTTGTTATCTACTAAATTAAAATAAATACCCGAGTACTTAGAAAGAAAGCATGTCTATTTGTTACTAAAGGGAACTCTTTACCATAAGATTATATAAAAAAAACTGGTTGCCTGTAAAGTCGGTATACGGGCGAAAGTTTTACGTGACAACAACTGTGCTCGAGTGGAAGGGACGCGTGTGTTCACTTTTTGTGTCTGTGTCTCTCGCTCTTAGGCGGGCTAACCATGCCCGCGTGCCTCTCACTCGCTCTCATTGTGAGCGCATAACGTCAGCGGAGCGTAACGCAGTTTCTTGAAGTGTCACCCGGCAAACCAATTTATAAAACGTTGTCACGTCAAAATTAAAATACATAGTGTGGTTTTACAAAAAGGTATTCCTTTTGTGACTCAGCATAAATCGCGCTGAAATTGAGTCGTATTTTTTAAAATAATCTATACTAATTTTAATTTTTGATAATGATTGTTTTACTAGCAGCACTCCGCGGTTTCACCCGCGTAACTACCGATCCCGTGGGAATATCGGGATAAAAAGTACCCTATAGCCTTTCTCGATAAATGGACCATCCAACACAAAAATAATTTTTGCTTTCAAACCAGTAGTTCCTGAGATAAACGCGTTCAAACAAACAAACTCTTCAGCTTATCTTAATATATATAAATCTCGTGTCACAATGTTTGTCCTCAATGGACTCCTAAACCACTGAACCGATTATAATAAAATTCGCACACCATGTGCAGTTCGATCCAACTTGAGAGATAGGATAGCTTACATCTCGATATTCCCACGGGATCGGGAGTTACGCGGGTGAAACCGCGTAGGGCAGCTAGTATTACTATAGATTTGTGTAGATAAATAAGACCAGTCACCTTGAGGTATAGACCTTCAGAGTATAAAATAACTTGATTGTCAATCAGTTTAGCAAGATTTTTATAAATTAAGCTAGCGGCCGGTATCTGATCCTACTACGTCGAAGCGTTCTATCTATCTAATTTTAACATACCTATTCAATCAACACAATAACTGCATAACAATATAAGTACCTATTTTATTTAAATAGAATAACATTACTAAGCTAAGTATATTGCATTGACAGACCTATTTGCTTATCAATGACTGAGCACATTGCAACTGCATACTTTATCTATCTAGGTACTTATTTAGTGAGACTAGCGCCGTACGGTTTCACTAACGTAACTTCTATTCCCGTGGGATTATTGGTATAAAAAGTAGCCTATGTTACTCTTAATGAATCAGTGTATCATCATACCAAGTTTTATCAAAATCGGTCCATTACTTTTTGTCCTATCACTATCACTACATAGTATAAAACAAAGTCGCTTTCTCTGTCCCTATAATAATATAATAATAAAAATGTTTATTTCAATTTCTTAATCTAAATTTACAATTTTATACTTTTTACCCTTTAACCCTTTGTTTAAATCTTTAAAACTACGCAACGGATTTTGATGCGGTTTTTTTTAATAGATAGAGTGATTCAAGAGGAAGGTTTATATGTATAATACATGCATATTATAGCCGTGCGAAGCCGGGGCGGGTTGCTAGTTTGTTATAAACAAAAATCTTTCCTCTTTATAATATGACTAGCTGCACCTCCCGGTTTCACCCGCGCCAGTCCCGATCCCGTAGGAATTTCGAGACCAATGATACCCTATGTCCTTTTCCATCCCCTAAAATACCATTATGCCGATTATCATCCAAATCGGTCCAGTCATTTGACTGTGAAAAGAAAATAAATAAACAAACTTTCAGATTTATAACATTAGTTAGGAAGTGTAGATAAAGTATGAAATTGTACATAGAGAATGACTTATACTAATATACAGGCTAAAACCATTTTATGGTATGTACACCGAGTTCCTATGTTTCAGCGGAAATAACATGTCAAACAAAATGTTTGCAGTGCATAAACCGACAGCACGGGGTGTTCACGTTTGTGTTAAACAAATGTGGTTGGCTTTGCGGTTCATTCACTGCAAAAATTGCTTCAAACTTTTTGTTTGAGTCACCTCCAGTGAAACATAGGAATCTCAGTGGGTTTAAAAGTAATAAATTGTCTTACCAAATAGTCTTCCTCACAGTAGACCTTTCCATGCACATTGTAAAATGCTTTCCCTCTCAAGGCTCGGCCACATGAGCAGCAAATGAAACAGTTTGTGTGATAGAGGTTGCCCATTGCCTGGCACGCTTGCCCGGCACCAGTCACACCAGCGCCGCATGTGTGACATATACCTGAATGTACAAAACAAAGATACAATGAGTTTCTATGCAGTAAAGTTTAGAACGGGAGCTATGTTAATTATGAATGTAGCAAAGTGTTATTGTGAACTTCATAGCATTGATGTCTTCAGTTTTATAAGCCTCAACCTTGACCTTGTTCCACAAACCACAGCTTGTATGCTGTCAGATTCAAAACATCTTGTTTATTTAATTACTACTTATTTCAGCTAGTGTGACTTCCTTGTGACCTTCAACTTATTATGAAATAACATTCAATAATTATCGTAGTTATGGAAAATCTCACCAAAGTATTCTCCTTCTTCATCTTGCCTCTCCATCTCCTCTTCGAGTTGTCGTGTTAGTTCCTCTATTTTCCTCTGCGCCTCGCTGGGCCCGGCGGGGCGAGGCGGCGTAATGCTGTACGGTAGCAAGCTCTTTCCGCGGCCGCCGGAGCCGCGCGACCCACCAGACACCTGCGACACCGAGCTCGGGGTCGGGCTCGGCGCTGGGGACTGCGACGGTGAACACAGCGACGATAAACCAGACACAAGATTCCTAGATCCTATCGATTCTGATGCCAAAGATGTGTTATCTCTATTCGCTGCAGCCACCGCCGCCGCATTAGATCCACCAGTCATACATACATAATCTGAACCATTTGTCTCCTCTACAATCTGCATTCTTCCTCCAGGCTTAGCAAAACCCCCATTTACAGATACAGGAAGCTTATCTTTGCTAATGCTATTGGAAATTATTGGCTTAGGATGGAAAAATTTAGGAGGTGCTGAAGCAGTTTGTACTTCAGTGGCAATGTTTGCTTTTGGTCTCTGAGCACTCGGTGCAATAGAAGCATATATCGCTGATGATGGAATAGTAAGAACTTTATCATCATTTTTCAGGAGTGCACTAACATCTGTGTATTTTGGTGGAGCCGATTTCATGATAGTGTAGTCTCCTGTAGGGTTATCATGAGATGCTGTATAAGGTGGAGGAGGCGGCACTTTTTCCATTCTCCCTTTGTCAGTGATCAGCTGTGCTATACTTCTGTTGATGCTAGTGTTGGGCACCTGAGGGCCGGGCATTGAACCTTGTTGTATAAAACGTTGGTCGGGATTCGGAGGCAACTTATATTCGTTTTTCTTGTCATTATCAGGGCACATCATATTTTCATAGACAGAAGGGCCAAGTTTAGGCTTAGAGTTGACAGGTACCTGTGGTTGCGCCTTGCTGTAGCGCGTGTCGTAATAGCCGTCGGCGACGGGCGGAGGTGGCGGCGGCGCCTGCCCGTACACCTGGTGGTAGTACGGTAGTTGCGCGGATCTCTGATCCCCGTAATATTCTATATTCTCGTAGACGGGCGGAGGGTACGGCCCATTCGGATTCGCTGGTATCTCATACAAATCGTCCGTTTGGTAGCTCAGTGATCTTTGTGATATGGAATCGATGGATCTGGTAGGACTGGCGGGCAATGCCGTAGTGTTTATGTCTCGTTTGTTGATAGATGCTATGGTTTCCACACGTTTAGGAGTAGCGAACTTTGAAGATGCTATCACGTTAGATCGTTCATAGAAGCTGTAATCCTGACGATTGTGTTGGGTGTTGTCGAGGACGAAGCTCTCGATAGCTCCTACTGGCCGAGTTTTTGCGAGGGTTGCCGAATTAGATGAAGACCCTCCTTGCGCTTGCTCAGAACCATTCTCAACTTTGTTTGAAATTTTCAAATCTTGTAGTCCGAGTATACACCGTTGATCTTCGGAATTATTTCTCCGTGTAGAATCCATGATGTCTTCTAATCACAGTATAGTTTAATAAATCAGTTTATCACATTGGAAGACACAAATGAATCATCTCAAAACTTCTCAAATTGAACTCAAACAAAACATGTTTCATTCCACCACCACCACCACAACTCTACTCCATGAATGACAGATAAACTAAATAATTGACTGACCGACGGACGAACATTGCTAGTGATGTCGTCGCATCAAGCAAATCGTTTGATCGTGTGTACCTTTACTTTAAATTTATAAACTGTCAACTTCGATGTTTAGTTATCTATAGTAAGCTCAATTTTCATCGGGCCAATTAGAAATGAGCTTACAGAAATCATTCATTCATTCATGGCGTTGTTCATTCCCTTATGTCACTGTCAGTCGAGCGAGCCGAGGTGGTCTGTTGGCGTCGCATCGGCTTTTTACGTGATAAAAAGTAGAAATAGTTCAAGATTCGATAAAGTTTAGTTATAAAACGACCGCTTTATCTTCTAATACACCATGTACGATACAGAAGATGACCAGTACGAAGAGGAAGATGTGGAAGAAATCTCATCAGAACTCTGGCAAGAAGCTTGCTGGATCGTGATCAACGCATATTTTGATGAAAAAGGTCTAGTACGACAACAGTTAGACAGTTTTGATGAATTCATTCAAATGTCTGTGCAGAGAATCGTTGAAGATTCACCACCTATTGAGCTCCAAGCAGAAGCCCAGCATGCCTCAGGTGAAATTGAAACTCCCCCGAAATACTTACTGAAATTCGATCAGATCTACTTGTCCAAACCTACTCATTGGGAAAAGGATGGAGCCCCGTCACCTATGATGCCGAACGAGGCTCGTCTTCGGAATTTGACTTATTCTGCACCACTTTATGTTGATATAACCAAAACTATTGTCAAAGAAAATGAAGACCCTATTGAGACACAACATCAAAAGACTTTTATTGGAAAAATTCCAATTATGTTGAGATCCACTTACTGTCTCTTGAGTAACTTGACCGACAGAGATTTGTCTGAATTAAATGAGTGCCCTCTCGATCCTGGAGGTTATTTTATTATCAACGGTTCGGAAAAAGTGTTGATTGCTCAAGAGAAAATGGCAACCAACACTGTCTATGTCTTCAGTATGAAGGATGGTAAATTTGCATACAAAACTGAGATTCGCTCTTGCTTAGAGCATAGTTCCAGACCGACTTCCACACTGTGGGTAAACATGATGGCTAGAGGAGGACAAAGTATTAAAAAATCTGCAATTGGACAAAGAATTATAGCCATTGTTCCTTACATTAAGCAAGAAATACCAATAATGATTGTCTTCAGAGCTCTGGGTTTTGTAGCTGATAGAGATATATTGGAGCACATCATATACGATTTTGATGATCCAGAAATGATGGAGATGGTAAAACCTTCGTTGGATGAAGCTTTCGTTATTCAAGAACAAAATGTGGCCCTTAATTTCATTGGTGCGCGTGGAGCAAGACCTGGTGTCACAAAAGACAAGCGTATCAAATATGCTAAGGAAATTCTGCAGAAGGAAATGCTACCACATGTTGGTGTTTCAGACTTCTGTGAAACAAAGAAAGCATATTTTTTGGGCTACATGGTTCATAGATTACTTCTGGCTGCTTTAGGGAGAAGAGAATTAGATGACCGAGATCACTATGGAAATAAGAGATTGGATTTAGCTGGTCCCCTATTGGCTTTCCTTTTCAGAGGATTATTTAAGAACTTGCTCAAAGAAGTAAGAATGTATGCCCAAAAGTTTATTGATAGAGGAAAAGATTTCAACCTTGAACTTGCAATTAAAACCAAAATCATTACCGATGGCTTGAGATACTCATTGGCTACAGGGAATTGGGGAGATCAAAAGAAAGCTCATCAGGCTAGAGCTGGAGTGTCTCAGGTGTTGAACAGATTGACTTTTGCATCCACATTGTCACATTTACGAAGAGTAAATTCTCCCATTGGAAGAGATGGTAAACTTGCTAAGCCCCGTCAATTGCATAATACTTTATGGGGTATGATCTGTCCAGCTGAGACTCCTGAAGGTGCTGCTGTAGGTCTTGTGAAGAACTTGGCTCTAATGGCTTATATCTCTGTAGGTAGCCAGCCTTCCCCAATTTTAGAGTTCTTGGAGGAATGGTCTATGGAAAACTTGGAAGAAATTGCACCTTCTGCTATAGCAGATGCAACGAAAATCTTTGTTAACGGTTGTTGGGTTGGTATTCATAGAGACCCTGAACAGTTGATGGCCACTCTAAGGAAATTGAGAAGGCAAATGGACATCATTGTATCTGAAGTCAGCATGATTCGTGATATCAGAGACAGAGAAATTAGGATCTATACAGATGCAGGCAGAATTTGTCGTCCACTTTTGATTGTCGAAAATGGTGCACTTCTCCTTAAGAAAAAACATATTGATAACTTGAAAGAGAGAGATTATAATAATTATGGCTGGCAAAATCTAGTGGCCAGTGGTGTTGTTGAATACATTGACACTTTGGAAGAAGAAACTGTCATGATTGCCATGAGTCCTGATGATTTGGCTCAACTAAAAGAATATGCCTATTGTACAACATACACCCATTGTGAGATCCATCCAGCTATGATTTTAGGTGTATGTGCTTCAATTATTCCATTCCCTGATCACAATCAGAGTCCCAGAAACACTTACCAAAGTGCTATGGGTAAACAAGCCATGGGAGTTTATATTACTAATTTCCATGTCAGAATGGACACCTTGGCTCATGTTCTTTATTACCCTCACAAACCACTTGTAACCACTCGCTCTATGGAATATCTACGTTTCCGAGAACTACCGGCTGGCATCAACTCGATAGTCGCCATCCTTTGCTACACTGGGTATAACCAAGAAGACAGTGTCATTTTAAATGCTTCTGCAGTGGAACGCGGATTCTTCAGATCAGTTTTCTATCGATCGTATAAAGATTCGGAATCGAAACGTATTGGAGATCAAGAAGAGCAATTTGAAAAGCCTACTAGGCAAACTTGCCAAGGGATGAGGAATGCCTTGTATGACAAACTAGACGACGACGGCATTATCGCGCCTGGCATAAGAGTATCGGGTGATGATGTAGTCATTGGAAAAACTATTACCTTACCCGAAAATGACGATGAATTAGATGGCACTACTAAACGATACTCTAAACGAGACGCATCTACTTTCCTGCGTAACAGTGAAACCGGAATAGTAGACCAAGTTATGTTAACGTTGAATAGCGAGGGATATAAGTTCTGTAAGATTCGTGTTAGATCCGTACGTATACCGCAAATAGGAGACAAGTTTGCTTCTCGTCACGGACAAAAGGGCACTTGTGGTATACAATACCGACAAGAAGACATGCCATTCACTTGCGAAGGCCTCACACCCGATATCATCATCAACCCCCACGCTATCCCTTCGCGTATGACAATTGGTCACTTGATTGAATGTATTCAAGGCAAAGTGTCCTCAAACAAGGGTGAAATCGGTGACGCTACTCCGTTCAATGACGCTGTAAACGTGCAAAAGATTTCATCTCTTTTGCAAGAGTATGGTTATCATCTCAGAGGCAATGAAGTTATGTATAATGGACACACCGGGCGCAAGATTAACGCTCAAGTGTTTTTGGGTCCTACTTATTATCAGCGTCTAAAGCATATGGTGGATGATAAGATTCACTCTAGGGCTCGAGGTCCTGTCCAAATCCTAGTAAGACAGCCTATGGAAGGTAGGGCCAGAGATGGTGGACTTCGTTTTGGTGAGATGGAGCGTGACTGTCAGATAGCTCATGGTGCAGCGCAGTTCCTCCGCGAGCGACTTTTCGAAGTATCTGACCCATATCGCATCCACGTCTGTAATTTCTGCGGCCTAATAGCCATAGCGAACTTACGGAACAACACGTTTGAGTGCAAAGGCTGCAAGAATAAAACTCAGATTTCTCAAGTCCGACTTCCTTACGCTGCAAAACTACTTTTCCAGGAGCTCATGTCCATGAACATTGCTCCTAGGTTGATGGTAATTTAAGAATCAAACTAAATATTAATGTGTAACTTTGTAAGTTGATGGTCAATAAAAATCTAAAGTTTTATACAGCTTTTTATTATCACAAATTGACAACATTTAAATGCAGCACTTAACAATCATAATTCATCTTCATATAAATATAAAAACATAAGGTAGACTGTACTTGAATAATTTAATTATAATTTTATTTCATATCAAACAAATATTTTCTTTTAGTCTTAATAGTGAGGTATTTATGCAGGTTAAAAACATAACCCTTTCTTTGCAGTTGGGTAAATAGTACTATAGTATCTAGGTACCTATGTTTACTTGATTTGATCTTTACCTACACATAAATTGATAAAAATAGAGTATAAGTCACCAACATGATTCGCAACGAAATTATCAACAGAACATTTTTATACATAATATAGGCATACGTAAATTAACTTGTATAAATTATAACTACACAACGCAAACTTAACAAAATCAACAAAGCGTAGCATTAGGGAGAAACAATAGCACTGACATAGGAGAAAAATATCGATTAAAATTTAAATATCGTTAGAAGTCTGTTCAAAAGAGAACTGGCACTATATGAAAAATAGCGAGCATACTTTTAAAAAACGCGGGCTATCTTTTGTGTTGTTGCTATTTCGATATAGATATTATTGCACAAATATTTATTGATCTTAGATGTTTCCCGTCGTGTGCCCCACACAGAGTTCTTGAAAGAAGTACTACATATAAGAAATACAATAACTTGCAAAGTTTAGCACTATTTGGTGCATTTAGTGGATGTGACCCGTGAGGTCAAATTCGTTGTCAATAAATTTCGCCCCTACAAATAAAACAACATTCTTAAATAAGTTGTTCCGTAATAGTAAAGTAAGAGAGCAGTAAGTTATAGGAATGAAATACGTACTTGCATACCTACCTATTTAAGTACAGTCGAAATACCAATTAGCTGAATCCCACGTGACCCAGAGCTCACTGTTGTTGTAAAGTAATGTTACCTGATTCTGTTTTTTTTTTAAACAATATACTATACAATATAAAAAAATAACAAAACAGGTAAATACTAAAAATTTTACAGATGTGCGAGTGAGCCCTGGGTCACGTGGGGTTCAGCTAATTGGTATTCCGACTGTACATTGTGCATGCCTAAATGCAAATAAAGAGAGTGCATAAACATGCATAAAATTTAAAATAGAAGTTACTCTAGTTCTAGACGAATAATAACTAAGAATGAAAAAATTCCGTTTTAAGTAAGTACATTACATTAGGTACATAAAAATGAAATATATATTAATCTTACATTAAACCTACTGTACAACTTACAAGCCTATTCAACATTCATGCATTGAAACAAACGTTAAATGGACGCTTATGGCAGTTCGTTATAGGTATCGATATTAATGGTAAAACATTGTTCTAAATATACAGAAAATAAATAAATAACTTCATTGAAGTGTGAATAGCAAACGTAATGACCGCGCGGATAATCACGTGACTAAAAAAGGGCGTGGCTGCACGTTTATTGGTTCATTTTGAGACCATCAGCGCGGTGAATCTCTTTACTTAATTGACGTATGAAAACCAAACGTAATGACCGCGCGGATAATCACGTGACTAAAAAAGGGCGTGGCTGCACGTTTATTGGTTCATTTTGAGACCATCAGCGCGGTGAATCTCTTTACTTAATTGACGTATGAAAACCAAACGTAATGACCGCGCGGATAATCACGTGACTAAAAAAGGGCGTGGCTGCACGTTTATTGGTTCATTTTGAGACCATCAGCGCGGTGAATCTCTTTACTTAATTGACGTATGAAAACCAAACGTAATGACCGCGCGGATAATCACGTGACCAGAAAAGAGCGTGGCTGCACGTTTATTGGTTCATTTTGAGACCATCCGCGCGGTGAATCTCTTTACTTCATTGACGTATGAAAAACAAACGTAATCAAACGTAATGACCGCGCGGATAATCACATGACAAAAAAAGGGCGTGGCTGCACGTTTTTTGAGACCATCCGCGCGGCGAATCTCTTTACTCTCCGTGTCTTTCATAGAGTAATGGCTGATTTAGACATTAATTTTATCCGTTATTCGGTGATGGCGTATGTAGTATTCTGGTGTGGTATATACACACTTCTTAAACTGTCCTGCAAATATGGTGTGAACATTACCTTCCAGTAAAGACTTCCGCCCCTGTAAATACGGATCCTCTATGAATGAGCTCTCAGTTATTAAAACTACAGTCATCTCTATACAAATTGACGCAGTATGAATACAAATCGTACGTGATAAATTAGAACTTAGTTCAACGGCGGCAATGCCCGTTGTTCTTCCAATTCCTCCTTCGGTCGGCTCCATTTGATCATTGTCTCTGGCGATCGGTAGAGGAACACTAATTTCGCGAATAGATCTTCTTCTAACGTCAGTTCGAGAGCTTCGCGGACCTGTCACACAAAATAAATAGGTCAAATTAATAAAATAGAAATATTTAGTAAACCACTACATAGTATAAAATAAAGTCACTTTTCGCCGTCCCCATCGCCTTTGTGTGCTTAGATCTTTAAGACTACGCAACGGATTTTGATGCGGTTTTTTTAATAGATAGTGTGATTCAAGAGGAAGGTTTATATGTATAATACATGCATAATATAGCCGTGCAAAGCCGTAGCGGGTCGCTAGTTGTATATAAATCGATAATTATTATGGGGTGTTTTTTCTGCTTAGTGACGGTTCGTAAGTAATATAACGCGTTGTTCGCTTCTAAGAAACGCACCATTTGAAATTAATTTCCGGGAATCAGGCTATGGAACGACATAACAGGTAAACTGATATGCAACACCGACTCATGGTGGAAATCCTAGCCACTCGAACTAAGCATTTTGCTTCCTCATTTCTTATTCGTATAGAGGGTAATTAACTCAGTTGCCTGCCTCTGTCTTTCGAGACGGGTACAATTTGGGGGTCTTCAAGACACGAGTGAAAGGTATCTTTTAGGTAAGCGTGTTACATCTTAGACCGCATCGTCTCCTACCATCAGGCAGGTATAATAGTGGTCAAACGCTAACCTCATTAGGTTGGATTAGCAACATCCATTACAAATTATGACGAAATCTCCATCATTTGGCTGCTGCAAGTGACCCCTACTATCCCCTACTCTTCTAGACGTTTACACTTCGATCCTACTAATCCTACTAATATTATAAATGTGAAAGTTTGTGTGTGTGTGCATATGTATGTTTGTTACTCCTTCACGCAAAAACTACTGGACTGATTGCGATGAAACTCGGTATCTAGATAGCTGAAGACCTGGATTAACACATAGGCTACTTTTTATTCCGATATTCCCACGGGATCGGGACTTACACGGGTGAAACCGAGTGGCGCAGCTAGTATCTTTATATATATAATTCTACTGTACGTGTGTATGTCACTTCTACTGATAAAGACAGAGCATTTATAGCTCAAAAAAATGTGTAAGGGCTATTGCAGGTATTCCACCTTGGGAATCCTGTAAGCCTCTATTTCTGAAATTTAAGATATTAACATTGCCCAGTATGTATATCTTCGAAATAGCTAAATTTGTTAGAGAAAACATGAATTGTTTTAAAACAGCGAGTGATTTATTCCCAAGATCAACAAGGAACTCAGATAGACTAGTTTTAGTCAAATTTCCTAGAACACAACTTTATAAGAAAAATAGTGCGGCTATGTGTGTGTGTATTTATAACAGGATCCCTGAAAACATTAAAAAATTACCTACAAAATTATTTTATCGAAAACTTAAGTCTTGGCTATTGGAAAAGGTATTTTATTCCGTAAATGAGTTCCTTGGTATCTATTAATTTTCTGAATTTGTTGGCACCTAAGTTTCATTGACATTTATCTATCTAATATTCTTCACACTTTTATTTTTATTTGATAATATTATTTGTAATTTTGACATTTTTACAATTCAATAAGTTTAACAAGAAATTAATAGTATTATATAAAAGTATGTAGGTAATAACTGTAAATTTGTATTTGCATGTCAATACATTTGACTAAAGTTGAGAAACTGTATTATAATCTTAATATATATAAATCTCGTGTCACAATGTTTGTCCTCAATGGACTCCTAAACCACTTAACCGATTATAATAAAATTCGCACACCATGTGCAGTTCGATCCAACTTGAGAGATAGGATAGCATACATCTTAATTTATCCCGATATTCCCACGGGATCGAAAGTTACGCGGGTGAAACCGCGTAGGGCAGCTAGTATTTTATAAGTTCTTATTAATGTACCATCTTTTACGCAAAAAAATGAACTGAACTGAACTCCTAAACGGCTAGACCGATTTGAATGATTTTTAATGTATGCGTTTGGATGGCGCCCTGAATGGTTTAGATTCACAAATCAGCCCGGCAGATGGGGCTGCAGTTGGTATGTAGGTTATTTATCTATATTGCGTCGCAGTCCATGGTCCACCTATTCCAATTCCCATTGTGCCCTAATACCACATTGGAGGACTAGAGGCCAACGCCGCTGCAGTTGCAGTGGCTAGCTACTGGGCAGGAAAACATTGACTGGTCAAACGTCACTGATACGAAAATAAGAAGATCTATATTGCAGAACAGCTAGTTATTTATATAAAACTTACCAAATATATATCTAGACACAGTTGTAGAACTCGGTCGACGTTGGGCAAGTCGTCGAACATTATCTTCGTGTAGATGCCGGAGAAGAAGCCGCGCAGCACGCGCGAAGCCAGGAACACGAACGTTGTATACAGACCTATTATACTGTAAAAACGAAGGTAGAAATCAAGTATAGTCCATCAAAGAAGTCACTTTATTACATATTATAACAAAGTCACTTTCCGCTGTCTGTCCCTATGTATGCTTAGATCTTTAAAACTACGCAACGGATTTTGATGAGGTTATTTTAACAGATAGTGATTCAAGAAGGTTTATATGTATAATACATTCATAATATAGCCGTGCGAAGCCGGAGCGGGTCGCCAGTTATAGTATAATGAAAGTCTTTAGGAAGGGTACAAATGACTGGTTGCGTCTGCGTCGCCTTGTTGGATGGCGATGCTTATTCGCTAAATATTATTTATAGTTTATTTTAGTAATTTCATAGTGTAAAGTTTTTTTAATTATCAGAATCAGAATAGTTTATTTGTCTTGAATGTAGTTTACATAAGTACCTAGATAGTAATATGGTTAGTATATGCTTACATTCTGTAGTCATCTGGTGTATACAAATAATTAATAAATAATTATTGCAGGACATTCCACACATCGCCATTTAGCCCCAAGCTAACTAAATAGACTTGTATTATGGGTGCTAGACAACGGATGTACTAATTATGTACTTTTCTTTTGTAAATATATAGTTATAATACATAGAAACAACCAGACCACAGACAAATATTTAAGCATAAATACTTGTCAGCGGGAAACGAACCCACAACCTTGTGTTTGGCAGTCCGGCATGGTGACCATTGTGCCAACTGGGTCGTCACAAATATGTAGGTGGTAAGTACGAGTATATTATAAAGATAAAGATCTTTCACACTTTAACTCTTGTCTAAAAATACTAGTGTTTTACAAGTTATAGAATTACTCAGTTGTAATACATACCCGCTTCCTGATATAATATTGAGCGTTTCCGGGAACAGTTTGTCGTTGAAAGTGTACATAACAAGCATGTCGCAACTGTTCATTGGTATTGATGCCAAGGGCTCCTAAAAAATTAAACATAAAAGTCAAAAGTCTGATATATTTTTGGGAGGTTCTTCAATTCATCTAGTTACTTTATCAAACACAAGCCCCCGTCGGAATATCAGGATAAAAAGTAGACTATGTCAGTGAATCAATGTCACCTCATACGAAGTTTCACAAAATATGGTCCGGTTGTTTCGGAGCCTATTTGTTACAAACAAAAAACATGTTCCTAATTATAATATCAGTATAGATATCGAGAAAAAGTAGCTCATATTATTTCCAATGAATCAATGTATCCTCATACCAAGTTTCATCAAAATCGGACCAGTAGTTCGGAGTCTATTCGTTACAAACAAAATAACAAAAAAATCTTTCCTCTTTATAATATTAGTAAAAAACATCGAGTGAATTGACAGGTTTAACTTGTTACTTACTGGGTTAGAGCACGCCTCTCTCACTCGCCAGAACATCGAACCTTTTTCTCTTTCTAACCGCAACTGTACGTCCCGATACAGTCGTATACCTAGGGAAAAACCATTTATTAATTTTACATGTAAAATAAAAATAAAACACATTTTATTTTTTTAGTGTTTTCATTATTTTTAATTTTATAATGATGGATAAGTAAAAAATATCTGAAATAAATAAATTATTTGCGTAAATAAAGAACGTACGCATTTGTGCAAGCAAAACTGCACGTCTGCGCGTAAAACATAGGTATATAATGACATACGCATTCATTACCCGACTACGGTGAAGCAAAAAGGAAGATTATGTTTTTGATACCTATGTATTTTCATAATAATAAAGTTTAAAATATTTACCGCCATCAGGTGCCGGGGGCATCAACTGAGACGCAGGTTTGGTGATGCCCTTGTTAAATACTTTCACGAATTTCGGAAACAATTCCTTAACATCTATCCTGTAAGAAAATATATCTATTAGATCAAAGTATCCCAACTTTTGTTGGAAATAACGAGTTGATTTTGGAAATAATCTACAGGGCGTTTGGATGATGTTAAAAAACAGGCTTTGCTGCATTTTTCTGCACGCGTGTGTTTAAAATGGACCTTTGCCCGCCCTCATTTTCATGACGGTTCAATGACGCGCAGTATGCTCCTGAGAAATGCTCCATTTCGAATGAATTCCCAGGAGTCAGGCTATCAAACAACATACCAGCCAAACTGATATGCAACACCGACTCATGGTGGACATACCAGACGTTCGCACTAAGCGTTTTGCTTCGTCATTCTTTATTCGTACTGCAAGGGAATGGAATCGGTTGCCTGCGCCTGTCTTTCCTGACGTGTACAATTTGGGGGTCTTCAAGTCGCGAGTGAATAGGTATCTTCTAGGAAGGCGTGTTACATCTTAGACCGCATTCCCTACCATCAGGCAGGTGTGATAGTGGTCAAACGCTGACCTATCATATGTAAAAAAAAAGTCCTGACTCGCTGATATAACCATTTGTTTTTGACTGATATAATCTTCTTCTTCTCTATATATATAAAATTCTCATGTCACGGGGTTCGAACTTGAACTCCTCCGAAACGGCTCGACCGATTCTCATGAAATTTTGTGAGCATATTCAGTAGGTCTGAGAATCGGCCAACATCTATTTTTTTTTTTGTTTTTTTTTTGTAAATAGCAAAACAACGTTTGCCGGGACAGCTAGTATAATATAAAATTGTCGTGTCGCGGTGTTAGTAACATATGTCCACCTAAACGGCTGAACCGATTTGTATGAATTTTTTTGTGTATATTCGTTAGGTCTGAGAATCGAACAACATCTATTTTTGCTTTGTTTCCTTAAGATTTTTTTTTTAGACAAAACAACGTTTGCCGGGACAGCTAGTATGTCTCTAGATTTTTGGATTGTCAAATGGGGCCTGCGGAGTTTATTATAGCTAGTAATTATAACTGACTTAGTCGTGTTTATTTATTATCGTTACTTACCAAGTGTCAGGTGGGGCGGAACCATCAAGCAGCGCGAGCAGCTTGTCCCGCTCGTGGCTCCGCTTGTCGTTGACGGTGGCAGGAAGGGAGACCTCGCGGCTGTCGTCCATTGTGGGCGGGTTCGGTACAGCATTCGATGGATGCGTTATCACGTACGTAAACTTCACTACTAGGGTTGCGTCTGTTGATTTCATTACATTTGTTTTAAATTAAATAAATATCTTAAGACACATTTATTTATTATTTTTTTATTTATCACTATTATATTTATTAGTCACTACATAGTATAAAATAAAGTCACTTTTCGCCGTCCCTATATCCCTATGTCCCTTTGTATGCTTAGATCTTTAAAACTACGCCACGGATTTTGATGCGGTTTTTTTAATAGATAGAGTGATTCCAGAGGAAGGTTTATATGTATAATACATGCATAATATAGCCGTGCGAAGCCGGGGCCGGTCGCTAGTTTATTCCAATATAAAAAACTTAATCTAGTACAAAATTAAGGTGCAACAAAAACTCTTTCGAGTTTGTCCGTGCATCAGTGAGTCGTTGGTAAACAAAGAAGTTAAAAAATTATTACAATACAAAAATAAAAAGAACAATAACATAACAAAAAATCAATAAATTCATAAATCTAAGGTATATCAAGAAGTCCTCCCGTCCCTATCTATATTACATATTGCGCCATTTAGCTCCAAGCTAACCAACTAAGCTTGTGTTATGGTAGCCAGATAATGGATAGAATATTTAGTTTTCTTGTAAATATATACTTAATAAACATACAAAAACAGACAGACCAGAAACAAATATGTATTTGTACATAAATATTTTTTGGAGGTGGGAATCGAACCCCCAGCCTTCAACTTATTAGTTTAAAAATCGATCGCCTAAAAAAATGGCGACCGAAACAGCAGAGAAGTAATATCTAAAACAGGCTGCGCCTATCGTTTTTACCCGCATTAACCCCAATTAAGTAGGAATATCGGATTTAAAAAGTATTTGTAAAAAATAAAGATTTTAGTGCCTATTTGTTTTGTAGCAGAAGTACATCTGTGAAAACAACTGTCTAGCTATCACGGTTCATGAGATACAGCCTGGTGACAGACAGACAGTGGAGTCTTAGTAAAAGGGTCTCGTTTTTATCCTAACAAAGAACCCTAAAAAAGAAGATTAGAAAATACATTCTTACTCGATTGTGCTTCTCGTTCCAACCGATCGAGTTCAGGCGGCGATATTTCCCATTTCATAGTAGAGTTAGGGTTTATGGTTATGACGGCAATATCGTTGTACATGTAGTTGGAGAGGAACGTCTGCGCGGTGCGGTCGCGGGCGTACAGGTTGCTCATCTGTGTGTAGTCTTGTTCTGACAAACTGTAATATAAGTTATATCACTACATAGTATAAAACAAAGTCGCTTTCTCTGTCCCTATTTCCCTTTGTACGCTTAAATATTTGAAACTACGCAGCGGTTTTTTTTAATAGATAGATTGATTCAAGAGGAAGGTTTATATGTATAATACATGCATAATATAGCCGTGCGCAGCCGGGGCGGGTCGCTAGTATACCTATATATATTTATTTATTTATTTGGAACACCAAAAGCTTTACAAAAATAATAAGAAACGAAACAAGAAACAGAAAGCCAATAATAGGTTCTCACGAGTAGAAAATAGAATAGGTATCGATACAAAACAAGCAAGCAAAAACACAAATCATAAATTGATAAACAAATACGTAAATATGAAATAACAACAAAAACACAATAAAATTAGGCGCCTTGAAAGAAGATAAGACTAAGTTGCCTTCTCTTGTTGCGAACTTAGTAGCGTTGATGCCTTCAGTGCTAAAAGGGGTCCGGTGATTTTTTGCCCATGCCAATCGATATAGAGTATTACGGCGAACAAATAATGCATTCACCTCGGACCTCTAAAACGTTGCGAAAACGGAATATTTAACCAAACGAGGTGTGCTATGATTTTTCAAAGTGGCTGTGCATTTCGAGACCCATACCTATCCATAGTGGGCATTACAGATAACAAATAATGCATTCACCTCGGACCTCTAAAACGTTGCGAAAACGGAATATTTAACCAAACGAGGTGTGCTATGATTTTTCAAAGTGGCTGTGCATTTCGAGACTCATACCTATCCATAGTGGGCATTACAGATAACAAATAATGCATTCACCTCGGACCTCTAAAACGTTGCGAAAACGGAATATTTAACCAAACGAGGTGTGCTATGATTTTTCAAAGTGGCTGTGCATTTCGAGACCCATACCTATCCATAGTGGGCATTACAGATAACAAATAATGCATTCACCTCGGACCTCTAAAACGTTGCGAAAACGGAATATTTAACCAAACGAGGTGTGCTATGATTTTTCAAAGTGGCTGTGCATTTCGAGACTCATACCTATCCATAGTGGGCATTACAGATAACAAATAATGCATTCACCTCGGACCTCTAAAACGTTGCGAAAACAGAATATTTAACCAAACGAGGTGTGCTATGATTTTTCAAAGTGGCGGTGCATTTCATAATTTTATAGGATAGGTATGGGTCTCGCCCATACCTATCCATAGTTGGCATTACAGATAACAAATAATACCTTCGCAACGGGCATCTAAAGCGTCTCGGAAACGGGATATTCAAGTTTCCAATAAGTATATGAAACTTACATATCAATATTATGTGATTGCGCTGACATTTGGTAGACAGGCAGGAAGGGACCGATTCTTATTTTCACCGTCACATCGGTCGGGGGATTCGGTTCTCCCACCTTTAAAAAAAAGTAAAAAAAAACTCCAAAATATGAAAAAAAAAACCCTTGGGAAATGGAAAGTGTAGGTATAGTATATTCGACCGAAAACATTCAATCAGTGTAAAAAAATATAAACAAAAATGTATTAAGTGATACGGCCGTCCTTTGAAACACTTCGCTTAGTTTTACATATCCTATTCTACTAATAATATAAATGTGAAAGTCTGTGTTAGTATGTGTCTGTTTGTTTGTATCTAGCAAACAGCTATCTTTCTTTCTTTTAGTTATATTAAGAGCCTACACTGTCCCACTGCAGGGCCAAGGCCTCTTAGCTTTCTTCTATTGATCACGATTGCTATGGCACACCAATAATTCCTTTAAGAGTCAAGATCATCTCGCCATCGTCGCCTTGGTCTGCCGCGTGATCGCATCCCTATGAGGGACCATTCTGTTGTTATTTTGGCCAATCGTTCTTTCACAAACCTTTCACATTTATAATATAAGTTGGATAATAGGATAACATTTCTTCAAATTACTCCATAAATAAATATTTTTTTAATTATTTAGGTATATTGTAGCTTCATACCGAATTTCCGAATGCGAAAAACACCAAAGGGAACCAAATGATAGCGATAACGAACGCCAATACACCACCACCTAACAGATACTTCGATGTACTTGATTTCTTCACGCCACGGGCCTGAGGGAACTCGTCCTCAACGTATCGGGAACACTGAAACGATATTAACATTTAATTCATCTATTCAGGCTTTAAGAAAAGAGTTAACTAAAGATAGATAGAAGGCTTCAGTGTCTTGAAAATCGTCGCAAGGTGGCGAGCTTGTCGGTCTTTTATCGGATACATTTCGAGGAGTGTGCAACAGAACTCCACGCCCTAATTTTGCCATGTCCATTTTTCGTCATACAACCAGGCAGACTGATAGACGGCACCGACGACCGCACTAAGCGTTTTGCTTCGTCATTGCTTATTCGTACGGCAAGGGAATAGAACCAGTTGCCTGCGTCTGTCTTTCCTGACGTGTACAATTTGGGGGGTCTTCGAGTCGCGAGTGAATAGGTATCTTCTAGGAAAGCTTGCTACATCTTAGGCCGCATCGTCACATACCACCAGGCAGGTGTGATAATGGTCAAACGCTGACCTATCATTTAAATAAAAAAAATAACTCAGTAAAAAGTCGGTTCTTGAAGTTCAGATATCTGTTATAACGTAGGCATCTGCTAATAAAGGACTATAGAAAATTCAAACCTTAGACTTAGTTATTACCTACAAATATAAAGGGCCTACCTCTAATGGGTCGGTTACAATACAACTAATAGTCACAGCCAAAGAAACTGTTGAGATGGTCTTCAGAAATACCTTTAACAAGTAAACGCTAGCGAATATATCCTCCATTTTAAGCCAGTCCATTAGAGTCATGGAAGTGTCCGTCCATATCCAATCCATTAGAGTTCGCAACTCAAACACGAATGGTACCGCCATGAAACTGAAAACAAATATAATAACAATAATTTAAAACAAAAGCCAAAACAATTAAGAATACTTTTATATCAAAACTAACTGTTCCAGCAAACGTTGTTTTGCCATATATACAAAAAATATATATAAAGGAAAAAAAATAGAATAGTGTTCGATTCTCACGAATATACACTTAAAAATTTATACAAATCGGTTCAGCCGTTTAGGCGGAGTTTGGCAACTAACACCGCGACACAATAATTTTATATAAGTATAAAAAGAGTGATAGATAGATAAATTCTTTATTGTAAACACCAATTTCAAATAATACCACTTCACTACATAGTATAAAACAAAGTCGCTTTCTCTGTCCCTATATCCCTTTGTACGCTTAGATCTTTAAAACTACGCAACGGATTTTGATGCGGTTTTTTTTAATAGATAGAGTGATTCAAGAGGAAGGTTTATATGTATAATACATGCATAATAAAGCCGTGCGAAGCCGGAGCGGGTCGCTAGTTAATAATAAAATACAAAGCTTTAGTCTAAGTGTTACAAAGGGCGGCCTTATCGCTCAAAGCGATCTCTTCCAGGCAACCTTTGGATGGACAAGGAGTGATACACTTTTAAATAAAATAATAATTGTAAATAAGATATCACTAGACCTAGCACTGAAAAAGCTAGATTTAGCGCGAAATAGCTTTAATAGTTAACCCTGATTTCATAGTACTTAGCAATTTTAGGGTTCCGTAAAAATGTTTGAGTGGAGCATAAAACATGGTACAAAACCTTTCGTCCGCGAGTCCGACTCGCCCTTGGCCGATTTTTAGTTAATTGTTCATAAAAAAATATATATAAGTAACTGTTTAATATGTAGCATTTTTAAATACAAAGTATTCATCCACTTACCCTCTAAAACAAACCATATTAACAAAATGATAGCTCTTGCAAAGGAAATTTCCAATAATCCTTCTCGGATATCCGCACCGGATCTGATAGGCGGACAGCAGTAGGTATATACACTTGACCATATACCACATCGGTGGTGGGAGGACCGCGTTGAAAGTCCTGGTTAATCAAGGCAACCATTAATAATGTCACTGACTAACTAAGTAAGGTGAAGGAAAACATCGTGATGAAACTCGCGGCTTAGTTGGTTCCAGAAGTATTAACAAGTTCTCTCCTCTGGACTTATGGTCGACTAAGCTGAGAGGGTATAGTAGGTGCTGGGCAAGCCTACTCCATCCTCACGCAAAGAGGACCCAATTAAAAAGGGTCTAATTGCGAAAAAACAGCCCGTGACCAGTACAAGTATTGAGCATTAAGGGCCACTAAAAGGTTTTAAAAACCTCGATATTAGTGACAAAATAACAAGAAAATTAACAAATGATTTGTTTTTAAATTGACAATAAAGCCAACATTTATCATAGACCTGCTTTTTTTAAAGTAATATATTTACGAAATATTTAGTCTTTAATTAAGGTGGCAGGTGTGGCCCTTATTAAGTAACTACAAACAACAAACTAGTATGTAGTTTAATTAACTACATTCAGTAACAACTAGCTACAACAGTAACTAGCTACATATCGCAGTAATAATTCTAATAAACGATAACCTAATTGCTTGTGGCTACTTATTGGCTACAATAGTAACCTGCAGTAATAAATGGTTACAATTGTAACTGGCTTACGTAGTAACCCGCATTAATTACTGGCTACGGTGGTAACTGGATATGATTTAACGGCCCTACCTCACCGGGATGCCATGGTGACATCGCCGGCTACGTATTCATAGCTCCTTCTGGCTACCTTAAGTCAACAAATAGAGTCACTGGCTACTGTCTATAAAAAAGCAAGTGCGTCCTTCTTCATTGGCGATCCCGTAGGACACTGAGTGAGAGAGGCGGTTACATTTTACTGGCTACTGTGGCTACATCGCTAAGCCTAGTTCGCATTAAGCTAGTATTTTAGTCGAGTAGCGAGTAATTTAGTAGCTAAACGTGTCCGAACACTAAAATGTAGTCGAGTAGGTTAGTAAGTAATTTAGTCGAGCCGATCCATTTTATTCTATTTTTATTAGGCGAGTGGCGAGTAGAAGCCCTCCCCCCACCCTTCCTTGCTCACTGGCTCACCGGCTAAACAAGTCCGAATCGAATAAGTCGAGTCGATTAGTTGCCGCCGATTAGGATGTTCATCTTGCAATACACCACTCACTTGTACACTGTACTCGACCTAAAGTGCGAACGGTTTTTAGGCAGTAGCGAGTATTTTAGCTACTAAATTACCCGCTACTCGACTAAAATACTAGCTTACTACTTAAGGATTACTGCGAACTAGGCTTAAGACGCCACAAAACGCATCGTCGGTTGTGGCTACGCTTCCAAACTGGTAACGTCGCCACACTGTCGTCGCCAGGTAAGTTATCTTCCATACATTTCAATGTATTGGTTGGATACGTAGCCGGTTACGTAGTCATAGTTTTTTTGGTTACACTACAGGTTAAGAAGTTTGATTAATTGTTTAGATTAGTTTCCTGTTACTTTACTGACTTTTGTACGTGTAGTGTAATTTCAATATATAGTTTTTTTCTTTCTTTCTTGGCATCCCGGTTAGGTAGGGCTCTTAAAGTAACTAACTACAATAATATCTCACCTCTCAGTAATAAACGGTAATACAAAGAACATCCATATATGCACGCCAATGATAAGCGCGTACTGGAAGAGTATCTTGCCGAGCATAAACTTGCGCAGGTAGAGCGCTCGGTCGATTATAATCAGAACGAATTGAAGGATCAACATTATCAGGAAAGGTATCGGCACCTTGTTCTCTTCTAGGTACGCTTGCACACCGCCGTCGCCTTGATGCGTCTAGTACATAAGAATAAAGAAATCATATTAATAGGCAGCATGGGCCAAGAAGACCTGTGATAGAAACGTGTGAAGAGGCATATGCCCTGCAGATGTTATCATTCTAAAATTTTATTTCAGTACATTTAATAAGTACAATCACATTACCAATTAGCGGAACCCCACGTGACGTAGAGCTCACTTGCAAATCTGTAAGATTTGAAAAGTAAGTTACCTGATTCCGTTTTTTTAACACGCTTTTATTAGTTTCACCTGTATGTTTGCTTGTATGTATGTAACCGACTCCTTTGGGCACGATTTTGCCCTACTTAGATTTATCAGATTTATTAACACTATACAATACAATTTACAATATTAAAAAAAATAACAAAATAGGTAAATACTATATTTTTTACAGATATGCGAATCAGCTCTGGGTCACGTGGTGTTCAGCTAATTGGCAATGTGACTGTACCTATTGCATGCCCGCAATGGGTAAATTGTTGTTACTTAATTTTAAAACTACCTACCATCCATTATACACAATTTATGCAATAAACATTTTTATTCTTAGTGGACTAATATGATTATGCTGCTGAACAAGAAGAATCCGAATTTTATTATATTAGTTATAAGGCTCCTCGCATGAGGAGTAAGCAGTAAAATGTCATGATTGCCTAGTCTGGATTGGCGAAATAAAATTAATTTATGATTAAATGTAATGAATGTATGTAGGAACAAAATATGTACTCGTTATTTTAGGGTTATACACTAGCGAAAACAAGTTTTAGGACAATGGCACTGTCAATAGTATTCCTTAGTTTAAATCGATTTTTGGGATTCCGTACCTCAAAAGGTAAAAAAAGGAACCCTTATAAGATCACTTTATTCTTCGTCTGTTGAAAGTGGAAGAGCTAAACTGATTTGTGGAACATAGTAAGCTTGAAATTAAGTCACGGTCTGTGTTCTACAACTCTCAACCATACAGGGTGAATTTTTTATGTGGGCCTTCAGGGCTATATCCTGAACTATAAGAGATAGCTAAAAATGTTGAATGGAGTTCTGGAGTTCGATTTTGACAAAGACGAAAACTGCATCATTAGATTTTTGAAAAATTCATTATCCTAGCCAGGAATCGAACCTGTTGATTTTGCTAAAAAATAATCATCGTATATTTTTATACCAATAGATGGTCTTGCTGATCAATTCTTGGAAACAAACATAGTATGGCAAATCAAAGGAAATAGCAAATTTTTGTAGTCTTCTGTAATTTTCATACTACTGTTCCTGAAAAAATGTAGTGAGGAGGTATGGCTGAAGACGTAACAATCCCTGTAGCCCTGAAGGCCCACATAAAAAAATCACCCTGTATACATAGGTACCAAGTTTTACCGCAATCGTTTTAGCAGTTCTAGTGGAAGAGCTAAACACGCTAACTTTCCCATTTATAGGGCAATATCTTACCCCAAAAGCAGCGAAACCGAATATAACAACGAGAAAGTTGAAGAAGTCGCAAATGAACATGTAAGCGTAGACGTCGGCCATGACGCGCGCTCCCGGCGCCAACATACGTCTGAAGAAACGGTGCACCGGACGCAGGTAACGTTTTACACTGAAAACAATAAATAAATATTGCAGGACAATCCACACATCGCCATCTAGCCGCAAGCTAAGTAACTCGGCTTGTATTATGGGATATACTACTTATACAGGGTGTCCCGTAATGAATGGCCAAGCGGGCGCCTACGGATAGAGGACACTGTGCCGGTTCAGACAAACGAAAGTTATGTTCTATGAAAGCCTCTCGGTTTCCGAGATATCCGCCATTTAAAAAAAAAATCACTCCGTTCTCTATGTTTTGTGATGCCAAAACTGCAAATAAAGGAATTATCCCAATCTGTTTTTTGGATAGTATTCCACGATAAATGTACTATCGAATGCAAACAATATTTTTTATGACACATTGAAAGTTTTTTTTAAACTAAGATTTAACTCAAACTTCATGGTTTTTTAATTTTTTAACCTGAACTTTAATTTTTCCCGGTGTAAAAAAAATGTATGGTCACCCTAGTGCCAAATGAAAAAAAAACTTGCCTATTTCACTGAGATTCTGAAAAGGTATAATATGTGGTATACTCTTCTTTTGTAATGTAAATATATACTTATAATAAGTACATAGATATACCTAAACTGATAAAAATATGCGTAGTACTTACGACAATAACATCAATTTGGGGAAATGTGTATAAGTTTCTTCCATTGTGGTCGTTACTTCTATCATCGGTTCCATATCATCGTGCTCACTGCAAATATATCTAAGACGTTAGTTTTAAAGACTTACAAAAACTGGCTTCAATAATAAGGTAGTAATTGGTTACAGTAGTAATTGGCTACAATCTACAATAATAACCGGTATTAATTGGTTACAGTAGTAACCGGTGGTAGTAATTGGTTACAGTTGTAATTGGCTACATCTACAATAATAACCGGTATTAATTGGTTACAGTAGTAACCGGTGGTAGTAATTGGTTACAGTAGTAATTGTCTATAATCTACAATAATAACCGGTATTAATTGGTTACAGTAGTAACCGGTGGTAGTAATTGGTTACAGTAGTAATTGGCTACATCTACAATAATAACCGGTATTAATTGGTTACAGTAGTAACCGGTGGTAGTAATTGGTTACAGTAGTAATTGGCTACATCTACAATAATAACCGGTATTAATTGGTTACAGTAGTAACCGGTGGTAGTAATTGGTTACAGTAGTAATTGGCTATAATCTACAATAATAACCGGTATTAATTGGTTACAGTAGTAACCGGTGGTAGTAATTGGTTACAGTAGTAATTGGCTACATCTACAATAATAACCGGTATTAATTGGTTACAGTAGTAACCGGTGGTAGTAATTGGTTACAGTAGTAATTGGCTACATCTACAATAATAACCGGTATTAATTGGTTACAGTAGTAACCGGTGGTAGTAATTGGTTACAGTAGTAATTGGCTACATCTACAATAATAACCGGTATTAATTGGTTACAGTAGTAACCGGTGGTAGTAATTGGTTACAGTAGTAATTGGCTACATCTACAATAATAACCGGTATTAATTGGTTACAGTAGTAACCGGTGGTAGTAATTGGTTACAGTAGTAATTGGCTACATCTACAATAATAACCGGTATTAATTGGTTACAGTAGTAACCGGTGGTAGTAATTGGTTACAGTTGTAATTGGCTACATCTACAATAATAACCGGTATTAATTGGTTACAGTAGTAACCGGTGGTAGTAATTGGTTACAGTAGTAATTGGCTATAATCTACAATAATAACCGGTATTAATTGGTTACAGTAGTAACCGGTGGTAGTAATCGGTTACAGTAGTAATTGGCTACAATCTACAATAATAACCGGTATTAATTTCCTCCTCCGTTACAAAAGCCATGTTCACGAGAGTGCGTATGCAAGAGTGGCGAAATATCAAGTTGCACAAAATATTACCAAAAACCATGGTAAATATACCGCATTAAATAACTTTTAAAGATTAAAATAAATGTCGCAATAGCGTGTTGTTTTATTTACTTGTAATTATTATCGGAAGATTTCGATGGTCCGCCCTCGTTACCATCGCGCAGCGGCTCAGGAACGCTACCGGCCCTTTCAACGGCATAATCTTCATCGTCGTTATCCCTGTATTAATTACTATTTATAACAACAATAGAAACATATGTAATGATCACTTGTTAAACTACTCGAATACTTGTAACAAATACGACGCGGTATAACACTAAAAACTAACCGAATTATATCTACGAATTATTAAGATTTACTGAATACCTATTCTATCGACTAATGTACACGAATAAGTTTGTTTGCTTTGTTTTTTTGGGATGAGAAATCCCAAATCCCATACAAACGTAGTCGACTGTTTCCTCCCTGGATAATGAAACTATAGCAAATATTTTTACAACTGCCATGAGTTTGCCCTATGTTTTTTTTTGTTTTTTTTTTACAAAAATATTTGCTCTAGTATCATTCTCCAGGGAGGAAACAGTCGACTACGTTTGTATGGAGAGAGCGCCCGGTACCCTTTCCTCTTACGAAACATTTAGAAACATCCGTCCATTAAGCGAGCTTCAGTTGTAAATAACATAAAGCTTTGCCACCGCTTCAAAGCTTTAAGTAACTTCGACGTAACTTGGAGTATGGTCCATGTAACTCGATTGATAAGAGCACACGCACCGGTGCGGTAATGTGAAAGTAGAGGATTCAAACCTCAACGAATACAAAAACATTTGGAAAACTTTTTGAAAATCAATAAGCGTAGGTTTAACGCTTTAAAATATAACATGTTATAGTTAGCACCATCACTTATCTATAAATATAAAAATCAAAGTGCTGGCTGACTAACTCACAGCTCTAGCCAATTCACGGATCGACCCAAAAGGATTTTGGAAAATTTAACCCCTACAGGGACGAAGTCGCGGTTAGTCTATAAATATATAGTAAAAGTCCTTTTAATAAAAAATTACAGTAGCTTAATTTATGACCAACACCGAAAAATTCAACACAACGACTACCAACAATAAATCCAAATAATTTCTAATACAACGATACTCAATGACTACGACCTATGAATTACAAATTAAATATTAATATCGAACACTGTATCGATGATTGTATTCCTTCGTGGCTTTAACTTGGCATAGCGCCACCTCTGCCGCTGGTCCTGCCACCGAGAGCTCTGCAGCCGTTCCCAGACGAGGGGTGCGACGCGCGTGTCGGAGCGGCGCGCGCCCAGCTCCCGCATCACGGCCTCGATCGTCTCCTGCACGTGGTACAGCCGGTCCGCCAGCCGGTGACGACTGGCTGGATGGTCCAACCACCATTACACACTGACATACACTAACTTACGTGTTAACAATTCCTACTATTACTTAGTAGAAAGCTCCTGTCAATGGTCGTCCATTGATCCCCTTTTGTTACCATTTTTAATTAGGAATACATTGTTAGGGTCAGGTTAAAAAAGGGGTAACTTGGGAATGAAAATAATATTTTTTTGGTGTTCCTAATCTAATCCCCTATCGAGTTACATTTTCTGGTTAGGTTAGGAATAATCTAATCGTAGACAGTTGTTAAAAAACGTATTTGCAAGTTGGAACTGTACATTACCATAATAATAAAAAAAATGCAAAGATACTATCAACACGTTTGACAAGTGTACGAAACGTAACAGATTTCATATCATTGCCAACGTTCATACCCTGTTTCGAGCACTATATCACTATATTTTAATTTTTCCACTATAACCTACACGCTAGATCCTATACTATCATCATCTTATGAAAATAGCGTTGGATTTATGAAAGTTGAAAGAACCTCTGGGGCAAACTAACAGATTCTGTATCGGCAGATACTATTACAGACAGACATTCAAACTCGTGAGTCTGCAAATATGCAGCTATAATTTGTGTGGCAGAAACGGGTCAGTTCGCTTCGACCGAGCAACACAAAGCGATGCTTAAACAGACTCACGCGCATATATAATTTTGATTATCTTTCAATTGAGAACCACGCAATTGATCGCGTAAACGGTGGGTGGAGTGCGAGTTTTTTCGTATAGCAAACGTTACTATCACGTTAGCGTAAACGAGAATGTTGTATGGAAAGTTAAAAAGCGCCCCTAGCAGACGAAATGCGAAGCTTTAACTTTTCAAAAAAAGAAAAGAGTGAGAGAGAAAAAGAGTTCACAAAGTTCACATTTAGAAAGCTTTTAATCGAACACTTTTTCAAACGGTAAGAAACATTAAGGTAGGGGTAAACACAAAAGATCCCACCGGGTCGAAGTGTTGCTGTCAGCCCCCAATGTAAGATAAGGGGCCGTCCATTAACCCCCCCCCCCCCCCCCGCCTATTATATCACATGTATTTTTTAGTATCTACAAAGAATGTTAATTTTTTTTTAATATTTATAAAATACAGGTAATTTCTCTAAATTTTATTTAGCCGCTTTTCGGTTGAGTATCGCGCGTTTGCCTAATAAATAAATACACGTGATATATTACCACTCCCCCCTTGTGATGTTTCGTAATTTTTTATGTACCCCCCCCCCCCATTCGAGCCTCACGTGATAATTGGACATCCCCTAAGATATGGAAAGCTCCCTAACTATATGTAAGTCTAGTAATATGCAAGAAGTATACTCACGGTCCTGTCTTGTCGTGTATCTTGAGGTATTTCTTTCCAACTTCGTCCGCCTTGCCCTCGACTATCATCTGTGTGTCTTTGGGACTCAGTTGGTATTCGACGTCCTCGCGCAATTCGGTTTCGGGAACCGACTCTTTCCATAGACCGAGGGATTTTAACATAAACCTAAAAACAAATCGATTGACGTATGAATCATCTAAATTAGCCCACGCGTTTGGTCTCTAAAGAACCACAAAGGAACAAACATACACAAGGTTATTGGTAATTATAGATGAAAGCGATTGATGGCTACTTTTGTGCATCTCAACAATCAACTTTTGTTATGATGGCTACTTTTGTGCACCTTAACAATCAACTTTTGTTATGATGGCTACTTTTGTGCACCTTAACAATCAACTTTTGTTATGATGGCTACTTTTGTGCACCTTAACAATCAACTTTTGTTATGATGGCTACTTTTGTGCACCTTAAACAATCAACTTTTGTCAACTTTTTTGTCAAACAATCGAAACGGTACAGTCGTGTTTGTGTTACTTCCAAACAAAAAAGGTAATTAGCACATCAGCGCCTTCAAATCCCGCGATAACGTTTTTCTTAGTATAGTCTAAGAAATTGTAATAAGCCTTGCTGTTAGAGACAGGTACAGGATAGCCCTTAAAATGACTCTCAGACTACCTAATACATAAGACTGCCCGACTGAGCAGTAAAGCTGTATTTTGACGACCCAGTTGGCACAATGGTCACCATGCCGGACTACCAAACACAGAGTTGCGGATTCGATTCCCACCTCAGACAAGTATTTATGCTTAGATATTTGTCTGTGGTCTGATTGATTCTATGTATTATAAGTAAATATTTAGAAAAGAAAGTATAAAGTAGTATATCTGTTGTCTAGCACCCATAACACAAGTCTGGTTACTTAGCTTGAGGCTAGATGGCGATGTGTGGAATGTCCTGCAATATTTATTTTATTTATTTATTTTACTACAAACGGGTTAAAATTAGTTACCTATGCAAGAATATGATCAGCAAAAGAAGTAGATCGTAGAGTGCATAGTTGAATTTCCTTTCGATACCGATTATTCTGGGCGCTGTGAAGGGCATGTTTTCCGGTATCACTTTCTGGTTCCACGGTAATATTTCGAATTGGAACATACTCTTTATTAGGACTATCACCTGAAAAATAGACAACGAATGTTTTAGAAATTAAAATGTTATCCAAATAACTTGTTTTTGGATTTGAATCGATGGGGCGGTGCATTTTGTATTTGGTTACCGAATAAATGTACACAAAAAACTGGCAAAGTGCGAGTCGGACACACGCACAAAGATTTCCGTACCATTTTGTATGGGAGCCCCACTTAAATATTTGTTTTCTTTTTTTTAGTATATTTTGTTATAGCGGCAACAGAAAAAGATAATCTGTGAAAATTTCAACTGTCTAGCTATCACGGTTCATGAGATACAGCCTGGTAACTGACAGACAGACGGACGTTGAAGTCTTAATTTTTTTTTAAACTTAAATATAACTCATGGATAACTTACTTCTGTATAAGCAATAAGCGTAACCCAAAATGTTTTGGTCGGCCGTGGAATAGTCAGAGTGCCCCATAAGAACACCATCAATGGTAATGGTATCGATAATATTGTGGCCGATTGAATCTGAAAAACGAAAAAGCAGCTGAAAACCAGTAATTGGTCTCCGAACAATATAAGGACTGTGCTGACCTATTTGATCTGCTTCAGCACCCTCTTTTTTACATTTATTGGCCCTTTTTATTTCTCTTTTTTAATGTATGTGTGTATAATTTTCTTATCTATTTAAAATAATTCGAATATCAACATCTAATAACCACAAATTTAATTATGTATTTCATTGGATGACAAATGTTTTGTCATCTGAATAATATCATAAAATGGTAGCTAATACTAAGAGGCATAGAAGTGAACGAGATGCGACATAATGCGCAATTACCAATTTCTAAGCATGTTTTCTATAATATACACATGAACCTAAAGTAATCGTTTTAGCACATTTTGGTAGTATATTATTTAATAAAAAATATATCCAAAAACCAGTACGATTCCCTGTCTCTACTCTAAACATGGCTTAAACTCATTAAAATTCTTAGAAGTATTTTTTATGTTTCTTGTGCTCTCTTTCCATCGAATAAAAAATAGTTTTATTTTATGCCTTCACCACACTATTTCGGTATTAGGTATATATCGTAAAGAATATTAAGTTTAAATATATATGTACCTGATTAATAAACACCATAATATAACACACGATGTCGGTATGCGCTAGTATGGCGTACCACAGGGCGTAGCACATGTGCACGAATGCAGACGTGTTCTGTTTAAACATTGAATCGTCTTGTTCCTCCAATGTTGTCAAGTCTTTGCTGAAATATTAACGAGTATTTTAATAAGGTATATTATTAAGGAATTTATAATAGTGTTAGAGTGGTCGTGGTTAAAAAATGCAGTAACATTAAAGTTTTGATCAAAAGCATTAGAGTTAGGAACATTTGTACGAAACAAAAGCAGACAAACAAACATTATTCGTATGATTTTGTATTTAGTTAGTATCTTAGAAGGAATTTTAATAAAACTTAGTTTATATATTTATGAATTAGTAAGATTTTCCAAGAACTTTAGTTTAAATATCATGGCCAATGAGGTAGGTACTGCAGTTTTTAATTAGACATAAATGTTTGTGCCAATCGTTTATAATAAATAATAAATAAATATTTCAGGACATATTACACATCGCCATTCAGCCCCAAGCTAAGCAACTTAATGCTTGTGTTATGGGTGCCAGATAACGGATAAACTACTTATATACTTTTTTTTTTTGTAAATATATACATATTATACATATAGGAAACACCCAGAACCAGAAACAAGAATTTATGGTCAGCATAAATACTTGTTCCCGGCGGGAATCGAACCCGCAACCTTCTGCGTTGCAGTCGGGTGTTCGCCCGACGCGCCACAGAGGTCGTCAGTCGTCAGTTTATGGTTAAGCGTTTTGTGTAAGTTTTTTGAAATCAAACTTAGAGAGAGTTTCTTGAGTGTATTTTGGTATTTAATAAAAAATAGATTAAAAGTAGATAAGTATTAAGTATTGTATTTGTAAGAGAAGTAGTCCATAGATAGACTCATGCATTGTGTTGTCGATAAATCGTGTAAGAAGTCATAAAATAGGTATACATTAAAGTCACGAGGAAGTTTTCAAGTTTATATTTTGTTGTTGACATTGAATAGTAAGATAGGCAGACGAACGGAAGTCCTAAACATCATACTAACCTCGAAACATTTAACAAAAAAAGCTGCAACAAAGTGCGGAAAGAGAGAAGACGAAGATTTAATTGAATAAAATATTTACAAACATTCTTTAAATGGAATTTAGTCAAGCCCATTGCAGTGACGACGTTTATTTTGAACTTGATTTGTACTGTTTATGAAATGGATTATATTACATATCTTTGGATTAAAATACTACATTGTGTCACTAGAGGGTAAAACATAAATTATATGATATATATGTTTTTCAACCGAGTAAGTAACACATAGAACTTTTCGTTATACTTATATAAGGAGGAAATAATAAAAAGTAATTTTAAATCCGTAGCATGCAGAAGCCGCTCCATGAAAGAAATAAAACCTTAAATTGGCATAGGTACTCGTTTTATATCGGTCAATTGACCAATCAAATGCGTCCTCTAGGAAGCCTAAAGCAGCACTTTTGCTGTATCATCCTCACTGCCCATGAGGATAATACGGGTCCAACGTGACTTGGTGTCAAAAATTACAATTTTTAAATCGAATACAGTACAAATACAAGTTCGCTAACATGACCATTGATCAATAAACCTTGAAGACTGCAAACTAAACGCGCTCTCGTGTTCGGACGTGTCATCGTCATCGCGCCTGTAAGACTCGAGCGAGTGACTGCGAACATGTTCGCCAGCATGTTCGCGAACAAGGTCGCCGTCATGTTCGTCGAGAGTTGGCGAAGCGCGCGGCGATGGGGACGCGTCCAACCCGCGCTCCATGCTCGGTGCCAATATTCGGATCTCCGGCACGCTTATATCGCTTAACTTACGGCTGAAAACCCCACCAATATTGCTTGAAATGCTGGCTTTATGATACGAAGAGTTGCTTTCTATCATAATAATTTTGAAAAGTTTTGTTTCTTAGAAACCATAAATTATTCTAAATATAAATGATATCTAGGCATCTACATAATGACGGTAAATAAATAATTCTATTAAATTAAGTTAAAAATAAAATAGGCAAATACAAACCCCATCTCGACGACCGGCATCAGTAGATTTTTATCGTAAGTATCCAAATCTCTAGGGATTCTAGCAGCATGCAAACACAAAACACTACTGACTAACGACAACTAAATACATACAGCGCGACAAGAACCATAATGAATGTGTCTCTCATGTTAGATAAGATTTAAAAAAAAATGGTTGTCTGTAAAGTCTGTTTCCGGACGATAATTTTACGTGATAACGTCATAAGAAAACATTGATGGTAACCATGGCAACGATAAAACGTTGCTATAACGACGCGTGACGTCACACTTTTTTGAGATTGCAGGTGTTCACCAATTTATAAAACGTTATCACGTCAATATACTGACTATATTCAAATTAAAACACAGTTTTGTAACGATAATTTGTATAAAAGGAAATCCTTAAAAATATAATAATATGCAATCGAATTAAGAGCCTTTTTTATTTGTAACATATTCTTTTTCTTTACTTTTAATGAATAATTTTCAATATTTATATAAATGTCATTAAATCGCTCTTTTCTTCTTCACGCCAAAGAGCCGCAATTTAACCAACCACTGGAAGTGATGTGGAAGTAGCGATTGTACGGTGTACATCGTGGTGTTAAGTAGCTCTAAAATCACGGGACGTCACTTGCTCACAAACGTCACCGCTGACAAAGGCACCGTGTCGTCCCTTCATAGTTTAGTTCCAAAGACTTTAGGAACTCCTTACGTTTGGTTCACATTGTCACAGCGGTCACAATTTATGTAAATTTAACAACATTCGTTTTTCAAATATCACTGTACTATTTTAAATATTTTGGTCCAGGTATATTATGTACTTGTGCATAGTTTTAAACACTCTCCTAACGTCACGTGTTCGCTTTCAGCGATAAGGCCGCCCATTTGTACAACTTATACTTTTTAGATATTACTTTGTGTATGTCGTGTTTTGTTTCTTCATGGGTTGTACAAATAAAGTTATCTTTCTATCTAACGTCCCTATTGTGTTCGATAAGGGAGGGACACCCCCACATAAGTTCATTAAAATCCTTGTCGCAGTGTATGAATAAATGGAACAACTAAAAAATCGTAAACTCCGTCAAAAACGATGAAACCACTACGCCAATAAATGAAGATATAAATAAAATAACTGCAATTTTACTCACTGGTGTACTAATGTTTCTGGTAGCGGTTCCCAAATCATTTGAGAGCCTTCTCTTACACCTATCCCGAAGCCTTCTTTCTCCTAAAACAAAATAATTGTTCAAATGACATTGGATTATGATTTGACCTTTTTAGGGTTCCATACCTCAAAAGGTAAAAAAGGAACCCTAAGAAGAACCCTTATAAGATCACTTTCTTGTCCGTCTGTCTTTTCTTCTAAAATGAATGGAATCGTTAGATAGATGGAGCAAAGTTTGCTACGGCCAAAAGACGTGAATTTTCAGGACTATTTGCAGGAATATTTTAATCTAGAAAATTCAATTTTAGCGGTGTTGGCCTAGTGGTAGATACCTTTACTTTCATTTCGAAGGTCGTGGTTTCAAATCCCGTTCGTGCACTAATGATTTTTTCTTACGAAAAATTTACGTGCGCTAAGTAACATTGTTCATACGGTAAAAGAAAACATAGTGATGAAACCCGCGGCTAACTTAGCTACAGACGTATTGACAAGTTCTTTCCTCTGGACACGGTCGATTAAGCTGAGAGAGTAGTAAAGGTGGCTTGTAAAGGCAAAAAGGACCCAACTAAAGAGGTCCCTCAACAGCCCGTATACAAGTACAATACCTTTTGGTTTAAATCTGTCAAAGTGTATTAGATGTAATTAAATCGAGATTTTCCAATTATCCTACAAGTTGACCTTAGTTAATTCTTCAACTGGCGGATAGATGGCGCCATATTAAAAATGTATGAAGAAACCCCCGAGCGGTTTTTCCGCCAGTTGACAGTAAACTCTACCTTTAAAATCTTCTTTTCAATAGAGAGCGTTCGCGAAACGTATCTATAATCTCTCGAAAACTTCATCAAGTGTCGAGTTATTGAGACGAGTAAACTCGATATGAAAGCCCATATTGTTACAAGTAGGTTCTTTATTTTGTCTATCCATGTTTCTTGTGCTGAAATGTAAATAGAATACTTATTTCACAATAAAACAATGCATCAATTCAATTCATGAAATAGAGCTATCTATTAACAACAAACCAGACTTGAATAGGTTCAGTAGTTTTCAATTGCATAGGTATAACAGAAAGGCAAACATTAATTTAAAAAACTACGAATTCTGTTGTTATCGTGTTCTTCAGATTTTTTTTATTTGTTTCCAAGTTGTCTTTTCGTCATGTAAATAATATTGGTATATAAAATTACTTACGTGGTGGAGGAGCATAGCCATCCAACACCGATGGGGGGCCGTCTTTATCCCTTTCAGAAAGAGCCATATCGCCTTGGGGAAGCGCTTCCAGTTGTGTAGGCGTTCTGCGAGTCTGATGTGAAAATTGTTAAATAATAGTTCAATATTTGTTTTAATTATAAAAATTGACAAGTTCTATATCACGAAGACGATGTTGCTATAAAGCCGCGTTTACACTATGCGAGTACTCGCGTACTGATAATTTGTTATATTAACTCATAAAGTGTAGACCTCGATTTATTTAACCAAAAAACAAAGTTTGGTTCATTCAAATATACATTTTTAAGTTACTGAATTCGTCTTCGTAATATAGAAAGCGCTCCTATCAATTTATTATTAGTTCGTTTGAAAAGTTAAATGCCAATGTTTTTAATATAAATTTCTCAAATTAGTTTTAGTATTCCAAAATTGTATAAGACAAATATACATATTATATAAAATAAATTTAGGAAAGATATTTTTAAAGATTTAAATGAACGCTTTAAGAAATATTAAACGCTTTTAATTTTTAATCTATACTAATATTATTAAGAACAATATAGCCTGTGCAACGTATGGTGACTGCCGGCGGAAAGTGGAAGGGGTATGCGCAGAAGTCAATTTTTAGGTCTGTTTGGCGGGGGGACAGGAGCGAAGGGAGGGTCAGTCATCGCTCTCTGTTCCGCACACACGTCTTTAGCCGCGCTCTGTCCCGCTCCCGCACGTCTAAGTACTGTCGCGCACATAAAAATTTAACATCACTCGGTTAACATTGCAGCCGTGTAGCTAACTTTACCCAGATCGAAAATTCAACTTTATACAGAAAAACTGCTAATCATTGGTGCAGGCATAGAAATCCATGTTCGTACCTTTGTTCAGTAAATGTACAGGACAGAATTAGTTCCGTGGTTTGAAATTCGCGCCAAAAACAATAGAAAATATAGATTTGACAGCAATCTGACAGTTTAAAGTGACAGTGACAGATTATCGATCAATAGAAGATCAGTAGTCAATAGGTAGTTGTTTCAATAAAAGGTAATTACAAAGATACCAAAAAATATGTTTATTTAATTTGAGTTCCCTATAGTAGTCTATCTATAGTTTAATAGTGTAAATTACAGTGAATAAATATACTGTATAATAGTAATAGTACCTATGTAAATGAATGTTTTTCTGGTTGGGCAAAATCATATACGGTATGTAAACAAAGTATGACGGTTTGGCTGTAATAATTCTGTGCGCGATTGTACATGCGCAAACCATCCCCACCAATTTCCGCCAGCGATCACCATTCGTTGCACTAGGTGTACCATACCATGAAACACTAAAGATTTATAAAAAAAGATAGAAATTGTTAACAGTTGTGTAAACACATAAGTAAATAGAGAATCATTCACCATTGCATGCGGGAAGCATTATCCAAAAAAACCAAAACCATTTACCTTATCGGGGACAACGTTGGGTCCTTATGTTTCTTATATATCTTAACTTAACCGAACCGATTAAAATAATAGTATTAATATTATAACCTTATCATCATCTTAAATCTTAACATTATTCCCTATCTTAAGAGGAAAGGAGGCTCTCTCTACATACAAACATAGTAGACTGTCTCCTCTCTGGATAATGTGACACTAGCCCAATTATTTTTTTTGCAAAAAACCTCTCTTTGCCATGACTATGCCTCTATGTCTTGGTGTTTTTCATATTCTAATTATCATAGAAAGTAAGAGTTAAAAAATATATATATATATATAAAAAACTAACACAAGGGCATCGTCATGGCAGTTATAAGTTTTATGCTACAAAAATATTTGCTCTAGTGGAGGGAGGGAGGAAAGGGATCCAGAGGATCCAGGGAGGAAACAGTCGACTACGTTTGTGTGGAGACAAAGCCAGTACCCTTTCCTCTTAATATATTACCTTTAGAAACCATTTTAAGCTAAAATACTGTCTTTTTTTTATTGAAATGTCACATGAATGTAATGATAGCTATTAATTTCTACTTTAGTGTGCAATATTGCTGCACTTTTACTTCTCTGCGAGTGTCAATTTGGGCAACTAAACTCTACAAGTACCTAATATAATATTGCTTTTTAATTTACTGGTGTATGTAGTTTCAAGTTTGAATGACTAAAAATGAAAAAAATACTTACTATTTAGTAAGTTTTCGCAGGAAAAAAAGTGGTTATGCACTGAGACTATGAATCACAAATATATTTTGGCAGAATTATACCCCTTATTCATAATCCTACTAATATTATGAATGTGAAAGTTTGTGTGTTAGTATATGTGTATGTTTGTTACGCCTTCACGTAAAAACTCAGTATACACATTAGCAATATTTTATATGTAATATTTAAGGGGAGAACTGTAGTCCCGGGCCACAGCTCACGCTATTCCGGAAAGCAGGGCCACATTATATTAGATTATTGTTTTTATTGTGCCAACAATGATTATTATTATTATTATTATAGAAAAAGGACTTTTTATCCCGATATTCAAACGGGATCGAGATTTACGCGGGTGAAACTGCGGGGCGCAGCTAGTTGTTAATAGAACTTTCGATGATAAAAATATGCTTTGCGTCAGTCACACATCTGTTATTTGCAAAAGTGCGAAAGTGACAAAACATATTCATAAGCTTATGAATAAGGGGCTTAATATTTAATGAGTCATAGTCCAACATGTTCCTATCATTTACCTCATGCGGATAGGACAGCGGGTAACTTCCGACTGAGAGATGCTTCGTCGATCTGATCGCGGGCGCCGACGCACGCCGCATCGATACAGCGTTCTTCAAGTCCGTCTTGATTACCGTCGACAGCAGCTAACCACGTCACAAATAAGCTATACGATACGCTTCCACTATCCCAATTTAATACTAGATAATCTTTAGTGCGGAATAATTATAGGCCCGTGTAAATCTAAAGTCTGTGCATCAAAAGACTTGGTAACGATGTATAGCTTCGTGGAAAGTGGATAATGAAAGCGCAGCGTATCGTCACCAGCAGTGCTGTGCTAGTTACCACATACTCCTAGGTTAGTCGCCAGCGTTCTATACTATAATCCCAAGCATTTACGTGTTCACATTTATCCTTTCGGGGGAAGCCTCATGCGGTACCCAAAATCTAACTTGAAACATGAAACATGCGCATTATCCGAAAATTCTATTTGTTTTTACTTAGTACCCTGTTTCGTGTTTCCCTTGACTTATCTCCTTGGGAGAATCCTCGATGCCAAAGAGGGTGGGTCGTTTTTTAAACGTCGTAATTTGGAATAATGTCCTGGGTTTGGATACTAAATAAGAATTTATAAGGGAATACACCCTGTTTAGCCCATGCGTAACAATCACAATGACGAACACATCCCAACCTTAGTCCACAACAAATCTATTAAAAGAGTTCAAGTTTGAATAATCTTCTAAGGTGATTAAGTAAGGACTTACCTTTCCGAAGCCCATTTCTCTGAGACCTACTTCTTCATCACTCGTATCCTCCTCCTGCATTTGATCTTCGGTATCATCGAACTCGTCAAACATATAGTAATCGCCCGAACGGACGGCTGTGAACATTGAAAACAAAATTCAAACATACGTTTAAAAGCTACGATTATTCCAGAAAGCTTGCAGGCGAATACGAATATTATTGCATGCAAACATTATAACGACTAATATATTTATGTAATAGTATTTCAATTATAATAAATATTAAAAATCGGGTATTTATTTTTTGATTATTGTTTCATATAAAATAAGATCTACTTGTTGACCAAATTAAACTTATACAACTCAAAACGTTGCAACATAAACCAAAGAACATTTTATCACATGCACATCACAGAAGCTCCACCATGCGTTGAGAAACAAGCGAGTGCTGAGGCGCAATCTGTCTCACAGTTAGTTATTGTCACACACACTATTTACATCATTTTTACATAGTTTACAAATATACATCGAATCGGGCCAAAGACAGTGTCCGCCAGAGCGTTGCAACTTGCCTAAATACAATCACCGACAAGCTGAGTTAAGGATTACGTTAGTAACGCCAATACAATGTTATTGCGAGCGATGTTTTAAGAGACAACGTTACCCTTCTGATGGCTGGTCGGCGCCCTATACTGCGGTCTGTCGCGCGCTATAAGAGAAAAGCACAACTCAACCGCACAGTACACACACCGCGAAGGGAATTAATTCGGGCAATAGCACAATGCCACCAACACAATACAATATCTCAGTTAACGCTCTCATCACCAATTCCAAAGACGTGGTGGGTAATTAATAAAGCACAAAATGTTCGGTGTTATTTCGAAGTTTGCAGACGGAACGGGTCGTGACGTTATTGCTGGATTAGATACAGTTATTAGGTCCCTTGTCTCTATATCGCCATCGAACGAACACCTTCCAGAAACGGGAAATTTCCCTTTACCTTTATGTCTCTCGTTGAAAACTCGAGGTTGCGAAGAAAAATCAGTATCGCTTCCTAAATGGAAAATAAATAACAATATTATGAGCTGAATTTGCTGTACAATAAGTAGTGTTTATACTGAGAGTGTATTTATAGAAACAGTGTGGGGCCGAATCATTCGGTTCATATTCATGCTTGAATCGTCACGTAAGCGCTTGTTGAGAGGTAGTTACAGGTATGATGCGAGTTCGGTTCCGCGCGACTCGACTGCGATATTATAGAAGTTCGTTGCAGGATGCTCGGACTAGCGACCGTGTGCCGGCGGCGGATAGGTGGAGGGGAGAACACTGGGTAAGATTCCTCGGGGCTCTGTGCCCGGGGTAGGAGATCGGAAGACGGGGGAGATTCGAAGGATATACGACGAGGTTCTAAATATGCGTCGAGTGAGACCGTCATTAGAGCGGACGACGGAGAGGGGGGACCGCCTTGAGATGAGATGGCTGGTAACGCAGAGATGAGAGAAGGGAGAGTGGGGGGTATGGGGCGAGCGGGGGAGGGTGGAGCAGAAGGTTCGCTCAGTGGGGTGTGGAAGCCGCGCGGCGATGCGGGGCTATCCGGCGTGTGAAACCCACGCCCTGAGGCGTCTGAGTCGCCTCGGACGAGCGGCACTTGTTCCGATTCGCCTCCTTGAGTTTCTTCGTCCTCTTCTGATTTACGGTTGCGTACAAGTAAACATTTACATCTTTACTTCAAAATTTTGGTAGCAATTTATTGATAGATATTTCTTTTAACCTTGCTTAATATCCAAAGGGACACATGTATATCCTAACTATATTGTTTAATTTCAATCGAATTAGGTATTTTTGTTGTTTGTATTAATGTTATCAAAAAGGTTATGCATTTATCGTATGTGCCTATGTTTTAATGCATTCTTACCGTGATCGTGATGTTTTGGTTCCTTAGTAATAGCTCCCTGTATTTTCTTCTGATTAGCCTTGATTCTCTCCATTTTCACTTTGATTTTCTCTAATATCTTTCCTTCTTGATCTTCTTGAAATTTCATTTGTTTTTGACGCAATTCTTCTATTAATTCTGCTCCTCTGAAAATACGATTAGAGAGAGTGAAACGGAAACACATACCGAAATACGGAACGTTTAAAGGAACATATCGAGCTTTTGTACTTTTATGTAAATGATTTTGTTATTACCTTGAAGCCAACACGGTAGTGGCTTTACTTTCGTCTATGACTCTGTAGAAGTAGTAACTATGGAATAATCTTCTTTGTAAAATAAGGAAGGCGAAGCAAACTCCGTCCCAAGCGAGGCCAATATCCTCTTGAGGCACAGAACACGCCGCTTCCTAGAAATATTTTTAATAAAGTATGTTTTAATTGTTAAGGTATTGCATAGTTTTTATCGCGGGCTTCGAGTGCGGCGACCGAATTTCCAAGAAATTCCGTAACGAAAATAAAACCTAACACCCCCCACTCCGCCTACCATGTAGTTCGGCCTTAACGCTCGGTCGCTTAACGTGTTTGGATATTTTGTCTCCCGATTTCGGCAGACCTGCATTAAAAATACTGCATATACGTTCCATGTACGTATGCGTACGTGCGTATAATTAAATGAATGCCTATATAGGATTATGGCCACAAAAATCCATGGTAGCAAACGCACTTTATACATTGAAATCTATACGTATAAAATGCTTTGTCCTGAATGACTGACTAACTGACTGAACGATCAACGCCCAGCCTGAACCGCTGATCGTAGGGACCTGAAACTTGGAGGGTGCGTTTTTAGTATGATGTAGGCATCCGATAAGGATTTTGGAAAATTCAAACTCTACGCGGACGAAATCACGGGCTAGCTAGTCCTTTTATAAAAATAACACTTTCGCAGTTACTTAGATCACAAAATGTGCTGAGCTGACACAACATTGTCTACCTATTGAAAGCTTATTAAAAGTTAAAGAATAAAGAAATGTTTATTTAAAAGGATGCATGATGTAGGATGCATGACACATAACATGTTCTACCTATCAAAGGCATATTGAAAGTTTAGAAATAAGGGTTATTTTTGTATAGTTTTTTTTCCACCTATGGAATTAGAATGCTTGGTCTATTTAAAGGTAGCAACTATACTGAGGGCCACATTGGGTGGGTTTACACATATTTATTATTTATTACATTATTTTATTTATTTTTATAGGTATTTATGTACTAACCTTGTCATATTCCATTCTAATAAACCTAGCAATGTTTCCACCGGCAAATTTGTCCACACATCCGATACCGAGCAACTGGACCAACCAACAAGCATGATCCTGCATCACTGTACTGAACATGCAACCCGGAATTTGAAGGAGAGCCTTTATTGCTACTATGCCTACGTTGTATCGAAGTAGCCATGACCACCTGGAATTTATATTTTTTTGGTTGAAAATCGAGTTCAAAACTCTTTGGTCAAATTGCATGGCAATGATTGAATTAAAAAAAATCGGCCAAGTGCGAGTCAGACTTGCGCACGCAGGGTTCCGTACCACAAGAATCTGTTTTTAGCCTATCTGTTGTTGTAGCGGTAGCAGAAATACATCATCTGTGATCATCATCATCAAAATTTGAACTGTCTAGCTATCACGGTTCATGAGATACAGCCTGGTGCCATACGGACGGACGGACGGACGGACGGACAGTGGAGTCTTAGGAATGGAATCCAGTTTTTACCCTGTGGCTAACATTTAGCGAGTTCAATTTACGTGCCCAATCCACCAATCAGTGTCATTAAATGCCACACTGCATGCCTATTGGTTCATTTTGTGGTCATGTGATGCATGTGGCTGGCGCCATCGAATCCGCTATCTGTAACAGGCCCTGTAGGAAAGTGAATACTTACCACATCAAAATAGCTTCCTTCGGTCGTAGATAAAAGTCCGTTCCTTGCCATAAGAAAATAAAGGAGCCAATCAAATATCCCATAGAGAAGAGATTGACTCGATTAGTGCCAGTCATGAACATAATCGCGAGTGTAACCCACAACATTCCAAGGAATACCATACGTTTGATGACGTCTAGCCAGGTGCTGGAAGAATAAAGTGATTTAAAATCTAGCAATACGATGAGAAAAAGAAGCGGCAGCCAATTCGATTTTATTAATCGATTTAATGGCCCTTTTGATTTTGCAAAGTCAACTTAGATATCTTCTAGGACAGCGTGCCACATCTTAGGCCACATCGTCACCTACCATCAGGCAGGTGTGTAAAAAAATAAAACTTTATTTTAACTTGGCCACCCATGGACGGATTTTTTATATATATTACAGGACATTGCAAACAGCGCCATCTAGGCCCAAGCTAAGCAGCCAGGCTTGTGTTGGTCACCATGGTCAGATAACGGATAGAGTACTTTCTATACTTTTATTTTGTAATGCAACACCCAGACCAGAAACAAATATCTGTTTATAAGTTTTTAATTTAAGGCGGGGACGTGCCAAGGAGGCCGCCAAGGCACACCGAGGAAAAGTACTACTTCTGTTACAATACTTCGGATGCAAAGCGACCATGTCTAATCAAGAACAATAAACGACTCACCCAACATTACCCAAGAAATCTGGCACAGGATTAACAAAGTTCGGTGTCTCCCAATCTTTACCAATATCTTCACTATTCGACCCACCCGCGTAATTTTCACCATGAGTCCTCTCTATGATAAACACTCGTAACTGCCGAGTGGCAAACATTAGGAGGAAGTAGTCAAATATTAGTTTAAGGGCATGAGGCGGGTCGTCTGCGTCCGGTAGGTATAACCAGGTGCGGACGTGTTTCATTTGCTGCGGAAATGGTAAAGAAGATTTGACATTTGTTATTTTCGTTTTAAGTAGAGGGAGATTTTTAAATCTTAAATTGCCTTTTTACGAGAGAATCCCGGAATCCTGGGACAGTTGGCAACCCTACTTGAGCTGTAAATTGACTAGCAGAGCGATTGGTTCAACAGTCGACGTTCGTTGTCTATGAGTAAAATATGAGAAAAAGAATTGACTAACAATTCAATCGCGAGAAATGTCTAGCAAACCGACCAATAATACAGCAAGTGGGGTTTTCTGAATTTTTTCTAATATACTGATAATATTTAAGAAATATTATCTTCCATTTAACTGTAGCACAATACACGAATAGATCACGTCTAGGTATTTTAATATTTTATCATCAAAAACTTGACTTTGCAGATATATTGAACGGAAATTTAGCGGAATTTCTCAATATAGCGTTAACTTAGTCGCATTGTTGCTTAAAACACGGATTACTACGTCCATCACGCAGCTATTTTAGAAAAAAATCTGTGAGAATTTAATAATATTTATTATAACCTGTGAAAGAGACTGACCTGATCCTCTCCCTTCCAAGGATAATTGAAACAGAACTGCGGTAGAAAACCAACTGAGAGCATATACTGTATAGGCACTAGTATGGTAACACAGGCAGTGAAACTCGACCACAATCGCGCCTGACTTGGTCTTTTAACTGACACTAGTACAAGCAACCAGCCCGCGTATAGCACTGCGTATACGTCCATACGGGAACCTATCACGCCTATCAGGCAGATAAGGGTTACCTGAAATAAAATAACCGGTTAAGGGTAAAAAACACAAAATATACAGGGTAGTTCTAGTATGGGATGATTCTCATTAGACCGGCCCGTGCCCAGGGTGTGCCGTGTACAATCAACGGTCAAAAGTCTCTGCCCACCGTAACGTTTACAATCCTGAGCAGCACTATTTGAACATTATAACAACGTAACCTGTGGATCGAACCCACATCGGTTGGTGTAGCGGCTTATACCACACGACCAACTAAATACATAGCTAACATGTTAAAAATAATAATCACACTGAGTAGGTACTTTTAATTCAAGTATTTATGTTTGTGTGTAACGTCTATTAGAAGAAGGTCGTAAGTCCAATACTTGTTGATAGTATTATTGTAGCAAACTGATCATTTACGTATGACCCATACTGTACGTACGTGGCCCGGGTGGGCCACGGATTTGAAACGTTACATATACATATATCTATACATATAAAATCCTTTGTCCTGACTGACTGACTGACGGATCAACACACAGCCTAAACCGCTGATCGCAGAGACCTGAAACTTGGAAAGGATTTTCCGAAATTCTACTTCTAAGGGGGGCAAAGTTTGTATGGGACAACGTTATCCTTGGTCCATTTTCGACTTTTACGCGGACGAAGTCGCGGGCAAAAGCTAGTTTTGAATAAAGTAATTTATATAACACAGTGCATGGTCCGTGTGCCGTCCGTGTCCGGACGACGCCCGTCTACTCCACGGATCCGCCACGTCCTTTACGCTGCTGATAACCCAGTGTTATATAAATGTACAGCACGGACAGCCTCCGCTCCGGGTTCGGCCCCGCCCGGACTAATGAGAATCATCCCTTAACTTGACAATTTTGAAGGCGGAATTGTGAAATATGGTTTAGTTAGTATGTGTAGGAATGATTTGACTAAAATTGAATGACATACCTCAACACCAAACTTGTAAAATCCATAATTCATTAAATACTTTAAACAGTGTAATATATCTCTGTCTGCTTCCATGCGCGTTACTTCTGGGAACATTAATTTTTCGTGTTCCGGCGGCAGCAGACCTTGATCCCTGTAAAATTAAAGTCATTTGTTAAACCAACCTTTTAAACCTAATATTAAGGTGAAAGGGTACCTGCGCTCTCTTTATACAAACGTAGTCGACTGTTTCCTCCCTGGATAATGACACTAGCACAAATATTTTTGATGCATAAAACCTATAACTGCCATGATTATGTCCCTATTCTTGTTTTTTTTCTAATTATCACAGAAATTAAGATTTAAAAAACAAAAAAAAAAGTATCCAGGGAGGAAACAGTCGACTACGTTTGTACGGAGAGAGCGCCCGGTACCCTTTCCTCTTAAGGTCCAATGTTAAATATCAAACCTGATAGTTTGCTGTCGGTAAGTGACTAGAGAGTAGAACGTAAATACAGCAATCAGAGCGATGTATCCCTTTAAGATAACAACTAGTGGCTTTTGAGATGACGATTTCGTAAACCCTATCCATTCGGCGTTGTTATACTTTGAAGTGTTCACGCTACCGCTGTACTAAAAAAAATAACAAAAAAGTATTTAAGGGGGGTCCATACGCCAACGACCCTGGTACACAGCCTACTAAATAGTTACTACTGCGCCGGTCGCCTTCGTTGGTGAAAATTGTTGATTGTTACGAGTGTGTTTTGTTTTTCACAAAAGTGCTGAGATGGAATTGTAGGTGATATTTTTACCGACATTTTGGTGTGATTTTGAACCAAAAATTTCCTATAGTATTGAAGCTATCCTAAAATTAAGAACTAAAACTACTCTAGCTTTGAAATGACAAAGAATTTTCGCCTCGAAATTACCCCAAAATATCGGTAAAAGTTTCACCTACAATTCCATCTCAGCATTTTTGAGAAAAACAAAACACATTCGTTACAATCAACAATATTAGTTGTAAGCGACGGGTATTTCTGGCGCGTTGCGTTTGGCAGCATAAGCAGCCTTATAGAGCGGTAATAGAAATACATCATCTGTGGAAAACTTAACTGTCTAGCTATCACGGTTCATGAGATACAGCCTGGTGACAGACAGTCTTAGTAAAAGGGGCCGTTTTTACCCTTTGGTTACGGAACCCTAAATATCCCTATTTATAGTTTAAATTAGGGGTGGGCAACCATTGAACTACTGAACCGATTTTGATGAAACTCGGTATGAGGATACATTGATTAATTGGGAATAACATAGGCTACTTTTTATCCCGATATTCCCAAGGGATCGGAAGTTACGCGGGTGACACCGCGAAGCGCTGAGAACATAAGTCCATTAATTCATATCTGAAAATTAATATGTCATATCATTACCGACCCAGTTGGCACAATGATCACCATGCCGGACTGCCAAACACAGGGTTGCGGGTTGGATTCCCGCCTCAGACAAGTATTTATACTTAGATATTTGTCTGTGGTCTGGTTGTTCCTATGTATTATAAGTATATATATGCAAAAGAAAAGTATATAAGTAGTATATCAGTTTCTAGCAAACCCATTACACAAGTCTAGTTACTTAGCTTATGGCTAGATGGCGATGTGTGGAATGTCCTGTAATATTTATTATTTATTAAATACATCCGATGAATAACACTTACCGAACAGTTAACATCAAAATAAGAATGCTTGATGTAGTCTATTTGGTAGACCATTTTCGCCATAAAATATACGCTGATCAAAGTGGATATAATGAGCACGCATACCCTTTGCTTGCGTGAACTTAACCACAGAGCTGGCGATATGATTAGCATTATTGGAACGTGCATTGCGCACACCTACAATTTAAAAAAAAACGAATAAAAAAACCATGATATCATTATACCATGTGTTTCAGCGAAGGGGTTTTAATACGAATGGGGATTGTTTTAGACGTCTAGACGGACAACTATTGTTCTTCTAGAACAACCCTCTTTTGTATTATAACTCTTTTGCTAAAACATATTGTTTCAAGGTCCTAGGTCATTATTTTTTCAAAAAATCTGAATGCCTAGCCATGACTGAAATCTGATTATTTGATAAGAGTCCTGGCTCTGGCCCTGGTTATTTTTTCAAAAATCTAAATATTTTTTGTTAGAGTTCGATACCTCCTACATTAAAGGGTTTCGCTCTGAATAGCCATTTCACAAACTCACGTCTTACATAAACTGGAGTTTCTTTTCGAACTCAAAAATTGTCGTCTTTAAATCGTAAGTGAATAATTGTTCTTTTATAACCGACAAAAAAACGGAGGAGGTTCCTAAGTCGACGACGCGTATATTTTATAACTTTTTATGTATGATCACGCGTAACTTTTTACAGAGCTAGATTAGTCCAATTTTGATAATCATAGATTGAATCGTCGCTTACAATTAGATGAGAGCGGTCAAAACGCCGATCTATATTTGATTAAAAAAATCTATGTTGAATAACACGATGAGGTGTTGGCTTAGTGGTAGATACCTCGACTTTCATTCTGAAGGACGTGGGTTCGAATCCCGGCTGGCCGTGCACCAATGTATTTTTCTTAAGAAAAAATTATGTGCGCTAATTGACATTGCTCTTACGGTGAAGGAAAACATCGTGATGAAACCCGCGGCTTAGTTTGCTCCAGAAGTATTGACAAGTTCTCTCCTCTGGACATGGTCGACTAAGCTGAGAGGGTAGTAGGTGCTGGGGAAGCTCACGCAAAAAGGACCCAATTAAAAAGGGTCTAATCGCGGAAAACAGCCCGTATACAAGTACAACATGAAAATATCAGCGATGAGATTTCGCATCGCTTTCAATGTCAAATTTGAACTTACATTAACAGTACACAACAACACCAAAGACAAGAATATGATCTTCACAAGATGTAGGTCTAGGTAAATGAATATTTTGTTCGTCCATTGGGAGAGTTTAAACTTAATCACGACGAAGAGTCGCACTATAACGTCTTTAAGCGCGGTGGAAGGCCGTTCCGTCACTGTGGGTGCGTATGAACGGCTGCGAGACGTTAACCTACAAAAAATAATACATTTGTTTTTAAAGGTCTTTAAATAGTTATGAGCCCTCTTTGCAAGGGTCGTTTTCTAAGTACAGGTTGCGCGACGAATGATGAACTCTTAGTGGAAAGTGGAAGGGGTATGCGCAGAACTCAATACTTAGGTCCATTCGGCGGGGGGACAGGAGTGAAGGGAGGGTCAGTTGCTCACATCATCGCTCTCTGTTCTGCACACACGTTTCTAGCGTCGCTCTGTCTCGCTCCCGCACGTCTTTAGTCGTCTAAGTAGGTACTGTCGCGCACATAAATATTCTACCATCACACCGGCTAACATTGCATCTGCGCAGCTAATGCATCAAAATAAAATGTCTTTTTGGTTCCAGTGCAATGAAATCTAATTTAAAGGACTGTTTTTCGAGTTGGGCAAAATAATAAACGGGGCAAAGTTTGACGATTTGGCTGTAATAATTATGTTGAGATTTACATGCGCACACCGCCCCCAGCAATTTCAATGTAATACAACTCAAAAGATATAAGTTCACCTATGAACATCACGTTTAGCCGCTGTGCTCAAAGAGGTAATGGAATGTGCCTCAGTGATGCTCGCAACTTCTAATGATCGGGGCTGTTCTTGGTCTCCCCTTGTTCTCTCTTCTTCTAATGGCAGTGCTGGCAACTGTGGAATATACCAGATTTTAACTATAAATGATCGTCCTTAATATAAAATAGATTCGAAGTTGGTGTACCTCTTACACGCAAAAACTAATTGAAAAAATAATTGTTTTAATGATTGCAAAACAATAATTTTGCATGCCTCTTTAAGTGGGCGGGAGGACGGTGCACATTGCGTTTTGTATTTTGGTACTAGGCTCGGAACTAAAACTAAATATTATACTTCCATTACGATTTCGCAATAAGTTGTTTAGAGGATATGCGGGAACAGATGAATATACTTACCCACCCACATACATACGGACCAAAAACTTAATTAAATATTAATCGTTTATTTTTGGTAACAGCCTTAAAAATTAATACAGACCCATATAACAAGACAACACCCTTTTGTATTCACCGTAGTCGGGTAAAAACTGTTTAACCGATTGCGATGAAATTTGGTATGTAGATAGCGGATTGCTGGAATAACACATAGGCTACTCTTTATCTCGGTAGTCCCACGGAATCAGTACTTACGCGGATTAAATCTGGGGCCTAAGTCTGCTAATACAATCGTGTCTCAATAGTGTGTCGATATAATCGTAATAGAAATTTAATGTCAAAAATATGACATTACATATCAAATTGGTATTCTGCTAACGTTGACTATTCTATCGAGACACCACTGACACACCACTGACTCACTTTTTTATTCTGCTCTACAATCGTGGCATAATGGAATCTCGATAGTTGTCAAAACGGTATATTGCTTAGCAACATATACCATGTTGCTAGGCAACACCTGCAAGGTAAATATTACCATACCATTGAGACTCCATAGTGATTATATTGCGATGTTTTTAAAACTTTAGCAGAATACCAAATAAAGTCACAATCTCGATATAATATCAATAGAGTCTCGATATAATGACAATGGTTGGTCAAATAGCAGAATAAGGCCCCTGAACGCAAGATATCCATGTTTTTAGGGATCCGTTCCTCGAAAAAGGTATTAAAAGGAACACTTATAAGATCACTTTCTTGTCCGTCTGTTTAAAGTTAAGATTAATGAAAGTTTGTTCGTTTTAAAGCTTACATCATCTTTCATGGTAGAAACTCCAGCTTGGCTCGGTCGACTCGACTCCGGCTCTTTGGGTATACTCGCCCTAGGATCTGATAACGCCATGAAATCCTTGTGGAAGTAATGCACTTGCATTATTGTTATTATCAAAAACAATGTCGGTGTCAAAAGTTTTACAAATAAATCAGCTGGGTTGTACGGTTCTAAACCTAAATCGTGTTGCCTGAAACAATAATGTTCAAATAAATAAATTAAATAAATATTGCAGGACATTCCACGCAACGCCATCTAGCCCCAAACTTAGTAACCAGACTATGGTTATGGGTGCTAGACAACGGATATACTTATATATTTATAGTAGTACTAGCTGCGCTCCGCGGTTTCAACCGCGTACCTCCCGATCCCGTGGGAACGGCTTAACGTGCCTTCCGAAGCACGGAGGGGCTCACGAAAACACATTTTTGCCACACTACTAATTGGCCACCCATCGAAGTAATGACCGCGCCAGGCGTCGCTTAACCCGAAAATAAATTTTAATTGTATAGACATAAAGTTCAACTTACAGTTTTTCATTGATGAGTAAATACTTCTCTATAGCCTTGGAGAAGTTGTCGAACTGATAAACGTATATTAATATTAGATTGATCATAGAATATATAATTACTGTTATCCAAAAAACGTACATTAGTTTTCGCCACCAGTACCAACTTATCTGCAAATATAATAACAAATATTGTATATCATTCTATCCTATTTACACCTATAAGGAAAGACAGAGAGAGCAATAACAATGAATGATCGAAAGTGAACATATTATCATCTAACTAGCGACCCGCCCCGGCTTCGCACGGCTATATTATGCATGTATTATTATACATATAAACCTTCCTCTTGAATCACTCTATCTATTTAAAAAAACCGCATCAAAATCCGTTGCGTAGTTTTAAAGATTTAAGCATACAAAGGGATATAGGGACATAGGGACGGCGAAAAGTGACTTTATTTTATACTATGTTGTTGATGATTGTACGTCTTTAAATATTCTACTATATTTTTAGACTAAAGTACTCGAACTAATAGGCCACATACCTCTTTCAATTTTTTCTTTTCTAAACGACTGACTCTCCTTAAGCCTACTTATTTTCCCTACAAGCAGGATTGCGAGTCTAACAAACAATATCTTATCAACTAATATGTAATAACATTATTTATGGAAATATTATAAGTAAAAATGTAGACTGGTTGGTGTGCGGTTCGTCAGTTTGCCGCCATTACGTTTTTCGCTAACCCCTAAATGTATGGTAACCCCAATTTGAGAAACCCTGGCCTAAACAAGTTGATCAATTTTAGAAATAGACTAGCTGTTGCCCGCGACTTCGTACGCGTTGTAGTTTTGTTTTATTTACTAAAACCTTCCTCTTGAATCACTCTATCTTTTAAAAAACCGCATCAAAATCCGTTGCGTAGTTTTAAAGATCTAAGCATACATGACAGGGATACAGGGACAGACAGCGGGAAGCGACTTTGTTTTGTACTATGTAGTGATGGTGATACTCACTTGAAACATAAGTATAAAAGTGAGGAAGAGAAACATGTAAATGATCTTGAATATGGTCATCCTGTCGCCGGAGACTCCGATCACAAACAGCATGATGACGACCACGTAGATCCAATACCTTGCGCAAGCGGCTCGCATCCATTCGCCTAAAGCACGGAGGAGCCGCGAATGGCTCTCCTCATCGCGTTGCGCTTCCATTACTAAACACGAAAAAAAGAATATGTATAGTCATAATTATATTTAACGGATATAATAGTATTTTTTAATTAATTTGTTAAAACCTGACGTTTCGGGAACTTTGCAGATACAATGGTCAGGCAGACTGCAAAGTTCCCGAAACGTCAGGTTTTAACAAATTAATTAAAAAACTCGATTATATCCGTTAAAATAAATATATTAACAGTTCAAATCGCGAAAACGAGTATAATGTTTTATTTCAAGTCATGTTGGCGTGTGAGTCTGCAACTATGCAACATTGATTTGTGTGGCAGTGACGCGTGACGTCATCGTCTGTGGAACACAAAATCACGCACACAGAACCGAGCGCCGACATAACTTAAAATATATGTATATCATAAGGGTGTTTGAGTTTCTTTACGAAGAAAAAGTGAAAAATCTTTAAATTTATTGACATGTATAGGTAATATGTAAAGGCGTTTTTACTGTTATTACTGCAAGAATGATTGTGGAGAAACGCTCTGCTTAAAAAGGTACATGAGTTGAAATATTTATAGGTAATTTAAAGAGTAGAAGTTAGTTGTAGGTAGGTGATTAATAAAAAGAGAAAGGTTTTTAGAATATAAAGAAAGTAAGAAAATTGTTTCAGGTTAGATAAAGCACTAAAGAAGCCAATATAGCTGTCTCTTTTACCCTTAATCCAACCTGTATCCATTAGCAAACAAATAGAAAAATTATAATTATTACGCTTTACACAAATATACATTAAAATATCAAACAGCCTTCCTTCAGCATCTGTAAATCATCTTGAACTGAACATTTCTGTGTACTCTATTGAACGAAATATAGTATGAATATGGTCTTTTTAAGGGTCCGTACCATAAAAGGTAAAAAAGGAACCCTTATAAGATCACTCTTTTGTCCGTCTGTCTGTCCGTCCGTGTGTCACCACCGATTTCTCAGAAGCGGAAGCGGTAAACCTAGCAAGTTGAAATTTATATTAGATACTGAGGTCTATAGTCCCCCCTATTAGATGTATAAAAATCAAGGTCCTGAGTCAACACGACAAAAAGATATGGCCAAATTTAGATTTTCGCGAAAACTTGTTACCAAAATTTCCCTCAATTTTTAACTTTTTTTATTTTTCGGAATTTTCCCTTTACTTGTGCTGTAAGACCTTGCTTTTAACGTAAAATATATGAAGTATGTTCTTACCGCTGGCCGCAGTAGAGACTGTAAGCTGTAACGGCGCGGCCATATCTGTGATGACAGCCGATCGTCTCCTTTGACGAATCTCCTGGACCCTTTGTCGCAATGTTACCCAAAACATGCAAGTGAACAGCGACTTTATTAGCAGAGGCACGCAGGGCTCGCCCTCAGCCCGACTTAGGCCTATTTGACGGAGATTTACTTCCTAGAAGAAGAAAACATCTCGTTAGAAAAAAACAATATAATAGGATGTCTTTGCCAGTTTTCATAAATAGAATTTCAAGCACTAACGAGCTGCTAAATTACAACGGATAAGAAAGTGCTGTTTTATCCGATGGAGATGTTAAATACCCCAAACTTAAACCATTTTCTATTTTACTTTATCACTTTATCTGCTGTTACTTTGAATTAAATTAAATATTTACCAAAACACATGTAACTGATAATTAATCTGATTTCTAAAGAGTCTGGTAAAAATTTAATATCTGGACAAAACAAGATTTTTTAATTTACAAAAAACGGGTATTATAAAACTGAGTATCGCTCGGTAATGAAACAGTAAATATACTGACTGTATGATCATTCGTAGACGGTAATTATGAAACATTTATTAGAGAAATTAACATGTCTCCTTACAATGACCTAATAATACTAAGAAACATTGTGAAATGATGTAGGTACTGTAGTATCATCAATGTACCTATGCAAGTTTTTATTTGTCGTTTCCCGTAAAACAAATATACAAATATCACCTCGCGGTTGCGCCAATATCGGGATAAAAATGCCTATGTTACTCCCAATGAATCAATGTATCCTCATATCAAGTTTCATCAAATTCGGTTCAGTAGTTTCGGAACCTATTCAATGCAAGCAAACAATGAAATCTTTTGCCTCTTTATAATATTAGTATAAAAGATATAGACTAGCTGCCCCGTGGTTTTACAGCGTAAATGTTTCTTTAAAAGTGATATTAATTCCCTACAAACACAGAATAATAGTTACAACAAACTATACAAACTTTAACAGCCCCTTTTTACCCCTTTATAGGCCGACGTTGGAAAAATCCTTTTTCAGTGGCCACCTATGTTCTAAAATTAACTCCCATTCGAAGTTTCAGACTCTTTTGTAGTTTCAGAGATTTCGTGATAAGTCTCTTTTATACCTTAACAAACAACTTTTGTTCTACGACTTTTGTCGAAACTTAATACATATCCCAAAAAAAAATATTTAAGTGTTTCTCGTACTGTCTGGTAATTTTCTATGTCTATGCGGCAAGTGCGCGCGCGCGATCGGCACGGGGCGCACTGCGTGCGACCCGATCGGGTTGTACCATACCTACTATGATTGATTCTGTGACGTAGACGTAGAGTTGAGTATTATTTGAACTGTTGGATTTAATTTTTTATTTTTGTATGGAATATTTTTATAATGAATTTCCAAAAGTCGTAGAACAAAAGTTGATCGTTAAGGTGCACAGAAGAAGCCCTTAACGCCGTGTCAATTAATTTCCAATAACCCTGTATATGTGTAGTTTAATCATGGGTTGTTCCCATACGCTGCGATTTCATTATACTCGACAAAATTATTATAAGTATATACATTTATTTCCATCGCTGTGATCATTTTTTAAAATTTTTATTACCTTTTGGCCGAATTTATACATAACACGATAGCTCTACCTAAAAACTGAGTAAACTGATCGCCACAAATTGGAAAGAATACTCGACAAAATTATTTTATATACATTTTTTTCCGTCGCTGCCTGTGTGATCAATTTAAAAAAATTATTTTATATACATTTTTTTCCGTCGCTGCCTGTGATCAGTTTAAAAAATTTATATAACCTTTTGGCCGAATTTATAGATAACACGATTGCTCTACCTAGAAACTCGAGTAATCTGATCGCCACAAATTGGAAGGCCAGAAACAACGAAGGAACACAGGAGGTGGTGTTTATGGTCCGTGTGTCACTTGAGGCTCCTGCTGAAAATCAGCACTACAGATGACTATAGCGTTGATTTTCAGCAAGAGCCTACGAGGAGGAGGAGGAGTACGAGTTAATATGCCACTGTGGCATATTAATTCGTACTCCAAAACTTGATGAGCATAATAATATTATGTATACACTCGGCTAATTAGGGTGGCCCAGTCTGAGAGTTGGCGAGTCTCCGCCTGTCATTTTTACGTGTTTAGTGGACATTGTTACGGCAGGCGCCATAGTATCCATAGTTCCCCAGTATCTAGTCCACTACCATCCCATCACAATAGCACAAGTAATTTTGTCCTGTAGATTATCAATAGTTTTATCCAAACCGGAGGTTGTCCTTGGTTGCACTTTATAGTGTAGACAGGGATAATCGACGGTTTAGAATCCACCCCATTGTTTGCTATTATACTTGTTATTGTAAAGGGCCTCTACGTGTTGGCTTCGGCTCCACGCACGCCTTCCAAAGGTCCGGGGCTCCATAGCCCCGTGATACAGCATGTATACACATATTATTATGCACATCAAGTTTTGGATTTAGTTGTAGGTATAGTTAAGTATTTTAGGTTATTCTGTGTGTATCATTTTTCTGGCATGAATAAAGTTATTTCTATTCTATTCTTTATTAATTAAACACTCACCGTAATGTTAGAAGGCAGCTCACTCTCATAAAGATTCATGCCATAAATATACTGCGCTAAGAGCAGAAACATAGCGTAGATAACAAGAACGGGACTGGTTTTCAACATGAACGAACGCTGATCCTGACATAGCCAGACAATGTTAGCCCACATAAGGAGTACGAAGGTTAGCCACGAGTGGAACATTATACTCCAAGCCATCATTGTGATCGTCGTGGCTATGTATGATGATCTGGGGAGGAAGAAATGTTAATGAACTCAAAAGGCTTGACTGCGGGTGAGCAGTGAAGACCTGCCGTGACACAGAAGGTTACAGGTTCAAACAGATATTTATGTTCTGATATTTTGTCTCTGGTCTAGGTGTTTCTATATATGGTATAATAAGTATGTATTAAAAAAAAGTCGCAGGAGTCCCTCTTAACTTTTTTCTTTTTTGCTACTATGCCTGTATAGAAGTAGCCATGACAAAATGGAATTTACATTTTTCGGTTGAACAAGAGACTCTTCATTCAGGTCACATTGATTGAATTAAAAATTTAAAAAAATCCAGGCAAGTGCGTCTAGCACACGAAGGGTTCCGTACAATTATATTCTGTTTTTAGTATTTAATGTTGTAGCTGCAACAGAAATACATAATCTGTGAAAATTTCAACTGTCCAGCTATCGCGGTTCATGAGACACAGCCTGGACAGACAGTGGGGTCTTATTGATAGGGTATCGTTTTTACCCTTTTGGTTAGGAACCCTAACAAACTTTCGGATAATATAAATTAGAATTATGGTGAACAAGAACACCGCGCTCATCGGCGTACCTATTTTACTTAGGTTACCATTCGCTGCAACTTCGGACCGGTTAACTTAACTCGCTTGTTATGTAAAGTATTAAATACCTGACTAGTACTTGAAAGAAATCAATAATAGCAGCTACGATATCATCCATCAACGTCGGCTCATGATCTTCTAAAAGAGATTCTGGAACAATTGTAAGATATAACGTATAAGATGCGTAGGATAAGTCTTAGAAATCAGAAATATTTATTGAATAACTTTTTCTTTTCGAGTCAGTGACGTTCGACCAGTCAATTTTTTCCGTTGGTCTCTACCAGGTCCTCCAATGTGCAGGTGCTAGGGCACAATGGGCATTGGAATAGGTGCACCATGGAATTGAATAACTGTGTTTTACACATGTTAGCTCAGTTCAAAAGCGCAACATATTTGCCGCACACGATTGGCGTGCTATTTGCTGTCTTGTATTTTTATGGCTAGTTATTACTGTAAGAACCACGTAGAAACTGTCATTTTCATTATAGATTTTTCCCTGATAATGAAGCTTTCTATTGGTGAAAGAATTTTTGAAATCGGTCCATTACTTTGTTTGTAACGAATATACAAACAAAAAAAACTTTCCTCTTTATAATATTAGTGTAGATTCCTACATCCACAGAGTACATAATAGTTACTACGAACAACAATTTGAATAGCTCTTTGTACTCCTTTAGAAATCGAATTTACAAAATTTCTTGGACGCGCCTACGTTAAAAAGGAACATCCAAGCGTAGTTTCAGATTTGAAGCTCTTGTAATTTCAGAGATTATGTGATAAGTCTTCTAGGAAAGCGTGCTACATCTTAGGCTACATCGTCATCTACCATCAGGCAGGTGTGATAGGGGTCAAACACTGACCTGACATAGAGAAAAAACCGGGCAAGTGCCGGTATTCGCGCAGGAAGGGCGAGTTATGCGTTTTGCGTGAAGGTGGTGTTTTGCGTATTTGATTTTGTGCGTCCAAAAAGGTTATAGCGGCAACAGAAATACATCATCTGTGTTTAAACTGTCTAGTTATCACGGTTCATGAGATACATCCTCGTGACAGACACACAGAGCGACCGACAGTAGTCTTAGTTTTTGTTTCCGTTTTTACCCTTTGGGTACGGAACCCTAAAATGAAGTATTTTCTCTTTTATATAGATTAATCTTACCGTCATCTGCAACAATCACTGAGCCAGTCGAATCTTGGTGAAGTTGCCTCGAAACCGAGTTTGAGCGCACACTCGACCATCTCTTTGACGGGCTTATATTGCGCAATAACTAAAAAATTTGTAAAAATAATTAGTTTTGATTGTAAAATATAGAAAATCACGTGAACCAATAAGCACGCAACGCTTTGGCATTAAGTTGCATGCACTCTGTCCCAACAAGGTACACTTGGTTGCATGCACCCTTTCTCAACAAGGTACCTACCATAGACGGGTTGAAATCGCAAGCCAGTATTATCTGAAATACTTAGTTCGATATAACCTAACGATTCAGATTATTTTAAAATATAAATTAAAAAAGTAACTTCATTTATCAGTAAGAGAATTCCACATGCAGTTATTTTCTAAAACATTCTTAGCAAAATAATATACAGGAATACAACATTTTAAAACAAGAATTGCGTGTATTTATTGCAAAATTTAACAACAAGAATTGCTTGTTGTTAATGTAACATATTAAAACAAGAGTTGCGTGTATTTTCCACAATTTTAAACCAAAAATTGCACGTATTCTATACAAAATATTAAAACAAGAATTGCGTGTATTTTTCACAATTTTAAAACAAGAATTGTATGTATTCAATACAGAATATTAAAACAAAAATTGAGTGTATTTACTAATACAACATTTTAAAACAAGAATTGTGTATTTAAAAGAAAATATTTAAACAGGAATTGCGTGTATTTAATACAAGAATTGCGTGTTTTTTCTGTAGTTATAGGTCGGTAAAACAAACATACAATTTGTAGTTACTTACCAGATAGTGATGCTCGGTTTACATATCAACTACCGTACTAATGTTACTCATACACAACACAATGCAATGAACATTTACTCAGCAAATACGGACATCACATGAAATATGAATGATGGACATGGCACACGTGTATTAACGTTTTGCGTGCGAGCTTGACCCCATAGAGAGCAAACTATTCTGAACTCTATTAGCTGTAAGTAAAGTCCAGAATACAGAAGCGCTTAGCATTTTTTAAATATAAATTTTGAGTGATTATCACTGATAGTACAGTATATTTTTCAGAATTCATTTCAAGAAGTAGAACGATGGGTTAGATTGTATATAACGATATACTTATTTACTTCTTGAAATGAAGTTATAGCAGCAAAGCTCCAGCAACATAAAATTAAATAAAAATACCTACAGGGACATTCTCTCTGGTGTTCCCACGGAGTGCTTTGGAATTTATGTATGAATATGCAACCTATAAAAGAACGAAAGCGGGTTGCAAATAAAATAAACACAAACAATTAAGAATACAAAGAAAATTAATTCCAAAATTTCGTGCAAACATCCAATATTTGTTAGTAAAATACAAATAGAACCATGCCAGTTCCTAGGGTGCCTTGTCTGCAATGTCATATGGTGCAAGTGTCATTAAAATACCATGATATTATGCTCTTAACTACTGATGTGCTAAAAATAACGGAAATTCCATAAGTGCTATTTATTCTACTTAGAAATGAAACAAATTACAAGTCGTGTAACAAAACAAATTAATCGTTCGGATTAGATTCACGGCGTTTATCTGCTGCTTTATCGAAATGTTTATTTGAAAAGTGTTAACATACAAAAGGAGAATTTCTGACGTCTTCTTAAACAGACATTTCTTAGTTTAATAAATAAATAAAGAAAACTTTTCTAAAATTGTTTAAACATAATTATGTACGCTTAAAAAAACTCTACAATATTTTATTACACGACATAAGTAGAGACAAACAAAAAATACTATAATAAATTAATAGATGATTTGGCAGTGGCAAAGCTTACTCGGACTTTTTTAGTAGCGTTCATCCACTTGTCCCGCGTTCGCCTGCTACCTCGGTGAAAGGACACACCTCGGACCAGGGATCCGTTGAACTTCCCCGCCTCTAGACCGGTTAAAACGCTCTTTTTTTTCGCCTAAATTTCCGTTTAGCACAAGAGAAAAATAACCAATCATACTATTTGTCAAAAGCAATGCTCAATGTACTAGCAACAACACTACAGCGTGTTGCAGATATCGTGAACTTTGATTCTAGCCGACATGAAAATAAATTTGTTTTTACTAGTGAATTAACCTACTTGCTGCGTCTCAAATTAGCACTCATTAACAGTGCAGAGTAGGACTATGATAGCATTAGTTTTGCGTTGTAATCTAAGGCATTAAATCCTACTTAGCGTTAGAATGACAATCCCAACCGTAAATTATTCAATAAGCATAAGGAAATTTACGGAGTTAGTCAATTTATAATCAATCTTATTTTAATGCAGTAAAGTTCAAAATGGTAAGAAAGTTGGATAAATACCTTGGGTTTGAAAAGTTCCCTGGTCTCTATAGCTAAAACGTAGTAAGTAACGAGTATAATAATAGGGCTCGCTAACGTAGCCCACATGTGATCTTCCGTCACTTCGTAGGCAAAACTCGAGGGTAAAGTCGCATTGATGATAACCAGCTTTGTCAAGCCAAAGTACCTGTAAAATGACAAACAAATTGCACACATACTTCTTTCTGTCTCTAGGTTAAATCTTATCAAACACACGTGAGTCATTTGTAAACTCCAGAAACTAGACTTAGTCATATGAATGATTAGATGCGAAACAATTAGCTGTTTCTCAGATTTTATAAGACTATGTAAATGGTATTGGTGAAGTATGTAAGGAACTATTGTTATGACAATGCATTAAGAGACCAAAATATTTGAATAGGTTACGTCTAGATCTGTAGCATGAGCAGACACTGCATCATCAATTAGTGCGTAGGTTTATTGTCTGGTAATTCGTGCTACAAACGACCGAGGTACAAAACTTTCTAAAGATCGATTTCCCGATCTCCACCTACATGCAACTAATAAAATTAAATTTAAGTAATCACCTTGCCATATCCATATCAGGTGGATAAATCTCTATAAGCCAATTGCATTGATAAACCATTAGTATCATTATATGCACCGCCATTATCGCCATGAGACATCTGCCTATTACTGCAAAGCCTTTTTCAAGAGGCTTGCCGACAGCCCATGCTGTTGCTGCTCCTAGGAAGACCAGGAAATATATCCCTGATGTTATACTTGGCCGCATTATCCCGGAGAACATTATTAGGAATAGGCAAATGTATTTTCCTGCAACAAAATGTTAAGTTAATAGAGATCAAGAGTTAATAGATGCGAGCGCAGCTTTGTGCTGCTAAAGACAGAATGGTAGGAACGCGTAGGGGACGGGTCAGCTCCAAATTATTTCGTAGTTGGTTCCTTTAATAATTTCGAAGGAACTAAGGAAAAAAAGGTCCCATTAGTTCCTTTGAAGGAACTGTCAAAAGGAACTACTGGGAATAAATCGTTTAAGTTTTTTGTGTACTAATGCATTTATTTATGTACTTTTGAAAATATTTTACCTGCCCTTGTTAATGTTGGAAATGTTTGATGTTTGCTTTCTTTTTTCGTTTCATCAATGTCTGTATCTGCCAAAACGATTTTGACCAGCGTGTAAACTATGAGTGACATACCGGTCATGATGAGCTGTAACCACAAAAATTTATATTTTTTGTAAGAGAGTTTCTTATAACAGTGATTTGATTTAGCAGACAATACAGAGCAAGTCCTTACTTCAGGTGCCAAATAATGGATAGCCATCAATGGACGTATGCCGGAAAAGGAAACAAGACCGAGATTCTGTCCTATCTGCTGAATAAGGGGATAGTCTTCTAGTAGAGAGCCGTAAGGCGCAAACGCGGCCAGCACGCTGTGCCATGCTGCATGAACCAGTAGCAATAGAACCGATATCAATATGTTTAGCACCAAATATTTCCCTCGAAAACCTGCAATATGAGAAGTGTTGGTGTTATTTCATTTTTTGAAAGCAGATATCAGTAGTAAATACTCAGTTTTCAAAAGCTTTCTCTACGATATATGAGAAGGAAGGTCACCATGCCGGACTGCTAAACACAGGGTTGGAGGTTCGATTCCCGCGTCAGACAAGTATTTATGCTTAGATATTTGTCTGTGATCTGGTTGTTTCTATGTATTATAAGTAGATGTATATTTACAAAAGAAAAGTATATAAGAAGTATATCCGTTGTCTAGCACCCATAACACTTGTCTAGTTACTTAGCTTGGGGGTAGATGGCGATGTGTGGAATGTCCTGCAATATTTATTTACCTTTCACAAGAAGTATTAAGCGATTCTCGCCAGATGTCAACTATGTTACTTCGATAATTTTGGGGTACAAATATACTGTCTGTTGGCATAGCTATGCGACGAACACTCTCTGCTGTGATAAATCAAATTCTATGCTATCTTCTTTGGTTCTTTATAAAAATTGAAACATTTTCAGTTTTGTGAACATAAGAAAGTAGAAAGTCAATAAAAACAGACAACAAATAAACGTTACACTTTCAGAGTTTCCGGAGCCAGTGGTCGTAAATTGAAAGAATTGGGGGAATGACGTCACTATACCAACCAGTTTTTCGTGTCATAGTTCCAGTAAGTCAGGCATCGTAAAATATAATTGGAGACCGTTTGGAGACAGGTCTCGGATGTATCTGCACTCCAAGGTCAAAAGTTATACCTACTTACTGGGCTTGATTTCTTTAGTAAGTTATCTAATCTTCTATACTAATATAAGAAAAGATTTGTCTGTTTATTTGCATTGAATATGCTACTAAACCGATTCAGATGAAACTAGGCAAGTTATTTTTTCTTATATACTAATACTGCTGCGCCCCGCGGTTTCACCCGCGTAAGTCCCGATCCCGTGGGAATATCGGGATAAAAAGTAGCCTATATTTTTCAATTCCATCTAGCAGTTCCTGAGATCAGCGCGTTTAAACAAAAACGGAAGACCTCAAAGATGAATAATTTTATACTAATACTAGCTGTCCCGGCAAACGTTTTGCCATTTACAAAAAAAAAAAGTGAAAGAAACAAAATAAAAAATAGATGTTGGCCGATTCTCAGACCTACTGAATATGCTCACAAAATTTCATGAGAATCGGTCGAGCCGTTTCGGAGGAGTTCAACTTCGAACCCCGTGACACGAGAATTTTATATAGTATATAGGGATTATAAGAAAGATTTGACTGTTTCTTTGCATTGAATAGGCTCCGCAACTACTGAACCGATTTAGATGAAATGAGGGAGGTCAATATAAGTATAATGTTATACAGCTATATTTTGCTTCGCTGTTTCATCGCTGTCAATAAATTAATTAAGACTTACAATCAAAATTTATTTAAAAAATAATTCATTAGATACAGCCTGGTGACAGACGGACGGACGGACAGACGGACGGACGGACAGCGTAGTCTTAGTCCCGTTTTTACCCTTTGGGTAAGGAACCCTAAAAGCTCTTTGCAAATGAATCACAATATTGACGTAGATTTAATGATTCCCACATACATAAAACGTGTATAATTACCTGAAAATACCAGTTTCACAAAACAATGTCAAGGTAAGGTTTACATTTTCACAATACCTCTACCTACCTGTACCCAAATTAAACGCGGCTAAATTGAAAGAGTATGCGTGAAACATAGCAGCCTTGAAGGAACCCATGAATTTATATAAAAAAAGAGATTAATAGGTAAGTCATCATCATCATCATCATCATCAGCCGGTGTCAGTCCACTGCTGGACGTAGGCCTCTCCCAAGATACGCCACTGAGCCCGATCTTCGGCTCTTCTAATAGGTAAGTACCTACTGTATATTTGAAAAAGCTTCACAATTAATTTGACTATGACTATGCAATTGTTTTCGAAACAAATCGGTGCAGTCGTTTGACCGTGAAGAGGAAACAAAAAAAAACAAATAAATAAATATTGCAAGACATTCCACACATCGCCATCTAGCCGAAAGCTAAGTAACTAGACTTGTGTTATGGGTGCTAGAAAACAGATATACTACTTATTATATACTTTTCTTTTGTTAATATTATACTTATACTCGTAATACATAGAAACAACCAGATAACTGGCAAATATCTAAGCATAAATACATGTCGAAGCGGGAATCGAACCCGCAACCCTATATTTAGCAGTCCGGCATTGTGACCATTGTGCCAACTGGGTCGTAAAACAAGCTTTAGATTTATAATATTAGCTAAGATGTTAAATAATAAGTACCTAAGGCCCGTATTAATAAATCGCTCTCAATATCGATCTTGAGTGCGTATCAGTCGAGTGAGTCTTGAGATTTGGTCACTATCTTAAGTTAGGCGTTAATTAATAGATAAAACTCAAGTTTTAATCAGGCTGATATCGGAGATTTGAGACTGATCTTGAGAGCGACTTTGAATATAACGCTTTGTTCTTACCTTGAATGATATGTTCTTACCCTATGGTGGTCATACTTTGCTGTCAACTTGTTTTCAATGTTAAAATATTTAAAAAAATGTAAGATTTGTATGGCTTGAGTTCATGAAACTACATCTTGAGACATATCTTGAGAGCTGAGTTTGATTTATTAATACGGTATGACTTAAGTGATACGTCGCTCTTTAATCGCGTCTTAAGATAGGTTTATTAATCAGCGCAACAACTCAAGAGCAAACTCAAGATTGAAATCGATTATTGATAAGATCTTACCTTTAAGTGTGCGTGAGTCGGGCACTTGTGGCAACGGTGCTATGAGGAAGAGCAGTAGATATACTACCGACAACCCAAAAGGTCGTAGGGCTATACCTAGAACAAAACAAAAAAAAAATTAAAAAAATTCACCCTAAACAATGAAATCTACCACCCCTATAAATATTTTATTTTTTGATGTCACCTATCTAAGAACACTTGGACTATTGAGACGAATCTAACGATACTTTAATTAAACAAATCCATCGAGTGGCTTGGAAGATTTGAGGGAAAAACTATCACTATCACTACATAATATAAAACAAAGTCGCTTTCTCTGTCCCTATATCCCTTTGTATGCTTAAATCTTTAAAACTACCCAACGGATATTGATGCGAGTTTTTTTTAATAGATAGTGTGATTAAAGAGGAAGGTTTTTATAATACATGCATAATACAGCCGTACGAAGCCGGGGCGGGTCGCTAGTAAAGAATATTACAAACAAACATACAAAGATAGGCGCTAAAAACATAACCCTTTCCTTGCAGTCGGGTAAAAATAAATGGCTAATATTAACTTTTCCTTAGTGTCAATCATATTCCGTTTAGCTAAATTTTACTAAAGCCGCAAAAATTTACAATAAACCGGCCAAGTGCGAGTCGGACTCGCGCACGAAGGGTTCCGTACCATTAATTCAGTTTTTAGTATTTGTTGTTACAGCTGCAACATCATCTGTGAAAATAACTGTCTAGCTACCACGGTTCCTGAGATAACAGCCTGGTGACAGACAGACAGAAGACAGTGGAGTTTCAGTAAAAGTTAGTAAAACTTTTTAAAATATCGCATATACAACCACCAATCGCAACATAACAAAAGAATAAAAAATGGAAAGCGTACCGCAATTAAGAAAAATCGCCAGACATAATAAATCACGAGCTTCGCTCCCCTTACAATGCCACAAAAGGTTCAAATGTAATGGCCGAATGCCTAGAGTTTTTAGGGTTCCGTACCCAAAGGGTCAAAAAAGGACTTCACAGTTCGTCCCTCTGTCTGTCACCAGGCTGTACCTCATGAACCATGATTGCTAGACAGTTGTGCATTGATTATGTATTTCTGTTGCCGCTATAACAACAAATAAAACGCTCGGCCGAGCTACATGGTAGGCGAAGTGGGGGGTGTTAGGTTTTATTTTCGTTACGGAATATCTTGATTCGGTCGCCGCGCTCGAAGCCCGCGATACGTCCGAGCTATGCAATAGCTTAATAAAAACTGAAAAATATTTAAGTGTTCATTGATTATGTACCTATTTCTGTTGCCGCTATAACAAAAAATAATAAAAACAGAAAATATTGAAGTGGGGCTCAAAACAGGTACGGAACCCTTCGTGCGCGTGTCCGACTCGCACTTGGCCGGTTTTTATTTTTTGAAGTTATGGTTGTGCCTTTATATTTATAGAAATATAGTCAAGTGTTGGCTCGTAGTTAAGTTAATGGATATACGTTTTGATAAGAAAACATTTTTGCAATAGGTATAAGTATTTATTTGCCCAAAAGCTATTATATATTCTATGGCAAAAGTTAGAAGTGTACAACAAATAAAATAAACATAATTTTATAGAAATACCAATATGCTACCGCTATTAACCAGTCAAAATGCCAGACTAACATTTAGGAATTCGTTCTACTTGTTTTATATTTTGCCCCAATTTTCTTGGGTCCCTCACCACATTAATATCACAATGGCTTTTCTTCATACTTCATAGTATAAAACAAAGTCGCTTTCTCTGTCCCTATATCTCTTTGTATGCTTAAATCTTTAAAACTACGCAACGGATTTTGATGCGGTTCTTTTTAATAGATAGAGTGATTCAAGAGGAACGTTTATATGTATAATACATGCATAATATAGCCGTGCGAAGCCGGAGCGGGTCGCTAATTGTTTTATAAAATAACTAGCTGCGCCCCGCGGTTTTGCCCGCCTAAGTGTACCTTTAAAAGTGGTATTGATTTCCTAAAAACACAGAATACATAATAGTCATTACGAACTACGGTCGAATTTTTAAAAATTATTTCTTAGTGGTCACCTACGTACTAAAGGGCCCTTTTAGGGACCTTTTAGTACGTAGGCAACCCACTAAGAAATAGTCTAGAAGTAGAATTGTCGAAGTTTAAGACTCGTAACTCTTGTAATTTCAGAGCCTTTTTGATGAGTCTTTTTATAATCTACTAGATGTCTACTAGCGACCCGCCTCGGCTTCGCACGGCTATATTATGCATGTATTATACATATAAACCTTCCTCTTGAATCACTCTATCTATTAAAAAAAACCGCATCAAAATCCATTGCGTAGTTTTAAAGATTTAAGCATAGGTACATAGGGATTTAGGGACATAGGGACAGAGAAAGCGACTTTGTTTTATACTATGTAGTGGTATAAACGAGTATGTAATATAGAAATACCTACAACCTACTGTTTAGGTAAGTAAGTATCTACTTAAATGTAATTGATAAGATAAATATGATAAACATTTTTTTGTTTATTTACTTTCTATGTACTTACGTATCTGTATTATAATCTACTAGCTGCATCCCAAGGGTTTACCCGCGTAACTCCTGATCCCGTGGAAAATCGGGACGAAAGTAGCATATAATATGTGTTACTTAAACCAGGTTTCTAGCTATTTACATATCGAGTCTCATCGCAATCGGTCTAGTAGTTTTAGCATGAAGGAGTAACAAACATACAAACTTTCGCATTTATAATATTAGTAGGATATAATTTTACAGCTAGTTCTCTAAAATAATACGCACTATACAAAGCATAACCCTCTCTTCTGGCATAGCCGTAATCGGGTGATTTCATAAACTTTGAAAACTTGTAAAGAAATCATCTAGTTACGAGTTGATTTAACATAGTCAGATAAGTACAATAAACAAGGTTATCTATTAAAATTCTACCTACATTACAAAATTTGTTACGCTCATTAAAATTTTAACCTAACTTTTAGTAAGTACGAGTAGATTTAATAAGGTTAATCTCCCATTGATGTACGAGTATATTATAATAACAGTAATAAAACATGTATTTTAATTACTCTGCCCAATATGTATAAATGCACCTAGTTATAATCACATTGCACTCTCATATTGGTCATTTTTCATAACGCCCGGGCATTATGTATAATGTTCAATTAATCACTTGGTCCATAACATTATAAAAAAGGGAAACACTCATCAAAAAGATCTATAAGGCTGAAACTTATTTTATTTACTACCTAGCGACCTGCCCCGGCTTCGCACGGCTATATTATGCATGTATTATACATATAAACCTTCCTCTTGAATCACTCTAACTATTAAAAAAAACCACATCAAAATCCGTTGCGTAGTTTTAAAGATTTAAGCAAACATAGGGAAATAGGGACAGAGAAAGCGACTTTGTTTTATACTATGTAGTGATATTATAAAGCTGAAGAGTTTGTTTGTTCGATTGTTTGATCGCGCTAATCTCAGGAACTACTGATTCTAATTGAAAAATTATGTTTGTGTTGGATAGTCCATTTATCAAGGAAGGTTATAGGCTACTTTTCATTTTTATATTCTTACGGGATCGGGACTTACGCGGGTTAAACCGCGGGGCGCAGCTAGTTACTATTATCTATTATGTATTCTGTGTTTGTAGGGAACCAATAACACTTTTAAAGAGACACTAACTCGAGTGAAATCGCGGTACGCAGCTAGTATTTACATACTTTGCTACTTTACCATTTAATATTGATGTACATTTATTAAATTTAATAATATTAAAAGGTTCTAATAAAGTTTTGCACGCACGGCGGCGTTTTGACCTGTATTATTTAACTATTAAAACCTAACATGTAATTCCCATTATAATCTAGATTGTTTAAGATAAGATATTGTCACGCGAAAAGTCCAATCATTAGACAAATGCACTGTGACCATTAGCATTACGTTTCGTTTTTTTTGTCAGACCACTTACTTAGTTTCATTAATAAAATTTTAAAATCATAAGTATGAAACTATTTTGAATTAGGTAAGTATTACGGCTTTGGTGACAGCACTTACTAAGCAATCACTGTACGAACTAAAAATACCTACTGTTATCCTTATTTATCTTATCTATGTTGCTAAATAAATAAATATCTACTTCAACACTGTCATAAAGGTAGGGCTAACCTAAAATGCATTTGCTCAACTTAGCAAAATACAGGGTTATTGGGGTTATAGCAAGCCGTTGCGGGCTACTTCTGTGCACCTAAACAAACAACTTTTGTTCTACGACTTTTGGAAATATAAGCCTGTATATTATCTCAATTAAAATGAAACAGTAAATGCATAGAACTACAGTGTCACTTACTAGTTAAAATAGAAATAATGTAGCTTCTTTTGTATATGTATTAAATAAGTATTTTTATCTTCACTACATAGTATAAAACAAAGTCGCTTTCTCTGTCCCTATGTCCCTATATCCCTATGTATGATTAAATCTTTAAAACTACGCAACGGATTTTGATGCGGTTTTTTTAATAGATAGAGTGTTTCAAGAGGAAGGTGTATATGTATAATACATGCATAATATAGCCGTGCGAAGCCGGGGCGGGTCGCTAGTGATTTCATAAAACAAAGGCTACCTTTTGAGCTCTACAAACGAGATACTTATTATTTTTGCTTGTAAATATACAAGCACTTTAATCAAAAGACCATTACATACAAACAAACAATCAACATGAATAAAGGTAATTCTACGAGTAGCTTCAATGTTCTGTGTCATGAGTAGTAAGTAATGACGTTCCTACTAACTAAACGTCTGTTTCTCAATTTAAAACAAACTATGACGAAAAACCATTAACTTCGACGTAGACAACAGCAGAGACGCAAGTATTATCACGAGCAACTAAATATTTAGAGTTCACGCTCAAAAAACGGGCATATATCTGTCAACTCTACAATTCGATAGTGATTTGTAGGTAATCTATTTACCCAGTCTTCAAACCAGACATAATTTCTGGTTTGAAAATTAAAATAACTGTTTACGTAAAGATAAGAAAATATAGCAAACAACGATAGAGAATTCTGTATTAGAAAATGAAAACAAATGAAAATGTTTTTCAACTTTCGTAAAACAGTTTGATTGTTTGGGTTAGTTGTGCTTCTAAAATTATCAAATAACAAAGTTATGTTGGAACTCGGAGCGTATAACAAATTCTATTATTCTACACCTGTTAGGTACATTCTGTATGATAAAGCTAAGCAGTATGTAAATATTTATAGCCTTTAATTAACATTATTATTTGTGTGAAAACTAGTGACAATACAGTTGGTTGTACATAACTTGTGTGAGTCATTTGAAAAGAAACAGTAGGCTGTTAATTACTAAAGATAAACAATCATGGTGTCACTAGTAGCAAGTATTCAGCAAACAATTCATCATTTTGATGAATGAATCTCTCTTTAAAGCTACGTTGTATTCGCGCATATTTGTGTGACTAAACATTAAGACATTTTCTTACTAATAATAATGCATTTTAACAGAAACTTTGACTCTGAACTAAGAATGACCTCATCTACCGAGAAACCACTCAAAAACTGACATAAAAACATTCAGACGGAAACCTCGATACAAACAGAACAGTATAAGCTAAGCTGACAAAAATAACGACGATAAAAATAAACCCAAAATTAAACACGTGAAAGATCTGAATTAGAAGATGCGCGAATGCATGCATCCACCTATAAATGCGAAGATCAAAAAGTTAAAAGAGGGCACTAATTTGTTCCTGTTTGAAGGATTTAAGTAGCGGTGTTTGAAGTATATATGGACGTTCTTCATATGGGAGGTAGAGTAGCTTGATAAAGTCAGCTTCTTTGAATCTAGTATTTAGATTTAATGTATGTAGACGCGCCAAGGTAAGATAATTATTTGCAGATGCAGATATAATCACGGTAAATGTTTGTTTAATGGCTCGTAAGATAGGAATTCAAGTTTTTATTATTTACTCACAATATCTTACTTTGAAGTAGAGGCAGAGGGTGTCCTCCTCCAGCATGGTGGACCAGTATGACAACACTCTTCAAGAAGGAGCAATTGCCCAACCCAACAACCCTTGATGGAATGTCTTGGCGCCGTGAGATAAGGAGAGCCGACTCTACTTAAAGTGGGATAAGACACGGAAGAAGAAGAAGATCTTACTTTGAAGTAGGTACTACTAGATACCTAAGCTCTTTTAAGGGTAGATATACATTATACATTGAATACAGACCCTGTATCTGTACCTATGCAAATACTACACGGATATGAAAATTTACAAAGATCTAACCTACTAAAGTGGTTTCCTTATAGGTTTTAAATTCTCATTAAAACAATAGAGTTAATTATACCGAAATAACAAAGTGAACGGCAGCAATTTTATATACATTTTATTTAAAGTTGATATTGCTTTGATGATAATTATGTAAGTACCTACCTATAACCGAATGTAATGATGAGATCATTTTTAATGTAGTTTGTCGGTTAAGCTGTTGAACTGTGTTGCGCTTGCGACCTTGTGAATCAGATGTCTGATATGGCGATGGCAACTCCACCGAATTGAGTTTATTCTAAACTAGCTGCGCTCTGCGGTTTCACTCGCGTAAGTCCCGATCCCATGGGTATATCAAAATAAAAAGTAGCCTATAGGCTTCCTCGATAAACGGACTATCCAACACAAAAATAATTTTTCAATTCGAACCAGTAGTTCCTGAGATTAGAGCGTTCAAACAAACAAACTCTTCAGCTTTATAATATTATATTATAGATAGTATAGAGTACAGTTTCATACCTTCATTTACATGGAGAATGCTATGGTAATGCAGCAACAGGTATATGCTTTTTGCAACTTAAACATATTATGGCACACAGTGATTCATTATAGTTAGGTAATAAGTGTTATTGACCAAGTTGTACCACGTGTAGCTGGTTTAGAAGAATTAAATACAAGACTCTCTATGTAGCTCGCTTTTAAAATCTGCTTTTAATGTAGTGGAGATTTGATAGTGTCTTCAGAGAGTTGAGCAGAAGTGTTCTCCCTCTAACTAAAGCCCCCGGGGTTTAAAAGTCATGATCTTAGACCGCATCGTCACTTACCATCGTGTGAGATAGTGGTCTAACGCTGACCTATTTATTACAAAAACAAAAAATATATCTCAGAGTGCAATAAATTGCTCAGTTGTCTACCAGTAGAATCGTGATAAAGCCCCTAGAATCTTCACATTACAAAACTCCTCACTGATAACGGTTTGTCTGTAATTTTTAGTAGAAAAACACAAAAAAATTCTGACTGACTGACTATTATATCAAAGGACAGCTAAATCCAATGAACGGAACGGGCTAAAATTTGGCACAGTGATAGCTATTATGACGTAGGCATCAGCTTTATTTTACTTTATCTTGTTATTGTTTTATTTGTGTATTTGTGTTATTGCATCTTTTATTATGTCGTGTGCTTGTCATATAAACGTTACTATAATCTAAGAAAATATTTTGGAAAATGCAACTCCTACGTCGACGATATCGCGTTAAATAGCTGACGAAATAAAATTAAACGTATATTTTGCAAACAATCCTGACACAATGTAGGTAACAAATGTGTGGAAAATGATAACCCGTGACATCATCGACAATTGAATCAAACATCATTTAGTAAGTGTTATTTTCCTTGAAAATAACTGACCTGGTCAGGATCATCCTGACTCATTATCTTGGCTATACCTAACCAATACCTAACTATAGGTGACGTTTTTTGGTCATCCTTACTTATTATTTTGTCTAAACCTAACAATAGGTAAATTCATTACATAGTATAAAACAAAGTCGCTTTCCGCTGTCTGTCGCTATGTATGCTTAAATCTTTAAAACTACGCAACGGATTCTGATGCGATTTTTTTTTGATAGAGTGATTCAAGAGGAAGGTTTTGGTATATAAATCAAATGTACCAGTACCACGCGTACGAAGTCACGGGCAACAGCTAGTATTTCTATAAGGGACAAAACCTTAAATATGGTAATACATCTATACTAATATTATAAAGAAGTAAAGTTTGTTAAATTGTAAGGATAATCTCGGGATCTACTGAACCGATTTTAAAAATTCTTTCACCAGTAGAAAGCCACATTATTGCTGAGTGCCATAGGTTATATAAAAAACCGAAAAATAAAAAGGCTTTTACGTGGTAGTCCGTTTTGCAAAGTGAATCGGAGAAAAAACGGTCGAATGAAAGCGTTTCTTACGAACGCTGCCTTAACTATGAAAGATATATTTTTGAGTTCTATAGAAAAGATGTGGAGCTTGAAAATGCCTACAAAAAAGTCAACGACAGCATATGTGTAACTCTTATATTTAAGTTACAAAAAGTATTTTTTTAATATTAGTATAGATAATTTAATTTTTAATATTAATAAAATAAATGCCCAACGAAGTGGGCACGGGTCAGCTAGTATACCATAAGTTAATGAATGTGATTAGGTCAGATTTACGTAGGTAAAGTATTTATTAATTATGTAAATAAAACACCCAACCCACAAACAAAATGGTACCGTCCTTAACTTTCGCAGAAATGTACTGGATTTGTTTAATTCAACTAAGTGTTTTACTCGTATATGTTCTCTCACTAAGGTATAAGGTATGGCTGCTATGTGTAATTAAGTTTATTACATATAGTAGATAATAGTCTGGTAATGGACATAATTACAGGTTGGCTTAGCACTAAAGCATGTGAAATATTATGGTAACCCTACCCACATGCTTACAGGGTTTTAAAAAGTTATGAAGTTTTAGGAATCAAAACAAACTGTCAATGCAGTTACCGTTTAATAAACGATCGTCTTCAAAAGTTCTTGCTTCATCAAATCTCATAAATTAATTGAATCTACCGTAACAATATAAAAAGCCGACAATTGTCTTGAGTGAGTATTCATCGAATTAAATAGCAGAGGTTACGAGCAATCTAGCCTGTCCTGTCTGGTGGGTCAAAATCACTACATAGTATAAAACAAAGTCGCTTTTTCTGTCCCTATTTCCCTTTGACTGCTTAAATCTTTAAAACTACGCAACGGATTTTGATGCGGTTTTTTTTAATAGATAGAATGATTCAAGAGGAAGGTTTATATGTATAATACATGCACAATATAGCCGTGCGAAGCCGGGGCGGGTCGCTAGTTAGTTATAATGTAATACGACCCTGTTGGCACAATGGTCACCATGCCGGACTGGCAGACACAGGGTTGCGGGTTCGATTCCCGCCTCAGACAAGTATTTATGCTTAAATATTTGTCTGTGGTCTGGTTATTTCTATGTATTATAAGTAAAAAGAAAAGTATATAAGTAGTATATCCGTTGTCTAGCACTCAACACAAGTCTAGTTACTTGCTTGGGGCTAGATGGCGATATGTGGATTGTCCTGCAATATTTATTTATTTAATAACTAACTACAGTAGGTAAAGTTCTACTAAAAAAAAAGAAATCAGTTTTTCTTTAATGAAGAATCGTTAGATTCAGGTGTGGCGAATGGCGATTGACCCATTAGTTGTTCAAACACTGTAACAGTAACGATAAACGTGTGGCAGTCTAAAATACACCACAATACTTTTCATTATTAGGCTAAAGTCTTTTGAGTCTCTAAAAAAAAACTCTTTCACTTCGACAAAGGTCGTAGAAATACCGACCTCCTTTATTGCAAATTATACGTTTCGTGATATTTTGCAAAATAACCAATTACATACACTTAAATACTTACATTAATTAGTTTGACCTTTCCACGAATTAAATACAGTTTATCAACCAAAAAAGTCAAGAAATTCTTCAATCAGTATGTCCTAGTTATCTTCCAATTAGGTATCAATTTTAAAACCAGATATTCTAGATCGTTAAGAGTAAATATGCTTAGATGCCTAGGTATATTTTTAGATTTTTATAGATAAACTAAAAAAAGGTTAGTGTACACTTGTACAGGTACAGTCACATTACCAATTATCTGAACCCCACGTGACCTAAAGCTCACTCGCAAATCTGTAAGGTTGTAATGTTACTTGATTCTGTTTTTTTTAAACAAAATAGGGACTATACAATACAATAAACAATATTTAAAAAATATCAAAATAGGTAAATACTTACTAAATTTTTAACAGATGTGCGAGTGAGCTCTGGGTCACGTGGGGTACAGTTAATTGGTAATGTGACTGTACTTATATGTTACTGAAAATGTATGAAACCTAGGATATAATTCCTAGGAATTGTATCTACATTTAGGAATTGTGTAAAATAATTTTTCAAAGATTATCCCCCACACCCCTTGTTACCGACCAACATTCTGAATCATCACTACATACTCGTAGTATAAAATAAAGTCACTTTTCGCCGTCCCTCCCTACCCTATGTATGCTTAGATCTTTAAAACTACGCAACGGATTTTGATGCGGTTTTTTTTAATAGATAGAGTGATTAAAGAGCTAGGTTTTCAGATATAATACATGCATAATACAGCCGTGCGAAGCCGGGGCGGGTCGCTAGTTTAACATATTTCCGATTGCTGTTTAGGAAATATAGAATTCCTAGGAAATGTGTATAATATAAATTACTAGCGACCCGCCCCGGTTTCGCACGGCTATATTATGCACGTATTATACATAATATTATAAACCTTCCTCTTGAATCACTCCCAAAATTCGTTGCGTAGTTTTAAAGATTTAAGCATACATAGGGATATAGGGACATAGGGACAGAGAAAGCGACTTTGTTTTATACTATGTAGTGATTGATAGTGATGATAGTGATAGTGATTTTACACATTTCCTGTGGATTTTAGGCAATATACACATTTCCTAGGAATTATATTTAATGACGGATTACATACATATCCGGTAACATATATAAAATTTGCGTGAATCTAATAGTATATTGCGATAATATAATGGGCGGAGGTGTAAACATAGGGTCGGGCAGCTAATAGTCCGAATAGTGCGATTTATGGGCCGTGTGGGAATTAGGGTCAGGACTTGGCGTCCTTTACGATTGCGTATATTGCCTTCGACACATTTTGCTTATATACAGGCAATCAACGTATTGTCTAGATGTTATATGCTTTTATCGAGCATGAAATAATCACGAAGTCTTAAAAATCGGTGCCAACATTGTCAGTTTTTTAGGAGTTGCCTGACAATGATTCAATGGGCTCAATGCTGAGGTAGCACTTATTCATTTTAGCAAGAAATATTACGCATTATTTTTCGCACGGCTATATTATGCATGTATTATACATAAAAACCTTCCTCTTGAATCACTCTATTTATTAAAAAAAACCGCATCAAAATCCGTGGCGTGGTTTCAAATATTTAAGGGACCGACAGCTGAAAGCGTCTTGTTTTATTCTATGTAGTGATATGCTAACAGCATTGTGCGATTGCTGCAATGACATAGAGTTAAGAATATAAATATTTATGCATTTGAACGCGTTAAACTTTTGTGTTTATTTATTTAAATGGTTACTTATTTCTCTATTATCTGTTTCCAGTTAAGCAAAATTTGATTTTTAATTTTGCTTAACTTGAAAATAGATTGTCTTTGATTGCTTACAATATTTAAGTACTGTAATGGAATATAAATCAGTTACCACATGAAGGAAGTTGTAAACGCAATTTTAAATCAAAACACGTCGCGTGTTGGCTGTATCGTGTGAATTTTGGGTAAAGCAATTAAAGGGCTCCGACAAGGCCAGGGCTCGCAGCATATCGGTCAACGGGTCAGAGAGTTCTCGTGAGGACGCACCCTGAACCCGCGGGCACACCCTGGCGAGGGGATACGTACATCACTCCTCCCCGCAATGCGACGACAACGATGCGAGACGCTTCAATTTTTTGCAAAAAAATACACTCTATGAAAACTTGATTACTTTTACTCATTTGCAATACCATTAACTGCTTATTTAATTTCATAATTATTGCAAAAACTGCACATATATTTTACGACCCGTCCCGTTCGCACGGCTATATTATGCATGTATTATACATATAAACCTTCCTCTTGAATCACTCTATCTATTAAAAAAAACCGCATCAAAATCCGTTGCGTAGTTTTAAAGATTTAAGCATACAAAGGGAAATAGGGACAGAAAAAGCGACTTTATTTTATACTATGTAGTGATGATACGACGACGCGAGACGCTTCAATTTTGCAAAAAATACACTATTTTAAAACTTGATTACCTTTACTCATTTGCAATACCATTGACTGCTGATGCAATTTCATAATTATTGCAAAAACTGCACACAAATTGAATTGCAAACTTCGTGAAATTAAATTTTTTTTTATCGGACAATGAGTGTCATGTATGAATGATTATAGAAATTGTAATTTAAGTACTTTTCAAAACATTTAACATGAAAATGACTGCAACTATCGTGGTAGGTAGGTACACGGTTCTGAAAACGGTTCAAAGAGAGACAGATTCTCCTCTAGGCAGTAACTTACTATCTGAAGTAAGAAGATATACCTACTTTATTATGACAATTCGTATGCTACAGATACGGGAGTGAAGTCACAATTTATTTGAGGGTAGTCATAAACAACAAACATGATGATAATAATGCATGCAGTGATGAGCATAAAGTGTATAATTTTCAAAGGCGCACCTCGATCGTGATTCGGACACGGTAACACCATGCCACGCTGCCGGCCGGTTCCGTATTATTACGTCATACGTCGCCGCATGTCGGATAGCATTAGCACTGAGCATTCTGAATATTTATATCACTCAACAACAATACTAAAATACGGAATCCACCTACTTACTCGTATTTATGTCAGGAATTTGTAACTAGTGCGAAATATTTACCGCATGCTAAACTAATGCGGTTTAGCTCAGTACCGCTAACTTTTTACGTACTGTATCAAACGTACCTAAACCGTATTGAGTATTTACCATGAAACTTCAACACTAGAATCGGCCAACACACGTGCCGAGAGAAACATACTAAGATAGCTCTAACTAAGCAGTACTTATCACTGTTTCGCGCTGTCTTTTTCAGATATCTACACGGCACGCGTATTGGCCGATTCCAGTTTTAAAATTTCGTTGGAAATACTCAACACGATACGTATATTCGAGTCCGTAAATAACTTGTGGTAAGGCCTCAGCTAACTATATGAACTACCTAGTTTTTAAGTAAATGTTTATATTTTTTTTCTTAAAGGAAAATAGTATGTAGGTAAAAAAACTCTCATGGGTTGACTAAAATTAGAAACAGGATATTATTAAACATTTTATGCTTTTGAGCTGGATATTTGCAATTGCCATAGTCACAAGAATGAATTATGGACCAAAATAAGTCTATTTGTTTACAAATGGGCTAGCAGCTGTGTATAAATCGTACAAACTTGGCTATGGTATACTAAATACCTAAAAGTAGGTTCACATGATGTAGAAATATATTTATTTTTCTTTCAGATTTTTTTCTAGTTGTTTGCAACTACCTACTTACAGTAAAAAGAAAAATTCGATATAAAAAGTCTTAGAGAATTGATTACATTTAGGTAATTATAATTTTATGAAAACCAAATTAAAAAATCTCAGATTGACAATAAAAAACATCATAACTTTTAAAAGGATAAACCAATTTTTATAAAACATAGCTATAATACTCATGGATCATTCAGCTTGGAGATAACAGAAACCACATTGATATATGTTTTTCCATTTTGAAACTATGATCCTACAAACACAAATAGACATAGGGGTCAAATGTATGAGAATAAAACTTTTGCTTAAGAATAATTTAAAAAGAAAGAGGAATGGACAAATATTAATAAAACTTACTCAGCAGGAGACTGGCTGGAACCACCACCCGGACCAGCAGCACCGTGACGCAATGCATGATGTTATCTAAAATAAAAAAAGGTTTGTATAATACTAACAAAATAAACTGTCCATGATAATTATTTTCCTGTGTTTTAATCACATTGAAAGCTGAATTTAAGCATTTTTAATACTAATATCCTACACTGAAATGGCTGGACCAATTTTAATTAAATTTTGGTATGATAACATTGAAATCTGCGAAGTGACTCAGGCTATTTTTTATTCCAGAACTTATACAGTGAAACGGTGCTTTTTTTTTAAATATAAATTTAGGTACATTTATGTCTAAAAAAATACAGCACCTTATAGTAAAATTTACCAATAAGTAGGACCTTTGATACTAAGTAGGTAGATAAAATAATATGAAATATTTTTTGTAGGTAAGTACCTACCTACCTATTTGCAACTTATGTATACCTACACAAAAAATTGTAAGTATGGTGGCTCTGCTGTAGGTTTAATTTTGTAGGCTATACCTATAATTCGGCACCTAGCTTATCTGGTTTCGTTATTTTGACCTATATTATAATCGTCGAAATTCAGCAAGTTATATTTACAAACCTGCTTTTGTCCAAATATTCCATTAAAATTATTTTGTTTTTCCACTTTTATCACAAACTTATTTTATTTTCCTTAGCATTGCTTGTCGGTTTTATAAATACAAACATTTTTTACATTTTTACAGATTTTCGTAAAAACAAAAACACGACCGCACCAACCGCACCACAAATGACACTTGCGAAACCGGGTTGCCAGTTTTTGTATTTTGATTTTTTGACACTTAAGAATGGTACGTTTACATGATCAGTCATCCTAAAATGATGGTTTGCAATTTTACGATTTTCAGTAAAATATATTTTCTGTCTTCTTGTAGATAAACATGGGTTTAATACTCTGAAAAAGAAATAGTAGTATTATATGATAAATATTTCTTGTTCATAAATAATTTTATGAAATAATTACATTAATATTATGAATAAAAAAAGCTGAGGTTGAATATATCGATATGCGACCTAATTTCCCATCCTTCCATCATCTTCCCATCACTAGCGAATTTATTTTTATTGCGAATTTAATGGCGTAGCCAGGTGAGTTTTCTTGTTTATTTCTTATTTCATAGTGTTCCATGGTTTTCAATTGTTTTGTCTAAATGTTTTTCATCGAGCAAAATATTCAATCTTCTGTAAAGTCAAAATTTTTTTCAGCTTAATAATTTTTGTTGCATGTTAAACCAATTTTAACGAGTAATGAACACGTATTGGAATTGTTCCGATTTTATTCGCTAGGATCTTTCATTGTCATCACTTTCACTTTTCACGATTTGCTGTAATAGTGGTTCAAGTGTGCTTCGAGGCGCTGTCGCCATGGATGAGTGAGTTTTCAGATTGTTCCTCCACTATTGGATCGTAGATGTAATTATTGCAAGGTTACTCATATCCTTAAACAAGAATGTGACATGACAATCAGTGTTCGTTTTGGTGCCAGCATTCGGCAATTCATGCAAAAAATAACATAAACAAACAGTACCTACCTACCTAGATAGTTATTTATGTACTTACATCCATAGATGCTACTTCTATAGAGGGTAGTGTTTGTTTACATACGTTTTCCATTGTTTTTGATCAGCACCATGTCGACCCTAACGAAAATGACTCGCACGGTTAAGAAACTGGAGGTCCCAAGACCCTTGAAATCAACGACTAGCTCTGCACACAACCGCAACTCCATGTTGGATGTCAAAATAAATTCTGGTAAGAATCTTATGCTGAATTAATTTGCTATAGTCTTATAAAACCTCATATGACATACCGATCAAGATTGTTATGTCAAAAGCTCAAGTAGGAGTGGAACAGTGGAAATAATTAACAAATCTATGGAAAGTCTTTGCATGGTTATAAATTTAAATATCTGCAAATATGGACTACCTTGATTAGTAAGCTGAAGTGGTAATAGGCAGGGCAAGAGGTTTTTAGAACTGATGACCGTTGGGGCCGAAAAGTCCTAAATTGAAAGTCCATACCGGAAAGTGCAGCACGGAACGGCCTCAGACTATATGGACGGACAACATAATTAAAGTCGTAGGAAGTCGTTGGTTGCAGAGAACATGCAACCGATCACTCTGGAAGTCTTTGGGGAAGGCAATGTTCAGCAGTGGACATCCTCTGGCTGATATGATGATGATGATGAAATAAAAACTAGTGTAAAATTGATTTGTTTGTGTTTGCAGTTGATGACCTCATTGTGTTGACTGAGGCAGTTGCTTACCAAATGATGCAAGGAAACTATAACCATGTGCTTCAAAGCAATGTAGCCACTATGTATTCTAACTTGAAACTCTTCGGCGCTCAACTCGAGGAACTGTATAAGGATTTTCTGGATAGGTATGTTATTGGAAAATACCTACAATGTAAATACTTTGATCTCTGTTTAAATATAGCATCCGAAAATAAATGAAACAATTCTAAGAGTAGATTTATCTAATTATTCAATTTAATTTTATTGAAAATAACATTTTATTTTGTTTTCTAGGTACTTTGTAGTGTTCCGCAATGGTTCGCAGGACGAACGACTGGACAAGAAAACTAGACTGCACCTTCTTGAACTTATCGAGTTGCGCGCCAAACTCTGGCAGGGTTCGAACTATATGAGTCAATACTATAGGCACCGTGGCACCCATGCTGAGGTAATATTATTTCTATCAAATTTATTGTTTCTTTAATTACAGCATCTTCAAGTTTGACTACTCACTGGTGTGCTTTAAAAAAACCTATTTGCCAATAATAGTTTAGCAACAGTGGTCATCATCATCATGGCGTATGGCATTCATCCTGCGTGGATCAAACCTCTATATCCAAGTTTTTTAGCCAGGTTGCGGCGGGAGTTGCGCACCGAATTGTTCCTAGCGAATCTCCCGGTGCTTTCCCTGCGATACTATCATCATGGATCTAAGCAACAGTGGTTGCATTAAGCACATCACTGTCTACTAAAGATATTTTACAAACTTTTCGTCTTGTAGATTTCGATATTTCGGCACTGTTTTAAGCGCCATATTCACGAGACATTACAATTTTTTATTATTACTGCTTTTTTTTCGCAATCACATGAATTGAAAACAAGATATTATGTATTACTGGCAATGAAATTTCAGACCCACCATTGAGGTCTAAAGTCACTAATAATCTTTGTGTAAAATTAAATTACTAAAAATTCATGAGTTGAAAGATTTTAAGCTTCAACTCAGGCAGGACATTAAAAACATTACAATAATAGCAATTTTGTAGCTCTATGGTGGGTATGCTCTTTTGTTGCCATATTTTACTATGTAGGTGTTTTCCGGATATATTGTTCCTTTTCATGTAGGTATATCTGGATCAGGACTTAGCGGATAAAATTTCCAGATGGAGTTTATTATTAACTAGCGACCCGCCCCGGCTTCGCACGGCTATATTATGCATGTATTATACATATAAACCTTCCTCTTGAATCACTATATCTATTTAAAAAAACCGCATTGAAATCCGTTGCGTAGTTTTAAAGATTTAAGCATACATAGGGAAATAGGGACTAAAAAAGCGACTTTGTTTTGTACTATGTAGTGATAATAAAAATTGTATGTCTAAAGCAAATAAGATAAACAGATTCATAGCCAGTATTATTCTGTTTTTCCAGTCTTTGTTAATATAATTTAAAACTATTTAATTTACTTAATTGTATCACAGAATGTGCCAGAAGATAATTACCTTACAAACAAACATTTATTCTAACTAAGTAAATAATGGCCAGCTATTTAATTAGTGTTAGAAATTTTTATTTAACTAGTAAAAATGACGTGATTCAGACACCTCGGTGTTCTAACTGAACTGACCTAGTTAACTAGTTAAATTAATTTCAATTAAAAAATTTAAGCGTTTACTTTATAAGGTAGTATTCCATAATTTCCACTTTTTTGATGCCTGTGGTTTAGAAGTAAACAGCACTTCTACAGTGAAATGAAAATTGCAGGTTCAAATCCTGTATATCAAGTGTTTACTTGATATGAAAACAAGTATTGATAAAATGTATTAAAAAATCGGCCAAGTGCGAGTCGGACTCGCGCACGTGGGGTTCCCTACCTTGTTGTATGGGAGTCCCACTTCTTTTTCTGTTTTTAGTGTTTGTTGTTATTTCGGTAACAGAAATTGATGTGTTAAAAATTTAACTCTCTAGCTATCACGGTTTATGAGATACAGCCTGGTGACAGACAGACAGACAGTGAAGTCTTAGTAATAGGGTCCCGTTTTTATCCCTTAGGTACGGAACCCCAAAAAGTATTAATTCTGGACTCATTCCGAACATTCAACCTCGACTGTTTAATTTGATTTGAGTTTTTAGATAGTAGGTATGTATGACACCGCGATGTTTAATGGTTAAAATATTCCTAATGTCTCAAGGACACTTATGCACGCTATGCGTGATATGCATGATCGCAATTAATTAGGATCTCAGCAGTATCGTGAGTGAGTCTGCAAATCGTGATATTGTTGTATATGAACAGCCACTGTTGGTGCCGACGATGGAGGGGTCGGGCACGGGTGGGTCGGTGTCCCCGACGCTGGCTGCGCCCGCCGAGCCGCCCGCTATGCTCGGCCCCGGCGAGGTCATCAAGCCCTCGGGCAAGTTCCCCAAGCCCACAAAGATACCCGGCAAGAACTACTCTAAAGACGAGGTCGTCATCCGTAACGCTGACTCTGGAAAAGGTAATCTCTCCATCTCAACGCAACGTTCGCATGATACTATTTTAAAGTCAATAAATTGGGGAGAAAACGCTGCATGACTGAAGTCAATGTTACGCTTATCTCTGTCCCGAGAATTGTTAAGATTAATATTGTGTATTTAGTTTTATTTCAATGGTGCATGATGATAAAAGGGGACTTTATGATAACGATAGACGAGTAATTTGTTTAAGAAATGCTTATATGATGGGCCGCGCATAACATGGCGTACCTTTTATGTTTTATTTAGCCTTTACACACGGCACGCACAATAAAAATTATGTAAAAACAACAGATTCTCTGTATATTTCTCACTTTCAACTTCTGATAAACGAGTGTGTGTGCAAAGGCTGAGTTATGTATGAGAAGGGAGGAAGTATGAGACATGAGACTCGGCGCCGACGACGGCGTGGGGGCTTGTCTCAAGTTATATTGTGGTGTTACAGTGATGGGTATCAAGGGCAGACGGGTGCACATGATCGAGGAGCTAAGTGACACGATTATATCGTTTCAGCGAGGTATGAACGCACGGTGCAGGCAGGCTGCCGGACGCTTGCGCATGGTGTGACGGGCCTTACATATCTATAACTGTCTTGCCTACCAGTGTTACCTTAGTGTGCCTTTACCTCTCTCATTTTATAACAATAACTTATATATTTTGAACGAAAACCGTTTTATGTCATAAGTTTTCAAAGTTAACAAATATTAACAATCAACCCAAACTAATTAATTGAAATTAATAGACCAATAAGAATCATTTTTCACTGCCTTAACTCATTCAGCTTAAGCTTGTGGAAGAAATAACAAAACTAACTCTCCAAATGGTACTAGGGCGCGGTTGTCATTATGTAAATTGTATTTCCAGTGAGTCCCGGTGCGAAGGAGCGTCTCGTTCAAATCACCGGACCTAATGAGGAGAATGTCAAGTGAGTTGTGTTTTAGAAATCTTACACAAACTTCCTATTTTGTATGTTTATACATACGGATGCAAGTAGGCGCGGTCGAATGATTATGCTTAACAAACTCATTTCAAATGAATGTGTTATAGTCCTATTTGTTGAAGCTACCTAAATAGATGGAATGATCAACACTGAAAAGAAAGTTAATGAATTAACGCCCGAATACTGAAAGGCTACTTATCTTAAGAATACCGCATGTTTGGGAGGAGCGCTTACATATTAAGGTGACTCCTAAACGCTTGAGTATTCGGGGCTAAGTTTCTTATTTGAGCTGTCTTACTTAGACTAATTATAGCTAATAACAAAGTTAGAATAGCAATACCAAAAGTAGGCATAGCAGGGTTTGTCTAATGTTAGGAAACTTACACGAATACACGCCAGCTAACAATATCAATGTGTCGATAAAGACTATTGATCAACCGCCAACACTTTGGCAGGACGTAAATAGATGCTGGTGAAATGATTGTAACGCTTGAATGAACCGTTTACATAGTAGTATCGTTTTCCAGTCACGCGAAGCACCTGATCGGCGACACGATCCGTCGCAACGCGTCGCCCGTGCGTCTCGAGAGCGTCGGCGCGGAGGGAGGGCTCGGTCGCGCCAGCGAGGGTGATCTCGACGATGGAGACGATGACCCGCCTCAGCTTCGGGAGGTAAAAAGCTTGTACTTATTGCTCATAGCTTCACATAAATAAATATTGCAGGACATTCTACACATCGCCATCTAGCCCCAAGCTAAGTAACTAGACTTGTGTTATGTGCTAGACAACGGATATAAGTACTACTTATATACTTTTTTTTTGTAAATGTATACTTATAATACATAGAAACAACCAGACCACAGACAAATATCTAAGCATAAATACTTGTCTGAGGCGGGAATCGAACCCGCAACCCTGTGTTTGGCAGTCCGGCATGGTGACCATTGTGCCAACTGGGTCGTCATGTCAGTTCTAAGGCGATCAAACCTATATAAATATTATAAAGAGTATGGGGATACATTGAATTGAGTTAATCTACATTGAGTATGAGGATACGCACAGTCGATTTATTTAGGCCTTAAGAGTGAAAAACCACCGGGGGGCAGCTAGTAGATTAATAATATTATGTTATTTCAACTTGGAGAAGATACTTTCGGGCCTTCTTTCTCGCTAGCCAACTAATGTGTTACACGAAGTTTGTTTTGTTATTCCAGAAATCCCCGCACAACAGCTCGCGTGCCCTTCTGCACAGCTTCTCGACGAACGACGCAGCTTTGGGCGAGTATAAGTACACTGTCACCTTTGGACAACATTCCATCAAGATCACGGGACAGAATTTGGATCTTGTCAAGGTGGGTCTAGGTTGCTGGGCACACAAGTGTTGCAAGTGCATTAGAATAATGTAAACTTATTTTTGTTAAACCTAGTGTCTATATATTTTTGACAGATTTAATAATTTCAATAGTTTTCCATACTATTTACGTAGACTACTAAAACATGGTACCTATAACTAACTCTAGCTACTATATATTTAAACCAGCTGTTACCCGCGACTTCGTACGCGTGGTAGTTTTGTTTTATATACTAAAACTTTCCTCTTGACTCACTCTTAATAAAAACCGCATCAAAATCCGTTGCGTAGTTTTAAAGATCTAAGCATACATAGGGACAGACAGACAGCATGAAGCGACTTTGTTTATCTTATCTTGCATATCGAGGACATATAGCCAGCAACACTTCGACCCATTGGGATCTTTTGTGTTTACCCCTACCTTAATGTTTCTTACTCTTTGAGGAAGTGGTCGATTAACGCGGTGATCCCACTAAGAGGAAGAAACCTATATTCCTCCGGTTTGGGATACGCATTCCCAAGGAGGCTCAAGCGCTTCGCTGCTAAGACATCGCATTCACACAGTATGTGCTCCATAGTTTCCCTGATATCACCGCAGGCTGTGCAGTCATTTTTTGAAGTTACCTTCATTTTTAAAGACTTTGTTTTATACTATGTAGTGATATTCTTACCAGTCGTTCTTATCAATTTCAGACTGCTAAACTAGTGTTAGACGAGTATTTCGAGAGCGCTAGCGGACTGGAGGCAATGGGCGCCGGTTCCGGCGACTTCTTCACGCTGTCGCAGCGTCCGGCGGCCGCGCTACTGTTGCACGACGACGCCGCGCTCAACGGACACGACGATGCTGATGACGTGTTCGTGCCGGCTGAAGCGCACGCTGACGCTGACGGGAACGCCGCTGATAATGCAGGTATACTATACAGATGATTAATTAGTCAGATCATCCTTAATATTCCGAATTCTTAGTAGGTTTCGGCTTAATAGTCTAACAAATATTTCCACTCATTTTTGGCGCGGTTCTATGTGTGTAATGGCAGAGACGCGGCTGCCGAACACAAAGCTGCATGCTTGCAGACTCAAGCACACAGAACCCTGCGCCAACGTGACTTGAAATAGACAAATTAATAATTTTCCTTCATGTAATTTTACAAAACATTTAAGTTGTATATTGACTTTTCTATTCCTTTGATTTAAAATTTGAAATTCCAGTTAATTTAATTTCATTGCAGTTTTAGTAATTATTTTGCTCTTCAATTGAATCATCAGTTGTTTTTCTAGTATAGAGCTTGCAGTAGTAATGTTTGGTTGCTGCTGCATGTAAGCGATTATTACAGGTAACATCTTATCTGTGAAATGTTTTTTTTTGACATGTGTTTTGAAATTATTTTTGCCTCTGTTAAATCCAAGATATTTTTTTACTAGGAATTAATTTCTTACTGTTTTGTTTAAAGTTTGTCCAGATAGGCATGCCATAGATTTGCGATAGCATGTTTTAATTTAACGTATCTTTTATCTATCTTTTATTTTAAACCTATTTTAATATAATATCTGTTAGCTATAAGACTGACTGAAGCATGTCTAGTTTACATTGGAGTTGGATCCATTTTGTTATCAGTACCTCCAGTATGGTACCTCCATTAGTCATACAAAAAGTATTATGTATATTATCTACCATAGTACGTATCAAAATCTATTCAAAAGCAGTGAGAAATTCTGTAACAAGCCTACCATATTACACTGAAATAAAGCGATAGGAATAGTTCCCAGTAAGATTTAAGTCTCTGGTCGTTTCATGTTGTGACTTATTATGGTTACATAAAGTTTATCACGTTAAGACAGTGTTACATAATCTTAGGCCGCCTCTTTTTAAAGGGAGGGTCTTGGCTTTGGAACTTTGCAGTGTATCTGTAAGAATGATGATCTTAACTCTCACCATTTCAGGCGTCCTCTCCACTTTCATTAGGATTATGCGATGTGGTCCTCTATTGATCTCCAGGGGATCTGTTTCGTAGTCTCAATACAGATTTTCTCGCTGTTTTTGAAATTAGACTATAATATCTATACTATGTACTTATGAATATTTACATTTCACATTGAGTCATGCTCACTTCGGACCACGGTCGTGGCAGATTTTTCCAAATTTTACTCTCATTTAACAAAACATTTTCGTAACTTAACAACCCATATTTGGTGACCGACTGCCATTGCGACACTAATGTTTATCCGTATCTATTCAGATGCAAGTTTGGTAACTTTTGGTAAGTATATTATTAAGCTATAATTTCTTTATAAAAATTTAGACTAATTGAGACGCTCCTTTGTTAAAAATGGCATTGATCGATAATAAAATAAGGATAGTGAAAGACTCCATTTAATAGCTAAATCTCAAAATAGTCAGTGCCATAAGTCCAATCTTACCTAAAATGAGTTATGTCCAGTGCCTATATTAAGTAGATAGTGGATAGACTATCTACTCGTTATACTTCTCTTTCGGAAATTGTCTGGGCACGCTAATAAAGATCAAGTTACGCTACTAAGTTCGCTATAGGCTTTAGTGTAACTCTCTATGTACTGAACTCGTGAACTTGTATGTTGAAGAATTTAGACCAAATTGCATCTGTATAGTGTATCGGTGTAATTGGGCCGTGGTGAGAGTGTGTGCGTGCGACGTACGTGTGCGTGTGTGTGTAACGTGGGTGTGTGTGCAGCGGGCGCGGAGGAGGCCGCGCCGCGCCGTCCGCGGTTCTCACGCGCCGCGAGCACCGACAAGAATCAAGGTAAACCAACCGACCATCACATTTAGTGAAGATTTACATTAGACCGGGCCGTGGACGTACATGGCCCGTTACATACATTTTGTATTGAGCAATTTATACTACACAGTCCTCGGCCCGGCCCGCACACGGCCCTGTCTGATGGAAATCATCCCTTACTATTACGGGGCTGTAACTAGTACGAAATACTGGCAAACTTTGTAATGTTCGAATGTCAGGTTGTCTAAATAATTTGTGCAAGGTATATTGTTACTAACACTATAAACGTATACTGCCTAAATTAAATGATTTCAATTTCAATACTTGATATTATATATACACAAACTAGCTGCGCTCCGCGGTTTCACCCGCGTAACTCCCGATCCCGTGGGAATATCGGGATAAAAAGTAGCCTATAACCTTCCTCGATAAATGGACTATCCAACACAAAAAGAATTTTTCAATTCGAACCAGCAGTTCCTGAGATTAGCGCGTTCAAACAAACAAACAAACTCATCAGCTTATATAAGATAGATTAGTATAGATAGAAAAAATATGATAAAATTCTACGTTTTTTCTAGATTAAAATGAAATTGATAGTTTTGCCATTATTCTTTATGACAAATATTTTCAAGGGAACATCGACTTTGCTACATAACATCATACAGACAAGCTGCCATGTCTCTATATCTAGATACAGTCCCGTAGTATTTTTCAATTGATTAAGTATTTATTATGTATTTAATTTTGGCAAATATTTTATATTCAGCACTTTATTGGTCGTTATATTTTTGAACATGATGTATGTGCTTTGTTCCTAAATAATTGTTCGTTATACATATATACTATATTGATGATTCCATCCTTCACATCACCACATACATAGTTCATCCTATGCAGCAGTCAGTCAATAACACGTTTTAATTTTATTTTCGTTTTGCAGTAACCGGTAAGTTTAATAACTGAGCTGTTAAGAATAATACTATGCTTTCTTTCTATATTAATTCATGATTGTGCTGATTTTGCACGATATGCCTAGGCGTTGCGCTGCACGAAAACACAAATGACCTGTTTTTTTTGCCATTTTATAAACGGAAAGTTTTTCATTGAAATTTTGAATTAAATTCCTTAGCTAGCTGACCTGAAAGCGGTTTGAGCTCGGTTTTGTTTGCTTATATTTTACTATAGAGGTAAGGAGTTTTAACTCTGCAATAATGATTATTATTATCGTTATACTTTGCGGTCTCTTCAAGACGAATTCACTGACAGACCATCAACCCGATGACCTTCGGACGTCATCAAATTTGAATAATACGCATACTCAAGCAAAGATGGTCAATTTTTGACGCTTGACATCTGCCAACTATCTACAAGTAATTGTCGTGCATCGTAGTCGACAAAGCTGTGTGACTGTGTATCGTATGCGCAGGCGGCAGCGGTGGGTGTTCCGGCACCCGGCAGGTGTACTCGTACGAGACGTTGGTGCAGTACGCGGACTCGCCGCTGAGCAAGCCGCCGCCGGCCGGACTGGCCGCCTTCCCCGCGGAGCTCGCGCGCAAGGTAACGGGCGCCCGGGGCGGCGCGGGCGCCGGCGGGGCGGCGGCAGCGCGCCGCCCGCGCATCGAGCGCTTGCTCGCCACGCCGCCGCTCCACCACCCCAACTACCTGGCGGCGCTGCTCTGCCGTAACTTCTACTAGCGCGCCCCGCTGCCCCCCACCCCACACCCCCTCCTAGACCGGCGACCCCACACGCGCGGGACCCATCCTCCGCGATCCAATCCCGAAAGATGGCCTTTCGCCGGTTCTGATCAACCCTCGGAGGCTCGGTCCCGCGCCTGGAGCCTGGCTTTCCCCGTTTGCCGATTGCCGGTCCACCGCGCTCGTATACTTATACGTATGATGTTTTGATTTGAGCGTCGGAGCCGACGCTAGTTGACGGCGTTTAGTTTTCGGGTTCTTATCGAAGTAACCGCGATTAACTGACGATCTAGAGTGGATCGATTGACGGTATACGAGCGCTGTGGTCCACGCTTACATTGCACGCTTTGAACTCTCAGATGTTGTGCTCTACTGTTTGATTAACCGATGGTGATTTTCAGGGCCTGGGGGAAATTCGGTGTTATCGATTGATATAACGTACCTGTTATGTGTACAATGTTTGTTTGCACCCTTTGCTTTGTCACGCACTCGTTGTCATGTTAACGTTATAACGTTTACTTAGGTATATAGGTTGTTTGTTGTAAGTCGGTGGTAGTGTTAGAGTGTTAGGTAACGTCGTCGTATCATAATGTAAGTGTAAGACAGTACAGTAGCATGTAATAACAAGTCGTGGTAAGCCAGTACGTTATCGTTAAGACTGTCGTCGTGTGTAGGACGCGACGGCCGCGCCGCGCTCGGCCGCGCCTCCGCCTGCCGAGAGCTGGCGGTGACTCTGTTGAACACAGCGGGGAAACTGTGCCGATACGCCGATTTACATTACTCACTTTACCTACCTAACTACACGCTCACCCTCTGTGTTTACACAGTTTACTTTAAATATTTAATTAACGTTAGATACTTGATCTCACTGTAAATTTAATGAACTCTCTAAGACTGATTAAATTTTAGTGTTATTTATAGTTTATTTTCATTGTCCATTAAATATGACAAGGTCGCTTTTATTACAAATGTTTATTGTCTGTTGAATATTGATAAATCTTTTACATGAAGCTATTTACACAGGATACTTTTGAATGTATTTATAATGTGTTTATGTGAGCATAAATTTGTCACGTTTGTATGTTAATGCCGCTCGGACAGAACGGGTACTCGAGAGGGGTTCGCTACAGGTAGACTCCGTCCTAGCTCAAGGCTTCGTTTGTTTTGTTTTATAATTAGTAGGTAGAAAATTACCAGTGTTGTGTTCTATTACTATTGTCAACTTCTGATTTTTTCAAATATAAAAGTTTAAAAATACTGCTGCTCGTTTCCTTGCTTACTGTTAACTCTTCATTCATACTAATATCGACAAGCTTCGCTTCGACTGAACTAAAACGCTTTCGACACTAACACGCACCGCATTGATCGCATCGCAAGTGAGTAAACGCACGTTCGACGACGTCGCTCGTCGCTCACGGTTTGAGACGTAGGCGAAGGTAATATATTGAGAACGATTTCAACAGAGCTGCCTGGAGTTCGACAGCGCGAGTTACTTGAAGAAGGTGCGGCTAGCTGGCGCCGCCGGAACCACGGTGGCCGCGGTCGACGCGCCAGACTCGCCCGAGCCGGAGTAACTGCACCCGTACAGTGCACCGACGCCAGCGCCAGCGCCCCGCGGCCGCGCAGCTCGCCCGCACTCTACGCACCACACATCTCCACTTTCCTCACCCTAGGTAGGCACTAGGCACATGTTAGTAAACATGCGAGTTACATACACCACTACCCACGGCGCGGCGCCGGCGCCACCAGCTATATCCTGCAGTTGAACATGGTATCTACAATAATTATGAGTCTGGTGAATAGGTCTATAGTTGTAGCCGTCCGCCTTGTTGGCATTACTTTGAATTAGTTGTCTTAAAACGCTTTTTATCTATTACTACATACCTACTCGACTTATTTTAAAAGTATTAGCACAACCAAAAGATTTATTTTATTGAAGTAGGAAATATTTTTAAAATCATTATTATTGGGGGCTTCGAATCTATCTAATATTTTATTAAATCCAAATACCCGCTAAAAGGGCAAGATAGTTCATATAATTCAATTCAACAAATACATATAAAAAGTATAAGTATTTGTACATGCAGTTCTAATATTTTGAATTATTTGATCTCTGAAATACATTTGCACATTGTTTTCATTAACAATATAGGTCTAATTCTTAAAACATTTCTGGCATATCCTAACAAATATATTCAAGGACATCCAGATTGTTGTAAATAATATTGACTCTGTTAGTTTCGGAGGGAAGTCATAGAGTGATTCCATTTATTTTAAGAAGAATGCATGCATTTCTTGTGTGTTTGTACTCATTTTTCGGACTTTCTAATGTCTAGTCTTGGCGAGTAGTTGTGACGATTCTCACTATGTCGTAAGCTTTTTATATTTCCGAGAGAGCCTGTCAGTCGATTGAAATATAAAGTGATATTTTATTTATATTTTACGTAAAAAGTATTAAAAACCTATATTGTTGTTTTAAGTATCCCTTTACGACTATGTGAAACGTAAAAATTGTCAGCATCGTTCTGTTCTACTACCTACTTCATACCAGTTAGTATCAACACAGAAAAAATATGCTAAAAAAGCGTTTTTTGCGTTTTATGTAGCAAAATCGTGAACGGGCGACTTTAATTAGAGCTTTTAATTGACTTGCTGTGCACTAAACCAAATAACTTTATTATTTTTAAAACATATATTAAATTGTACTAATCGTGTACGATTGTCAGGCCCTTCTCTGTGTTTGTTAGGTTTATCGTGTAGCCATTATTTAATTATTTTATCGAGTTGTTAAATTCATAGTTTATCTCATTTTATTCAATTGGTCACTTGCTATCATGGAGGTAATGTTAGTATTAAAATACCAAGTGATAATTGTAATTTACCAAATCATTAACAGTTACTAAATTTTGGTGCTTTCAATATAAAAAAAAGTATTATTCGTTGATTTGTAATAGATATTTATATTCACTCATTTGTTTTATATTTAAGACAAATCTATTGTAAACTGATATACTAAATTTTCTAAATTATTTAGTTTTATTTCTCTAAAACCGCTGCCCTCAGAAACGTTCCTAAACAAACTTTAGCTGATGGTTTGATAGCTCTTGTGTGAGTGACTTCTTTCACAACGAGGGCGGAAAAGTGTCATTAGATCAATTACAGGTTTATTATGAAAGGTTTCAAAGGCATTCATTACCCACCGTACTACCAGGCGACACTACCGGTAGTGTCTTATGGATTTTCCCTTCTACACTAGCCAATAGTGTTAAAATCTCCGTGCATATAATACCAGCTTAGTCAACCATATGCTCTATAAAATAGTCGTTGGTCTGTAAAAAGTACTGGGCAATCAGAAGTCAGTAGAAGGTATAAAATCACACTTATAACGTTGTCTCTCTCTTTTTTCAACTGCTCTTTCCTTTATCGTGTAATAGTAAATCAGAAGTCAGTAGAAGGTATAAAATCACATTTATAAAGCTATCTCTCTCTTTCTTCAACAACTTCTCTCTTTCCGTTACCGTTTAGTTTGATAGTAATTTGGTCTGTAAGTACCAGGCAATCAGAACTCAGTAGAGGGTATCCTAAAAAAAAAACTGTCAGATATCTAATGTGAAATCATGCTCGAGTTAATTGAATTATTTTTTAGTTTTATTAGGGTACCGTACCTAAAGGGTAAAAACGGGACCCTATTACTAAGACTTCGCTGTCTGTCCGTCCGTCTTGTCACCAGGCTGTATCTCATGAATGAACCATGATAGGTAGCTAGAAATTTAAAATTTTCACAGATGTATTTCTGTTTTTATAGGCAATATTTTTTTGTTAATATAGGTACTCGCAAAAGGGCAGGCAAGACTTTATTTTTTTATTTTCAATTCCTTCATGGCCATCACATACTTTTTACGGAGAAAAATTGAAGAAACAGATGACGTAATAAGTATGATTTGTACCTTCTACTAACTTCTGATTCCCTAGTACTTTTTACACACCAACGACTATTTTATAGAGCAAATGGTTGACTAAGCTGGTATTATATGCACGGAGATGTTAACACTACTAGCGAGTAGTGTAGAAGGTAAAAAAATCTCTACGACACTACCGATAGTGTCCACTGGTAGTGCGGTGGGTAATTAATGCTTCAAAGGTATAAAATTCCTTGCTTTTCTGTTGGTAGTTCATGTCCTCATTTCGTAAGGAGTTTCATAGGACTTCAAATAAAACGAGTACATACGAGATATACGTTATGTATTCAAACTAATTATATTTACATAACAAGTTTCCATAACCGACTGTATTAATTTAATTCAAGAAACATTAGTCAAAAAACTATAAATAATATTTAATCTTTATTATACACATAATTACAAAAAACAACTAGCAACAATACAATTTGATCACTTAAAATGTGAATAACTGAAGAAAATAATAAAGTACCTACTTAACCAGTTTCAAATGGAATGCACTGTATTGCAATAATTGAAACATTTTGAGCACCCATTTTATAAAGGCAGTATTCCAGATCATTAAACATTCTCTAAAACAAAATACTTTAACATTTTAAACGCTATTAATCACTTTATCTTATACCTAGTTTGAGAAGTATAGTATACTGAATGAAGACTGTCATTAAATAGCTATTTTTGTTCTATGCCACTACCATTCTACTTTTTATTCAACCAGTTTGGATTATATTCCATCCAACGATTGATTTGCTTCATGGATTAGTGTGGAATAGAACTTATTCTTCAATATAAAAAGGATTATGATTTAAAAAGAAATTAACGAGGAATGTTACTTTTAAATGTAGCTATAGATAAACAACCTCGACTTTATCAATAGTAGGAGAGCTAGCACCAATTTTTGGGTAGGTATTTGAGGCAAGCTGAAAACTTGTCACATACCTCTTCTATTATACCCCAATACGGAATCGCAAACCTGGCTGGTGAGTAGCGGGGCTAAATGGACCCCTAAATTTTAATTTTTTTTTTCCCAATGTTTTTAATTTTTAAATAAATTTTAATTTTTTTTTCCCAATGTTAAAACCCCGACTAAATCGTCTGGCTTATTTTTTTTTTGTATTCATTAGGCATTACACTGCAACATATAAAAATTGCATATTGCCTCAAACATATTTTTGGGAAAAAAAAATTAATATTTTAAAAAATTTAGGGGTTTATTTAGCCCCGCTACCCACCAGCCAGGTTTGCGATTCCGTATTGGGGTATAATAGAAGAGGTATGTGACAAGTTTTCAGCTTGCCTCAAATACCTACCCATAAATTGGTACTAGCTCTCGGACTACAACAACAAGGATCTTAATCTAGGTTAGTTAAAGTCTCCTAATTTGACCTAGTAATTGCTACTAGAAACAGCAACCAAAACATGGAGAACCTCAACACTTTTGTCACACTGCATCGGTCACCCATTGAAGGTAAAGACCAAACTAGGTGTTGAGCGTAGCTATTAAACGAACTAATGTACTTACTGTTATGTTGGATAAGGTTCAAATTAGGTTACATTCGTGAGGATGCTAGAATCATTAAGATCTTTGTTGCTGTACTTAAATGCAAGTGCAATATACTGAAAACATGATCACTGGAGTCCGAGCCTATACAGCGAGAAATAACTACTTGTTACTGAATTATAAATTTCTATCTGCCAATTTATACGTAATATTCGCCGTCCTAGACCTTGCGTGCTGCATTATATCAACTGCTAAATCATCGACAGTAGTGTACCTAGATTTATGGAAGCTGAATAGATCTGTAATGAATCCAACGATCTCTGATTGGAAGGCTTCGCAGACATCTCTGAGCCGTTCCCTTGGACCGAGGAAGCCCCACACGAGGACCGGTAACAAATGCTCTGATATTGAGTAGAAATGAGCCATGAAACCTTCAGGGTACTGGAGGTATCGTCGTTTCGCTTTTATCACTGACCATACAGCTGTTGTTAATGCCTGGAAAGTAACGAAGAGAATTATTAAGCAGCTCCGCCTCGCGGTTCGCTTCAGTGGTTTTTGAGTGAAAAGGTAAGAAATCTCCTTTCTCTGGCCTTGCTCCCATCTTTATTTGGCTCTCCTAACAAGGTAAAAAATAAACTTTTATAATAGCATTTTACCAGGCCTGCTGCACAAAGCCGTATGCGGGAGGCCTGGTATAATCTACACCTACAAGGATCAATCAATGCCTCAGAAAATACATCTGCAGATATGTGTAGGTCTTTAAAGAGCGTTATAGGAGCTGAATAATCTGTGTTTATACTTACACTTTCCTTAAAACCGTCAGAAAGCCACCTATTGCGTACGACTGCGAGTACAGAAGAGGGCGGCGACGCGAGATCCTCGAACGCGTCCAGCAGAATGTAGTCTAACACCACGTCGTAAAACGTTAATGCCTGAAACGTAGGTTTTATGTACACACTACATTAATTCGCACAGAAATGCTGATTAGCGGATTATGAAATGCTTTCGCATGATTCCACTTACATACAATATCTTTTACAAAGTATGACCATGCATTCAGTAACTAATCAGCTGAGCAATTTTACAGATCAGTTACCTTACTCCGTTTACGCCTAAATAGAATAAGTCCCGAGTGAATAGTTTAAGACCCCAAACGCACTAACGGTTGGCCGCCTAGACAGTTCATATAAGCAGCTCTCAAGGAACTTTATAAACCACCAGTTCATTTGGGGCCTAAGTGTTAGAGGTAAAAAGCAGCATTTTATTAGCAAGACGTAACTAATCGTTATTCATCGATAATTTACCTTAACACCTTTACTCGTGAGTTCGCTTTCGATCACAGACCAGTTGGCGGCATCAGTGGCCCAAGATACCATCTCTTCATAAGCAACTAGAAATTCTTTTGGTTCCTGAAATCAAGAAGTTTCAGAAATTCAATTGGGCACAGATGTAGGTAGCTCAGTAGAGTAAGAATCAAAATAACTCCTTAACGCAAAAACTACTGGACCGATTGCGATGAAACTCGGTACGTAGATAGCTAAAGACCTGGATTAACATATAAGCTACTTTTATCCCGATATTCCTACGGGATTTGGACTTAGAGCTGTTACTATTCCAGCTATTTTTCTAAAAGATTGTTCAACTTCAACTTTAGTAATGGCCTCTCTACTGGCTAATAATAACGCCGTGGATTTGCCAATGTCGAGTGTGGGAGAATAACGCCGAAAACGAAGGAGACAATTTGGTGCATATGACCAGTAAAACTATATATGACCGGTGGAGGCTGAGTGTCTGAGCAGGATCGTCGGCCAAAACCTATGGACAACACAACATACATACATATAAGTAAATAGAAATAACTACCAATACTATATATATATAACGGAGAACAAAGAACTAACATAAACACAAGACAAGACAAAAAAAAAAAACCTTAAAATTTTAGTTTGTTAGTTAATATATATTTACATAGAATTTTAACAAAAGGAGTAAAGACAAGACACAGTAAAGTTGGAAGGGAGGTAGGACGGGGGATACCGGTAGGTAGGTAATCATATAACGATCTACGTCGGTTAGGACAACAAAAGAATATATGTTCCAATGTTCCTTCATCGAGGCCACACTCACAGATTGAGTGATCCCGTACCCTAATTTTGGCTAGATGAACCGGAGTACACGCATGACCTAAACGCAAACGACAGATTGTTGATGTGGCTCTTTTATCGAACTGCCTGTGTTTAGTAAACCAAGGTCTTGTAGGAATAGAGGGCTGGATTTGGCTGTAGAATTTACCTCTCGAACTTTTGGAAACATCCCATTCTTTGGACCACGAATTAATCGTATTATCGCTGAGCAATGGGGCAACGTCCTGTGGATATAGCATGAAATGCTCAAGCGAACCTGTCTGTATGGCAAATTTGGCGCAGGAATCAGCACTTTCATTACCCGGAATGCCGGAGTGTCCAGGGATCCAAGCCAAAACTACCTCCAATCCAAGTTGCCTACACTCAAAAAGAGCTTCTCTAATTCGGTAGATTAGAGGAAGCTTCGCCTTAGAGCGAAAAGTATTCGAAAGGATAGCCTGTAAGCAACTTTTGGAGTCAGACAGGATTATCGTTCTATTGAGCCCATGAGCCTTAACAAACATGATCGCCTCAAAGATGGCAACTGCCTCGCCCGTAAAAACAGATGACATTGGAGGGCATTTGTAACCTAATACAATGTTAAAAACGGGAATCCACACAGCAGCCCCAACAGGATCGTTGCTGTTCATTTTGGATGCATCGGTATACACATTGACCCAACCAGGAAATCTGGTTAGAATTTCCCTATTAAAACATCTGCGGGCATCCGTGGAGTCCTTATCAACTCCTAGGCTAGTAAGCACGTTCGGTCGAAAGGTGAGAGCGTCGAAAGATAAAGAGAATAGTGGGTTTAACTGATTCTGAATGACGGGGTTAGGGAGACGCGTAAACTTAAGGTAGCTCTTAAGGAGACACGGGATTTTATCCTCTGAAAAATTATTTTGTGATCTACATAAATCTAATAAAAGTCTTAATTTACCAATGAGAGCATGTTGAGAATTTTGAACAACTTTAAAGAAAAATCTATCGCAAAGATATTGTCTGCGTAAATGTAGTGGGGGTTCCACACATTCGACTTGCATTGCATTTGTAGGGGTCGATCTCATTGCTCCAAGAATAATGCGTAGACCTTTATATTGGATCCTGTCCAACTTTCTTAGAGCAGTTTTATTGCATGGCTCCAGTACAAAAGTACCATAGTCCATATGACTACGGACTATTGCATTGAATAATAATTTTTGGGTATAAGGGTGGGACCCCCACCACACTCCAGACAGAGAACGGAGAACATTAAGATTCTTTTCACACTTATCAGTGACAAAATTACAGTGTGTAGTTCCGGACAATCTGGAATCTAGCCAGACCCCAAGAAACTTAACAGAATTTGACTGCGGAATTATGGTATTGTCTATTTTAAGATGGACTGGAGGAACGGTTCTCTTTCGGGTAAAAATTACTGTTTTACTTTTAAGTGCAGACAATGACAGGCCATGATCCCGCAGCCAAGTATTCAAATAAAATAAAGCGCTATTAATTCGGCGAGAGGCATCCTCAATTGAGTGGCTTGAACAGTAGAGCACTAAATCATCCGCATATTGAAGGATGTTGCAGAAAGAATCAACTACAACTTCCAGATCAGCTGTGTAAAGACTATATAATATGGGGCTCAGAACCGAGCCTTGAGGTAAGCCTTTCCAGACAGTCCTAGGGGGGGAGTGATTATCTTGGTTTTTAATGATGATTGACCGTTCCAACAGGAGATTCAGACAAAAACGAATTAACTTCTCAGGGATACTCAGCTGAATGAGCTTGCTCCTGAGTTCCGGAAGTAAGACATTATCGTAAGCCGATTGGACATCAAGGAAAACTGCAACTAAATATTCTTTTTTACAGAAAGAAGTACGGATATCAGTTGTGAGGATACTAAGACTGTCTAGGGTACTCGCGCCTTTCCTAAAGCCAAATTGGGTTTTTGCCAGCTTTGAATGGTGCTCCACAAACCATTCTAACCTTTGTTTTATAAGGTGTTCTGCTATTTTACATATCACCGAGGAGAGTGCAATGGGCCTTCTACTATTTGGAGAAGAAGGATCTGATCCAGGTTTAGGAATAGGGATAATCAACTGAGTCTTCCACAACTCCGGGATTAGACTATGGTCGAAACATTCATTAATAATGTTCAATAAGTAACGCTTCGCGGCATCTGTAGACTTTGTAATAAATGAATAAGGAATACCATCCAATCCCGGAGACGAGTCCCTTAAACCATCAATAGCCAACTCAAATTCATCAAAGGAAAACCTATCATTTAACTTTTCGTTGGATAAATGATTATTATTCACCAACCGCAACTGAGCCTCATCCTGAGTTGGGACCCATGGGGGAGCCAACTTGTCTGAAAAAGCCTCAAGCCATAAAGATGGATCATTTGTATTAGTATTTTCAGTGTTGAGAGACCCTCTAAATCGTTTGATTTGATTCCATACCAAGCTGGAAGGGGTTCTGGGTGCAAGATTAGCACAGACACAACGCCAACCTTTTTTTTTCTTTTTGGAGAGCAATCTAGTAGTCTGAGCTGCAATTTTTTGATATGCAAAAAAATTATCCATAGTCATTGCGTTATTATAATTAGATTCAGCCCGACGCCTTTTTTTAACCATTTCAGAGCATTCAGCATCCCACCATGGAGTGGATATAATCCCTTTAGAGGGGTTTTTACGAGGGATGTGCCTATCAGCACAAGAAACAAGAGAATCTTGAAATTGAGAGTAGCACTGTAAAACATTGCCATCATCAGGCGAAGGAAGCTCACATACCATAGCATCAAGGGACGAAGAATATAATGGCCAATTTGCAGCCGAAAGTCTATATTTAAGAAGAGGAGATGGGTTTGTTGCAGGTGTGACTCTGTTGTCCAACGACACCAGGACTGGATAGTGGTCACTTCCCTGTGTGCTAGGCAAAACTTTCCACATCGAGGAGCTTGCTAAAGATGGCGAGCATACGGTCAAGTCAACAGCACTCGGATTCTCATTAGGACGGACTCGTCGCGTTGGAGTGCCATCATTAAGAACACAAAGTTCAACGTCATCAAAAATATCCATTAGGGAGTAAGCAAATGGGTGACAATCACTTGACCCCCAGGCAGTATGATGGGCATTAAAGTCTCCCATAATCACCATGGGGGGAGGGATGGCATGAAACAGAATAGAAATGTCAGCTATGAGTTGAGAATTGGGAGAATTAATGTAAAATGAAACAAAAGAAATATTATATAATCTGACAGCAACTATATTAATCAAACTAGGATGGGAAGGTAAAGTAATAAGAGAGTAGGGTAAATTACGATTTACTAACAGGGCACAGCCTGCATGACCATCATCTCTGTCATCCCGGAAACAAGCAAAACCAGGAACCCTGAAAGAGGAGCCCGGTCTCAACCATGTCTCCGAGATGGCTAAGATAGAAGGTTTATATTTATTTATTAAATAATATAAATCACTTCTCTTGTGTCGTACACTACGACAGTTCCACTGTATTAGACATATGGGAGCTATTATTAAATGTTAAACCTAAGTTGGAGAGTCTAGATGCAACGTTGGGCGGTATCTCAATATTATTTTTAGAAATTAAGGATATAATTAACATAAGCAAAGTCTCCACCAAATTACTATCTGATGAAGAACTATTATTGTTAGAAGCATGAGGGTTATCAAGTGCACAACCATTTGGTTGAGATGAAGGAATTTGAGAAGTAATATTATAATGAGCTATCCTATCATAGCCTTTACCAAGAGAGGGAGGAGGAAGTCGGTTAATAAACACAGTCTTTCTGTGTGACTGACCATTAGCCTGAGGCTGACTATTACGTAGGTTCTGAGTATTGGGTTGAGAAAATCTTTGCGGTGAAAGAGCCAATACCTGAGAGTATTGTTTTGTAGTATTAGGGGTTCTATTAGCGGCTTCAACGTATCCTATACCTTCCTGTGCCATTATTTGTTTTATAGACTTTTGTCTCAATTGTTCCGGGCAATTTTTGTCTGTGGAATGGTGAGGACCTGTACAAAACATACACTTGAGTTCAATAACCTCGCACTCTTCTCCTAAATGACCTTTGGAACACTTGAAGCATCTGGGTTCGGATCGACACTGAGCCTTTACATGACCAAAGCGACAGCATTTGAGGCATTGAATGGTGGGGAAGTTGTATAACTCTACAGGAAGAGAAGTGTGGTAACTAAAAATTTTTTCAGGTAGATTTCGTCCTTGAAAAGTTATAACTACAGTCTGAGTAGGGACCCAGGTAGGATTACCATCTACGAATACTTTCCTATTAAGGCGACGAGCTTTCAGCACTTTACCGCAACCAGTAGGGACAATTATTGATTCCGCGAAATCATCCATTGATAGATCCACAGGTATCGTTCTGACAATTCCCATACGCGAAATATGATAAGATGGAATTGAGGGTTCATATTTACTCAGGGTAATGCTTTCATTAACTAAAAATTTATTGGCTGCGTCAGCCGATTTAAACTCCACGGTCACCCTATTCCTACCAGCCTTTTTAATGCCGCCAGGGCAGATGTCCCTGATCTTAGCGTTCGTTAAAAACTGTCCAAATTTTATGGGTCGTAAAGTAATACCTGCAGCCGGATCCGACTCAGGAATACTTACTGAAACAATGAATGGACCCATGTCTGAGCTCGTGTAAGCTTTGATTCCTATAACCAGATCCGGATGCAGGTAAACAGATTGGATGGAGGCATTCGTCGTCTCAATATTCGTGATAGTTTTCTTGGAAGATGTATGCTCCGGTTCAATACGCCTTTTGTTGCTTGGGATTTGTTGTTGTGACCCCGATGGAGAGGGATCATCAGTGAGTACATATTCCATAGCTGGCCTCTCCTGATTTATGTCCGGGCCATGCCGCGGCAGACCCCCTGAGGCCGCCATGGCATATACTCGGTACTTACCGTATTATAATTAGTTTATTTGTTAGTAATTATAGTTAAATGGGTTATAACAATACTGCTGCAGTAAACCACGCTTAAAGTAAGCTCTAAAAACCACGATTTTACACCAGAACTCTCACTAACACGTTGTCAGCACGAACTCCTAGCAAAATCCTCTTTTGTTGGATTGTAAACAGCAAAAAGCTAAAAGATTGTTACCTTATCAGCATAAAGCAGTAGATCAGTGAGCACTTGTCTACCGGCGTCGACGAACCACGCCCAAACGGCCGCATCCTTGAACACCAGCGTGAATGCTTGACGCAAGCAATGCAGTTTACATAGAAACTCCGAGTCTGAGTTGCATTGTAGCACTTCTGTGCGAAGCGTTCTGAAAGTTTAAAAGCTTTTAAGAAGTGGGTGCACCTATAAAAGTCTAGTTGCTGTGCGGGTATTGAGATTAAAATAGCTTTTGCGTTATTCTAGGAGTCTCGGGGGCTATCTAAATAGATACTAGAGACATCGATTCTGTAGTTTTTCCCTGATAGGGCAAAACATACATACAGATTTGAAATACTTAGGGATCGTTTATTTATTTTGGTGGGTTTAAATAATAAATAAACATATTAATAATACAAAAAAAAGGTTAAAGATCTAAATGATCTAGGTATTGTGCCTAAAAGGCTAGCGATCCGTTGGCAAGCTAGATTACTACGTCATTATTATCTGTGTATGTAAATTGTAAGAGCGTAGTAATTTACTATACCTACATACCTATATGGGATCCCTATTTCTAACTGTTTGACAGAAGCTTGATATAATTCCAAGTTTTCTAATTCTGGAAACGCGTCAGTTAAGTCGTCGAAATCCCTTAAATCTGCCACCTGAAACAGCAATAGAAATACATTTTAAACACAACGTATGGGGAAAATACATGTCGTTTTAATCGTATGAGATACTGTCGACAGTAAGCAAACTTTAAAAGAACAAGGTACAGATAAACTCAGTGCAACAGTAAAATAAAAGATACACAGGCCATCTTGGCCCGCTTTAACTTTATACTTGTTCAAAGCTGGACGACCAACTAATTTTACAGCTGATTGACAGCAATCTTCCACTAGTCATTTAAGCGAAAGATTTGATTGTTTGAAATGAATCGGAAACTATTGGACTGATTTTGATTAAACTTGGTATGATGATACATTGATTCATTGGGAGTGACATAGGCTTTTTATTCCGATATTCCCACGGGATCGGAAGTGTAAAATTTATGATAAGTTCACTGAACTGACTTTAAAAGAATGACATGATATCTGATGTAACCAGGATATTCGAGATCAACTTGGCTTGGCCTCTATACATGTGTATATTGTGTTATACATTGTATGTGAAGTCAAGTTGGGTTGAAATAAAATAAATAAATATTGCAGGACATTCCACACATCGCCATCTAGTCCCAAGCTAACTAGACTTGTGTTATGGTTGAAATATAATAATGCTAGCGACCCGCTCCGGCTTCGCACGGCTATATTATGCATGTATTATACATTTAAACCTTCCTCTTGAATCACTTTATCTATTAAAAAAAACCGCATCAAAATCCGTTGCGTAGTTTTAAAGATCTAAGCGTACAAAGGGAAATAGGGACGGCGAAAAGTGACTTTATTTTATACTATGTAGTGATGTTACTAGCTTGTTAAATGACCTGGTCTTCAGCGGAAGCGAAGGACTCAGCACTAGAATGGTGTTCTCTCCGCGTAGACGCCGTATGCGTAGACAACAATCGCTCGCGCCGGCCCGCGCCTGACCCGCCCGAACCCGCCGCGCCTGGGCCTCCACCGCCGCCGCTCTCTGAACGGAACAACACGGACCGCTGGTCGAGAAATAGAAGTTCACAGCGTTCCTGAAATATAATTGAGTTACTAATTTAGTCCAATTTAGCACAAGAGGTTTTCAGAGGGCTCAATTTTTATTCCATAAGTTGGTTGCCAAAATTATATCCATTTTAAATATAACCACATTCAAATCGGTTCATTCATTTGGGAATCTAGAACTCTTGTGGTCAGGTTTGCAATAGCAGACCTTTCAAGCTCTACATGTGGTCCTCATTTGTGTAAACATTCTAAGGTTGTCAATGTTTAGAATGCAAGCTATTTGTACCGCAATTTCTGTAGTTATTGAATACTAGCAACACAGGTGAAAGCCTGGGGGGTTTCACCTGTGTAAACCCTTATCCCGTGAGAATATCGAGATCTCTTTATAATAATATAGATTAGTATACAAATAATTTCAAAATCAGCCTCACATTTATACCTGTAACAAATAAGCGTTTTGCAGCAGGTCCTGTATCTCTCTACAGAACTCTGCCTCCTCCGGCGACGTGAGCGCCAGCGTCCCGGAGACTCCGCCCCGTGCGCCCAATGAGAACGCAGCTAACGCGTCTTCCCAGTAATTTATACTCGTTTCAAGAGCTTCCATACCTAAGAGAAAACAAAACTATAAATATTGAAACTCAGCATAACGTAGAATTGGAACAGAGCCGCGATCTTAGCACAGTTGGCTGCGAATTTTAAGACAGCTTTCATGAGTCGTTGCCTACTGTGCTAGGAAAACTGAACTTACTTGCATAAGTCTTTTTAATCTTATCCCTAAAAGTTTTGAATACCACTGTTTTACAATCTAAAAAATGTATTTTATTTTATTTTATTTATTCCTGAAAATTATAAAAATATAGTCTTATTATATTGAGATCTTCTTATAAGTAAGAATGGTCCTTTATATCCGGGCCACTCAGATGTACTGGGTTTAAATGCTGTAGGGTTTCTTGTATTTTAGTGTTCAGTTCTTGTACAGTTCCTGCGATGGCTGTGACTGCATCACTTATTCTCTCATCAAGGTTAGTTCGACGTGCTTCCTGGGCGCTCATTAGTGTTGCAATGGTTTCAAGTGCAGTTGCTGTGCGTTCTTGAGCAGCTATCCTTCGTTCTTCCAGGTCGAGAGCCCATTGGGGTGGAGGGGTTATGGACCTATCTCCAATATCCACTTGATTAGTCTCAGCAAAATATTCTGAAAGTTTAAATATTTGGAGCTGGTGAGTTTATGTTTTGGATGAATAGTCACCTGTAAAAAAAATCAATGATATAAGACTGCTTTGCACAAGTTGTGGCTTGGTTTAATCACATGCTGTCTATAGACAATCAGTGTTAGGGTAGATACTGGTCAGTGGCAGCTTAGCAAAGACATCCCACAAAGTGTGAGTGCAATTGAATAGAAGATTCAATAAAGAAGTGTATATTTTTTGTATTGTCATTGTATCTTTAAATAAAAATCAATGCCACTTTTCGTTGTAATTTTATAACTCAAGAACGGGCTAACCAAACCAAATGTTTAAGCTTTGTTCGGACTTTAGTAGATGGTTTATGTGAAGTTTGCACAAAATCAGTCAAGCGGTTCTTCATTTATCACATTTTTTAATATGGCAAAACAATGTTTGCCGGGACAGCTATTCATTTTTAATATACAGTGTAAACTCTTTATAACGAAACTCAAGGGACTGAGCATTTTTGTCGTTATAGAGAGTTATCGTTATATGGAGTGAACAAAAAAACAACCAAATTAACAAGAATTTCTCCCTTTTCAATCGCATGTATCACACAAATTTTTTCGTTTCAAAGCTTTCCGTTTACTGGCCATGTTAACAGTTTCAAAGTAGGTTTACGACTGATAATACGATAGGTACCCAGTATGCTTGGTCGAAGACCATCACTTCCGAGAAAACAATGCGTCATACTGCACGTGTTCAAGGCAATTAAGGATAACAAAAGCTAGACCGACCTCGGATGTTTCGGAGCTTCAAAGTCTTTTGTTACCTGATAACATAACATAAACCGATAATAAATATTTACTGTCTACAAATATGAACACATTTCTTCGTAATAGAGAATGGCGAATCGCTATAAAGAGTGTTTCAATATGTGGGTTTTAACGCAAACCAACCAAGTTGGGCTCACTTCAACGTTACAGGGAGTTTATTGTTATAAAGGATAACATTTTATAGAGTTTACACTGTATTGTGATAAGGTGTAGAAAAATGGTTGTTTTCTGTTCAACATCTCACCTGATTCAATCCCAGAAGTACTTTCAAGCCTCCTATGTCTGTCAGACTGTCTCATTTTAGCAGGAGGCTTTGGACCAGCTTTAACAACATACACTAGTGATGACGAAGTATCTCCCTCCATGTTCTGAGGTCTAATATGAACGGGAGATGTAGGCCTGGGGCTCGATGATCTGTTCTTAATCTTAGGAATATTCCCTGGTAATATAGATAGGACCCTTAATTCCACTTCAGTTAATGGAATGTACTTGTCGTTGGATTGCCCAGTTTCTATTAACCTACAATTTTCTGCTTTCGTTTTAATTTTGTGGCTGTATGCTGTCCAGTACTGAAAATATATAAAAATAAATCAATTTTAGAATAATTCATAGAATAAGTGGTAAGTGCCTGCATTGAACTTATGGTTGACATAATATAGATATTAGGTTTCTTATAGCAGTACTCCAGTCTTAACTCAGATTGATTCGGGCCTCTTTCTACTTAGCGATTAAATGGCCAGCACACAATTCTTGATTTAGGAAAGTATAAATGAAATGTATGTTATCACACCTACCTTTCTCCAACCGATAGGTGTGTGCCTATGTCCATTTTCCACCGCATTCATCATCCGGGCCAGTAAACACCACTTTGTCCTGGCGGCATTTATATCGCCTGGCATCAGCGTGCCCGGCCCTGGCTGCCCTCGAAGCATAACTTCTTTGTTTTCTTCCAAAAAATCCAACATAATATCCAACTGCTGCCGGTTCACTAGCCGTCGAGGTGGCATCACAAATACCTATAGTTATTGCCACCAGAAAACACTTTGTGATTAGAAGAAGTAAAGAATAACAAAAGTATTCAACACATTTAGATAGCAGTCAACGGCTAGAGGAATTCTTGTTTCGACTATTGATATCATTATACAATACAACACAAGCAGTCTCAGGAATTTGACGAAGAAGTGATTTGATAATAGTTTATACATAGCGTAGGTATATTGATAGAACTTTATGGGTTAACGATATCAAAACGTAATGGCGACAACCTCACGCACGCGCAGAAATCAGCGGGGAAGTGAAGCAAAGGCAATTCTGTCAAACTTGTCAAGATGTTTATATTCGACCAACGGTGATCGAGTAAACAGAAGTGAATGAAGGTTTAATCGACCAATGGTGTTCGAGAATAGGACTCAACAACGCAGTCGGGTAAAAAAAGGTTTTTTTTTTTAAATACTGCCATCTACCGTCTAGTAGCTTAACTGTTCTAACACATGTTCTGCTTCTCAACGCTAGGTGGTTTATGTAGGGTTGAAAATCTACAACGCAACACAACGATAATAAAAAAATAAAATACAAAAATATTTACTTATAACAAAAGTTACATGTCATTTAGTCATTAAATTAAGTATTTCTTTCTCTAAAATTGAGTAGGTAGGCACCTACTAGATGTATCGATGCGACGTACCTAGTAGGTACACCTAAGCAAATTGGGGTAAATAAAAACAGGAAGGAGTCTACACAAAAGAAAGCACCTAAATCTGGAATAGTACCTACCTAGGTACTTGCCTATTTAAAATGTAAGGTAGATAAGTAGGTACCTATTAAAAAGATAGGTAAGCATGGAACCAATAGTTAATAGATTGTAAACTGTAGAAAGGGACCGTAACCGGGCCGACCCGCAGTCAAGTGTCAGCTTACGAGCTTAGCCACACCGCGATAAATTAATTTACCTACCGGGAATTTTATTCATTAATTCAATGGAAACAACATGTTACCGAATATTTGGGTCATCCGTGACTGCTTAATTAAAAAATCAGGGTTAGGATTTCATCCGTCACACGTACCTACGATCAGTCATCCGGAAAAACTAGGGGCTCGCGATCATCGGTAATTTTCCATCATTTTCATGTTAAACTTTCTTTCACCTGCGACTTCGTTCGCGTAGGGGTTGAATTTTCCAAAATTCTTAGCCTAGCTAAGTCATAATAATTATACTTACCTATGTGTGCCAAGTTTGAGCCCGAACATATATTTATAAGCTTATTTTCATTCAATTTTATACAGGGTTATTGGAAATTATATAGCAAGCCGTTGAGGGCTACTTCTGTGCACCTTAACAAACAACTTTTGTTCTACGAAATTCGAACATTTTTTCGAAAATGTTCAGGGTTAGGTTTCACTGAAAATCAGCTGTTCCTTACACGGAGAGGTCATTAACCTAAGTCTGAATAACCTTTGTTTTAAAAAATCAGCTGTTTTTCGAATTTACATAACCTCAAAATGTTCATTTTTTTTTAGACTTTCCAAAAGTCGTAGAACAAAAGTTGTTTGTTAAGGTGCACATAAGTAACCCTCAACGGCTTGCTAGTATAATTTCCAATACTAACCCTTTATAGATTAGATTTAATTTATAGCCCCGTACAAAAATTCGAAGGGTAGTAGTCATGTCGCTAAATAGGCAATACGAGAAGTGGATCTATTGCGTCATAGGCATAAAAACACTTAGACGAAACGCTTATTTTAAATGACTGTTTGGCATAACGCGAAATTGGCATACTGCGTTTTAGGTACTCAGCGACTAAATGGCCAAATCGAGCGTTCGAAAAGCGTTACTACTACATCTTAGATCAAGTTGACACAATTCTGACAGCTAATTCAACGTCTTTGTTCGAAGATTAGCCAAGCGGAGCTCTTTGAGTGCGTTCCACTTGTCAAGCGCGTTGAACGCCAGCGGCGACCACAAAATCGCGGTCCACTTGAACGATTTTCGTTGTGGGTGCTGTGTCGATAAGGGTGTAGTGGAACGCCTTGCGGTCGATCACGCGGTCGATGAGCGCGCGTAATTTAAAATAAAAATTTATACAATTAATAAGTTGTCGGTTTTTTGTTACTTTTTTATTTATTTTTTTATTGTTATCCTTTCCTTGTACCTATATTTTTTTCCCTTTAAATAGGTACGTCTTCTATTCATCACTCGTCCCAAAACACAAGCCCAGATGAGCGATATTATTAGAAATACTCTTTTTCCTAACGGGAACGGACGCGTCATGGTCATGTTACCATATCGCATGACGTCACACAATATTACCGAGACCGGACATTTTAGTTTAGAATGTGACCAAGTTAAAATTAAATTAAATTACATATTGCAGGACATTCCACACATCGCCATCTAGCCCCAAGCTAAGAAACTAGACTTGTGTTACGGGTGCTAGACAACTGATATACTACTTATATAGATACTTTTCTTTTGTAAATATATACTTATAATACATAGAAACAACCAGACCACAGACAAATATCTAAGCATAAATACATGTCTGAGGCGGGAATCGAACCCACAACCCTGTGTTTGGCAGTCCGGCATGGTGACCATTGTGCCAATTGGGTAGTCCAAGTTAAGTTAATGTTGTCTTGAATATTAAGTTCTGAAAGCTAAACCTGCAATAAAGCCTTCAAACTAGGTTCAATCAAACACAAGTAATGTTTTTATAATAGTTTTATTACCGGTGATAGCACGAGCATATTTCAGATAGTAGAACGTCTACGCTTATGTCTGTTTCCGAATCATAGAAAGTAATCGTAACTGACATTGTAAAATAAATCGAAAATAAGAACCTTTAAAAACTTTTTATCTGTTTACAAATCATTTGAAATAGTTCTGTCTGCCGAAAAACACAGAATAAAAGAGCGCGAATGAGTCAGGTTGATGACACTGGCGTTATGAGTTGTAATATTTAAAAAAAAGTCAAACGCCCGCGGAGACCCACCTCTTGCCTGCGGTCGTTGAGGGCTCAACGTGAAGTTCGCGCGGTTGTTCAGTGTGACGTCACAAACGAATATTTTGCCTCGATCGCAACGACCGCGTCTGTAAGTGGACCACGTTTGTGATCGAAAATATCTAAAAACTCTTCAAGTGGTACGCACTCTTTGTCTAGCCGTGAACGGGAATAAATAAATAATAAATAATAAATAAATATTTCAGGACATATTACACATCGCCATCCAGCCCCAAGCTAAGCAACTTAATGCTTGTGTTATGGGTGCCAGATAACGGATAAACTACTTATATACTTTTTTTTTTTTTTTGTAAATATATACATATTATACATATAGGAAACACCCAGAACCAGAAACAAGAATTTATGGTCAGCATAAATACTTGTTCCCGGCGGGAATCGAACCCGCAACCTTCTGCGTCGCAGTCGGGTGTTCGCCCGACGCGCCACAGAGGTCGTCGGGAATGGAAAGGAAATGAGTATAGGTACCTACATGTTTTCGAGTAAAGATAAGTACGAAATATTTTTGAATCAGGCTTACTGACCGAATCAGAATACTGAAATTAAGTTCCAAAACACAAATACCTAGTCGATGTCACCTTACAACAGCCACACTGAAATGGAATTGGGCCGGTTATATCTGCCGTATGCCGAAAGAACTTTGGGTCAAATCAACTACCCTTTCGGCCCCCACCAACAGAAAAAGATTACGCGTCAGCCTTCGACGGGGACACGCTTGAGACAGATTGGCAATCCGTCGCAGAAGATCGCAAAATATGCCCGGGGAGTAAAGGCCTTTGCCATGCAGTGAGATAACATGCTCTTGATAAATAATACAAATAAAGATGTAAATACCTAGTCATGACTACCTAACTACCAACCTATCGATGATTGATCGACACCTTAATGTAGGTACTTAGGTAGGTACTTAAGGTAAAAACAACCTACTTATATAGAATAGAAAAACATTTATTTGGACGCACGCTACGACACAAAATAACATGAAAAACTCAGTTGCCATAACGGCTATAACCAAAAAATCTGAACTTCATTTTTGTTCTAATCCACACCTGCATGCAACATGCTACATGGGACACATTACATAGTGCTTCCATGCTTAGGTACTTATGAACCTACCTATCTACTTTTACGATAAAAAGCTGGTAAATACGAAATGGCTTTACAATAAAAACACCTTTATGAAGCCTCCGAAGATCTACAATGATTAACAAAAAACGATAAGTAGCAACTTTTCAATGTCACCTTACAATTTCAAAATAGCAAAAAAAACTCTGATTCGACATCTTTAAGCAAATCGCTCTCGATCGTGCTCAAGGCATTATTAAGTTTTTATTTTATTTTATTTTGATTTCGGAAACATGTTTTCCCTGTGAAGTTCTAACATAGAAGTATAGTTTAGGTATAGGAAACGAAACGGAACAGAACCTACACTAGGGTTGTCCCTTGAGGCTTTGACGTCGGAAATAGTCGTCGTCGTTGGTAGGGAAGGCGCGCGGCGGCGCGGGCGTCAGCGAAGCGTGGCTCTCCGTACTTCGCGCTAGACCGCCACGCTAGTGTACCCTCGACTTCGCACTGCGACGGTTCCTTGCGGTGCAATCCTCTGATAATCTCTTACCCGCGTTCAAAAATCGAACATTCATACTGTGAAGAATAACTGATATTCGTATTCCTTGTATTGACTGTGAGTGTTTACCAAAATTTTTGGACGTGAAACCATTGATTTGAAGCCGGTATCACAGGTAAGCCACTAAAATAAATGATTCGAGAAAAATAAAGACAAATCACGTATGGTCGTTATAATAAAAATAAACTAAAACGAATTAAATCTCTTAGATATTTGATCAGAATTTATTGTATGGGAAAATCCGAAATTATCTCTCATACATATTATATTGTAACGTTGTCTATATTTTTAATATTACCTACCTATAATGCGTATATTTAAGCAATTTGAAGAGATCAATTAGTTTTAAGAAACCATGGTAATTTGGAAAAGAAAAACTGAAAACATTCAGATAATTAATGATTTGTAGATTACATATAATCATAGTTAGATGTTTACATCAAACTAACGCTACAGTTCCTGTAAAATGTATTTCCATAGGAAGTGAGCATTCAAAAATCAAGTTACTTTGATAACATGGGCATGGAAGAGGACCTCCTAACACGTTTCATGTAAACCGGTTCAGAAGACGCCGGGACTTATGCAATCGACTAACTTATCGATGGATGAGGGCCCAATATAACTCGTATAGAGGAATTAAAATTTTGAACTCATATGCATTAGTTTTTTACAACATAGACATGACAGCTTATTACGGGTTTCTATAATGATTAATTTGACACGGATTAAGCTCAATCAATCAGTATTACAATTAATAAATAAAACATGTTACGGTACAAGTTAGGAACAAATTGGTAATAAGTTGGCCTCAGAGCCTTGAATAACATTCAATACAATTTTTCAAATAGCAATTTAAGTATTATTAGATACGTCTTATATCATAAGAATTTCATTTATATTTTTAATCTAACATTGATGGTAATAATACATCAAAACTTATTTTTACATTATATTATTAGAAGAGATAAAATATTAGATTTATTACTCAAAACTGCTATTCAACAAATTGAAGAAACGGGTTTTATTAATGATAATTGTTAACGCCTCGCGCAAAAACTGTGTCTATACGCCCACGGTTAGTTTTCTTATTGATTAGTCTCCCTCCTTCTAAATTAAGTAGGAGTTAGACTCATAATGAAACTTTAATATTAAGCTATAAAAACTTGGCACAGTGCGAATCTTTGCGATAAGCATTTCGATGCATAATGCAGTAAACCGCAGCTGCTTTTATCCAGACAATGCAGATACCATCACTCAGTTGCACAATACTTGCGATACATTGTGTGTCCATTTCAAAAGCAAACAGAGGGAGTACCGCTGATGGTGAGAGATATAGCTCCCATTCGCACATTCCAACAATTTTTGGACAGATTATTTACTCTCTTTATTGGTCTGCTCGTTTCGTCCGTGTTTGGTGAATTTAATGGTGGGATTAAATTTTTGAACTGCAAAAAGCTTGTTCGATTGAACGCAGTTCGTATATTTGATGAATATACTTGTTGCTCTGTGCTTCAACCAGACTCCAGACGATATAATATAATAGTTACGAAGAATAGAACCGTTAATAGGGAGATTTATTATAGTAATAATAACTCAAGTTCATGGGTCATCTGTAAACAAAGCAACAGTGTCGAATGGTACGACTATAAACCCCTGGCGAGCCGACGCGACACCGACCAATTGGCGTCACAGTATTGATTTGCTATACTATTCCATTGCTAACATCATATTCACGATCGTCTAAATTCAATTCTGTTTAGGTTACTCAGTACCTACCTATATTCTATTAATATGATTCTAAACTAAAAGGTCAACTCGTTGAGACCACAGATCAGAAACTTAGATCTTAATAGTGACGCATAGTGATTATCGGTTTACCATAACCATTATAAAAATTAGGAAGATCAGACTAATCTAAATTGTCTCTATTCCAGTTTGCAATTCCCGCCGCCGAGATGGCCATTTCCGTTAGTCTATGTCCTGTTGCGAGTTTCTGCATATGTAATTGCAACTGTACTAATTTACAGCCTCCATCAATTGATGTTAGAGTCCAGTTTAGGTCCAGATATAGTGACATTTGTAATAATTGAACTCAAGGGACTGGTATTAAAATTTATGATCATATTGTACTGCTTGCTTCTGTTGTTGTATCTCAAGTTGCTATTATTTCTTTTTGAAACTTTGGATAACGATGATTAGTCTCCATAAATATAAGTAATGATATATTTATATTAATATAGGCAATAATAGCCATCTAACATAATAACTTCATATTGAATTTAATATAACATTATACCCACATCTAATAAAGTGGTTGTTGACTTGGAATTTATTAACAGGGTGGTATTAATTTCACTTTAATTTCGTCGAGGTTCCCCCCGTTATGAAATTTAAACGTACCAACACCTATAAATCCATGAACCCCGAGGTTTGCTGGCCTACTTAAATGGGTGCAGGCGGAGACATTTCAGCGGCGCAATAAGTAGGCGTTACGTCAGTTGGAAAATTGCGTCAATTTTTAGGGCGCGAGAGAAACACCCCAGAACCATAATCAGCTAAATAGCCAAGTACGACAAGGAAACTTTTCTAACCCGTGGGGCGTATTCGACGACTCTCTCCGAATTTTAAGAGCTTCAACTAGAAATACCATCAAAGAACATTACGAAAAAAAATAAGCGAAGGTTGGAGAATCGTCTCCATATTCAGTTATCTAGTACGTGTTTGCCGTATCATCTTTTCTTATACATTTTCCGCACCTGTTTATGTTCTTCTGATATCAGCGAAAAGCCGGTGGTGAATCTGCAGACAAAGGCAATAAGGAAAATGGAAATTAGATCGTTTAACGTAAGAGCAAGTCCTATTTAAGGGAAAGCAAATTTTGATAAGACACAGGTTGCTTAACGTTGCCGTCTAAAGACTTATTGATTGTAAATCTAGCTTATCGCTTCTGGTGAATACCAATTATTATGCCCCTTCTCTTAAGCAATCGTAACATGGATGATGTCGTCATCGTGATCTCAGCTTAGGTTTAGGTAAATGTTGTTCTTCCGAACCTTGCGGAAAACGGGGTCACGTCCCTCGAGCGGAGGGAGAATGGGGAAAGCTTTTTGTAATTTAGCCTCGCTACAACTCAGTGTCATAACAATGTCACATGATGGCATGTAAAGTCTTTTCGCATTGTTTTCTTTTCGCCCATAATAACCTGTGCAATGTTATTATTATTATATGGAAATTTAACCGCAACAGGAAGAAATTAAAGAGCCAAGGCACATTTGATAAAGTAATAATTGAGAGCGCGATTGTAATCTCAATAATTTCCAGTGGTCAGTTGACATAATAATCAGCGAGGTCACGACAGTAACGAAGGGCTTAGGGCCTAGTCTGGTGGAAGTGGTTGATAAGGGGCTGAACGGAGGGCGATTCTCGTATTCGTATGCAGGCCGCGCGGTTGCGGCGCCACGATCGATACGCGCCCGCGCGACGCCTCCCTCCCACCCAAGTACAAGTGCTACGGTACAAGTCTAACACAACAAAATTATATAAGTACTTACCTTGCCTTACTTTATTAAATTCCGTATGAGCTTTCTATCATGCTCTGACTATTTGTATTAGATTCCGAAGGCGGACGAGATCAGCACCATAAATAATATAAATACTTATTCAATTTTTTCCTGACATTGTTCAAGAATTGTTTCTGAAAGTGTAAGATAAATGATAAGAACTTGTGTTAATGATATATTTCCGAGCATTAAAAATAAAGTTGAGTAACCCAAAATTAATTCCTACAAAGATAAACGAACAGTAAGTTCTTCTTATGAAATAAAATGTAATGTACTATAATTTCAATAGGCAATTGTGAATGATAACGACACTCACACGAGAGACCTCAATTTACAAGTTAATAGCATTTTAACACAGCGTATTTTCGCGAATATCGTGCGTCCAAGATAAGGAGATGACATCATCGATGGCAACGGCCAAGGGAGAGAATAAAAAGTTGTCGACACAGTACAGGCGGACTGACAAGCTTGAGGCTCTCGGCCGGTGACCGCGTGGCCCTGATCTTGGCGGAACGAGCTTATGACCTTCAATCACAGAAACACATGCAAAGCAATCATTATTAAATTACTTAGGCACATATGCTTCATACACGGTAGGCATATATAGTTTTTACGCTATCTAACTTATGTAAATACCGATATACTTGATATTGTTATGCTAAACTCAACCTTGATTACAAGGACCGTAATTTATCATCACCGTCCTCATAAAGTAAATCAAGCTTATTAAATTATTCATGGTTAAAAGAGTGTGGGTTTACATCGCCATATTCATTTAATTTACTCACATCATAGTTCCTGTATCTCATGATGATTCCTTTTTCAGTTTATTATCTAGTAAGTCTAGCGAGTTTCACCCTGCTAAAGAAAATATCGAGGGTCTTGCTCCCTCTTCAGTATGGAATGTACTAAATGTTTACTAATAGCTTAATGCACTTCCAATGGCTGTCTGTCTGATGTCAGGGGGAGCAAACTAGAGAGGGTTTCCGTTACTAGAGACGATATTTTACCTTAGGAATAATTAATATATAATTAAAACAGACATAATTTTTACAATTAAGTATCTTTTTTATGATCAATGAACAACAGTGTCTTCATTTAAATACATAAAATTATTAACTAGCCTTATGTAGACGACAGATACGCTAAAGAAATGTGGTTCCATTGTATCTATTTATGAATACTGCTACGGTAATTGAGTCTTCGCGTTGATCCCGGTTTAGATATGAACTCGTTTAAATGATTATCATAATTGAATCATTATTATTCTCCAAGTGGAAGAATACAATTGCATTGAAATAATCGGCTCATTTTGTGTGTTAATTTGTTGAATATTTACATTGTCTTCGTGTCTAGCGTTAATAGTTTATTGTTGGAATAACTTAGACTTAGTAATTCAGTTGCAATGGAGACAATTTGTATCAGACAAATTGACCGAACGTGAAAGCAAATATGGATCTCAATTTGGACCGACAACCATCCAACAGAATTGCAAATAGCAGAAATATTTGCGTGGTTTGTTAGACTGTTATTGTCTGCTTGCCCTCACCGCAAGTACCTACAACGCAGGAGTAATGACAGTAATTCTGATTATGTATATTGACAATTTGTCATTGCTGTAGTTATGAGCACTTACAAATTGCTCTCGAGGGTTAGCTGTGGCTGCGGGGGACTTTATTGCTTGTGTCATCGTTTTATTGAATCACTGGGATCATTAGCAGTTATTTTATCTATGTATGGAATGACATATACATAGCATTTTTGTGATAATTATGAGAGGTTTTTTTATCTATAAACCCGAAGAACCATTTATATTTTACAAAAAGTATTTTCTATTATTTTACTACGACGACGTTCAAATTGATCCGTTTCGATCCAATATATTACCGACATCGGTATAGTTTTGTAGTTTCGTACCTGGATACGTTTATTGCTTGTTTTTTTTACTCATCCCGGCCAATGCTCCCCATTTCGGACGACCCTTTTGGTCCAACAATGACGAAATAAGGGGAGCGAGGTGCAGCTGCTCATTTTCTTTAAAGCGAATTTGTTATAATTTGAAAGTCACTGGGTCGCAAAATTCTGCATTTAGTGCATATGCGGCTCAAACGCTATTTAATGGAAAGAGAAACTGTATAAACAAACACATTTGCTATTGAAATGGATTAAGTTGTAAATGCACTCAAGAAAGAAATCTAAGGCGCGTAAATGTTAAACGATTGCTGTTTTTGCTCAAGCGTCGTGGGGTTTTACTTGGTCCGTTGATTTTCCACGAATCACAACTATGGCGTGAGAGGTATTTCCGAGTTCAGTCTTTGGAACAATCGATTGACGAAAATTCACGAACAAACGCGAGCTCCGGTGGCTGGGGCACGTAACCTTGACCGAAACATTGGACATTTTACAATAACACATCAAAATACTATTTTATTTTCCCTAATAATATCTGGCGCCCGATCAAATAATTTCAATTTAAATCGTTTCAGTAGGTTAGGTACTTGAAAGTAGCACCCAGACAATTTATGACGACAATACTGATAAAGCACAATAGGATGCGCGCTAAAACGACGGAACGAAAGATTTAAACATTGAGAAATGGAAGTAAATAAACTTCTTCCGTAAAGTGTTGACTTAATAGGAAGTAGGTACCTACAGCTTGGGAGAAATTGCATTCTACAGAAAAACAGAGCTGGACGGTACTTTGAAAAACGTTAGGAATGTTAATGCAAAAATGAAAGCAGGGAAAGCAAAAAACAGAGTTTTAATGAGAATTTGAAATTAGAGAACCTCTATTTCTAGTTTAATGCGGAGCTTTAGTTAAAGCGAAGTTCAAATTGTAAATCTAAACTTTGATGTAGGTAGACTATAGTTTACTTTCGATAGACAAATCAATAAGAGTAGATCTAAGGATGTGTCCCTGAGACATTCAGTGTATAAAGATTAACTAAGCGCGGTAAAATTAATTACTTACATTGGACCAACAAGCAGCTATTGCGGTCACTGCCCACTGCGGGGAAATTAAATGAATACGCAAGGATGCATCTAGGTTTTCTTATTAAAATGTTTCAACTTGCAATGTATTGAATACATTGTCGTTCAGACAATAAATGTAAGAACAAAGGCCTGTCCGCACAGATCAGTGTCAACACAGTGACGACAGTTCCGTACCGTACCGTGCTATTCGTACATGTCAGTGCCAGTACCGACACGGCACAGTGTTTTTAGTACTCTATCGCTAGGGTTATCATAACTTTCCTGCGCGAGTTCAACTTGCACTTGGCCGTTTTTTTAATTATATTATGTAAAAAACGAGAGCGAGCAAAGATAACGACCGCAAAATTTCCGATATTTGGACTGCGGTTATAAGGAAAATGAATGTACCTAGGGGTCGATCGTAAAAAAAACGTGATAAATACGAGCAACACACGGACCAATTCAAATAACTTTTCGTCGGCCATCTTGAAAAACTGCGACCGTGTCAGGCAAAATATTGTCCGCTACAAATTCACACCGGATCACGGCGAGCGTCAGAGCAGCACTGACAGCACTGAACATCACTGTCACTGAGCAGTACGGATAGCCTAGTACAGAAAGTATGCAACAATATCATTTTTCACTGCACTGGCACGGCACTGTGCCGTCACTGTGCTGTGCGGATAGGCCTCAATTCTCTATAAAAGGCACCAATAGTCAATATAGCAATATCAAACATTACAACTCTATAAATGGACCTCAGGTGAAATGAAAGCGAGAACTCAATAAATAACTAACTACATATATGATGTCGAAAGTAAAATCGCATTCGGCAGCTGGTCATCTCAAATATCAATTAGGTAATTGGTCCGACATTTTTTCGGTCCATCTTTTCAATACGGAAGTACTCGAAGTACTTAATTGTAATTTTTCGTTCGATCATCGTCAGGTGCGTGGTGTAGAACAATGTCACAGGTATTAAAAAGACTACCGAACGCGGTCAGTTTCCGGCGTGTGAGCAACCACGTGCTATCCCGCCTTCATACTACTAGGGCCTCGCTATGGCTCATTTACTATGTCATTACTACTCATTACATTGAAAGGAAATGTTAACTAGTTGTTTGTGCTTTTAATTTTCTACTCTACTCTAATAGTGACCGTTTGAAAAGATATTTCAAAAATATCTAAACAAAATTACACAACTGATACTTTATAACGGACCATGGCATTTATTTATAAACTATACGAGTCGTGCACATAATTAATGCCCTTTTTTTCTTAAGAAACTAGATATCTATGAATTATCTTTATTGCTTTACCAACGTCCTGTACTTAAGTAATTAGATAGTTGATCGCGCGCTAAATACTTTGTAGCTATTAGAACATAATTGCGAAGTTAGAAATAATAATATTATACACACCATAATTTTAAAGAAACCCGAATTATAACAGAATCTATTAAAAATGTCCCGCCAACACTATCATTGCCAATTAAGGCAACGAAAACAACCTATAGTAGACTAATTAACACCTTATAATAAAATGTAAACCGAGTTTTATACGTGATTCATCGTCAGTGATTGATAATGGATCGTAAATTCCAGCTACAATAGGACCCGCACCTCGTAATCCGGCTCTTACCGGTCATAATTTAATATCCGCCCAAAAATAATCCTATTTCCTCGGCCACACCACTAATGTAGCCGACAATGAAGTATACCTCACGTAAAACGACTAAATTGATGTGTTTTGATCCTATCTCACAGGATTTCGAAAACATTTTTTGAATGGGCATAACATCATCTATGCATCTACTATTAAATTTAATTTATACCGCGATAAAACCTATTTTAAACAGTCCAATTAGAGTTAAAGAGTTATATTGTATGACATTTAAAATAATGGCCAGGTCAATTCCCATTTACCTAATCTTGTTTGTAACGTTAACGATAATTATCCAATAAAATCTAATAGAATATACGATAACCCAATTTCCAATCGATTATAATGTCAAAAGGAAACTAGAGTAACGGATCTAATTATAATAATCGCAAGAGAAATGCTCGTTATCATTATCACTGTTTGAAGTTTCAGTTTAGACAGAACCGTCTGGCCGCCTTAATGATAAATGCTGTGACCAAAATGATGGATGAACTAATATACATTCAGCATTTCGAAACAGTCTAGGTAAATCAATAACTGAAACCGAAAACATAGTTTCAACAATCGGCAATAAAGCTCCGCAAATTGATAATGCGTGAAGAGAAGCAATCAGACCAGAAACAAACATGTCCATTTTGTATATTGTCGGATTCATTAAATAAATATTTACATACATTATTACGGATGTTTAATTCAAGACACGGGTAACGATACCGATGTTTGCTTGAATGAAATTTCCGAACATAAGCATAATTCACTTCGTGCATAATACTTTGCAGTTTCAGGAATAGTATTTTTACTCAAGTGGAATAAACATGAGGTACAAGAAGGTACAAGGTTGGTTTAGCCATATTCCCGTATTTTCCGGGGCGTACCTGTACGTACAAGGCCACAGCCTTCTCTACCAAGGTTATATTATTAAGAAAGGTCTCCCGGGTAACTGAGCGGGAGCGTCCTTGGCTTTCAGGAGCTTTTATATTCGATGAAGTTCCGTCGACAAATTGAGTATTATTATAATTAAAAAGTTTATCTCAGTCGTTCGTGTAATGAAAACCCTTTTGCACTAATTAAACGCTTTGAACTAGAGTTAAAGCTCAATTTCATTAGTGTTTTGTACATTCACTTGAATCTGGGGCACACCGGCTAATTGGCTGTTGTATCAATATTCACATAGGATTATAACAAGGCACATAAATAAACAGTTTTAAACCTTATTTAAAAAAAAAATTCTAATGAATATCGAAAATACATGGCTGCTAAATTTTGATTAAAGCGATATTAATTCACAGAATGAAAATATAAATTAATTTATTTCGGAGCACGTTGAATACGTAGATACGGCAGGCTTAACGTTTTCAATGTTTGGTATCAGATAATGAAATTTCGTTAAAGCTTCAAGAATACAAACACAATTTGTTGCTTTTTTAGACGTGGGATTTTGTAAAAGATCACTTTTCGTCTCATTTGACAAATTTCAGGGAACCGTTCAAACAAAACAGAGTTTAACGTTACACAATGGATGATTAACCTATGCAAGTCTCAACTGAAAGCTTACGTACAAGAGAACGTTTCATTAAGAATGCACAAAGGAGTGTAAGTGATGGAGTATCGGAGCAGGCGGACAATAAGGCGGTAACGGGACAAGGCACTAATTACGAGAATGAACTAAGTGCGACTCGACTTTCCGTTACATTCACTACCAGTTGAGTTGAGATAACTTAACTGTGTTCAGACAGACTTTGGATTTTGTAACAATTACTTAGATATCTTTTGACAAAAAAGAGAAAAATTTTGGATAAGTAAAAGAGAATCACGATATCTCAAAGAAAAACACAAAAAGTCCGTAGAATCCATTTAGAAAAACATTGGTTGTGGTCTAAAAGTACTTACAGCACATGAGTAACTAATACAACAGTAACGTTTTATATAACTTTTTGGGAAAACAGGTGACGAAACCTATAAGACAAGAAGACATCCCAAAGACCGCGTTCTCATGCAGAACATACAAAAACCAAAACTGCCAGTCATTTCACGTACATTACAAAAACGGAGCAATTTTAATTCGACAAAAGCTTTCGAAGTTTCGAGATAAAAGCTTTCTGGTATTCAACATCCGTCTCCAGACAGCACTATACCTTCTATAACGGTTAATGATTTCGAATTCATACACGTGGCGGCTCTATTGTTGGCAAGGAAGCATTCGCTAAATAAGAACCATTTTTCGCATCAAATTCCGCAAACAATATACCTACTAAGTAGATGTATAAAGATACCGTGATCTTTTAGAATCAAAGTGAAATATCTTGGACATTGTAGAACGTGATGTGATTGTTAAAGATAATTTATCTGCTGGTCACGAACCACGTACAGCACGTGATTTAATAAGTTAAAATGTAAACATGTTAGTTAAAATATCGTAAAAGACGTCAAGGCAAGTATAATGGCAGTTAAATCAAGTTAGCCTTACATGCAACTTATGCAAGCAAATATTGCAATGATATTAGTTTGTTGCGTTTATTTGACCTTACCTATTAATATTCAAAGATTAATCTTAAATGCCAAAACCATCTTAAGCTTGATATGAGACTTGTTTTGTGATTGTTGCTAAATTATTATTTTTACAATAATTTGTAGTGTTATTAAGTTGCTTGAGGTAATCCGTAGGCCAGTTTGTAGGCTTTGAACAATACAAACTATAAGCACCCTAATGTTTTTATACAAACTACATCAAATACTACAAATAGGTGAAGCTTGAGCAAATGCTAAATGAATGTTTCGCAAAAGTATGACAACAAAACACTATTTATTAAAATATTAGATGTAGGTATGTGTTGAAAAAACTTCTGTGTTCCGTCTTTCTTATCCTCACAAATTACAAAATCCCTTTTCAATTAACATAAAACAATCAAACATGTTTGAATTTCAACAAAAGCACTCACCTTAAGTATTACTTAAATAAGCTACCAACAATGAAACGATGCTTAAGACCACACTTAAGACCATAAGCTAATGTAAACAAACTGAGATTGTTTTTGAAACACGTTTTCGACAGATACTTGAAGTGAAGAATTTCATCGTGTTAAGAGCTATGTTGAGAGTTTTAATGGAATGCACAAACTGAAAATTAAAGTAATGAACGAAACCATCATTTTAAAACATGGTCTTGCATAAGGAAAATAACATGTATTACTTTTACCGATATACCTAGCTGAAACTAAAAGATTTTCTTTTTTATTTAATATTAAAATAGTTTTTCTTTTTGCAAGCTCTGAACACGCAAGATGACAGGAGACTAGTTGGAAAAGCACTAAGCTAACAAGACTTGCACTTATCCACAACCACGCGTGCCTCACTCGAGTTGAGAGTTCTCTAACCGACTGGGAAGCGTCAACTTCACCTTTGTGGGCAGACAAAGAACCTCACAGCAGTCGCATAACTACTGAGTACTCACAATTTTGAAGAACTAACAATCATCCAAGATCTTAGTTCAGAGCAGTAGCTGTAATAAATAACTACTTTGTATTCTATTCCGCTCTATCATTACCGATCAATTGAAAGTTTATGTTTATACGACACTTGAATTTTAAAGGTTAGTTGTGCTCATTTACGATCATATCAATCAAAAAGGGAATATCAGGGCAGTTGAAATGTAATGATTTATTTGCGCAAGCAAAGCTCATTAAAACGCTCTTGAAGTTGGAGTCCAAGAACACGCAGGCCGCTTGCCGTCTAGTGCAATAAACTCAACCATTTTATTATTATTGCTCCCAATAATAAACCTCGTAATTATTACATCACACGTATGTGGCATACTTTTTTAAACAGTTTTAAATTGTTTGCAATCATGATCCAGTGCGTATCCAGGTTGCCTTTAAGTAGGTAGGTTATATGTTATATGGATATAGACATGCAAAATTGCAAAGATCATGAATTTATCTCTAGTTCGCGAATTTAATACTACTAGATTTCGTTTCAAAGTATCATGTGACAAATGCACTTGAAGTGTGACTACCGTTAGTGCATGGTTCGTTGATTCATCTCTTATTACTAGAACTAATAGCAATAAAGGGTTTATTGAAAACACTAGATAAAATCAATATGAAATCCTTTAAAAATAATTCCTAAATTATGTTTTAATGTATGAATGTTAAAGAAAATAGCCATGTCGAAGAATGTTATAATGAAACAGCTTTGATTAATTAACCACAAACCTGTAATGACTCCGTATTACGCGACAACTGTGCAAATTACTCGCCTTGAGTAGTAATTGTTTCTACGGAATACTACGTATACAGTTCAGTTCTCACCACTAATTAGGTACTTATTTCAAGAAAAACAGACACTCTATTTTTAGCTTTTTATACAATAACTTACATCAAAATCTTGTAGATAAACTAGGTAAAAATAAAAGTAACAATTTGGTTCTTTGTCCGAACAAGACAATCGTATTATTGTTCTTCCAATTATAAAGTTAAATGAGAATAATAATATAAATTACTTTTTTATCAGTGCCCAATGATCTCTTAGTATAAAACACTTCTCAGTGCTTTTATTCATAAATCATAAATAGTACAAAGTTTAAAGGTTTCTTGAGAAACTGTCGGTTATTTTCCATGGTACTGAGAATCGTGACTATCCACTTTATAAAAAGAGAGTTCGGAATCCAATTTAAAAAAGTGATTTCCCGACTAGGGTTTGTCCGAGTCGTTTTGTCAACAGAGGCAGAATAAAAAAAAAGCTGAAACCAACAGGTCCGCCGCATAATTGACGAGTTCTCTCTTTCACGAGTATTTTCTACATGCTCGTATTGGAAACTGGATGAAGGCCATGTCACAACTACTAGCCTTCGGACGAAAACTAGGTCAAGTTTACAACGTAGCTTTGTATCTCGTCAGCGGCTGAACATTACTAATCAAGTAGTCCAATGGACCGTTCACTCCCAATGGACGAAGTTAGTTACAACTACACAATGAATCTATTCGAAATACGAGCACATTGGGACCATATATTAATGTACCTACTTAATAAAAAGTTCATCATGCGTTGTTCTCAATTTAACACGTGAGCATAATCTCATTATGTTGTATTTATTAGGGACGCACCATTTTAAGGTCGTAACACTTCGGTAAATTATTGTACCCTCACGCCCGGCGCCCCGGTCCGTTCTGTTGTACTTCATCGAATTTAATGGCTCTCACCGTTTGGAATGCAGGGCTCTCGAATCCTTCCGCTATTATCGCTTTCATTAATGGATATTCAAAACGAGGGCTTTCTTCTCTAGTTCAAATTCTAAACCACTTCTAGAAAGGGTTTTGAAGTTGTAAACTTGTTTAAATTACCAAGCGTGGTTGCGTCGTCACGAAATGTATTCATTAAGCGGACTATTTCTATTTGATGTCTCTGGGTGTTTCTTATTGGCAACTCATGAAGTTGTTCTATGCTTTTATTTGTGTGAGTTGAGAATTGAAGATGCCGTTGTGACCGATGAGTCAACGATGCACCAACGTTCATTGACCTACCCCTACGTCTTGGCGCCATTGTTATTGACATTTATATGCAACGGGCTTACTTCTTAACATTATTTGGAGTTTGCAAATATTTATTCTACTCGGTCGTGGGTAACTCCCAACTGAGTCAGTCTTCTGGATTACAAAACTTTTTATAAAGAGAATTATTAAGTATTTGAATCATTCATCCCAATAATCAAAACTGAGTCATCATACTACTCGCAATTATTGTAAAATGACGTCATGCCGATTGTAAGGTTGTATTTTAGTACCTAGTCCGATTAGCTGTTCACCCTGTAGCTGTGAGATGAATCACACAAGCCCGCAATATAAAACACTATCTATATTACGCTCATACATTAGGTATTGGGATAGCACGTCACGTGGCTTAATCCCCAGATTCAGTCGAACCACTAACAGCGTTTCATATGCAAACGATAAACTTTGCCCATTCACTGTTTGAACAGGGAAAAAGTTCTTACCAGGGGACTGCAAACTTCGGTCATTGCTCGTAATTTGAGGCGGGATAAAATTTTCATTGTTTTCAAAGCAGGGTTAGAGGGACGACAAACATTTGTTTGAACACGAATGCAGCAGAGAAATCAATTCAATTTCCTTTTATTTCATCTACAACAAGTGGAAAAAAAACGTATTGAACTATTATTTTGACTAAAGTAAACTATAATAGGTATAAATAACTCGAGCTAAAGTTATTTACAATATGGAAGTTAATTAGTGAGATATTGCACAATGTTTACTGTTCGGAAGTTTGTTGAAAGGGTGAAGTTAGGCGGCAGTAATTAATGCAAAGTTTGAAAACTCTCAACCCATATAAACGGAAAGTTAACAGCTACCCAATGTTATACGTTAACTTCGAACCAGACGTCCGTCCTAATGCCATTACTGTTTGAAAGCGAAATGGTTCAACGTGATATCAACTTTAATAAGCATCAATAAATGAAATGAATAAGATTGAGGAGCAATAAATCCTGCCAATAAATTAAGTCACAGAGATGAGATGTATATTTTTATAGATATCCATATTTTATGGATATGTATGTATGTATGTATATGTTTTATTTTTTCCAAAGGTTTCGAATATTTGGAATCGTAGATTTCGAGTCGGTTCGATATAAAAATATGTAACGGCATAATATCGATGTTGTCATTCACAGAGGGTTGGTTTTTATTAGGGGAACGGTAAAACTTAAGTAGGTATATGACATCAGCAAATCATGAAAAATGTGAGCCATAGCGCGTCGTAGAACCAACGTAATAATATGATTCAAAACCAATTTGCATAAAATGATTAGGAAAGTCAAGCGGTGAGGTCGTCCAATGGGAAAACATTTCATTAAGTAAAAACATGTTTTCAATTTCCTGATGTAATAAAATCTCAACCGTGATAGAGGATTTTTACCTATAATCTGTGTTAGCCGGTATCGGCAAACAAGATAGATATCCCATTCCCAATTTAACCATTCATTGTTTGAATTTGGTTTGAAAATTATTCAGAAACGTATCGGATCATGACTTAGGATAATCTGGAAATGGAATCCTATTTGAATTTCCGACCAAATTGCTTTCTAATCGTTTATCGGGACGAGCTATCGGAGAATCCGTGAGGGATCGTAATTACGATGAAGTATTTAATAAAACATTTTTTTGCTAGGAATGTTAGACGTTGCGGTTCTTTTTTGAGTTGTTTGATAAAATTAGCCCGAACATCTGTTATTTATTAAAATTACGGACAAAATTTTAAATCAAATTGCTAAATCAGTAAATCGACCTCTTCAAAGGCGGATCCAGGAATTTGATTGGATAAGACTTTACAAGGATGGCCAATTTCATCCATCAAATAGTCCCCTATTCGTAATATGAAAGTAATAATTTCTTACATTTAAGTTTTTAGATGATGAGTTCCATCCACTGAAAAAAAAATCCGCCATTAGATCTCTTAGGAAATTAATGTATCCTAATGAATCAAAATTAATTTAGAACTCTCGGAACTAAAAGCTTGACTGACGAGTGAGTGCAGTAAATTTTCCCAGCACGACTATTCTCGGGGTCTAAGGTCTTGAATAAATAAAATGTAATAAAGCTAGGGAGAGCGGAGCTTCCCTAACTTTTGAGATGGTATTAAAAATGCTATGAATTCATTTTTCTATTCATAGATACATCAATACAGAGAACGTGAATAAATTTCATGATTAAAGTAAAAACATTGGGCACTTAATGACGCAAAGGATTGTAATGAATAAATTGCTCTGTTTACATGTCCAATTTAACGCTTAGGCACAAAATGTTATGTAATCGTCCCACGAAAAGGGATACCTTTGAATCGAAGTCATATGTTACTGCCTACTAATTCTGAAGCAGCTGGCTGCGAAACGGCCAGGCCACGTGCGGGGTGTAGTCATGGCAACGGTGGAAATATACGCAGTTTCCTCACCCCCTATACGAAGGCCAAGTCTATATAACTTCGACTCGACTATACTACATCTAAAATATATCCCTCATATGATAGTTCAGGCGACGACAATAATTTGTAACAACAAGCTTTCAGGATTTTGTAAGAGGCTCAACTCGTAAATTGGGGACATGGTTCGTGATAATATCTAATTTGGGATTCTGATGTTCTATTGTTATATTGTTATTGTCGTGATATTTACAACATTTAGTATGTTTGTTGTCCTGAATAAACGAAAGATCGAACTGTATCTTTAAAGATTTCCAAGATTTTTTGCTAGAGGAAAGTGCTGTTCCCTAAAAAAGAAATCTCTCAAACAAAACCAAATATTTCAAAAAGATAAAATCTAAAAGAATCAGTGACCCGTAATAATAACTCTATTGTACAAAGGGCTGCGAGATTAGGCAGAGCAATTCAAAATCCGTGTAGGGACGGTCTGTTAGAGTATGGATTTTGTTACGTAATACAATTTGAAAAGGATTTTAGAAGCGGTCCCACACACCCATTGCCGAATATCGAATAGTACTATATGTATAGAATTTTTTATTGGATATTATTAAAGAAACCCTTGTTAAAAATAACAAGGCATTTGTTATTTCTTAAGCTCCCATTTATGCTAAACTCTCAACCTCACTATCTCTACAGCCGAATGCCTCTAAACCTGAAAATAATTCAGTAGCACTGGTGTGTAAAGATCAACCTGATAGAGAAAATAGGCCGAAACACTAGCTTTTCTCTCCCCTTCTCTATTTGGTTATTTGACCCCTGTCAAAGCAATAGGCTGTCCATCAGCAACCCCAACGTTATTGGTAATCCTAGCCTCCTTGCGGTTAAGTGAACGATTTCGTACTGCCAAAAGGTAACCCTTCTCTGATCCTTCTGACTTTACTTAAGATAAGAAAAGAAATGTAATAATTGAAACGGTTTGTAGCAAGAGAAACATTTTCCTTTAATGGTAATTGATTGCTAGACAACCGCAAAGTTACTCGAGAGAAAAGAAACGAGGAAAAGAAAACTTGTAAGTCGATTTGAAGTACGCAAGTGGTCTATCCACTAATGAATGGCTTAGTTCAATCAGCGGACGTCTCGATCGGCAAATTGTCTAATGATAGTAATTGTTCGATCAATCAAATATCTAGCGTCGTCGACTTTCAACTGTGTTTATCATATGCTTGTAAATAGCTTCCTATAGCGTGTAATTAGAGTGTGGAGTGAGTGGAAGATGTTGGTATCGTGTTACTAAAAGTTCTTTGTAGAGAACAATGGGTCCGTCGCCGTGGCGAAGGCCGGACCACCGTCGCATAATGAATGCATCTAGGTACGACTACATACCTACCCGTACAGCAAATTACAAAACGCGATATATAAATGACATAATTTTATGCAAATTGTGACATTAATACTTCATTTGTATGCCACAATGGGACGCGGAAAATAACCGTTGATATTTCTCTGAAGTTAACAACGGAAACCTTAAATTAATAGATTAATTTTGCTGTAGACTTTTTCATGATCACTCAGTAAAGTAACTGTCAAATACAAAAAGCAACTGAGTTAGTTACCTACTTCTCGTGACTAATCAGAATGGCAGATGTAAAGCCTACATTGCTACGGTACATCTGCCACCATAATAAAAGAAAATAAATAAAGTCAGTAATACTTAACTGACAGCTGCATTATTGTGCTTTATTTCTTAGTGAGTGTCTCCTGTTCTTCGTACTGTTTATTATGTAGACAGTTTTCTGATTCCTATTGGTCACATTTTTTCTAGAGATATAATTGTGGACTGTTTGTTACATAAACATTAATTGGACGATCTTCATGCAACGAATTGGGAGCAAGGTTTTTCTTATAGCTACCAAACTAATTGAACAATAAACTTTTTTAAGCATAAGTGTCCTTGTGAAGATTGATAATCATTACTCGTATTATACTTACTGAATTATTGTCTTATTTTGTTTCAGATTCTGCAACCAACTGGAAAATATCATAAGCAAAACTGGAAGAGTTACAGCTGTTGGAAAAGGTGAATAAAGTTATTTTACAATTGTATTAATTAATTACAGAGATTCATGTTTATATGTTGTTTGTAATGTAATCACATGTAATGGTTTTACTAATGTTCTACCTAATCTAATTGCCGCTGTTCTCCATTAAGATGAATAACCAAATGAACCTACATAGCAAAATGACTGTAAAATAAAGTGTGTATGCAAATCGAACATGATTTTATGTCAATGTCGAAAGCAAAAGATAAGTCGTAAAATGTAATAATCATGCATAACGTGATCGCAGAAATGCGGCTAAAAAAACAACCGGAGCGCGCGTGGCGCACCCGTCAATATCGCAAAAAAAACGAAATTGTCAATCCAGTGGAATGTTACGGCGATGGCATCAACTATCTAAAAATAACTACGACACTAGAGCACGTTCTAGAATGCCCACTATTATCCTGTCAGGATTCAGGATGGTCCTAGCAATTGGTCACTCAATTTCAAACAAGTGCCCCGACAATGTAGTGGTTATGCAATGCAATTTTACCATCATGTGCAATGGCTCAATAACAACATTTATCAATTTAGTGAGCCTGTGACAAGATAACAAAGGCATCATCTTTTCGGTGATTCTGTAGTTTAAGAGGCTGCAGATGATTATCGTTCATTCACACTTATAGTAAAACTAATAATCAAGTAGGTACATAAAAGCTTATCGCAAACTCGAGAATTGGCAAGTGCAGTGGAATTGGGGCAATGTGTCGGCTGTATGTCATAAGTGCGAGTATTACCGACAATCAGACACGACCTTGCTGCTCGTTGACGGGCAAATCGTGGGGAGCCGCAGATTGCCATCCTCCATCAACACCGGCATCCGCCTTTTGCACATCATTATATCATATCCCCGCACGAATTCATAATTGCGAGTGCCTGGATTATTTATAAACGCATGGCATGCGACTGTGTCCCCGTCAGTGATGTAGGTGAGGTGCCTCCTGGTGCAAATCAAATGTCAACATCAAACATTTCGTCGTCTTCGTAACCTTGTAAATAAAACCTTACTACGTTTGGGCACGTGTTTATACAGTAGGTAGATACTGTACTCGATAAAACATTGAATAAATATTAAATTATTATTATGTCACGTACGTTCGGCCTCGACAAAAACAGTATTCTCTATCAAATTGTCACCTGTGATAAGAGCATAAATTTATCGACATAACTCGAATACCTCAAGATTACAAATTTACAGTAAAGCTCTGTTAAAAACTGGAAACCATGAGAAACCAGGTAGTCATTATGACATTGTAGAGAAAGTCAGATGCAGTTAAAACTAGTTTCACATGAGTGTTGTTATGTGTTGGAAATATATCACTTGAAATATGTAGTTTGTTTAGTCTTGTACTTCACCTTAAATAAGCTACGGTTATTATTTGACTTGTCGCTTTCGTTTTGTTTACACTGGATAACAACTAATAGCTATGCTAAAGTTTTATAATTTTGTTATATTTATTCTAAAGTTTAATATTATCGGTTTAAGGTTAATTTATTACCATACCTTTAAGGTTTAGAATATTATAAATAAATGAGTATAAAATATGAAAACATTAATCAATCTTTGCAAATTGCTACCTCTAGCCTCGCACCGGTCGGCAGGTGTGATGATAGTTCTCTATCTAAGTTACTTAGCCCCTCACAGCGTGATTTATAATGCAACTTTTCAATATAGTAATTGCTAGTATTGCCCAGTTAATAATAACCGATAGACGACGTGAACAGGTCATTTTACCCTGAATGAGTGCTGTATACAAAATTACCAAATTGTAATGATAATATTGACTTAATGCTACCGAACTAAACATCACGTGCTTCTGGGAATATGAAATAGAGTTGGAACGGAAATTACGATCCGAATCTGTACTCGCTGCTAGTTACAGTTATTATTTTAATGGTGATTGTTGCTTTATAAAAATGATAGAGTTCATTCTGTGAGGTTCGCGTCCCGTAGTGGTCACGGTTCGCGGGTGGCTGTCCGTCTGCTTGATGAGCGTGATAAACATTGACCGCTCGGTCGGAAGCCACCGTGCCGCATTCATTCACAAATTAAAATTGACGGAAGTTACCTGTTTTAACGAACAAAAACTACATTCTCATTAAAACCGAGGAGTCATTTCACTAAATAAAGTAAAAGAAGAGAAAACCATCGCGTGACAAACGTAAGCACGTCTTTCTAAGTCCAACGCTATATAATCAGTTAGAATCATCATTTGTATCCGTCGAGAATTCGATCTGAATGAACGATAAACGTGACAAATTGAATTCACGACTCGAAGAAGCAAAGGACACGCAAAACGTTTAAATTGCCTTTAAAGTTCATTCAAATGCAATCTGCAAAGATAAGCTCTTCCTGTCGTTGAAAATATAAACGTAAATACGAGAACGATTATCGATGGAATTTCTCCAAATAACATTGGAAAATATTGGGAAATGCATGGTAAATAAAGAATAAAGGGCTCCATTGAACAATCATCACTTAATTGTAACGTCAACGAAGACAAAGAACGGAATTAAATTGTCAATAGACCGCAAAGGGAAACCCGCATCGCATCCTTTTTCCTTCCTGATCATGTTACCTAAAAATCAAATTAACTACGAAGCAAGAGTGACTAATTTGTAATTCGTCTATAAAGCAAAATACCTAAATTTTTAAGAGCTTGAAGAATGCTTACATGTGTATTGTTAGAGACAGTCGCAATTCTTAGGCTCAACAACTACATCACACTTGTACAAACAATAGTGACTTTTGACATTACAATGGAATATTGGGACTTATCTGTTCTTAGTTATTGCGTTTATTAAAATAATTGAGTCAGTGACGACATCGAGTTCAAGTTATCTTCATGTTCGATTACAATATTATTAAACAGTACATGTACCTATTGATAATTTAGATATCATTTATTACATCATTAAAGTGCTACCGGAACGTAAACAAAGTAAAACTTGGCAAGTAATTGACTGACAAGAATTATTCACACATTTAATAGGTGAAAACTTACAAAACTTTGAGTAGGTACTTATGATATTAATCTTGGCAACGACATCATACATAACGCACGACTCTGTGACTCCATGGACTTGATGCTTGAGGTTATTCCCACGCTACAGCTGGCGTAACGCAAGGGCGCGCAAGCGCAGCCGCCCGTGACGACATCTATCTCACCTGTCTCATGATGATCAATTGTTACAAAATCTAATTGATTTATAATAATAGATCCAATGGGATTCCAAATGTCGAAATGAACGACTATTTTAAGACAGACCTGACTTTATATGGAGAAATAAGTTTTTGACAAGAAGTGACTTGCGATAGTTTGAATGATTTATAGACAGTTATAGCACTTGCATAAGGGACCACGACGGCGCTTGAGAGAGTAGATAATTTGCCCTGACGATGACGCAAAAACTACCTATCGCCCGCATTCATTGGACTTATTTACAAGCCAGCAAGAATACTAAGTGCAATAAATGAATATTGAATGCACACTGAACACATATGATTTCAAAAGCCATTTAGATAAGTAAAGAACTGTTATCAAAGGTTGTGAAAAACAGCACGTTATATTGCCTTGCTACAACATTTTCAAACGAAATGTAATGTAACCTGTTCTTGCAAATAGCGATATTTAAATTTTACGTACAAAGTTCCCCTTGATACCGTGCATTCAGTGGATGGACATTAACAAGTATAACAAAGTGGTAGCGTTGGGTACACTGAGAGGCGATGCTCGTTTCATTAGCCATCGAGATGAGGCAGCTTCTGATAACGAAGCTATTATGACAGGACGGTAATTGCCTCCCGCACTGATCGCCCATCTAACGCCACAACCCTATTTATTCACACAACCGCAATGACTTTAACAACTTTAACCACATGTCCAAATGGCAATTCTAAAAATAAATTGATGGCACGAGCGACGTGCACTTCAGATAATTCATAGCATAACAAGAAAAGTGTGCCATTTAACGGTTCCACGTCATCGTGAGGTGGATGGATACGGTAGATAAGAGGTGACGGTTCATGATGGGCGATGGCCAAGATGATATTGGGCTATGCCTGTAGGTACCACACTACCTGTTTTACTAGAGAAGTTATTAAAACTACTTGAAAGAATGCTAGATGACCTCCGTGTCAGATATGATTGAGCAAGTTTACCTTGTCTAACGGCATAGGTGCAGCGCATGAAACACTAATGTCTTACAATAACAACGCCATCAGTGCTAAGGAATTACTTATTAATTAATTCAATAAGCTACTTTTCCCACTATGTGTGACTAAGTATATAGAGCAACTGTTATCTAATAAATAGTACTATGTACTAACACTCCCTAGAGTTCCATTGTGTTAACGTTAACGGAATATATATTTGCATTGTAAGCTGCAATACGTAACTGGGTTAAAAGCTTAGTTCTGTTTTGCAACATGAGCCAATTCGCTTATATTGATTAAACCATATTAACACTTATTTTATCTAGGTTGGCCTAATATTAACATCAACACATCGAATAGAATTTACTAGGAATAACGAAAGTGCAATGATGTTGGTTACATAGAAATAAGAAGAAAAATAAAAACAGAATTGAGTTATGTATGAATGAGAACTAATTAGGTAAAATTGCAGGCTTTGGTAGGTACTTATTTCGTTCTGGCCTCTTTTACTTAGGCAAAGAGTATCAATTTTCTTCGAGATCGGCCTGCAGTCGACAGTAATCCGGTCTAGTATTATCGATTGCATGTTGTACGTAATGCGATTACTGGGCGAGCTATTGCCCGGGGATCTTTGCACTTTGCAATAACTTACCTATTTATTCTGAGCGATTGAATTACCCATCGATTTTTTACTTACTTCACTAGAAAATAAGGACTGTAATTATTATATATAGATAAAATGGACTGTAACTATTATAAATAATAAATAAATAATAATAATAAATATTGCAGGACATTCCACACCCCAAGTAGCACGTTAGTGAATTTTGGAACTTATTTTGCAACTGTAGGTAGCATATAGGTGATGCAAGAGTGTATGGTATTACTTAAAGATGCAAACAGCACTCGAATTTGCAAATGAGTAACTCTTATCACTAACGGTTGCTTTTGAGTGATTTTTGTTTCTGCTTTATTACCTATGGTAGCATTAAGCCGAATCTATTACTCATAGGCGCATAAAGGTTTTAATTTTCTCTCTTATAGAACTCAAAGAGGCATATGACATCTTAAAATCCCCCCTAAAGAACTGTGCCCTAATAGGTGGTATTTTTCCCTCATTTGGCACCTTTAGTACTAAATAAGTAGTTGACCGAACGAGCGAAGCGAGAGAGGTCTAGTGTTGAGAAGGGTCGGTCGCTCGTATGTTTGTATGTTTGTTCGACGATAACTTGAGTACCGTTGCTCTGATCTTCATGATTTTTGGTATACAAGTAGTTGAGGTCCATAGAATTTTTAAGTTCGAACATGAGCAGGATCGGTCAGGGGGTTACGGAGATAGGGGTCCAAAAGGGGATCTACCTATATGGCACACAAACTATACTGCAAATATACCCGAGTGGGGTATCAAATGAAAGGGCGTAACTTCGGTGACAATAATATGGTACCATGGAACTGATCTGATGATAGAGCTGGAGGGAATCTGCAGGAATTATCTCATTATCCATACTTCATAGTTCATTCATTCAAACTACTCGTCAAGAATCGCCTTGACGAGTAGTTTGTCTTTCAATGGTAACCAGGGTCTGATGATGGAACTGGAAGGTGGTCATAGGAACTTCGCAATGAAACGACACAACCCCATCGAGTTTGGGCTCGTTAGAATCGTCTTGACAAGTAGTTTGTCTTTCAATGGTGACCAGGGTCTGATGATGGAACTGGAAGGTTGTCATAGGAACTTCGCAATGAAACGACACAACCTCATCGAGTTTGGGCTCGTTAGAATCGTCTTGACGAGTAGTTTGTCTTTCAATGGTGACCAGGGTCTGATGATGGAACTGGAAGGTGGTCATAGGAACTTCGCAATGAAACGACAGAACCCCATCGAGTTTGGGCTCGTTAGAATCGCCTTGACGGGTAGTTTGTCTTTCAATGGTAACCAGGGTCTGATGATGGAACTGGAAGGTGGTCATAGGAACTTCGCAATGAAACGACACAACCTCATCGAGTTTGGGCTCGTTAGAATCGTCTTGACGAGTAGTTTGTCTTTCAATGGTGACTAGGGTCTGATGATGGAACTGGAAGGTTGTCATAGGAACTTCGCAATGAAACGACACAACCCCATCGAGTTTGGGCTCGTTAGAATCGTCTTGACGAGTAGTTTGTCTTTCAATGGTGACCAGGGTCTGATGATGGAACTGGAAGGTGGTCATAGGAACTTCGCAATGAAACGACACAACCCCATCGAGTTTGGGCTCGTTAGAATCGCCTTGACGGGTAGTTTGTCTTTCAATGGTAACCAGGGTCTGATGATGGAACTGGAAGGTGGTCATAGGAACTTCGCAATGAAACGACACAACCTCATCGAGTTTAGGCTCGTTAGAATCGTCTTGACGAGTAGTTTGTCTTTCAATAGTAACCAGGGTCCGATCTAACATATTAAGTTATTAAAGACCAAAAAGTATAAAATAAATTAATAGAATAAAAAACTAAAAAAAACACGCTTTAATAAAAAAAGTCCAACTAAAAAATAGAAAATAAAATCTAATAAATTTGGATTAAGAATATTGTACTTAAATAGTAAGCGTGTTACATTGTGATTGCAAAAGAAAAATAACGAAGGTGTAGCATCACAAATTCACAATGTAACACGCTTACTATTTACAATATTCTTAATCCAAAATTTAAATTTAAAATTTATAGAAATTTATTACTTTGCCCCAAATCGTCCGAACTCTCTTTGCTTCATTTCCTATAATTATTTATTTCATAATCATGGGCTGTTTTACAATAATAGTGGTGGATAGTATTAAATAGTAGGAATGTTCGGTTCTAGCCGATCTAGAGACTCTGATAATTATAAAATTTGTGACTAATTTTTTTATAATTTTTATTGACTTGTTATATTTTAGTTTAGGGACTTATTACAGGACATATTGGCCTCAAACTTTTCTAATATATTCTCGTTCTCGAGCTTGTCTTCTCGTTTCCTCTTACGTAACATTATGATAAGTAGATACATAAGGAAGGAAGGAAAGGAATTACTATCTTCTGGATATTATGTTGGACACATTCAAAATGTCTTGAGTAAAAATAAAGAGTCAACGGATGTCCAGGGTGTGATGATTGAGCTGGCCTATGCTTTTAGAACTTAACAACAACAACAAGTTATCAACCTGTCGTATTTGGAGTCTTTCGTCGTTATATTATACATTTTAGTACTTTACGCTGAAATATAATAAACGCTGAAAAAACTCGTGAGGTCTCAGTTCGGGGCGAACTACTAGTATATATGAGTTATTTATCACTTGTAGTGGCTCAAGAGTTATTATTGCAGCTCATTTGGAACCTTAGTGTAATTGCCTTTGTAAGGTCGAAAATACTCTTATATGCCACTGTAAAGCGTAGATCGGTTCAATTTTTATCTCATTTAGAACCACAAGATCTAATTAAAATAATAACGGGTCGAGTGCGAGTCGTACTCACGCGCTGAGGGTTCCGTACATTAGTTTCATTCCAGACAGTTACAGACAGTGTCAGACAGTTCCAAACAGTGCCAGACAGTGCCAGACGGTGCCAGACGGTGCCAGACGGTGCCAGACGGTGCCAGACGGTGCCAGATGGTGCCAGACGGTGCCAGATGGTGCCAGACGGCACCAGACTGTACCAAACTGTATCAGACTGTACCAGACTGTACCAGACTGTACCAGACTGTACCAGACTGTACCAGACTGTACCAGACTGTACCAGACGGTACCAGACGGTACCAGACGGTACCAGACAGTACCAGACAGTTTCAGATAGTACCAGTCAGTGACAGACAGTTGTACAGACAATTGCACAAACAGTTGTACAGACAGTCCTCGACTTTACAAGTTAAGTAAATTTTACTTTATTATCCTTCACAATGGGTTTTGTACCCGTCTTGAGGATCCCCAATTCAAAGTAGAGACAGCAAGACCTGTGAAGTGAAAAATATCACTACTAGGTACTAATGAGTGATTTTTGGGCTTAAGAGTTCCAATAAGGTAACAAATAAGTGAAAATAAGAACTACAAGGTCTACTTTAAATCGCCATGTTTAAAAATAATAACCTTGAAAAGCATTATTTGTTTAATGATATTTTATTACAATAACATAAAACAAAATAAGTACAAACAACTATAACTATACTGTCAACAATAGTAACAACTATTGTTGACAGTATACTTTTTGTGAAACTATAATGTTAGGTTTTTAACAACCAAATTGTTGTAAAGTATTATCTTATTTATTTGATCAGCACATATTTGTTAATACTTTTGATTAAATTGAAGGCGCATCAAAATTTACTAAGTAAATATACCATGGTTTCACGATAAATAAGAACACTCCCGACTAACTTATCTTTCAAACAAAAAAAACTAAATCAAAATCGGTTCATCCGTTTGGGAGCTACGATGCCACAGACAGACACACACACACACATACACACACACACACACACACACACACACAGACACGTCAAACTTATAACACCCCGTCGTTTTTGCGTCGGGGGTTAAAAACCATTTGCAAGGGCTCCGTGATATTATGCTGCGGTTTACACGTACATTTTTAATACTCGCCAAATAGATGCAATATGGCTGTCACAATTAACACAATAGAACAAAGCACACCGTTTTTCGTTTGTCTCCGCCGAAAATAAGACTAGTTATGACAAATTGTCACTCAACGAATGAACGGTATCGCTTTATCGTTCAATCATTCATTCACAGCGCGCAATTCGCACCGTTAGTTCCAAGTGCCACTCAGGGTAACAATTCGAACTCTTATGCAACGCTTCTGCAACTATAAATGAGTTGCAATTTTTCTCCCTTTAGTAATATATAGGTTGCATATAAGTTCTAACCACCTATATAGAACTTAATCAAGGTGGATTTTATTACTAAAGGATCCAAAAAAATACTATATGCAAGCTATTTGTTACCAAATGTGTTACTTGGGACATCGCCATCTAGCCCCAAGCTAAGTAACTAGACTTGTGTTATGGGTGCTAGACAACGGATATACTACTTATATACTTTTCTTTTGTAAATATATACTTAATATACATACAGACACCCAGACCACAGACAAATATCTAAGCATAAATACTTGTCTGTGGCGGGAATCGAACCCGCAACCCTATGTTTGGCAGTCCGGCATGGTGACCATTGTGCCAACTGGGTCGTCTGTGCCAAATAGGTGATCGAACTCTACGATCTAAATAAAAATTGGAATGCTGAGAATTAGTACATATCTGGGTGAGATCTACTTAGATATACAGACATAGATCAAATGATAAATGAGCTATAGCGGAACAATGGTAAAGTAACAAGAGCAAAGATAAACCAAGTGTCGTCCCAAGAGCTTTCTGATGTGATAGCGGACATAAATCATTCCGAACCGGAATCAGTATGACGTTTTTAACCAAGTTAAATGAATGAATGAATGAATGAATGAATGAATGAATGAATGAATGTCATTTATTTGCTTGAAATATGGTACAAAGATGTCACATAAAAATATAGTTCAACATATTTCACCAGCACTTAGCTTAGCATGCAAATATTAAAAGTTAGTTAATTAAAAGTACTCTAATATGATGTCAAAATAATTAATCCAATGTCAATAATATAAAAAAAAAAAATTAAAATCATTGAAAGTTAAATAAAAACAAAACAAAATTAATTAATTAATAAGTCAAGAATGGAATACAAAATCATGTCAAATTCAATTTACGTCATCTTTATCATTTATGAATTCTTCAATCGAATAATAGGCCTTATCGATGAGATAATTGTTGACAGCCCGCTTGAACTCTCCAGGACAATCAATTTGTCGTAATGATTTGGGAACCCCGTTGTATATTTCAGGGGCCATACAGAACACGCTAATTCTCATTAGACGAGTATTGCGTGCAACGACTAGAAGATCACCTTTACGTCTTCCACTATCCGCATATCTATTAAAAAGATGCAAATTTTCTTTTACAAATTGAGCCATTTCACTAATGTAAATGCAAGGGAATGTAAGGATTTTTAATTTTTTAAAAGATTCTTTACATGATTCCATTCTACCTAGCTGACATATTGCACGTATGCATCGTTTTTGTGCTATAAAAGGCTTATTTTTGTTTGTAGAGTAAAGGCTTCTTATAAGTTTAAAATGTGTACAATTTACCTTTTCAAAGGTTTCTCTGAGTCTTTATTACAAACCATTCATAAAATACAATGATGATGACAATAAACGCCCGTTTAAATCCCACACAAACGTTATTTCATCTCTTTGAAATTTCATCAATGCAGTTGATTCACAATTCGATGCTAACACTAGTGCAATCAATTTCTCTGAGTTTTCTAATTTTTTCAATCAATTTTTTTGCAGAAAGTAACGTCTTATAACAAGACAAGTTTAATTGAACATACCGCATGGAAGGAAAATACCAATTTTCAATTAATAGGGCCGCTTCATACAATGAAATATAATAGCTAAAATGGCTATTACAACGGGACAGACACGATCATGACATTGGCAAAGACATTATGTCCTTGCGTTCAATTAGTGTTCAAATTATGAATACCTGTCGGAACACTTTATTAAAGTATGACCTCAGTGTGGCGACAACATAGCCCATTGAACATGCCGTTAAATTTAATTGCCAACAGTAAACAATGCCATTCTATAAAACCCGAGTTTATGTCTAAAGAAATGATGTCATCTTTGCCAATAACGCGCTTGAAAGCCGAGCTTCAGCAAAGTTAAAAAGGTGACCCAGTTGTTTTCACATAACAATCTTGTTCCGCCAACAATCTGCCAAGTTCAATCATATCTTCCGAATAGGATGCCAATTTTTCTAATTAACTACATCATTTTATTTCTTCAGTGTTGCTTTTAAAATTGCCTTGTTCAGTAAATATGAGACATTGTAAGCGCATCACACGTCTAGTTTATTTTCAATTCAGTGGCAGGAACAAGTGGGAAACTCAGACAGTTAGAGTTCCTTGTTTTGTTTGAAACGTTTCCCCCTCACATCGAGTGTTATTTGTAAACCGACAGACGGATGAAGGTATTGTGTCGGAAAGATTGTATGGGGAGTTTAAATCGACTCATTAGAGCCTACCGCAGAGTAATTGTCTTTCTTCCCTGTCTACACGTTATCATGATACTAATTTCGTAGGGGAAGATTGAACTCAACTTCATTGGAGTTTTCCTTTCTAAGATACTTTTATGCTGCTAGACAGATCGTCTGAAATTCCATGTTTAATGGGAAATTTAACTTAAAGTCACGGTATGGTAACCGGGGAAATCAGTTAATCGATTGTAGTAGGTGTCGTATTGGCAAGCGCACAAAGGCTGCTCGGACACGGAACATGCACCAGCACAATGGGAATTTAGCTCGCTCAGTCGGACCTCGGATGTGGTTCGATGGAATGCGATCACATATATGTACTTATACTATAGTTAGGCAACGTATAACCGCATATTATTTTTTATTCATAAGCTTCAATCAAAATACAACAGGTATTTTTAGCATTGACGTTGATGTTGGTTGATGCAATACTTTTACGTCGTACAATTTAGATATTATTCCAAATGTTTATTGCTTTTCAAACGTAAAACATATTTTATAGTTACCTATGTCTAGTATTATTTAGGTAATTATAAAGTTCTAAAGCCATATTGCATCACCTGTATAGGATCTTATTCTAAGGTTATAGAATGTCTTTTAATTTCAAAGGTAATCATTTGCAGATTCTATACTGGTTTACCTTTAAGTGAATGCAAGTGAATGCAATCGAGGTCCAAGTGAATGCAATCGAGGTCCAATTACGAAGAATCAATAGGCCATATATGAATTTTATAGCCAATAATTAAATCAAAATGAAATCTCCGTGACAAATCTTCGAATAGTTCGATTGAAGGTCCCTCTCAAAGTAGATTTATCACAACTTGATCAAATAACGAGTGGGGTGTCTGGATTTGTGTCACTCTGTATACTCCGTGTCAATCTTCAATTGAACTTATTAAATTTACTCTATCTGTTGCGGTAGGCATTCCTAATGATGATATATTGGTAATTTTATTACAGACATCATCTCCTAAATTTAGATTTTGTATCTTGATTGGAATAGATTGGCTCTGTCTTTCTAGTTGACCAAAAGGTAACATTCTAAAACGGAACAATTCGGAATGTAATTAATCTTAAAAATAATTTTATGGTATATCAAGAAGTAAATAAATAAGCTCAGTCCCCAAAATAGTAAACAAAATTGTGTTCGGAAATCAAATATCAAATGTGGTTTTATTGAAAAGGAAAGAGATTTTGTATCAAAGGTTTCCATATCTATCTTTAGGAGATGCAAATTGGTTTAACACGAACTCTGAGCGACAAAGAAATTGAATTTTCTTCCAGATTATATTCAACACGAGAATCGTTGGTATCATAAAACCTATATAAATTCCGGAACATTAATAACTTCTTATTTAAAACGCAGTTACATGTTCGCTCTGCGTTAAAAACGAAAATAAAGAAAGAAAATACCTGCTGCCCTAATATTTTATGTATCTAGATAAAACTTCAGGGGTAACTGTAGAATTTATTACTGAGGGTTCGAATCGACACGAGTATTAAAGTCGGAACAGAATACTTTTTACACGCTCTGGAACTTTTCATTCAAATAAAACAACTGTTTATTCTACTTTTACATAACTAATGACATACTTCTGGAATATAAACAGTAATCATTGATGTGCAATACACGTTTAGTAGAGTAGTTTTTTATTAGCTTAACGAATGTAATACGTACCCACAAAAAAGAAATGGGTTACCAACTCAAATGCATTACGGCCGAAAGAAAAACATACGAGTTAAAATCAGGACGCCCAATAACGCACTATTGTTTTAAAATAACTAAGACTAAATTAAAATTTTCCTTGTTACAGACAATAAAAATGAAGAAAAGTAGAAACTGTCATAGCGGCTGGTGGGTGGTACTTCTGACAGCTACTTTAGCTGTCTCGGCTATGGCGGAGGCAGGTGTCGGCTTATTCAACTCGAAATTGAAACAAGTCGTCACTTCCAGCACGCTGAAATGGGCAACTCCAAGGAAAGACGCGATGGTTAACTACGTCATCGGGGATAATTCAGAGCAAGGTACAAATATACATCAAGAATTTTAATAGTAAAATGAATTTATGGACGATATTAAAATTACATTCCTTTTTCAGGGCCAATTTATCTCTGCAGAGCCCGTCACCGAGGCGACATGCTTCTAGGACAACTGAAGCCAGACTATTCGTCTTGTCTTGTTTCTGGAACTCAATACAACGTTTTCGAAGTGTTAGAGAACATAGAAAATGCGTCGTTGATCTATTGGGAGCCATGGTTTAAGTTTACAGCTAAACCAAATGGAGCAGTCGTTGTCGATTCTTCTTACGATTCGGTCTTCATTGGGCGAATGAAGGCTTCAAATGGAAATTACCACATTGGAAGAATAGCTTATGAAAGTGCCATTGGGCAATTTATGTACCACGATGATAACGAAAATAGGATGATAATAGAAAACAACGGCGAGATTTTAGTTGAAACTGAGCCAGTTGGGTATAAATTAGAAAATGTGGAGCTAGATACTGAAACTGAACACGTGAGGCAATTGGATCCTGAAATTATCGATGAACGAGTGCTTCGTAATGATGAAGACGTAGCAGCTACTGTAACTACTGAAATACCGTACTCTTACGCTTACACCTTGTCTTGGGGTCACGGTCACGGTATTGCAATTGGTCTGAATACATCGATCGAAATGATCGATGGAACTGTTTTCCCACAAATCCAATGGGCTAATCCGTTTACAGAGAAAGTAACTAAATTATACAAACTGGAACAATATCTAGAACCGGGTACTGCGTGCAACGTTACATTTAGAGGAAATCTCACAGATCGCGACGTGCAGTACACGGCCAAATTAGTTACTTTCTACAAAGGAAAAGATTCGAGATCGCGGCGAATGAGAGGTCAGCGCATTGAAAACACCATGGAAGTAGAGGCCGTTTACGGAGAGATATATTTCGTTGGCAATAACACTTTAGTACCTACGACGACGACGACAACAACAACAACAACGACGACGACAACTACGCCTGCACCTGAGACTGTTCCACCAGCACCAGAAGAAAATGACATCGCAAGTCCAATCAAGAAGGCCGATCACTCAAATGAACTAGATTCCGATGACATGATGGGCGACAGCAGCGAGGGCGCGGGCAAAGCCTCACCAGCTAAAGAAGACAGCATAAACCGATCTGTTGTAGGTGGACTAGGAAGCAACCCCAACGGAGCCGATATCAAAAGCCTATCAGTAGCATTACTCGTACCAATTTTTGCATTATTACTATAAAATACTTAGTCGCAGTTGTAAATAAAAACGGTAATATTGCAGTCCTCTAGTTGCTTGTCGTTGATCATGCATTTGGCAACTAAGCTTAACGCGTTGTTTGCATCGAAAACTCGTAAGAGATTCGATTTAATATTGTAAATATTTATAATATTGTTCTCTAAACATTCCTGTTATGTGGTTTCATTCCAGTGTGTAAATTAAAGAGCCAAATTAAATCACACTTGTGTAAATATATATTTGTAAATAGTTACGATTTTACGAATATGAAAGTCGCAGAGCGGCAGTAGAGTTTGTCATTACGTGTTAATGGCGAAGAATGACATCATAGTTAGAGATATGGATGAGCGGAATAGGATACTGTTACCAATGATATCTTATACTTAAAGATTTATAAAGGAACAAATCATAACAAACTCCTGTATGTGATAGATAACATAAATAGAGGAACGACAATCAAAACAATTTCAAATATATCACACGTTACCTTTTGAAAGACATTACGTACAAAGATATTTAAGCCTAATTAGACGTTTGTCTCGTGGTTTTTTGTATAGTTTTAACTTTTTTCTCTACAATAGCCAAAATGAGTTTGGTATCTTTACATCTTACGCTCAGTGAAGCACATCTTTCAAGTACCTCCTGTTTTATAGTATTTAGTATTTTTGTTAATGTTTAGTTTTTAAGTAAGAGTTTTAAATTCCAGAATTAAAGATATTATTAATTTGTAAGTTTATTTTTAAAATATCTTATTTATTTTGTTTTTATATGATAGGCACTATGTTAGGTTAAAATCGAGTGATTGTAAATCAAAAATTAACTACAAATTGACTTAAATTTAATTCTGTATTAGTTTCATTCAAATTTCAAAATTAACAATCAGTGTATTTTATAGTGTTGGTCTAACCTGACCCAACCTAATTGTTTGTTAAACCGATATGGATATTGTCACAAGTTTGAGCGCCTTAAATCTCAACTATCACAAGACATTGATTAGATTGCAGTAGCAATAATAATAGACAGTTCAACTGGCAATCTAACGGTGTAAACATCTGATGGGAAAGTATTGATTGTTAACTATATTAACTTTCTTTCTTTCAATTACATTCTATCTATGTAGCGAGTCTGAGGATTTATTATGTTTGTGAGGACGTGTGTTAGTATGTTTGGTACTCTTCCACGCAAAGCCGGCTGGATGGATTTCAATGAAATTTGAAGGAGCTAGAACCCTAGAATAACATCTAATAGTACTTTTTACTTGCGCGTGTAAAACTTCAAAGCGCAGCTAGTAATAAATAAATGAGCAAATCTAATGAATTAATCAAGTTTGTTAGTATGCTTAGCTGTGTTTGTCGATGTGTAAAAAAAAGGATATTTTTGTATGAATCGGTTTAAGTGTTCGCCTTAATCGTAAGTAACCTTCATTCTTCTCCATTTCCAACCATAAAAATCATTGTTTTTCATTAATTTTATGATTATTATGAATGTCCCACCTAGTGTACCATATCGTCTAAGAATTATAATGTAATTATTAAAAAAAATAGTAGTTTGCTTTTTGAATACTTTTACTTTATATGCTCGTTATTAGACGTTCACAAATATTTTATTAATATTCTGTTTTCAAGGTACCTATTTAAAGTTCACGAACCATGTTCAATATTTTCAAATGTCTATTTTTCCATTGTATGAATGTTCAAACAAAGATTTTCGATGTAATTTAAAACTTTTTTGAAGTCGGTTAGTAAATTCAGAATCTCAGTAAAAATCTATTTTGCGACGCATAATTGTGATGTTCCATGTATGTAAAAAATTTGTTTCAATTCATTAAAGTGTAATTTAAATCTGGATTTGTGTTATTTTCTTGCCTACATTGTATTAATTCAATACAAAAACATATAATAAAGATATTTCAGACCACGCCAATAATGTTTCGCCATAATAACTTAAAGTAGAAAAGTAAGTAATTCAAATGTTAAAGCTTTTTGTAGACCGCAACATTTTCTTTATAAGTATAATCGCTAGTGGAATGTGACCAATGATTTGTGTATTTAATGACTTGTGGTCTATGCTTGTGGTTTCGCTCCGTTAGCCACCGGATGGTGTTAGGCTGAGAATGTGTTAAAGTGGGCAGGCAGAATGTTGACTAGAATTCAGATTTCATAGAAAGAGCACACAGAAGGGTTTCTTGAAGCAAGTAATAATCATCTCCCTAGGACGCTAGAAAATAATTTCTTGGGTTTAGTAAAAGATTTTATTTTATTATATAATATCAATTGCTGTTTGTTTGTCTCGCTAAAATTCGAGAACGGCTGGTTCTATTTAGATGATTTCGGTTTTAAAATGTTTGTGGTAGTCCAGGGAAGGTTCAAACGGAGAAAGATCGGACTTACGCGGGTGAAACCGCGGGGCCCAGCTAGTTAATAATAATTATTCATTTATTACAGGTAAGGACTTTGAATTAAGTACAGAGACCTATATTGCACTCATACCTATATTGACGACCCAGTTGGCACAATGGTTACCATGCCGAACTGCCAAACACAGGGTTGCGGGTTCGAGTCCCGCCACAGACAAGTATTTATGCTTAGATATTTGTCTGTGGTCTGGTTGTTTCTATGTATTTTATGTAAGTATATATTTACAAAAGAAAAGTATATAAGTAGTATATCCGTTGCCTAGCACCCATAACACAAGTCCAGGGGCCTTATTCTGCTATTTGACCAACCCTTGTCATTATATCGAGACTATTGATATTATATCGAGATTGTGACTTTATTTGGTATTCTGCTAAAGTTTTAATAACATCGCAATATAATCACTATGGAGTCTCAATGGTATGGTAATATTTACCTTGCAGGTGTTGCCTAGCAACATGGTATATGTTGCTAAGCAATATACCGTTTTGACAACTATCGAGATTCCATTAAGCCACGATTGTAGAGCAGAATAAAAAAGTGAGTCAGTGGTGTGTCAGTGGTGTCTCGATAGAATAGTCAACGTTAGCAGAATACCAATTTGACATGTAATGTCATATTTTGACATTAAATTTCTATTACGATTATATCGACACACTATTGTAACACGATTGTATTAGTAGATTTAGGCCAGTTACTTAGCTTGGGGCTAGATGGCGATGTGTGGAATGTCCTGCAATATTTATTTGTATTGATATTAATAAATAACATAGACTAAATATATTTTACGGTTTCTCCCGCGTATCTCGCGATCCCGTGGAAATATCGGGTTAAAAAGTAGCATATGATGTTACTGTCAATGAATCAATGTATCCTTATACCAAGTTTCATAAAAATTGGTCAAGTAATTTTGGAGCCTATTCGTTAATAACAAAAAATCTTTAGATGTAGGTACTTACATATTATTATTATCTTTCTAAACAAGTATTACGCGTGGCGGGCGATAGTGCCAGACTATACTTACCTACAAAATTTCCCCTTCAAAAATTCGGCTAGACACATAATTTATCCACAACAATAATAAAATCTACAATAAGCCTCTAGGGGAAATCAGTCTGGCGCCAACATTTACTTAAAACTAAAATAAATACCTACCCTCCCAATTTGACAATGAATTCAATTTCGTTAGATGTATTTTGTTTGGAAATTCTCGTTACTTTAGCAGCGCAACAAAGAGACGTGAAAAGAAATACGTAAGAGAAAATCAGAGTTTTCTTTCAGCTTTTTTGTGTAATTTTATAACTATGGAACTGTGATCACACATAACTTCACACAAGCTATTAAAATGGATAAAAAGATATAAGCATGAAAAATAAGATAGAGTCTGTGATAGAGTATAAATAAATAGGTAAATATAGTAGGACACTTTACACAGCGTCATCTAGCCCCAACCTAACTAGGCTTGTGTTATGGTGGGCAGACAACGGAGATAATAGTTACATACTTTTCTTTTGTAGATTTATCTGTAGGTACTAATATTATAAAGTGGAAAAAATGTCTGTTTATTTTACTTAATACGAGTATACACCCAGAATATCTGTACCCACATAAATATTTGTTTGAAGTAGGAATTGAACCCACAACCTTCTGCGTCGCAGGCGGCTGTTCGCCCGAACGCGCCACAGCGATCGTCAATAAACATCCCAAGAAAAAATAAAAGCAGTGGTGTTACAACAAGCTTTTTATTCCGCCATCAGCAGCACACAATAGCTCTCTAAGCGCTTAACAATTTTACGGACATGCACATAAGATTGTAGGAAAACGACAGGGTGGGTGCCCGAAAACATAAAACGTCTTGACATCTTTTGATATGGATCATCGTAAAAAGAAAATTTGCCCGTGCCCATGTAATACCGACCCTTCGAACATCTCTACAACCAAAGAGATTTAACGTAACAGTGGAATAGAGAGGACATTGGAGATGTTAGTTAGTTTAACAACGGGTTTGAGGGATAAGGGGCCGTCCATTATTCCCCCCTTTGATACATGGTGAGGTTTAACACTACACCCCCTATATCACGTGTATTTTTAGTACCTACAAAGAATCTAAATTTTTTTGGGTCGCGGCTCGCAGGAACTTCAGTTCGTTTGTTGCCGGGCAACGGCGAATCAAGCCCCACTACAAGTCATTTTCGATTTTGCACGCGTTTGACGAAAATATAAATACACGTAACGCCTGTTTTCGGTCGAGTATCGCGCGTTTGCCGAAAATATAAATACACGTGATGGACAGCCCCTAAGGAGCCTATGTAACACTAAAGCCGTTTATGCTCTGCCGACTAAACTAAGTTAGTTTAGCTTAACTAGCATAGGTGAGCCAATTGTTCACAAATATGGCCTACCGCAAACTATGCCATCAGCTAAGCTAAGTAACACTGAAAAACTGCGAGCTAATTCAGATGTTGTTTCTATTTTACTGTAGTTACTTAGTTAAATATCTTTGCCCTCTAAACATCTCTATATGTATACGAGAGGCGACCTTCACAGAGAAGTTTCCGGTCGATATATTTCTAAAGGGGATCGGAATAAGTGGAAATTGTAGGTATAAGGGTTGCCTATTAGAAGCACTATAAACAAATTGATTCCGTCTTGATGGTAGGTGGGTAAGAGGATGGGATATCGGATGTCAGGATATATCCTAACTTAGTTTTTAAGACGATACAATGTAATCTCATGCGAACGATTCCAACTGATTAAATAAGTTTTGACTTTGACATTGATGTCCGTGAAATTCAATACAATTTTAGTTTTGACGTGACAACGTTTTATAAATTGGTTTGCCGGGTGACACTTCAAGAAACTGCGTTACGCTCCGCTGACGTTATGCGCTCACAATGAGAGCAAGTGAGAGGCACGCGGGCATGGTTAGCCCGCCTAAGAGCGAGAGAGACAGACATAAAAAGTGAAAGGCACGCGTCCCTTCCACTCGAGCACAGTTGTTGTCACGTAAAACTTTCGCCCGTATACCGACTTTACAGGCAACCACTTTTTTAATAAAATAATAATTTCTAAATGCAGTAATAAATCGAAATTATTTACGGAATTCATTCCTCATGTTTCTTGATTTCGAAACATGTAAAATGTAACTATGGTTTTACGAAAATCTTGCAAAATACGCTTTTGCCTAACTGTCGAGTGAATAATTAAGAAAGAAAGTATTTTTAGCCCCCTCAGTTAAAGTCCCGCGCAAGCCGGTTGCGTTGCGAGCTTAAAAACAACTTTCAGCAAAATAACGATGTTTATTTAGCTTCTTAATAAATTAGAACGCAATTTATGTAAACGATCAGTAAGTAAAGTAGGTATAATAAAGATTATCTTTTAGTACTCTACCCTTGACATTTAGATTTCCCAAACATCGTTGTAAGTATAAATATGAGGTAAAGTTCAGTCAAATCGGTGGTGGTGGCATTTCATAAAGATTGAAGCAAGGAGGTAGGCATATTGTTATACCAAGTTATACGCAATTTAGCTGGCAGTCCACCTACAATGCCCCATAAAACAACCATTTCGTTACGCTGTACCAGCCAACACGAGCGGAGGTATAGCCAAAACAATCCGCCTTGAAAACAAACATAAAGCTTTGTACTTGGTCATTGAGATTCATGATCGATGAAAAACAACGTAAAAGTGAACCTTGCCTTTTGAAACGCATTAAATCTTTCGGGTTTGATTTCAGTCTCGTAGTAGTATCACTACTATAACATGTCCTTTGCCGCGTATGTCTGTCTGTCTATTCGCTATAAACTCAAAAGTTGCTCTGCTCTTCTGCACCGACTTTCATGCTCTTTTTACCAATGGATAGAGTGGTTCTCGAGGAAGGTTTTAGTATATGTAACAAAACTATACCACGCTTACGAAGTCGCGGGCAACAGCTACTTTCCTTATAAAATCTATCAAAGGTTTATGTTTGAAGCGCCATGCTCCAGTAATTCCTTCAGTAAACGGATCAGACTTGATCGATTATTTCATATTTTATCGAAACCAATTCACAATAACGAGCTCGTAACTTATCCCATGTCAAAATTATGTGTAGGTTACCCACCGTAGAGTTCCAAAACGGCTGTTATAAGAATGTTTTCAACACGAGCAAGATTCTAGACACCTGCTTTAGGTGAAGTTTAAAGTATTTATAACTCATCAATTAATCAAACAAAAATTATAAGAATGCAAACATTTCAATAATAGTAATTTTCGAACTCTACCGAGGTCTGCAATTATGCAGCCGACTGTACCTACCCGAAATACTTGAAAACTGAAAAGAACGCTCCAAAAACTATTTTAAATCAGAACCAGGAAAATAGGAGCATTAACCTATGTAAAACAAGGAACGTAATGTTTATGAAAACAGTTGTTGACGGTATCAGATGCGTGGAACGACTGAGGAAGTAACAGAAATAATATTGGCAAAAGTAAAAGGAAATGAAAAGGTCGACAAAATTCGAAGGAGCGGGTAAAGTGCTGTAAATCAGAGCTAAAGTCGATTATTTATAACTCGAATTCTCGAACTCTAAACACGAGTTTTACCTTTTTTTGAATAATTATTTTAACCTACGAAATAAGTTTAGGTTAGAGTTTGAAGTCGGTTAAAAAGTGAACAGTAACAGGAGTAAAGCAAATGAAAAAAAAACAGACCAAGTGCGACACGCACACGAAAGGTTCCGGTACCATGTTGTATGGGACACCTAAATGTTTTTAAGCTATTGCATAGCTTTTATCGCGGGTTTTGAGCGCGGCGACCGAATTAAGAAATCCCGTAACGAAAATAAAACCTAACACCCCCCACTCCGCCTACCATGTAGCTCGGCCGAGAGTTCGCTTTACGTCTATGTATATGGTACGACTGTACGAAGCTCGCACGATGCAATAGCTTTACCGCGGCAGTCCTCGAGTGCCACACGTTTTTTTCTGTTTTTAGTAAGTATTTGATTGTTATAGCGACAAAAGAAATACATTTTTTGTGAAAATTTCAACTGTCTAGCTATCACCTGGGCTCTATTTTTGAATCGCTCGTGTGACAAAGCTTCGTCGTATACGCCTACAAGTCACGCTCGACTTCCAAGTCGCATGACACAAATTTACTGTATTTTTGAATCGTTCGTTCAAAGACCGTTTCCGAATGTTTGACTATGATTGTTTGATGTTTATTCTACCACTCGCCTGTCGGCGACGAGTGGTGGAGACCACTCGTTACGATGAAGCGATTCAAAAATAGCGAATTTCCGATGTCGAACGAATATCAGTAGAAATCGAGCGCTCGACGCGGGGCGAACGATTCAAAAATAGGGCTCCTGTGCTATCACTGTTTATTATATACAGCACAGACAGACAGACAGTAAAGTCTTAGTAATAGGGTCTCGTTTTTACCCCTTGGGTAGGGAACCCTAAAAGTAATGCTCCCAGTTTATTTATTGGACAAGACGTCGAATTCTCAATGATGCGGTAAATAAGGCACAGATTACTGTTTACCCAGAAATCTGTGATCTTTTATGTATCAAAGGACAGTAAGTAAGTAGGTAAGGTATCACTATCAATTCACTACATAGTATAAAAAAAATCGTGCCCAAAGGAGTCGGTTACATACATACAATACAAACAAGCAAGCAAACATACAGGTGAAACTAATAAAAGCGTGTTAATAAAGTCGCTTTCTCTGTCCCTATTTCCCTTTGTATGCTTAAATCTTTAAAACTAAGCAACGGATTTTGATGCGGTTTTTTTGAAGTGAAAACTTCTTTAGCGGCGTTGAGCACTTTTTCTGTAATGGGTATAAAATCTTAAACTCGCGTCAGGACACGTGACCTGATCGAAAAAGCGTAAGACGGATGGAGAGTAGACAGCTATCCCCTCTCTACGGCGGGCGCGGCGAAAATGTATGCCTGGGCCTACTGTTTTTAATTTGGCTGTGAGTGTATTAAGACGTACATATGGTATTTTTTAACGGACGACTATTGACGGACGACAAATGTCGGACGACAAATGTCGGACGACAAATGTCGGACGACAAATGTCGGACGACAAATGTCGGAAGACAAATGTCGGACGACAAATGTCGGACGACAAATGTCGGACGACAAATGTCGGACGACTATTTGTCGGACGACTATTGACGGACGACAAATGTCGGACGACAAATGTCGGACGACTATTGACGGACGACAAATGTCGGACGACTATTTGTCGGACGACTATTGACGGACGACAAATGTCGGACGACTATTTGTTGGACGACAAATGTCGGACGACTATTTTTAATAGATAGAGTGATTCAAGAGGAAGGTATAATACATGCATAATATAGCCGTGCGAAGCCGGGACGGGTCACTAGTCTCCAATAAGACTTGATCGTATGATCAAATAAGTATTTAGATAAATAAAAACATCGTCAATTCGATATCAAAAAGATTGCCAATTAATTAAATAATTTCAACGGTCAATCCGATAATTAATATGGAAATAATAAAAACCTGTTCCGTCAGAAAATCTAGTAAAAAGACAGGTGGATAGGTGGTACCTTCTATTAGAAATGTAACTACCTACTTAATATTCAGCATATTAAGCGTTTAACCTGTCTAATTATTTAATTGATTTATTCCGGTCGGATCCCCTGGATCTGATACCCTGGGGGATCAGTTTTATTCTAAAATAATTTATTTTTAAAACTCTTCCGGTCTGATCCACCGTGCAGGGGATCACAAATAAATTTAAATATTTTATTCCGGTCGGATCCCCTAGCTACCTAATAAATATTTTTTGGGACAATCACCAACAAAATATTTATTCAGGGTTTATATTTAATACAAAATATTTGAAATACATGTTTATAATACTACTTATTGTAATAGAAATGTGTATGTTAGTATTGGAGAACAATTACCCTACTTGTCTTGGCTTGTCCAATGCTGCTTGTCACAGCATCTTTTTAATATTTTTACCCTTTTATAAAATAAAGTTTTTTCCAAAAAAAAAACCTATTTTTAATGTCTGATTACCTGTGATGATTTTAAACACTTCGTTTATTTGGTGTTCATTTTATAGGGTTCAGTACCTTGAAAGGTAAAAGATAATAGGGACTATAGATCTCAGTATCCGGTATGAATTTCAACTTGCTAGGTCTGCCCGTTCCTGAGAAAATCTGTGGTGACACACGGACAGACAGACAGTCGGACAAGAAAGTGATCTTTTAAAGGGTTCCTTTTTTTACCTTTTGAGGTACGGAACCAGGAACCGATAAAAAATCACTTTCTTGGCCGTCTGTTTGTCTGTCTGTATGTTTTTAGATATTCTTATATACCTAGTAATTTTAAGTTCTGTTTAAGTTATTTAATTACGATGGTCAACATCTTTTAAGGGTTCCGTACCTCAAAAGGTAAAAAAAGGAACCCCTATAAGATCACTTTCTTGTCCGTCTGTCTGTCTGTCCTGTCTGTCCTGACCTAGCAAGTTGAAGTTCAAATCAGATACTAAAGTAGTTCCTATTAGATGTGTAAAAATCAAGGTCCTGAGCCAACACAATAAAAAGATATGGGCAAATTTACATTTTCGCAAAAACTTGTACCAAAATTAATCTTAATTTTCAACTTTATTATATTTCGGAATTTTCCCTTTACTTGTGCTATAAGACCTTGCTTTTTGCAAAATTGACAATTCCCAAAACCGGAAGTACCCAATAGGTTTTAGTCGAAAACCTATAATGGTAGTTCCCGTTGACCTAGAATCACGAAATTTGGCAAAAAAAGTATGCCTTACAGCACAAATAAAGGGAAAATTCCAAAAAATTAACAAATTGAAAATTAAAGGGTGTCCCCATACATACATAGTTGGGCCAATTTTATTTAACTTGACCCTTAATAAAATGAATGGGCGCCCAAACGAATTAGGGATCAAGGTAAATTGGTAACTATAACTACCATGCCACTGCAAGGGCAGAGAAAGAGAGTTGAACTAATTTACAGAACCCTCGGCGCGCGAGTACGACTAGCACTTTATATTTTAGCAGGTTTTTATTAATTAAGGTTGGTCCAAAAAAATCCAAATTCTGGATTACCTGTAGTGTGATGATTTTAAACACTTTAATTTTGTTGATTTTTTAGATGATTTATTATATTAATTTTAAGTTCTGTTTATGTTATTTAATTAAGTTAGTCAAAACTTTTTTTTAATTATGGTTTATCCAAATAATAATGGAAAGGAAACAAAGGTTGCCTGGAAGACATTTGAGCGACAAGGCCGCCCTTTGTAACACTTATACTTAAAATATGTTTCTTTTAAAATATTTAATGCAATTTAAAAAAGGTGTTTACAATAAAGAATTTATCTATCTAAATCCTGACTGCCTGTGATGATTTTAAACACTTAAATAAATTTGAAAAAATTAAGTACATTTAAAACTGTTTTTCTCTTGACTGTACTAACCTGACAAAAAGAGTCAGGGGATCGGACCGGCATGATAAAGTTTATAGTGGATCAGAACGGAATTAAAAAATAATAATAACCAGCAGGGAATCAGCTCAGGGGATCAGACCGGAATAACTCATTTAATTTTACCGATTATTCGGTTATTCTTTATCTGTTATTTATTATTTAATCCTAAGGTTGACTTGTATAATCACTACATAGTATAAAACAAAGTAGCTTTCTCTGTCCCTATATCCCTTTGTATGCTTAAATCTTTAAAACTACGGAACGGATTTTGATGCGGTTTTTTTAATGGATAGAGTGATTCAAGAGGAAGGTTTATATGTATAATACATGCATAATATAGCCGTGCGAAGCCGGGGCGGGTCGCTAGTAACAAATAAATTGGTAAATTGAGGTGATCGAAGTGTTTTCAGTGCAGTATTTACGTGTGTTAGTCAAGCTAAATCATTTAGCTAAATATTCGAATATTCCGAATATAATATTTAATAACTCGCGGTTTCACCTGCGTAATTTCCCGGGATAAATAGTAGCCTATTTTATTTCCAATGAATCAATGTATCCTCATACCAAGTTTTATCAAAATCGGTCCATTAGTTTCGAAGCCTATTCGTTACAAACAAAAAAAAAACCAAAAATCTTTCCTCTTTATAATCCACTAGCGACCCGCCCCGGCTTCGCACGGCTATATTATGCATGTATTATACATATAAACCTTCCTCTTGAATCACTCTATCTATTAAAAAAACCGCATCAAAATCCGTTGCGTAGTTTTAAAGATCTAAGCGGTCAAATGGAAATAGGGACAGAAAAAGCGACTTTGTTTTATACTATGTAGTGATAATATAAAAAAAATCTCGAGACCGATTTCGCTAATTCTTTTTTTTTGCTATCAGGAGAAGGTTCTTATGAAAGAAAAATTAAGTAAATTGCTTAGTAAATTATTACGCGGGTAGTATAGATATTACCAAAGTTACTTACTATCATGAATGAAGATAGAAACATTTAAAATTCATCACACTAGTCTTCAAGTCTTCCTTTCAGTGTTTCTTTTCACCTCAGGCGTAATACAGAATCTCTTTGTATGGGGACTAGCTCAGTCAGCTCAAAGGTAACGTATACGTATGTTGGTACGTAGAAGGCGGTTTAATTATTTGCCACACGCAAGGGAGGAAATAAACTTCACCCAAGGGATGCCCTGCAGGATTTGTTTGCAACGCAATCGTCGGGATCAAGCGTACGTTTTGAATGTTTCTTTGATGTTAAAATGTTGTGTTTCTAGTTGATGTTGGTAAGTGTGTTGTTTTTAATGTAGGTACCTTAATTAATACTCGTGGATTTTACTAAAAAAAACACAAAGTAATAGTCAAATATTTCTCGAAAAATAAAATATAAAAATGTCAAAAAACCTAAAAAGTCATCAAAAATGAAATAAAAAACAAAAAGAGAAATTGGGCTCGTCCGGGATTTGAACCCGGGACCTCTCGCACCCTAAGCGAAAATCATACCCCTAGACCAACGAGCCGGTGATAAGACAGTCGAAATTACACATCTGTTTGTGCGGTGAAACTTGTAAAACATGTTCCGCGGCGTGGTAGTGACATCTAGCGCGAAAAATGTAAAACTTAACAAGATTTATTTTCACCATTAAAGTTATATTAATTATGTTACATGTATTGTTGTGAATAATTGGTAAATAACTGTTTTAAAAAAAATTTACTTACAAATAAAAACGTGTAACACGGACGGAAGAAGGTACTTATAAGAATAGGTATTTAAATAATAATGAATAACAAGAAAACATTAAATAAAGACATTTAAAATTAAAACCACAAATATGGTGAATCATTGAGCGAGCACCTTATATTATTATCAATATGACGCATAAATATGAAGGACTCAGAACATAACAATAATAAAATTATTAATATAGTAAGAAACGGCGCTTATATTTTAACTAACTTAAAAAAGGAAGAGTTTTTTAATTCAACTCGAATATTAAAAAAAAAACAAATGGTTGCTTGTAATGTCGGTTTACGGACGATAATTTTACGTGATAAAGTCATAAGAAAACGATGAAAAATTGAGATTTTTTTGTTATTCCTTTACTTTTTTTTTTCCTTTCTAAAAGTCTTCCGTTCGTCACTCGTCACTAGGGACTGCAATCCCGCACCCAAATGTCAGTCCCGCAGTCCCGCGGGACTGACCCCGCGGGACTGCGGGATCAGTAAAAAAGTAGAAAATAAGTTAAACTACCAATTTATAATCGTTATGGAACTAGGCTTTGTCATTATTTAATAAAAAATTGGTGTATTATGAAATTTTTAATAGGTAAAACAAACATATTAAACAACTAAAACTATTCTATAACACAGATATAATCATAAATTAATGTTTGAGTTTGTTTCTGGAAGTATTTTCTTAAAAAACACAATATGTTAATAGATTCGTCATTGAGATTACTTCTTACTTTAGTACTTAAGTAACCGGTGTGGCAGAAAACGCACGCTCAGACTAGACATGGGGCGGGTACCCGGTTTGGATCCGGTACCCGGCGGATCCGGCACTTTTTTTAGGATCCGGCCGGGTACCGGGTAATGGTGCCGGGTATCCGGCTCTGCCGGGTAAATTGATAGACCAAAAATAATGAAACATATTACACTTTTTAAATTATTTATTATGCTGAACACAAACGGTAATCATTATAATTATGTTTTGCTCACTAATTTATCAGGAAGAACTAAAAAAAACTAAATATATATTTTATTTTAATATTGGTAATTTAAGATGGGTAAGTTGTGATGTAAAAACGCCAATTTTTCTGCGCGGTTAGTATTTAGGCGACTGCGTTTCTTGTCATAAATTAGCCCTGCTTCTGAGAACAGGCGTTCGCTGTATACAGAACTAGATGGTGTGCATAGATATTTCGCCGATACCTACCCGCCGGGTACCCACGAGTACCCGGCGCAGAATGTGTCGGGTACCCGTCCAGCGAGTACCCGGCAAAACCATTACCCGCCCCATGTCTGGCTCAGACTTTACGCTTGTTGGTGGTATGGATCTTATATATTTGTACACTAAATCGAGGTATTTTCCTCCGTTCCCTCCGCATTCAAGGAGCGTCATTTCTCTCCTTAAAATAATGACACTATCGTTTGTCGAATTTTTCAGTCCCGCAAATCCCGCGGATCCCGCAAGCTTATTCCCGCAAATGCAATCATTTTGCATTTTGCGGGATGCAGGACTGCGAGATTGCAGTCCCTACTCGTCACCATAACACAGGCCCAGTTGAGCGATATTATTATTAAATGTTTATAAACCGGAACATGACACTTTTGTGTGAATGCAGGTGTTCCATCAATTTATTAAAAGTTATCACGTTAAAAAAATAACCAAGAGATAGGTACGTAAGAAATTAAGAAGACATCTAGACTAGAACATTTTTTTATTCTTTTTGTTCACAACAAAACCTAGAGTACCTACTCTACTATGATATCCTAAAAATATATACAGCTTATAACTGAGTTATAATAACCATGCACCTAAGGAGAATCAAAATTATATTTCAGTCCTCATATTTTGTTAAAATCCAGCTGCACAGTCAAGAAAACAGCATTAGAATATTAAGACGCTCTTTGTTATGCGAATAAACAGGATCAAATGGGAAGGTCAGTGGAACCTTCAAAGGAACCTTCAGAATATGAAATGAGATGTTATATTTATATTACAATAGGTAACAATGTTTTACCTACTTTACTTACCTACATAATACGTACAAAGAGATTTTTAATAGAGTGGTTTAGAGTGGCAACATTTCTTTGGCAAAAGATAGTCGAATGCGCCATCTTGATTTTTTATTTCTTATTGCACGATAGGACCTAAGATGACCTAAGATGTTTACTTTTTTTACATATTTGGCTGTGCGCTCGCACGCCAGTGTCCAGTCTTTAGATGTATACTTATTTGGAATAAAAGCGTGTTAAAAAGGACACAAAATAAATCCAATGTGCAATGATTACATAAAACGCCTAGCATAAAACTTATACCAATCGACAGAAGACTTAAGACCAACATTTTTTTATGTTCAGGAAATATCCTGCAATATTGATTGGTAATTAATTTACTATTTATATATTACAACGGTACACAGCGCCACCTAGCCCCAAGAGCCTGTGTTGTGGGTGGCAGATTACGGATAGAAAAAGTAAGTAATTTTCTTAAAAATCTATTTTGTAAATACAACATAATTTTAAGTCAAGCTTTTCTAAAATACAAACATATAAATTAACCATTTCTTCAAGTTTATAATGAAAATAGTAAGATGTTCTGTCTAATCCAGAGGAGTGTTAAATATGTTTGACCTAGTGCTGTAATAGGTGCCTTATTACGCTGAAGCGTGTCGTGAACGTCAAATAGGTTTCGTATCCCTCGGGAACATGGGGTAGGTATGACTCTGTTATGAAATGTTATGAAACCATTTGCTTAAGTGGCAAATGGTGGTGAGGTTTTACTACGCCCGCAAAAAATTATTTCAATTTCTCTACTAGTATAAGAATGAAGTGGTGTAAGCGACTGTTATTAAAAATAATTGTTCTGTGTTACAAAAAAGAGGGAAAAACAAGTGTGATTTTTTAAAGTTAGTAAAAAGAACGGGCTCGTCCGGGATTTGAACCCGGGACCTCTCGCACCCAAAGCGAGAATCATACCCCTAGACCAACGAGCCGTGATTACGACGCGCAAAATTCGTCATCGGATTCCATGACCTTGATAATTTGCGAATTAGTGTTACAAGGTTGAAATAAAATGGTTTGTTTACGTAGAATTTAGGACCACACCCTGTAGTTTCAAGGGTGGATAGATAAAATTAATAAATTGGTTTATTTACTTTGCCTATAATAATAAAAACGCAGGTAAATAGTACTTAAACTATGCATTGTACTTACTTGCTTGGTTTACATGAGTAATTTTGGACAATACTTTTCCGAAGTAGGAATTGTCCCGGAATTATGTAAAAATAGACAGCTCTAATCCAGAACATTTAATATAAATGAGCACAAGACTGTCTCCCAAAATATTGTTTCTCTATGACCAAAATCTATAATTTTATTAAATAAAATATTTTTTCCAAACTAAAATAATGTATAGTAACGACATCTATGGGTACTTACTCAAACGTCTGCACATTCTTACTAAGTAATTCAGCTACTCGATAACAGATGGCGCTGTAAATTATAAAATCGGACATAACCCGTACCATATTGCAATTAATTTTCTTAAAATTTAAATAACTTCGCTTTAGCTTAAAACTAAGATGTAATCCTTAACCTATAAACAGTGGTATTCAAAACTTTCCTAACCAAAAATGACTAAATTTCTAAATACATTTTTTGCTACTTACCAACAGATGGCGACACTGAAATAAGAATATATTTTATAAAAAAAAGTTTTAAATCTCACCCATCACTCCTAATTGCTGTGGGGAAAGTGGTGCGGCATCGCCACCCCCAGATCCAATGGATCCTGAAGCCAGTGAGAGCCTGTCTGTGAAGCCGACAGGGCTGCTCCGACCTCCACTGCTTGCCACTGAGCCCATACCTATAAATACAAAACATCGATAATATACCTTTCTATCTATATACTTATAAAAAGAGAAGAAAGTCTGTACTGGAAGCTTTAAAAATAATCAATTATCAGGGTCTAGGGGAGATTAAGCAGTAAAACAAAAATATATATTTTTTAAATTCATGTCTGTCTTTTCCTCTATTGAAGATTTAAACCATGTGGTGCAGCTAACGAGGCTTTATCACAAATAAAGATAACACTTAATTTCCTTAGTACTTTTACAAGGGTGCATAAGTTAAGTAGGTAGGTCTAATAGCTTTTCATTGTTATTAATAGAACAGACTTTATTTTACTCAGACTTAAATTAGACTTTCTATTTATAATATAATCTGTATTCAGAGAAAAAGATGTGCTATCTGTTATAATTTTAATAACATGTACACAGTATGCACATGATTTTATTAACAAAATTGGGTATGTAAGCCATGTCAGTGCACCCATGCAACGTCTAAAGTTGGGAGTTGAAGTGGCTGCTGTGGCCGAAACAGATCAGAAGAATTATTATAATCTGTGTTGGATATTATAATAAAATAAACAAAAAATATCCCTAATTATGTCTAACTTATCAGTAGAAAATTACAGGATAGACCTACCTCCATTAGGGCTCCGCATTCTAGATATCCTCTTATTAATAGCCCTTTGGATTCTCGGGTTGAGTATGGGCTTCGCTCGTCTACGAGCCAAGTACCTTGACAACACTCCGACTACTACAGCACTGGTGCCTACCACTCCTATACTCCATAGTACTACCTGAAAGATAGTGAAAGTGTAGGTTTATAAGTATATTGAATAGGCAATAAATAAAAAGGACAGTAAGAATGTAGAAAGATTTCTTCAAGAAAATAGCTGTTTAATTTGTTTAGGTCAAAATGATGGATGTCTTATTTAGAATATAATCAGTACTGATACATAAATAAAGTCTAGGAAGCTCAGAATCCTCATCATGTTATGATCTTGTTGGTATGTAGAAAACATCCTTACCTTTTGTGTTGTGGTTAATTGTATTTCATTAAATGATATAGCACGTTGCCAATGTCGTAATTTATCGATAATTGGACTAGCTTGCAATAAATGGTGCATTTTATTGGAGAAATTCACAAATATTTACAATTATTTATCTAATCACAATGCGATTTGAGGTTATTTGAATATGTCAAAACTGTTCAACAAATAAGAAACTGAGCTTATAGCATTAAACTTTCTCTGCAATTAAATTACACATTATTAGACATATTTGTAATTAAACGCTGAAAAACATAATATATAAAATTATTAAATTCACGGAAAATGGAAGAAAAACGATTTTCGAATATTCGCGCACTTCTTCACACTGGCACTTTTTTTTTACTTGTTCTTCAGAAGAGGAAGGTAATAAGCTTTTAGCCATACAGCCTCGTCTAATTTCTTCTGTTCCCTTCTTTCATTCATAATTTTGTTTTGCTAGAGTCAGAGTGTTTCTTAATCTATACTCACGGAATATACTGAAGTTGAGGTATCCATGAGGTATCCTTGAATTTAACTTACATGATTTTTTTTCGAATAAACTAAAACTTGAAGCTTTTGCCCTTCACCACATGCGCATATTATCACCTCATCTTATCTCAATTTTTGCACGATTGTCAGTGTCAAAAAATAAAAACTATTCATTTGCTATTCATTCGGAGAAAAATCGTTCGTCGTGCAACAATATTTTTCCTTGTTTTTCAATTCACGAATTCAATTCTAGGCTGATTTTTATTCGATGCAGTTTGTTTTATTGGTGATATTTTCGATGTGTTAAAATAAACTGGAGTTTTCATATAAAAATATTGTGAGTTTGTGAAACACCATACCGTACATTGTAAGAAAATATGTGAATACATAAACACCGTATTAAGAACCATGGAAGACAAAAATGAGTCTTTTCCAGACCAAACATATACAATTACCGTAGAAGAACTTCCAGATGAAGTCCTGGAATTTATTCTCGGATTTCTAGCACCATACAATGATTTACAAAGCTGCATGCTTGTAAGCAAGCGTTGGAACATATGTGCATCAAGTAAGTCACTGTTCTAGTCGTAACACCTTTGTGAGATGTTTCAGAATTTAAGAAACACTTTGACTTTTGACTAATATTAAACAAAAAATAATCAATAATGTAGGACATTACACACAGCGCCCGAATTGTACTATGACTACAGTCTACAATTATTATTGTTTTAAACCTAAGTTTAGCCACAAATAAGTGTTTTTTTTTTAAATTATTGAACATAAAATCTACAGCACTTATTTATAGCTGACATGACCAATCTCGTCCTGAAATCCAATTTCAGTGCTACCTATTGAGTCCAATTGTGTGTCTAAACCATCCCTGGACCCACTTAACACAAAGAATTTCATCATAATTGGTCGAGTTACATGGTTATCAATTTTTATATACATTATAGATTAGTTACTAGATTCTTCAGTCAAGTTATACAATATTTATTCTAATTTATTGTACCCTGAATTTATAAAGTATCCTAGGGACTGGACCAAGCTGGCACTAGACAGGGAACAGTGGAACCAGGGGAGGTAGGCCTTTGCCCTGCAGTGGGACAGAATAGGCTAAAATAAATATCTAATAAATGGAACCTGCTACACCCTGCTATTACCGTACCTATTTCGAGCTTCAGTCATGGCAGAATAATTTCAATTTATGTTACTGTGTTTCAGATGTATATCACCAAACATCTTCAAAATTGCTCAAAGCCATTGGAGAATTTAAAATTCTTTGGAAAAATATAAATGCAAGTGATTTGGGATTCACCATTACCAAAAGATTTTCTCATGCAGCATGTGTGTTTGAAAACAATATGTATATATTTGGTGGTTGTACCACTAATGCAACATCTTTCAATGATCTGTGGAGGTTTGACTTGTCCAGGAGGCAATGGGTGAGGCCCCTAGCTACAGGAACATGCCCAGTACCAAAAGCTTACACCTCAATGATTCACTACAAAGATATCTTAATAGTATTTGGTGGTTGGACTTACCCATCCCTGTCACAGTATTACGCCCATGTAACAATGTTCAATGAAATACATTTCTACTATGTCAAAACAAGTAAATGGGTGTTGATGAATGCATCTAACTCCCCTCCACCTATGGCCGGACACTCTGCATGTATGAAAGATGACGAGATGGTGGTATTTGGGGGTCTCTGTATGTCTTCTGCATTCAACCATCAGATTCAATGCTCAAATGATGTGTATGTGCTCAACGTTCCTACACTCACTTGGAGGAAACAAGCTACAACAAAACCCAGGCCAGCCCCACGATACTCACAGTCTATTATCCCATTGGACTCAAATAGGATACTCTTGCTTGGTGGTGTTCAGACATTACACAATCGCTTTGTGTACAATGATTGCTGGATGTTAACTATGACAGGTCCAGTCTGGACATGGAAGGAATTGTCTGTGAAAAATAAGGAGTGGGCTTCTTCAAACATTTGGTGTAATCCTGCCTGCAGAGTCGGTGATAAAGTGGTCAGCTTGAGTCGAAGCCGAAATGGGTGGAATGGTGCAAGACCACTCGTAACTTCTGCTGTTAGACTATCGGCTATGAGCAGGCCTGAAAATGCACCAGTGGCTGTAAGGGTGGAACTCAGCTTACAAAGACCTGTTGATCGTGATCAGAACATAAATGGGAGGAGGGGAGAACTGCCCCGGAGGCCATCTAAGTCACCGAGACAAGAACAAAATCCTAATGAACCAGTAGCTGGACCAAGCCAGGAGCAGCAACAGCAGAATGAGAATAATAGACAAAATAACCAGGCTGGACCTAGTAATCCTGAAATGAGGATTGAAAGAAAAGATTCACCCATAAGGGGAAGCAAAAAGGTTGGTCATCTATTTTTGTTTGTAACAAATTGTCTTTGAACCTACTGAAATTATTTTGATGAAACTTAGGATGAAAGATTGAATTGGGAGTAACATAGGCTAATTTTTAATCCAATATTCCTATGGGATTGGGACTTACGCGAGGGAAACCGCGAGGTGCTGCTAGTTTAAAATAAATAAATAAATACCCAACTCATAATTCCTTATTCTTCTTATTGTGTCATTTTTTCATTCCTAATATGAAGTTTAAACATTGTATTTTTACAGGAGAAATCATTGAGGCTATTACGACAGCTACAAGAAGCTAACAGATACAGAATGGCGGCATTTGCATGCGATCCATCACAGGAACATATCCCAACTGAAAATGAACTCATTGAACAGAGAAATGCTCAAATAGAGAATAGGCAACAACAAGAACAAGCACCAGACAATCCGACACCAAAGCAAGAAGTTAAGAAAACCAAAAGAAATACCTTGGCTATGCATGTCTTGGATATTTCCACAATTGTTAATGGAAATTCTTTTAATTATGTGTCGTGGCTTTGTCCCCGTTTGGGCGAGACAAATGGTGCCCCAGAGGAACTTATAATGTATTCACTTGTAAAAGGAAATGGAGAACTAATCATGTTTGGAGGTGTTAGTAATGATATTAGTAGTTTAAATTATTTTGAATTTAATAATATGTACTCAAACTCTCTGTATACAATCACATCCCCAAGGGATACCATTTAGATGTACTATTTTTCAAATGTTAGCCATAGTACCAACTAAAAATTAAACAGATTTGTGTTATTTAAGCACTTGATGCCACTTACGTCAATAGTCTAAATTATACCATTTTGTGTATTCCTGTTGTAATCCCAATAGTACAATATTCTAATAATTAAATTCATATCTAAGAAAGAGAAATAGATACCTACAGACACTTATCCATATCTTATAGAATCTGTGTTTCGATGTCTATTATAACTAATTAAATGGTCTCATTGTTAAATGTAAATCTCAACAATATTAATCAATAGCTGGGTCCACACCGCCTGAATAGCCGGGTCTTGATTGAGCGAGCATCTAGTAAGGCAAATCCATGGTCGGTCATGACGTGCCTTGACTGCGGCAAACTCTACAGACCGATGCTGCAATTTCCGTCGCGAGGCAAACGTCCAAAGGTGCCTCAAGAGGATGTTCGCTTAGTGTAGGACCCCGGCTATTGACGTTTGTGACATTTAGTTTGTTGATCTGGATTTTGGATGTTTAGTTGGGTCGAGCAAGGCCTTTTGATTGAGCCGATCTGAGTGTTGTTGATCATTAAGTATGGATCCAGCTAATCAGTGTGAGATGTTTTAGATTAATAAATTAGGTTAGTAATTATGTTCAATGTCTTTAAAAAAGATAACCTACATCAGATGTACTAAGCATTTAACCATTATGAATAATTATAATCGAATTATATTGATGTAATTTTTCTGATTAATTATGTATGATAGTATAATACTTCATATAAATCTAATTGTTTGCATATACGTTGCTATAGGAACCTACCTAACATAAAACATTGTTCAAAAGATCTTTAATAGCTCCCGAATAAAAAGGGTTTTATAAGTTTTATCCTTGTATGTGGCAACATAGTTCTGATTTGAATGCAGTTCCATAATTGGATGTTTTGTGTGTGCTTAGCTTAATTCAGATGAATTAAAAAAAAAATATGAGCATTTTTTCACTGTGAATTGATAGGTTTTCTTTTATCTGAAAAATAATTTGTATAAATAAAAGTCAACAACATGCATAGTCCCATTAATTACTTATCTCTTTAAAAAATATAATTTTAGATTTTTGTCAAATAGTTCCAGAATATTAATCTAATAGGGTCTTATTATGGAGACTATTTGATTATAAATCTCATTTGTTGGAATTTGTTCAATATTCAAAAATTGAATATTTACCAATTAGTATTTCTAATTAAAAAGAAATTATTACACACCTATGTATGTTTCTTTTTATTCAGAAGTAAAATGTATTCTGTGATTTCTGTTGTAAATAGGAAAAGCTGCATTATTATTTAACTAAGTTTTATTAAACGTTGATTGATGTATTACATTGTATTATTTTGTCTGTTTACAATTACATAGTTAATTATCATCTTTCTTCACTAGACCACCAAACACAGCATCTGGTACTTTCTTCTTTTGAACAGGTTCATCTTCTTCCTCTTCACTCTTTTCTGATTCCTCATCGATGTCAATCTCATCAGGATTGACAACTTTATCTGTGCTCTCTTTAAGACCTTGTGTTTCTCCTCTAACAAACATAATATTCCCTTTGCTCTGGGCCATTTCGGCAGCTTTCGCTTCTAACATTCTCATGCCATCCTTGATTCCTGGGGCAAGGTCTGACACAGTTCCAGCAGCCTGTGCTGCAGAACTTAACATTTGAGCTGACATCATATTGACTTGCGTATTGTATGTAGCTTGTACACTTCTCTTTATTCTCAACATCTCTCTCATGGTATCTTCATTGCCATGTCGTACCTCAAATTCTTTCCATGTGTTCCAAAACTCTGCAGTTATTCTCGGATCGCACATTTGACTGCAGTGAGCATAAATTGCTCTTGCTCTATCGATTTCTCCGAGGCGTGTTTCCATTTCGGAAAAACGTACACACATTTCTCTAGCCTTTTCCTCTGGCAGAGTCTCTATTGCCTTTTCGTATATTTGACGAGTTTTGGGAACTCCATATATTTCAGCAGCTTTCTTTATGTAAACATTGAACATCTCAAACATTTGTTCTGGAAGAACAGCTGTTGTCGCGCGTTCATACACTGCCATAGCATGTCTTGCTAAACCATGTTCCTCTTCCAGTTTCGCATAAAGTAGGAAAACAGATTTTGCAAATTCTGGAGGGCAATGTTCAAGACATTGTTCAAATAAATCTCTAGCTCTTTCTAATTTGGTGCCTCCATATCTTTTCAAAAACTTAGTTAAGTATGTGTTCCAGATGTCATACACATTGGGCCATCTAAATAATGCTATTCCTTTTTCGTATGCTCTGAAGGCTTCTTCAAAATAGTTATGTTCTTCTAAGAACAGGCCATAGTTTATAATTATCTGAGGAGTTGCAATTTTCAGCTCAATGATATGGTCATAAACAGCTTTACATGATTTGTAGGTTCCAAAACTTTCTTCAAGATCAGCATACATTGACCATACTTTTAATGATTTGTACAGTCTCATTTGTACTGTTTCTGTATCATCATGATAAGCAACTTTTCTTTTAGGTAAAACAGTAGCCCTTTGCATTAACTTCAAGGCTTCATCATAGTTTTCATGTCTTATTTCCATTTCAGCCCATTCACACCAAACAGAAGCCAAATCATCAACTTTAACATAACTCACTTGAGTTGCCTTTTCAAAAATCAACCTTGCATCTTCAATTTGTTCATTTTTCTCATAGAATTTTGCAAATCCTACCCACAAAGTGTGTAATTTTCCAACAGCAAGTTTTGGGTCTACTGTTTGTACTGCTTCAGTGTATGTGTCAATAATTTCATGAGGCTTATCTTCATACAGTTTGACTCTTTTATGCCATTCTGTAACATTGTGAGGATTCTGTCTCAGCAATACTGAATTGAGCAGAAGTAATCTTCTTTCCATGAGATATTCAAATCTTGCCAGTCTAAGTTCTAAATCAACATCATCATCTGTGCTGGGGCTGGATTTCTTTGCTACTTCTTCCATTTTCTTACTAAGACTCAGTTCTTCAAATTGTGCATAAGCATCAAATACTTGAGTGAAATCTCGGACAGTTGTAACAGTTTGGATGGCTTCCTCATAGATATCTCGAGCTCTCTCAAATAAACCACTTCTTACATAGTAGTCAGCAAGTGAGTTCCATAAGTGACCCAGTTGATCAGTATATCGTCTGAGCCCTCCTCTTATTATGGCGTCAACATTTAGAGTGTGAATTTGATCAGGATTTTTTGATATTAGTTCACAAAGTTCATTCCAAAGTTGATGATTTGACTTCCCGTGTTTAGACTGAAAATTTTCATTGTTTACCAACTGAGCGAGTTTCAATGCAGCTTCATCCAATTTATCTATTGCTATAAGATAGTCAATGTATTCCTCAGTGTCTTCTGGACTTAACTTTAGATATCTTCGAAAGACCCTTACAGCAGTTTCAGGGACATTATGCTTTTTCAAAAATTTCAAATAGAGAGGCCATATTCTATGATGCTGAGTTATAGGTAGCGCTCTGAGAGCACAGTCAAAGGCTTTCCTAGTAGTAGTTATTTTGCATTGTTCAGTGAGAAATGTGCAATAATCCATCCATATTCTAGGCATCTTGTGCATAAATACCAATGACCTTTCAAAACAATTATTGACATCCTCATAACAGGGATCACTTATGCAACAACCACGGATTTGACTTCTTCGTAACTTCAAATAATTGTACCACAACTTGAAAGAACCGGGCAATTCTTTTAGAGCTCTTTCGTAAACTAAATTGATTTCATTTTTTGGTGCTCCTTTTTTATGTTCTATGTATCTGAGCCAATGTTTCACAGAAAAGGGATTTCTTAATATTTCTTCTTCATAGGGTAGATCTTCTTCACTCTGAAAATAAAAAAAATATGTTGACTGTATTCGTATTGACTAGAGGGACTATTTAGAAATTAGTCTAAGGTTCAAATAAAAGGCAAAAATACTTTGTGAAATAAAAGAGAGGTTATCTAGGCAGCTAGTAAAGTTGGTAAAACTTGGTAAGAACTTCAATAGGGACAAGGAATTACTTATTCCTTACTTACTTACTCCTTAAACTTACTTATTTATGTGAGTACATATAATGGTAAACAATTAGAAACTTACGAAGAAAAGATCTATCTCTTTCCCGTCTAGAATGGGCATTGTTGTTCTCGTTTGTATAGATTCACTCAACAATAATGTACTACTCGTGTTTACTTTAAAGGCAGTCAGTTTTTGAATCACTTAGGTACAACAAGAAAGTTTTTCTAAAAAGGTTATAACATCTGAAATCCTGGAAAACTCCAATATTTTTCAACTCCTAAAACCACAATCAAATCAACATGGAAGTTGCAAACTTGTTATATTTATAATCTGTGGTATCACAAAATTGAACGAATAATTTATTCGATTTTCCATCTCTACATCTTGAGGTCCATCCCTAGTCGCATGAAACTTAGCGCCATTGTCTATGTTTAAAAGCTCAAAAATGATTGCTAAATCTTTATCATTCATTCATTATCTTAACCAATCCCGCTTGAGCTTAAACATTTCAGCCAATAGCTGCTGTCTATTTGATTATTTGTTCTATTGTCTACGTTAAAAACAAAAGTAAAACAATAATGGCGGCCAAATAGTTGCCTGCCGGTGTCGGTGTAGCGCAACAAATTACATCGGATAAAAAAGCGAGACCAATGTTTCATATTTATAATGTCAAAGCCAGGAAAAAGAAAAATCACTGTTGAGTTACCCAAAATAAAAGACCTCGCAAATAGACCTAGTGTTTTTGAGCGTCTCGGTACCAAAAAATCTAGTGCTAAAAAAACAACTGAACACTGTCGCCAGTGGGCTCAACACGGGAGTTGTGCCTTTGGTAAAAGTTGTAAATTTGCATCAACGCATACGCTAATTAGTCCGTCTAAACAACGCGCTGCGAATAAAGACAGTGACCAAAAGCGTTCCGTGAAAGATGATCCTAAAAGCAGACTTCATTCGACAGTGGTTGTGAGGCCGGGGCACAGCCCTGACGGTGAAATCGACAATTGGGACCAAAATGACCTAGAATACGCGGACACGGATGTGCTTGAAAAACGGAGGCTGCAATTACAGCGTGAATTAGAGTTGCAGCTGAAGATGGACTCTGGCAAAGACATGCGCAAAGATAAAAAGAAAGCGGTGTCCAGCACTTCCTCGTCCCGGAGCTCCAGCTCCAGCAGCGTCTCCTCTTCCTCATCAGACGGCAGCTCTTCGACATCATCTTCTGATAGGTAAGTAAATATTCTTTACCTTCCAACATGAAATTATAACAGCTGTAAAGTCTATTGGTTAAAAATAATTTACTTTCGCTGTTTCCTGAGATCATTACAATTTGATTTAGTTAAATTTAATAAGGGTGGGTGGGTCTTTACAGTAAGCTAGGTCTATCACATAGGTAGGTTAGGTACTGCAAAAAGACCTGCTATTCTATTTGCTGATAATGTACCTACTTAAAAAGTACTTCATAGGGTGTCTGATTCCTGTGAAGTTTTTATCTGCATAAAAGTAATTTTAAATAATGTTGGTACAATATTTTATGCCATGTGGGTGTTTAAATTCTGTCTGTGATAACTAGGTCAAGGTTATTTATTTGCTTTTGCTAGCGACAATAGACACCTTCAAACTTATCCTCTAGCTGCTACTTAGGTCATTTAGAACTGATACATTTTATATTGATAGGGATGCTCGCAGAAAAGTCAAAAAGGGAAAACAAAAACGAAATTCAAGTTCATCTTCTGATGGAGAGGTGCCAGCTAAAAAGAAATTTTCGAAATCAGATGCACTGAAAAGGGATAAGACTGATTCTAAGAAAAATGTTCCAAAAAAAGATGAAAAACCTCTAAAAAAACAAAATAGTAAAAAGAAACCAACCGGTAAAACTACAATAGGTAAAAAATCTCTATCACCACCCAAAAAGTCTGGAGGTACCCCTCCAATAACATCAAAAGCCCTTGCAAAATCAACAGCAAAACATGGAAAATCTCCAGTTAGAAGAGAAAGAAACCGCAGTCCATCTCCATCACATTCTAACAGAGACAAAGATCGCAAAGACAGAGATAAAGATAGGGATAAAGATCGAGACAAAGACAGGGATAGAACGAGAGCGCGAAGCAGATCGCCAAGAAAACCAAGATCTCGATCCCCCCGTCCTCATAAAGATATAAGAAAAAAAGAAAGTTCAGAAAGAAGCAGACCTGTATCACCTAAAAAACCAACAAGAAAGGATGGCAGCTCTGACAGGCATAGGAAGCGCTCCACTAGTCGTGATCGCGATAGAGGCCGTGATCATAAAGACAGATCTCTCGAAAGAAGAAAAGACAAACACGATGACAAAGATAGACATGATAGGAAAGACAGAGGTCGTGACAGAAAAGACAAAAGAGATGATAAACGTAGAGGGCGTGATAGAGGTTTGGGTGGAAACAGAGGAGCTGATAAAGGACTAGAAAAACCTAATAAACCGATGGAGAGACTGCTGCCACGGCCTGAAGAACGACTCGCAGCACTGGCCGCTATTTCTAATAGAGCTTTAGAAACAGATAAAAATTCTACTACATCTAAGGAGAGGCAAGACACGCTTTCCGAACGTGGCGGCCGCAAACAGGAGAGGGGTGAAAGAGACCGATCCTTGAAAAGAGATCGAATGGATAGCTTGGATAGAGATCAAGGTGATTATGAAATTGATCGGCAATACGAGAATGAACGAGGCATGGAACATTACGATCGTGTTGACGATCGCTATGAGGGTGCTAGGGATGATGACAGGTCCCCTGGTTATGGTTTGCAAGGAAGAGAAAGACATTACGATGCTGGATACGATATGGCGGGTCCTCCAAGAGGATACCCAGAAGACGACGATCGAATGTACGTCGACCATATGGGCGATCACAGAGATATAGGTAAAGAATTAGTTAGGTAATTGTGGCATGCTAAATTGAGCAAACACCTTTTTTATTTCAATTTCTTCTTGTAGGCTATGACGATAGACGTCCCCATCGTGATCGTTCTTGGGAGGGTCGTTCTTCAATAGATCGTGAACGTGGCTACATGCACCCGCATAAAGATTGGGACAATGAGGATTATCGTGGCCCTGGGGAGTGGGGCCGAGAACGTCATTGGCCCATGCATGAACCTCAGGTAATTTAAGTTTCATTCAATTTTTATATCACTCTTGATACCTGTTTACTTTTAACTTTCCCTTCTTCCCTAGGTGAGTTCATATTATACATCACTGTACTTGAACGAGCCAATTGACTACCGTAAACGAAACTATAAAACTCCTTGTGCCATCCTATCCCACTTATTCCTTGGCTGTCCTTATCCTCATTTCGGTATGTTCATTTTGTATTTCTTTATTTGCATTTAGTAGATCTAGCCAGTACTAGATCTAGTACAGGTAATTGATTTTACAGATGAACGAGTGGGGTGATAAAGAAGCAGAGATGGATGGTTGGCACCATAGAGGTCATCCCGGGCCGCATCGTGGTCGAATGCATGGTAATTGGCAATATAAATACAATTAATGTAAATGAACAGTCATGTTTAAAATAATGTGATTGTTTTATAGAAAATTATGGGCGTGGTATGCGAATGGATCTCGCTAACAAACGTCGTCCTCCAAGGAATGATCCTCAGCCAGCTGAGAAACAGACGCCTTCGCCTGCGCAGCCAGCTGCTGTACCTCCGCCCCGACAGGAAACAGATGTTGATGACAAACCAATACCTGATGATCTTAGTGAGATCAGTGACGACCCTGATGATATACTTGATAGAGAAGACGTAAGTAGAAAAGCGTGTACTAACCTAACCTTCTTAATCTACCTAGATCTATTCTGAGTTAATGTTTTCGTATTTTCGTAATTTCTAGATGGTGGACCAGAATATGGATGATGATAGTCAAACAGCAGCTCTGGATGAAACTACAAAGCCAGAGCCGGCTGAGCGTGATTCTACTCAAGTACGTTTTGACACAAAAATACGCAAACCTTTTAAAAATTTTGGTTTATTTATTTGGAGTATTGCGTTTTAGGACACTAGTGGAGCAGGAGAGGAAAAAGAATCACAGGATAAAGATGACGACGATAATTTAGACTTCGAAGAAATCTCAGACGGTGAGCTGGAGGAAGAAAGAACTAGGGGTTGGTGGCATTGAGACAGATTTGTTCCTGTGTTGTCCCAAGTTACCTACTAAAATATCTTTCATTTTTCAGCTGGTTTAGGTGACGCTTTGGGCGTGGATTGGGCCAGTCTTGTCGCGGATGTGCGACGACGTGAACAGACGACACCATCAGGCGGCGCCAGAGACCGTTGGAAGCCAGAAAAAGTACTATCCCGCATTGGATTGTCTCTAGAAATGGCTGGAAAGGAATTAGTGCAAGATATATTGATTAAAAATGCTGATACCCTCCGGGAAGAGAAGAAGAACTTAGAGAAGTCTAACAGTGAAGAGAAGGACGTTGTTGAACAAAATGGAACTCATGAGAAAGAGGATGTACCTGATGTAACTGTAATACATCCAGTAGCTGCTATGCAAGTAAGTTGATAACTTATCGAGTTACTGATTGACTGATTGATACAAAGATTTTACTAATATGTATGTTGTTTCATTTTAGGTGGCTCTGGAAAAGAGAAAGCGCCAGCGAGCTCTGTTATTCGGTTCGGGTTGTGACATTACGCGCGGTTTGAGCGCTCGGCGGGATCTCGCACTGCGACGATTTTTATGTCACTTGCCAGCAACTGAGCGTACTGGACAATCCCGTGTCACACCACAACCTTCCCTATTCCAAGCGGCAAAGGCATTACTGCAAGCGCCAGAATCAGGATAATACATAGTGCGTGAACAAAAAATAATTCTGTAATTTTAGTGCAATACATACTGTCTTTGTGTTGTTTCAAAGTGAACACAAGTTGACTAGGGATTTCACATACATTATACATGTACTGAACTGTGATGCAGTGATTGTTAATTCAGTGGTTATGGATTACCATACTATGTGTATGACATTAATTTAGTGGATTTACCTATACATACTTACATACCATTAAGAAATGAGTGATCTGGCGAGTCCAACAATCTTTTTATCATAAATTAAAAATCAAATGGAATATGCAGTACTATCTATTTTAATGATATTCTTATCGCTTTATTACATTGTTTAATACCACCTAACATTTCCATAATATATTCTTTTCTATAAATACTTAGTCTTATCAAAAAATTACTTGCATAAATAGGTAGAAATATAAGAAATATAATGAACTATTTTTATATTGATCATAGCCATCCAGATTTTAGTTCAATGGTCATGCACCTTCACTTTGAGCAAGTAGAAACGATACATCTGAGTCCAATGGATATTCTTTTTTTGCTTTATTTCTAAAAGAAAGAATAACATTTTTAGTAATGTGTAAAAGAAATTTCTCTCATAGTGAAATAGTATATCTTATTGTTAACTTCAAATTGCCCTACAATACCCAATGGTAGCACCATTTGTAACTTACTTTTGAAATAAAACAGCTCCAGCAACACCTTTTATAGTCAATTTGTTACCATCCACACTAAGTATCGAACCTTCCCGAAGTCCTAATACCGGCCCAGCATATTCCATCTCCATGTACTCTCCTATTCTTTGATCCCTTGTCTCTCCTTTATGAGTCTCGCTCTCCACTACATCAATATAATGGGGGTTTATATTAAACGGGACGATGCTGATCGCATCGAATGATGGTGGGTAAGCAATAGGCATATCGTTGGTTGTGTGTATGCTTTTTGTAGCGACATTGGTGCCTGCACTGCTTCCCATATACAACAGATTCCCTTCATACACTCTCTTCTTTATGATACTGACAAGATTGTGTTCGTAAAGTCTTTTCAGCAGGAGGAAAGTGTTCCCGCCGCCTACAAAGACAGCTTTAGCAGAGTTTATAGCTGTTTCAGGGTTTGGGTACATGTGGATACCAGTTACTTTAATGCCCCATTGTTCAATGACATTACTTATTTTTGCTGTGTAGGCATTGTAGTCGTTTTGTGCGAAGGGAATGAATAATAATTCTTTGACTCCTTTTCTGCAACATTAAAAATAGGTTTACTTACTGTAAAGTTGATATAATAGAAGGCTTTAAAGATATTGCCTAGAAGAGCACTGAGAAATTAAGTTGTTAGTGATAGTCTGTTTGGTAAGGTTAGGTCACAGAAGATATTATTACCTATGCATTAACTTACCTATTTAAAAATGCACAAATCTCTTGTTTAGCAAATTCCAACATAGAATATCCATGGCAATTCGAAGATGATAATAGCAAGGCTTGGCGTTGAGCATTCATTTTTGTTTGTTAAACTTCGTGTTGTTGGCTCCACCACAATCGAGAACACAATAACTTACATGAACAATACCCACTTACAGATAATATCTTTTATCAACGTATTGCAATAAACTATCCAATAACTAGGTAGGTGCCTATCAATAACTCTTTAATACGATGATTTATGAATGCTCTCTCATTTCCTATCAAAGCGAAGTATTATCGCCAAGCATGACCATCGTCACAGGGTTACAATCGGTTAGGGTGGTATTACACTTATCAAATATCTTTGTCCAAATTTGCATTAAATATTTGATCAAAATTCTTTGAGGGAAGCCCATTCCACTTGTTCAATATCTGTGTCCAAACTTCAAAAACTTCGTAGATTCGTCTTGCTATAGTTGTATATAACTCTGTACGTTTTGTTTTGTTTTTATAATGTTGATGCTTGGTGTTGTAAAGGCACTCGTTACTTTCGTAAGCATTTATTAAAAACTTAGTCATTGGAATCGTCCACGATATTTTGTTTGTCGCCATTGCATTCATGTCATTATTATTTGGTCAAATATCGGTGTTGCCAATACATTTGATGAAGTCTTCCAATTTCTTTGATCAACTGTACATTGGACAAAGATATTTGATAAGTGTAATACTAGCCTTACACAGGCATATTATTCTAGTACTCTTTGAAGTTTGGTGGGTCACAGGGCTAACTCAAGCCATAAAATTTTAAATCAGATTGCTTTTTATTTGTAACAATAAGGCCCGGCATACACTTAGGGCTGGACAGGACAGGACAAAATGCCACGTAAAACCCATGCGCAAAACGGAATCATGAGCATTTTTCAAAAAAAATCTGAATTCTGATTTTGATGTGTCCCATAAATTGACTTTTGTTTTTTACGTAATATAAACATATTTTGTTCAAGATAACAATTACATAAATAAAAGCACTGAATTATTGTTTATATTCCTGCTCTAATTCTTGTAAAAGTTAGATCATTTATGAAAAAAATATTAAAAATTAGAACTTTGAGTGTGCAAATGTATGGAGAGTGATGTGTCCCATTAAGCAGTGTTGACTTTCTTTAAGAATATTTAAGAAAACATTGAGTTTGCATTTAACTTTTTGGTACTATCTTACACTGATTATAATCATTTATCACTAGAATAAACAATTTTGCGAAAACAATGCATCATTTTAAAATAATTAATGTTTTTTAACATTCATAAAAAAGGTCATTTTGCGGTTTCCTAGTTAGAAATGTGATTAATCGAAAATATTTAAATAAAGGTAAGTAGATTATGGTTTTTTGTGCACTTGAAACATTTAAGAAGAACGTAGCACAAAGTTATTTTGCTGTAATCTATCAAATTAATCTAAAAACATTGTTGGATTGTGTGGTGCTCCCCCGATTCAAAAATTGTTTCCTGGTTAGTTACGGAAAAACAAGTGTAAGTTAATGCTCTTTTACGTTTATAGTAACATGGATTGATAATTGTGTATTAAGTTTTCGATATCTTATCACAAAACAGTCGATTTTATCAGATTTTTTTGTAGAAAAGATGAAATTAAACTTTCGTTCTCATGTTAGTTACTTCCTGTTAGTAACTTTTGTAATTAGAAATCGTAAGGCAGAATCCACATCTTAAAAAATAATTCAGTGCTTTTATTTATGTAATTGTTATCTTGAACAAAATATGTTTATATTAAGCATGAATCGAAGATATTTCGTAAAAAACAAAAGTCAATTTATGGGACACATCAAAATCAGAATTCAGAATTTTTTTGAAAATTGCACTCATACGACACGGGTGGGCAGGAAAACTCACAGATGGACAAAGGTGAGCCGTTGTAAAAAAAATGGTTGTCTGTAAAGTCTGTTTACGGTTTAAGAACACGATCTCAGGAGGGAGGTGGACGATGGGCAAGAAATCGTTCGTACTCAGAAACGTTGCTAGTATAGGTATCTAACTAATTTAAGTGACATTCATTCAACGTCTGCGAAATTATATGACTTTCATATTGCTGTATCATCTCACTGTATTATGTGCCTACAATGCGGACTCAAAGCAGGGGGACAGTGGACAAGGATCACGAATCGGATAGGGCGTGGCCGTGGCGACCAGCGACCTTACCATCAATCACCAATTTCGGCTTTGGCCGTCCCGTCCCCTGTGTGCCCCGCACCTAATATTGACTGTCATGAGTTTTGACATTTGGTTGATTCTGTCGCTGTCATTTTCATCAGCTGATCGATCGACTGTTTCCGGTCAGTCCGATAAAAAAAAGGCTGTTTCCGGTTTCATAGTTTTGGTGGGTAATTCAAATTAATGAACTTTTTTCGCTGCCAGTCATCGATCATATTATAACCGAATGCCAGTAAAATAATAAAAAATATAGAAATTAAGAAGTTTAATCATGCATCATGCTTAATTATCTATTGGAAGACCTAAAAATATTAACTTAAAAACCTTAAGAATCTAATATAAAAAATCTTTCTTGTTGGGTTTTATCACAGCCTGGGCCAAGGTATCGCCGTCGCAGTTCGAGGTCTGGTGGCGCGGATATGTCGCCTTGGAGAATGTGGTACGCTTGTTCTATCGAACTCTCAATCTCTGGTTTCAGTTCCTGAAAAAAATTGTAATAAGTTATAGTTAGAAACTAGATAAGTAGGTACTTACCTACTTATTTATTGTAAATTATTTCCACAGTTTCAACACGTTAACCTCTTGTTACAAACACCTACAGCATATTAGTTAGGCAAAGTGCAGATTGACAAGAATAAAAGTACGCGTCTAACAGGAATAATAGGTAATTACGAGTAGCCAAACAGGGAACTATACTATTTATGTACTACAAGCTGCGCCCCGCGGTTTCACCCGCGTAAATCTCGATAGATAGATAGATAAACACTTAATTGCACCATAAAAACAAAATTAATTCTCTAACAAAGCACTTACATACCTAATATTAAAAAAAATTTAGTAATAAAAATTCGAAAATTATAAAAAACTAAAAATGAAAAAATATGGCACAATGGGCGGCCTCATCGCTAATAGCGATCTCTTCCAGGCAACCTTTGGATGGACAAGAATTGAAGAAAGGGATGGGTGGGTTGATCCCCATCTAAACTACCACTAGGTGCCTATGCCGATTTCCATCCAAAGCGCTTCAGTCGTTTGAACGTAAAGAGGGGTAACAAACAAACAAATAGGTACCTATACTTACCTACAAAAAAAAGATATAAGTACTTAAACAAACTTTCAGATTTATAATATTTGTTAGGATTAGGATTGGGTTTTGGATAAGTTTTAAATTGGATTAAAGAACAAATTTCAGTTTCCCTATTGATTGCCCTAATTATACAGGGTTATTGGAAATTATACTAGCAAGCCGTTGAGGGCCACTTCTGTGAACATAAACAAACAACTTTTGTTCTACGACTTTTGGAAATTCGAACATTTTTTCGAAAATTTTGAGGTTAGGTTTACCTGAAAATCAGCTGATCCTTACACGGAGAGGTCATTAACCTTAAAATTTTACTTAATTTTTAAGTTTTATCTACTGTTCTTGGTCTGAATGACCTTTGTTTTAAAAAATCAGCTGTTTTTCGAATTTACATAACCTCAAAATTTTCTTTTTTTTTTTCGAATTTCCAAAAGTCGTAGAACAAAAGTTGTTTGTTAAGGTGCACAGAAGTGGCCCTCAACCGCTTGCTAGTATAATTTCACGGAAAGACCTATATTACAAAATAATAGGTGTTCCCGCTAAGTAGAGTCACACGATTTTAGGTGTTGTAAGATTAGTGAGGATATTGCACTTGCCTAACGTTAGGTAGGCTACCTACAAACGTTTATTATGACCCTTGTCATATACCTTTAAGTATATTCTTCTTTCTTTACTTAACTACTCAACGCCTAATGGGCCATTTGAAATGCTACTAACTCTTATAGAATGTAATTAATCCCTCCAAATGTGTAGGTGTACCTACTGAGGCCTTATCACAAGTTGTTCAGCACTAGACACTGGATGAAACATACCTACCTTTATACCGTAATAGCGACCCGCCCCGGCTTCGCACGGCTATATTACGCCAGTATTATACATATAAACCTTCCTCTTGAATTACTCTATTATAAAAAAACCGCATCGAAATCCGTTACGTAGTTTTAAAGATCTAAGCATAAATAGGGACAGACAGCGAGAAGCGACTTTGTTTTATATTAAGATCGCAGAATTAGACGGCGCCGGGTGAGATACTGTTTTTAGCTATCTATCTTACGGGTCGCGTATTGGCATTTGAAGTTACATTCATGGTAAATACTAAGTACTGTACTTTTGATTAGGTTTTGTACTAACGTCATACAGGTCTGGCGAGCGCCTGGCGCGCTCTGCTAGCGCGGCGTGCAGGTGATAGAGGAGCAGCCCTCGCAGGTGCGCGTCGCCCGCGCCCAGAGCCCCCAGCGTGCGCAGCGTGCCGCGGCACAGGCTCTCTTTCAGGGCCAGTCGGGGCTCCGACAGCTCTGAAATACATTAATAAGAATTTTTATAAATAAAATTACATTTAAATATAATTCCGATTGCATTTCGATTGGCTTTTAAAGCAGTTCAAAATACTCACAAAGTCAGATTTTTGAAAAAACTAAGGTGACTTTGAGGGTATTTTTTGTAATCGCATGCAATCCAGTTCAAAATAACATCGTTCAAATTACTTATTAACTAGTAGTTCGCCCCGAACTGAGACCTCACGAGTTTTTTTCAGCGTTTATTATATTTCAGCGTAAAGTACTAAAATGTATAATATAACGACGAAAGACTCCAAATACGACAGGTCTATCTTATTTGAATGATAGGTGCCTAGTATCGCTATTATCTGACATTGGATGATTTAGAGAATCCAAACACGATAGGCATAACTTGTTGTTGTTGTTAATTTGTTGTTGTTAAGTTCTAATTAGCATAGGTCAATCATCACACCCTGGACATCCGTTGACTCTTTATTTTTACTCAAGACATTTTTAATGTGTCCAACATAATATCCAGAAGATAGTAATTCCTTTCCTTCCTTCCTTATGTATCTACTTATCATAATGTTACGTAAGAGGAAACGAGAAGACAAGGTCGAGAACGAGAATATATTAGAGAAGTTTGAGACCAATATGTCCTGTAATAAGTCCCTAAACTAAAATATAACAAGTCAATAAAAATTATAAAAAAATTAGTCACAAATTTAATAATTATCAGAGTCTCTAGATCGGCTAGAACCGAACATTCCTACTATTTAATACTATCCACCACTATTATTGTAAAACAGCCCATGATTATGAAATAAATAATTATAGGAAATGAAGCAATAAGAGTTCGGACGATTTGGGGCAAAGTAATAAATTTCTATAAAATTTAAATAAATTTGGATTAAGAATATTGTAAATAGTAAGCGTGTTACATTGTGAATTTGTGATGCTACACCTTCGTTATTTTTCTTTTGCAATCACAATGTAACACGCTTACTATTTAAGTACAATATTCTTAATTCAAATTTATTAGATTTATTTATTTTCTATTTTTTAGTTGGACTTTTTTTATTAAAGCGTGTTTTTTTTAGTTTTTTACTGTATTAATTTATTTTATAATTTTTGGTCTTTGATAACGAAATATGTTAGATCAGACCCTGGTTACTATTGAAAGACAAACTACTCGTCAAGACGATTCTAACGAGCCTAAACTCGATGAGGTTGTGTCGTTTCATTGCGAATTTCCTATGACCACCTTCCAGTTCCATTATCAGACCCTGGTTACCATTAAAAGACAAACTACCCGTCAAGGCGATTCTAACGAGCCCAAACTCGATGGGGTTGTGTCGTTTCATTGCGGAGTTCCTATGACCACCTTCCAGTTCCATCATTAGACCCTGGTCACCATTGAAAGACAAACTACTCGTCAAGACGATTCTAACGAGCCCAAACTCGATGAGGTTGCGTCGTTTCATTGCGAAGTTCCTATGACAACCTTCCAGTTCCATCATCATACCCTGGTCACCATTGAAAGACAAACTACTCGTCAAGACGATTCTAACGAGCCCAAACTCGATGAGGTTGTGTCGTTTCATTGCGAAGTTCCTATGACCACCTTCCAGTTCCATCATCAGACCCTGGTTACCATTGAAAGACAAACTACCCGTCAAGGCGATTCTAACGAGCCCAAACTCGATGGGGTTGTGTCGTTTCATTGCGAAGTTCCTATGACCACCTTCCAGTTCCATCATCAGACCCTGGTCACCATTGGAAGACAAACTACTCGTCAAGAAGATTCTAACGAGCCCAAACTCGATGAGGTTGTGTCGTTTCATTGCGAAGTTCTTATGCCAACCTTCCAGTTCCATCATCAGACCCTGGTCACCATTGAAAGACAAACTACTTGTCAAGACGATTCTAACGAGCCCAAACTCGATGGGGTTGTGTCGTTTCATTGCGAAGTTCCTATGACCACCTTCCAGTTCCATCATCAGACCCTGGTTACCATTAAAAGACAAACTACTCGTCGAGGCGATTCTTGACGAGTAGTTTGAATGAATGAACTATAAGGTATGGATAATGAGATAATTCCTGCAGATTCCCTCCAGCTCTATCATCAGATCAGTTCCATGGTACCATATTATTGTCACCGAAGTTACGCCCTTTCATTTGATACCCCACTCGGGTATATTTGCAGTATAGTTTGTGTGCCATATATGTAGATCCCCTTTTGGACCCCTATCTCCGTAACCCCCCGACCGATCCTGCTCATGTTCGAACTTAAAAATTCTATGAACCTCAACTACTTGTATACCAAAAATCATGAAGATCAGAGCAACGGTACTCAAGTTATCGTCGAACAAACATACAAACATACAAACATACAAACATACGAGCGACCGACCCTTCTCAACACTAGACCTCTCTCGCTTCGCTCGTTCGGTCAATAATTATTTCTATATCATTTCGGTTGCATTTCGATCACAAATAATAGGTACCTACCCTCAAAGTAGCACAAAATATCCTCAAAGTTAGCTTTTTGTAAAAAAAAACTAACTCTTTTGCAATCTAAATTCAATCAGAATGATATTGCAACGAAATTTAAACAATGTCGTTTACGAGAATTGGCCTTTATTGTATTTTAAACAACCTTCAGATAAGTCTTTCCTTCCTGTAATGTTAGATTATACTTATTAGGATACTTAGTGGGTTAGTAGGAGTATCCCTACTTTACAGGTCCTTCCGAGAGTCTCGATGCGTAATCCATTGAATTATGAAAGGATGGCGTATATTAGCGAAACGTGCACGCACAATTAAACGTTATTTCTATCTATCTTTTCATCATTAGTTGAAGGACGATATAAATGTGCACCATCATTAGATTTCACATCATTTTCACATTGATATTCACGTACTAGGTTCTATAACGTTATCTTTATACCTACCCTAGTGGGTAGATAAATAGTGCGCATGCAAGTTTTAAATTACAAAGACAAACAAGACATTTATGCAATAAAACTATGCGCAGGCGCATATATCAGCTTGTATAAAACAAAGGAACTACTGGTGACTGACCTAAATGCGGTTCATAATTAATTTAATAATTATCTATTACATACAATCATTGTTTGGCTACGACGGTGAAATATAAATAGTTGGCAATATCGTAAACAAAGACCTTCACTATCACACAGGCGGCATTTCGCCAACTCGAACACTAAGTAGGTACCTACCTACTGTAGTCTACGAACCAATATGGAATTGTCTCTTCAACCACACGAATCATAATATTTCACGTCACTTATTAATCTCGAGGGATGCCAAGCTTGACTGAGTTATTGTTCCGTCACTATTTGGCCGTATAAATACCGGATAGTAAGACGTATTTTATGAATGAATACTAACGGCACGGGTAGACAGATCCATCTGGTGACAACGTGGGGACGAGGGTTCTTCGCGGCTGCTCCCATGTCAATATACGTTCAATACACAACTGCACCTCGCACAACAATCGTCCACGATTTTATTCAATTGTTACGTAGCACTCGTCGCTATTCTGAACTTACGATGCAATACTAACTGCATAATTTATACGGTAAGCCTTTAAAATTATTCTGCGCACATGCTTGGTAGTGACGCACAATACTGTGTGATCTTGCTCCTTCACAAAGGATGCAGTCGTCTTTGGTTGGGGGTAGGTGCAATGGTCGCATATAACCGTTTATATCAAGCTTTTAGTTTCTTTGTCACCTTTAAAGAAAATGTACGTAAACAATTTTTATTTCAGATTAACTTCGGTATTTCTTTAATTTTAGAAGGAAACATGTACTTACTTTATATTGGTGAATGTTTGTACTTAACTTTACCTTAATTACCAAACTAACCTTTTTTAACACGCTTTTATTAGTTTCACCTGTATGTATAACCGTTTATATCAAGCTTTTAGTTTCTTTGTCACCTTTAAAGAAAATGTAAACAATTTTTATTTCAGATTAACTTCGGTATTTCTTTAATTTTAGAAGGAAACATGTACTTACTTTATATTGGTGAATGTTTGTACTTAACTTTACCTTAATTACCAAACTAACCTTTTTTAACACGCTTTTATTAGTTTCACCTGTATGTTTGCTTGTATGTAACCGACTCTTTTGGGCTCGATTTTTTTTTTTTTTTCAGAATTTTCGCTTTAGATGGGTACTTAATTGTGCTGTAGTAAAACTATGCGTTTTTCCAAATGGCACGGTCTAGGTCAACGGGAAGTACACAGAAAAAAAAAGGTTTCTTGAAGTAATAACCGCTAGAAAATAATTTCTAGTCTTAGTAGGTACCTTCTCTAAAACTAAAGTCTTAAAATGATAAGCAGTATCTTTATTTAAAAGCAATGTTCTTAGATTAAGAATACCTACTGCTTATTAATTTCAATTAACATTACTACAAATTTATACATAACTATATTATGTATTATACTTAACTACCTATTCTTCGATACTCTGTCTTTATAATTTTAGTATGTTTCTATTTGTGATTGTCTGTAATTGGCTTTCTGTTCCTATTTCTTCTATCTATTATGTTAAACTTAGCTGTAGATTTTCCTTACAAATAAAATAAGTAAATAAATAAACAACAAATAATTCTCTAGCGTCTTTAAGGAGAGGATTATTTTTTGCTTTACGAAACCTTTTTTCTGTGTACCCCGTAGGTATTTGATATTGAAAGTTATAGGCTTAGAATTGTGAAATTTGGTGAAGAGCAATGATTTTACGAGTACAACACAAGTTCGATTTTTATAGAGTTCCTACATTTATTTATTGGCAAAAATGCGTACCTACTCAGTGTGCGATTCAGACACGCACTTGACCGGTTTTTTCAGCGGTTTTCGTTAATTAGTTAATGACTTTAATCAAGGATCTATACCTACTATACCAGAATGTTCATTATTTTTAAAGAAAGTTTAATCAATGTTTGAACTACATGATTGTTTTTATCACAGTTGCTCATAAAGTGGATCTTATTAAACCGCTTTTAGGCTCATAATGCAACGTAATACACGCGTGCGATAAAAAAAAATCCAACTAGTGTTGGAAAATAATACGTCATCCCGATATGTCAAATACGTATCTTACTGCTAATGACATATAGTAGATGAAACATTCTTAAGGACATCGTTCAAATCGTACCCAAAAATTAACGTGCCGGCCACAAAAAAAAAATGTTTCTATCTTGTAGAGAATAACATTTTAAATAATGTTTAATAAGGCAACAAAGAGCTACGATGAACCATCGTTGAGTTATTTTACATTGAAAACCCAAAAAAATGCATTTTGTAGAGATCCGTTTGACCACTTCTAAGATATTACTACAGAAAAAATATAAAAATAAGTAGTAAATGGATAAGTTTTGTCTGTTTTTATTATATTTATATACATAGGTATATCCAATAACCCTTTCAGAAGTTATAGTGGGATCTTAAAAGTGGTCAAACGGATCCCTATAAAATGCATTTTTTGGGTTTTCAATGTAAAATAACTCAACGATTTTTGATCGTAGCTCTTTGTTGCCTTAGTAAACATTGTTTAAAATGTTATTCTCTACAAGATACAAATAATTTTTATTACTGGCCGGCATTTTTTTTTGTGGGTATTTTTTGTTAGAAACATGAATGATCTCCTTTATCTGGGTTATACTGTTTTGATGTATAGAAAAAGGTACCATCCAAAGAGTTTTTAAGCCTTGCTGGCTTAAAACTCTTTGTTGGTACCTTTTTTCTTCTTTTCAAAAGGTTGTCTCTAAAGTCTGCGAACGATAATATTACGTAATGACGTCTTTGAAAATAATTAAAAATTGAGTTTTGTTTTTATTTTGTTTTTTCTTTAGGTACATAAATATATTTTTTTTATATATTCTGTTTTTAATGAAACCCGTAACTAATATATTCTGTTTTTAACCGCCGACGCAAAAACAAATGAAAAAAACCCTAAAAAAATATTGTATGTCATACGTTGTATAGGTTAAAAGTCTTTTGCCTAGCCTTTCGGGAGTGTAATTAACAAAAAATAGTAAACATAACCTAAAATTCTTTAAAACTTTTTATTATTAAAATTTTAACAAGTCTTTTTTTTTATTCGCAACTGTGATAAAAAACGTCGTACGATACACGTGTGAATTGATCATTCCATCTCGGCTTTTGCCACGCTCGCGTTCCGCTCGCGCGTCATAAACCGCCTCTATGGAATGATCAACTTTCCACACTTGTATCGCAATGTACTATTGTTGTTGTGATTGATGGTTGATTTTTAATTTTATACAAATTTTATTATTTATTTATTTTGTTTGGTTTAATATTTATTTTTTGGGTGGGGGTATTTTTTGGCGTCATTTAGTTTATTTTGTAATTCTATAAATAATAAATAGTAAAAATAGTAAAAATAAAAATAGTAAAAAATAAATAGTAATAAATAAAATTATTACTATTTTTTTTGTGTAGGTATTAATTTGATGTACTTACCTACCTACGTAATTTTAAAATTGTGTTTTTATCGAATAAAGATGATCTATATACTATAGGTATTTTTATTTAGTTAGAAACCTACGTATACCTACAAATTATAAGTCTAAGTACAAGTGTTCTAATTGTTCAGCAAGCGTAACGTATACAAACGTAACACTGAAATGCGTTGAATGCTTCTCCATTAATCTTTGGAACTAATTATCACTAATTAATTAAACCAGAACTTTTTGGTACTGAACTGAGTAACAGACTTTAAAGCCATTTTCACCAAGTGACTCAAATAAATCGGTTCGAAACGAGTAAGTGTAATACTTACTCGTTTCGAACCTTTCGTTCCTTTGTTTATTTTTAAACGATTTTATTTAGTTTCCTCTGTTTGGGTCTTTAGTTCACGTTTTATTTTATACTATGATCTTTTGAATAGAAGATTAATCGATATCTATACATCTATACTTCACTATCACTAGGTATCACTACATAGTATAAAACAAAGTCGCTTTCTCTGTCCCTATATCCCTATGTATGCTTAAATCTTTAAAACTACGCAACGGATTTTGATGCGTGTTCTTTAATAGATAGAGTGATTCAAGAGGAAGATTTAGGTATATGTATAAAAGCCGGGGGGGGGGGGGGGGGGGTCGCTAGTATATTATAAAAAGGAAATATTAGATTGTTTGTTTGAATTGAATAGGCTCCGAAACTATTGGAGCGATTTTGATGAAATTTTGGTGTAAATTTGGTACATTGATTCATTGGGAGTATCATAGGCTTTTTATCCCGGTATTCCCACGAGATCGGAAGTACACGGGTGAAACTGCGGAGCACTGCTAGTCACTATCACTACATAGTATAAAACAAAGTCACTTTCTCTGTCCCTACGTCCCTATGTCCCTATATCCCTTTGTATGCTTAAATCTTTAAAACTACGCAACGGATTTTGATGCGGTTTTTTTTAATAGATAAAGTGATTCAAGAGGAAGGTTTATATGTAAGTATAATACATGCATAATATAGCCGTGTGAAGCCGGGGGCGGGTCGCTAGTTAATTATAATTGGGAAAGAGTAAACACATCTAATAGGCTTATTTTTATGCCGATATTCCCACGGGATCGGAATTTACGTTTATCTCTTAGCAAATATTAGGAGTAATCTTTGATTTTTTTTTTCTTATTTAATGACCTCACTGGTGAGTACAATAATTATATTTTAGATATTTAAAACATATTTTACTTAAGTAGATATACTTACCTACCTATAGAAGTTAATTAGTGCGTGTAAACCTTGACATTATTATAAAAACCGCAAGATGTCCTCGCAAAGTAACCACCATTTATATGTTAGGTAGGTCCTCAATCTACACCGAGATGGTTTTTATAATACATTCGTGTAATAAAGAAACTACAACATACTAAGTATATGTAGAAACATTCGTGTATATATAAATATAAAACATCATATAGTAGGTATAGAATCATTATAGAATTTCGTTTTTGTCCAAATCGGACACGAAAATTTTTTCAGCACTTTTTGCTCTTATTTTAGGAAATAGAGCTAAAGGCCGTATATGTAGTATAATATATTATGTATGACCTAGCTATTAATATGAGTTCGTTCGTGCCTATAGTGTAAAAAAAGTAATTTGTGTCGACTTCTTTTTCTGTCAGCGTCTTTGTTTATGGGTTAAAGTGTTGAAAATATAATTGCTTTTTGATTTCTAATTTTAGACCGAACTCGTAATGATAAACTCTCCGTAAAAGAAAAATAGGTACAGTCGGCTGCATAATTGCAGCCCCCAGTAGAGTTCAAAAATTACTATTATTGGCATGTTTTAATTCTAGTATTTTTGTTTGATAAATTCATGAGTAAGAAGATTTTAAACTTCAACTAAAGCAGGTGTCTAGAATCTTGCTTGTGGTGAAAACATTCTTATAACAGCCGTTTTGGAGCTCTACTGTGGGTCTGCAATTATGCAGTCGAGCGTACATATACTTATAGACTAGCTTTTGCCGACGTTTTTTGACGACTTCGTCTGCGTAAAAGTCGAAAATGGTTCTAGAAATAGAAAATAGGACTGGACCAAAGAATCACGTTGTCCCATACAAACTTTGCCCCCCCTTTAACCCTTTAGGAGTAGAATTTTGGAAAATCCTTTCTTATCGGATGTCTACGTCGTACAAAGAACACACCCTCCAAGTTTCAGGTCTCTACGATCAGTGGTTTAGGCTGTGCATTGATCCGTCTGTCAGTCAGTCATTCAGGATAAAGCATTTTATATGTTTAGATAGATTCCAGATTAGTTTTAGTTGCATACCAGTTTTTAGCATTTAATTAGATAGAGAGTTAGGTCCGTATTAATAAACCGAACTCAATATCGATTTCAATCTTGAGTTTGCTCTTAAGTTGTTGCGCTGATTAATAAACCTATCTTAAGACGCGATTAAAGAGCGACGTATCACTTGAGTCATACTGTATTAATAAATCAAACTCAGCTCTCAAGATATGTCTCAAGATGTAGTTTCGCGAACTCAAGTCTGATTGCGGGTCATACAAATGTTACATTTTGTAAAATATTTTCACATTAAAACAAGTTGACAGCAAAATATGACGACACTACCTACCATAGGGTAAGAACATATCATTCAAGGTAAGAACAAAGCGTTACTGTCATTCAAGGTCGCTCTCAAGATCAGTCTCAAATCTCAAGAGCGATATCAGCCTGAGTTTTATCTATTAATTAACGCCTAACTTAAGATAGTGACCACAACTCAAGACTCACTCGATTGATACGCACTCAAGATCGATATTGAGAGCGATTTATTAATACGGGCCTTAAACTTACATAATAATTAAGTATACTAATATTTACAATGTTAGACCATTATTGTACCTTTTTAATCAGCTTCCGGCCACCTTCTTCGTATGCAAGCTAACATTTAGGATCAGCCATCAGCACAATGAGCGACAATAAGCCATAACATTTAAAAAGAAATGCTGGGAATACCATTAAGTTTCAATCCTGTACACCCGATCCTCAAAGCAAGACGCAATCTTAAGTCGACGAATATATGACTACTGTACGGTACAAAATTTCCTAATCTCTCCAATACGAGCGATTCTAAACGGAACTGATCGTCCAAGTCTAGACATCCTACCAGACTTCCCAGTGCACTTTGCACAACGCATATCCTATCTATAGGTACTACTGTTCCGCAATTATTGCAGTCGTAATCGGATCTATGATCTGTAGGCAACACAGGTAGAAGAATACCCACACAATCCTTATCCAGACACTTCAATGCTGACAATTTCGTTCCCATTTCGTTTCTATCCAAACATCGTTCGCATTTACACCAAAATCCTTTGGTTTTAAACAATTGACATCGTCTAGCAGGCGTACTCCATAAAAGTCCGGTGTAACAAGTTACAATTTCTTCTCCTATTTCAATGTTTTTAGTTGCATAAACTGCCATAGTGTCGTAACTTTTAAATATATTTCTCGTGTTAGGGATACAGCTGTGATTCAAGAAGGACGATAAAGGATATACTCCCCTTAATGGTATTAGCTTTACTTGGGTCTTGTCGGAGCTGTTGGCAATTCGGAATGAGTTTATTTTTATTATCGAATTTACGGCCAACATAAATTCTATCTGCTCTTCCGGTATGTCGAAGTTTGAGAGTAAAATATCGAATTCATTCATATTTGGAGTACTTAAACATCGTTGAAATGTGTTCAGCAATGATTTTTTACGCTCATCAAGTAATAAAAAGTGCAAGTAAATTAATGTGGCGCCTAGTTTGTCTGGCTTTAATTCACAGTTAGATTTTCGTATCCAGGTAGTTGTGATGTAATCGCAAACTCGGCTGTGATGGTATGATGATTCGCACTCATTTGAACAAACTAGCAACATGCACTTATCACACTTATAACAATCACATATTTTGAAACAAGTTGTACAGAATTCTTCATTGGCGGTGTCTGGTCGCGGTCCTATTGCTAAGGCTTTGTTTTCGAAAATTAGGGATCCACATTTGATGCGTTCTTTTGCGAAAAGCCCTCGACCTCCTAATATAGATGTTTTTATTGTCCAATTACGTTGAAATGGGGATAGGTCGTATTCGTCCAAGAGTTCCGAATAATTCTTTGTCTCAGCCATTTCACTTGGGTGTTGTAGCGCTTGTAACATTGTTCAAGCAGCGCTCCGCGGCTGACTGAAGCCCAGCATTCATCCCAAATCGATGTTCATGACCCGTTATGAAAATAGCGACTGGAAACCGTAAATCTCGTCTGTTTTATGCAGTTCACGTGTCGAAGCTGACGTAATTATGTTTGTATAGATTTATGTTCCGTTCAGTAGATACCTACTGGTGTTTCTACTAAAAGCTGGATGTAACTAATTAGAGAATGACAAACAATTTACGTAATACAGTAAAACAGTCCAACTGAGATTATCATTATTTGACGGTGTCCGTTTTGTTTGACGTGGGTGTTTGAGTTTTGATTTGGAAGCGTTTTAGCTAATGTGTTTTTGCGTACGCTTACGTGATGAGTTTACGCTATTAACTCTTGCCCAGTGAATGTTATTCCTGTGGAAAGGTTACAGTGTAAAATTTCAGTAATTTACACATTAACCTGTTTTTTAATGAGTATCTCCACAAATAGGACATTGCCGGACGAGCAGGATATGTTGTAATTTAGTTCAACTCCATTGACAAATACCAGCTACCAAAAGTGATCGCATTTTTATTATTATCTTTACATTAAACACCTATACCTGCATATAACTATAACTTGATCCATGGATCTGGCAAAATTAGGTTTACCATGATTTTACCTATCGTAAGTTTGGTCAAGTTTGGTTCAGTAGATTTTTTTGGGAATACCTCCAACTCATGCGGTTAAACTACAGGTACGTGCTTTATATTTGCTCTTAGAATTTTCTTTAAACGCCTGACGGTTTAAAACGATTACTATATTTATCGTTACTACGGTGCGATACAAAATGCAATGTTATATATCTGTAAGGCGTTTTGCACACACGTCTAGGTCTATTAAAATTGATTGTAAACTAAATATTTACCTAGCTTTATTGCGTCTACCTAGTGTTACATCAATGGAAGTTTTAAGTACCTAGATGGAAAATAATTATTGATACATAAAACTCATAAACCTAAAAGTTAACGCCCTTGTCAAAGCAACGGAGTATCGTAGAGACGTTCGTCGTAGATAAATCAATCTGTCTGCAAGAAAGTCTTTGTTTTGGAAATCACCGGTAATGATAGCGATCATTTCACCAACCTAAATATTTCGCTCCAAATAGAACTCGAGCTCTTGCTGCAAATAGATTCAACCTTTTAAAACCACTTGTCAGCAATCGATAGCGACAATAAATTATTGGAAACAAAAATAAACTTTAGAAAAACTCCTGAAATTGAAAATGTTTTTGAAGTCTGACCAAGTAATGCATGTCGGATTATTCCCTTTAAGCATTCAATCAACCTTTTATTGATTTTGTAAAAATAAAATATTCCGGAATACATTTTTTTAGGACAGGAATTATGCATGGATTTTCCATGTGGATTTAAGGTATGATCCAATATTTTGTAACGGTAAAAATATTTTCATGTGACGTGAGCAAAATGTCGATGAATAAGTTAATATCTGTAGTAGGTATATCTATCACAGTCTAATTAGGGGATAAAATTGCAAAACCACACCTTCCCTAAGTTAAATTGTGTAGGTATAACTTATCTGCAGAAAGAGGTGAAAAGTCCAGAACTAAGTACAGTAAAACATAGTCTACTGATATAAAGTCGTCGACTTATGATCTCTTTCTACAAAGAAATAAATTATTATACTATAACTGAGAGACGGTGGTTATACAATTTTGTCCCTGATAGTACATGATATGGAAATCTTTTATCGACACAGTGATCTCTGATATGATATTAAAGAAAAGAAAGTACCAATCAATTACTATCACGTCTTATGTAGTTGTAAATAAATATTCGTACTGGTGTAGTTAAATTAATACTTACGTTGCCACCGATATCCCTCGGTGTCACCGAAAATCCAAATAAGTCTGCACTGGAGATCAACGACGATTTGATTCGTTTTAGGAATATACTTAATTATTCTGTTCAATAAAAAGTTTTCTAAATCGTCTACGACTTCGAAATTTAGCGTCCCCATTAGACTTCCAAGAGCTCCTTGTAACGCGCAAATGTTGTTGTAGGGAACCCGTAGTTCGCACTCCAGACATTTCCAAGCCGATGACAACTTCAACGGTTCGATTGGTAAAAGTATTCCCGGACATTCAGTAGAAAAGCACTTCAAAGCAGCCAAAAATGTTCCACGTTCGGTCGGGTCGGCACAACGGTCACATTTACATAGAAAGTGCTTAGTTTTATAGAGATTAGTACGACGAGCCGGCGTTCCCCAAAGAGTTCCGGTATAACACGATAATATCTCAGTTCCTGCAGAGATGGATTTAACCGCCTTCACCGTCATTTGTAGATCACCGTTGAAACAGTATCTCGTGTTAGATACACAGTTATGATTCATCAATCCAGACACCGGATACAGACCTCGTTTACTCATTTCGTTCTTGCCGTAAGGTGTTGCGATTTGAAATGCATTGGTGTCGAGCGCACAACAAGCCAGAGTCATTAAATGCATGTCTTCTTCTGGAATATCGAAAAACTCTGTCAGCTTTCTAATTTCACTTCCGTGTTGGGGGGCCATATGAGCCTGGAGAGAGCTCATTAATTGTTTTTGTTCTTCGTTTAATAATAATGCTCTTATCGATGTCAATCCACGGGATAGTAGAATATTATCCACGTCACTGATAGGCACTTTGTTGTTCCATCGTGAAATTAAGTTGCAGTCGTCGAAATGCTGTGTAGAGTTTTGACAATCTGCGGAACACAACAGTAGAGCACACTTTGGGCACTTAAAAAACGTATCGCAATCCAAGACACAACACACAGTACATCCTCTTGGGAGTGTACTCCCCGCTCGTGGACCAGACACGAGGGGGTGATCAACGAATAGTACTTCTCCAGGCATTATATCTTCAATGGCCATCAACCCTCGACCTCCCAAGGGCGATTCACCGATGGTCCATTTACAGGAGTATTGTATGCCGTCAATATAGTGGAGGCCGAGGTGTTCCTTCACCATTTGCGACAATTGCTCCGACGATAACATCCTGCCGTGACTCGCCGGTGACGGCACTGCACTGCGCGCTCGATGCGAATAAACAAATCAACGGGTTTGATAACAATGAGGTAGTGATCGAACGTATTATAACATAGCCAAAAATGTTAGGTACGCGATCTTAACGCAATTAACTCTGTCCGATCGACGTGCGTTCGTCGTTTGCAAGTGAAGCGTACCTGCACTCTTCACGGCTGTTGCCAACTCAATACGTTACTATGGATAAATTATGCTTCGATTTAAAAAAATACTCAGCGATTAATTTGTTGAGCTCCGCATATTCGTGATTACCTGGCTCGAGGCGCGGAATGAATAGTGTGAAAGACGAAATCGTGACATCTGGGAAAAAAATCAAGCACCTATGATATAAATATACCTAGGTCTGCATTGACTATTTTTAAAATCGTATGAAGTAAGTTAAATTTATTATTTACTAACTGTTGCCCGCGACTTCGTATGCGTGGTAGTTTAGTTTTTATACCTTACTCTTGAAACACTCTATTTAAAAAACCCGCAACAATATCCGTTGCGTAGTTTTAAAGATACATAGGGACAGACAGACAGCGGAAGCGACTTCGTTGTATACCTACTATGTAGTGATGTCTGGTTAATGCTTTGGGAAATTTATATTCGTGTTTTCGTGCTCTGATCGTATTTTAAACCCTAATTAGCAATTGAGCATTATAGATGAAGCTTACCAGATATTAACTGAAAATGAAGGAATATCACATGAATCTAACACAGGTACGTAAATCTAATACTTTACGTGACGCTGCAACAAATACGATGGACGGTTACATTTCAAAACTGGTCACTTACAAGACAGGACTAATGAAAAAGCGTTTATCAAAGAAAAAATAAAGTTTTTTTTACTCTGCCTAAGTAACAGGATATTAATAATAGTAAGGTACAGTGGATAATAAGGGCCACCATATTAATTAAAAACTAAATATTCCGTTAAAATATGAAAAACTACTTAAAAACAGGTCATTAGATAAATACTTTTGCTTTATTGTCAATCTGAAAAACAATTCATCAAGCAAATGAATCAGATTCAGATATCAGAAGGCCAATTCTCGTAAATAACATTGTTCAAATTACATTTCAATATCATTTCGATCACAAATAATACCCTCAAAGTAGCTCAAAATACCCCCAAAGTTAGCTTTTTGTAAAAAAGAACTGACTTTAAGGGTCTCTTTTGCAATCGAAACGCAATCGGAATGATATTGAAATGTAATTTAAACGATGTTATTTACGAGAATTGGCCTTCAGATGTTTAGATGTTTTCAAATTTTCTTGTTATTTTGTCATTAATATCAAGGTTTTTAAAAAAACGTTCAGTGGCTTTTTATAAGGTAAACTCTACAGTGTCTATTTAGTTAATTAGGACTTACTCCACAATTTAGGAACTTACTCCACAATTAACTAACATCTAAATTTCTCTATGATTTTTGTCATAATACCTAACCTATCCAATATTTTTTCAGATGAATTGATACGTAGTCAATGATATTAATATTCATGTGAATCATTTAAAGTAAACTAAAACGTATTTTGTCTTGAGGTAGGTTATTGAATAATATTTTCAGCGATGCGTAGAGTTGTCGATAAATACAATGACGTGAGAAAGTCGTTAACGAACCCACTGAAATCCAGTTTGAAAATGATATTAAAATTATTATACGTTCTACACAACAAAAAATAACTCCCAAGGTTGAATATATGACAGCTTTGAGAGATGATTGGTTGACGGTACTTCTTTGATGTTTCCAGTGCTTTTTATTAGTTTTTTTTAGAGTATGTAGATATTTCTGTATATAGGTAGGTTGAGAAGTGATTTTAAGAAAATTCATTAGGTACGAGTTTAGTGATTTGTAGATCTAACAGCCACAGTTTATAACGTGCAAAGTATTTGTCTTTATTTTAGTTCACTCAGGCCACGTAGTTAATTCCACAATTTTTTCGCACCAAAATCCGTTGCGTAGTTTTAAAGATCTAAGCATACATAGGGATATAGGGACATAAGGACATAGGGACAGAGAAAGCGACTTTGTTTTATACTATGTAGTGATAGTGATGATAGTGATTAAAAATTAAACGATTAGGTATATATATTTTTTTGGCAAAATTTATTGCAGGACACTCCACACATCGCCATCTAGCCCCAAGCTAAGTAACTAGACTTGTGTTATGGGTGCTAGACAACGGATATACTACTTATATACTTTTCTTTTGTAAATATATACTTATAATACATAGAAACAACCAGACCACAGACAAATATCTAAGCATAAATACTTGTCTGTGGCGGGAATCGAACCCGCAACCCTGTGGTTGGCAGTCCGGCATGGTGACCATTGTGCCAACTGGGATACATTACATACATTATGATTTGTAACCAGGTGGTTGGTAAAGACGACATGACGTGCAGACTTATCCTATCCTATTCCTACTTCCTACTATTATTATAAATGTAAAAGTTTGTGTGTGTATGTGTGTTTGTTACTCCTCACGCTAAAACTACTGAACCGATTGCAATGAAATTCGGTATGTAAATAGCTAGAAGCCTGGATTAACATACAGGCTACTTTTTATCCCGATATTCTCACGGGATCGGGACTTATGCAGGCAAAACCGCGGGGCGCAGATATTTAGTTATAGTTAAAAAATAAATTATTACGTAGGAAGTTTTGCAGTTAGAGGAAAATTACTAACTTGCTGACGTTGTTTGGATTGCAAGTATTGGTATCAATTATCGTAATATCAACAGGTAGTAGAACAATGGAAGGTAGGTATAACATAAACGACACTTAATATACGTATTACGTACATAAGGTACCATTAAATTAACACGTCATACGATCCATTGATCACTAATATATATGAATAGGTAGGTATATAATGTTAGAGAAATGGTAAACGATGACGTTAATGCATCGAATCGGCTTGCATTGTATGTTTAGCTATTGAAATTTAGATTTATTTTGTTTGGCAGTAGGTAGGTACTTGGATAGGTATAGTATCAGTTACGAAAATGTTAGTTCTGGAAGCACTTTTTACGATGATTTAGTTTCAGAGCAGATTTTTATTGATTTATTACAAAACTAGCGACCCGCCCCGGCTTTGCACGGCTATATTAATTATGCATGTATACATATAAACCATCTTCTTGAATCACTCTATCTATTAAAAAAACCGCATCAAAATTCGTTGCGTAGTTTTAAAGATCTAAGCATACAAAGGGACATAGGGATATAGGGACAGCGAAAAGTGACTTTATTTTATACTATGTAGTGATGATGATGATAATATATAGAGAATCATTTTGGAACCAATTGTTATATCGATCTGTGTATTTAATCTACTTATCCTGTTACAAAATAAAGTTGATCCCTATTGACGAAGGGACTTTAATGAAGTTGATTCTTGGTTTTACTAAGCGTGTTAATGTTGCGTTCTGTCCCAAGCTACAGCGTACGTTCACGCCCTCGATGGCACAAACTGTCGTTAGTCAAGTAATATAATCCCTCATTCTTTGTTCCCATTCCTGTTGGTCGTCAACCTGACCAGTCTCTGTGACCACTTCTCCTACGTGGACGTCCATTTTACTGAAAAATAAATGTTAATGTGTAAAAAACGGTTATTTAACGGCCCATCGGTGCGTAGCATCAAGTGATCAGTGACAGCACGACGATAATGCCAATGTATGATTATAATTACCAGTATCATGAAGAAGAGTGTCCTTGGTATTATTTCGACAGTTCATACAAAACTTTACTCGGCGCCTGCCTTTTTGTGTTCGGTTAGTTTCACTTCGTAAACAGTTTTATTTTAATAGGCTTCTTCGAGAGTTTATATTATTAGGTAATTTCATATACCAAGAGACTTTTTACTTACGTTAGTACTTTGTTTGTAGGTATATTCGGGGTGCTGCTTAATGGTTGGCTTTTTGCCACGTTTATCCACAGTCATCTTCTCATTTTTAAAAGTCATATACTGGTACTCAATCTCTGCATTGCGTCGTTTGGTAAAAACCTTTTCGGATTTCCATTTGCAGGATTATCTGCTGTAGCAAAAAGGTAACTTTTATTAACTACTCTAAGTTAATTAAACTTAACTTATTTTTTTTTATTCCACGTAATTTTTTTAGATGGCTGTTTGGACCAGCGTGCTGCCAATTATTCTCATTTACAAATCAATTTTTTGGTGTCTTTCAAATGACTGCATTGTTCGTCTCAGTTTTGGAACGATGTTTGTTGGCTAGACATTATAGACGTGGTAAGTTTACATAACAAACTCTTAAAATTGGTATATTGTCTAATTTTGATACTTTGTGTTTTAGAGAAATCCTTACATATAAGAATTTACTGGAGCCTAGTTGGGGCGAGCTTGACACCGGCTCTGGTTTTCGCAATCCCTCCTCTATTTGGCTATGGACTTTACTCGTGCGATCCAACAGGAACCTCGTGCTCGTTACAGTGGCCTTCACTACAGGCTGGAGCGAAGCAAATCGGCTACATTTTTCCTTTTTTTATCGTTTGTGGAATCGTACCTGTCGTGGGCATGTGAGTATTTGTACTAAATCCTAATTTTTTTTATGACCACCTTAATTTTGCATCACCAAGTTATTCAAAAAGTTGTGGGCCGAACTATCTTAAAATACTTGCCGTATTATACCCTAATTTTTGTCACGTACCAGGAACTGTGCCGCTTTTCTCAACCCCTATTAAAATATAGGTAATCTTGCAGGTTTTTCTATATGGGTAAAACGGTACGATTAGAAAGAATATACTACAGAGGAGAAAATCTAAAGGAACAAAAGTTCCTCACACAAGTAAGTTATTTCTGTAATCATATCTACGCTACTATAGATTCTTAAAAAATTATAATATAAAAAATATTTTCAGTGCGTCCATGTAATTAGTGTGGCAACCCTAGCTTTATGGATTCCAGCTGGGGTGTTGATAGGGTGGCAATGGTTTCCTCAATTGGTTCTCGGATACCGAGCTTATGTTCCACCGGCACTAGCTTTGATAGCGCCCATTGCTTCAGAAGTAAGTTCAAGACATATAAAATTAGTTTTTAGTCAAATTTTTTAAGGTTCAGTTTAACTAGTCCAAATGCCAACAAAAAATTTGGAGAGATAATGATCAAATTTTCCAGCCTATTTTTAACAGACTTCAAAAAAGAAGGAGCTTCTCAATTCGTCTGTATGTTGTTTTTTGAAGTGAAAACTTCTTATGGCGCGTTGGGCACTTTTGTGGGTGAGCATTTTCAGCCGTTCTCGCGACAGACGACAGATTTTCTCGCGACAGATGAGATTTTACACAGATATACAGTTTTTTAATTTGGCTGTGAGTGTATTAAGACGTAGGTACATATGGTATTTTTTAACGGACGACTATTGACGGACGACAAATGTCGGACGACTATTTGTCGGACGACATTTTTATTACTAACTAGCGACCCGCTCCGGCTTCGCACGGCTATATTATGCATGTATTATACATATAAACCTTCCTCTTGAATCACTCTATCTATTAAGAAAAACCGCATCAAAATCCGTTGCGTAGTTTTAAAGATTTAAGCGTACAAAGGGAAATAGGGACAGAAAAAGCGACTTTGTTTTATACTATGTAGTGATATACCTAGGTAAATATCTCTAACTCTTTACCTTCAAAGGAGAAGGACATAGAATAATGACATAAGCGGGTTAAGCTAGAGTAGCATAGTATGTTAATTTTAAGGATAGTCCGAATGATAGAACCACAATCAAAACAATTTGACCTTATTATAACGATGGTTCGACGACGGAGCACGACCAATAAACGTTATTAAAAACCTGTTGTTTTAGGCTGCAACAACAGTACCCGTACTTTGCTACCTCACTGGAGATGAGAGACTGCGAGCTGCTCTCCTCGGACGTATGCGAAGACAATATGCTCTCCTTCGTCCAGAACGAGCTAAAAAATTCAACAATAATAACCCTCCAAATAATATTTGGTACAAAGAATATAATCCTCTATCTAAATTAATCTACGAGTAAAAAAGTTGCATAATTATTTTAAACTAGCTGCGCTCCGCGGTTTCACCCGCGTAACTCCCGATCCCGTGGGAACATCGAAATATAAAATAGCCTATAGCCTTCCTCGAAAAATGGACTATTCAACACAAAAGATTTTTCCAATTCGAACCAGTAGTTCCTGATGCGCGTACAAACAAACAAACTCTTCAGGTTCATAATATTAGTATAGATAGGTATGAGAAAACAAAGTGTGTTTGTGGAACTGTTATTTTTGGTATGACTAATTATTATTTAGGTACTGACTCTTGATTAAAATTATTTTAGTACTTATTAAACAACTGCATTAAGTATTTGTTTTTTCTCTTTTACTTCTTCTATACCCTTGCTAAGGGTTGAACTGAGATAAAACTGGGGCGCGCAGCGGAGACGCGGCGGGCGTGAAGCATTGTTGAGAAATACAAATGCGCATTTCAGTCCCGGATTGACAGTTCAGTTATCGATTTCATAGTATGTAAAATACCTTTTAGGATGTAATAATAATACCTTGTAATTATAAAGGTAAACTATATGTGTGTGTCATCTGAGTGCATTTAAACTAAAGATAATGTATTAACAGAGCGTGAAGGAACTGGTAACGTTTTAGTTGAAGAAATGTAACAAGAGATCTTGTTTTGCGACTTAAGTTTGATCCTCACACAGTGTTTAGCTTCTTGAGGAAGCGATCGTATGGGTCTTCATATTTGCTTTATATGGTCTACTGATGGCGACAACTATGTCCAAAACGTTGGAAACCAAATGTCCATGGGAGAACATATTCGATGTTAATGAAGTATATAGTTTGAACGAAGGACTTTTTATTGGAGGTAAGGCATAAAACCTTTATTATATTTTAACAAACACATGTATTTCAGCTTAACTCTTGTGTTTATCTACTGTTTTAGGCACAATTTCAATCATTTTAGGATTATGGTTAAATTCAAGCATTTTAATGACAAAACTTCGTGTCGATCGGAGTTACAACAATTTGGCAAACTTTACATTAGCGGCGTGTTTTAGAAGAATTCTTGGAGTATTTTCTCGGCTATTCCTAAGCCAGTTAATGGAAGGGTCAGTCAATTTTCTCAAATAAAATTCATTTTTTTGGAATTTATAATACTAATTTCATTTTAAATTTATTTTCAGGTCTGATTGGGAAGAAACAAGTTGCAAGTTATCGGCGTTTTTGGAAACATATTTTGCAGTTTTCGAAATAGAATGGCTTACTCACGTTGCTATTGAGCGTTATGTTGTCGCCAAATATAATACAAATGGTAATTATAATTTGAAAATAGTTATAGTTAAACAAGCAATATGACATGTTTAGGGACACCTATATATACACTAATATAATATGGGATATTGCTAAATCTTGGATACCTACAAGATTCAGCAAATTCGCACTTATATGATGTGTTAATTTTTTTCTGGACTCTGGATATCTAAGTATTACAAGCAAATTCTGGAATGAGATTCTTGCCCTGTAGTGGGACTTATAATATTAATAAGTGTTTTTTTTGTGATGGAATAGGTTTTGTACTTCATCTGTATCTACTTAATTTCGTAATTTAGTAGTTATTAATTGATGTTTATTGTTCCAGGATGGCCAATCAACAATCACCATTACAACCTTTTTAAAAATCTTTGCATATTTTTCGCCACACTTTATTCATTCCTACCTATATTTGGATTCGGCCGTTACAGCTATGATTTATCATGCGACTCTTGTACTTTTGACATGATCCTACCAGACTCGTGGTGGAAATATACTGTCGTTGCTTTATTCTTACTGAGAAGTGTTAAGCCTGTAACTTTTATGTAAGTATCTTTAATTCATTATATTATTTCTCTTGACTGACCGATAGACAATGCAGAGCCTAAATCGTAGTAAGAAATCTTGCACTGAGGAGTTGAATAATATAAAATACTAAGAAAGGATTTTGAGAAGATTCAACGGAAAGTTAATGTTTGCAGGTGCCCATTTGTCATTTATATGAAATATGTTATTTCCTGATAATGTAACTTTCTATTAGTGAAATAATTATTAAAATCGGTCCAGTAGTTTCGGACACTTTTCGTTTCAAACAAACAAACAAAAATCTTTCCTCTTTATAATATTACTAGCGACCCACCCCGGCTTCGCACGGCTATATTATGAATATATAAATCTTCCTCTTGAATCAATCTATCTATTAAAAAAAACCGCATCAAAATCCGTTGCGTAGTTTTAAAGATTTAAGCTTACAAAGGGATATAGGGACATAGGGACAGAGAAAGCGACTTTGTTTTATACTATGTAGTGATAGTGATTTATATAAGATGAATCTGAATGATGTCCCAAATGTTCAAATTCAGGGACAGGCAGGAATAAACACTCCTTAATGATATGTTTGTAGGCATATAAAGCTGTTTCCTTGTTTTAAACAAATTCAAACTCTAAAACAAAAAATACATACCTACTCAAGTAGCTAGATTATATTCACTTAATATAATAAAAGGTTGAAATTGATATATCGGTTCAAGGGATGTCATTTCATATCGGAAATCTTTCAGGGATACAGAGGGTTGATGGCTTTGTGAATTCCCTTATGTAAGGTGTTTCGTACGTAATATAATAACTGGAAGGGGTCAGAAAGGGTGAACGGTTTTCATACATGTTAGGACTTTCAGATTTATGTATTTACTTAGTAACAGCATTGTTTGAATTACAATTTTCAGTGGAAAATATTCCTTTTCAGGTTTTTAATGCTTCTTTGGGCCCGAATATTGGAAAGTAAATATGTGTGTAGCGAAGAGAATACAAAACAGCAATACTTTACGAAGGTAAAAAACTTTTGAGGTCATTTACCTTTTGTGTACTTTTACCTAAATTGACAATGCTGTTTATATTTCCTTTTTTCTCCAGAATATTATACTTGTGACCCTTGTAAACTTGATCTGCTGGGCTCCTATAGCTACGATTAGAGGAATTATCGTCGTATCTCAGCTTTTTGGCGATACTCAACCTAATGTTGTAGCAGATGCTAACTGTATTAAATGGGCAATGTGGATTCATTGGGTTTGTACATTACATATTTATTATATAGACTGCACTGCGGTCCGCGGTTTCATCCACGTAAGTCCAATTCCCGTGGGAATATGTTGATCAAAGTAAGTAGTCTATGTTATTCCCAAGGGTTTAATGCATCTTCATATCAAGTTCCATAAAAATCGATCGAGTAGTTTCGTTCCAAACAAAAATGTTACCTATTTATAATAATTTAGTGATATATAATGTTATTTTATTGAGAACTTTCTTTTTTCAGATTTCTCCGACAGCAACCACAATAACTTTATTCATAACTGATGACAACATTCGAAACAACATGCTCAACATGTTTTCCAAACAAGATGAAAAACCCAACGGCGATAAAGAAAAAATGATCTAATAAAATACAAAAGAAGATTTGAATAAATATATAATTTTATATTAAGTGTAGTATAGATATACAGTAACATTAAATGTACACAGAAAATCGCATCATATACGATTTTAAGAATGCCAACAATACAAAGTGACAAAGATTTGTACGAAGAATATCAGCAGTCGAGTTAAATGATTCATAATATGATTACCTAATTCAGTCGATATAGTATTTTACAAATATTTACAAGTGTTAACATTACACAATTTGTCGTAGGAAGAAACAGTTCTCTAATTTAACAGATAACACTAATGAACACAACTCGGAAGATATCACTATTAACATAAATGAAAATTAAAATATACAGCTAAAATGAAATCATAATTTTGGTGTTTCATTTAAGCGTCATCATTATACGGTTTTGTTGTGTACTTACATAGGTTGATCTGATCACATTTTAGACACATTTCCACGTTGGTCCACATTAAAGCTTATTACGTAATGGAATATGAGAATGTTCTGATGGACGTGACGAATATTGCAATATTATTTTCCTAAATATTATTATTAAACAGTTCTTTATTATTTGTATTAAGTTATTTTGCAATCGTGCGGTAGTAACCTTAAATAGTAATATGGCTTCATTAAACTAGTGGATACTAAAACGTGTAACAAAAATTACAATTTCATGATGCTCCACATTATTCTGTAGTAAAACTATATGAATTTGTTGTTTTTTGCTAAGGACCTCTGGGATTGATATTAATACTTAAACATATTATAGATATAGCTTAAATATTTCATGTATTGCACCATTTCTTTTAAACACTACCTAAACAATCACAATTCATATGTACCGCATAAATTGTACGTGGAATGGGATCGATGATTATCACCGAAACGTTCTTCACATTCATCCGTCGCAATGCTATCTACAAAATCGTCCTTTTCTAAATAATATGTAGGTTCTATTATTGTAGTTTTATATACCCTGTTGCTGAAGGTTTCCTCCGTGGAGCTAGTGGAGGATGGAGTACTTGTAGAGGGACTGTTTAGCACGATGATCGGACAGTCGCGCATCCCTCCACACAGGTCCTGCTATATTTCTTCTGTCGTCGCTGTTTCTTGATACCTTCGGTTGTTTCGCCTTTCGACCAGTGGGATTGCGTAAAGCATAATACCACTGACTGCGATCGCTGCCCCAGCCATATAGAATCCAGGCGTATATGTAAGCCAGTTGTCATACAACCATCCTGCAAACGTAAATAGGTAGAAAATATTATTCATCATAATCAAAATATTATCATTGAGAGTATAAGATCATTGAAGTAAGATAAGGCACCTGCAAATGGTGGTCCAATTAGCGAAGCAATTCCTTGAAACAATAAAAGTAATCCAAAGGCATTGGTTAATCGTTCAAGACCGAGCAAATCTACTAGCACGACTGACGTCAATCCTACGTAGGCACCTATCGTGAATCCAAACACCGTCGAATACACAGCGAGGCCCCAGAACTCCCAACAAAGCATTGCCAGCATTGTACCTGAAAATTCAGGAAACTATTAGTTACTCTTTTAAATTAAGTATACGCAACTTTAAATGAGCCAATAAGAGCATGAATACTTACTGATGCCAGCAATTGTAAGGCAGGTATTATAAGCCATTAACCGATTCACCCATGGCTTGTCACTGATATATCCCAAAATAATTCTTCCCAACAAATTCGAAGCTCCAATTATAGAAATTAAGTATTCAGGGTTTGGAACTCCCCATTTTTCACTCATAGCTACAATATAGACGTATGGTATGTAAAAGCCAACGCTGGTCAAAAAATTTGATATTGAGAACAATACAAAGATTGGATCCACCAGTAAGGTGACATCAAGCATAGCAGCTAAAGCCGCTTTGAATTCTGACGAACATGGTAGCCATTGACATCTCTGTTCTACTTGGTCGTCTCGTCTTTTTACTCTGGACGCTTCTACTGAAGTGGATATATTTTGGAGACTTTTCATACTGCCCTGATACAAAACGTCGGGTCTATTCATAATGCCACTACTGCCATGTCTTGAAGGTGTTCGTGATTTGGTAGAGCTTTCTGATGATTTATTAAGTGCTGGTTGAGAAAGTGTTAATCGTGCTACGTCTGATTCATCAGTTTTTCCATTCGCCCTGACTACGTTTTCTGTGCTCTGTGATCTAATTAATGGCGATGTGTTGCTGTTAGGTAGCATCAGTTCCATGACAGTGCCCTGGTGCGGTGCAGGTACAGGTAGAAATATCATTCCTAGCGGAACGCAGTTCAGTACGAAGGCACCGATTATGGCCATGGCTCCTCGCCAGCCATAATGTTCAATCAGAGATGAAGTGATAGGGGCAAATAGAAATGTTCCAAGTCCCGATCCACATACTGCTAAACCTATAAAAGTAAAACAAATGTATTAGTTTATGATCTTTAATGAATTAAACGGATCGGAAAACAGCATGTTTAATATAAAAAATATTTTATACCAGTAGCAAGACTCCTTTTCTTTTCGAACCAAACTGTGACGCTGACAATAGCGGGTAAATAAATGAGGCCAAAACCAAATCCGGCTCCAATTCCGATAGTAAAAATGAGGGTCAGTACGTTTTCTGCGAAGGAAGATGCTACCACGCACACTGAAGATATTATCGCCCCTCCAATGGTCACAGCTCTACAGCCCCAACGATTCACGAACGAACTTGATATCGGACCTGAAAAAAAAAAGAATTCATAGAATTACAAATCGATTTATGATTGTTAGGTACATATAGGTAAGTATAGTTTATTGTGTATTGTTTCATCTCAGTTGGTCTCAGTAGTGAAATCGCGTGACCTATTCGATTTATCATTGACCGACACTTGAATTGAACGTTTATTATACAAATGTTTAAGATTTAGATGTCGTAAAATAACCATGAAGACGACCACTACCCTACCACCACCATCACGCGTCTAATGGGGAAAACTATATCAGCGCGTTTTCCTCTGAAAATGCGGAATCCCCCATTTCAAAGGCCTATTTCACTTAATTTACTGGTAAGCTATTCCATAACATATTGTTTAGGCAAAAGACTTATAGTATATTATCTCTTTGATTTACATGCAATTATAGGTTACAAAAGGCAGCATTGTTCCCTTAAACAAATAAACAGCTATATCGCAGTTCAAACTGTAGTCCAATTATGCAATAACTGGGGCAAAATATCAATTATCTCTCTATGATTCAACGAAACAGAAAACTCATAAATATGTACAAATACTGCTTGCCATATGATCGTGAGTCACAATCATAAAATGCTAATGAAAAATCCAGCCCACGCAGCGATTACTCTAGGAATCATGTTCACTGGATGGAATATTTAGATTCAAGTGGAGTGGTGTCAGTTTTCGATTTGACGAGCTCATTACATTTGACGATAGCTTTCACACCGTCTGAAACTAGGTTACATTCGATATGGAAACGAACAGCGCTTTATACTAAAGTTTTAGATCGCGTATATTTAGAATTCTGAGATGTGATAACATAATAGGCAGAAATAAGGCTAGGTACCTACTACTTTGTAATTTTTAGGCCGTAGAGACGATAAGATAAGCTGGACCTGCCGTAAAGCATAATACTTATTGGAATGTTTTTTTATTAGGTACGGGGTCGAAATTCAACCTGGATACCACATACTTAAACAAATTATCATATTGTATGTTTATTCTGCACCATACCACAAAGTTTTGATTCTCAAAAACCTCCCTGCGAAAACTTTTAACTCATATTCATATTTTATACCTTATTCGCTATGGGATGTCAAAACTTCTGAAATTGTTATCCAATTTATAAAAAGACACATTCGTCTTCCTGTGTTCAATGTAAACAGGCTGTCGAAAATTGCGTGGAAAGAAAATCATGTACAATTTGTGAGTGAAATTGTGCGCTCAAATTCAATTTCAGCTGAAGTTATGAAGCGAAAAATACCAACGAATATACCTACTTAGGCGCTTATTTATACTAGAGATACAAGAGGGAGCTTGTAGGTAATTAAATTTTTGGAAAGGTACAATTTAGATAACTTTTTAAATCAGTAACTGTATCATCTAAAGTTGACAACAGAACGAGGGATGTATCGTGATGGATAATAAGCCTTGTCTGATGTGCAGGTCAGCGGAAATTGCTCTTGGTCTATTTTTAATGAGCGTTTCTAATGTATTTTCTCCTTTCAAGTGTGAAAGGAAGTACGTGGGTATTTATTTGTATACATCGTTCCGTCTTTTGTTCCCATTTTGAACCTCTTTTGTTATAGTTTAGATCGTCTTTAGTTTCTGTTTCGACTAACTTAATTTCTCTGATTAATTTCATCAAGCATTTTAGTTTTAAGAAATAGCTACTTCGGGGGGAATAGAAATCTTAATTCCCATTTAATTATCCCCCAAAGTGGCGTGGCATTCAAATTCATAATTGAGAGTTATGAATTTTAGAGAAGATGCCACGCCAAATTCTTTTATAAATTATAAGTAATAAAGATATTTTCAGCGTTTCACAAAATATGTTGGAAGGTTACTTGCAAGATATAAAATTACAAAGCTTAGAATATTCAATCGTAAATACCTGATGATAGCGTGACTCCAACGAGGAGAGAAACGATCCACGCGGTTTTGGCTTTTCCTTCGCCGAAGTAGGTCAGGAACTCCGCATAGAACACGCCGAACGAATACGTCATACCATCAGCTGAAATTAAAATAAATATTTGTTATTACTCACTTCACGGCTTTGACCAATAGAATGACTTAGAAAACGGGGTATATTTGTCAGATAAGTATTGAAAAGAGTTACGCGCTTTTATTTGTTTGGGGTATTACTTTTGTAGGTTTTATTAATTATTTATTGTTTGACTGAGATAATCTAATTTTATTAATTATTTCACCCGCGTAACTCCCGATGCCGTGGGAAAATCGGGATAAAAAGTAGCCTATAACACTCCAAATGAATCAATGTATCCTCACACTCCCAATGAATCAATGTTTCTTCAAAATCATTGCAAACAAACACTCAAATATTTAATCTTTATAATATTACTAGCGACCCGTCCCGGCTTCGCACGGCTATATTTTGCATGTATTATACATATAAACCTTCCTCTTGAATCACTCTATCTATTAAAAAAACCCCATCAAAATCCGTTGCGTAGTTTTAAAGATTTAAGCAGTCAAAGGGAAATAGGGACAGAAAAAGCGACTTTGTTTTATACTATGTAGTGATAGTGATATAGTACCTCTATATAATGTCCAATTAAGATACATATTATAGTCATAAAAACCAAGTAAATGTCTAAGTGAAGTAAGTTATTAAAAGTAAGGTAAGTTAGATCAAGATAACTGTAGGCAGCTTGTAGTTAAAAAAATGATGGTTATTGAAATGGTTAATAAGAAAAGATAGTCGCGTAAGCAATTGACCAGACATGATAGAGTCAGTGTACTTATTTAGTTAATTTCCTTTTTAGAAAAGCGAAGTGGGTAGGTACCTACTGAAAGCAATTTCTATGCCAAAACACAACTACCTAAACCAGTCAATCAGCGACAGCACATGTCAAATACATTGTCCCGTGTGAACACTAGTTTTGTTAACTAGGTTGACGTGATAGGCTCTACAGATTTCAATGCATCATAGTAAATGGCATAGGTGTTCAAACAAAGCCCTCTCTCGACAATGGGAACAAGTGACGTCAAAGACGGTCTTCGCTTCCCTTCGGTACATAGGTACATATTATACCTATTCATTGAGGGGAAAAAGTAGGTTATGAATATTTAAAAGATACATTGAAATAGAGTTTTTACACCGAGGAATTTGCAAAAGAGATAAAGTGTCATTTAGTTAACTGCTGGCAAAAAAAATGTTGTCTAGAAAAATACTTATATTATCTCCTTTATTCTCATAAGAAGACAATGGTTAAAGTTTATGAAGACATTTGAGATAATTTTTATACCTCAGTGCGGGACCGGGAGTATTAGATAAAATCCTAGAATCTGGACATTACTAAAGATTCAAAATTATGGCAGCGATCTAGATCCAGTTCTATGTACCTAAGTATTTATTTTTCTTTAAACCGTATTATTCTTAACATTAATGTGTTTGGTTTGTAGCTGTAGCGATCGTGAACATAATTGTTTGTTTGGTTGCTATTTTTATCCGAGCCGTGGAGATTCTCAAAGTAAAGGTAATGTTAGTAAATATTAGTTTTACTGTATTTGAAGAAATATATGATATTAAAATCCGAAACTTACCTATCCGTTTTTATTAGAAAGCTCTGATAATATACGTAATAACGATATCATAATATGAGATAATTCTGTCAATTTTGTCTTAGGTACTCTCTATGATTAACTTTTCTAAATTTTGAGATGTGATTAAAACTTCAAAAACACGCCTCTATCTCAAGGTTTTCTTTTTAGGCAAAAATGTCGAGTTGCAATTCTTGCAATTTAGAAATAATAAAAAATATATACATAAATTACTAATTTCTGAGGATATAGGAGAATAACTAAGGATTTAGTTTATGATTCTGATAGAGACGCTTCGTGAGTTTTAGACATTTCCTTCTCTGTCGAGTACTAACTTATTTATTAGGTAATTAAGAACGACAAACTTTCTTCTAATGTAACAGATGGTATCGGGAAATGTGTTCGAAATAGCTTTCTTTAGTAAATTACTTATACTAATAAGAAAATAAAGCTAAGTCTTTGAAAAGTTCTCGTTGCACGATGGAAAAGTTAGCAAAACTTTACCAATTTTAGTGTATTAATTGTGATGGAAACATGTTACTTAATTACATATAACTACGTGTGGGGAATACTTATTAACTTCTACTCATGGCATTTATAGGTTTTATGGCACAAAAATATTTGTGCTAGTGTCATTATCCAAGGAGGCAACAGTCGACTACGTTTGTATGGAGAGAGCGCAGGTACCCTTTCACCTTAAGAAAAAGTATTGAATTTTTAAGTACTTAGGTACCTATTGGTATGATAATGTACCGCAAAACTATAGAGTAACATTGGCTACTTTATATCCCGATGTTTTGACGGTGTACGAGTATGAGCTCGTTATTTATGTTTATGCTAGTTCTGTTTTATGCATTTACTGAGACACCACATTAAACGCCTCGGATGAGTGCGGACGTTGGGTTCATTTACTCCACACATACCCAACCATTAGGTGCACAAAGAGCCATACAGACACTAGACTAGCGTATGGTGATCGAATCCCAGTTCAGCATAGTGAACATCTATCATAATACAGGTGCATGCCGGTATAAACGGTATACCCAGTTTATTTATAAATATATACTTATAGTTAGTCATTATTTTCTAAATAAAAATGATTAATTCTGGTAGCTTTTACTTAGACTTGAGCTTTGTTTATTTTTAATGTAAAGGTAAAAAATTTATCTATCTCTCTGTCTTATTGGATAGGTTTTGTTTATTTGTAACGAATATGTTCAGAAACTTCAGGATATTTAGCTAAATACTAGTTAAATACATTTAACGGGTACTTAATCTTAGGTTGATATTATTAAATCAGTTTGATAGTTTGACAGAACGTAAAATTTATTTTGTGTTGTGTAAGTGAACCTGAATAATGTATCTAACACATCCTTTCGATATGATCGATTGTACTTTTTTGCGGTCTTGATCATTATCGTTATTGATGGAGAAAATTTATGATTGATCTTTTTATTATTGGGTTGTCGATAGGCTAGCATTCTCACGACAAAAACATGTAAACAGGTTGACTTATTGCCATGTTGTCGTCTTCGTTGTCTAAGTTTATTTTTTGTGATTTACTTTTGAAATGGGTCAATTTACAATGTTAGGAATATGATAAGTTCCTATTATTTTCAGCTTACCTACTACATAACAGTGATGATGATGAAGATGATGATGTACTTAGTGGGATTTTAGGTAGGATCAATCAGGTAACAAAAGGAAAGTGGGGGCTTATTGCACCATATATAGTTGTAAAATATCTATTATTTTAAAAAGCTTTTATTTAACTTGCAATGTATGTATGTTCGGATGGAATCTTGCAACAAAATTTTGTTTTACTTTTTAGTTTATATTTAAGTAAAGTAAGGAAGTAAGTAACACTCACACAACTCTACATACATTCGCAAGTGTTTTAACTTTGAAATAGTTTTTATTGAGTTGTCATGGCTTACTAGACAGTTTAAACGTAGTATTTTTTTACGAGAGTGCCTGTCAATATTCACTTGATACTAGTTATAATAACAATAAATAGTTCCTGCGATACAGACTCTGCTTAGTGCAGAACCCGATCCTTTTTTAACTCAAAATAAGCTTGCATTTGTCTCCATCTCCTCCATCTCCATCTCACCTGATGGTAAGCGACGATGAGGTCGAATGTAGCATGCTCGCCTAGAAGGAGAACAGTTGTATTTATATTTAGCTTGTCACAATAGTATCTAAGTAAGTACCCTTAATAATAACTAAGTTACATGGTTACTAAAAATGTTTATTTATTAATTTACGTTTAAATTCTTATATGTGGAGCAGGACATTAAAGTTCTGCTTAAGTTCGAAAAACGAAAAATAGTGATTTTATAAGTCTACTGTGGGCTCCTAATTTTGTTGCTGATTGCAAATCTTTCGCAATGAGTCGGTAAGTAGGTATGTACTATATTTTATGTTAGACGTGGAATTTAAATTATACCAAGTATATACCTATACCTAAGTGTTCTTTTCATACTTTGCAATAATTAACGATAACAGGTCTGGTCTGCACAGTTGCACAAATACCTACCTACATACCAACTGTCAATAAGCCTAACAACCTAAATTTTTCTGCATTCATAAATAGGTACTTATGTATTAACTTGTTGCACTTATGAGCCCGTAGTTCAAGTTAGCGTCTCGTCTAGCAAACGAAACTATCACGTTTGCGTAAACGAGAAAATTGTATGGAAAGTTGAAGCTTCGCATTACTTCCGCTAGGCGCCTTTCGACTTTTCTTTTGGTGGCTTCTAACATATGGACAATGACATGGTGGCAAGGGACTCTTCGCTTCTATCATGTTGTCTAGGCATGCCGTTCTCCTTTAAAGTGAACATGCTACATCATCGTCGCTTCCCATCAAGTGAAATGAGGTCAGATGTAAGCCAGATTATTTTCGCATAAATTTTTCGTTAGCAATACGAAAAATCTCATACTACAGGCTCTGCTAATATTTAAACTACGCCGTTTCAAATCCTAGAATATTTTAAACTCGTTGGACGGATAAGTAGTTTGTTTGCTCAAGATAATATTTCTTATTGACATGCGCAATAACCAGCAATGACTTTTGAACTGTACATACTCGTAAGTTCAAAAGACACTTCCAACATTCGTAATAATTATTGTCAATGTTTTATATTATCTATATATTACTATATAGGTATAATATAGGTATAATAAATGACAAATATATCATATATTAAGAGATATCTTTAATTTGCTTTTGAATAAACGACGTGATTATAGTTCTAAATGTCATTTGAAAAACATTACTTATTTGGTACTTAAACTTACCCGGAAAATTAAGTGGGTATAGTTACATTATTATTTTTGAATGTAAGTGTTGTTCAATCTCTATTTGCTATATAATTATGTAGGTAGGTACTATTATACCTACAAAGATAAGCTGTATTTAAACCGGGCTACTCTATCTTAAATTTACATACCTACTTTAGTCAGTAAGTTATTTATTCTTGACAAACTACAAGAAATTATACCTATTAGACTACGTTTCGTCTAGAATTACAGTACATTCTACAAAGTTAAATCATTTCTAAGCTTGAAGGTGTGTCTTATTTATAAAATTATTACATACTTATTATTTTATCTTCACTGATAAAACTATTATACAATAGTTAACTAATAGTCGTATTCCAATTGTTTTAAAGTCACATTTTTATCAGTTAGGTATCGGTCATTATAATTTGAATTGTCATTATGTTTTAAATCAATGTCTCTCTCTCTAGAGTTAGACTCTCATGACTCAGGATCGTGGTCTGATGTGGAAGGGTACAGATATGCTCAAGATGTCTCGCAGATCGCACTTTGATCTCACTTCCATTTAAAGCCAATGTATGGTAATAGAGACGCACGCAGATGCCAAAGATCCAATTGATCTGAGTGTTAGGCATCTTTCGGCAGGAACGTGCGCCTTTATTTCATGGAGACATGGAGGTCACATCGAGGTTCTGACTGCGAGCGTCTATAGACATCCTCCACGTGTCCAATGTTCGTACCATCAGGCCGTTTCATACGGGCCATCGGATGATTTCGGATTATCAGGCTCTGGCCTATACATCTGTCTATAACAGCTTTTTTTAAAAAGCAAACCAGAAATCTGAACGATTGAAACACTTTTGCCAGATTATATTATGTAGGATTTCGTGAAGGCTAAACTAAATAGGTACGTCCTATATCCTATTGTCTCAATATTGTTTGCCACATCTAATATGCAAGGGGCAAATAGAATGTTTGACCTTTTCTTGCGAAGAAACAACGACAAATAGTCCGTGAACACGCGACATTGTTCATATTAAGGTTTATACTGTTACCGGGTTATTTGAGTCTACCTTTTTGATAGAATTTTTATTTCAATGCGGTTTACTTACCTATAGAAACGTAATTTTTGATTGACGGAATCGAATTTAAGTGAATCATGGCACGCTACCTTCTGTTTTAACTATAAATAATCTAAACCAACCAATCTATTAGTTCCGAACACTATACTATTATAATACACACTATTACTATAAATACTTAATAGCTGACAAGAAAACAAAGTTTTAAACTTGAAAGAAGGTAAACAGCCTAGATTTGTAAAAAAAGGGACTAATTCACTACATATAGTACATCACTACATAGTATAAAATAAGGTCACTTTTCGCCGTCCCTATGTCCCTTTGTATGCTTAAATCTTTTAAACTACGCAACGGATTTTGATGCGGTTTTTTTCAATAGATAGAGTGATGCAAAAGGAAGGTTAATATGTATAATACATGCATAATATAGCCGTGCGAAGACGGAGCGGGTCGCTAGTATCTTGATAAATGACAGTTGAAATCGAAGTAATTTGTAAAAACGATACTTTATTAACTCAACACCAGCCTGACCAAGCAAAATGTCATGGCTTTAGAGCACAGCGCTGTCTATCGAACGATTCTAAACTAAAAAAAAAAGTGTGTGTGTCAGCTCCGACGCACGACTAGAGTTTACTCCTTAAGTATCACAGCCAAATTAGAAAGTTGCGCATTAAAGGTGCGCACCAAAAACGTGACACGATTTCGTTACTTGTTAGAAGGTTTTACCCCTCGGATTTTTCTCATACCGGGCGCCTTATATATGAAAATCGATTCTTAAGGAGTAAACTCCAAAAATCTAATCTGATGTGAATGTAGCTTATTTAAAAATATCAACCGAGTTCAAACGACCAACCACAAATAAACCTCCTACACTTGGCGAAAAAACATAAAATAAAATCTAAAACCCTCAATCAAAATGTTAATTGTAAAAGACATTGAGAAGGGTTCAGAAGTCCATATCAATAATGATAAATACACACAGTCTGCGGTATAATTGTTTCGATAAGGGACGTTATATGCATGCACCACAAGGGTCATCGGTCAATGCCTGCTGGATATCTTTAGCAATGTCATTCGCTTTGCATGAAGATATTATCGTAATTTGTTCAAGTACTCGCAGTTATTCGTAATCAAAGTTTATCAATTGTTGTTACTTCTGTTTTGTCCACTACTAGCCATATTTATAGAACGAAACGTCTCATAAAATATGCCTACCTACTTATCTCTTCACTATCACTACATTGTATAAAATACATAGTATAAAATAAAGTCACTTTTCGCTGTATGTCCCTATGTCTCTTTGCATGCTTAGATCTTTAAAACTACGCAACGGATTTTGATGCGGTTTTTTTAATAGATGGAGTGATTCAAGAGGAAGGTTTATATGTATAATACATGCCTAAAATATAGCCGTGCGAAGCCGGGGCGGGTCGCTAGTTATATATATAATTCTACTGTACGTCTGTATGTCACTCATCAGCCCGTTGTTTTTTTTGTTTAGGTGATAAAACAACGTTAGTACGGACAGCTGGTATTATATACTAGCCACCCGTTCCGGCTTCGCACGGCTATATTATGCATGTATTATGCATACAAACCTTCCTCTTGAATCACTCTATCTATTAAAAAAAACCGCATCAAAATCCGTTGCGTAGTTTTAAAGATCTAAGCATACAAAGGGACATAGGGATATAGGGACGGCGAAAAGTGACTTTATTTTATACTATGTAGTGATAGTGATAGTGATGCCATGATAAAAATGCTAGTTTATACGGTACCAAATAAATATAGTGCAGATGTCTAGAAAGTCTAAAACAAGGCAAGGTCTCCTAAAAACGTTTTCTGGTAGCTATAGTAGGACTTGAGCTTACTTACCCACTCAAACCACCCCGTATATTTTCAATATAATAAGCTACCACTAAAATATTGTAAATATTAAGCTTGAAATGTCTAAGATGTCAACTTTGTATGAAAACAAACTACGGTACCTAACCCTGACCTAACCCCATTATTCATAAACTTTTAATAAGCCCTCGTTAGCTATAAAATGTTACGTCACTTTCGCCTGTCATTTATAGAAGTGCGAATGTACCAAAACATTACATTGAAACGCTTGTTAAATGTTTATTAATATAGAGTAAGTATACTATTTATTAAAATAATAAAAATATATATATATATATATATCGTTAAAAGTCTAAAACAAAAGTTGTTCGTCTACACGTCTAGAACAACCCCTCTTTCCTTAATACACTCGTTGAAGCGCATTGTACTTATATGTTTGTTACTCCTTGACCTTCCTAAAACAGCTTTACAGATTTGAATATATTTTTTTGAATAATAGGGATTTTTTCTTATCGCGCTCACACACTGCGGGTCATATTCGCCCATATAGTCATTATCTATGACTATTGAAAATGATGTCACTCGGAATATTCCCTAAAGTTCAATGTAAAGGTCATTCTGTTCGCATAAAGTTAGCATAAAGCGATAAACCTTTTGATGTTGTTTTTTTCATAAACCATTAAAAGTAATTGGATCAAAATGACCGAAAATGTTTAGCAGCGAGTCAAACGAATAAAACTTAGTCATGAAATTATTATTGACTTGAAAAAATCAATTATCATATTTATGATAAAGATAAAGAGATGTTTAGTCTGAAAACGACCAATTCCTGAAATTATCTTCAACAGTTGACAATCGGAAAATAAATGAAGTTTGGAAAAACAGTGACAATCGGAAAATTCATTCTTATTGCTGCATGTAAAGTGTTTAATTTGATTTTGTTATTTTTTATATTAGACTTTTAATGTTTGTAGCATCTGTACGTAAAGTACCTACTTACCGAATAAATAGGTAGTTTCCTACATAAATCATTGGTTTAGTTATCAATATTTTAAGCAGCGTTTTGTGGGCGTTTCACATTATTATGTCATGGAATCATTGGCACTGTTCCAGGTTTATTTTTAAAAACCTAGTTACTATTGAACTTAGAGTAATATTTCTAATACCTAAGTACAGAGAGCTAATGTCGTCAATTAAGCCGATCGTAAGTTGTTTTTACAAATCGTATTTTCTAGAAAATTGAAATAAAAAAATACCGATGAAGTATTTTACGTGATCCACGTCATCGGTAACTGTTTTCCTTTTATTTTAAACAAACACAATTCCGATCCCGCGAAAAGTTCAAAATATTAAGAAGCCTATGTATGTTACTTCCAAGGGTTCAATGTATCCTCATCCAAGTTTAATCAAAATCGGTCCAGCAGTTTAAGAGCCTATTCAATACAAAGAAAAATCTTTCGTCTTAATAATAATTAAGTGTTGGTATATGTAATTATACTTCAGAGAATTGTGTTTGCAAGTTCGAACTGTATATTCACTGTTTGCGTACCAGAAATAAATTATTTTAGCGGAAGTACTATCAATTTGTAAGCAACGAAAAGGGAACGAAGCGTACGAAATGTCACAGAATTCATAAAAGTTCCAACGTTAGAAAATTCGTTGCGAGCACTCTAGACATTATGCTTTCTCTGAGGTATTAAATAGAAACTGTCTTATTTCATAGCGATAGATGTTAATAAAAATCGAATGTAACTTTTCATATTAAAAGAAGTTATTTGTCAGACGAATTAAGGCTGCTTAAGCTGCCAAACGCAACGCGCCAGAAATACCCGTCGCTTACAACTTTAATATATTGTTTATTGTAACGAATGTGTTTTGTTTTTCTCAAAATTGCTAAGATAGAATTGTAGGTGAAATTTTTACCGATATTTTGGGGTAATTTTGAGGCGAAAATTCTTTGTTGTTTCAAAGCTAGACTAGTTTTAAGTCTTAATTTTAGGATAGCTTTAAAACCATAGGAAATGTTTGGCTCAAAATCACACCAAAATGTCGGTAAAAATCTCACCTATAATTCCATCTCAGGACTTTTGAGAAAAACAAAACACATTCGTAACAATCAACAATTTTCAACGATAGCGACCGGTGCCAATAGTAACTATTTAGTAAGCTGTGTACCAAGGTCGTTGGCGTATGGACCACCAATGAATTTTGAAACTTCTTCCATACTTTAATTTTTGCAAAGATAGCTCTTTAAAACATTAACCATGTATACAGACAGACGGACCTGGCGAATTTACGTCGAACTTAAAATAAGAGTAAGTATTTATTATGGGTTAGAAGCAAAATGTTCTACGTGACTTGACCCATAAATCTATCAGTCTTTTTACAGATTCTTTCATTCGTTGCTAAAATATTTTTGGGGATCTACACGATAGAAAATGATAAGACTATTTCACACGTATGTTATATTTAGATAGTTATAGATAGGCACAGGGTTGGTGACACATGGTCACACGGCGCCGCGCGTGATAAGAAGGATTATCTGCCGGACGTGACGTTACTGACCCCACGTATCCTCTTTCACAAAATGTCACGCAATCTCGTGCGGATTCCTGGATCCTTCAATTTCAGTTAATTTCCACTAAAGATACCTACATATGTCATTAGACAACTTTAACTGGGGAAACAGTAAAGTAGGTACACATTATCTTGCAAATATTTGAAAATACACAGCCTAAAATTGTAATTTGTTTGAAAATGATGCGTGATTGTTGTAATTAAAACTGATATTACGGCTTAATTTTGTATTGTTATCATTGTTTACTGATCTAATGAGTTTGTAAACAATAGTCGAGTTACGTATCTATTGAATTATTGTGTCATGCCAAATGATAGATTTCAATTTTAGAGTAAACTTTAAACTCGTCCTACATTCTTACGTTAAAAGTACTAACTATAAGACTTTGAGGTTTAAGTATCCTAGTAACGGGTGAAGTCATATTACTAGTAGTTCGCCCCGAACTGAGACCTCACGAGTTTTTTTCAGCGTTTATTATATTTCAGCGTAAAGTACTAAAATGTATAATATAACGACGAAAGACTCCAAATACGACAGGTCTATCTTATTTGAATGATAGGTGCCTAGTATCGCTATTATCTGACATTGGATGATTTAGAGAATCCAAACACGATAGGCATAACTTCTTGTTGTTGTTAAGTTCTAAAAGCATAGGCCAGCTCAATCATCACACCCTGGACATCCGTTGACTCTTTATTTTTACTCAAGACATTTTGAATGTGTCCAACATAATATCCAGAAGATAGTAATTCCTTTCCTTCCTTCCTTATGTATCTACTTATCATAATGTTACGTAAGAGGAAACGAGAAGACAAGCTCGAGAACGAGAATATATTAGAGAAGTTTGAGGCCAATATGTCCTGTAATAAGTCCCTAAACTAAAATATAACAAGTCAATAAAAATTATAAAAAAATTTGTCACAAATTTTATAATTATCAGAGTCTCTAGATCGGCTAGAACCGAACATTCCTACTATTTAATACCATCCACCACTATTATTGTAAAACAGCCCATGATTATGAAATAAATAATTATCGGAAATGAAGCAAAGAGAGTTCGGACGATTTGGGGCAAAGTAATAAATTTCTATAAATTTTAAATTTAAATAAATTTGGATTAAGAATATTGTAAATAGTAAGCGTGTTACATTGTGAATTTGTGATGCTACACCTTCGTTATTTTTCTTTTGCAATCACAATGTAACACGCTTACTATTTAAGTACAATATTCTTAATCCAAATTTATCAGATTTTATTTTCTATTTTTTAGTTGGACTTTTTTTATTAAAGCGTGTTTTTTTTTAGTTTTTATTATATTTATTTATTTTATACTTTTTGGTCTTTGATAACTTAATATGTTAGATCGGACCCTGGTTACTATTGAAAGACAAACTACTCGTCAAGACGATTCTAACGAGCCTAAACTCGATGAGGTTGTGTCGTTTCATTGCGAAGTTCCTATGACCACCTTCCAGTTCCATCATCAGACCCTGGTTACCATTGAAAGACAAACTACCCGTCAAGGCGATTCTAACGAGCCCAAACTCGATGGGGTTGTGTCGTTTCATTGCGAAGTTCCTATGACCACCTTCCAGTTCCATCATCAGACCCTGGTCACCATTGAAAGACAAACTACTCGTCAAGACGATTCTAACGAGCCCAAACTCGATGGGGTTGTGTCGTTTCATTGCGAAGTTCCTATGACAACCTTCCAGTTCCATCATCAGACCCTAGTCACCATTGAAAGACAAACTACTCGTCAAGACGATTCTAACGAGCCCAAACTCGATGAGGTTGTGTCGTTTCATTGCGAAGTTCCTATGACCACCTTCCAGTTCCATCATCAGACCCTGGTTACCATTGAAAGACAAACTACCCGTCAAGGCGATTCTAACGAGCCCAAACTCGATGGGGTTCTGTCGTTTCATTGCGAAGTTCCTATGACCACCTTCCAGTTCCATCATCAGACCCTGGTCACCATTGAAAGACAAACTACTCGCCAAGACGATTCTAACGAGCCCAAACTCGATGGGGTTCTGTCGTTTCATTGCGAAGTTCCTATGACCACCTTCCAGTTCCATCATCAGACCCTGGTCACCATTGAAAGACAAACTACTCGTCAAGACGATTCTAACGAGCCCAAACTCGATGAGGTTGTGTCGTTTCATTGCGAAGTTCCTATGACAACCTTCCAGTTCCATCATCAGACCCTGGTCACCATTGAAAGACAAACTTCTTGTCAAGACGATTCTAACGAGCCCAAACTCGATGGGGTTGTGTCGTTTCATTGCGAAGTTCCTATGACCACCTTCCAGTTCCATCATCAGACCCTGGTTACCATTGAAAGACAAACTACTCGTCAAGGCGATTCTTGACGAGTAGTTTGAATGAATGAACTATGAAGTATGGATAATGAGATAATTCCTGCAGATTCCCTCCAGCTCTATCATCAGATCAGTTCCATGGTACCATATTATTGTCACCGAAGTTACGCCCTTTCATTTGATACCCCACTCGGGTATATTTGCAGTATAGTTTGTGTGCCATATAGGTAGATCCCCTTTTGGACCCCTATCTCCGTAACCCCCTGACCGATCCTGCTCATGTTCGAACTTAAAAATTCTATGGACCTCAACTACTTGTATACCAAAAATCATGAAGATCAGAGCAACGGTACTCAAGTTATTGTCGAACAAACATACAAACATACAAACATACGAGCGACCGACCCTTCTCAACACTAGACCTCTCTCGCTTCGCTCGTTCGGTCAATTAGTAACTAGCAACCCGCCCCGGCTCCGCACGGCTATATTATGCATGTATTATACATATAAACCTTCCTCTTGAATCACTATCTATTAAAAAAAACCGCACCAAAATCCGTTGCGTAGTTTTAAAGATTTAAGCATACATAGGGAAATAGGGACAGAGAAAGCGACTTTGTTTTATAATATGTAGTGATGATGATCATCTCATTGTGATGTATTCCATCGAATAAAAGCTTTTAAAAGATAAGTGTCAGATCCTTAGACGTTGAAACGAAAAAAGAAACACATTTTTTTCATAAAACGTAAAAAAATATAAGGTAGGTAGGTACTGCCGATTCAATATTTTTAAAGGGTAATCAAACTCAAACGGAACCTTTTTCAGACGAAAAACGAACAAAGACAAACAAGGATGAATCGAGTAAAGGTTGTTTTTGTTTAAATACTTACCTACTTGTTCTTCTCTAAAAAAGAAATCAACCGTGAACGTTTTGATTAAATACGAATGAAAACGTCTCTATACGCAGAGACGACCGACCTCTCTGATATAATTTTTTTTATAAAGTCGATAAAGGAAAGGTACCGACAATGAAATTACTAAAATCATGGCTTTAGACATGCTCTAGACTCCTAATAAAAATCTGGATAAATGTTAAAAGAGCACAGAGAGAGTGATGTTTGTGCACTCTTACTGAACAAAAGAATTGTGAAGTAAAGTGCGCTTAATCATATTGTATCAAAGATTGATGATTGAGAGAAAAGTTGGAGAAATTGCAAATACGAAAAAAGTTTAGTAGTAGATAGATATTTATAATTACAATTCAAATGCACTGTGCCACACGTGTCGCTAACGTGTCCGGGCAGATGGCCAACTTGCACACAGACTAAACCACTCTTTCCTATGTTTACCCACTGAGTTACTATTTGTATAGCGTAACACTGTTTTCAGATATCTCGTTTGACAAAATAAATACCAACACGACGTATCTAATTCACCTACTCGTAGTTTTCCCAACAATACTTTACTTTTATATAGGGTCTACCTTCTTTAAGTAGGTAGGTATAATAAAATTCCCCTTGTCTAGTTGGACGGTTTTTATGTTTAAAAATAAACTCTCAACCAACAAGGGATGATTACATCAAAACAAAGTTGGTAACAAAAACTAGGTTACAAAATGTTCTGAAAAATACTGACCTCTACAAATATTATCGTTCACAAAGTAGGTGTCTATCCCAAGATGGAACATAGGTACTCACTATTAAATAAAAAAATGAGTTCGGTAACATCGGGGGGGTTAGTATGATAGGTACCAAACTAATATCATACTAACCCCCAAATGGGTGCAGATGGGTGCAGAGATTACAGGTAAAATTTTATAAGATCAAGGTGATAAGATTTTGAATGAATTGTTTTGTAAAAGTCATATTTTTTGTTCAAAAGTAAAGTTATATTTCCTACAGGTTATTTCTACTTTTATTAACCTTAATGATAAGAAACCTTAATGATAAGAATCCATGGATGTGACTTTAATTGCTCCATTTCAAATAATACCTTCAAATATTTGTAATATTGACCTTTGTGAGCGTGATCACATAAAAAAAAACCCCATGAGTTTCTTGTGCCTTCTTCTCATTGGTGGGCGCGTTCCGAAGGCACACATCCTAACTTAGTTTTTAAGACTATTTCAAGTGATCATGTGTATGTAAATACATAAGCATTGAAAGAAATAAAGAAATTTGAAATTTGAAAATTTGCATAATAGTAGAATGAGTTAATAAACCTAATTACACTTCATAGTAGACTATGTAATGATATGTATTTACTGAGTATTTACTTATAAACAATAATAGATATAGCATCCTGAATTACATAGCTTCTGAATTAGGTACCCAGCTTACCTTTGCCCTTCTTTGGCTCTAAAGTAATCAAACTACTAGTCTACTACCCTGTAAAAACCTTCAATGTTCACGTAAAATTTGCATGGAAATCGCAAATGAGGGAGCTTGTTTGTTAATGTTATCTCGTTAAAACAACATGCCTTCTGAGATGTTACCTATTCTTGCGACTTATTATCATATTGTTATGAAATATTATAAGATATACTTATTTAAATATAACGTTGTACGTAAAGATAACAATAATTACATATTGTTGTTTTTTTATATGAAAAACTGAAGCTACATTGTTTCTTGCGGTTCTAGAAATAGGCTATAGATAGATCTAATCGATCTAATATTTATTTTATAAAACAAGTTTGTAGGTATGTTTTGAAAGTGTTTTGACAATAATGATTATTTGAAAAAACTAAAATTCTTAAAAAATTAAATTAAAATATTTACTAATTTACTAGAATTAGCATAAATTAACAAGTCTTGTAGCTCTCGCCTTAACAAGTCTTGTAGCTCTCGCCGTTGTTAAACTGACGACTCAAACTAAAGCTTCCTTTTCTATTTTATAGTTATTATAGTATTAATATAGTTCGCAGTCTCCAGACAACCCTTTTGCAACACCTCATATACCTCGGGTAGTTGAGTCACAGTTGAGTTACCTACATATGGGTCAATCCGCTGCGACAATAAAATAAGGGACTCGGTAAATAAGCATTAAAAGACATTAAATACCAGTGCAATAGAAAGAAAATTTCCTTTTTATTTTAAGACAACTTTAGTTAAAATGTTAAATACCGCCTCCTGGTGGGATTTGAAGTTTTTGAAAGCGAGTTGTTGCATTTTGACTTAACTGAAAAAGTTTTGTTCAGATGTTAAGAGGAAAAGGTATCGGTGCTCTCTCCATACAAACGTAGTCGACTGTTTCCTACCTGGATAATGACACTAGCACAAATATTTTTGTTGCATAAAACCTATAAGTGCCATGACTATGTCCCAATGTCTTGGTTTTTTCATATTCTAATTATCATAGAAAGTAAGAGTTAAAAAAACCAAAATATATATAAAAAATAAGACATAGGTGCGCATGGTCATGGCAGTTAGAGGCTTTATGCTACAAAAATATTTGCTATAGTGTCATTATTCAGGGAGGAAACCGTCGACTACGTTTGTATGGAGAGACAGCCGGTACCCTTTCCTTTTAACTGAAAAGGTTTTGTTCAGTCTTTTCTCTATTTTATTCGAACGTTAAATGTCTTTGAACACAGCATTACGGAAACTGGTAAACTTTGTCCGATGGGAAGGCAGGTTATAAATTGCTTGGTACGTTTAACCTCATTATGAATGTCAAGAATTTACAGCTTAGTGTTTATTTTAGGGAGTAATAAGGTAAATAAACAGTTTTTAAGCCAAGTTGTTATTTTTTTGTGAGAACGACAACATTTTTCACCAGTAGTATGATATATTTATTATTTTAAGTTTTTTACTTGTACCAATTATTCACATCTTTTTTGGTCGACTGTAAACTTATTTACTAGGTAGGTTCATAGAATGTTCAAAGTTGGCAAACAATAAAGTCCCGGAAATTACCAAAGCTAGATGCAATATTTGGCTTCCTTTGTTAGACGACATCGTCGTAGGATAAATAAAGAGAGTAGGATATAAAGCTATCCTAGATAAGATTCTAAATGTAGGTAGATATTTACTTTTATGTATTTGTTATCGATTAGCTCCTAGAGTTAAGTAACGTATGAAAAAATGACAAATATTTAACACGTTAGATTTTACAAAAGTTACACGGTTCACCTAAAGTAATAAAATAAGGCATTTTCCTTGTACAAAGAGACGTTAAAGAAGACTCCATATGCATAGGTAATGAATGGCAATAAAGTCAAAGTAAATCATGACCTCGTGTTTCACTTTGACATTGTAATGAACATCGCCTCGAAGCGGATAAAGTTGGTGTTAATTTAAGGAAATAATGAATAGGCAGCTTCTTGTTGTAATCGAAGGTACAGTCAGAAAAGGACTGAGGGTAGCAGGTACATATTTTAAAGTTTTAATATTTTAAATAACGGTTCAGTAATCGTTAATTATTCTGCTCGATGTCACTAAAGCTTTCGAAGTGTTAGTTATTTCATGCAGAATAACCAAAAATTATTGAACCGTCAATAAAAAAATAAGTCTTTAAAATATGCACCTGTTACCTTTCAGGTACAGTCCTTTTCTGACTGTACCTAACTAAAGATGTGTTTTAAGACGACACTAAATATAGGTAGGCAGTTCTTCATCACGATCCAGGATCTTTCATAGAACGAAACAAATGTCTCGAACGAATTTGGTGATAATACTTAAATATTTATCAAATTTCAATTGCTTAACAAAATGTACTTACTTATAATGTGAACCATGAAGGATGCCAGCACCACCATCCAACCCCAGCCACCGTCCGGTGGGGGTGTCAAACTCTGCGACTCATATCTTGACGGAGTCTGAACACCGTTCCCGTTCTTTGCGTTCTTAACTACGCCGCCATGAGACATCTTTGGCACTCTTTGCTTCACTTACAAGTAGATATATCTTCGAAGTACTTCTATTAACACTATTATTTCTCTTTGTATACTAAATATGATCCGTATTGTCGTTAAGATATGTTATAGTTTTCATTGATCACTTTCTGTGTATAGAGGCACTGTATATTCCTTATTACTATCAAATAAAGAAAATGCAATGGAAGAGAATGAGGGAAAGACGAAGGGGTTATTATCTTTGGTCATGGACCATTTTCATCAAGCTTATCTACGGTTTAGTACTTCTGTGTTTTTAAGGAGTCTTCTTTGGTATCGAAGCATTTTATTTGAATTTGTTTTTCTATCTGAAACAAAAAACATTTCAGTTGTAAATTACCTATTCAGTAATCGTCTGTCTCATTCATTATTCATTTAATGCAAATCATTTGGATCGACTAAACGTCAAGTAGTTTACAGTGGAACTCAAATACTTAGAGGTTTCATGAATATTTTGACTGAAGTAAACAGTTCAAGAACTAGGTGGTTAGGTACCTATTAACTGTTTCAATAAATCGCCAATCTTATCAATAAATCTTATCGATAGAGTTCGAAATACACCCGGTGGCACTCTCGATATTAAGACGAAAGCAATGTTATCCCATTTATCGAAATTGGTTGGGTCGTATAATCTGTGATGAGAAATGCTAAATGTGGGCTACTACATAAAATAAGTATCAGTCGATACGATTTTCACGTTTAAATATTTAAGTATACTTATTGAACAGAGAGTATGAAAATGAGAATTTGAAAACTGTATCAAGAGAAGCAAACAATATGAGAGTTTAAAATGAAAAGACTGTGACTTACATATTATATGAAATTATTCTCGAAATATGGAAATTAATAAAAAAAGTTATTAAAAAGAAATAGAAAAAAAGTTGACTGTAACGGAACCAAGCGAGGTCTCAGTTTAGGGTGAACTAGTTACTATGCAAAGCATCAAATATTATGTGAATTGTTTATTCATAGTGTAGTTCAAACACGAAATACACATTTCAATAATTTTATGTTGTTAATACCTACTAGGTCGATAGGTACTAGGTTATCGTGAGTAGAATATGAAATATTTACATCGATCGTTCATATATTTTATCAGCCATATTGTAAGCATGCCGATAACAAGTTTCGTAGACAAGTGATTTTATGATAACTTTTATATGATTTGGGTTATCTATTTCGAGATTTTTATTGATAGGTGGATAATATTGATGAATGACTGGCATATGTTCTTTTTAAGGTTCTAAGTATCTAGTATTGATTAGGTATATATTGCCTAATCTACGGAGTGTTGAAGATTAATTGATTGTTATTCTACTTACAGACTAATATAACTTACGATCACTAATTTAAAAGTTTGTATAGAGTACGGTCAAGACTTTTCGAAGCGGGAAGAAATCCAGAACCAAAAGAAGAATGAAGTTCCTGGTATGTGGTTATTAATTTAATTGAGTATTAAATCCACTGATTTTAGAATACACAATTCTGTTATTAAAACTTCTGATTTGTAGTTAAATAATGTTATGTTATATTCACGGCCATATAAAATCTGTTTTGTAACAATTTATCAGTGGTTTCACACACGAGGTAGGTAACTAAGTAACGTGACTTCTCAAAGTCATTAAAAATAATATTTAACAAGCGTGATCTCTAATGTTTTTTAAGAACTATTAGATAGATAAGTTTTGAGCATCTGTGTTTTGGCAGCACCTTTTGAACTTTTTCGGTTAGATAAACGAACGATGTACAAGAGTATATCAAAACCAACGGCCGGAAACGGCTGGAACAGGAGAAGCTGGGTATCAGCCTTGAACTAGTAGAACTGGAATCCCAAAGGAAGACTAACTTTAAGTCCTACGTGCTTCGGATTCCAGCGACGCTGAAGGACATGATCTTCTCGGCTGATTTCTGGCCCGCCGGCATTGTATACCGACGCTATAGAGAGGCGAGAACAAAGATTGAAAACCCTATAACTAATTTATTATAATATTATCTGTATGTATGTTAGTCTGTAAGGTATATATTTTATATGGGTCTGTACTTATTTATAAGGCTATTACCTGAAATAAACGATTTTATTATTATTATTATTATAAAGGTTTTGAGGAACTCAAAACAATGACAACACTATTCTTGTAACCACAAAAAAATTAAGACAGCTTTTAAACAGATGCTGAAACCGTGATTCACGATTTAATGTTCTGGAGCCTTTTGTTGGGAATTGGGATACGAAAATCAAGCAGGTTCATCTACATATTCATCTGTATATTCAAATCTATATAATATTATAAACAGGAAAGGTTTGATTGTTTGTTTGTTTTTTGCATTGAATAGGCTCCGAAACTACTGGACCGAGTTTGTTGAAAATTGGTATGAGAATACATTGATTCATAGGGAGTGTTACAGGCTATTTCTTATCCCGATATTCCCACGGGATCGGGAGTTGCGCGGATCAAACCGCGAGGTGATGTTATAGTATAAATATCACTAGAAAAGTAACTTACTATTATAACAATCAATATGCAGAATCTTCAACCGCGATCGTTTAGTATTTTGGCGGTGAATTATTGCGTAAATAATAAGGTATAATAATATTATGTATGGAGACAAGCATGTCAAATAGAGGACAGGAGAAACGAGAAACTATCTTGACATGACAGCAGATTGTCTCGAATGTCATATAATAACAAATGTTATCGGAGAAGATAATAGGTCGAACGTTGTGGGAATAACTCTATGATACAAATTACATCAGAAAAGATAATTTAAATGCTAAACACGATAGTCTCGGGTGAAGATATTAATATGTGGATAGGTAAGGGTCAGACGTAATTTATACCTCTAACTAAGCAAATAACTATATCATTGATTAATAATTAACATCACCAAACAATCTGCTTAACATAGGGTATATATTAAGTTATAGATATGGCACAGTGGGACTTTGAGTAAGTATGATCTTTAGTATTTCTTTAGATTTAAATTTTAAACCTTTATGTAAGTATATTGGCAAATAAATATTATTATGATTATGATATGTAGGTACAATAGTTACTGAGGTCTGTAGACTCAATAGATAAACCAACATTTATTATGCAAATGTACTGGTATTGGCTTGAAATCGAAGAACTATTTCGAATCGACAGACATTTATGGATAATATTCATGATTTATAGCTGTAGTAATATAAGTGTGACACGCATCTTATTTTACAAAGAATAAAGAGTATAAGTTCCTATTCACCATAGGGTCATTAACATACTATCGTATTTAGTCCATTGTTCACTAAGTCATTTTAATAATCGATGTTTAGTTCTTAATTGTTTTGTATGTGTTTGTTACTCTACTATTACTCGTAGTACTTAGTTTCTATTGTATTGTCAATGATCATTATTCTGATTTTGTTCATATTGACAGTGGAATGGCCTCAACGGAAGACTAGCGCTAGTTAAAAGACTAGTATTTCGCTGCGGGTCCGTTTTGCAACAATTGATAGTTACTTAAAAAGCTTTAACGACTTCGTAATCTCTGTTTTTGTTGCAAATAAATAATATTCTATTTTATTCAGTGTAAAATACGATGTTTATCGAATTAGAACAGTCCAAATTGTGAACCATTAGTGATAGATAAAGGCTTTATTACATAAACAGTATTGTTTCAACGTCTATTAATGACTTCCAAATGAGTTTGCATTAGCTTATCTTTCAAGTCAATTATTTTAGGTAAAGATGAAGTTAATGAATTTTTATTTGATGTTGTTGCGAGATTTCTTAATCACTTTACATAGATAGCTTAAGGTTTTGAGCTAGAAATATGGTTATATAAAAGACATCTACACCTAGGTCCAATCGAATCTTTTCTAATTGCCCATAGGGTACTCCTTGATGCAATTAGTACAAAAAAGGTGCATCCATATTTTGAAATAAATAAAGCGTAAGCTAATTTTATTTCATGTTAGTATACAATAATTAAATTGCTTACATAGTTAGTATCCATATAGAGAGTTATGTGTTAAACACTTAATTTGTAAATAGAGGTTGTAGATAAAACAATTAAATCTGTATACACACGCAAATTAATGTTTACCCAATATGGGTTGTTTGTCAAAGCTTAATTTATACAGAACTAAATTAGTTTCGCTAACTAACTAGCTTTCTGTAGAGTTTTAAATTTTAAGACAATTAACTAAAGATCAAAGTGTTACAATCTTACGTGGATATCATAAAAAAGAGAAAATGAATCGAATCTGAAGAACCACTAATCGCACAAGATGTTGCATACACTAACAAATTGTAGCCAATTTCTTAAACAAAAGCAATCAGAATAGAATGGGTGGAAGGCACATGTAAGGTTAAAATTCCTTTTGTTTCTTAAAGTTCTTTGTTTAGAAAATAATCATCACTATGACTCTTGATATTGTGTGTCAAAGATCTCGCAGATCCAGCGCCAAAAATATAAACTGGCGCATAATGTCATTAACACTATAATACGAATGCTTGTTTTTCTTTCTGTGTTTTCTTTAGAAAAGTTTCCCGAAATAAAGCAATAAATGTCTCATATAATAGATATTAAAAGTAAACCAAGTTCAAAAAAAATATCACTACTGAAAACAACAAACTTTTTATAACAGAATTAGAAGTTAAAAAATATCTTATATTATATTTAAATACCTTAATATTTTGTGGAAATTAGCAGAAATATTCCCAGTATTGTAATTCCAATTCACAATTCTACTGACACGTTTTACGTTAACTCGAATTGATCACAATAATTTGTGGCACACGTCTGTACGGTATAGATCGCGAGTTACGTACTGACGAGGTTTGTACTAGCGCATGGCGGCAAAATAAGATAAACGAGAAAACACGCGGCAGCAACACATTTGATCTAAAATATATGACTTTGTTTGAATTTGAGATAAATAAATTACGATGCTTGGTGCATATAGCTCGATAATTGCGATGCAAGTTTCTTTTGATCATGAAAATTCCTGATCAGAGTCAAAAGGCACAAAGAAATGTCATCGACGTAAAATATGTAATTGCATATTATTGTCTTTGTTTATTTCCATTTCGATTGATGTGTTCGCTTTGCACAACTGTCTCTTATTGAATGTAACTAATTTACACTTATCTATTATTTTTTAATTCAGTAAGTTTCTAAGTACCTATGTACTTTCATTTCAGTGAATTAGGTGATTCTTTTAGTCTTATATTATTTGATTTAAAAATATTAATAGTAACATTACTAAAGATTATTATTCTTGACAAAATATATTACCCATACTAGAACGTATTCTAAGCACATGATTAATCTAAGTAGTTTTCATTTCTACTTTATAAGTCTATAAGTGTACTCAATTTAGACATATTTATTCTTAGATGTAATCTGTTCCTTTCAATCAAAAGTTAATCAATATCTAATCTCCACGTCCTTTCCTAAAAAAATAAGATAAAGTCAAGAGCTAAGAGCACGCCCACCGTTACTGGGTCAGATAATGAAATATTCATTGTAAATAAAAATCAGCTGTTACTATGAATATTCTCGATTTCACGTGATTCTTTGTCACAGATAATTATCATTCAGAAAGCTCGTGATTGTGGCCTGGCGTTTTATTATACTATCTTCGTCTCCTTGTGTTATTTCTGTATCGAATTAGAGAATGGAATTGGTGCGTTCACCTCGGTTGCGGAAATTTTTATATCTGCTTATTTCACGCATTGTTTAAAAGTTTAATATATTTGCGTCTCTTTTTTTTAAATATAGCGACTCTATAAATATATTCGGTTAATTGGTATAAGTAAGTAGTAATTTAATAATACTTTATACATATAAAATGCTTTGTCCTGAATGACTGACTGAACGGATCAACGCACAGCGTAAACCGCTCATCGTAAAGACTTGAAACTTGGAGGCAGTGTTCTTTTCCGAAATTCTACCCCTGAGAGGGTGAAAAAGGGGGGCAAAGTTCAATTTATATAAACATACAATACATACTTTGCGATCAAATTGTAACTGAAATGGGTCTCTACGTGTTGGATTCGGTCACAAGCACGTCTTCTTAAGTTAAAGATCCAGGTGTTTCATAGCTCCGTGATACGGAGAGGTTATACAAACCATCATACAAACAAGTTACATTAAGATTGCATATATCGTATTTGAATGTAAGGATTTAGTTAGAAGTCCTATACAAACATCCTGACCTCTCAAAGATAACAATAATGTCAACATGGTTCATCTCGTTGTTGTAAAACTAACAGACAGACATCTGTTCGCTATAAACTTAAAAACTACCGCACCGATGTTAACGCTGTTTTCGTTAATCGATAGAGTGGTTTTCGAGGAATGTTTTAGTATATAAAACAAAACTACAACACGTCCGAAGTCGCCGGCAACAGCTAGTTTAGTATAAACTACTAACTTGTGTTAATTAAAATAGTTAGCTTTAAAAATGCCTATGTTTGAGTAATACAAATAGTTGTTCCTAGTATTAGTAATGTCCAATACAAGTGTCCCAGTTCTAAAGCTTTAGTTGACTACGATGGTGAGGAGGTGAGGGTCGACTGCTTAGTAAATAAAGCGAGGTTATCTACTCAATATTATACAGAACTAGCTTTTGCCCGCGACTTCGGTCGCGTAGAGGTCTAAAATGGTTCTAATAGGATGTACTACTTGTAATGATTGTGTATATTTTGCCCTCCTTTTTCACCCCCTAAGAGTACAATTTTGAAAAATCCTTTCTTATCGTCATACAAAGAACACACCCTCTAAGTTTCAGGTCTCTTCGATCAGCGGTTTAGTTGATCCGTCGTCAGTCAGTCACTCAGGACAAAGTATTTTATATGTATAGAGTATAATAATAGATGTTTGATTTGTGAGTAGTCTCACTTGAACATTTGATTTATCTACAAAGCCATTACCACATTACTATGTGCTTTGCTTTGTTGAAACCAATTACTAGTAGGTACTAATATATTACTAGTAGGTAGTAATAAGTATTATAGGTACCAAGACTATTAAATTAATTTGCACTGGTAGAAGTTTCCATGCGGTAAACTGCACTATGTCTTGTAAATAGTAGTGTTAATTCAGATAATAGGTAGGTATTTACTTACAAACAATAAAGAGCATCGCAGGATTTTAAGTACCTAGTTAAAAAGAAAGATGCAATAAGTTTCCTATGCGCTATGAAAATTTAATCAAGATTTAAAAGGAAAAGGATTAGCAGATTTTCTAAAATTATATGTTTCAGTTTTACTATTTATAGCATTTGTCGATGGTTTTAAGAGACAATAAGTATTATAGTAGCATAGCAGAGACTATCTCAAAACTATCGAAAAAGTTATTAATATTATGGTTCTCATATGAATTGCTTTTTAATTATCTAATACCAATTCCATTGTTCTAAGACGATAGAAAACGAAATAGCTACCTATAATGTGTGTGTGTACCAGTGGAAACGCATCCTGGTGGTAGGTGACGATGCGATCTAAGATGTAGCATGCTTTCCTAGAAAATACCTATTCACTCACGACTTGAAGATATACTCAAATTGTACACGTCAGGAACGACGTAGTCGTAGGCAAATAATACCATTTCCTTGCTGATTTATAAGAAATAAGCTTTTGTAAAAGTTCAAAAAACAAGTGAAGTGTGATGAAAGTATTTAGAACTAATACTCATCATGTACAACAATCGACTTTTGTTAATAAAAGTAACTTTTTGATTTGTTTATTTTTATTAATTTTAACTTTCACTTTTTTTCACTGTCAATTTTTTATTTTAAGATTCAAATTAATTTTTTAATTGTAAGTTGGAATTCATTTATTTATTTAGCATTTTATTTTTAGTATTATTTGATTGTAATTTATGGATTTAATTATCTGAAATAAACGAATTGTAAATAGTTTTTCAAAACTCTCGTAACGGCGCGGCGCGGCTGTTTGATAAGATACAAAATTAGTTGACGTTTATTAAGAAATACCAAATCTCGTACACGTACTTTGTGTTATGGGATATCTATGGCCTTGACACAGTTTATTCATTTAAAGAAATAATTCGATTAACCTTGATATTCATTCATCGATTTACATTCAACCCATTTAGAATGGACCACAAAAATACATTTCAATTTGTAGGCAGACCACGATTCTTCAAAAAAAGATTTGTATCTGAAAATGGCTCTACATTGACCTTTTGAATTAATTTTGTTTAATTTGTTTTGTGTAAGAAAAAGGATGAATGTTTGTGAAGGTAATCTCCGAAACGATTTATAGATTTTCATGTAATTCGGTCAAAATATCTAGTAACTAAAACTAAACATTAAACACAGGCACACACAAGAAAAAAAATTAAACTTAATTTAATTTAAAATAAAATAAAAAATCAAAATCATTTATTTCAGGCTAGAAAACCCATATTAAACTTACAAAAAAAAAATTAAAATTAAAATTAAATTAAATTAGTATTCATGTCATGGTTTAAAAATATATTAATTGAAACTTAAACTAAAACCTTAATTAACCTACTCAAGCCCAAAAAGAAACATAAATATACAGGAAAAGTATTTTTGTAGTGCACATTTTTTTTCTGCTGAATATATGTCGGCAGTGGAGTACATTTACGCAAAAAAATAAATGAAAAAAAAACCAAAACTTAATGTGAAAAACTTCCTGCAATTTCAAAATTATTGGGTATCTCAGTACTGATACACACAGTGACACGTAGGGTGACGTAGGTACCTACCTTCATTTAGAGCGCGCTATTAAACCACATAAACCACATTAAACTAGCTAGCGCTAGTATTGTGTCCATGGACTTCGTCGTTTTGTTAGACACTTAAATGGTTATAGCTCTGAGAGTTTTTGAGTTAGCTCCAAAATAAAAAAAATAGTATTTTTTATTTTAATGTGCTTAAAACATACCGAAATTTGTGCACTACAAAAATACTTTTCCTGTATTGTGTAGGTGCATCATTTAAAAAAAATATTTTTTTTAATTTTGACATTTTATTTTATTTGTTTTAATTTATTGAATACCCACCTAGTTAAGTCTTTCAATTTTTCCCATTTTCTTCTATAATATAAAAATCAATCGCTGAATGTGTTGCTAATCTCGAGAACAGCTAAACCGATTTCGCTAATTCTTTATTGTTTTGTTTGTTATTATAAATTTAGAAAGTTACGCAGAAAATTATTACGAAGATGAAACCGCGGGGCGCAAGTAGTATAATAATACAATAAAATAATTTTCAAGATTGATGGTATGTAATATAATAAAAATAAATCTTCCTTATTTTGCTTAAAATAATTTTGGGTACCTACCTACATATAACAACAGGATTTTTGTACCACAGTGTATAATTCAGTGATAAAAATAACTTACATTAATTAGGTAAATAATTAGGCAAATAATTTTTACATTTTGAAATATTTAACAAAATAATATCGATTTTCCTGTTTTTGTCAAAAATGTACCTATTATTGCCAATTAATATAGTAATATAAGTATTATAAGTATATAATTATTACTTATTTGTTAATTATTTAAAGGTAAAAACAACTGTATTGAGAAAGGAACTTAAACTGTATTTGACGGAAATTCCCTTTTTAACCGACTTTAAAAAAGAAGGAACCTATATTTTTTTATTTTTCTGTATATGTTTGCCGATTACTCGAAGACGCCTGGACCGATTTTTCTACCGGAACTATATACCTAAGGTTAGCAAATTCTAGATTGCTAAGATCATGATGGACGTAGAACGCTCACTTGCAAAACTTCGAATTTATTATATGACGTACCTACTTATAGATATAGATAGAAAGATAGATATAGAAGATAGATAGATATAGAATAGATGGACGTAGAACGCTCACTTGCAAAACTTCGAATTTATAATATGTATAGATAGATAGATGATGTAGTAGTAATATTGGATCATTCTCAGAAGATCCATGGGCCAGATCCAAAATGGGGATCTAGTGATATATTTTTTTCTCATTGGATCCAGGTTTCAAATTGTGGATCTATTGGAATTTTTATTCTTAGTCGATTTCTCATCAGATACTTACAAAAAAAAAGTTGTAGAAAGAAGTCAAAATAGTACATTGCTATACAAGTGTGGAAAGTTGATCATTCCATAGAGGCGGTTTATGACGCGCGAGCGGAACGCGAGCGTGGCAAAAGCCGAGATGGAATGATCAATTCACACGTGTATCGTACGACGTTTTTTATCACAGTTGCGAATAAAAAAAAAGACTTGTTAAAATTTTAATAATAAAAAGTTTTTAAGAATTTTAGGTTATGTTTACTATTTTTTGTTAATTACACTCCCGAAAGGCTAGGCAAAAGACTTTTAACCTATACAGCGTCTGACATACAATATTTTTTTTGGGTTTTTTTCATTTGTTTTTGCGTCGGCGGTTAAAAACAGAATATATTAGTTCCGAGTTTCATTAAAAACAGAATATATAAAAAAATATATATTTATGTACCTAAAGAAAAAACAAAATAAAAACAAAACTCAATTTTTAATTATTTTCAAAGACGTCATCACGTAATATTATCGTTCGCAGACTTTAGAGACAACCTTTTGAAAAGAAGAAAAAAGGTACCAACAAAGAGTTTTAAGCCAGCAAGGCTTAAAAACTCTTTGGATGGTACCTTTTTCTATACATCAAAACAGTATAACCCAGATAAAGGAGATCATTCAAAAAAGCGCGGGAAACATCGGAAGAATCGGGTGTCTTTTTGTGTTTTAATTTTTAAAATTTATTTTGATTAGTTTAAAGTGGTCAACGGAGTTATTTTAAGTTTATTTCTTTTTATTCTATCTTTAATTTGTGTATATATCGTATAAGTAGTGTCCTATTCAGGTGGTAAGTGTGTTAAATAGATTTTCTGTGTTGATGGATGAGGCAGAAGACCCTGGCGGGGGCTCGAGTTTTCCTCGAGCCCCTGCTCCGTCTTCATTTGTGACCGTAATGTCATCTCAATCAGAGACGGATAGCACTAGACCCTCGACGCCAAATCGAAAACGTAGCATATCCTATAAGACCTGCAGACATTGCAATAAGAGGAAACGAAAGCGTCATGATAATGACAAAGTATCTACGTGTGCTTGCATCGTAGTAAACGAGTTGACGGAATTTAAACAGCCTCAAGAAGTTAATGAAGTCAATTTTGTCCCTCCTATAACAATACAACAAAGCAATAGTACACAATCCGTTCCCACTCACATCGCCAGGTCTGTATATGAACCTACTGACATATCACCATTTGTTGTCCATGTTCAAAAAGAACAAACTTCGCTCAATGATGGCTCATTTTTACATCCAGTTGCTTTTGGTAGATTTTTAAAGAAGCACAATTTTAAAAACATTGTCAACGGCAGCGTTAAACGAATTGGAAGGAATAGGATATCCATGTCTTTTACAGAGTATACAGATGCTAATAGTTTCCTACTGCATGAGGCTTTGAAATCATCCCACTTAAAAGCATTTATCCCAACCTTTAATGTCACTCGCATGGGTTTAGTTCGAGGGGTGCCCGTAGAATGGTCTGATGAGGAGGTAATAGAGAATATTGGTACTCCAATTGGCTGCGGTAAAGTCCTAAAAGTTAGGCGATTAAATTATAAACGGACAGTGGATGGGACTGCTGAATGGAGGCCCTCCCAAACCATAGTGTTAACATTTGATGGACAGGTACTTCCCAAAAGAATTTTTGTATGTTATAATTCCCTTAATGTTGAATTATATGCGTACCCCACTATTCAATGCTATAATTGCTGTAGGTTTGGACATACCAAGCCGCAGTGTCGTTCGAAACCTAAATGTTATAGATGTGGTGAGGAACATTCTGGAGATTCCTGTAATATTGATGAGCCACAGTGTTGTTTATGTTTAGGTAGTCATCTAGCAACCAGCAAAATTTGTCCTGAGTATGTTAGACAGAAGGCGATTAAAACTACCATGGCTGAGAATTGTCTATCCTACAGCGAGGCATCCAAACTTCACCGTCCCATTACAAAATTGTATTCTACTGTTGCTGCCTCTTATTCTCTCCCTACTCTTCCCGAAAATAGAAATAGTGAAAATATAAATAATTCTAGTACTTCATATAAAAAGACTGTGTACATGAAACCTCGTACTTCTTCTAGTATACAGACACCTGGATATGACAAAACGGCACATAATAGAATACTTAATGAATATAATATGCCACACCCGTCTGGGAATGGCACTGCTTTAAATAAAACAACTTCAATTAATCCTACACCTAATATTATTTTGGAAATTATTAAACTTTTATCTCAATCAAATCTTATACCGAACAACGTTGCCCAATTAATAGACACTTTAATTACATCACAAAACATTGATCATGGATCTAGTTCTCCAGTGGAATGCACATAGTGTTATTCCTAAAAAACATGAAATTATATATCTAATAAATAAATACAACCCTCTGTGTATAGCCTTACAAGAAACCTGGCTTAAGCCAGGTCTAGTTTTTAAGATTAAAGGTTACTCTTGTCTGAGACAAGACAGAGTAGACAATGAAAGGTGGAGTGGAGTATGTCTGCTTATTAGAAACTCTGTTCCATTCACTCCAGTTAATTTTCCTCTGCATAGTAACAGTTTTGAAATTATAGGTGCAAAAGTACTAGATATGTATATTATTTCTTTTTATATTCCTCATAATAGTAAAGCAGTGCTTGATGAAATAAATTTATTTATTAAAAACATTCCTAGGCCTTGCTTAATTTTAGGTGATTTTAACAGTCACCATCAATCTTGGGGGAGCTCTCTTACTGATAGTTGTGGGAAACAGCTTATGGATATTTTTGATTCACATAATTTATGTGTGCTTAACACAGGAATCCCCACTCGTAGGACAAAACCAAATGAAAACAATAGTGCAGTTGATCTTTCTGTGTTTGCTCAACAATTAGCCCTTCAACTCCTCTCTCAGTTATGTGGAAAACCATTAGAAGATTTAAGACAGGCATGTCTGACACCAACTCTTCCTCTCTTCCTCCTTCTATGTCAGAAAGTTATTTAGATTCTATAGCTCCAGCCTACGTACCACTTCACTCAGATTGTTTATTAAGTTCCCTTTGCATTAATCCCATTCTTGATCATGATTATGATCAGTCTCATTTTAATAGTCCTTTTTCATTTGAGGAACTTAAAACTGTATTAGCTGGGTTGACTGATAGTTCTCCAGGAATAGATGGCATCCCATATTCTTTTATACAAAATTTAGGCGAAGAAGCCAGTGTGTATTATTTAAACTTAATCAATTCCATGATGTCCTCTGGCATTGTTCCTCAAAAATGGAAAACTCAATTAATTGTTCCTATTTTAAAACCTAACAAAAGTTCATCTGAAGTTTCATCTTTTCGCCCAATTGCTTTATCTTCTGTTCTTATTAAAATTGCTGAACACTTAATTAAAAATAGACTGGAATGGTTCATTGAACATAACAAAGTTTTGTCAGATTCACAATATGGATTTCGTAAAGGTAGAAGTACAATGGACAGCTTAAGTATTTTTACAACAGACTTACGAATCGCTTTTTCTCGGAATCATTCAGTTTTAGCTGCTTTCCTTGATATAAAGTCAGCTTATGACAATGTTTTGTTACATATTTTGAAAGATAAATTAGACAAATTAAAAGTTCCATACATGTTAACACATTTTATTATGAACATTTTAAATGAACGATGTATACAACTTGACAATTCACACCCTCATAATAGTAGGTTGCTTTGGAGAGGTCTCCCACAGGGATCTGTACTCAGCCCGTTACTATATAGTATTTACACTTACGATTTAGAAGAGTTTATTGGAGGTTCTACAAGTGTGCTTCAGTATGCAGACGATTTGTTAATTTATACTATTGATTCCTCCATAGACATAGCTAATAATCAATTATCAACCTCTCTTATCCATTTGAAAATTTGGTTACATGACAATGGTCTTGAATTATCCGTTCCGAAATGTAAAATTGTCCCTTTCACCAGACGTCGGATTATCCCTCCTATTGATATTAAATTTGATAATTCTGCCATACCGGTATCTAATAGTGCTAAATTTTTGGGAGTGATTCTTGATTCCAAATTGAACGGACTTGATCATTGTGACTATGTTGTCACTAAAAGTGAGCGCACTGTAAATATTTTAAGATGCCTGACTGGTGTTTGGTGGGGTGCCCATCCATCCTCTTTGAGGCTAGTCTACAATGCTCTGGTAAGAAGTGTTCTTGATTATGGGGCCTTTTTGCTGGAGCCTTGTAGCAAAACTGGCCTTAGAAGGGTGCATGGCATTCAATCAAAAGCTTTGAGAATTGTCACCGGTTCAATGAAATCAAGCCCAATTAATGCTCTACATGTTGAATGCGCAGACCCTCCTCTGCATTTAAGAAGACAACACTTATCTGATAGATATTTTTTCAAGGCTATTCAATTCTCTAACCACCCACTTATTCCTAAATTATATAGTTTATTAGATCAGATAGAAAATTCGTCATACTGGACCAATAAAACTGTGCCATATCTCATAAACAGTTTTAAAAAATATTTATCCATAAATTCTCCTATATACCGTTCTCCTCTATTTCCTCTTTTTGATTTCGTTTTTGAATCTTTAATTTTAGAACCTGAAATACATTTAGACCTTGGAATTCCGAGAGATAAATGTTCTGCACATGCGGAATTCAAACGCGTTGTTTCTGAGAAATGGCCAGACTATCACTATTTATTTACTGATGCTTCCAAGCATTCATTGGATAAATGTGTAGGAGTTGGTACTTATCACAGTCAGTATAGTATTGTTCAGAAAACAAAACTCCCGCCGGAATCGTCAATTTTCACTGGTGAATGTATGGGAATTTTAAAGGCATTGGATTACATACTTTTGTTTAAGCTTCAAAAGTCAGTTATTTTTACAGACTCTAAAAGTTCGCTTTATGCAATAGGAAAATATACATTTAAATCCAATTCTTATCGTCATATTGTCTTTCAAATCCGAAAAGCTTTATATGAATGCATCACAATGGGATATTCTGTTGCTTTAGCCTGGATCCCAGGGCATAATGGGATTCCGGGAAATACTAAGGCTGACGTCGTAGCTAACGATGCCGTTGATAGTGGTGATCTTGTTCCGTTTGTGAATTATCCGCATGATCTGATGTCTTTGTCTTCAGTCAGTCTCAAGGAATCTTGGGATAGGCTGTGGGCGGATACAGGTCGTGCGAAGGGACGGTATTATTATGGTCTTCAACCAAATGTAACAGCAAAGCCATGGTTTAGCAAAATTCACCTGAGTAAATCAGCGACTTCAATGATAATTAGAATGAGACTGGGACATCATTGTTCCCCTGCCCATCTGGCTAGGTTGGGAATTAGAGACGATGCGGGATGTGAGTGTGGATGTGATGTTGGTGATATTAATCATATACTTTTTAGTTGCCCTCAGCACGATAGATCTAATTTTATTGATTCCCTTATCTCCTTGAAGATTCCGTTTCCTACTAATGCAGCGTGTTTATTGTTAAATAAAGATCCCGATGTGTTTGGCGTTATAGCTACATTTCTCAATGTAAATAATATTAAATTATAGATTCTCCACTCCAATATGTATATAAAATGTAAATACTTATTTAATTATTGTATTGTATTTTCTTTAACTCTCTCGTAGGTACTCTTTGATTGTCGTTCTAATTTTTGTGTATAATTCTTGCAGATTTTTTCCTTTTTCTATTCCTTGACCATTTTTCTCCATCCTTTCCGAGTTAGGTATCCTTTTCCGCGCAGAAATGTTTCCCCGTTTTTGTTAAAACTCTCAGTCATTCCTCCCTCTTCCTGAAATATTACCTAAAATCCATCCTAAAACCAACAAAACCACAAGAAAAGAGCACAAGAAACAAGAAAAGAATAATTTGAAGGGAGAAGCAAAATACTCGACGCTGGCAAGATGCGCAGCATAGAATATGCACAGTCGCATCCGCCATAAGAAGAAAGAAAAAAAAAAAGGAGATCATTCATGTTTCTAACAAAAAATACCCACAAAAAAAAATGCCGGCCAGTAATAAAAATTATTTGTATCTTGTAGAGAATAACATTTTAAACAATGTTTACTAAGGCAACAAAGAGCTACGATCAAAAATCGTTGAGTTATTTTACATTGAAAACCCAAAAAATGCATTTTATAGGGATCCGTTTGACCACTTTTAAGATCCCACTATAACTTCTGAAAGGGTTATTGGATATACCTATGTATATAAATATAATAAAAACAGACAAAACTTATCCATTTACTACTTATTTTTATATTTTTTCTGTAGTAATATCATAGAAGTGGTCAAACGGATCTCTACAAAATGCATTTTTTTGGGTTTTCAATGTAAAATAACTCAACGATGGTTCATCGTAGCTCTTTGTTGCCTTATTAAATATTATTTAAAATGTTATTCTCTACAAGATAGAAACATTTTTTTTTGTGGTCGGCACCTTAAGTTTTGGGTACGATTTGAACGATGTCCTTAAGAATGTTTCATCTACTATATTATGTCATTAGCAGTAAGATACGTATTTGACATATCGGGATGACGTATTATTTTCCAACACTAGTTGGATTTTTTTTTATCGCACGCGTGTATTACGTTGCATTATGAGCCTAAAAGCGGTTTAATAAGATCCACTTTATGAGCAACTGTGATAAAAAATAATTTATATTTGATCATGAAGTGTAACAGGGTGTAACAGAAGACAGGTTTAGGTACCTAAATAATAAGTAGGATTAACAATCTTTAGTAAATGCGCCTAATCCAAACGGATAGCAAATAACGCCAAGTAAGTTGTTTGAGATAATCTGTTCAGCCTTAAAGCTTAGATGCAGAGCGGCAAGTAATGCGATTACAGCCGGCTGATTGGCTCCCGTTCACTACGTCAGCTGTGTACAGAGTGTTCACTCATTGTTCACTCAATTTACTAGTCATTCGTTCGTTTTGTTCAATCACTTTATGCGGTTGCGTTGCGAACATGGTTTTCTTTATTGAGTTTTCATTTTAAGGTTGAGTTTTCTTTTTAAGATTGCCCTTTGGCTAAGTATATTTTTACCCGATTGCGGTGGATAATTATGTTTCTATGTTAAAATTATGTAGTACTAGCGACCCGCCCCGGCTTCGCACGGCTATATTATGCATGTATTATACATAAAAACCTTCCTCTTGAATCACACTATCTATTAAAATAAAAAAACAGCGCACTCCGGGAGTGCAGGCAGAAGTGAAAACAATAAACTTGTTATTTCTCATAGAATATTTCTTGAAACGATCTGCTACTGCCATCTATTAGCACTCACTTAAACAAATATAGTTTATTTTTTATTCGCTAGATGGCAGTAAAAAATTTAAATCAGCGCCATCTACATTCGAATAGCGGTCTTTCTAGAAACTAAGTTTCTCAATTTGTGTAATAGATGGCAGTATAAGTTAAACAAAAAGACTAACACAAATAAAATCTCATCTGTCGCGTCAAAATCTGTCGCGAGATCGGTTGAAAATGCTCACCCACAAAAGTGCCCAACGCGCCATAAGAAGTTTTCACTTCAAAAAACGCATCAAAATTCGTTTCGTAGTTTTAAAGATTTAAGCATACATAGGGATATAGGGACAGAGAAAGCGACTTTGTTTTATACTATGTAGTGATGTGACCTCATATTAGTAAGGTAAGATCTTAAAAATGAAACGGCTGCACAACTTTTTATATGTGATACCTACCGTCTCATTGGATTTATAATCAGACTCTAGTGTCAACGGTTGCATGAAAATTTGAAAATCATAATGGCTAATTTGGAGGTTCCGTAATGTTGGAAGATTCATTTTTATGAAAACCTATAATATCATTGGTTTTAATAACTTAAAAAAAGTAGACAAAATATAAAAGGGGTTAATTAAAGATGACTTGTCTATTTAGACATGATTTAGACACGCGCGGTAGCGTGTCAAGCCAAGTTCAAATCAACAAAACTGGCAAGCAGCATCGCGTGTGTAATATTATTTGGAGCCACTTGTGATCCCTCATACATAACTCAAAAACTATTTCACATAAACATCTTAGTATCTCTACCAATACTTTCTATATTTAAACGAAGAAAATATTTCTGAAGCTGAATTTTATTTATAAAGGCTTAGGTAGTGTTAGGTTTTCCCGCCCACGAAGTCGTCTTTCAACAGTCCCATTTTATCCCACACTGAGTAGGTTTTCTGAAACTCAGAGTTTGGTAACACTTGAATAAGTAATTAAAATTAATTCCGCTCTTTTGATATGGCATTTAAAATAGAATTAATACATGAATAAACGTACGTAGACGCTAACCACGATTCCCTCCCACGTTTTGTTTATTTGGTATTTTGAAAAATTATCTGATACAATTATTTTAGCGTCTTGTTTGTGCCAGTGTTTAGTTTTAGTTTCGAGATATTATTGTGACCGACTTGACTTGCTTGACATTAATTTTATTTTTTATTTTTAGGAATATTTACATTTAATTTTACTTTTATTAATTTTTGTTATTCTTAATTTTTTGTAATTAATGATTTTAATAAAGTGATTAGGTACTTTAGTATTTGACGTATTGAATGAATATTACTGAGTGGATCGGGTTATCACTCGTCAGTTTCGTAACTGGTCAGTTTACCTCTTTCGTCAGTATCGTGAAATTCAATAGCACAGTTTATTTCTAAAAAAAATAATTAGTTTATTCGATTCCAAAATATTAAATCAAAGTCAAAATTCATTTGGAATCATACGATTTACGATCGTGATCATACGACCCAACAATGAAAAGAAGGCACAAGAAACGAATAGGGTTTTTTTTTGTGGTCATGCTCACAAAGGTCAAGATTTACTAATTACAGTATTAATAAATTACCTGATATATAATTTACTAGCGACCCACTCCGGCTTCGCACGGCTATATTACGCATGTATTATACATATAAACCTTCCTCTTGAATCACTCTATCTATTAAAAAAACCGCATCAAAATCCGTTGCGTGTTTTAAAGATTTAAGCATACAAAGGGAAATAGGGACAGAGAAAGCGACTCTGTTTTATACTATGTAGTGATTCCTCTTAGCTCACTCATATTTTCTTGCAATACCTCGATTGATTTTGAGTCGTTAAATTTCAAAACTGGCTATCTCGTTGCTATGTTAAACTTCAGAAATCGATGAATTGTATTTATTAAGGATTTAGAAAGATAAATATATATATTTTGGTTTGCCTAATAATATTGTAATGTTAAATATATATTAAAGTAACGTACACAGTTCTAAATTATATAGTTTATTAAATATATTGAAATAAAGTTTGGATATGGCTCAGTTTGATTTGTGCCTAAAGGATTTGACTACTTTTGATTTACATCATAGTGGAGATGGATGAATTTGATTTGACATGAAGCTATGTCGTATTTTATGGTTGTCACAATTAAAAGGCAGGGGGTATTGACTGAAATAATTTGGAATTAAAAAAACGAATAAATTAAGTAACACAAATAAATTCTAAGTTTCAGATATTCAGCCCAAATGTATTGATTAAAAAAATTGAACATAGAAAATAGTTTTAAGTTTAAGAAAAAACAAAATCTAAATCTAAGACTTTTTCTGTATAACCGTCATAAAACTCTTCCTCCCCTATGCTCCTCATCAAAACGTTTATGGTTTTCTATATTGTTAATTTTTTTTACACAAAACGAAATTAAAATAAATCATAAAATTTGACAACCCTAGCCAATCATTGTAGTTGCATACCCAAGCCAGTTACATACCAAACTTTATAAATGAAATAACGTATAGTTTTTCTCTCTTTTCTTTCTGTCTAATAATTTTCTTGGATACAGTTTTCTTTTCTGTTTCTTCTGGTGGTAATTTAGCTATTTTACTCTCTATCGTTCTATTTTAATTGAAATAAAACTTTTCGAAGCCCTCTTTACAGCAAGCCGCAACGCAAAAAAAATGGCGTCCAAAACATGTATACTGCGTCGTCATTGGTCGAAATGAATATGGCGCGAAATGATTTGAAATTATGTCAGGAGATGGCCAAGATTGAAACAAAATGGGAAATGACGGTCGATTTTCTTACTGTGTAGAGCGGATATAGACAATTTCGAATTAACAGGCTAATGCTATGTACTATAAGCTATCGTTTGACATTTAAATCTCAAAATCGGAAGAAAATGGAGATGGCCAGATTTGAAATTTAACGACGATCTTCACGTAACAATTAATTTTTTTCATAAATAATGGTAGGTATAGGATTTAAAAAAAAAGGTATAGGATTAAACAGCTGGGTTTTTCTTACAAAACGTCCGGGTCAGCATTTGACTACATAGGTACAACATACAAATCAATCAATACAACATCATTATTATTAATGTGTGTAAAAACACAATATGTGTGTAATAATAAAAATTATTGTTATTTCATTTGTTTTCTCAAGTATTGGTAGGTAGACGTAGCACGCGTTACCTACTTAATGAAAGTGTTGGTTTACTCAAGGTACTAGCAATAATAACATTACAGCCACCTATTGTAGTGGCACGTGCGTGTATTGTGAACACAGATGTCACGTGTATGTACGATATTCAACTGAAATGTCAGGGTTGACACTTAACCTCATGTGCTTAACTTGCTACCCCGTGGGTAAAGCCGTGTGTTTGAAATGAAAATAAACCGTGTGTTTGAAATACCCTAAATGCAAACTACCAAAAAAAAACTAAGTACATGTAGGTATATAAAACCAGAGTCTTTATAACTTCTGGAAAATCACCCTATTATCAAAAAAGTAAGAAAAAGATCTGGCGACACTATTATCGGCAGTGATTAGTTTAGTAGGTATATTATTAGTGTTGTCACCTTTTTGAAATTCCCTAAACTCTGAGTAAATTAGGGTAATTATCCTGATTATAATGACTTTTTCATTCTAATGCAAAAATTAAAAATAAATTGAATGTAGTTAAATGGTCGAAGATTGAATGTAATAAAAATATATTGTAGGTACGCGACGAATTAAGAACCTCCCCTTCATTGAGTCTGTAAATAAATAGGCGAGTACCTACCCTAAATCAATAAATATCATTTGTAAAAGTTTAACTTTCGTTACGTATGCCATTCTAAGTTAAATATGTACGAAATAGGTACAGGAAAGTTGGATTCCATGTACTATTACAAATTAATTATGGATACAACCTATATACGTATAATTAACTAAGTAACCAAGTAAGGCCTGGTTATATCAGGTAGGTACACATTATCTTAAATCTTAACTAGTTTGCTACTTAGTGGTTTAACGTTATTGACTCCTGCTAAACTTAATTGCATACATTACCTCAGTTGTGTTTGATTAATCGCGTTGTAATCATCCAATAATATAATATTACTAGCGACCCGCCCCGTCTTCGCACGGCTGTATTATGCATGTACTATATCTAAAAACCTTCCTCTTTAATCACTCTATCTATTAAAAAAAACCGCATCAAAATCCGTTGCGTAGTTTTAAAGATTTAAGCATACAAAGGGATATAGGGACAGAGAAAGCGACTTTGTTTTATACTATGTAGTGATGATGACAGTCGTCGTTGTGCGATTATTAATGGGTAACAGGTTGAGAGTGTAGTACTAGTACTTTCTCAAGCCATTTCACATTTCACATTTATTTATTGTAGTTTATTTTTTAGGTACAACCAATAAATATTCTTTCCTTTTCAACATTTGTTACAAAATAACGTCAAGTTTACATACCTAGGCGTACCTTATAGTGTGTATTGATAAATTAATATAAATAATTATTTAAGTTATTTTTTATAAGTATTTTAAGCAAAGAATGCGTCCTGTCAAATTCAAATTAATTTATCGAAACTCACTTTAGAATGTATAGATACGAGTCACTAAGAAGTAAAAAGTTATATACTTTCTAATATCTACAAAACAACAATTAATACTATGTACAAATTACACAAGAATATGAGTTTTAAATATGTCTGTCTCTCTCGCTCTTAGGCGGGCTAACCATGCCCGCGTGCCTCTCACTCGCTCTCATTGTGAGCGCATAACGTGAGCGGAGCGTAACGCAGTTTCTTGAAGTGTCACCCGGCAAACCAATTTATAAGACGTTGTCACGTCAAAATTATGAAAAAGATAACGGTAATAATTGAAATCAGTGCTACATTCAATCTATTGATAACACCGGAATTAATATTAGGTAAGTGATAAAGGGTTATAGATATAATTGTAATACTATTATAGTATTTATAAATATTATTTTAACTAAGAAGAAAAAATAAAAAGTATGCAAGATAAAAAACCGTTTAAAAACATCGAGTTTATCTATACGTCTTCGAAACAGCAGCAGGTTACTAAATTATTTATTACACAAAGTAATTTTCTTACTTTCTTTGTCGATTTCTGTTTTATCTGTTACTAGCTGTCCCGGCAAACGTTGTTTTGCCATATATAAAAAAACTAAATCAAAATCGGTTCAGCCGTTCGGGAGCTACGATGCCACAGACAGACACACACACACACAGACACGTCAAACTTATAACACCCCGTCGTTTTTGCGTCGAGGGTTAAAAATCATACAAATCGGTTCAGCCGTTTAGGTGTAGTTTGGCAACTAACACCGCGACACGATTGACATCAATATTAATACGTCACTCAATTGTTTTGCCTTCCCGGAACCTCTCCATTAAAACTTGAACTTTATGTTATGGTATTAAAGTTCTTATTGACTTGTATTATTACGAATCGTTTGTATGGTATGGAGTATAGAAAAGTATTGTTTTTAGACATTTTCAGGCAATTTTTTAAATTTTTCTCTCCGTAAGAACCATCCTCGTACCTTATGAAATATTCTAAAAAAAGAATTGGCCAAATTGGTCCAGGCATTGTTGAGTTATGCGCTTACCAACACATTTTGCGATTCATTTTTATATTATATAAGATTATTGTAGAAATTCTTTGACGTAACATAACAGCTGTTATTATTAATTACCTGTCAGCTCGAAAACTGCTGCAAACTCGAGATCGATACACTTTTGTTTTGGTTCCTTCCCCACAACTTCACCTCCGGATTCCTTACAAACTGTCATTTACAAAATGGAATATTAAACTACCAATAGCTATTTATTTTGAAATTACATGTTTAATACAGAAAAATACTGATAGATTAGTTGTGATATTTCGTTTAGGCCGTTTTAAGGTTATGTTTGAACGGAACGCGCGTGGCGCCCCCCGGTACGCAACGAGGTGGACTGAGCTAAGCTTACAGTGTCATGCGGGGGCGGTTTATGCCAACCCCTCTAAAATATCAGAAGCACACTTTTACATAAGTACAGCTATAGCATTCGCGTTTACTTCGTGCAGTCGAAAAATGTTTAGAAATACAGTACCTAAGTACTTTTCTATATAACAAATGTTATTATACAACTTCCTTATCTTATACAACTAAAAGAATATTAGTCCAATAGTTTAATAGATATTGGCAAAAGGCCAATTAAATGAGGTCTATCATCAGTCTTTCAAACCAGAGATGCAAAGAAGAAAATTCAGAGTTAATCTTGTTTTGAAGGTTCATAAATCTAGTTATTACCCTTCTGATAAGCATGTACCTGCTAATAAGGTACCTGCGGGTAATGAGGGTAACAAATAAAACCTCGATATTAGTAACAAAATAACAAGAAAATCTCTATCACTATCACTACATACTATAAAATAAAGTCACTTTTCGCCGTCCCTATGTCCCTATATCCCAATGTATGCTTAAATCTTTATAACTACGCAACGGATTTTGATGCGGTTTTTTTTAATAGAAAGAGTGATTCAAGAGAAAGATTTATATGTATAATACATGCATAATATAGCCGTGCGAAGCCGGAGCGGGTCGCTAGTAAACCAATTAGTTGTTTTTGAGATTGACAATAAACAAATATTTATCTGAAGACCGGTTTTTAAGAAGTTATACCAATTTTTACGAATATATAGTTTTAAATTAAGACGGCAGGTGGCCCTTATAACCCGCAGGTACCTTATTAGTAGAAGTGAATCAAGTTTACGACCATAGTTAAATTTTAATTAATATCCACATAAGAAGTTAATTGAAGAACAATAGTCGTTTCCTTGTTCAAGCTTTTTCATTGATCATTTAACGTAAATTTATTCATGGAACTGTTTTTAAAGCGAAATAAGATGTCCTTACAAGTCCTGTCGATATCTTCGCTTTTATGTATTTCGAATGGTTTGTTATTGAATAAAAGTGTGAGAACCTTAGAAGGGAGAATAGTAGGAGGTACTCCTGTTGACTTGGAACTGTTTCCACACAGTGCGCAAGTGTATAATATGGGGAGTATATGCGCTGGAAGCATACTAAACAGCTGGACTGTGATGACTGCAGCACATTGTTTTGATTTTAACAAAAATTTGAATGAAATTTATATTATTGCAGGTTAGAAATATTGATTTATATCTATAAAAATAATCCCTATTTTCTTTTGTCGTCGCATCACGCGTGTTATCTTATCTTGTATATCGAGGGTTGACAAATAGCCAGCAACACTTGGACCCATTGGGATCTTTTGTGTTTACCCCTACCTTAATGTTTCTTATTCTTTGAAGAAGTGATCGATTAACGTGGTGATTCCACTAAGAGGATGAAACCTATATTCCTCCGGTTCGGGATACGCATTCCCAACTGCTGCTAAGACGTCGCATTATCACAGTATGTGTTCAATAGTTTCACTGATATAACTGCAGGCTCTGCAGTAATTATTTGAAGTTAACTTTATTTTTAAAAGCATGTCATTGGTTCCGTAGTGTCCTGTCAAGGCACCAACCACAACTCGTGCTTTGCTTCACCGTTGTTCAATATAAATATCACATCACGCTTAAACGACTGGACTAGTTTCGCTAATTCTTTTTTTGTTTGTTATTGTCAGGAGAAGGTTTTTATGAAAAAATACATATAAAATCGAACGCGGACCGCGGGCTGCAGCTAGTATGTTATGTAATGTAATGTATGTTTATGTGAATATCGCTATGGTTCCATTAACAAAAGAAGGTGGGTCAGGCGTGATTTATTAAAGAGCAATCGCCGGAATATCGTTAAGTTGTGGAAATTGAGCTGGCTTTTATACGCTGATTTGACTGTTTCAGGAGCAAGAATTTTGTATGATTTAAGTTCTCCGATGTACTACGTAAAGTCAATCGCCATACATGAAAATTACAATATTTCTGGTCACTTTGCTTGCGATATAGCACTGATGTTTATCGACAGACCTATCAAGTTCAACAATGTCACTAAAAAGGCGGTAATTATAAATACTGATGAATGGATGACTCCGAATGAACATAATTTTACTGCTACCGGATGGGGTCGGACAACGGTAAGTAAGTACCAGTAGCGAGGGGTTCATACAACTCGATTCCTGTCGGCTTGCCTTTACGGGTTCTTGCATAGGTACCTTTCTTTAGTGTAGCCTTATTATAAAGGTGGATTCTTCACACACACACTAAATATAGTTTTTGTTGCTATTGGTGTTTTATCGGGTTACCTGTAAATAAATACCACCCCTCTCCACTGGTAGGTACTTATAGTAAACCTAATAGATTGAATACAATATAGGTAAAACCAAAAGCTCTGCGCATGTTTCTTTACGGTTACATATCATAATAACTAAGTTCAATATAACTATGTTCGAAATAACTACGGTCATAATACAAAAATGCCTAATGGTTGTTTCACATATTTTTGTAATAACTAAGGAACGAAATACCTAATGTACGAAACAACTACGGTTAATTTAACTATGTTCGAAATAACTACAGACATAATACCTACTGTTTAAAATACCAAATGGAGGAAACACCTACGGTTAATTTAACTACAATAAATAATTCACCTACGGTTTATTCGACTACAATTATTATTAATTCATCTATGGTTTTTCACCTACGGTTTAAAAAAAATCAAATTTATAAAATACACGCTCCCTAACCAAGTGAAATAGGTAGAATTCGTTTCTAGCACTCGCCGGCCGCTGCCGCGGCACTGCTCGCTTCGCTCGCTCGGCTCGTGCTTTGTGGTCGCAGTTCTAACTTAAGGGAGTTTTCCGGGTCTTTATATGTTGCCCCGTTTTTACCTATTTGACTTGGTTAGGGGGTCCACCCGGAAAACTCCCTACCCAGAACCGACATGGATAGGTTAGGTTTAAGTTAGAACTGTGACCACAACGCACGAGCCGAGCGAGCGGTGCCGCGGTAGCGGCCGGCGAGTGCTAGAAACGAATTCTACCTATTTCACTTGGTTAGGGAGGGTTTATTTTATAAAATTCGATTTGTTTTTAACCGTAGGTGTTTCGTACATTAGATCAATCGTTCGTTAGCTCAATTATTTTTAGTTGAATCAAACTTAGGTATATTAAACAGTAGTTGAATCGACCGTTAGGTATTATGAACATATGTGAATTGACCGTAGTTATTTCGAACATATAGTTATATTGAACTTAGTTATTATAATGTGTAGCCGAATCGACCGTTAGGTATTACGAACTTATGTGAATCGACCGTAGTTACTTCAAACATAGTTATAATGAACTTAGTTATTATAATATGTAACCTTATTTGCGTAGTATTTCTAATTAACATGTTTAATTCAAGATGACATGACGATTTGGATGAGAGTGGCCAAAGACAGCTGAAGATCGGGCATATGGAGGGAAATGGGGGAGGGCTTATCCAGCAGTGGAAAACAAAAGTCTAGATAAAAAAAATGTTTATTTTTACTACTAACTATAGGAGTAATTCACCATGATTTGGGTTAAATATCCCTTTTAAAAAACTTTAGTAGTGCACATATTCGTAGAAATTCATCTTTTTTGCAGTACTTGGGCTATTTATCAAAACTTGGTTTACTTATGACACGATTAAAATTAGTCTCTCAAAGAACGTGTTCCAGATTGCATGACACAATTATCACTGATGATATGTTTTGTCTTTACGGAGATGGTATCCGTGACACTTGCAAAGGGGATTCGGGTGGAGGTGTTTTATGGAATGAGTAAGTTTTGGTTGGCATAAAAAGTTATGGATGACTGGAAAAGGCGAGTTTTTTTTATAATTGTTTATGTGTTCAATTCTTTGGATACCTGCAAACTAAACTGAGAGAGAAGTAGGTAAGATGCTGGCCAATTTTTTTTATATTATACATGTTCCAGGCCATCGTCCTGCGTAGCATGAACTGATTGTTATATATGACGAAGGATGATCATAGGGAAAACACTGAGTTGCTTTAGTCTAAAGCATGATGTTTTTGCAAGCCTATCTTTTTTCAGTAAGATTGAGAAATGTCATACCTATTGTCTAATTATCAGTGTTTGCGCGATATTCCTAGAATTTCCGCCAAAATTCGTTCAAAGATAAAAATAATAATATAGAAGTACATAAGTATGGTATTTACCCGATGTAGTAGATACGTAAGTACATATTTATATAGTCATGGTTTTTCAGCATGATCGTAGGTATTACTTCCCACGGCGAAAAATGTGCCATGAAGGATAGTCCCAGCGTCTACACTAATGTTTGGTACTTCAGAGATTGGATCAAGAAACAAATTTCCATGTTCATCGATAGATTCTGTAAAAATAAAGAGGAGCCAGAATGATGATTATATCATTGTATAATCGATTAAAATGTGGTATTAGTTTGATTGTTTTATTTTACCTTGGGTTTGAATATTTAAAAATATTGTCTTAGCGGATGCTTACGTTATAGCAACTCTCTGTAAGCCAAACTTTCTACCAGATCCGTCCATTAATGTTCAATAGCTCAATAGATATTGGCAATAGGCCAATAAAATAAGGTCAATCATCAGTCATCTAAACCAGAGATGCAATAAAGAAATGTCAGAGTAAATCCTGTTAAAAGGATCATAAATATAGTTATTACCCTCCTGATAAGCATGTACAGTAAGGGTCATAAGTAAATGATCAGTTTGCTACAATAATACTATCAACAAGTATTGGACTTACGACCTTCTTCTAATAGACGTTACACACAAACATAAATACTTAAATTAAAAATACTCAGTTTGATTATTATTTTCAACATGTAAGCTATGTGTTTAGTTGTGTGAGTGGTATAAGCCGCTACCCGCTACACCAACCGACGTGGGTTCGTTTCACAGGTTATGTTGTTATAATGTTCAAATAGTGGTGCACAGGATTGTAAACGTTACAGTGGGCAGAGACTTTTGACCGTGGATTGTACCTGATAAGCTAATAATAAGTTACCTGCTAATAAGGTACTTGCGGGTAATAAGGGTAAAAATAAAACCTCAATATTAGTGACAAAATTACAAGAAACAAAACCAACAAATTGTTTTTCAGATTGAAAATAAAACAAATATTTGTCTGATGAGCTGTTTTAAGAAGTTTTACCTATTTTTAAGAAATATTTAATATAATATAATTAATAATATAGTTTTTAATTAAGACGGCAGGTGGCCCTTGTTACCCCTTAGGTACCTTATTAGTAGAAGTGAATCAAGTTAACGACCATAGTTAAATTTTAATTAATATCCACATAAGAAATTAATTGAAGAAAAATAGTCGTTTCCTTGTTCAAGCTTTTTCATTGATCATTTAACGTAAATTTATTCATGGAACTGTTTTTAAAGCGAAATAAGATGTCCTTACAAGTCTTGTTGATATCTTCGCTTTTATATATTTCGAATGGGTTGTTATTGAATAAAAGTGTGAGAACCTTAGAAGGTAGAATAGTAGGAGGTACTCCTGTTGACTTGGAACTGTTTCCACACAGTGCGCAAGTGTATAATATGGGGAATATATGCGCTGGAAGCGTATTAAACAGCTGGACTGTGATGACTGCAGCACATTGTTTTGATTTTAACAAAGATTTGAAAGAAATTTATGTTATTGCAGGTTAGAAATATTGATTTATATCCATAAAAATAATCCCAATTTTCTTTTGTCGTCGCATCACGCGTGTTATCTTATCTTGTATATCGAGGGCTGACAAATAGCCAGCAACACTTCGACCCATTGGGATCTTTTGTGTTTACCCCTACCTTAATGTTTCTTACTCTTTGAAGAAGTGGTCGATTAACGCGGTGATCCCACTAAGAGAAAGAAACCTATATTCCTCCGGTTTGGGATACGCATTCCCAAGGAGGCTCAAGCGCTTCGCTGCTAAGACGTCGCATTATCACAGTATATGCTCCATAAAGTCGAAACTGCAAATGATGGACATAGGGCTGTTTTTCGATGCAGATCGTTAGAGCTCACTATAGCCGCACGTAAAACCGATATCTGGCGTGGCGACGCATGCCGTGGCGACGCACAGTGGGTCGAAACGGTAAATGATGGACATAGGGCTGTTTTTCGATGCAGATCTTTAGAGCTCACTATAGCCGCACGTAAAACCGATATCTGGCGTGGCGACGCCTGCCGTGGCACGCACGCGTCGCCACGCTATATGATGGTATATATATACAGTCTATATGCAGTAGTGTGTACGGTGTGCACACCGTAATCGACTGTGCGATTCTATCACAATCTGTTCTTTTCTGCATATTACTTTTACAAAATAATGTCGATGTTTCACATCTGCCAGGCGTCCCGTGACGGCTCACATTTTTTTGAAGTTATCTTTATTTTTAAATGTCATTGGTTCTACCGTTGTTCAATATAAATATCACATCACGCTTAAACGACTGGACTAGTTTCGCTAATTCTTTTTTTGTTTGTATGCCAGGAGTTGTTTGCCAGGAGAAGGTTTTTATGAAAAATACATAATATAAAATCGATCGTTGACCGCTGACTGCAGCTAGTAAATGTATGTTTTTGTTTATGTGAATATCGCTATGGTTCCATTAACAAAAGAAGGTGGGTCAGGCGTGATTTATTAAAAACCAATCCCCGGAATACCGTTAAGTTGTGGAAATTGAGCTGGCTTTTATACGCTGATTTGACTGTTTCAGGAGCAAGATTTTTGTATGATTTAAGTTCTCCGGTGTACTACGTAAAGTCAATCGCCATACATGAAAATTACAACATTTCTGGTCAATTTGCTTGCGATATAGCACTGATATTTATCGACAGACCTATCAAGTTCAGCAATGTCACTAAAAAGGCGGTAATTGTAAATACTGATGAATGGATGACTCCGAATGAACATAATTTTACTGCTACCGGATGGGGTCGGACAACGGTAAGTAAGTACCAGTAGCGAGGGGTTCATACAACTCGATTCCTGTCGGTTTACTTTTACGGGTTCTGGCATATGTACCTTTCTTTAGTGTAGCCTTATTATAAAGGTGGATTCTTCACACACACACTATATATCGTTTTTGTTTCAATTGGTGTTTTATCGGGTTACCTGTAAAGAAATACCAACCCTCTCTACTGGTAGGTACTTATAGTAAACCTAATAGATTGAATACAATATAGGTAAAACCAAAAGCTCTGCGCATGTTCATTTCTAACTAACATGTTTAATTCAAGATGACATGACGATTTGGATGAGAGTGGCCAAAGACAGCTAAAGATCGGGCATATGGAGGGAAATGGGGCAGGGCTTTATGCAGCAGTGGGAAACATAAGTCTAGATTAAAAAAATGTTTATTTTTAGTAATTCGCCATGATTTGGGTTAAATGTCACTTTTAAAAAAACTTTAGTAGTGCACATTTTCGTAGAAATTTATCTTTTTTGCAGTACTTGGGCTATTTATCAAAACTTGGTTTACTTATGACACAATTAAAATTAGTCTCTCAAAGAAAGTGTTCCAGATTGCATAACACAATTATCACTGATGATATGTTTTGTCTTTACGGAGATGGTATCCGTGACACTTGCAAAGAGGATTCGGGTGGAGGTGTTTTATGGAATGAGTAAGTTTTGTTTGGCATAAAAAGTTATGGATGACTGGAAAAGGCAAATTTTTTTATAATTGTTTATGTGTTCAATTTTTCGATGCAGATCGTTAGAGCTCACTATAGCCGCACGTAAAACCGATATCTGGCGTGGCGACGCATGCCGTGGCGACGCACAGTGGGTCGAAACTGCAAATGATGGACATAGGGCTGTTTTTCGATGCAGATCGTTAGAGCTCACTATAGCCGCACGTAAAACCGATATCTGGCGTGGCGACGCATGCCGTGGCGACGCACAGTGGGTCGAAACTGCAAATGATGGACATAGGGCTGTTTTTCGATGCAGATCGTTAGAGCTCACTATAGCCGCACGTAAAACCGATATCTGGCGTGGCGACGCCTGCCGTGGCACGCACGCGTCGCCACGCTATATCTTATATCTTAATATATATAAATCTCGTGTCACAATGTTTGTCCTCAATGGACTCCTAAACCACTTAACCGATTATAATAAAATTCGCACACCATGTGCAGTTCGATCCAACTTGAGAGATAGGATAGCTTACATCCCGATATTCCCACGGGATCGGGAGTTACGCGGGTGAAACCGCGGAGGGCAGCTAGTTAGTATATATAATTTAATTTATTAACATTATGCCCAACGAAGTGGGCACGGGTCAGCTAGTGATGGTATATATATATACAGTCTATATGCAGTAGTGTGTACGGTGTGCACACCGTAATCGACTGTGCGATTCTATCACAATCTGTTCTTTTCTGCATATTACTTTTACAAAATAATGTCGATGTTTCACATCTGCCAGGCGTCCCGTGACGGCTCACATTTTTTATATTATACATGTTCCAGGCCATCGTCCTGCGTAGCATGAACTGATTGTTGTATATGACGAAGGATGATCATAGGGAAAACACTGAGTTGCTTTAGTCTGAAGCATGATGTTTTTGCAACATCTTTTTTATCTTTTTACCTATCTATCTTTTTTCAGTAAGATTGAGAAATGTCATACCTATTGTCTAATTATCAGTGTTTACGCGATATTCCTAGAATTCCCGCAAAAATTCGTTCATAGATAAAAATAATAATATAGAAGTACATAAGTATGGTAATACACTATCTACCCGATGTAGTAGATACGTAAGTAGGTACATATTTATATAGTCATGGTTTTTCAGCATGATCGTAGGTATTACTTCCCACGGCGAAAAATGTGCCATGAAGGATAGTCCCAGCGTCTACACTAATGTTTGGTACTTCAGAGATTGGATCAAGAAACAAATTTCCATGTTTATCCATAGATTCTGTAAAAATAAAAAAATTAAGAGGAGCCAGAATGATGATTTTATCATTGTATAATCGATTAAAATGTGGTATTAGTCTGATTGTTTTATTTTACCTTGGGTTGGAATATTTCAAAATCCTGACTTAGGGGATGCCTACGTTATAGCAACTCTATATAAGCCAAACCTTTTACCAGATCCGTCCATAAATTGAGCTGTAAAATTATTTGACCCCCCCCCCCCCCCGCACGCAACGAGGTGGATTAGGCTAAGCTTACAGTGTCATGCAGTGTCAAAAATATCAGATGCATACTTTTACACAATTACAGCATTCGCGTTTACTTTGTGCAATCGTAAAATTTTTAGAAATACATGGTTTTACATAAAGACCTTCCTTAACTTATACTACTAGAAGAATATTTGTTCAATAGCTCAATAGATATTGGCAATTAAATGAGGTCAATCATCAGTCATCTAGACCAGAGATGCAAAAAAGAAATGTCAGAGTAAATCCTGTTAAAAGGATCATAAATATGGTTATTTCCCTCCTGATAAGCATGTACCTGATAAGCTAATAATAAGGTAGGTACCTGCTAATAAACGTACGGTACGGTACGGTACGGTCGGCTGCATAATTGCAGACCCACCGTAGAGCTCCAAAACGGCTGTTATAAGAATGTTTTCAACACAAGCAAGATTATAGACACCTGCTTTAGTTGAAGTTTAAAGTCTTCTAACTTATCAATTTATCAAACAAAAAATATTAGAATGAAAACATTCCAATAATAGTAATTTTCGAACTCTACCGGGGGCTGTAATTACTAGCTTTTTACTTGTAATTACTGGCGGGCAATAAGGGTAAAAAATAAAACCTCAATATTAGTGACAAAATTACAAGAAACAAAACCAACAAATTGTTTTTCAGATTGACAATAAAACAAATACTTATCTGATGAGCTGATGAGTTTTAAGAAGTTTTACCTATTTTCAAGAAATATTTAGTTTTTAATTAAAACGGCAGGTGGCCCTTATTAGTACGAGTGAATCAAGTTTACGACCATAGTTAAATTTTAATTAATATCCACATAAGAAGTTAATTGAAGAACAATAGTCGTTTCCTTGTTCAAGCTTTTTCATTGATCATTTAACGTAAATTTATCCATGGAACTCTTTTTTATAGCGAAATAAGATGTCCTTACAAGTCTTGTTGATATCTTCGCTTTTATATATTTCGAATGGGTTGTTATTAAATAAAAGTGTGAGAACCTTAGAAGGGAGAATAGTAGGAGGTACTCGTGTTGACTTGGAACTGTTTCCACACAGTGTTCAAGTGTATAATAGGGGGAATATATGCGCTGGAAGCGTATTAAACAGCTGGACTGTGTTGACTGCAGCACATTGTTTTGATCTTGACAAGGATTTGGATGGAATTTATGTTATTGCAGGTTAGAAATATCAATCTTCATATCCTATTCTACTAATATTACGAGTATAAATGTGAAAGTTTGTGTGTGTATTGTTTGTTTTTCATTCACGCAAAAACTACTGAACCGATTGTAATTACTCCGGGTTATTAGACGCCGAGGGAACGATACGGATCCTTGGAGTAGACGAGCGTCGTCCGGAGCCCGGACGGGACATGGATCATGTACTGTGTAATGTAAATTGCTTCATACAAGAGGTATATGTAACGCTTCAAATTCCGAAAGGTCTGATTAGAATAATCCCAAACAACCTCGGGAATACCGTTCAGTTGTGATAATTGACCTGCCCCTGATTCCTTGACCCTGATTCGACTGTTTCAGGAGCCAGATTTTCGTTCGATTTAAATGCTCCGACGTACTACGTAACGTCCATCGCCATACATGAGCATTACAATATGGCTGGTCAATTTGCTTGCGATATAGCACTGATGTTTGTCGACAGACCTATCAAGTTCAGCAATGTCACTAAAAAGGCGGTAATTGTAAATACTGATAAATGGATGACTGCGAATGAACATAATTTTACTGCTGCCGGATGGGGTGAGACATCGGTAAGTAAGTACCAGTAGCGAGGGGTTCATATAACTCGATTCCTGTCGGCTTACCTTTACGGGTTCTGGCATAGGTACCTTTCTTTAGTGTAGCCTATATATAGGTTATAGTTGTTGCTATTGGTGTTTTATCGGGTTACCTTTAAAGAAATACCACCCTCACCACTGGTAGGTACTTATAGTAAACCTAATATATTGAATACAAAAAGGGTAAACCAAAAGTTCTGCGCGTGTTTATTTAAACAACTAGAGATCGGTTTCATGGAGGGTAATGGGGAAGGGCTTTGTCCAGCAGCAGACTAGAATAGACTAGATTAAAAAAAAAAAATTTTACTACTAAAGTGTTTTTTTTTGTTTTTATATCCCCTTTTAAATAACTTTAGTAGTAAATATTTATTTTTTACAGTACCATGGTGAATTATCAAAACTTGGTATACTTATGACACAATTAAGATTTGTCTCTCGAAGGAAGTGTTCCAGATTGCATAAAATAAGGTTCACTAAAGATATGTTTTGTCTTTATGGGGATGGTATCCGTGACACTTGCAAAGGGGATTCGGGTGGAGGTGTTTTATGGAATAAGTAAGTTTTGATTAGCATAAAAAAATGGTTGTCTGTAAAGTCGATTTATGGACGACTAGCTGCGCCCCGCGGTTTCACCCGCGGCAGTCCTGATCCCGTGGGATTATCGGGATAAAAATTAGCCTATTTGTTAATCCAGGTCTCCAGCTATTTACATACCGAGTTTCATCGCTATCGGTCTAGTAGTTTTTGCGTGAAGGAGTAACAAACATACATACACACACACGCACACACAAACTTTCACATTTATAATATTATAGTAGGGTAGGATAATTTTACGTGATAACGTCATAATATAACATTGATGTTAACCATAGTAACGTATTATTGTTGCTATATTATTGACAAGGTAACCATAGCAATGTATTATGGTTGCAATGGTTACCATCAATGTTTTCTTATGACGTCATCACGTAAAATTATCGTCGGTAAACCGACTTTACAGACAACCATTTTTTGTATTTACTTTTCTCTGTAACTATCTTTTATTGTTTTTTTATCTGTGTGTATGCTATATCGTGTGTTTTTGGAATGAATTACATATATTCTATTCTAATTTTTTTTGTTTATACTTTTTGTTTATAATTGTTTATGAGTTTAATTCTTTGGATACCGGCCAACCAAACATAGAGAGAGGCCAAAACTAGCCAAATCTTTTTATCTTATACATGTTCCAAGCCATAGTCCTGATTTGAATGAACTTGATATGTCGAAGGATGATCGTAGGGAAACACACTGAGTTGCTTTAGTCTAAAGCATTATATTTCTGCAAGGCTATTATAAAACCCTATCGTTTTTCAGTAAGATTGAGAAATGTCATAGCTTTTGTCTATTTATCCTTGTTTTCGCGATATTTCTAGAATTTCCGCAAAAATACTTTCATCAAATCATCCTTATGTAAATGACTAGCAGCGGTCCGCAGTTTCACCCGCGTAACCTCCGATCTCGTTGGAATATCGGGATAAAAAGTAGCCTATGTTACTCCTAATAAATCAATGTATCCTCAAAGCGAGTTTCATCAATATCGGTCTATACTCTATTTGTAAATCAAAAATGTAAGCAATGGTGTTATCAGAGTAAAAAATACATCAAGCTTTGGTAGTTTTTTTTAGGGAAGTGGTTTGGTAAAAAAACAACTATGGCCTCAATTTCTAAAAATGAGATTGCAAATTAAATCGATATGAAGTATGATTGTTTATTTTATATAAAATATTTTTTTAACAAAGTTATTACTAAGATTTATTACTAAGTTATACTACAAACTTATTACTAACAAAGTTATTACTATATTCTTGAATGGTAGTTTTTTTTACACACTGGCAACAATTACAGCAACTTTCAACCTTTACGAAATGACGTTTCTGTCAATATTTGACATTTCTTTGTTTAAATTTTTGATTTAGGTTTTACAAATAGAGTATAGTAGTTGTGGAGCCTATTCGTTTCAAACAAACAAACAAAAAATCTTACCGCTTTACAATAATCTTTTTAGGTAGAGATTAATAATATAGAAGTATAGACGAAGATCAGGATATACATTATGTGGCATAGGCATCTAATGTCCCTTATACGTCTATACCTATCATAAACGGTATCAATTTTTGCTCTTTGATCAAAATGTAGTTTCATAACAGGGTATGCTTGGGACCGTGGTAAACAAGTTAATAAAAACGTATGATTTAACAAGATAGCCATCATCATCATTGGCCTATTCCGTCTATAAACAGACGATTTAAGTAGCGCCACGGCAGCTATTTTGGTGGCTAAATAACCCTATACGCGATCGCATAGATCGGCCACACTTCGAGCAGGTAAACAATTAGGTGGAAGTAGTTGGTTGGTCAGTGGCAGTAGCACGCCTTACACGTTTGTCGGCCAGGGTGGCAAACCAGGTTTGGTCGAGGTGTTCCTTATCCTCTCGCGAACACTTCCTCCACTTGGGCCTCTCATCAGTGAGATAACAATATGGCAACGCACTATTCACCCTAATATAGTAGGTACGTAATAATGGCCGGCAGCATAATTGCAGGGCCACCGTAAAGCTCTAAAACGGCTGTTATAAGAATGTTTATAAAGCAAACCAGATTCTAGGCACCTGCTTTAGTTGAAGTTTAAAAAATTTATTAGAATGAAAACATTCCAATGATAGTAATTTAAGAACTCTACGGTAGGTCTGCAATTATGCTGCCGACCGTACATAATAATATACAGTCATGGTTTTTCAGCATGATCGTAGGTATAACTTCCCACGGCGATAAATGTGCCGTGAAGAATAGTCCCGGCATCTACACTAATGTTTGGTACTTCAGAGATTGGATCAAGAAACAAGTTTTATTATTTGTCGATAATTTTTGTAAAAAAAAGAAAATGAAGAGGAGCCAGGAAAATGATTGTATCACTTTTTAATCGATTAAAATGTGGTATTGTTTTTTGTTGAGTTATTTTAGCTTTGGTTTGAATATTTTAATATCCTTTCTTAGCGAATACCTACGATAGTGCAACTGTCTGTCTTTTGCCAAATTTTAACCCGTCCATTTGTTTGATCTAAGCCAATTAGGACTTTGAATTTTATATTTATACGTAGATATAACAAATGTTTATTTAAGCAAAAATAATAAGAAAAGGGCTGTAATTTACTCATCTAATTAGGGTGGCCCAGTTTGAAAGTTGGCGAGTCTGCGCCTGCCATATTTATATGTTTGTTGGACATTGTTGAGATGGTGACACAAATTATTAGGTCATCTGTACCAGTATGGCCTATCCCGTGGGAATATCGGAATAAAAAGTTGTCTATGTGTTAATCCAGGTCTCCACCTATTTATCGGTTGGGTAGTTTTTGTAACAAACAAACATACATACACACAAACTTTGACATTTATAATATTAGTAGGACATAGGATAGGATATTAGAATAAATAATAAAACAGTTTTTTGTAAAAGTCATAAGGTCCCATTATCCTAATATGCCCCAGACCTCCAATAGGTTAAAGACGGCCTTGACTCAAATATTTTTCTACAAACGATGGCGGCTCGGATTCCTTAGAAGTGTAATCGTGCTCTTCATAGAAAGGCGCGGGAACGCAATACTTCTTCAAAAGTCGTTGTACATTTACGTTGATCCATCTAAAGGTTAAGAAAAATATTTAAACATAATATAATACTAGCTGCCCTCCGCGGTTTCACCCGCGTAACTCCCGATCCCGTGGGAATATCGGGATGTAAGCTATCCTATCTCTCAAGTTGGATCGAACTGCACATGGTGTGCGAATTTTATTATAATCGGTTAAGTGGTTTAGGAGTCCATTGAGGACAAACATTGTGACACGAGATTTATATATATTAAGATAATAATTCCTGCTATCTTGCTATACGATTTTTCCAATTTAGGCACTGTGTGCTACCGAGTGGTACCGGGGATAGGTCTCGCTATCCAATATTATTATGTTAACGCAGCCAGCTTGGTTCCATTTTTTTTTCAAATACACAGGTCAGCGTTTGACCGCACTATCTCACCCAATTGTAAATGTAGATGAGGTCTAAGATTACCTAGATAATGCCTTAAAAATCGTGACTTAAAGACCCTTCAAGGGACGTGAGTGAAGGTAGGAAGGTGGCAGTGGAACAATGACTACCTCCATTTGTGGCTGCACTGCTGGCCTACGTATCGAAACATGAACAAGTCCGCCTGATGATACAATTTAGGCTGGTAGGTAGTAACAAGCCGTGACCGAAGCCTCCCATTAGGTGATTTACCCCATCTACTCCGTTATCGGAGCAAATGGGAGAAATAGTTGTATTAACCTCTGAGTCTCGGCGGACGTCGCGTCGACGGCGCTTATTGTATTTATTGTTCGACTTTGGACTTTAAATTTACTTTAATTTTAATTAGATTAAGATCTTAAGATTTATTTTATTGTATTTTTTTATAAGTTTACTTTATGTACAATCGACGCTTAAAAGTACACCGCCACCGTAACGTTTACAATCCTGTGTAGCACTATTTGAACATTATAACAACGTAACATGTGGATTGAAACCACGTCGGTTGGTGTAGCGGGTGGCGGCTTATACCTACCACTCGGCCAACTAAAGACATAGCCAGCAAGTTGAAAATAATAATCACACTGAGTACTTTTAATTCAAGTATTTATGTTTTGTATTTAACATCTATTAGAAGAAGGTCGTTAGTCCTATACTTGTTTATAGTATTATTGTAGCAAACTGATAGTAGACTTATGACGCATACTGCACCCACTTATACATAATATAACAAATCAGAAAACGCAGAGTTGTGTGATTAGTATCATCAGTGGTAAGTACCACGTGCCAAATATTGATAAGTATCAATAGCACTATTTACAAAAAAACGGAAAATAACCAAGGGTAATGATTATTTCATAGATCTTAATCTCATGATATTACTTATTTATCTATCCCGGTGATAAATCATTTCATCGAGACGTTATCTTAAATCTTAAGTTTTTCCCATATAATATTTTTTCCGAAAATTCTTAAAGTACCATTATTTATAATTCTTGTCTAGTTGTCAGTCCATCAGCAAATGTGCACTGCATTTTAAGTTGTTGTTAGACTTATGATCTTATTAGGGTTCCGTACCCAAAGCTTAAAAAAACGGGACCTTATTACTAAGACTTCGCTGTCCGTCTGTTTGTCTGTCTGTCTGTCACCAGGCTGTATCTCATGAACCATGATAGCTAGATAGTTGTTTTGTTAAAGTTGATTTCTGTTGCTGCCATGACAACAAATACTAAAAACAGAAAAAAATAAATATTTTTTTTAAGAATTTTTGGTTATTTTCATGTTTAATTTTTTAGATAATATTTTTTTGTAAATGATACTCCCGAAAGGGCAGGCAAAAGACTTTTAACCTATACAGCCTCGCCTTTTATGTTTTTAAACATTTACTTGTTCTGAATCTTGTTGTGTCAGCTACTTTTGAGGGTCAAAATGTTGTACCTACCTGTTGAGGAATACAACATTTGTGATTAAAGCAATGAATGGGTACATTGTTCTATCAGCACCGTAAGAGACAACACCGACAAGCTGTCCATTATATAAGGCCGGACCTCCGTTGTCACTCAGCCGGAATTTCTGCAATCATAAATCAATAGGTATTAGGTACCTAGAGTACCTACCTCTATATCAAGACTTTCAGGAAGCATTAGGTAGGCAAAGTAGTCATAGTCGCAAAATATTTTTAAACTTGTTTTAGTTTTTTAAACTTTGTGATTTTTGACAGATAAAACTTGAAGGAAAACATCGTGTTGAAACCCACGGATTGGGTGGTCCCCAGTGGCGTAGCTATTGTAGGGCAAGGTGGTGCAGTGCACTAGGACTCCGGAGCGCAGGGGGCCCTCTAGCCTCAGCTTTGAAAAGAGAAGAGCATAAAAGCAAAGAGAAAAAAATCTTGTGAGCAGGCTCGAGCCTCGATTCCCGACCCTGCTCACAAGATTTTTTTTCGCCGTAATGCCATCTATCGATACGTATGGGTCTCAAAATGCAACGCGTATTTTTGGAAAATCATAAGACATGCGTTTTGTTATATATCTTGTGTTCAAGACGCTCTAGAGGTTCGCTGTGAAGGCATTATTTGTTCACTGTAATGCCATCTATCGATTGGCATGGGTCTCCACATGCATAGCGCAAAACAAATCGCTATGCCAAGCTCCCATATTAAATGTCTGAACCCCTCTGAAGACCAATATAAGTTCAAGCTACGTGGAAAGAGGTGATGAGGGCTTTTTTTCCTGCACCGGGGCCCATGTCCATCTAGCTACGCTACTGGTGGTTTACGAAGCATTGACGAGGGCATAGTGGACTAAGCTGAGAGGGTAGTAGATGCTAAGGGAATAGGTACTAGTGATATTATATTCGCTTTTTTATACCAGTTATGAATAGCCAGATACATGGCGCTGAGATAGAGTGATTCAAGAGGAAGGTTTATATGAAAAATATATGCATAATATAGCTGTGCGAAGCCGGGGCGGGTCGCTAGTTTGATATAGGTACACTGTACACTTACGTATTCATATTCCACACAAAAATATGCTTTACTCTTGAAGGATCCGTACAGGTGCCAGCATTCAGTATTATTTATCACTTTCATGTCTGAACACAAAAGTTTATTCTTGTATTCTGGGCCTAAATTCTAAAAAAAAAATAAGATAAAGTGAAATAGTGTAATAGTTAATATAGTTATTAGTGATTATTTTCGGATTATATTACTCTCGGTGAGTGACATTGTGAGAGACATTGGCACAATGGTCACCATGCCGGACTGCCAAACACAGGGTTGCGGGTTCCATTCCCGCCTCAGACAAGTATTTATGCTTAGATATTTGTCTGTGGTCTGGTTGTTTCTATAAGTATATATTTAAAAAAGAAAAGTATATAAGTAGTATATCCGTTGTCTAGCACCCATAACGCAAGTCTAGTTACTTAGCTTGGGGCTAAATGGCGATGTGTGGAATGTCCTGCAAAATTTATTTATTTATATAATCTGAAAGGGTCTTGTTCTAAACGTCTACGTTCAACAACTTTGGAAAATTCGAATATTTTTGGGATAAAATTGAGTTACTTTACTCTAATGCAGCTAAATAACTTTTTAAAAATGAAGATGTTGAAAATAAATCCAAACTACATAAATAAATAAAACCCCAAAGTCCTTTGACTCCACGAACACAAGATTGTTGAAAAAAAAAAAACAGTTAACATTTTTAAAAGTCATAGAAGAAAGATTTTTTCGCCTTCAAGGAGGTACCTACCTATATAAAACAAAGCCCTTTTATATCTATTAAGGTATCCTCGTTGAAAAAACGTTTGTTTATATTACAATGTTTTATTTTTGTAAAAAATAGGTCATGGCATCACTACAATCATCACTACATAGTATAAAACAAGTCGCTTTTTCTGTCCCTATTTCCCTTTGACTGCTTAAATCTTTAAAACTACGCAACGGATTTTGATGCGGTTTTTTTAATAGATAGAGTGATTCAAGAGGAAGGTTTATATGTATAATACATGCATAATATAGCCGTGCGAAGCCGGGGCGGGTCGCTAGTAAGTTATATTGTACAAAAATATTTGCTATAGTGTCATTATCCAGGGAGAAAACAGTCGACTACATTTCTATGGAGAGAGCGCCGGTACCCTTTCCTCTTAATGTATAGGCACTATTGTGAAAATATATAATATTTCAAGTCTGATACAAATATTATATTTTTGTCTATGCCATCTAGTTTATTAGCTCGGAAACGTGAAGTAGAGTACGTGGTTCTTGTTTACGTAAAGATATTTTGAGTACAAACGTAGTTCTTGAAAAACCTGACAGATTGCGTTGGCAGAACCTTTCGTTGAGTTTCGTCAGATGTCACTACTGGAACTGCGGTGAATTTGGAAGAAAGAAAAAACTACATCTCACTGGAAAAAACATGAAAGACGATCTAACTAATTATCTTTCCTTATTCAGAGACTAATAGCTAACTGTTCTGTGCTCAAAATAGATAATAGTCCTACGGCTAATTGGGACAAAGAATTTATGAAAATGAAAAAAAAAATCGAAGTGAAATGCCATCAAGATAATGTTGAATTTTCAATGTGTTTTTATTTTAATTCAATTTTTTTTGTAGAAATAACCTGGTTGAAAAGCGAAATGAAACGTTAACCTCTCCTTTAGATACAAAAATTTTTCAAGGTCACTCGATTCGCGATATATTTTATTCGCGAATTAATTTTATTCGCGGTTTCAGGTTACACTTCAATTAAATACCTATTAAAAATACCTAGAACACCTATCGCAATTCTAAAAACAGCAATAGCTCGCTTAATAATTTACCTATAGACTGATGTAATTTATATTTGATAATAACTCAAGATCAAATAACATAAACAAAAAAAGGCAACGTAGACATTTTTTGTTTGATACAAAGTAGTATACTAATAGTGTACCCTAATCTTCTGACTATAAAGCGTAGATTCGCAAAAAAATGTTTTTGGCGCTGTCAGTTGTAACGGTCAAGTGGATGGCGGGAACTTCAACAACGATTTCTTAATTTTTTGTCTATGTATCCGAATTTTTTAGTGTTGCAATGATTAGAAAAAATATTATACCAACGTTTAGACAGAAGTTGTTCAAACAAATGTAGACTCTAAAGTAATGAAAATAAGGTTTATAATAGTCCGCGCGCGCCGGCCCGCCGGCGGGCTCCTGATTTTGAGCGCGATTTCGGTTCTGCAAGTAGCGCGCCCGCCGGCGGGCTCCTGATTTTGGGAGGGAAGCAATTTTTTTCTATATTATTTTTGTTACTCGCAATTCGTCCTATTTGGGCCATTAGATATTTAGAACGAATTCAAAGATCATTCGAAAACAGACCGACAGACAGACGGACAAGAAAGTGGTCTTATAAGGGTTTCTTACAAAATCAAGTGCACAGAGACTAAACATACTAACATCACATTAATCATGTGCTAACCATTGCTAACATACTATTCATAAGGTATACCCATGGACCTAGAATTCTATTAGTCTATGGGTATACCTTATAAGAAATGACAATTTATATAGGCTGCCATCAGACGGACTGCATCGCAGCGACTGCGCGCGGTAGCGCTGCGGTAGTTAAATATATCGACCGCGCGCAGTCGCTGCGATGCAGTCCGTCTGATGGCAGCCTTAGAAACTTAGGTGATAAAGTGAGGTTTTTGTCTGTGCGGAGGTTTGAGCAGTGTCAGCGATAACTTACTACTAGCATCTAGCACTAGTAAGCTTTGGGGAAAAAAGTTCGTTACTATCAAAATCTAGGTACCTAATACCTATAGTACAATCTACTTCTGGTAATATTATATTGTAATAATAATTTTCAAATATAAAGGTAAGAAAATTGAACAATTTAATTTTTAGAAATAAGAGTTTCTTTTACCAAAATTTCTATTTAGATCTACATACCTATATATACCTACTCATTTTATAATCCAAAACTTTATGACCAGAAAAGGTTGCATAATACAAACCAGCCAACGAATGTTCCTAACTGATAAGTAGGAAAACATTATTCGTAAAAGCAAAAGGACGCAGGACCTTCGTTAATCAAATTGGTCACAGGCAGAGTACTAAATCCTGCAAAGCCAAAAAGCTGACATATAAATGACAGTTACTTACAATGAGCGCCGGAAACCTGTCAAAACGTAGAAAAGGACGACGAAAGGTAAATCCTATTGAGAGGGAAAATACTGACTAAAGAATCGAATCTCAATTGGTCGAGCCGTTTTCGAGTAATCAGTAGGGCTATTACAGGTTTTACAAAACGTAAACGATGATCGTGACCGTTTTAACGCACACATACGTACCATTTTTAGTTTTTCTAGCAGTATAATAGTATGTTTGTGCGTCACTTTTACTCGATAGAGTTGATCGAGTAACTCGATGAATGAACGAACATTGTTTTTCTCTTTTGCGTACCTCTCGAAAAATAGAGATGGATGTTTGACGTTTCGAAATTCGTGAGCTAGTTGACAACATTGACAAAGTCAATTATTATTGTAAATAAAACCGTGTGTTATATAAATAAGAAAATAATTATCTAGTGAAAATAATGATGACTTCAGCCTCCTAATTTGAGGTTTTGGTGGAGATCATGGAGCGGTAAGTTATTGTTCATCTTTGCAAATAAAGACATTGAACTTATTGTGTTTCAAACTATAAACTACCAAGACATTTTCACTATTTGTAGTCACGGAGACCTTATGTAGCCTGCCGAGAGCCCCCACGGCATGCGGTAGGTTACTGGCGATGCGGAGGTGGCAAGAACTCACCTCCGCCCTCGATGAATATGTTCAATAATGTTCATGCACTAATATTTGTTTTGCCCTGCACTGCTTTGTCTTGTAAAGCTGTGGAGTGATTTTAAGTCGAATACAAGGAGGAAGGCGGCTAAGATTGGATCTTCCGTGTCAGGCACAGGGGGAGGGACGGCCTCGACTTTAGCACTGACAGACCTGGAGCAGCGGACCCTTACCATAATGGGTCCGCTGTCTGTTCTCTTCATACATTTTCAGTCATGTCATCTTCGGGGCAAACTATTTAATAATCATCAAAATGTTCTTATTTTCAGAAAACCTTGAGAACCTGCAAAGAGTTCGGGACCTGCTGCGTCCGCAGTGGAGGTCGCTGGCGGCAGAATTTCTAGCAGAGAACGCGCGACGGTGGGAGCGATGTATAGCCCCAACAGCAGGCACTATGGCAAATGCCACTAAATCATCGAAACGAGTGTTATAATGTTGTACCAAATTTCATTTAAGCAACTCGAATTAAAATAAAGAACTTCTTAAAAAGATTACCTTAGGTTAAGTTTTTATTTGTAGTTTTTAGTTATCTAAATAAAAATCAATTGCTGTTCCTTAGTCTCGCTAAAACTCGAGAACGGCTGAACCGATTTAGATGATTTCGGTTTTGAAATCGTCAGTGGAAAGGCTACTTGGCTAAAGCGCCACATTTACCAAAATACGTTTTTTATATCATTGGATTGGATTTTTTTTTCTGCGTCGATTGATGTCGGTTTCGAGTCAATCTGAGCACTTTTTTGGCGCTTTAGCAATCCAAAAATTTAAGAAAAATGTTGAATATCAATGACTAAAACGACCCAAATATGTACGTTGATTTTGCAACTGACGTCGCTTAGGAGCTACAATTTTCGGTTTCGTAGCGCTTAAGAGTTTTTTGTTTGCCACATTTTGTTCTCTTCAGTAACATAAGCGTTTCTCCTTTTCTTTAAGTTTGTTGACATTATTATGTTAGCTGTTTTTGCTTACCATGGAATCAAAAAATATGGCGCTTAAGCAAAAGTCTTTGAATTACATTTTGAGACGCGTGGAGTTTAAGCAATTTTTATTGACTTGTGTTTGCTTACTACTTATTGTTATTGTTATACGTTAGCGAAAATGATTGTTTTTAAATTTAGTACTAAAAGTTGAGTTAGCAAAAATGTCTAAATTATTTAGTATAATATAGGGTTGTTCTCAGTCTGCGACTATTTGTTTACTAAGGCTGTGATTAAAATTTGGGTTTAGTTCCTGTACGTACGTCTAGTACTAGTAAATGGTATTTTTTAGTTTATTGACTAGATATACATAACCTTTATTTTTTATGAAATAGGTTGAAAATTAGGTATCCACTGGTATGGTCAACTTGTAAAATAGGCACAATATAACTGACGAAATAAATAACTATTATTTTTAAAAGTAACTTTTTTTATTCGTTGAGTGCACTTGCTATTTTTAATCTAATTTTCTTTGTGACCAAAAAATAATTTACGATTTTAGCTAAAATAGTTTTTTTTTCACTACTAAAGTTACAGGTATTTAACCAACGAATGGAGTTTTCTTGCTGCCGAGACGTACCCGAAAAACTCTTGTCTCGTAAAAATGGGTGCTATAGCATCGAAATATCGAGATTCATATAATAGAAATCATAATATCCCATTTTCAATAACTTTAGGAATTTACATAATTCTCCACCCAAAAATTGTCTCTACCTACCGCGTTGAATCTAATTGAATCTGCTATAACAATTACACTTACAAAAAAGAAGTGATAGGTTATTATTTTCCGTTTAATAATGTATTCAATTTTGTAATAACGATAATCTATACCTTTAATTAAGGAAGAGAGGATAAAAAGTCTATACTTAGAAGCGAATTAAAAATCTATAGATAAACAAAGACTAAGGCCTTTGTTGGCTGATATGGATGTTCGTCAAATTATTATACAATTAATTGAAATGTATTGCTTAACTAAGTAAGTGTAATTTTTCTAGTGGTGTTATTACATAGCCTCTATGAGCTTTAATTCAAATTTTTAGAAGACTACAGCTTTTGATGGTCGTACATAGTCATCGAGCTTCGCAGCATTAGAAACAAAAAATATTTTTCGATATAAAATTTAAAATCGTAGCGACAGTAATTTATGGAAAATATTTTTAACAAAAACAATGGAATCGCAGCGGATGGGAACAACCCGGTACGAAAAGCACTTATAGCATTTATTAAAATGAAAATTACTGATTATGAAACTACTGCTAAAACTAGTTTTATTTTTATGAATATTTCATAACAAAAATTGATCAGTCAATAAGAAATATTTTAGGATTATCTTATTTAAGGTGAATAAGCAATGTTTATAATTCACAAATATCAGAACACTCATAAGATACCTACGTAGTTAGCAACTTTTACCTAATTTTGTTTCATAGTTATTCGCTTCATAAGCGATTTTTCATTCCATAACTTTATACAATTTATACATTTCTAGTTTATTAGTAATTTTAATTTACTGTGTTTAAGCTTAATATTATTTATTAGCAAATTTAATGACTACATTTGAGACGTTGATGGTAAATTAGCAATTTTTCCCTGACTAACACTTTGTTATAACCTAGGTAATTTTTGCTAAAGCGACACTTATTTCACGAACCAAGGGATATATAGATCTAGAAGCAAATTCTCATTGTGGACGCGTGTATAAATAGATACATTTATTAATTTGAACTAGTTAACGTTAAAGGAAAAAAAGATATGAATTTTTTTCGTAAAAAAAAAACTTTAAACCTCATTTCCCAACAATGCCATTTTGGCGCTTTAGCCAAGTAGCCTTTCCACTGACGAAATGTTTGTTGTAGTCCAGGAAAGGTTTAAACGATGAGAATTTAAAGATCGGACTTACGCGGGTGAAACCGCGGGGCGCAGCTAATTTATAATAATAATTACTATAAAGCACTAGCTGCGACCCGCAGTTTCACCCAGGTAATAATTTTCTACGCAATTTTCTTAATGTTTTCTTTCATAAGAACCACCTCCTGACAATAACAAAGACAACAAAAAAAAAATAAGAACATTTCATGTGGAACTTTTCAGTTTCTATGGGTGACCATAGAAACTGAAAAGTCTAAATAGTCTGACTAAATAGTCTTACAAAATATATATTTGAAAATTGTTACGTTCCCTAATTGAAACGTTCCTTATGTAGGTACCTATGCTACGGCTATAGCTAACGGTGTTCCGAGGTCTTGCAGCTGTTGTTTGCCGGGCTTAAGACTTCACCGAATGTAGTACTGGGTCCCAAACAGGTGGTACATCCCAACCATCTTCTCTTTTGAAATTATTTAGATGTTTTCGAATTTAAATCGCTTTACGAAGAATTCTAAGTTCATATCGGTTCTCAGTAGCCAGTACCTACCTGTGCTTGATCGAAGCGTAGATATTGGTTAGGTTTATCCAGCATGTATTCCTCGTCAGTGTTAACTCCAACCAGCCAACTAAGGCAAGCCAGAGGTGATTTATGTATTTTGTACATGAACGATGTTCGCCACCCTATCACTAGTTGCACGACCCAGGCTCAGTAGCGCCAGTAGTTCCTTGGTCAGGAATCATCAAATGTCATCAGTTTCATATTGAAACGTTGGTTCTGTAAAAGATCGCACACGTACTTGAACCCCTGGAAAAGAGGAGTCCGATATTCAATCCGGTGTCAATAAAGCTCGAAGAGACAAAGTATTTTGCCGCCGTTCTTCACGGCGAGCCGCCTCTTCTTCTTCTAACATCATCCAAGCTAACACACATCTTGGAAACATTTTTAGTTAGTTTTTTTTATGTAAACAAATTTCTTTTACATGCTTCTCACTAATAATATTTGATTGAGTAAGAAAACGTTCACGTTTACCGTTTACGTACACGTTAACGAATTTCAAGTTGACAACGAATGTCAAATTAGACCAAAATGAATGAACTTCTCTGTATACAACGTAATGTTTTTACTTATGTGTGGTATCAATTTTAGTTCCTTTACGTTTCCGATAGGGGCGCCTATTCTGAAATGTATGGAACGATATACGGATACGGTCATCGTTTTCGTATGGTTAAACCCATACTAAGGGTACTGATGCTATTATGCTATTATTTTAATGCTTGTCATCTTCTTCTGCATAGGTTGCCAGAAATAGTCACTGTGGCCGAAATCGGTCAGGGAGATATCATCATCATTTTAATGCTATTTATTAGGCTGTATTTTTACTTTATTTAATCTTATTTCTTTACTAATTTGACAAAACCGGCTCCTAATAAATTCTCCGCTGTTGCAAGTTCCTAATAAACTGAAATAACCAAACAAATTAACACAACTATTCAAATACCAACTTATCTCATTATTTGAACATCAAAATAACAATGTGTTAAGAAGACGAGTTTATTGTTTATCGAGTACCTATAGTAAGAAAAACCTCGGTCTGTCGCCACACAATTGCAATGCCCGGCAGGGCTCATATGTGGACTATTATGCCTCTGTAAGATCTATTATACAATATGAAAGCAAATAAATGAAATGAAATGAAAACCTTTTCCTTTTTTCCGTGTGGTGTCTCACATAAACTTCAAAATAAGCTATACCGATTATGATGATTTTTTGTGTGTATTTGGGTGGATGGATAAGCTGCGGGTAATAAGGGCCAGACAAACCTTCATATTGGTGACAAAATATAAAAAAATATATAAATTTCAGATTGGCAATAAAGCAAATATTTATCTAATAACCTATTTTTATGTAATTATTATATACTTAATTACAAAATATTTAACTTTCGCTTTATGTGGCAGATGGCTTTTATTAGCCGTACCTATTATGGTTTTAATGTATCCAATTAGATCCGATAGATGGCGTTTCAGGACGTTTCGGGGCTAGTGGTACAGTCGGCTGCATAATTGCAGCCCTCGGTAAAGTTTGAAAAATTGATAAGTTGGAAGACTTTAAACTTCAACTAAAGCAGGTGTCTAGAATCTTGCTTGTGTTGAAAATATTCTTATAACAGCCGTTTTGGAGCTCTACGGTGGGTCTGCAAATTATTGCAGATTATTAATTATTACAGATAACATTGCAGATAATATTGCAGATTATTAATTAACAGATAATTATTATGGTCGTCTGCATTAGCAGACGACCGTACATGAAATAAAATGCTCTCTCACCTCACTTTCACGGCGCACGTACAAGATTTATAGAAGAGGTGTACTCTTAAAGTAAATACGTAATACAGCCTCAGCCAACGCAAAAAGGGTACTTTTGTTTGTGAATATACATACCGTACTGCCCCAACCGCATACTTTTAAAAAATTCCACTTTTTTATATGATCTTGTTTTTCTGTCAAAGGTATTTTCATCACGTTTTCTGAGAATTCCACGTGGTTCTATTAAAAAAAATATATTTATTTTATCTATATCATATCTACAACAAGTAAAGTTGTACGAAATAAAAAGGAAAGTAATATTATACAGAGTTTCCAAACATACTTTCAGCATAAGCAAAGCTATATCGTTGTCTAAATTAGTGATATGTCCAAAATATTCGTGTTTTTTTATTTCCAAAACTTCAATGATTTGGCTGGAAAGGAAAAATACAATCATAAATTATTTAGGTACCTAGAGTACCTACTGAGAATTAGTCACTGTACACTGCACACACACACAGTAAATTTAAAATAAGAAAAGCCTTGACTGACTGTATGTCTGATATAACAACACACAACTCAAACCATAGCTATTAAATCCTAAGAAAGAATTTTAGAAATCCAAGCCCTAGCGACGGAAGTCGCAGACAAAACGTATGTAATATATTTTCAAGCTATTTTCTTCAGCTCATTAATGCTTTAGCTCTCATCCATGCCGACCAAAACAGAAAAGGTACGTTTCCGTTTCGGTCTTGGCTTCGAACTCGACCAGAAGGCCAATTCTCAATGTAATTTGAATTTTTTTATACGAGAATTGACCTACTAGCAGGCGACAAATATCGTTAAGGTAACAACCACAGAAACCTGAAAACTATGATACAAAACGAAGCATTACCAACTTTTTTACACAATATAGACTTGCATTTGAACCTCTCATCTGATGGAAGATGAGGATGTATAGCATGCTCGCATAAATCTGGAAGGCCCCATTCACTCTAGACTTGAAGACTCCAACATTGTAGTTTTGAGGAAACAGCGATACGGACAAAAGATTTTAACTAACCCATAATCAGTGATAGTCGAAGCCCCAACTTTTACTACGACTGTGCTATATGGAGACAGCATTGTAAAGCAGCTTGCTGCAGTCAGTACAATCCTGCTTCTGATCAAACTACCAGAACAATATAGGTCCTCGTATGCAACCAGCACGTGGTGTGGGACCTCGGAAATCGGAGTTATGTGTGAATGTGTTTCGGTTATCTGCTCATTAGTCTCGAATTCAGAGTTTGGTAACTTTTGAATTGGTCCATATGACGTTATAAGAAGTAACAGATCTGCAACGAACAACAAAATAAATACAACAAATTGTGTAGGTACAATGGATGGTAGGTAGTTTTAAAATTAAGTACCTAACGACAATTTACCCATTGCGGGCATAATTTTTTTTTAAACGTAGGTACTAAAATAAAATTTCAGAAGAATAATTATAATTAAATTTTAGTTTTTGGTAATATTCTATTTTTAAACTTGTATTACTAAAGCTTACATTTAATTATATTTTTACACCTGCAGCACTTTAATCACGGATTAAAGCCCTATTAACCTCAACTTAAAGCAAGACTTTATTCCCAAGGGAGATAATGTTGTATGAAACTCCCAAGGGAATAAAGTGATTTGAATTTGGAACGTTGAAATTCGTGTGAAAATTCTTGGTTTTAATTTTGAAGTAATTTGATTGGTCTACAAAAACTAGCAGGCCACGATTTATATTTTTTATTTCGATTGTTACGTTAGGTCTAAGCATATAGGTTTTGCCTATAATACCTACCAAATATTTACCATCATGCTACCATATCATTGCAATTGCCCCATTTTTTTTAAAGTGAAGGGAACTGGCCACCACAAGAATTAAAACAAAATGGACTGACGGTATGAAAAGTAGAGTATGCACCTCAGGATAAAGCATGTCTTCGTCTTGGGCGGCTTGAACCGCTCGCTTCACACAGGACTCTACTTAACTCCCTCGCTTCGCTCAGGAATTAACCCGAGAGTCTCTCGTTACACTCGGGGTTCAATATGCCACCCACAACATAAGACATTGCTTTAATCTACTATTAATTACTAGCTGTCCCGGCAAACGTTGTTTAGCCATTTACAAAAAAAAACTAAAGGAAACATAATGAAAAATAGATAGTACCTAGCCTAGCCGATTCTCGGACCTGCTGAATATGCATATAAAATTTAATAAAAATCGCCAAGCCGTTTTGGAGGAGTATGGTAACTAAAATTGTGACACGAGAATTTTATGTATTAGATTACCAAAGGGTAATGTTTTATTAGTTTGGATTTGAAATCTTTAGGGGGAAATGTAACTCCACGCACGCCTTTCAAAGGTCCGGGGCTCCATAGCCACGTGATATGGGACATGTCATCATCATCATCATCATCATGTCAGCCCATACACGTCCACTGCTGGACATAGGCCTCCCCCATACGACGCCACAAACAGCGGTCCTGAGCCGCCTCCATCCACCGACTACCAGCGACCGCCACAATGTCGTCGGTCCACCGGGCAGCTGGTCTCCCAACACTCCGTTTCGCGTTGCATCGCGGCCGCCATTCGAGAACTTTTACTCCCCAGTCCCATGGGACATGTAGTAGAAATAAAACAAAGTAATAGTAGTTATTGTTAATGATACTATAAAACTAGTAAATACATAAACTAGTAAATCCGGGTCTTAATCGCGTATTATAGCTTTTATTTTTTACAGACTTAAAAAAAGGAGGGGATTCTCAATTCGTTTAAGTTGCTTTTTTTCTCTTACCTCGACATACTAAACTAATAATCTATTTAAAATTAAAATTAATAAATAGAGTTTGGATTTTGTTAAGCTAGTTACGTATTTATTGATTCGATATCATACTAAAACCTACCAGCATTTTCTTTGCTCTTGACATGGTCGACTAAACTGAGAGGGTAGTATAGGCTGGTATAGCTAGTATATGCTGGCAAGCCTACACCATTTTCACGAAAAAAAAAAAGGAATTAACTAAAGAGGTCTAATTGCAAAAATTGCCTATAGGTAGGTATATTAATACAAAAAATACTAGCCCCTTTTAAATTCATAGTTATAGTTCATTGTTTTATTTATTTTTGCTACAGTGTCGTGTGTGACTTTAAAGACAAACTATCTGATACTACTAAGTAAGGTCACAAAATATATGTTACACGTCTTTTTATAAGTACAAGACAGTAGATTCTGATACATGTTATACTGAGCACTTCTCTGTTCTGTATCTTTATTTTTTACTAGTTTTGTCCCTTCACTTTGTTAAAAAAAACTATCCTGTTTTGCATCTTCCAAAATCACAACACACCCACAAAAAATGTAAAATTTCCTTACACAATCCTCCCGACCCAATATGAATTTTAGTACCAAAGTTAATTTTGCGCGGTCCCCGTCCTGCATAATGCAAAATATTCGCAAGAACTTCGCTTGTTAGCGGCAGGCAGAACGCCGAGGACTCGATAAAACCCCGCAGCGAAACGAGGCGAAACAAACTGATGAAGCATACTCTTATTTGTGAGTACAATTCACAATCATAGTTCGTCGCTGAGCGTTGATACGGAATTAACACTTTACATAAAAGAAAGAACGACTTTCTTAGTATTTCGTAAATAAAACATCTCCTGACTCCGGCCGTAAATATCGAGCCTTACCGCAAAAATTTAAGGCCAATAATCCCGTGGCAGACATTTTTATATCGGTAACAAATAAACTAGGCGTATTTCCGTATCGTATACATGTTTCGTACAGAGTTACGACATTTTTTACAACTCACTACGCACCCGGTCCGAGTATTGACTGTAAATAAATATTGCATATTTATTTTCAGCAACATAAACCTGCGTAAATATTTACGGAGATATGGAATGTTTTAGATGCGGAGGCTGCGTTTTTGACTTCGTGTAGGTATTTGACCGAACGAGCGAAGCGAGAGAGGTCTAGTGTTGAGAAGGGTCGGTCGCTCGTATGTTTGTATGTTTGTTCGACGATAACTTGAGTACCGTTGCTCTGATCTTCATTATTTTTGGTATACAAGTAGTTGAGGTTCATAGAATTTTTAAGTTCGAACATGAGCAGGATCGGTCAGGGGGTTACGGAGATAGGGGGTCCAAAAGGGGATCTACCTATATGGCACACAAACTATACTGCAAATATACCCAAGTGGGGTATCAAATGAAAGGGCGTAACTTCGGTGACAATAATATGGTACCATGGAACTGATCTGATGATAGAGCTGGAGGGAATCTGCAGGAATTATCTCATTATCCATACTTCATAGTTCATTCATTCAAACTACTCGTCAAAAATCGTCTTGATGAGTAGTTGGTCTTTCAATGGTGACCAGGGTCTGATGATAGAACTGGAAGGTGATCATAGGAACTTCGCAATGAAACGACACAACCTCATCGAGTTTGGGCTCGTTAGAATCGTCTTGACGAGTAGTTTGTCTTTCAATGGTAGCCAGGATCTTATCTAGCATATTTCGTTATCAAAGACCAAAAAGTATAAAATAAATTAATAGTTTAAAAAAAACTAAAAAAAACACGCTTTATAAAAAAAATCCAATTAAAAAATAGAAAGTAAAGTTAAATAAATTTGGATTAAGAATATTGTAAATAGTAAGCGTGTTACATTGTGATTGCAAAAGAAAAATAATGAAGGTGTAGCATCACAATGTTCTTAGTTTTTTTTAAATATTAATTTTTAGATCATAGATACTCATTATTATCAGAGAGAAAAAATGCTTAAACCTTCTTTTCGGTTTCAAAAATGATAATGTCAGGTTTTCTTTTTGTCATTGTCAAAAAAAATATGATTCTCAGAAATTCTTTAAAACCATACCTACTTACATAAATGATAAAGTAAAAGTGTTCCGTGCTTAAATATCATTGTGTTATTAAGATTAAAAATGGATTATAACGATTTTATAATTAGTCATCAAATTCGCAAGAGTTTATAGTGGAAAGACATGCACCTTCCGCAATTTTACTTCTCTAATCCACCAGAAATTCTACTTCCGTGTCCGTTCCCCGTAGCCTTAGAAGGAGCTGCTGGAATCAGCTATTGATCAGCTAAACGGAAACCAAGGAGATAACTTTTCAATCTAAAATGGTTGACGTTTTTGTACCACTGACTGAGGCCCTTGTGTTGTGGTTTTTTTAAAGTGTATATTCTACTTTACCCTAAATCGTCCGAACTCTCTTTGCTTCATTTCCATATTTATTTATTTAATAACCATGGGCTGTTTTACAATAATAGTGGTGGATAGTATCAAATAGTAGGAATGTTTGGTTCTAGCCGATCTAAAGACTGATTATTATTAAAGTGACTATTTTTTTTTTATAATTTTTATTTACGTGTTATATTTTAGTTTAGGGACTTATTACAGGACATATTGGTCTCAAACTTCCGTAATATATTCTCGTTCTCGAGCTTGTCTTCTCGTTTCCTCTTACGTAACATTATGATAAGAAGATAGGTACATAAGGAAGGAAAGATAGGAATTACAATCTTCTGGATATTATCTTGGACACATTAAAAATGTCTTGAGTAAAAATAAAGAGTCAACGAATGTCCAGGGTGTGATGATTGAGCTGGACCTATGCTTTTAGAACTTAACAAGTTAACAACAACAACAACAAGTTATGCCTATCGTGTTTGGATTCTCTAAATCATCCAATGTCAGATAATAGCGACACTAGGCACCTATCATTCAAATAAGTTAGACCTATCGTATTTGGAGTCTTTCGTCGTTATATTACACATTTTAGTACTTTACGCTGAAATATAATAATTGCTGAAAGAAACTCGTGAGGTCTCAGTTCGGGGCGAACTACTAGTTATTATCAATCATTGCTTTCGACTAAGTATATTGCAGGTTTTAGATCAATTTTTCTGGGTTGTTCCTTCATCATGATTGTAACTATTTAGATATATCTTTTCAATTTATTATAAAACAAGTTATTTGTCATAAACTTAAAAAGGCCCTGATTTACAATTTTATAGCATAAACTAGCTGCACCCCGCGGTTTCACCCGCGTCCTATAATGTATTCTGTGACTTCGTGTTTGCGGGCCGCAGTTTTTCGTGATTACTCAGGTTCTACTAATTGGATTTTAATGTAAAATATACCACGACCTTACTCGAAAATAGAGCTATCTAATTGTGAAAACCCGATTTTAATTGGTTTTAATTGTATAAGTAACAAAGAAACAATCTGACAGACAGACATGAAGTTGAAAAGCTATATATTTTTATTCTATTGCTTTTTCTAAGTCCACTACAGAGTCATTTTTTTATTTGCTTTCAAGTACGGACTTTTACGGATAAATATTCGTTATGAATAATTACATAGTATAAAACAAAGTCGCTTTCCGCTGTCTATCCCTATCTAAGCTTAGATCTTTAAAACTACGCAACGGATTTTGATGCGGTTTTTTAATAGATAGAGTGATTCAAGAGGAAGGTTTAAATGCATAATTTGGCCGTGCAAAGCCAGAGCGAGTCGCTAGTTTATAAAAATCACAATGATGGTATCGTATTTCATCCGCACATCGGAGACTTTGCTTTTAAAATCTTGAATGTAACGTTCGTTGAAGTGTTTCATATTGTTCGATTTCGATATTTCGGTCACGTATTGTAGAGGCTGGAGGAATGAGTTTACCGCTACCTATGGCATCGGCTTCGAGAGTTTTAGAACGAGTTTTATGTGAATAAAACAAGTTTTTTTGTAATATTTTTTTAGAATAAATAGGTCAGATGCGATACGATGCGGTCCAAGAGCCTACCTAGCACACTTTCCTAGTAGATACATACACGCTCGTAACTCAAAAACCCCCAAATAAACAGTTTATAATGATTGATAGTAAAAAAACTTTAAAACTATGGAATAGACAGTACTTCAATCGCTGTCAAAGTGTGTTAAATTAAGTGATTCATAGTTTTATCCCATGTACAGTCGCTTGCATAATTGCAGACCCCGGTAGAGTTCAAAAATTACTATTCAATATAAATATTGCAGGACATTTCACACATCGCCATCTAACCCCAAGCTAAGTAACTAGACTTGTGTTATGGGTGCTAGACAACGGATATACTACTTATATACTTTTCTTTTGTAAATATATAATTATAATACATAGAAACAACCAGACCACAGACAAATATCTAAGCATAAATACTTGTCTGTGGCGGGAATCGAACCCGCAACCCTGTGTTTGGCAGTCCGGCATGGTAATAATTGTGCCAACTGGGTCGTCAAATTGGGTAGTCATATTGTTGGCATGTTTTCATTCTAATATTTTTGTTTGATAAATTCATGAGTTAGAGGACTTTGAACCCTAACTAAAGCATAGATGGATAGAATCTTGCTTGTGTTGAAAACATTCTTATAACACCCGTTTTGGAGCTCTACGATGGGTCTGCAATTATGCAGCCGACCGTACCTACGGTCCAAATGGGCCGAATGCGTGGAGTCAAACAAATAAATATTTTCCCTTCATAGTTGTTATGCGTTTGTGGAATTGTGCGTAGTTGGTATTTTGCGTAATTATTTCTACTAATCCGCAAAACACCACAAAACTACGAGTTGGTGTTTCGCGTATAAAATATGTCGTTACGCGTCAAAAGGGTAAAAATATCTGACATGCCAAACCAACCTGCAAAAACTGTAGTCTCGTGAACATGACATTTGAAACAGTGTGGAAATATATCATTAAAAAAAAAGTGAAAATAATCCTAAAAACTGTGCTCGAGTGGAAGGGACGCGTGCCTTTCACTTTTTATGTCTGTCTCTCTCGCTCTTAGGCGGGCTAACCATGCCCGCGTGCCTCTCACTCGCTCTCATTGTGAGCGCATAACGTCAGCGGAGCGTAACGCAGTTTCTTGAAGTGTCACCCGGCAAACCAATTTATAAGACGTTGTCACGTCAAAACTTGCCAATATCATGGGAGTTACAAAGTTTAATAACGTTAGTAGTAAAAACAACCATGTTAGTTTAAAATTAAAAAATCTTCTCATAAATCTTTCCATTAACGAAAGTAGAACTTAAGTCCTCAGATCTTCATCAAAGCTGTTTTAGACAAGCACACCGGCATGACGTCACAACGTTTAAGTTTAAGTTCCTTCTAAGAAGATTACTTTTCTCTTTGAAACTTAAATCTTGACGTTTACTTTAATTTCTTTCTTTTGAAAGCCTTTTACAATCCGTTAATTAAAGATAAATCTAGTATTTAAAGCGAAGCCTTTGATGTCTATAATGTTTGACGACCTGTGGTAGCGCGGCAAGCGAACATCCGCCTTCGATGTAGAAGGTTGCAGATTCAATTCTCGCCTTAAACAAATATTTAACAAATATTTATTTATTAACAAATATTTATATAGAGATATTTGTATTTTTAAGCTATTGCATAGCTTTTATTGCGGGCTTTGAGCGCGGCAACCGAATCAAGAAATTCCGTAACGAAAATAAAACATAACACCCCCCATTCCGCCTACCATGTAGCTCAGCCGAGCGTTTGCTTAACGTGTATGTATATGGTACGACAGTACGAAGCTAGCACGATGTTGTTGGTGTTTCTGTATATATAATTTAAATGTATTTACAAAATAAAAGTATCTAAGTATTCTAACCGTTATCTGGCACCCATACCACAAGCCAATTTGCTTAACTTGTTGTTAGATGGCGCTGTGTGAAATGTCCTACAATATATATTTACTATATAAAATAGCTTATGTTAATTCCAATGAATCAATGTATCCTCATACCAAATTTTATCAAAATTGATCTAGTAGTTTTGGAGCCTATTCGTTACAAACATCTGCGTAGTTTGATGCGTAGTTTTAAAGATCTAAGCATACATAGGGACTTAAGGACATAGGGACGGCGAAAAGTGACTTTATTTTATGCTATGTAGTGATACGTACTAACATAAAATAATAATAATGGCTTTAACAGCTATTGCAATTTTAGTCGTGGGTCAATAATTTTATTCTATCTTTCGTTAGTTTTTTTTAATATTGATTAAATTAGTCTTTTCAGTTAACGGTGATCCGGATTTGACAGTTTGGCAAATGTTGATTTGAACGTGAGGAGTTGCCCCCGTCCGAATCAACCCAAACCGATCTCAATCCAATGAGTGACGAATAACATCCGTCTGAGCCGTATTGCTATTATTTATGTGATGTCAACACTTCCCTCTCTAACCCCTCTTCCAAATAACCTACAGAGTTACGCGCTACGATTAAAAGAGGCTTTAAGCTTCTTTGACCTTCATACAACAGAGTATTCAAAGTCGATCATAACTCTATTTCTACAAGCAAATACTTTGTTTATGTGAGTCGAAGGTCCTAGGCGCGGAGCTCGTAGCCCGTAGTTCGTAGCTCGTAGACAACTCGTAGGTCTCGCAGTGTCGTAGCTTGCGGCAGTCACGCTACTGCGGCCCCCGGCTACGGACCGCTACGTGCTCGCTCAACGATGTTGTGCTCGCTCGCGTTATTCGCTTTGCTCGCTTCAGTTCAGGGACGAGCGGTAAGTCTAAATTAAGATAACATTACTTAAGCATTGAAGCATTTTATTTCAATTAAGCAAATTTAAATTACGTTAATCTGCTATATTACTTAATTAAATTAAAATTTATGCTTGTAGTAAAGTTTGAACAAAAAGTCTTACTATTATTAGAAAAACTCAAATGAAACTTGTGAAATAGACTCAGTATTCAAGGATTTATTTTATATTAATTTTTATATTTATTTTTAATCTACTTAGTTTTTTGAGAATATTAAATTGTCAGTAGGTAATTAAAAAAATGTAGAGGTAATGTTAAAAAAAATATTTTTTTGTTCGAAGTTCATTTGACATCAATATTTCCTGAAAATAAAAATTATATTAAAATTTATCATATTATTATTAATAATATATAATATACAATGTCAGCCGAAAATACGGGAAACGTGCTTGTTTTGATGATTTACCTATCCAATCTGTTATTTTGTTTGTGTAGCAGATTGAATACCAAATTGGTTTCAAACTTTTGAAGTAGACTGGGTCAGAGCAGTGTAGGTACGTTTGCACTTTTTACGATCGTGTTTAATTTACAGATTAATTTGTAACAGCAAATATTGTCGAAAAAGATTTCAGATTTAATGGCCCTAATTCGTGTGACATTTTGTTAAAAGAGTATTAGGTATAGGTTCAAAACCGGCCAAGTGCGAGTCGGACTCGCGCATAAAGGGTTCTGTGTGTATATTCTGCTTTTAGTATTTGTTGTTATAGCGGCAACATAAATACATCTTTGAAAATTTCAATTGTCTAGCTATCACGGTTCATGAGATACAACCTGGTGACAGACAGACATTAGAGTCTTAGTCAGGGTTCACGTTTTTACTCTATGGGTACGGAACCCTAAAAAAATATTTCTGAAGGTAGTTTTTTATTAATTTTGAAATAATTTATTATCTTTACTTAGTGTTTGCTGCAGTTAAGTAAATATTCCATAATTGTTATTGTGTTAAGACAGTAGTAGAGCAAAACTTAACCAATCTACAAGTTCAATATTGTCGAGACAAATAGTAAACGTTATCATGGCCCAATTTTAGTTCTCATTATAATAGATCTTAGAACGAAATGTGAGTAAATATATGGAATAGTGACCTCTTTTTGCTAACAGCACCATTCCTTAGAGAATTAAGCTTCTTAAGAGGTTTAACGACACAAAAAGTTGGAACTCATTGTCCAAAAGGTATTAGGAGTTTCCCTTTTAAGAAAAAAAATTAAGAACATTATTTTGAAGGATTTTTTTTTATCTTATATCTTTCTACTAATCTATTTTGTAAGGTTTTGGAAATAATTTCTGAAAGCTTTTTAATAAAGCTAAATAATGTATTTCAAATTATAGTTCAAACATGTTTTATATAGTACAGGATCCCTTTAAGTACAACCTTCATGTAATTTTTTGACGACCCAGTTGGCACAATGGTCACCATGCCGGACTGCCAAACACAGGGTCGCGGGTTCGATTCCCGCCTCAGACAAGTATTTATGCTCAGATATTTGTCTGTGGTCTGATTGTTTCTATGTATTATAAGTATATATTTACAAAAGAAAAGTATATAAGTAGTATATCCGTTGTCTAGCACCCATAACACAAGTCTAGTTACTTAGCTTGGGGCTAGATGGCGATGTGTGGAATGTCCTGCAATATTTATTTATTAATTATTTAAAAAAAACCTAGAAATTTTTAGACAACCTATTTGCATTATATTTTTTGGCCTATTTAATTAGATATAAAATACTTTTTATACGTTAAACAACTCGATAAAGGTCGTCCTTAAAGGGATCTTAGGTTATACATAGTACAACTTTTCCCTATATCTACTTATTGAACAGTCTTCATTTCGTGCTTAATAATGTATGGAAGTGAACCAAATGGCTCGACATAAAAACTCCATTAAGTTCATCAATATCTATATAATAAAACGTCGGGATAAAACCCCTAAGATAAAAATGTTACCTATTGAAAATCTCTGAAAAGCTTCAAACAACTTTCAAAGCAAAATTGAGGGGTTCACAAAAATTTGTTTTCCATTAACCCGACCCTTTAATAAACCTGCTGGCTCACATTAAATTTAGCTCGAACACCTAAAATTTTGTTCATTAAACGTAATTAATATAACGCATAATTATAGTCGCGCGTGTTCTCTATTACGGTTACAGCTAAACTTGAATTTGGTTCTTGAATTTAATCTTAGGCCAGAATGATCTGAAGGCCAATTCTCGTAACTAACATTGTTCAAATTACATTTCAATATCATTTCGATTGCATTTCGATCACAAATAATACTCTCAAAGTAGCTCAGAATACCCTCAAAGTTAGGTTTTTGTATACAAAAACTGACTTTAAGGGTATCTTTTGCAATCGAAATTATATTGAAATGTAATTTAAACCATGTTACTTACGAGAATTGGCCTTCAGAGTAGGTATGCCTTATTATGTTTCAAGGGGTATAACTGTTAAGCACCGTCTCAAACCACACTGTGATAGCATCTGTGGCTAAGCTTATTGTTTAACGCTTGCTTTGTTTAAATTAAATGGAAACAGAAGAGAATACATTATAAATGGTTTATTGTTTGCTAGGGGCCAGATTAGGAATGTTAAGTCGAGACTGTTTAGAGATTAGTCTGTAAACGTGAGTGGTTTATCGTTCCAACCATAGTATACCTTGATTACCTAAATTCAAGCTATGTATCTAGAACTTTTTGTTGCCGGAAAGGAAAGGCAAGTTAGAAACAGAGTTCCCTCTCCATTAGTGGCCCGTTTTCCCTTCCCGGCCACATGGGATCATGCGACTGCCGAGTTCAGAACTCATTACTTATGCATTAGACTCCTAACCCACTTTGAATATAACCTACTTAATTAAAAAAGGATGCAAAATTAACTTTTCACTTACGACTCTCTAGGCAAGGTCAAACGAGCACGGTTAGGGATCAGAGATAAGAAGTAAAAAGATTCATTTACGTATTTTATACAACCGAGCATTTAGAATTTTAAATAAGGTCATTATGTAAAAATGTTCGTTGTAAATTATTTCGTGTAATGGCGGATAAGATTCTGAGGCTAAGTAGTATTAAGCTCCGTAACATAAATTAATACGAAGTGAGGTAGGAACGAGTATAAATACGCATTTCAGAGAATTAAAGTTGTTCACATCTCTTTGTTACTGCCTAATGTTACTGTAGCTTTAGCATAACTACTGTAACTATATAATAGCATAAATAACTTATTGCATAAATAAAAACAGAGTGAGTCTGTTTTTAGTGAGAGATCTGTCACTATAAACAGACTAAAAAGTCTGTCCTTGGAATCAACTTAAAAAAAGAGTCTAAGGGACTTGAAAAAAGTAGAAGAACAAAATTTTATGGTTCTTAAAATTCAGATCTGTTTTCTATATTAATATTATAAAGCTGAATAGTTTGTTTTTTTAAACGCGCTAATTTCAGGAACTTCTGGTTCGATTTGATAAATTCTTTTTCTGTTGGATAGTCCATTTGTCGAGGAAGGCTATAGGCGATTTTATATTTCGATATTCCCACTGGATTGGGAGTAACGCGGGTGACACCGCGGACCGCTGCTAGTAGATAAATATAGTACGTAGAAAGAAATTCAAAATATATTTTGAACCAGTTAAGTATACCTACTTAATCGCAAAAGCTTAGACAACGATGGATTTAGATTTCTTATACTAGTACCAAAATACGTGCTAGTTTAGTTTTGGGTTAAATTTTAATGAACTAACTCAACTGCATTGTTCTTATTGTAGATGCCAGGGTAGGTACACATTGAAATATCTATGGGGGCATGTTAATAATAATTAAAAATCAATAGTTTGATTCAACTTTTATCTGTTGTTCCCTTTAGTTTTTATTATGTAAACTTGCTCTTAATACTACGGTTGTATTAAAAACGTATGAGATACTATTACGTATAAGTATCCATTGTATATCCATTGTAAGTAAATGCTTCCTCTTCTCTGGTAAAGATAATATTGTTCACTAAAACAATACTTTTATAATTAAAAAATAATGTTATTGACCAAACAAAGAAATATTGAACAATTCTGTCTTTATAGAGATAATGAATTAAAATAAATATAGGTTTAGTTTTAAATAATATAACATACTGTTGCTGTTTTAACGCACGACTATTAATACCTAAAACTTTTTTAATTACTGTTTCTTGTTAGCCAACATCACAAACTTTATCCAGCGACTCAGACAAAATCTTGAATACAAGACAAATTTTAAGTTTTCAAATTAACTTTACCAAGTAATTGCTTAATTTAATCAATAAACTTTTGTTCAATGAGCAGTACATAATGTTTTACAAGACAGAAATAGCTGTGTTTTTCCACCAAGACTCGTCCATCTCAGTCAAGCTTAGAGATTTTTGAAATTGACTTCGCGCGTATTCTTCATTGACTGATTTACAAACGTCAACGGAAAATGGCCAAACAATGATGATCAATGGCTACATTATTGATGACGACCAATGACTATATATTTCAAATTAGAGAGAAGCTATTATGAAAGTCATCAATTAATATTATGCGAAATGTTAAGGTACTAAGTTAGTACATAGAATCTATCTTGACGACCCAGTTAGCACAATGGTCACCATGCCGGACTGCCACCTCAGACAAGTATTTATGCTTAGTTATTTGTCTGTGGTCTGGTTGTTTCTATGTATTTTAAGTATATATTTACAAAAGAAAAATAATAAGAACCTAGTATATCCGTTGTCTAGCACCCTTAACACAAGTCTAGTTACTTAGCTTTGGGCTAGATGACGATGAGTAGAATGTCCTGCAATATTTAGCTATATTTACCTGTCTAATATTATAAGATCGAATATAAATATTCATTGTTAAATTAAGTACAATGCTTTTGTGACAAAATCATTTTCAAAAAAATTGCAAAAACCAATTCCACAAGCTTAACTTTAGCTGTCTCCTGTTTGTACAGGTAAACATCAGCAACACATGGGTGCTCCCTGAGGAAGGATTCCCGGTGTTCTACCGGTACTTCCGAGACCGCATCTCTTGGTACGAAGCGGACGCTGTGTGCCAGTTTCATCACGCCAATCTTGTTACCGGTTAGTGGATTTTTCTTCTTAGGAATCTTAGGAAACATTTTGGATAAACATATTGAAATAGCTAGCTACTTTGGATATTTCAAAAGTTAATATTTAAGAAACAAGTTATTAGGTATGGGAGCGGTTAATTAATAACAAAGTTCGAAAGACCCACGGAAATGTTCGCTGATACATTATGCAAGACGAAGTACAAAAGTTTCGATTGTTTGAAAACCACATTCAGAAACTTATTACTGAAATTGTTGCTCTACATAAATTATGTGGAACACAACTCGACCCGCTTTAACTTGTTAAAAACCAATTTACTACAAATGTTTAGTGTTTCAATTAAGTGGAAGGCCACAAATATGTGTTTTACTTAACATGAGGTATTTACACTATAATTTAAAGTTAGAATCATTCACCGATGGGTATTATAATATTCGGGCCGGCAACAGTGTCCGGAACAAGCTTAAATTACCTACAAAGTTTAATAGCTTTTACAACTTTGTTACTTAAATCATCTCCGTGTTTATTTTTCTGATAAATGGAGTAATAAATATTGAAAATTGAGTTGTGGGCTTCATTAGGATTTTAGAAGGATTGATTTGAGGATTACGTTACTAAAGTTATTAATTAAGTTTTAGAACATTTTGTTTATTTTGCACAAGCTTTTGAGGATTACATAATACTTTTTTAAAGCTATAAAGTATATTTTTTATCAACGTAGAAAATCTTGAAAATCCAGGCAATTGCAAAGAATGAGATAAACATTGAATTCCACAAAAGGTATAAGAGCAAATCATCGTATTGTTCGTTTGAAATCGGTAGCAATCAAGAGACGTTGATCGCTGGTATTGTTCGGGCTCTGCTAGAAAGAGGTCTACTTTCAATATCCCCGCGGGCCGTTAGGTGTAATCGACGGCAATCCAGCCAAGACCCCCATTACTGCTGATGGGGCCTCGACCCCGAGACATCTCGGCACAAATGAATACCTGCCGATAAGAAAATGTAAATACGTACAAGGGTTACGCGAGCAGCTACTGCGACGAGCTGTTTTACAGAGATTACATCGTTCATCCTCTACATTTTCTAGATTCTAGATTATAATATTGCTCCATTATTTCTTGCGCAAAAAGGCAGAAAATATTTCATAGTGAGTAAGCTTGTAAATATCTTTTTCATCTTGTAGGTACTAGAATTCACAATAAAATTCTATTATCGGTCGCAAACTCATTCTACGATGTTAAATGTTTCGAGATTAGAATGTAGACAGGCACTTACACTCCGAAAACCCCATTATTCGTGTCGCGAGTCGTCTCATTTATTCTGACTCAAGTTGGAAACAAAACAATAGCGGAGTAGGTACCTACTTGTTCGTCTCTGACATCGAGGCCTCGTCATCTTCCAAAGGGCTTGTCGAACTAATCCTTTGTAACACGAGTCTTCTTCGTGTAAATGAAAACTTAAATTAGTTTGAAGTGATGTGAAAGTTGAACGTTGTTCGAATTGTCGATGAGGAGCATATACACTTACATAACTCTAGGTAATAGTAGCGAAAAATGTTTTCGCTGTGTTTTTTTTACAAAAGGTAAACCAACAACAGAAATAAAAAAAAAAAAAAGCAAAAATAAATTTAGCCTCCACCACCGCCGACTATTTAAAAACCTCTTACGTAGAAAAAGATAATTTCAGCCTTTATAAACCCTTAATACATTCGTTGTTGTTGTGCATTTTTGGACGAAACAAAAGGGTCGAATTGCGGTAGGGGTTAATTTCATGTTCATTCAGGATAAAGAAGTTGACAGCGGTCAGGCGTGAAATGAATGTGGAAATAGGAGCACGGTGCCATGTTATATTTCCCTGCGAGTATATTCGCGTTCAGTGTACGTACTTTTATTGTCTCGTCTACCCTTGTAAGTACATTTTTGGGTGAAGCAAAACATGTCACGTCAAACAGACCTGAGTCTGTAAACTGTAGACCTTTTTGGAATTACCAAATACTACCACTACACATGTAACTACCACCTAGAAAGAAATTTACAATGGCCTAACCCAGAGGTCGGCAACCTTTTGAGTCCGAAGTGTCAAAATTTCAAAGTCTTGACAGAGCCAGTAAAACTTTCTTGACAATTTTTTCCCCCAATTGTGCCGCCCTCCTAATGGAAGTCTTTCCGCCTAATCCTCGTTAATTGATTCAGGACGTTTTGATGTTTTTTTATTATTAAATAAATTATTTTTGCTTATGGCACTAAAGAGCCGCAGCTTCACATCCAAGAGCCGCATGTGGCTCGCGAGCCGCAGGTTGCCGACCCCTGGCCTAACATATATACGCTTGTGAAATAAGTGTAACTTCTGCACTTTCCTAAGATGATCACTCCAGTTTTAAATCGTATAACTGTCTGTATTCGTTAAGTAATAAAGAATTCAATGTTTTCGCTTCACATACAAAACTATCTAGAACATTCGATACTTTCGTAAAATGTATGGCAACAACTTTGAATAAACTTTACTTTGGTATTAACTTCGGGAATGAGGCGGTCTGTGCAAGAGGAACTTAGTTACCAAGTTCGATGGTCCGGTTCACCGCTGCATTCGATTCACTGCACACTCCACGGGTGGAAATAAAAACTTTGTTATTACTTTTGATTTGGTTATTTGTTATTGCTGATTGTATCTACAAGAATTGATTGTTTTGTATCAGTTGTTTTGTGGTGCTAATTGTAAGTCGTTAGATTATTTCCATGATGTGCGTTTAAACTTACTTCCTGAATCTTTTTCAGCTACTCTACGTCAAACATTTGTAGTGTAAGAATGCTGGCAAGCGAAACCAGTGGTAAAAGTTATAGACAAAACTGTAATTTGATATTGCATCGCACCTGCACAGATATGAAGATGTGCCAAGGCCAAGGTTACATAGGAATCTATATTGTTTTAGAAGGTCACACAATTATTGATTTTTTAACCCCCGACGCAAAAACGACGGGGTGTTATAAGTTTGACGTGTCTGTGTGTGTGTGTGTGTGTGTGTGTCTGTCTGTGGCATCGTAGTTCCCAAACGGATGAACCGATTTTGATTTAGTTTTTTTTGTTTGAAAGATAAGTTAGTCGGGAGTGTTCTTAGCTATGTTTGTTTATCGAATGAATAGCAATACTGTAGTGCTGCTGTAAGTGGTAGTTTAAAATCATATATTAATACTGCTGGCTCCTAAAAATGAACGTTTATCAATTATTTATCAGTCCAATTTTATCCACTAAAAGAAACCATCACCATAAAACGCAGCCTTTATACCACTCATTATTTTTCAATTAGAAAACATTTTTCTTAATATCTTCATTATTCTAATGGTATATTTAAAACGATGGTATCGTTCTTTCTTCCTACTGTCACCATCTGGTAAATGGGTTTTGAGAGTAAGAACGACCGGAAACTTTTTATCTGTCGATAGTTTGGCGACTAATGTATACTAGTGAACGATTGCCTTCAAATATAAACAAACTCTTCTTCTTTGTCCTCGCCTTATCCCGTTACACGGGGTCGGCTTTCCTTATCATGCGGCGCCATGTAGCTCGCTGACTTGCATCCTCATTTCTGAGCCCGAGGCTTTTCATGTCCGAATCTACGGCTAAGCGGGGTGCCGCCGCGCGGTTAGTCAGTATCCGAACGTGAAGTGTAGACGAAGAAACGCGGAGAGTCGTAAGATAGCGTACGTAAGCGCGGGGACGGCAATTCGACCACGCACCGTACACGGTTCGTGTGCTTGTCCCGAAGCGAGGCGATTACGTTACGATTCCGATTAGTGTGCGTTGCAGTATAGGGAGTTTCATACAAAGAATACTGAACTGCTCGAGTTGATATGTTTACGTTCCGTTTACGAGTTGATATATGTGCTACGACTTTTTTACAACGCCAGCAACTTTAATGCTTGCTATTCAGGGCGCTGTAGTGCCTGGATCATGTATCAGATGGAGTAGGCTTGCCCTGAGCCTATACCACCCTCTCAGCTTAGTCGACCATGTCCAGAGGGGAAAGAACTCGTCAGACATCTGGAGACAACTAAGCCGCGAGTTTCACCACGACGACGCTTTCCTTTACCGTAAAAGCAATGACAAACTGACGACCCAGTTGGCACAATGGTCACCATGCCGGACTGCCAAACACAGGGTCGCAGGTTCGATTCCCGCCTCAGACAAGTATTTATGCTTAGATATTTGTCTGTGGTCTGGTTGTTTCTATGTATTATAAGTATATATTTACAAAAGAAAAGTATTTAAGTAGTATATCCGTTGTCTAGCACCCATAACACAAGTCTAGTTACTTAGCTTGGGGCTAGATGGCGATGTGTGGAATGTCCTGCAATATTTATTTATTTATTTATTTTAAACTAGATTGTCATCAAACTATCCGCCTCTATCATCAGACGAAAAGTCTGTAGCCTGCGGAAGTGCTAAATGAGGAAGCTTTTACTAATGATATCCTTTTAGTCCTTTATAGTTTGCCCACCTGTTCTTTGTACGTATTATGAATGCCATTAAACTGTGAGTGGAAGGTGATATTTCGTTGGAAGAGTATTTCTACATTATTACCAATGCAAATTCTTAACAAAGTTCGTATATAAATTTGTTTCAAGTTGTTACTTGATAAGGTCTTTTTGTCTTCTTATTTTAATAATACTCCAATTATTTTTGGTTTTGTTAAGTCATTATAGCACTATGCGCACAGCCACTGACGATGTTTTTTTTATAATAAACTAGCGACCCGCCCCGGCTTTGCACGGCTATATTATGCATGTATTATACATATAAACCTTCATCTTGAATCACTCTATCTATTAAAAAAAACAACATCAATATCCGTTGCGTAGTTTTAAAGATTTAAGCTTACATAGGGATATAGGGACAGAGAAAGCGACTTTGTTTTATACTATGTAGTGATTTGTCAACGTTAGATTACTATTTCACACGATGATATAGAAAAGTATAGAAAGACGACAGTGGAAGAAGACGGAAGAAGAACTTTTAAGACCTGTCCTCTTTTTGTGGCAGCACTGTAATAACAAAATAATGCAAACTGCTTATTTTCTTGCCAATGGTGGCAATTTCATTTCCATAGGTGTCTACTGTCTACTATTTGAGATTCTTATGCTGCTTTTGCACAAAATATATCCCTGAAATCCAACGTTAACTTTTGGAGGTCCTTCAAATTGCCACGAAGTGCTTCCGCCGAAGGTTGTCTAACTTTAGTTCGGTAGTTCAACCGGATATGCTTACTTATAATAGCTTCCGCTGTCGAATCTACTTTCGTTACTTTGGCAGTAAGTACGTTTAGCTACCAAAGTATTGAAAGATAAATTATATGGTAAAACCTTATTTGTTTTTTTCGATCGTCTTTTGTTTCTGTTTTGATCGCCTTTTGTTTCCATTTCGATCGTCTTTTTTCCGTTTCGATCGCCTTTTTTTATTCCTTTTGGACAAACTACTTTGACCAGAAATTTTGATAAACAGGAACATACCATTATAACTATTTTAAAAATATCCCAACGCAATTTGCTTATTTTATTTGAGTATAAAAAGATTATTAATGTACATTTTGCGACTTCTAAAATCACTAAACCACTCAAAATCTTAATTTTAACCTCACAGCAATCTATGTATGATTGGGGTTATAAACTAAGTTCGCAAAAGGGCATACGCGTTCGACGCATCACGTCTTCGCTCCCTAAGGCTCCCATCTACTCCAGGGGTGGTACACCTCCATACTCCCTTCTGTGACTTGAATAATAAATGGGACTAAATAATCGAAATGTTTTTGACGTCTGATTATTCAGGACATCTAACAAGGAAAGTTACTGTTATTAATTCGGCTCTGTAAACGTACAAACAGGCCTGATTAGTATCGTTAATTAAAAGTTTGATGTTACGTTGGTTTATTTGTGGCATCTTATTTGATTGGTTCGTGAATAATATTATACCTATACTGAGAAATAATTATAGCATAACTTGGTCGGTATTATATTTTCTTTTATCATGAGTTTAATAACAGATCTAAAATTATCCGTCAGAAGATCGTATCCATAAAAAATATCTTCACAAAAATACTTACGGTTTCAAGACGAAAAATTATGTTTATACCAAACGGTTTTTGTAATAATCAGATAACGTTGAGGAGAGTACTCGTTAAACTGAAGCACTTTCTCTCCAGGGCTTGTTTCAAAATTAAAATAAATTTCCATTTGTCTCAATAATTCAATTAGAACGGCTGATCATTTTTATTTGACAAGCAATGAAAAACCATACTTACAAATAAGAATATTAAGTATCTGTTTACCTACTATTCATGAATTATTAGAACTATGAATACGTACGTACTTAAATCGTGTTGTGTACATTCACGACTTACCATAAAAAGCTAAATCAGTGCTTTTAAATCCAAAGATTGCATGGAATAAATCGCTTTCAGCGATAAAACCGCCCTTTAGTACAACTTATACTGTCTAGTAACTTTACTTTACTATACTTTTTACTTTATTTTGTTTGTGTATATCGGTGTTCTATGTTCCTTCTTGTGTTGTAAAAACAAGGTTATCTATGTATCTATCTACTTAGGAATAGAAGCAGGTAGGGTCAGCTGTATAATTACAGACCCACCGTAGAGCTCCAAAACGGCTGTTATAAGAATGTTTTCAACACAAGCAAGATTCTAGGCACCTGCTTTAGTTGTAGTTTAAAGTATTTTAACTCATGAATTTATGAAACCAAAATTAATTGGAATGAAAATATTCCAATCATAGTAATTTTAGAACTCTACGGTGAGTTTGAAATTATGCTGCCGTACCTATGTACAGTCAGAAAAAGACTGAGGGTAGCAGGTGCATATTTTAAAGTTCTAATTATTTTAATGACGGTCAAATAATTTTTGGTTATTCTGCGTGAAATAACTAACACTTCGAAAGCTTTAGTGATATCAGGCAGAATAATTTACAATTACTGAACCGTTATTATAAAAATTAAAACTTTAAAATATGCATCTGCTACCCTCAGTCTTTTTCTGACTGTACTAAGTAGGTTCTAACTTTACATATTAGTCAAAGATCCCTCACTCGCGTTGTAATTTAACCACTGTGAAATTACCCATGTCATGAACATGAACCTTGAAAGTTCCAGTAGGTCCCAGCAGAATAAACAGGGGTAACCCCATAACTCGTAAACTTGCAAAAGAACCATTTATCTTAACGGAAAAAGTTCAAAATTATATTTCTTTGGCCAATTTCCGATTGCAATTGAAAGTGGAGTGAAATATGGTCACAAATTTCATACCGTTTTGTCAAAGTAATAAGATCAGATTTTTTTTGAGGTGCCTAGGTATTTTTCTAGAACATTTACATGCTTTTATTATCATAATATATATAAATTACGTGTCACGTTGTTTGTGCGCGATGGACTCCTAAACTACTTAACCGATTTTAATCAAATTTGCACACCGCGTGCAGTTTGATCCAACTTGAAAAATAGGATAGCTTACATCTTAATTTATCCCGATATTCCCACGGGATCGGGAGTTACGCAGCTTGTAGTACATACAGGAGAAAAATATTTCAGAATCTAATAAAAGTTGGATCATTGTAAGTAGATACATTTACCTACTTAGAGCGAGGCCCCATTAGTGCGTTGCGTCGCGTCGTCGCAACGGAACAACGCACTGTATGCCACACCAACGCAACGCAAGAGGGTATGCACGCCGTCGCAGCTGCGTCTCAGTTCACCCCCTAGTCTTCCCCTAGCAGTGGATCACTGTCGGTCCGTCGCGTCGTCGCAGCAGAGCTCCGACAACGCAGCGCATTACCCTCCCTCCCGCTTCGTCTCTTGTCCGTCGATCCGTTGAAACGTCGCGCGCGACGACGCAACAGTATAATGGGGCATGTCATAAAAAATATATGGAAAACAACGCAGCGACGACGCTGCGTCGACGCAACGTAGCGCAACGTACTAATGGGGCCTCGCCCTTATACCATACTTACATAAGTAGTACGCAAATATTCGCACAAAATGATAACAATATTATAATTAATTTACGCAAGCATGACTTTTAATTATAAAAACATTTAACTGACACCATATTATTAGTTTCGTATGAAAATTGAATATTATTTCACTGATGTTAAATCGATGAACAAATATTTAGTTTTCACGTTATTACAGATTATTTTACAGAAATTTAAGCTGCTTGGTACCTTATTGTATAAATGACTCGTTAATTTGAAAAGCATTTAGCGAACACAATTTTGCAAATGGTTAATTGATTGAATATTTCGTGCGGCTGTTACTTCATAAATGAGATTCTGATGGGTTAGCTTTTCATTTATGATTTAAAAAAATGAATTATTGGTTGACCAGCAGGTCTAGAACGGTTACTATCAAATACTTATCGTATCCGAAATGTAATACAAATTGAATTTTTATTTTGTGCGTGAGTGATTAATATTTTTATATTATTTTACTTAAGTATTTCTAATTTTTAAGTCCTCTTGCGACTTGACTGTACGAAAAACTAGATTTCATTTGCTTCCAAGTACAGACTTTTTGTCATCTCTTCTTTAGTATAAATAAATGGTCATACAAAAAGCGATAGCAGCGGCGATTTGTAATAGAAATCAATTTCAATTCAATTAAAAATCAATTTAAAATCGCACACAAACTAAATAAAATCTAATTCGTATTACGTACGATTCGAATATGACTAATCGAAAATTGTCATATTAGACCCCCAGTTAGCCGATCGATACGTCTCGCGGCTTCAATTTCATAAGTATCGATCCAAATGGATAGAAGTTTTATAAATAGGTACTTATTAGACTACCCCTATGAATGTTCTTATCTAAATCGATCGTTTGATTGATCGGAACAAAAAAACTCTCTCATTACAAAATGAGTTATTTTGTTAAGTTCCTAGAATGTCGCTAGTCTTGAACTGTATTTCCACAAGTGTATATTTGATTAAAACTTAGAGAGGTTTCAGTAGATAGGTAACAAGGCTTATCCTTTTATCTCTTCAAACCCAAGGTAAGGTTCATGGAAACTTTCCAATCACGAATTAATGAAGTTCCTATATCAAAATGTTTACGGTCTATTAGTTCCAATACCGATAACCAATTTACACTAGACCCTAAAATCTAAGGACGAGCACAAATTGTAGACTGTTCATGGACCGATGGCATGAGAATCGTTGAATTAAACGTCAATTTACAGCTTAATTTTAGAAGTACGGTTGTTAGTTTAGTTACTGGATTTGAATTTGTTTTGATGTCAGTTTAGTTCGGGGTGAGAGCATTTTTTCTACATAATGATAAGTTAGGGTTTGAAAACTATCACACCTGCGCCTGCCGTATGGTAGCTAGGTGACGATGCGATCTAAGATGTAGCACGCTTTTCTATAAGATTTCCGTTCACTCGCGACTTGAAAACCCCCAAATTGTACACGTCAGGAAATACAGACTCAGGCAACTGATTCCAAGTTGATGCTATTTAGTTGCAGTAGTTCGATTGTTAGTCTGGTTTCCGATAAACTGCAATTTTTTGAAGTGAATGATCCGGTTGGACTTCATATATCTACTGCTACTAAATAGTCGGCTGAAATAAAATCTGCGACGGCTCTAAAACTAGTCCGCTTAGACCAGGGGTGTCAAACTCGATTTTCCAAAGGGCCATTTCGAAAATTGCAGATGTGTTAGCGGGCCAGATATAAAATAATTTAACACGTCCATTTTTAGGGTTCCATACCTCAAAATGTAAAAAAGGAACCCTTATAAGATCACTTTCTTGTCCGTCTGTAAATTAAGTATATTTGGATGAGGTAGATAGGTACATTTATTTGGCACTTTTGTTTGGCACTTTTCCACTATGTATTTGGTTTTCATAATATCATTTAGGTACTAGCTGCGCTCCGCGGTTTCACCCGTGTAACTCCCGATCCCGTGGGAATGTCGGGATAAAAAGTAGCCTATGTTACTGTCAATGAATCAATGTATCCTCATACCAAGTTTCATCTAAATCGGTCCAGTAGTTTCGGAGCCTATTCGTTACAAACAAACGAACAAAAAAAAATTTTATGTCAGGTGTCATATTCGTGTTATTTATTACTGAAGATGGTTATCACTTAGCGATATTTGTTCTATAAAATTCATTTTCTTAATAGAAAATATTTATTCACATAAATATCTACGAACTACGAAAAAGGATAGCTCAAATTGGTCACTTGCAAATTTTTGTGATCCAGATTCCGACCGCGGGCCGCATTATTATGATTCGCGGGCCGCATGCGGCCCGCGGGCCGTATGTTTGACATGAGTGGCTTAGACCCATCATTGGCAGAGTGTACCTACTTGATGAAGGTTACTTATATACTATTAATCTCGCCATAAAGGCAAGTCTACAAGCAAGTTTGGTTTATAAATTATTGGGTCGATATTGACCGAAGCCCCATGCAGAGAGTATGATTCAGATAAGACTAATTTAAGGCTGCTCTGGAAGCGCGGTCATATGACATGGTTATAAGGTACCTGCGGGTAATAAGGTTTTAAAAAACCTTGATATTAGTGACAAAAGAAACAAATTAATTATTTTTCAAATTAATAGTACATTGCGATACAAGTGTGGAAAGTTGAGCATTCCATAGAGGCGGTTTATGACGCGCGAGCGGAACGCGAGCGTGGCAAAACCCGAGATGAAATTATCAACTTTCCACGCGTGTATCGTACGACGTTTTTTATCACAGTTGCGAATAAAAAAAAAGACTTGTTGAAATAATAAAAAGTTTTTAAGAATTTTAGGTTATGTTTACTATTTTTCGTTAATTACACTCCCGAAAGGCTAGGCAAAAGACTTTTAACCTATACAACCTCGTCTGACATACAATATTTTTTTAGGGTTTTTTCATTTGTTTTCGCGTCGGCGGCGGTTAAAAACAGAATATAATGGTAAGAAAAAAATATATTTACGTACCTATAGAAAAAACAAAACTCAATTTTTAATTATTTTCAAAGACGTTATCACGTAAAATTATCGTTCGCTATCAGACTTTAGAGACAACCTTTTGAAAAGAAGAAAAAAGGTAGGTACCAACAAAGAGTTTTAAGCCAGCAAGGCTTAAAAACTCTTTGATAGTACCTTTTTTCTATACATCAAATTAGCTGTGAGATACGTATTTGACATATCGGGATAGCGTATTATTTTAGCACTAGTTGGATTTTTTTTATCGCACGCGTGTATAATACGTTGCATTATGAGCCTAAAAGCGGTTTAATAAGATCCACTTTATGAGCAACTGTGATAAAAAAGTCTTTATCATATTATTAAGGACTGATTATTAAGATAAGTCAAAAATTTCAAATTGATAACAAAGCAAATATTTATCTAATTACCTCTTTTATGTAGTTTCCTGTTTTTACGAAACATTTAGTTTTTAATTAAAGTGGCAGGTGGTCATTATTATTCGTAGGTAGTATTGATTTTTTGGAAGAGATAGACCAAAACCAAACTGTGTCCTTTGTGTATTGACAGAGTCCTATGATCAATTCATGTTTATTCATTTTTGTTTTATAAGCTCCTTATCTAATACCATCAAATTATTCCCATCTGAAACTGACAAAAGAAATTGAGTAATTTTTCATGCTCAGGACATTTAAAGGACGTTTAACATTTGTTAGAGGATTTTGTATATTATGTAAGGAAATGTTATTATTGAGTTATTTGTAAGAAAGAAAATTATGGAAAAGTAATAGGTACTAAAATAAAAGAATTTGAAAACTATAAGTAATGGTTTGTTTTTAGGACTGATCATTGACGACCCAGTTGGCACAATGGTCACCATGTCAGACTGCCAAAAACAGGTTTGCGGGTTCGATTCCCGCGTCAGACAAGTATTTATTGCTTAGATATTTGTCTGTGGTCTGGTTGTTTCTATGTATAATAATTCTATATTTACAAAAAAAGTATAGGCATATGTAGTATATCCATTGTCGAACACCCTTAACACAAGTCTAGTTACTTAGCTTGGGGCTAGATGGCGATGTGTGGAATATCCTGCAATATTTATTTCATTAGTATTACACAGGAAGTAAGTAAATATTAACGAACCAAATTTTGTTACTTTACAGCTCGTTTTATATTTTTCTTTTATAAAACTTAGGTTTTTGTCATACTAAAATACCTATTGTACTATTATTGTAGACCTTTGTATAAATCATCAATTCATCACTGAGTTTGCGGCGTCCATTTATTATTTAAATCCTGGACTAAGAACTCAAATCCGTTTATGTAAATCGATGCTAATGCCCTCTGTAGTCAAGTCGGGGAGTGTTACTTTGTCTCGTGATATCATTCTTGAGTCGGGTTCTCAGTTATACATGAGTATAATTCTAAACCAAGTTTAAAAATGTCAGTAAGTCCTTGTACAGGCGGACTGCAAGAATTAAACCTATTCGCTTGGCTGCTGCCCTCTGTCTTGTTTAGCAGTGATGGCCTTCAAAAAGAAATACCTTTTTTTCCGTAATAGCTTATTATAAACGAGGCTTGTATATTTCTTCTTTTTAACCGATTGCCGATCGCAGCCGCGCACGCTGGCGAGACGACCTCGACCGCCTCTACCCAGCTTGGCTGCAGGTAGCCCAGAATCGCGACTAATAGAGAGGGAGATGGGGCAGACCCTTGCCCAGCAGTGGAACACTAACAAAACGATTTAAAAAACGAATTACTTATCTTCTAATTTGTCGCGTGTAATATATTTATTATTTACGTATGTTTACCGATTACCTACTCAAAGATAGACGGCTCAACTGATTTATCACTTAAAAGTTATACTTAAGACAAAATTGCAACTTTTTTAACATTTAAAAGAACTAACTTAAAACATGGGGTACAAACTGTTTCAGTGATTGACATCAATAATACCTATAACATTTTTTTGCAATTTAAAGCTTGAAAATAGGTATGCCGCATTGAACGAAAATTCCATCAAAAATTTCCTTTGGGATGTAAGCAATCCAACTTGCTTTGATATTGGCAACTCGTTGTGACACAGTGGTCACACAGCGTTCTGAGACAGTGAGGGCTGTCCGTTGTACGTGTCATGGTCTGGCTACATAGCTGGTATCGTGCAGCTCTTGCCGCCCTTTGCGTGTCGGCGAACATTAAAGGGCGGTTTTCACTACTATAATGTGTTATGTTAGGTACTTTACGGAAGCCATAACATAAACGTTTATGCGTACTTACAAACTTTCTCTACTGAAAATCTGAAAGGATTGTAACAAATATTTATTATATTATACATACGACGAAACACAATAGGTCCCGATGTAACATTGTCTGGCAAAATGAGCATATGAGACACTTTCAAAATTTAGAATGCATGGCTTTTTTATCGTCCATAAAAATGAACGTTTACCGTCTCCAAGAAAATTCACTTTTCTTTTAATATTTAATAGATTTTTTTACGTAACAAAAAATGGATTGTCACATAAATCATGAACAAGAACAATAAGTTTGTATTTGGTACACCTTATTATTACATCATATCTTCTTAGTTGTATTTCGGACCGCAGTCTAAAGAGACAGAAATGAATCAGAGATTAACTGGGTCAAGTAAGATTGGGTTACTTAGAATACAACCTTTTTACTCTATTATAATGGCCGATATAAAATCCTTATTGAATAGTCTAAGATCAAAGATATGTATTTTATCTGAAATTGCAAATTATTTATAAATGCCTATTGAATTTTAGTCAAAAGCTCTATAGTTATTCTCGTAACGAAACTGAATGTACTGAAGCATTTCATTTGGTAGCATTGCCGGATCTCTAAATAGGATCGAACGATAAGCCTTTAGAAGCTTTTCAATTTAGTATGGGTTGAAATGCAGATGGTATTCGAACTGACAATACTTGTTCCCGTTTAGCCGCAATTCAATGTTTTACTAGCTACGCCTCTATATCTTTAGGTAAGTATAGAGTTCATAAATTACTTTTTAACTTTATCTATGTATTTTCTCATCAAATTCCGTTCAGATCAAACGCATAGCCCTGATTTCCTATTTTTCTGTCATAGAACCCTTGACCCAAGTTCTTTATTGAAATATGTTCCGTCATTTGACCCTTTCAACTTTGAAGATCATCGATATGTGATTTTTTATTACCTAATACTGACAGGGAGGAGTTATAGTATTTTTTTAAAGTAGCTTTTTTTTTGTCGTGGCTATTTGTAGCGTTTCATACCCTTTGAACACGGCTGATTTCGGCGGCACGAGAACAGATTTCTTGTCCGAAGTCTCAAAAAGTGGTGTAGATTCTAAATTCTAAGGTTTATGTTTGTTTAGGTTTACCTTTTTCTCACGAGTCTCATTTATCCTTCTGTACACGTTCGTAAATCCTCACAGTGTATCTACAATCCGGAAATCTAGTGTAATCAGGGTGTAGTTGGGGGAGTTCGCGAACTGGCTCGCAGCCATAATACTGTTTATTGGCGGTATAAAAACAAGGTGGGCCCTATTAGCGTTATGTATGGGCTGTCGCTGACCGCCTCGCTAGGTGTGCCTTACATCGATCGAACTAGTCTCTATTTAGGTTGGCTATATTTAGTAGGAATTGATTTGTCTACCGGCACTTAAGTACTTCTATAAAATTCCTGATTATTTTGAAGATATTGACTAGGCCTCTACATATTTTCTACTTTTTAGTCTCATTGTATTACCCGAGGGTGATACAACTCGGTTAACTTACTACGGTATGGAAATGACTTATGAGTAGGTACTCGTACTCAAAAGTCATTCCATGCCGTAAGTTAAGTCTGTGCACATTTTCTTACAAACCAATTGAGCAATTTGACTGTGGTTTGACTATAAAAAGAATGAAACAAACAAAGGAGGTACCTTGTAGGTACCTACTGTTAGAATAAACCACTTAGATCATTTCGTGAGTACTCAAACAGCGGCTTTAAAATAATATTAAATTAAGGTCCTATAGGTACCTACGACTCAAAGTAACTGCGACAGTTTTCCTCAATAAAACCTTATAACACTTTGAACTTACAAATTGCTGTGTGACTTGCTTTCCAAAAGTACCAATAAAATAAAGACAGATGTAAAGATACTATAGCTCTTATTTGACACAATTTTACAGCAGCTTTATCTAATATTTTCACGAAACTGCAGAGTCAGTGTACATTTTTCTCATAAAATATTAAAACGACCGTGGCCAGATACATTACAATGTAAACTCATATATGTATACTTATTCATCGAGGTTAGATATATGTTTTTAATTATTTTAAGAGAATTATTGTAATATGTTCAGTAAGCATAAGGAGTTAGGTAAGTTTGCATAATGAAGTACTTTTTAATGCTTTTTTATTATCTTTTATACAGTACAAGTATATGGGCATAGAGAATGTCACAGATAAATTTAAATAATTGTCAACTCTTTGTGATGCTGGATATTTTATGAGAGTAATGTATGTGGGTATAATATTTATGTATTTGAACCCTATATCTCAGTATCAAGTCCGCAGCCAGCCGCCCGCCGCCGCCGCCGCGGCACGAGAAACCAAACTTATTTTTTTATTAGACGGCAATCCATCATATGCGGCATTGTTACAGTTCGATAAAGAGAATAATGTCAGTTTATTTAGATAAATGGCATATAATGTCATTTTTGGCACAATTTCTATACCTACAACATCTACACCACATGAGTAAAGAATTTAATCATGTGCCTACACCACAATCTTTTTGTCTGAACTCTTGCACCAAAGTGTTTGTAAATCGCATTGAAATAATGGAGGGGTTCTAAAGTTTAATTTGTGTCACTTTTTATCCTTCGCACGACTAATGTCCAAAAACAACAATGTCCAAAGGCAATGTCCAATAAGAAATATGTTCAATAATAAAATTCTCAACTCTAAAAAGGCCAACCATTTATATGACAAATGATAAAACTGACCAGCCATAAAAAGTATCCTTTTCATTTTGCAATTTTTATTGAAATCATCCAAGCTAAGGCAAGACCAACGGAGTTTAGCATTCATATTTAGAAGTGGGGATTTGGTACTGTAAAACACATTTGTATTGTCTACAACTCTACACTAATATTATAGACGACCGACGATTATTTGACGACCTCTGTGGCGCGTCGGGCGAACACCCGACTGCGACGCAGAAGGTTGCGGGTTCGATTCCCGCCGGGAACAAGTATTTATGCTGACCATAAATTTTTGTTTCTGGTTCTGGGTGTTTCCTATATGTATAATATATTAACAAAAAAAAAAAAAGTATATAAGTAGTTTATCCGTTATCTGGCACCCATAACACAAGCATTAAGTTGCTTAGCTTGGGGCTGGATGGCGATGTGTAATATGTCCTGAAATATTTATATTTTTATTATAAAGAGGAAATATTTTTGTTTGTTTGTAACGAATAGGCTCCGAAACTACTAGACCGATTTTGATAAAACTTGGTATGGGGATACATTGATTCATTGGAAATAACATAGGCTACTTTTTATCCCAATACTAGCGACCCGCCCCGGCTTCGCACGGCTATATTATGCATGTATTATACATAAAAACCTTCCTCTTGAATCACTCTATCTATTAAAAAAACCGCATCAAAATCCGTTGCGTAGTTTTAAAGATCTAAGCATACAAAGGGAATAGGGACGGCGAAAAGTGACTTCATTTTATACTATTTACAGCATAACACAACGTCAGGGGGTTAAAATGAACTCTCGTTCCATTCGAATGCATTGGAATTGAACGTAGATAACAAAATGATGAAAATATAGACGGCGATTTATTTCATTGTAATAATTCATACAAATACGAGACCGCTCTGCGAGGTCAGAGGTTCGTGTGAGTGCGGATCGAGCATTATGTTTTAACGGACTCGTTATTGTAACAAATGGCTTTAATATTGGAGCTTAAGGCTTTTCATCATGCGGATTGTATTATACAATTGTCATAATTTGTTACCCACGCTGAATTCATTTACGTCTCTCAATATTTTCTGATTTGGGCATGATTTGGGTTCAATATTGTTATGGAAGCATTTGTAGAAATTAGTTTTTCTGTGCGATTATGCTGATATTTTATATTGCGAAGACTGATGATTAACATCTATCGAAACATTTAAAAATACAAACCTAGTAATCCAATAAAAATGCTTTGAGGTGAATTGACATTTTTTTGATAAGTCTCAGAAATATTGCATAGATAATGATGATAAGGACCAATTAAAGAAAAATAACAATTGTATTGGACGACTTCAGGGATCGTGGATTAAGTCATGATTCGTGGTTTTTACAAAAAAGGTGTTTTTCAAGGGGCGGATCGTCAATTTGTAGAGCCCTTCTATATAGTTTACATAGGCTTTCCCCCATATTACACAACGCTTGTCTTAGTAAGACTGTCTGAATAACACGTAGGTCCGTATTAATAAACCGAACTCAATATCGATTTCAATCTTAAGTTTGCTCTTGAGTTGTTGCGCTGATTAATAAACCTATCTTAAGACGCGATTAAAGAGCGACGTATCACTTGAGTCATACCGTATTAATAAATCAAACTCAGCTCTCAAGATATGTCTCAAGATGTAGTTTCGTGAACTCAAGTCTGATTGCGGGTCATACATGACATAAGTTAGCTGTTTCGTTAGTTTTGTAGTTCAGAACATGGAGCTAGAACAAATTTTGTCAGAAATCAATTATTATGATGCTAATGACTTTTTGAACAAATCATTCGCATTTAAATAATTATTTAGTAGTAAAATCAAACATTTTGTAAAAAAATTCACATTAAAAACAAGTTGACAGCAAAATATGACGATACTACCTACCATAGGGTAAGAACATACCATTCAAGGTAAGAACAAAGCGTTACTGTCATTCAATGTCGCTCTCAAGATCAGTTTCAAATCTCAAGAGCGATATCAGCCTGGTTAAAACTTGAGTTTTATCTATTAATTAACACCTAACTTAAGATAGTGACCGCATCTCAAGACTCACTCGATTGATACGCACTCAAGATCGATATTGAGAGCGATTTATTAATACGGGCCGTAGAGTTATAAGTCTTGCTTATTGCTCTTCACAATATCATCAATTTTCAATGAGGCATGGGGCCTTTTGTATCGAGGCCCTGGGACGCGGCCCAAAAAGCCCTTAGTAGATTCCCTGTAGGATACAGGGACTACTAAGGGCTTTTTTCCTACTTCCTACTAATATTATAAATGTGAAAGTTTGGGTGTGTGTGTGTATGTATGTTTGTTACTCCACACAAAAACTACTGAACCGATTGCGATGAAACTCGGTACCTAGATAGCTGGAGTGGATTAACACATAGGCTACTTTTTATTCCGATATTCCCACGAGATCGGGATTTACGCGGGTGAAACCGCAGGGTGCAGCTAGTATTTAATATAACATATCGACAAAAATCCTACTAATATTATAAATGTGAAAGTTTGGGTGTGTGTGTGTGTATGTATGTTTGTTACTCCACACAAAAACTACTGAACCGATTGCGATGAAACTCGGTACCTAGATAGCTGGAGTGGATTAACACATAGGCTACTTTTTATTCCGATATTCCCACGGGATCGGGATTTACGCGGGTGAAACCGCAGGGTGCAGCTAGTATTTAATATAACATATCGACAAAAATAACACTATTAATTCCGTAGTTTCACATCATGATACGGGTATGTAGCTCTTTTATGAACTTGGTTATTGAAAATCAATAGTATAGTAATCGTAAAGTAACAAATACCTACCGAAGAATATTACCGAAAATTGCCTTATCGTTGTAAGCCTGATATAACAAATTAGGTTATAAAAGTGCGTGGTGAGAATTGCTCAAGATTTTCATGTTGGTAATGTTCTATTAAATTATATTACGAGTACGTATTTAAAAGGAAATAAATAGTACTTAATATTTTAACTAGACTACGGCGAAAAAGGGATGGTTATGTTTTGTTTAATACTAATAAATAGTACTAATAAATAGTTCATCACTACATAGTTAACATAAGGTCACTTTTCGCCGTCCTTATGTCCCTATGTATGTTTAGATCTTTAAAACTACGCAACAGATTTTGATGCGGTTTTTTTAAATAGATAGAGTGATTAAAGAGGAAGGTTTTTAGATATAATACATGCATAATACAGCCGTGCGAAGCCGGGGCGGGTCGCTAGTAATTAATAAGATCTAAGTTTTTTTACTGGCAAACATTTTAAAATACTCAGATAAAGAGTAGTATATTTACAGTAACAGTATACCTACTTAGAACGCTTAACAAGCCAAAAGGTTTAATTTTCAATGACGAAGTAAGTATTTCCAAAGAAAATGAAATGAACATTTCTTCTAAATATTTCCGTAAGAAATGTTGACGTTATTTGACCGTTTGAATGCTAGAATCACTACTTCACAACCAGGTAGCGAATCTAGCATTCAAAATAAAATTGCCGCAAGCAAGCAGACCTGCCTAACACATCGTTACGCAAGGTGATGTATAGAAGTTCGTTACCTTCCGAGTGGTGTCAACAAGCGCCACTGACGTATTCCTAATGACATCCACGACATCTGACACTTGACACCGACCGAGCGACCGACAAACAACGCTCGCTGGTCGCCCCTTAATTGCTGTCAAGCGTAAACACACACCCAGTCCAGTATTGATTTGTTTTATATGCGGTATAAAAACAAAGACTGAATGGAGCTACCTAAAAATAACTGCAGCGGAGTTTAAAGACAAGTTACCTATTTATTAAAACCTTTAAGTATTAGCTCTTCATGCTATAGAATAATTTACAGACTAGTTATAGTTTTATGCCACCTAATAATTTACATATCTATACTAACTATCTTCTTTATTTTTATAAAACTAGTGACCGGCTGTATTATGCATGTATTATATCTAAAAACCTTCCTCTTTAATCACTCTATCTATTAAAAAAAAGCATCGAAATCCGTCGCGTAGTTTACAGATCCAAGCATACATATGGACATAGGGACGGCGAAAAGTGACTTTATTACTTTTTTTTTACTATGTAGTGATAGTGATTCTCGAGTCGTGATGTTAGTTACCAATCTCCACCTAAACGGCCGATTTGTATGAATTTTTTCGTGTAGGTATACCTATTTGTTAGGTCTGAGAATCGAACAACATCTATTTTTTTTCAAAACAACGTTTGCCGGGACAGCTAGTGATTTTATTTATATGGTAAACGTTGTTTTGCCATATCCAATTAAAAAGGAAAAAAGAAGCATAAAAAAATAGATGTGTATCGTACGTCACACGTCAATAATGAAGAGTGGAAGTGATCGCCCGTGACCAAAAGCGGTCAGGATGATTATTATTAATTTTATCTACCATCTAACCATCACTATACCATACAAGAGTAGTTTACAGCCGAGAGATGGGGTATTTAAAAAGAGATGGGATATTTAAATCTTTAATAAGTTTAATAATTATAAGTATATCTAATTGACGTACCTACAAATTCTTGTTATACCGATACGAATCTGAATTGAAATAATTTCTAAGGAAAAACATATCTTAAATCACGATACCTACAGTTGGGTTTGTGATTGAAATCCCTGCACTACACCCAAGATTGTATCTTGAATTGAGTTAGGATTGTTTTAGAGATAAAGGTAATCCAAGCAATTTCTATGATAATCTTGTAACACCACACATCTCATCTCTGCGGTTCGAGGCCCTTCCTGTTATAATTATGAGATAGATGGGTTCAATTACCTACTTTACTTATTGTTATTAGTTTATAACAATACTTTACTACTAACTAATATTATAACGGCCGCGCTCAGAAATGTTCCTAAGTCAAAATTTAGGTAAGCAATGATTTGTCTCACTCTTGTTAGCATTAATTAAAATCAGCGAAAATGTGACAAGGCATTATACTAACTATAAGTTCTATTAGGTATAAGTTATTGGCACTAGTAAAACACATAAGGATCAATTATCGACATCATAATTTTTGTTCACTGTAATCGAGACGTCAGGCATATTGAAGTGAATCGCTCTGTAGTCGCATTGCGTATTTAAAAAAGAGTTGTGATCGTAGTTTTAGAAATGTTAGATTTAGCTTAGCCACTGTAGGTGCAAACACCCAAGCTGTTTTATATCACACGACTTGGCTTTAAATTTAGCAAGTCGTAAATCTATTAGACGGTCCCACGGCCGTGTTTAGGAGGTCTCCCCTCGCTCGGTGTCAAGGCTAATAATCTTTTTCCGCTATAAAAATAAAATAGGCTTCAGAAAACGACGCTTAACTTTGCAGGACATTTAATTTAAGTTGTAGTTCTCACATGACACAACTTTTAACTATTTATACTAGACTGCAGCGAAAATGGAGGGTGATGTTTTCTGTTGACGCTGTTTTTCTTCCTAATTTTTGACTCTTTATCTGACGTTGAAGTGATTTTTGGCCGCTTACGTCTAATTTAATTAACCGTTCTGATGCAAAACTAGAAAAGTACCTACAATTCGATGGCAACATAAAAATATTACCGCAATAAGATTTTATAAGTACCTAATATATTTTGAATTTACGTTTCTTTTGAAGTAGATACGATTGCAGCAGTTCTCGGGTTTTCCCGAAGGTACAGTTTTCTTGAGGTAGTTTTTTTACGTGTGACCTACATTTTACGACAGCCAGAAAATCGAGTTTCAAAATATTGATACAACGAAATAAGAAATAATAGGTCCCATACCAAGGGGCTATGGATCACCGGATCTTTAAAAGGCGTGGGTGGATCTAACACGTAGAGGCCCCTTACAATAACAAGTATAATAAGCAAAGTTTGACGTGGACAACAAACCGGCGATTATCCTTATCTGCACTATAAAATGCACACAAGGACAACCTACGGTTTGGATAGAACTATTGATAAAGTACAGGATTTGGGATTTTGTGATGGGATGATATAAGATGATGTCTTCACTGGGTTCCTTTTTATATATAGATGTAGTTAAAAGAATAATTCCTATACAGGGTTATTGGAAATTAATTGACACGGCGTTAAGGGCTTCTTCTGTGCACCTTAACAAACAACTTTTGTTCTACGACTTTTGTCGAAACTTAATACATATCCAAAAAAAAATATTTAAGTGTTTCTCGTACTGTCTGGTAATTTTCTATGTCTATGCGGCAAGTGCGCGCGCGCGATCGGCACGGGGCGCACTGCGTGCGACCCGATCGGGTTGTACCATACCTACTATGATTGATTCTGTGACGTAGACGTAGAGTTTAGTATTATTTGAACTGTTGGATTTAATTTTTTATTTTTGTATGGAATATTTTTATAATGAATTTCCAAAAGTCGTAGAACAAAAGTTGATCGTTAAGGTGCACAGAAGAAGCCCTTAACGCCGTGTCAATTAATTTCTAATAACCCTGTATATTATGTTATCTGTAACGTCCTCATATTTATTGGTTATTTTTGCTATTAACTTTTTGGTGTTGGCTTTTTAAGTAATTTCCATCACAATAAAAAAGTGTAGTGGTTAAGTTTTATGTCTAGTTTTCTTTGTTACCTTTATTATAAAATCATTAGACCGCATTTCAGTTGAGTTCGAGATACTAAAATGTTTACATTCAATCTTTCCCAACCCCTTTCACTACACCTGCTGCAAAATCTATTACTAGTTAAGCAGGTAAAGGTTTTACAAACAATGCAGCTGTTTGTTTTTGTTTACTATGAACGCTATTGGAAAAGGAAATTCAAGTTTGAGATCGGTAAGACAGAGAACGGAAATAGACGTTCTTATTGGCTGATCTATATCAAAGTAATTGAATCATTCAAATCCAACTAGGAAATGTAACCGTACATTACTAAATGGGTTCGATATTAAGAGAACGATGGCAAGAAGAAGGGTGCGTCGGGTTTTATTAACTAATCGTTATTAATTTTGGAAATATGAATGTTTGATTCTACTTGGAAGAAGGGATCGACAGATGTTAATGAACTTCATAAATAATAAATAAATAAATCATTTATTCCAGGCTACGAAGGGCCATAGATACATACCTTATAGACTAACATACATATTTTTATAATATAAATTGAAAGTGTTAATAGATAACTTAAAACTATGGTAGTAGCACTTCCATGACACACACTATAAAGGGCTAGGCATTCAATAGAGTCGAGAATGCTACACAGAAAATAACGGTTTCTTGAAGTAATAAGAAATAATCATCTCCTTAAAGAGGCTAGAGAATAATTTCTCGGTTTTAGTAAATGTAAGTAAGTAAGAATACTACTTATCATTTTAAGATTTTTTAGTAATAACAAGAAATTATTCTCTAGCGTTTATAGGGAGAGAATTATTATTATTTCTTGCTTCAAGAAACGTTTTTTTCTGGGTATAGGTTCTTTTTTACACAGGCAAAATCTCGGGCCGGAGCTAGTAAAATATATGGCAACAATCGCACTTAAAGTAAGCCTAATTTCAAGCTGAAATTAATCTGTAATGAGCCATTACGTACGTCGGAATATTACCTGGAAATTGGATGAAACTCTAGAACTCCAATTATATATAACTCCATTGGGAAATAACAATTAATGGAAGCTCTTGTTTAACGAATACCTGTAGTAGCGTAATATAGGTATTAGGTACTACATATTGTATTGTTCTATCTGTGTTCCATCCAACTACAGGTAAATAATTACCTAGATGGGTACGGTATTGGTTTTCAGTTACTCACATATTTACCTATCAAGTACGTACTAATTTATGGTCGATGTCGGTCGCCGTGATTACTTCAGTATGTGACAGTTCTTACCTCTACCACACCTCTACTATCTACATTTACAAATAACCGGAAAAATATTTGTTGTCATAGCAGCAACAGAAATACCAAATAATACATAATCTGTGATGACAGATTATGTATTTCTGTTGCATGTGTTTCTCTATCTATCACGGGTTCATGAGATACAGCCTGGTGATAGAGAGACAGACAGAGGGACAGACGAGAAGACAGACAGACTGACAGTGAAGTAATAGGTCTTAGTAATAGGATCCCAGTTTAGCATAGAAATCTCTATATCCTCGCCTGATGAAACCTTTTATAGGCAGGCTACGAATTGTTGCTTACAAATGGATTAAAGGTACCTACAAATTCATCTACGTTTTCACTGTCCAATGTCTATTCTTAGAGGTAAATCTGATGACAAAAGATTATTCCAGGTAACGAACAAGAAGGTCGCTCCCTTTGCCTCGGATTTGTGAAACTAAAATATATTGTAAGTTTCGTTTTACTAAAGCGGAAGCTACTATACTTACACTCAAGGAAGACAAAAAATAATCACTAAACTTTTTTTCTAATTCATAAAACATTCCAATTTACTCAAATGTAATTGCAATGAAACATGCCTAATGGCAATCGAAGCCTTTAAAACCGTAGCTACGAGTGAGTACGATACCACTGATTGACATTAAGACTCTAAGACTCAAATAACAAGAGTCTAAGCGGAAACTACGAAACTATGCCTCTCTTGAGCAAAAGGAAATTTACATTACCGTAGTGGGACGGAATTGTAGACCGCATTCAAATTGACGTCATTAACTCGGGCGTACGCGAAGGAGGCTCTACAAATACGTGTAAGAAAACAACGCTATTATTTCCGTAAATTTGTTCAAAGCTGTTTGTAAGATTTAACTACGAACTTACACCTAACGTTTATTTTAAACGTAACATACACTAGGTAATTATTTGTATGGAATTATTGGCAATTGTTTAATACAGTTATTTAAATCGGGTAGAGATGGGATCGGGTAGAGTCGGGATGTAGCCTTTCAATCTTCATACGGTTTTAACATCACCTAGTTATTTTATTGAAAACTAGCGACCCGCCCCGGCTTCGCACGACTGTATTATGCATGTATTATATCTAAAAACCTTCCTCTTTAATCACTCTATCTATTTAAAAAACCGCATCAAAATCCGTTGCGTAGTTTTAAAGATCTAAGCATACAAAGGGATATAGGGACATAGGGACATAGGGACGGCGAAAATTGACTTTATTTTATACTATGTAGTGACTAGCAAAAGCTAGTCCACGTAAAAGTCGAAAATGGATCGATAATCACGTTGTCCCATACAAACTTTGCCTTCTTTTGAAAATCCTTTCTTATCGAATGCCTACGTCATACAAAGAACATACCCTCCAAGTTTCCGGCCTCTACAATCAGCGGTATAGGCTGTGCGTTGATCCGTCAGTCAGTCAGGACAAAGAATTTTATATGTATAGATGAACCAATGTATCAATGTACAAAAAGTTTAGTTTAGTATCAACAAACAAACAATCAAATCTTTCCTCTATATTTAATCATATGCTCATTTAATAAAATACAATAATGTAGAAAAATACCAGTGATAGGTAAGACGTAAATGTCCTATTTATTAAACCCAATTAAAATACCTCTTCCAATATTTTATAGATAATTGCTTTGGTTTTCGACACGTAGGATATGTGATTTATTGCTTCGCTTTTAGTGAATTGAAGAATTCTATGGTAGAGTTTTATCGGAAAAAGATAGACATCTCCTTATTGTTATGTAAAAAACCATTTCAGACGTGGTAAATAAAAATTTAATATCCTGTTTTGTAGAATTTGTAGGTATATGGATAACTTCAGTAGGTACCTATTGCCAAGCCTTAAAATGATACAACACACACACAAGCCTATTTCTATTTGCTTTCATCTCTTCTAATACGTAGTTTTCAAAACACCTCGGCAATATCCTTTGAAGGAAATTAGTTTCGCTACTATAACAATGAGACCAATGAAAATCAAATAACAGGAAAAAAGACGGAACATCTAAACATTTTCCTTGGTAATGAGCATATTTTACGTATTTTAAAGCGAATCGAGATATTTTTGATACTGTTTGTGACCGTTTTCGACCGAGTTGTGGTCAAGGAAAGACTGGAGCGGCGATCATCGTCGTCCTTGTGAAGCTGTTTCAAAAAGTTCAATACTAGTTATTCCAAGTTGCCAGTTATTTTTTCTGGAATCTCGAGATACAGGATATAGGTATTCCGAGTTCGAGGTCCGTCGTTTGTACCACTTTTTGGTTAATAAACTATTATTTATTTATTTCATTTTATTATTTTCTCTATAGCACTGGGTGTTGTACCTAAATCTCTTTACATGAAACGTATTGATTGGCTCACGGTAAACGCTTTTGTGGCGGAAGGAAGAAAATCCCGATAAATCCCTTAGAACTCATAACAAAGGAGGATTAACTCGGTCTATAATAACACGTTGTGGTTTTATCCGTTGAAGGAACTCGTTTTTGTTAGGAAATTACTTTACTGGGTTTGTTTTCCCAGTTGTTTTCGTTTATATGCTCGAAAACTTTAATCATTGGAAAAATTTAGGTTTTGGTAGGTATATTGTACTCGGATATTGATTATTTTACTACTATTTTAATAATAACGAACTGTTTGTCCCTACAGTATTGAACTCGCTTTAATTTATTATTCCCTAAAGTTTGAATCGGTTATTTACATTAACGAATAACACTATCATAAGCCCGCGGTTTTTCCTGAAAATAGCTTAGATATAATATTTTTTACACTATGTACTATCACTTTACAAATTTTCATTAAAATCAGTAGAGCCGTTTGAACGTAAAGAATTTGTTTGTACCTATTTAGATAATGAAAAACTGTTTTTTTTTTACGTTTTATAAAGGAATTCGTTTACGATACCGGAGCATACTGTAGGCCGATTCTTGTAAATTATACAAAAAATATTCTTGATATTTTAATTATTTTGAGCTACTTTGAGGGTATTTTTTGTAATCAAAATGTAATCGGAATGATATTGCAAAAATTTTGAACAATGTTATTTACAAGAATTGGCCTTCTGGAATGTAAGATCAGCAATTATCCTGTTGACCTTCTTTTGTCGCTGTCAAGTAACATCTTATTACAAAAATTCATGTGCCAATTCCGCTCCTAAGTACGTTTGTACGAAACAATATTTATAACAAAGAAATAAAATAGGTAAATAATTGTAAAAGTTACTTTGGAGTTTTGCAAGTTGGACAGATTTTATCCCGAATCAGAAAATTGAGATTGAGTCACCCTCTGCGTCAAAAAAAATACTTATCTCAAATTTTAGACTTTTTTTAATATTAAAACATTAATTTATCTCGAGCAGATGTTTGCACGTCCATAACACTTGCGCGTCCATTTTTTTAATCAAACACCTCTGAAATCTTTGATTTTCGTTTTTGCATTTAATTTTGTGAGAGAACGCTTTGAAGAAATGGATCAAGTCAAAAGAGTTTTAGTTCAAAGTAGCCGCTGAAAGTTTCAGCAAAATGGGGGTAGTTAACTGGCGGATCGCCAAGTCAAGTAACTTCGTTCAAAAAAGTTTCTAAGTTTAAAATAGTTTTAGCTAAGCAATTTTATCAAAGCAAAAAATGTAACCAAATTTTGGTAAATGTACAGTGTGTTACAAAACCCTGTACCTATAATCTCTCATAAGTACAAAATTGGAAATAAGTTGTTTTTTAATTTGGTAAAATTATCCTGATTTATTTTTTGGGGAATTTTTGAAATGTGAAGATCTAACGACTAGCTGCTAATGATAGTGGTGCCACACATTGGAAATTACTTAAATTTTCAGTAAATTAGGATAATTTTCCATGATTTGGTCTGGTCCATAATAGAGCAAACTAAGAAAAATTATGTAGCACTAGCTGCGCCCCGCGGTTTCACTCGCGTAAGTCCGATCTTTCTCACCGTTTAAACCTTCCCTGGACTACGACAAACATTTCAAAACCGAAATCATCTAAATCGGTTCGTGCGTTCTGGAGTTATAGCGTCAGGAAGGAAAACCCGACTTATTTTTATATAATAGATAAAAAGCTATATATTTAATTCATAACACGTCGGCAAGGGACCACGGAAGCCCACAAACCAAGTCAATATTTGTGATGCCATTTATTTCCTTAATTCCCTAGGATAATTTTCCTTCATTTGATTGTAAACTTCTTAGTCTGGTCTATAATAGAGCATACTAAGCAAAATCATGTAGCGTAAAAAGCCATATATTTAATTCATAACACGTCGGCAAGGGACCACGGAAGCCCACAAACCAAGTCAATATTTGTGATGCCATTTATTTCCTTAATTCCTTAGGATAATTTTCCTTCATTTGATTGTAAACTTCTTAGTCTGGTCCATATTAGAGCAAACTAAGCAAAATCATGTAGCGTAAAAAGCCATATATTTAATTCATAACACGTCGGCAAGGGACCACGGAAGCCCACAAACCAAGTCAATATTTGTGATGCCATTTATTTCCTTAATTCCTTAGGATAATTTTCCTTCATTTGATTGTAAACTTCTTAGTCTGGTCCATATTAGAGCAAACTAAGCAAAATTATGTAGCGTAAAAAGCCATATATTTAGTTCATAACACGTCGGCAAGGGACCACGGAAGCCCACAAACCAAGTCAATATTTGTGATGCCATTTATCTGTCCCACCCACTACGTACTTACGATATTTTATTGTTTATTTATTTTAACTGAACTAAACATAAAATATTGAATTATAAGGTACTTAATTTGTTTTATAAATGTAACGACCGCTCTTTTATCTCGAAACCTCCTTTGCTCAGCCTTTAAAAAAATTTATGACTCTATTTAATAGACTTTTATACTGTCTCTTAACAATATTATTAAATAATTGTGTCCTTTTAGAGCGGAAGAGGAACGTCCGTTAAATAAAAAGGTTGTTTTTTTACTTGTTACTGAAACGGTAATTAATGTAACATTTTAAGAGGTAACTTAATGACTCTCGACACATTTGATGTAGGTAACATTTACTTTACCTGTTTCATTTCATCATATTTATCATAAGCTAGCTGCGCCCCGCGGTTTCATCCACGTAAGGCCCGATCCCATGGGAATTCCGGGATACAAAAAGCCACCTTACCTTTTTTTCCAATTCGTCCACTGGTTTCGGAGATTACCCCTACAACGTCACAAACTTTACCTCTTTATTTCTATATGGTTTAGCTGGTCATATGCTATTTTTCATCCCGAAATTCCCACGGGATCGGGACTTATGCGGGTGAAATCGAGGGGCGCAACTAAATATAAAATACTTACTCTACTGTATCTCTACAGTCAGACAGTTTACTGTCAGTCAGTAGGTACATCCCTTTTTGATAAATTAATTATAAGTAGGTTTACCTACCTATTTTTTTATTACAAAATTTTATTTATCTAAAGTAAAGATGCTATAACAGCTTGATCTCGCTCACTTAAATAGGGAAATTCGTCGAAATCAGGAAATTTATATTAGATTGTGAAGCCGAACCAACCTCACCGAACCAACCTTAATTTAGCCTCGGGGATCCCAATAACTACATTTGACGCCATTCGTTGGTACGGCGAAGCTCCTATACTTACCTATCTACCTATACTTAGTGAGGATACATGATATTTATTCACCAGTTCGCGAACTAGTTACAAAATTAACGTGGTAGCTGGTATTTTGATGGGATTACAATCAATTTAGAAACCTATTACAGTAAAATTATTGTTCAATCCAGTGGCAAATTCTATAAGACCGGTATGTTATGTGATGGTTGAGTTGCAATGGTTTTTGGACCTTGCGGCTTAGGTCAGTTATGTCATGAGGAAAGGAAACAAAATATGAGTCGGTGGCGTTTCACTTCAAATGTGAGCACAACGCAGTTTATAGAGCACCTTCTTCAATGTCCAATGTGCCCTAAAACCTGCGCTTTTAAGAGGCCTATAATGCTGCCGTCGCTGGTCAGATAAAATCTAATTTAGCTGAACCTCGGACATTACAAGAAAAAGAAGCAACACAAACGCTTTGGAGTTGGTATGAATAAAATAGTCTGACTAAAATATCGATCTACTTACCTAGGTACCCAGCAGAAAAAGTCTCTTTTGTATCCGCATCCAATAAATAAAAATAGGAAACCCGTAGAGCAACATATACCATTGTGTTTCCTTCCAACTCTATTTATCCTGAAACCTTTGATATTTTTCAAGTAAAGAGTTCGAAGACGGCACATCTACACATTTTTTATTCAAGGGCCGGTTTGCCTTTGTATCTATTTTACGATTCATTTTGCTATTTCTTTCGGTTTGTACGATATTCGAATGGTTTTTTTAAATATTTAACAAAGATAAATAAGTTTGTAGATCGCGTAAAATATCAGATATCAAAGAATTAAAATGAAGCTATGTTTTTTATTCGATCTTTATATTTTCTCGTCAATTAGATCTTCAATCTAGATAAACAAAATCAAAATCGTTTCATTCGTTTGGGAGGTACGATGCCACAGACAGACACACACATAGACACGTCAAACTTCCCGTCGCGCGTCGTCGTAAACTTTATCTTGAATTGTTACAAAAAGAGTTCTTAGTTAGAGAGTACAGGTAGTATTCCTACATTATACTACATACGTACATTATTTTAGCTTTTACAATAGATAAAGTCCAATATTAACATTTTAAAATCCGATTAAAATACAATATACCTACTACCTACATATCTCAAGCGTCTAAGCTTCAGTAATTATATTACGTATATTCAGAGAGACGTGTGATTAAGCTCGAGACACACCGGATCCCCGTGGATGCTGGCAGCTGTCGAGAATGTCTGAGCTCCATTCGAGAATCGATGCAACGCTTCAAAGCATTTCCCTTGCCTCCATGGTTACTACTATTGAAACTAGATTTAAAAAGAGTGTTATTTCAGTTTGTCTCAAACTTTTAATTTTATTTTTGAGCCAGTTTGAACTATTATCTCGACTAATTTTATGTGATTTTGATCACTTATCTTAGAAGACCTTCATTCGCCTCTTACTCTTGTGCCTACCACAACTAACACGTTTTAAACTATGGCAACTGATTCCTTTGTCAAATCAAATATTATGTACAATATTAACCTTGAATTGTTCAAAGGTTGCTGAGTCGAGATACCTCAGATAGTTGCTACCGACAAGACACATGACTAAACATTCCAGAGCGTTCTACCTGATTACAAAGACAGTGTAATACATTGATTAATTTTACAAAACCTTTTTTTATTGTAGCTAATTTTCTAGCTAGCCTATCTATTTCTTACCGACCTACTCATACAAATATGAATTAATCTATGTTTTTTGAAAATTCGGCCTCTGAAGGGCTGGTTAAGTTTGTTGTGCATAGTAACTGCTATGTTTGTACAAAATCAAGGGACAATAAAGCGGGTAAGACCGCAGGGCCCAGCTAGTCTATAATATAAAAATCAATTGCTGTTCGTTAGTCTGGCTAAAACTCGAGAACGGCTGGACCGATTTGGCCAATTCTTTTTTTGTTGTGTTTGTTGTAGTCCAGGGAAGGTTTAAACGGTGAGAATTTAAAGATCGGACTTACGCGGGTGAAACCGCGGGGCGCAGCTAGTTATTAATAAATTTAAGACATCAAAAATTAAATGTATACTCGCTGCTCCAGTGGCGGAGATAAAATACCGCTGGATTTTTTCGCTAGTACTCTTTTTTGTGTCGTTTTCCCAGACTACGGTAGTAGAGGCAAGCACAGATCACCCTTAGTCTTCGTACATCACGTACACCGACGCCCCGCAGTGCGTTGATTGGCCATTTTACACGGACTCGTTATTCCTTCGACTTCTTTGTGTTTTTTAACATGTACTTTGGCACGAACTCTTTTTACGGTTTCCAGATGATAGGTACGTGAATAATCTGCAATGTTTGCGCTACGTGCCATAAAAATAAACTTTCAATCAGCAGCAACGATCGTTTGTCGTAAAAAATATTTTATTTTTTTACAGAATAATATCGGGTTTCTTACTTTTTTATTCTGAATTCGTGAGGCGTTTTTTTGTCTTCTGTTTGGTATATTTTTATTATATTGTAGTAAGACCTATTTAGTTTCAATTCGAAATGGTAGGTTACTAGTTTCTTGGAAGTTTAATGTTGACTTGTTAAACAACTCCGAGCTTTATACAAAGTCCTTAGGAGTGTTTAAAGTTAAAGTTAAAGCTAAGAAGGTTCCGATACCTATCGAGAAAATTAGCTGTTAAACATTCCTGGGTTTAATGAATTAAGTGGTGATTCAAAGCATCGGTTCTCGATCTAAGGGTACTTGGAAAATACACTGACCACTTAACATGAGGTTCAGGGATCGTCAACATCTTCATTGAAATGGATGCGACCATAAATCGAGGCTCGTAATTAAATAGTACCGTCCCGCGGGGTCCTGATTTATTGTTCAGATTAAAAGCTATGGGTTGTTTTATTATATTGGTTTCATAAGTTAACGTCTCAAATTAATGCTAGACTTAATGAACTCATTTATTTTAAGGAGATTTACGTGTTTTTTTTATGAGTGTTTTATGGTCTTTGTTACAGTGGATACGACTGCTCAATACGATGCTGTGAGAGCCTATCTCAAAGAATTGGACATCACAAGTGCAGTATGGGTTGGCTTGATACGAAGTAATCCTGATGGAGACTTTACTTGGACGTGAGTTTACTTGTTTTATCATCTTATAAAATTTCCCACTACTATCAAGCTTCAAGCCTCTATCTCATCGTTAAAAATGGTTCATTTCACTGAAAATCTGAACATTTGTCAATCTAAACATTTTTATTTTTCACTAAATTAGCTTGAACGTGTCCAAAGTGAGAGTCGTTTATTAAATTTCGCCATGTTAATGGGACGTTATGAAAACAAATTCTTGTCATTATTTCATCGTCTTCGTTCAAAAATCTTCGAGATAGCACAGCGGACTGTAAAGACAATTTATTGTTAGTTAGCGATGATTTATCACAATCTCCTAACAATTTATCAATTTCAGAACAGTACCTTGCAATAAAAACTATGAATAAAGTGGGGACTATGGACTATTAATCATTAGCGTGTAAGAAAGAATGCCTTTTTACGTTGGTTGTTCTTTTGGCGAAGTTTGATTAATTTATCAACTTTTTTTTGTTAATAATTTTTACAAATTTTTGGAGTAGCGGTGTAGCTTCTTATTTTAATAAAATGCAGAAACTTAACCAAAGTAATTCTATTTTTAAGTTTTTTAACTTTAGAAAAGCTTTTTTTAAAGACAAACTTAGGTACTTAATTAATGTTTTGTCCGTTATACTTTCATGATGACGACATTCATACTAATTGAGATTTTTTTAAACCAGTGACTACCGAGGTTTGAGCAGCGATGGATACTGGAGCTCTGCGCCTGACTCTCGCTCCGCCCCGCTCTGTGCTGCCACCAACCCAACTGCTGACTATCGCTGGGAAGCCCGGGCTTGTGGTGGACCTACTGTTGCTTCCTTCATTTGTGAACTACCAGGTAAGAAATAAACAATTGAAAAGAAGCCAGTCCTATATTTTTTGTTTATGTTAGTCGCTTATTGAATTTGCTTTTCTTTGTCACTAGTGCCACAATGGGCTCTCGGCAACGAAGGCTGTATGGTAAAAGCATTACCCGCTCTTACCATTCTGTACTTGCCCGAAAGTGCGGCAGTTCAGCTCACAGCAGACTGTGGACTGGCAGGAGTTAAACGAGTTCAGTGTACTGGCAATGTGGTAAGTTTCATATTTTAAATAGTACTGTGTTTTTTATTGGGTATTGATTATTTTTCCTTATTTTTTTTGTCTCTACAGAAACGAGAGGATTTGTTGAAAGATCTTGCTTGCGTGGAAGATGAAGAACCTACTACAATTCTACCGCTAAGCTCAACAGAAATCGGTTGGTCGGCTACAACTGATCAAACATACACAGATCAAGAAATAACTACTGAATTAACAACACCAGAACCTTTAACCACAGAACATGAAGTCGATATTAATCAACCTAATCTAATAACAACCACTATTAGACAAGAATCGCTCTTGAAATTGACTCCAAATGTAAATCAAAACATGCTATTGAACAAAAATATTGACTTGTCTGATAATAATGCCCAAAGTAATTTCATTCCGAAAAATACTAATGAAGAAAACATACTAACAGATGACCAACTCGAAAAACTCGAAGATGAAAGGCACATGCAGCACAAAATGTTGCATGAAGAAATAGCGCGCGTTGGAAACGTCGAAAATATTTTCAATCAACCGACTGATCATTTTATTCCACCACTTGTTATGGCAAAAGCTAAAATAAGCGACGACATGACAGTTTTATCGTTAGCGGAAAAGCATGCGCAGCAATTAGCCGAAAAACAATTTAGCAGACGTTACGAAGAAATTGATCGTATTCACAACCACAGTGGCTTCAATAAAGTAAACTCTGACAATTTGAACTCTGAAAAACCTCTTATAACCTCTATTAAATTAGACAAGTTAAAAGATGTCAAAAAAGATTTCAAAACCAACATACCGAAAAAATATGTAAATGATAAGTATTATGATACAAAAACGAAATTGGCTAAAGTTACTGAATTTAAAACACTAGAAAAAGATAAAACAACAGAAGAAGGAACATCGACTGAAAGCATACATGAAGATTTTAAAACTTCTACTAGTATAAGCACACCCAAGCAGAGTATTATCAAAGACAAACTTGATGAAGAAAATATGGATCTTACCGTCATATTAAAGGATGCTAATTTAAACAGTGAAGAACACACAACTTTTACGAACTATACCGGTGACATAGTGAAATTAGATTCCATAGTCAAAGCTACTAACTTATCTGAGCCAATAATTTTAAGCAGTGGAAATAACAGTGAAAAAAATTCAACATCAGATTCAGATAGTAAAATCTCTGAAGATATTACTATGGATCATGAAGTTATCAAAATAACTATTATTGACGATGATTCTACTGACAACGCGAAAGTTTTTGAAGTAACAACAAAAGTTCCCATTTTCAAAGACGATACTACAGACAAAATGTTATCACCATCAACTTTTGTCCCTGAAATTCACATAGAACCAATACAAACGACTGAAACGCATTTGATATCTGAAGAAAGTACAACACTTACGACTGTTGAAGTAAAAGTCCAAAATAAAACGGTCCCTGAAACTGTTTCAACGACAGTTGGCACTATAAATCCCATAACCGAGCACACATCTACAGTACATGTAAGAACTACTGAAAGCTTTATGACTACAGTTGAACCAATTACGGTTAAACCGACAACTAACAAAGTCATAGAAAGTTCCACAACGTCCACAAACATAACCCATGATGTTGAAGATAACAATCACGCTACAGTGGCTAATATTACTACAGAACAAGGTAGTAATTTCACTGAAGTTCATGATGACTTTGATAGTAACGATTCCCATGGAAGAAACGATACCGATTCAGAGGAAGATTTCATATCCCCTCTTCTGTCAGGAGCTAACGAGCCCGTACACCGGCCGCCTCGAACAAGGAGACCACAACAACCGAACCGGAACAAATTCAATCCATTCCGTATATTAGGTTAGTTATTGTAAAACTTTGAGTGTCGCGATAAGAATTGTATAGTTGACTGAAATCTAATGCAATTAGACATAGTGGATCACAGTCACACCATTAATAATAATTGTGATGGCACAGTGCACTTAGTTGATTGGTATTATTGTGTTAGTTGACGCATAGTAGGTATAACTTTATGGCTCACGCAAATTGAGTCTTATCATTGTTTTATAAAGCTTCGTTTTTCCATATCACTTGCTTCTACATGTAGGTTAATGGTAACTTAGTCAATTCGTATTTTAATGTAGAAGTAAAATACTCACTTAAGAAAACCTAGATTTTTTTAACACTCATCTTTTTAGACATGATAAATGTCGAATGTAATTGAAATAAAGTATTTTACAATTGAATATTCATAATTCACTGATCATATCACTTAGTATAAGATCTTTTGATTTGTATTTAATAGTATTTTGCACAATGACAACATGTAGGTAGCTACGAGCTGCACTTTACGATAAAACTTATAAAGTGTCAAATAAATCTAAAATACGTTTACCGTAGTACCACTACGTAATAGACCAGATAATAGTTATCATTCGTGTATTCATTTAGAATTAAAACTATTGTGTACCTAAGATTTTTTAAAATAAAACTATTGAGAAAACCACAAGTTTTTATAACCTGCAACGCATTTAAGAATAACCATTTCGCCCAAAGTTTCTATTATATAAATATTCCAAATCTAAAAGCAAACTCTACCGTCCAAAGTTTCTAACTCGACTGATAAAGTACATTAATGTATTTAGAATTAGTACATTGCGATACAAGTGTGGAAAGTTGATCATTCCATAGAGGCGGTTTATGACGCGCGAGCGGAACGCGAGCGTGGCAAAAGCCGAGATGGAATGATCAATTCACACGTGTATCGTACGACGTTTTTTATCACAGTTGCGAATAAAAAAAAAGACTTGTTAAAATTTTAATAATAAAAAGTTTTTAAGAATTTTAGGTTATGTTTACTATTTTTTGTTAATTACACTCCCGAAAGGGCTAGGAAAAAGACTTTTAACCTATACAGCGTCTGACATACAATATTTTTTTAGGGTTTTTTTCATTTGTTTTTGCGTCGGCGGTTAAAAACAGAATATATTAGTTCCGGGTTTCATTAAAAACAGAATATATAAAAAATAGTACATTGCGATACAAGTGTGGAAAGCTGATCATTCCGTAGAGGCGGGTTTATGACGCGCGAGCGGAACGCGAGCGTGGCAAAAGCCGAGATGGAATGATCAGCTTTCCACACGTGTATCGTACGACGTTTTTTATCACAGTTACGAATAAAAAAAAGACTTGTTAAAATAATTAAAAGTTTTTAAGAATTTTAGGTTATGTTTACTATTTTTTGTTAATTACACTCCCGAAAGGCTACGCAAAAGACTTTTAACCTATACAGCCTCGTCTGACATACAATATTTTTTTAGGGTTTTTTTTCATTTGTTTTGCGTCGGCGGTTAAAAACAGAATAATAGTGGTAAGGAAAAAAAAAATTATGTACCTAAAGAAAAAACAAAACTCAATTTTTAATTATTTTCAAAGACGTTATCACGTAAAATTATCGTTCGTTAACAGACTTTAGAGACAACCTTCATACAACCTTGTGAAAAGAAGAAAAAAGGTACCACCAAAGAGGTTTAAGCCAGCAAGGCTTAAAAACTTTTTGATGGTACCTTTTTTCTATAGGTACATCAAAACAGTATAACCCAGATAAATTAAGAATGTTTAATCTACCTAATATGTCATTAGCAGTAAGATACGTATTTGACTTATCGGGATTACGTATTATTTTAGCACTAGTTGGATTTATTTTATCGCACGCGTGTATAATACGTTGCATTATGAGCCTAAAAGCGATTTTATAAAATCCACTTTATGAGCAACTGTGATAAAAATATATTTATGTACCTAAAGAAAAAACAAAATAAAAACAAAACTCAATTTTTAATTATTTTCAAAGACGTCATCACGTAATATTATCGTTCGCAGACTCTATAGACAACCTTTTGAAAAGAAGAAAAAAGGTACCAACAAAGAGTTTTAAGCCAGCAAGGCTTAAAAACTCTTTGGATGGTACCTTTTTCTATACATCAAAACAGTATAACCCAGATAAAGGAGATCATTCATGTTTCTAACAAAAAATACCCACAAAAAAAAATGCCGGCCAGTAATAAAAATTATTTGTATCTTGTAGAGAATAACATTTTAAACAATGTTTACTAAGGCAACAAAGAGCTACGATCAAAAATCGTTGAGTTATTTTACATTGAAAACCCAAAAAATGCATTTTATAGGGATCCGTTTGACCACTTTTAAGATCCCACTATAACTTCTGAAAGTATGTATATAAATATAATAAAAACAGACAAAACTTATCCATTTACTACTTATTTTTATATTTTTTCTGTAGTAATATCTTAGAAGTGGTCAAACGGATCTCTACAAAATGCATTTTTTTGGGTTTTCAATGTAAAATAACTCAACGATGGTTCATCGTAGCTCTTTGTTGCCTTATTAAACATTATTTAAAATGTTATTCTCTACAAGATAGAAACATTTTTTTTTGTGGCCGGCACGTTAATTTTTGGGTACGATTTGAACGATGTCCTTAAGAATGTTTCATCTACTATATGTCATTAGCAGTAAGATACGTATTTGACATATCGGGATGACGTATTATTTTCCAACACTAGTTGGATTTTTTTTTATTGCACGCGTGTATTACGTTGCTTTATGTGCCTAAAAGCGGTTTAATAAGATCCACTTTATGAGCAACTGTGATAAAAAATAAATTAAACGAACCCATTGAGCAAAAGGCTGTACTGAAGTTTTCACTTTCTCGACGCATCCATAGGGTAGTTATAACGCTACAACTATATTGAGACCTCCCAGTTAATTGCCTATTGTTACGAGACAAGAAGACTTTGAAACTCGCATTGTCCGCACGTTTGTTCCAAACTATTTCCCCTTTCTCTCGCCTGTTACATGAATGTTCCAAACTGTGATATTGACTTACAAATCTGCAATGGGTCGATATAATACTTATGGGAATATCGACAAGTCAAGCCACCGCAGTCAATATTTGAGAAGCGCTTTGCCTCACCTTCTTACCTGTTCATAACGATGGCGGTCGTAAATTCAACTCGATTTCTGTTGAAGAGGCGCTTATCAGATATTAACTTGTATAAACTTAGGCCTCGCAAATTGAAGTTTTCTTTGCTCTCTGTACAAATGTGGTTTCTGTATTTGCCGATTGAATTTTAGATGTGTAATGTACTTTGAGTAGGTAAAGTCTTTGTTGCGTAGAAACGACTCTTTGAACTACACAAAGGTTTGATGAAAAAACAAACCTATTTTACATGTGGATACAATACAACGTATCTACCTATTTTTTAGGAAACATTTCTTTTGTATTTGTAGAAATATATTTTTGGCTGAAAGTGATTTGAGTTAAAACAATGGTGACGGTTTAGTCATGTAATATAATCAATCAATTTCATAAAACATTGTCATTATTTATTCCGAAGCGAGATCGAAGCGATGAGATAACACCTCAAAGTTTAATAATTACACAGATTTCCCCATCTAAAGTTAAACGATTAAAACATTTAATGAACATTGCTCTTAATTAATAAAATGACTAAACAATAAGCGCTAGAGCGATAAAGTAAACAAAATTGAAACATCAACAAACAATGTAGCGAAACCATCGAGTAAGTAAGTAAGCACAAAAAGGAAAGTCTCGCAAAAAACGTAATCTTTTAAGGTCATTTACCCGTTTTTCCCGAACAAAAAGCGCACACAAAAAGAGAGACTAAACAAAATATCTTTCCCGGAGATTAATACCCATAGATCTTAATGCTCGTGAATGGGTGAAATATGAGCCTTATTAAAAGAGAAGTACATGAAAAGCCCATAAAAATAATGGCACGAGTGCCGACGGCGTCTCTCGGTGAAACTTGGGCCTCACCTGGTAAGTATCAATGTTTTCATATAGCTGTATTTTTGTATCTTACACAGTACCTATACTAAGTAGGTACAGCAGAATTACGGTTTTTCTTCCTCAAACCTTTTTGTTTATGAAAACGTAAGATGATGAGTAAGATGTATGAAAACCTAATTAGTCTCTTAGATACGCTGAGATACAAAATCTATATTTGATACTTTTTCAAAGTTGATCTGTACTGACTGGCATGAATGAAACATACTTCTCTTATTAATAAAAGTAAAAGTGTATGCCTTGTGTTTGTTACCTCTTCATGCAAAACTATCTGAACAGATTGTGATAAAACTTGACTTTATGCTATTTTTCTTAATTCGTTCGCTGAACACCGGGAATAGCACATAGACTTCTTTTTATACCACTGCCGCTGTTACTATGTAGCTAGTCTACCTACACTAATCTAAACTATTAAGTATTGTATGTACAAAAAAATATATTTTGTGTTCTTAACGAATAGGCTCCGAAACTACTAGACCGATTTTAATGAAACTTGGTATGAAGATACACTGATTCATTGGAAATAACATTGGCTACTTTTTATCCCAATATTCTTACGGGATCGGGAGTTAAGATGGTGAAACCGTGGAGCGCTACTAGATAGATAGTACCGTCACTATATAGTATAAAACAAAGTCGCTTTCTCTGTCCCTATGTCCCTTTGTATGCTTAAATCTTTAAAACTACGCAACGGATTTTGATGCGGTTTTTTTAATAGATAAAGTGATTCAAGAGGAAGGTTTATGTATAATACATGCATAATATAGCCGTGCGAAGCCGGGGCGGGTCGCTAGTTAAATTAAAAATCAATTGCTGTTCGTTTGTCTCGCTAAAATTCGAGAACGGCTGGTTCTATTTAGATGATTTCGATTTTAAAATGTTTGTGGTAGTCCAGGGAAGGTTCAAACGCTATGAAAGGTCGGACTTACGCGGGTGAAACCGCGGGGCGCAGCTAGTGTATCATAAAGATAAGTTGAAATGTTCGTAGTATATGTGGGTAAGTAAAGTACTTGTATGTTTTCATCGTGAAGTTTATAGTTTGTAAAAGATTTTATTAGGTCTTTAGATTTAGGTCGTGAAGTTGGGTTGTTAGAAGCTCAGAGGTTATGGCCTGAAGGTCATAAACTTGTAATATGTGGAAGTATCTAATCCTTGAAAAAATAAAATGTAACTTCGTATTGGTTTTTAGAAATTCTCAAGTCAGGCCCTCTTATAGACATTTTATGAAAACTCAAACACCTTAAGTAGCTTTTCCTAAAAATATGCGAAAGAAAATAAGTTTATGTGAAAGCTCACAAACAGTCTTCAAAGACTTTTTAAGTAAACTTATTAATCAAATTTTATTTTAGAAAATGAAGAAGATTGACTTTACTTTGAATTTACATAAGTCGAAAAATAGTATTTTATATTCAAATGAAGAAATAATAATAATATTGACGCGTAATGCAACGTTTAAAAAGGAGGTACTTATGTTTTCAAATGTAGGTACTTACAAACTTAAGAGTGTGTTTGTTACTCCTTCATCACTACATAGTATAAAACAAAGTCGCTTTTTCTGTCCCTATTTCCCTTTGACTGCTTAAATCTTTAAAACTACGCAACGGATTTTGATGGGGTTTTTTTTAATAGATAGAGTGATTCAAGGGGAAGGTTTATATGCATAATATTTGCATAATATAGCCGTGCGAAGCCGGGGCGGGTCGCTAGTATTTTATAAAACCTAGTTTTTATGAAATATTTATCAGCCCTTTTTACCTCTTTGGGGGGCGAATTTCCAAAAAATCCTCTCTAGTGCTCGCCTACGTCCAAGTCATTGATTTTCTCTTTAAGGTATAAATATTATATTTTAAAGAGGAATGATGTTTTTTGTTTTTTTTTGTTTGTAATGAATATGCTCCGAAACTACTGGACCGATTTTGATTCATGGGGAGAAATTATAGATATGGATGAAATTTAAGGAAATATTTCCTTTTGTAGGTAATAAATTGTTAGAAAAATAAAAACAGAAGGTCACGTGTGTGTATAGATACTAACTAAGGAAAATGATGCTAAACCAAAATGCCTTCACTTAATTTTGGTTGGGCCTTAAATTTCTATTGAAGTAATTTTGGCGGTTTGAAATATTTTTGGTTTTGGTAATAGTAATAAATATTAAGAGAAAAATAAACTTTAATTCCTTCATATCGACACGGACTCTTCTTTAATTTTAATAAAGGTTTATGAGTGAAGGGTTATGGACACTAAAACTACTCACTCAACTACGGCAGAACTTTAAAATTAAAGTTATAAAGCTAAGTTTTAAGTGGTCGGTTACCCGCAGCTGCATCTAAAATATAGCCTCATTTATCGTTTATTTTTAAGAAACCTGGGAACTGGCCAATTTCATTCATGGTCCATCCCTACGGTCTGCAAATTCTATAGTAAAAATTCAAATAACATTTCTGTGGTATACTAAGAGCACAAACCTAGCACAACTCAGCACAATAATCAAAATTGTAAAAATCTAAGAGTGCGGGGCAAATTTCGAAAACATTTCGACATTGACGCGCCATTTCAAAACCTAGAAACTTGAAATTTACGGCACAACATTTGGAAACCCTAGCACAATCTTAATAAAATCGAATTTCCAAAAGTGCGGTGCCAGAGTGGAACGCTTCAGTTTTGACTTTAGAGAATAAAAAATTCGGCACAACGGAGCACAGACCTAGCACAGTTCAGCACAATCGTCAAATTTCGGAAAATCTAAAAGTGCAGGGCTAACGTCCCATACTCCGTTGTAAGTGCTTTTTTGTCGGTTGTTAGTTCGGTTGGCCAAACTGTTGCAACTTTTTTGTCCCAGTAGCACATGAGTCAGTAGTTCGGGAGACAACAGAAATTTTAAAACTATTTAGTCATGAATTTATTGATATTATTATTATGTACCGTTTGAACATGAAGGGAGAATAAACCAACAAACTTTCACATGTATAATATTAGTAGGGAAGGGTCCGATAGTGATATAGATAGAAATAATATTAGATACGAGCAAAACGCTATTCTTGTATCATAGAAATAGAATAGAAGAAATAAATAAACTTGCGTATACGAAAGAAGTCGATATTTGCCCTTGGAATCCTCTAATAAAGGTAAAATGTGTCGTAGATGTGTATACCTATATATTTTTGTAACCAACTGAAGTTGTATCCATCACACCTGGTCCCAAATCAGGTCAAAGGTCGCACACACACGGTGACCGTCTCATACATTATTCACAGTTATCGGTCACGATACTATCGACTTCTAACTCACTTATATTAATGGAGATTAGAACTCGATCCCAGTACCACACTTGTGAAGGATTAATCGATAATCGAAACGATGATGTGTTGAATAATATCGTGATCAGTTTTTACCTTGTTTTTACTCGTCGCTTCATCCAATTGCTGTCTCAAACTCAATAACCCCTAAAACTATAAGCAGTACCTACCTATAGTCAAGCCAATTATTTACAACCTCATGCTTCCAACAAGACAAACAACGCTCCCATATGAACTTACTTACTAAGGCAAATTGTCTCCAGGATATTTTATGGATGGGATATAGGACTTCAATATGGGATGGATTATTTTAATATGGAATGAAGGACCCCCGCTCGATAGTCAGATAAAACGTTAGCATTTTTCTATTTTTGACCAATATTACACCTGCTATAATAGTAAGTGACGATGCGGTCTAAGATATAGCATGCTTTCCTAGAAGGTAAATTTTTACAAATTGTACACGTCGGGAAAGACAGATCATTTTCTCAGGTTGTATGATGGAAGAATGGAAATGAAATAAATAAAATTCCTTTTTTTTTTTCAAATTAGTCGAGCCATTTGATCGTTACAAACGAACATTAAGTACAGACTTTAATTTAATAATCTCTAACTAACATAACAAGGGAATGTCTACTTGATCTAAACATTTCCCCAAGCCCTGTAGGCTTGTGTTTATTGACGTTCCCAGGTCCCCGATGAGCAAGGAACGTGGTTATGGCTCATTACTTTGCTAATTAATTGATATTAACTATTTAAGTTCGTTTAGTCAATGGGGAAGTCGCCGTTAACGGTTTTAGTAAATTAATGTGGCGCCATTTTGATGGGATTCATAAACGGAAGCGGGCGGGGCGGGGGCGGAAACGGAAGTATAAAATAATTAAATTAAAATCCATAAATTACAAGCTGCACCCCGTGGTTTCACCCGCGGTCGATTTAAAAAAAGCTTCCTCCTGATAATAACAAAGACAACAAAAAAAGAATTAGCGAAATCGGTTCAGTCGTTCACGCGTGATGCGATGACAAAGGAAAACAGGGATTAATTTGTATAAGTATAAATATGTATTTATATAAATTTTTATTTTATCCGTGCTTTATAAGAGGAGGTTCTTTATTTTTATTAGTGATGATAAAGTAGTGGTACTCTATACCTAACCAAAATAAATTAGGTACCTCCCACTCTAAAAGGTTTAGTGGTTGGTTATAAAAACATTCCTAATATTAGTTGATAGCAGACGTTTTATTACGTAGAAATATTATGATAGGTAAGTAGATTATACAAGTCGGTTTATTATTTCACGAGCGCCATTTTGTAGGAAACAGTCAAGACGTATGAGTTCGAATAAAATGGGAAGACTTTTGCCTATGTGTTTAAAAGCTTATAAACATTCCCGTGCTAGATTTAAACCTGCGATAAGTGAGTGAAGTAAGTGATCTTGACGACCCAGTTGGCACAATGGTTACCATGCCGGGCTGTCAAACACAGGGTTGCGGGTTCGATTCCCGCCTCTGGCAAGTGTTTATGCTTAGATATTCGTCTGTGGTCTGGTTGTTTCTATGTATTTTAAGTATATATTTACAAAATAAAATAAGTAGTATATCCGTTGTCTAGCACCCATAACACAAGTCTACTTAGCTTGGGGCTAGATGGCGATGTGTACAATGTCCTATAATATTTATATTTAGGTACAAACGATTTTCTATTCTCTAGCGACAGATTCTAACCATAAGCCTATTATAACATAGATCCGAAGATTGTTGAACAAAGGCTTTCATGCAGTTATCTTAACGGCCTGTTTGAGGTGTAACGAAAATGACGTCGTAATCCTTGGGCGGGCGACCCAGCGGCGGACAAGTCGCATATTATGTAAATTACCACGATTTACCTCAAGCCCGGTCTGATCTTGCCCATGTTAAACACAAATCAGGCGTTTGAGTTTACTCCTTAGAGGATTGCGTAGTGCAAAGAGAATCATGAGTTTTCGATACGCGGTGCGAGTAGGTATGTTCATAAATGACCCGTATCGTGCGATAGAGAGAGTTTAAGTTCGGACGTAATTGCTTTCATTTTGCTTTCAAATAATGTTGCGGGCAGTAAAGTTTTACCACCTTTATCCTTCACAAAATGAAATAAATTTGGGCTCACTTAATTCACTGCATCTTATTCTAGGTTGATACGTTTTGCTTTTTTGGTAATTCAGCTTAATTAAAAAACAATTGAAACGCTCGATGAAGTTTTTAATTCAAAAATATATATATTCAGATACTAATAACTTTTATCTTAGGCAATATTTATTTAAAATAAAAACGGTTAAACCTAGTTTTTCATTAGATCTAGAACATTTTCAAAAATTATCAAAATCGGACTTCGGGGGAAAACGTTATCGCTTTTTGTATGGAAATTTACAGCCTCACACTGGTCTTAACTTGTACTTATATAAGAGCTCTTTTCTGCAACTAGACTCTCAGACTAGATCTCCTCATTACGTGAGGAGATGCTTACCCAGCTCCTATGTTATATTCTCAGCTTAGTCGAATGTGTCTTGAGGAAATAACTTGTCAATAAGTCTGGGGCCAACTAAGCCGCGGGTTTCATCACCCTTCATCGTAGGAGCAATGTAAAGTAAGAAAAAAGAAATAAAACATTTATTTGGACAAGCACACGACATAAGACAATCAGAAAAGTAGTAACAAACATAAAAGCACTAAAACAAAAGTTTAAAATAATATAAATAATAGGTAATAATAATAAAAACAAAAAATTAATAGGAAAAAAATACAAAGAAGAAATAAGTTTTAAGGAGCCGTGTGCCTCCAAAAACGTTCTGCCTCAGCAATGATAGCTGCACCAACATTTAGCTGACACAGCCGATGTCAATTAGCGTACCTACATAAATTTTTCATAAGAAAAATACGAGTGCTTCCTGTTTGCCCCACCAAGCTGCCCCACAGTGGGGCAAAGTGGAATCGTTAAAATTTTGTAGTCTCGTTTGCCCCACTATTATGATTCTGTCCATCAGGGTTGGCACCTTGTTGAGAGTTTGAGAATTTTCGTGTCATCTCTAAAGTTATGAACCATCACGGTATGTTACAAATTACACTAAAACATGCAGACTTAAGTTACTTGTGGTGCCATAATCTCGAAATACGAGCTATGTATAATACGAGACATTAAATAATATTGACAAGATCTCCATTTCAAATGTCAGTTGTGATAAATGTAACTGGGTTGGTAACCTATGGAGTGTGTTTAAATAAAAGTACAAAATGAAAGAAAGAAAATAAATAAAGAAAATGGTTATTTGAAACGTTAACTTCTGAAAGAATCTGGTTATAAATCACAAAATAAATTACAGGACTCGTTACAAATAAAATCTTTGCCAATCTCAACACACAATAATTAGTCACTACTAACCGTAAAATAAAAAACTGGTTGCCTGTAAAGTCGGTATACGGGCGAAAGTTTTACGTGACAACAACTGTGCTCGAGTGGAAGGGACGCGTGCCTTTCACTTTTTATGTCTGTCTCTCTCGCTCTTAGGCGGGCTAACCATGCCCGCGTGCCTCTCACTCGCTCTCATTGTGAGCGCATAACGTCAGCGGAGCGTAACGCAGTTTCTTGAAGTGTCACCCGGCAAACCAATTTATAAAACGTTGTCACGTCAAAAAATCTCAGATTGATTAACACTTGACTAAGTTAAATACAGTTTTACTGATTAAATAATAAAAAAACATCATGCAGAACATACAAACAGTCACGCAAAATATGAAAATTTTTAGAAAGACCAAACCAGTTTTATTTGGTAAGCATATTCGTAGGTAACGGTCCCGCCGGTTTTGTTGTTATGTGACGGTACGTTTTTAAAGTTGCCCACATCCGTTTTTGCAAGTGTCTACATAACATGGTGATTTAGGTAGCTTTCAAGAAACAACAAATATTAGTGTAGGTACGCTATTATGAGTTAAATGTCAACCAAAGCTTTCATAGCTCACTGTCTTCAAATATTATTGAAACAAGTTAAATAAATAAAAGTTTAAAATACGTGGTTCCCATTCCGGAATCTGTCATTTTACTACAGAGAAAAGAGCGATGTAAGCTTTGGTAGCAGTAAAAATGTAGTTAGCTGAGTCAAATGTTAATCAATCTCCAAATATGCTGCTATGAGCTCATATACATAATTGAAATATGATTCAAATATGACTGAAAAATACGTGGTTCCCATTCCGGTAGCAGTAAAAACATTTGACTACGCTAAATACAGTTAGCGTAGTCAAATGTCAATTAATTTGATATTTTATTTTTCACAGTTAGTAGTAAAAGTGACTAATTATTGTGTGTTGAGTTTGGCAAAGATTTTATTTGTAATGAGTCGTGTAATTTATTTTGTGATTTATAACCAGATTCCTTCAGAAGTAAACGTTTCAAATAATCATTTTATACTTTTATTTAAACACACAACATAGGTTACCAACCCAGTTACATTTATCACAACTGAAATTTGAATTGTGTATTTGTATACCGTGATGGTTCATAACTTTGGAGATGACACGAAAATTCTCAAACTCTAGACAAGGTGCCAACCCTGATGGGCAGAATCATTTTAGTGGGGCAAACGAGACTACAAAATTTTAACGATTCCACTTTGCCCCACTGTGGGGCAGCTTGGTGGGGCAAACGGGAAGCACTCAAAAATACATTGGCACAGCTGGCCACCATTTTTCTATATATCTATGACACAAGTTAAATGTTAGTTAGTAAGAACTAGGTACAAAAATGGTTACCATAACAATGATAATAAAACGCTAAAATAATTTTTTATTACATAATATGATAGGTCAGCTTTTGACCACTATCAAACCTGCCTGATGGTAGGTAACGATGCCTTGGATAATTTCCTAAAATTTTCCTGTAGTTGAAGCTGAGTATAGCTAGATTTGGCTCTAGTCTGTTCATGCATGCGGCCAGACCGCTTGAAAATTTATCGAGTTGCGGAATGCATCGGGTAAGTGCCCCAATAATTGGGTTCCCGTTCCCGATATCGACGCTAGCACCGCGGATATTGAATCCGAGATGATACTTGAAAAACCTTTTTACCCGACGGTATTTTTAGACGGGTATTCTTTTAGATTTTCGTATTAGTTCATAAATTAATTGATAACTTCGATCTGCGAGGGTTTTCTCTGTATGTACTTAAAATAAGTATACTTATGTATCTACAAAAAAAAAAGGTTTTTGGAGTTTACCTTAAGAATCGATTTTCATATATAAGGCGCCCGGTATGAGAAAAATGTGGGCAGTAAAATCTACTGATGAATGACCTCGTTACGTTTTTGGTGCGCAACCTATTCTGCGCACCTTTCACTTTTCAATCGTGTGTGTGTGACTAGCTTGTATACTTGTGTTTAACCGACATATTGTATGTATTGTATACATATATGAACATGTGTGCTTTGTATTTATTAGATATTTAATTGGAACGATAGTTCCTTATCGCGCGTTGTGAAAGGGGGCTAGACGGAAAAAAATCTCACGAAAAGTTGTAACGACATTTTTTGCTATAGTAAGCTATTGTAAGCCGTGCGGCGTGTGCATGTTTCTCTGTCTGTCTCTCTCTCTTATAGAAAGCAAGCCAGATATTTTCATTAAAAAAAATATTTATTATACAGTGGATTCTCGGTAACTCGAACCTTGTTAAGTCAAAATCCTCAGTAACTCGAAAAAAAATTGCATTCCCTTCCGCTAAATTTTTGTGTCTGTAAAATTTTCATTAACTTTCTGCGTTTCTAACATCTACCGCCTAAATCGTACTAGACACCCTTATTAAAAATCATGTTATTTAGTTTGGAACTTAGATGGCGCAGTGTTCGAAGTCATGCAATAGTCATTTAGTAGTAATTGGGAGTATTAATGACAAATTATTAGGTAGGTATATAAGTCTGGTAAATATTAAGTATATTCAGTAACTTTGGCTTGTAAGGTTAGGTAAGGTTTCTTTAAGTTGTTTCGATCTTTTTCTAAAGCAATATGAAAAGCGTCTTACAAAATAGAAAAGTTTATTTTTATAGAAAGAAAATTGCGAAAACTTTCAGACGAGGGCAAGACCTAAAAGTACAACTCCATTATTTATTTAAAACTCCAAACAAAAATAAAGTGAATAATAATTCCGACCCTAGTGATTGGTAAATGTTGTTATTTATTTATTTTGAATAGGTATATTAATAAGATACCAGTTACGGATAAAGAGAGAGAAAAACGGGAAATATTTTGAATTATTTTTGATAAATAATTCACAAAAACAATCAATATACCTACCAATTACGTCACACAATGGCTGTTTGTTTTTAAAGGTCTTTTCAAAGTTCGAAATTGGAATTGTAATAAAATGCGGAGTCAGTCAGGCGGAAATTAAAAACAAAAAAGAAGAGGAAAGATTTAATTAGAGAGGAACTCCCAGTTTTTGCCGTTGAAAATATCATTACGAAGGCGGACTTCGGAGTTTACGGCACTCGACTATTAAAGACCTTTGTGTTTATTGTACAAACTTTTGTTAAACAGTTTTATCAAGATATTTTATTTTGTTTTTTTAATACGTAAACGACTTAAATATACGAGAGGGAGTAATATTACAGTTAGATGTAGTGCGTAGTACCTAGTACCTATGTTTCTTATGCTTGTCATCTAAGCGTGGGTAACTTAACTAGATACTTGACAGCCAGTTTGTGTGGAAACCAGAGATATATGTTTGCAGCACCTTAAAAAGCGATGACTTTCTGATTGGGCTCGTTTTATACCAAAACTCTACTCGCTGATATCCGACTAAGCTTTTACCTTATCTATGGTCAATATGATGTAAGGAAAGTAATATTTCTGTTTATTTTATTGCTAGCCTATTTCCGCAACTATAAATCTTTTATAGTATGGGTCTTACACGTGATTTACTGCTAAAACCGGAACATAATTTAGATGTTTGGTCCAGTACAACATGTAAGGATAAATATTGATAAATTAATATCTTTACATTCCGTAAAAATATATATCTATTAGCTGTCTGCGTTTCTGCTTCGTATTGGGAAAAATAATCATGATAATAAAACCGAATAAAAATCAGAAGATATTACTTTCGTCCGGTACTCCCTCTGGGTTATCATTTGCGAGGCATTACGATTTAAAGCTATGTACAAACTGAGATGTCTTGTCATCGTAAATTGCGCGAATTTCCAAATACCTACTTACTTATAACACTAGTGATTGTTTTGATTGACACTCGTCGCTTGGGTCGCATGATTTTAGTCATGTCGGTTGGTATAGCCAGAACCTTTTTCCGGATTTACAAAGCAAAATGGGTAATTCTGAATGCAATAAAATTCTTATCTTACTGGGTACGCTTTTCAGTATAATCTAGGAATTTAGATTTGCATATTCGATATCCGGTTTTATTTGAGTCCTTTTTTGTAATCAGTCAAAAGAGATGGCCGAACCTTTTCAGGGAGTTCGATTTATTTTCGTGTCAACAAACTTTCTCTCTTTTGATATAAAAGAAATCGAACGACAGATGATTGAAACTTCGGAAACGGACAAAACGCGATAAAATTCGTTTTACTGTCTTCGATTACGTTTCGGAATCGACTTTAAAAGTCTTTTTTAAAGGTACTCACATTTACTGACCTAATTGTTTTTTATTGATTTCTACTGATGGGACAATCTAGAAATGATTTTTTAGAGTCATGTACTATTTACCGACGACCCAGTTGGCACAATGGCCACCATGCCGGACTGCCAAACACAGGGTTGTGGATTGGATTCCCGCCTCAGACAAGTATTTATGCTTAGATATATATTTGTCTGTGGTCTGGTTGTTTCTATGTAATATAAGTATATTTTTTACAAAAAGTATATAAGTAGTATATCCGTTGTCTAGCACGCATAGCACAAGTCTAGTTGCTTAGCTTGGGCCTAGATGGTGATGTGTGGAATGTCCTGCAATATTTATTTATTATGCTCGTTACAACCCAACACGACCAGTCACAAGTTTGCGATCTGCACAATTAACAAAATCGCGGCAATTTGTATTTTTCATCTCCCGGAAATTTCTTTTTCTTTATAATTCGTTCATTAAACCTAAATCAGCAAACTCAGCTCATTATCACTGACAAAAAAAATTAAACATTATTCCCTAAAGACCAAAATTTACTTTTTGAGAAATTCAAATAATTTCAGTGTAATTTCATCTGAATAAAAGATTAAAATACCTCTAACGGACCCTCGTCAAGATCCGTTTGCCCTCGTGAAAGTAAAGGGCCATTCTCACGAAAGCAGGTCTTCCTATGAACTTTTCTTTTGTCCCTTTCTTCTATAAGAAAAAAAGGGAGACCTTACATTGTATCCGAGAACCTTTCTTTAAGTAAAGGTGCCCTAAACGTGGTTTTCCAACTGTTACTTTAGATATAATTATTATTAAATAGGTTTGTTCACTTCAATGTTGGAATTTGAACGTTTGTTGAATTATAAAAGAGATTGTGTAGTCAGTTGAGGAGTTATTCAATGTTCTGTGTTGTGGTAACTTACTAGGCCTGAAAGGGGGCAGACTTGTTATAAAATCTAAAGCTACCTAAAATTTCATTCTAGATTTGATGGAATTTATTATTATCACTTGGTTTTATGGTTGTTTTAATAGATAGATAGATAGATAACTTTATTTGTACAACACAGTAAGGAACATAATACATGATAAAATACACAAAGCAAAGTAAAGTAATAGCTATAAAGTACAAGTTGCACAAATGGGCGGCCTTATTTCTTCCAGGCAACCTTTGGATGACAATGATTCAATAGGTTTTTTTATTGTTCGTCGCCTGATTGTGCGTCAATGTTACAAAAGTTTAAATATCCAACTAGGAAGAAGGTAGGATAAACGAGATAGGTTACTTCAGAATGCTACGACTGCTCATTAAAAGTTACCGTGAGGTATATAGCTACCTCCGTCACTTAAATATTCGGTTAATGTTTACTGTCTTGGTGAAGCAACCAAAGTTTATACCTACTTAAAGCTCTGATAGACTACAGACTTTCGGTCGCCCGATAGTTAGTAATGACCTGTAGAATGAAGTATCCCCTTGTTTTTTCATGGACTTTTATAATAAACTAGCTGCGCCCCGCGGTTTCACCTGTGTAATATTTTTTTACGCAATTTTCTTAATATTTTCTTTAGAATTAGTTGTTGTCGAGATTTGCGCTTAGCAACACATTCAGTGATTCATTTTTATATTATAGAATAGGTCAGCTTCTGACCACTAAAGCGGTCTAAAATGTAGCATGCTTTACTAGAAGATACTTATTAGGGATGGGCCGAATGTGATTTGAACCGAATACGAACTTCGGTCGAATGTTCGGTGAAAATAAAAAGTTCGGCCGAACTTCGGTTATTTTTACTGCAGTTTCTTGAGAATGACAGGTCGAATCTTGTTTCGAATATGTAAGAAGAAGCGTAGAGAATGAAAGCTCAAGTAGTGACGAAGAAGTTGTCCAGACCACACAGTCATTCCCACAATCTAACAAAGACATATCTAGAAGTACGATAGCAACAGAACTAGATAGATATCTGAATGAGGCTTTGCTGCCTAAAGGTCTATATGGCTGGTGGGCCAAGAATATTCATAACTTCCCTTGCATGAGTTTATTGGCACGAATATTTTTATCTCCTCCTATGTAGTGATTTATGGCGATAATTATTTAAATGTTTCGATATCAAAATTAAGGTATTATTTATAAGGAAATTAGAATTTAGATTTATTTGTTAAATAAGTGACAAAAACTAAAAAAAATCGGGACAAAAAGTAGTCTATGTGTTATTTCAGGTATCCAGTTACCGTTAGTTACATACCAAGGCTTATGGTAATCGCTTTAGCGATTTTTACGTGTTTGAGTAACAAACATACATACATACCCACGAACTTTTAGCTTTATAATATTAGTAGGATTTAAAACAGCTAAGTTGTTTATTTTTTTCTGGATATGATCAACTACCGAATGTTCGGCATTTTAGCAGAATTTCGGCCGAATGCCGAAGTTCTGTTTAAACTGCCGAATTTCGGTTAAACCGAATGTGAAACGAATTTCGGCCCATCCCTAATACTTATACATTCACGGCTCAAAGACCCCAAAATAAACTGGGGCTTTCAAGGGACGTGAGTCAAGGTAGGAAGACGGCAGTAGGACGAAAACTTTTCCCTTTACCGAGTCGGCTTGGCGATAGTCACCTAGGCCGTAGGGTGGTAACAAACCGCGGCCAAAACCTCCTACCAGTAGATTGTTCCTTTAGCTAAATCGGCCGACAGAAAAATATGCAGTCTGCTCTCAGCCTTAACTTACCTCGGCTCTAAGACGCGATTCTAACTTTTAAGATTGATGAATCTCGGAGTTCTAATGTATTTTCTTCAACTATTTCATCTGCAAAAGGGGAAGAGTTTTTAAATTAAGTAACGAATGAGTCTTCATTTCGGGTCGGAACGGTTTATCTCGAATTTAATTAACTGAACTCAACTTTTATAACTAGAGTTTAAAGTCGCTTAAAACAATACTAGAAGTTTTATTAACTTTTATCAAGTTAATCGAGATTTTATCACCCTGTAAATTTATAGTCACCTAAATAAAATAGATAAGAGTAATTGCACGTCGAGATGTGACATCCTGTTAGGCCAACTTAATTTGTGTAATGGCATGCTAATTTTACTGCCACAATATATGTGGTCACACACCCTCCCTCCTATGTACGGCGGCTGCATAATTGCAGACCCACCGTAGAGTTCTAAAATGACTATTATTGGAATGTATTTAATCTAATATTTTTGACGTGATTCTAGTAAATTGATGGAATACCTGCATTCACACAAAAGTGTCATGTTCCGGTAACATAACGCATTTCGTTCCCGGAACGGGACGCATGACGTCATGGTAACATGAGAGTATTTAATAATAATATCACTCATCTGGGCTTGTGTTATGGTGACGAGTGACGAATAGATTGTATTATTATAAAGGAACTTAGAAGACTTATTATAAAGGAAAAAAAAGAAAAACATATTTATATATCACTACATAGTATAAAATAAAGTCACTTTTCGCCGTCCCTATGTCCCTATATCCCTATGTATGCTTAGATCTTTAAAACTACGCAACGGATTTTGATGCGGTTTTTTTTAATAGATAGAGTGATTAAAGAGGTAGGTTTTTAGATAATATAATACATGCATATTACAGCCGTGCGAAGCCGGGGCGGGTCGCTAGTACTTATATATGAAGGAGTAACAAAAAGAAAAATCTCAATTCAATTCATCGTTTTCTTATCACGTTATAACGTAAAATTGTCATCCGTAAACCGACTTCTCAGACACCCATTTTTTGTTTGATAAATTCATGAGTTAAAATACTTTAAACTTCAACTGAAGCAGGTGCTTAGAATCTTGGTTGCCGTGTTGAAAACATTCTTATAACAGCCGTTTTGGAGCTCTACGGTTGGTCTGCAATTATGCAGCCGACCGTACCTTCATAGAACCTATAGCCGAATTGACAGAGATAGCAGGGGTGAAAACGTGATACCACGTAATTCCTAGCTGTATTAGGAATTTAGTATCTGTGGTGCCCATAATATAACCCTGTGGTTATTGGTCTGTCCTGATAAATGTTGATCGAAAAGGTTTTTCAACTAGGTATATAATGTGTCTCGATGAAGGGTTTCTAATTCGAGGGTGGTTCAAGACGTCTAAGCCAACTACTATTAAAAATTTGACCATTTTTTTTCCGAAAATTTTCGAGGTTATGTTTACTCAATAATCAGCTGTTTCTTGAAGTTTGAGGTCTTTAACCTAAGTTTCGAGTTGTATTTTAAACATTAATATTCTTTATTACCGAAAAAACAGCCGTTTTTCCTTATACCTACTTAAGGAACCTCAACATTTAAAAAATTAATCTAATTCGTAAAAGGCGTAGAACAAGTTTTTCGCTTATATATTATCTAGAACAAACTACATTTCGTATTATAAACCGTTCGTAGAAACACATTGTAAAATAGCAAAATAAAATGCACCAACGCTAGTTTAGTATCGATTGGATACTGCGATTGGTTAGAACAAATAAAAACAAAACCATCATTCAATAAATAATATAAACGCAAACACATTTTTGCTCGTCGTTTTTCCAAGAATTATATACCTACAAAACAAAAGACAATAGTGTTTCTATTTGTTTCTAGATTAGGTAGGTACTAAAGCCCACTTTGCATGCAGGATATGTAAGGGATTATTAGCAAACGTTACAATACGTGCTCTAGACAATTGTACTTTGTAAATGAACATTGATTACAAAGGCAGATAGATAACAAAGGGTTGGATTATTTTAATTACTTACTTAGAATATTAACTAGACTTACCTATTTTACTTCTCCAAGGTCCTATCTCTGTACCAAAATTCATCAAAATCGGTTCAGAGGTTTAGGTGTGAAAACGTAACAGACAGAGTTACTTTCGCATTTACAATATTAGTAGGGATACGTATATAAATGTCCAGACCAGAAACAAATACTGTAGTATAGGTAGATAAAATATGCTATCTATCTATGCTAGCTATCTATAAAATGGGCCCCAGGGAATCACTTACAGAAAAAGATAGATCTTATACTTGTTTCTTCTCTTAATAACGTTGCGAAACATGGTCAGTGTACTGCAGACGCATTCTCCTATCATGATCTTATCTTTCTCTCTTATAAAGTTCGCCCTCCTAAACCAAAGCCGCAAATACTTCTGCGTCGTAATTTTGGTGGGATGGATATAGATTCTCTCCGTAGTGATGCCCGGAACATTGATTGGTCTGGGGTAGTTAGTGCGGATAATGTTGACGACATGGTCCGATCGTTTAATAAAACCATTCTTCAACTGTATGACAAACATGCCCCAATTCATAAAGTGAAAATGAAACAAATGCCTGCCCCCTGGATCTCCGATGAAATACGTTTGCTGATGCACATGAAAGCGTCTGCCAAGGGCAAATATAAGCGGAAACCTACTGTGGAGAATGAAAACAAGTACCACAAGATACGTAATCGCTGCAACAGAGTGTGTAGGGATGCACTACGCCGGCACATCCATGAATCTGTGGAACATGAAGATTCTTCCAAAGTCTGGAAATTTCTTAGGTCTATGGGGGTTGGTAAATCTCGTTCCAGTAATAACTTACCTAAAGATCTGAATATTGATCTTCTCAACCAGCACTTCTCAAATTCTTCCAATCTTGATAACTCCACAAAATCCAAAACTCTTTCATACCTCTCATCTATACAACCACACGACATTTCTCCTTTTTCTTTTTTGCATTTTACTGACGTTGACGTTAAGAAGAGCATAAAATCCATTTCCTCCAATGCAATAGGCAACGACAATATCAGTCGAAATATGATCATGCCTATTCTCGATGAGATAGTGCAGGTCATAACTCTAATGCTGAATGCGTCAATCTCCGAAAGTTCTTTTCCTGTGGCCTGGAAGGAAGCTCAAATTTTCCCACTTCCTAAAAAACCGAATCCTTCAGTCTTTTCCGAATACCGTCCCATTTCTATCTTACCATTCCTCTCCAAAGTACTTGAGCGTCTTGTCCACCAACAGCTAAGTACATTCCTCACTAAAAATTCCCTGATGAATCCTTTCCAATCTGGGTTCCGCCCGGGTCACAGCACCACAACGGCCTTGGTGAAGATCACGGACGATATACGGCTTGGTATGGATAGCCGACAGCTCACTATACTCACTCTCCTCGACTTTAGCAACGCCTTTAATAATGTCGACTTCGACTTGCTTCTCGGAATCCTCAAGTCCCTTAACATATGTCCGTCAGTGATTGCTTGGTTTCGTAGTTACCTGTATGGGCGCCGGCAACGTATTTGTATTGAACAGAACTGTTCCACCTGGAACGATATTTCTGCCGGTGTCCCCCAGGGCGGCGTGCTTTCTCCTCTCCTATTTGCTGTGTTCATTAACGCGATCTCTCATAATCTTTCTTGTTCCTACCACCTGTATGCAGACGATTTACAAATCTACACGCAAGCTCCACTCGAGCAGTTAAACTGTGCGATAAATTCTGTCAACACTGATTTAAATAAAATTTGTAAATGGAGTGGAGCTTATGGTCTTAAAGTCAATCCATCCAAAACTCAGGCCATCATAATTGGTAGTTCTAGGTTGACTTGTAAAATAAACAATACGTTATTACCACACATTGTTTTTGATGGAACTTTGGTACCGTACAGCAAGGAGGTCAGAAACCTGGGCATCACTATGGATTGTAATCTTACGTGGGATTCGCAGCTGTCTGGACTGAGTCAGAGGATGTTCGCATCCAATGCCTCGCTCAGAAGGCTGCGGAATTTCCTTCCAACTGCCACCAAAATTATGCTAGCACAAACTCTCTTGCTTCCTGTTCTTGACTACGCAGACGAATGCTTCCTCGATCTCACTGAGGTACAATTAAATAAGCTTGAGCGGCTTCAAAATCTTGCAATTCGCTTTATTTTTGGTCTCCGGAAATTTGACCATGTCTCGGAGTTCCGCACCAAACTCAAATGGCTGCCCATTCGTCTGCGTAGAAATTCTCATATTCTGTCACTTCTTTATAGAATTCTATTTCTTCCGTCCTCTCCTTCTTATCTTAAATCTTGCTTTCAATTTCGACGTCCTCCATCACAACCTGTTCGTTCTTCTAAAGCACTTCTTCTTGACGTTCCTGTCCGATCTTCCACTTTCTATGGAAGCTCTTTCACTGCCAGGTCTGTGGAGCTATGGAATGATTTGCCTGCTACCATCAGACAATCAAAATCCTTGGCAGTATTTAAAAATAACGTCTATAATCACTTTTTGGCTATTGCCGAAAAAGATCAGAAGGCTAATTCTCGTTAATTTCTTGTTTAATATGTTGTTAAATATGTATTAATAATATGGTATGGTATATAATTTTTAGATTTTTAATTTACTTATGTTATTCATTCTTATGTTGTTATATTTATATATTTATGTAAAAGTATATGTATGTATGTATATATTCATAAGTATATATAATGTTAATTATGTAATTATTATTAGTGTGTATTTATTGTCATATTTTTGTTGTTATTTGCATCTTATTTAATTTCCTAAGTTTGAGCACCCTACCCTTCACCTTCCTCAACTTCTTGTCCATCCAAAGGTTGCCTGGAAGAGATCGCTTTGAGCGATAAGGCCGCCCTTTGTAACACTTAGACTTAAGCTTTTAATTTTTACTATTAATGTTATTTGAAATTGGTGTTTACAATAAAGAATTTATCTATCTATCTATCTATCTAAAAATTTAAAGAGATAAATATATTAAGGCTCTATTCACAATATATTTACGAAAACTTCTCTACGTTCACAAAAATCCTGTTATTTTTCGCAAAAATAGCGATATTCATAGTTTTAACTTAAGAAATAGGGATGAGCTGACATTGCCTGGTAGTAGGCTCCGAAAAATAAGCAGGTCGTTATTAGTACATGTGTGCTCTATTATAATAAATTACCTAAAGATGTTTATGACATGTCCATTAATAAATTCAAAACTTTTATAAAGCATAAATTGTGCGGTAAGGCATACTATGATACTTCTTTGTACCTTAATGATAAGAATCCATGTTTGTGACTTTTTTACTCCATTTCATATAATACCTTCAAATATTTGTAATATTAACCTTTGTTAGCGTGAAAATCACATGAAAAAAAAAGCCCCATGAGTTTCTTGTGCCTTCTTCTTATTGGTGGCCGAAGGCACACATCCTAACTTAGTTTTTAAGACGTTTCAATGTGATCTATGTATATATACATAAGCATAGAAATGAATAAAGAAATTTGACTTTGACTTTAAATATTTGTTTGAGACGGGAACAAAACCCGCAGCCTCTACGTGGCCGAGGTCCCCATAGTAACGCGCAACGTTTTTGCGCACAAACTTAACGGTAATCTTCCCTATATCTAACCAAAGAAGATCCTCTTGGCTTCCGAGACATTAAGGAAAGACAATATAAAATGCATTAAAGAGGTTTATGGAGCCATTATACTGTTTCAACTTAAGAATTCATTAAGTTCAAAATATCTTGATCTTAGTGGTGTGAGGTGAGAGTTTGTAGAATGTCTATAAAATATTTTAGAAAGGATATAAAAATGTTGTAAGCCCTTCAAACAAATATGGTTATTTTCACAAAACATATGATAAATATTTAGTTTTCAATCTATATATATAAAAATCAATTGCTGTTCGTTAGTCTCGCTAAAAGTCGGCTTGTAGTCGGCTTGTCCGATTTAGATGATTTCTTTTTTGAAATGTTTGTCATAGTCCAGGGAAGGTTTGAACGGTGAGAAAGATCGGACTTACGCGGGTGAAACCGCGGGGCGCAACTAGTAATAAATAAATATATTGTAAGACATCATACACAGCGCCATCTAGCTCCAGTCTAATTTTTTTTTCAAGAACATTTTTTAAAAACAAGAAATTATTCTCTAGCGTAAGAGGATTATTTCTCACTTCAAGAAACCTTTTTTTTTTCTAAGTATGAATAATTAGTACTTGTGATGTTACTTGAGTTGCTAGGCTAGTTTAGTTCAGTTAATACTAACCATCATCAAAGCTTAATACGTTTAGCAGTGTGATTACATCGTCTAGTAGCCAACCCTAGGCGCGTTTAGACGATGCGAGCAATTTAGTCCAGCACTTAGCCAGCACCACTTCCGTCACGGTACGTTAGCCTCGGTTGATGTTTTCTCTACCGGGAACTTGCTTCCTACTTACGATGTCATTACCTTTTCTTGTAGATTAGCTGACTCATCAAATAAGACATTATAAGGTACCGCTTAAGTTGAAATTAAAATAATTGCAATTTTAATGTTGACTGTATTTTACCTATTGACGACCCAGTTGGCACAATGGTTACCATGCCGGACTGCCAAACATGGGTTGCGGGTTCGATTCCTGCCTCAGACAAGTATTTATGCTTAGATATTTGTCTGTGGTCTGGTTGTTTCTATGTATTATAAGTATATATTTACAAAAGAAAAGTATTTAAGTAGTATATCCGTTGTCTAGCACCCATAACACAAGTCTAGTTACTTAGCTTGGGGCTAGATGGCGATGTGTGGAATGTCCTGCAATATATTTATTTATTTATTTATTAATGCCATGGGAGACGACAGAACCGTATAGCTTTCAAAATGGCCTCGCTTTTTGGATAGGATGAATTCGCTTTTTTATTTTCTAAACTAATACCCAATCGCTCGATAAATGGCATGTTCTATAACTATAACTGGGTCAAGAGAATGCGGGTCAGAGTACTGTCCTAACAAAAAAAATGATACCATGTTTAGAATATGTTTACTTACACATTGGCAAGGTTCTATTGATCGAATACTCAACTCTATGAGATTATATAGAGCCGCAAATAATATAAAAAGTGAAGGGAGCAGCATAAGATTGAACAATCAGGGGGCCGCATATAGCGCTGTGCGTTCACTTATCCAAGAGCAACTTAAGTACTATTCGTGAATACGGGCGGTAATAAGAAGAGGAAATCAAAAGAAAGTAAAAAAAAATTTGTATCATTATAAACCTAAAAACAATCATAAAAGCCAAGCATAGAAATCGCACGTATCTATACTTTATCACTTACTAGCGACCCGCTCCGGCTTCGCACGGCTATATTATGCATGTATTATACATATAAACCTTCCTCTTGAAACACTCTATTTAATTTAAAAAAAACCGCATCAAAATCCGTTGCGTAGTTTTAAAGATTTAAGCATACAAAGGGAAATAGGGACAGAAAAAGCGACAGAAAAAGCGACTTTGTTTTATACTATGTAGTGATAGTGATTAATTCCATGAACCAAGTCAAGTTAACGTATGTGACACATAACGTTACGTAATCGTCTATACTTGGGGTATCTACCTATAGGCAGTAAGCTGTTGGAACCTGTGGATGTTTACCCGGGCGTGCTTGTTTGTCGTCGGCTACAAATATTGACACAAACACCCGACTTACTCCAAGAAATCAACTGCGCAAACCAACTTCTTTATTAGGTACGCACTTGAGTACCTACCTACATAAATTAACTTGCTAGCTAGCGAACTGTTTGCTTCTGTTTTTGACCTTGAAGGGTGGCTGGAGTTACTGAAACGACTATGATCCGATCAATAAATAAATCAAAGGGAAGAAAATGATGTTCAAGAATCTTCGTAAAGGAATAACTCTCTGTAGAAAATCTTAAATTATTTTAAATAATTCGCTCTTAATTTTTTGGGTCAACACCCTTATAAACAAGGGTTTTGAGGAGATGAACCCTTATAAAATCCCTTTCTTGTCTGTCTGTTCGTGTGTTACCACTGATTTTCTCAAGAACGGGTGGACCTAGTAGGTTGATTTTAAGATACGTACGAGAGGTCGAACTATATAGGCGAGTGATTTGTTAATTTGTACTGGGTTATGGGTTCTACAGAGTTTAAGCTGTATCGACTGAATCTTAGTGCAAAATATAAATAAAGTTAAATTAGCGTTAAGTTTACATCTCGTGTAATAAAACAGATTACGATATCATTAACGTTATAGTAATAACTAATGATGTAGCCATTTTAATCTTTCTCCTTAGGTAGAGCGGGGTACCTATCGCTAAAATATCTTCTTAATGGCCAAGAGGAGAGAGATTTATTTTTTAGATACTTACCTCCTTTCTTATCTTTATAGCCCTTGTGATTTATAAGAAGTATCTAAGTAGTTGCATTCTCTTTTACTACTTAATATTTTTTTCTTTATGTTTTCTTGCAGTAAAACTCAAATTATTTACTTCTAAAAAATTTACTGAAGGTTACCTACCATTTTGTTAGTAATTTTAAAATTCGTAGCATAATACGAAAAGCTTACGAGACCTCATGCCCGGCCGCTTAACGTTTTAAGTTTTTATTTTTAAGACGTTTACCGCTGAAAACTCGTAGCGAAGCCGTAGTAAGAAGCCACTTGAAAAGCGGTTTATAGCGCGTTCTTTGTGGCTCTGTTTACAGTTGAATTTCAGCCATTTTTCAATGTAAATACGGTGCAGCCAAAGGCAGCCTTTCCGTCTCTGTAGGTACCTAGTACCTACCGGTGATAGAATGTCGTTAGTGGATAAACAAATAGTGTACCTACCACAAAAGTGGTTTCGTTCATATTTTCACCAAAACCAACGCGATATCTTTTAGCAAAAGGTTTGAAGATTGTCAATCCATATGATCTTATATGTATTTATCCGTATTTTTGAACGGGATTCCAGAAATTGAATACTGATTATATAATCAAAATCATTTTAAAACTAAGTGCTACAACTTGAAATTGTCGTTCATTTTTAATTGTACCCGAGAGAAAATACGTAATCTTTTCTATAAATTATACATTTATAAAGTTGCAATTGGAAACATAGGTAAAGGTACGTAACTAAATAACCTACACTAGGTATAATTCATCAATGTGGAAAAATAGCGAAAACGCCTTGTTTCTTTTTACATTAGTACCACTCACAGTATAGCTGTGGTACCTATAGCTAAAGTCCAGTTGTATTACTTTCCTTTTTTGTTTAAAAAAGGGTAAAAATATACATTTTTCTTTCAGCCAGACTACATTATACACGTGGCAGCAGCTTTGAAATAATATATTCAAAGAGCGTTGAAAAGCGAAAACATCTTGTTAGCCTCCCTTTTTCGTTCGTCATAATTATCTACATAATTCAGGTGCTTGAAATTATTACCGACAGAGGTGTTTAAATTGAAAATGTGCTCGTAAAGGAACCGAGTTTCTATTATCACCCGTTAATGAGATTAAAATCCAATTAAACAGCTTACAAAATAATATCCCCGAAATTGTCTTCCGTCCTTCAAAATGTTTCGTATTCTCAGTGAATATTACTGTAAAATAAATGGCATAAGTAGTTGTTATTTATTTGGAGCAGATAATTTGAATTTGTAATTTGTTAATTTATAATTTGTTTTTTAACCGACTTCAAAAAAGGAGGAGGTTCTCAATTCGTCTGCATGTTGTTTTTTTTTGTGTGTATGTTACGCGATCATTCGAAGACGGCTCAACCGATTGAGATGATTCTTTTTGTGTTCGAAAGGTGATACCTCAGGGGTGGTCCCATAAAATTCGTGAGAATCTGATGAGAATCTTCGGAGTGATGAACAGAATTGCACTTCGATCGTGCAGAAAATTGCTCAGTTTTCAAGATCTCCAGTAGAATCGACCCTTAAACTTATAGGTAAAGATTGATGGAGCATCTGAAACTACCTTCTCATCACTCAATAAATTACGATTACTCGTTACAATTTGAAGAATTTAGTTGAATTTTGATAGTATCCTAAATGAAGATCTGATGGAGATCTTCGGAGTGATGAACAGATCTGCACAGCGAGATTCAACAAATTGCTCAGTTTTCCATTTCCACTAATAGAAGTGGCCCATACACTTATTATAGGTATACCTATGAATGGAGCATCTGAATGGTTTCAGATGGTGATGAGAAGGTGGTGCTTCTCATCACCAAACTCCTCAAAGGGTTACGATAAGGTACAGGTAGCAATTTGAAGAAATTTTTTCGCTTTCGCCTCATGGAGTAGAATTTTCAGTGACAGCGGCACAAAAAATGATTAAATAAAAAAATTAAAAACCGACTTCAAAAAAACCTGAAACCAATAAAAACTAAAAAAGCTTAAAAACAAAAACTAAAAAAAAGATCAAAATAATCTATTTCGGATCACTAAGACAGCAGATAACTTAAACATAAGTACCTACTTACTTGGAAGTCGGACTGGGTTAGATTGAATGTTGAGAAGTATACATAAAACATGGTGTCACCCAGTCCGACTTCCAAGTAAGTACTTATGTTTAAGTATCTGCTGTCTTAGTGACCCAAAATAGATTATTTTTCAGTTTTTTTTAGTTTTTGTTTTTAGGTTTTATTGTTTTCAGGTTTTTTTGAAGTCGGTTTTTAAATATATTTTTTTTCTTTCGGTTAGAACAGGTTAGATTGAATGTTGTGTGGTTCAATGCTAACGCAGGTATCACACACTGACAATATGGCAAGTGGAGGAACCACGTCTGGTTTTAGTCGGTGCGAGCCCGACATAACCCGTCAACCTCCCCGGGTCGGCGGGCATGCGGAAGGTACATTTCCAGACGTTAAAAAAAAAAAAAAAAAAAAAAAAAAAAAAAAAAAAAAAAAAAAAAAAAAAAAGGTTAGATTGAATGTTGATTCAAATTCAAATTCAAATTGAAAAGTTTTTATTATGTGATATAATTTACGACAGTTGTGTACGAAGAATTTAATTATTAATTATTTTAGCAAAGTATTTTTTATTCCCACAACTTTACGCGACACGCGATATGTTTCGAGCTGTTATCTCCTTAAAAAATTTAAAAGTCGTAATTGAAAACATGTTCCAATTTAATTTCTGATTGCTTTATCTACAAAAAATGATTAAATAGTGCTGCTCTATAGGCATTTATTTTGGATACAAAAATGACAGCTCGTAGGTAATATATTTCTTAACTTATTTCGAAGTCAGTTAATCAAAGAAAGAGCAGTCAGATGTTGAACTTCACTTCAAACGGTCGGAATAAATTCATCAAAGGGCCAAAAGTCTGCAAACAGACTGTCTCCTGCCACTTATTATTGGCTGGCAATAATAAAATATTTCTGAGAAGATATTCGACTTTACAAGAGTTTGTTAATTAAATAAATTGGATTCTCAACGTTTCATTAGATGGGATCGGGTTGAGTGTCTCCGTAATTCGTATTGTAGCCCTTTTGAGTTTGAGTAGGCTTGTCTAATTCCAGCTTTGTATTCAACATTATTCGATTTAAATGCCACAAAGCTAAATTCCATTCAGCGACTTGAGTAGGCTCCTATTCCACTTTGAGATTTTATACTTTAATAAAATATTACCTACAATATTTAATTTGATAAAGTGAAGCGATATTATAATCGTTATTATTTATAATTAACTATATTAAAATCATCAATTTTTGAACACATAATTTGTTTCGATAGAGTTAGGTGTCCTTCATCCAAAACCATAACTTTCGAAGGAGTAGGTAAAGTTATTATTTCATATAAGATTAAAGTCTAACTTCGTAAAGCTTAGTAGCACTTACTTTAATAGTGTGTGATAAAGTAATGAGAAAACACATTAGTTAACTACGTAGAGATGTAATAAGTCTACCAACTTACATAAATACTTACCTAAGTTTGAATTATGTGATTAGTTGATTACTCATTGTAATAACTTAAGTTATTAGGGTACCTTTAATTTATACGCATCGGAACCCATACAAAGACTAGCTAGGACACTGCTGCTCCGTCTAAAAAGGCATGGCTACGCTGACGCACTTTCCCTTTCGACGCATAAAACCATAGATATACGCGAAACACCAACTTTGTGTTATGCGGATTAGTAGAAATCTCATTGCAAAACACCTTAATACCATAGGTTTATACCTAGGTACAGATGTGGACAAAATCCATCATATTTCAACATTTTATCAAAGCCAAAATAAGAATGGTCCAAGTTTTCAGACGACAGCCATCACTGTCGCGTTTGTCAACATTTGTCGCCGTCCGCTGTGGTTGCATCCGGAAAAATGCATTTTGTCTGCGAAAACCTTATTTACATTTAGAATAAAAATATTTGCAACACATTTTAGTTTTAAACCACACTTATATTATAAAGAGGTAAAATTTTTCGTTTGTAACGAGTAATTTATGTAAAATAACAAGCTGCGAAGATTATATTATTCTAAGATAGCCCTGATCCCATTGAAATATCTGAATAAAAAGTAGTTTGATTCTGTGTTTCATACTACCAAAAATAAAAAAGATATTAATAAATAATTATCACTATCACTACATAGTATAAAATAAAGTCGCTTTCTCTGTGCCTATTTCCCTATGTATGCTTAAATCTTTAAAACTACGCAACGGATTTTGATGCGTATTTTTTTAATAGATAGAGTGGTTCAAGAGGAAGGCGTGCATAATATAGCCGTGCGAAGCCGGAGCGGGTCGCTAGTTAACCTATAATCTTCTATATAGGTACACTAATATTATAAACAGGAAAGATAAAATAAAAATCAGTCAAGTAGTTTCAGAGAGATTTTTTGTTTTGAAAACAATAACAAAAATTCTAAAATATTGTATTAGCGTAGAAATGTAGAATTTTGTACAATTTTAAACATTTAAATTCTCGTTTTCCCTCTCTCGAAATCAATAACTTGAAACAAAACATATACCTACTCCCAAAAACAATTAACCACTACCGTATTAAGTTAGATGTCTGTACAAGGGCAGCATACACCGTCATTAGCGAAGGTAGAGTCGTCTATTTAGGTACAGCAGTCTCGACCTACTGCATAAAGAATACCCCGTAACAATGGCCCGGTACTTTGACGGAAGCCCGACTCATTTCGGTCTAACTAGTGAAACACTTTACTACTTATATGTACCCATATAATGAGTATTAGGTCTTGTAGTAATTTGATGCAGTTTAATTTAACGTAATGCTTTAGAAATTAACTTTATTTTAAAAGTAACTTTGTGAAATAATTACCAAGTTCAAAGTTCGACCTTACTGCCCCCAAATTTGATTTTTTTAATCTAATTTGTTCGTAAAAATGACCTAATTCGTTATCGAAATCTAACATTATTAAATGCGCTTGAATAGCATAATTTTCCAACTACTAAAAACTTTATTTGGCTTTAAAACTATCCAAAATTGCCTAAAGTGTAACTAACAATAATTGACTGTTATTTCATAAACGATGCTTTCATTTAACTTTGGGATAGTTTGAAAGCCTAATAAAGGTTTTAGTAGTTACAAAAATTTGTTCTAAAAGCGCGTTTTACAAAATATTAAGCTATTGCATAGCTTTTATCGCGGGCTTTGAGCGCGGCGACCGAATCAAGAAATTCCGTAACGAAAATAAAACCTAACACCCCCACTCCGCCTACCATGTAGCTCGGCCGAGCGTTCGTTTAACGTGTATGTATATGGGTACGACTGTACGAAGCTCGCACGATGCAATAGCTTTACCGCGGCAGTCCCCGAGTGCCACACATTTTTTTTTTGTATTCGATTTCTATAATTGGATTAATTGAATTTAGTGGGCCGTTACTTCGACATCACCTTAGACTTTTTATAAGTCAACATCATACCGTTTTTTCTACAACCTTATTTCTCGTTGTTCCAAATGTTTATAACGATTCGACCCCACGGTATTTCTTGTTCGTGAGACATGACTCAAACGAGACATTCTTTTTGTTTTGACTTAAGAGGGACATGTCTTCATTTCGGTTCCGTTTATTTAGGACTAGATATTTAAATAAGAAAGGTTAGATAAACATTCTTTTACCGAAAAAATATATCGGTTTCAAAATCAAATAATATACGTATTACATCTGCCTATAGCCTGAAGGTATAAGGAACAAAGCCTTGCTCAGATAAGTAAAAGGATCAAGATTTCAATCTCACCGTTGTTCAAACCCTTTGAGTGTGATTAAGATATGCAAAATTTAATAAACACACTACACACAATATAATAATATTCAGGTACAGTTTAAAGTTTATATGACCGTATAACTTAGTGTTCTGCTGCGGGCTTCAAGTTTTAAGCCTGTAAGCACACTGGTTATTCTGTGCGTATTATAATATGTAGATCTCACATTTGTAAGTACATAATATTCATATACCTATTCACATTTGCAAAATACCACAATCCAAAACAAGATAATGTTGTTCCAAGATGTTTGTTCGTTTGTTTGTTTGCTTACAGTCATAGGTAACTAACGATTATATTACGATATAAACAAACTTTAGGAATAAAAAACAAATAGTTGTCTGTAAAGTCGGTTTACGCCCGACAATTTTACGTGATAACGTCAAAGAAAACGAAGATAAATTGAGTTTTTTTTGTTATTCCTTTATAAACCTACTTAGGTACTATTTTTTTCTGTTATTATTTTCTATTTTTTCGTTTTTTTTCCTTTTTATATTTTTTTCCTTTATAACAGCGTCTTCTATTCGTCACTCGTCACCATAACACAAGCCCAGATAAGCGATATTATTATTAAATACTTTCATGTTAACATAATAACGTCGCACATCGGAAACGGAACGCGTCATGTTACCAGAACATGACACTTTTGTGTGAATGCAGGTGTTCCATCAATTTATTAGACGTTATCACGTCAAAAAGAACGCAAGGTAACTCAGTTAACCAACAGGTCTCTTTACTACTAAAACCAACATTTATGTATAGATCTACTTCGTACCGCGCCGCTGCTGGTGATGCGGTTTGTCCAAAGCGCATTAAACTTTTTCGAATTGTAACGCTGTTTGTGAGCTTAATAAAAACTTTATAAACAAAAACTTTGAGAAATTCAACTCACCTAGGAACCTTTGTTTGTACTTAAATATACCTACTTTAAATTAATTAACACAAAAGTAGGTAAAACCTACTTTTGTGTTTACGAACAGCGACAATTCCAACAAAAGTTTTTTAAACAAAATATTTATAAATGCTTAGGGATTCGTTTAAAAATGTAACATTTTGCACGAATCGTCTTTGTTAAATAAATTTAATTATAATACTCATGGAAATCCCCTTTACACATAAATAAGTAAAAATTGTGGTACTTTAAAAGTATAGACTGTTGTTTGATTTGAAGTGGACAGACTTACAGATTTTGACCGGCCTATTATAGCTCGCCTAGCTAGACCTATCTTAATCTGCTTTCCCCCTAGTAAGTTGTGATATGACTAGTAATTAGCCAGATAAAGATAGGTACCCCAAAGACCGTCAGACGAGAATTTAACTAATAAAATTATGTGACCATACTTAGTTACCCTGGGCCTTCCCTCGGGGAAGGCCCAGGGGGCTTTACGTGAGAAATTACCCTAAACGTCTGAGGGCATTCATTACTGTCGCTCTTCGATAAATCTCTATGAAAATCGTTCGAATGGTAACAAACGACCTGCTGAGCTACTGTTTTGTAACAAAGTTACTTTGTTAGAAGTCTTGACTAATCTAAACTTTAGGGAAAATTAGAAAAAGTCACGAAAAGCGTTGATATCTCAATCATTAAACTGTGCAGGCTTGGATGCTTGATTGAATCAAATAAGGCACTTTTTTACTTTTTATTTCGGAGATACCTTCCAGCTCAGACCTCGCAAAGGATTACGCCGGGCGATCATGTTAACCTTGATGCATACGTGAATTAATACCATGGATCGCTACGTTGTGATCTCGCAGCTTTAGCATGCCCAATTGCCCACACCTCTCTCTTGATTGTGACCATAATAATGTTAATGGCCAAATACTTACGACTTCGCAGAAACCACAAAAATAGATATTAAAAAAAGATGAAAAACCCTGTAACAGACCACGTTTTTAACGATAATTTGTGTCATTGTTTTAATTATAAAGATAATGTTTTACCGTGTCTCAGGTATCCGTTAATAAAATTAAAATATAATATACTTGTTGTAAATATATACATAGGATACATAGAAACAACCAGATAAATAAATATCTAAGCATAAATACTTGTCTGAGGCGGAAATCGAACCCGCAACCCTGTGTTTGGCAGTCCGGCATGGTGACCATTGTGCCAACTGGGTCGTCAAAGTAAGTTTACAGAATAAAGGCCTTTAGCGTTTTAGATTGACTCGCGACAAGGGGTCGCCAGTTCAAATCCCTCCAAGGGACGAATTTACATAATATTGTACCCTCTTGCAGTTTTTATAGCGAACGATCCTGTTCTAACTCTATCAATGAATATTCACGACCATTCGCGACTAATTTTGTAGCTGCTACAAGACCACATTCAATTTGCTTTAGCGAGAGGCGAATAAATTAGTACCACTCCATTATGTCATCTTACGAGATGTTCCACTTCACTCAGCTTTTTGGTAATAAATTTTTGCTTAATGGAAGCGAAAAGTGACAAGGATGAGTGAGTGAACTGAACAGTTAATTTTGTTAAGGAGAAGGTTAAGAGTTTCCGTCCATATGACGGTTTCAACCTAGTGTAAGATTTGTATCAAAACCTCAAAAGAGTAAAAAAAAACTAGCTTCCAGTCAGGTAAAGGTGGGTAAAGACTAGAGCAAATAAATATTAGTAAACTGAACGACTTTTGCTTCCGACAGTTTGATTATAAAATGGGACGATTAAGGGATGGAAAATATTTAAAGTTTTGACTCCACGCATTCGGCCCATTTGGGCCGTAGTTAGGATTACGTAACCATGAATCACTCAAAAATAAATACTAGTAACTAAACATCGAGCATTTGTTGTTTTACTCGAACCACACTTCGAACATGACTTGAAGTTTTCTTTGCATTTGCCTGTATTGTACGATTTGTAAGAGCGTTACATAACATGCTCGAGGAAATGCTCTACTATACCTAGTAGTACAATCTGACATAATGAGCGGGTATTGTTAGAAAATTAAACCCCAGCTGGATACATAAGTTGACGGACTAATTCACTGTAATAAACATGATCATATCACCATCCCTTCTCGATCGATACCGTAACCGCGGGTAATTAAGGGGGCGATAAAAGTTTTTTTTTAATTTTGACAAAATAAGAAGAAAATTAACAATTTTTTGTTGTTTTTCAGATTGACATTTTCAACGAAATATTTCCTTTTTAAATTAAGGTACCTAATATAATATGTTATCTAAGTCTACCTTCTAAAAGCTGTGGGTGCACCGTGCCCCGAAACTTGGACCAATGAATTTTTAAAATTCAACCAATATGAAAATGAGAAGATAAGTCTCATATTTTATAAGTACCTACGTCCTTGAGTAGCAAGTCTCTAGACAAAACTCACCTCACGGACTGTCTTATCAATATTCAATGGAAGACACCGAGCGCATACTGATGATGAAAATCTTCTTGTTTTGATATTATCTATTTGCGTCTTTGAAATGCCTGTGAAAATTTACATCAGCTTCGGTATGATATTCTGGTGGTTACTAAGTCATTTCATCTAGATATTACGAGTTCTGTGAATTGTTAAAGTAAAAGGTAAGTACAACAATAATTTTCTATAAAAACGTAATTTTTAAATCCCATAAAAATTATATTACAAATATTTACAACAAACTGCCATTCAAATATTTTTAATAAGATAAGTAAGATACAATAATATTGTTTTCAAACTATTAAAAGTGTCTACTTAAATTTAAATAAACTACAACAAATGGAAAAAAAATAAATATCTTGCATTTCCAGTTCTCTGTTCTACTGCAGTTCGGTATTGAAAAAATTATACGCAAGAACTCTATAACAAGAACAAATGAAAAACCATATTGTTTTGCATGCAGGTATTAAGTACATTCGAAAACAAAAGCTGATGCACACTGTAATATAATAATTATTAGAATGTTTTCCGGTTTTAAAGTGTTGCTTATGAATTTGATAGACTTAAAGTATTTTACTCTTAGATAATAGTTTAAATACTAACTCATTTATCATAATCTAAGTATAAATATAAAATTCGAAGTCCTGACTAACTGACTCATATCAAATAGCTTGGATCAGACCAAAATTTGGCACACAGATTATGACGTAGGCATCCGCTAAGAAAGGATTTCGGAAAAGTTACGGACACGGACTAGAGCTAGTTATTAATAACTAAAATAATATCAATTTAAAAACTTTAAGGTGAGCCACTTTTGTTAACATTGTTGTATTGCAAGTGCCTTTTAAGGGTTCCGTATACAAAGGGTAATACCGGGACCCTATTACTAAGACTTCACTGTCCGTCCATTTGTCCGTCTGTCTGCCAGGCTGGCTGTATCTCATAAACCGTGATAGCTAGACAATTGAACAAAACAGAAAAAAAAATGAGGATCCCATACAACATGGCACGAAATTTCGTGTGCGAGTCCGACTCGCACTTGGCCAGTTTTTACTTAACCGAGGTGGATTGGACTCGTCCATGTAATTGTATTTGTGTACAGGGTATTTCAGAGTCAGGCGGCATCAATTCGACCTGCCCGATGCCCTGGAGATTGACACGAACAAATTGACATGTCCTGTCCAGCGGCTGCCTTCGAAATTGTATTGGCTTTCATTGACATGACGTGGCCCAATACAGGAACCTATCTATCTACCTTTACATAATATGTGCCATATGTATAAGACGGATAAACAATGTGTTACAAGGCAGATTTCTAATAATTATAATAATAGTTTCTAATACAAAAAAGGAGGTTGTTGTAGACGTTTAGGCCATAGGTTTCAAATGGATACTTGTAAAGGTAGCTTCATAAAAAATTGGGAAACTATGGTCTAGCCTAAGGTTTAGACTTGAAATATCGATCTTTTTTGGAAAATTTTAATGTTAGTTTTATTGGAAAAACAACCGTATTTTATGTTAGAAATAGCAGTCTCAGTAAATATTTTATATATACAGCTGATTTTCGAGTAGGTAAACAGTTAAGTTTACCTACTCGAAAATCAGCTGTTTTTGGAGTTTGAAAATTAGAACTGTTTTGGGAAATAGGTATTGAGGTTACACAATATTTCCCAAAAAAGTTCTAATTTTCAAAATTCGTAGAACAAAAGTTGTTCACCTAAATGTCTAGAAAAATTCCCGTTCGTATTAGATACATTATGTTGGAACATATGGTATATGTGCCCTAAGTGTAAGACGATAAATAAGTAAATCCTAGAAGTAGGGTATATTGATCTGATTGTGAAATAGACAGATAGAATTTACCAACACTACCAACCGTATCGAAAATATTTTATGTATACAGTAGTACCAAGTTCTCAGATAGGCACTTGAAATGTATCAGGATTTTTATGTTGCGATCCTGAGTATACAGGTACTTGCTCACGAATTGAATTCCTTTACTTCTATTTTCTGAAGATTGTATAAAACGTAAAGTAAGTTATTATTAATTTAATTTTGATTTTAGTATCTTTTTTGTTTGTAATTTGCTTTCAGTCTTTATGTAACTTGTAAGTACAGTACAGAAAATAAAATTTTATTCCTTCCTTTCTTTCAATTTTTAATTAAATTTAATTTTAATCTTGATTTTATTTTGATATAGGTAATTTACATTTCATTTCTTTTATCTAATTTTGATTAATATCAAAATTACTAATTTTACTAAACATACTAAATTGTATTACTGACGATTTGTGAATTGTTATCATCTGAAAATAAAGAAATACTTATTAATAACAATAAATACGTTTAAGTCGTAATATATTTACCTATATTTATAGGTAAATAGGCCCATCAATCATATTTCTTTTTTTAACGTTTCTCCAATGCTCAATGTTCTGTTTAAATTAATATTTTATTTGCTAAAACCACTAAACAATGAGATGGGTATTCGTACAGCTACATAAAAGTAATTTTCTTATTCACTGAACCAAAGATGAAATACTTCAGATAAGTAGTTAAATCCCTAAAATATTCATTGAGATGTTTTAGACAACAACAAATTATAAGGTGTCTGTTGTTTAAGGGCCACTAAAAGGTTTTTAAAAGGGCTTGATATTAGTAACAACTAACAAGAAATTAAACAAAATTAATTAGAAAGCAAATATTTATCTCAATATCACTACATATATATAAAACAAAGTTGCTTCCCTCTGTCTGTCTGTCCCATCATATCATTAGATATTTAAAACTACGCAACGGATTTTGTTTTTTTATTTATCTTTGGCGGTTTTTTTTAATAGATTAAGAGTGATTTAAGAAGAAGATTATAGTATATATCACTATCACTACATAGTATAACATAAAGTCACTTTTCGCCGTCCCTATATCCCTTTGTATGCTTAGATCTTTAAAACTACACAACGGATTTTGTTGCGAGTTTTTTTAATAGATAGAGTGATTCAAGAGGTAGGTTTATATGTATAATACATGCATAATATAGCCGTGCGAAGCCGGGGCGGGTCGCTAGTAGTATATAAAACAAAACAACCACGCGTACGAAGTCGCGGACAACAGCGAGTAGTAGATATTATGCAAATATTGACCTGTTTTTAAATAGTTTTTCCAATTTTTTTTTACGAAATATTAAGTTTTTAATTAAGGTAGCACTTATTACCGGTAGGTACCTTATTTTGTTATAAATTTTCTATTACATCACTTTGTTCTTATACATTTGATCGAAGCTTTGTTGCCAAACATTGCTAATAAGTGAGATGTCAAGTCCTTGGGAATCGAAATCAACATGTCATAAAAGTGAAGTCGGGAGGACGGAACCGCCCTACCAACCTTTTATACAATAAATCAGTGTCACAAACCTGACTACCGCCTGACTCGACTGACGACACTCGTCTAAAATATCCATAATATTTCGTTACAGAATTTTGTCAGGCGAATAGGTATTTTGTTTCTGATAATTTCTTATCGGAATGACGAATGGACTGTTTGTCGATGTTTTTTCCTGATAGACTTTTCAACTCAAAAATATTAATAAAATTTCCTTTACACAAGAAAAAATAAAACATTTTGTTAAAAAGAATTGGGCTCGTCCGGGATTTGAACCCGGGACCTCTCGCACCCTAAGCGAAAATCATACCCCTAGACCAACGAGCCGGCTGACAGCACGTTCGAAATAACACATTACATGGACATTGAGCAACTTTATCGAACGATAATGACGTCATCATACAAAGTGAAAGGTATTTGACCGGTTCCATGCCGCGGGTCGACTATAAATAAAATAGGAGGTAGTCAGATCTACAGACTTAGAAACAAAAAGTTAGGATTCATAATATGAATAACATAAAATGATTATGTCATAATCATAAACCTTATAAAATTGGGAAAAAAAATCGGGCTCGTCCGGGATTTGAACCCGGGACCTCTCGCACCCAAAGCGAGAATCATACCCCTAGACCAACGAGCCGATATAATTTATTCTGAAATTAATAAGTGTTTGGCATAATAAAAATACCGAATTTTATAGGACGAAAATGTAACCATACATTTCTTTGCAGACTCGATCACTTTTGAATTATTGCTACAATTTCACAACACTGTACGATCAGCGAATTAGTTGCAAACAAACTGAGTTGCAGTGGTGCTGATAAATGAACGATAGCTCTCTGGTGGTTTTATTAAATAAACTAGCGACCCGCCCCGGCTTCGCACGGTTATATTATGCATGTATTATACATAATATAAACCTTCCTCTTGAATCACTCTATCTATTAAAAAAACCGCATCAAAATCCATTGCGTAGTTTTAAAGATTCAAGCATTTATTGTAGTCTGAGATTCAAGCATACATAGGGATATAGGGACAGAGAAAGCGACTTTGTTTTATACTATGTAGTGATAGTGATAGTGACGATATTATAATACGCCTTACCATATAAATGAGTAAGTATTGATAAATTACAAAACACCTACCTACGTAATATACATCGTGATCCCTAGGTATCAAACCAAAACTAATTCCAACCAAGCTTTTAAGCCAACCGAGCACCGCAGCCACAACAGCACTGCAATAAAACGCATTCACAAAGGTAGACCTACCTATTGCGAGCCGATACACGGTATCAGAGTTCAATTTATTCATGACGTCTACCACCGAAACCAAATCGCAGCGGGAATTGGTTCTATCGATTGTTACGTATACTATGGTAGGTACATCACTTGAAGATAGGTACTCATACACGGGGGATTCTCTAATAATTTCGCAAATTTAGTGTAAGATAGACAGATAAGTTAAATACTAGTGTAAGAGCACTCTTCTTCTTACCTTGTCTTCTTAAAAAACTTGAGTATCTATCTACATTGAAAAAACCACAGAACTACGTCTAATTCATGTAACTCCTTCGCCTCCTTTACGCCTTCGAGCCAGATCTACACACTTAACTGAGCGATTTTGTACTAGAAAGTACAAATTCGGTTATTTTGTTGGAACCTGTTAAGTTGCCTTTTTCTGGTAATATGAGGGATTCTAATCTAGACCCCTTCTCGCAATAGCCTTAAATAGCCCCTGCGGCATAAAATATTATTTTAATCTTATGTGATACAATCTATATTTGTGTTTCCCTAACATATTATTTCCACTAATTTATAAAATAGCAAACATAAAAAGCGCGACTTTTTTCTCGTTTCCGCGAAACACTTTTTCTTCGTTGAAGCTGGTTTTATGCTGATGACGCGCGAAGCCTAAATATAATGACGTTTGAACGTCAACGTCAACGACGAATCGAAAACCGGTGCGCCTCCGGCAGAGTCACAAAGTGTGCTAAAATCAATTATAATAACATTCGGCTTATCGTTGAATAAAACGGTAAGTGAGCAATCTTAATAGTAGGTACCCATCTATTTAAAAAGCATTTCACAGGAATTTAGTAAGTACTTATTTAGTTTGCCTAACGATTACAATATTGAACTCAACCAAAAAGTTCGTCACGTATAGCCCAGCTTCCCCAGCTTGCTCGGCTAAAGTGGCCTGGTGGAGAATAAAGAGTGTAAGTGGTATAAATTCCATGTAGACTGCCTGAAATAGCTTTGAACAGTATCTCCATTGGTCCGCGGACATTTGAGTTGTCCAAATTATTAATATTGAAGAATTAAATTGCCCACCTACCCGCATATTTAAAATATAATTATCAAGTACTAGATACTTACCCATACTTTCCAGCAAATTGTAAGTAAAAAATTATAAGGTAACTGCACCTTCATAATCTGCAATTGGGTTGTTTTACGTAGATAATAGATATTAATTTAATGATAGATAAACACTTCATTACACCATATTAGAAACCGATTTCGAACCTTGGCCACATGAGTAGAGATGACTTGGTTTCGAATATGGCCGAACACAAACAAAAAAATATTATAGGTACTTACATAATAATAAATGTATTTTTTGTATTTATTTTACTGAGTGAATAAATATAATCCACTGTAAAAATGTATTAAAAGCACACCAACTTCACCAACCACAACTTCGGCACTTGAGTATACTGGCATATCCACTGAAATGTGTATTTATATGCTTTTGTTTATATACATATGTCCATGTGCATTCATATGCAATATAATTATGTATAAAAATTAGGAACATACATTAAATTTCGTATGTGTTTTACAGTACCATCTCAAATACACTGATCATGGCACCAGCATCAAGGATTCAATTCACTCAAGAACAGTTTGGTGAACTTCTCCGTCGAACAGCACCATCAAGACCTACTTTCGCATCCTGCAGACTGGAGTTTCATGGAGAAAGTAACAGAAACAAAGTAGAAGAATTCATCAATCATGTCACTTGTTATAAGCAAATTGAGCAAATCTCAGATGAAGATGCGTTAATGTCTTTTCCATTACTTATGAAAGATGAAGCATTTGTATGGTGGCATTCTGTATCTTCAGAAATAAATACTTGGACTGATATGCTTGATAAATTGAAGAAGAACTTTATTCCGAGACTAGAACCACATGAAGTATATTCTGAATTATTCTCTAAACCGCCAGAGAATGATGAAGACATCTTCTACTTTGTTACTAGAAAACGAGAGCTACTAAGTATTTTGCCAGCTAACCGTCACACTGAGGAAGAACAACTTGACTTTTGTTATGGAAGGCTAAATGATCAACTGAAAAAGAACATTAAGAGAATTGAAATCAAGTGTTTCGCTGATTTGTATGAAAAGGGTCTTATAGTTCAAGATGAAATCGAACAACGAAAGGCATATGAAGAAATTAAACGTTCAGTCGAAGATGAAAAAGAAGCCATGTTTATGCGAGCAGTGATGGATGATATGGACAATCGTAATAAACAAGAAGAAAAGGAATTTTTTTGTTTAGGTGGTATTACTGTTGTTGATAAAAAGGCTGGTAAGAAGTGTTCATTTTGTTCATTTTGCAATAAAAAGGGGCATTTGCGTACGGAATGTCGTGAGTTACGTGATCATAACAAAAGATCAAAAATCTACTGCTTTGGCTGTGGGGAACCAGGTGTAGTCCGTTCCCAATGCACAAAATGTTAATGTAACTAGAGGACTATTAAGGGAAACTCACTTGAATGAATCCAAATTGATTTTGTTAGTGAGAAATATTGTCTAGGGCTAGGGTTCCGTATGACTAGGTATAGGCTTGTTACTTTGAGTGGGTCGGTAAGAGAGATGTTCGAGTAAGAGTACATTTTTGACCTGTTGTGTGTTAGACTATTTTTTTTTCCATACATAATTTAAGTACTTATCAGTTTTTTGTATTTATGTCTAAACTTTTGTTAGTACTTAGTATGTGGTAGAATTACTTACTCATGCGAGAAATAGGTGAGTACGTTACTTAGTTTATATATTTTTTTCATTAAAAAAAACTAGACAATTTACTTACTTAGTTATTACTTAGGTCCCTAACTACCTACCTACATTTTTAATACATAAGTCACTTTATATTTGTTATCTTCTTTTGTTGTTTTCTTTGCTTTTTTGTTAATTAAAGTTGACCCATTCTCAACCATGAGTTTTCTTAAATTCATTATTAATCTAGGTAATATATTTGCCTACTTTATTTAGAGTACATAATTATAACTTGTTATTTAGGTATTTTGATTACGTAAGTATTTACCTAAGTAATTAGATCTAACTATACATACATAGGTAGTTTTCGATACTTATTTATACTTACTAAAATTATAATACAGAGGAAATATTTGTTGATTGTTTGTAACGAATAGGCTCCGTAACTACTGAACCGATTTAGATGAAACTTGGTATGACGATACATTGATTCATTGGAAGTACCATAAGCTAATTTTATTCAATTATTCGCACGGAATCTGGACTTACGCGGGTGAAACCGCGGGAGCAGATAGTTAAGTATATATCGAAAACTTCCAGTCAAGTGTTAGCACGGAATACGAACTTTGAAGATTCGTATGTAGTCCCAAACCCAAGTTAGGATCGGGGGAGATAAGAGACGTCATCTGCGTAAGTTTCAAGTCACAATCTGCATCAACAATCATAGAAGGGAATCGGGAATCTACGGTATTTCGGGACCCTGTGGCTTTACTAAAGATGAAACTCGCATTCCAGACAAATTCCAGTTTTAATGTTTATTGTTTACGCAGTGTGTTTTTACTGACTGTACATTTGTTAAATCTCATGGACCAATTAGGAGTTGATGTAAATAAATATTGCAGGACATTCCACACATCGCCACCTAGCCCCAAGCTAAGTAACTAGACTTGTATTATGGGCGCTAAACGACGGACGGATATAATACTTATATACTTTTCTGTTGTAAATATATACATAAAATACAGAGAAACAACCAGACCACAGACAAATATCTAAGAATAAATACATGTCTGAGGCGGGAATCGAACCCAAAACCCTGTGTTTGGCAGTCCGGCATGGTGCCATTGTGCCAACTGGGTTTTCAAATTTAAAAAAACTTAAAAGTCAATTTATATTTTTCATGGAACATGGAACCAATTTGGAACAATTTTTAATAGAATCGTGGATCTTTGGCAATAAGCCCTCGATTTGGACAGGAAGGTTGTTCAAATGTTCATGTTTGTGATACTGTTCTGTTTTGTTCCGTTTTATAAAAGTTGTCATCGTTTTTGTTTGGCAAAAACCCTTATTATTATAGGTACCTATTTAGCTGACTTCAGCAGTAGTTACCATCCAATACTCTGCACTGGTCCCCTGGGTGGTGCTAAACGAGCCTATATCCTATATCCTTTGACTAGGATATCGCTTGTCAGTTTAAGAGACCGCGAATTGGCAAACGCAGTGTAGGAAGCTCTGTGACCAGGTGGAGCGACGACATACGCAAAGCGGTGGACAGTGAATGAAGAAGAGTGGTGGACTGATACCGGCTGATGATGATGATGAGTTTAAGCAGGCGTATATCATGACCACAGCTAACTGTATTCATGACATCCGGAAAGACAGACGCAGGCAACTGACGATTCCATTCCCTTGTAGGTACAATTATGGAATGACGAATTTAAATCTAAAAGGCAATTGCAGTTAATATTTTCAAATATAATTTACTAAGATATAAGTGTCCCTAGATTAATGTTAACCATTAGATGTGCATCTAAGCGTGTGTTATACGCATGCGATGTCACATTACGAAGGCGTGCGTAGCCTGGGTTCTGGTTCTGGCACCGAAACGAGCACCGAATTTATTTTGATCACTCGCCACCGACACCCAAATAAAATAATTACATTTTTGAAATACCAGACGACACAATACACGTACAATTGACACACTCCGTCCTTGCAAACAGAGATTCTGTTGTTGTACCTACTTAGCAAACAGTAGTCGCCTAATATATTTATCTACCTATTGTATCTGTATGAAGATAATGGAAAATCTTTAAACAGTGCCTTCTCCAATAATGTACCAAGATATACTTACCAAAATACAATAAACATCATTCATTACATAATGGAATAACTGCTTTTGCTAGACTTTGTCTTAATAAAAATATCCAAGAAGCAATAGAAATTAAATAATAAAACTCAAGGTCAAATAACCGATAAATAATTAAAATAATTCGAGACTTACTTAAACAGAAATGATCCAAGAGACAATACAATAGTATAAATTAAATCAAAATGTTGAAAATCCAGGTCAAATAAAGAATTAAAATTATATGTCAATGTTATCACAATCTCCTTCCTGTAAAATTATTGTGACAACAGGGTAGACGATACTGGGCAATCTGATGTCGCTCACCTCAACCGGCAAGCAACAATGCGATTTATTAATAAATCCAACATTGACAAAGACCGCCAAAACAACTGGCCGACAGCCAAATACGAAAAAAATTAGCCTACCCACTGTCCAAGACACTTACTAATCCGCATCGCGCCGCGCCTAATGCAGCGTCAATCCCAAAGTAAGTTCCTACCTATCTACGCATATCTAGCTATAGTTTGCATTGCATATTTAGATACCTTGAATTTAGTAGGTATATTTAAGAACGGCTTTTCCATTAAGAACTTATTTTAGACAATTGGTTTGCGAAATGAGTGCCAGTTCCGCGATGTACATAAGTCATCAAAAGGTTTTTTACAGAGAAAGTAATTATGTAGACGTTTATTTTCCTGCAATGAAGACCGCAAATATCGTTTAGTCAAACGTTTAAAGCCGGGAATGGTCATTATTCACGCCATTTGTCGTACAGTCACAGAGACTAATGGCCCGCGGCTCGACACAGCTCACTTTTCATACCAAAGTGTATCTTCAAATTATATTACTGTTACGTGTTTTTGTAACTGTACCGATAATTAAACTTTGTGAATCGGCATCGGCGTCGGAAAATGTAGTAAAATAATTCTGTGCGTGATTGTACATGCGCAAACCATCCTCAATTTCCGCTAGCAGCCAACATTCGTTGACTTACTTAAAATTACTTATTTCTACTTATACATAACAGGTAAGCAATATAGGTACACCAGATTTACGCCACCTTTGATAAAAAAACCTATTTTTTAAATACAAACGTCCAGCCGGATATTAAAATGTTCCAGAATAAAAACACGGTCGACCGAAATACGAAATTAAATTTAATTCTATAAAATGGAGCTCGCTAAGCGCTTGACAATAGTGAATCTGGATGTCCGAGACGTCTCGCAGACTGAATTATTCAGGCGTATTTTCTAAACTCAAACCTCGCATACCGTAATCTTTGGATATCTGCCGGGAAATCTCATTTCCGGTTGGAGAAAACGGAGTCGCGGCTCAGGGTTGAAAAGTAGGTCGCGACCTGACGACAACTATATGGTACCTTTAGTACCTAAGTAGAATTACCAACTTCTTAACCTACCTTTATTTTCTATGGCTATGTGGGGGCAAGAAGACCCTGATGTAGACAAAGACGCCTCTGTACATTTAATATAGGTAGTAGGTATAATAAAATATGGCTTTTATATTTATTTTTCGGGTGAAATCGCAACCACATTGAAGTTTTATTTTTCGGGTGAAAATACAAAGAGAATAACGCCAGTAACCCTAGCAGTGTTGCAGTTTGTCAATTTTATGGTCTATGTAAATATAAAGGATCTTATGTAAATATCAGGTAAGCCAAAACAAAATTATTTATTTTCGGTATGAGCGGCAACCTAGCTAGATACATTTGCAATCAGTCTTAGCCTTTTTTAAGTTTTGAATGAATATTTCAGAAACTACGAACATTCTCTCATATGTAGATAGTTAATCTTTTACGACCTTCCCTTACTGGTTTCCATTCAAGCCAAGTTTCACTTTAAAAACGTGTTATAGACGATGATACAAACAAATGATCGGGCTAGTAAACTAGTCCCTACCAACGTATGCCCCCTACAATGGGAAGAATTGATTTTTTCACCTATCTCTACAGTTGAACTACTAGTAGGGATAGGATGGGATAGTCGTGACTTGATCCAGTTTAACATCACGAAATATTAGAAAATCTTGAACGAAGATGTTGCTGTTTTAAAGCACCCCAGGGATGTGCTGGCGTCAATCCATGGGGAGCTTTAAAAACAACAACATCATCTTTCATGATTGTCTACGCCACCGCTGGACAACATACTTCTAGTTTGCCGATACCTCAGCACAATAACTAAAGGCCGATACTTAAAACATTTGAAGGCTTTTGCTTGTTTTGTCAGCCTAATCTATCCGCTCTGCGCAAACGGACCATCGACCACAGCCACCGGTGGCCACCCACTAGCAGTTCACACGATTTTTCATACATTTTGTTGTGGCCGTTACCGACCACATGTGCGCGCCGCGTTTTAAGAAAATGTATGTAAAATCGTGTGAACTGCTAGTCTGCTAGTGGCTAGCCACCGGTGGCTGTGGTCGGTGTTCCGTTTAGGTACGCAGAGTTTTTTGTTTTGTGTTTTACGGATTCTATACCAAAATATCAAACGAGAGAAGCTTGTACTTACCTAGTTTTTGAGAACAGGGTTTTAGGTACAATTTTGTCAGCCTTCAATTAAGATTAAATTCATTCGTTTAAAATAGTTTAGCTTCCAATATGTTTTCTAAAATAAAATGTACCTATTTACTGTATGAAATATTATAATAGAACTCTCAAGACCACAATCCGCGAACACATCAATTTTCTCGGAGATTTGGTTCGACGTATTGTGCGATGTTATTTCGTTGCCAATTTCAGAGTTTCTATTTGTTTTTCCCATTTGTTATAAAACTGCTAAAATTATGAAAAATTGCTCTATATGTAAACGTTTCCTTTTATATTTTAAACATCCAGCTAAGTATTCTAAGATAGGTATTTTCAAAGGTTTGATTACTTCGGTCCTCATTAAGGAATTTCAATAGATTCGTTTGGACCCTTTTACCCAACATACTGGCACGATAAAATCATTGAAATAAACCTATTAATGATGTGAAAATTGGTCCTGAAATCGATAGCGTTCAGGCGTAAAGTAAATAAATACCTACCTGCCTACTACCTACTACATACTCACTCATTATGTCACCTTTTTACTGAAAAGAGAGAACTTTTTCTATACTAATTAGATGACAGTGGTGATGGATAGTGTTGACAAAATGGCTAATTTAACCAATAAAAGTACCTATCTTAGTACAGTCGGAATACCAATTAGCTGAACCCCACGTGACCCAGAGCACACTCGCACATCTGTAAGGTTGTAAAATAATGTTACCCGAATCTTTTTTTTTAAACAATATACTATACAATAGAATATACAATATACAAAATGTGAGCCGTCACGGGACGCCTGGCAGATGTGTAATATGCAGAAAAGAACAGATTGTGATAGAATCGTACAGTTGATTACGGTGTGTGCACCGTACACACTACTGCATATAGACTGTACCTATATATATATACCATCATATAGCGGCATGCGTCGCCATGCCAGAAATCGGTTTTACGTGCGGCTATAGATGTTTCACATCAAAATAAAACAACAAAATAGGTAAATACTAACATTTTTACAGATGAGCTCTGGGTCACGTGGGGTTCAGCTGATTGGTAATCCGACTGTACTAAGATAGGTAGGCAGGTAGATAGGCACCTGAAGGTGCCTGAAGTGCCGAACTTTGTAGCTACCTACTACTAGACGTGTCAAATTGATGTATGTTGGATCTATTATACCCCTGAGGTTCCCTTTATCAATCAAGCACGCTAAACTGCTAATTTACTTGCACGTGTTTTAGCCGCTTAATAAGATAACATCATGACGCTGATTAGCATAACCCGATACGGGAATTAGTTATGTTATGTAGGTACTTGTCTATGTGAATTAATTATTAAGTATGTTTCTATTGGAGGAGTTCGAACGCCATAAGACAAGTAATAGGATTTAAAAAAAAACAGCGCACTCCGGGAGTGCAGGCAGAAGTGAAAACTGTAAAGCGAACTGCGTACGGCAGCTCGCTGCGAACCTGCACCATCCACCGAGAGATGTCGCTGTTAACACTGTTGTACAGAAGTGAGTATCGTAGTTCGGCCGTTTGCACAGAGATGGCGCTGTTTTCAATATTGCATAGTAGTAGAAGCACAATAACTGTTAAAATCTCATCTGTCAAAATCTCATCTGTCGCGAGAACGGCTGAAAATGCTCACCTACAAAAGTGCCCAACGCGCCATAAGAAGTTTTCACTTCAAAAATCTGATAGTTCAAAGTAGGGCAAAATCGAGCCAAAAGTCGGTTACATACAAGCAAACATACAGGTGAAACTAAAAAGTTGAAATAAAATATTGAGGTAAATTTTGGTACTTACAAGTTTTCGCGAAAATGTAAATTTGCTCATCTTTTTATCGTGTTGACTCAGGACCATTTGACCTGTTTTTTTTACACCTCAGTATCTGGTATGAATTTCAACTTGCTAGATCCACCCGTTCCTGAGAAAATCGGTGGTGATACACGGACAGACAGACGGTCAAGAAAGTGATCTTATAAGGGTTCCTTTTTTACCCTTTAAGTTACAGAACCCTGAAAAAAGACAATGCGCACAGCGCCATCTATAGCCTATCTAGCTAAGCAACTAGGCTCGTGTTATGATAGCCAGATAGAATACTAATATACATTATAATACCAGTTGGCACAATAGTCACCATGCACGGTTCGATTCCCGCCTCAGACACTTATCTGTGATCTGGTTATTTCTATGTAATAAAAGTATTATATTTACAAATGAAAAGTATACAAGTAGGATATCCGTTGTCTAGCACCCATAACACAAATCTAGTTACTGATAACTTGGGGCTAGATGGCGATGTGTAGAATTTCCTGATTTATTTATATTTTTATATAAGTAAGTACTTATACTCTTATAAATAAAAGGTGGTTTTTGTAAGTATTTATTATTAAACATTCTCACAAAAACACCCTGATCAGTGACAAATATCCGTAAATGTTTGAGGCGGAAACCGGACTGCGTCGTAAGAGATAGTGTGGTCACAGACGTCGTAGAATATCACCCCTCTTTAACACATAAACACCTGAATCACCAAATTGTACGTCTCATACTCGTTCTAAAATCAGAATCAGTGTTGAGACAGAGCTGACAAAGCAAGACGTGTTTGATTCATCAGGACACGCGACCTGGCGTAGCTCGAACCAGAGTCGCACTTAAGGACCCCTAAGCTAACAAATAAACTAGGTACCTACCCCTGCCTGCGTAAATAGCGTCTAATTTAATTTTTTAATGTGAACCAGTTTTAATGGGGCCCTCAATGATGTTCTTTAGCAAGCATTTAATGTCATGTAGTTCCATATTTATATAGCCATCGAGTCAATAGGTAAGCTTTTTGGGCACACTTCCTAGAGACTCCCATTTGAACTTTTAATTGTTATTTAACGTAAATTATTAGGTAAAGTGTATTTATTTTTTAATTGTTAAAGCTGACTATTAAACGTGCCCTAGAAGATAAATACTAATCTAACTACTAGTAATTAACTTAAAAAAGAAAAGATTAAGGGTTACACTAAAAATATTATGAATGCACTCTGTTCCGCCGTGGATTTTTACAAATAGGTCTCGCTACCGTATTTTGTGCCTAAAACCGGCCCTGACATTGTGGCAACTCGATCGTCGCAATTTTTGCGATGACTAACATTTTCACACTTGTAACACGTGTCGTGTGGGGTCAGCTTACTCTGCTTGTTTCCGAGTCAGTTGTATGGAGTGAATAAAGCCAAGTACTTACTACAATATGTTTATAGTTAGCACTTTTTGACGTGATAACGTCTTATAAATCGATGAACACCGACATTCACAAAAAAGGGTGACGTCATGCGTTACGTTACGTTTTTGACAAGGTAACCATAGCAACGTATTGAAGTATGCAAAATGGTAATGTCAACGATACAAAAGAGTTTTTATGCCGTTATCACGCAAAATTATCGTCCGTAAGCCGACTTTATTTTAAGTAGGTATATATTTAATAAATTAATTTCTTATTTTATGAATAGTTACTGCTATTCTACAGTCAAGAAACAGAAATATAAATCAAGATGGCACAAAAAAGGAACTTCTTTAGACATCTAAAGGGGAATGTTCTCATTAGATTCATCTGCTCTGCAGGAAACTGCTCCTACTTACTTCTGACAAAATAAAATCCGTACAGTCTTATTATCACGAAGATATCCTATATGTATATTGATATAAGTACTATCGTTACGAGCAATGTGTCATCGATAACACATTTAGGGTCAGGTTTAATGGGATGGTTATTGGTTTTAGACGGTATCACAGGTTGAGAATATTTTGTGATACGAGTAGTTATTGAATCTCGTAAACTTACATAACTATTAAGCAGTAAATAAGTAGTATGTATAAAGGTTTCTAGGAGTAAATAAAGACCCAGCTGGAATGCTTTTCTGTCAGCAAGAAACCGACGCGGGCACGGATAGGCTAGAAACCGACGTACGCAAGGCGCAATAGCAATAGCGACCACCTGCTACCCTATTCCGAGTCTGATGGGACCAGCCACCGCGCGCCGCGTGGGGCAGCGCAGATGACATATGTAAGCGCTTCTGCGTCCCCGGCACTCACGCGGCGGAGAGAGGACACCGAGGGTTTTAGTGGGTAAACCTCCGAACACCACCTTAGACCAGAGGGAACCCCACATATCCCCGCCACTCCCCCCGGAGCAGCGGGATGGTACATAAGGAGCATTCCCTCTCGTTAAAGAGAAAAAAAAAAGAAATTGAGCGTCTTAGTTTTTAGAAGTAAATATAGACCTGCGAAGCGAAGTAGTTTTTCTGTCACAGAACCGACACGGATAGAAATTTTACTAAATATAAATACTTACATGGTATATTTTAAGCAAACATTTAAATAGTTTTAATCGCTAATTATAGCTATTATTTTATAAAAGGTAACTTATCTGTAACATAAAAGCATTATGGGTGGGTTTATATATACTTTTGAGAACTCTTTATACCACAACTTTCTTTATATTACTAGCTATTGGAGCTACTTACTGGAGTTAAGCAATGTCGAGCGTGTACCGGTAAGTTCCTTGTACATTACAGTTCGAAGTTTACTGTGCGTGCATGGTTATTTTTTTGATCTAGAAAACACATGGATTTTATTAATAGTTTTTATTTATTTATAGACGACAGTGATAAAAGGTTAGATTTAATGTTTTCAAATGAGAAAATTGTTTTAGACGAGGTCGTTGAGCAAAAATATTTAAGGGGTCAAGATTGACCCTTGATGTTTCATTATATAAAAATGCGATCGTGTGTCGTGACATATTATATGTTGGAAGGATTAAGTGTATCCGGGCACGGACAGTTTTACGGTTATTTAAACAGAATTTATCTGTACCGGGAAGGAATTTAAACAGATTAACGCAGGTCCCGGGTCCCGGTTGTTTTACTTACTCAACTATCCCTTACGTTTTTGTGACCGAGATAAGTTGGTTGAGGCAGTTAATTCGTTTGTTGTCATCCACAAATTTAGGAGTAGGAAACTATACCTACCTACATTATAAATGTATAGCCGGCAGCCTACTTGCTTATTTCAAAGAGGTGATTATATTTGTAACATGGAGCGCTCCGCGATTCCACCCGAGTATTTCCCGATCCCGTGGGAATTACGGGACAAAATGTAGCTGTTGCTACAAAATGTTACTCCCAATGAAGCAAAGTATCCTCATACCAAGTTTCATCAAAATCAAAATTCTATTAATTTAAAATTCATTCCCGCCCTAGAAGGGAAGCAATTACCTACTATCAGCGTCTTTGAACCGCTACTCGGATCAAACACTACTTTCCGAGTATAAAACATATTTCCACTTCATAATATTAGCTAGCATAGATTTAGAAGTAGGTATAATTAATAATATAGAAGTATAGATGGGTTAAGTACTGGGTATTTCCTTGTAATTTGTAATATTGACATTGTTAAGTACTTACATTTTCGGGATTAGTAAATTGATTTGTTGAAACTTGGTATAACGATACAAGAAACCCTGAAATTAACGTAGCTGAAACATTATTACCTTTAATTGGATCTATTTGATTGTTTCCTAACTGAGTAAAATTAATTATGTTTTCATTTTAATGTGTTATCTCAACGCTAAAACATTACAAGTGCATATGACTGCATATTGATGCTTCAGAGGCTCGCAACGCATAGGCTCACCTGTTACTTTAACTATTCTAAATTCTGTGCCCGTACGTGTAATTTACTTAACACAGTCTCAAACTATGAGTAGGTATCCGTTACCACTGCCCGTCCATTCAACAATCGCTTTTGGGCCCTGTCCTAATTCGTGCGCCGACTAATTGCGTTCTAGTTGGCAAATAAACTAAATTAAACCTGGTACAGACAGCTTTGACTGTACTCCTAGCTTCAGTTAACATTTTTAACGAATTTGTTTTTTGTTCAGGGTAGGTAAACACTCGCGTACAGAAGCGCTTATTTCCATTTTGCTTTTATTTTTTCATGAAATAAAATTCCTAAATCATCTGCTGAAATTTCAGATGACTTTACGACTGAATAAAAAAGTACCAAAACTTAATCGGGCCCTCAGTGTCCTAACTCGGCCATTAAATTATCGATAGGTCCACCTATACCTACCTCTTTGCTGCTTTGTACCGTGAAAGTCATCAAGCCGTGTGACCTACTCTAACCGATGTGATGGTTGAATAGCGTTCATCCCTGTATAGCCTTTATTATTGGACCGTTAATTGTCCTGTCCACATACAATAATATGTTGTTAACGTCACCAAATTGGAGTAAACCGCATCGTTCAGTACACAGAGCTTATGTATATTTCTGCCTTTACCCACGGATACCCTAAGCCCCTGAAGACCTGAAGCCTTACGCCCGCCCGTATTCACAACCAGTAGGTACTTAAGTTGCTCTTGGATAAGTGAACACACTGCGCTAAATGCAGCTCTATGATTGGTCAATTTTGTGCTGCTCTCTTCACTCTAGCGAATCAGCGTCTTATTTGCGGCTCTGTGCAATCTATGCTATGCAATCTCATAGGATTAATTGTGAATACGGGTGTTAGCTAGTTATAAAAGTATTTCAAAATTATTAGTATTAGCTTCAGGTGACCAAAGGACTGGCTGCTTTTGCCGAGGGAAACTTATTTAGTTTTTTTTTTTCCATTTAATTAAATTGTAACTTTGTAATGTTTTGTAACTATGTATAGATTCGACAATGTACGAATAAAATTTAGGGATCATCATGCGTTACACATTCAGATACGTAATTAAAGTTCCGGCAACGGACTGCACTTGCCCGCGTAATGCAGCAGCAGCAGTTTGTATGAAAATTTCATAGAGTCAACAACAAGGTAGATAACTACGGCAAGCGCAAAATGGCAGAATTTTACAGAAGGACGCAATTAAGCATAATGGAAATTCAGTTACGTAGCTGGAGGTAGCTGCCAAACACATGAAGTCGGTTTTAAAAATGCTTGTCCCCTAAACTAAAATTGTAAATTTTTATACATTCATTCTTAATATTCACACTTCAAAGTAGGTCTTTAGCGGCATTTTGAAGCTTATAGTTTTAAATCGAAAATTGTGAATATATATTCAAAATAGATTATTTGATTTTAAAATTGGGATGAGCTTTAAAACGACAAGTAATTTTATTCTTCAAATGACACTAATATGTCAATATTTCATAGGTCGATCTTAAAAAATTGTTTAAAATTTCAAAATTTATCGCCAACTGTATTTAATAAATGAAATAAATCTCGATAAAGTGACAACGGTCATTGACTTATACGAGAACAAATAAAATGAATAGGTATAGCAAATCAAAGCCTTCCTCGTTTCTACTCAACTATATAGCTCTGGAACAAAGTGGGATAGTGAATGTGGATACTTTACCGTCTCAATAATATAGCCACTAGCTTTTACGCGCTAAACGGATCTAATGAAAAAACTTTACGTGTTTCGGAATAATAAAATAGGTTCATTAACTTTGTTCGTTGGATAGGTAGGTAGGTGTTTTGGAAAATAAATCTGAAGGTTCTGGTTTCTGTTTTTTTTTAATTTTTCAAGTGCTTCATGTATGTCGTTGTAAGTTTTGAAATTTAACTTTTTAATACGAGTAAATGAAGTTATTAAAAATGAGATGGGTAATTAATTTTTTTTATTTTTATTTTGTGGAGCTCGATATTTCTGATGCTATTATAAGCGCCATTTTCAGGACTCTATAACTGACTTTTTAATATCTTAAGAAGTGAAATTTTCTATGCTAGCTTAAAATCCTATACTTACATAAATATTGCAAAGTGAAATGCAAACAAATGTTTTTAGCATAAAGTGATCACTGCAACAGATAACGCTCGGTAGAAATAGACCATTAAGTTTGTTGTCCTAAATACTTAGTTTTTGAAATGGGTAGAAACTTAAATTTTATAAGTCGGTAAGTAAGCCTATAAAATATTTTTTAATTATATTGGCCTTTACATCTAATGTAGATGTTTTACAGCGCCAGCAAATTTAATCTATGCATACTTAGGTGATTATATCTAATCTTCCATAATAATATTACTTACCAACAATGAAAACTGACATCGCTGTGTAGCACATCAACAACAAAACACAAGGATTAAAGGTTTATCCAATTTGAATACTGATTTAGGCATTCGTGCGTTAAAATTTCACGTAGTAATACAGGTAGATAAAGCTGACGTGAATTTGGAATACTTAATTACTGATCATGTATATAGTATAATTAAGTAAATAATTCATGATTACACTAAAACACAGGCTAAAGTAGATTTTATTTTATTTATTTAGGAATAACAAAAGCATGACACACCATAAACTGTTATCAGGTAAATAGATAGATAGATATAACGTTTATTTGTTCTCCAAAACACACATATTGCTTATAAGGACTTAATCTAATTATTACAACATTTTCTCTTCAACCAAAGTACAAACAACATGTGTGTGTTGCAGCAGTACAAAAGGGCCATAAAATGGTACCATAAACCAATTTGTTGCATCCTACTTATATTATTATCCTTCACGCAATAACTACTGGACCGATTGCGACGAAACTCGGTATCTAGATACCTGGACACCTAGATTAACAGGTAAGCTACGTTTTTATCCCGATATAACCACGGAATCGGGACTTACAGAGGTGAAACTGCGGGGCGCAGCTAGTTATCTACAAGCATAACTTATATTCCAATTAAAGGTGCACCTACAGAGCAATGACTAAAGGTTTTATTCATATTAAGGAAAAAAAAAGATATGGTAGGTAATAAATAATAAGTTGGCTAATGAAATAAAATAAAGAATTAAAACAAGATAAGGGTTATTTAAGATCTAATGTTTGACTAGTAAGTAAGTAGACAACACACTGTGTAAGAATGACAAACTGCGCGGTTTGTATAGATTAGTTGTTAACTAATATTTTTTTATTCAAATTCATTTGCACTGTAGACTGAGACTGATTGGAACTACTGAGAAAAGCTTGAACGCACGGATGACAAAAAACTGGACTAGCGGCTACCGTCCAGTCCATATTATCAGAATCGTGATCGTGTTGTAAAAGTATTAGTTTTAAATTATAAAAGAAGTCCTTATCTTTGATGTTGAGATCTACCTAACAGCTAAACTGCTAGATTCTAGAGACTAGATGTAACTCAACCTGATATAATCGGGTTGAACAATAGAATTGTCGAGCTCTCTGCGGCTCTCCGATTCAACTGGGTTTAAGGATGGATACTATCGCTCGTTATTAGGAAACTTATTAGGTTTCTTGAGCCTGCACTCATTCGATGAAATTAGATTGGGATTGTCGTGAGACGGTAGATACGCCACCCTACTCGTACCAGACGAACAAAACTCAATCACCGGAGTACGTAGCAGCAGGATTAGAAAACACAATACATATATAGTATACTGAACGTAAAACTGGTAAGTAGGTATTGCTTTTACATATACATAGGTAGGTATACCTATTTCTTATGTTTTTCGTAATTTCCCCAAGAGCATTGAAGACGTAAGCGTCTTCAAACTTGGAAAAAGTTCCGTGTTGGAGCATTATTTTTATTGTTCGATGTATTTTCCTTGTAAAACTTTTTATAAAGTCATATTCTTTCTTATCAATCATTTTGCGATAGAATATCGTTTTTGCCAGTTTGAAGTTTTATTATAAGTTGATATTTTTGGATTTAGGCGAGGAGAAAATTTCAAGAAAAAGTATAAAGAAGAAAGTTAATTATTCTAGCCTCAAGCAAATATATTAGATATGGGTATTCTATTTTTTATTTATACAAGTTCCCCTAAATATAGAGAACATTATCATTTTCTAGATGGAAATAATAATATGAATGTATAATAAATAATATAAATTATAAATGAATGGTGACTACTTTCAACAAAGTAAGTTATCCACTTCTCTATCTTTGTTAAAGAATAGCCATTCAACCATTCAAATTTTCTGTTCTAATCTCAAAACAAATCAACAGAAAAAGATAGATAGATAGATAGATAAACTCTTTATTGTACCACATTAAACCTTAATTCTAACATACATATAAAAGCTAGAAAGGTAGAATATTTAAAAAGTTTTGGTTAATTAATTCACTTTACAAAGTTGAACGAGCTAACTAGAGAGTGCCGAAGAGCAGCCGAAGAGCAGAGAACCAAAAGCAAAGGCCTAACTAGTTGTTTGAACAAGGCATAGGCGGGCTGCTCTCATTCAGAAATTTTGTAATTGCCCATCCCGCTTACAAAAAATAGAATATGGCTCGAAAATTTTCATTTCAAATAAAATTTTTGTGTCTTTATGATATGCTTTACTAAAAATTTAGTTTTGGTGTTGTTGTTATTATGGTTTTTTAATTTTTTACAGTGAGAACAATCAAAGATTATAAAATTAATAAACAACTTTACTAAATCAGCAGCTATAGTTAAAGCCAGCGATAAAGTGGAAAATCGTTTGCATTTACGGTAAAAACGCCTCATCTTGCTGCACGCGTTTATATATTGTGGAAAACGATCTGAACATGGGTGAATATTCCATAAATTTCCCAATATAGTCTCCATACCTACCACGCTTGCTATAAGGTGCCATTGCAAAGAAAAGGTTTTTCCTTCGATGACTCTTTACAGGTAAGTACTTGAACTAAGTACAGTATGGGTACAGTAGTCTACTATCAGTTTGCTACAATAATACTATAAACAAGTATTGAACTTACGACCTTCTTCTAATAGATGTTACACAGAAACAGAAATACTTGAATTAAAAGTGCTCAGTGTGATTATTATTTTTCAACACACACACAGCATCCCCCACCCGCTACGCACAGGATTGTAAACGTTACGGTGGGCAGAGACTTTTGACCGTCGATTGTACCTTTGTTACATTCTAGATTGAGTTGTTCGATATAGAAAACTTTCGATATTCCGTACATCGATATTACAAATATTGTAGACTAGTACGTTCCGCGGTTTCACTCACATAACTCTCGATACCGTGGGAATATCGAAATATAAAATAGCCTTCCTCGACAAATGGACTATCCAACACAAACATATTTTTTTCAATTCGAACCAGTAGTTCCTGAGATTAGCGCGTTCAAACAAACAAACTCTTCAGCTTTATAATATTAGCATAGATTGAGAAATTCGATATAAAAAACTTTCTATAATCCGTAGTTCGAAATTTCAAACATTCTAGATTGAGAAATAGAAAACTTTCGATATTTCGTAGTTCGATATTGTAGCTACTGAAGTTTTTAACATCGAGGTTGTATTAAGATAAGGCCTATCTACCATGGATTATCGCTACTCGCCTTAAAAATACTGTGGAAATGTTAATACTGAATATAGGTATTTTAGGAAGTTCTCTATCATGATCGACATTGATCACTTCTCGTTAAAAATGGATCTCGTATACATCCCACAGTGGTATTTGCTTCGTAAAATGGCTCTCAAAGGATTATCTATCTAGTTGTTTGCGATTGTACTGATAGTAATGAATAAATCTACAGGCTGGGAAGCTCCGTAGCGTACAAGTAGTAATTTACCTCTGGAGTAGGGCGAACAAAAATATTAAATATCATTGGAAATAGAAAGAACATCTGAACCTTTTCAACATTCATGTAACAAACTCATTTTGAAATACGTTTACATGACATCACGGAGTTGTTGCTAATACTTTAATTAAGTCGTGAGTTAATAAGTAACCTATCTTCATGGAAATCGTGCAACATCTTCGACCGCATCGTCACCTACCATCAGGTTGGTATGATAGTGGACAAACGGCGATGTATTATGTACAATAATGTACATCTCAGCACGCTTAATGCACTTATGTAATTTCCGGGTGCATTATATCTAACTTATAGTGGATTCAAACCACCTTTATAAATCAAATAATTTTTTTGAACATTAATTCTGATTATAATTTATGCACTTATGTAGCAACCAAAACAGAAACAAAAGACGATCGAAATAGAAACAATAGACGATCTAAATAGCACTGACATTTGGTGGTTTTCAGATGTTCTGTTTATTGTTGACCAAATTAAATTTCATTGTGCGAACTACATTTATATAACTCAGATAGACCCAAGGGTAGATAGATACTTAGTAAATCTACGAGCGTTCCGATGTTTGGTGAAGCTTGTTGCATGTTAATATTTGTATTGAGTTAGCAAAGGGCTCTTAGCTAACTTAATCAACTTGGGTTTGCATCTTAATGTTTTCTAGCAATTGTTGTTACCAATTTTTATCTATGTAGATAAAAACAGAAAAAGACTCATCAAGATATCTCTGAAACAACCAGAGCTACGACTCTGAAACCTCGCATGGAGATTCCTTTTAAAACGTACGGTTAGTCAGTTTGTAGTTCGTAGTTATTATTATGTATTGTTGGACCTCAATATTACGTTCGAAGGTACACTACCCGGGTGAAACCACGGGATGCAGCTAGTGTAAAATAAAGTTAAAATTTCAGACAAACCGCGTCACTGTTGCGCCATCAATCATACTCCTATTTTGACATTCGATTTTTCCACTTTTAGCTTTCAGCCTATACTGCGAATTTAGATAGCTTTATGAACCTTTAGTAACATGTGCTTCACTATCACTATCACTACATAGTATAAAATAAAGTCACTTTTCGCCGTCCCTATGTCCCTATTTCCCTTTGTATGCTTAGATCTTTAAAACTACGCAACGGATTTTGATGCGGTTTTTTTAATAGATAGAGTGATTCGAGAGGAAGGTTTATATGTATAATACATGCATAATATAGCCGTGCGAAGCCGGAGCGGGTCGCTAGTATACTATAACACCGATACTATAATACCTATGAAAAAGATCCTTTTGGTACACCTAGGTAAGACGGTCGATACGGAAACAAAAGACGATCGATGCAGGAACAAAAGACGATCAAAACAGAAACAAAAAATGATCAAACTGGGAACAAAAGGTAATCGAAACTGAACCAAAAGACATAATTAACTTGAAATCTGCAATATATACGTAGTACATACCTACTGTTGCCTATAATGCATAATTCCTGTTTAATTGTACAAAATTTGGTTAGTTGCGAATTTGGTGAATTAAGAATCTAATAAACTGCTCCGGAGCCAGTATAGGCACGTAAGTAAGTTTAAGTAGATATATTGAATTGTGTCTACAAATGCATCCGTTTCTTCGCCTAGTCAGCCGAAAGCTGCGGCTTAGCTCAACTGCGCTGTGCCACAGCTGTGCGCTAATGAAACGTGACTAAACATTGCTATGTGTTGCATTTCTTGTTCAGTAAGGGTGAATTCCGAAACTTGTGGTTTTGAGCGAGTAATGCTTTTTGTACAAGGTAATTTATCACGCTCAGTTAGAACAGTAGGTATGCAAGAACCGTTTCGCACTAAGAGGGTTGCGGCTTCTCGGTCCAACTGACACTTTGATACCAATAGCACTTGGCAACGATCTCTAGGGGATAACTGTAGATACCACTGACTTGCAATGCGGGTAAGTTATATTTGCTACTAGAATTGCGTTTTATTAACTCCTGACGCAAAGAGAGGTCTGTTTTAAGTATTTATTTAGGTCGGTTTCCATTTTAGCCTTCGATTTTAGCACAGGTATAGGTAATGTACCTTGATTGGAATGACTAAAATAATAAAGTAGATTTCTTTTTGGTAAAGAATAATGGCAACACTTCAAACAGACATTACTTGTTTGCAAAGAAGTTAGGTTCTTGGGTTCTTGAAGTTCTATATGTGTAATGGCGTAAGATGCTGATCATAGACTAACAGATTTTGTAGGTCCATGATGCTGATAAAGAACATGAGAAACGCATGACATTAAATGATTATATCATTTTTCCACGTCTAGTTCACGAAATACTTTCAATTTAATGGTACTTAGTCTAGAAAAACGGAGAATTCTATAATCTTTTTTGACGTGACAACGTCTTATAAATTGGTTTGCCGGGTGACACTTCAAGAAACTGCGTTACGCTCCGCTGACGTTATGCGCTCACAATGAGAGCGAGTGAGAGGCACGCGGGCATGGTTAGCCCGCCTAAGAGCGAGAGAGACAGACATAAAAAGTGAAAGGCACGCGTCCCTTCCACTCGAGCACAGTTGTTGTCACGTAAAACTTTCGCCCGTATACCGACTTTACAGGCAACCAGTTTTTTCTATTTGTATCTATGCTTTGTAATAATTATGTAAGTAGGTAGGTACTTTGTACTACTTATCACTTATTATAAGATTATTTTTGGTATCTTGCTTGTGTAAATTCACAACCTACCACCAAAGCTAAATCAGTTCTTTTCCATCCAAAGGTGCCTGGAAGAAATCGCTTTCAGCGATAAGGCCGCCCATTTGTGCAACTTATACTTTCTAGCTATTACTTTTCTTTGCGTATATCGTGTTCTGTTTACTCTTGTGTTGTACAAATAAAGTTATCTATCTATCTATCTCAGGTTATTGTCTTGCCATAATTATTCAAACGAAGTAAACAGTGTCCTACAAATATGTAACGTATTATTATGAATGTCTAACTAACAGAACACGGCTTATGTATGTAGCTGTTAGGTAGGTGTATGTCGGAACCGTTAGACCGAATAATTTGTAGTGACATCAAGCTTCTGGCTCGTGTCTTGATAACTATGAATAATGCGTTTCAGTTCGCATTAATGAAAATGTTCCAAATGTTAAACATACTCATCACTACATAGTATAAAATAAAGTCACTTTTCGCCGTCCCTTATCCCTATGTCCCTTTGTATGCTTAGATCTTTAAAACTACGCAACGGATTTTGATGCGGTTTTTTTCAATAGATAGAATGATTCCAGAGGAAGGTTTATATGTATAATACATGCATAATATAGCCGTGCGAAGCCGGAGCGGGTCGCTAGTTCCTTAATATTTTAAAGCCTAGGTAAATAAACTTTCAATTAGGAACACAAAAAATAAATATTAGTCTTTTTACATCTTATATCTAGATGAATTATACAGCGCCAGCAACTTTAATGCCTGCGACATGAATCCCCCCTCTCAGCTTAGTCGAACAGGTCCAGAAGAAAGAACTCGTCAATACGTCTGGAGCTAAGTCGGGTTTTATCACGAAGGGCTATGGTTCGATTCCTGGCCGGCCGAGTACCAATGGATTTTCTTACGTAAAAATGTAAGCTAATTAACATTGCTCTTACGGTGCAGGAAATTAGGAATACAAAATAACACTAAATGGTGTTCCTAACTCAGTGGAAAAAGAGTTTAGGTATGAAAATAATCATTTTGGTACTATTCCGAAACCGCTACTGAGTTACGTTTTCGGGTCATGATAGGAATAATCTTGAAAAATATAGGCTTAGGAAAATAGGCAGTTTATAAAACATGCACCCAGGTATGAATATCTTTTATAACTCGACGTAAAACAAATAATTAATATTACCTACCTAATACTTAAAATAAGTGAATGTAAATAAAATATCAGCATTGCCACTAAACGGAGCAATTTAGTTGATTGTTAGTCAGCAAATTGAGTTATTCACCTTTGCAAAGGTGGATAACCTTTGCATAGGTTGATGACCGTACTGCGAAATAAATAATTTGCAGTACGAACTACGAACTGTATAAATACAATGACATGTCCGTCCAATGTCCATATGTTGGCAAAAAAAGTGGAAATAAATGGAGTTGCCAGCTATGTTGAAAACACAACATTTTCAATATTTTCCTACGCATTGAGATTCAACGCGATAGTAGTTCGCGAGTAGTTTTATGAAATTGTTGCCAATTCAACCTATATTTTGTTTTACACGATTAAAAAGTATTTGATTAATAATAACAACAACTTGTAGATACACGGTAAGTACCTATAAGTATTTATGTATCACTATCACTACATAGTATAAAACAAAGTCGCCTTATATCCCTATGTATGCTTAAATCTTTAAAACTACGCAACGGATTTTGATGCGGTTTTTTTTAATAGATAGAGTGATTCAAGAGACAGGTTTTTATGTATATCTAGCTGTACCCTGCCATGCTTCGCTGTGGTCGCGGTCGCGGATATGTGACTGATGCAAAAATTAGATAAAAACAATCCTTGATGCGAACAATCCTTTTTTGAAGCGTACACAAACCAACATAACATTTTTATATATACAGGTATAGATATATGCATAATATAGCCGTGCGAAGCCGGGGCGGGTCGCTAGTAGTATACTAAATAAGCGAACCTCGAAATACCACAATTATGAATATTTGCTCAGAAATGTCTAAATGAAACCCTGTGGTATGAACATGGAATAATTTAGCAGATCTGTTAGCCTCAACGTGGCCTCAACCCAGAACAATAAGAGGATGATTTTTATAAAAACATCAAAGAGTAGGTAAGTATTAAAAATTTAATCATCAAAGGGGCGATATTTGTAAACGAAAATCTTTTGTATTCGTTGAAAGCATCTGACGTCGCGTGAAACGCAAATAATTGTCCGGCTTTTAAAAAAAAACAGCAAAATGTACCAACGAACGTTTATTTTAGAATCTATAATCAGCAATGTGCGTACAGATTTTGTAAATTAAATTGTACCTACGTCATTTTTTGGCCTTTGACATTTTATTTACCTACGTCAAAAACCTGCAGCAGATGATTTAGGCGGGGATGTTTAATTCTAACTAAGTCGAATGAGCTATTAAGTCAGATTCTGAAGTAGTATGATTCAGTTTCAAGTCATTTTCGGGTTAAAGTATATTTCTGAGTAGGGCGATGGTTAAGTAGAAACCTCTCAAGTAACACATTTGGTAACAAATAGCTTGCTTATAGTATTTTTTCTATCTATCACTACATAGTATAAAATAAAGTCACTTTTTGCCCTATATCCCTATGTAATGTATACTTAAATCTTTAAAACTACGCAACGGTGTTGATGAGGTTTTTTTAAATAGATAGAGTGATTAAAGAGAAGGGTTTTAGATATAATACATGCATAATACAGCCGTGCGAAGCCGGGGCGGGTCGCTAGTTAGTAATAAAATCCACCGTGATTAAGTTCTTTAAAGGTGGTTAGATCCTATTTAAGCATTGATTGATAGCTATTAAACATATGGCTGTACAAACTTGAAATATACTGATGTAAACAAATATTATTTGTATGCTACTACCATAACAACATTGTCGGATTAACCCACGATTAGATTAACCCGCTAAAATTTGTTTTATAAACGTCAAGTGTAGTTGCTACTGCAATATGAAACGAAATGGAAGGGAGTCACAGGCGTGAGGAGGATGGAAATTGCAATATCCGAACATTCCATGCTAGCCGAATTAAGACGTGGCTCTGCTATTCACTAGAAGGCGTTTCTAAACAAGAATAGTACTTAAAAAGTAGCAAAAGTCGCCAATTGCAGCAATTGAATCCTACTAATCACTACATAGTCACTATCACTTCACTACATAGTATAAAACATAGTCGCTTTTTCTGTCCCTATATCCCTATGTATGCTTAAATCTTTAAAACTACGCAACAGATTTTGATGCTGTTTTTTAATAGATAGAGTGATTCAAGAGGAAGGTTTATATATATAATACATGCATAATATAGCCGTGCGAAGCCGGGGCGGGTTGCTAGTAACATTATAATTGTGAAAGTTTGTGCGTGTGTATGTTTTTTATGTTTGTATGCATGTATGTTTGTTACTCCTTCACGCAAAAACTACTGAACCGATTGCCATGAAACTCGGTATGTAGATAGCTGGAATCCTGGTTTAACACAACGGCTACTTTTTATCCCGATATTCCCACGGGATCGGGACTGACGCGGGTAAAACCGCGGGGCGCAGCTAGTGACCAATAAAGATTTGCAATATTACGCGGTTTTTTTTTCTTTTGATATATTATTATGGTGACTGTGATTAAACCTTCATCATGGTCTCAGAAAACGTTGCTTATTTGAAAGCATCTATTTGCCAATTTCAATAGAAAACTTTTGTTTCATTCGTTCGGAATTCTTAGGTAAGTAATAAGTATAATATAAAGTTTAGCAAGTATTTTGTTTGTTAGTTCAAATGAGAAAAGTTTGAATTCCGCTTCATAGTAGGTACCTTTAGTAATTTGTAGCTAATCTACACAATTACAAAATTATTTTGGTGTAGGTAGCTGAAAGTCCTTGTTTAATATCTAAGTACCACAAAACTTCCAAATCTTTTGTATAAGTTCCACATCAAACTGGGTCACGTTCCAGAACTATTTCGTCGCGCTAACTTCATAGAGTATTTACAGAGGAAAAAGTTTAGCTAAGTTACTTATACCGACATATCTTTGTGACACCCGAGATTACAGAACTTCTAGAGCTGTGTGGGTCTAGCGGGAAAGCGTACCTCGAAATGAAATCTGGAAAACGGGAATCCTTATATTCTTAACTTTCAGTTGGTATGTACGCTTATAAGAATAAATCTATCTACGCTTTATTACATAGTATAAAACAAAGTCACTTTCCGCGCTGTCTGTCCCTATGTATGATCTTTAAAACTACTAAACGATGTTCTCCTAAAGGATACCTTGTATCTTTAGGAGAACATACTGTTTCTTTTTTTTAATTTCCTCGGGAAGGGGATATAATGAGGACATATTATGAAACGCTGCTAGTAAATGATTAAACGGAAAATGGCCGGTAATTTGTTTAATTTAGGACAAGTACCTAATTAGAATTGTACTAATAAAAAAAGCTTGAATAAAAAAACAGCAATTTTTATGATGGTCAGATATATTCCATATAATATTCCGGCTTTAGTTGCTCTATTTCAAATAATACTTTCAAATATTTGTAATATTGATCTTATGAGCGTGATCACATGAAAAAAAACCCCATGAGTTTCTTGTGCCTTCTTCTCATTGGTGGGCGTTTTTAAGACGGTTCTAGTGATCTTAGTACAAATGTATTAAGCATCCAAATCAATAAAAAAAATAACTTTGACTTTGATAATTCAATAATAACCTTGGCACTTCCAGGAATCTAGTTGCAGAAGGATTAGGTATACAGTAGGAGATTGGATCGCACGAGTCAGCCAGCCTAACTAAACTTTATTAGTCAAGTTTGGCTAACAGATCTGCGTCGGATTATGCAATTGACATTGGATATACCTAATCAAAGACTAATTAACTTTTAATTTTTTATCATGTTTTCGTTTACATAAAATGTAGCCCTCTAAAGACATTAACCTCTCTCAAAACATTAACCCTTATTCTAAGCAGTTTTTATGAGTGTGGCATCTGAAGAAATTAAGAAAAGAGGATTTTCCAAAGATGAATACATCAGATGAACAGATGAATACCTATATTTTATCAAGCAAACATATTTAGCATCAATTTGGACTTGATGCTAAATATATAAGTTTACATTAGTATTTATAGCGAAAAGTAGTAGGTACACAAAATTATTTAATAGTGTGTTACATACATAAAGCCTTCTTCCCTTTTAGGTCATTTAAAAGAAACCTTAGACCTTACCTAAAAAAATGTATAACTAAAAAATAGTTTTTCCATAATTTGGCATATTACTCTAATTTATCCAGAGATTAGTGATTTTTTAAATGTGACAAAACCCGCTGCCTATAATGGTGTTGGCAAATCTTGGAAATTCCTTAATTTTTTTGTAACTTAGAGTAAGTAATTGCGGGACAATTACTCTAACTTACTAAAAATTAAAATAACTCTTTTAGTCGGAGATCCCTTTACGGACGACCTTCATCGAGCTGTTTAATGGACAAAAAGATTTTTATCACAAATTAAATAGGTCAATAAATAAGTATATTGCAAATGGGTTGCCTAAAAAAATTCAGTCCAGAATATGATTGCCTACACAGGCCTACAAAAAAAATTTTTTTTTTTGGTGCAGCTCTGTTTGTACCTAAGATAGATAAGGAAGGTAGTATACAGTATTTTGTTATTAATTATTTTCATCTATCAGCTCTAGTTTACATACTACCCTCCTTTAGATTTTTTCCGATCTTGGTTGAAAACGGTCAATCTTACAATTAAATTGATAAAATTTATTTCATTATTTTATAATGGCTAGTAAGCTGAGATGTTGTGCTAATGATCCCGATGTGTTTTGTTACATTTGTGGTGAATACATATTAAAAGATAACCGAAAATCGATTACAGACACTGTGTTTCGCTTATACTTTGCTTATTTCGGGACTGAAATACGCAATCAAGATAAATCGTGGGTGCCTCATAGTGTTTGTAAAATGTGCATTGAGCATTTGCGCCAATGGGAGAAAGGAACACGAAAGTCTTTGAGGTTTGGAGTACCCATGATTTGGCAAGAACAACAAAATCATCATGACGACTGTTACTTTTGTTTGACTAATATAGTGGGCATTAACAAAAACAATCGCCACAAATGGAAATATCCTAATATATCATCAGCAAAAAGACCTATTCCTCATTCAGAAACTGTTCCCATACCGGTTTTTCACCAGGCAGTACAGCAATCTCTGGAAGATCACACTGAAGTACCTACTGTTTCTCAAGCAGATGATGATTTTGAATACTATGGAGAAACATCAGATTCTAAAACTTTTGCACAAAATGAGCTTAATGATCTCATCAGAGACTTAGATCTTTCAAAAGAGCGTGCTGAGTTGCTAGCGTCCAGATTAAAAGAAAAAAAATTGCCTTTCCTGTGATGTAAGAATTACTTCATATCGCACGAGAGAACGAAACTTATTGCATTTTTTTTCTTCTGATGAAAATTTTGTATATTGTAGTGATGTGAGTGGCTTGCTGACTTTTATGGGCTTGGAGGCTTATCAGGCAAGTGATTGGCGTCTATTTATTGACAGTAGTAAGAGAAGTCTCAAAGCAGTCCTTTTACATAATGGCAATAAACATGCTTCTATTCCAGTAGCTCATGTGTGAAAGAAGAATATGAGGTAATTTCGATTCTTTTACAGAAAATAAAATATGTTGATCATAACTGGGTGATCTGTGTCGATTTAAAAATGGTGAATTTTTTGTTGGGCCAACAGAGTGGTTATACAAAATACCCTTGCTTTATTTGTCTCTGGGATAGTCGAGCAAAAGCAAGTCATTGGACACAAAAAACTTGGCCTATGAGAGATGTTCTTGTTGTTGGTGAAAGAAATGTCATAAATGAGCCTTTGGTTAGCCGAGAAAAAATCATTCTTCCGCCTTTACACATAAAGTTAGGGCTCATGAAGCAATTTGTAAAAGCTCTGGATAAAAATGGCCCGTGTTTTCAGTTTATTTCTCAGAAATTTCCTGGATTAAGTACTGAGAAGTTAAAAGCAGGTATATTTGATGGACCTCAAATACGTCGATTAATTAAAGACTCTACTAATTTTGAGGTATCTATGACTGAAATAGAACGACTTGCATGGAAAGCTTTTGTAGCGGTTACACAAAACTTCCTCGGAAATTACAAGGCTGACAACTATGAAGAGTTAGTGGAGGAGATGCTGGTTAACTTTAAAAATTTAGGCTGCAATATGAGCATAAAAGTGCACTACCTTCATAGTCATTTAGATCACTTTCAACATAATTTAGGAGACTTAAGCGAAGAACAAGGTGAACGCTTCCACCAAGACATCAAAACAATGGAGAATAGATATCAAGGCAGATGGGATGTACATATGATGGCCGATTACTGCTGGGGAATTATGCGCGACTGTCCAAGACAATTTCACTCAAGAAAATCACTCAAAAGACAATTTCTTGATGTTTAAAGTCAAATAAATCAATATTTTTGCAAAAAATGCGTTTTTTTTATATCTCATAAACTAGAGCTGATAGAAAGAAACCGGTAGCAGATTTGATATCGCCATATAACACATACTTAAAATCAGGTCTAAAATCCTCGGCACCAAAATGTGTGTAGGGCAGTGCTATTTAACAATTTTATTTTATTTTTAGGCAAATGAAATGAATGAGTACCTACCTATAATTCGGAAGGTAGGTACGAAAATTAAACGGAGAAATAGGTAGGAACCAAGTACATTATAATTTTAGGTACGATGTTTAACATGGTTAAAGTAATCATCAAATATGTTGTCAGTTGTCATGTCAACGACACCTGGCTCACAGCAGACGTAGGTGGTGCTAATCATCATGCAGTCGGATTGATGCGGCAAGATGCTGTTTAGGGGACATGCCGCGTTTGGTATACACAAGCCGTTCGAAGAACATTTTATAGGAAAATTACCTGAAAATAATATAAGACACGTTTGAATGGCTTGATCTCATGCCTCCAAAAATTTGGTCTAATGTCTCGACAGAACTTATTATTTATTTAATTTATGTCTCTTGCCTCTAGAAATCATATAGTCGGAGATCCCTTTAAGGACGACCTTCATCGATCTATTTAATGGATGAAAATTCATTCATTCATTCTGGACTGAAATTTCTTAGGCAACCCATCTGCAATATATTTATTGGCCTATTTAATTTGATATAAAATACTTTTCAGCCATTAAACAGATCGATGAAGGTCGTCGTTAAAGGGATCCCGTACTATAAGTGTACTTATTTGATATTATGTAATTATAATATACAGTACTATGTACAATCCAAGGTCAAAAGTCTCTGCCCACCGTAACCTGTGGATCGAACACACGTCGGTTGGTGTAGAGGGTGGTGGCTTATACCTCTCGGCCAACTAAAGACATAATAATAATAATAAAATAGTAAGTAAGTATTTATTTCAGTAACTAAGAGGAAAAAAACAAAACTTTCATTTTACACAATTAGGTTGGAGACTTTCTTTTAAGCGAATAACGCTTAGATATAGGTAGCTAACATGTTGAAAATAATAATCACACTGAGTACTTTTAATTCAAGTATTTAAGTTTGTTTGTAACGTCTATTAGAAGAAGTTCGTAACTCCAATACTTGTTGATAGTATTACTGTAGCAAACTGATCATTTACTTATGACCCATACTGTACGTACAGTGTTCTGTAGGTTAGGTACTTATAATTTAAAATTAGATATGGTATTCAATTTACTAGCTTCTTTCCGTGATTTTTTGGTATAAATTTTCCAAATCTTTTCTTACCAGGTTTCTGAACCTACCAAGCCAATTAGCGCAATCCGTTCATTGATTTCAGCCCTGCCACAGGCTGGGTATATCATATCAATCAGTCAGTCAGTCGGGGCTTTGTCTTTTATATATATGATATCAGTGAGAACTGGAAGCGTAGGTTGTCTCTCCAGCAGCAGTAATAATAGACATGCAACCAACATGATATCTACCTTCAGGTCTTTTTCTTGCATATTTATTCGCAATCACGTTCTCACTTTGATAAATTATTTCAAAACTGTCTGCAACCATGAAAAACACATTAGTGAAAAATAACAAGAACACACCAAACACTCTAATTGAAATCATTGTATTAAACAATCAATAAAGAAATATTGAGGAAATGTATTTAAAGAAATAACCATTTAACTTCTTCTTAGAAATTTAATATAATACTCAATGATTACAGAGATTGTAAATAAAATACTCACTTAAGTACCTAATTTAATTAATGGTAGTTCAAGCGATAAAATCAACTAATGTGGTCATTTTTTACAACACCTATTGGTGGTCTTCCGTTCCGACTACACAGCTCCACCACTTTATCGAATCTAATTGACCATTTTATAGCATTTCACTTCATGCATGTCTCATTATCCACTGTAGTTAAGATTTTTGTAATAACCTAATCAAAATAAGTGTTTTTTTGCGTTCATATCGATGAAGTTTTCTTCGTTTTTCGTGGCTTATTATATGGCTGTTTTTATATTAAAACGTACTTATCTCTTGCGAATTAAAACGAATATAACAACTATAATGGTTTTATAATAGAACTAGCGACCCGCTCCGGCTTCACACGGCTATATTATGCATGTATTATACATATAAACCTTCCTCTTGAATCACTCTATCTATTAAAAAAAACCGCATCAAAATCCGTTGCGTAGTTTTAAAGATTTAAGCATACAAAGGGAAATAGGGACAGAGAAAGCGACTTTATTTTATACTATGTAGTGATTACTAAAGAATTTAATATTCTGCATTCATTGTAGTGTAGGTAGGAGGTAGATACAACCGTAGAGCGGTTCTGAATAAGCAAATTAGTGTTTCTTAATTAGGGAAGTTGAACAATTCTGTTTGAGTACGAAACGCGATCTAGTTAAATGTTCACCTGAACTTTATTCATTTATCATTTTGCTGTTTTTAAGTGCTGTAAATGCATTTTTTGATCTAATAAAACTGTTCAAACTTAGCAGATCGTAAAGGTTTAAATTAAACGAAATTATTATGTAGCTGCCTACAACGTCGTAAATAGTATAGATTAAAGTGGCTGCTGGCATTTCATAAATAACCTAGATTAGGTGTAAAGGTCAATTATTTGTAGGTACCTACGGTCGGCTGCATAATTGCAGATCCACCGTAGAGCTCCAAAACGGCTGTTATAAGAATGTTTTCAACACAAGCAAGGTTCTAAACACCTGCTTTAGGTGAAGTTTAAAGTCTTCTAACTCATCAATAATCAAACAAAAATTATTAGAATGCAAACATTCCAATAATAGTAATTTTCGAACTCTACTAAAGACTGCAATTATGCAGCCGACTGTACCTAGATAACAAGATCATGACAGTTGATTTAGCTATTTCGGAGATTTTGGTACAAAATTGGATGTGGAGGTAGCACCTACATACGTCGCCGCGTTTGTATCATCATCACTATCACTACATAGTATGAAACAAAGTCGCTTTCTCTGTCGGATTTTTATGCGGTTTTTTTAATAGATAGAGTGATTGAAGAGGAAGGTTAATATGTATAATACATGCATAATATAGCCGTGCGAAGCCGTGGCGGATCGCTAGTATTATACCACATATGAAAAGGTTTAAAACATTTTGAAATCTAGCTTCACTGCGAACTTAAAAACACATTTTACGGACAACATATATCTTTTTGGCCAGACGTGTTTTTATTTGGGAGAGCATTCCCCTTTGGTAAATATGTAGGTACTGTATGTACAGTATGCGTCATAAGTTACTTGCAATTTGCTACCATAATACTATCAACTAGTATTGGACTTACGACCTTCTTCTAATAGACGTTACACACAAACATAGATAGGTACTTGAATTAAAAGTGCTCAATGTGATTATTATTTTAAATATGTTAGCTATGTATATAGTTGGCCGAGTGGTATAAGCCGCCACCCGCTACACCAACCGACGTGGGTTCGATCCACAGGTTACGTTGTTATAATGTTAAAATAGAACTGCACAGGATTGTAAACGTTACGGTACCAGTGGACTTTGAACGTTGATTGTACCTAGCCGTACTAGAGGAGAAAATGGAATTGGTAAAGTGGGATTAATACTATTGGAATTTACATCTAAGACTCATTGCCAGCAGCAGCAATCTTCATTAATCCATGATAATTGAGTCGTGTAATGCCTGGGACTTGTAAATGAAGTAGGCTTGCCCAGCACCTATATCCATTAACACACCTCACAGCTTGTTTCATCACGATGTTTTCCTTTAACGTTAAGGTAATTTTTCATGAAATAAATCCATGCATCGGCTGGCCAAGATTTTAACCTTTTAGAATGAACGAGCGACCTGCCCCGGCTTCGCACGGCTATATTATGCATGTATTATACATATAAAACTTCCTCTTGAATCACTCTATCTATTAAAAAAAACCGCATCAAAATCCGTTGCGAAGTTTAAAGATTTAAGCATACATAAGGATTTAGGGACATAGGGACATAGGGACGGCGAAAAGTGACTTTATTTTATACTATGTAGTGATAGTAAATAGTGATAGTGAGGTCGAGGTATCTACCACTAGGCGAAATATCATTAAAATTAAATAAACATAGTATAATTCTCCGTTTTCACTAACTCTAGCAGTTAAATACGTAAGTAAAATACACACAATTTCTTATCTAATCTTGCTCGGCGACTTATTTTATTACCAAAACAATATAATCGAACATTTCGTACCAAATAAGTAAGCTAATAAAACTCGGAATTTTCTTTACCACAAAGAATATTCAAACTGTTTCTATGCAATTTTTTAAAAAAGCTACCTTACGTAAGTTTTTCTTGTAATCTTAAAATATTCCAGAAAGTGGCGTCGGTACTTAAGTACCTACCCTTTTAGCTAGAGCTTACCCGACCATTTCTGGAATAAAATACAAAGATACAAAGAGTTTCAGACGTGACGGCGAAGATTCGGTGACCTAAAGACGTAAAGTTTTATTGTTAAAGTTAGAGCGGTTACATCTAGGTTTAACCAGTTACACACTTTCGGTTATGCGTAGCTAGTTGTCTTTGTTTATAAATAATGGCACATAATAATGGCACTTAAATTAAGTAGTTATATGGGTACTGCTTATTCTTTTCAAGAACATTTAGTAAAAACAAGAAATTATCTCTAGCGTCTATAGTCTATGGGGAGAAGATTATTTCTTGCTTCAAGGAATCTTTTTTTCAATGTAGAATCTTAATATGACCTTACTAGCGACCCGCTCCGGCTTCGCACGGCTATATTATGCAGGTATTATACATATAAACTTTCCTCTTGAATCAGTCTATCTATTAAAAAAAACCGCATCAAAATCCGTTGCGAAGTTTTAAAGATCTAAGCATGTGATCTAAGCATACAAAGAGACATAGGGACATAGGGACGGCGGGCGCGGCGAAAAGTGACTTTATTTTATACTATGTAGTGATGATAGTGATAGTAAAGTGAAAAGACGACTACACTCCTAACCACAGCTCCTCTAACTGATTGTAAATAGGAGGATTGAATATATAGGTGGCTTAAAAATAAGTTTCGTTACAATCTAAATGTGTCACGTCTGTGCAACATGCCTCTTCGATGTTGGTACCTACCTACCTATTTATGTAAATACAACCTAAGTATAGAATTTTATATTCACCTCTACTGCAAAACAAGTTGAATGCAACGAAGCGTTGAAGATTTGCAAGCATACGGGCGAATGCTCATAGAAAACCTTCTCGCTCGCAGTCTGCTTTTGTCGGTTTAAAAAAATATTATGCCACGTTTGGTATTAAGCGAGCTAAATAAAGTCAACGTTGCTGACTTGCAGACTGCAGTTTAATCTGCTTATAATTTAAAAAAAATATATAATGTCTTGAAAGCAACATTTTGTAGGTTTTTATGTTGAATTATAGGCTTTTTTAACCTTTTGCTCAATCAAATTCAATTCAGAGTGTAAAATAGTAGGTAAATACTTGCTATAAGTAGGTACTTTACCAAAAAACCTCACATTCACTTAAGTAGGTAGATACTTACCTAATCTACCTTCAAATTATAACTTTGGTATACGAATTAAAATATAATATCCATATACCTACCTATGTCTAGGTATAATGTTCAGTAGGTATTCCGAAATTGAAAAGATTTGGTTAGGTTTTATACCAAACGGAAATTCCTATTAACTTAATATTAGGTAGGTACATGCGCCATTTGAAAAGGCCTGAACATTTTCTCTTCGTTTTGCGGTATAGATTTGCAAAGGAATAATGGACCAAGAAATGATTTCCGGCGGAATCTCACCATAAACATAGAAAAGTCGAAGCGAAATTCAATATCTTTCCGACTTCATAAATAATACAGTATTACCGGGGATCACATTAGCATTCTTAGAGCAAAAATATTCAATTTCAATAAAAAGAGTCGTCTAATGGAATGAAATGTAGGCTCTTCTCGAGTTAAGTGGACGCTGAAATTGAAGTCAAATGTGCTTTATGTGCTGCTCTTTTTTTATATAACGAGAAAAGTCTAAATCAAAATTTCCATACCATTTCCGTTTTAATTTTGTTTAGGACAAATATTGGAATTCGGTTAATTCGATGTATTAGCTTTCGGTCATCCGAAATGGACAAATATCTTGGTAAACATTTAAAAAGTTCATATTAAGCATAAGCCAGAATTATTTATACCCTACTAGTACTTAGGTAAAAAATATCATGAACCCTATAAAGTTTTTAAAATTCACTTTGTAACGGAACACCCTTTATCCGTTAGGTTATAAAATTAAAATTCCCATTCGATATCTATAAATACTTCTTACTAGTTTAGAGAGGAAACTCTTTATCTATTAATTGTTTGTGTCATAGAGGATTACTTTCTTCTGTTACAAGCAAGTCATTAGTGTCACTATATTACTTTTAGATATTGATTTTTCTTAGTCAAACACAAAAGAACCCATTGGGTCGAAGAGTTGCTGGCAATCAGTCAGCCCAATATATAAGATAGTGGAATACTTCTATGGAATGTGTTGGGATAATGCAACATTCGACTTATGTATGATTTGAGGTAGGTGGTACTTTAGTACTTTCCTACTGAGCATTTTGCATAATATCTTTCTTTTCACAGATTAAAAAAATTATATAAGTCGGTTTATAGTTCTGTTATAAAATCGTATTCCTGTTCAGTTAATTGTTCTGTATGACTATTACATTATGTAGTGGATTGCTATTGTAGTAGCTTGTCTTTTAGATTAGAGCTTGTGGATTTTGAGATCATAGATAGAATGGTAGCATTTATAGTTGTAGGCATTACCCAGTCATTGACGACCGAATTGCGGGTACGATATTATCTATATAACTTTACAGGAGACACGTCTAGTATCGTCTGGATATAATGTTATAATATACAATATGGAATGTGTATTCGTTCCATAATTAGTTTATCTATTTGCCCTGAGTTAGGGATGTTATGATGAAATGCTCACACTGCTTTTCTTTACAGACCAAATGGCAGTGATGATCTATCTATAAATGCGAAGCAGTTTCTAAATATACAGACATGCGCAAGTGAACCAAGCTTGTGAACCAACACTTATGAACCAGGCTTGTATATTGTAAAACTTGGGGAACGTCAGGTATAAGTAGATCCTAAATATATACACATGTGCAAATGAACCAAGCTTATGAACCAACACTTATGAACCAGGCTTGTATATCGTAAAACTTAGGAAACGTCAGGTTTCCAACGCCGCGATGTGAGAGGAAGGAGTTAACCAGTGTCTACCAATCATAATATTATTATATTATAAATTTATTATGTGGCTTATATTAAATTGTCTATATCTTGACTTATCACTATCATTTTCATTACATAGTATAAAACGAAGTTACTCTCTCTGTTCCTATGCCCCTATGTCTCTATGTATGCTTAAATCTTTAAAACTTCGCAACGGATTTCGATGCGGTTTCTTTTAATAGATAGAGTGATTCAAGAGGAAGGTTTATATGTATAATACATACATCATATTAACCTTCCGTCCGTCCGTCCGTCCATACCCGTCTTCACTTACGAATTTTCAATTTTCTAATTATTTTCTTAAAATCATAGGATATCCACATATACGATATTTATCCGTCTCTGCTTACGAATTGTTTTGGTTTTAGATTATTTAAAAATATTTCACTAGGAATCTCGAGTCACTAGGACCTGGTTACTACACCTCATATCTAGGGTTTATTTCCACTAGACGTCACGTGCCATATTTAAACTACAACTCTCCATAAATAAATAAATACAACTCTCCATATTTAATAAATACTAAATTATATATTTAAAATAAGTAATAAATCGAATTAAGTTAGGTAGTTTATTTAGATTTAAATTAGGCAGGGGGGGTTCTTTACAATTTCACGACTGTGCCATGAAAATAAAATCAAGCGCATGAACTTTAAATTCATGCAGGAGTGCCCAAAATTTACATTTTTCGTACTCTTTATTGTAACACTGTGAAAAATAATGTAAATCACCTTTTTAGAGAATCCTTGTAGCGCAACATAAGGGTTATATAATACGTGTACTTACACACGTTTAAATAATAAATGTAATGCCCTCAGGGATGTAGACGTACCTAACTACCTACCTTAGCTTGCATTTTTTAATTCGTGTTTACATTTACCGTAACACACTCATACGACTTCTTTGTTCGTGTCAAAACTAAGGAAATGTTTTAAAAATTAGGGCATGTATATTGAAAATTAGGGATTCAATTTTATAATTAGGATATTTATAAAATAGAATCCCTATTTTCCTTTGTCATCGCATAACGCGTGAACGGCTGGAAAAGTTCTCATGAAAAAAAACCTAAGAAAATTGCGCAGAAAGCATTCCGCAGGTGAAACCGCGAGACGCAGCTGGTAATTTATATTTAGGTTTAGTATTGATAAATATATATCGTCTATCTACAGAAAAACGAAATATTCCAAACAGTCGCAAAATTTCGAAAGTAAAATAAAACTTACTTACCCATCCGACGTCTTATCGAACAACCAAGAATCAAATCCGTGACCGGCATCCTTTATTGGTTCTCAAGCGAAAACTCTAACATTCTTATCCTTTTAGAATAATGTAGCGATACAAGAGATTGATGTTTACTACCGTCCCAAAACCCGTACTTACAATACACGATGGTTGATCCGGAATTCGTTGTAGCACATAGTCTCAAAGGGCGAAGCTCGCGAAGGGCCAGTTCTCCTGAAAAATTCACCTCGGTGGGGTAAAACATGTTTTATTTAGAAGCCAGCGCACTGCGGCTCGTTCAAATATTTAAAAACGACCATTGAGACGGAATGTTACCTTTCCGACGTGAAGGTTGCCGTTTACCACTGTTTTTACAGTTCGTGACAACTGAGTAGAAATGTTGAGGAGGAGAGAGGGACCGCTCGTGTAGACGCCTGCTGTGAATAAATTCGTTAAGATACTGGAGGTATGGCAGGTAACATAAAAATAGAAGGTTACAAAGTTACAGGTACCTAACTTACTGTCAAAGTAGTTCCTTCAATGTTTTAACTTACTGGCTAAACATGCGGTTTTGCCTACGAACCGCAGCGAGCGTGCTACATCTTAGGCTGCATCGTCACTTATACCATCAGGCAGGTGTGATAGTGGTCAATCGCTGACCTATCTTAAGTAAAAAAAGAACCTAGGTATTTATCTAGCTAACATATCGTAAGTATATCTACTAATTATAATTTAGTTTGATTTAATTGATGTATATTAGTTTATTTTGATCGGATTTGATGCCAGATCGGCAGACACAGTACAATAAAGCAACGAAACTGGAAACTCACCTTAAAGTCCAAAATTGCTATTATTTTAGTTATGAATAAGTTTATTTTAGATTTTAAAACTATCACAGACAGCAAAAAGGATTTTAGGTTTTAGTTAAAAACATTCTAAAAATAACAATTTTACGGTGGGTTGACGGTACCTACCTACTAAAAGTCACAGACCACAGAAGTACATAAGCTTGGTAATTTGGTACTTTTAACTTTGTGTTTTAGCAGTTTATGCAGGTATTAAGAGGTAACATGTTATGTATAGGTATAAAATATATCAAAGCCTATATAAACGCATCGTTTCATCTTCGCATTTTATAGTGTAAATACTCGTTGGTTTCATTGCCATTTTATATACATATGTCACAGTTAAAGCCCGAATCCTGTTTACTCTAGACTTTTTATTTATGAATTCTGCTGCGTCATATGCCTTGTGTGGCCGAGTAGCCCCAGATAAAGCCGGGATGTAGCCGGTTAGCCGTAGGTGAAGCCGGTTAGCCCTAGGCGATGCTGGTAAGTCCAAGGTGAAGCTATAGTTAGCCCTAGGTGTAAACATCTAGCCCTAAATATCGCCGGTTAGCCCTAGGTGTAGCCAGGTAGCACTTGATATAACCAGTAAGCTATAGATGTCGCCGGTTAGCCCTAGGTGTAACCATCTAGCCCTAAATGTCGCCGGTTAGCCCTAGGTGTAGCCAGTTAGCGCTAGATGTCGCCAGTTAGCCCTAGATGTAACCAGTTAGCTCTATATGTCGTCGGCTAGCCCTAGGTGTAGCCAGTAAGCGATAGATGTCGCCGGTTAGCCCTAGGTGTCTAGTTAGACAAAATGTTACCGTACTTCGGGCTTTAACCACAACATAACACACGCTATAAAATTGAGATGAAACCACAAAATACGCTATTCCATTCACATTTATTTTATATCTTTTGCGTAAAACACTCGTTATAAATACGGTAAGTAGGTATTTGAAGTTGCCTACTTCACCTACCGGTATAATGTCGTTTGAAGATTTAATATAAAACTGTGAAAGAGTTACTCTGAAATCTTCATTAATATTTGACCAAATAGACATAATTTTTTATATCCATAGCAATATAAGTAGATGAATTTCTAATAATACTAGTTTAGAATTTTCCAAAATGCTTTCTTAGCAAATGGTAAATAGCTACCTACCTATGCCAAAGTTTAGCCTGATCTGTCCAAATGGGTTTATCCAAAATTGGTCTTACTTACCTATTCTATTTATATGATATTTATAACTTACATAAATCCAAAAGTTCATTTATTTGTTTGTTTGTTCCTTCTACTTTTGATTCCGAAATTCTCTGGGAGCGGGACTTATGCGGGGTGAAACCGCGGCGCAGCTAATTTACTCTACAAAAAGCAAGTGTCGTAGAATTTAATATGTATGGATTAGTTGGAGATACTCTACCAAACAAAAAAAAACTAGTAAACTTTTTAAACTCACACGATTTGTATTCATAGTAAGAGAAATAAAAATAAAAAATACGCGATTATGACCCGGGAAAATAATTACTAAAAAAAACTAGGTTTAAAAGAGGTGTTTAAAAGTAAAAACATATCACATTTTAATATATTTTTACCGACACATCGCAATTTTAAAGTCAGTCATGCAAGCCAGAGGCCAGAGCTTTAACGACGAGCACACAGTGGGGCGTGAGGTGAAGTCAATCACGCGAACTATTGCCCACAACGACCTTAAATGTACCCGTACATAGAGAAAACTGTGCTAACTATTTATAACTATTTATTTGTTTATTATTAAAACTAAATTACAGCATCATTACTTACAGCTAAGCCAATATTTATTTTAATAAAACATTTATTTAATTACTAGCGACCCGCCCGGCTTCGCACGGCTATATTATGCATGTATTATACACTAGCTGCGCTCCGCGGTTTCACCCGCGTAACTCCCGATCCCGTGGGAATATCGGGATAAAAAGTAGCCTATAACCTTCCTCGATAAATGGACTATCCAACACAAAAAGATTTTTTCAATTCGAACCAGCAGTTGTTGAGATTAGCGCGTTCAAACAAACAAACAAACAAACAAACTCTTCAGCTTTATAATATTAGTATAGATATAAACCTTCCTCTTGCCTCCTCTATCTATTAAAAGCTCACTCTATCTATTAAAAAAACCGCATCAAAATAGGTTGCGTAGTTTTAAAGATTTAAGCATACAAAGGGATATAGGGACAGAGAAAGCGACTTTGTTTTATACTATGTAGTGATTCAGTACACAATAAACATACAAAATAGATTATAAAGTTATTACTTAAGTCTAACCCTAGTCGATAAGCGGACCCCGGGCTCCTGAAAGGGATGCAACCGGGAACATCGCTCGAATAATGATGATGATGAACTTATGTCTAACCCTGTGAAGAGTTTTCTGCCGACAGAACTCATTAAAATTGTACATACCTACAGTACTTTTCTTAGTTAATTTAGGTATCTTATGTAAATACCTACCAACACTCTGTTTCATTGATTGATTTGGTAGAAATTGTATAAAAATAACTAGGTAAAAATTTGATGAATGTTTACTACGATCTTGCTACGAAAGCTGCTACGGAAACATTAAAAACCGGACAAGTGCGAGTCGGACTCGCGCACGAAGGAGTTCGTACCATAATCTTGTTGATGACTTGTTGACAAAGCGACAATAGAAATATATAATCTGTGAAAATTTCAACTTTCTAACTATCACGATCTCTGAATAAGCCATGGTATAAGGAGACCACGATTCATGAGATAAAGCCTGGTGACAGTGACAGACAGACGGCCAGTGGAGTTTTAGTAAAAGGGTCCCATTAAAAAAATATAAGGAAACCATATAAAAAAAAACAATTAGGTAAATGATTGCTAAACCCCTGCTACGATCTTGCTACGAAAGTGGCTACGAAAATATTGAAAAATAAAGTCTTGCAGAATCATTTCTATTTTACTTGAATTAATTCATAGTAAAACATGATTGGTAATTATAATCAGAATCATAAAATGAGGGTCAAATGGACAATTGAAACTTCGAACTTTTATGGGGCTGGCAAGATCGGCAAGACGTAGGTACGACGCTACAAAATGAGAAAAATCCACGATCTAGGTATCTACATTTTTCACACCAAAGTCAAACTTTGAATTCTTTCCTCTAACGAAGTCGTAGTAGAGACCTCTCTATCATATTTAAACAAGAATATTACCTACTTCAATGAAGTTTAATCAAGAAAAATCGCTCGCCTTCTGCACCGTGAAGTTTAATAATGCAGGTAGCAATGTAGCAAAAATCCAACTATTCGACGGTTGGGTAGGTTAGATAATAACTATAGAAGGATAAATAAACATACTAAGTGACTGCCTTTCTAAAAATAAAAAAATAACGAATATTGCATGACTTTGCCCACAGCACCATCTAGCTCCAAACTTAGCAAGGTTTCTTTAAATTCGACAATTAATTTCTTCAATTGTTTTTAAGGAAAATGTATCTCCAAAATTTTGCAACGCAACTATCGCAACCGCACTGTAAGGGCGGTCACAACTTCTGGTCTCGCCTCGGAGAAAAATATTCGATACTAACGACCCGCCCCGGCTTCGCACGGCTGTATTATGCATGTATTATATAAATCTAAAAACCCTCCTCTTTAATCACTCTATCTAATAAAAAAACCGCATCAAAATCCGTTGGGTAGTTTTAAAGATCTAAGCATACATAAGGACATAAGGACGGCAATAAGTGACTTTATTTTATACTATGTAGTGGTAGTGATGCATGTTTTCTTGAAATGTTTAGCTGACTGACGCATAAAATAAAAAATAAATTAAAATTTGAAAAACCGACTTCAAAAAAACCTGAAAAGAAAAACTAACAAAACCTGAAAAAAAAAACAAAAAGTGAAAAATAATCCATTTCGGGTCACTAAGACAGCAGATAACTTAAACATAAGTACTTACTTGGAAGTCTGACTGGGTTAGATTGAATCTTGAGAGGTATAAAGAAAACATGGTGTCACCCAGTCCGACTTCCAAGTAAGTACTTATGTTTAAGTTATCTGCTGTCTTAGTGACCCGAAATGGATTATTTTTCACTTTTTGTTTTTTTTTTCAGATTTTGTTAGTTTTTCTTTTCAGGTTTTTTTGAAGTCGGTTTTTCAAATTTTAATTTATTTTTTATTTAACCATTTTTAGTGCCACTGTCACTGAAAATTCTACTCCATGAGGCGAAAGCGACTGTTTCTTCAAATTGCAACCTGTACCTAATCGTAACCCATTGAAGAGTTTTCTGATGAGAAGGTGATTTCAGATATTCCATTTATCGGTAACTATTAGTTTATGGGCCAATTCTACTGGTGGAAATCGAAAAATGAGCAATTTGCTGCACTCTCGAGGTGCAATTCTGTTAATCACTTCGAAGATCCTCATCAGAACTTCATTTAAGATAGGGTTCTCTATATACATTAATTCAAACCCAGTCCCGCGACTAAATTCGACTAAACTCTTCAAATTGTTACCTGTAATCGTAACCAATTGAAGAGTTTTCTGATGAGAAGGTGGTTTCAGATATTCCATTTATCGGTAACTATTCGTTTATGGGCCAATTCTACTGATGGAAGTCGAAAAATGAGCAATTTGCTGCACTCTCGAGGTACATTTCTGTTCATCACTTCGAAGATCCTCATCAGAACTTCATTTAAGATAGGGTTCTCTATCAACATTCATTCAAACCCAGTCTGGCGACTAAATTCGACTAAAATCTTCAAATTGTAACCTGTAATCGTAACTGATTGAAGAGTTTTCTGATGAGAAGGTGGTTGCAGATATTCCATTTATCGGTAACTATTCGTTTATGGGCCAAATCTACGGGTGGAAATCGAAAACTGAGCAATTTGCTACACTCTCGAGGTGCAATTCTGTTCATCACTCCGAAGATTCTCATCAGATCCTCACCAAATTTTTATGGGACCACCCCTGAGGTATCACTTTTCGAACACAAAAAGAATCATCTCAATCGGTTAAGCCGTCTTCGAATGATCGCGTAACATACACACAAAAAAAAAAAAAAAACAACAACATACAGACGAATTGAGAACCTCCTCCTTTTTTGAAGTCGGTTAATTATATTAAAAACTTACTTTCATACTTCTATTCCACCGAATAATAGTGCCACTTTCAGTAAAAATATTTCAATGTTTCGTCTACTACGTTGTTGATTAAATAACACGGTGGACGATGCACGGCTGCACGCGGTGATGACCGGGGATATTGCATTTACCTAGGTAGGTATAGTATGACTCCATAATGTTGTGATAGTAACGATATAAACTATTTTTAAGTGCTTAAGTCTTGGACTTGAACTTTCTGGCAGATTGGCAATAAAATTAAGCCTGCAAGTCCTGCAACTCTGTATTTAATTCCTTGAAAAGTATTTCAAGACCTCATTACTGTTATCATTTACCGTTGCATCTGAAGCAAATAAATGGTGTCCTTTTCCAAAAAAAACTAAAATCTTGGTTGATTTCCAAGGTTCTTTTTAATATTATTAAAACAGAATTTTTCGAAGATGACGAAAAATAAAAACACCTACAGGTTAAATTAAGTATGTACCTACTAATTAAGTATAAGTTCTACCTATGTTTTAATCTTGTATGCCCGAAATGAGTAATCTGTTGGCACTTTATATTATTTTTTATTACTCATACTCCGAAAGTAGGTCTAAATATGCCTGAAGAGCGTGTAGAAAATAAAACTTCCAGCCCTAGGGCTTTTCGCTTTCACTGACAGCTGTCATGTCAAATTATGGCTTCGCACGACTTGTGCAATCTGCATGTAGTATCAGTATTATTACGCATTAGGAACTTCAAAAACCTAACCTCCTTGCTTTTTTTTTACACCAAAGAATAATAATAATGGCTTGGCACGGCTCATGCATACTGCCAGAGTTTAGTACTTAGTAACTTTTTTCTCAGTAATCAAATTCAAGTAGGTATATTTAGTTCAAGATATCTTATTTAATAAAATAAATGTAAAGACGAAAATGGTCAAAGCGACCTATGACCATGCGTGACCACGTGGCACATTTTTTGTTATTTTATTATGTTTTTGTGTTAAGTTTAATCTGGTTTTTATTTATGATTGTGTATTTTGTGTAAATAACATTTTCTAGACAAACCGTGTAACAAAAACTGTAAGTTAAATCTACGGACTTCGCGTCATTTCCCAGTGTTGGATTACCTCATTAATAAAAATTTCTTCGGTAAGTACCGCCGTATTTAAGTATTGAATACAAATAGCAGAAACCTAAAAAAAACACTACATAATGTATAACCTCTTGGGTCCCAACCTTGTAAGAGGATCAGGTAGTATGGACACATGAGTACCTACTCATGTGGTATGGAGTCTCATAGTCTCATTCACTCTCGTTGTTAGGAAGAATTTTATGTATTATTCGTAATGAAAAGCACAGTGTTTACCTCGGGTGAAAGACTCATTAAGTCCCTCGAACTATTAGCGCCCTCGCTACGCTCGGGCGCCAAACTCCGTCTCGGGACTTGTAATGAGTGACTTTCACACCTAGGATAACAATGTACTATTTAAGGCCTTTATGTACCCTACACAGATAAAACAATAAATTATATTTTAACAGCTATTCTGTTTATTTTCTTTTGAGAATAAAATATGCAAAATTAATATTCAAGATATTAGGGTGTTTTTAAGGTAACAATTTTTCGGAAAACACTGAGTCATAGAAGAATAGAACAACTTAATTTTAGACGAGGTACTTTACCAACCTTGTTCAAAATTGCTAACGTTGGTACCTACCCACAGCCACAGACACCTAGGTATAAAGTCTAGTCCTCAGCTAAAGTAGGTAGGTATGTAACTCGGTTGTTAGCGTCTTGTTATTGGAACGTCGAAATAGACTTTACAAAGTTATAGCGTCTACAAACGCCACAAACAAGCAGAAAGTTCGCAACTCTCGCAGATGCGGATGAGAAATGATTAATCACTTTCCCAGTAGGTACCTACCTTACATAATTCGGTCTGTGATACATTTTGCATATAATAAACTAACTGACAACTAGGTATAGCTACTTATATGTAGTGTAGATCCTACTCCTCAGTGGGTACTCTATCTCTACTAGGTATGTATGTATACTCATGTGCTCTAGGTACATAACGAATACCTACTGAGATTGTGATAGTGAAGGACTATTTTTTTATTTATTCAGAGCTGAGCATGCACACTGTCACGTGTCGGCACTGTGCCGGCACTGTTGTGTGCAGATCGGCCTTTAGTTAAAGGCCCATTCGCACAGCTAAGTCACGACGCAGTGCTGACACAGTGACGTACCGTGATTTTCCATCAGTGTCAGTGAAAAATGATATGGTTTCATACTTTTTGTACTAGACTATCCGTACTGGTCAGTGACAGTGATGTTCAGTGCTGTCAGTGCTGCTCCGACGCTCGCCGTGATCCGGCGTGAATTTGTAGCGGACAATATTTTGCCTGACACGGTCGCAGTGTTTCAAGATGGCCGACGAAAAGTTAATTGAATTGGTCCGTGTGTTGCCCGTATTTATGACGTTTTTTTGACGATCGACCCCTAAGTACATTCATTTTCCATAAACCGCAGTAAAAATATAGGAAATGTTGCGGTCGTTATCTTTGCTTGCTCTCTTTTTTTTACATCATATAATAATAAAAACCAGCCAAGTGCGAGTTGGACTTGCGCATCAAAGTTATGGTAACCCTTGCGATCACTGTGGCGTCACTGTGTTGTCACTGAGCTGTGCGGATAGGCCTACACGGTACGGTACGGAACTATCATCACTGTGCCGTCACTGTGTCGCCACGCCACTGAGCTGTGCGGATAGGCCTTTATCCCTTCCAATCCCTTCCGACGATCTAGGTTCACCCACCAATTAAAAAGCCCGCGATAAAAGTTAAGCAATAGCACATTTCTACTCATGTGGCAATAGCTTAAAAAAAGTTTTAGTAGTCTTGATGAAATAATACTGGCCAAATTCAGATAATAAATCTATCTATTATATATAAAAATCAATTGCTGTTCCTTAGTCTCGCTAAAACTCGAGAACGGCTGAACCGATTTAGATGATTTCGGTTTTGAAATGTTTGTTGTAGTGTACCTACTTAGTCCAGGGAAGGTTTAAACGGTGAGAATTTAAAGATCGGACTTACGCGGGTGAAACCGCGGGGCGCAGCTAGTCCAATACTAAAATAAAAAAATAAAGAGGTTTAATAAAAAAAGGTTAGTATACCTAGTCCTTTTCAAGCTGGCCGCATTTTCCCATTTTCCTCATTGCAACTAATAAAAAGGTTTTAATCGTCTTGGGTACTGGCCGATTTAGTCGGAAAAATTAAGTACTAAAAAAAAAGAAGAGGTTTTACATTTATTGTAGTGAGACAAAAGATCTCATTATTACATAGGCGCATTGACTGAAGAATTTTACTTCCAAGCGGAGGGCTACCTACCTACAGCTACACGGAAGGACAATATGGGCATGTCGAAAAAGAAAAAAAGAAAGAAGAAATTACAATTCGGCTGAGGCTGTGTGGGCTAAAAGTTCTTTGCTTTCCTCGAAGAGAATAAAAAAGGTAATAACGTCAGTTGACTTGACAGGTTGTTGACACTTGACACCACGAAATAAATTTTTGCTGAATTTTGTTTTTATATATTTTTATGCACAAGAAAATAAAAAGCTGCTAAGAGTGTGAATCATGGGTATCTGGACTTGGGTAAGATGTTATTGATATACCGTCCTTTTTTATATTTTATAATATACCTACCTATATAAGGTTACTTTGATATGCTCTAATCCGGGTATTCTGATTACAGGGTGCCAACTCTCATGGGCAATTAGGCCTAAACACTGTCAGTGAACAAGTTGAAAAACCAACTAAAGCATCGATAGATTTTTACGAGAGTAAAGTAAAGCAAATAGCTTGTGGTGGCGGTCATACCCTGCTGCTTAACGAAGAAGGCAAACTCTTTTCCTGTGGCTGGAACTCTAAGCTACAGTTAGCAAGTGATAACGAACTCCACACGTTTCAAAGAACGTGGTCTCTTAGTGGTATAACTTTTACTAACATCGCATGTGGTTGGGACTTTAGTTGTGGTGTGACAGATGACCAGTTCCTCTTCGTTTGGGGCTCAAACAGTCACGGTCAGTTAGGCCTCCCTAAAGATCAATTTTCTGTCACAGTAAAACCAATTAGACTGCAAGTTATCGCTCATACTATTTCAATGGGACTTCGACACACTGCTATTATAAATAGTAAGGGTGAAGTTTGGATCACTGGGTGTGGAAAGCATGGACAACTTGGTTTGGGGAAGGGTGTGACTTCCGTTGACAGGTTTACGCAAGTTAGTAACATTGGGAAAATGTCTCACATTGCATGTGGGCAGAAGCATACTATTGGATGGTGCTCTGAAGAGAATGCTTTGTATGCATGGGGTGACAATAAACATGGACAATTGGTATTAAATGCAGAGAAATATAGCAAATTATACACACCACAGAAGATTGATATAGATGTAAAACAAAGTGTCAAGAAGTTACTGACTGGTTGGACTCATGTTCTGCTCTGGTTAGAAGATGGAACTCTTTACACTTGGGGACGAAATAACTATGGACAGATCGGTGCCAGTGATCTAGTAGGTCAGAAAACTAAAATTGAATTGCCAAGTATGTATTAGATGGTATTGTTTTAGGGCTGGGCTACCTACCTCTTTTACAAATGTAAATAACTATTCTTTTCTTTCCAGATGGTAGACAAGTAAAGGATGTAGCACTAGGTTCAGAACACACTGTTTGCTTAGCAACAGACAATACCTTGTGGGCATGGGGATGGAATGAACACTCCAACACAGGAATCCAGTCACAGAAAGATATTTTTGAACCTACTCTAGTTCCTATTGATAGGAGAGCGACTATAACCCAGGTGTATGCAGGTGGTGCACAGAATTTTATAATAACAGAAGATCTGGATTGTGACGACAATGAGTCAGTATGGTCATCAATAAGTATTGATGAAAATATGGAATTATAACAGTAACTTTTGTCTAATACGTAATAAGTTATAAATTTTATATGAAATGTTATATTGCAATTGGAAATTAGGTATTGTTGTTGAAAAATAGTTTTACATTATTGATAAGTCATGAAAAATAGTGATATTAAAGTTAAGTTTCAATAATTATTTATTTTCATTATTTCTCATACTACATAATTATATATTTTTTCTTGAGAATTATAGATAATTATGAAACAAACAAAAACAATTTCAAATAAATTTTATTGCTCTGGCCAAATTAACAGTTTCTTATTTTTAAAACAGAATATAGAAACAGGCATTTTTTTTGTTAAGAGTAATAATATTCTTTTCTCAGATGCTAATTCTGTTGAAATGATAAAATACATACTGTAAAAGAGTTTTTTTACATTATTCCAACTCCACTCTAAGATTGTAATACTTTGGCTCAACATTCTTTCATCACTATACATTTTGTTTGAGCTTACTTTATATCTATGCTTTGAGCTCAATTAAAAATACAGCACACTTGTTCGGGTTACTAGATACACTCAGCTTAACAGCAGCTTACCCTGTCACAGCTAATTAAAACAACCAAGTATTTACCTTAGTTACTTAAATCCTAGAAATTACTCTCATCTCATACCTTAAAAAGGTGATACTAGACGCTAGAAAATAATGCATCATGAAATAAACATTCTGACATACAAAATATTTAAAAATGTTTCCATGAATTATCATAAGATAGAGCTATTTGAGACTCATAGGTTTACGATGCGAAGTAAGACAGTGGTAACAATTTAGAATTGTGCATCCAAGTATTAAAGGTGTACATTCTTAGAGCCCTAACTCACTGGGACACTGGCGATGGACGACGTCACCGGTTATGCATCCATGGCTACTTCAGGCTACCCTAGCCCTCCCCAAATAAGAGTAGCCATTGGCTACTGTCTGTCTCAGAAACAAGTGCATCCTTCCTCATTGGCGACCCATTGGACACAGAGAGACCGCAGCTTTCAGATAAACATTTTACTGGCTACTTGGCGACCCATTGGACATAGAGAGACCGCAGCTTTCAGATAAACATTTTACTGGCTACTTGGCGACCCATTGGACATAGAGAGACCGCAGCTTTCAGATAAACATTTTACTGGCTACTTGGCGACCCATTGGACATAGAGAGACCGCAGCTTTCAGATAAACATTTTACTGGCTACTTGGCGACCCATTGGACATAGAGAGACCGCAGCTTTCAGATAAACATTTTACTGGCTACTTGGCGACCCATTGGACATAGAGAGACCGCAGCTTTCAGATAAACATTTTACTGGCTACTTGGCGACCCATTGGACATAGAGAGACCGCAGCTTTCAGATAAACATTTTACTGGCTACTTGGCGACCCATTGGACATAGAGAGACCGCAGCTTTCAGATAAACATTTTACTGGCTACTGTCGCTACGTTGCCAGGACGCCATAGTAGCCAGTCTTCACAAAGCAGTCTTGGTGAGGTAGGGCCCTTAGTTTTAGGTTACCAAATAATCACACCAGTTTCAAATAGTTCTATCTGATGAAACCAATATTTAGATATTAAAACTAGAATAATACATTATTATAAACAAAGCTACATAAAAAAAGTTGTAAGATTATTTTGAGCTGCTACCTCTTCCTCTCACCTTTTTGAGTTTTACGTTTTTCTTTCTTTTCTTCTTTTAACTGTTTTTGTTTCTCTCTGTAAAAAACAAACAAGTTTTCAAGACAAGTAACAAAATCTACTTAAAATATGTAACGTAAAAGTAGTTTAATCTTGACAGCTAAGGCCACAACGCACAACTTCTGCAGAAGGAAGTAACAGTGGGTGTTTTAAAATTTTATAGAACCAACCTATTAACCCATTTCGAGACATTGGCTGCTATAGTATAGACTATGGCTATAGATTAGATTTTGTAGAAATATTACGATGGCTGTCGTGTGTTAATAACGGCTAAATGAAGGCAACCACTCTATGCTAAGTCTAGTAAGATACTAACCTGTCTTCTTTATCTTTTTCCTTCTTCTTTTGTGCCTCTTGGCGGGCAATTTCACGACGCTCCCTAGCAGCAGCTTGAACGTCTGAAGCGTTTGTATTTTTAACTAGAACCCCACTATCTTCCTCTTCCTCATGTTCTTGATCAGCCTGGAAGTAAAGGAAGAATGTGATTGATAGAAACGAATGTATACTTAATTGATTTTAATAAAATTTTATTGTGCAATATGGTTGAAACATTGTTCAAGAGGAATGGATAAAGCTATTGAATTAAATATTGTAGCCATAACGGACCTGGCTACAAAATTATTACCTATTTATTATGTGGATGGAAGCCGTGATTGAGGTTAATTCACCACTGGAGTGTTTATAAAAGTTAACCTCAACTTTCAGGGAAACTAACCTCGTTATCAGAAAGCTGACTGTACTGAGATAAGATAGCTTCCCGAATTTTCTTCTCTTCGTCTGTATACTCCCGTCTGGCGGCTGTGGCCAGGGTCTGAGTGTCCAGCAACTTGGCTAGCTGAACGTCTACATCCGCAGTCTGTTTTGAAGTATCTGGTTTGGGTTGACAGGATTCCCATTTGTCTAATATTTCAGAAACTAGAGCTGCAATATCATTTTGCTGTAAATTACGCAAATATTTCAAAATTAATCTTTATTTCCTCTTTTGGGCAGATCATAGATGAATTTGACTTACCACAATCTCGGAAAGTATGCCCTCTAAGGCATCTTTCTTTTCATCTACACTTTCCTCCCCTTCTAATATGCCTAATATATAAGATCCAAATACTCCTTCATCTGTATTTAATTTTTGTAATTTTTCTATCAACCACGGCTCGAAATCGCTCACCGCCGCCGCCATATTTATAAATGCTAAAAAAAAAGAAAATTGTGTTGCCAGTTTCCAAAATAAGGCCGGCCCCATATAATTTTAATCCTCTTCGTTGAGCATGTAAATATATATCGCAATAAGCTGACAATCGATTTTTTACAATTAAACATTTTGATTATTGATATTCACGTACCATATAAGTAACACTATTCACTAAAAAATTTAACTAATCCTAAAATATCGTGATTTCTATTTTCCAGTTCAAATTCAAACTGAACGAGTAATCTTTTATTGTCTATGATTGTTGTTTCGTTTTTGTCTTGTCAGTGTCATTGTCTGTCTGTCCTGTCAGTGACCCTCAGCCAGTGATTTGCAAAATATTGAGATTCGAATTTTATTTGTTTCGACAAAAGTTTGTTCATTTATAATCATGTCGGCACGTTACGATAGAGCTATTACTGTATTCTCACCAGATGGGCATCTACTCCAGGTGGAATACGCACAAGAAGCAGTCCGGAAAGGATCAACCGCCGTGAGTAGCAATGTTGGGTTAGGTGCTTTTTTAGCATCTTTCTAGCACTAAGGTGGTTTCTTTGCTTGCAGGTTGGTGTGAGGGGTGGCGATGTTGTCGTTTTGGGAGTGGAAAAGAAATCTGTAGCAAAACTCCAAGAGGAACGTACTGTCAGAAAAATATGCTTGTTGGACGATCATGTCGTGATGGCATTTGCCGGCTTGACCGCAGATGCCCGAATTCTAATAAACAGGGCTCAAATTGAGTGTCAATCACACAAACTGACTGTTGAAGATCCAGTTACTCTGGAATACATCACGAGATATATTGCTGGATTGAAACAAAAGTACACTCAAAGCAACGGTCGGCGGCCGTTCGGTATCTCATGTTTGATCGGCGGGTTCGATTATGACGGTTTACCACACCTGTTCCAAACTGAGCCATCTGGTATATACTATGAGTGGAAAGCAAATGCCACTGGAAGATCAGCTAAGACTGTGCGAGAGTTCTTGGAGAAGAACTACACTTCTGAGGAAGTTGCCAATGAAAAAGGCGCCGTAAAGGTATAATTCGTTTTTGTATCTAAAAATATAAACCTGATTAAAATAACCAAATTCTGACCTAAAAAAAAAACTTGTGTTTAACTATTAATAAATCATTTCATTGTATTTTCAGCTTGCAATTCGTGCATTACTAGAAGTGGTTCAGTCTGGACAAAAGAACTTGGAAATAGCAGTAATGAGAAGAAACCAGCCGATGCAGATGCTCGATGCAGACACTATCAACTCATATGTTTCAGTCATTGAGAAGGAGAAAGAAGAAGAAGCCGAGAAAAAGAAGCAAAAGAAGTGATAGTTTTTTTAATATTCTTTATTTTTGCCTAATACAAGCTACAATTTAAAACTTAGGTCATTTTCTTTATTAATTAAGAAGTTTGAACGAACCAATGCATTTTGCTTACAGTCACCATGGCGATTAATAACTGCAAACCTTGAATGAAAACTAACTAGGTGATTACTTCGATGCATATAACTTTGAATGCATTGGTTTGATAAACATCTTGTTAATCTAAGAGTTAAGTAAATCAATAGTTTTAGAGATCTGAGAGTATAGCTCCTTCAAATCAGAGCCACATTCATGGGTAGATCCTTTGCTTGTCATAATGTCATTGAACATTTGATCCCACTCTCCACTGTAATGATCTGTGTCATTGCTGGGATTCTGGAAACATTCAAAAAATTAAAAACTACACTGAACTATAGTAGAATAGTTCAATTAACTACACTAATTCCTATCCCATCAGATGAGCTTCACAACTCCATCTATAGTTTCAAATACCACTACATATAGTACCTCGTTCATAACAACATCATCACTTTGATCCTGGCTAATCGATGGCAAGACGCAGTTCAAAGAGCCTAGATCATCACTCATTTTTCGGGTCATTCCCGTTTCAATAGAGTTGTCGATATTGAACTCTGCTAAGAGCTCTCCGCATTTAGAGTCTGCTGGCTCTGAATCTAGATCAGGCATGCTCAGAAAATTAGAGGGGAATGCATCGCAAGATGGTTGAGATGTATCTTGGAAGCTCATGAGACTGTCTTGAGGTGTTTCCCTGAAATGAATATATAATTTATGTCAACGGACAAATCTCTGCTTTTTCTGATGACTTAATTTTATCTCTGTGTTTTTAGGGTTCTGTACCTCAAAAGGTAAAAAAGGAACCCTTGTAAGATCACTTTCTTGTCTGTCTGTCTCTCTGTATGTCCGAGTTTTATATTTACTTACACCTTACTAACTGCGCCACGCGGTGTCACCCGCGTAAGTCTCGATCCCGTGGAAATATCAAAATAAAAAGTAGCCTCTCTCAAAAAATTTGGATCATTCTCAGAAGATCCAATGTCCAGATCCAGGATGGATCTAGTGCGATATTTTTTTCTCATTGGATAAATTTACTATCCAACACAAACATAATTTTTCAATTCGAAACAGTAGTTCCTGAGATTAGCACGTTCTAACAAACTTTTCAGCTTTCTATTATTAATAAAGATATACACGGTGTAACAAAGGAGGCGCGTAGGCACTAATCTATCGGGATAAAAAGCTTATGCGTTAATCATGGTCTTCAACTATCTACATGCCGACTTTCATTGCAATCGGTCTAGCCGTTCTCGAGTTATAAATGGTGTTACTAACGCGACTTTGTTATATACACGGTGTAACAAGGGGGGTGGATCATCGGTTGCTGGGGGGTGGGGGACCTCAGTACCTATTGATTTAACCCCCATGTATGTTTTGCAATATTCACTGGTTCAAAAGTTATTTGGGTTTTAGTGAAATTTTAGTCAAAATCAGATTTCACCCTGAACTTCGCAATTACAGCCAAACTATCAGGTCTGCGATTCTGCCTGCCTGATTAAAATTTGACTAAAACCCAAATAACTTTTGAACCAGTGAATATTGCACAACATACATGGGGGTTAAATCGATAGGTACTGAGGTCCCACACCCCCCAGCAACCGATGATCCACCCCCCTTGTTACACCGTGTATATAACAAAGTCGCGTTAGTAACACCATTTATAACTCGAGAACGGCTAGACCGATTGCAATGAAAGTCGGCATGTAGATAGTTGAAGACCATGATTAACGCATAAGCTTTTTATCCCGATAGATTAGTGCCTACGCGGGTGACCCCGTGGGGCGCAGCTAGCTAGTAAATTATATGAAAATCACAGAGATTAATTATCTTATAATTTAAATTTTATCTAATCTTACTTTATGTAAGTATTTTAACTATTGACTATACAAGTAATAATCATTTATTGTACCTATTTATAAAAGAACTGCATTCAAATGCACATACAGACATAGATAAGTACATACTTTAGTATCTCTATTTAGTCTGCGAGACATATCTAGGGCTTAACTTTTTGAACCCATCATTTGAGGGGTTTAGAAAAATTATAAGTAATGTAAATACTTAGCAATCTCCACAGTTTCTTCTTTAACCTTTGCCAAGTCATTGGATTTTTCTTGTTTGATATCAGCATCATTAATGGAAGCTGTATTGGATAGACAAATGAAAGGATAATTAGGAGATGGTGAGGGAAACTAAGCAATAGGTTAGGGCCGATGGGGCAGCTTAGGTAGTAGGGGTTAAGTGTATATGGTAGGGATATAACTAGGATAATTTTTTTGATTGAAAGGATACAAATGTTGGGTACGGCATCTTGGGTAGGAAGGGTAGGTTGGATTGTGGGTTGGGTTGTGCTGTTGCCTGGGTTGAACCAATCAAAATCCAGGTTACTCGTATCATCTTCTTCATATAAATCGTCTTGAGAATCTGAAATAAAAAAATATGTAAAAAAGGAAATGACAACACTGTATAACATTTTTACTTCGAGTAAAATACCATCATAATCCATTCTGAAATTCCTTGGTGAGCTCTGCATAAATATTTCTTGAGCCGCTTTTTTCAGAGCAACTCTCAAAGCATGTCGGGCTTTTTGCAGCGGAGTCAGGGAATGTAACTGCTCGAGGCAGTTGAAACTCTATGGGCATTAAAAAATACAACAGGTAAATTAGAATCTATAAGTACCTACATAGGTATCTATTAAAAATAAAAATCTTTGTGTCGTGAGTAAGTACCTACCTAAAGTAATGTACCTATTTACCTAAAGACTCACCTTTGGTTTGAAACTTCTCCTCATAGTCAAAGCTTTTCTAGTAATCTTATTGAGCAGCTCTGGTCGTCCAAATTGAAAATAATCATGCACATACTCGTGCATATATGGGTTGCTCGAATTACACAGAGGATCTTGGAGATGAGATGTCACCTTTCTAAATCCATACAGATTCAATTGCCTTACAAAGCTAGATATATTTGTTGTCTTGAATATGGAGTGGTCACATTGCAAGTAGTTGTAAAGAACGCGGTAGTTTAGCAATATCGTGCGTCCCGTCCCGCCCCAAATTATTGCATCGGTACGCAAATTGAGTAAATACCACAACTTTTGCGGGAAACGCATTTGAAATATTGCATGTTTGTCTTCCTGCATTTTGTTTTTTATGATAACGCAAATGAAAACTTTAGCTGCTTTTCCACAAAATCAAAGAAAAACCAAAATGGTGAAATTGAAATTATGGTGGCTGGCGCCAAATGGTCAAATTAACAAAAGTCATTGTCAAAATGCAAAGTGCACCATTGGCCATTTAGTTTCAGTGGCCATCCTATAAAAATATTGTGAAAAATTGAAGTTCAGTGAAGTTCTCACCCGGCAACCTACTTGTATGTGGTTGTTTGTCACTGTCATTATTTTTTCATTAGCGATGTACAGTTTCGACGATCAATTTATCGATATTTATTGAGTCTCACAATAACTTTTGTTTGAAAAAATTTAGTTCCAAAAAGTAGATGGCTCTTGAGGTAGACGGGAAATCTCTGAATTTTTTTCAAAAAACTAGACTTGGAGACACATTCAGTAGAAATAAAATGTAATTCATGCTTAATTGACATAATAATAATTACAAAATTGATTTTTACTGGTCTTAGGCCGGGCGCATATTATTATTACGTACTACTTTTTCTGCATGCGGTTATCGCATTCGGAACGCATTCGGGTTCTTGAGTACCTCCTTCAAATCACGTTTTTTTTCAGATGGAAATACGTACGAATCGAACATGGAACATGTTACGTTTCGAATACCATATTTGCCGGCATTCGAAATGCCCGGCCTTTAAACATCGTTCAACATAATAATATTTTGTAAATGTCGATATTTCACCTTTCTACCCTGCCACATCCCTATTAACAGCTGTCATGTCAAAGCTGTCATTGTCGTTGCTCGCTCGATCGGCGATCGTTTGTTTTGCTTTTTCTTTTCAATGAATTTTAATTTCCCTTTGTGTTTTTGCTGAATAGTTTTCTTGAAATACTATCTTGCAACTTGCATGATAAGTTTGTCTTATATCATGAAATAACGGAATCCTGCCAAAGCTACCAAGCGAGTCTGATCTTATAATTTGCATGAATTTCGTGTTCCCGTTTTCCCATGCAAGAAGTGAAAGTCTTTTGTTGTGTTGATAAACTCAAGCCGCTATTCACGGCAAATTGGTGTCCGTGCTAAAAATTCGCATAATCGTACCATTTAAACAGAAAATATGGAGAAATCCAGGTATGTAAACAAATAAATTCAGTCAGTTGAATCTTACCAGAGTACTTCTAAATTAAAGTACACTTTCCAATAAAACCTTTCAGATTTTCTTTGTTACTCCTTGAGCCTGGAGAAATCTATTTCGAAGACTTTTCATGTACTCTGAGCGATGTGAAATCTTTAAAAAGCGGCAAGCCGCGACAAGGACGCTTGAAGCTATGCTCTAAATCCCTTGTCTTTGAACCTCGTGACTGGAACTATCCATTGATAAAAATGCATTTTAAAGATTGCATAAATATTTGTACTATACAAAGTTCAATAAACACTAATGTGATTAAAGTGAAGATAAAACAGTTTGCTGAAATGTTAGCTGGCAATGTACTGGCTCCGTACAAGTTTATTTATGAAGAGAAAGAGTTTTACATTGTTTTTGACTTTGCATCGGCTGATGAATGCTTGAGTCAGATGCAGCAGTTACAAAGAGCATCTACATTACATGCTCCCGAACATAACAGTATGGTGGCAACAATTCTACACTCTAGGTAAGTTTATTTTAATGTATAATTAACTGAAGTATGCTTTATTATCTAACCTATATAAAATATTATAAAACCGAGTTCACAAACCTCAGTGCAGAATCCAATCTCTTTCTTTTTTAACCCCTAAATGATAAGATAATGGTGTTATAGGTTTGAACCCTATGTCTTTAATTGTCTACATGGCATTATAACTCCATTAAGAATGATTTTATTTGGTTTATTTTTATTTATTTATTTGGTATTTGAACTTTCCTTAGTAATTGTTCCTATGTTTTATTTAATATTGTATAGTGTGATTTCTTAAGCTTTGTTACATGAACTTATTCTATATTATTCATACAGCATCAGCAGGTTTTAATCTGAACTAGTCGTTATGTTATGTCTGGCATGCATAATGGCCACGGTATTGCCTACTTGCGAAAATTGGAGCCGCTTATCTATAGTAACCTATATTATGTATAGGAGTGATTGGACATGCTTTTCGATTGGAAACGCTTGCCTAACAAATACATTTAATTTCTCTAACTTTTGGCCTTCGACTTAGCCCATTCAAATATGTTTGCCATTCTCAAAAAAGAGAACTTGGAATAATAACCAAAAATAAAGATATTTATAACTAACCTACTAAGACTCACACAAATTTGCTTAAAGTTTTATTGCAAGTAATTAATTGCAAATAAAAAACAGACGGACAACTGATCTTATAAGAGTTCCTTTTTTACCTTTTGAGGTATGGAACCCTAACTAAGAGAAAAAAATAAAGAATTCTTACTTATTTATTTTTGTTTATAGATATATGAGAATGAAGTTTGACCCGGTGATGATGGATGACTTTACCGAGCAGATTGTGTGTGAGCTCCAGGCGGAAAAGATATCTCCATTAGTCAGGCATCAGGGCAAATTGGCTATCACACCTACAACCATTTATTTTCAACCATTTAGTAATGTTGAGAGTGTAAGTATAACTTTTTATATGTGATAACAGCTCTCCGCGGTTATAGCCGATCCCGTGGGATCGGGAGTTACGCGGGTATAACCGTAAAAGTAGCCTATGACCTCCCAATGAATCAATGTATCCTCATACCAAGTTTCATCAAAATCGGTCCAGTAGTTTCAGAGCCTATTCAATGCAAACAAATAAACAACATCTCTCCTTTTTATTTATTGACGATTATCTCAATGAAGTGACTATACAGTCTAAGATGCAGTACAATTACCTAGAAAAAACATATACACTTATCACTTGAAGACCCACAAATTGCGCACGTCAGGGAATACTTCTCAATTTCTTCTCAGACGACCCAGTTGGTACAATGGTCACCATGCCGGACTGCCAAACACAGGGTTGTGGGTTCGATTCCCGCCTAAGACAAGTATTTATGCTTAGATATTTGTCTGTGGTCTGGTTATTTCTATGTATTATAAGTATAATATATTTACAAAAGAAAAGTATATAAGCAGTATATCCGTTGTCTAACGCTCATAACACAAGTCTAGTTACTTAGCTTGGGGCTAGATGGCGACGTGTAGAATGTCCTGCAATATTTATTTATTTATTGAATTCTACTTGTATAATAAATTCAAAAGTTTTTGTGTTAGTTTGTTACCTATTGAGGAAAAACCTACTGATCCGATTACAATTAATTTTTTTAAGTAGGTATGTACTTAGGTTAGCTGGAGTCGTATAATATACACATAGGTAGGCTATGTTTAATCCTGTATTTTCACAAGATAGGGATTGGGCAGTTAGTTTAATCATAAATCCATATTCCTAAGCCATTAAAAAAGTCAAAGTTTGGTTTTATTCTCTTCATGGTGAAACAACTTAAAAGATTTTGTTTGTTTGTGCATGTGTAGACATTGTGCATAGGATATAGACTACGATTTATACAGACGAAACTGCGGGGTATAACTAGTTACTTCACTGAATTCATACCTACTTCAAATATTAATTGAAGTACCTACTCACCTAAAACGTCTATGAAGTACCTTCATAAAATTACTATTTATTTCAGACAACAAAGGCCCATGAATAATTATGTACCTTTTAGACTAACATACATTTAATAATAAAATGTGTTGATAAAAACCTTTTAGACTTTGTTAGTAGCATATTCATTTGCACTATTTTTCGAATATAGTATAAAAACCAAAATCAATTTAGTTAGATTGGCGATTAACTTTTATCCTAATATTCTATATTTATGCAGGTAAATGAAACCGTGAGCTTCAGGTTATTTATTCTGTTAGTAATTTCATAGATATAAAACATAAACTTATTTACCTTCTACATAGAGAAAACATCTGCACACAAGTCACACATCTTATATTTTGTCGTATATGGGACCCTACGATAGAGGCAGAGCTTAGTGTGGGGATCGCTAGTTAAGTTTTAAATAATTATTTCTGCATAAGGTCAAAATCAAATCTTTCAAGGCATATTCTTTGGTTAATTTATGCAGTTATAAACACCAAAATAAGTCGTTTAAGAGATAACTACACAAAGCAAAAGTTCTCAGTAATTTTCTAATGGACATTAAAACCAACAAAATTATTTTAACATATTATAATAACTCAGTGCATTTGACCTTATAATTTCAAGGCAAATTATTGACTGAGGACATTAAAAAAGTTAGCGATGTTGCCTCTATTATTATATAATTTGAATCTCTCTGGGTAATTTCAATTTTTATGGACAGTTTTTATGAGTAGTTAGTTGTATACTTAATCTCTTTTTGTTAGTAACCTAGTGCAAGTTTTCAAGTTCAAGGTTTGAGTTTTGTAATGACTACTAGCTCAGGTAACAGATGCTTTCAAGGCCTGTTGGTTTCCGTTTCCATTGTTATTGCTAAATATTTGAATTACTAGTTACATCTGAGAGAAGTTTATAAAATACGAAATACGAATGTCACCTCGCGATTCGTCGAGAATATCATGATAAAAGCCTATGTTACTCTCAAGATTTCAAGATATCCTCATACCAAGTTGCAGAGCCTCAAAAAAAAATTGTACATCACTATCACTATCACTACATAGTATAAAACAAAGTCGCTTTCTCTTTCCCTATATCCCTATGTATGCTTAAATCTTTAAAACTACGCAACGGATTTTGATGCGGTTTTTTTTAATAGATAGAGTGATTCAAGAGGAAGGTTTATATGTATAATACATGCATAATATAGCCGTGCGAAGCCGGAGCGGGTCGCTAGTAAGTAATAAATAACTCAAAACATGAGTATGTACTCAGGAACTCAGTTATTGCCACATAAAGGCAATGACGGAGTAAGTAACGTCCCACCAAACTCAATTCGTATAATAATCAAGATATAAAATATGTTTTCCGTCTGTCCGTGTGTCACCATTTTCGCGATTTTCTCAAGAACGGGTGGTCCTAGCAAATTTAAAATCATACCAGATACTGAGGTCTATATTTTGTAATCCGGACACAATTTTTCAGCTACCAAATTCATTTATCCCTAAAGGCCTTCTAAAGACTGTTCCCAAAATTCTTTATTAGGCTTTAAAACTATCCCAAAAGTCTGATCCCAAAATTCTTTATTAGGCTTTGAAACTATCCTAAAAGTCTGAAATAAGTTTATTAAATAATAATTTATTTATATTTCAGAGTCCCATATTGAAGTTAAAATTATGTCAATTAAGAAGAATATACAAAAGGAGATTTTTATTAAGGCAAGTTGTATGTATCTGTGTTACTTTTTATTGCAATTTTAGTCTTAATTTTATGCTTCAGTGCTTTACTTATTGCGAAGTAGAATTGCGTCATTATACTGATGAATCATGCTTGATCGTTTGTTGCTGTAAAGTTCTTATGAATATTCATAAGATGTGTTTAGGATATATGTCGATTTCCTCACGATGTTTTTCCTTTATTATGGTTCGATGGAATGGGAAATGTCGGTCTCCATGCAGGCTCCTGACCATGGACGTAATATTATTTATGCTCCTGACTATGACGTTTTCCTACCTAATATTAGTGAGAGGGCCAATTTTATCTTTTTCATGTATTAACTTCTTAAAAATCGGTTAGAAAATTGAAAAAACTTAATGACGGATGTGACGTTATATGTTGCTAATCCGACCTCTTTGAGTTATTAAGCTTATTGCATTAAAATGAGAAAGAACTCTTTGGTTTAACCAAGACGTTTTCACGTCTCTACTGGGCTACATTTCTGATAGAGCCTATTTTATATTTTTGTACTATTGTATGCATGTTAAATATTATTTTTTAATCTTTTAGGGTCTTGAAATATACAGTGCGGAGAGCTCAGTTATCCACATATACCTAACTTTCCAAAGTCAATATGATCGTGACAAAGTGTATGATATGCTGGAAGAATCTCCAAACGTCGATCTCGAGAGAGTGCATGCCGATGAGATGACTTTACAGTGGCAGAATGGGATCGTCTCCAATTATGACTACCTAATGTATTTAAATTGGTTAGTAGTTAGTACCTACTTATAAACAATCCAAATAAAATCTTGCAGGTTAATATCTCCAGATATAGGGGTAAAAGGGTATAAAATGGGTAGGAATAAAGGGTTCAAGAAGACAGGGTTAAATTTTTTTTTAGGGATATGAGGTTTTAGGGGTTAATATAGGGGTATGAGAAGACCCCCCCGTGGGTTCCCGCCTTGTCGTGGCGGGGGGGCTTAGTAACCGTGGCCTAGCCAACCACGGTGAAGCCAAGAGGAACCCAGGACCGGGCCAGGCTGGAGGAGCTGGCTGACCCGAGAGGGACCACTCCACCGACTTCCCCGCAAAGTCTGGTGTGAGCGGTACAAGAGGTAGGTCGCAGTGCTGTATGGGCGGTACTGCGACTGAGGCGGGTTGCGGTGTAGTATGGGCTGCACCGCAACTGAGGACTAGGGGCCACGGCGGGAGAGGGTTGCCGGTATTGCGGTGAGCCGTTTCCCCTACCTTCCGTGGCCCTGACGGGGCCGCCACCGTTGGATGGCGGACGCGGTGGGGTCGCAGAGGAAGAGGACTGTCGGTGTGTCGTTGCCGCTTTCCCTGTCCTCTGCGACCGGATCTGGCTCGTGGCGGTGAGCGCGGGGCTAGCTCGCCGCCAGTATAAGAGCCCGAGCGGCGGACGCACCAGGTGTTCCTGCGTGCGTCGCTCAAGAGGATGAGGTCGCGTCGCGACCTCTGGAAGAGCGGTCCGAGAGGACTGGCCGTCGGTGTGTGGTTCAATGCTAACGCAGGTATCACACACTGACAATATGGCAAGTGGAGGAACCACGTCTGGTTTTAGTCGGTGCGAGCCCGACATAACCCGTCAACCTCCCCGGGTCGGCGGGCATGCGGAAGGTACATTTCCAGACGTTAAAAAAAAAAAAGAAAAGGGGTATGAGAAGATAAGGGTAAAAGGTTAATCTACACTTAGATACTAAGATAGAGCTATTAGAAGGGATAAAAGATTAATTTACACCTACTACGTTATTTTCTATCTAGCTTACCCCTTGAGGCACAAGGAGATATCCCCTTGTGCCCCTACCCTTACCCGTACGAGAGGGTAGAAATAATGGGAACGAGAAGATAAGGGTAAAGTAACTATAATAGAGTTATTGTGTAGGGGCAAATAAAGGGATATTAGAAGGGGTAAGAGGTTAATTTACACTTACGACGTTGTTTTCTATCTGGCATTGGACTCTATGGGAATAGACCATAGAGTCGGGATATATGCGAGTATAATCGCGTATCTTATCTAGTTGGTTATAAAGTTTACGACAAAAGCGTCGTCGACAGAGTCACTGAACTAGCTGACCTCAAATGATGTTTGTTTTGTGACGCATGTTTTATGATGAATCATCCTTGTGCATTGCAATTTGTGCGGTAGTTCGATTATTATCAACATTCGGTAGTTCTTTGATTTCCTGCTCCTGTAGTTTATCTATAGGTACAGTACATTATTACTAATATGAGTTCATTTAAGTATTCAATAATATAACCTCTTACTTCGTCGCTACATAAAAGCTGATACTGAATTATCAACGAAAAATGGAGTAACACGCGTTAGTGTCTCTTTAAAACGATGTTACTTTCCTACATAATCAGCCCTTTTAGAGGTCGAACATCAAATTTCTTAGTGCTTGCCTCGTCCTAAAGGAACGAAAAATTCGAAGTTTCAGACTCAATCTGGAGACGACTTCATGCTGATGAGATGACTGTACAGTGTACACACCTCTTGTAGTTTTTTTAGATTTTTGATGAGTCTTTTTCTCTTTTATATAAGTACATAGATACGATTATTTGTAAAATAAATACTTCTATGGATATGATTCATGTTTTTGCTAAAAGTCGGATAATCAAAATTGCAAATTGGATCGGTTAAATGACAGGATACCATAAAATTGTATACTCTATAGATATTATATTAAACTAGCGACCCGCCCCGGCTTCGCACGGCTATATTATGCATGTATTATACATATAAACCTTCCTCTTGAATCACTCTATCTATTAAAAAAAACCGCATCAAAATACGTTGCGTAGTTTTAAAGATTTAAGCATACAAAGGGAAATAGGGACAGAAAAAGCGACTTTGTTTTATACTATGTAGTGATTCTCGTGTCGCGGTGTTAGTTACCAATCTCCACCTAAACGGCTGAACCGATTTGTGTGTTTTTTGTGTATTTTCGTTAGGTCTGAGCATCGCACAACATTTATTTTTTACTTCTTTTCCTTATTTTTTTTTTAACTTTGTATAATTATATTTCCAGCTTAGCAGACAGAAGTAAGAATGATCTCACACAGTATCCAGTATTCCCTTGGGTGGTAGCGGACTACACTTCAGATAAGCTAGATCTAGACAAATCTGAGACGTTTCGGGACCTGTCTAAGCCAATGGGAGCTTTGAACCCGGATAGATTGGAGAAATTAAAGGAGAGATATTATGAAATGTGCGACCCGAAGTTTCTTTATGGTTCTCATTATTCTGCGCCTGGGCTAGTTTTGTTTTATTTGGTGAGTTAATAATGTTACGGAAAGCTGTGGCCTAGTGTTAGATACCGCGAGTTTAATTTGGAAGGTAGTGGGTTCGTATCCCAGCCAACCAGCCGATCGCCAATGAATTTTTGTTTGAAAAATTTACGTGCGATATTATCATGGCTCTTGAGCCTAAGGAAAACATCGTACTAAAACTTTTTAGGTGGCTTTCGACGCATTGACGCGTTTTTTCTTCTGGCCACAAGATGGTGGTATAGAGTCTGGGCTAGCCTACTTAATTTCCAGGCAATAGCCAAGGACATGTAATCTTCGCTGCATTAATCATCCCGTTTAGATTGAAAGGCCAAAATAATTCATTGTTACTATATATCGCGGATTTACCCGCTAACATGCCCACCTCTGAATTAAATTTCCCATCTTTAAGCATAAAGGAGGAAAATTTAATTCCAAACAAGGTCTTGCAACATATTTCATTGGTTCCATTTCATTGTCTTTCATTCTGTCATAGAGTTTTACTAAGTTTTTGCGATACCACGAACACCACGCCTCTATGAAATATGACTAAGTATTTTATCAAATAGGTGTCAATGTTAAGTTATCAAGTAAACAAACAGATATACTTATCGATTTTTTGTGATAAGTGACATTTTTATTAGATGAATAATCGTGAAGTTAGTTTTTATTATTAACTATCAGCTGTTTAAATTAAACAGCCACTGCCACAAAAACTGCCACCAGTCGCTCGCAGAAAAATATATATAAATAAATGTAGCAGGACATTCCACACATCGCCGTCTAGCCCCAAGCTAAGTAAATAGACTTGTGTTATGGGTGCTAGACAACGGATATACTACATAAATACTTTTCTTTTGTAAATATATACTTATAATACATAGAAACAACCAGACCACAGACAAATCTATGTATAAATACTTGTCTGAGGCGAGAATCGAACCCTCAACCCTGTGGTAGGCAATCCGGCATGGTGACCATTGTGCCAACTGCGACCCGACTTTTATTTAATAAGACCATTTCGTGTGAATTAATAAAACGTTAAGGTCAAAAGGGTACCTGCGCTCTCTCCATACAAACGTAGTAGACTGTTTCCTCCCTGGATAATGACACTAGCACAAATATTTTTGTGCCATAAAACCTATAACTGCCATGACTACGCCCCTATGTTTTTTTTTCATTTTCTAATTATCATAGAAATAACGATTAAAAAAAATAAAAAATAGGTGCATGGTCATTGATTATGGCAGTTACAAGTTTTATGCACAGAAAATATTTGCTCTAGTATCATTATCCAGGGAGAAAACAGTCGACTACGTTTGTAATAGTTTGTATGGAAAAAGCCCCCGGTACCCTTTCCTCTTAAGTTATCATGGTTTTCAGGTTAGAAAATACCCTCAATACATGCTGTGCCTTCAAAACGGTAGATTCGACCATCCGGACAGAATGTTCAATTCGGTTAAAGATGTCTACAATAATTGCCTTAGAAATATGTCGGATTTTAAGGTAATAACTGCCTTATAATAATATGTTAAACCCATACTAATATTATAAAGCTGAAGAGTTTGTTTGTTTGATTGAACGTGCTGATCTCAGGAACTACTGGTTCGAATTGTTTTTTTTTTGTGTTGGATAGTCCAATTATCCACGAGAATCGGGACTAACGCAGGTGACACCACGGAGCGCAGCTAGTCTAGTATATTTTTTTAATAATAAAGCTTTAAGCTAATCAAGTAGGCTTATGCTATGTTGGCCAGGCAACGGTTAAAATATATTTTATTAATACATATTTATCTACACTAGTATTATGTAAAGTGTATTATGTAAATTGATGTAAAGTTTATGAAAATATAAATTTTGTACTTGTTTTTTCTTTACAATCGCCGTAAAAATGGAAAGAGCTCAAAAAAATGCAGGGTAGTGTATGACAATACAAAGCATTTCTTAACCTTTACTACAGTAGACATATCATTCGTTTGAGTGGTTGATACCCAAAAACTGTTTCTAAGACACCTCTATCGCGCTTCTGGTCTTACCACTTCGGCTTAAGTACTGTTTGGAAATACGGGCGTTTTATTATTATTTTGGAATAAATAAATAATAAATTACAGGAACTGGTGCCAGAATTCTACGACATTGACGCTAAAGGTGATTTCCTAATAAACAAATACGAGATAGATTTCGGTGAAAGATACGACGGCAGTAAAGTCAATAACGTCTCCCTGCCGCCCTGGGCGAGTTCGCCTGAACACTTTGTGATGAAACTTAGAGAGGCTTTGGAGTCGGAATATGTGTCGCGACACTTACATCTGTGGATTGATCTCATTTTTGGATATAAGCAGAGGGGAGATGAGGCTATTAAGGCTAACAATGGTAAGAACAATAACTGTAAACGCACCTAAAAACGTTAGCTAAATAAATATGATTTAAATCTCCTCAAGTTTGGTATGTGTATTTTTAGAAAGGAAAGGGTACCTGGGGGTCTTTCCATACAAACTATTACAAACGTAGTCGACTGTTTTCTCTCTGGATAATGACACTAGCACAAATATTTTTGTGCCATAAAACCTATAACTGCCATGACTATGTATTTAGGGTTCCGAAGCCAAATGGCAAAAAAACGGAACCCTTATAGATTCGTCATGTCTGTCTGTCTACCGAATGTCACAGCCACTTTTTTTCATTTTATAATTATCATAGAAATCTAGATTTAAAAAATAAAACAATAAATAGGGGCATGGTCATTATTGGTCATGGCAGTTATAAGTTTTATGCACCAAAAATATTTGCTCTAGTGTCATTATCCAGGGAGAAAACAGTCGAGACTACGTTTCTAATAGTTTTTATGGAGAGAGCCCCCGGTACCCTTTCCTCTTAAGATAGGCAGATCTCGATTTTAAAGTTTTTGCCCAAATTTCAGTATTCCACCACGTCTGCTACGAAGGCTCAGTCGACCTAGAAAACATATACGACATGAACGATCGCCACGCGCTCGAAGTACAAATCATGGAATTCGGACAAGTCCCGAAACAATTATTCACAAAACCTCACGTAAAACGGATAACAAATCAAATAACCAAGCCTTTAGTTAAAGAAAAAATACAATTCACCACAATGGAATGTATAGAAACCATTGAATTGCATAAGGAAGCTGTGACATGTGTTTTAAGAGTAGATAGTAAAGTGATATCCGTTGGTAAAGATGGTACGCTCAAAGTGTTTGATACAGGGTTGTGTAAGCAGATTAGGAGTGTTGTTCTGTCGGCGACGCCGTTGAGTTCCTGCGTTATGGTCGATGGGAATACTGTGGCTGTCGGCTCTTGGGATAATGAGATGTAAGTTTTATTATTATACTAATTTATGCCCTGATTGAGTGACTGATAGAGTCGAATTGATAGCTATAATTTAATGATGGTAAACAACTTTTTATAAATTAATATCTATTATTTAATTGCTACCTTTTGTCCTCGAGTTCGTCCGCGTAGAAGTTGATAATGGACTAAGGAATCACGTTGTCCCATACAAACTTTGCCCCCCTTTTTCACCCCCCCAAGGGATAGAATTTAGGAAAATCCTTTCTTATCGGATACCTACGCCACATAATGAACACATCATCCAAGTTTCAGGTCTCTACGATCAGTGGTTTATGCTGTGCGTTGATCCGTCGGTCAGTCAGTCAAGACTAGGCATTTTATATGTATAGATATACTAGCATCCTGAGGTTTTACTTGCGTTAGCCTGGCTGAAATATCGGAGTAAAATCTCGTCCATGTAGGCTTAATAAATGTGTTCTCTTTATATATGTTGAGGGCCACTTCTGTGCACCTAAACAAACAATTTTTATTCTACGACTTTTGGAAATTCGGACATATTTTTTTGAAAATGTTCTGTTTACTTACCTAATTAGTTTATCATAATAGGAAATCTAATTAGTTTGTGCAATTTTATCTAGAGTTAGGGGTTACATTGTTAACCAAAGCAGCCGTTGTCAATAAAGGTGTTGCCATCTTGAAAATTTATTTAGGTAAATTAGTTTAATGTTGCTTGTGACTGATTATTTCGGTATCTTTGTTCCAGATATTTGTATGATGTGGAATACGGTAGAGTCGTTGAAAGTTTTCGAGCTCACGATGACTCTGTTTGCTGTCTTTTGTGGTTGGAAAAAGGTAAAATTATTAATTACAGATTAAACGAACTTACCTGTATGTGAAGTTCTATCTTAATTATATGAATATTTTGTCCGAAGGAATTAGCAATAATACACTTGTAGTATGCCCTAGTTACTACAAGTGTATTATTGCTAATTCCGAGGAAAAAATCACTACATAGTATAAAACAAAATCGCTTTCTCTGTCCCTATATCCCTATGTATGCTTAAATCTTTAAAACTACGCAACGGATTTTGATGCGGTTTTTTTTAAATAGATAGAGTTATTCAAGAGGAAGGTTTATATGTATAATACATGCATAATATAGCCGTGCGAAGCCGGGGCGGGTCGCTAGTATGAAATATAATTTTACTAATATTATTCTATTCTTAAGACGCAAATAGGAACCAAAAGCAAAATACCTTCAAAACCCACCAGGTGTTTTATATATTTAAGTTTTTATTCAATTAGGTATTGCCGTTGTTTCAGATCACCTTCTAATATCTGGCGGTAGTGATGGTGTTGCCCGCGTGTGGGGGAACGTTGGCCGCGCGGGACAAGCGTTGCGTGGTCTGAGGGCTGAATTCGATCATGATGGGAACGTCACTGGCATCACTTACAGGTAATTAGGGTCTTAATTATTATCTTATTTTTTTTGAGGTACGGATACCTCAAAAAAAATGATCACTCTCTTGTTCGTCTGTCTGTCCCTGTGTCACCACCGATTTTCTCAGGAACGAGTGGACTAAGCAAATTGTTTTTTTTATTGCTATTGAAGAAAAACATTAAGGGAAGATCTTTTTCACACCTTTTCAGAGTTAGAGAATTTTTCCTCAGACAACGATTGCTATCCCTATACTTAGTATTCCACGATTATTTAAAGCCATTCGCTAATGCTGTAGGTGGACCAACAGATGACTTAAAGTTACTAAGAATCATTTTTATGAATTAAATTTGAACGTGTCAATAGATTTTTGATTAAAATAAACTTGTTTTGTTTATCAGTTTCGGCACTAAATTAGTTTCCATACTAAATTTTTTTTTCTATGGCAACCCTTTAATAAAAGGAGTATAAAATACGACACTCCACATAAAAAAACCAAAAAAATACTATTTTTCCCCAAAAAACAATATTTTACCCGTCTTCCCTAGACTTTGTTAATGTGTGTATTATAAGTCAACCAGGGCAATCGCGTCTGGCGGGGCTAATGCATCTTTTCAAATTTATTCAAAAACTGAACTACAACGCCATCTGTACTAACCGCGGGTAAAATATTTAGTTTAAGCAAATTGAAACTAGATGTCAGCAGTTTACATAGATTCAACAGTTTTTAAATAAATTCGAAAAGATGCATTAGCCCCGCCAGACGCGATTACCCCGGTTGACCCTACTTAGGTTTCAGATAGGTAGGTAATAAATAATAATGTTTAGGTTAAGTTTTGTGTAAATAAACGCTTTATTTCTTTATTTTTTTTAAATGTATTGTTCATTTGACAGGCGTCGCCGCCACGAGCTCGACATAATAACAGCGACAAGTGACGGTGAAATGTTCATATGGAACTACACAAGCAAGTTACTGACAAACAAAATAAACGTACATTCGACTGCTATATCGGCGGTCTGCTTTATAACGGGAGACAGGGTCGTCACCACCTGTGAGGATGGAGAGTTGAGTGTCACTGACTTGACTGTCTTACATTCTGTAAGTATATACATACTTATCTTATAGATAAAATGCTATAAATAAAATAAAATGAGAGTTGGCTCACAGCTAAGCGACGCTCGCTGATCGTTTACGGTCGTGCGGGTTAAGCGACGCCTGGCGCGGTCATTACTTCAATGGGTGGCCAATTAGTAGTAGGACAAAAATGTGTTTTCGTGAGCCCCTCCGTGCTTCGGAAGGCACGTTAAGCCGTTGGTCTCGGTTGCTACCTCTAGTAGCAGTCGTTAGGTCAAGTTAGAGGCCTTAAGGCGATCCGAAAACTCTAACAATAGGTGAGCCACACCACTATACGAGAAGAAGAAGAATAAAATGCTTTGTCCTGTCTGACGGATCAACGCACAGCCTAAACCGCTGATCGTAGAGACCTCAAACTTGAAGGGTGTGTTCTTTGTATGACGTAAGCATCCTATAAGAAAGGATTTTCCGAAACTCTACCCCATGCATAAACACTCTTTAGCAGTATTGATGGAACACGTGTTTCGTATTTTATTGAAATTCATGGGGTGGTAAGTTATTTTGGGGGTGATTTGCTTCCATTTGTTCCATGGGGCGGGAATTGAACTCGTGACCTTCCACCGCACCACAAGGCATTCTATATCAAAACTTAACATCCTGGTATCTCTCTTAACCTCCTTAAACGATAAGTAAAGTGTAATTTGATCTATCAACAAGTATTGGAGTTACGACCTTCTTCTAATATACATTACACACAAACTTAAATAATTGAATTAAAGTACTGAGTGTGATTATTATTTTTAACATGTTATTACATACAACACTATGTCTTTCGTTGGCCGAGTGGTATAAGCCGCCACCACACCAACCGACGTGGGTTCGATCCACAGGTGACGTTGTTATAATGTTCAAATAGTGCTGCACAGGATTGTAAACGTTACGGTGGGCAGAGACTTTTGACCGTGGATTGTACAATTCACCCCTTATTTAATGTTTTCATTGCCAGGTATACAAGAAACAGTTGCCGGATCGTGTGACGTCACTGTGCTGGGACGGAGAGTCGGTAGTGTGGCTCGGAGGCGCCGGCGGTACACTGAGACTATGGAACGTACATACTGTTACGGAGATTAGCGAAAATCATGCTCATAAAGGTAACTAATCACTACATAGTATAAAACAAAGTCGCTTTCTCTGTCCCTATATCCCTTTGTATGCTTAAATATTTAAAACTACGCAACGGATTTTGATGCGGGTTTTTTTTAATAGATAGAGTGATTCAAGAGGAAGGTTTATATGTATAATACATGCATAATATAGCCGTGCGAAGCCGGGGCGGGTCGCTAGTACAAAAATAAAGTGTGTATATAATGGAACTGGGCTGGCCATATCTGCTGCTTGTCCGATCAGATGTGGGCAAAAACCATCACGGACTGGGTCCCGAACAGCAGGCGCCCCCGCGGCAGGCCCAGAAGAAGACTGGACCCAGCTGGCACTAGACAGGGAACAGTGGAAAGAGGGGGGGGAGGGCCTTGGCCCTGCAGTGGGACATAATAGGCTAAAAATAAAATAAAATACATCTTAACCTAATATTATAAAATAAAATAAAAATAAATAAATACTGCAGGACATTCCACACATCGCAATCTAGCCCCAAGCTAAGTAACTAGACTTGTGTTATGGGTGCTAGACAACGGATATACTACTTATATACTTTTCTTTTGTAAATATATACTTATAATACATAGAAACAACCAGACCACAGACAAATATCTAAGCATAAAGAGGTAATGATGTTTGTTTGGATTTTTCGAAGTTATCGGTTCACTTGATTTTGGTACAAAATATATTAAAGAGTTCTCTTATGTTGATTTGTAAGATGATTTGAATGTAAAGCGATGTGCTTTATGCTGTATGCTTATGCTTTATACTTAATAAAAACTATCCCCTAAAATGCCACTTTTATCTTGTATTAAAAATGTTATTTATTTGAGAATTCGGTTTATATAAGGTTTATGTTTATGACGACCTCTGTGGCGCGTCGGGCGAACACCCGACTGCGACGCAGAAGGTTGCGGGTTCGATTCCCGCCGGGAACAAGTATTTATGCTGACCATAAATTCTTGTTTCTGGTTCTGGGTGTTTCCTATATGTATAATATGTATATATTTACAAAAAAAAATGTATATATGTAGTTTATCCGTTATCTGGCACCCATAACACAAGCATTAAGTTGCTTAGCTTGGGGCTGTATGGCGATGTGTAATATGTCCTGAAATATTTATTTATTTATTTATTTTTTTATGTTTTAAAATCCTTTAATTTGTTCACAGATTCAATCAACAGTATTTACTTCGATGACGTGTCCAAAACGGTGGTGACTGCGAGTGACGATAAAACAGCAAAACTGTGGCAATTGTGTGATTCTTGACGAACAAAAACGCTCTTACAAATTCAGTATTAAGTTGTTTGATCAAATAAAGTTAAGCCTTAGCCTCCGTTCATTGAGTTTTGATAAAAATTGTAATAATTGGATTAAATGAATAAATGAACAGATCTGCCTCCTTAGACGAGATTACTTTCTATCATCGATATCGCCAACAGACAGTTTTTTTTTTAATTTTGATTATATTGACATGAAAATTCCCGTGATCTTGCGTTAGGGGAAAAAAGATAGAGAGATAAATGCTTTATTGTTAACACAATTTTTAGTTACTTACATTAAATATAAAAAACAAAGCTTAAGGCCAGTGAGAGGCTGTAAATTTCCATACAAAAAGCGGTAACGTTGTCCCCCCCTTAAACGAAGTCCGATTTTGATAATTTTTGAAAATGTTTTAGATCTAATGGAAAACTAGGTTTAACCGTTTTTATTTTAAAGAAATATTGCCTAAGATGATAGTTATTAGTATCTGAATATCTATATTTTTGACTTAAAAACTTCATCGAGCGTTTTAATTGTTTTTTAATTGACTAAACAGAATTACCAAAAAAGACAAACGTGTAAACCTAGAATAAGATGCAGTGAATTAAATGAGACCAAATTTATTTTATTTTGTGAAGGATAAAGGGGGTAAAAACGTTACGGCGCGCAACATTATTTGAAAGCAAAATGAAGGCAATTACGTCCGAACTTAAACTCTCTCTATCGCACGATACGGGTCATTTTTGAAAATACCTACTCGCGCCGCGTATCGTAAACTCATGATTCTCTTAAGTCTAAATGTTACAAAGGGCGGCCTTATTGCTCAACCCAATCTTAAAAAAATGGTAAATGTCAATTTCACACAATGCATGTCAATTTCATACAAAAAAATCTGTCGATTGGCGATATCATATAATGAAACGTAATCTTCGTCGAAGAGTCTACTGTCCACACCAATTTTCCCACTAACTTCTGGTAAGTCAAAGCTCGTGAAAGAGGCTCTGTTGTGTTAAGATTCTTGTGATATTTAACTATTATGTAGGACAGAGTATGTGTTAAGTTGAAGAGTTTATAAAGTAATAAATATCTATGAGTTACATTTTTTGTGTTTTTATTGCATTGGTACCTACTATATATTTTTTCCTTCCTTGATTTAGATTGCAAAACGAAGGTCAGTACTAGGTAACAATAAATCATATTATTTTTTTAAACAATGTGTTTCAGCGAAGAAGTTTTAATACGAAATGGGGTTGCTCTAGACGTCAAGGCGAACAACTTTTGTTTTACGACTTTTCGTAATTCGAACATTTTTTCAATAATTCTGAGGCAATTTTTACTTGAAAATCAGCTGTTTCATACAAAAGTTTCGAACGAAATGTTCGAATTCCCAAAAGTCGTAGAGCAAAAGTCGTTTGCCTAGACATCTAGAACAACCCGCTTTCGTATTAGAACTCCTTTGCTGAAACACATTGTATTTTAAGTAGTCTTTTGGGCGTTATTCTATTATCCCATTTAGTTATTTTAGACAGAATCTAGATAATTATATATTTTTTTATAATATACCTATGATAGAAGTTAGTACCTATTAAAATTACCGGCAAAAGTTGTTTTGCCATATAGGTACCTAAAAAAAAAAAAATAGATATTCGATTCTCAGATCTAACGAATATACTTACCCAAAAAATGTCATACGAATCGGTTCAGCCGTTTAGGTTTAGTTTGGCAACTAACACTGCGACACGTGAATTTTATATATAACTAGCTGCGCCCCGCGGTTTCACCCGCGTAATAATGTTCTACGCAATTTTCTTAATATTTTCTTTCATAAGAACCTTCTCCTGACAATAACAAACACAACAAAAAGAGAATTGGCCAAATTGGTCGCACGAAAATTATTAGACTTCGCGCACGACCGCTGCGTAGGGAGCCGACCTCGCGACTGAGCCGCGCGGGTACCTTACTCATAGATCTTAACTCCCCTCCCGCACGCGCACCCCCCCCTTGGTGACGCCCACTTCGCAACGGGCCGTGCAGCAGAAATCGTAATATTTTAATTTCGCCATAACTTCAAAACCAAACGTCCAATTTTAATCATTCAAAGACCAAATATTATCTCCATAAACTGTTCTTAGTGATGAAATCATTTATTTTGATAAGGATTAATTGCATGAGTAAAATAAACGCGTTTAAATGTAGTCCAAAAAAAATTCAAGATTTTTAAATAAAAAAATGGTTGCTGTGCCTCACTCGACATAGATGGGTATAGTGTGTCGCGGACTTTTTGTAGATATTTATAAGATCTACAATTAATTAGAACATTTTATGGTTCTATCTTTTATAGTTTAGGCAGCGTACGCAAAATAAGTAACTTTTCTGGTTGATTTTTTACACCTTGTGTCCGAAAAACCCAAATATCTTACGGAACCCTATTTTTTTCCAAAATAAAATATAGCCTATGTTACTCGTGGATAATGTAGCTTTCGAATGGTGAAAGAATTTTTAAAATCGGTCCAGTAGTTTTTGAGCCTATTCAGTACAAACAAACAAACATACAAACAAAGTTTTCCTCTTTATAATATTAGTGTAGATAGTGTAGACTAGCGACCCGCTCCGGCTTTCCACGGCTATATTATGCATGTATTATACATAAGTATAAACCTTCCTCGTGAATCACTATCTAGTAAAAAAACCGCATCAAAATCTGTTGCGTAGTTTTAAAGATTTAAGCATACATAGGGATATAGGGACAGAGAAAGCGACTTTGTTTTATACTATGTAGTGATGATTAGAGACTCGCTGTTCTGGCAAACGTTAGGCCATTATACAACAAAAATTGATTTTTTTCGATTCTCAGACCTAATGAATATAATTTACAGGCTACACCAAAACGCACACAATTTTTTGAAAATTTATACTAAGATAAAATCGTAGGTTCTTTGCAACAAGGTAATTTACCAAAGAAGCTTAGGTAGGTACGTCGCAGAGTGCAGACAGCCACTCCCCACTCGAGGTGGGTACCTACCGACCTACTTATTTTTAAACTCCGTTTCAGCTTGTTCAAGATTTCCCCCTTTATTATTAATCTAACTTCAGTTATTTTCCTGTTTTACCCAACATTTAATAAATAAACGCAGTAAGGAAAACGAGAAAAAAATCCATTCTTTTTATTTCAGTCTGCGCTACGGCGCTACGGCTACGACCTAAATAAGATCGCGGATGTGTTTTAGAACTACCGATACGATTAAAATGCGACTGACTGAAGGTTTACAAAGAGAGTGTTATTCGAGCCAGTTAGTTCTTATTTAATACTAGCTGATGCGCTCCGCGGTTGCACCTGCGTTAGTTCCGATCCCGTATGAATATCAAAATGAAAAGTAGCCTATAGCCTTCCTCGATAAATGGACTATCCAACCCAAAAATATTTTTTCAATTCCAACCAGTAGTTTCTAGATTAGCGCGTTCAATCAAACAAAGTACCTATAGTGGTTTATAATAATACGTTACGGTACGGTACGTAATTTTACAACACCTGTGTTTGTACATAATGTTTGCGTTGAAAAGGATAAACAATAACGCGAAATTCCTTGCTTTGCGTCATTTGATTTCGTTCTTCGGGCATTGGGCAAGCAAGCCTTGCTGAAAAAATGTAGTCATAAATATATTAATAGTTACTAAAACATGTTAATCAATACCTAAATATGCCCATAAACGGCTTCGTCCCCACTCTACCCGATCCCATCTCTACCTGATTTAAAATTATCTAACAAAAACTTCCAACTCTACCCGATTTCATTCTTGCTTAGAGAAAGAAGTTAGAGTAAAGTTGGCATGAAAAATTGTAAAAATTTTATTTATCAAATCGGGCCTTAGATAAATACCTAACCCTGGTTTACCAAAATATGCTTATAAACGGGCCTTAGATGCTTTATTGAGTAAACTTTTCCGTATCGTTAAATCGTAATCGTGTCGGATGATATAAAATCACCGTAAAGGGCGCATGCGTCCTGGCATATACCAACCTATTTCCTCGGTGTTTTACTTCGTAAAGTACAAAAGGTTGGGTAGATGTATCAAGGCTTTAGAGCCTATGTATCTATGGCTACATTCTACACCTATCGATGTAGGTTGGTACCTACTTCATTGTACTGGTTCTTTGGCTCTTAATAAGTAAACTGGTGGTCTGGATATTGAGCAACCGAATAAAATACAGTTATTAAATGATTTGACTGTTTAATATAACGATTAGCTTTTGCCCGCGAATTCGTCCGCGTAGAAGTCGAAAACGGACCAAGGAATCGCGTTGTCCCATACATCCTTCGTCCCCCTTTTTCACCCCCTTAGGGGTACAATTTCGAAAAATCCTTTCTTATCGGATGCCTACGTCGTACAAAGAACACACCCTCAAAGTTTCTGGTCTCTACGATCAACGGTCTAGGCTGTGCGTTGATCTGTTAGTCATTCAGTCAGTCAGTCGTTCAGGATAGAAGACTAGCAACGCATCGTGGCTTTACTCACATATAGGTCGCAATCTGATCAAGTTTTATCGGAAAAAGAATTAGTCCAGTAAATTCAGAGCCTTTTATTACAAACAAAAAGTTTAAAATCAAATATTTGTATATAATATTTCTATAGATAAAAGCATTTGTAATACTTCGATTTTATACGCATAGGTAGGTGTGGTATTCCCTATAGATATAAATATTTTATGCGAGTGGTTTTTGGATTTTCCCTCTTTCACGCCCTAACGACTCAGCGTGTCTTTTCACACAGAGAAAACCCCACTTTTTATCAATTTACTATTATAGCTACGGCTCACAATTTCACCCGCGTAACACCCGATCCCGCGGAAAGTATCCTATATCCTTCTGCATCTCCTAAACTAGGTACCACTATACACTATTTTCATTCAAATTAGTTTAGTCGGTTGACCGTAAAGAGTGAATAAACTAACAAATACACAAACTTTTGGTTTTTTAATATTAGTTAGGATAGAATAGGAGGAGAGAACAGGGGTTAGTTAGGGATTAAGAAGTTAGGAAAGGATAAGGACGGAATTTAAGGAAATATTTCCTTTAGTAAGTACTTAGAATAATAAAATAGACAGACAGACAGACGGACAAGAAAGTGATGTTATAACACCCCGTCTTTTTGGCGTCGTCGGAAGTTAATAAGGGTTTCTTTTTTACCTTTTTAGGTACGGAACGCTAAAAAGGAGAAAATCGGGGCATAATGTGTACAGCAAACCCAGGTTTTATAATAAAACCGTTGAAAAAAGTTCGAGTCGGACTCGCACACTAACTGTATATTATATTCTTGTTTATGGCTGCTTATGCTGCCAAACGCAACGCGTCAGAAATACCCGTCGCTTACAACTAACTGTAACGAATGTGCTTTGTTTTTCTCAAAAGTGCTGAGATGGAATATGAGATCTTTACCGATATTTTGGGGTAATTTTGAGGCAAAAATTCCTTGTCATTCCAAAGCTAGACTAGTTTTAATTCTTAATTTTACCAAAATGTCGGTAAAAATCTCTCCTACAATTCCATCTCAGCACTTTTAAGAAAAACAAAACACATTCGTAACAATCAACAATTTTCACCAACTAAGGCGACCGGTGCCAGTAGTAACTATTTAGTAGGCTGTGTACCAAGGTCGTTGGCGTATGGACCCCCCTTAAATTTGTTTTTATAGCGGCAACAGAAATACATCATCTGTGAAAATTTCACCTGTCTAGCTATCACGGTCCATGAGATACAGCCTGGTGATAGACAGACAGAACGGACAGTAACTTTTTACCCTTAGGGTACGGCACTCTAAAAATGATTTCTCTTCAAGCATTATTCAGGAAGGAAATAAGGGAATACATTTGTATGGAGGTAGCAATACCCGCGCACCCTCGTTTTGAACTAAGATAGGTACAGTATGGGTCATAAGTAAATGATCAGTTTGCTACAATAATAGTATCAACAAGTATGGAGTTACGACCTTCTTCTAATAGACGTTACACGCAAACTTAAATACTTGAATTAAAAGTAGGTACTCAGTGTGATTATTATTTTCAACATGTTAGCTATGTCTTTAGTTGGCCGAGAGGTATAACCCGCCACCCGCTACATCAACCGACGTGGGTTCGATACACAGGTTACGTTGTTATAATGTTCAAACAGTGCTGCACAGGATTGTAAACGTTAAGGTGGGCAGAGACTTTTGACCGTGGATTGTACAGTTAGTGTTTATATAAGTATCTTACTGCTGGGTTTTTCAATGTTATGCCAAAAGGCATCGTTATCATTTGTGGTAGATTAATTTTAGTTAGGTACCTACCTATTTACGTAAATACAGGACAAACGTTACGTTTATCATGATGATGTTACAAAATATTTTTTGCTTATCGATAAAGCTTCGCAGTGCAAAAAAATAGATACCTAGGTAAGTAGGTACAATTAAAAAATTATCATCATAATAGCCCAAGTACTTTTCTCCTGTAGTTTATCAAATAGTTCTACCCAAACCGGAGGTTGTCCTTGGCTTCATTTTATAGTGGAGACAGGGATTGTCGCTGGTTTGGTGTCTACATCATACATTGCTATTAAACATGTTACGCCTTCCAAAAATAATCTTTAAAATAATCTTCGGCTGAAACTACAGGATCGATTTAAATAAAACTTAGGTAGGTATTGGGACTTAAATACAAAGAATAACAGTTCAGACCAATTAGAAAGTATTCCAATTTAATTATCCAATTAGGTAGCTGATATATAATAATTATTGTTTGATACGTACCTACCACACCTACTCATTATAAATTCGCTGCTCCATTATTTGGTAACGTTATCCGCTGAGAAAGCTCTTCATTTCGATCAAATATTTCGTATGGGTGGGCGTTACATTAGAGGTCTAAATGATTTATTGGTTTGAATCTCAATTCTTCAAAAACTCTCCCTTTATGATTATAAGTACCTCTTTTGACGCGATAACTTCTTAAACACCGGCATTCACAAAAAAGTGTGACGTCATCGCTCACGTTCCGTTATTGACAAGGTAACCGTAGCAACGTATTATCAGGGCTATGGTTACCATAGTATTTTCTTAAGCCGTCGTCAACGTAAAATTATCGTTTGTAAACCGACTTTACAGACAACCAGTAACTTGTTTTATATGTATAGGTAAAGACTTGATATATTTATGTCTTTATCAGTGTCTTGTTTCGTTAGATTTTATTTACTCTATACATTACTTATCTTCGAACTTACCTACATTATTTTATGTAACCAATGAAATAATGAAACAGTGATTACATAATTGGCTGCTAGTCTTAACTTTACCTACAATTAGCTAACATCACCTTCCACAATAATATTATCTATTTTCCTTTATTCCTTACTTACTTTACTTACCAAATACAACAACAGTTTCATGTAGTTATGGGTACCTACCTACCTAGAGTACCTACCTACTTCTTCGGAGCGCGGGAAATTATCCAAGGCAAAAGGATGTTCAGGCCAATGAGCCCAAACTTCGTTTCATTGCCTTACGATATTGAGTTTTCTTAACTTTTATTTCCTTGAACATAATTTACTGGAGTAAATTAAGCTTTGGGGTTAACGAGTACATTTTTTTCTTAGCATAAGTATTAGCTAGTTACTACTTAGTTAGTTACCTGCTCTTTGTTTGTTTGTGTACTCTGTGCTTTTACCACGTAGTTGTTGAATTTTCTCCTTTCTTAGTAGATGAATGCGCCATAAGATAATATTCTGTCTTTGTTTGCCAAATTTTGTTCGATTCGTCTCTATAGGTTTTAGGTGTGCAGTCAGTCAGTCAGGACTTTGGTTTATATATTTATAGCTACAACACATGAAAATACTACCTACATATTTTATAGCAGAGTTTGTACTAAAACGACTTGAGAACCTCCTCCCACTTTGAAGTCGGTTAATCACACAAAAAAACAAATGATAACGTCATAACAAAACTATGAAAAATTGAGATCTTTTTTAGTTATTCTTCTAAATATTTATTTAGTCTTCTACTTCTTTGTCACTCGTCACCATAACACAAGCCCAGATGAGCGATATTATTATTAAATACTCTGTTTCCTAAGTTACCATGACGCGTCTGGTCATATTACCATGACGCATGACGTCACACAATATTACCGTGACACTTTTTTGTGAATGCAGGTGTTCCACCAATTTCTTAGACGATGACGTCAAAAATAAAAATCCTATTCGTATTACGTTTCGGATACGATTGGTCTTCGAAAGTAGCTATTTTAGACCTGCAGATAGCGAAATACACTATTCATAATAATATGTATTTTACTTTCTTTTTGTAAATAAATATGTAGGTACTTTACTATCACTATCACTACAACTATGTAGTGATAGTGAAAAGTGCCTTTATTTTATATATACTAATAAAATAAAGTCACTTTTCGCCGTCCCTATGTCCCTTTGTATGCTTAGAACTACGCAACGGATTTTGATGCGGTTTTTTAATAGATAAAGTGATTCAAGAGGAAGGTTTACATGCATAATATAGCCGTGCGAAGCCGGCTAGCGAGCGGCGAGCGGGTCGCTAGTTTTTACTTATAAAACACACAGGAATACTTACACAAATAACTGTAATACAAATATTTGTTTTCCGGTAGGAATCAACAGACAATAGACAAGAAGTATTTCAATCAGATTATAGACTAAATAAACATGGTGTACCACAAGGCAGTGTCCTAGGCCCTTTGCTTTTCTTACTTTATATTAATGATCTGCCACAACAATTATCTCACAAGTGTATTCTATTTGCCGATGATACCACAATAATAGTTAAAACTAATACCCCTAATATCAACATGCTCATTAAAGAAGCCCTAACTGCTGTCGATGACTGGCTTTATAGTAACAGTTTAAAAATTAATCTAACAAAAACAAAAATAATTGCATTTCAAACATATAGATCCACTCCAGTGCAGCTAAATATTAATTTTAACGATAAAAAAATCGAAATTGTAGACTTAGCTTTATTTCTTGGAGTAACATTTGATAAACATTTAAATTGGAAAAATCAAATACAAAATATTTGTAAAAAAATAGATAAATTTGTATTTGCCTTACGCCGTATCAGAGACATTGTTTCAACTGAAGCAGCTATCTGTGCATACCATGGATATAATGGATCAGTTCTTAGATATGCAATTTTACTATGGAGAAATTCAGTGGATATTGAACAGGCATTTAAATCCCAAAAAAAATGCATTAGAATACTGTGTAGAGCCAAATATTTAGATACTTGCAAACCATTGTTTAAAAAACTAAAATTTTTACCTTTACCTTGTTTATATATTTTAGAAGTTTGTCTTTTTGTAAAGAATAATCCTGCCCTATTCCCCACAAATTCGAATATGGGTCTAATGTCAGGCAGATATTCTAATAAATTACATGTTCCTCAAGCTAATTTAGATGTATATAAAAGAAATTCTTATTTTATGTCTATAAAAATATACAAAAATACCAGAAAATTTAAAAGATGTTCCTATTAAAAAAATTAAACATTTACTTCAAGAATATTTATTGTTAAATTGTTTTTACTCAGTACAAGAATATGTAGTTTATAATAAAGTTTTATTCTAATGTTATTAAAATTACGGTTTAGATTTTTATTATACCTACCTAGTCCTATTAAGGTTAAGTTCTCTAGCTCTAGCTATTAATATTTGAACGCCATTTGTATGGCAGAGTTCGCTTGTACTTATATTAATATTAAGACCCATTGTAATTACCGAATTCTTGGACAAATAAATACTTACTTACTTACTTTCTACGTCACATGCAGGCAGGTGTTCAACCAGTGTCACAAAGGTCGTCAGTTATAATTTATTTCAAAGTTCCAAAGTATCATTAATAATGCAGAAAATAAAACTGGTCGGCCTCGAAACATGCGCCATATTTATCTCAGTTAGACACTGGTTTCTGGGATAGCTTACTTACCTACTTCTGCCTATCTCGAATTTCTTTAATCAATCATTATTTTGAGGCTAGTTTAATGAAGGTACCGTAGGTATGTGCGTATGTTCCTAGTTATTTAGATATTGTGGATTTATTGGAGTGGTTTGCATGATATTCTGTTTAAACAAATTTTGCTAAATTCTAAATGCATTTAACGTGTTATCGGAAATTAAATTCTAGTTTAATAACCACAAGTTTAGTATTCTATAACCAGTTTGACACTTTGAAAGTTGGTTAATCATGTAAGGTCTTTTAGGCCCGAAGTAGTCTGAACGTCAAATTCTATCCCCCTTTAGATTATATAGAGAACTATAGTCTAAACACTATCCCTAAAGATTATATAGAGATAGTGTTTAGACTATAGTTCACGAGTAAATCAGTGCCTAATCTAAGGTTTAAATCCACATCTCGGACTATCCTTAAACCTCGTTTTGGAATAAGGGGGATTGGGTCTCAGATAAAGCTTTTTTTTTGCCAGAATATTCGCTCTCTGACTGAAGAAAAAAAGCAAACACTCTTTCAGTCTTTGTTGTGCAAATCAAGTAAAAAAGAAAAAAATAAATAGAAAATCGCTTTTGACACTTTTTCTGATCAGAAATTTCAGTCGTTTTGGAAACTTGTGTGTGTAGTCTTATGTAGGTAGTAGGATGCATAAATGAAATCAAAATTATGTTCTTCGTATAATATACTGTATACTTATTTTAAGACTTACTTAAATTACAATTAAAAATTTAGTAACATGAAAATTCATTAAGAGATTATAATACAACAATAATTCATCTACACAGTAACGGATTCTACCATAGTTTTTTTTATAAGTTCCCCAAAGTTTTCTGTTGAAGTCTCTGTTGTATTGCTTTCTGGTTTTGTTTCTATAGATTGAGATTGTAAATCGGAAGCGTCTTGTGTAGTCTGGTCAGAGTGGTCTAGGTTCAACAAGGTATTGTGACTAAACCAGTTTTCGTCATTTTCTACAGTTTGTATCTTATTACTAGGCTGATATGGCATTGTCATTAATGGTGAATAATCATTTTTGACTTCATTATTTACATTTACACATTCATTAGTTTTGTACATATCATAATGATTCTGCGGCATACTGTGATTGTGATATTGTAGCGAGTGATCGTGTACAGAAGTAGACGGTTTGTGCAAATAGTCTGGATTGTACATGTGACCATAATGACTGAACATATTCACATGGGAACTATGAGCAAATTCTTCGAAACTGCTCGCTGAAAAACTTTGTAAGCCTTTAGAATGATGATACTGATAGATATTGTCATTGTGCTGATCATATGAGTAATTGAGATCACATTGAAACCTTTGCATGCTATTTGCCATGCTATCATATCCCACAGCATTGACTCCCGAATAAGGCGGAACTTTTCCTTGCAAAATATTCGAATTATAAGTAACGACGTGATTGTGATGAGTATTTGTGGTTTCAAAATGAACATTACTATTTATGTTTCTGCGATCATTAACATCATTGCGGTATCCATACACATCTCGACTGCTTTGATCAGCAACATTGTTCATATCACAGTGAACGTTACTGAAATTACCGGCGTTTACGCATGATTCAACTTCAACTCTAGGAGTTAGGTTTACGTCTCTTAAAAGACCATCGTCTTGATTTCTACACCGATCCGTTTCGTAAGATGAATTAGGTGTGCATTGTGACTGTAAGTTCATGCTGTGCGCTTCAGCCCACTGTCTTTTAGCTGCTTCTTCTTCGTTTTTCTTTTCAAGGCCTATTCTCATAAGTGTGTGAATGAAATGTGTCCTAACTCTAACAGGATTAAATTCGATTCTTCCAGATGTATTGCCGCATCCATCTCTTGTGCAGCCGCAAGGAAAATTTAGTCTATCGACTTGACATTTGATACCAGCCAAGCTACATGAACAGCTTTCAGGGTTACACGTGCCTTTGCAAGCGCAACCACAGAATTCGCGTGATGTTCTTATGTCTCTACATTCATCTTTTTCAAAGCCTTCAATTTTTCTAACTCCAGCCGCACGTAAGAGAGCTCTCCTTTGTCTAGTGGGTACGGGTTGCAGAAAGTAATAACTGTCTAAATCTAGCTCTGATTCTGATATGTCACTCGCTTCTTCTTCGGTGTCACTATCTTCACTTGATGAAAGAGAATCACCTTGTAGAGAATGTCGTTCACTTTTTAATTGCTGCAGTATTTGCCTATGTAATCGTCTTTGCTCCAGAGCATGTTCTGTTAATGTAAAATTTTGACAGTGAGAGTGTTGCCATTCCATTCCTAAGGTTGATCCACCTTGTGATGGCACACATGAAAATCCTTGCGCCCTAGGAAAATAATATACAGTGACATTATCAAATTTGATCCCTTCCTTTCTTCTCTTAGTTTCTGGTTCATTACTACTTTCATCTTTATGTTTTCTTTTAAGATTGCTTTTGAGAGGAGTTTTAATTTGTTCAACGATAGGTTTACTATTTTCGACTTCCCCTTGATTTTTTGTGTTAATTGAATCACTTTTGTTAGTATTGAATGCAGATTTTATGTTATTGGAGCATGGCAATGCGAGATTAAATGATGGCAACTTGATATCGTCTGATGTTTCTGATCCAATTCCTGAATCACTTCCTTCTGATCGATCTTGACCCTCTTCTTCCCGGTCAGGAATTGCGATATCTGGTGGTAGACTTCCCAGTGCTGAATCTTCACTATCGGCTGAAGCACTATCCGTTTTTATATCATCAATGTCACTAAGTGTATCATTATCGTCCATTTTTACAGCATAGTTTACTTTACTGTCACTACTCTCATAGAACTGAGAATTACTGCTACTAATTACATTATTTTGTTCATCATTAGAACTAAGATCTTCACTAGTGTCACTGTCACATTTTTCGTTTTTTATCACAGAATATGCTTCGTCCAATAAGGCCACATCTTTTGTGTTTTGTGATGTGGGATCTTCATTATTAGCATTTTCGTCTTGCTCCTGCGGCTCCCCAACTGGACTTGATTTAGGATCATCCATTTTTGTCTGAAAAGAAAAAAAAACAAAAACTATTAGTCCTACCGATGTTAGTCATATACCAAAACAGTGGTCTTGGGAGAGATGACGTTATTCATATAGCGCGTTACTTCTGTTTGTTTTCAATATAGGGTGAGTAGGTAGTTATATTAATAGCAGATAAATCAGTAGGTAGTTCTGGTTGTAAACGCAAATATACGTTAGCTGTAACCGTTTGAGTGCAAGCCACCTGCACCCGTCTGAACCGAGCAGCATTATAAATCAAACAAAATGATAAATTCAAAACCGGTACCTCTTTCAAAAGTCTGTGGCCTCGGCGACTTCACCGGTATTCGCGATCTTGACGCTGAATTCTCCAATCCATGATGGTATCACATTTGCATCACCGCTGCAAGTCTCTCATCAGCAAGTTCCAACAAAACAAGTAACCAACATTATTTCACAAATTCGGTCACCAAGCAGTTCACTGTTGAGCAAATATCACTTTATTCACTACGCGATAAAGTTCATTTCGCATCATATCCTTGAGCGCGCCGTTGTGTTTTAACCCTATTTATTTATTTTCCGCCTTATTTTGACAGCAGAGTTCAATTCACGTTTATTAATATTAACCAACTGTACGCGTCCGATAAATTAATGTTCAATATCACTTTGTATTTGAAGTTGTTATTTGATAAAATATTCAGCGAATATTATCAACCGTGCAGCACGATAGAGAGTGGCCACTTTTACTGGCGTTCTCACAGTTCCCACCTCGCGTAATCGCGTTGAACGACTCGAGTGAAGCAGGCAAGTTTTAAACCGGGGGGATTGGAATGTGGGGTTCAACACGGCTAGGTAGCGCGCGCTGTGGGGCCTTCTGAATTTAGCAGCGTATGGGCTGCGTTGTTCGACGTGACGTTACCTCGCCCCTCGCGCCGCGCCCCGGCCTTGCGACTCTCCACCCCGCTATCTACCCGTACGCGCATGCGCGGTCCGTTTCTTGTGAATTCAGTGATACCATAGTGTTACTCATATTCCCTATTTCATTGTTATCATTTTGAATTGTTTGATACGATGTACATCATTATTAAATAGGTTTTTGACGTGATAACGTCTAATACATTGATAAACACCTGCAATCACAAATAAAAATCATGTTTCGGGAACGCGTCATGTTATTAACAAGGTAACCACAGCAAATACTATCGTTGCTATGGTTACCATAAATATTTTCTTATGACATTATCACGTAAAATTATCGTCCGTAAATCGACTTTACAGAAAACCTAGACGTGCCTAGACTAGGTACATACATTGTCGTGTCTAATTGTAAAATATTTGAAATAGACATTTTAAATAATATCTGGCCCATTCCATTCCTATTAACTATTTCAGTCCACAAAAAATGTCGAACATCAGTAATGACATTGTTTTTCATAAGTAGAACATCGTATCTGCCCAAAATAAGGGTAAACTATAACTAGCAACCCAGGTTCACAACCTTTTGCTCTTGGACCAGCTCGGCTCGACAGGTCTCGAGCAAGATAAATGTACATCTATACATCATATTACGAACTCTATCCATAATGTATTATAAGCTATAATGACCTGTGCTAGAATTTCATGCTTCTAATTTCATCCGATATGTATCCGTTGTGGACAATACTCCCTATAAATATTAGAGCAAATATATTTGTAATGCGTAAGGTTTGCTATATTTAAATTAACCTAGCGCAGTGTTCGGCCAATTTGTTTAAAGAATGTTTACGTAGAATGTTTTATTTGTATTATGTAGTAGTGTAGGTAGATGTATGACGTCGCACTACGTCACAGCACTGCAGAAACCACGAGCGTTCTTCAAATAAATTGGCACTCGAGAACCAGTCGACGTTATACCTACAGGGCGAGGTGGCAGACTGTACATACCAACCAACGTATACGATAATCAATAGATATTTTCAGGCTTTCGTGGCGGGCAAAAGCGACGTCATCGCTTACATAGCGCCCTCTCGCTCTGCCTTGAAATTTTACAGTATACCCTGAAATATTAGAACATTTTCTAATTAAAGATATTAACTTTTGCATGATATTTATAAATAAAGATACTAATGCCCGAATACTGAAAGACTACTAATCTTAAGTGGCTATTAAATTGATATTTAATTGTATGCATCAATAGGATAGGAGCGTCTTAAATATTTAGGGGATCCCTAAATATTTGAGAGTCGTTTGAGTATTCGGCAGTTAATCAGTGTTATGATCATATGCCATACATTATTTATATCTATTCACCTTGATCTAGCCTATAAATCTACGTACTTAAAATGTAGTAATGGCAAAGTTTCTGCCAAAAGATACAATACAAAACCTTCTATTTCTTTACCTTGCCCACTAATGTTCAATAGTGAAAGGATTAAAGGGTAGACAAATCCTTGTGAGCGACCTTATTGTTGCAGTTGCAGGTAAAAACTACCTACTTTACAATATTCAAATAACGGTTAAGAGGAAAGGGTACCGGGGGCTTTCTCCATACAAACTATTACAAACGTAGTCGACTGTTTTCTCCCTGGATAATGACACTAGAGCAAATATTTTTGGTGCATAATACTTATAACAGCCATGACCATGCCCCTATTTTTTGTTTTTTTTTTTTAATTTTAAATTGTTTTAAATTTTAATTTCTATGATAATTAGAAAATGAAAAAAACCAAAACATAGGGGCATAGTGATGGCAGTTATAGGTTTTATGCAACAAAAATATTTGCTCTAGTGTCATTATCCAGGGAGGAAACAGTCGACTACGTTTGTATGGAGAGCGCGCAGGTACACTTTCACCTTAAGTGCTACTCTACTCGCCTCTTCCACTCACCAGTCAACAATAGAACTGGTTTTTAATCGCTACTGAGCGCGTTATCTCAATTTTAACGGTATACTGCGTCACCTCTAGTCCTTCTGTAGGGCATCTCTATACCTAGTAAGTACCTACAGAAGGACGTACGCCCAGTAACGGGGAAGGTAGACCACAGATTTAAAATCAACCGATAGTATGGAACAGCTAATCGGTTATTCACTAGTTTTAAAATGTAGTCTGCATTCGCCATAAGATTTATTGTAAGCGCACACCTACCCGCACTGCACGCGCCGCAAACCGTTTGTATGCGCGCGGCTCCGGTTGGTGACGTCATCAGCATCGGCCATGGAGACTTTCTTCGCTACGGCAACTGCGCTGCGGTGCGTGCGGTGCGGCTAGGTGTGCGCTCACCCTTATACGGTGTCGATCAAACGAACAACAGCATAGCGTCGTATTAGTGACGTTCCGTACTAACAGCCGTATTCACACTAAACGCTATGAGATTGCATAGTGCGCGCGAACGCATAGAGCCTCAAATAAGACGGTAATTAACTAGAGTGAAGAGAGCAGCACAAAATTGACCAATCATAGGGCCGTATTTAGCGCAGTGCGTTCATTTATCCAACAGCAACTCAAGTACTGTTTGTGAAAAAGACACAGCTCTAGGGTACGAAGCTATATTTATAAATTGGTTACCATGGTAACGGTGAAAACAAACTATGTAGTGTGGTTCAATATAGGCATAAGTACCTATACCTAATATTACCTGTAATAGTCATTACGCGTCAGTATACACATCAAAGACGCGGGTTACCATGAATAAATTATTAGATATAGTATAGAGATAGGTATGTCGGTCTGTGTAGAGAGGGTGGCTTGGGGTGCGATAGAGGGAGGCAGACAGGGGTAGATTAAATTTCGTACCACACCACTAGCTGCTTCAACTCTCGAGCTCGCTTGTATTCATCACCGTTAGGGTTGCAATTGCTTCCCCCGTAAGCTAGAGTTCACAATGGCTACCTACCTAACCTAAGCTTGAGTTCTACCTAACATTTATAATGATGTTTGGAGCTGTATCAATATAGCGTGTTTAAATCTAGAATTGTTTAGACCGTAATGATAAATGTTTTTTATGAGAACAAAGTCATAGCCCTTGTAGTAATCTAGGACTAGGTTGAATAGACCCATAGTACCTACTACAATGTTGTATGTAGGTGTACAGTATGCGTCATAAGTACACTGTCAGTTTGCTATAATAATACTATAAACAAGTATTGGACTTACGACATTCTTCTAATAAACGTTACGCACAAACATAAATAAAATAAATAAATATTGCAGGACATTACACATATCGCCATCTAGCCCTAAGCTAAGTAACTAGACTTGTGTTATGGGCATGGGTGCTAGACAACGAATATACTACTTAAGTATATATTTTTCTTTTGAAAGTTTATTACCTAAAATAAATAGAAACAACCAGACCACAGACAAATATCGGCATAAATACTTGTCTGAGGTGGGAATCGGACCCGCAACGCTGTGTTTGACAGTCCGGCATGGTGACCATTGTGCCAATTGGGTGTTAGATGTGTCTTTAGTTGGCCTAATGGTATAAGCCGCCACCCGCTACACCAACCGACGACGTGTGTTCAATCCACAGTTCAATGTTCAATACACATTATAATGTTCAAATAGTGCTGCACAGGATTGTAAACGTTACGGTGGCGGCGCGGCGGTGGACTTTTGAGCGTCTATTGTACCAAGTGTCATATAGGAGGTTACCTACATTATATTATGTCTATGAGTTTGATATGAAACGCCTGCCGGTTGGGTTTATTAGCCTCTAGCTCTACTAGTTTCAAAAGAACCTTCGTTACACAGACTGAAGTTATATTTTCCTTTGTACAAAATTATGTGCATCAAAAGAACCTTTAGAGGAGTTTTTTTGCCTTCAAGGAAAAAAGTAGTCGTCCTTGTGTTTTATTTATATTGAAATACATAATAATATCTTGAGTTAAATTGTAAAATTTAGGTCATATTTAATATAATTTAATACGGTAGAGAAAGGGCAAGATTGAAACTACAACTATAAGCGAAATGAAGGAAAAGTGATAAGTTGGATCTGTCATTTTTCGTTTCAAGGTTTCGTTAATAGCGTCACTGGAAAGATCCGTTGACGAAATTGCTACGATTAAGTTTATTTCTTATCAAAAACCTAAGTAACTTTCTTCGCAATTCAATCAAATACCAAGTCCTATATTATTATTAGTTAGGGATTCGTTTTCTGAACCGTTTCTGTGTTAAGGCTAACCATAACCAGCGCCATCTGTCTTATCAATATTAGTCACACAAAAGACGTAGGTGATATACAGAGCCCGTAGCGCGAGTTTTTTGTATAGCAAACGCGACTACTTATTCGAAAATGCGAAAATTGTTTGAAAGTTAAAAAGCGCCTTTGCGGACATATTGCAAAGCTTTAACTTTCCTTACAATTTCCGCTTTTACTCCTAAGTTATAGATTTGGTGTACGAAAAATCTCACACTATGCGGGTGCAGATCTTCGTATGTCATCATACTGTGAATTACTTACTACCTCTATTTAGTGCAACATAGGTTTGGAACCTAAAAATTGATTGTAATCGACTTATGTTAGGAGTTTACTTGATCAAGTTCTGAATTAAAAGCTCAATATACCTACCAGACTAGGTTTTACCCCCGACTTTGACCACGTAGTTGTTATATCAGTCAGTCAGCTCCCTTATTCACAAACCGTCGGAAGGCAACGGAAACGAAAAAAAAATGTTGCTGCTCTTTCACTCCCGCGACCTTTGACATGTTGCCATCCTTGTCTTTTCAGTTTTATTCATTTCGGTAGCCTTCCGATGGTTTGTGAACCGCTTTGGCCACATTCGAAACCTATATCTAAATAAAAATAAAATATTTCTTCCATCGAAGGAATTACTACATTAACTTGTTGTATTACCTGTGTAAATAAAAAATATATAAAATCCGTACTCCCAGAAAGCTTAAGTTAAGTTGAATCAAAAAGTTGTGAACGAAATCGTGTACACGTGCCAATTAATAAGTATACCTACAAATTGGTAATTCGTTTTCAGCAAATGTCTGACGTAGGTAGGTACGTATCTGACCTTCGAAAATTGGCGTGTGTTGAGTGTACTTAATAGGGTAGGTAATTGAGGGTAAAACGTAAAACGATAATGTTCAGAACCCGTAATGTGAGATTTTTCGTATAGCAAACGCTATTATCACGTTTGCGTAAGCGAGAAAATTGTACGAAAAGTTGAAGCTTCGTATTACGTCCGCTAGCCGCCATTCAACTTTTCATTCATTTTCGCAAACGTGACATAAATTTTGTTATAATGATAAAACTCGCATGGGCTCTACTGGGTATATTCATACATATAACCACAAAATTATGTAAAACGTAGCTAATGATAAAAGTTTGGGTTTCCACATCTGCTTCTCATAGGTATTATACGTGGTACAGCCACGATATGGGTACGAAGGTAAGTGGTAAAGTTAGAATTCCCATTTTAAATTAATATTTCAAATCTACCACCGTATTCAATTTCAGAGAAATTAATTATTAAACTGCAAATTGCACGACGACGTGGCGCCCGCCGTATCATGGCTGAAAGACAACGGACGGCTATACCTTATACCACCTTATACTTATAAAATACTAGCGACCCGCCCCGGCTTCGCACGGGTATATTAGGCATGTATTATACATATAAACCTTCCTCTTGAATCACTCTGTCTATTTAGTTTTAAACATTTAAGCATACATAGGGATATAGGGACATAGGGACAGATAAAGAACGTTTGCCGGGCAGCTAGTCACTATCACTATCATCACTATCACTATGTAGTGTTGTTTTGCCATATAAAAAAAATGTGATAAATGAAGAACCGCTCGACCGATTTTGTGCAAACTTCACAAAAACCATCTACTAAATGGTCCGAACAAAGCTTGAGCCCGTTCTTGAGTTATAAAATTACAACGAAAAGTGGCATGGATTTTTTATAAATAGACTAGCTGCGCCCCGCGGTTTCACCCGCGTAAGTACTCACCGTTTAAACCTTCCCTGGACTACGACAAACACAACAAAAAAAGAATTGGCCAAATCGGTCCAGCCGTTCTCGAGTTTTAGCCAGACTAACGAACAGCAATTGATTTTTATATTATAGATTACATGCAGTTTTAAAACGTTATTACGTCATCGTTTCTTCATCCGTGTTGATTTTTAGGGTTCCGTACCTAAAGGATAAAAACGGGACCCAATTATATAAGACTCTACGGCTGTATCGCATGTACCGTTATATACAGGGTTATTGTAAATTATACTAGCAAGCCGTTGAGGGCTACTTCTGTGCACCTTAACAAACAATTTTTGTTCTACGACTTTTGGAAATTCGAAAAAAAAATGAAAATTTTGAGGTTATGTAAATTCGAAAAACAGCTGATTTTTTAAAACAAAGGTCATTCAGACTAAGACCAGTAGATAAAACTTAAAAAATAAGTAAGATTTTATGGTTAATGATCTCTCCGTATAAGAAACAGCTGATTTTCAGGTAAACCTAACCTCAAAATTTTCGAAAAAAAATTCGAATTTCTAAAAGTCGTAGATCAAAAGTTGTTTGTTTGCACAGAAGTAGCCCTCAACGGCTTGCTAGTATAATTTCCAATAACCCTGTGGAGCTAGACAGTTGAAATTTTCACAGATAATTATTTATGTTGCGGCTATAACACCTAATACTAAAAAAGAATATAATGGTTCGGAACCCTTCCTGCGCGAGTCCGACTAGCACTTGGCCGGTTTTTTATGTTTTGTTTTGTATGTTTTCGGGTAAATGATATGACGTCAGATTTAGTTTCAGTTAAGTAATTTATTACGTACTAGCGACCCGCCCCGGCTTCGCACGGCTACATTATACATATAAACCTTCCTCTTGAACCACTCTATCTATTTAAAAAAACCGCATCAAAATCCGTAGTTTTAAATATTTAAGCATACATAGGGATTTAAGGACAGAGAAAGCGACTTTGTTTTATACTATGTAGTGATGTAGTTACCGAGTTTATGATGAACAATCGCCTACGTCTAAATACCCAAATAAAAATAAATGTACCTACTTACTATTTTTTCATTTTGCTACTTGCTCAATCTGCTTTTATCTGGTCCAGCTGAGTTGACTCTCTGCTGACCGGGTATTCTGTTTTAGCGTCAAGCTGAATTCGGTTAATTAGGTAGGTAGGTAGGTACCCTGTTTTATGTCATTCAACTGAAACTGGTTTTCAACAAAAAACATCATTCTGATATGATGATTCATTCTGATTTGATTGAAATTTTCCGGCAAACTTTTGAATTTGTCTCAGTATTGCATTGATAGTACTTACTTTTTGGTTCCCTTTCATTGTATTCTAGCTGCGCCCCGCGGTTTCACCCGCGTAAGTCCCGATCCTGCGGAAATTTCGGGATCTAAAGTCTTAGGTCCTTCTCTATCCCCTAAACTATCACTATGCCAAATTTTCACCTAAATCGGTCCATTCTTTTAACCGTGAAGAGAACAAACGAAAAAAAATAATATACAAACAAACAAATGAACAAACTTTCAGATTTATATTATTAGTTAGGATTATGATAATATTAATTAGGTTTACGATGAAAACTGAAAACTCAAAATATGTATGATTCATTTGGAATTATACAATTTTCATGAAATCACTTTAGAAGCGTCTTAAAAATGATGTTCTTGTTCATTAAATAATTTCCCTCCAAAAAACGATTGCTTTGCAATTAAAGATCGGACTTAATTACGTCACCAGCTAATTTGTACCCTGTATTCAACAGATGACCTTCGGCTAACGTGTCTCCCACCCCGGTTACGTAATCAATGAGGTCTTTCTACCTCGGCAGCAAACCGCGCCCCCTGCCGACAATCTACCCACGGCTTGCCAATTTCATAAAGAATGAGTTTTGTTTTTCAGAATTTGTTGGTAAAGATTGATAAATGTTTCATATAATTAAATAGGTAGTTTGCTAAATTGTTTTAACTTAGGAATGGTTGTTTTCTCAGAAATAGAATAGGCCTATTTTTAACCCCTGATTCTATTAAAATTTGGGGTCCTTATAAGTTTGTTAAGTGTCTGTCTGTGTGTATGTCTGTTTGTGGCATCGTAGTTCCCGAACGGCTGAACCGATTTTTTTTACGTTTCTTTTGTGAAAGGTGAATAACACTCCCGTTATTAGCTAAGTTTGATCAAAATCGGTTTAGCCATCTGAAAGTATGGTGATAAAAGTCGGGGGTTTTTATAATTCTGAATTTAATTTACAAACTGAATTTAATAATTCAGAATTTGTTGGTAAATATTAATAAATGTTTCATTTAATTAAATTGCTAGGTAGCTAAAAACTAACGAAATGGGCCTATTTCTAAAAACTTAATATCTTGTAATTTTGAAAATTACACATAATGAGGTCTCTTACAAATTATTTCCGGGTTTTCAGGAAATGAAACAGTCTTATTAAATTATCTTTTATCTTGTAGACAATATCCGTGTTTTTGAAATCTGTTATCATTATCATGGCCGGTCAAATGAAGAACATAGAATATCTAGATAATCTACTTTACCTACTATAGGGTAGAGGCTATTTCTAAGGGCCTGCGCCCATCTGTATATTACAAAACTAGCTGCGCTCCGTGGTTTCACCCGCGTAAATCCCGATCCCGTGGGAATATCTCAAAATTATATATCTCTCTATTTGTCTTCAAATCTAGAGTGAATAGGTACCTTCTAGGCGAGCATGCTACATCTTCGACCTCATCTTCGCTTCCCATCAGGTGAGATGAGGTCAAATGCAAGCCTATATTGTTAAAAAAAAAAATATATATCGGGATAAAAAGTAGCCTATAACCTTCCTCGATAAATGGACTATCCAACACAAAAATAATTTTTCAATTCGAACCAACAGTTCCTGATATTAGCGCGTTCAAACAAACAAACAAACAAACTCTTCAGCTTTATATATAGATTTACTTTGACTTTTCTATATTTTTGTCAAATCTGCGTATAGCGCATAGAGCTTAATTCTAAATTAGTCTGAACATATGATTCCCTGTCCCTTATCACGAGGCTATAGGTCCGGGGCTACCTTTGGAAGGCGTGCGTGGAGCAAAAGTCAACATGTAAAGGTCCTTTACGATAACAAAATTAATAGCAAAGTATGATATGGGCAATGGGCATCAATCCGGCGATAATCCCTATCTGCACTTGAAAATGCAGCCAAGGACAACCTCCGTTTGGATAGAACTATTGATAAACTAAAGGAGAAAACTACTTGGGCTACTGTAATGGGATACTGGTGGACTGGATACTAGAAAACTTAAAACATATAAAATAATAATATAAACTTATGATTATTATGACGTGATATTTATGTTTTGGACCTAATTACGTTTGCGACAGCCAGAGGATCGAAAAGAAACCAAAATTACTTAAGACAGAATTTAATAACTAATTAATTATAATATTACAATTATTGATGCGAGACCTAATCGAAGTATGATGTAGGAATGCGTATTGAGACACGGCACGAGGCTAAGTTGAATTGGGGTCAACGCGGAGTCAGCGGTTTACACTAGGTTAATAAATTTAGAGATCCGCGGTAGCAACGATTGAGATAGTGCAGGGTTCCGTAATTCCTCCCCCCTAAGAACGGCGACTATTTTAGCACGTTGAGTGAAAATGTTGCCGGGAGCTTTCCAGGGTCGTCTCGTTCCTGTGGTGGATCTGGTACAGCGGGTTGTCCGGTGACGATCGCAGGTTGTCCGGTGACGATCGCGGGTTGTCCGGTGACGATCACGGGTCTGGTCCTTAGATTGTACCTTTTGGCTATTAGATAAATAGCTAGACCGCTACAGCTCAGTAGTACGATGACGTAAAGAGGTATTGTCGTGTGGTACAGGGCGTCGATTCCTTCATTCTCAAGTATTGTAGGAGATTGAAGGATAATCTTGTCTTGGATGCTGTGTAGGCTTTCAAGGTTCACCGAATTCAGATGAAGGTAATTTGACGGCGATGCTTGTTTCTCAGCGTCAGTGTCGTAGGGAATTTTCGTTAATTTGAGAGGCTGACCTTTGATCTCGTTGTAATCGTTGACGATAGTGAACTCTTCGGTTTTCAAACTGCAGCTTACAGGAATGGTACTTAGATAGCTTCCTTGGAGCGTTGTGTAGTCCTTTCTCCCACAGCTGGTTTGGACCTTGGTTTGGTGAGGAAACGACAGTACGTAGTGCTGGTCGTCAAGTTTCTCCATCGCCTCTCTCATCAGGATGATTGTGGTAAACTGGCAGGATTCCCGAAGGACTTGGTTAGTGATAAGTTCCTGAATACAGTCTGCTTTAGTACGTATTTGATTTGCAGTTTTTTCCTCACAGAGAAACCAGTGATTATTGGGCTTCGGACATTCTGTCTCTATGTACATGAATGTAACCTCGTTTGTTGCTATGAAAGGATAGGTGGGGATAATAGCTTGATTGTTCTTATTCGGTACAATTGCTAATTTGTACAATTGATAAATTTCTTTGGAAATGATCGGGAATTTAAAAATGAAAACTATTTGGTTATCTGTGTAATATGAGCCAGGTTTTATGATGTCGTAGTACTGTCTCATTTCAAGGTCTAAAATATGCTCTGTGCCGTATATTTTCTTAAGATTATCTACCATACTAACTAATGTATCTATATCTATCAAAGAATGGTGAGTGCTCGATGCACGGACAAAAGCTAAGCAATTTTCTATTCTAAATAACTCTAACATAAGGTCTTCTACATTTTCGCTTAATATATCTAAAAGTTGAGCAAACTTCGCGTATTTTACTAAACTATGTTCTTATTATTAAATGTTTTGGACCTCTTCAGATTAGGTACTAACGTTGCCGCACCACTGCAATAAACTGCATGAATGTTACAAATTCAGTCTCTGTCTCGGATGTCTCGGTGTGGTTTCGGTAGAGAGCTCGTCAGATAAGTCTGCTCATGCCTGAGGTTTAAAATTTTAAAATTAATATAATTTTAATTTAGAAAATTTATTTCTATAAATAATAAATAAATATTTCAGGACATATTACACATCGCCATCCAGCCCCAAGCTAAGCAACTTAATGCTTGTGTTATGGGTGCCAGATAACGGATAAACTACTTATATACTTTTTTTTTTTGTAAATATATACATATACATATTATACATATAGGAAACACCCAGAACCAGAAACAAGAATTTATGGTCAGCATAAATACTTGTTCCCGGCGGGAATCGAACCCGCAACCTTCTGCGTCGCAGTCGTGTGTTCGCCCGACGCGCCACAGAGGTCGTCGATATGATCGGAATGTTTAACTTTCACTTTGTCTAAACTGCAAAATGCCTAAAATGAATGTCTACACAACGAATTACCTAAGCTTTTTTGTCAATGAAAATGTTTAATGCATGTTTAGGCTAGTATAATATAAGGATTTACTTACCTAATTGATAAAGTACAAGTTTTTCAATAAATGTCTTTTATCAAATTATTATTTTTAAAAAATGACATTATTATTGATGTTAATATAAGCAATTTTAATTGTCGAGAAAATGAGTGAAATTCTAAATATGCTATGCTCTTAGAGAAAATCTACTAAAGTTGGCAACATTATAGCGTCGCATTGATAAGTTTCGGTTTTGACAAGAAAACGTGCAGAACTGCAGACTTACGAGCACTCTACAGTATGGATTGTGGTAGTATCTGTGTGTAACCTAGGAAAGGGTTCGACGCATTTGATTCCAAAAAAATATGAATCCATTAGCATTTTGTTCTATTCGTATTGGGTGGGTCCCAATCGCATTTGGTCCTATTAGGTCATTCGCATTTGATACTATTCGCAAATGGTGACACGTAGGTACGGTCGGCTGCATAATTGCAGACCCACCGTAGAGCTCCAAAACGGCTGTTATATTAATGTTTTCAACACAAGCAAGATTCTAGACACCTGCTTTAGTTAAAGTTTAAAGTCTTCTAACTCATCAATTTATCAAACAAAAAATATTAGAATTAAAATATTCCAATAATAGTAATTTTCGATCTCTACCGGCGGCTGCAATTATGCAGCTGACTGTACATCGAAAAAGAAATTGAGGTTTCACAAATCATTATTAGAATTCCAATATAGTTACTCTAATTTCTTTGTTGGCCTACAATCATTACTATCTATCTAAGTCTCTGACTAACATGATTATTTTCATATAAGTAGTGTTAAATATCCAGTTTTAAATACCTTTATTAGGTAACTATAGTAACTTTACAGTTAGAACTAAAAGGCTTATTACACTACCCTGATTCAGGGTCCCTAACCCTTAATTAAGGGAGGTGTAATAAAAGTAGTTGTATGTGCAAACAGTTCCTACTTCCTCCTGGATTACGGTGAAGAGAAGGACACCGAGGAGTTTTAGTGGGTAAACCTCTGGCCGCCTACCATCTCAGGCCAGCAGGGAGCCCACACATCCCCGCCGCTCCCCCCGGAGCGGTGGGAAGGTGCATAAGGCGCATTTCTCCTCGAAAAAAAAAAAAAAAAAAAAAAAAGGGAGGTGTAATAAGAGTTAGGCAGTAAGGGTCCCTAATTAGTGCGTCAGAGTGGACCCGGTCCGCCTTACTTAGGGTTGCCAACCGTACTATATAATAAAGTATATACTTTATTTCGGGTTAAATGTACTCTATACTTTATAAGGAAAATAAAGTACGCAGACTACTTTATTTCACATAGTTTGTAAAATAGTAGTAAGTATAGTATTTATTACATTTAATTTATTTATTATTAACAAATTATTGACTACCAGTAATTTCGGAGCCTATTCGTTACAAACAAACAAAAAAATCTTTCCTCTTTATAATAGTAGTATAGATTATTGTGACCTTTTCTAGTAGCAATGGTAAAAAAAGAAAATACTTTATTAAAAGTTGGCAACCCTAGCCTTACTCCTTAACCGCGCTTACTACCTTTTTAGTGAGTTAGGGTCCCTTTTTAGTGTAGTGTAATAATCGAGGTAAATAATAAGGTCCCTAACCACCCTAAATTCAGGGACCCTGAATCAGTGTGGTGTAATAAGCCTTTAAGGTACCTACCTACCTACCTATATCACACCTATATCTAGCTATTGCATGCACCATGGTTGTGTAGGCGTTATTGATCTGTGTATCGTACATATCGTAACGTTACAAAATGTACAAGAACTATACTTCGATTCTGTAGTTTCACAGGCTTCAACTTATTGTTCGAAAGGAAACGGTGCAGTCTGACTAATACGTTAGTTAATAATGTGCACGGTTCCCTTTAAGTATAAGGTTGCCATACGCCCGCCCTTACATACCAGGGGCTCTATTTTTGAATCGCTCGTGTGACATAGCTTCGTCATATACGCCTACAAGACATACGCGACTTCCAAGTCGCATGACATCAATTTTCTGTATTTTTGAATCGTTCGTCGTCTTAATTTGAAATAGGTATCAATTTTTATTTGTTTTACGTAGAAAATTTAAAACCGGTAATTACTGACGAACGTCCGAAATATAAATATTTTTCAAAGACGTTTCCGAATGTTTGACTATGATTGTTTGGCGTTTATTCTACCGCTCGCCTGTCGTGGAGACCACTCGTTATGATCGAGCGATTCAAAAATAACGAATTTCCGATGTGGAACGAATATCAGTAGAAATCGAGCGCTCGACGCGGAGCGAACGATTCAGAAATAGGGCTCCAGGACCACATGAGCCAGGACTGTCGCCGTATTTAACCATCGCTTTCCATATTGCCATGTCTCATAATGGTCACGTGTTTCGACGATCGAACCCAACTAGGAATTACAGCCATTTATTTCAATTTTCCTAAACACAGATATCAAGAAGTTGTGAAACTTACCTACTACAGTACCTACTCCATTGAAATATCAATTACACTAAAAACGGTCGTCCAAAATTCTGAAAGCAAAATAGCTTTTTGTGAAGGGTTTTCACACCGGAATTTGGGAGAGGTTTCATCGTTGAAAATGTTGAAGAGTTTTGGGCTTCGATAATATTACAGAGAGCGTCCCGTATTGATTCCAAAGAGTTCTAGCAACCCTAATTAAAATATATCTACCTACCTACCTATTCTGCACAACATAGCATCATCACTATCACTACATAGTATAAAACAAAGTCGCTTTCTCTGTCCCTATGTCCCTATATCCCTATGTATGCTTAAATCTTTAAAACTACGCAACGGATTTTGATGCGGTTTTTTTTAATAGATAGAGTGATTCAAGACGAAGATTTATATGTTTATATAGGTTTATATGCATAATATAGCCGTGCGAAGCCGGGACGGGTCGCCAGTACAATTATAATTGCACTCCTTCATCATCAACGTAGTACCTAACTAAGTACTGTTTACAATTTAGACCCATTGGCCGTCTATCTATACTATCATAGCTCATTAGCTATGATAGTATAGATAGACGGTAGATGTAGACTCTATATTTGTATCGTCGTATATAGTACTTACGTTTCCCTATATAATTAACAACAATACGTAGGTATATCCTCCAAAGATGACGACCTCTGTGGCGCGTCGGGCGAACACCCGACTGCGACGCAGAAGGTTGCGGGTTCGATTCCCGCCGGGAACAAGTATTTATGCTGACCATAAATTCTTGTTTCTGGTTCTGGGTGTTTCCTATATGTATAATATGTATATATTTACAAAAAAAAAGTATATAAGTAGTTTATCCGTTATCTGGCACCCATAACACAAGCATTAAGTTGCTTAGCTTGGGGCTGGATGGCGATGTGTAATATGTCCTGAAATATTTATTTATTTATTTATTTATTTATATCTGCGTATTAGACTTTAAAAACTTAGTACCTAAATAAGTACTTATTATGTAATCAAACCTACTTATTTAGTAGAGTTTTTAATGATCGTTATTCCCTACCTTTAGGTTACCAACTGTACAATTTATTGACCAAGCAAGGACGGGACGTGGTAGGTAGATGCATACGTAGGTACATGACGCCAGTGGTGCCATCTAGCCGGTGATCGGTGAACTTTTTGTATCGTCGTGTTCTCAAACCCAGTGATTCAGAATTAATTTGCTCACGCTCGGCGTTTTAGTTCCGATTCGGATTGAAGTGTGGCATTGTTTTCAAATGTTTTAAGTTATAGCAGAAATTCCAAAATAAAATTGCCACAATTTTTTCCCATGGTATTATTTTATAAAACCTGTTGTTAAGAGGAAAGGCTCTTTCCATACAAACTATTACAAACGTAGTCGACTGTTTTCTCCAAGGAATGACACTAGAGCAAATATTTTTGGTGCACATAACTTATACTTAACTGCCATGACCATGCCGCTATTTAATTATTTATTTTTAATCTTAATTTCTAGTGATAATTAGAAAATGAAAAAAACCAAAACATAGGGCATATTCATGGCAGTTATAGTTTTTATGGCACAAAAATATATGTGCTAGTGTCATTATCCAGGGAGGAAACAGTCGACTACGTCTGTATGGAGAGAGCGCAGGTAAGGTTATAGACAAAAAGGCGCTAAATAAATGTATCAAGAATCAAACATTTAAATTATCACCTTCTTGTCTTTCAACGCTCTTTTTACCTGACTACGCAACGCAAGGGAGGATGATGTGTTTATCAGGTCGACTAAGCCGGTATACCTAGGTTTAGGGCACGGCTACTTTATCTTAATACATGCCACCAGCTCTAAATCGCCCAGATATTATCCCTCTTATTCCAAAACGAGGTCTAAGGATAGTCCGAGATGTGGATTTAAACCTTAGATTTAGACACAGATTTACTCGTGAACTATAGTCTTAACATTATCCCTATATAATATATAGGGACAGTGCTTAGACTATAGTTCCTAATCACTACATAGTATAAAATAAAGTCACTTTTCGCCGCCCCTATGTCAAAGTCAAAGTCAAATTTCTTTTTACCTTTCGATGCTTATCTATATAACATAACATTGATCACTTGGAATCGTCGTAAAACTAAGTTAGGATCTCAGAATACAGAAACTGTATTCTGAGGTTAGGATGTGTGCCTTCTGAACGCGCCCACCAATGAGAAGAAGGCACAAGAAACTCATGGGGTTTTTTTTCAACCCCATGAGTCCCTATGTCCCTTTGTATGCTTAGATCTTTAAAACTATGCCATGGATTTTGATGTGGTTTTTTGTAATAGATAGACTGATTAACGAGGAAGGTTTTTAGATATAATACATGCATAATACAGCCGTACGAAGCCGGGGCGGGTCGCTAGTAGATTATATAAAGATAGTGCTTAGACTATAGTTCCTAATAGATTATGATAGTGTTTAGACTATAGTTCACGAGTAATTCTGTGTCTAAATCTAAGGTTTAAATCTACATCTCGGACTATCCTTTAACCTCGTTTTGGAATAAGGGGGTATGAGTTTAGGGAAGCCTATACTGCATCATATACATGCCTTTGCCTTATGCACCTAGAATAGCACATAAAATTCCTGTCTGTGTATAAATCATCTAGATAGATGTAAAGACCAATTTTACTATTAGGTACCTATCAACAGAAGGACGCATAATCGCCCAGTAACTGCGAACGCAAACTATAGAAAAATCGGTCGATATAGTTGGTATGAATCAGCTAAACGGTGGTTCCCTCGGCTGCGTGGGGTTGAAATTAACTATAACTGCTTTGAAGTGGTAGACCGGCTAAAATTATAGAGTAGGATGGTACCTGACGATGCGATAGTACCGTCGCGACGGTAATTGATGGTTTAAAGTTATCTTTAAACGAGTATATTATTATTTGTGTCTGTTACATTAATTCTTAGTACCACAATCCTAATTAGTATTATAAATCCGAATGTTTTTAAGCTATTGCATAGCTTTTATCGCGGGCTTTGAGCACGGCGATCGAATCAAGAAATTCCGTAACGAAAATAAAACCTAACACCCCTCACTCCGCCTGCCATTTACCATAAGTTGATAAAAAATGCTATGTTTCACCTATTTCTTAGTTTTTATTTGGTTTCTTCCCTCTTCACGGCCAAACGATTGGACCCATGTGGATAAAAATTAGGCATAGTGGCATAGTGGTTCGTTAGAGAATGGAAAAGGATTGAGGACATTGAATACTTTGATACCGAAATTCCCGCGGGATCAGGAGGGGAAAGGGAAAGAAAACAAATGCTTTAGCACGACGTATTTTAATGAGTCAAAATTATAAATAACTTACAAAAATCAATGACGGAAATCACATTTTTACTTTGGCTTATTTCTTACTTTCTATTTCTAGAAATAAACATTCTTAAACATTATGTTAAGTACTTACGTACCTAGTTTTAATTTAATAGCGAGAGTAGATACACAATATTGAGTATAATAAGTAGATAATATAATAGTGGCAAAGGAGACATCTCTTGAGCTGAGACACACAGTTTTGTACATACCTACAATCGTACATTCAGAAAATTAAAAATGAACGTACCTACCTATATTTGGACGCAAAAATATTGAGCCACAGATAGAATTGTTTGACGACCTCTGTGGCGCGTCGGGCGAACACCCGACTGCGACGCAGAAGGTTGCGGGTTCGATTCCCGCCGGGAACAAGTATTTATGCTGACCATAAATTCTTGTTTCTGGTTCTGGGTGTTTCCTATATGTATAATATGTATATATTTACAAAAAAAAAAGTATATAAGTAGTTTATCCGTTATCTGGCACCCATAACACAAGCATTAAGTTGCTTAGCTTGGGGCTGGATGGCGATGTGTAATATGTCCTGAAATATTTTTTTTTTTTTTTTAATTGTTGCTATTGCTACACACGGAGTTTAAAAAACGAGGGTTTTTATTTAACTCCTTGTATGGTAGACAGTGAAATTTTGTTAAGTTATAACTCAAGGTGCCTAAGTGATATTTTTTTCACTAACCAAAAAACTCTGGGTAAGGTTTGATAAGGGTTGTTACTGACTTAACGAATCAAGACAATGGACTCTTTCATCTTCAATGTTTCTAGATTAATGATTAAATATAGAAGACATAACATTACTTGATGCAAAATAAATATTTACTTAACGCTGGCTAAGTAAATGCACGCATCTTAAATCGGGCGAAGACAAAACTTGAAAAAAAATGCCCCCCTTACACAAATTACAATATTCACATAAAAGTCCAGTCTGGTTAACCGTGCACCTACGACCAATTTGAGAACTACAAGCTACGTATATAAATCACACACACACATACACTTAGGTGGTGGTCAAAATTAAAACATTTTTTATTTTTAACTCCTCCCTTATTTCGGAGATTTAAATACAGTCTAAATAAATTTTGTAATTTAAATAACCCTACTGTAGTTATTACCATTATCCCGATCAACTATTCTATTATATTATAAAATCTTATAAATAATCTATCAATAAAAGTAACTAACTCTCTAAATAATATATTATCTAAGTACGAATAAATACCTATAATTATTTGGCACATTGATTCACAGTTCTCTCTTAATATTTACATTTTCAGAGAGAAATTCTAACTTACTTTTCTAACTTCTGTTATAATCTAAGGTTATAGATAAAATGGAGTACATAGTACTATTTATTATTGGAAAACTACAAAATGTTAGTATTCGCAACATAAGTTTATTTTAATGTGAGCGTTTCTACAATATTTATTTAATAAGGGCTTAATTTTATTTGAGTAAGTCATAATTTGAAACAAATACTGAGCAATTTGAAGAAGAATCTTTAGGTGTAGGTACTATCTTACCTACTAACTAGACATTTATATAGTTACTGCTAGTTACTTTAATATATTTATTGCTACGTCATATAGAATACACTGAAGAGATTAATATTAGGTAATCTACATTAATATTGAAAAGACAAATTATTTTTCGTATTTTTCTTTGCTCTGAAACTACTAAAACTTTCAAGGCATATTCTCAGACCGATTTATATGCAACTTGGTATGAGGCTACATGAAATCCTGTGGGGTAACATAGGCTATAAGTATATATTTATCCCGATATTCCTAAATTGGATTAAATAGGAACTTAATTAAGATCGAAACTAACGCGAGTGAAACTACGGTGCCATTCTATAGTCAATTATTGCGCAGGAACAATTCAATCAATTTTTTTGTAAAAATTCTCACAGGTATGCGTTGGAATTCGAATGCCTTTAATAATATGTTCTAGTAATAGTATATTATTGTAGTTTGTATTCCAGAAAAATAACCTTTTGAAATTAACAGGTGTTCAGATTAAAATTGAAACGAAACCGTCCTGAACTTATTCCGATGTAAAACCATATGGGTACTTCGCATCATCGACGTTCGTTTCTAGCTTGATAGGCTGGTCTCAAGAGGGCGGCTCTGGCGGTCCAGCCCCTGACCGTACCAGGGGCTCCCCTGGTATAGTCAGGGGCTGGAGGAGCTTCGCGGCAGCAGGTAGCCCGGCGATGTCGAACCCAGGCGGGGGCACGATACCGGCCGCTGTCATCGTGCCTTGGAGGTAGGCTACCAACCTGAATGGGGCATAAAAAAGACGTTTATAAAAAGAAATATGTTAGAGCCAAACGAGTAGAGTTAGCAAAAAGCTTGGTTGTAGACTGGTTCAATATTACGTGCTTTTCGAATAAGAGTTGTCATTTACAAGGTATTACTTTACAGGGTATTTGGTACAAGTTGGTAAAACTGACAGTTGTGAGAGAGAAAGCTTTTACAAAGCTTTTCCGTTCCTTTTATCTAAAAATTGTATAAGTAGGTACCTTCTAAGCTCTTCGAGTGCGCTAGCTTGCATCATGATGTAGTTTTTGGCCAACAGCAGTGTAGCGATTTTAGACAACTTTCTAACTGAAGGAGAATGGGCGTACGGTATAACACCTCGAAGTTCATCCAACGCGTCATTCTGAAAAAACAAACGAGATTGATTGTCCTGTACATTATGCATAATAATAATTATTGTGCTCTGTATTAAAGGAATAGAGATGGGTATTAATAACTCACCAAATCGTGCATTCTTCTTCTTTCTCTTGCATTTATGTTTAATCTAACGCTTTTACCTTGTCGCATCTTCTGTTTGGATTTGTTATCGTTAGGCCTGCAAAATATCAAATAGATTGGTTATAATGACATATCAGTTATTTATTGGTTTGATTATTTAGTCCCTACGAGGTGGCAACGGTATGAGGACACCACCCACCCACCTACAACCTACCAAAGAACGCCAGTGAAAACAGAACAAAAAGGTTTTTTGAAGCAAAAATTATCGTCTCTTTAGATATTAATTTCTTGTTATTCTGTACTGCTTATTATTTTCAAGACTTTAAAAATATTGCTCATAAATTAATACGAATACAGATTACCATTTTAAGATTTTTCACTAAAAATAGGAAATAATTTTTAGAGAGGATTATTATTTTGATTTAGGACACATCCGTCACATTTCCTGCTTCATCTTTTTTTTCTGTGAATCGACAACGACAGTATATCGACAAATAATAACGTAGAATGCCGGCCTGATTATGATCCTATATTTAGTGGACTAATATTAAACATGCCATTAACTTAAATGTCAATCGACATAAACCTTAAAATTTCCTAAAATTTCGACATGCTTTGTAAAATCACATACGTAGAAAAAAAATGGCGGCCGAAGTAGACAAGTGCGTAAGCGCAGAGGGTGTATTATATTATATTGTGCACAGATGGTGCATTGCATTTCTAAGTGCCCTGTTATTGTTTAGAACCCCTGCGCCTAGGGTTCCAACTTGTGATTTGGTTTTTACCCCTGTTCCCCTGTGATATACTTATCACCGAGACTTTGATATGACCACCTGTTTTTGCTTTGTTTTAAAGTTTTAAATACAAATAATGATTAAAACTTACGTCAATTTTAGAAAAAAGCTACCTATACTAAATTCTAATAAAAATAAAATAATGCACAGCATAAACTGTTGGTTCCAGAGACAAGTATTGAGGGTGTGTTCTTTGTGAAGTAGGTATCAACTAAGAAATAGTTTTTTGAAATTCCGCTCATAAGAGGATGAAAGGGTGGGGGGGGGTTGCATTTGTTGCATCATACGCAGACGATGCCGTAGGCAAAAGCTAGTATAGGGTTACTTATCTTTGTTTTGAATTTTAAAGTTGCGCATGCGTAGAAGCCAAGGAAAACGTATGTTTTGTTTGGGTGGACCGGGCTGCCTCTACACTAAATACTAGAAAATAGTCCACTTTTGAAACTCTACCTCTTGAAACCTCTTTCATTATACTCTTGAGTTTATATATTATCATGAAGCGAATCATATAATTTTAAAAGGTAAGAAACAAAAAAGAATGACTAACCTTTGTCCATAGCTGGTACCCGGTTCCGGTTGGTTTTCATCAGTGGGATAGCAATGTTGAGGCGGTGGCGGAGGCTGCCCTCCTTGCATATAAAACCCTCCAAGTCCCACCGCCCCGAGTGGAGTTCTTCTTCCCGGCACAGATTGTGGTGGTGAATGCGCCTCCCCCAAAGGCACACCTTCCCACGTCCTCCGATCCATTTTTGCACCACTAATACCTTATCATAATAATTTAAAATATTTTTCTAATTATTAAAATGTGTCCGAGATGTTTGTTGTCCGACCGCTATTGACAGACAGTGCAGCGTTAGTGGTACAGATCGATCGAAGTACGCAGCTGGGGTGCGCACCCCTCATCTCGCGCTCTCTCATTGTTCTCACACAACTGATTTATTTCGCGTACCACCGGCGACATTAAAATCAATTTTATACGCCCGCCGCCGACTAGTTATTATAATTAGGTTAGACTCTGTAATAGATCTTCTAGAAACGATGTGCATCTGTTAGTAATAAATTATGACGTTTTCTTAAGAAGTTTGAAGCGGTTGTGTAAATAAAGGTCATACGCATTTGTTTCAGAAGAAGTAGCCTTAAAGGGAACGAGGGTCGTTGACTCATAATCATGATTCAGATTCGTTGTAAAGTCTTGTTCACATTTCAATTTATATTTTTTACAACTAAATGTTCGCCCAATAGTTATAGGTACTCGTTGGTGCAGGACTCAACTAGGTCGGTACCTAGGTGTAGAATAGAGTTTACACCTACCTGTTATTATAAATAAATATTTAAAACTAGCTGCGTCCCGTGGTTTCACCCGCGTAATAATTTTCTATGCAGTTTTCTTAATTTTTTCTTTCATCAGAATCTTCTCTTGACAATGAAAAACACAACAAAAAAACTTAGCGAAATCGGTTAAGATGTTCTCGAGATTGGCGCTTAGCAACACATTCAGCGATTAATTTTTATATTATAGATCACTAGCGACCCACCCCGGCTTCGCACGGCTATAATATGCATGTATTATACATATAAACCTTCCTCTTGAATTACTCTATCTATTAAAAAAACCGCATCAAAATCCGTTGCGTAGTTTTAAAGATTTAAGCATACAAAGGGATATAGGGATAGAGAAAGCGACTTTGTTTTATACTATGTAGTGATAGTGATAACAACAGTATGTAATTATATCAATTTTGTCAATAAAATATGCGCTGTTACTCAAAGATTTTGTTGCTTGGGATGTATAAAAACCCTGCAATTCCTCGTAGGGACTTGTAGGTACCCCAAGACATTACTCAAAAAAAAAAATGTTTTTTCAAGGCTGGGAAAATACCGAGTTTTGAATTTAAAAAAATTTAAATGTAAAAATAAACCCTACTTGAACCTAAAAGGGGTTAATAAAGAGGGCATAGTACGAGTAAGTTTATTGTCTGTTTTATCAAAGTCTAATTGGAACATTTTTCACAAATATAACGCGCAGCTTTACAAACGCATAACGCAGCTTTACAAAGATTTATTCGTTGTATCAGCAAGTGGGCTAACCCGAATGCTCCGTAGATAAAAACATCAGCATCCATCATTTCATCCAGTATTTATGAACCAATTATACATATCGTAATATTTTGACTGCGATAACGGGATTTCCCGATGTTATTGCCAACAAATTAAACATTAAAATGGCGTCTAATATTGTTTCACTCAACCTACATCTAGTATAAACGTTGGTATTAGTGAAGAACAAACTGATGAGGATTTTATTAGTCTGTAGGAATTTTTATACATACGATAGAAATTATTGGATTTCCTAATCAAAGTCTAAAAAAGATACTCCTTAGAAATTGTTTAAAAAATGTTAAGAAATTATAAGGTAGGTACTTACCTATTTCGTTACATCAGTATAATATTACTGTAATGTTATACTATCTTGTAATCTCTTCTCTTCTTCAGCAGCATGTATCAGACCTCTGAAGGGCAATATGCCTCTCCAACGTCTCTCTACAACCTCCTATCACCTGTCTTCCCTACGCTGACTTAGCATTGGACCATCTGGCTGGTAGTCTGTATACACTTCTTTTCCGATTCTCGGTCTCCATTCAAGAACAGCTTGGCTCCACCTTCTTTCTTAGCTTATAATAGATACTAATTTACTAATAGACCTACTTACTTTTTCAGATTTCTCATAATGATAGGCCTAAAAGACGTCTTTGAATTTTTAGTGGATACTTATTTTAAAAACATATTTTTGAGCTTACAAGCCTTAATCAGCCTTTGATAATTCTCGTATTTTAGCAGGAAGAAGATTGGTAGGTTAAACGAAATAAAAAATAATTATTGTTTAATTAATTTATTTTATGTAATTAAAGCTAATCATTTTCTTTTACATCTTATTCCAATCAGTTCCGACTTTCCTTAGTCATAACAATTTTCAATAACACAAATACTTCCATCTTTTCAACCTATCGAAATCATACCAATTATAATCTATGGAATTATATTGTAAACCTAGATAGTTTGAAAATTAACGCCCGAAATTAATAATGTAGACGGGTATCCCTAATCAAAGACTAAAATCAACCCGAGGTTAAACAAATAAAAAGACCGAAATTACTATATTTTGGTTGAATACAGTAAAAATAGATATAATTTTCCCAAGGTTTTCGTGACTTGATAATAAATCTATCGCGTTTACTTGTATTTTGTTACAACCTGACGTTTCAAAAACTATACAGCTCTCATTTATTACAAAATAAACGCGATTACATCCGTTTAAAAAAATCATTATAGGTAAAAATACATTTTTAAATAAATAGGTATCTATTAATTTTGAGCGTTAGCTTGAATTTTTCAATGACGCATTTCTTGTCTGCGTATATGTACATAGTTTTAGTTGATCAATTACACCTCAATTTGATTATTTTTTTTATAAATCTCTGCCTACAATGTCTTTTCACAGCACCTAAATCTAAGACTAGAAGTAATATTTTCTTTTTTGTATTACAAAAGTTTACATTAACGTAGTACAAGTGAAATTAAGCTGTGAAATACATACAGATCATCGACAAACAGTCGGTATGATGTAACAATATATACATAATGAGTAGGTATTTAGGTACTTAGCCTATTTAAAATACCTACTGTGTAAAAGTAGAAAAGTTTTACAAATATTTTGTTTTAGCTAGTTAGGCCGACAGATAAGAAATCAGCTCAGTAAGATAGAACACAGTTTTTAAAGAACGTACAAATAGGGCTGTTATAATTTGCAATAGATTAACATATTTTTTAATTAACAAGATGGGTATAAAATCTACTTATTATCATTGATTTACAAGCGTTGTCCAGTTGCTTCGATTTCAACATACGAGTTACTATTGTGTTTGATAAATAATTATCTAATAAAGATAAGATAGAAGTTATATTATTTGACTAGAGTTTATTAAAAAAGTACATTGGACATAAGTATAATTAATTTCTGGGTCTAATATATTGAATTGATTATTTACATAAATATTGGCAGCCTATGCTCTTTCTATAAAAATCAAATGAGTATATAAATCCAGGATTCTCTTTTAAAACTTCATAATTGGCACTAATCTAAACATAACGATAATATTGTCACAATCTAAACATTTATCAGTGTTACTTAGATTGTTAACATTTATTTTAATTTAAAGCTTAAACTATACACTTAATATTATTGACTAGTCTTCTCTTTGGTTAAGAGTTCTTTGATTATCACTTTCTCCTTTGCACTCGTTTTTCATCCACATATCTCTTTCAGGAGCTGACGAAGACGGCTTCCATTATTCCAAGAATGATGGTCTACAAGGTGGTCGTCTAGTATCGTTTATATAAATGTGGATAGATGTCGCGAGTGTATGGGTACGGGTAGACAGGCGAGGCACGTGGCCCCCGGAGATCAGCGCGCTCGGTGCGCCGGCGCCGATGCCGGTCAGGGCGCGGCGGCGGCGAGCGGGGGCCGCGACGGCGCCGGCACGCGGGGGCATGCTACCACTGACCCGCTGCGGGTTGTGTGGTTATTGCTAGTACCACCTGGAAAAATAATAAAGAAATAAAAAATAAATAAATATTGCAGGACAATCCACACATCGCCATCTAGTCCCAAGCTAAGTAACTAGACTTGTGTTATGGGTGCTAGACAATGGATAAACTACTTATATACTTTTCTTTTGTAAATATATACTTATAATACATAGATACAACCATACCACTGACAAATATCTAAGCATAAATACTTGTCTGTGGCGGGAATCGAACCCGCGACCCTGTGTTTGGCAGTCGGGCATGGTGACCATTGTGCCAACTGGGTCGTCTAACAAAGAAAATGTTTAGATAAATAATCAAAATGGCAAAATCTTTAGAGAAACTTTAAAAAAGCGGTAGACATACTAGTTGTCTATACGTTGATTTTCTGCGGGACATCGAGATATAATAAGTACCCTGTGTGCTTTGCCAAAGATTAGGCTACCTCCTTGGTAAATTTTATCGAAATCAGTACAGTAGTCTTTGCGTGATTGAGCAATCAACATTCACACAGACAGCCAGACTAATAATATAATTACGACTAGTTATTAGTTAATCAGATCTCTTTACCTATTAAGGAGCCAAGCATCTTCGTAACAGAGAACTTCCTAGTACGTTGCGGTGTGCGAACTTCAGCCAGTAAGCGGTCCACGCATCGGTATAAGTCACCGGAGTTATCAGCCACGCTGGCTTCACTGAAGGAAGCACCGTGTGCTGCACTGATGGCCTGGCCCTCCTTGGTAGTTACCTGGGAACAAATAGATAACACTTTTAAGTTGTTTTCAAAAAAGTCTACATAAAAAAATAACTGAGGACATTATTTTACAAATGTTTTTAACAGAGAATTTTTTTTGATATTATTCGAATAAATGCAACAAGATTTAGCAAAGGTAAGTTAACCAGAAAAATAAGTTTTGTGGACACAATTTAAATTCGTTTTTGAGAAATTAAAAAAATCGCTACGAACGCTGTAGCCTGTAGCCATGTAGCAAGAAAATATGTAGACGTCAAAATGTTTCCAATACTTTCGAATTTCATAGCTTAAAAATCAACAAAACGCTACGAGCGCTGTAGCCTGTAGAGCTAACGTTAGAGCCTCTACTAACACCCATGAAAATATTCACAACACATTAGTTCGACAGCTTAAGTGATTCCTTTTCACAACTTAACAATGGTATACAAATACAAGGAAAAGTTTTCTTTGTATACAAGTATACAGGTGCTTTCTGAAAGCACAATAGCGTCACTCAGACGGCTGTCTTTCTATACAAGACCGTCAACGTCACATGTTAAACAAACCTTGCCATTGAATAGGCTTCAACTATTCAAGCAAGGTTGTTTCATATTAACATAATGTATGATAGCGTCTGTTTTCACACGAATTTATGGTTATTGTACCTAAAGGCTATATTTAGAATGGGTCGTTTTCAATAACGCTGCAAGACCTTGAATTTTTTCCATTGATAAATTATACTTGAAACGTCATAAGAACTCTTTTGTATCGTTGACATTATTGACTTTATTACGTTGCTATGGTTACTTGTCAATAACTTTTCTATTATACAATAACGTTAAGTTATAACCCACCCTTCTTTAATTTTTATCCATCCAAAGGTTGCCTGGAAGAGATCGCATTTAGCGATAAGGGCGGCCTTATCGCTATAAAAGCGATCTCTTCCAGGCAACCTTGTGCCATTTTGTTAGGTATTAAATATTAATTTTCTATTAGCAGATAGTTACTTATGTTAGAATTTATTTGTTGTGTTTTGTTATTATGGTGCAATAAAGTGTTTATCTATCTTTCTATCGTTACACTTGTCAATAACGCATGACGTCACACTTTTTTGAGAGTGCAAGTGTTCACCAATTTATAAAACGTTATATCACGTCAAAACTTTTCTTTAGATCTAATATAAGTCTAGATTTACTATCAAACTTGACTTGCTTAATGTGTTTCATAATCGTCCTTCATTTTATCAACAACAACTATGTAGGTACGAAGTAACTGCATTACGTATGATCTCAAGACTTGCATAACACCAGTTATTACAACTGAAGATTGATCCTCTAAACACAGTTAGAAACTTTGATTGTGTATTCATGAATCCGCCCGGATACGGAATGCCTCGTAAATAATATAGCAAATAGCAATGTTTGACTGATATTTTAGCAATATTTTGATCTAATTTAAGTGGGAATTTTACTAGGATGCGTGGGAATTGAATTTATATTTCATTTTTTCGTAGCAAATTACCGATGAAATGTTGTAGTCTACGTCTGTAATATTCTATTCTGTATAAATAAAAATGAAGGCTGTATCTTAAGAACCGCAATAGCTAGACTGTTGAAATTTTTTTGTGTTCGTTATTGTCAGGACAAGGTTTGTATAAAAAAAAATCCGCAAGAAACCGCGAGGCGCAGCTAGCTAGTAGTATAATATATTCATGTACTTATTAATAAAATCACGATCAGCATTAGGTTTAAATACAAAGTCATTACTAAACTTCTCATACTTAGTAAGCCTTTTTACCTAGGTACTTAAAATTTACAAGAAACAAATTTTCTTTTAAAAATGATTTTGCTAAGAAACAAAAGATCTTTTTTCCGTAACACAAACCCGGTTAAGTGCTTCGAGTTGGAATGTCCTAGATAACTCGTAATATTAAATACAATTTTCCTTTTGTCATAAAGATCTGTCTGGTATACATTTCAGTTGTAAAATAATGTAGGCGGGTATACTTTAGATCGTGACCTTAATATTGTAAGAATAAAGCTGATCACAAACTACAGACATTTCTCTCGGGCGAAATAAATAACCGACAGTTTTATATGATTTTTTTGAGTTCAAATTTGAACTCTATTTGTATGAAAGTCTTTAAAACAACGTAATAGAAAATCATATTTTTAATTTTTATTGCTGTGACCTACTTGTCTGCACTTAAGTATTATTTGTTTACACCTACGTAGTTTTTATTTCTTAGATTTATTGAGACTTAAGACATTGAATTTCTCCACATATTGCTTTTTTTTTTAAGTTTATTATATTCGCATTGACCTAGAATGTTCGAATTTTTAGTATATCTATCCATCTTGTTCTCAGAAAATAAACATGCCATTACACTTTAATTTTAGGTGTAAGATGAAAATATTCTATTGTGTTTCCACGATTGATTGATTCTATTTTTGTACCGTCTTTCCTTTAAATATTGTCCAATTCAATTAATCAAGTGCCTAAAAATAACCAATTTATTTTTATGAACCGAAGTGAATGTTTACATAATTTATTATTAAATATGATTGATTTCGGTTAGATAAATATACAATATTTAATTTACCCCAAAATCATTTTTATGCCTGAGTTTAGTGTTGATTCTTACCTGTCTCAAATGGTCCAAGTCTGTTTTGTTCCCTAGTAGAGCTAGAGGCATAGGTGCAGTGGCTCCAGCTCCATGGGCAGGGCTTCCCCCACTGGGCGCTCTTTTTAGGGCACTCAGTACTTCTGTAGCGTATTCGAAACTACTCCGGTCTGTCACCGCGTAGACTAGCAAACACGCATCTGCCCATTGAATCTGTAATTAAAAAGAAATAGCTTGTTAAAAATATGCAACACAAACGTAACAGACTCTGTGATACGAAAAGACGATTTACCAAATAGTAAGATTGATTAGTCATTGGTTACTCTAAGTTGGTTTTTATAAATTAAGTGTTTCTTGTTCTGTACTCTTACAGTTAAGACGAAATACTTGCATCAGAAGCCTAAGCTTTCGTATCACGTAATTTATCAGCGCGTGAATCGCCTGAAAGGAAGTATGCGCATTATGCGCAAAGGAAAGCATGTCACATATTTTCGTCTCATAAGTATTCAAGAAAGACTAGACTGAGAAGAATGTGCTCGATTAATTACTGTGTTGGAGCCAATGAGCCAAGATTCCGGAATAAAATTAGCCGGCGCGGGCGCGATTCACGGGCGTGCCTTAATGCGTGTGCCTGAACGTATGGTCAGCGGTCATTGCTAGGGACATAAACTACATCAGTAGTTTTATGTTGTATCTGTACCTACGTATGTCTGCTACAACTCACTTGAACGATTTGTTCTCGAAGATTTACGCATATATTAATTATACTGAGAAGAAATTAAAGTTTTTCAGGAGCGACTGTGTATTTATCAAGATTTATTAGTCCTACTATCGTTAGTAAAATATATGTTTATTTACGTAATTATAAAGAACTATTATTATTTTTATCAGGTAAGTATGAAATTTTAAAGTAGTAACTACTTTTAACCTGCGTTTGATGTTTGAGACGATTATCAAAGCTATTTTGTAACAACCTCTGACGTAGAAGTGAGATGGCGTTTCGCCCATTCACCTATTACCACCCACTTTACACTTTTTTTTACTAATTTTATAGTCTACAGACAGACGAACTAATTCAAGGTTTATAATGAAATAAATCGTAAAGATATTACTGAGTGAAATAGGTAACGAGATAGACAAAAATACTACCGGATTACTTTCAAACAAAAAGTCAACTGTTTTCATACGTAAATCCCATGTGAAGGGATAGGTAGGTAGGTGTACGGTATAACAAAGCTTTGCCTCGATTTATTGCTCCAACAAACCTCAATGTAAACAAATAATAGTGAGTCACTAGTAGATCTAGCAACGCAGGTCACTAGTGCTATTTCACAGCAATGCGCGAATACGATTGTTTGTGACTATTGACCTATTTGTTTGAACATAAAACGGCATTATATTTAATACATCGTTAGTATGCGGAAGAGTAGCAAGTTAATAGGTACATCATTCTGATTCTGACGTTTATGAGACTAAAATATTGATTTCAAAACCCATTTTAACCGATAGGTATATTACAAATAGCGAAAACCTACTATGTACTCTAGGTATCTAATGCTAGTAACACAATCTACTGTGACATGAAACGTGTTTTTTTTAATATGATACTAATATTTTTAGGTGGGTTTCAATGACCGTTCTTTTTAATGTTTTAACGTGCCTTCTTTATTAGCTTGTTAGCCACTTAATCGCCGAACTCTGTAGTTAATTAATCCCATATTTTCGTCGACAGGTTAAAATTATGGTTGTTTAGATACACATTAACAAAAGGTCACAATAATGTTTATTCTTTTAGTTCCTTGAAGGTGAATAATGATGGCCGGTTATAATAAGGTTCCCTTGGGTCTATATCAACTGTTTTATTTAACCTACATTTGTATGAGTTTAGAGGAGTTACGTTGTTATTTTAGGATCGCTTTGAAATGTACATTTTGAAAGGGAAATTATCAAGAAGGCTACTCTTTGTAGGCACTTGCTGATTTATTAATGTCGTGGAAACGGACGCTTGAATATTTGAAGGTTTATGGCTCAGGCAATGAAGTTCTACCATGCAAAATTACACAGGAAAAAATGGTTTCTTTGAAGTAAGATAATCCTCACCACATAGAGAGAATAATTACTTGGTTTTAATTAAAAGTGTTATAATGATAAGTAGTCTGCTTAATTTATAAGCAATATTCTTAAATTAAGAACACCCACTGCTTATTATTTTCAAGAACATTTATTATTAACAAGAGATTATTCGCTAGCGTCTTTAAAGAGAAAGGATTCAGTTTTTTCTGTGTATTTTCTGTTTTCTGTATACGACGCCTGTTTTGCCTACTCATATTTACTCATGTTAATCATCAATCATTTATTTACTCATGTTAGGTTATTACCTAAGTAACATTTAGCCAAGTAAAAGTTATCTGGAAACATTTTGTTTTCAATTCGTATTCTTTTTTTTCTTCAAGTCTTTACACAAAGTAAAATTGTTTAATACTTCAATTATATTCGATAAATATATCAACACAACGTTGCGTGAAAGATATATTGCATTTACAAGGTTATTCGTAATTGAATATACTACGTTCCCTTAAATTTGTTTTACGTAGGTATCCTAAATAAACTAGAGCACACGAGTATTAAAGATTTACCTGTTCAGTTGGGAATTTGTCTGAATTTGAACCGGATACGTCAATCACTTCCAATTCTACTGGGGTTCCATTTATGGGGACAGTTTGTCTGTACAGAAGATCTGAAAAAAAAAAACTTTATTAGCTTATAATTAGGTAACTATTAGGTAACTAATTGGTGTAGGTGTAGTAATTAGGTAGGTGTTTCGCAATGAAATCAAAACTACATTTATTAAAATATTGTATGATCAAACAGAAAATGTAACAGTAGTAATAATAAATGTTACTAACCTGTATTTGAATGATATTCTCCTATATATCTTCTAGTTAGGTAGCGGACAATCAAAGCTGTAACAAAGAGAAAGATATTTATTAAATAAATCCAAAGTATAAAGTTAAGTCTCTATCTAGTTGTTACTCAGTTTTGGGTTATATTGAAATCTTCAGATGTTTTAACTAATTGAGAGCAACTAGTACGAGTGTAATGCATTAATTCAACATAGTACAGCACTGTATCACATTAACCTCGGTCACTAGGATATTGGCCTGACTTCAGTTTATGTAATAGAAACTAGGTCACGCTCTTGATTCTCGGTCAAAGTCTCTACATGCCAAACTATTGTTTATATACAAACATTCTGTCAGTCAAAAACTGTCAGTTAAACACGTTTTTATTGAGGTTAAAACAATTCATGTCAAGATTAATAGTTTGGTAGCGAATTTGTGGTTTGATGTAGCCAGATCACCTCAGATGTAACCTACATTTTGGATTTGTTTTAGTGTCCTACAAACGCTACAAATATTTCATTTATTTTGTATAAAGTTAAACGTGCAGAGTTGACGGAGAGTGACTTATATGAGTCATACATAGCGAGGAGTTCATTCATACATAGCGGAAAAGATATGTGTGTCGTTTCTAGTGAGGACGACGCCCGAGCAGCGACGTGGTGGCGCTGTTGTCACTTATTTGACGACGGAGATTTAGTACTTTCCTATATCATGGCGTGAGACTGTGGTATTTGGCTGCTGTATATGATTATTATGCTGCCATGGTTATTATTTAAAACGGTATTTTTCCTATGTTTGTTGTTTTTATTTTGTGGAGCTCGATATTTAGAAAATGTTACAAACATCGATAACAACGAGAATGGCGTTTGCAGATGTCCTCCTTTCGCGTGCGTTTGCTTCCTGAATTTTATATTGGTCCCCAAAGCTCGTCGCTGATCTCACTTGTAACTCGATTTTGTACTCAACATACTAAACTCACGTTTTTTTGGCTACTGTGTTTGATAGATGTTTACTACTAGATAGCTTACCCGATTTTCCAACTCTAGAACTGCCAATGACGGCTATGCGCACGCGCGGAGGTCCAGCACGTTCGTCCCTCATTTTAGATGCAATTGTGGAATATCTGTAACAAAAAAGATATATTTTAGAACAATTGAAATTTAGGGTAAAGTATTGTTTAAGAATTATACATAGAATTCAATGGAGTCATTTGCCCTTTACAGAGCACGGACGGAGCATGTTGCATGGTTTTTTCCCCAAATAGGTAAAAAAAAAACTTTTTTCTGTTAGATGACTTTCATACAACACGATTTACGTGCCCTGCTACACAATAAAATCCGTATGAATCAAACACAAGTGAAATATTTATAATCATAACTTTGGTAAATTGTTTATTGACTACGCTTTAGCTACGTCAAACATTATATAAACTATTCGGTTACAAAGTTGTACCTAATACAATCTGTACGTTTTATTAGACTACGTTTTCAAACAGAATAAAATGAATTGTGGAAATTTTTCGTTGCTAGTTTGCTCGTTCTTTTGGTGTTCGGTCGAATCAAGGTTGTGTTTCAAGATAAAAGACATTTGCTTTTCAAAACATGGAATTATTATATCTACCTACTGGGTTTAGACGTAAGTTAATTGACTCATTTGTCTACCTAATAAATTGTTAGTGGCACTACAGTCATTAAGAAAGCTATGCGGGACGCATACCTTGTAACTAAACTTTTACGAATTGTATTTAGTCGATTCATTTTACAGATTTTTATACTGTATTTATATTTATAGTAGCTGAAATGAAAACCCGTTAATAAAATCAAATAAAACCAGTAGAGATATTATAATACTCAATTAACTAAAAAAATTACGCAGTTCTTTATTTCTTTTACTTGTTGCCACCTAACTAGTTGGATATCAACCTAAAAATCAAACAAATTTAACAATAAAACTTACGGGTTTAGAATAAACTAATGTACCTACAGATTCAAATGACGCAAAAAACACTGAGTAAGTATTAGTCAGTATGTTTCTGTTGATTAGCCAAGGTGGGTTGGCGTGCATCGTAGTCTGCTAATTCATTCATTACCGGTGGAATGACGCCCGGAAGAGAATTACCGGCAAAAATACATCAAAATATTTTGTCTATTTCGACTACACAATAGGTACTTAGGTTTATTTACCTAGATATAGTGCTCTATCACGTGTATTCTTGCTCTCGCGATTTAAAACAAATATATAATGTTCAAGCGTTTCTTAAAAGCATTTTGTAAAAACTCTAACGTGTGAAGCAAAATTGAAGGCCATTTTTTGTTGAATAAATACGTCGCACTTTCAGGTTTTTGGCGATGCGACAAATATTTCTGTTTTTTTTTTCGTTAAAATTAACATGGAAACTGTATTTTAATGCTATATGTAGATGTCATAGTATACATAGGTGCCATTTGTAACTCATACAAATTAGTCTTGCCTAAATAATATACCTACCTATTACCAATTGGTGTTAAAATTTTATTTCAAAACCAGTGATTATTAATATAAATTACTTAAAAACCCAAAGGATAAGAACAAGAATTTGATAAATTTTGTAATTTTTTAGGTCCTATCAGCGAAGTTATTAGAATTATTTTTCCGCTAGACACTTATGAATGAAACGTAGGTTATCAGGAACACAATTGTTGCGACATCGACATGGGGCCACTGAGGCATGTTATTGTATATTTTTAGCAGATCTGCTCTGCGTCAATGTCTACCCACGGAATGGTTGAATAACCCTAGAGTAATATGAACAACGAGCTAAATATGCGATTTCAACTTTGACAACATTAAACAAAGTCAAAACGGTGGCTAATTGATTCGTAAAAAAACCTTTAGCTTACTTACAATACTTCTCTTATTTCGCATTTATAAATAAACAAGTCTTAGGATTGACATCAATGATTGAAATATGTTGTGTAAATTTTAAATTACTTACGGTCTTCGTTTAAACTTGGCATCAAAACCGAATTCTCACCGAGATATTTGTAATTGTAAATAATAAGTTCATTCAATTTTCATTCATTTATTACCTTTGTTCATTGGAAAAGGAAATTCTGTTGTTAATTTCCCTGGATACTCGATACCAACAAGTTAGTAAATAATTTCTAATAATAATCGACTGCGTTGTATACAAAAAGTCCCGGATGTGGCGTTTCTATATAAATCTTTTCACTCTCTGAGCAATCAGCCGTCACGTAACGGTTCAACAAATAGGAAACTTTATTTTTTATCAAAGTTGTGTAACGTTTTATTACATTCTGCTACATTATACGAGAAAACTAGAAACGAGTGACATTTATTAGTGTCTGAACAAATTAAAAATATTAAAAACATACATGCAGAGCCTCAAAACGCAACGGCAATTTAAAAGTAGTAAATCTATTACATATTCCGCGCAGTGTCACAGTTGGCTGACGTTGTGTTGTGGCCGAAACACCACCGGCTGGCGGGCGCAGCGGAAAACTGGCGACAATTTGCCCATTATTTATTCAGAATTGGCGCCAAATAATAATGTCATTCACGATTTTTGTCGCGACAGTAGCTAAAACAAATGTGTGATCATTTTCATCATTTCTTTATTTTTTAGGTTTTTTCCAAATAAATAAATCTTCCGCTACTATTGAAACTTATGTAGATGCAAAATCATAATTTCAAAATCTCTATCTCACCTAATACATATTTTAATTGCGAAGGTTTGTTTGTTTGTTTGTTCCTTCAAATTTTAATGATTGGTTTTTACAGGTGTAGACCAAATGGCGGTGGAAAGATGGAGAGGCTAAAACCGTATTCAGTATTTACACTTTAGCAGAGTAAAGCCTCTACTCTCGTGACTCCAATCTTACCGGCCGATGAAGGACTACTCGTCAGTGTATAGAACGACCAAGTCGAAGTCTTCAAGTTGAAGATAAGACACGATGACTTCACTCTTAAGCACTTGGTAAGTTCTCTTGCGATAATAAACGTCGCAGTAAGTTTTTTTTGTTCCAGAAGGCTGTCATTGATAATTTAGGAACCTTATTGTTTTGACTAGTACTCAATAAAGGCTTCAATAATGTACACGAAATCAAAAGATAAATATAAACGGAGTAAATCGATGTCGATTGCGCAGTTGGTGTCGATACGTGATCTCCGTACAAGTGGTCCGTTGTCAGTTATATTTGTCAATCTGCTGCGCAAGCAAAAATATTCACGTTTCGCAAATAACGTCGGGTGTAAGGTCACCGGTTTCATATTTTTCAATTTACCGAGTTTGTAATTCTTACTTGTATAAAACCTTTTAATATAAATTGAAAAAACAAAATTCTCTTGTGTTATCTTAGCTAAATTAAAGCAAAGGTTAACAACGTGGGAGAAATGGTTCCTATAACGAGATTATTGCGGGCAAGTCGAACGTGGGCGAGCGAAGTATCCAGAAATGTCCTGAAGGCGATGGGTTATCCTAGTTTGACAGCTTTCAAAGCAACATTTAGAAATAGGTAAGCGTAAGTATATTATTATTGTTGCGGAATGTCCTTGCGTCCTAATGTGTTTCTGCACGCCCTTCGCTGTGAATTGTTCATGGCGCGATATACGATATCGTAATCAATATTTCTGAAGGCTCCCGAGACTGGTGAAAGGACAAGTCCTTGGAAATAAACTGTTCAGATTGAAAGGATTAATTTTCTATTAGGAGGGTATCCGTCAAGGGCGCTGTTGTGATGTGGTAGGTATCTATAATTGACTGTGACAATGATCGGAGGTCAAGTGTCAAGTGGTAAATGGCCTTCTCGGTAACAGAAGAGCTCTTTCATTGAGTGTATCGGGTTTAAGGGCTTTGTTATTTTAAGAAAACTTTGGGTTTGTCGTCGAAGATTGTTGGTTACTATTCTATACTCTTCAACTACCTGTTTACAGAGAGGTAATTTCAGATTATTTGTGCAGTATGTTATTGAACATTATGAACTGATAAAAAAATCAATATACAACAGCACATAGGTGCGTGCTACTATAATTAAACAACTAATATAGTTCCCATACGCTTCCAATCTTTTATTAGAAACTGATAAGCTGACAACTACTATTATACCTACTAGATATTATAATCATTTGGTTGCACAAATTACAGTTGGTAATCCAAATTTTGCACAAAGTACAGTTGATAATTCAAATTACCTACATCATTGAGTGGGCAATTTAAAAAAAAAGGAATTATTTTCATTAAAATTCTATAAGTATCTTCATTTGAACGTCAGCCCCGCCCAGAGATCTATCTCTAAAAAATTCAAACTATAATCATATCGATTTGGACAAAAAATGTTTACGAATTTCATCTAGAGATAACATTTGGCTATCGAAAAACAGATTTCGTTATTTTCGGCTCGCAGATGGCAACCAGATTTTGTAGTATTTGCGGTTTGCTTCCTCAATATTTAAGCGGTCTCAAATCAACAAACAAAGTCTTATAATTACGATTTTAGGGCGATAATATTGTTGCAATTGTGGCAATAAATTATTTTTAAATAGGTATGTAGACTGATAGATAACGCCTTGCAAATTCAAAACAAATTAACAGTGAAATGAAATACGAGGCGATAAAATAATTCGGATATATCATATTTTATTTTAAATAATATTATTTTAAAATGTTCGCAATATTTAATAAAAATAGTTAATATATAGCGTGCTGTTTTGTAAATCTACATAATTTATTATGTTACTAGCGACCCGCTCCGGCTTCGCACGGCTGTATTAAGCATGTATTTTATCTAAAAACCTTCCTCTTTAATAATTCTATCTATAAAAGAAACCGCATCAAAATCCGTTGCGTAGTTTTAAAGATCTAAGCATACATAGGGACATAGGGACGGCGAAAGGTGACTTTATTTTATACTATGTAGTGATTATTCAACACAAGTTATCGAGGGAAAAGTCGTATTTATTTTTATGAAAGAGAATTCAATAGGTCCCTATAAAAAGGCAATTTAAGAGGTTTCATCGCTCGTAACAACTGGCACATTAACTACCTAAAAGTTACATGATTTTAACCGAGGTTGGTACCTCGTAATCGAATACGATTACTAAACTTTTCATAGTAGAGATCCATTTAAGTAGTTTCCACCATCTATCAACAATTATTACATCGTCTGACATTGAATCCAGGAAAATAAATAAATTATTCTGACACCTGTCATGTATATCGCCTATTAAAATCGTAATGGGATCATACTAAATATATTTAAACACGTGAACTTGACCCTGATAAAGCCATATTTCACGTCAGACTTAATTGTTGATGATCTAGAGTTTATTGTACCTCGCTTGGCTGTTGCCAACTGGTACCAACAATTGGTACCAACTGACGAATCATAACTTTTTTATTTTAATAATATTATTTAAAATTTCAATATCAGGAAAGAAAATCCTATTTCTATAATGTACTTATTATCGACTCAATTATTTACTAAACGAAACACAGAATAATTAACGATACCTACAGCATCAAATCAAAACAAAACTTTACTGAAACAAAAAGTAGTTCCCGTTGTTTTGTGAGAACTCGATAATAAGTGATTGATTGTATCTGGTTTACGCATATTGTTGTGTTTGTTTCATAAACATGTTTTGATGTATATTATGTTTCAACACCATGCCTGCACTTGACCCAATTTTCCACAGGTAGATACTTAAAACACCTATAAAATCAGTTATATTGTGTATAAATCAAGTTTCAATGTTATAACTATTATTCACCGGTGTTTGTTCACCGACCTTCTCAGAAGGTGAATGCTGTTGAACTTCAGTACAAGTTTAAAAAGCAGGGTCGATGTTTTTTAATAGACTTTGAAATTTTAGTTGACGGAGTGTAGGTTAATTTGAGCAAGTTCAAGTCCAAAAAGCTCGATTACTGAATATTTTTACAGTTAAGTAGGGTTTTGAAAAGTCAATATAGGTTTATTTTAGGTACCTTTTTGTTTCAAGTACCTTACTCATATTTCGTTAAGATATATTAATTCAACGAAGTCTCTTTCATAAGCACATCATATATTTATTTAACAAATACCTACATGAACTTCGTATTGTAATATTGTAAACATTTTATTTTTCTACTAAATTAATAAAAAGGTAGGTATTGGAAAACACTTTATTGCGAACAAAACAAGTATAAAAGGACTCCATATTTTTGTTACGGCTAAAATTTTCCAGAGCGGCGACAATAACAACAAAAATTTTACGAGTACATCTACCGCTCGAATGAATTATCTGGGTGAACGGAGCGAGCTTTTTAACTGACAGACACAGTAAACTTCCGATGCAATAACTTCTGCGAGAGTGACAGCTTTGGTACTTCCGGCGCAATTAGGGACATTTACACTCCGATTAAGGATAAGTGGGCCACGGAAAAGATTCCGCTCATCTTATCTGGGAGGACCGAAGTGCTAAGATTTAGATTGTGATAGATACGATTTAAAATATGACTGGTTTGATTCCAGCCGTTGAAATAAAAAGTATTCCGATGTTTTATTCTTTATCTCGCACTCATATTGCTTGCCTAGTTTTCTAGATTGGGGCTAGAGGGTCCTATATGCAATGTCGTACAATACTTATTTAAACGATAACAACAGATAAGAAAGTTCCACTATAGGTCCATCATTCTCAAAAGATCTATTGGCCAGATGCAGGTTGGATCTAGTGAAATTTTTTTTTCTCATCGTATTTAGATTTCAAGTTGTGAATCAAACTACTGAGATTTTTCTTTCTTAAAAAAAACCAGTGGCCATAATTGAAACTAAATGGTTGCTAAAGACGTCACTATCAGAAACGTTGTTATCGTTCCAAATAGGCCTTTTAAATAAATAAATAAATAATTAATAAATATTTCAGGACATATTACACATCGCCATCCAGCCCCAAGCTAAGCAACTTAATGCTTGTGTTATGGGTGCCAGATAACGGATAAACTACTTATATACTTTTTTTTATGTAAATATATACATATTATACATATAGGAAACACCCAGAACCAGAAACAAGAATTTATGATCAGCATAAATACTTGTTCCCGGCGGGAATCGAACCCGCAACCTTCTGCGTCGCAGTCGGGTGTTCGCCCGACGCGCCACAGAGGTCGTCAAACACTTTTAACACTGAACACACTTTTAAAATAATTAATCTGGTTGATTTACCGACTAGTATTCCTTTTTTGTCAATGACCTAATAACAAATTGATGGATGCCTATACTGAATGGTTCACCAAGCTTGTTTCACGTACACTACAGTCTGAAGCGGTATGTAGGTACCTATTATACCTACAGCGAACATTGATAAACTTGACCCATTTGTATGTAAGTAACCTAACAATAAATATTTAACCCAGTTATGAATTGCGCAATGTTTTGGCTGAAGCACTGAATGCAAATGAGTGTAATGAGAAAATTCAGTGTAACCTTTGTCTTCAAATTTTTACAATCTTATTTTTCTTGGAGTTTTTATTTTACTTCAACTAAATGAATTATAAGTACCTAAGCCTACATTCTATATAGTTTGCAATATTTTAATACTTAATTAGTTCTCAGAACGTTTTTAAATATAGTTAAAGTTAAGATTAATTAATTGTTTTTTAAGTTTTGAAATTCATATAGAAAGTTTGATGAACAACCTAAAAAAGATCACTAATATTATGTTCGTTACCTCTTTACGCAAAACCTACTAAACAGATTTCAATATGCACACAGGCTACTTTTAAAAGCGGATAAAACCGCTATTAGTTACTTAATAAAAGAGGTAAGGGTGATGTAAAATCTCGTGAAGGCTGTTAATAGGACAGTTCTTCGAAGAGACTTTGTAGGCTTATCGTTACCGTGGTCGTTACAGCTTTATTAGGCATTAAAGATCGTCAATGGGAGTAAACGACTCCATTAGGCGTCTTGTAGATACAAGACTCTACTATTCTACGTTATGCATCAACAACCTACGTCATTGTATTATTTAAACGCGTAATTTATCCTTACTTTTTACTTTTTTTAAGAAGCATCTGAGTTATGTCATAGAAATTGTATGATTCCAAATAAATAAATAATTTTTATTCGATTTCGTGTAGAGGAGGTACAGTCGGCTACATAATTGCAGCCCCCGGTAGAGTTCGAAAATTTCGAAAAGTTCGTTTGATAAATCGATGAGTTTAAACTCCAACTAAAGCAGTTGTCTAAAATCTTGCTTGTGTTGACAACATTCTTATAACAGCCGTTTTGGAGCTCTACGGTGGGTCTGCAATTATGCAGCTGACTGTACTTTACACAGAAATAAAAGGTTTCTTGAAGCAAGAAATAATTATCTCCCTATAGACGCTAGAGATAAATTTCTTATAGGTAACAATCTTAAAATGATAAGCAGTATTCTTAATTTAAAACCAAGATTCCAAAATTAAGAATACTGCTTATTATTTTCAAGAACATATACTAAAAACAAGGAATTATTCTCTAACGTCTCTAGGGAGAGGATTATGTCTTGCTTCAAGAAACCTTTTTTTCGTGTAAAAATATTGCGCCTCAAGATTTTATTTCACCACTTTTCTTCTTGAATAATATGTATTCCCACCCATGTCAAATTATAGCTGTCTAGTACTAAGATTCTTTGAGCTGGGCCGTGGAGAGACAGACAGACGGACGAATGGATACGTAGAGAAACTATATGGGTTCTTTATTGACTACGGAACCATAAAAAAGTTTGGGACTAAGACCCGATAAACACGACGCTATAGGACCATAATCACTAATAGAGAATATTTATAAATTAAATACTTTTTAGTTGATTTTTTTGAGTCACAATCTTGTTTACTATTTTGTGTCTATAAATAGGAATAAAATAACGGAACGTGGTTCATTCTGTTGCAGTAGCTTCATGATGTCTGAACTTTTTCATTGTCGCACAATTTATTTGAGTTAACTAGTTTAATACCTTTAAATAGTAGATTAGGCGTTGTAGTAAAATAACGCAGATAGATATGTACTTAATTTATATTATTAATATATGTTCTGACGATAAGTGCCTTTAGATTTACGTAACCTACACTCAGATTTTGGCTAAAATAGCTAGTCCATTATACTTATACAAATTGAAATCGATTCATCCGTTCGGGAGACAGACAGTCACACATACACGTCAAACGTATAACTACCCTTTTTTTGCGTAGGGGTTTAAAAAAGGAAAAAAATCTATACCTACGTATCTAAAATTCAACCTACATAGTTATCGATTTCACCTACTTATTCCACAAATAACCCGCAATATAACATAGCTTACTCCGATCCATAAGCCGAGATACGTGTCTCTGTAGCAATTATAACGGAGCAGAGTTATGCTCAAGCACTCGCGTGCGATAAACTGCTACGTAATGGTTTCAAAGGCTCGTAGGTACGCTACGAGATTTTCGTAGACCTTGGTTTATATTTTGTATTCTACGAGATTTTATCACTTGTATTATATTATTTTTTTATGATTCTTCTTCTTGCTCTTATCCCAATTTGAAATAAATAAATAAATAAATATTTCAGGACATATTACACATCGCCATCCAGCCCCAAGCTAAGCAACTTAATGCTTGTGTTATGGGTGCCAGATAACGGATAAACTACTTATATACTTTTTTTTTTTGTAAATATATACATATTATACATATAGGAAACACCCAGAACCAGAAACAAGAATTTATGGTCAGCATAAATACTTGTTCCCGGCGGGAATCGAACCCGCAACCTTCTGCGTCGCAGTCGGGTGTTCGCCCGACGCGCCACACAGGTCGTCATTTGTTCGGGGTCGGCGCAGTAGGTTTCAAATTATTACATGAAGTTGTATCTACACTAATATTTTAGAGAAGAAAGTTTTTTTGTTGGTTTGTTTTTAATATTTCATAAACTAGCTGTATCATGCGGTTTTATCTACGCTAGTATCTCTTTAAAAGTGATGTTGATTTTTTAATAACACAGAATACGTAATAGTTACTACGAACTGCAAACTTTAACAGCCTTTTTTACCGTTTTAGAGGTCGGACTTCTAAATATCCTTTGTTATTGCTGGCCTAGGTTCTGTTTAAACAAACCCCTGTGGAAATTGACTATTTAAAAAGCTTGTGTAGTATTCAAAGTCATACTAGATTAGGATTTTTATGATGCAAAACAAGCTTATATATTTGGTAAAGTCGATATCATTACATAGTATAAAACTAAATCACTTTCCGCTGTACCCCCTATGTATGCTTAGATCTTTAAAACTACGCAACGGATTTTGATGCGGTTTTTTTTAATAGATAAAGTGATTCAAGAGGAAGGTTTTTTTCGCGGGTAGGTTTAAAAAACAAGCGGTTTCATCTCTGACTTTAATTTAAAATTTAAAATATTTCAAGTATACAAATCAATATATTTAATGCCAAATCGTAAAATATAATCGAAATCCACCTACCAGTTTGTGTTTTCTAAAGATTCCGTGAGCACTAAGTAGAACTACACAATCACTAATTACTATGGATCAACTGTCATCACTTTTGCAACTGGAGGCTGACTTCAACAAGCGTATGACGGCCTTCGAGGGGGAGCTGCAGAAGAACATTGTTGCATCTCCCAGTGTTGCAAGTATTGCAGCGGAGTTTGCTTCCTACAAAGCCTTTGTTACTAAAGCGCTTAAGGCTCTTCAGCAGCAGATCGGGGTCATGTCGCACACAATTGATCAGTTGGAGCAGCACAGCAGGAGGGACATCCTGCTACTTCACGGTGTCAGCGAGGCCAGGGAGGAGAAGTTGCCCACGGTCATTGTTGGGGTAATGAGGGAGCTGCTCCAGCAGACTGCCTTCGCAGAGAGCAGCATTCATCGTTGCCAAAGGATGGGCCGAGCCAATACCAGTAAGCCACGGCCCATTTTGATTAAATTTAATTCTGAGATTGATAGAGATGGTGTCTGGAAGGCAAAAACTAAGTTAAAAGGCTCGGGCTACACAGTGTCGGAATTCCTGACAAGAACCAGACACCAGCTCTTCATGAAGGCTAGGCAGATCTTCGGAGTTTCCAATTCTTGGACGCATCGGGGCTCTGTCTACGTCCTTGATGCGGAAGGCACGCGGCAATGCATCAGACGCCCTGAAGACTTGGCGGTTTTCCCGTGCCCTGCTGCGGAGGGCGGTGGTAATGCCAAGCCGAAACCACCAAAGGCCGTAAACCCGGCGGCGGCGGCGGCGAAAACACGGCGAGCTTTGGCAGCGGCAGCTTCAGCGTCTTCGGCTACTAGGAAGTAGTTGTTTAGGTGATTACAATGCTTGTAGGTATAGGCAATTGATCTGCAACTTAGGGTATGCAAATATATTTCTCTCTGTAATTTCTTATTACTACTATATGTCAAAATGTGTCAGTCCATATATTTCTTTCTTTTGTTGTCAACTGTCACTTGGGTGACAGTGACAAACGTACTGTTCAATTTTTAATTTTTTAAGGTAAAGGGAAGTCAGCCCATACAGCCATATGGTTTATTTATTTTTTCGTTTTTATTTTATTTTCTCTTCATTTACCGACTTATTATGCCCTATATTTTCATTGTTTTCAAATTCTGCTTAGGTACTTACCTACTTTTGTGTTTTGTTAATTTCTGGTGCTCAATCTTTCAATCTTTTTATGTGCAGCGATTTTTACACAGCTGGCGGGTGGACCGGAACTGACCATATATATTTTATAAAAACTGTATTAAATTTATATTATTATTTATTTATTTATATATTATACAGGCTATATCATAATATTATTATACACTTTCTAATGTCAGAACCGATTAGCGATGATGAATTTGTTGCTCCTTTTCTGTCCTGTTCATCGGGTAGTGACAGTGATGGTGATGACAGTTATCGTAGTCTTCCTTCTCTTTCTGATAACATCGAGGATGTATTTTCCGATGTTCCCAAAAATTTCAACATTGTACATATTAATGCCCAGAGCATTCCGAAGCATTATCCAGAGATGTTGGCATCTTTTAGCGATAAGCACCTCCACGCAATAGTAGTCTCCGAAACCTGGCTACGACCATGTTTTCCATCGAAATCCTATTCTTTGCCAGGTTTCAACCTGATACGTAACGATCGCGTCGAAACTGTTGGTGGAGGTGTCGCTATTTACTTGCGGGCCCACATTCCCTATAAGGTAGTTAGTATGTCCCCACAACCTTGCCCGTCAAACGCTGGTCAGCACTTGTTCATAGAAGTGCTTATGAACAAGAGTAAACTTCTGTTAGGCGCCTTCTACAATCCAGACTGTAATTTCAATTACTTTGCTGCATTTGAGAACTTGTTGGAGGAGTTCTTACCACATTACAACCACACCATTATTATGGGCGATTTCAACACCTGCCTCCAAAAGCAAGACCCTCAATACCTGCATAGGGCACGCAAGCTTAGGTCCGTGACGGCGGCCTACAACCTCACCATACTTCCGCTTAATGCTACTCATCATTTTCCTAATTGTGCTCCTTCTCTGTTAGATCTTATTCTTGTCTCTTCTTCTTCTCACTCTGCAAAGCACGGCCAACTTTCGGCGGACTGCTTCTCTTACCATGACCTCATTTACCTTTCCTACAAGGTTCGTCCGCCTAAAGATAAACCAAAATATATTTTTCAGCGCAACTTTAGTGGTATTAGTCTGGAAGACCTCCGCAAAGATACACAAGATGTCGACTGGGGGAGGGTTTTTGACCGCGACTCCATTGATGAGAAAATTTTTCAGTTCAATAACTTTATAACCAAACTTTTTGATAAACACGCTCCTTTAAAAGCTATAAAACTGAAACATCATCCTGCACCCCGGCTGAATGACGATATAAAGCTACTTATAAATAAGAAATCTGCAGCTAAAACTAGACTTCGCCATAATGCAACTGATGCCAATAGGGAAAAATTCATTGAACTTCGAAATCGCTGCAATAGAATGTGTAGGGATGCACAACGCCGACATATTCATAGCTCCATCGAAGCTGGAGATCCAGCCAAAGTATGGCAATTTCTGAAGTCATTAGGAGTTGGCAAACAAACTCAACAACCCATTCCCACCGATTTAAACTTGGATCACCTAAACCAACACTTTTCCTCCTCTGCTAGGCTTGATGATATTGTGAAAGCTGAAACATTACAACGTCTCTCTTCTATTCCAACTCCTGACTTGCCACCTTTCACCTTTGAACAATTTACTGCTTGTGGTGTTAAACAGAGTATGAAACACATAACCTCCAAGGCCGTTGGCAGTGACAACATCAGTCGCAACATGCTTATGCCCATTATTGACGAAATTCTTCCTACTATCCTGCACATAATGAATTTCTCCATCTCCCACAGTGTATTCCCCTCCCTCTGGAAAGAGGCTCAAATTATTCCTCTTCCGAAAAAATCAAATCCTAAAACCTTTTCCGAATATCGACCGATTTCAATCTTACCATTTCTTTCCAAAGTCCTTGAACGCCTCGTCCACCAACAAATTTCCAAATTCCTTAATAGTCATATGCTACATAATCCCTTCCAATCCGGATTTCGTCCGGGGCATAGCACAACTTCTGCCCTTGTTAAAATCACTGATGACATACGCAAAGGCATGGATGATCGCATGTTGACTGTGTTAACATTGCTTGACTTCAGTAATGCGTTTTGTAATGTCGACTATGACCTCTTGCTTGGTATTTTGTGCTCTCTTAACATATCTCCAACGGTGATTGAATGGTTTCGTAGTTACCTGTGTGGGCGCCGGCAGCGTATACGTGTCGAAGACACCTACTCATCCTGGTGCGATGTGTCTGCGGGTGTACCCCAGGGCGGCGTTCTTTCTCCCCTTCTATTTTCAGTATTCATTAGCTCTATCACTTCCAATCTTACTTCCTCTTACCATCTCTATGCAGACGATCTTCAAATCTACTCACAAACTCCGTGGCTACAGTTAAATGAAGGCATTGCAACTACAAACAATGACTTGGCTAAAATTTGTAGCTGGAGCGATTCGTTTGGGATTGCGGTGAATCCGTCCAAGTCCCAAGTCATCGTTTTGGGAAGTTCTAGGTTATTGGCAAAAATTAGCTGGGAGGAGGTTGACCCTGTGATGTTTGACGGAAACCATATCCCTTTTTCCAAAACTGTAAAAAATCTTGGTGTCATCATGGATGCGGAACTGGGCTGGCAGCCGCAAATAACTGAAACCAGTCGGAGGATATTTGCTGCTGCGGGCTCGCTCCGTAGACTGCGGAACTTTCTCCCGACTGCCACTAAAGTTAGCCTTGCTCAGTCTCTCATGCTCCCTATCCTCGACTATGCCGACATCTGCTACCTTGATCTGACCGAAGAGCAACTCGACAAACTTGAGCGACTTCAAAATGTCTGTATACGGTTCATATTTGGACTTCGCAAATATGACCATGTCTCTGAATTTCGCCATAAGCTCAAGTGGTTGCCAATCCGCCTTCGCCGGAATGTTCATATCCTTTGCTTCCTCTATAAAGTCCTATTCGCTCCCTCCTCTCCTCACTACCTCAGAGAACGTTTCAAGTTCCTGAGTGACGCCCACTCACGACAACTCCGTTCGACAGAATCCCTTCTCCTTCAAGCTCCTCTCCTCAACTCTACTTTCTACAATAAATCGTTTTCTTTTCACTCTGTCATCCTCTGGAATTCCCTGCCTCAACCCATCCGATCTGCTAAGTCCCTTCCCATTTTCAAAGCTATGGTAACTGATCACTACCTCAGTACTGTCTAATTTCCGTATATATTCCTGTATTATTTATGTATGTATACATGTATCTATGTACTTATTTGTATGTATCTATGCATATAATTATTTGGAATGTATTAGTATATGTAATTTAATATTTAAAAACCATAATTATGTAAATATTTTATATCATCATATTATAAGTTAAGTTATTCACAACCTACCATTAAAGCTGAATCAGTTCTTTTCCATCCAAAGGTTGCCTGGAAGAAATCGCTTTCAGCGATAAGGCCGCCCATTTGTGCAACTTATACTTTCTAGCTATTACTTTACTTTGTGTTTATCGTGTTCTGTTTCTTTCTGTGTTGTACAAATAAAGTTATCTATCTATCTATCTATCTTTATATGTATAATACAGCGTATTGATATAGCCGTGCGAAACCGGGATGAGTCGCTCGTACTTTCTAGTCGAAAAATGATATAGATTCTAAAGATTCCATAAAATATTTCGACATATTATAGCTACGCTCCGAGGTTTCACCCGCGTAACTCCTGATCATCATCATCATCCGAGCGATGTTCCCGGTTGCATCCGTCTCGGGAGCCCGGGGTCCGCTAACTCCTGATCCCGTGGGAATTTCGGGATAAAAATGGCCTATGTCAATTCCAGTGCATCAATGTATTCTCATACTATGTTTTATCAAAATCGGTTTAGTGGCATAATCGTTACAACCAAAAAAATCTTTCCTCTTATATTGGTATAGAAAAGGGATCTTTTATTCCATAAAATATATCGACATTCTATATACATACAGAAATATTGAAAGGTACGAGAACCTATTACATTTGAATACTGAAATAGTATAGATAGTCGTTAATATCAGTTAGAAGCGAACGGCACACCTGTTCGCAGTACGATACTGGAATATAAACAACGATTGAAATTTTCCGAACGAACTTAACGCACTTGGAAATAAATTCGTACCGTATTTTACTCGTAAATTTAGATGTGAAGTTCTTGCATCTCAACAAGGGTCATGGGCTTTGTTTGTGTGGTTCACGAAGTGTATTAAACGTTGCAAATGTGCCTTATTATTTTAGTTCATGCTTTGGCATTGTTGTAAAACAAATAACAGGTGGACCATTTTCGAATTTCTATTATTTATCGTTAAATGGAGTTGAATGGTCAGAAAACAAAGTGGGACTAAAATAAAATATTTATAATCACACCTGTCAAACGGGACTATTGGATATCAATTTTAATCGGAGTATAGGAAATATTTCCTAATTCTCAGACTAAAATTCCGATTAGTAGGAGTGGGAATATTTTTTGGCGTTGCTACGAATAATTATTGTACATTTGTGACGTAAGATGGACCATAGACAGTTTTTTTTGCTCATGAACTGAGGAGGTGAACCAGCCTCGGCTCGTGCCTGACCAGTCATTGCTACGCACTCGTATTCGCGCAAACGTTCACAGCGTATGTAATCAGTTCGTTATCAAACGTAAAGCCCGTGACCCTTATTGAGAAGCATGATCTATACTTATCAATGGAGTAGCTGCTCCTTAGAACGCGGTATTCTTGTCAAGTTTTTAATATTAAAATAGCGTAAGGCAGAAAATTTCGAAACAAAAATTACTAAGAATCCGAAGTTTTACGGAGAGATCCTAAAAATAAACTACTGCGGATCAATATGGTTTCATAGTAAATAAACATGTTTTGATAAATTTATGTAATTAAAAATTTATGTTGTTTGCGTATTACTCAGAAATATTTTTTTCAGATAACTAAAACCACATGAGTAGAGTATAAAACTTCATTGTTGATTCATTTGATAAAGGTTTTTGGTTTTGTGTTTAATTAAAACAATAAAAAGTAGAACAAGCATATGTACAACAACCCTTGGTTTTATAAAAAATACGTGTGGCACTCGGGGACTGCCGCGGTAAAGAATCGTGCGAGCTTCGTACAGTCGTATCATATACATCGGCCGAGCTACATGGTAGGCGGAGTGGGGGGTGTTAGGTTTTATTTTCGTTACGGAATTTCTTGATTTGTTCGCCGCACTCAAAGCCCGCAATAAAAGCTATGCAATAGCTTAAAAAGAATGGTTGCCCCAAATGAATTATTATTATTCATGAAGGTGATAGGGGAATACATTTTGTATAGAGAAAGTTCTATTAAGATACCGTATGAATTATAATTAAAACTATGTTAGTGTATAGTATATAGATATGTTACACTACTGAAAGAAATTAGGTGCTTATTATGTAGGTGTATATAAACTAAGTACCTACATGACGATTGTCTTTTAGGTATAACAAATATCCCTATAACTAATATTTGCTGATGGATAATTGATTACGAAAGCTAATAAAGCAAGCTATTTGATTAAACAAAATGAATGAAGTGGGCTTCGGCTAAACAATTTAATTCATATAACAGTTGTTAATGAAAATGTGTTTTGACGCGTGAATTTAGGAAAATGGTTTATGATTTAGTTATATAATAGGATCTACACCCACGGAAATAGTATTGGATTGCCGGTAGGTGTATCCAAGACGAGATAACTATGTTTCTATTTTGAAAATTAGTCTCAGTCTTCTATAGTAAACTACATCGTCGAGTGAAGGTTTTGTTATATACTAAATTGATAATAGGCATTTGCACCAAAATTACTAAATCACGTTTTTGTTAATTAAGATTTAGTCCATACATTTCTCTATCAGAAAGCTTAAATCGAGTTTCATATTATGTCGAAAATTTATGGATTATCTTTTATAGAATTGAAATTTTAAAATCTATTTTATCTACAAGATGTGGTTAAGAATTATTCTAAAAAGTTATATTTTAGCACTAAGTAGGTACTTAATTTCCTGATCGACGCCGTAAGGCAGATGTAGACAGGTAAGCCAGGAAGACTCATCGAAACTATTCTTAAGGAAATCAAATTAATCAAATATCAAAATGCCAAAATACCAAAATTCTATTAAACTATAAATTCTTCTGATGCTACCTCAGAGAAAAAAAAACATCTAACTAAAAGAACGTGATCTAAAATAAGCTTCATTTTTTTATTGCATCGATTAAACATCGTACGTTCGGCATCTAGGTACTTAGCAACAGATGCGAATGTTAGAAAATATTTAGAGTAAGACCATGAATAAACATGAACAACCGCTGAAATGTGGTTTTCAAGCAACTAAAGGTAACGTTAATGTGGTTGTCTCATTAAAATCCCTGACGTTATCGTAATCTTCTTAAAAAATTTCTTTTAAAAGGAATAGATAAATGTAAAATTAAATATAAAGTATCTACGGGTAGTAAGGGCCTTAACTAAAAACTAAATATTTCGTAAAAAAAAAATAGGAAAAAGTACTTTAAATAAATATTTGCTGTATCGTCAATCTGAAATACAATTAATTTGTTTATTTTCTTGTTAATTTGTCACAAATAACACAAATAACAAGTAACTCGTTTTACCCGCAGACACCTTAGATAATCAAACTATTAAATATAATTAGCCATAAAGCCATAAATAATATTAAAAATTCAATAAGTTTCCCTAGGAAGGTTGCTCAAAAGGCTGCATTGCCACTCTGGATGGCTATAACGATCTGTTGGCTAATGTAGAAGCCACATGAAGATATGATTTGTTGGTAAATGGAATATCTTTTCATATGCTTCTAAGCCGGTATAAAAACACGAGAGTTTTAGTCGAAACAACCTCTAATCGAATAGTAAAATTGTAATTGAATATAACATCAAATGTGCCTAACTAATTAAACGTATGAAAGATAAGAATACCAAAAACTAAAAAAATTCTAAAGGAAAAACTATCTTCCATTACCACTTGCATGTGTTTTCAAAGCTGAAACAATTGTTGCAATTCCACACTCTTTTGTAGCGGATAAAATCAATAACCGCATGTCTGCTGCATTTAGACAATCATCATGTACAATGTACATAAATGGAAACACGATCAAATTGCTTTAAAAGGCTGATCGATTCTCCAGCTAAAATATCTTTCATTCAGTTCCAAAAGAAGAGGTTTAACTGTATTTACCTAATCATAAAACAACACTTACCGCTATACGATAGTAGGAGACGAGTTGACCGAAGCCGGTCGAACGATCAGCTTACAAAGAAACACAAACGATCAGTCAAGCACTGAACACTTTCACAGTCCAATATCAATGCAATAAGAAAATATATAAGTAGAGCCGTAACATGTAGCGCGGTTGAGCTCTGGCGGACGACTGGGCGGCGCGCATCTCTCCGCACCTATATATACTTCGTTGCTCTATCCTCCGCCCGCCCCCTCCGCTTTTCATATATGCAAAAATATCAGAGGAATTCACCGCCTAATTCTCCTGTCACTGCCTTATGCTATGCTCATACAATAAGATCGTTGATCCCGGTACGTGCATACTGGGGGTTGACCAAATTCTTAAACACTGACTCGAAAATGACGACTTATCGATCTCATCTTTGCTACCTATAAAGGCAGTTTCGGATAAGTACTTTGTCAGTTCAACAGGTTTAGTATGTCAAATGTATAATTAAGTTTACGATACGGACGTCCTATTTTTTAATAGACTCGTAAGTAGGCTGAATCAAAAGCTCATAAATAAAAATAGCTGTCTGATGTATGTAGAGAAGCATGATAGCGTTGATAAACAATTGATTCATTATTTGCTTAGCCTTGTTTTGTGGTTATCGATGGACTTTTCCACTTAGTTATAGTTTAGTTGGTTGCTGTTTAGTGTGTCCGTCTGGTCGGGGATACCCCACCACCACACGACTAAATACACGTTTTATCGCATTCACACTCCGAAAATACGTTAGCTTTCAACAGCGAGAATCAGAGCGAACAACAAATCTTTAATATTTCAATCTTCTTTAGTAGCTAATGTAGGTATCTAGGTAAGCGATGGTCACGCATCATTCGGGTGACAGTTGTAGAGCATTAAACCTACTCATCAGCGGATCCGCTAAAAGTTCACTGAAAGTTTTAGTGTTATCAACACCCAATAAATTATATTGAAAAATACACATGTCAGAAACACGCGGCTTACAAGAAAATGTGTACAAAGCGTGCTAAAACGAATCATAATATCGACGAATTAGTGTAAATATTGTGGTACCACATGTAGTACACATATATAGGTACCATAATGTTTTAGTGTTTCTTAAAAAAATTAGTACAAGGTTTTTTAAAACGTTACGATTCGCAAACTTTATTGTTTGCAAGATAGATTTACTTCCAATAAATAGCTACTAAGTGGTCAACCTTGCCCAAAATAATTGCTTAAATGACCTCGCCTATAGCCTATAGTTTTGTTATCGAAGCTTTTGTAATATATTTAGGTATTCAGTAGAATTAGAAAAAAGCAGATAAGCAGAACAAAATATACATTTCAAACGTTATAAATCTAATTTTGATTCTTTTATAAGCTTAAATATTATTAAGTTTAAAAATACACAATCGAGTTTACACAAACGTTGCCTATTTTTAACATAAAGTTTAGTCAATTTTAGAAATTTTCTCATTAGCAATTATATAAATCACTCAATGAAACTTTTGATTACGGAAAGAAACTGAGTTTAAATAAACAATATAAAGTTATGATATGAATTAGTTTGATTCACTTTTACTCCACTAACGTATTTTAAATCATGGAAAGCTTTTTAACGCAATTCTTGAAAGCGAAATTAAAATAATTATTATTTAAAATTCTTCATTTCATGTGTATACAACTTAAAATAAAATAAACCACTCTTGAGGTGGGTCGATATAGAAGAATCATCTATAACGATTTATTATAAACAAAAAGGGGTTATGCCCGAACATATATATCTAAATAATAAATATACATTACATAACTTCTTCCTTTACTCGGAGTCGGTTAGAAGAATAGAAATACTCATCCACTGTAGAACAAATGCCTTCCCAGAATAGCTTTTTCCTGTCAATTATCAATTTCTACAGGAAAACAATAATTTTCACAAGAACGCTGTGTGTTTTCTCTCATACTTTCCCCATGCCAATTTCAATCAACAATTATTTCATACTATAATCCAATACTTTCTTCTGCATCGAAGATTGTTTATATTTAGCTGTAGGGATATTTCTTGAGTTCGGTTGATTTAATATCGGCGTTTCAACGTGGTACGGTTTTCCCCTGTCGACTGCAGACGTTTTCCTTAATAAATATTTCAAACAGTAATAAAAATAATAAAGTTCAAATGACTTTTATATTACACAATCATGTAGCAACTGTTAATTTGTTTTCATAAGGAAAGCTAATGAAAATATCCTTCAGGACCCACTATGTTAAATTTGCTAAATTTGTTTGAATTTTAAGATGTGTGATTCAAAGTGATGTAATGCACTGTATGACTCATATTTTTTTTTTTTATATGGCATTGGACGCAGCGGCATCTACCTCCAAACTAAGCAACTAGGCTTGTAATAGGTAACCACACAACAAATAGTATGCCTGTTAAGTATGTAGGTATATACTTATTATTATACATACATACTAGAAACAAATAGTGGTGTGGGTCTAAGTGGGTCTATTGCCTTTAATAAAAACTTTTATTATTTATTATTATTATAAATATAAAAAATATCATTGAAAAAAAAAGGAGTGACTGACTGATTTTAATCAACGCACGCTCAAAAGCTCAAGTCAAATAGACGGCTCGGGCTTGACACACAGATAAGAAGAAGTCCGGAATATAATATATACTTTTCACCCGACTACGGTGAAGCGAAAAGGGAGGGTATGTCTTTAACCCGTATATCATACAAATATTAAAAGGAAAGACTTTTGGAACGATAGTTGTTATCGCGCGTTGCGAAAGGGGGCTAGATGGAAAAAAATAAGACCAAAAGTTGTAACGACACAGCAACACTTTTTGCTATAGTTGTAAGCCGTGCTGCGTGCGCGTGTTTCTCTGTCTGTCTCTCTCATAGAAAGCAAGCCAGTTATTTTCATTTCATCTTTCTATTTCGCATTGAACAGTGTGGTGTCGCGACGATTATTTACAAAAAAAAATTACAATATCTTTACTAATTAATCGAAAGGAACTTCGTTCCATCCCTTGACACATCACTCAAGTTTTTTTTTTATTAAACGAATAGGCTCCGAAACTACTGAATCGATATTGATGACACTTGGTATGTGGACACAATGATTCATTGGAAGTATATTTATCCCCATATTCCCACGGGATCGGGAATTATGCGCTAAAACCGCGGAGCACTGCTAGTATTTAAAATTACAACAGACGAATGCGAGTGTAAAAACCAATAAGAGACAGACGCATAGTTCAGTTATTTATTTGTTATTTCAGCGTGTTGTTGTTATGAAGTATATTTACTATGAAATTCCTTTCAGCTGACCACTTGTCTTGTATGAATAACAAACTTATTAGAAATACTGTTTGTTTCAAACAGCTGTTGCATTAAACGACGCCACATTTTCGCGGAAAATACTTGACTCATTCAGTAAGAAAGCTAAGACAATTAAAATAAAATTGCAGAACATTGCACAACGCCACCTAGTCCCAAAACTTAGAAACTAGGTTTGTGTTATGATAATTAAATTACGAATAGAAAACTAATTTTTTTTATTGGAAATACACACTTATAATACAGAAATAGCCAGACTAGAAACAAATATCTGTAGTTTATACAAATATTTGTACGGGAATCGAACCCACAACCTTTTGCAGCACAGAGGTCATCTCATCAACATATATGTAGGTAGGTACTGTGTTTGTTTTTAAGAGGAAAGGGTACTGGGGGCTCTCTCCATACAAACTATTACAAACATAGTCGACTGTTTCCTCCCTGGATAATGACACTAGAGCAAATGTTTTTGGTGCATAAAACTTATAACGGCCATGATATTTTGTTTTATTTTTATTTTTTATTTTTTTAATCTTCATTTCTATGATAATTAGAAAATGAAAAAAAAAAAACAAAAAATAGAGCCATAGTCAAATAGTCATGGCAGTTTAGGTTTTATGGCACAAAAATATTTGTGCTAGTGTCATTATCCAGGGAGGAAACAGTCGACTACGTTTGTATGGAGAGAGCGCCGGTACCCTTTCACCTTAATGGTCTTCTTTGAAAGTACCCATTTACTTAGTCAGAGGGCTCAAAAATTGAAGCGACAGAGAGTTGATGTAATGGTATAAGAGTGGCGACTTTTACCCCACCCTTAAGCGTCATAGGAAGGGAAAAATTAAAAAAATATATATATTTTATAGGTAAAGGACAGAAGATAAGCATTGCCATCGACGACATTGCTTTTCAATTTGGACTTTTCATTTTCATTAAATGTAAAGTAATGTAAGGTTAGGTATGTTATTCCATTTAACTAGCTGTTCCGACAAACGTTGTTTTGTCATAAAAAAAATATAAAGAAAAAAAAGGAAAAGAAATGAAAAATAGATATTGCTCGCTTCTCAGACAAATATTCACAAAAAAATCATTCAAATCGGTTCAGCCGTTTAGGTGGAGTTTGGTAACTAACACCTCGACACGAGAATTTCATATATATAGACTGGTTTGAAGATTTTTTTGTTCCTTCGTTAATATCAGAATAAAGATTTTTATGATGGGTAAATAAATAAAAAACGATAGAATAAAATTTCTTAAAAGTTTGCCATTATAGACGTAGAATCAACAGTTTTATTTGCCGTGATATTTAAAATGAACCAAATTAACCAAATTATTAAAACAACTTCACTCTATTATTTAAAACGAACGGGCCGTATTGCGTAGGAGAATCTGTTAGCTAGAGATACTGCCCACACTACGACGTGACTTTTACTTAGTAAATGCAATATACTTAGTATCCAATATCAAATACCGTTATCGCAGTGCGTAGGTTTATATTTTACTCGAAATTCTATAAGAATATAGTAGCGTAAGAATATGGTATGGTAATAATGATATAGTATTGTGTGATAAAAATATGATATCGTAATAAAGGATTTTTGAAAATTCTTAATAACACAAGCTTAATTGCTTAACTTGCGGCTAGATGGCGCTGTGTGCAACGGACTGTCAAACACAGGGTTGCGGGTTAAATTCCCACTTTAGACATGTATTTTATATTTAAACTAGCGACCCGTTCCGGCTTCGCACGGCTATATTATGCATGTATTATACATATAAACCTTCCTCTTGAATCACTCTATCTATTAAAAAAAACCGTATCAAAATCCGTTGCGTAGTTTTAAAGATCTAAGCATACAAAGGGACATAGGGATATAGGGACGGCGAAAAGTGACTTTATTTTATACTATGTAGTGATTAAATTACTGAAACGAATATATCATTAATGGTAATAATGATATAGTATTGTGTGATAAGAATATGGTATGGTAATATTTAATACCGTAGCAGTTACTACTACGCTACGTCTACTTCGTAGAGAGTCTACAGGGCCTCTACGACTTTCGTAGCAGAGCAAAAGTATTTCGCAATTTCTAATGAAAAAAGAACTTCTCAGTTGGAAACTTAACTTTTCCAATATTTTATTACAAACTTTTACAAAGTTACCTTATTTTTATGTGTTGCTATCCATATTCGGTTGCTAACTGAGGGAACCAATTTCTTCATACATTTCAGTAATGATTTTCTTGTAGCAAAGCATCGTATCCTTTTTTATTAGTAGCACTAACTTATTTATAACGACAAGAAAAAAATATAAAATATGGAAAAATACACGTATCGTTTTACGTCGGTGTTACGTAGTACCTCAGATCAATAAGCTAATTTCTGTTTGGTTTTGCAATAACAATAGTATTTGCCTTTACATCTAATCTAATAAATAAATAAATATTGCAGGACATTCCACACATCGCCATCTAGCCCCAACCTAAGTAACTGGACCATGCCGGACTGCCAAACATAGGGTTGCGGGTTCGATTTCCGCCGCAGACTCGTCTGTCTTGGTCTGGTTGTTTCTGTGTATTATGAGTATATATTTACAAAAGAAAAGTAGGTATATAAGGAGTATATACGTTGTCTAGCACCCATAACACAAATATAGTTATTTAGCTTGGGGCTAGATGGCGATGTGTGGAATGTCCTGAAATATATATTTTTTTAATTTATTTTATTGTCAGTAACAAAACGAAAACGACTGAAGGAAGTCAACAATACAGTGCTTCATTTGATGTATACGTCAGGGCGCCGCCATCTTGACTACTGTTTTGTGTCTATAATAAATAGGAATAAAATGACGGAACGTGGTTCATTCTGTGGCAGTAGCTTCATGATGCCTGAATCTTTCATGGTCGTACCATTTATTTGTGTTAAATAGTTTAATACCTTTTAGTGAGTGGATTAAGCGTTGTGGTAAAATACTGCCGATGGGTATGTAATTTATATGATTAAAATATGTTCTCATAATAAGTGCCTTTATATTTACGTAACCTACACTCAGATTTGCTTAAAATACCGAGTCCTTTATATTATGTATACGGACGATAATTTTACGTAATAACGTCATAAGAAAACATTGCCAATAACAAAATGCGTTCCCGAAACATGACGCGTCATGTTTTTTGTGAATGCAGGTCTTCATCAATTTATTAGACGTAATCACGTCAAAAACACTCTGCGCGTATCTAATTTAATTGGTAGATAAAGGTAGATAATAGTAGGTAAGTAACACGACCTGATTTAGCTTTAATTGGCCAATTACTTGTATTTTTTTGTTTCGTGACCTACTTTTATGTGGTCAGCGTAATCCTAAATGAGGAATGTAATAAGACCTAATATGCCTCGACCCGCGCCGCAAGAATTAAGTAATTCGTTCACACGTAAATTATACAATTAGGTGACTTACCCACGCTCGCATTTCACTCATTTTCTAAAAGGTCAGGTGTTTTTCTAGAAAAACAACAACGAAGACACGAATCCTACTCCTACTAATATTATAAATGTCAAAGTTTGTGTGTGTATGTTTGTTACTCCTTCACGCAAAAGCTACTGGACCGATTGCAATGAAACTCGGTATGTAAATAGCTGGAGACCTGGATTATCATATAGGTTACTAGCTGCACCCCGCGGTTTCACCCGCGTAAGTCCCGATTCCGTGGGAATATCGGGATAAAAAGTTGCCTATGTGTTAATCCAGGTTTACAGTTATCTAGTAGTTGAGTTAGAGTTTCATCGCAATCGGTCCAGTTGTTTTTGCGTGAAGGAGTAACAAACATACATACACACACAAACTTTCACATTTATAATATTAGTAGGATAGGATTTATTAGCCCGATATTCCCACGGAGCTATTATAAATATCAAAGTTTGTGTGTTAGTACATGTGTTTGTTTCACGCAAAAACTACTAAACCGATTAGAATGAAACTCGGTACTTAGATCGCTGGAGACCTGGATAAACACATAGGCTACTTTTTATCCCAATATTTTAACGGGATCCGGACTTAACGCGGGTGAAACCGTGGGGCGCACTTCGTATTTACATAATAACAACTTTTATTAACATAGAATAACGTCATAGCTATTTATTCTTTGGAATAAACAAACTTGTACTCCAACTTGACATTTTAGGATCTGATTATGTTAAGGTATTGAAAAAGCATTTTATCTATTATTAACCGCGCCCCGCGGTTTCACCCGCGTAAGTTCTGATCCAATTGGAATATTGGGATAAAAAGCCAGGTCTTCAGCTATCTTCATACCGAGTTTTTATCGCAATCGATTCAGTAGTTTGACGTGAAGGAGTAACAAACATATATAAACTTTCACATAATTACATACATAGTATAAAACAAAGTTAATTTCCGCTGTCTGTCCCTATGTATGCTTAAATCTTTAAAACTACGCAAAGGATTTTGATGCGTTTTTTTTTAAATTAAATAGAGTGTTTCAAGAGGAAGGTTTATATTATGTATAATACATGCATAATATAGCCGTGCGAAGCCGGGATGGGTCGCTATTTTATAATATTAGTAGGATAGGATAGTTGGAAGGATAGAATTTGCTAGCTGTGCTTCCCTTGGCTTTACTTGCGTTAGTTTCGATTTCTTGCGAATATCGGGATTAAGTAGCTTTAGTGATGGAGCGTGACTGTTATTAAGTTCTTTAGGGATTCGGGGGTGTGGGAGGGGTTACGAGAATGGGTTGTTTTAGATGTGTAGACGAATAAATGTTGTTTTATGACTTTAAAAAATTCGAACTTTTTTCACGAAAATATTTAAGTTATGTTTACTCACACGTCAGCTGTTTTCTTCCTGAAAATTGTCTATTTTTTTCATTAATCTTAGTTTGGTTGTACGTACATACATATGCTTCTGTGTTCAGTTTTTCTAACAAGTAATTACTAAAGGAGATGTGATCCTCTAAAAACTAAAATAAAGTGAACCACAGGCGCTCGTGTACAGCAAACCTAGATTTTATAAAGAAAAAATATGGGAATACATTTCTTTGCTAGAATATCGTCTTCTATAATACTAGTCCACTTGTTATGGTTTGATGATTAAAAAACTTGCATTAGGAACAATCACATAAACATCTTTTCCTTAAAGCATAAATTTTCAAAGTCCCTTGAGTAATGTAAACCAATTCCAGATTGGTAACACCGGCAATAGTTGTCCAATCTGAAGTAGGTTTAGGATCATACAAGATAGTTATCTTGTCAATTATATAACACGGTTGTCCCCGGTTGTTCTTATTTCCGTAATAAATTGCCGCCGATAGAGGGTAGTGTTATGTCTCACGGGGGACGATCGATGCCGGCAGTTAACGTCATTCATAGACCAAGATCCCGCTTACCACCGAACTTTCGTGATTTTATAAAACCAAAGGGTGTGTAATAATGAAGTTCAGACCATCGTGAGTTGGGGAGTTATCAGGTAGCAAAGCCAAGAATAGAACCTGTTAATTTTCCAAAAAAAAATTGCCTATATTTTTGTACCAATCGATGATGTTTTTAATAGCCAGACAGTTTCAATAGTTCCAACACCTTCTAGACCGCCGAAAGATGATTCACAAAGGTTTAGGTATAACTATAAAAATGAGCTAGGTATTACCTTTCATATGCCATACTTACTATGTTTGTTTCCAGGAATTAATCGATCGATTGGTACAAAATGTTGGCGCTTTCTTTTTTTTTTGCAAAATTAACAGGTACGATTCTTGGCTTTGTTTTGATAACTCTTGAAGCCAATATGGTCCAAACTTTATAATTACATAATATCGTTCATAACTGGGGGCATGCGCTGAGATTTTTCAGATTTTAGAAAATGAATAAAGTTTAGTGGCAGGCGGGATCTTCCTCTATATTAACTATACAAGAAAATTACCACGAAATACGGATAAGCTTGGGTTTATTAGCTCACAGACCTGGCCTAGCCTTGTTGACCCGGTCAATGATAATTATATCGGATAACACGGTTCGATTGACGAATAGCCATGTTTATTACATAGCTTTTTGGATTACATTTACGGTCTATTGAGTAATTTATTTTAGTACTATTACTAGTGGTTCGCCCCTGTTTCGCATAGATTGTTTTTTTTTACGCAAAATAGGCTTTAATTTGACCTCAACTCATGATAAGAAGCGACGAAGAGGTCGAGGATGTAGCAAGCTCGCCGAAGAAGAAGGGAATGCCTGGACAACACGATGAAACGTGACGAGTCACTGAGACTGTGACTTGTGGAGCATATAGGTCTTGATAACCTAGATTACATCAAACACCTTAAAATTTTTATATTGTACTCAGAACTTCTTTACATTAGTCTATTCAAGCACACGACGAAAAAAAAACCGATTGTAATTGCAAAGTATTGCAATTTAAAGTCAAGTTACTAGAGTTCTAAGGACTCAAGCTTCATGTCAGTAATCGCGAATAATCCCTTCACAGAATGTACCTAAGTATGCAGTAGAATTCATCATCATCTATCGTCATTTTTCATGATTCGAATTTTTTGTTGTTTTTTAATCGCCGTATTCACACGAATCACGTATCGTGAAAAATTAACCGTAATGCGGGAAAAGCCTCGGGGCGCAACTAGTAACTTAAGTTCTTAATATTACATGGCGGATTGACAAATAAAGCAAGATTTGCAATCAAAAATGTAAACTATAAATACCGTACAATCGCTAGCTAAATTGGGACTTCCACGAAATCGCCAGTGATTGGGTGAATTGTGGTTTTTTGGCACGCAGAAGCCAAATAATGAAGATAGATAGATAGATAGATAGATAGATAGATAGATAAACACTTTATTGCACCATAAAGACAAACACGAAAAATAATTACAAAAAAAAAATAACACAAAATAAATTCTAACTTAAGTGAAAATCTGCTAAAAGAAAATTAATATATAATAATACCTTACATTATGGCACAATGGGCGGCCTTATCGCTAAAAGCGATCTCTTCCAGGCAACCTTTGGATGGACAAGAATTAAAGAAGGGGATGGGTGGGTTGTTTGTAACGTGATAGAAATATATGAAGGAGAATAATAAATATTAAAATAATAATTATATAAAATATAATATAATAAATATTTAAATACATAAATAATAAAATATATATTACATAAATTACAATAAAAATAAATATATACCAAATCACAAAAATATATGTATACAATGAAACAAAGGACATCTATATGTTTGATTGACGAGCTTCAGCGAGAGCAAGGTAATGCTTGTACACATTGGCCTTAAAAACGGGCAAAGATTTGGATTGCCGGATAAAAGCAGGCAGAGCATTCCACAACTGTACACCGCGAGCGGTAAAGGAGTTGTGGTAGAAAGTAGAAGAGCGGTCTGGAACAGCTAGAAGAAGAACTTTAGAGGAGCGGACAGATTTAGAGGGAGAATGACAAAATTGAAAGCGAGATTTTAGATAGGAAGGAGAAGTTGGTAAGAACAGAACTCTATAAAGAAGAGAAAGAACATGAGAATCTCTACGCAGACGAATGGGCAGCCATTTGAGCTTACTGCGATATTCCGAGACATGGTCGTATTTACGGAGACCGTAAATAAACCGGATAGCAAGATTCTGCAGCCGCTCAAGCCTATTTAGTTGTGCCTCAGTCAAGTCAAGAAAGCATTCGTCTGCGTAGTCAAGAATAGGGAGCAAGAGAGTTTGTGCTAACATAATTTTGGTAGCCGTGGGAAGGAAATTCCGCAACTTTCTGAGCGAAGCATTAGATGCAAATATCCTCTGCCTCAGCCCAGCGAGCTGCGAGTCCCAGGTTAGATTGCTATCCATAGTGACACCAAGGTTCTTGACTTCGGTGCTGAAAGGTACCAATGTACCATTAAAAACTAAAGGTGGCAGCTGGGCATGGTTAATTTTGCACGTAAGTCTCGAGCTACCTATAATTATAGCTTGAGATTTTGTAGGATTAACTGTGAGGCCATAAGAATTACTCCAGTCACAGATTTTGCTAAGATCAGCATTGAGTGTGTTGATGGCAGAATCAAGTTGAGCTACAGGCGCCTGTGTATACATTTGCAAATCATCTGCATACAGGTGGTAGGAGGAAGAAAGATTAGAAGATATCGCATTTATATACACAGCGAAAAGGAGAGGAGAAAGTACGCCGCCCTGAGGGACACCGGCAGATATTGGATTCCAGGACGAGTAATTCTCGTCAATCCGAATACGTTGCCGGCGCCCATACAGGTAACTTTGAAACCAATCAATCGCCGACGGACATATGTTAAGAGAGCGTAGGATCCCAAGAAGCAAGTCGAAGTCAACATTATTGAAAGCATTGCTGAAATCAAGGAGAGTAAGCACAGTAAGTTTTTGGTTATCCATGCCAAGTCGAATGTCATCGGTTATCTTAACCAATGCTGTAGTGGTACTATGTCCTGAACGGAAGCCAGACTGGAATGGGTTCATCAAGGAATTGTTGGAAAGGAAGACGCTCAGTTGTTGATGAACAAGGCGTTCGAGCACTTTGGATAGGAAGGGAAGGATAGATATCGGACGGTACTCAGAGAATGATGAAGGATTGGGTTTTTTAGGTAGCGGAATTATCTGTGCTTCTTTCCAAGCCACGGGAAAGGAATTAGTGGAGATAGAGTTGTTGAAGATGCGACAGATGACATGTACTATCTCATCGATGATTGGCAAGATCATGTTACGACTAATGCTATCAGTGCCTACTGCGCTTGAAGAAATAGACTTGATGGCTCTCTTAACGTCAACGTTGGAGAATTGAGAGAAAGAAAAAGGAGAAATATTGGGTAGTTGTTTTGAAGACAGAAAAGAAAGAGTATCTGATTTAGTTAGATTATGCAGATTGGAAAAACTGGAGAAGTGTTTGTTGAGACTATTTATATCAAGATCTTTAGAGAGATTACTACTAGAACGTGATTTTCCAACTCCCATAGACCTAAGAAATTTCCAGACCTTGGAGGTGTCTTCATTTTCAACAGACTCGTGAATATAGCGGCGTAATGCATCTCTACACACTCTGTTGCAGTGATTGCGTATTTTATGATACTTAGCTTCGTTCTCAGTGGTAGGGTTACGCTTCCATTTCCCTTTGGCTACGTTTTTTTTATGCATGAGAGAACGGATTTCATCAGTAAGCCAAGGAGAAGGAAGATGTTTAATTTTAATTTTTCGTAATGGAGCGTGTTTGTCATACAAATTGGTGATAGCTGTGTTAAATGCTGCCAGCTTATTGTCAACATTCTGGGCGTCGACAACTTCAGACCAATCAATATCCCGGGCATCACTACGGAGAGCCTCAATATCCATGCCACCGAAATTACGGCATAGAAGAATTTGGGGCTTGGGTTTCGGAGGTCGCATTTTGTATGAAAGAAAGATCAGGTCATGGTAGGAGAAGGCGTCCGCCGAGCACTGTCCGTGTTTAGCCACATTATTAGGTGAAGAAACAAGCATGAGATCAAGAAGAGAAGGAGTGCAGTTAGGAAAGTGATGAGTGGAATTTAGAGGCAAAATAGTGAGATTAGAAGAATTAGCAAGTTGCTTTAATTTATTGGCTCGGTGGTCTAACTTAAGAAGGCAGGTATTAAAATCACCCATTATAATGGTGTGATTGTAGGACGGAGTAAGGTCTTCAATGAGGCGTTCAAATGAAGCGAAATAATTGACACTCTTGTCCGGGCTGTAATAGACTCCCAGTAATAATTTAGTACGAGACAGAGTGACCTCAATGAATAAATGCTCACCAGCATTCTCGGGTGGGGGTTGTCGTGATGTGCTAACCACAGAATAAGGAATGTGAGACTTTAAGTAAATAGCAACACCACCACAACGGGAACCGATTCGATCGTTCCTGATTAATTCATAACCTGGTAAGGAATAAGAAGTACTGGAAAGGCATGGTTTGAGAAAAGTCTCAGAGACTAGGACTGCGTGTACATGCTTGTTATCAAAGGAAGCTACCAAATCGGGATAATGTGCGTGAATGCTCTGTGCGTTTATGTGCACGACGTTGAAATTCTTTGGAAGAGCGGAAAACCTCGAATCAATACTTTCAGCAAGTGTCGGAAAGCTAACACAAGTCTCATCGAAGCTGTTTGACCCATCAGAACATGACAAAAAAATATCGGAATCAATATCATCAATCATTACACACAATAAAATTATAAAAATAAGTAAATAAAATACAATATTAATAAATATTAGGTGTAAGTACTAATAAAAATAAAAGCTGTGAAAAATAAAATAAAAAATAAAAAAGGGGGGTTTCTATTATCCACCTGCCAGTTGCAAGAAAGAAATAACAAAAGATGGTACTTATACGATACCACCATTCCATATTATGTAGGTACCTACCCCAAAAACTGATGAAAAAAAAAAACAATAATAATTAAAAAACTGCTAATTATATAAATGCATAGAATTTAAATGTTAAATAAAAATAAAAACATTTAATAAATAAACATAAAAAGCAAAATATTAATACAAAAAAATACAATGCCAAAAAACATTCATCAATGAAACTGGAACGTTACTGACATATCCAAGCAGCTGTCAAATTATGGAACTGTCAAACTGTGAAGCATTTGGAAAGTCTACCCGGGTTTTAGATTACCTAGTACATTGAAGAAATTATCGCATTGAAGAAAGTATTATACATTGAAGAAAGAATTTAATAATAGCAAAAAGTATATCAAGAAGAAAAATGAATTGAATAATAGTAAAAACATGTTAACAAAAAGGGTACCTACCTACTCTTCACAAGTGAATGTAAACAACGTAAACATTGGACCTATTGGATGCTATTTACAGGGAAACTATCATTTGGGGCGCTTGGACCTCGCAGTGCCAGTTTCGCCCGAACTAGAGGCTTCCTTAGCCATGGGTGGCTTCAGTTGCGCGCTGAGGAGCCGCTCCAGATCGGCAGCACAACTGATACGGTGCCTTGTAAAATCGGGACCGCCCACGAAGATTTTACCGTCCCGCGTCCAACATTTGGCTACACCAAACTGCTCTCTGGCCTTCATGAAGAGGTCATGTCGATATTTGGTTAAGAATTCGGAGAGAGTGATACCTGAATCCTTAAGGTTGGCCTTTGAAAACCACAATTTGTCCCGGATCGAGACATCACGCAGCTTTACCAGCAATGGACGCGGACGGCTCGTCGATTGACGCCCCATCCTGTGGCACCGGCTGATGTCCTTGATGCTGAACTCCTTCACCTTCAGCTTAGCAACGGCAACATTTGCAGCGACCGCGGCTGGGTCCTCCTTCTTCTCTTCAGGGACGCCATGGATCAGCAGTATTTTCCTTCTGCTGTGCATCTCAAGAAGGTCCTGAGAGTGAGCCAGTTTAGCAACCTGCTCCTGAAGTGCTCGCAACGATGCCAACATGAAAGTTTTGAATGAAGCAAAGTCTGCAGCCACTTTCGCCACAGTGGGCGAAGGGTCCTTCTGTTGCAACCTGGTTTCGAACGCTGCCATCTGCTTCCCGAAGGAGGCCATCATCTCGGCCATTGTGCTCTTGATGTCTGAATTAGACTCCATCGCCCAGTGATGTTGTATGACGGTGTGGTGAAGTGTGTGAAATGTTGGAATCCAGTGAAGAAAACAACGTATGGCAGGTAGGGGGTGTTATAGATTGCGAATATACATATATTATCAAGATATGTTAAAGAATTTAATTTTAAACTTAAAAATAAAATTTCAAATTTAAATTTAGGTGTTTGTCGTTTTCACACCTACCCGCGAAAAAAAAAAAAAAAAAAAAAAAAAAAAAAAAAAAGTGAAGAAGAACTAGTAAACAAAATTAATTACTTTTCCAATAGGAGAGGTGATACAACTAAATTATTAAGCGATGGAAAAGTAACGCAATTAAATATTAAATTCTATCAATTACCACGGATTATAATTTAAATCCATTAAAATTTGGAAGTTCATCGTATTCTAAAATTGTTATTGACCGAACGAGCGAAGCGAGAGAGGTCTAGTGGCGAGACGGTCGGTCGGTTGTACCTATGTATCTAAATATCTATGTATGTTTGTTCGACGATAACTTGAGTACCGTTGCTCTGATCTTCATGATTTTTGGTATACGTATAGTTGAAGCCCATAGAATTTTTAAGTTCGAATATGAGAGAGATCGGTTAGGGGGCTACGGAGATAGGGGGTGCAAAAGGGGATCTACCTTTATGAAAGGCAAATAATTAAAAACTTCTTTTCGAATTCAAAAATGACAACAAAGAGAAAATATACTACGTATGAAATGACAATGTCAAGTTGTCATTCTGTCATTGTTGAATAAAAATATGATTCTCAGAACATCTTCAATATCTTCGTGATATTTTTATTTAAATAGATATTATAATTACATTAATAATTCGCGTTAAGAGAAGCTGCTGCTGGAACCAGCTATTGATCAGCTGAACGGAAGCCAAGTCGATAACAGCTGGTCAATCCTACTATGTTAACGTCGTCTGCGGACCTCTCAAGTTGTAGGTGCCAACGATCATCCAACGATCGTAATGTACTACGGAGTGTACCTTGTGTGAAGACATCTTGAAGACTGTGGTTTTTATAAAGTGTCTTTTCTACTTTCCCCTAAATTCGAACTCTGTTTGCTTCAGTGCTAGCCGACACAAAGACTTTAAATAATAAGCTTGTATTTTATTTTATATTTAAAACAGTCAAACTTCTGTAATATATTTATTGTATCAAAGTCTGTCTCCTGTTTCGTTTCAAGATCACGATGAGTACATAGGTATGAAAAGTTGAGTGTTTAGTCTGATGATAAAGACCCTGATGAGAAAGGTAACCATATTAAGAACTAATCTTCTGAACAAGATATTAATATCATGCTTGGACTTGTTTAAATCACCTTGAAAAGTATATTATTATACTCTTGGTACTGAAGAATCATCTGATATCTGGAATTAGGTGATAGAACACAGCACCGGAGTTAGGACCTTACCTCACCTTGATGCCGCGTGGCGAGACGTGTCGTCGCTGGCTACGTATCCATGGCTACTTCTGTTATAGGTACCCTAGGTCGGTAAAATATACATTTTACTGGCTACTGTGGCTACGTCATCAGGACGCCAGATTATCCGAGTCTGCGCCTAGGTACCTACACTAGGTCTGGTGATAGAGCCGGAAAAAGACTATAGTAACTTATGTCCTAGACAAGATAGGTCTATCGCGTTTGGACTCATTAAAGTCGTCTTGATGATAAGGTACTTTATGTATCTACTTGGTGTCTACTGAAGAATCAGCTGATATCTGGTGTCTGGTGATAGAGCTATAGGAACTCATATTCTACGCAAGTTTTTCCGTTTCGACAAATTTTCGTTCCGTCAGTTAATTTGTAATTCAAATAGTTATTATTCCGTGTCTTAAAAACGTGTAATAAATTGAAACGATAGGCACCTATCATTTAAATTAGATATACCTACCGTATTTTGAATCTTTCATCGTTATAACAATATCATACATTTTAGTACCTTCTGCTACTTTACGCTGAAAAGTAGAAATCGATAAAAAAACTCGTGAGGTCTCAGTTCGGGGCGAACTACTAGTTCTAAGAAAGTTTTTATCTCGAGCTTAAATAATAACTGCAATTAACTAAGTATTAACTAAAATAATTCTTAAAAAAACTCTACGATGAGTCTCCACTCTTCTTGTCTGATAGTCCATATAACTATAACTAAATAACCTACTTTTTTCTAAAACCGATTTCCCATCAATAACCTTTAGAGACAAGTTTAGCTCCTTTGCTTCTATGTTGATAAAAACTCTCTTTGTCACCGTTGAAAAGGGCAACATCCTCGAAGCTTTTTATCTACGTATTATTCATCTAATTCACGTTATTTTTACGATGGGTCGTTGTCCTTTTACGTTAAGTACAAGATTATTTAATTTTTAAAGAAAATTTATTATACTAGCTGCGCCCCGCGGTTTCACCCGCGTTCGTTTTTTTTTTTTTTTCATTGGAACCTCTTGACACAACAAAAAAAGAATTAGCTAAATGGGTCCAGCCGTTCACGCGTGATGCGATACCAAGGGAAATATGGATTCAGTTTTATATAAGAAATGCATATATTATATCTATTAAATTCGTATATTATTCGAAGATCGGTAATGCGAGTTTAATCTTATTTAATAAATATTTTTCACTTCTGTTGTTATTTACAGCATATCAAATTCAACGAGTCAAAGATAAGAGTAAATACCTAAAATTAATTATTATTATTAAAATCTATATATATAAAAATCAATTGCTGTTCCTTAGTCTCGCTAAAACTCGAGAACGGCTGAACCGATTTAGATGATTTCGGTTTTGAAATGTTTGTTGTAGTGTACTTAGTCCAGGGAAGGTTTAAACGGTGAGAATTTAAAGATCGGACTTACGCGGGTGAAACCGTGTAAGTCCGATAGTAGTTAATAAAATAATAAGAGTTATAATAGATGTTCAAGAAGAACTGAAGTCGCCTGCCTTTTATACGAGCGCGCGGTACTGAAATTATTACAAAGAAATATGATAACGCGAATAAAACCTCAGGGCGTAACTAAGTATGTACTGTTATGGAGCGTGTTAGAGGTTCTCAAAAAGTTATGTGGATACTGAAATCAAACGTCAATTAAGTTTAAAAAATTGGAAATTAAGTATATTGAAATTGAAAAATATAGTAAAATTACAAAAATTAGTCAAGTGCCCACAATGAATGTCTAGATCGGTCTGCCCGAAAGAATCAAGAAATAAATTATGAAAATTACTTACTGCTTAGATTGCAGTGACCCACAGCTCTATTGCAACACAAAACGCGATGACTTATTAAGAATTATCTAGATTAGGCGTTATAACAGTACGTATAGAGTACGGGATCCCTTAAGGACGATCTTCATCGATCTGTTTAATGGATGAAAAGTACCTATTTTATATCAAATTAAATAGGCCTATAAATAAATTGAAATTTGGTTGCCTAAAAAAATTCAGTCCAGAATGATTAATGATTTTTTTTAGACTTTTCGCTGGTTTGTGCAATCTTTGTGCAACAAATTCCGTACCAATGAAATGCATAATCTTTACTTTAATTTAACTTTAATTCATTAACCAGACCAGTGAAAATTACTAGTATCGATTAAGCTGCCTACGCACGAGTTGTGACGTTAAAAAAATAGGCAACCTAACGTTTGTAAATTCAATAGGCTTTATACTTTCTATTGGTATGGAATTTGTCTCTTAAACAAGCCAGTAAAAGGGTTAAAAAACAAAACAAAAAATTAAATTGTTAAATAGTCATATTCTGGACTGATATTTTTTAGGCAACCCATTTGAAATATATTTATTTACCTATTTAATTTGATATAAAATACTTTTTAACCATTACAGCTCGATGAAGGTCGTCCTTACAGGGATCTCCAACTATTACTGAAGATATTGAGTTCCGGGATCAGTGATACAGCGAGATGTTACCAAATAATAGCAATGAATAAGTAAGTACATACAAGTAATATTTTAAAATTATCCGAGTTTATGATGCTTACTTGCGAAATATGGCTTGTATTACAAACACTTCTCTCAAAATTATTACAACTTCTCATTAAGAACTGACACAATTCTGTCGACGTTTGCGCATACACTTTTAATAAAAGTAATGCTCAGATAATTCATATTTTAATATACGAAATTAAAGTTGTGTACATACAAAGTCTTTGTCGCGAATTGAGGAAGTAATTCCAAAAGTTTGTCCTTCGGCTTTCAGTGTTCGACATTATATTTAGTCGTCTCGATGAGTTAGGGGTTTAGATCACAGTCGTGGGCGCTTGCTGGGTGTTGAATTGCAATCGTTGGCTGGATGTTTACCTTTTCAATCACAATACAATGTACCTACCTACTACTTCTATTTTATCTACATACAACAGGCAATGATATAATAAAAAAAATGTGTGTGTGTCAGCTCCGACGCACGACTGGAGTTTACTCCTTAAGGTGAAAGGGTACCTGCGCGCTCTCCATACAAATGTAGTCGACTGTTTCCTCCCTGGATAATGACACTAGCACAAATATTTTTGTGCCATAAAACCTATAACTGCCATGACTATGCCCCTATGTTTTGGTTTTTTTCATTTTCTAATTATCATAGAAATTAAAATTTAAAAAAATTAATAATTAAAAAAAAACAAAAAATAGGGGCATGGTCATGGCAGTTATAAGTTTTATGCACCAAAAATATTTGCTCTAGTATCATTATCCAGGGAGAAAACAGTCGACTACGTTTGTAATAGTTTGTATGGAGAAAGCCCTTTCCTCTTAAGTATCACAGCCAAATTAGAAAGTTGCGCACTAAAGGTGCGCACCAAAAAGGTGACACGATTTTGTTACTTGTTAGTAGGTTTTACCCCTCGGATTTTTCTCATACCGGGCGCCTTATATATGAAAATCGATTCTTAAGGAGTAAACTCCAAAAAACAAATTAAACAAAGAAAGTCAACTAGGTATGTACCTACTATGCCTTCCTACTTATTCCACGTTGACTTCATGCACTTGCCAAGTTTTTAATGGCACTAATTCCAAATAAAATAAACTTCCTCTTTCAGAAATTATAGCATTTTTTAATTCTTTGATGAGCAGTGTGACGTAATGATTAGGTATTTTTACCAAGCCAAGGAACTTTTATACATTACTAGATGCGCTAAGTCCCGATCCCGTGGAAATATCAAAATGAAAAGTAGGATAGCCTTCCTCGATAAATAGACTATCCAACACATTCGATCCAGTAGTTCCTGAGATTAGCGCGTTCAAACGAACAAACTCTTCAGCTTTATAATATTAGACTAGCTGCGCCCCGCGGTTTCACCCGCATAAGTCCCGATCCCCAGAGAATATCAAAATAAAAATTAGCCTATCCTCGTTAAACCAAAATACACAATCATAAATGAAAAACCAGAACTTAACACAAAAACATAATAAAATAACAAAAGACAATACTAATTATAATTCCCGCCAGTTTCCTCGTTAAATGGACTATCCAATACAAAAATATTTTTCAATTTGAACCGGTAGTTCCTGAAATTATATCATTAATGGGATATGATGTAAAATAGACCTACGACATGAGCTGTAGAGTTTACATTTCTATAGTCTCTACATATTTACTTATTGCAAAATGCAATATTTCCACATAATTCCACGTACTAATTGCACCAAATTGTCTCTCTCTAGGATTACGTTATCATTTCAGCCTGCACATATATATGCCTTTAGCATCTATAACTGTATCTAGTTCTATAAACTGATTTCCTGCATATGATGTAACAATTCAAGGTCGATAGATAATTTAGTTCCATGTTTTTGATGTTAGTTATGATTGCGATTAGGGACTGCAATCCCGCAGTCCTGCATCCCGCAAAATGCGGGATCCCGCGCATATTTTGCGGGATTGCATTTGCGGGACTAAGCTTGCGGGATCCGAGGGATTTGCGGGACTGAAAAATTCGACAAACGATAGTGACATTATTTTAAGGAGAGAAATGACGCTCCTTGAATGCGGAGAGAACGGAGGAAAATACCTCTATTTAGTGTACAAATATATAAGATCCATTCCACCAACAAGCGTAGAGTCTGAGCGTGCGTTTTCTGCCGGCCGGTTACATATTATGTACTAAAGTAAGAAATCTATTAACATAATTATTGTGTTTTTTAAGAAAATACTTCCAGAAACAAACTCAAACATTAATTTATGATTATATCTGTGTTATAGAATAGTTTTAGTTGTTTAATATGTTTGTTTTACCTATTAAAAAGTTCCTAATACACCAATTTTTTATTAAATAATGAAAAAGCCTAGTTCCATAACGATTATAAATTGGTAGTTTAACTTATTCTTTACCTTTTTAACCCGCGGATCCCGCGGATCCCGCGGGACTCGGGGGGTCAGTCCCGCGGGATTGCGGGACTGACATTTGGGTGCGGGATTGCAGTCCCTAATTGCGATTCGGTTTGTGATTGTACAGAGGAATGTCTATCGCCACGTGTCTCACTTTGGTGGCGGTCCAAAGTAGCTGTCTTCACGGCAAACAAATTGTTCCATGTTCTATAACTGGATCGCCAGGGCGGACGTAACCAGTTCTAACGATTAAATTCTATATAACACGTGATTAAATCCGTTGAGTATTTGTTATTATAATAAATTGCTCTGCGTCGGTTTAGTTAGATTTGTTGCAGTTAATGCATTTTACGTTTACGTTGAAAATTCGAAATACGCCTAGATATTAACTAGGCCAAGGCGATGGTAAACGATACTTTACAGCTGCATCGATTGAATAGGTCACGTTAAGCCACGAGAGGTTGAAAAAAGAAAAAAATAACTTACTTTTTTGTCCCCTAAAATAAAAACCGCGGAAATAAAATAACTGGCTACAACCACAAAAGAAAAATTTAGAACGAAAAGGCACGTATAATTTTTAAAGTAAATATAAAGTAAGTACTCAGCTACCAGCCAAAACTTCAATAAAAAAAAAATATTTATAAACAAAAGTCAAAACTACATTAGCTAATATTAGCGTTTTCCTGAATCAGAATTCGGAAATTGTTGTTTTAAAAATAAAGCAGATTATTCGCCCACGATTTTAAGAGGGACTGAATCACGCTTGTGTTGTCATTCTGAAAAATGACTGACCAGGTATTTCACTGTTAATCACGCTTGACTTTAGTTCGTTCATCACGAAGCTCTCTAAAAGTAAGGCCGAATGTCACATTAACGATAAGTATCCACAATAGACAGGTAGGGGTCGATATTACAAGTTAGTTACTCGTTTAACGTTTCATGACTAAATAATATCTACATCTGTTACACGTGCTTCATGGGAATATGTAGCCTTAGACCTTTGAAAGGCGTGTGTGGAGCCGAAGCCAACACATAGAGGACCTTTACAATAACCAGTTTAATTGCAAAGTATGATGTGGATACCATACCGGCGATTATCTCGGTGTGTACTATAAAATACAGCCAAGGACAACCTCCGGTTTGAATAGAACTATCCTATTCTTTAAACTACAGGAGAAAATGACTTGGGCCATTGTGACTGGATAGTTGTGGACTGAATAACTATATTATTATTTAACTAGCGACCCGCTCCGGCTTCGCATGGCTATTGAATCACTCTATCTATTAAAAAAAACCGCATCAAAATCCGTTGCGTAGTTTTAAAGATCTAAGCATACAAAGGGACACTGGGATATAGGGACGGCAAAAAGTGACTTTATTTTATATTAAGTAGTGATAGTGATAACACCGCAAAAATATTAGCTCCCTATTAAGGTTTTACGTTCGGCAACACGTAACAAAATTTATTGTTTGTTTCATTGTTTAAATTTTAATGCTAAGAAATCATTAAATTGCCTCTTTATATTATCATTATATCAAAATACGGCAGTAATAAAAAGTGTTTATGTTAGGAAAACACGCATTAAGCATAAGAAGTGTGCCTCGAGAGCTAAAATAAAGGATATTATTGTTTATTCAATCGGTCGGAGAGTAGCGGAGTAGGTACGTGGCGTCGTCCGTCTCGTCGGTAGGTCGTCTACCGGGGATTCTGAATGCCTGTGTGACAACTTAATCTGCGTACTAATTTGTTGGGCGCCGGTGGTACGCTTCTCGGCATGTCAAGTACGCGGTCATACACCTCACCTTTACCTACCTACCACGTGACTCTCAGAATACCGACCTCTACCGTCAGGTATTGACGGTTAGTACTAATAAAGTAGGTACTCTTTTAGAAGTATTACAAGTGTTTGCTTAGGCACCTACCCGGGTCGTTCACCGAAAGTTAAAATCAAAGGCATTTCCTCTCCAAAACCTCCCTGAACAAAATGTTTACAAACATAAGAAAAGAAAAATTGACGTTGACTTCTTTTCAAAGAAAAGTAATTTCTTTTGTCAGAAACAATACCTTGTCAAAAGGTTTTCAATTTTTTATAAATAGACTCGACGTAAAGGAAGAATGCGTAATAGGCAAGTTATTAAACCCGTTTTTAACAAACGTAACCTACTACGTAATCCGGTACAAAATTCTTACTTTAAACGTGAGTAATAGCTGAAAGTTTCCATACGTAAGTATGAAAACTTTCAGCTATATAATAATAAATAGTATAATAATAATTAGTATAATTTTATAAGTATAATTTTTTAATAACCCTGTAGTAATACAGGGTTATTAAAAGATTATACTAGCAAGACGTTGAGGGCTACTTCTGTGCACGTAAACAAACTACTTTTGTTCTACGACTTTTGGAAATTCGAAAAAAGAAATGAAAATTTTGAGGTTATGTAAATTCGAAAAACAGCAGATTTTTTAAAACAAAGGTCATTCAGACCAGATTCAGACCAAGAACAGTAGATGGAATTAAAAAAATAAGTAAAATTTCAAGGTTACTGACCTTTCCGTGTAAGAAACAGCTGATTTTCAGGTAAATAACCTCTAAATTTTCGAAAAAATGTTCAAATTTCCAAAAGTCGTAGAACAAAAGTTGTTTGTTTAGGTGCACAGAAGTAGCCCTCAACGGCTTGCTAGTATAATTTCCAATAATCCTGTATAGCATAAAGAAACATAAAATGAACTGAAATGTCTCTTCCACGCAACACTAGCCACATCTGTTTGTGAAACAATCTGGACAATGCAACGTCAATTATTTTGGAGCACTTTACCTATCTCGAACATTGCCACTTTCACGTGCCAATCTCGGGTATCTTGAGTTTCAGCACGTGAAAGCACGTGAGAAACACTGCTCACGGTATTTCAATGACCTAGTCTTGAATACTCAGATGTAGGTAAGTACCTATTAAATATTTTACAGTTTTTGTTTATATTGTTCATAAAGATGGAGTGCAGCGTCTACTATCGACAGATAAACTTGTTAGCATCTTGTCTGTATGTACATTTTGTTTACCCTATCCAAAAGATTTTTGTTGTTGTTTACGTTTCATTAAACATTATTTTTGTTCAGACTGTTTCGGATAAAGTACACTAGCCTTCACAGAAAATCCTTTGTTTTATTTTAATCAAGATATAAGGTTTCAGGGAAACGCGTGTAAGTTGTTGATAATACTGAAATAAAAGGTGATACCTACTAGTAGATAATATGTTAAAAATATTTTAACTTATTACTATACTAATAGTAAGTACTAGGTCCATTTTTAATGAAATAAATAATTTTGGTAAATATGGACTGCGACTAAGACGCAAGTTTAATAAAAATAATGCAGACATTGGACGAGAACGACTAATACCGTAGGGGTTAATTTTTTTTAATTTATACTTTTTTAAAATAGATTATGAGTAATTATTCAGATCGGACTTACAAACATACCTAAGTACTTGACTATTAAAATATCAAGATAATTTTAAATTCTGATTTTAAAGCCTATTTTAATAATGAACATTACTGTTAGTTACCGGAGATAAAATAATTAAAGATTTTTTCTTCTTTGTTTACAAGAATAATGTTGAAAATGCTAAGGGTCCAAGTGGGCTTTTGTGAACAGGTAGTGTTTCAGACAAAGAACGATTAAGTCCATAGGATAATGGTTTGCGAAAATTTGAATAGACTCGTAAAATAAACTTCAGTCCATTCCGACTAATTTCAAAGCTATTCGGTTGATTAATGGGTGCTCTTCTGAGTGGTGAGTAGTAAAACTCATTCGTGCGTAGATGTGACCCCGCGGTGAACTCCGGAGTTCAAGCCGCGGTGTCAGCGAGTTCAAAACACCCGAAGAAACTTCCTGATGGATTAACATCGACTCGGGAGCTGTAATTATACAACTAGATGCGCCTCGCGGTTCCACCAGCGTAGGTCTGGAATTGGGATAAAAATAAGCCTATTTTTATTCCGATTCCCGAGTCTTCCTCAAAGTCCCATCTAATCTATACCAAAATCCAAATCGGTTCAGCGTTAAACCACTCAACAGACAGACAGATAGAGCTTCTTTCGCATTTATATATTTATATAGATTAATAGCGACCCGCCCCGGCTTCGCACGGCTATATTATGCATGTATCCTATCCTACTAATATTATAAATGTGAAAGTTTGTGTGTGTGTGTGTGTGTATGTATGTTTGTTACTCCTTCACGCAAAAACTACAGGACCGATTGCGATGACACTCGGTATTTAGATAGCTGGAGACCTGGATTAACACATAGGCTACTTTTTATCTAGATATTTCCACGGGATCGGGACGTACGCGGGTGAAACCGCGGGGCACAGCTAGTTATACATATAAACCTTCCTATTGAATCACTCTATCTATTAAAAAAAACCGCATCAAAATCCGTTGCGTAGTTTTAAAGATTTAAGCATACATAGGGATATAGGGACATAGGGAAGAGAAAGAGACTTTGTTTAATACTATGTAGTGATGATAGGCATAGAAGCGCATAACGAGGTATATAGGTTTCCTGGGTGATGGCGGGATGTGGAAGGGGCATGTGTTAAAGCAGCAAGATCGCGAAACTTCGTTCAGCAACCCCAGTCAGAAACCGTATATGTTACCTCAGGAATCTACTCAATTACGCGCTATTCCTTTTAGAAGTGTCTTAAGCTCGTGTTATGTAAGTTGGAAGCCTACTTTAATAAACTTAGATTAGGAATAATGTAGGTAGTAAAATATAAAATATAAACTTTAATGCGTTTTGAGATGGCAGCTTAGTACTACAGTTACCGAACACTGGGTATCTAATTACTCTAGATAAGTTTCGATTTCTATATACAATTATAGCATTCAATTTATTAATCATGATAATATTTTGATCAAACAAGCAAATATTTACAGTAGATTTTTCAATATTATTATAATTAATTTTGACGACCTCTGTGGCGCGTCGGGCGAACACCCTTTCCTATATGTATAATATGTATATATTTACAAAAAAAAAAAAAGTATATATGTAGTTTATCCGTTATCTGGCACCCATAACACAAGCATTAAGTTGCTTAGCTTGGGGCTGGATGGCGATGTGTAATATGTCCTGAAATATTAAAAAAATATTATTAAAAAAAAAAAATTAGGTACGTCAGGTCAAGTAACTTTATATTTGTGATTGAATGATATTATAATACAAGTGCTTATATGAATTAATACGGTTTAAAGATTAAAAAGGTTAATAACTGGCTACAGAAATTGGCATTCCTGTGTCAGGAATTTACGTCGTCAAGACACATTGCAGCTGGAAGTTGACATGATTTGTATTCAGAGGATGCAGCTTCAAATTCGTAGCGCAGTGCCTATGAGAGAAAGCATTGCTCAAGTGTTCTTTTCTGTGTAGCTAAATGTCAGATGACCAGAGGGCTGGCTGCTACTTTGATCAACGGATCAATATTGCTACCCAAAGAGGCAATGCAACGAGCCTTTTCGGCCTTACCTAGAGAAACTTTACTGGATTTTTTTTTAGTTAATTAAATTGTAACAAATAAAAACAAAATAAAATTTATACTTACGTAAATGAGTGTTGTTTTCAAAGATCAACTCAAGTTTCGTTGAAGGGTTTAAAGGTTGTTAACATGGGTTTCAGCGACTTGACTTGGAAAATTTAAGCAATAAGTTCATGTCTAATTTTACAGTGTGTTCTACTTTACAGTAGAGCGGGTTTATCTTTATTTGAAGCCCGATTAAGGAGTGTTAAAATAAGATTTCATCGAATTAACTAAGTACTCGTACGTGCTCGTACTTGATGTTAATAACCGCTTATCAAATTTCGTTGGTGCGCTTTGAGTTATTTATATACATCGTGTAATTGAAGTGTTACTTGTACTTGTATACAGGCTGTTTCCGCGATTAGACCCTTATTAATTGGGTCCTTTTTGCGTGAGGATTGAGTAGGCTTGCCTAGCACCTACAACCCTCTCAGCTTAGTCGACCATGTCCAGAGGAGAGAACTTGTCAATACGTCTGCAGCCAACTAAGCCGCGGATTTCATCACGATATTTTCCTTCACCGTAAGAGCAATGTCAATTAGCGCACATAAATTTTTCTTAAGAAAAATACATTGGTGCACGGCCGGCCAGGATTCGAACCCACGACCTGTTGGTAAGCGCATAACTCAACAACGCCTGGACCGATTTCGATAATTCTTTTTTTGTTGTATTCGTTGTTGTCAAGAGAAGGATCTTACGAAAGAAAAAATTAAGAAAGTCACGCAGATTATTACGCGGGTGAAACCGCGGGGCGCAGCTAATAATAGATAAAACCTGAAAGATGATTGCATAAAAGAAAGAACCCGTATGCAGAAAGAAAGAGATGTATGAGTGAAGATGATTAAAGACTCTGACTGCTGTCAGGGGGAAACGGATAGGACGTAGCTAGAGTCGCGGGCTACCCCATCGCGGTAGACAGTAGGCCAACTAGGTCCCAATTAAAAAAAAAAAAAAAAAAAAAAAAAAAAAAAACCCACGACCTTCAGAATGAAAGTCGAGCTCTCTTGAAGTGTTTAATTACTGTGAAATAGGGTAAAGCAACGTGTACTTAGATGTTGTATTTATACTTCAGGCACCGCATCGAACTTTCTTTCAATACTTACTATTTAACTTGGCTACCGATTCATTACGAAAAATAAAAACAGTTTTTTTTATTTCACATAAGTTTTACGACAAAACCCTGACTATAAACTATAAACACATTAATAGTAAAATATCGTAACGCAATGTGTGCGCTTTTGAAGCAGGCTGGCGCTGCGCACCACAACAATGACTCATGCGCACGCGATCCGCACAGGGAGGAATCCAGGTCAGCTGCGGCCTCGGAAAAGGCCGGATTATACCTACCGTAAGTGCCCGTTTGTAAACACTACTAATGAACTGGCAAAAAGGTTGAATGGATAGAAGTTTAATTAATGTTTAGGCAAACATCTTCCGTAATGAATTGGTATGTTGCATCATGCAAACTTATTACTACACTAGCGACCCGCCCCGGCTTCGCACGGCTATATTATGCATGTATTAAACACATAAACCTTCCTCTTGAATCGCTCTATCTATTAAAAAAATCGCATCAAATCCGTTGCGTAGTTTTAAAGATTTAAGCATACATGGGACATAGGGACAGAGAAAGCAACTTTGTTTTATACTATGTAGTGATTAGAGCAGGAAAACCCCCAATAATTTGATTTAGTTTTGCATAAACTTTCCCATGACTCTGGACGTTAATAAAAGTTTCCTAATTGAATTTGTTATATCTGGACAGTTTCCTGCAGAAACAAATACAATATTTCAATTATTATTCCATTATTTATGTAGATAATCGCAAAGCTTTTACAACAAATAAACAAACCTTGCAAATGAAATCAAAGGAAAATTACCCGGTTGAATGTTTCGCAGCGGTCCCGCTGTGCGTGCATTATCTCGTTCAATATTAGGTCGAACGAATGATGACATTGTGTGTCGTTCTTGAGCACGATCCGGTAGACTAACAGCTAATTGTCAGTAACTTGATACCACCAGACGGGCTGCCACTTGACCTTACGGAACATTTGGTGAAAATAAAAACTTCCCGCATGTCAATGACATCGCGGTTTTCTTTGTTCAGAGTAGTCTCAAAGACTTCTTTGATAGTCACGATATTTTGAGTCAAGGCGACTCCGAATGGCTTTGCTGGAGGTTTATAATTTTCAAAACACTTTGCAGGAGATAAAAACTGGAATTACTTTGTCGAATTCTTCCGGAAGTAATAATAATTTTATTTCCTTACAATTGTGAAGGTGAACTACATTTGATAGGGTGTTAAAAAATAATGACCGACATTTTACATTATAACTTAACTACGGAGTGAACTATTTTCTAGATTTCTAAAAAATATAATTCACTATTGCATGGTCACGAACAGTTGTGTTGTGGGCATTTTGATTTGATTTCATTATGAGTTGAGACTGTGTTGACTGAGTTGAGGTGAAATTGTTTGAAGGACAATTCAACAGAATTATATTGGCATCTTATGAGTAACTATCCGAAAATACATAAAATAAGAAGTCATTGAAGATATTCTGAGATATATATAGGTAAATTGAGATAATAATTAATTCCCGTGTATATTATGACGAATCTGGAAGAAGATACCTATTTCATGATTAACGATGACGTGTCACGTAATAATTTCCACTATTTGACGTTAATATACGTACTGGATGGAACTAGCCAATTATGAGTATGATTAAGCAGGTATCTATTCCCAAAGATAAATCTAGAAACGTATCTATTTAGCATAGTTATAACTAATATATTTTTACTATTGATTTCACTAATAAATTAAAGTTATATATTTAAGGTCTTTGTATTTCAAACTAAATTATAAAATAAGTTTATCTAGAAAGAGAAGTTTGTACTTCTAGAGTAATTCCAAAAGGTATTTCATAGATTAGAAGGAATCTTCTATACATATAAAATCCTATGTCCTGACTGACTGACGGATCAACGCACAGCTTAAACCGCTGATCGTAGAGACCTGAAACTTGTAGAGTGTGTTCTTTGTATGGCGTAGGCATCCGATAAGAAAGGATTTTCCGAAAAAGGGGGCAAAGTTTGTATGGGACAACGTGATGTCTTGGTCCATTTTCGACTTTTACGCGGACCATATTGACCGCAATTTGGCATACAAATAGCTCTTAAAACGTAGGCATCCGCTAAGGATTTTGAAAAATTCCAGCCCAACGCGGACGAAGTTGCGTTCAAAAGCTATCCTATCCTAATAATATTATTAATGTGAAAGTTTGTGTGTATATTTGTTACTCCTTCACGCAAAAACTACTGAACTGATTGCGATGAGACTCAGTATGTAGATACCTGGAGACCTAGATTAACACATAAGCTATTTATCCCGATATTCACGGGATCGGGACTTAGATAGATAGATAAATTCTTTATTGCAAACACCATTTGTAAATTACAATAAATAAATAAAACAAAGCTTAGGTCTAAGTGTTACAAAGGGCGGCCTAACGCGGGTGAAATCGCGGGGCGCAGCTAGTTTTGTATACCCGTGAAATAAGCACCTTCCTTCATTAACATCATTCGTCACCCAACCCCAGCAATATATCAAAATGACACGATGCAGTTCATATTTTAAAGACAACGGCCTTGTTCGTCTTTCAAACTTAAAACCTTGGCCTGCGAAGTTCAGATCCACACGAAATGCACTGAAATCATTATGAACATTCCTGATATTCATAAAGCAGACAAACTCAGCTATTCACCATCTGTCACATTTTCATTGAGCCCGTAAACTTTTTCACCCGATTTGTACCGTGGAATGGGCACAGTTTCACAACGGAATCGCATAGTTTAAATAGTTTTGAATGAAATCACTTGATCTCGTGAAGATTTGAAGCATTTATAATGAAACAAGCTACGCCCCGCGGTTTTACCCACGTCAGTTCGGATTCCAACATAAGGGTGTGTTTGGATGACACGCGTCGACCACGCGCCCGCCACGCGCATCACACGCGTTGAACACGCTTTGAAATTTATTCTTTAAATAATTTGAGTCTTATGACACATCAATAGATCTCAAATTGCATTTATGCAAGTCCATCCGCTCACGCCACGCGCACGCTCCGCGCCCGCCACGCGCCCGCCCTACGCCCACTTGCAGAAATGCAATTTGAGATCTACTTGTACTTTTATGTACTTGTATACGGGCTGTTTACCGCGATTAGACCCTTTTTAATTGGGTCCTTTTTGCGTGAAGATGGAGTAGGCTTGCCCAGCACCTACTACCCTCTCAGCTTAGTTGAACATGTCCAGAGGAGAGAACTTGTCAATACTTCTGGAGCCAACTAAGCCGCGGGTTTCATCACGGTGTTTTCCTTCACCGTAAGCGCAATGTCAATTAGCGCACATAATTTTTTCTTAAGAAAAATACATTGGTGCACGGCCGGCCTGGATTCGAACCCACCACCTTCAGAATGAAAGTCAAGGTATCTACCACTAAGCCAACACCGCTCTCATTTGAGATCTATTGATGTGTCATAAGACTCAAATTATTTAAAGAACAAATTTCAAAGCGTATCCAACGCGTGTTCAATATAAGTATACAAAATTTCATCGAAATCGGTCCACATGGTTTCGGAGATTAACCCTCTACAAGCTAACAAACGTTACCTCTTTATTATATTAAGGCTCTCTCTCTTTATACAAACGTAGACGACTATTTCCTCCTTGGATAATGACACTAGCACAAATATGTTTGTTGCTTAAAACCTATAACTGCTATGACTATGCCCTGTCTTGGTTTTTTTCATATTCTAAAATATTTATAAAAATAAGACATTGGGGCATATGGTCATGGCAGTTATAAGTTTTATGCTACAAAAATATTTGCTCTAGCGTCCAGGGAGGAAACAGTCGACTACGTTTGTACGGAGATAGAGCCGGTACCTTTTCCTCTGAAGTATAGAAGTGCCTATAGATTAGAAGTAGTTAAAGTGCTTTTACTATCAAACAGGAATGAATTACTTAAGTATGAATAGTGTTGAATAAAAAATGAGCGAAGATAAGTAACTGATACAAAATCAATCAGGAAAAACCAGCCATCTAAGTAGGTGAAGATTAATATAACATTTTAAAAATATAGACTTCCGCGTTGTTAATGAAAAACAAACCAGAACGTCTAGATAAGTGGTATAATTAATTTTAGTTACTGATTCACCTGCCTAGGAAAGTAATCTTTTAAATATTAATTTGTATATCGTCTAATCGCCTAAACGGTATCCGCATTTCAAACTTCAAACTAAACAAATTAATTCCAGGTAGACATCTATTTATAAGTACTTATATTCTCGAATAAATATGAAAAGGAGGGATCTTACAGTAGTAGACAGTTTTTTTAATTCCTGTCTCTCTGTTTTCCGTTACAATAACTTTTCAGACACTTAGCTAGTTCCTAAACAAGATCATCTTTAGAAAATTATGCATGTATACCTACGTATTGATACTACTTTGTCCTGTTACCTTAGCATACAATAAATTTATTTCATAAGTAAATCTTCTTATATTGTTCTCGTAAAATAGTGCAAACAAAGCGAAATAATCGGAAATTACTACTAACACCACCAACTCGTTTTTAGGGTTCCGTACCCAAGGGGTAAAAACGGGGCCCTATTACTAAGACTCCACTGTCTGTCTGCCTGTCACCAGGCTGTATCTCATGAACCCTGATAGCTAGACAGTTGGAGTTTTCACAGATGGATGATGTATTTTTCTTTTGCCGCTATAACAAGAAATACTAAAAACAGAATAGTACGGAACCCTTCGTGCGCGAGTCCGACTCGCACTTGTTCAAAAGCAGCTTACAATGTATTTAACAATAAATTACATATTAATTCGAAAATGGAGTTTAAAGCTCGTTTATTAAAGAAGCCGCTGATAAAATTGTTGTTATTGAAATTGTTATGTGCCCTTCATGTGCATACAAAGATTGTAAGTGTTAAAAGCATTGTTACAAAACTATGATGTAAGATAATCTCTCTTGTGAAGAAATGCGCAAGAGTGGCGTAGATCGTGCGTCGTGAGCGGAGTCGTTTTGTTAGGGCGGGCGGCATCCGGCGCGGCGCGGGCGAGTGCACTGGCCCTGCGCCAACTATGCGCGTACTCAGCTAATTCACAACGAAATATACCGGGAAATCATTTGATAACAGCTCTTACAGATGTCGTGATATTCACAGAAATTCAAAATTCAACATTTGACTAATAGTAATGTTGTTAAACATGGAAAAGTGAAGTCACCAAATTAAATGCAATTTCATGATGTAACTCACCGAACTAATGTTTCGTGTGGGTAATAAGTTTTTCTGTTTTTCCTACATTAAAACGTCTCATAAATAAAGTGTTATTCACAATTTGTAAACGATCATGGCGTCTCGCGAACGCGTCGCGTCGCATCGCGGGCGCCTGCGCCGCCGCACCGACCACAAGATTTATAATAAGTTTTTATAAATAATATTCACTTAAAACGGAGCTGTTAAAAATATCCGGTATTTTATGTTCAGTCGGGTACCGTATTTAAACTAAAATTAGTTTGTTACTTATGATCTTTTATTGAATTAGACGTTTATGTCTTGTTTGAATTAAGTTCATTTAACTTTAGCATTATTTTATGTTAAATTTAAATCTTACATTACTTACTTTTTATGTAATTAACATCTGTAAATCTTCTATATAAATAAAAATGAATCGCCGAAATGTAACTTCCGAACGACTGAACCAAATTAGATAATTCTTTTGTTATGTATTCGTTATATTGTCAGGACATGGTCTGTATAAAAGAAAATTAAATAAAAACGAACTCGAATGAAGCTGCGGGGCGCAGCTAGTTTGAAATAAACTCACTATTATACTTATATCATACATTTAAGAAAAAAGGGTGCCGGCTCTCTCTCTCCATACAAACGTAGTCCACTGTTTCTTCCTTGGCTAATGACACTAGAGCAAATATTTTTTTACCATTAAAGTTATAACTGTCATGACCATATTGACCATGCCCCTATGTCTTATTTCTTAAATATTTTGTTTTTTTAACTCTTACTTTCTATGATAATTAGAATATGAAAAAAACCATGACATAGGACCATAGTCATGGCAGTTATAGGTTTTATGCAACAAAAATTTACCTAGTGTCATTATCCAGGAAGGAAACAGTCGACTACGTTTGTATGGAGAGAGAGCCGGGTACCTTTCATCTTAAATAACTTTGCAGCTTTGAGACTCGGTGTTCTTACACAACACATTTTAACAGCAGCATGAGCGTGTCGAAAGAAACGAATAAGTTGAAACTTCCGTATTCAATATTGTTCTAGCTAATAGCTTCTGTTGTTTCATAACTGTGTTAAAGTGTCGTTTGTCAATCAAATAATATTGTAAACCCCAAGAATACAATACATTTCAGTAAGCTACAGTCATTTTATAATCTGACTTGCTGCGCCCTTTCACCCGCGTGGAAATCTCAAAATAAAAAGTAGCCTTCCACGAAAAATGGACTATCCATAAAAAAAAACCATTCGAACCAGTAGTTCCTGAGATTAGCGCGTTCAAACAAACAAACTCTTAAAGCTTTATAATATTAGTATAGATTTTCATAGCTAGACAATTTATAGATAGGTACTTACTTACTTAAATTACTTAAGTAGCAAGAAGTACGTGACACATAACAAACTACAACGATAACAAACAAACCTATGATATCCTGTAACAAATATTTAATCAAATAAGTATAAAGTTAAGTATAATCAGTTAGGTACTTTGCTCCTAATATAAGGTATAAATTGACACGACCTCGAACTATATTAATATGCTCGTAATACCAACAGCTACCAATATAAAATGTTAACGATAAGGAAAAAACACTATATTTCGAAACAGCGCAGCTCTAACCCCGGGGCTGCCGGGGTTAATTAGGTTTGATGGCTCTGCAGGTCGCTCGGTCGGTGAACATTTTAAAATATATTATAGGAATAACTCGTTAATCTCTCAGCCGCATATTAACACAGTAACGAAGCGGATCCCAGCCGAGGGCGTGTCCAATCCAAACTCTATTTCTGTCCAAACCCTTCGATCAACGAGTCGCGTTAGGTCGGCGGCGTCGGTCACTGAAAACGAAAATGTTTTTATTTCATTGTTCATGTATAGATACTATAGATAGCTAGGTATTTTTATTTGTACAATACAGAAAGGAACATAGAACACCATAAACACAAACTAAAGTAATAGCTAAAAAGTATAAGTTGCACAAATGTTCGACTTTATCGCTGAAAGCGATTTCTTCCAGGCAACCTGGTATAAATTAGCTATATATCAATTTGTTTTTACTTTTTTAATTAAATGTTAGGGTTAGCTTATGTCCACTACCTTGTCATGTTTGTCACCGGTCGACTTGGTGGTCGAAGACTTTGCTCTACTTCCAGTTGTCAAGTATTCAGAACCTTTATATTTTAGTTTAGTTTTTGAGTCTGGTTTTCCATTCTCAAATTGTGAGACCATTTTTGTTCTGGCTATAAACAATTGATAACTATATGACAGTCAGGAACTGACACAGAGAGGTTATAGGTCAAATATAGTGTGGTAAATCTGTCAGCTACTTTTGAACGACTCTGGTCTTGAATTATGTCAGCTACTTTAGCTGCTGACTATATCTGTCTATAAATGGGTAGTTTGAGATAAAAAAGACCACTTAAACTATAGATCTGACGCACAGTCATGTGCATCGTAGGTACATTTCCTACGCCCGCGCTCGTCGTGGTGGAATATCCACTTATACACAAATAAATAATGACTGATGTTCATAATGTAAAATCAAACATTGCAAGTGTTGTTTTGAACACAAAAGTAGAGTACCAGACCTACTATAACTATAGCACAAGTACAGGTAACTACATAATAGTATATACATCGTACTAGTTTTCTGATTTGATTTAAAACCTTTTTAATTTATCCCAATTTATCCGAACAAGCTAGCCTTCAGGGCCGCACCCGAGCACTGGGTGCGCCCACCACCCGGGTTTTCCAAACCCGGTCGCAAAGGACAGGGAAAGCGGCAATGACACACCGACATTCCTCTTCCTCCGCGACCCCACCACGTCCGCCATCTAACGGCCCCTACCTCCCCTACCTTCCGCGGCCCCGTCAGGGCCACGGAAGGTAGGGGAAACGGCTCACCGCAATACCGGCAACCCTCTCCCGCCGTGGCCCTTAGTCCTTAGTTGCGGTGCAGCCCATACTACACCGCAACTCGCCTCAGTCGCAGTACCGCCCATACAGCACTGCGACCTACCTCTCGTACCGCTCACACCGGACTTTGCGAGGAAGTCGGTGGAGCGGTCCCTCTCGGGTCAGCCAGCTCCTCCAGCCTGGCCCGGCCCTGGGTTCCTCTTGGCTTCACCGTAAGTCAACTAGTGCGAACTACATTGGTTGGTACCTAATACGAGAGCTTAATCTATGTATTTTATATTACAAAGTAACAAAGCATCGAATCGACTACTAGTATACGATCAGCTGAGACGAGTTCTAAATACAAACGTTAAAAGCAGAAACTAAAACTCGATCCATATTAAAAATTTGTTTCACAATATTTAAGTAGAACAGTCTATCTATATTCTTGAAAGAAACGTTTAACACAAATTAGACTGATATCTTCCGCATACATTGGGTCGAACTCGCTAGCCAAACCACAGCGCGACCCTTCGATACAAATTAAATCATATTTCGGGAGTCTCGACTTGCCTTGTCTTGATTGGCCATCTGGCACATTCTACTAAATGATATTGATGGCGACCGCAGGGCCTAGGAAAATATTTACCACGGTCACATCAAACCACGATTGAATACTTCCTTTATGATCTGAACTAATATTTTAACTTATTTAAATTCCTTTAACCTAAAAATACCTCATACAGAAAAGAACGATTGAGTTTAAAAGTTTAGGAATATTATCTATTCTAATATAATATTTTGGTACGTTTGAACGCGCTAATACCAAGAACTACTGGTTCGAATTAAAACAATATTTTTGTGTTGGATAGTCCATTTGTGGAGGAAGGCTATAGGCTATTTACCCGACTACGGCGAAGCCAAAAGGGAGGGTTATGTTTTTATATTTCAATATTCCCACGCGTTCGGGAGTTACGCGGGTGAAATCGCGGAGCGTTGCTAGTCTATACTAATATTATAAAGCTGAAGAGTTTGTTTGTAAGTTTGAACGCGCTAATCTTAGGAACTACTGGTCCGAATTGAAAAGTTATTTTTGTGTTGGATAGTCCATTTATCGAGAAAATCTATAAGGTACTTTTCATTTTGATATTCTCACGGGATCGGGACTTACGCGGGTGAAACCGCGGAGCGCAGCTAGTTTAGACGTATACGTATCACGAATTTGAACTACCGTTCTTTTGCAATAGCTGAAAAGAATTTGAGACAGAGTAAGTCCTGATAATAATTAAAAATAAAACAAACATTTTTTGTATAAATTCCAGATTCCATTCATAAAATTTCATTCGCCTTGTGTTGTGTAATGAAATTAGAGTTAATGAGGTTACAGACCGCGATTATATGCGGAGTAGACAGTAACGGAGTCTGGTGAATATCTGATAGAGAATTATAATTAAAAAAAAGTAATAGGATTATGTAAAACAAAATACTAGTAATTAAATAATGTTATTCTAGGTATTATGTTTCTAATAAGTCCGAAGGAACTGTGTAACATGTCAAACAAGATTAGATTTCAATCTAATATGAATATATACAAAAGAAAAGTATATAAGTAGTATATCCGTTGTCTAGCACCCATAACACAAGTCTAGTTACTTAGCTTGGGGCTAGATGGCGATGTGTGGAATGTCCTGCAATATTTATTTATTTATTTATATAAATTGGTAAATACTTTGATGTCAGTGGTTGAATTATTCGATTTAAAAATGTGACTAGATCAAATTACGCTAAATCAACGACTCATTGTATTCGAATGAAATCATAAACGAAATAGGTATATAGGTAACGCTTATGTTTTTTTCAGTTCAGCGAATAAATTGAAAACAAAACATCTCATTACTTATTGATGAAATTTTATAGAAACTGCGCAATTGTTCCAGTAATACCAGCAACGTAAACATAAAACTGTATTATACTTAGGTACTTTAATAATATGAACCACGAGAACTAGAAAATATAGACGTAGAAAATATTCAATACTCGTAGATTGGGGACAACAACGTAAGTATGTTATAAGTAGGTCATTCATTATCTACGTTATTGATGTTTAATAAAATTTCTGAAAGTTATGAATAGATATTTATTACCTACATATTTCATTCTTTTTTTTTTATTTTTTTTTCGTATGGGCACACTGTTGTTTATATGTGGGTAACTTAGAACGTTAATTGAAAACATTTTATCGACCGCAATCGATCACGTGCAATAGTTTTATTGCAGAGTAAAACTAATTTGTATATCCGGCAGAATGGTTTTTCCATTCCATATGACTCATTGTAAGGAATCTCTTAAAAATACTAATTAATTTCAGAAGTTTCACATTTAAAACGAGTTGGCCGACCAGACGAATAGTTACACAATAGTTTTACTAGGTTTAATATTTTATTTGAAATATAGTTTCGTGTTACAACTGCGAAATCACTGTTAAACAGTCATAATTTATTGTTATAATAAATTAGAAAATTTGTTTGAATCTGTAGGGTGAGGGAAAGGAAGGTATATTTTATGTTAATTTGTCACCGCATACCTAATTAATAAATAAATATATTTTTCTTTAAAAAAAAGTACAAAAATAACAAGTTGCAAAATCGAAAATTAGAGCAAAGTCTGATAGAAGTAGAGCAGCTGTTAGAGCGGACAGAAAGTCTGTCTAACACGTTCACTTTACAAACTATTCATTAATAAATCACTTTCAACGCTTTCCATTTACTTCCTATACATTAATTTTAAACAAAACATTTCACTTCTAACTGACGGGCGCACCTGATGACTTGAACTGAAAAATTATTTCTCAGTGTTGTATTACAGTGTTTACTCATGTGCCTAGCCTCGATCAGTCATCGCGAGCGGAGAGCGTTTTGTGTAACTGAAGACCTTGTCCTCCACCGACTACACTACTCCATTCATAACATTCTACTACAGACAGACAATATCAGTACATGTCACGTATCATGAGCTTACTAAAAAGCAGACTTCGTTGCTTGATTTTTGGCACAGACATAGATAACTCAGTTTTGTGGCAATTGTGATAAACTAGCTATCAAATGTAGAATCGCAAAATCTGTGGTCTGTTTTCAACCTATATGAGATATTTGCACGCGCTTCTTTGTCGTGACTACTCGTGACATGGTGAATTACCCTAATCCTTCCCGTAACATGTAATTTTATTACCTCGCGAAATGTTTTGACTACACTCGAACGTTGTAAAACGGTGTGTGACTAACGACTTCCTATGTTTCATATCTAATGTACCTACCTACATACTGGTTTTGCGGTTTTCATAAAGAAATACGAATTAAGATTAACATTGAAATGATACTTCGTATTTGTTTATGTTATAGTTTACAGTCGACAGTCCCGGAAGAGATTTCGCTAACGCCTACTCGTAAGTAATAAATCGCATTTCAATAAAATGTTATGAGCTTTTGTGATAACACACAAGAACATGTAGATAGAACCCTAAAATATGATGGAAAAGTTGATAAACTTCGTTCAAACCTTTTGACTCGAGCAGGTGTGCCGCAAAGAATATAGAGTAGTCGGTTTGGTAAACTTAGATTATCTTATGTTTTTCTAGGATAGATAAACTAACAATTCATACGAACAAAATGTTGGTATGTAGGTGGAAAAGTTCATTCACACCGACTATGTTGCGAAACATTTTTTTATTCATTTTTAAACTTCATTTAAAGTACCAATTATTTTATACTTTGAAATATGATATTTTAGCTTTATAAAATTTTACTTTATATAAAACTCTAAGTAAGGTAATGTTTTTTTTATCAATTAATTAAAACAACCCTTTGTAGTTAGTTCTTTGTGTGACATGAAAATTAAAACAATAAACCTTAATGTCACCCACAAAATCGGCCAAATTGGTCCCAATCGCCTGATACTTAAAACAATAAAGAAAACAAATTACATTGTTTTCTATAACGCTGTCTGTTAAATCAAATGAAAACACAGTAGTGGGTGTTCATAACGCTATTTCAAATGTAAAATAACTACATAATATGTAAGTTATGAAATAGCGTTGTTAATAGTGAATGCATGGTTGAAACTCTTTAATATGGTATGAAATCCTGCTAAAATAGATTTATGAACTGGACATCGTATTTGAAACTTGAAACAATGTAGAGCATTCCTAAATTTGAACTTGGAAAATCAAAGCTCGTCTAAAAGTAAGACACGAATAATAGATGGTCTGGTACAGAAATAACTCGTGAATCGTGGTTAGAAATTGTATAAGTTCATGGAATTAATTGGACTAGGACTACAGTTTTACGCAACAATTATAGAGACGGTGATTTCTTTAAAAATAAGTGAGCTACCGATGTGTTGAGTGATCGAAATGCGATTACGGTGCGGTGGAGGAAAATATCATTATGAAACCCAGACATTCACAGACAGATAGACAAGTTTTTTCCTCTGGACATGATCGACTGATCGAGTTGTATTAAGTGCTGGACGCTAGGTGCTACTCTACAGCGCCCTGAACATCATGGATTAAGGTTGCTAGCCGCTTTATAAATTATCTAGTTTTCATGTAAAGGTAAATCATAGAGTGATCAAGATCAGTGATTTCACACTTACATACTTTTTTTCCAGTACTTCCCTAATGTTGGTCTTTATTAATGTTATCATTGTCACCTATGTTGGCTTCATCAACTAAGGTATATTCCAGCTAAGTAGGTAGGTACCTTCATACCAAATTCAATCACAACAGATTTAGTAGTTTTTATTTGATTGAGTATTGAGCATACAAGGATAAAATAGTTGTCACTAATCTACACTAGTATTATAAAGAGGAAAGATTTTTTGTTTCTAAGTAACGAATAGGCACCAAAACCACATGAGTAGCTCTGCTCATGTGCCGAAACTATGGGACCGATTTGATGAAACTTGGTATGAGGATGCATTGATTTATTGGAAAAAAACATAGGCTACTTTTAATCCCAATATTTCCACGGGATCGGAAGTTACGCGGGTGAAACCGCGGAGCGCTGCTAGTATTAAGATAAGAGAGCGAAGTCCAAAGCTTAAATAACTTCTTAAACACAAGATCTTTTGTTCCATACTCACCTGTTCTTACTACACGTGTAAATAAGGAAGCTCCAATATCCTTTCAAGGCACGGTCATGCTTTTAAATGTTCCCGGTAGTTAGTTCATACAGCGAAGTATTTTCAACTAAGATTAAACTAATTTCCGCATAGCAATAGACTTTGTTTATAACTAAAGTGTGGAACTTACTAAAAGCTTTTATAAACTTTAAAGTGCAGTTTAAATCGAGTTATTGATTTTTATACATACAAAGCTTCCATTGTCTGGTAAAAGGACACAGAGAATCAGAGACGTTAATGTGCTCCAAACACTAGTTAGATTTCGTATAACGTTTCATTTTAGTTAGTTAGTTCATCGAGTGTTACGTATGTGAGTCTATTTTACTGAATTGGGAACTCGATAAGCTTTATTCTTTATACTAGCTAGGCCAATGCGTGATTAAAGCTAGGCCTGTTAATGGTTATAGGGTGCGGTTACCAACGATATAATAACGTTAGAAACTATGTAAAAAGTTTATGATTGAGAGTTATTGATAGATGGCAATCGTAGAAAAAGACTCGAAGCAGACCGGAATCGAATTCTCGAGTTGTGAAAATTCTTGAATAAAACTATTTTTACAACAAGAAATGTATATAAAAATTGACCTTCAGTCAATATGCGGAATTGTCTTGTTTACATAATATCGTCAACAAAACATATTAATGTAAACTAGTAGGTATTAAAAACGTACCTTTCCTTCCGGCATCTAAAAGAAAAACATTAAACGCGTTAGCAAAACGGTCGGCGAAAATGCGAGGACTCGACCTTCCCTCGGCCAAATCTGAAAAATATAAACTCGCAATTAAATCTATCATTGAAACTATGACGGTTGTATAATAGGATATCTGGAATCCCGTCAATTTGAAGGCAAAAAGCTCCGCGTGGAAATATACCTTAAGCTGCTACCTGTAGGTACCTACTTAATATAATCTGATCTAGTTTATACCGGATTGCCAGATCACATTCATGCAATTCACGTGCAACTATAGTAGGTAATTGTGACGTCTTTAACGCTAGCTCAAATCTTAAGCATTTACTCAATCAAACCATAAATTAATCACCATAATGAATTTGTTATCGTAAAAATATCATCAACATTTTGTGTTTGTTATCAATATACGAAAATGGCTCCACGTGTTAAAGTAAAAATGAAAAAGGTCATGCACGTGTGTACAAAATGGTACCTTACTTATCACTTACACTCATGTGACGTCCTCGTGAAGGGAGAATCAATATTGAGATTGGTCCGGTCACTTCTAAAATATTCATTTTATATTTTCTACCTCCGAAGTGGCAACGTGATCAATCAGGTAGCTTGAACGTGTTGATATTCTTATCCTAAAACATTTTAACATTTACCACCGAGTTAAGAGGTATTCAATGACCTCTAACATCATTTTTAACAAACGAAACGACTATATCAAACTATTTACTTGAACCACCATATAATGTGGTTTTTGAAATAGTTATTAAAATGTGTTAGGTAAATATAGGTAATGCTAACTAAGGTTGATTACTACCTGCTAAACGTATTTTATATTTCAAAGAAGTAAACAAGCGTCAAGCATGACCGACCGCTATCGTTATATTTTATTTATATTTCCCAACTACCAATTGCAGTACCTAAAGCTTTCTTTCTAACTTTCTTGCTTTCGAAACTTTGAAATAAATTGCAAAATCAACTAATTTCATGAAATAAAGCAGCCGTACCTTTTTTTTTTTTTTTTTTTTTTTCGATGTGAAAATGCATTATTGCATCCTTCCGCCACCCTGAGGGGGAGGGGGCGACAGAGGTATGTGGGGCTGCCTCCAGCCTGAGGATGGTAGGCGGCCGGAGGCTTACCCACTAAAAAAAAAAAAAATAATTAGTAGCCGTACCTACTAATTATTTTTCGACGTAAGCAACAAAACTTCCAAGAATTTGAAGAAATCAGCTTAGAAATATCTACCTTCTTTTTTACCTCGTTATTAGTTGTTTTAAAAGTTTTTTTTTATATTTGTTGTTTTGTAGACTTATTTATATGGTTTTATAAATATTAAAAAAGCATAGATTCTAAAACAGAAGCCACGCGTTGTTATACTAAATTAACTTTAACAACGTAATATTGATTACATCATATTCAATACTCGTAGAAATTGTGTTCGCTTCAACCAGCAGTCCGCCATAATTGCCAGTTCATAACAACCCGGCAAGGGTTTCTCAGAAGCTTTCCGTACCTACTGCAAAAGCTATAATAATAAATTTCTACCTTATATAAAACAGTAACAATTTGTTATGATCCGTTTAGCTAATAGAGCTTAGAAGATTTGCAAAAAGTGTTATGAAAGAGTGCTTGTGTTGCATTGTTAAATTGTTTTGTACTTTGTTATATATTATGATAGAGTGAAACAAAGTGTTTATACAAACTTCATATTGTCTTTCTAATTTTAGGTTTTTTCTCAAATAACTAGTAAGTTAAACTAAAAGAAATAACTATTTAGACAACGAACGAGAGTATATTAAAAATCGTATGGAAAAATCGAATTTATAACAATTTTCTCCCATATATTGAATTATATGATGAATTTATGGTAGAGATAAACGTCGAAATCTATCATTGACCTTAAAATAAAGTGTTGGTACATACGATATGTTTTTATCTCCATGAGATTCAGGGTTGGCTTTCAATTCACTACCGGCTTACGATAGGTATGAACTCCCGGTTCCTGTTTGCTCAGCCATAATATCAATCTATGAATAATAAAAGAAATATACAAATTGCAAATTGTTAGCACTTTCTTGACGCACTTTAAACCGATAAACAAGGCTGAAATTCGACACTTACCCTTGATAATTTTAAACTTGTATTTCAGTACTGTCTGACGATAAAAAAGTGCATCTATTTGCTGAATAAACATCATAAATTTTGGACGGTCTTTGATGTCATAAGATAACCGTACGTTTTCATTCATAACAAAGTTACGAGCTGAGGAATATTTTACGGGATACAATACAAGGACCCATAAAAGAAGCAAAAAAAACACCTAAAATAATGGAAATTACCTATAATGATACTTAGAAATGGAGTCAATTAAAAGTTTTGCTATTCAGAAAAGGTGCTATTCACCTTCGTTTCAAAGTGTAAAGAGAACGTTGCCCGATCACGGAAAGATTTCCTATCGAAAAGTTTTCTTAGAGGGATTGAAGTCGGTCCATTGACTCGACGTCACTCGATGAACAACAGAAAGGATATGTGTCTGTCTACAATGAACCCAATGATAGGGCATTGACTTGTTTAGATCTTGAAAAAATCTGATTAATAAAATAGATAGATAGATATACTTTGAATCTATTCAACAATTTGACCGGAATATGGAAGAATCCATCGCGTAGCGGATGTTTAGTCGCCCGACGATCACGTTGATTGAACACTTGACGAAAGTATTCGTTTAATATCAAAATATAATATATTTCTGGCGCCTTCTAAAACCGTTTACGATTATTTTTAATACCGATTCTATTTATGAGTGTCTGAATGATCATCGCGTATGCATTTAATTACTATTTGAAGTACAGTAGAACATAAACCTAAACATACTCGTTAAAATAATATTAGGAAGCAGATCAAAACAGAGTTTTTTTAATTGAATTAATAAGTATATATGTAGTATGGGTAATATAAAAACAACATTCCTCCATAAATCAAAAGTCTAACAAAACGTTTTAAAGAACCAATATGTGATAAAGTTTTCAAATAAAAATATGGATTTTAAAACAAACAAACAGGCTTGAGGAAAATTTACGGATGTAGACGTAATTAGCTGATAGTTTGATCCAGTAATTATTGACGACATAATATTGGGATAAACATCGGTAACTTTCCGTATTCTTTGGTGCCATTATCCTGATATTATGGAAGATGAGATATGGAAGATATGGAAGGTGAGAGGAAAATCCGATTTTCCGTTCAGTTTTCGACTCTGTATCAAACTAAAGACTTATCTATCGACCGATTCCTTGCCAACTATTTGTAGGGAGACATTCTTTGTTTTATTTACTTTTGAATATCAACATCTTGGGTTTATTACATCATTATACCTACCATCCCCGGGACAAGTTGTAAGTGCCTCTCACCTGCTACTTCTAACGGGAATACAAAGTTGTTTACCTCTGTTCTTATACTAATATTATAAAAAAAGAGATGAATCTTTAGGAGTAACATTGACTTTTAATTTTGTCAAAATGCTCTCACGATTGCAAGCGAAGTTGAGAATAGTTGCGATGGAGCTTTGCTAGTATAGATATTATAGATAGACTATGAATAAGAAAAATAAAGATTTATTACGTTTTTTTAAATTTTTCTTTTTTTTTATTAGGTTCTGAAATTACAGGGCCAATTTGGTATGAAGATACATTGAAATCTGAAAAGTAACATGGGCTACTTTTCCACAAGACTAACGCGGGTAAGACCGCAGAACGTAGGTACCTATAGATCTTAAAATTTTAAGTGCCTACTTCCGTCTCTTCATAGAACACTAATGAAATACTTAATTAACTAAAAGAGTCCTTACTTCAAGGGTCTCTTGTTTAAAGATTGTTTACCTGTTGCCCCTAAGTTTGATATTTCGTATTATGGTTCGACGCAGTTGTTTAGTTTGTCGAAAGTTATTAATATTTGTTAATATACCTAGCTTTAATACACGAGTGCGAAGGTTAGTATTAAGTCATTTAAAAAGCAGTTTAGGGAACATCTCTAAACTAAGTGATCTACGGCATATAAAAAGCATAAAATTATGTAATACGCAATGGATTGAGAACATCCGTTTTTGCAGTTGTATTCACACTCTTGAATAATTGTTATTTTTTTTCTATCGGCGAACATTCTTTCTTTTTCAACAGCTCATCTTTCGATAAAATTCATTCTAAAGTCTATTCTTTTAAATGTATATGTCGCCATTCTAATCCAAACAGGTCCAGCAACTTTCCTAAATACATGCACCCACCTTTTCATCTGCCGCCCTGTGTCTTTCTTCATGAAAGGGCCATGATTTTGCTGAGAGACTAGTATCATTTCCGGATATTAGTAATCCTTATTTCTATTTCTTTATAATTTTGACAACGTATTTTACACAAATAACACTTTATGTAAAATCAATAGTTGCAATCTTCATTTTAACCTCTACAGTGGCACTCGGTACATTCACCCTGTGATCTTTTGATAAGATTAAACACATTTATTCGTTTTATCTAGTGGTATTTTTCCATTAAAATGGGTGTATAAAAGTGTTACACCTGATTTATGTGGCGATTTTTTTTCAATAAGACCTTTCTCCCACGACACTATTTACGAAACGAGAACAAACGATTAGGCACAATAAAATTTGGGTAGCACCGTGTGTTACTTTGCAGTAATCAATTTGAATGAGTGGAATACTATCAGGTAGATACTAGGTATATTCTTCTCTATCAAATGGGTTAAGCTATGGTTCGTATTCTGTTAGCATTGCTAATGTGGAGGTTTATACAGAAGGGCTTCATTTTAAAACTTTTCGAGCTCTTTGTTTTCTTACAGAGGTTATTAGGAATTTAACAGCTTGAACAAGTAAGCCATTACATCCGACGAAAGTAGGATACGGGGTAAAGGAGCACTTAAACCGAAGGGTTAGGTGAACGGACGGAAGTCCTACTTTCACGAGGATTTGAATGTTGCCCCAAATTTTTGATGGCTGTCTTGAATGGATTCGACAATATCCTCAATTTTAAAGCTCAACGTAGGGTATACTTAGGGGCAAAGATCTCGAGGTAAGGTCGGTGAACTACTCATTACAATAAGCGTGTAACTTGAACCTTACTCTATCATTCTCTTTCCACAATATAATTGAATTATCTTGAACATTTTTACCGTCTTCAGTGATACGAATATCCTGTATTTTTGTAGGTGTACTAATTAAATTAGACACCTCTAATAATGATTACGAATAAATATGTATATTCTCAGAGTGTTTTATTTAACCCATAATATTTAGGTCACATGGCGTTGCTGCTCTGAATATTTTAATTGGATAATATAATACTTCTCCTAGTAATATATTTGAAAATTTACGTCCAATCATCTCATTAATGAAATTATTTTCCTGAAAGTTCAGTATACACGATTCTTAAAGAATTTTTTTACAGTAATATTCTTCATAGCATTTCTTGACATTAAAACCCATTCTTTACCTTAAAATACCGCAATGACCTGCATATAATAAATATCGTAAGGAACGTTATAATTATTGTCTGGATTCTAAATTCTCAAAAATCTTAGAGTCAAACAACGATCTTAAGACGGCGATGGAGTTCATGTCAAGTAAATACGATAACTTACTCCTAAAACTACAGTCAATTGAGGAAGAAAATAAGTGCCTAACGAAGCATATAGATGTACTGAACACTCAGTTGGATGTGCTTCAGCGGAATGCTAGATGTACTAGCATCGAATTGAGGAATATCCCACAGGAGAAAACTGAAACCAAAGGAGACTTAAGAAAAGTCATCAAAGATACAGCAGAAGCCCTGAAAATACCACTAGAGAATACTGAAATAAAAGATGTATATCGTATTAACACCAAGTCAAGTATTAAGCCTATAATAGCCGACTTTACTACAGTGATAACAAGAGACAATTTTATAAACGGTTTCAAGAAATTTAATAAGGCGAACCATGCCAATAAGCTTTGTACAAACAGTATAAAAATAGGAGGTCAGAATATGCCAGTTTATATTTCAGAGAACCTTACTCTAAAAGACAGAAGGCTCTACTATCTCACACGTACGTTTGCTACTGCAAACAACTTTCGATTTTGTTGGGTTTCGTACGGAAAGATATTCCTTAGAAAGTCTGAAGGTGCATCTCATATTCGCATTACATGTGAAAAGGATCTAGAAAAACTTAGAAAAGACTGACTATGTTCACTAACTATATTGCTATATTTGATTATTATATTTTTATTTTCGAAGTGTACTTTTAACACACTCTTCATAATTAATGTAATGCTGCACGCCACTATAAAAACTAAACTTAATATCTACTTATACATAATGCAATGTTTGATTATTATATTTTTATCTTTAAATTTTACTTTTAACAAACTATTCTTTATTGATGTAAAGCTGCACATAAATATACAAACTAAACTTAATAACTACTTATACATTTTGCAACATTTGATTATTATATTTTTGCTTGTAAATTTTACTTTTAAACAACTATTATTTTTAAATGATGTAAACCTACATACCACTACACAGCCTAAACTTAATAACTACTTATACATTATGCTATGCCACGTAAAGTCCACAAAAATCACATTTTATTATCCAAACACGCACATACTTTGCCTATCTAGATGTTTCAAGACACAGACACCCCATAATACTTGTCAATATTACGATTATAATTTCCATTATTTTGTTATTTTTTATTGCCATACTATTTGCCACTGCATTACTAAAATTTTTAATTCAAATTCGATTTCATAAACAATAATGAAATAATTCAAGACATAGACAAATTGATTCATATTGATTGTAGGAAGTTAACCGACCCATCTAAGTGCTCCGAAATCTTAAACTATGACAAGGTTCCAAACACGCACCTAACTATCGTATCGCTTAATATTCGAAGCATACACCATAACCTAGACTCATTTCTAGTGTTCCTTAGTTGCCTGGATGTTCAAGCTGATGTAATAGTTCTTAGTGAATGTTTTACTAAAACATACAACCCACCTCCCATAAACAATTTTAACATGTTTTATTCTAAAATAAGTTATAATAAAAATGATGGTGTGGTTGTTTACATCAGGGATCATTTTAATGTAAATTGCTATGAACCAAAAAGCGTGATAGAGGGTAATTGCCTCGTCGTTGAGCTTGAGAATTTATTTTCAATTGTCTGCACATACCGTCCGCCATGTTTTAAAAATCCAACGGCGTATCTAAATTCACTAGACAATCTCTTAACATCGCTTCCGATTAAAAATAATATAATTTTAACTGGTGATATTAATATTAACATACTTCCAGGACCAGACTTTTCCGAATACTCCTCAAACTATCTAGATATGACAGCAGCACATGACATTACCCAGGCGATTAATTTACCAACAAGATATAAGACATGTTTAGACCACTTCATGGTAAAACTTAATATGAAATGGCAAACAATTGTTTTTGAAGAGTTAACGGACCACTCACCAATCCTACTTTCAATAGATACAACAAAGCCGAGGATAACCACTGTAGGTAATAAATATCGAACATGTACTAATCTTGACGCGGTTAGGGAATCCTTATCACAGATCTCGTGGAAAGAGTATTATGACTTGCCTGACGTTGATACAGCTGCTATCCGTTTTAGTATCTACCATTCAGGGTGCCGTTGATAAGAATAGTATTCTTAAGCTAATTTCGTGCAAATTTAAACCTATTAAACCCTGGATAACCAATGGTTTAATTAAATGTATTAGAAAGAGAAACGTTATGCAGAGGAAATGCAAGCAGGTTGGGGACAATGATGAAATAAAGTTAAAGTTCAAAAAATACAGAAATTTATGTAATAATTTAATTAAAGCACAAAAACAAAAATACTACAAAGATCAACTTGAAAATGCACGAGGTAACACTAAAAATACTTGGAAAGTTATAAAAGATTTATGTAACTACTCAACTAAAAAAGTGTCTTCTAATGCCCTGTTGAATATAAAAGATAACCCTAAAGAATCTTTAAATAATGTGAATAACTACTTTACTTCTATAGGAAAAGAGTTAGCCAATAAAACACTTCACAAATTAGGAAAATCCGACTTAGATCTGGCTACTGCTATCCTATCCTCTAAAGATTCACCAGCGCACTCTTTTTCACTCTTTTTGACGGATGTAAAAGAAATAAATAGTATAATCTCTGGTTTAAAAAACAACTGCGCCCCAGGACATGATAACATAGCAACCTCAGTCATAAAATCCTGTTCTTCATACTTGGCAGAACCTATAGCCCACCTCTGTAACTTGAGCTTTACAAGTGGAATTTTTCCTGTTATACTAAAAAAAGCGACTGTCTGTCCGATTTACAAAGCAGGATCAAAAAACACTCCATCGAATTACAGACCGATCTCCCTCTTGTCCACATTGTCCAAAATTGTAGAAAAAGTTGCAAATAAAAGATTGATGACTTACCTAGAAAAATATGGCCTATTAGCGAACAATCAGTACGGCTTTCGTTCAAAAAAGTCCACTGATGATGCTGTTCTAGAGCTCACATCACATGTCTCTAAATCGCTAAATCGAGGTCATAAATGCATAGGTATTTTCTTAGACTTACAAAAAGCTTTTGATACCGTATCAATCCCAATTCTTTTGGCACGCTTGGAGAATGTAGGAATAAGAGGAGTTGCACACGATTGGTTTAGAAATTATCTAACCCACAGGCAACAACATGTTAGAGTTGAAAATATGGTTAGTGATAGCTCTACCTGTAGCTATGGAGTTCCCCAAGGCTCTACGCTAGGACCCTCTCTATTTCTCATTTATATTAATGAATTGTGCGAGTTAAATTCAACAGATGCGGAAACTCTTATGTTCGCTGACGATACCGTGCTTTTATTTTGTGCCCCTACTTGGGAATGTGTGTATAAAAAGGCAGACACTGGACTTGCAAAGACAATTGCTTGGCTAGAAGATAATTTACTAAGTCTCAACACCTCTAAAACCAAATACTTAGCTTTTAGTAAGACTAATGCATCAAGACCCCCTAATACACTTAATATACAGGCCCATACTTATCCATGCAATAGAACTAAAATTAATATTTCTTGTGACTGCAGAAGTTTGGCATGGGAAGAATCAATTAAGTATTTAGGTGTTATTATTGATAACAAATTAAAATGGTGTGCACATATAGATGCGGTTTCGAAACGTACCCGTAAACTAATTTATACTTTTAAAAACTTGAGATTGGTTGCTAGCAAAGAGCTTATTATTCAAACCTATAAAGCTCTAGCGCAGTGTACTATATCCTATTGTATAAGTTCATGGGGAGGCGCGGCAAAGACGCACATGATAGTTGCTGAACGAGCACAAAGAGCACTATTAAAAGTTGCGATGCGGTTAAAATACAGGCATAGCACGACGGATTTGTATAAATTGTGTGGAGTTCTGTCCGTCAGGAAACTGTTTATTAGTCAATGTATTCTCAGATATCATGTAGAAACTGTTCCCAATCTACCAGTTAGGAATCAGAGACTTGATAATTGTCCAGTACCAAGATGCTCTAGTGCTGTCGCTTGGAGACATTACAATAATTTAGCGCCAACGCTCTACAACTCTATAAATAAAAAGAACAGCATTAAACAATTAGTGAGGCACAAAGCTAAGTCTACAATCCATCTGTGGCTAAATAAATTTGATTATGAACAAACTGAGCAACTTGTTGAAAACTTTTGGAGTGGTCTGTGAACTGAGACATTAACTAGGTACATGACACTAGACAACACAATACTTGTCATAGACAGGAGCTGGTCTGTGTACCCAGAGTCTTAAGACACTGGGGTGACGTGGGCAGCTCTTGGCCCATGATAACAAACATACAAGTAGGTACACTATACTACACATACGTGCACCAACTAAATAATATTATTCTACACTCTATTTTTGTATAATAAGTATGAGCAATTGGCAATCTTATGAATTTACTTTTTTATGGAAGAACCTACCTTTTGCAACACAGTTTTCTAACTAACGCAAAAGGTAGAGTCACATAATTGTTGTTTTATAAATTTGTTGTGGTAAATAAAGATATTTGATTTGATTTGATTTGATGTACCTGTTCTAATATGTAGGTACCTAAACCTACTATTTAATCTTGGATAATTAACGAGAAAATAGCTGATAATACGATTTCTAAATACATAAAAACATTTGAATTCGTTGATAAATACTAAATAAACTATGTTTTCCATTTATTCTGTTGAACTTTTCTAACTCTATCTAAACATTCGTTGTTCAAAAAACATGTTTTTCACAAACAGTAGGCTTACATACCAAACAGTAAGTACTTATCTAACGATTATTCCGGCCTTCGTGCCTCGTGGACGATTGGAACAAAAGTTGTTTACAAACAACATCGAAGATTAGCTACCTTATCCTGCACGTGCTGACGATTAGAGTCTTGTTAAAATGGGATTTGTCAAACAACCACCATCATATTCAGGGCCAGGGCAAAAAGAAGGTAATCACAACGTTAATAAAGCTGAGCCCTCGGCAATAATCAATTAGGAGAAAAATATAACTTTTTTAATAAAGATAAGCTCTCCCGTCCGTGCTTGCTTATTATGGTTTTGGTCAATGTCAACGTGTCGGTTGTCAGTTAAGAACATTGGTAGTTTAATTGTATTGTTCATGGGTATGATCCAAATTATATGGCATAGAATAAAGTTTATACTTCCGTACTTCTTCTTTGTCCTCACCTTATCCCATTACAAAGTCAAAATTCTTTAACTAAGTTAAGATGTGGGCCTTCGGAACGCGCCCACCAGTAAGAAAAAGGCACAAGATACTCGCGGGTTTTTTTTGGTGATCATGCTCACAAAGGTGAAGATTACAATATTTGAAATGGAGCAATAATATTCACATCCATGGGCTCTTTTCATTAAGGTACGACGAAGAATATAACGCCTCACCGCACAATTTGTAGCACACACGCGGGGGTCGACTTTCCATATCACGCGGTGCCATGTAGCTCGTTGGCCCCATCTTCATTTCTGAGCCAGAGGCTTTTTATGTTCCTTTCAGCCTTTCAGCCAGTCAAAACATGTACTTAGTGGTTTGGGGCACTAAGTACATGTTTTGGGGTTTACACTGCCGTACAGCGAAACCAATAGCGAGTAAAAAAATGAAGTAGGTAGGTAATCAAATTATTTGACGTAATTCTTTTTCCAATAGCATCCAGCGTGTCATTTCTCGACTACGTGACTTTGGCGGAATTCTGAGCACACAGAAGCCATTATCAAAACTAAAGTCTTTGACAATAAGTCTCCTTGATGTAAGTTTTCGCTGGTATTTTGCTAGTTGGTACTGCTAACTTTACACAAGGGGTTTTCCATTTGTTAGAGACGTGAGACCTAGACGATAAAACTGTTCAGCTCAGAAAATCAGTAAAATTTCATATCGAAAGTCAAATAGGTTCTACAGACCGTCTTTTAGTGAAGTTACCATAAAACTGTAAAGCTGAAATATTGGTTCTATCTAATTCAAACAAGCATATAGTGACCGTATGTCAGCCAACTAGATAAACTAGTAACAATTAATTTCGGAATACCCTAGGCACCTAGTTAACTCGTGGGTAGAATGTGCTGATCCATGAATAATTTGCACTGCAACGCCTCCACCTTGCCAAAATCGGAATACACACACGTGTATCAGTGCAGTTTAATGGAGATTATGTCCGTGGGCGTACTTAGGTTTAAAGGTGATGCAAGTAGATACTTAACTTAATGAAATACTTTATTTGTCGGACGTACAGCATAGCAATGTTAATTTAGCTATTCTGTCACGCTCCAATAAACCTATGTGTTAGTATTCCCAAGTATCCCGATTTATGGCAGGACGTCCCTTTTTCCAGTACTGAATATCAAATGCCCCGCTTTTTCACCAACCTTCAAAATTTTACTTAGAGTAAAATTTCATGTCAAATGTCAAATTTTAGCATTAACATGCAAATAAAAGGCGTTTTGTTCTTAAAAAAAATACAGGCAAAATTTTGGATAGCAACTGGTTGTGAATCTCAGTTGCCAATGTGGCCGGGGAGGATGGAACGCTTTGTTAATTTTGTTGCAAGTGTTTTGGGTACTGAAAATATTACAACGTCTCGTATTGGTTCTAAAATATTTTGGCAACCCTACCAATAGCAGCTACAACCACAGAAAATTTGTGGTTTTATTCAGTACTAGCGACCCGCCCCGGCTTCGCACGGCTATATTATGCATGTATTATACATATAAACCTTTCTCTTGAATCACTCTATCAAAAAACCGCATCAAAATCTGTTGCGTAGTTTTAAAGATTTAAGCACACATAGGGATATAGGGACATAAGAACATAGGGACAGAGAAAGCGACTTTGTTTTATACTATGTAGTGATAGTGATAAGCCCAAAGTCCCGCTTATTTTAACCACGTGTTCCGATTTTTCACAGACTTGACCTGGCATCAATATTGTAATATGTGAGCATTGAACACTGTATTAGAATAACTAATTATGGTACACATAACCAATATATACTTAGGTACGTGAAACAAATCAAAACGCACACAGCAACGTGTGTGTGTTCCTACCGAGTTCCTTCTAACTTCAACTAGTTATTTACAGAAAGGTACTCGTGACCCACTATGAGGCCGGTTGAAGCCCTAGTCGAGTACTTGTAACACGTCTTACACTACCTAAGCTTTAGTTTTACTTACTTCTTTGAGTTGAAGCGCTTCCTTTGATTGTTTTACTTATACTTGGAACACGTATCTTCCTTGCTTGCGTTGCTCGATTAGTGATTCGAACTGCTAACTTGTTATCTATGTCCTGAACTTAATTAAAAAAGGACGATATGGAAAAGATGCGCTGACGTGTTCATGGCGTCAGTCTTGTAGGTGAATTGTTGAGATTAACTTTGCCGTCTATCCTGCTCTTAGATTTCTTCATTTGGAAACAAATCCTGTTATAATACCAAACTAACGTAATCCTTCTTAGGAATCCGGTTCGCTATGTAAATCAGTAGATCAAATCATCCCTATTTAATTAGGCTTAAAAATGTTATCACTTATAACAAGATCTGTTGAGTTGGGTTGGAAATCTGTAGAATTGGGAATCTGTGGAGATGGAAATACGTAATTACGTATTAAGTGTCTTTAAAGTTGGGAATCTGTAGGGTTGGTAATCTGTTGAGTTGGGAATCTGTAGAATTGGGAATCTGAAGGATTGGGAATCTGTTAATGAAATCCGTAGAATTGGGAACAATCCTTCATACCTACAGACCTACATCAGCTATAATTATAATCTCTTTACACGAAACTTTTCCGAGACGGTGTAATATTTTCATGACATAGACAGTTAATCGAAATATCAGCGGTTGGCGTCAATTACTTGTCACGTCAGTCGTATCAGTTTATCGAGGAAAATTACTTTTGTTCTCATTTTGTTTTACATAGTACTTATCATTATTATTTATATTCATGATAATTTAAAAATGTCTCCAATACTGCAGCAGCGAACGAGGGATGCAACGACGTAATGCGTTGGAACTAAAATATACTGATGAATGTTATTCTTTAGCTGACCTCGCGAAACCAGAAGATGAACACCAATTTTATACCGCGAGTGTTCAATTCCTTAAGAAAAGATTACAAGATAAACATAGCATACCATCGGCATCGAATAAAACTCATACACAAAGTTGTTGCAGCTTTAACGTGACAAGTGCACCCATTCTTAAAGTTTCCCCTAAACTCTCCAAGTTTGAATCAGAACCGATCAAGCCTTCGCTCTCCATGCATCAAGTTCTACCATTTCCAAAGTCGACCAGGGAAAGCTTTTTTACCCGCCTTAGGAATTCGTTCAGAAAGTTCCAAACGAGAAATATTGCCGGGTGCTCGCAAAAGGCGTCTACATCGGAATCTTCCAATACACTGGCCGTATCGCATTTCAAATTTCCACAATGCGGCAAATTACCGGACGAGCCTGCCTTGGTGGAAGTTTTAGAGGAAAATTCAAGTGACAGTCTAAAACTTGGAAGGTCAACGACGAAAATTGACAAGAAAAAACGTGAAAATAAAGGCATTTAGGAAATTGAAAACTCATAGGTAAATTAAGTAGAACGATTTTAAGACCTAGTCTTACCTTTATGATATTTTTTTAGTAATTATTATAGACTTTTAATTTAACGCATTTAAATATTTTAATATATCAGAGATATCCTCGATCCGATTCAGGTACCTACTCCATTCTCCATGTAGATACGTGACAATATAACTAGGTGTGTATAAGTCTACAGTCGTGAGAGCGATCTTCTAGGGTAGGTAGTGGATGAAATCAACAAGAAGCCGTATGAGGGTCGTTCATCAGGCTGTTGTCAAGGTGGTTCGGGGGCGCGCCTCGTGACGTCACATATCCCGGTCTACACCCTCTCACTAACCTTTTCTCGATGACATTAGAACTGAAACTAACTGCGCCTAGTAATAGTTGGTTAATTGGTAACAATTCAGTGTGTTTCGGTATGCTGTTGATATGTAAGATGATAGTACATTCCTTAACGTTTACGTTTGCCATAATTCATATTTATTTCAGCTAATATTGTGTTAAAAAGCAAGCCATACATTCAAAATCAATTATAAATAGTAGCTGCGCTCCACGGTTATACCCGCGTCAGTCCTGTTTCCACGGGAATATGGGGATAAAAATTAGCCTCTGTTACTCCTATAGATTCAAAGTATCTTCAATCTTCATATCAAGTTTCATAAAAATAAGGCCAGTAGTTTCGGAGCCTACTCGTTACAAATAAAACTTTCCTCTAATAATATTTATGTGTCGATAAAAAAATACGATATCGAATTCCAATTGAAGTAAGAAATACGAGCTCATTATCTACCGATGTGAATTAGTCATAAATAATTTCTTCGAAATGTTTGTAATCAACTTGTTTACTCCTTAATTCTGTAATTTATGTGGCTTCCTTAGGTTCCAGAATTCTCATTATCTATAATTAAGGATTTTTGTCTAGCCACCAGTTCCACGTAATGTTTGACGAAGTAGATATTCTTTATTTAGAACTATAGGTAGACACTTAGATTGAAGGCTCATGTCTTTAAAGAAGAAATAATGCACACAGAGGTTTATTTACAGGGTGGTTAATTTGAGTGGGTCAGTAAGGGCAAGTCCTAGAACTGCTGTAGCTACGAGTATACGTTCTTCCCTTATTTTGAAAACAGGTTAGTTAGAGTTTTAGAAACTCCGCAAATTTTCAAAACATAATCATCTAGTTACATTTTGTACTGAAACCATAGTCCCTAAGTGTGCAAGCTTTTAAGTTTATTTTAGTTTTTTACTAAATTGAGATTTCATAATATTAGAATAGACATTTAATATAAGAATATTCCTATGGGATCGTAAGACAAGTTAACCTATAGGTAAAACCTACCTTTTATAGTAGGTAATAGGTGGTATTAGAGACAATTTTGATTAATTAATGCTTCATCTTTTCCAAGAGCACTTAATACATTATAATAAAATATTAATTGAAAATAGTCGACTTATTGAAACGTATAATATCACGAGCTGTTTACTTTTCTACAAATAGAACTCCTTTGATGAATCTTCATGTGACATTAGAACAAATTCGTATATTTGAGACGAATTTATGATTTGTTGAGAGCAAAATATATAAGTGAGTAGGTACTTGATTGTTGTTGTGGTTGTGATAATCAGCAAAGATTATGTAATTTTTCTGAGGTGGTATTTCGAAACCAATTTACAGAGAAGTATTAAATTATTGCTAAGTATACTAGCGTTTTGTCTGTCGAACATTTTTAGCAAATAAACAATGTACTTTTCGTTTCTTTTTATTCAGTATTTTTTGTATAGAAACTCAAAAGGACATCTTTCAATAAAAATGAATTATGTCACCTATCTAAGAACATTTGGACTAATGAGACGAATCTAAAGCTTAATTAGAGAAATCCATCGAGTGGAAGAGGGAATATTACAAGAATACAAAGATAGACGCGAAAAACATAGGTAACCCTTCCGTAAAAAAATCCAGTGATTTTGTTTATTTTTGCAAACATTAAAATTCTAGATAGTACTTCAAAATATAACTGGGTAGGTACTTACAAGCTTCACGTTTATGTGATTTAGTAGCATTTAAAACACAAAAAAGCAATTAAAAAGTTACGATTTTTTATAAAATCGTCCGTAGCGAAGGTTGACAAAAAATGTAAAAGTGATCTAAACGAGAAAATATCGAAATTGGTTTCTTAATATCGTCCGGAAAAAAAACATGGAAATGTATTTTTTTTTTTAATTTGTAACGAATTCTAAGGTTTTTCACCTTTGCCTGATTTAACCTTACCTACGGTTTGTTCGTTGTCTTTGTATTGTGCTATTCATAACCTGTTATTTACAAGTCCGAATACTATTTTGAATTAGTGTTCTCGTAATAGAAAGTTCAAAAGGTATACGCTCGACATTTCGCTATAAATTATTTTGCGAGTTTTAACCGTTTACCCATGGAGGAAAAAAAAATTCCCCGCCCAGATGGAGTAATAATCATGCCTATTTTGTATCGAAACCTATGCGGTCGCTCAGAGGGGTGGGAGGGTAGGTGGAAGCGGGAGACAGGGTTTGTCTTTTATCTCTATCACACATTTTCATATACGTTACGTTAGAAAAAGATGAGACATTCATGTTATGACATAACCAATTAAAAACAAAATATCAATAAAGTACGACATTTATTTGTCTTTATTGGCATGTAAAAAACAAGGAACTTCATGGTTGCTGAATTTGAAAATAGTGATGTGATGTGGTATGAAGCGTAACGTATCGTATATTATATCGTATATTTATCGATTATTTACTTATATTTTATTGTTCAGGGGTATTTATTTTAGTTCAAGATCAGACATCCAGGTGGTGAGGATAAAATCTATCACCTATCAGAATTACTTAAATATACTTAGGTACCTAAATTGCATAGATCATGTCAAATTTTAAGTGGAGATCATGCCTTAGCAAATGTAGCGTAGAAAGTCCTCCAAATACTTGGAGTGACGACTTTCGCAAAGTGACTAGTAGCTGTTGGAGGTGCAGAGCGGGGGACCAAGTTCAGTGGCGTGCTATTGGAGAAGCCTACTTGTACTTTATACGGGCTGTTTTCCGCAATCAGACCTTTCTAGTTAGGTCCCGTTTGCGTGAGGTTCCACTTGTCAGGGGGAGAACCAGCCCAGCTCTTCCATAAATTTTGCCACTAGATGTGGCTTCTCAAACATTTTTGGAAGGCCTTTAACGTCACCTATAGTCCTGAGTCTAATATCTGTCAATACCATGCAGTCCAGCAGCACATGCGCGGTCGTTTCCTCAGCCTCTATGCACGCTCTGCATAGTGGGCTGTCCGTTATATCCAGGTTATGGAAGTGCTTGTTGAAAGCGCCGAGACCGGTCAAGGCGATTGTAACCAAGCGCATTTGAGGGCGGTTTAAGTTTAGAAGGCGTTTCGTGAGTCTGTTGTTTATGTCGGGGAGTGCTAGTTTGGCCTGCCTACAGCTTTCCGTCGTGGTCCAGAGGTCACGGTGTCGCATTTTAGCGTGGTTGCGGATCCAGGCTTTGAGTTGGTTTGAGGGGATTGGGACGGAGGGTTGAGGCCAGTAACTGACCGCTTCCACTCCTCTTTTTGCCAGCTCGTCCGCAGCGTCGTTTCCCCTTGAGCCGCTGTGTCCCTTTACCCATTGTAAGGTCAGTCTATTGTGTTCTCCTAGTCTGTTGAGTGTCTCGTAACATTCGTAAATCAGGGCTGAACTTATAGTTTTACTGTTCTGTGCATGTAGCACCGCCGCGCTATCGGCCAGGATTCTGATGTCATGGCCCGAGACATCGCGATCCAGCGTAACCAAGCTTGGAAGATTGAGTTGTGGGGGTCTAGAGTTACGCTTAGATTTATGTTTAGGTCCTCCGAGAAGACCCCTGATCCAGTGCCCGTGTCCGTTTTTGAGCCGTCGGTGTGTATATCCACATTTCACTGGGTTGCGGATAGTCACGTTGTCCTTCAGTCATTTGTATGGTGTAATGTCTTTTGAATTCATGTCTTTTGGGTATTGGAGAAGCCTATATCCAGCAATGGACGACTAAATGTCGATAGTGTTGATGATGAAATATCCTGCAGTCCACGTGAACGAAGTCGCGGGCACAGCTAGTAGAGAACTAATTATACAAATAAAAATACATCACCAATTTTAAAACAATATTTTAATTTATATTTTAACTATTTACATTACGTTTAGAATAGCTTTTGACCAGCTGTTTTTTCTCGTAAATCATCATTAATATTGACATAATATTTAGTTGAGTTCGTAATCTGAGGGAAGCACTTTTTTTTCATGAACCTGTAAGTAGGAAAATATATTATTTAGATATAGAGCTAATGCTGAAATTAATAAAACACCAATACTTCCTTCAGTATGGTCTGTCTGACTCTGAAGCACAAAATCTTACAGTTCTTAGAATCTTTTAGAAAACTGCGAATTAATGAAATAAAATAATAATAAGCTGACGATTCGATTCTATATTATTTTTTATCGACTACTTCACATCACTAAAAATCAACAACAATATTTTCTACTAAAAATTTGACCACGAAAATTGTAAAAACCAAGCGGTTTATTACTTACCAGAAAAATGTGATACCAGAAAGCTTTGTACTTTTGCTTGCGGCATGGTTTCTGCATAATTTCACTGCCCATTTTGTTAATGTAATATTTTATTTGTAATATTTTATGACAGAGGTGATGTCCATGTCACACGCCATGAACGACTATTTGAAGGAAAATTGTGAATGTGTGTGTGAGCTACAAAATTGTATCTCAGCCGGCACCCATAGATATGTTTTGATTACTACTCCATCAGGGCGCGGAAAACTTTTTCTTGCTTCATGCGTTTACCCATCAAATGATTGTGTGCGCCAGACGTCACTTAGAACCCGAGCGACCGCGATTGACGCCTCTGGGCAATTGAACTTCTCTTTATTTGTCTCTAATACCGGTATTTATCCGCAATTCACTGTTTTATAAGCCTTTTTATCTGAAAAGGGTCTGGAGTTTTTCATCCTAAAATAACCTTTTTTATATACCTACTTGAGAAGAAACACTTACAAGAGTTCAGTCTTGTCTTAGATCTTGGGTCAATGTTTCAATGATAAGCTACATATTTTTTCTAGCGAATATACCTATACAGATTTAATATACATACAGGGTTATTGGAAAATATACTAGCAAGCCGTTGAGGGCTACTTCTGTGCACCAAAGGTCATTCAGACCGAGAACAGTAGATGAAACTTAAAAAATAAGTAAAATTTTAAGGTAACTGACCTCTCCGTGTAAGGAACAGCTGATTTTCAGATAAACCAAACCTCAAAATTTTCGAAAAAATGTTCGTTTCCAAAAGTCGTGGAACAAAAGTTGTTTGTTTAAGTATACAGAAGTAGCCCTCAACGGCTTGCTAGTATAATTTCCAATAACCCTGTATATTTGTATCTATCAGACCTTTCTTAGTCTAGGTAGGTATCTTATATAGGTATAAATACTTTTCGACATATCTTGAATTTAATTTGAATTAGGGAGACTTCGACATTGAATAACGTATTGTTGGTGATTTAAATAATAAATCCCTATATATTCTAATATATATAAATTACGTGTCACGTTGTTTGTGCGCGATGGACTCCTAAACTACTTAACCGATTTTAATCAAATTTGCACACCGTGTGCAGTTTAGCAGATAGCTTACATCTTTATTTATCCCGATAAGTCTGTCGCGATATTCCCACGGGATCTCGAGTTACGTGGGTGAACCGCGGAGCGCAGCTAGTCACTACATACACATAGTATAAAATAAAGTCACTTTTCGCCGTCCCTATGTCCCTTTGTATGCTTAAATCTTTAAAACTACGCAACGGATTTTGATGCGGTTTTTTTGATAGATACGAGTGATTCAAGAGGAAGGTTTTTAGATATAATACATGCATAATATAGCCGTGCGAAGCCGGGGCGGGTCGTAGATATATAAAATTCTCGGGTCGCGGTGTTAGTTGCCAATCTCCACCTAAACGGCTGAACCGATTTGCATGAAATATTTGTGAATATTCGTTAGGTCTGAGAATCGAACCTTTTTGATGTGAAACATCTATAGCCGCACGTAAAACCGATTTCAGCCGTGGCGACGCACAGTGGGTCGAAACTGCAAATGATGGACATAGGGCTGTTTTTCGATGCAGATCGTTAGAGCTCACTATAGCCGCACGTAAAACCGATTTCTGGCGTGGCGACGCATGCCGTGGCGACGCACAGTGGGTCGAAACTGCAAATGATGGACATAGGGCTTTTTCGATGCAGATCGTTAGAGCTCACTATAGCCGCACGTAAAACCGATTTCTGGCGTGGCGACGCATGCCGTGGCCACGCACAGTGGGTCGAAACTGCAAATGATGGACGTAGGGCTGTTTTTCGATGCAGATCGTTAGAGCTCACTATAGCCGCACGTAAAACCGATTTCTGGCGTGGCGACGCATGCCGTGGCGACGCACAGTGGGTCGAAACTGCAAATGATGGACATAGGGCTGTTTTTCGATGCAGATCGTTAGAGCTCACTATAGCCGCACGTAAAACCGATTTCTGGCGTGGCGACGCATGCCGTGGCGACGCACAGTGGGTTGAAACTGCAAATGATGGACATAGGGCTGTTTTCGATGCAGATCGTTAGAGCTCACTATAGCCGCACGTAAAACCGATTTTTGGCGTGGCGACGCATGCCGTGGCGACGCACAGTGGGTCGAAACTGCAAATGATGGACATAGGGCTGTTTTTCGATGCAGATTGTTAGAGCTCACTATAGCCGCACGTAAAACCGATTTCTGGCGTGGCGACGCATGCCGTGGCGACTCACAGTGGGTCGAAACTGCAAATGATGGACATAGGGCTGTTTTTCGATGCAGATCGTTAGAGCTCACTATAGCCGCAATTAAAACCGATATCTGGCGTGGCGACGCATGCCGTGGCGACGCACAGTGGGTCGAAACTGCAAATGATGGACATAGGGCTGTTTTTCGATGATATCACAATCTGTTCTTTTCTGCATATTACTTTTACAAAATAATGTCGATGTTTCACATCTGCCAGGCGTCCCGTGACGGCTCACATTTTTTTTTTCTTTATTTCCTTTTTTTTGTAAATAGCAAAACAACGTTTGTATGACAGCTAGTATGATCTAAATCTAAATATAATATAAAACAGCCTGTTGAAAGACAGACGGACGGACAGTGAAGTCTTAGAATAGGGTCCCGTTTTAACCCTTTGGGTACCTACGGTACCCTAAAAATCCTATTAGGTAATGTTCGTTAGTATCAATAAAACTCGAGAACGGGTGAACCTATCTAACTTTGGCTAGTTTTAAATATTAGTGAATTCAGTGAAAATATGGAAAACTAGCTCTGCGCCCCACGGTTTCACCCGCGTTAGTCCTGATCCCGTGATACCTATTTGCCGGAGAGGCGAGTACCTTCAAAGTTTGAAATGCCTGTCTTAACCTTCGAACGCCAGAACGACCTAGCCTCCGCATCCTTTAGTCCTTTAGTAATCCAGGGTCGCCATCGTCGGACACGACGCGGACGACATCATCATCATCATCATCATCATCACGTATTTGCCAGATGTCAAAGTGACAGATGTCTAAGTGACAGATGCCAAAGTGTCAATTTTTCGACACTTTTCGTTATATTTTGGACAATTCACACAATATCTTTATAAATTATAGCTTATGTTCTATTGTGATGTATAAGCTATATTGAAGTTATACTTCTTTAGGCGCGTTATGAAAAAATGATGAGAGTGAAATTTTACAAAAGCGAGACACAAAATTCTCACGTCACACAAAATTCTCACGGGAGAAGTTGTTTAAATCTAAATTGAACTTTATTGATTGTGTTGACAATCCTTTTCCAGTCCAGAGTTTTTTGTCGGACGAGTATTTTGCCGGACGAGTTTTTTGTCGGACGAGTTTTTTGTCGGACGACTTTTTTGTCGGACGAGTTTTTTGTCGGACGAGTTTTTTGTCGGACGAGTTTTTTGTCGGACGACTTTTTTGTCGGACGAGTTTTTTTTTTTTTTTTTTTTTTTTTTAATAATGCCAAAGAAGTATAACTTCTCACGCGCGTACATAAGTACACGCACCCTTTTTTTTTATTGTAAAGTTTTATTAAAATCCATTCAGTAGTTTTTGCGTTAAAGAGTAACAAACATCCATACATCCAGACATCCATACATACAAACTTTCACGTAAGATTTCATGGGATCGGGATATTATGTGGGTGAAACCTCGGGGCGCAGTGTATACAATAAATTCACAGTTTATTTTTATAAGAAGGTACATTAAAATTAAATCGACATTGTATATTAAAATATTTTCACATTCCTATAAGTAAGGCATATAGCTCTAGCCCACTGAATAGGCACTATTTTATTTATAAACATTGACGTATCACAGGCGTTTGACGAATTCTACAAACTAAACTTCTTTATAATCTTAAAAACTAAACTTAACATTCTAGTTTGGTTGATTATTATTATTTTACTTATTTAAACATCTTAGATATGCTGCAAGAATTCGGCTACAAATAGATAAATATAGATATTACAAAAACATATTATAGGTTCATAAATGATAATATTTCTATTAAATTTTGTTAGTACGCGAAATTATTTTTGTATACAGGGTTATTGGAAATTATATTAGCAAGCCGTTCAGGGCTACTTCTGTGCACCCTAGCAAACAACTTTTGTTCTACGAATTTTGGAAATTCGAAAAAAAATGAAAATTTTGAGGTTATGTAAATTCGAAAAAACAGCTTCGAATTTCCTAAAGTCGTAGAACAAAAGTTGTTTGTTAAGGTGCGCAGAAGTAGCCCTCAACAGCTTGCTAGTATAATGTCCAATAACCCTGTATAATATGATGCAGTTCCACTATGTAATTTGTACTATATGTTATTTATTTGTTTCTTTTACGTGCTCATTGCCACCAAAATGGTCACCAAAGTAAACAATATTTCATTAAAATTAAACACCATTAATCTAACTTACACGAATGTAACATACAAAACCAATCCTATCTACAATATTCTACGAATTAAAACCGGCCAAGTGCGAGTCGGACTCGCGCAGGAAGGGTTCCGTACCATATTTTGTTTTTAGTAAGTGTTGTTATTAACGGCAACAGAAATACATCATCTGTGAAATTTTCAACTGTCTACCTATCGGTTCATGAGACATCGTGATAGACAGACAGACGGACAGTGGAGTTTTCGTAAAAGGGAACCCTAAAAATTAAGAACTATTACCTTTTAAGTACGTAGTTATTTTAGTACCTTATCCTGGAATGAAGCAACTTAGACTAACTTCACCTAAACTTATCCTACAAAAGTAAACAACTCAGCTGACCTCATTTCAAGAAATCGCTATCCCTTCTTCCTTCAATTGCCTTACAACATCAGGTGCTAGTTCCTCTTCTCTAAACTTATACCCACATGATATCATTTCCTTAGCAATACCAACATTTTTCCTTAAAGACTCGAACCATATAGTGTAAGGGTAATCAGGCCAGGTGCCTCCATATCTTTCGGGGAGATGATCTTTGTTAATATACTTCTGTAGACTTTTGGTGTCGTAGCCGTGGAAGTAAATTCTGGAGCGCATCTGAGCGGTCAACAATGGTTTGAAGATGTTGAAGATTTTATCGAATAACCACGAGTGGTTGAGAACGTGGATGGCGTATGTTGTTACCGGAAGACATGACTGTAAAAAAAATACCATAAAAAGTTAGTAGTTTTCCAAATTATTTGCTAATTCATGGACAACGTATACCCTATAACAGTTGGAATAGTTGAAACAAGATATTTTGCACGGGATGCGGCGGGACTTTCAATAGAGTGTGACTCTACTCAGCGGAGACACAGGAGACACAGTCTACAGGTTTAAAGTGCGCAACTTACCACAAGCATTTTCACTATTTTCGATGCGACTGAAGGTGTGATCTGCCACGCCTGCTGTGTTCCAATATCTTCCAGGTCAAATATCGCAATACCTCCCAGGATTTGGTTCTTCGGTTCCATCATGCCGAGTTCTGATGCGAGGATCGTCGCTTTGAATAGATCCTCTACTGGAATTACTTTTGGATCCCAACAACCTGAAATTGATAACTTCCTTTTTAAAATAATCCTGTAGTTTGCTGATTTGTAATTTGTTGCTCATAACATACCTAACTTTCACCTACTTAATTCATATTAACACATATTTAACTAGATCGCCGCTTACTTTAATTTTTATCATACTAATCAAGGTTCCTACTTTAACAGTTCTAGCTATACCTTGACAATTTTGTTAGAATGTGTTCTTAGGTATATACTCAATTTAGCCCAGCAACATTACAGCCCTCTGTCACAACCGTGATTTCATAGAATATCTATCCTATTTCGTACAAAGCTGTAATTAAAATGTAAAAGAAGTAAAATTGGAAGGTACAAAACCGCTTGACGTAAGGTTTACAGGACCAGGTTCAATGACTCAAGGTGAGAGAGTACTCTCGCGGGCGTATTTTTTTCAATTATAATACAGGAATTCGTTTCTTTTATATTTTTCAAAGAATCAGAAATCTCGTGTTTGATTCGAAGAAAATACATAAGGCGGTTTCCTACACAAAGAAGTATTCGACTAAATTCATGTTCTACCTATTTACACGAGTTCTTTTTCAGTGCATCGAACTTTTAAGTGGCTAAGAAAACTCCTACTTTCTTACAGACCTTTTTTCTTTCATGAAAATATTCTCCTAAAAGACGGGATAAAAAGCAGTTTAATTAAGTCCTTGTACTTATATTTATTGAGTTTCTCTAAATGTAAATAATCCTACACAATAATAATTTGTTGAAAACTAATTAACTTGTTTTGAAGACATAACTCCTTCGAAATCATTTTAAACATATACCTCTAGGTAGGATTAATACCAAGCCAATGACCTAAGTAGGTACCAACCAACTCATTTTCAAATATCACCTAAGTAGTTACATCTGCAAAAAAAAGTAAATTTCCCGTTACCTATTCTGTAAATCATAAGTCTTCTTCCATCTTGGTCTCTGTAAGGCGGAACTGCTATCACGTTGCTATCGCCTATGTTCTGCAAGTCCAAGGGGTATAACTCGAACAACTCTGGATTATCTTCCTTGAACTGGTAGTAGTTCACCAGCTGGAATTACAAACATAAAGTCACTATAATAGAGTAAATTAAAGAGCCTAGAGAAAAATATTAGCTAATTTGAGAATTGAGGACTTTCTTATGAAAAACTTGTATGAAATGTGTCCATCTAAACTAAGGTTGCGAAAAGCAACTTTTCTGAACCTAATTCTCGTAAATAACATTATTCAAATAACATTGCAATATCATTCCGGTTGCACTTCGATTGCATTTCGATTGCAAAAAATGTTCTTGAAAATACTAAAAGCTGACATCGCAATGCAATCGAAGTGCAACCGGTATGATATTGCAATGTGATTTGTATAATTTGAATAATGTTATTTACGAGTTATCTCGCGGCTAAAATATTTATATTTTTTCAATTCGAACCAGTAGTTCCTGAGATTAGCGCGTTCAAACAAACAAACAAACTCTTCAGTTTTATAATATTAGTATAGATTGCCTTGGCGAATTAACTTATATTAAGACAAATAGATTTAACCCGAAACTTTTTTCGCGTTTAGAAGTTTAATTTTTTAAATCCTTTCTGTAAGCCATGATCTAGCCCTATCCGTCCATTAGTTTTAACTGTGCGTTGTTATATCAGTCAATCAGTCAGTCAGGACTTTGAATTCTATATATACATATATAGATAATACTAATGAATGCGCTCTTACCAATCTATGCGCTCGCTGCGGAACAAAATTGCGCGCACGCAGAAATCTTATCAAAAAGTCGTCGTCCATTCGATGTGGTGAGCATTCACCTCGTTCTGAAATTGTAAAGTAAATAGAGTTAATAACATTAGTTACATATCTTTAAAACATCACATCTGCTAAGATTTTGAGGGTTAAGACGTTTTGGTCGGCATATCGTTCATTAAGATATTCAAAAAAATCTGTCACTGTAAAATAATCTACAATCTAGATAAATCTCAGTACCTAAGGTCTTCATCCACTACAAGTTAGGATACAAGTAGTCTCTTATCTAGCTCTAATAAAAAAGAGCTATCGCAAACTTATACAATTTTTTTATGATTTTTAGGTATTTTAAATTTTTATGAGCGATTCAGAGAATTTAGAATTTCGAGGTAAATAACTACTGAGAATATTTTGAAACTAAATTATTTTTTTATCTACTCGAATTGCGACCTTTGCAATTCTTATTGTGAGAGCGATCTTGAACTTTTTTTGTTTAGCACATTAGGTATCATGGGGCCTACTCCTGGAAAATACTTTGAACTTCAGTAAATCGTGGTCTAATGAAAAGAATAGTTACCTGTAAAGTTTACGAACAGCTAAACAATTCTTTGAGAAATGGACCCTCAAAGCTCTTCGCGATCAATCACGCGACAAAACAAGTTTTGAACAAAACAAATCCTCGCCTTTGTATCAAAATTCTAGTGTCACGATCACGATTAGGTAATGCTAGTTATTATTTATTCTGTCACATTGACCCGATTCTAATAGGAGCTTATTTAAAAAAAACCGGCCAAGTGCGAGTCGGATTCAGGCACGAAGGGTTCCGTACCATTATATTCTGTTTTTAGTATTTGTTGTTATAGCGGTAAAAGAAATACATCATCTTTGAAAATTTCAACTGTCTATCCATCACGGGTTCATGAGATTCAGCGGTAACAGACAGACAGACAGTGGAGTCTTAGTAATAGGGTCCCGATTTTACCCTTTGGGTACGGAACCCAAAAAAAACTGATGAAGGTAGATGCAGAAGCATCTACCTACCAAACTATTCTAATTAAACTGCATTAAGCCAGTTTAATTAGTAGATTATACCCAAAAGAACAAAGGACAGTTTCGATAAAAGAAAACACTTTAAATGTGTTTTTAAGGCGTTAAAATGTGTAAATGTGTTTAATTTTTTTCTAATTAAATGAAATTTCGTGAACACATTTTATCTCGAGATGGAAATCAAACCCACCCGGTGTTTGCCTCATATTACCAAATTCATTCAAAAACGCTTAAAAAGTGACAATGATTATTTTTAATCCGCTATTGTAAGAAGTGCAAATAAAACTAAAGCAAATGGCTCTCTCAAATGGATAAGTTTTTGTCCTAGATTTTTGACTATTGTGATTTGCCGTCAAAGATTTAGTTTCAAAATCGTATCCGCTTTAGTTACAAGCAGACCGACTTTAAAATAATTATTCATGCATGATCTGTCTGTCAAAGCAACCTATTCAAAACTGCCTCTTTCTTTAGTCACCAGCTTTATCTTGTTTAGAAATAAGTACATAACTACACAATCAGCACAATTTTTTTAGAATTGGTGTCGGCAATCGTTGTCTGACATTTAATTTTATCTAAGGACATCCCAATAAACAATTAAAACTAACAAACGTTGTTATTAATTTTTAATGCTTTCGAGAATAATAAAATAAAATTTTAGTTTAATAGCTATAACATACTTAACTTAATGTTATTAATTAATTTAACACAGTAGTAAATGTTATTGATTTTGGTTATTGATTTTTTTTTTTGTTTTTTATTGATTTGTTTTCTTGTATGTTCAGTTCTTAGTTTACTAGGTATTTTTAACTAAGGACTAAACATACAAGAATTTATTTATTTTATTAATACCTACCTTTACCTTAATCTCTTAATAGTTCATTGTTAAATTCCTATTTAGGTATTATAAAAATATGAATTATGAAACTTAGGTACGTCCTTAAAAATAAAGAGGTAAAAAGATTCTAAGAGGTTAAATTTCTCCATAAAAATGTATTTTTCAATTTACATTCTGAATAAGTATATTTTTAAATAAAACTTTGGTTTACTGTATACATGTCCCTCTGTTTTTAAAAGCTTTTATTTAACTTGCAATGTATGTATGTATGTTTGTTCGGTTGGAATCTTGCAAGCTTAATTTTTCTTTTTTCAAACATTACCTACTAAAATAAATATTTCCTTAAATTCCATAAAAATACCCTTTGTTTTCTTTACCACCTGGGTATGCACCTAGTTTTGATAATAAGAACCGGCCAAGTGTGAGTCGGACTCGCGCTCGGAGGGTTCCGTACCATAATGTATGGAACCCCACTCAAACTTTTTCTGTTTTTAGTATTTGTTGTTATGGCGGAAATTTGTGAAAATTTCAACTCTCTAGCTATCACGGTTCATAAGATATAGCCTGGTGACCGACAGACAGAAGAACGGACAGACAGTGAACTCTTAGTAAAGAGGTCCCGTTTTTACCCTTTGAGTACGAAACCCTAAAAAGTCAATAGGGAAATCACTACATAGTATAAAACAAAGTCGCTTTCTCTGTCCCTATGTCCCTATATCCTTTTGTATGCTTAAATCTTTAAAACTACGCAACGGATTTTGATGCGTTTTTTTTTTAATAGATAGAGTGATTCAAGAGGAAGGTTTATATGTATAATACACGCATAATATAGCCATGCGAAGCCGGGGCTTGTCGCTAGTATTTTTATATGAAGAAAGCAATATCTTACGCGTGGGTACCTTTTTTAAATCCGAGCACACAAAGCACAAAGTAAGTAATCTTCTGACAACCATTTAAGGGGAAACCTTTATTGTAAGGCCTTAATTACTGCTTACGTTTCCAAGATAAATAAACAAAATAACTACTTATTAAAATTACAAATTAACTTATCAGCTGTTCAGATCGCTTTGCATTCGTAAAAAATAAACTGTATCAAAGAAAAGAGCTGGGAAAGTTGTTTGTCCCCAGTAGTATAAACATTAAGTACTTTCACTTGAAATTTAAAAGCCTTTATTTTATTGACTTTTGATTATTTTCGCGGCATATGCCTTTACATTTCAGACATTGTAAATGAATTGAATTTTAAGAGTTCGATAAATCTCGGCAGTAAAGTGTGAATTGTAAACACACTTATTTACGAGGGTGTAATGTAGGTATATTCTTTTACAAAGGTAAAATGTATCGACTGCATTGTTATTTATTTCTTGTACTTTTTTAATGAAATAAGTCGAAAATTAAGGTTAATTTTGGTACTTACAAGTTTTTTTTTAATCTAAATTAGCCTATATCTTTTTATCGTGTTGACCTAACACCGTTTATAGTCCTTATACACCTAATAAGGACTATAAACGTATCTATAAATATGAAAATCAACGCCACTTTTCGTTGTAATTTTATAACTCAAGAACGGGCTCACCTATCCAAACCAAATGTTTTAGCTAGATGGTTAGTGAAGTTTGCACAAAAACGATCGAGCGGTTCTTCATTTTTTAATTTTTTTATATGGCTAAAACAACGTTTGCCGGTACAGCTATAGTCTGGTATAAATAAATTCAACTTGCTAGGTCCATCGGTTCCTAAGAAAATCGACGGTTACACACGGACAGATAGACAGACATACAAGAGAGTGATCTTTTAAGTGTTCCTTTTTTTACCTTTTGAGGTACGGAACCCTAAAAAACGGTGTTGTAAGTTTGATCCCTGATTATATCTGTGTGTTTGTGTGTGTGGAATGACATCGTCTCCGATTGGAAACGAATAAATCGATTTGAATGCGATATATAATCGAAAAACTGAATGTTTATTGAGTGTTCTTAACTTGCTTGAAAATGGTTCAGTCGTTTGAAGGTTATGATCCTTTTTTATAGTCGATCGGTGTTACTTTTATTTGTTTGTTAAATAACATATCATTAGGAATCTGGGGTTGGGGTTTTAAAGTTGGGGTTGGGAAATTGGATTCTTGGAATATTTACCCGCCGCCACCAAAAAAGGCCTAAGAGGACCGAAGGAGGACCTATAATCTATTCTGTGCTGAAGGGGCTATCGTCAGCACAAGGTCCCCAAGTCTCTAATCCACCTTCTAGCTCTATTTAATACCGAAGACTCTAGGGTTTGAAAATATAGAGCCGATAGTGTCTCACCATAAATCATTTCTCTTAGTTCGTAGATGGCCTGCAACTTTGTGTTAGGATCTTCGCCGATGTGCTGGCGGGCGTACTCCTGCAGTTCTGGCGGAGGTTCGCCGATCTCCAAATCCGCACTGTAGTCTGGAGTTGGCATGTTCACCTGGAAAATAAATTTGGTTATTGATAAATCTTATGCGTTATTACAATACAATGTTTCAAAGGAGGTAAGTACCTACAATTGACATTTTTTTTGAGATTTAAAACTTTCATTGAAAGTAAGTCCTAATAAGTACGATGATAATGATTTTAATACTAAACTTAATCTAGTTTTATAACGACAAAATATGCAACGATACAAAGGAGAAAATAAGGGATAAGGGGACGAGGGGGCATAAGGGGGCGAGGATTATAATGTGAGATCATTGTTTCAAAAGCTTCGAGAGGTCCGCTTCGGATGTTTATATCTGGAACTTCTGAGTTCTCAAAACCCCTAAAATCCTACCTACATCTTGTTAGATTTATGTAACTCATACATATTATCGAAGTTTATGTGTGACTATTTGGTTACCACATTGTAAAATTGTAGGTGGGTCCATTTCATGTCTTCAAATTCTATAGTTCTCAAATAAATAATGTTATGTCCTGCCGCCTCCAAACTCTGCACTGATTTGCAACAATTAAAATATCGTTATATAGGTAACTGGGAAATATAATTATAAACATCCGGATACATAATAGCATACCGCTTTAAATCTATAAAGAAAAGCAGTATATTTTGCTTTTCTTTTGGTTGATTGTATCGGGCTAATAATTTATCGTTAAGAAAATTTCAAACCATCCAACCGGTGTCAATTTTTCCAAAGCTCATCAGTTATCAGTCTCTTCAATTTGTTCAACTTGAAAAATATATCCCAGGCGTTCATTAGACAAAACAGAGGCTAATTTAATCAATCATCTTGTTACTTCAGCTATTAATCATTAGTCTCATTCATAATCATTACTCTAAACAAGACAAGTCGCCTGTGGCATTAATATTTTACACCTTCATTCGTTACACTTCACTTTACAATTGATTTCGGGATTTTAAAATCTATATTAATAAGATTTACTTGTCATTTGTTATTCTATATCTTGAGTCAATAGAGATTCAGATTTCATCTTGTCAGAAAAACTAGTCTTTGCCTTTTACTCGTGTTCATTCACGTAAGTAATTGAGTTATCGTGTGATTTCGAAAGTCACCCATTCCCCTAAAATGTAAAAACCATAGCGAATAAGTAACCTTTATAGATACTGTCCATATCAAATCAAATATAATCGCAAAATCTACCAAATAGTTTTATGATACGGACTTGGTAATATAGCGGTATCGCTAAACTGAATAGGCTCCTTGGGTAATTCCGGAGTGCGAGAGGGGCCTCCAGCTGACCCCAATAGGTCGAAACTTCGTTTAAAAGTCTATTGGACGTCTTAATTTACCTCTCCCACACCATGTCATTACCGAAGTCTACTAAGTTACGCGTTACTCGTTTGCATGTTAGATTTGCAACGGTCAAGTACGGTCTATAGTTTTAACAATTCGGATTGTCCGTAACATCTTTCCATAACGCCTTTTGTAACTTAACGCTATGCTTTCATAACGTTGGGTACTGTTAAATTAAATATTATTACCTATACATAATCGTCGGGTTTTACGCGTTTGCATGCGTTTTCTCTTCCCTGTTCTACCTAATAGGTAATAGCAGCTTTAGTATACGTCTACCTACACGTTAAACCAGTTCTTTGCTATGCAAAATAAGCTAAAATAAAGCTCTTACGTATGTAGATTGGCAACACTTGTATAGGTACAGACAGACCTTACTCACGTCGTTACTAGGCCAGTCTAAATTATGTGAAAAATAACCTATTTACATACTATCATAAAAAAGTCATGGTCGTCACTTGCGAACACGATTTTGCACTGATTTTGTGCTAATTATTTTAAATAGATTCAAAATTGTAAAATTTCATCATAATCCTAATAGTGACATGTGGTGCAGACATGAATCGGTTAACTAATATTAATTTGATTGATTAGTACCCGAGGCCAACTTTATACCTACGTAACTGGGGACATTAAAAAATATTATAATTGAAATGATTTAAATTTCGTGGTTATCATTTTATTATGATCCTTCATCTGAGTATTAGTTATGTTCATAAATTACTGTTTTTCGTAATATCGCTGACTAATTTTGCATAACCGCGACTTCTAAATTTAATCTACGAATCTAAGTATCTATTCAGTTTTTATTTATAAAATAAATTAAGTTTTTTTAAGCTTATTTTATAGTTTCTTTAAATTGATTGCTGACGTAATAGATGCTAAACTTTTACGATTCAATTTTCAGTGGTCATTTGATTACATAAGTTAGGTATTAGATAGAATCGATTTATAGATTGCTTCATCCATTTAACATCTATACTTCAAAGAACATTTTGCAAACCAACTTTTACCTCAAAATTTAACCTAACAAGTTCAAATGTTAACACAATAGTGATTCTGTTAAGACAACACCTAAGCAGAGATATGAATATTCAAAATGCTAATAGCATTAACCTTTAGAACAAAATTTACTTGTTTTTACATTGTTTCAACAAGAAACACATCTGATAAACAAAACCTACTGAAAATATTGCATAGGTACCAACCCATCGATCGACTTGATCTTCAGCACCAAAAATTAAATTTGCATTGTGTTTAAAAATGCAAATGACAAAAACACCAAAATACATGGACATTACATGTAGTTTTACCTTTATTTTTACTACGATAGAAGCTAATGTCAATCGTTGACCAATAGACCGATCGTAAAAATACAAATAGTATTTTCTTAAAAAATAACACTTACCTATAAAATGTAATATCCCCTTTATTTTTATTATACTTCGTCGAATAATCGTATTTGCAATTTCGAACTGCATATTCAATATTTTTGCAACGATATAAATTTTATTTTTGTTGATATACTACAAATATGTAAGTAGAAAAAAAAGGCGTCGAATTGAAAACCTCCTTTTTTTAAGTCTGTTAAAAAGGGAACTTAGCTTACAAAACGTCACAGAATTGATAAAAGCGTAAACTTTGAAAATTAAAAAAATTACGTACCTACTTATTGTGATTTGCAAAAAAATCTCAGTATCATTTAAAATAATTAAACCTTTATAATTTTTAAACAAATTTATGTTTTTCTTTGACGGAATGAATTCTCACAGATGAATAGCACCCAAATAATAGACAGCGAACGTCAAGGATTCGACGTGGATGTTTTTGGTTAAAAATGTCTTTGTTCTGACTATATAAGGGGTCATCCTATACATAAGACGCATTAAAATGTAAACTAAGGTTAATGTACCGCACCTATTGTTCTTTAGGATTAAAAAAAAGGGATGAAAAAAATCCTTTAAAACAATGAGTCGAATATGTATTCCATTTTCTTTAAGTTAAGTCAGCATTATTATGTAGAAAAGTTATTATGATATTTTAATCGAATAAATGATAATGGGATCCTGTTACTAAGATTTTGCTGTCCGTCCGTCTGTCTGTCACCAAGCCGTATCTTATGAACCATCATGGCTAAAGAGTTTAATTATTTTTGTTTTATCTGATAAAGCAGTTGGTTCGATTAGAAAAATTTCCCTAGTTCGGAAAAGAAGGACAGAAGTGAACATCAGTTTAACAAACATCGAAAGTAACAGTTGGAACTGAGGGCAATTAATAAACATCGCATCGTGTACTACTATTTATTCTGTGATATCGTGAAAATCAAGTTAAAAAAGCTAAAAAAAAAAAATGGTTGCCTGTAAAGTCAGTTTACGGATGATATTATAGATATATTATATTATAGATAGATATAACGTCATTAGAAAACATTGATGGTAACCGTAGCACGATAATATGTTGTTATGGTTACCTTGTCAATAACACGACGCACGATGGGAACGTGAGCGATGACGTCAAACTTTTTTGTGAGTGCCGGTGTACATCTATTTATAAAACGTTATCACGTCACAAAATGATGAAAACATACCGGCGGGCGTAACACTTCCCCTGTGAGACTAAACGATGGACAATACAACGTTTTATAATAACCTGTTGCAGTAACAAATTGTCTTCCTATTACCTAACTAATGTTTATTTTACTCAAGTTTATAGTAAATAGTAAACATTACATTGCATCTATAATACCTATATATGTGTAAAAGCAGTTACGAAGTGTAAAAACTACTTTCTGAACAAAATTATTCAAGCCAATAAGTATATTATATGCTACTAAGTATTCAAGAGGTAGAGTTATCTAATGAACAAAATATTACTAAAGTTAGTTTTTTTTTTAATTAACCTATGCTGTCCCACTGCAGGGCAAAGGTAAAGTTAGTTAAACCAGGATATTTAATGTTTTTATTTTCACAATATCCACCAGTTGTCCAGTGTGAAAATCGATCAATGGATCTTTTTGCACTTTTATGTCCACTTTATTCCTTGACTCAGGATTTTTTTGCAACGGAGATCGATATTTCAATACTGTTTCAAGCACCATTTTCACGAGATACAACAAAAAACTATAATCGTAAACAAATAAATATAACTACTAAATATGAACTGTAAATATCGCGTTCTAAATAACTTCAGTAGATACCGAAAATAACCATAGTTTGAAAACCTAATAGAAATATTAATAAAAGGAACATACCATACAATTATAAGAGCTATACCTAAGTGTAATTATTTTTATATTAACACACGTAAAACAAAAATGTTATTGTTTCCACTGACTAGATAGAGTAAGGAAATACTCTAACCTACTGCGGGCCTGCGGCTTGAGTTCTTGCGATATCCAAGAATACCTTTGTGTCCAATGAATGGTTTTTCATATTTAATCGCGATCAATAACTTGGTCCGACGGTCTACATAATTAATTAGTTCCAGAAAACGAACGACGTAGGGCTTTGAATAATAGGGCTTCAGAAGTTCACAATAGTGGAATTACGAGTGAGAGATAGAATAGTCAAAAAGGTTTCAACAAAGTTTAGAAGTCGCTAACAGATAAGTGACTAGGTAAATCTATGATAAGCCTACAATAAAAATCCTTGAAAAGTCTGGCTGTAAAGGTTATACAGCTAATTTGAAAAGTATTATCTTATGCAAATTCTCTATTATTTTTATTACCAATACATCAATCTCGTGAAATCAATCTTTTATTGCAAAATATATAAATTTCGCGGTTTTTTATAATTGCGTAGGTGATTATTATTAATGACCATAACGATTAAATTTTTTAATCCTTTCAAATTAATTACTTAGTCATATTTTAGATACTAAGGGAGACAGTCACTTTTTCGTCACCGACCACCCACATTTTACATTGTTGGCATTTTTCTCAACGAACGAAAAGAAAATTTTGTGAATGACAATTTGATGATGACTCAGTTTTAGTACCTACCTATAATAGTACTTACCTATGTTTTGCCAAAACAGTTCAAAGCAGTAATGACAACACTATTCTGGACCTATGCTGACTATTTTTTTTTTTACAGCCAGCTTCAGCGTTTGACCACTATCACACCTGCCTGATGGTAGGTCTAGGTGACGATGCGGCCTAAGATGTAACACGCCTTCCTAGAAGATACCTATTCATTCACTCGCGACTTGAAGACCCCCAAATACTACATTATTACTACTACGACTATTTATTATAATAATATTATCTATTCTGTGACCGTCGAGGACTGCGAAAACCAGATTAAAGCTAAAAAGTTACGTTTAAAATACATGACATATTCACTGGGAAACTAGAATAATTGCCAACGATCCCAATTTAATTTCTGTAAATCTACCAAAATACAGAATACATAAGTTCTACACCAGACATAGGTACAATCAGAAATTCAAAAGTTAGAAAAGTCCGAACCGCGATAAGCGAGTACCTACTCGCTAGCCATGCAATTTTATGCCTAATACAAAGTCTGGCTAGTAGCAACATAGGTAATACTTGACATGGGTGTACTGTAATAAACTCGCACAATTTCAATTACATATGTTCACTCACGACTGCCCTATTAGAGTGGTAATCATTTATTTAATCGCTTTAGGGTTGCAAGTACTAGGTTAACAGAAAATAGAGAAAGTACAGTGAAATGGCTTGCAAGGAACAGGTCCTCTAGTAAAACTAGTCACGATACCACCGATACCAATCTCTACGGGAGTTAACTTTCATGTGTCAGGGGGTACTTGCTTTATGAGCAGTATGATATGAGGCTAGATTTAAAATGAGTAAGGGTTATTAGTAATAGGAAAGCTTAAAATGAGTAAGGGTTATTAGTAATAATTACTAATAACCCTTTCTCATTTTAAATCTAGCATAGGAAAGCCAAGATATTATATAAGAAACCTGTTATGGACTATTTCTGTGCACCATAACAATCAACTTTTGATCTACGACATTTGGAAAATTAAAAAATAGTTTTATCGAATTTTCTTTGAATAACCTTTATTTTGAAAAATGCCGCTGATTTTCGAATTAACATATCTATTACTCGTATCTAACGTTGAATTTACAAAAGTCGCTGAAAAACAAAAGTTGATTGCTATATTGGGTGCACAGAAGGGGTTCACTACGCCCCATTCGAAACACGTTTCCACTTTTTACATTGTTTTTTACATTTTTTGTTACATTTGAACCTTAACACAAATTATATTACACCGATGCTTAATTTCACCTAATGACGAATCACCTTAAGCTAAATTGAACTAAGCTTCATTAACACAAATTATATTACACCGATGCTTAATTTCACCTAATGACGAATCACCTTAAGTTAAATTGAACTAAGCTTCATTAACACAAATTATATAACGCAGATGCTTCATTTCACCTAATGACGAATCACTTTAAGCTAAATTGAACTAAGCTTCATTAACACAAATTATATTACACCGATGCTTCATTTCACCTAATGACGAATCACCTTAAGCTAAATTGAACTAAGCTTCACTAACACAAATTATATTACACCGATGCTTTATTTCACCTAATGACGAATCACCTTAAGCTAAATTGAGCTAAGCTTCAATAATACAAATTATATTACACCGATGCTTTATTTCACCTAATGACGAATCACCTTAAGCTAAATTGAGCTAAGCTTCAATAATACAAATTATATTACACCGATGCTTCATTTCACCTAATGGCAAATTATTACTAGAATATTTTGCATATAGGTCATTCATTCAAACGATGTTTCACGTACGTGCCATTCGATCAAGAACTGTTTTTAGATTTTTTCAATCTCATCGGATCCCCAGTCTAAGGAAAAGACGATCAAAAAAAAAACAAAAGACGATCGAAATGGAAACAAAAGGCAATCGAAAAAATAAACGTTTGAAACCAAAAACAAAAGGCAAAGTAACAAAAGGCAAAAGGCAAAGCCCTCAACCGCAAATAGGATTACCAACAACACTGTATAAGGTAAATACTCGTAATCTCTTTGTGTAAGATTTTTGTAATTTTTATTGATAAGCAATTTAATTTAATGTGTGCCTTTTTAATTTAATTCTATCTTTTAGTTATTTTATTAACTGTATTTTTATGTATATTTATGAATAATTTATCTATCTATCTAAAGTTAATATATATGAGCATATAACTAATTATCAATTTAGCTAGATACAAATTATCATTTTACTGTAATAAGTACATTACTAATATTGGTTTAATATCATAAATAAATTATGTAAATTGTAAACTAAACGATTGTATAGTAACCTTGATCGATACTTGCTCAAAAAAAACTTGCTTGAAAAAGGACGTTCCAAATATAAAAATAACCGACATTACAACTTTCAAGTTTAACTGTACCTACCACAGACAAAATAAGAATAATTCAGTTGTTAAATGGAGTGAAATGATGGCTTCCCTTTGTTAGCACTAAAGTAAAAGTTTGTTCACAACATCATTCAAAAGTTTTATACCTATAAACCACACACATACGAGGTAAACCACATTATAACAAAGGAAATTATTATAATTGATACTCGTATAACGTATTTCGAAATATTTTATACCACAGTTACATAAATATTCAAATATTTTAATTTCTTTAATTATGAAGGTATCCGTTAAATGGCAAATTGTTTGACCATGAATATATTTTCGTAAAAGTAATAAGGATTAGACCTACCAACGGGTTATATACTTTACAGCGATTAACTGCTGAGATGATCTTTATTATTTATGACCATTGAAAATTAATTATTTCATTGAACATAAACAAGTACATAACGATTAGATTTAGTCGTTACATAGTATAAAATATAGTCGCTGTCTGTCCCTATGTATGCTTAGATATTTAAAATGATGCAACGGATGTTGATGCGTTTTTTGAAATAGAGTGATTCAAGAGGAAGATTTTAAGTTTAAAACAAAACTACCATGCGTATAAAGTCGCGAGGAACAGCTATAGTATTTAAATAAAATATTGATTGAAATCTGAAACATAAAAGAAGTCAGTAATTTAATAACTATATTATGAAGGTAAAGGTAGATATTACAAGCTCATATTATGCTGTCATTATGCCATTTTATTGTTATTGATATGTTCTGAATATTTTACTAACCAGTTTTTTTTACTTGACTGACTGGATTGTGTTACTAAATAACTAAGTTTGGTGTCGAGACAGACACCTTTAGTCACCACGGACTTTCCTGTCGTCTCAGTGTCAGACTATCCCGTCACGCTGCTGCGACAGATGTGATGAAAAAGCGACGGAAAAATGTATCTGGCGATGAAAGCATATTTTTACCCTGGTCCCTCACGGGACACAACGGGCTTCGGGTCCTCACGGACCCGAAGCTGATTTTTATAAAAGTGCTAACTGTCCCGGCAAACGTTGTTTTGCCATATATAAAAAAAGATAAACAAAAAAAAAATATGTTGTTCGATTCTCAGACCTAATCAAACAACATCTATTTTTTTTGTTTTTCTCATTGATATCTAATTATTTATTATTATTTATCTTTAGCCTATGCCGTCCCATTGCAGTGCAAAGCTGGCCTTCCCTCCCCTCTTTCCACTGTTCCCTGTCTAGTGCCAGCTGGGTCCAGTCTTTACGATACGAGTCCAGCCCCCTTAGACAAGATTGCTTTCTATTAGCGATATCGCCAATCGACAGATTTTTGAAGTGAAAACTTCTTATGGCGCGTTGGGCACTTTTGTGGGTGAGCATTTTCAGCCGTTCTCGCGACAGATTTTGACGCGACAGATGAGATTTTATTTGTGTTAGTCTTTTTGTTTAACTTATACTGCCATCTATTACACAAATTGAGAAACTTAGTTTCTAGAAAGACCGCTATTCGAATGTAGATGGCGCTGATTTAATTTTTTTACTGCCATCTAGCGAATAAAAAATAAACTATATTTGTTTAAGTGAGTGCTAATAGATGGCAGTAGCAGATCGTTTCAAGAAATATTCTATGAGAAATAACAAGTTTATTGTTTTCACTTCTGCCTGCACTCCCGGAGTGCGCTGTTTTTTTTTATTTTAATTTTTTTTTGTATAAATTTGACACAATCCAACGAAGAGTAACGTAGTCTTAGTTCGATAAAAAAAATGGTGGATAATTTCCATCTTATGATAATTTTATACAATGTTGTATGTCAATTTCATACAATTAAATCTATCGATTGGCGACATGGCTAATAGAAAGCGATCTTGTCTAAGAGGGCTGGGCCTGCCGCGGGGTCGCTTGTTCTTCGGAAGCTAATCTGTAGTGGTTTATATTTTATACTCAGACATATTTTATTCCTGTAAGTTTTGAACTAGGTATTGTAAGGCTTGTGAATTAAAGTTTATAGACGCTATAAAATGTATGAACATTTAATAAGGTGTCTGTATAAACTTTTATTCACATCTGCAATTTGTATAGGTAGTTGCCTTTTTATGGTTCCACTTTTATGGGAAACTTTTACTAAGACTTCTCTGTCTGTCACCGGCTGTATCTCATGAACCGCGATAGCTAAACAGTTGAAATTTTTACAGCAGATGTATTTATGTTGCTGCTATACCCAATAACAAATACTAAAAACATAATATAGTCTACGGAACCCTTCATGCGCGAGCCCGATTCGCACTTGCCCGGTTTTTGTGTTAAAAATAATATTCACATTTAACACATAACGCGATATTTACGCGTTTCCGCAGTTTATTTTTAAAGTAGTTGTTGCTACAATTAATTAGTAATGCCTGTGGTTCACCTTGAAAGCTACCGCCATCCAGTTTTGACGGGCGTCATCAGTTCTTCGATTAAAAAGTAAACAGCTTCACAGAGTGAATAACTAATGACGTATTACCTACCTCAATACATCTGGAGCTAACTAAGCCGCGGGTTTCATCACATCCTTCACACCGTAAAGAGTATAAACTGTGAGGGTGGTATACTTTCTGAGCAAGCCTTATCCATCTACATGCCCTAGGCACTACATCACCCTGAATAGCATCTATTTTAATTTTAAATCCTACCTTTGTAATTTATATTACTCAAGCTAGATGGGTCTGATGGCCGGCAGACCAGCGCTGCAGCCGAGCATACTTGGCTTGCTGAGGTCGACCCATTTGGGTCAGAACACGACTCCTCTTTTATGTTTTATTTTACTTCTATTTATGTCACTTTTTTGTTTTTTTTATGTTATTTTTTTCTTTGTCATGTTCTTCCTTCCTTCTTTCTTTTGTTTCTAATTTCTTTTAATATGTTTTTGTCTGTATTTTAATTGATACTTTGTATTAATAATTTATAATACGTTTGTATTATAATAAGTATATATTTTATGACCTACACTGAAACGCGTACTACTTAACTATAGCCATTTAAGTTTAGTTCCGGATTATTTACCATGGCCAACTACGACCAGTGCACAACATACAAGTACTGGGGCCTTATTCTGCTATTTTGCATTAATAGATTAACCATTGTCATTATATCGAGACTCTATTGATATTATATCGAGATTGTGACTTTATTTGGTATTCTGCTAAAGTTTTAATAACATCGCAATAGAATCGCTATGGAGTCTCAATGGAATGGTAATAGATACGTCGCTAATGTTGCCTAACAATATGGTATATTGATAAGCGATATACCGTTTTGACATCGAAAACTATCGAGATTCCATCGAGCCACGATTCTAGAGCAGAATACCAAAGTGAGTCAGTGGTGCGTCAGTATGAGAATACCAATTTCACATGTAATGTCATATTTTTGACATTATTATGTAGGTATATTACAATTCTATCGACACTCTATTTAAACACAATTGTGTTAGCAGACTTGGGCCCCTGGTATAAAACAGTAACTACCATGGTAATCAATAAGCAAACAAAGTGCGTGTATCAATGTAACGTAACTGGCCATGTATATGAACCTTCAATGGTAATTTACTTACTGTTCGTACGTTTTATTGGCCTGTGATTACAACCAATTTATCCATTCACTTAGCTATACGAGATGTTTCTATGAATAACAGATTTATCAATGACACAAATTATATTATGCCTTATTTTAAGTAATTATTTTCCTGGGAGGAGACCGTGGAAATGTCTTCTCGCGACCATGACTAATTGTAACATAGTCGAAACGTCGAGGAGAAGAAGAGAAACAAAAATAAAAAAGAGGAAAGCGTACCGGGGGCTCTCTCCATACAAACGTAGTCGACTGTTTTCTCCCTGGAAAATGACACTAGAGCAGCACTAGAGCAAATATTTTTGTTGCATGAAACTTATAACTGCCATGACCATACCCCCCTATGTGTTGTATTTTTTTATTTTTTAAATCTTACTTTCTATGATAATTAGAAAATGAAAAAAACCAAAACATACATAATCATGGCAGTTATAGGTTTTATGCAACAAAAATATTTGTGCTAGTGTCATTATCCAGGGAGGAAACAGTCGACTACGTTTGTATGGAGAGAGCGCCGGTACCCTTTCACCTTTTAAGACACGGGAAAATAATAATAGAGTAAGATCCCGCCTACCGCTGGACTTTCGTAATTTTATAAAAGCTGAGAATTTTTAGCGCATGCCTCCAACACAGGAACGATCTGAAATAATGAAGTTCAGAGTATGAACTTCAGACCATAGTGTCTTGAAGAGTTTTTAGGTAGCAAAGCCAAGATTCGAACAGGTTCGTATCTTGGCAAAAAAAATTTTGCAAAAAAAAGTCGTCAATATTTTTGTACCAATCTATAATGCAGCTTTTATAAAATCAAACGGGATCTTTGGTATATTACTATGAATATGAATCGTGTGAGCTTAAAAATTTATTAAAAAGTTAAGTTTATGCCTAAGTATAAAGTAGTCATACTTGTACTTGTATAGGTACTGGCTGTTTTCCGCGATTAGACCCTTTTAAGGTCCTTTTTTTGGGTCCTTTTTGCGTGAGGATGGAGTAGACTTGCCCAGCACCTACCACCCTCTCAGCTTAGTCGACCATGTCCAGAGGAGAGAACTTGTCAATACTTCTGGAGCCAACTAAGGCGCGGGTTTCATCACGATGTTTTCCTTCACCGTAAGAGCAATGTCAATTAGCGCACATAATTTTTTCTTAAGAAAAATATATTGGTGCACGGCCGGCCTGGATTCGAACCCACGACCTTCAGAATGAAAGTCGAGGTATCTACCACTAAGCCAACACCGCTCTACTCATATCTAACTTGGTACTTAGTTCTTCATATAACTAGCTAAAGTTGAATAAATACCCAAAACTTATATAATAAATACCAACATACCTACATAAGTCTAATTAGGTACATACCTAATTGAATTATAAAATTGTTTTGTAATCTGCGAATCTAGAACATAATTTTAAAACCTTAATTAGGCAAAACTATCCTAATGAAACTGTTTAAAAAACTTAAAATGCACTTTACAATATTAATTGAAGAATTCAAAACAACATCACACAGAAAGTTGCAGAGTAATTAAGGTTTAGTAATTATTAGATATAAGATTTAAGCTCGATTGAACCATTTCGGCAGTCTACGGGCACCAGTCAAACTGTTGTGTGTTAAAATTTATTTTCTTTTTTTTTAAATAAAAACTGACGAAGCGACGGAAATATGCTTCTATCGGTGATGGATACATATTTCTGCCGTTTGCAACGGAGACACTTGGTCCTTGGGGTCCAGACGCCTTAAAATTTTATAAAGAAGTTTCAAAATTACTAGTTTTAGCTTCGGGTGACCAAAGGGCTGGCTCGTACCTCGGACAACGGATAAGCATCGCCATCCAACGTGGTAACGCTGCCAGCCTTTTGGGCACACTTCCTAGGGATCCCCATTTGGACTTTTAATTTAGTGTAAGTAAAGTAGGTAGTTTATTTAATTAATTTAAGTTTTCGTTATTTAATTGTTATTTAGTATAGTTTAGTTACTTTATCTAAAATAAAAACTTACCTACCTATTTAATTATTGAAAGTATTAATTGAATTTAAGGCCACCGGACACGTTATTTTATTCCTACATTGATGCTAAGCCACGTGTGAAGGTACAAATATACCTTTAGGTCAAACATTCACGTGTTTATTATCTAACAAATAGTCGTTGTAACGAATGTTATTATAATTTGACCGAGTCATGAACAAGGTTAAGGCATGTTAAGGTTGTATCGTTATATAAGAACGTCAAATCGATAATTCTATCGATATTATTCGTAACTATAGGAGTCTTCGTTTGCATGCGAGAATTTTTTAAAATCCTTTCTTAGCGGATGCATATGTCATGAATCTATCTATATCTATGCCAAATAGACCAATCCGTCCATTTTTGAAAGTTTCTTTGTTATATCAGGACTTAGAATTTTATATTTTACTAGCTGCGCTCCGCGGTTTCACCCGCGTAAGTTCCGATCCCGTGGGAATATAAAAATAAAAGTATAGCCTACCTCGATAAATGTACTATCAAACACAAAAATATTTTTTCAATTCGAACCAGTAGTTCCTGAGATTAGCGCGAGCTAACAAACAAACTCTTCAGCTTTATAATATTAGTATAGATTCGTAGTTATTGATTGTAGTGGCATTACGTAGGTATTAAGGTCAAGTTCTGATGTCTATGGTGCATATGCTTTTATAAATGACTTGCTATTATTGATTTTACATTCATAAACTTAATTCAAGGATAAGTATTACGTTTATATTTTACTTAGAACATTTATAAGCACGACCTTTTTAAGTAAATATCTAGGTGCTGGTAATTTTCGATTTTTCTAAATATTTGTAAATTGTCGTGTTCTAAATTATAATCGACGTAAGGTAGAGCAAGGCCAAACATGTTTTGTAGAAAATTATCAAATAATTCGCACAAGGCAACCTCAGTTTTAGGTACCATACAAATCATCGAGGGAGGAATGCCAAACCGGTCTTTGAAAAAGGAATAAAATCACGAACGTCTGCGCTTGCGCCTACCTTACTTCGCTTTCAAGGTGAACACCAAAGGCTTAGCTTACGTGCGTTATATAACATTGATTTTAAAGCAGTTTGCTTAGGTTTTATGAAAATTAAAATACCGCATTTATATAAATAAAGTGGACGACCTCTGTGGCGTGGATAGTTGCGGGTTAGATTCCCGCCGTGGAATAATATTTTTGCGAACTACAATTTGTTTCGGGTGGATGTTTCTCCAATCACTTATAGAATACTATCATAAGAATATAATACTCAACCTCACAGAAAAAAGTTTTTTTGAAGCAAGAAATCCTCTCCCTAAAGAATATTTTCTTAATTTTAGTAAAAAATCTTAAAATAATAAGCAGTATTCTAAATTAAAACCAATGTTCATAAATTAAGAAAATTATTATTTTCTATTATTAGGGAGAGGAATATTTCTATTTTAAAAGAAACCTTTTTTGTTGTGCCTAATATTTCCCATTTACGTGCCTATTTGCTTAGGCCCGTATTAATAAATCGCTCTCAATATCGATCTTGAGTGCGTATCAATCGAGTGAGTCTTGAGATGTGGTCACTATCTTAAGTTAGGCGTTAATTAATAGATAAAACTCAAGTTAACCAGGCTGATATCGCTCTTGAGATTTGAGACTGATCTTGAATGACAGTAACGCTTTGTTCTTACCTTGAATTATATGTTCTTACCCTATGGTAGGTAGTGTCGTCATATTTTGCTGTCAACTTGTTTTTAATGTGAAAATATTTAAAAAAAATGTAAGAATTGTATGACCCGCAATCAGACTCGAGTTCACGAAACTACATCTTGAGACATATCTTGAGAGCTGAGTTTGATTTATTAATACGGTATGACTCAAGTGATACGTTACGTCGCTCTTTAATCGCGTCTTAAGATAGGTTTATTAATCAGCGCAACAACTCAAGAGCAAACTCAAGATTGAAATCGATATTGAGTTCGGTTTATTAATACGGACCTAAGTCTTGAATGTTGCCATATTAAAGTGGTCTGATTTTTGTACCTTTAATAGGTACTTGTAAAAGTTCTTAGAAAACCACATAAATAAATAAATAAATAAATAAATATTGCAGGACATTCCACACATCGCCATCTAGCCCCAAGTAACTAGACTTGTGTTATGGGTGCTAGACAACGGATATACTACTTATATACTTTTCTTTTGTAAATATATACTTAATATACATACAGACACCCATGCAGACCACAGACAAATATCTAAGCATAAATACTTGTCTGTGGCGGGAATCGAACCCGCAACCCTATGTTTGGCAGTCCGGCATGGTGACCATTGTGCCAACTGGGTCGTCATAGAACCAATAAACTTAATAACATTATTTTTAATTTAAAAGTTCTTGCTTAATTATTTCTAGTGAGAGTTATGTTTAGAACTTCTGTAAGGTAGTAGATACATAATGAGTTGATACCTACATAGTGTTTTTGTTTAAAACAATAGTGTAGTTAAAACATAAACAAACATGCGACTAAAATTATCCAAAATGTAAATAGGCACCTGGTACATACATAGGGCATTGTGTTTTAAAAGTGTGGAAATATTAAACAAATAAAATTCTTCAAAAAATATTTTACGAACTTAAGTTTTTTTAATTGGCAATCTTTTTTGGAAATCTTGCATACCTACCTACAAGAATAAGTCTTAGGTAATACCTGCTGCTTATTGTGGAGTTTTTAATAAATACTTGTGAAAGTTTTCTTTTATTATTTTGAGTGAGTTGAAGATTGTTTTAGTTATAAATATATTACAAGTTAAAGGTGGGTTTCAGAGAAAATAACGAGAAAGGTAAAACGAAATGAAATTGTCCGAATATCAGAAAATCTCAAATCAAAAGTTATGTCGTTTATATGTGAAGTCTCTATAGCTCTATAATGAATTTTCTTTGACCTTTTATATTTGAAAAATATAAGTTCTATTACTATTACATAGGTTGGTACAGTCGGCTGCATAATTGTAGCCCCGGTAGAGTTCAAAAATTACTATTATTCTAATATTTTTGTTTGATAAATTGATGAGTTAGAAGACTTTAAACTTCAACTAAAGCAAGTGCCTAGAATCGTACTTGTGTTGAAAACATTCTTATAACAGTCGTTTTGGAGCTCTACGGTGGGTCTGCAATTATGCAGCCGACCGTCACATAAAAAAAATTACTTTTTTAATTACAAAAGGCTTAATCTCAATTCATTATCTCGCTAATAATTCACACTTTATTTATCTTTATATATAAAAGACAAAATCACTGACTCACTCACTCACTCACTCATCACGATATCTCAGAAACTACGAGTGCTAGGAGTCTCAAATTTTGCAGGAGGGTTCCTTTTATGACGTAGGTGCTCACTAAGACGGGATTTTGCGAAATTCGACCCTTAAGGGGGGAAAATGGGGGGTCAAAGTTTGTATGAAGGTATAATTTTTTAAAAGGTAGGAACTTGAAAATTACAATTGAAATAAATGATCACATGTTTCAGGGATTTTCAATTTTCCTATTTTAAGGGGCGGAAATGGGCGCCCCTTATAAACCCGAAAGTTTGTTTCCTCTTCACGGTTGTACGACAGGACCGATTTTGATGAAAATAGGCATAGCGGTCGTTTAGGGGGATAAACAAGGATATAGGCTACTTTTGATTCGGTATCGGGACTTTCGCGGGTGAAACCGCGTTTTTTAAAAATCCATTACTTTAGAACTGCAGTTTTCGTCCAAATCGACAAGCACGTGTCATTTGGTAGTTTGCCAGATTGGAAATATCGAAATGCGCAATAGCATACACTTTGTATTGTTATTCCTACGCAAAGATGCAACAATGTAAATCATTTTATGAGAGAGTAAATATTCATGGCACTTCAATATCATACTTTGATGACGATCAATTTACGTCAAGCTTGGAAGTACCCCAGTATAACTTATGCACTTGTTTTAATTACATTAAATATCTAACTTATAGATTTTATATTCATCTTTTTCTAAAGGTGCCTATCCGACTAACGAAGGCAATATAAAAAGAGTATTATTCTATAATTTTCGAAATAGTTTGGTTGCGCTCGCTATCCCCGTCCACTTTATTTTTAGTTTATTTGCATAGTTTATATTTGCAGGGGGATCAGGTACTAAATGTTTCAAAGTCGAAATGTTAATAGGTATCATAAGCTCAGTGTCAAAATGTACAAATTGCTGGTTACAAAATATACTTATCCCCAACTGTGATATGTTAAAAAATAATGTCAATTGGTATAGAGTACAAAAAGCTGCTTGAATTAGTAAATATGAAAAAGAAAATAGTCTCAAATACTTTGCCAGTATTCGCCAATATATACCTACAGAGTTTATAATTTCGTTCAAAAAATATTAATTTCATTAAAGAATCATTATCATAAGATTAACATAGATATAGTTCTTTATTTATTCCAACTTATAATTATAATTACATATCTGCGACCCAACGCAATAGCTATTACCTTCTTACCATGTCTTTAGAGAACTTACCTAGTTTAGTCTTAGCACTGGCAAAAAACATAAGGTTGCCTAAAAACTTTACGGAAAGATCAACTAAATAACTTTTTAAACTCACGCACGATTTTTATTCATAGTAGTAAATATTTTCCCGGATCTTAATCGTTACTTACGTTAGGTAGGGAATAAAGACCCTTAATTTTAAGTAGTATAATAACTTCATCACCATTTACCTCGTCTGTATTAGTATTGGTAACATCTAACTACAATGTGAACTGTCTTATTTCCACAGAACTGACCATTATTGCGATAAAATCCCTTACAACAATGTTTTATTTAATTTAAGTACCAAACTCCACGCCTACAAAGATATTGTAATAAAGATTGCTTAAAAATATAGAATTATGATGTGGTTTCAGTAATATTAGTCTTTTACATCTATTTTAAGAAACAAAAATAAATTTGTAGAAAGACCACATAGAACTACATATGGGAAGAGAACTATAGTAGGTATCTGAGAGAGTGAGGCTATACAAAGATCTGCCTGATGACATTAAAGAATCGGATAGTGTAAATATTTTTAAAAGAAAACTTAAATTGCATATTGCCAAGCCAGAATAGTAACTTCTTTTTTTTTTCTTTCTTCTCAATCAACTTGTTATTAGAACTACCTACTTAAACACGTCAGAGGTGAATATTTAACTACCTATTTTTATGTTTGTATCTCATTTTAAGTGACTATTGTCTTAAGAGGAAAGGATACCGGGGGCTTTCTCCATACAAACTATTACAAACGTAGTCGACTGTTTTCTCCCTGGATAATGACACTAGAGCAAATATTTTTGGTGCATAAAACTTCTAACTGCCATGATCATTATTGATCATGCCTCTATTTTTTGTTTTTTTTAATTTTCTAATTTTTTAAATTTTAATTTCTATAATAATTAGAAAATAAAAAAAAACCAAAACATAGGGGCATAGCCATGGCAGTTATAGGTTTTATGGCATAAAAATATTTGTGATAGTGTCATTAGGTATTCAGGGAGGAAACAGTCGACTACGTTTGTATGGAGAGAGCGCAGGTTGAAAATCTTTTTGTGCACGCCAGCCTGGATACAACCGCAAACCCACGACCTTGACAATGCAAGTTAATCTATCTACCACTGTAGCGCGCAGGTACCCTTTCACCTTAAGAGAATAAATATTTAAACCTAATTTATATCTTGTTTTATGCAGCGCCAGCAACTTTTAATCATGCTATTCAGGGCTGTGTATTGCTTAGACATGTATTAGATGGAGTAGACTTGACCAGTACCTATACCACCGTCCCAGCTTAGTCGACCGTGTCCAGAGGAAAGCTCGTCAATACGTCTGGGGGTAACTAAGCCGCGGGTTTCATCAATCACGATATTTCCCTTCACCGTAGGAGTAATGTCAATTAGCTCACTTAGCAAGCATATTTTTTTCCTAAGAACCATGTACGCCCGGCCGGCCGGGATTCGAATCCACGACCTTGCTAACACCGCAGTGAAAGGGTACGCGCTCTCTCCATACAAACGTAGTCAACTGTTTCCTCCCTGGATAATGACATTTTCACAAATATTTTTGTGCCATAAAACCTATAACTGCCATGACTATGCCCCTATGTTTTGGTTTTTTTTTCATTTTCTAATTATCATAGAAATTAAGATAAAAAAAAAACAAAGAATATGGTCTTGGCAGTTATAAGTTTTATGCACCAAAAATATTTGCTCTAGTGTCATTATCCAGGAAGAAAACAGTCGACTACGTTTGTAATAGTTTGTATGGAAAGAGCCTCGGTACCTTTCCTCTTAAAGCCGTAGGTATATGTGTGGTTTACTTTAGTTAACGGTTTTGGTAACTCTGTATACAATTTTGTCGTTAAATATGTTAATTTCATGTCATATTTGTAAATATTGTCTACATTGCTCTCTAAGTATTCTGTATAACTTTAGGTGCTACCAGTAGGCGATTGCTTTGTGTCGCATTCAAATATCGCGCATATTAAATGTAGGTATAATGAGTCACCTCTACCACCGATAGTGACGACGCGGCGTGATTAAGTTCATTATTTATTTACTGTTTGAACGTTTAGTTTGCTTATTTTTTTGCTATCTTTCGACTAGGGTGTTTTAAGACAAAAACGAGGTTGTTCTAGGTGTCTAGGTTTGCTCTACGACTTTTGAAGATTTTAAATGTTAAGGCTACTTATATGGTTAGAGAAAAGTCAGGTGTTTTTGGAAATAAAGACCATAAAGAAACAGAAGTCCCCTCAATAAACAAATAAATCTCCAATAAATCTTGCTTGTGTTGAAAACATTCTTATAACAGCCGTTTTAGAGATATCCGGTGGGTCTGCAATTATGCAGCTGACCGTACATATTTGCCGAACTACGTTCTATATAAATATTCACAATACTTATTCTTTTTGCGCACTTGCTCTGATTTCCGCTACAGATAGATACAATATTATACAACAAAATATACAATTACTATTTGTCCTACGCGTGTCGAATCAGAGACAATGCAATGCAAAGCGAATATTTATTATGAACAGGACGCGTAGCAAAGTAAAAAACATTTAACGCAATATAAATGTTTAACTTATAAACTTGATTAAAAGGCGATTTTTATATACCACTATATATACCGCGGTTTCACCCGCGTAAGTCCCGATCCCGTGGGAATATCAAAATGAAAAGTAATCTATAACCTTCCTCGATAAATGGACTATCCAACACAAAAATAATTTTTCAATTCGAACCAGTGGTTCCTGAGATTAGCGCGTTCAAACAAACTCTTCAGCTTTATAAATTTGTATAGATTACATTTTTCTTGTAAAAATTAGTATACGATATCGACCTGCAAACTGGACGTGCCATTTGTAACAGCGGTATTTCCTTAGCAACCATCCAATTTATAGGGCGACTGGGTCAGACAGATGTGATCTACTGTAGACACGCGTACCTTCACACAATACGTAGAGTATATATGTCTAGGTAGGAGCGATATATTATACAGTGGTATTGTCGCAGCCCAAAGTACTCAGAGTATAGCGTCCGTGTCAAGTTCATTCACATAGGACAAACTGATGCAAATAGAAGCAAGTGAACGCGCGAATGCACCACGTGTGAATCTACTGCCAAGGTCAACTATAGATGCACACCGACAACGACATACAATGCCAACACTTCATTTATGGGGCATTACACTTTAAAAACACTTATTTATTTTAAAAATAACAACGTTAAAAGGCATTTTATTATTTTAAAATGTTTACAAAAACCTTTAATTGAATGCTACAAATGAAAAAAAATATTACTTTAGACCTCCAAAACAATTTATGAATCACCTAAATACTACTGCAAAGTCCAATGATACTGCCATTGTCCTATATCAAATTATTGTTCAGAAAAAATATACATAGAGCAGAACCAAGAATAAAAAACATACAGACCCTGTTTGTTTTATAAGGTCCTCTTGAGGTGCGGAATCCTAAAAAACTCTGTAAAATATGCCTACTCTTTTTTAGATATTGACATCATACTTTTGGATCTTGTTAGGGTTTTTTGTTCAATAAAATTGCTTGTGGCTATCGAGTCGACCTTGGTTTTTGGACACACAAAAAACTTGATTTAATAAATCCATAACAACAACTTATAATTAAAAAACAATAACATCTTGATGTTTTTAACTAGAATTAATGACTCTCGGTTTTAAAAATAGTACGTAAAATCCGCTTGCGGTTTTGAAGAACAAATATTTACCTTTTTGACAAAATACTTAATTAAAATTAATCGATCATTATGAAAAAAAAATAACTTACCTCACCCATAGCTTATTTTATTTTAAAATGATATAATTGCTTAAAGATTTTTTTTTGGTAAATACACGACCACGACTAAATGGACAATTATGTACACTGTTTGTGATAAAAATTAGATATTATAAATCCAATCATAATTATTATCTTAGTTACCGTGATATTTATATCAATTTGAAGGATTATTAAGATTAAATAATATTTTCGACATTATGTACCTATTACTTAATCCTACCTACCACTAGAACTTCAATGCCCATTTTCTTAATTATCTTATAGCAATTTTTTTTTTATCAATTTATTGGAAAAAAATAGACATGCCTTAAAACATTGATTATAAATAAAAAAGTAGGGTAATGTTTTTATTGTGTTTTGAATATTTCTACTTATTTTTTTTATTTAAAATATTTTAGTTATTAATATTTACTAAACAATTGAAAATAAAATTAAAAATATAGACTTACGTGTTTTTTAATTAATTGCAATACAATATGAGTCGCGCGCGCACGTTCGCGTCTCAATAAGGACTGCTTCGCAGAATCCCGCGGTGTAAGCTCTTGAACCCTGCACGGTCGTTAATGATATAACATGTGAAATATAGAATATGCATGCGCAGACGCATGGCGATCGATCGCGTTCATTTTCTTTTTCAACTTTTAGCTATAGGAGATTTTCTCAAGGATTTTTTTAAGGTTAGCAGTTGATGAAACATCTTGGCAGAAGGTAGACAACACTTTTTTATATTGTAAACCTACATTATTAGGCAGATGACTTTTTAGTAATTAACGGTTTATTATTAAAAAAAAAGTTACATATTTTCTTTCGTACAATAAACAATGTCTGAAATATTATTTTGTTGTTCATATACAGGTAGGTAAGGTACGTGTATTTTTAATCAAATATTAAAAGGAATTTAAATACTTACCTATTTATTTGTTCTTTTAAGAATTTCAATATTATTCATTGTAAGTATCTATCAATTTTTTTAATTTTATGTAATAACATCGGTCAAACCTGAAATAAACAATATTTATTTATTTTTATCACCACCCACACTATACTGAAATATTGATACTTAGGTACCTACTTAGGTACGTGCACAAAATTCAAATAAGTATGTTTCTTTCATAGTTTAGGTTTCACTGCTTATTGGGGCCAACAAAGAAAGCAAATATTTAGCGCCTTTCTGGATCTCAAATACCTACCTGACTAAATTATTAAGAAAAATATTTTATGTGCTTATGAGACGTTTCGACGACGACGCGCATGTAATCATTTTTATACGTTTTAGACCATCCGAGAGCTGTAGTCTATACCTGAGGTTACATCCTTGAAAACACTGGGCTACTCCCATGGTGCTACGAAATCAGTATTCTTAGTAAAAATAAAAACACAAATTTTCATAGATTTTCGCTTATAACTTTTTGTTTTTTGATCTACGACTACACTTGACAACAGTTGTAGATTATCATATTTTTCACAAAAAAATGTTCAGTTATATTTTTTGTGAGACCTAGTTTGTCAGATAAACCATAAAAACGATTTAAATCCCTTTTTACAACATGGCGGCCGTGGAACAAGAGCTACAATCCCTCAAACTTGGATTTAAGCTTAGACTAACCCCCTCTTGATATCTAAAAAATAAAATTGCGGCCTCTGACAAATGCAACCCCAAATGTAACTTTTCAATGGACTAACAAAGCTTCAAAGATAGTAAACATGCTTGACACTTCAAAAAGGGATCATTCGATGACCAATTTACATTGTGGCAATTGTTCTGTATTCTGAGTGTGGCAACGCCATTTTTAATTTTTTTACTCTTTCTATTCAAAATGTTTTGAACGCCTTTCTTATGGCAATTGGCAAATTTCACAATTCAGGTCAACACGAAGTGCCCTATAGGTTTTGGATAAAAGCCGAGAGTAAAGGGAAAATTCTGAAATACAAAAAGTTGAAAATTTAGGTCAGATTTGGTCCCTAAGTAACAAACTTTTACTAAAGTCTAAAGTCTAAATTATGCTTAAATATTTTGATCGCGGCGACTAGAATCTAATAGAGACTGTAGACCTTAGTTTTGATATTTTACATTGCTTTCCATTATTATTTGTCCCTGCCCTGTCTACCCTGTTCCTAAAGCGGGAAATGCTCGCTGCTGTAATTGCATTGCAGTAACCAGATAGGTCTTTTAAACGAATAATAATGAACGGAGCGAAAAATCACAATACAAAAAGAAGCAACTCCAATTCTGAATTGATATCAAATGTTTAGATGACGAATGTCTAGCCGACCACACCCTCCATAGTTTATTTAAAAATTTGTTTTAAATATTACAATTGATTTAATCGCCTTCTTTCATTTCTCCAAGGTGATTTCGTTTTTTTTTTTCATTATTATAATTAATTCAAATATTTCGTTTTTTTGCATCACACCCTACCTTGACCGAGCCTGAATGCCAGATATAAAACAAAATGCATAGACGTAGGTAGGTAAGTAAATCGTAAAGTTATGATTTTAATTAAACTTAGTGGTCGGGATTTCGTAAATTTTGAATTTATAATTTATATAAAATGTCAGATGTTCCGCTCGATTAACACAATTAATTAGGGTACATACTATACTTTTTCCGTTCTTGTAGAATACCTAATTTAAAAAAAAACACTTAATTCGTGGGAAATTCTTTAAAAAAACTACAACAATAAGTTTACATTGGTATTTCTAAATTCTAGAATATGACTATATTAGTGCTTTACAGTTCCAGAATTTTGATTTCATTTCACAATAACTAAAAAATATTTAAAGAAAATGTATTGAAGAACTATTCCAGAAAATGCATTAAAGCACTTCCACAATCCAAGACCCCGGAATTTACTTCTTAACACCTATCTTCCAACTGAAAAAAAATAGAAGACAAATTATTCGACTACTGTCATAAGTCCAGAAATGAATTAAAGATTTTCTGTTTTGAAGATAAATCAAAACGCAACGCCCACTGTCCTGTTTTAGAAAATCATCAAAAAGATGCTAAAAATAAGTACTAAAACCTACGTGTTCTTAGTCGATTAACAGTGTAATATTATCGTATCTGTGCGCTGCTGTGAGTGGATATGGAACTAGGACGACAGACAACGAACAAAGGTCACGACTTTATCGGAGAATATGACGATTACGTTACAAACACAGTATATTCAGGGTACCGATGCTCTATATTCTAAATATAGTTATTGTATACTAGAAGCGCTCCGCAGTTTCACCCCCGTAACTCCCGATCCCGTGATAATCCTTAAGAGGAAAGGGTACCGGGGGCTCTTTCCATACAAACTATTACAAACGTAGTCGACTGTTAGAGCAAATATTTTTGGCGCATAAAACTTATATCTGCCATGACCATATTGACCATGCCCCTATTTTTTGATTTTCGTATTTATTTAATCTTAATTTCTATGATAATTAGAAAATGAAAAAAACCAAAACATAGGGGCATAGTCATGGCAGTTATACTGGCACAAAAATAATTGTGCTAGTGTCATTATCCAGGGAAGAAGCAGTAGACTATGTTTGTATGGAGAGAGCGCAGGTACCCTTTCACCTTAATGTATCCTCATACCAAGTTTAATCTAAATCGCTCCAGTAGTTTCGGACATTCAGACGCATAAAACCAACTATCAAAACACCACCTTTACGCAAAACACCTAATTTGCTAAATATCACTTAAGGTGGGTACTGACCTACGTTACGAGGTGTAATGTAACGTGCGTGTTACGCATAGAGCATGTACGCTGTGTTCTAAAATTGGCGTAACATGCTCGTCAAACGACGTACTGACTGCACGAATGCTCGCTGTGTAACACGTTACATTACGCCCCGTAACGCCGGTCAGTACCCAGCTTAACATGCTCGTCAAACGACGTACTGACTGCACGAATGCTCGCTGTGTAACACGTTACATTACGCCCCGTAACGCCGGTCAGTACCCAGCTTAACATGCTCGTCAAACGACGTACTGACTGCACGAATGCTCGCTGTGTAACACGTTACATTACGCCCCGTAACGCCGGTCAGTACCCAGCTTTAGGTACGCAAAATACCACGCATACCACCAACTTTGACTTAAGCAAAATACCAACCACGCATAACGCCTACTTTGGTTTAGAAACAAAAGACAATCGAATCGATCGGAGCTTATTCATTACATACATAATAAACAAAAAATCTTTCCTCTTTATAATATTAGTGTAGACGGAGTAAGGTTTCCTCGTCTTTTCAACTGGGACAAATGAAATATTCATTTATTTTCCGGTTTCTCAAAGTAAGGATTGAATATTAGATTACTTTTTTACTGGTTGCAAACTCTGAAGTTTACAAGGCCAATCAAAGTTTGAAAACAAATAGGTACTTAGATAGGTAGGTATGTATGTTATGTACTTATAAATAAAACTTAATAAGCCAAAACATGTTTTCAAAAGTTTCATTACAGACAAATAACTAAGCATAAATAAATACTTGTCCAAGGTGGGAATCGAACCCGCAAACCGAGGTTTGGCAGTCCGGCATGGTGACCATTGTGCCAACTGGACTGTCGAATATTCTATAATGTCGAACATAAATACATATAATTTTGTTTTACATGTCGTTAAAACATCAGTAGGTAGGCCTACCACTACCACCTACTTGCAGACTGTAGACTACTAACTTTTTGATCAGTTATTTGATATATGCAATGCGTTCAAGTTTTTTTATTTTCCTTCAAATTGAAAAACAGTTAGTCGTCGAGCTTTCGCCCGATCGATAATACATTATTTGCCTTCACCCTGACAATGAATTTGTGTCAAACTGAACTCAAAATACGAATGCAGTTAAAATTGCATTGAAATATTTTATGCAACAACACTTTTCGATAAAAATCTTTATAAAAATGTTACCCAACATATATAAAAATTTAAATTGTTCCATTGAACAAATAAGAATAAAGTTATTGAAACCCTGATCTACATATAATACGGGGTCTCAGACTTATCTGACCTACGCTATAAAATATTATGAATAAGCAGCGCCCTGCGGTTTCACCCGCGTAAACTCGATCTCGTGTGATCAATTAATACTTGCAATATTAAATCCTCCCGTAGTTTCAGAGCCTACAAAACAAATCTTTTCTTTGTAATAAATTACACATACCTAGCCAATTAATTAGGCTTAAAATTAGTATAATGTAGAATGTAAACTGTTGTCAATAATAATTGCTGCTAACTACGTACCTAGCCTAGACTAGCCATTTCTATTGGCCACAAGGATGAAAACTATTTTTGGAACATCGTCTTCAATTTGTTGGATAATAACGTAAGTCTGGTACCTCTGAGTTTTCGGGTAGGTAAAAATGAATTTTTCATTACTCATACTCCGAAAGTAGGTCTAAATATGCCTGAAGAGCGTGTAGAAAATAAAATTTCCAGCCCTAGAGCTTTTCACTTTCACTGACAGCTGTCATGTCAAATTATGGCTTCGCACGACTTGTGCAATCTGCATGTAGCCAGTATCAGTAACATTACGCATAAGGAACTTTAAAAAACTAACCTCCTTGCTTTAAGTAACACCAAAGAATAACACTACATGTATATAACCTCTTTGGTCCCAACCTTGTAAGAGGATCAGGTAGTATAGAGTCTCTCATTCACTCTCGTTGTTAGGAAGAATTTTATGTATTATTCGTAATGAAAAGCACAGTGTTTACCTCGGGTGAAAGACTCATTAAGTCCCTCGAACTATTAGCGCCCTCGCTACGCTCGGGCGCCAAACTCCGTCTTGGGACTTGTAATGAGTGACTTTCACACCTAGGATAACAATGTACTATTAAATACTCATCCATATTTTTGTTTTTAAAAAAATATATATATACGCGACGAAATAAGAACCTCCTCCTTTTTTGAAGTCTGTAAAAAATTAATAAAATAATGCAATTCTTTTAATTTTAAATATTTTCAAGCATAACTTAGTTTCACTTAACGGAGCTTTATCTTCTTAAAGATTAAGATTTTTTAACTGATTATAAAAAAAAATGTCCCAATTAAGAAAAAAGTAGGACATTTAACAAAAACATTCAACTAACTTTGAATGAAGAGTTAGCCAAAACAAAACTTTTAATAAACCCTTAAAAATGTAACTGGCTGGTTTATTAAGAGGAAAGGGTACCGAGCGCTCTCTCCATACAAACGTAGTAGACTGTTTCCTCCCTAAATAATGACACTAAAGCAAATATTTTTGTTGCATAACATTTATAACTGCCATAACCATGCTCCTATGTTTTGTTTTTGGTTTTTAAATCTTAATTTCTATTATAATTAGAAAATGAAAAAAACCAAGACACAGGGGCATATATAGTCATGGCAGTTACAGGTTTTATGCAACAAAAATATTTGCACTAGTGTCATATCCAGGGAGGAAACAGTCGATTACGTTTGTATGGAGTGAGCGCCTGTACCCTTTCACCTTAAGGAAAAAAAAGATATCGTAAATGAACAATTTCATAATACTGTCATGATACGACATCTCGCCCGTGTAGAAAACACCATAAAATCATAAAACAAAATATTTGCGAGCCACTATAAAAATATTAGGTAATTAATTCTCATGATTGTAAATCATTGTATTTAATATATTCTATGTTGTGAGACCTAAAAATGAATATGATATCACTCACACTCATGTCAAGTAGGTGGTTACCTACTTTTGTTATAAAGTAACTTACTTACCGCAATATATAGTAACTAGCGACCCGTCTCGGCTTCGCACGGCTATATTATGCATGTATTATACATATATTAACCTCCCTCTTGAATCACTCTATCTATTAAAAAAACCGCATCAAAATCCATTGCGTAGTTTTAAAGATTTAAGCATACATAGGGATATAGGGACATAGGGATAGAGAAAGCGACTTTGTTTTATACTATACTAGCGACCCGCCCCGGCTTCGCACGGCTGTATTATGCATGTATTAAGTATATCTAAAAACCTTCCTCTTGAATCACTCTATCTATTAAAAAAACCGCATCAAAATCCGTTGCGTAGTTTTTTTTTAAGTTGTTTTACGTTCATGGGTGTACCAATAAGGTGTCTAATAATGATCCCGTATAAAGGTTATGTAGGGCTCATAATGAAATTAGCAAAATTTGGGTTTGTTCTCTAGTTTGCCATTCTATCGTAAAAATGTAATTCAAAAGTAAGTTAGGATTAAGAATTGTTTGAATTATTTGTCAAATGAATGTTGTGCATAACTCTTATCGGAGCATGAATTTAATTGTTGATATGTATGCTATTTGTGTTTTGATTTGTGTTCTGTTGTTGTGCCTTATAATAAATAAATAAATAAATGTTGAAATAAACAAATGGTTGTCTGTAAAGTCGGTTTACGGACGATAATTTTACGTGATAACATCATAAGAAAACGATGAAAAATTAAGATTTTTTTTGGTTATTCCTTTATAATTATTTCCTTTTTTTTTCTTTTGCCCAGATGACCGATATTATTATTAAACACTCTGTTTCATTGACGCGTATGATCATATTACAATGACGCATGACACTTTTTTGACAAAAATACCACTTTAACGAAAGTACAAGCTTTGCTGTTCCTCGACCCACTTGACATTGGCAGAATTGCGCCTTTATGTCAGCAATCAGCCATACAAAAAAGTTGAAGTTGAAGTTGAAGCTTTGCTGAATGAATAAGTATGTATAATTATTCCAATCTAACCGTAGACAAGATAACAAACTTTATATTTTGAACGTGTTGTGTAAACGTCTTTTAACTCGGTCAAAAACGTAAATTCTTTCAAATACAAATACTTAGTTCAACAAATACAAATGAGTATGTCAATTTTCTTTTATTTCGTCTTTTACTTGGACAAGGGTGACGGTAAAGATTGAAAAAATCGAAAATAGTTCAGCGCTTAACGGTTCGCCTGGGAAGCATAGGGGGTCCGCGACTTCCGTGAGACCTTCTGAAATTATTTTAAACTAGCTGAGCTCCGCGGTGTCACACGCGTAAGTCCCGATCCCGTGGGAATATCAAAATGAAAAGCTTTATAGCCTTCCTCGATAAATGGACTATCCAACACTAAAATAATTTTTAAATTCGAACCAGTAGTTCCTGAGATTAGCGCGTTCAAACAAACAAACAAACTCCTTAGCTTTATAATATTAGTAGATATAGATTAAAGTTGCTAGCGCTGTATTTTTGTATTACTTATATACAAATAAATTTATAGATACTTGTCTATTTGTAAACTCTAACAACAATATTTTATGCGTATATTATTATAGTTTGTTATTTAAAATTAAAAATACCTTACTGTATCTCTCGAAACTACGACTTTAAAAAAACACTGGAAAATTTTAACTAAAGTATTTTCAAAACAGGTATCTACAAAAAAAAATCGATAATGAAGGTCGATGCTGTTATTGGTAGGTATTGACCTTTTTAGATCTTATACTTGTACCTACAGGAAAATTCTACCATAAAACTATAGATTCATAATCCTATTTACCTACCTATGAATAAACATATATACCTACTTATATTCTATTAGATTTATGTATGTATCTAAATATAAATTCATAGTCAAATAATTATAGATGACTTTAATCCTAGTTTCTTTAATTAATGCACCTACATAATTTGTACTAAGAGTCCTTCTGCATGTTCTGCATGTAACATATTATTTGAGCAGGCGCCAATTTACCGATTGCTCAGATATTATTTAACAATAGGTACCTATTGGAGAAATTTAATAATCTATACCTAGAATCACTACATAGTATAGTAGTAGTCACTTTCTCTGTCCCTATGTCCCTATATCCCTATGTATATTACTTATATCAGTTCTTGTTAAATTAGTCAAAGTGTAAACACAACAGAACACTAGGGAGTAAGGTACAGTTTTGTTGCCAAAAAGTACCTTATTAGGAAGAAGAATATGAAGCGGTTTGATTTAACTTATCTAAGTACGCAAGTAGGTAAGTACTCATTTTTTCTTATTTACCTATTAAAATATATTTAGGGCTTCTTCTTCTTTATTTTTTGCCAAATATACAAACTATTCAAGCGATGATATACAGGGTTATTGGAAATTAATTGACACGGCGTTAAGGTCTTCTTCTGTGCACCTTAACAAACAACTTTTGTTCTACGACTTTTGTCGAAACCTAATACATATCCCAAAAAAAATATTTAAGTGTTTCTCGTACTGTCTGGTAATTTTCTATGTCTATGCGGCAAGTGCGCGCGCGCGATCGGCACGGGGCGCACTGCGTGCGACCCGATCGGGTTGTACTATACCTACTATGATTGATTCTGTGACGTAGACGTAGAGTTGAGTATTATTTGAACTGTTGGATTTAATTTTTTATTTTTGTATAGAATATTTTTATAATGAATTTCCAAAAGTCGTAAAACAAAAGTTGATCGTTAAGGTGCACAGAAGAAGCCCTTAACGCCGTGTCAATTAATTTCCAATAACCCTGTATACCTATACAATTACAGAGCCAGGCTGCTGGGAGCAGAAGGCAGCCGAACGCCCAGAGTGGGGGCGTCTCGTTAATCAGCACGTCTCTGATAAAAATCAGAGACGTGCTGATAAGAACGATGTGCTGATTTAGACCATCCTCGGTCATTTCGTATAATATTGTAAATGGTGTGCTTACTTGTCTGATATGCGATAGAACATTTTCTGCGAAAATCGGGTACGACAGTCACCAAAGAGCACACCACAGACGAGCTGCTGAACATCAAAGCTTCTTCTGCATAGGTTGCCAGAAATAGTCACTGTGGCCGAAATCGGTCAAAGACACATCATACAAATTACATTACAAATAAATGATGTCACCAGGTAGTCAAATAACTTATCGTTCCCGATGCAAAGGTTCTCTTAATGCTAGAAGCATTGCCACGCTGAATAGCGATGTCTAAACCTCTGCGCCAGAAATGAGCCGGAGCGAGAGTCACCCCCAATTTAAAGGTTTCTACCTGGAAATACATGATACAAAATGGAACAACCTAGGGATATTGCAATATAATGTATTCACGGTTTTCACCTGTCACATTACACCAACATTCTGTGATTTGTTATATCAAATTTTTTTAATGGTGTGTTATGCAACTTTTCCTTAAAATTTACCATATGCGAATCCTTTTTGCAATAAATAAATTACTTCGAACTATCATATATCAAACTCTGAATACTAATCTAGGGTATGGCAATAAACATGGGCTTGATTGATTTTATCTTGGCGTTTTTAATGCTTACTTAGAATATTTTAAAGTTTTGCATTCGTAAGATAACTTAATTAGGCACTTAATTATGCGTAATATCTGCCTAATTGCATAAGGACATGGTCAATATATGAGGTTAGATTGTGATCAAAGGCTAGACTATTCAACATGAAAACACTTAGGTAAGTACCTACCTACTTACCTAAGCAGTATCTAATATAAAAGTCCTGGCTGACTGATTGATATATTCAAGCACAGCTCAAAACAATTAACGGATCAGGTTAAAATTTAGCAAAAAGATAGCTATTATGACACACGCATACGCTTTGAAATTATTTAGAAATGTACAACTCCTACGCAAACGAAGTTGCGCGTAAAAATTAGTTGTAACCCGTTTAAAAAGGTAAGGTTTTCATATATTTTTATGCCGGTCCGCGTTATGTACTTAATATGCTCCGGTGTTTTGGGCGAAAACTTTAATAGTTATGCTGTACATGGTGCTCTTTAGCATTAAGCACTTACTTTTTTTTTACATTAGGTATGCCTATTAGTGCATTCGAACTTATGCGATTCTTTGTACCTAAATGTCGATTTTTAAATTCCAAAGTTCTGCTTCGTTTCATTAATTTAGTTAAAGTTGTGGATATCCGTTATTGGCCAGGGTTATAGGTCTGTTTCTAGTCTGTTGTAACGGTGTATTCCTAACATATATTTTTGTTGTTAGCCTATAGATAGTCCCACTGCTGGGCAAACAACATGGCTTAGAGATGGATAATTGTCTAATAAAATAAAATCAACATTGATTGACAGCATACCAGTAAAATTTGGTCCACGTTCTTTTGAAGCCTTATTGCGCTGAACTAAGGTTACCAATACCTACCTCTATGTTGAAATAAAACATCACACCCATTTTGGTCCTACAAAGTCATTTGAAACACGTGCCCCAATATGAACAATAAGGAATCCATAAACTGCTCAGTAGCAGACTCTGCTATTGTTGTTCGACCAACCTTGCTGACTTCACAACTAGTTTACGGAGTCATTAACCCGTTCCCGAAGACACGAGGCTCTCCCTACGGTTACTATTTTAGTTAAAACTAGTTTCGACACACGGTTTTACTTGCCCAAGTCCCGATACCGTGGTAATATCAAGATAAAAAAGAGCCGCATTGTTATACCTGGATTCCACCTATTTACACAAAAAGTTTCATAGTAATCGGCTTCTGTAGTTTTTGCGTAAAATAACACTGAAACTTGCCTTATGAGGTTGGTAAAAACCATAACAGCGCTCCAAACGGAAAAGTCTTTAACTAAAACGTAGGCTGCGATCAACACCAAACCACGGTACGTTTTTTAACACTGCCCGTAGAGCGTTTATAAGTCTCCGCGTAGCTCGTAGGTTTTACAGTGAATTGGTTTATCTATTCGGCGCTAGATGTCGTTATATACAAATAATGTATTTATGCATATACCTGCGACTACTAGGTAAGTATCTACTTAGTTAATTAGAGCACCGTGCTTCAAAAGAAAAAAGGCTCTCCCATAATATGATCAGTTGATTGTCCTGTCCCTTAGTTCATCTGTCTGTTAGACTCTTTTTCTCAGGAACGAGTAAATATAGCGAGAGAGTTAAAGTGTACTTACATAAGTAATTTTAAATAGGTTACTAATATTTAATGGTCCCTATTAGGTGTAAGAAGAATAGGATTCTAATACAACGCGATCAATTAGTAAAATCTTCGACCATCTGTAAAATAGATATGGCAATTTACTCTTATCGATTTTTGCCAAACTTTGTAAGAAAGAACGTTATTTTCTAAAAATTGGCCACTTAGTTATTTGGGCACCAAATTAACGTACAAATAAGTAGGTATATTTAAGAGTACGACTCGCACTTGACCGGTTTTATGAAATTGCCACAATACCTATGTTTATATTAAAAAACAATTACCTACTAATTATTAGTCGTAAAATTTGTTACTCTTGTTTATGAACATTTAGTCACCAGTTGGTATGACTTATTTTGATTTCAATCGTTGCCAATTTCTTGCGGAAGGAAGTCGTCAGAAATTTCTCACAAGCACACGTTCTGTAAGTAAGTAGACGTCATTTGCTGAAATAAAATGAACTTCACATTAATTATAAAAATAGCTACGAAATACTTTCTACTGAGAAGGTGACGTAAAGTAAAGAGCTCTCACACAGAGAACAATGACTTTAATAATGCAGTTAGTCATACAATTTTCTCTGTAGATGCGCTCTAGTTTAGATATTTTATAATGTAAAGCTACATGTGCTTATAATGTAAATACACTACCTACGCCATAGATCAACAGATAGTTACTACGAAACCTACGCGCTTTATCATCGTTGGCGCAAAACGCATCACAACGATCAGTCGCTTCTAAGCCTTCAATAAGAACGTACGCTACTTCTCTCGCGTATTTTTCTTTAACAAAATCATTTAAACTATGACATAAAACTTTTACCAAAATATAATTTATTGTACAGAAGTTTATTTACTATAGTTTCGGAGATTAATTTGTCGTTTTTCGCCGCGTTTTTTCTGTTTTTGTAAGCTTGTACAAAAGCTCGCGTCTACGATGCCGGCGCAAGCTGAAAGTAGAATTGTGCTTCGAGATGTCACTTCAGAAAGTAAGTGTTTAATACATTATTATTATGGTAAAGCACCTGTTTGAAAACATCAGAAAACAACTTATTGGTCAGCTCCTTTATACATTAGTATATCAATTTATACGAATTATATTGTAATTCAATTCAGTATTCATTTTTATTATTTTATTGAGAATTCCACACCTTTTTTTCTGTCTTAAAACATTTTAAAATATTATGAATTTAAGCTTCTTGGTCGAATAGACCCAACGACATGTATCTACGCTCTTCAAATTTATGATTTACGATATATTATCTCCATTTTTATAACCTCAAATGTCAAAAAAATAGTGTTTTTTGAGCTCAAACCCAACTACATATATATCTATTCGTTGCGTTTTTTTTTCTGATAGTTAATTATTCAGTTGATTTTCTAAACTAGGTAGGTACCTATGTTTTATAAAAACTTGTAAAATATTACTGACTTGACTTTATGCAAGTAAACCCTTATGCCGGTCACTAATATAATTTGTTTAAAAAACATGGAATGTTTACAATCTAGCTCCCATTCGAGGTCACAAAGCTAAACATGTTTTATTTATTATTGTGACAACAACATCTAAAAATGATTCATTCAGATTCAATCATCATAGAACAACAGATCAACGTGTATCAATATAATATCAATACCTACCTACAAAAATAACAATAGGTAGGTAATTAGATAGATAGATAGATAGAGCGCTTTTTTGCATATGTACGGTCGGCAGCATTACTGCAGACCAACCGTAGAGCTCCAACACGGCTGTTATAAGAAAATTTTAAACACAAACAAGATTCTAAGCGCCTGCTTTAGTAGAAGATTAAAATCTTCTAACTCATGAATTTATGAAACAAAAATATTAGTTTGAAAACATGCTAATAATAGCAATTTTTGAACTCTACCGTGGGCTGCAATTATGCAGCCGACTGTACACAAAGATAAATAAAAAAAATATAAAATCAAACTTAAACATAGAGTGGCATAAAAGGCAGCCTTACCGAAAGCGGTTCCTTCCAGGCAACCTTAGCATTAAGGGATTCTACAAAAAATTAAGGCATGCAAGAAGATGATAGAAATTAAAAATTTACTAACCTAAAAAACAAAATCAAAATCGGTTCATCCGTTCTAGAGCTACGATACCAGACACGTTAAACTTATAACACCACGTCGTTTTTGCATTAAGATATATATCAGTATTTTACGTTATTTTTTGTTAAAATTACAAATCTGTTTATGACACAGGATTATCAACGTTAAAATAACAATGACATAACAACATAATCTGTGCAATTAATAGCTTAAATTGTAGCTTTAAATAAAGTAAACGTTTCCACTGTTTCGCTACATAAACATAGAATGGTATAAACAAACACACATTGCAGGTGGAGCCATTATACCAGACTAGAATAGTGCATTGTTTACTTAGAACCGGTGAAGTTAGAAATTACCCTTGGGGAAAATATGTCGGTAAAAAGAGAAGTTTGCTGGATTTTTCATAATATTTAATTTAATATAATAAAATATAAATAAACTAGCGAACCGCCCCGCACGCTTCGCACGGCTATATTATGCATGTATTATACATTTATAAAACCTTCCTCTTGAATCACTCTATCTATTTAAAAAAAACCGCATCAAAATCCGTTGCGTAGTTTCAAAGATTTAAGCATACAAAGGGATATAGGGAGATAGGGACAGAGAAAGCGACTTTGTTTTATACTATGTAGTGATATTACAAGACATTCCACACATCGCCATCTAGCCCCAAGCTAAGTAACTAGACTTGTGTTATGGGTGCTAGACAACGGATATAGTACTTATATATACTTTTCTTTTGTAAATATATACTTATAATACATAGAAACAATCAGACAACAGACAAATATCTAAGCATAAATACATGTCTGAGGCGGGAATCGCACCTGCAACCCTGTGTTTAGCAGTCCGGCATGGTGATCATTGTGCCAACTGGGTCGTCGAATAATATTACACTAAACTCGTTTTTCAGTTCTGTTTACTGTCGGTAGGGAATAAAATGACTCCAAATAAGTGATTGTCAAATAACCTATCTGTTGGCTTTCGGGGATTAAAATGAAATATTTTGGACATCTTTCCTATTGAAGAACTGTTTTAAAAATGGTTTAGTTACTAAGATCTACAAGAGTTAATAAACTGGCATTTTACCTAAACTGAAATTTGACAGTTTGTAGATTTTTAAACATTTATTGATTTCTACCATAGATAAGGACGAAAACGCAAACCACAAGCTAAACAGTTCGGCCGACCAACCGCTCGACAACGTAAGGCAAATAAAAAAAGTGAACCATCATTTAACTATTTTAAACTAACCATCAATTATCGGGTGATTTAAAGTTTATAGTTTTATTTGCACTAAAATAGTTTGACTCAACTCCTAAAACGAACTTAAAGAATCAGAGTCATTTTTTGCAATCATTTTTAAATACAAATAAATTATATCTTTTTGTAATAAATAAACGTATTGTATATAATATAGTCACAATTCTGTATAATACTTAGTTTTAAAAGGCGTTTGTTGTGCAACAAAGAGCTAACACGCATATTAGAACAATCGCAGAGGCCAATGCCAGCAACATTGAATTAATCACGCGGCCGCATTCATTGGCATTCCGATTGACAGCTACAGGGTAAGGGGAAAGTCCAGGGATTAGCTCGAGTTTGTTTTCTCACACATAACAATGTAGAGGCACCATAGGTTAATTGGTGCTGTGTAACAATTTAATAACTACGTTGTAGATGCAACCTTTTTGTCTAGCTACGTTATAAATGTGTAACAAAAGAGATACTTGTAAGTACACCCAGGACATTAATCAAGAAAAATTTAAAAAATATCGAAAAAAAAAATTTTTTTTTTTTTAAGTTTATTAAAGTTACCCAAAGGCAACACAATTTTTGGCAACGGTTAGGAAAATAATGGAGTTGTCATATTTTGATAATTTGACCTCTTTTTACACTACAGACTTTTGTTACATGCTATTAGAGTAATAAAAGGTAAAAAATAAGTAACAAGCACGAACGGTGTTATTTTGGTATCGACGCTTTGTTGCCATGGTTTCAGGGAAAACTTGATAAACTAGGTTAGAACATTGCCTTGTACAAAGAGTCTTATTTGTAAAGTAGGTGTAGGAAAAATCAATATTACCGTAGTCATATTTCTACCCCTGTCTAAGAATGTGAAAAAGAAATCAAAGAATACCTAACTAGAAACCAACCCTTACGAAATAAAATCGCGTTGAAAGAAATCAATAATAGTTACTGATTTGCCTACGATACGAAACAGAATATGCCCTCTAACTTTCTAACTAACCACATCGATCGACCGCATTTTACCTTTACACCTTATTTTGAAATTCTAATGGACTGCAGCAAATGCATTATAAATTGAGGAAGAGAGACAGTGAGTTGCACACATTGTGGTCTACTTTATTGTGACGACACTTTAGCATGATCATACTCAGCTCAAAGAGGTGAAAATTAAATATGATGTTAACTTGATTTAGGGATCTACGCGTCACTATTGAGTTTCAAATCATTATGAAAGCATTTTATCAAAGATAGCATCAACTCGCGGTTTCACCCGTGTAACTCCCGATCCCGTAACAATATCGGGAGAAAAAGTAGCCTATATTATTCCCAATGAATCAATGTATCCTCATACCACATTTCATCTAAATCGGTCCAGTAGTTTCAAATCTTTCCTCTTATAGACTAGACTAGCCGCGCGAGTTCGTCAGCATAGAGTGTGGATTTTCCTAAACCTTTCCTATTGGATCCCTATGTTATTACCGCTGTATGTATAATCAATTTTAGCTCGATCCATCTTTTAGTTTGAGCTGTAAATATGTCTGTCAGAATTTTATATTTATAAATAGGAACGAAGATTATCTGAATATTTTTTGTAAGTCAACAAGTTTTAGAAACCAATTGTTTCAACGTTATAACAAATTTAAACGCAAATAATTAAGTACTTAATTTGTCTAGGTAGTAGATAAGGCAATTAATTAATTAACAATACAATTATTCTTATTTTGCAGATACATTATTTAACTTATAAAATACTAGCTGTACCCCGTGGTTTCGATTATTTTAAAATGATCTTTTATACAAACCTTGTCCTGACAATAACGAACACAAAAAAGGAATCAATTTGGTGCAGTCGTTCGGAAGTTATGCACGCGTACATAAATTTCAGGGATTCATTTTTATTTGTATAGATTTATATATTTTAGCATACGTCTAATGTATCAGTTTCAGACCAGACACTACGCAATATTACTAGACAAACGATACTAGGTCAATCTGCCTCGAACGTTTCAAAATTAATTGTGCAAAATGGTTTTTCAATTAGGCAAAACAGGTCGATGTCCTCAGTCGGAAGATCTTACATGACCGATCGATACATGACTTTGAATCGATTATACAATATAGAGGTCGTATTACAAAATTGCTTAGAGACTGAATCTAATCTTGTTAACCTTGAAATGCTACATAAAAAGGAATCATGTCATAACATAAATATTTTTATTAATACAATAAATGAATCTGTTTTCTTCTTCTGAGTAAGGCAAAAAAATTCGCTGCTACTTTCCTAGTATGCTTTGGTATAGAGGGCGAGTTAATCAAGTATATTTATGTTATGTATGACTATTTGCAACGTCTTAGCAACACATTTAGGATGTCTGGCTTAGAAGAACAAATCAACAAGAGAAGAAATCACAAAAATTCGTGAGGGTTTATTTTTTCCTGTGTTCACGTTCATAAAGCTGATTTGTTACTTCAATTAGTTCTAGTTGTGGAAATCCGTTATTGGCCATCTTATTTATATTCTATTTCTAGTTTGTAATACCTACCTAATAGCTGAGGGTAATTATTAATTTTCTGAAGCTCAAGCTAAATGCTTATAGTCAATTGTACCAATCCTAGTATACACACCGAATATGTACATATAGGATATAAATGTATCTACGTTTGGTTCGCTGATCCACTGATCCAATGAACTTAATCATCCAGTCAATTTCGCAGATACGGGTCATTCATTAGCATTACATTCTCAATAAACAATCTTGCCAATTAAATAATAAAGACGATTAAGAACGAAAAGATCAGTAGAGTAGAACGCTATATCTGGGTATAAGTAGTTAATTATTCTTACGAAAAATTTATGTGCGCTAATTAACATTGCTCTTACGGTGAGGGAAAACATCGCATTGACGATTTCTTTCCTCTGGTCGACTAAGCTGAGAAGGTGGCAAGACTACTTAATCAAATACATATGTCGGGCATTTCAGAGCCCTGAAAACATAAATTAAAGTCGCTGGCGCTGCATAAAATAACAAGTTAATGATGCATCGTTTTGCTATTGTATTGTTTCGTTAATCAATCCTTCCTGGAGATTATCTTCAGGATAATCTACATCGATATTTCATACTGTCTAACTGTATTCTAGTTCTAGGCAGTGTCTGATAATTACATTTTTTACATCTCAAAGTGTCTAATTATCCTATTGTGTTAGTAAAACAGCAGTTTTTATTATAACAGACTATTTTTAACTAAAATAGTAATTATCGTTTGCATGTGGTTAGCTGATATATTTATTGGCAATGAAATCTGGATTTTCCACACTTTCTAAAGCCACTCAAAATACAAAAAGCTAAATTTTTTGAGTGGCTAACCTTCAAAATTGAAATACTAGGTCGTTTACTTAATAGGTATAATTACTTAATGACTGCATGTGTAGCAATAATCTCGCGAATATAAAGTTGTTTTCATTCATTAATTTGTTACAAAACAATTTCTACCTACCTATCTCCTTCCTACAGATGAGTAAACAAACCGTTCAGATGATAAAAAAATAAAACACTAACTTCCTTCATGCCTGTACCTAATTACAATTTACGCACCTACCTACTTTTTACCAACTACATTATTTTTAGCAGAAATAAACAAACATACATACATACAAACATTGCAAGTTAAATAAAAGCTTTTAAAAATACAAAACAATAAAAGCTATATGTAGCTAGAGTCACAAGTAGGTCTATACTAAAAGTTATGGCGGCTACAGTGCAATATAACTTTTATAAAAACCTAATTAATTACTTCCGCTTCTAAAACGGAAGTTCCAAATATAGTTTTAATTAGAGTACTTTTTTTTCTTTCAAATATGGCATGATATAAAAAATAGTTTTTATTCAATTTAAAAAAAGTAAGAAAACTTTTTAGTTTTTATTAGTTTACGCAACCTCTTTAGTAAATTTAAAACATACCGGCATACCTATAAGGTGCGAAAACTTTTTCACAAAAAAAATTACTTCCGGTTTCAAAATAGAAGTACATATTATTATATATATTTTTAATTAGACTACATTTTTGTTGTCATTCTAAAAGTGTCAATAATTTATATTTTGCAAATATAAAATTTGAGTTCGTAGTCTGGCAAATATCTGTTTAATTTAGATATACCTATTTTTTCCTTGCTGAACTTTTTTAAGCAACCTCTTGAGTCAAGACCCTATATTTTATTAAAAAAGGTTTTATTTTATTCATTGTCGTAAGGAAACCAAGGCCCGGCCTTATAATAACAATAGGTGGGCGATTTCATTAGGTCAATCGATATAAAAGTAATCTTCTACTGGGTCAATGACATGTCACTATTATGACCATTATCCCATTTATAGAGTTAAGTACTTTGAACAGAAGGTTTTTGTTGAAAATAGCTTAAATTTCCAACTTTTCAGGGTTGTGCGGGGTATAAGTTTAGGCGAAAAAGTTCCACAAGTTATGGACATTCTCATCCTCGAAAAATTTGAAACCGCTCAATCTTACAGAAGAGGCAATTGTCCCATATCACAGAGCTCTGGAGCTTCGGACCTTTGGAAGGCGTGTGTGGTAGATAGATTTTATTGAATCTAACACGTTAGAGGGAAGAATAAGTTAATTTATTTTAAACCTCGAAGCTAATCATCTTATCATTGCATTTATTATCTAAATTATTCGTATCTGCTTGTTACGACAAATGAATGTAGGTGTACCTACAATCAAATTTAAATAATGTTAGACAATTCCTAGAGTCAAGGTTTTCGTTATGAATTGGTGAATTTCGTAAAAAAACCTTCGTATAATTTGTCGGCCATTCTAACCGTTTTGTTAGTAAAATACACTTATTTTACTAACAAAACGGTTAGAATGGCATATATCAAAATAGTCGGTTTACGGACGATAATTTTACGTGATAACATCATAAAAAAACATTGATGGTAACCAGCATAGCAATGACATTGACAACCCAGTTGGCACAATGGTCACCATGCCGGACTGCCAATCACAGGGTCGCGGGTTCGATTCCCGCCTCAGACAAGTATTTATGCTTAGATATTTGTCTGTAGTCTGGTTGTTTCTATGTATTATAAGTATATATTTACATAAGAAAAGTATATAAGTAGTGTATCCGTTGTCTAGCACCCATAACACAAGTCTAGTTACTTAGCTTGGGACTAGATGGCGATATGTGGAATGTCCTGCAATATTTATTTATTTAAAAAAAAAAGATAATACGTTGCTATGGTTACCTTGTCAATAACGCTCACTCACGTTCCCGTAACATGACACTTTTTTGTGAGTGCAGTACGGTGTTCAACAATTTAAAAGACGTTATCACATCAAAAAACACAAAAATAGCACAATTTTAACAGAAGAAAAAAGCTATGTTTTGTTTGTAACCCTCTTATAAAATGCCTGAAAAGGTAATTGCACAATCAGAAAACTAAGCTATTGATTATAACAAGATTACAATTATTCAGATAAAAAATAACGAAACCTCTATTTTTTAAAAACCTTATCATTAAATGTCGAAACAACAGTGCCTCTATGTCACGTCTGTTCTCATCTGACACGAATACAAGAGATAACTGATAATTGAGTGCTCTTATCTAACGTGATATCCTAATTTTATTATTATAATAATGTTGCCTAATTAGTGTTTCCTATTTCCTCTGCAATGGGTCCGTTTGTAATATATTTAAATTATTTAACTTGCATCTGGATTGGATTAGATTGTTGCGCAAATAATCCTAAAAAAATATTATCTTTTAATAAAAGAACTACAAGAGCAATGAGTCTAAAAGCATGATTCCTTTTAGAACGTAGATGTTGGCGCACTGAGGTATTTTAGAAATTTGACCTGTAAAGGGGTAAAAACAGCTGATAAAGTTTGTTGTTCATAGTAACTATTAAGTATTCTCCCCCTTATTCCAAAACAAGGTTTAAGGATAGTCCGAGATGTGGATTTAAACCTTAGATTTAGATACAGATTTACTCGTGAACTATAGACTAAACTAAACAATATCCCCAATAATCTAGAGGGATACTTCTTCTTTTGTCTTATTACTCTTGTGTGATAGAAGTAGAGCAATATTAGGTACTGATAAGGTTAAAAGACAATAAAGTTTTTTTTTTCATTTCATTTTCACTACTAAAGTTATTAAAAACCAGGTTTTTGTTTTGTGGAAGTTGATATTTTAATGATGTTATAAGCATCTTTTTCACCAGTGAGAGACGAAATACTGAGCTCCACAAAATAAAAACTATGGTAAATATCTCGCTTTAAATAATTTTAGTATTAACTCATACAGCTAATAAAGTTCTAATGGTTATTGACTTTTACCCACATGTATTTGTAAATAAACGTATGACGCATTAAACTGTGGAATATCTAATGTTTACATCTACGTCACATACTACAGTATATTAAATCACAATATTACTAACCTCACTAATCCATTTGTCTGACCATGCAACGAAATTTTTTTTTCTGGTCTGGGTGTTTCTAAAAGTATACATGTATTGTATCCGCTATCTAGTCGCCATAGCACAATACTATAGTTGCTTATGCTGGTGTGTGAAATGTCCTGCAATATTTATTTATTTATAACTGATTCCCAATGATCCAAGATCTCTTCTTCGTAGGTACTTGTCTGAGTATTGTCCCAGTAAATCTATTTTTAAACCATCACAATAGACTATCATAATTCGCTTTAGGTATTCTGTATAACAAACCACGTGTAATCGTACATTAACCTACCCTATTTGGCTACACCCCAAACATGTGCACCTCATACTCGTCATAGGGAAATGGTTAATAATGCGATGAATGCAAATGATTTAATATACTTTGTCGTTGGGTTGGCACTTTCATCAGTAAAATGTAGATGTTATAGTTACCTACTCACAATATCCATGTCTGTAGGGAGGGAATTAATGACGTCCTAAATGTAAATAAACATAAAATTCGTACTTATCTAGGTACTTTTTAACGTTTGTCGTAGTTCATTAAGATTTATATGTCTACGGATGAATATGCCTTTATGGGAATAATGGATTATTATTCATGACATGACTGGCCTACAAATAGCAGGCTTTCGGAAAACTCTACACAGATAAAAAGGAAGAAACCTTTTTATCTGTGCAGAGTAGAAGCAAGAAATTATTCTTTCGCTGTAGACGCTAGAGAATATTTTTTGCTATTAGTAAAAATCCCAAAATAATAAGTAGAACTCTTTATTTAAATGCAATATTCTTAAATTAAGAACACTGCGTATTATTTTAAGAACATTACTAAAAACAAGAAATTATTCTCTACCGTCTATAATGAGAAAATTATTTCTTACGTCAAGTAAACCTTTTTTCTGTGTAGACTAGCTAATAGCTACGTTTATTGGTCGTATCCTGCATAAAAAACCGGTCAAGTGAGAGACGGACTCGCGGATGAAGGGTTCCGTACCATTATAATCACATAAAAATAGATGAATGAAGGGTAAATGGCGGTTTAAAATCTTAATGCGGTTCACAGAATACATCTACTTACCAAGTTTCAACAGTATAGTTCTTATAGTTTCGGAAAAAAAGTGGCTGTGACATACGGCAGACATACAGACACGACGAATCTATAAGGGTTCCGTTTTTTGCCATTTGGCTACGGAACCCTGAAATGACGCTTGATCTTAATAGTTCTTTGTTAATGAATGAATGAATGAAATACTTTATTGCATGTTAAATTTAGGTACAAATTTTAGCAGATCATTTTGCTTATTTTATTCCGACAAAATTTTACCTTTTCAGGTGTACATACATTTTTGTCCAATTTATTATAACGTTCTAGTTTTGTCGGTCTATGATTCTCTTCTCCTCTTCTCTTCTTCAATTCTTTTAATTAAAAAAAATACATTTTCATTTTAAACTTTTTGATTGTTGCAATTTTATTTATTTATTTATTATTTATTTATTTAATATATTCAGTACACAAGAAACAATCAAAAAAAGAAATACATTATAAAGTTATGACTAAGGTGAGTCTAACCCTGTTAAGAGTTTTCTGCCGACAGACCTCTAGGGAAAGGAAATAATATAGCGGAAGGTAATTAAAAGGTGTACAAATAGTTATCTTCATTATGATGTTTAATTTAGCATTTCTTTCCGATCTCTATCATCGAGAGTTTCATAATTGCATACCGACTAACTATTGCAATCCCTATCTATTCTTGACCTTCGTCGTGTCTATTAAATATTGTTGCGATTTACAAACGATATGGCAATGACCATTCGCTTACTTTTTAACCGACTTAAAAAAGGAAGAGGTTCTCAATTCTTCGCATTAACGTCAGTGTGCAGTGAAAACCTCGTGCGTGCATAGAACTAAAGTAAAGTATACAAGAGGTAAAAAAAAATGGTTGTCTGTAAAGTCTGTTTCCGGACGATAATTTTACGTGATAACGTCATAAGTGTGTCATAAGAAAACATTGATGGTAACCATGGCAACGATAAAACGTTGCTATAGTTACCTTGTCAACTATCAAAGTATCGTTGGCTCAGAGACAGAATACATGGGTCGCGGTCGGTGGGAAAGGAGGCGCGGGCGGCGGCGGTGGCGGTGGAGGGGGCGGGCGGCGGCGGTGGCGGTGGAGGGGGCGGGGGCGGCGGGGGTCGATGAGGCGTTCCAGTAACGACGCATGACGTCACACTTTTTTGAACTTGCAGGTGTTCACCAATTTATAAAACGTTATCACGTCAAAAACTGTCTGGTGAAAAAAAATATAGAATATTTACAGCTTATTTGTTTTCTGATATAGTTATGGATGACTAAATATTGTAATAAAACGAAATGAAATAACATATTATTAAAGGTATAAGCACTCGATACTTTTTTTTCACCAGACAGTTTTTTTCACCTCCTGTAGTACTCGTAAACTTTAGTTCTAAGCACACACGAGGTTTTAACTGTAGACCGACATATATTTATATTATATATTTTTTCACGATAACGTACTCGTCTTTAACTCCACCAACCACCGGATTTACCTCAAATATCAGTTTTCAGCAAAAAAAAATGTGTTGAAATTGGTTGTAAAAATTAAAAACAAGTAGTTATACCTTGTTATCGTTGTTCAGAATCACGACCTGAAACTCCAGCTGCGAGGTTCGCTTATACAATTTCGAGTCTGTACAGTCTGTAGCCCAAAAAGTAAAAGATGAATAGTAGGTAGGTATCTATTTATAGAAAAAATTAAGAGAATGGTTGTTCAGGTGTTTATCATTCCGGTAGTACCAATTCAAGTCAAAAGTCAAAACTTAATTCATTTGGAAACATGCATGCATTAAATCCCATTAAATCGTTTAAAAAATAAAGTTATGTGTGCCTTCGGAACGCGTCCACCAATGAGAAGAAAGCACAAGACGCACGCATGGGGTTTTTTGTGATCAATGCTCACAAAGGTCAAGATTACAAATATTTTTTAAAGTATATCTAAAAGAGTATTGAATTAATTAATCACGGTGACGAAGTCGCATGTAAAAGTTAGTAAGTATGCCTAATTTGACGACCCAGTTGGCACAATGGTCACCGTGCCGGACCGCCAAACACAGGGTTGCGGGTTCGATTCCTGCCTCAGGCAAGTATTTATGCTTAGATATTTGTCTGTGGTCTGGTTGTATCTATGTATTATAAGTATATATTTACAAAAGAAAAGTATATAAGTAGTATACCTATCCGTTGTCTAGCACCCATAACACAAGTCTAGTTACTTAGCTTGGGGCTAGATGGCGATGTGTAGAATGTCTTGCTTGTCTTAGGTAAATATGCCTATACCTACAGACAATAATTATGGATTACCCAGTTTGATAATTGGAGAATGTGGTCTGGGTTGGCCATTGACGTCACTCAAAAGTTTTCAAGGTCATTGACTGATCGCAGTGGTCATTGCCCGGATCAAGGACAAAGAAAACCTTTTTTGAAAGCTTTACGAGCACGAGCTTCGCAGATTTTATATAATAATACCTGAGTAGGAATAATATTATTACGTCTCTTTATCATGCATATAAAATAAGGTTTCTTGAAGCAAGATATAATGCTCTCTATATAGACACTAAAAAACAATTTCTCGTTTTTAGTCTTGAAAATACTAAGCACTATTCCTATTAATGAAGAATATTGTTGCCTTAAAATTAGGATTAAGTAATGTTAAGAAGTGCTAAGGTGATCCAGGAAGTTAAGTATTTATTCATAGGGACCTTATGTACCTACCAATGTAGGTACCTAGGTAGTACTGTACTTAACTACTCATCTGAAAATAAATAATACTTTAATTTGCTATCGAATCTTGTTTCAATGCAAACAAAGGCGATTATGTAAATCGGTGGACTATTGGTCGGACACTATGTGCATAAACAATGACTCAATTGAGGACCATCTGTATGACTTGTGAGTAAGAATGCCTAGCCTAGGGCGCGGATGCAATGACTAGATGAATAAGTTAACAATACATAAAAAATATTAATAGTCGAACATACTTTATAGGTTCTTATGGTAGCCATTATTATGCAAAAAAGTAAGTAACAACCTACTTAGAAAACTTTTTATTATTTAGGATATTAGTAAACAGATAATAAACATTTTAGTTACACGACAACGCCATCTGTTTACAGCGGCCACAGTTAATGTAACTTAGTCATGCTATTCGACAACAGATGGCAGTAGTAGTCGGAAAAATTACGCACACGCGTCGCTGTGCCTGCCCCCTTTGTTTTCCAAAACAACGTTATTGTTTACTAGCTGTGGGTGGAGTGCGAGTTTTTCCGTATAGAAAACGTTACTATCACGTTAGCGTCAACGACAAAATTGTATGGAAAGTTGAAAAGCGCCCCTAGCGGACGTAATGCGAAGCTATAACTTTTCATACAATTTTCTCGTTTACGCTAACGTGATAGTAACGTTTGCTATACGAAAAAACTCGCACTCCACCCACAGCTCCTCGCGGTTTCACTCGCGTCCGTGTAACACTATTAGGTATTTTGTGACTTTGTGTTTGCTGGGACATGTTCGCATCTTCACGGGCGGGCAGTTCTCGAGCAGCTGCAGTTTTTCGTTTATTACTAAGGCAGGTTCTTCGTATTGGATTTCAATGTAAAGTACACCATAACCTTCCTCGAAAATAGAGTTATCCAATAGTGAACAGGATTTCAATTGCTTTAGCAGCTTTTAATTGTATAACATGAATTTTTAAAACTATAGCACACTATTAGGTACATTTTTGTTTTACTACTTTTTCTTAGTCTCCTTGATATATTTTTTCTAATTTGTTCCAAGTAGGTACAGACTTTTTGTCTTCTCTTCCTTTAATGTAAGTATAGAGTAAACCTAGAAGCTATTTTGTCAACCGTATCGACTTTCGTAATTTTCTTACCTGCCTACCTCTGTTTTCTTTGGAACTTACCTTTTTAATCACTTTACTAATAAACCTACTAGGTACTTAAAATATCACAATAAAACCAAGAAGGTATTATTGAAAAAAAAAAATTACTTACTCAACAAAGAATGTAAGTACTTACTTATTATATAAATAACTAGCTGTCCCGGCAAACGTTGTTTTGCTATTTACAAAAAAAAAAAAAATAATAATAAAAAAAATAGATGTTGGCCGATTCTCAGACCTACTGAATATGCTCACAAAATTTCATGAAAATCGGTCGAGCCGTTTCGGAGGAGTTCAAGTTCGAACCCCGTGACACGAGAATTTTATATATATAGAGATAAAAACATTTAAATGAACTTTTTTTCCAGAAGTTCGCAATTATTTTATATTTATCAACTTAATCACTCAATTAAGTACAACTTAAATTAAAAAATTAATAATATTCTAGGGTCTTCTAAAACGAATTATTTGTTTGACTAAATTGATGCATCGTAAATCCATGACACAATCAAATTAAACTCATTTCGTCAAGAAGTGCATTAAAACATCTCCGTGACGAGTCATTAAACGTGCAGCCTGTTATTATGGCATTTTAATACGATAAACAATGAAATGCGGGTAATATTGATATCCGTTATAAGTGAAATTCTGTCTGGTTGTATCTCAGTGGGACTGCGACGCGACGCCAGTAGACAACCTCACGGAACGAAAAAGTTAGAGTGAAGTGATTGAACACCTATAGATTCTTAACCGAATTAAATTAAAAAGAAAATATTAACGAGAAAATGGTGAAAAGTAAGTTAAATTAATCTTGTTATATAAAGATTCACTCTTATTTAAAGGCATTTAAGGAAGTGAACGTATTCTACGGTTTTAATGTCACCAAAAATTAAAAATACGTTTGTTTAAATATTTATTTAATTAAACAGATGTTATGTAGGTATCAATACATATAAGTAACTAAAACATTAAATATTAATTTTTGTCAAAGACTTCAGTGGAAAATGGGGAATCATGATATCGATTCTAGTTCTAATCTGGATAAATATCATTACGACCTCTGTGGCGCGTCGGGCGAACACCCGACTGCGACGCAGAAGGTTGCGGGTTCGATTCCCGCCGGGAACAAGTATTTATGCTGACCATAAATTCTTGTTTCTGGTTCTGGGTGTTTCCTATATGTATAATATGTATATATTTACAAAAAAAAAAAAAAGTATATAAGTAGTTTATCCGTTATCTGGCACCCATAACACAAGCATTAAGTTGCTTAGCTTGGGGCTGGATGGCGATGTGTAATATGTCCTGAAATATTTATTTATTTATTTATATTTATTTATCATGGTATACCTACGACCTGCCTTCCACTATTAAGTCTGATATTTGCATTTTACTGCACCACGTTGCACTATCAATCAATTTTTGATACATATATTAAGATAAAACATGTAAATTCATAAATCATATTACAATTTACTTAAAACATGATTAAAGTCACCTTACTTTATGATAATAAATGAATGGTTGAATATTTGCCCCATTTACAAATAGATTCTTACTTCCACCTACTTAGATAGTCAAACAAAAAAAATCTCCATAAACAAGTATGTTCTTATCAAATAAGTATACTACATACCTTCATTAATTTATTTTTTATTGTGAATAATTTTTTTTTGGAGTGTACCAATGATCTTCCATAATTGACCGAACGAGCGAAGCGAGAGAGGTCTAGTGTTGAGAAGGGTCGGTCGCTCGTATGTTTGTATGTTTGTATGTTTGTTCGACGATAACTTGAGTACCGTTGCTCTGATCTTCATGATTTTTGGTATACAAGTAGTTGAGGTCCATAGAATTTTTAAGTTCGAACATGAGCAGGATCGGTCAGGGGGTTACGGAGATAGGGGTCCAAAAGGGGATCTACCTATATGGCACACAAACTATACTGCAAATATACCCGAGTGGGGTATCAAATGAAAGGGCGTAACTTCGGTGACAATAATATGGTACCATGGAACTGATCTGATGATAGAGCTGGAGGGAATCTGCAGGAATTATCTCATTATCCATACTTCATAGTTCATTCATTCAAACTACTCGTCAAGAATCGCCTTGACGAGTAGTTTGTCTTTCAATGGTAACCAGGGTCTGATGATGGAACTGGAAGGTGGTCATAGGAACTTCGCAATGAAACGACACAACCCCATCGAGTTTGGGCTCGTTAGAATCGTCTTGACAAGTAGTTTGTCTTTCAATGGTGACCAGGGTCTGATGATGGAACTGGAAGGTTGTCATAGGAACTTATTCGCAATGAAACGACACAACCTCATCGAGTTTGGGCTCGTTAGAATCGTCTTGACGAGTAGTTTGTCTTTCAATGGTGACCAGGGTCTGATGATGGAACTGGAAGGTGGTCATAGGAACTTCGCAATGAAACGACAGAACCCCATCGAGTTTGGGCTCGTTAGAATCGCCTTGACGGGTAGTTTGTCTTTCAATGGTAACCAGGGTCTGATGATGGAACTGGAAGGTGGTCATAGGAACTTCGCAATGAAACGACACAACCTCATCGAGTTTGGGCTCGTTAAAATCGTCTTGACGAGTAGTTTGTCTTTCAATGGTGACTAGGGTCTGATGATGGAACTGGAAGGTTGTCATAGGAACTTCGCAATGAAACGACACAACCCCATCGAGTTTGGGCTCGTTAGAATCGTCTTGACGAGTAGTTTGTCTTTCAATGGTGACCAGGGTCTGATGATGGAACTGGAAGGTGGTCATAGGAACTTCGCAATGAAACGACACAACCCCATCGAGTTTGGGCTCGTTAGAATCGCCTTGACGGGTAGTTTGTCTTTCAATGGTAACCAGGGTCTGATGATGGAACTGGAAGGTGGTCATAGGAACTTTGCAATGAAACGACACAACCTCATCGAGTTTAGGCTCGTTAGAATCGTCTTGACGAGTAGTTTGTCTTTCAATAGTAACCAGGGTCCGATCTAACATATTAAGTTATCAAAGACCAAAAAGTATAAAATAAATTAATAGAATAAAAAACTAAAAAAAACCCGCTTTAATAAAAAAAGTCCAACTAAAAAATAGAAAATAAAATCTAATAAATTTGGATTAAGAATATTGTACTTAAATAGTAAGCGTGTTACATTGTGATTGCAAAAGAAAAATAACGAAGGTGTAGCATCACAAATTCACAATGTAACACGCTTACTATTTACAATATTCTTAATCCAAATTTATTTAAATTTAAAATTTATAAAAATTTATTACTTTGCCCCAAGTCGTCCGAACTCTCTTTGCTTCATTTCCTATAATTATTTATTTCATAATCATGGGCTGTTTTACAATAATAGTGGTGGATAGTATTAAATAGTAGGAATGTTCGGTTCTAGCCGATCTAGAGACTCTGATAATTATAAAATTTGTGACTAATTTTTTTATAATTTTTATTGACTTATTATATTTTAGTTTAGGGACTTATTACAGGACATATTGGTCTCAAACTTCTCTAATAAGTATATTCTTGTTCTCGAGCTTGTCTTCTCGTTTCCTCTTACGTAACATTATGATAAGTAGATACATAAGGAAGGAAGGAAAGGAATTACTATCTTCTGGATATTATGTTGGACACATTCAAAATGTCTTGAGTAAAAATAAAGAGTCAACGGATGTCCAGGGTGTGATGATTGAGCTGGCCTATGCTTTTAGAACTTAACAACAACAACAAGTTATGCCTATCGTGTTTGGATTCTCTAAATCATCCAATGTCAGATAATAGCGATACTAGGCACCTATCATTCAAATAAGATAGACCTGTCGTATTTGGAGTCTTTCGTCGTTATATTATACATTTTAGTACTTTACGCTGAAATATAATAAACGCTGAAAAAAACTCGTGAGGTCTCAGTTCGGGGCGAACTACTAGTGATAATATCTTTAGGGAAGTCTTATTTCTATATTCAGCAGTGGACGTATGTGGCTGATATACCTAATGATGATGATATAATGATAGGTGATAATAATAATATGATGGTTAGTTCTTATTCTAACTATCTTCTACCTTTACCTAAGTACCTATTTAGTAGTTGTATTTTGTCACATTACGTCCCTATTTGCTACACGGGATAAAAATCATTCAAATCAGTCGAGCCTTTAAAACCGGGTTCAGACATAGGTACTTAGGTAGGTATATATTTTTCATCGGGAAGATAATTCTTGTGTACCGTACTAAAGTTTATTCAGAAAAACATCGATAACACGTATAGGAGCTTCTCTGTTAAGTTTACAAAATTTGTGTAATTAGAGTCTTCTCTTTGCTGCGGTTCGCAATGATAACAATGTTTATACGGCTAAAAACGGCTAAAAGCTAAAGCTAGACCCAGTTCCAGACCATCAGAACTATTATAGTAGTACTTATAGATATGATTAATTTTATTAAGATGTAATAAACTAAAATAATAACATATTTATGTTTACAGTATCACAGCATATGCTAACCGAGCTGGAGAAGCTGCCCGGGGTGCAGCTTGGCGATTTCCTCCTGCAGTTCGAGCTGGATGAACCGAGCGAGTCAGTTCGTGAGATAGCCAGGAAAGAACTCCGGGAAACCCCTGATGTGGTCAAACCGGCTGTCGAAGATCTGAGGAGACTACTTGAAGGTAAGTGAATAAATGTTTTAAATGTAATTCAGTATGTATTTTAAAGGATCCCATCAGATTATAATGGGATCTGGGCCCGTGAAAGCCTTAGGGCAACCAGAGAGTTCGTCTCATCATTTACCACTCGTTGGGTCTAGGCACAATGCGATTTAGGCCCAGTGCGTTTTAGATGGGTAATACAGCGCGAGTAAAAGACCTATACCACCATACGAAAAAAATAAATTCTAAATCATATCGACTAATATTTTAAGAAATATAAACACTTATTAGAGAAATAAAAATATGTTTTGGCATTAAAGTGGAAGCGTATAGTTTTACAATTACTGGTCCTGTTTGAGTTGAAGGACTTTTAATCTTAAATAATAGCAATTTAAAAATCAGACAACAAAAGTGAGCTTCCATGCATTTTTGTTGTCTGATTATTTATGTTAGGTACCTACGTAAAGTTTATATGTATTCTATATTTAAAGTCCTACCTCGAAGTATGTACGTAAGTACTTCGATAAACAATGATCACGACAATTTATTCCTTAAGCTTTTAAGCAATTATAATAGAAGTGTCAAATTTGTGGTAGATGACCGGTTCTAAAATAAAAACCCTCTAAATTGTTCAGCCTAAAGTTAATGTAAAATTAGCACTCCTTTACGTAGCTAGATGCTAATGAAATTATGTAGATAGAAGATATCTTTTAGTTGGGCAAAGGTCTCCTTTGCCTCTAGCTAGTTGTTTGGGCTAAGTAAGTACGAAATATCGCCAATCTCATATTTTAATCAATCTGTAGATGAGGTCTATTCTGAGGTCTGTTTTCCACCAATTCGATGACGATTTTAACGCATCATGAATATCGGGATGGATCAACAATGTTCAATATCCAGCCACTTTTACTTTAATGTCGAAAATTTTATTTTATACTTATTATTCAATGATTTTGTCTTAATAATGATCACAATATGCAGTTTTATTTAAAGAAACTCTACCTACAAAAGGCCACAAAAATTAAGCTCAACATGAACGAGGCCAAATAAATCTGTTACCGAATTAATTCCAATAAGTATATCTTTATATGGGAAGTAAACTGAAAGGTCGAGGAGATTTAATCCTACTTTAGTAAGTTTCTGACTAACAATCGTTATTTATTTCGATGTGTTTTGGATTTGTGACTATGTAGGTTGTACTATGATTTACTTTTTTCAGATGATACAGATCTACACGTGCCATCAGACAACGATGCCTGGCTGATTAGGTTCCTGAGACCATGCAAATTCTACCCAGAGAGTGCTTATGATTTGGTAAGTTTTACCTACCTGATAACATTTAAAAGACATAATCAAGGTCAATATTTCTAAATATAGTAAGTTATGCTTAAATAGCAATATGTACGTTTCTTCCTACATTTTTTCACCTACATACGTACCTAAATCCCGACTAAACGTATCATGGATGGATCATACCAAGATTTATCAAAATCGGTCCAGAAGTTTCTATTAATTACAAAAATTAAATTGAATATCTTCCCTGTAGGTAGATATAAATTGGCAATAGGTTTTCTTGTAACACCTTTGTTGTGTTTACAAAAGTATGACTGCAAGCTTACTATTACTAATTGCCAATTATAATAACCTATTGTTTGTGACAAAATTGTATATTTTATATTAAGGTGAACTAAGGTTGAAAAAACATACAGGAATTTTAGTTTAACCTTTTGATTTGCTCGGTATTGTGATTTCATGTGTGATCTTCAACGTCTGACAAACACATTTGACAAACAATGAGTTTGTGGTTTACGGTTTGGGGGTCTTAACCCTTGCCAATATTTATTTATCGTACATTTTAATTTTTTAGGTATGTTTCAGTTATTTTTACCAAGACCTGTTCTATAGTCTGCATTCACAACAAATTAAATTTTTGAACCACACCTTGTCAATAATTGATACTTGGTCATTTTAACACGTTTTTATTAGTTTCACCTGTATGTTTACTTGCTTGTATGTAACCGACTCTTTTGGGCTCGATTTTGCCCTACTTTGTTTTACTTATATTATAGGGTCGTGATCACGTTTTGTTAATTAAAAATGTATATGAGCCACGTTATCTTGTAAAAAATACTTAATTTTTTTCTGTTAATAAATCCTAAGTTACAATACAATAAGTTTTAATAAGATGAAACATCTGGACATTTTCCTCTAAAGATATCAAAACAATACTTTGTAATTTTAATCTCTCTAATATATCAAAAATACTTTTTGCAAACAAAGCAAAGAGTTTGTTTGTTTTAGCCAGCTATTCTCTGTATTGTCTCTCTACCAGTCTGACTTGATTTTTTTTTTATTCTTGACGAAAGTTGTTGACTACTTTAGTCTAGTTTATACTAGCATAGGCATTTAAGTAAAGCTTTGCTTAAACCAAGTTCCTAAATGCTTGCTTTAATATGGCGGTTTCTCTTGATTCAGATAAAGCGATACTACGGGTTCAAAGTGAAACACAACAAACACTATGAAGGCCTCATACCCAGCAAGGAGACGAACGTGTTCAATCAGAACGTCCTCACTGTCCTGCCGACGAGGGACCAACATGGGAGACGAGTTCTCGTATTGGAGCTCGGAAGTGAGTTCACCTTTAATTCTCTTAGTAACGACCACTAACTAACATTATGATACTACACAGAAAAAAAGGTTTCTTGAAGCAAGAGCGAACCATCTCCCTAAAGACGCTAGAGAATAATTTCTTGTTTTTAGTAAATGTTCTTAAAAATATTAAGCAGTATTATTAAATTATGAATAAGTAGGTACTACTTTTCATTTTAAGATTTTTTTACTAAAACCAAGTAATTATTCTCTAGTGTCTATAGAGAGTATTATTTCTCGCTTCAAGAAACATTTTTTTTCTGATAGGACCTTTTTTACGCCATGCTTTCTACTTTTGTCGTTGAACCTCTTACGTTTTCGATACAAGATATCTTTGGCCCGGTACAGTTCGTCAATTTGTCTAAATATTACTCTAAAGTCTTCTTCCTTGATGATTCGTTTCCTTTTTGTCTCACTAATGGTCAATCAACTTTGTAAGTAGATACCTACATATTTCATGACGTTACCGGATGGTTTAAATGCAACAAAAAACTTTGGAAAATTACTACACTTTTGTCACTACGGAACGCAGCTTGATGCGGAGTGAAGGTAAAAATAAAAGTATATGAACGAAATGAACAACTTAAATATCTTAAACTTGATATTGAGATATAAATAACTATCATGCACATCGTTGTTATTATAAGAAGGTACTTACATATACCTACTAACTTAAACCCTTCATCATTTCTCTGGTTGCGACCAACAAGTGGAATTTGTTAAGAAACTCAAGTTTGAAAGATGCAACCTGTCCTTGAGTAACTTTAGTGGAAAGATTCTATAAAAATAACATTACAAACGTTGTTTATTATTTGCCAATGCTTTTTCATTAGGAAATGCAAAATCATAATAAAATGAAGATTTGAATTTATCTAGATATAAAATCTCTATTTGGAAACTTGAATCATAGTAGTAATGAATGAGTTTGCAATATTAAACTGACCGTAATTTGAGAGTACAATATCTAATTAATACGATAAGTAAGTAGGCATGTATAGGTATGATGCGACAGTTATGGGCGTAAGAACGTTTAACTTTTTAATGGCTAAGAAAGAAACCCAGAAAACACCGTTTGAATTCAGTTATGGAATAATTTAAAGTCACGCCACAATGAGCGCGGAAATGGTCATAAATTATAGGGCAGAGTTATAGTACTGAATGACTGACCGAGCGACGATATGATAAAATTGTAGGTACCCATAGGAGAGTTTGTTATTACGGATTGTAACAATAAACATTATTGCAGTGAGAAATCTTTTAGTTTCTTTGTATAGGTAAGCAGACTTGGCACTGTACCTAATTGCCTATTTATAAGTAAATTATTCAATGGAACTTTTTGAGTTTTTTATATAGTTATTGATGAATTTTATCTTTTTCTAAGCTTCAATATTTCAATAGTGATATTACAAAAAGATGTTGACGCACATTCAATTATTGTATAGGTACGCACACGGTTATGGTTACTCGCATAATACGTGATTCGAATATGAATGATTCGCAAATAAACAAGATTATTGTTGAAATTATGATTCATTACAATTAAGAGAATCTCTATTGAAAAAGTCGGGAATACCAGTGTTGCTGAAGTTTTTATACCTTTCAAAAAACTTGTTTCTAAAATAGCTTGCCCAGTAGATACTTCTTAGCTTAACCGGATATATCCAGTTGATTTAATACATTTCCTAATAGACATAGCAGCGTCTGGATTAGAGTTGCCAACGCAGCAGTTAGACGAACTTATATAACCCATACATTACCCATAGGTGGTGCTAAAGGAGCAATCTCCTGACTTGTTACCACCCACCGGCATAAGTCGTATCGCCAAGCGACAAAAGGAGTACGGGTCAGAAAAGTTTATGTTTGTGTGGGAAAGCGTGATACATCTTAGACCGCATTGTCACTTACCATGGCGTGAGATAATGGTCAAACGCTGACTTATTTTTGATAAATTAGGTATTCCCAATGAATCAATGTATCCTCATACCAAGATTCATCAACACCGGTTCAGTAGTTTCGGAGCCTATCCGTTACAAACAAACAAACCAAAAAAAAAAAATTGTGTAGAAAAGAGTCTATTAGTCTATATCTTCTAAATCTTAGTTTACTTATTTCATTTGCAGAGAAATGGAAGCACAACAAATGCTCCCTAGACGAGGTATTCAAAGGCTGCGTGTTGTTCCTTGAAGCGGCCATGTTGGAACCGGAGTCACAGATCTGTGGAGCAGTGGTCATCTTCGATATGGATGGACTTTCCATGCAACAAGTGATGCAGTTCACACCGCCTTTCGCTAAGAGAATTGTTGATTGGCTGCAGGTGATAATGCAATTTTTTAAATAGGTACACTAGCTGTCCCGGGAAACGTAGTTTTGCCATTTACAAAAAAAAGTTCGATTCTCAGACCTAACGTATATTCGTTAGGTCTGAGAATCGAACTTTTTTTCATAATTTTTTTTACAAATCGGTTAAGCCGTTTAGGTGGAGTTTGGTAACTAACACCGCGACACCAGAATTTATATATATTGGGATAGCTATTATCCTACACAGAAAAAAAGGGTTTTTATGAAACCCTTTTTTTTTTTTCCAAGAAAGAAATTATCCTCTCCCGAGAATAATTTCTTGTTTTTAGTAAATGTTCTTGAAAATTATAAGTCTAAGAATATTGCTTTTTAATATAAAATTATGAAAAGGTAGGTAACCTTACTGCTGGTCATTTTAAGATTTTTTACTACAACCAGGAAATGATTCCCAAGCGACCTTCCGGAGAGGATTATTTACTTCTTGCTTCAAGAAACCTTTTTTTCGTGTACAATTGGCTTTCATATCGCGAAAAACTTTCCCCAAACTTTGTCTACAATGCCACAATGACGGTACCATTAACTTTTTGCCAGGTTTTTGTTCTCGTTTTTTACTCCAACGGTTAAGTCCGGATTCACAAGGTTTTCCAAATCTCTATAATAGATTTGCACGTTTTGTAAAAACGTTAAAATGACTATAAATAGCTTCAGTCATATTGTAAAGATAGGTATCTAAAGGCTAAAGGTTAAACATTCTTTGGAAAAAATCATAGATATCTATTACTAGCTGCGCCTTGCGGTTTCACATGCGTAAGTCCCAACGCGAGTATCAAAATAAAAAGTAACCTATTAACCTTCCTCGATAAATGGACTATCCAACACAAAACTAATTTTTCAATTCAAACCAGTAGTTCCTGAGATTAGCGCCTTCAAACAAACAAACAAACTCTTCAGCTTTATAATATTAGTATAGATGATAAGCTCATTTGCCTACGTTACGTACATGTAAAGCATTATTCATTTTCAATTCCAGGAATGCATACCTCTTCGTATCAAAGGCCTCTACATAATCAACCAGCCATACATCTTCAACATGGTGTTCCAAATCTTCAAACCGTTCCTGAAAGAGAAGCTTCGTTCTCGTATCATCTTCATGGGCAGTGATAAGGAGACGCTGTACAAGCATATTAGTCCTAAATGCCTGCCTGATCGCTACGGAGGAACTCTATCGATACCTAACGTGACTGGAGCGCAGTGGCTGGAGCTGCTTCTTATGTGTGATCAGGAGTTTTCGGGTGAGATTATTTTACTTAATTCATAATCATATCAGCCAACTGCTGTCAACTACTGAACATAGGGCTTCCCCAAAGACTTCCAGAGCCATCGGTCGCATACCATCTGTGTACAACATTCTCGCTTAATAAATTTGAATCATACCTACATAAACTTTATTAAGATGAAGCATGGGCGTGCCCAGAGTTTTGTAAAGGGTGGGGCGGCAGCAAATAAAAGTAAAAAAACTCGATAAGTAGTAGAAAATTATAAATGTTTTTATTTACTGTATTTATTTTAGTAATATCGTGGGGGGTTTTGGCTAATTAATCTCTACATGATGACCCAGCACTAAACCAGCGTGATGGCAATGCGATGGTTAAAACGCAACTACACGATGGCAACCTTCAGTTGTAAATTGGAGAAGGACGTGGAAGCAGCCGTTGCCGCAATATAATATCTATGCACCACGTACCAATTTTCAAGGACTCACTGAGAAATGGGCCACGTGCAGATGCAAACCGCCATCGCTGGCCCACTTCTTTTGATGTGTGACCGAAAAACTGACACCGTGGCCCAGCATATCGATGAGCCAGCATGATGGCCCATCATGAAGAGGGGCCATTAAATTTGTCGCGAGCGTGCAAATGGTGGGAGAGGGTAGAGAACGCGGGCGGATAAACTTCGGTATTCGTTCAAAAATCACTTGACTTTTGAAAGTAACTGAATATTTATATTTGTTACTTATATCAAAAACCATTTTTTTTATTATAAGCTCCGAGTCAGGGTGGGGGTGGGGCCTGTATGTATGTATGTATGTATGTACAAATGAGGTATTGTTAGAAGCGTCTCAATGATGCGCTGGTTATAGGCTATGTGATGTCACAATAAATCAAATGTGGCGCCCTCTAGAGGACATAGAGTCATAAATTAAAAAATAAAAATAATTAAAATGTATCGTGTGGGGTATCAAATGAAAGGGCTTAATTAGCACATTTTAAAAATATATCTATTGCACTAGCTGTTGCTCACTGATTTGCTTGCATTCACTCGATAATGGTGTTAGTATGTTTGTTTGTTACTTCTTCATGCAGAAACTACTGACCGGATAACAATAAAACTCGATAAGTAAATAACTGAGAACCTGTATTAGTACCTAGACTACGTTTTATCCCGACATTCCCACGGGATCGGGACTTCCCTTGTTCCGGGTTCGGGTCTTCAAGGTGAAACAACTCACCCGATAGATGATTTTTTATGGGTAGTCCTATGGATAGTTGAGAGCTCAAAAAGTAACATAAGCTACCTGAAGTGATCGTGTGGGTTAAGCAACGCTTATTAGCGCGGTCGCTCACCTCCAACTTCAAGCGACTTAAATTAAAGCTTGTACTATAGGGATGGTTTAAAACGTAAAGGTTCAAAATGTCCCTTCGCCAAAGTGTCCCTAGGTTATTACTAAAAATAATTTAAATAAAAAAAATAAGTTTAAAAACTAAAACCCGACTACGAAAAAATTACGCTATATAAAAATAAATAAAAAAGTTGAAAGTTGAAAAATAAAAACAATAAAAAAACACACTAGGTACCTACATCAAAATCGCACTCTAAAAAGTATGAAACAAGAAAAATACAGAGAGCTAATTCTGTAGGCAATCTCAAAGTGTCGTGTCTCGTGTCATTCAGTGGATAGCCGTCGTCGGATGCCACCTTGCCCTATAAGAATCCCATTTAAGTAGTACTGTTGCATTGCAAGGTGGCATCCGACGACGGCTATCCACTGAATGACACGAGACACGACACTTTGAGATTGCCTACAGAATTAGCTCTCTGTATTTTTCTTGTTTCATACTTTTTAGAGTGCGATTTTTATGTAGGTACCTAGTGTGTTTTTTTATTGTTTTTTTTTTTACTTAAACCAATAAATTATTCTCTAGCCTCTATATGGGAGAGGATTATTTCTTGCTTTAAGAAGCCTTTTTTTTTCGTGTACAGTTGGTTTTCATATCGCGAAAAACTTTCCCCAAACATTGACTACAAAAATCTAGTCAAGGCTACCTACTAGATCTAATAGGCATTAATATTTTTGACAGTATTATCCCAGAATATATGGTATTATTTCAATAAATGTACTCATACCTGCCTACCTACCAAGGTATCTAACTACCTACTGAGTCTTGAAAATATCATAATGTGTGACACCACCATTTTTGTTTGTTTCAGCAATCAATTCATACGGCTACAAAAAGAAGTGAAATAGACACCAATGTGCGAAATTAATTATAAGTTTTTATGTGATATTCTTTAAGACATCGTGATAAATATATTTAAGTACAAAATTGTCAAGTTTACTTTAGAAACATATTAGTTCAAAGCAGCATTTTAATATTATTATTTTTTTAAACTTAATTCAGAAAAAAGATCTATATACACTTTTATCAATTTTTGTGTTTTTTTAGTTTTTAAGTAAATATTTTTTCGTTTATTAATAATTTACCCTCATAATCATAAACATTTAATAAGCCTTTTATAATTTATAATGTGTATTGCGCTAGTCGCAGAAAATGTCATCCGTAAAAATGAAAGTAACAAAACATAGATATTGTTTGTTAAATGTTTGAACAAGTATTCAAATCATCTAATTGTGACGACCTCTGTGGCGCGTCGGGCGAACACCCGACTGCGACGCAGAAGGTTGCGGGTTCGATTCCCGCCGGGAACAAGTATTTATGCTGACCATAAATTCTTGTTTCTGGTTCTGGGTGTTTCCTATATGTATAATATGTATATATTTACAAAAAAAAAAAAAAAAAAAAGTATATAAGTAGTTTATCCGTTATCTGGCACCCATAACACAAGCATTAAGTTGCTTAGCTTGGGGCTGGATGGCGATGTGTAATATGTCCTGAAATATTTATTTATTTAATTACATATCCCTGGTACAACAGTGCCTTGAATAGCACAGATTCAAGTTATGTCGATGTTTATCTCATCTAGATTAAAAGAAAAAACGTTTGAATTTGACATCTGAACTATCTTTAAACCCTTTACAACTTTTCTAATATAAATAAGATTTACTTATCTTAAAAATAATATTATTTATTTATACAATATCCATTCCAAAGGTTTTATTTATTTAAAAAAATATGTATTTAGGTAAGTACCTATATATTTTAATATTTTATTTACCAAATTGTAATATAATAGGTATGTTAAAAGAGTCTCATACGTAACCGTTTGGATCACTGGACCAATCAAGCATTCGCGTTAAAATATGTATAAGTAATAAGTATTTTTGCTACTTTAAAAAATTATAAAAAAACAAAATCAGCCATTCTGGAAATCAGATTGACTGACCAATTTTTGTTTTTTAACTCCTACCTAATTGTTTTGTAAATCTAGCAAAACCCCGTAGATTCCGTAGAAGTCCCGATTCAGTAAAATCGAGATAAAAAGTAAGCTATATTTATCCTCGTACCAAGTATCATCAAAATCAGTCCAATAGTTTCGGAACCCATTCATTACAAACGAACAAAAAACAAATATTTTCTATTTACAATTAGCATAAAATATTTTGTAAATACGTAAAGTAGAAAATTAAAGTAAGTAGGTATGCCTTAACTTTGCCGAATAATGATACTTCTTAAATATTCTATTTTAACTTGTTATGATCACATTTAAGTATATATCACAATGTAATTTAAATTAAGAATTATAATTAAATAAAATTCTTATTAAAATTGCCTACATTATTATTATAAAATACCTACATTGTTTTACTCTAGGTACAATCAACGGTCAAAAGTCTTCACCACCGTAACGTTACAATCCTGTGCACTATTTGAACATTATAACAACGTAACCTGTGGATCGAACCCACGTCAGTTGGTGTAGCGGGTGGCGGCTTATACCACTCCGCCAACTAAATACATAGCTAACATGTTGAAAATCACTGAGTACTTTTAATTCAAGTATATGTTTGTGTGTAACGTCTATTAGAAGAAGGTCGTGAGTCAAATATTTGTTTGCAGTGTTATTGTAGCAAACTGAAAGTGGACTTATGACGGATACTGTACCTTTTCAGTAAGGCTTTATAGAGCTTCATAAAGCCTTACTGAAAAGGTACAGTATGCGTCATAACATAAGCTACGAGCTCTTGTTGGAACGGGTTGTTCCGATCTACTGTGAATCTATTGTTCTTGTAAAAAAATGTGTTTCGTAAATTGTCGCTGTGGTTCTTTTTCAAAGTTTACATTTGAACAACAAATAATAAAAAGCCTTAAACATAATTAGCCTGAATGGTCAAACTGATTACTAAATAATTTAGACCTTGTGGTTAATGAAGAATTTAATTTTAGATTTCCCATTATGTGCAATGCACTTTGCGAAATTTGTTTTATTATGCACGTCATGCAAACCGCCCTCAAAAATATGACAAAGCTGTGACAAAGCTATAAAATTAACTTTTTAACTCAGAAACGTTTCTAAGCGACTGGTATAAGTTTTCTAATTAAACGCCATTACCATTCAAGAAATTATTTAGTAAGTACTACGTAAATAGGTACATACTAAGATCATATAGAACATACCTATAAGAACAAAGAGTTAATAATATACCGAAAATAAAAGTTCGTTGAATAAAATGTAATTAAAACAATGTATTTAAAAAAATATTTAATTACTTTAGTTCTTTATTACTATCTTTATTTGTACCTTATCCTTGTGCATTGAGTAGGCTGATAGGTATCGGCTGCACTCAGACACGTTCCTAAATAAAACTTTAGTTAAGCAATGCTTTGCCACATTTTCGCTGACGTTGAATGTCGCAAGAGACAAAGCATTCCTTTTACAATCGAACCATCGAGTACATACCCAGTAGAGGCGTAATGATTAGTGGTTTTCAACTGATGTGCTAGTTTTGCACGTAAGAGAAAAGGGTACCGGGCGCTCTCTCCATACAAACGTTGTCGACTATTTCCTCCCTGGATAATGGCAAATATTTTTCTTGCATAAAATTTATAACTGCCATGACCATGCCCCTATGTTTTTTAAATCTTAATTTCTATGACAATTAGAAAATGAAAAAAACCAAGACGTAGGGGCATAGTCACGGCAGTTATAGGTTTTATGCAACAAAAATATTTGCTTTAGTGTCATTATCCAGGGAGGAAACAGTCGACTACGTTTGTATGGAGAGAGCACCGGTACCCTTTTACCTTAATCGAGTTTTCTCGTACTCAGGTTTTTTGAACCCGGTGTAAATGGACACACTATCATGCTCTCTACTAGTTATGTGCTCGAACAGTGTCACATATTCCATGCATACAATTATTTTTTATAAAGGACAAGAATATTGGAAAGTATCTGCCATAACGCTGGAATTCACTAGTTGCTTGTCTTTTCTTTGTAGCCATACGAACTCGCCACTGAAAAACAAAATAATACATTTTAGTTTCGCTACTTGAAGCTAGATGGCGCACTTAGTAATTAAGTTCGTTTGGTAATAAGAAGGTAAAGCGGTGTAGTAAAGTAGTGGCTACTTTAAAACCTTGTTGGGGATTTTAGAGGCAACGAGAAAGTCCATGTTTGACGCTGATTTTTACTTTCATTACACTTGTGCACTTTCACGGAACTAAATTGAATAATATTCCACCAGAATTATACATTTTGACTCGGTTTACAACTAAGTTTCATGTAAATTAAACTGTAGCTCGACATGTTATTGGCTCGTTCCTCCAAACCCCTACTTTGAAACTAACTTGGCTAAAGGAGGATCTCCAAAAGCAGGCCGCCTTACAGCGTAGTGTGTGTTTTAACTATGTTTAAAAACTTTGACTTATTTGAACCCTTTTCAAAATTTCTTTTTCATATTTCATAACTACTTTAGACCAATTATTCAAAACAGTTCGGTGTCTATTAGAACAAAGCCCTTTTATAAAATACTTTTTTAAGCTATTGCATAGATTTTATCGCGGGCCTTGGGGGGCGAATCAAGAAATTCCGTAACGAAAAAACCTAACACCCCCGACAAATGACGGACGATTATTAACGGACGACTATTGACGGACGACAAATGGCGGACGACAAATGTCGGACGACAAATGTCGGACGACAAATGGCGGACGACAAACGTCGGACGACAAATGGCGGACGACAAACGTCGGACGACAAATGGCGGACGACAAATTCCGACATTTGTCGTCCGTTTTTTTTTTTTTTTTTTCTCAAACAATATGCTTATAAAAGTGCAACGCATAATTTCTTTTATTTGGGTCAACCATTGAGTTAAGCCAAAATTGAATTACGAAGAAAACCAATAATTAAAACAATTAAACTCCGTTTCATTACCAAGTGAGCAATGCAAGTTAAATACGGTCGACAAAAACATTGAAATGGCTTTCAAATTGTTATTTTTATTAAGGTAAGTAGGCACGGGCAACAAAAACATTAAAATTACTTCGTGTTCTATTAAATTACATTAAAAATCACGGTCCAATAAATACGAATCTGCAGTAAAAATTTTGTTTTCCTATTTTTAAACAACTACTAATACCTACTAATCTACAAACCTAATCACGCAAAACTCAATCAACCGAATTTAGCTCAAATATTAAGTTAAGTTCAACACGAAATCTTATATTGTACAAGGACAACAGAATTAATAATTATTTCAATATTTGCCAATGTAAAGAATATATTATAACCAAACACTTAACCGTTGGACCTCAAAAATGTTTGAAGTTCAAAGTAATTCGATAGAATTAATTACCCAATTAACTAGTATGTCATTGGATAATGAAGTCTATATAAAAAGAAAAAACCCCTAATGCCTTTGGTGTTAAACAGCTCGTCTCCTGGGCCTGGGGCTCTATTTTTGAATCGCTCGTGTGACAAAGCTTCGTCGTATACGCCTACAAGTCACGCTCGACTTCCAAGTCGCATGACACAAATTTACTGTATTTTTGAATCGTTCGTCGTCGAAATTTAAAATGTCAATTTTTATTCGTTTTACGCAGTTATTTGAAAAGCGGTAATTACCAGCGGACATCCGAAATTATCCCAAAAGATATAAATATTTTTCAAAGACCGTTTCCGAATGTTTGACTATGATTGTTTGATGTTTATTCTACCACTCGCCTGTCGGCGACGAGTGGTGGAGACCACTCGTTACGATGGAGCGATTCAAAAATAGCGAATTTCCGATGTCGAACGAATATCAGTAGAAATCGAGCGCTCGACGCGGGGCGAACGATTCAAAAATAGGGCTCCTGGTATCTCTGATTTACCCTTATATTTTGAAAGAAGGCTTTGTTTTTTACACAAAATAGGCTTGCATTTGACCTCATTCCACCTGATGGGAAGCGACGATGAGGTCGAGGATTTGTAGCATGGTCGCCTAGAAAAAGAACGACATGCCAGGACAACATAATGGAACGCGACGAGTCACTTGGCACCATGACTTTGTCCAGAGGGTGGTGTTAGAAGCCGCCATCCAAAGCCTACCACCGCTTGAAACGACGTAAATCAAGTTTAAGGCCTAGTGCCCATTTATTTTTTAAGGACCTGGCAGGGCGTCTTATTGCGGCGTCAGGTGACCGAAGGGCTGACGGCTTTTTTACTCAAAGGGTGAGCTATCCAGAGGGGGAATGCCGCCAGCCTTTTGCGGACGATCGATGCCCCGTGGATTTATTTTAGTGGTATTTAATTTGTATGTATGTTAATTTTGTGTTATTATTTCTTTTGTGTAATTTAATATCATTTCCAAAAATTTTGAAAAATTATGTACCTGAGAAGCTTATAATGTGAACTTACATTTGAACTCTTCCTCATAATGATGCAGCATCTTCCACAGCACCTCCCCTGGTATCTCCGGTTCAGGCAACAGCCCTCCGTGCCGTTTCCTCAACGCTTCACCATTTACATGTGAGAGAAGGCTCTCTCTGTTGCACCCGTGTAAGTGTATGCGCGCACGCAGCTTTTCTCTCATGAACGGCTTGAAGACAGCGAATACCATGTTGAAGATGTAAGGTTGATTGATCACGTGGACTGCTTTTAGACGGATGGGGACGCAATCCTGAAGAAATAAAGAAAATAGTCTATTTTTAACTATCGACTTAAAATAATATTTGGTCACCCTAACGACAGAAACAGAGATACCTACTGCTATCTCGATTCGCATTTTGGTTGATTTCTGTTTTTCATCTGCTTAGATGTCTGCCTGCCTATGTACAGTCGGAATACCAATAAGCTGAACCCCACGTGAGCAAGAGCTCTTGAATCTGTTTTTTTTTTAACAATATACTTTGTTTAAATTAAAAACAGACAGACGGACAAGAAAGTGTTCTTATAAGTGTTCCTTTTTTACCTTTTTTCGGAATCCTACAAATAACAAAATTGGTAAGTAAGTACCTACTTACTACATTTTTACAGACGTGCGAGTGCGAGCGAGAGCAACGTGGGGTTCAGCTAATTGGTATTCCGACTGTACATACCTCCTACCTAATAACTGGCTACATAAGTAGGTACGTGTCTAGAAACGCACGTAGCTTGTGGGTGATAGATATGACATCTTTTAACATGACAACACAGAAACCGCATTTGCGTCGTTCATGAAAAAAACAACCAAGGTTAAAATACTGTTTTTTTTTTGCTACGTAAGTACCTGTAGCAAAACAAAACTTGCATTTTCTTTAGGAAGATGTAATAAAAAGTTACTTAAACTTAATCTAATATGTAAGATAATAATACAAAATAATATAATAGTTTAATAAGTGATGTTGAATTGTCATGTATAATAGGTACCTACTCATTACCTGCCTACTTCTAGATATTACTTATTTTGATCTTACACGTAAATTATTTTTGCTAATAACTGCTGAAAATCAAATAAATGTTCAATAGTATAGCTGATTCTATAACTCTTTGTTGAGATTGAGACTGATAGTTAAACACTTTATTTGTACAACACACAAAACATTGAAAATAACAAAAAGGTCGAGAAAGCTTATTAAATTTATACGAAATTGTACAAATTATACCTTATCGCTTAAAGCGATTTCTTCCAGGCAACCTTAGGACCTTTACATTGGTGCATTATAGGGCCCTTGAAGATAATACTATAGAGATATTTTACCACAATATAATAGGACTAGGAGCGCCCCACAGTTTTACTCGCGTACAGTCCCGAACTCGTGGAACTATCAGAATAAGAAAGGGACCAAGTTTCATCGAAACTAGTTCAGCAGTTCTTGCGTAAAGAGTTAAGAAACCACAGAAACCTACTCACAAACTTTCACATTTATAATAAGGTACCTGCGGGTAATAAGGGTAATAAATTAAAAACAAAATAAAATCAGGTATTTAGATAAATATTGGCGTTATTGTCAAACTGAAAAACAATCAATTTGTTTAACTTCTTGTTATTTTATCACTAATATCAAGGTTTTAAAACAGTTTTAGTGGCTATTCTCACCCGCAGGTAACTTGTTACTAGCTTGCGACTTAATTTGTACACGTGGTAGTTTTGTTTCCTCTTGAAACATTCTTTAAATTAAAAGCCGCACCAAAATCCGTTGCGTAGATCTAAGCATACATATTATAGGGACCGACAGACAGCCGGAAACGACTTTGGTTTATACTACGTAGTGATGATGTATTAGCTTATTAGTTTCGTTTTGTAATGAATAAATCAATGAATAATTACCAACCTGTATCCACTCTATAACCATCTTCGCATACGAAGGTGTGAACTGCATGACTTGACTGAATGAAAGGCCTTTCATATCGAATATAACAACCACCCCGCAAATCTGTGTCGTTGGCTCCTTCATAGCACTCTCGAGACCCATCTGTGTGCCGCGGAAGACATCCGCCAAAGGCACTTCACGGGGGTTCCATCTTTCTAAACAAAAAAAAAACGTTCATTAATTTTATATATTTACTTTAATTTTAATGTTTTACAAAAATATTTTACACAGAATCTTAGGTCCGTATTAATAAACCGAACTCAATATCGATTTCAATCTTGAGTTTGCTCTTGAGTTGTTGCGCTGATTAATAAACCTATCTTAAGACGCGATTAAAGAGCGACGTATCACTTGAGTCATACTGTATTAATAAATCAAACTCAGCTCTCAAGATATGTCTCAAGATGTAGTTTCGTGAACTCAAGTCTGATTGCGGGTCATACAAATCTTACATTTTTTAAATATTTTTACATTAAAAAGAAGTTGACAGCAAAATATGACGACACTACCTACCATAGGGTAAGAACATATCATTCAAGGTAAGAACAAAGCGTTACTGTCATTCAAGATCAGTCTCAAATCTCAAGAGCGATATCAGCCTGGTTAAAACTTGAGTTTTATCTATTAATTAACGCCTAACTTAAGATAGTGATCACATCTCAAGACTCACTCGATTGATACGCACTCAAGATCGATATTGAGAGCGATTTATTAATACGGGCCTTACAACACTTTGACAGTATTTATAATTATCACTCCATTCACAATAAACAAACAGTGGCGTAGCGTAGGTCACTGTCGCCCGGGGCGGTGTAATAATTTGCCGCCCTTTTGGCGACATAAAAATAATAATGTTGGCAACTTTCCGCCCTTTTGACGTCATAAAAATAATAATGTTGGTGTTTATGAGAAAAAACATAACGATATGAAAGAATTGAGCGAAAAATATTTATTTCAAAACCATGCGGGGAGACTCGTGATTTACAACAACTGGATTGAGCGGGAGTGACATTCAATATGTGCAGTGGGTAGGAAGGAGCTAACTTCTTGAAAAATAATTGTCTAACTGACCGCTAGTGACCGCACAAAATACTTTTTTTCCCAATTTTGCCGCCCTCCTAAGGTGGCGCCCGGGGTGGTCCGTCTCACGATTGCAAATCACACTCACGGTTCTCATCCAGGAGGTCGTTCCAAAAGTTGAGGGCACGAGGAACAGGCAACCGCCTGTGCCTGTGTTCGATATCCTTAACCACGTAGGATATATTATCATTCGGTGACCGTAGCATAATTATGTTGGTATCACTATCACTACATAGTATAAAATAAAGTCACTTTTCGCCGTCCCTATTTCCCTTTGTATGCTTAGATCTTTAAGGCCCGTATTAATAAATCGCTCTCAATATCGATCTTGAGTGCGTATCAATCGAGTGAGTCTTGAGATGGGGTCACTATCTTAAGTTAGGCGTTAATTAATAGATAAAACTCAAGTTTTAACCAGGCTGATATCGCTCTTGAGATTTGAGACTGATCTTGAATGACAGTAACGCTTTGTTCTTGCCTTGAATGATATGTTCTTACCCTATGGTAGGTAGTGTCGTCATATTTTGCTGTCAACTTGTTTTTAATGTGAAAACATTTAAAAAAATGTAAGATTTGTATGACCCGCAATCAGACTTGAGTTCACGAAACTACATCTTGAGACATATCTTGAGAGCTGAGTTTGATTTATTAATATGATATGACTCAAGTGATACGTCGCTCTTTAATCGCGTCTTAAGATAGGTTTATTAATCAACGCAACAACTCAAGAGCAAACTCAAGATTGAAATTGATATTGAGTTCGGTTTATTAATACGGACCTAGAACTACGCAACGGATTGTGATGCCGTTTTTTTTTAATGGATAGAGTGATTCAAGAGGAAGGTTTATATGGATAATACATGCATAATATAGCCGTGCGAAGCCGGGGCGGGTCGCTAGTTAAATAATAATCGTTAAAAATAAATCGATAATTCAAGAACAAGCAAACAAGTATGGGGCTCTTGGACATAGGTATATTTAACTTACCAAATACGTGAGAAGGTAAATTAATTATTCAAGTTTAAATAGGAACCGCTTTTAAAAATAAACTCTGAAGCAAAAAAAAATACAAATAACGGCGCATATTTAGGCTAGGTATATTAAAAGAACAACTGGTTTAGTTTAGGTACCTAAAGTTTGTAGTCATTGAATTAAGTGGAATCTCTGATGTAGGTAATTCGTGAAAACTACGGAATTTCACGTGCAAGTGCAGTTTTATGGTATCATCACTACATAGTACCAAGATCCCCCGTTACCCAATAACAAGCACTTTTTCCCTGCCTCGGTCCAGAACCAACATTGGGCGTCATCATTTTGTCACAAGGGCTTGCTCAAAATACAACGAGATAGCTAGAAATTCCGACATTGACATCTTCAATGACTCAATGGCTGGTTACAGAAGCAAAGTACTGAAAAGCTTTGGTTACTCCTAGTCTTCTACTTACTTTAATTTAATTTAATTTTGTCCCTAGGGTATGTAAGCCTTAAAAATTTGTTATCATAACCAGAAACTAGAATCTGTTAAGGCAAAGTTGTGTATACCTATTATTGGTAAACACACTTTATTTTTATTTCGGTAATGTTTTTCTTTATTCTTAGTATTAGTGTGTTTTACTGTTGGTGTACCAAATAAATAAATAAATAAATAGTATAAAACAAAGTCGCTTTCTCGGTCCCTATTTCCCTTTGTATGCTTAAATCTTTATGACTACGCAACGGATTTTGATGCGGTTTTTAATAGATAGAGTGATTCAAGAGGAAGGTTTATATGTATAATACATGCATAATATAGCCATGCGAAGCCGGGGCGGGTTGCTATTAGGTATAAAGTGTTATGATCCTACTTGGAAATTATTTCATTCATCTTATTTTTGAGTTTTCCGGGTCTTTTTATGCGAATAAATTCTATGGTATAATAACAATTTAACACATTTCATAAGAACCTTTTAGGTATCATACAATCCCTAGGGAATATATAAATTTCCCAGGAAACATATGTAGGTATATTAAATAATGTAAGTGTAGTCGCCATATATACAATTTTTAGAAATTATATATAATTCCTAGGTTTCATACATTTCCGGTAACATATCAACCAAATCCATTCAAGTATTTGTTCCTAAGTCTGAAGAATAAATAAATAAATATTGCAGGACATTCCACACATCGCTATCTCGCTCCAAACTAAGTAACTAGACTTGTGTTATGTTATGGGTGCTAGACAACGGATAATTATACTACTTATATAGTATAGAATATAAACCTATATTTAGATTAATTACTTTGATGCTGTACGTACCTAAACTTATTTTAATGTTATCTTGTTATCTTGGTTATTAAAGACGAATAAATCAACCAACATTCAAATGTTAAACTTTGACCGAATAAATTGTTTGAATTTATCTCCAATGAACCGATAAATTACTATAAACAGTAAATTTCCTGTCTTCTGGAGTAAATACCGAGGATCACAATAACTTCCTTTGTTTTAATTAAGTACTACCTACTTAATTAAAGTTAACAAGAAACTGTTTCCATCATCTCAAATGACTAAAGTAACTGACACGAAGGACCTAAAGAAGTAATTGAAGTTGTATAGTAGGTTTTTAGGGTTCCGTATCTCAAAAGGTAAAAACGGAACCCTTCTAATCCGTCTGTCCGTCTGTCTGTTTTCTTTTATGTCCTATTCAATTTTTGTGACTTTTTCTTCTGTAACTACGAGTATGTGTTGCATGTGTTCCGTCTTAAATAAACTATTATATTTTTTATTCTAATCCGGCTCGAAGAACCGAAAAATATGCATCGTCTTACCTCCAGCTTCTATGAGTAAGATTCTCCTTCCGTGTTGGTCTCTAGGTGAAAGTATTGAAACCACTGAATGTTCGAACACGTTTCTTGTCAGTGAAGGTTGTAGATTGGTGCAGTTATCTTTGTATGACAGCCTGAACTTGTAGTATGCTTGTATCTAGAGAGAGAGAGGGAGAAAAAAAACAATTTAAGCTTATAAATAAAAAATATTGCAGGACATTCCATACATGGCCATCTAGTCCGAAGCTAAGTAACTAGACTTGTGTTTTGGTTGCTAGACAACGGATATACTACTTATTATATGTATATACTTTTATTTTGTAAATATATACTTATAATACATAGAAACAATCAGACCAGAGACAAATGTTTAAGCATAAATACGTGTCTTAGGCAGGAATCGAACCCGCCACCCTGTGTTTGGCAGACCGGTATGGTGGATTGCCAAACACAGTGAAAGGCAAATGTAAAAGATACGTAGGAAATAATTGTTTACTTACCCGTTTTAATGCGCTTTCAGCATAAAACTTGCACGGTCTGAGAAACTTCAACAGGAAGTCATCCCTTTCCACAGGAATATAAAGCGATGGATCATCTATAAATTAAAATAGAAGATAAATTAAATCTACCTACCATATCACCTTTAACTTTGTTGAGCTAACTACAAACAACATACGTCATAGTATTTACGCCTTAAATGTAGAATATTTGCATACCATTTCAATTTTGCTTAAATTAAATATTGGTTAGGTATTACCTATTTTTATTATTTCGTTAAATTTTAACAAAAATATAATTCTAAAAGTATTCGTTGTTGTCTAGTGGTAAGTAACGAAAATAATTCATAATGGATGATTTTTATCTAGAAAGAATTTAGAGAATTAGGTTGATCTGCATGAGAATGTTCCGCGTCTGTATAACGTTTATTAGGGCAATATGTAATACGAAATGACGAGGTTGTGGAGGGATTGTGGAGACGGTTGGTAGAATGCCAAGGCCCACAAAGGGTTGTAGCATCGCAGGCAGCATGTTAGACCTACTTGTACTTGTATACGGACTGTTTTCCGCAATTAGACCCTTTTTAATTGGGTCCTTTTTGCATGAGGATGGAGTAGGCTTGCCCAGCACCTACTACCCTCTCAGCTTAGTGACCGCATGTCCAGAGGAGAGAACTTGTCAATACTTCTGAAGCCAACCAAGCCGCGGGTTTTATCACGATGTTAGAAACCTAAGTAATATATCTACATGAATATATACTAGCTCGACCACCCCCTTCGTATTGTTTTTAAATCTAAAGTAATCGATAACATAATTTGTTTATTGTTGATTTTTAAAAACAAGGAGGAGGCGACGACGTGGGGTTGGGGACGAGTGAGTATCGCCGGAGATGATATTAATTTAGGAGCGAGGCTCATTTTCCATACCTATAAAACCGTGAATGTGTAAATATTTTTGACGGCCAGTGTAATTTGACTCGACTAGACGGCAACTGGACAGAAAATCGATATGAAACTAAACTAATTGATTATAGGTTAACAATTTATATATCTATGCAACGATGTTGCCTTGCCAAGTTTTACAAGTGCACAAGAGAAAGGGTGAACGAACAGCTCTGTTTGCTTTATCTTACTAAGGTTGGTATGAAACTTTAGTATGTAGGTACACCTGCCGTGACTTTAGTCACAAAGACGATTTTACCTTTTTTTTCCTCAATTTTAGTACGAAGCAAAACCCATCTCTAGACACGCATGACGCATCAAAACATTCGTTGCAATTCGTAGCTTTACCACTTATTATCTACCTACCCTAGATATCCTTTTTACTCCCAGACTTCAAAAAAAGGAGAAGGTTCTCAATTCGGTTGTATGTATGGTTTTTTTTATTTATGGATATTCGCGCATATCTTCTTCGTTTATCAACCGATTTTTGATGAATCTGTTTCTGTTGGCAAGGGTCTACCTCAAGTGTGGTCCCATAAAAATTTGATAAAGATCTGACCTGACCTTAGGATCTTTGGAATGATTAAGAGAAATGCACCTCAAAAGCGTTTCATTTTGTATCTGCCGAAACATCTTTTAGAACACAAGTCTAGTTATCTATTCTGTGCTCACCCAGTAGCGAGGTGTGCGCATACTTGAAGCCGATTACTTACGACTTATACATTATAGTTTAAGGCCTATCTATGAAGTCGTAATATCATGTATGCATGGTTAACTACATTGCCTAGGTATTGATTTAAAAGACATAACAACGAGCTGTTATTCGTTCCTAGATAGGTAGACACGTAGGTACCTGCTCATTGCGATTGTTTCACATGCAGATTAATTATAGTAAGTTAAGAAGAAAATTACTCGGTATTTATCTATCTTATTACAGACTAGCAGTGCTCCGCGGTTTCACCCGCGTAACTCCCGATCACGTGGGAATATAGAGATAATGAAGTCGGTTAAAAAGTAGCCTATAGCGTTCCTCGATAACTGGACTATCCAACACAAAAAGATTTCTTCAATTCGAACCAGTAGTTCCTGAGATTAGCGCGTTCAAACAAACAATTATAATCTTTAGCTTTATAATATTAGTATAGATTTTTACTAGGCATTTAAAAACTAAGCCTAGTTTAGCAGAAATACGCAGACTACATACCTCGATTGACCGGCCCTCAACTTGCCGACCCGATTATTAAATAAAATAAAATTGCAGAATACAGCACCGTCTAGCTTCAAGCTAAGCAACTAATAGACTTGTGTTAAGGTAGCTAGACGACCGATAGAACACTTTTTTTTTTTGTGTATGTTACGCGATCATTCGAAGACGGCTCAACCGATTGAGATGATTCTTTTTGTGTTCGAAAAGTGATACCTCAGGGGTGGTCCCATAAAAATTTGGTGAGGATCTGATAAGAATCTTCGGAGTGATGAACAGAATTGCACTTCGAGACTGCAGCAAATTGCTCAGTTTTCGATTTCCACCAGTAGATTTGGCCCATAAACGAATAGTTACCGATAAATGGAATATCTGAAACCACCTTCTCATCAGAAAACTCTTCAATCAGTTACGATTACAGGTTACAATTTGAAGATTTTAGTCGAATTTTTCGCCGGACTGGGTTTGAATAAATACATACATACCTAATACATATAAAAACATCATGACCAGAAACAAATACTTCACATAAATACCTACTTGTTTAAAGGCCGGAATGCAACCCGCAATCTTCTGCGTCGCAGGCGTCAAACTACAGAACTGGGTCCATAAAGGTATTAAATACAAAAAGTTAGGTACCTAACATGCTAGGTACCTCTAGGCTTTAGTCATAAAATTATAAAATGCATACAAATGAGGTAGGTATCTAGCATGCTCTAGTCATAAAATTATGAAGTAGATGCTAAGTTATTGCTAACTAATGAATATTGTTTTAATAATAAAGCTGTTTAGTGCTATGTTCATTTTTGCGGAATGCTAAAAATAACAGAACTTTAGCTAGAAAGAGCTACAAAGTTAATCTACCTCTTTAAAAAAATCATGAAGGCATTTTGTTTGAACCAAACTCACTTAATGAAATAATTACCAACCTATTTTTTTTACAAAGAAAAAAAAAACAATTAATTTTATAAAAACCTACATACACTAATACAAACTTAATCTAGCAAACCGCCCCGAGACATCCCTGGCGCAAAGGAACCGATCACACTAGCAGCGTTACCACGCTGAATAGCTATGGCCAGCCTCTGCACCAGGAACGACCCGGAACGGCTATCCATTCCTCTGTCCCTCAAACGCCGCCCAATCCCCCTGACAAACTCAATCGCCTCTACCCCCCAACAACCCACCGTCTCTACAGCAAAAGGAACAAAAATGTAATTTCCCCAAAGGTGCGTACTTGGCCCGCTTGCCAACTGCCGCAGCCTCCGCAGCAGAGGCCTAATAATTAAAAATAGTTTGGCTTAGCAACATCTGTTACAAATTCGTCGCTTACTTTGCAAATGAACCCCTGCTCTTTTCGATTTTAAACACGTTTAGACGTCAAAATAGAGCCCATACAACGTAGACCGTTCTTCAGAGTAGGCCTAACAAGGTCCATATTATGTGACCGTTTGGCACTGCGTCTGCGCACCCGGGTGCAAACGCTATAGCCCAGGCACTAGCAGTGTGTATAATATCACGGAACAGTATGCATTGGTAGGAGAAAGCATCATCTAACTGTCAACTACGAAAGACGACCTCTGTGGCACGGTCTGTGATGCAGAATGTTGTGGGTTCGATTCTCGCTGTCGAACAAGTAGGTATATTTGTGTATAAATATTTCTGTCTATAAACAAATATTTGTTTTGGTCTGAGTGTCCAGATACACTCAGACCACGTAAATATTAGTAAGTAAATATATATATATATATTATAAAAAATATTAAATTTATATTAAAAATATATTATTAAGTTTTCTTATCTAGTCACCAGAGCTACACGACCTTTGCCATCTCCATTATTTCGTCATACTACCAGACAAACTGATATGCGACACCTATTCATGGTGGAAATCCCAACACTCGCACTAGTGTTTTGCTTATTCATTCCCTAATCGTACAGCAAGGAAATGGAATCAGTTGCCTGCGTCTGTCTTTCCTGACGTGTACAATTTGGGGGTTTTCAAGTAGCTAGTCAACAGGAAAACGTTCTGCATCTGATAAAGCGTGACCGCGTCGCCACCTACCATCAGGCAGGCTACACTAACCTATTTATTTATTTATTTAATATATTCAGTACACAGGAAACAATCAAAAAAAGAAATACATTATAAAGTTATGACTAAGGTGAGTCTAACCCTGTTAAGAGTTTCATCATATTAATCCTATCATATTAATTAAAAAAAAACACAACCAAGTTGCTGAGCTTGGGACTAACACAAGCAGTACTTAAGTCGCTCTTGAATAAGTGAATGCACTGCGCTAAATGAGACCCTATGAATAAGTGAACGCACTGCGCTAAATGAGACCCTATGATTGGTCAATTTTGTGCTGCTCTCTTCACTCTATACAATGTGTTTCAGCGAAGGGATTTTAATACGATAGGGGGATACTTACTTTTTTTCGATAATTCAGAGGGAATTTTTACTTGAAAATCAGCTGTTTTATACAAAAACTTCGAACGAAATGTTCGAATTTCCAAAAGTCGTAGAACAAAAGTTGTTCGCCTAGACGTCTAGTACAACTCCCTTTCGTATTAAAACCCCTTTGCTAAAACAAATTGTAAGCGTTCGCGGCGCGCACTATAATAAATAAAATAAATAAATAAATAAATATTTCAGGACATATTACACATCGCCATCCAGCCCCAAGCTAAGCAACTTAATGCTTGTGTTATGGGTGCCAGATAACGGATAAACTACATATATACTTTTTTTTTTTTTTTTTAATATATACATATTATACATATAGGAAACACCCAGAACCAGAAACAAGAATTTATGGTCAGCATAAATACTTGTTCCCGGCGGGAATCAAACCCGCAACCTTCTGCGTCGCAGTCGGGTGTTCGCCCGACGCGCCACAGAGGTCGTCAAGTCGTCACTATGCAATCTCATCGTTGATTATGACTGTAAGAGGAACTGTGTTTAAAAGACAAGGATCGATATTCCGGTGTAGGTATAAGACACCTTATATATTAGTAGGTACCATTATACTTCGGATAATAGATTGACAGCATTCCATTAAACTTGCAGCAAGGATATCCTAGACCGCTGGTCCACTATATTTAGAGTCGATACTCTAAGGAACAAAAAACAGCCACTTCTACCCACTGTGCACCGGCCGGCCACCCGCGCGGGCCTCTCGAGCGGCACCTCATTAAGTATTTTAGTGCCGTGGAGTCCACACGTACGCTTGAATTCCACTGGCGACATATCGCGTTGCTTAGTGGTATATAAATTTAGTTATTTCATCGGTTCGCGAGTGCGTTCGATGATTAAAACATGGAACTAATAAATGGGTGAGTGATTTGATAATTTATAGCCTGCATAGGTATTTAAGATACCTACACATTTGTGTATATAAATCTACGCAGCCTTATACCCATTTTAGTGTGCCACTTGTCATTTTTGCCCTTCATGAAGTTGAAATGAAATTATGAAATTAATTTAGACTTTTTAGGTAAAAATAATAACCTAATACCTAATCTCTAATGCATATAACCCGATAATTCGAAAACCATTTTGATAATGCTTGTTATCTTGTCTAAAAGTAGCTTTATTACCGAACTACAGGTATAAACGTGTACAAACCAGTACAAAGTGAACACACTATTGCTATTTTTTAAAAGTACCTACATTCTGTGTTGTGCATTTTAATTACTTTCAATATCTTTATATCGAAACCGGATACGATTGGAATCAATTTATCAAATATCTGTAAGATTTCCACGTATAATATAGTTGTGTTAGACACACACTAGACGTTACGAACGAAATACTCTACTCATCAAAACTGAGTTTAGACATTTAGACCTAAATATGTACCTTCACTTATTTTTTAGCACGAGCTGACCAGTGACGTCAGGTCCTATAGTCATTGAAGTAAAAGGTGCATAATAGAAGCCCAATTTCTTCTACACAAATTAATACAATACTTTCGTTGCGAAGGTTCGTGGGTAACTCCCGAAGATACATAAAAAACTTATTAGCAAACGTTTTTACTTAACCTAAGAGTATTTAACAATCGGCGTCAGAACCTGCTGAACGTTAACTTCAAAGCTAGTAACAAAGTAGGTACACAATTAAATGCATAATTATTAATCCTACAAGACGTGCGAGATATCGCAACAGGCTGTTCGTTGAAATTACTACACCATATCGTAGTATGTAGTACCAGAATACGTATAGTATAGAACAGAATAAATACCTAAAAGATACCTGAAGTTTCTTTTTAGCGCAGGAGCGTGTAACAAAAATGATACACACACCTTACCTATAGTTTACCTACAAATAGGTAAATATTATTACTATACTGAGATATTACGCGCAAAATAATAATTTTATTTTAATTACAATGTTTGAAAATCTTAATCCATTCCTGATCTGGTGTAAGTACCTCAATTTTAATTTATTTTATGTGGAATTTCATGGAAAATTTACCTAGAATGATGATGACTTGTACTTTTTTATCATCATTATAGAAAAATGTGCATTATAATAATATGCACTTATGCTAATAGGTTGCAAACTTTGGTCATAATAAAATGGAATTTATGCCTTGTCATTGCTAGTACAGATACAGACCTACTTGAAAAATAAAAGTGAAGAATCTATTCACTGCAGTTGCCTCTCGGTCTACAATAATAATGACTTGTTTTGTCGCTCGCGCTCGAGTTGTCTTGTCAATCGTTTGACGACACGATGGGGGTACGACACAAGGTCTACCCTCCATTTTTTGTGTGATTTAAATAATTTTATAAGTATTTGTCATTCGATTCAGTAATTGGTAACTTAGCCTACCGATCAATGCTATAGGCAGGTCTAGGTACCTACAACGATATATCTATGGATAATACCTATCTATATTAGTTATCTGAACACAGACGCGTCTTGTTTAGACATAGAAAATGGAATTTTAATGTATAAAATTACATAATTGAAATAATTATGAATCAAATTAGTTATTTTTTATTATTGTTTACAAGTCATAACCAAGTTAAGAATAAAATATAGAATATCTAATGGTACTTGTAAATAAACATTGTTTAAGTATCATAATCTGCGTGGACCGTATTGAGGTAGGTATATTTTTACGAAAATCGTGTTTAAGATATTACAACCTCACAAAATCGTGTTCGAAATATTGAAAAATCACTTTCTATAGTGTCGATTTGAGACACTACATATCCACGAATATCGTGTTTGGAACATTACTTCTTTAAGCATATAGTATTGAGACACTACATTCCCACGTATATCGTGTTTGGAACATTACTTCTCCACTCATATAGTGTTGAGACACTACATTCCCACGTATATGGTGTTTGGAACATTACCTCTCCACTCTCCACGCATATTATGCATAAAACTATATTACAGTTTTGAGACACTACATCTCTACGTGTATCGTGTTTGGAACATTATTTTCTCTTCGAATATATTATTGAAACACTACATCCTCCACGTATGTCGTGGTTGGAGCATTACTTCTCTTCGCATAGAGAGTTGAGACACTACATCTTCCATGCATATTGTATTGAAACACAACCTTCACCACCTTAAATATTATAAAGAATAAATAAGTTTCGCAGAACATGACACATTGGACATAACAGGACGAAGATCGTTTGGAGAAAAAACATTTTCTATATCGTGCTGAGCGACTAATAGGAGTGAATGGAAGAAGAAGACATACTGCGCCGGCCCAAATAAATTGGGATAAGGGCAGGAAGATGATGAAATGATGATGATCCCCATATTATCGGAGTATAATGTGAACCCCGCGTATATCGCGTTTGGGAAACCACATTCCCCCACGTATATCGTGTTTGGGGCCAAACATTCTCCACGCCGCGCCGTTGTGTTGAGCATCATATTCTCCGATTAAAATGTGAGTCCCCGCGAGAATCGTGTTTGGGACACCACATTCCCCCACGTATATCGTGTTTGGGGCCAAACATTCTTCACGTCGTGTTGAGCATCATATTCTCCGATTTTAATGTGAACCCCGCGTATATCGCGTTTGGGACACCACATTCCCCCGCGTATATCGTGTTTGGGGCCAAACATTCTCCACGTCGTGTTGAGCATCATATTCTCCGATTTTAATGTGAGTCCCCGCAAAAGCGTTTAGGACACCACATTCCCCCGCGTATATCGTGTTTGGGGCCAAACATTCTTCACGCAATCGTGTTGAGCATCGTATTAAAATAGAATATACTCAGTTTTATGGAGAACAAACACACGACAAACGGTGTTTAAAGGGAAGTACAAAAAATTAAGAAAATTACGGGAGTATAAGGAGAGTCCCCACGAAAATCGTGTTTAGGACACCACGTCCTCCACGTATATCGTGTTTGAGGCATAACATTGGCCAACTATTTGGCTGGAAGAATACAGAAAGGTCAAATGTACCCTATAATAATACGAAAAGATGAAGGAGCAAAACAAACTCCACAGGAGGCGTGTTGAGTATCATAATACTCCACGCATAATGTAAGTATTCGCGTTAATTATGTTTGAAATAATATTACATTCCCCGCGTATATCGCGTTTGGGACAAAATATTAGTGGTGTACCTAAATTAAATTCCCAAAACATCATGAATAATCACAATCTTTGTTAAATATTACACTCTTACGTAAATCGTGATAAATTATTATAATATTATATTCTTGCGGAGACCACAGTTTCGACCGCGAAAACATCGCTAACTGTGAGAAGACTACTATGACCTGAGAGTTTGACTGAGAAAAGTTTAATATTTCGCTCGATATTCAAACCGAAATGAAAAATGTTCTTGACGCATCATACACCGTCAATTTGGATTTTTTATCAAAATTTGCATTTTTGTTTCATGGAATTTGTATAATCTACATGTGGTTTATTTATTTTTTTCAAACTGACATTACTGATCACCCGAAATATCTGGAAAACCCGTATCTTACTGAAGTAGATGCTTTTTAAGTTTTCACAGCTGATTATTTTCGCAACACTTTTTTCGTTATGGGAAAGGAACCCAAAACTCATTTCTCTATTCTATAAATCAATATTACCTATGTCTTTGATAATGATGAATAAAAGTAGATATTCTTAGAAATAACCTGTGTGCCTCTGCACTTCTGCACAGCACGACAAAGAGTAAAAACATTGACGTTAGAAAAATTTAAATTATGGTCATAATATCAAAAAGGCCTGTCGCTTTTATATGTTTAGTTTTCATTTAAGAAGTTATATTAAAATTAATTGATTGTCACAAAAATTACGTAATTAAGTAAAATCGGACGAGACTATATATTATGGGAGTACTACCATTGTCATTAAATGTTTACAATTTATAGTCAGTAATTGATCTATATACAAGTTTAAAAATTGTTAATTCTATAATAATTAAACCATAATATATATATAATATAAAACATACGCCTGTTTATAAATAAAAAACTAAGGTTTTCGTTTAACACTTCTATACCTTTTACCATTTTCTACCATGAATTTTAATTACAGACTTCGTGATCAATGATCTTAGCAATTTTAGATGTGTCTAATCGAATCCAAAGGAACCAGAAATTAAACTTGACTTCAGAGCTCTTCAGGCAGTTTGTGAACCCATCTGCAGGTATTATAACCCACACCAAAATCATGCCTTTATGGTATATTCTCCACGTAAGTTGTGTAATATTTTAATTCAATCGAATGCTCTACATATTGTCAATATCATCGTGTACAGGTATTGTTTGTACGCAAACCATGAAGATGGTCTTAAATATTTTACCAATTTTATTTTAATGGTGTTTTTACACATCAAGGGCTTTACTTTCCTTACCTTATGATTCTTCAAAAATAAAACGCATTGAATTACCTTAGCAGATGCAATTTAATATTTTCTATTTTCCTTCCTATTTCACTTTAGTGCTCTAAACATCTGCAAGTTTAATGGAATGCTGTCAATCTATTATCCGAAGTATAATTATAAATCAAACGAACTTACCTAGTGAAGTTTGATTCCAATTATACGAGGTTATAGATTGACAGCATTGCACCCCCACCCACCCAATAAAACATTATTATTAACCCGATTTAGAAATGGAAGAAAAATTAAAAATTCTGTGTTTCCATTCGGCTCTCTGAAATAAATGAGGTGCCGCTCGAGAGGCCCGCGCGGGTGGCCGGCCGGTGCACAGTGGGTAGAAGTGGCTGTTTTTTGTTCCTTAGAGTATCGACTCTAAATATAGTGGACCAGCGGTCTAGGATATCCTTGCTGCAAGTTTAATGGAATGCTGTCAATCTATAACCTCGTATAATTGGAATCAAACTTCACTAGGTAAGTTCGTTTGATTTATAAATATAGATATCAACATATAGAGGTAGATACCTAATGCATAGCATCTGACCTAGTCCAATTAATAGTGTCCATCAATTTGTAAGGCTAGAATTGGTCGAGTCTCGAGAATAAACAAATTGATGTTATAAGAAACTAGCTTTGCCCCGCAGCTTTACCCACGTCAGTGCCTATTTAAAAGTGCTACTTTCCTACAAACACAGAATACATAATAGTTATTATAAACTACAAACTTTATCAGCCCTTATTACCCTTTTAGACGTCGAATTTCCAAAAATCCTTTTTTAATGCTCGTCTTTGTCATAAGGAACCCCGCGAAGTTTCAGACTCTTAGCTCTTGTTGATTTCAGATTTTCTTGTAGATCAGAGATTTCTTGTTGAGTCTTTTCTCTATTATTATTTATTTATTTTTAGCCTATTCCGTCCCACTGCAGGGCAAAGGTCCCCTCCTTCCACTGTTCCCTATCTAGTGCCAGCTGGGCCCAGTCCCTACGATGCGAGTCCAACTCGTCCCGCCATCAGTCCGTGGTGGTTTTTGCCCACATGTGATCGGGCATGCGGCAGATATGTCCAGCCCATTTTCACTTAAGTTCAGCAGCAGTGTGGCCAACGTCCTTAATTTTGGTTTGGGAGCGCAGTTCCGTTTTATTATAATATTAGAAAAGAAAATATGTAAATATTTATAAAATATATTATATTTATAGAAAGACGATCTGATGGACCGACTTGATTTAAATAAAGAACCGGTTACGTATGAAATAGAAAGTTGGAAGTAAGACGAAATCAACAACCAAATAAGCAAGTCGATAGATATAATTTTAATTTAAAATTTGGTCTCTGATTTGGGTCTTAATTTTTGTGTGGGAACACTAAGTACCTAGGTAGGTATAGTGTGAAATAATATACATATTTCCCCTACTCTAGTTATCTATAGGTTCTAATATTATAAAGCTGAAAAGTTTGTTTGTTTGTTTGAACGCGCTAATCTCACTAACTACTGGTTCGAATTGGAAAATTTTGGAAAATTATTTTTGTTTTGGATAATCTGTTTATCGAGGAAGGCTATAGGCTATTTTTTATTTTGATATTCCCACGGAATCGGGACTTATGGGGTTGAAACCGCGGGGCGCAGCTAGTCTATGATAACATGATTTGTTTTTTTTTTCGATCGTTTTTTATTTTTGTTCCAACCGGACCATGAACACTGAAAAATTCGGTAACCTAACTTTTGGGACAAAATAGTCTCAACATTTCGGTTGTCTCCCATGAAATTTAAGTGTAGGCTTCAATAGAAAGCATACACTTAACGTCAATTTAAACGCCACTTAAGATTAAGTAGCCTATCAGTATTCGGGGGTTAGTTTTCTATTAATGAAGATGGATGTTGTAGCTAATCCTAGAGAAGGTTTCGTTAAAGGTGTCACTAAAGAAACAGGAAAATTGTAATATCTCAATCACCTCCGTGACATTGGCGATATTGTTAACACACAGAGGACAAAAAAGAAAAAAATATGCTAAATTAATTTGAACGATAAAAATACACAATATTTAGTTATTATGATAATAATCATTAAACGCAAAGATAATAATACTTACATTATCTTCCTAGAGCTGCATTATGGCTTTGTTTATTAATTAATTATCAGTTTTTAAATTAATATTACTTAATAAAATCGCTACCATTTTTTATATTTGAATTCCCGCAATTAGAAAAAAGAAAAACAACAAATTAAAAGAAGAAAGATTTTTTTTTTTATTGTAACAAACAGGCTCAGAAACAACTGGACAGATTTTGATGAACCTCGGTTTAAGGATACAGTGATTCAATGGGCTACTTTTTTATCCCGATATTCTCACGGGATCGGGAGTTACGCGGGTGAAATCGCGAAGTAATGCTAGTACCTACATAATAATAAAATTGTTAGACGCTTGTACATAATATCTATTAATCAGTCTATTAATCTATTATTATTATAATCAGTTTCAATACCTACCTACCGGTTATAATAAATTGTAATTTCACTAGTTACTACCTACCTTACATTTGGAGAGCAAGCACTGAGAGTCCAAGCGTAGGTACTTATCTAACAACTTAATTACCTAATTCATATCAATTTATACGAAGCACTCCATTAAAATCTTGATTTTATAACCATATAAATTAACATTTTTCTCCAAATAAACCTGACATTAACGTGAGAATTCTTAAATGTAAGTACCTTTCAAAAGCAGCCGTAGTTCCGCAATAGCTTCCTTCACCACCTCGGGCGACTCTCTCAGTTCTTCCTTAGCTACATCCAGCACTGCAGGTTCTGGTACAGGGTTCGCTTCCAACTGGATTTTGTTTTTACCCCACATTATGTAGGGAGTACCGTCACTGTCTAATTTCATCTCCATTTTCACTGAACTTTTCACTGAAGCCTTGTATCGGTTATAAACAATAATGCGATTATAATAATATCGATTTAGATAGCGAGCTGCCTCTAATACGGCGGTTGTTAGACTGCCGGCGCACGAGCACGGTTTAACGGTACTCTTGTCTTTCGTAGGTAGGTTTATTAGGAACCGGCAAAGCCTCTCACTTGCTCGAGATGACTTTGAATTGTGCAAGATCGTTCGCGCCGGTTTCTTAACACGGAATGACTGTTTTGATCATTTTGTATGGTAAAGTTTACCTACTTGCATTTAAACATAACGTCATAACTGCTTATTATAAGTAGGTTAGGAGGTAACAACTCTTAAACAGACCTTTTATTGGGTTGATGGTAGCGTATAATACGATAGAGGAAGTGGATTTGAAAATATTTTTAAAACATTAATGAATGACTGCATGGGAAACAATCAATCTAAAAGTGATTTGAAACAAGACTACCTACATACGCATATTGGTGTAAGTAGGTACCTATTTTTTTATGACTAGCAGCGGCCGGCCTAAGTCCTGATCCCGTGGGAATATCGGAAATAAAGTAGGCTATGTTACCTACTCCCAAAGATTTAATGTATCCTCATACCAAGTTCCATCAAAATTGATCCGGCAATTTCGGACTCTATTTAACAAACCAAAAAGTATAATATTAGTGCCTTTAGATGTATTAAGCCACAGCAGGATATTTTTTCACTTAACTTTGAACTTTCTTTCTAACAATAAATATACGAGAAGTCTGAAAAATCTGTATCAATACCTTCCTTCATGTAATCTTACTTAAAATATATTCATAGCAAAAGCCGCTCATAGTATTTTGCACAAATAGATTTGACCCCTTATGATAGAGTTATAGCAAATACGGGATACCTATAGAGGCATTATGCCTAAATGGGAGGTTTTCCTATAAAGCTTTTTGCCCTAAGCGAGAGATGCCACAGAAGCAAAATGCCTGAAATGCGACAGTGGCTATACAAGCAGCCTAGTTCTCTAAATTTCAATTACAAAAACGCCGTCCTCATCTTAACTCATCTCTCCTGATTGGGCTTTACAATGAGGTAGAGGGTGTGCTTATCTAAAAGATACCTGTACCATTATTCACTAAGGTTCAAGTCGTTGGGCGCGCGTGATTAGGGGCGGAGGGGGAGAGGTTTTTGTATGGCAATCTCGCCCTAATCACGCGCGCCCAACGACTTGAAGCTTAGTGAATAATGGCCCTGTTCACTCTAGATTTGAAAGGCTTCAAAGTTGCAAGGTGTGGGAAACAACGACGCTGAAAAAAATTCCACTCCTTAGCAATGTGCTTAAGGACCATAGAACTTCAAAATCAGACAGGCGTTTTATTTTTTCCTGCTCAAAAATTAATTATTGCATGCGAAATTGTTGTTGTTTTATTGTGTGTGCCATTTGTAGATGAGTCATTTTCAGTGAGTGTTATATTTCTTCTGACTGAAAACTGAGGAAGCCTCGAAGATCCCTCAGCGGCAGCTTCGAAATCAGTATTCTTAGTCATTTCCTTGAACATTCCTCGACTCAAACTCAACCGAGGAACCATCGAAGATCCTTTCAGCGGCAACCTCAAAATCGGTATGCTGAGACATCCCTCATGGTTTTAACGTTTCCTCGATTGACACACACTAACTTCGAAATTCTGCACACGAACTACAGACGAAGATGTAGCTAAATCTAAACTAGTGCAGCGTCGGAGCAAAACCGTAACGAAGTTTTTCCACCAACTAAAGCAACTTGAGTTCACTCAAAAACACTTAACAATTTTCCATGCAATAATTTCAATTATAGGCGAAATGCATTTTACACCTATCTTATCTGTTGGTATTTACCAATTCCATATCAATTAATGATTGTCAGTTTGCCTACGCTAGGCAGGAGTAAAATTTCCTCTAAATATTTTGTTTCACCCGCATAGCTCCCGATCCTGTGGGAATTTCAGGATAAAAAGCCTATGACACTCCCAATGAATCAATGTATCCTCATACCAAGTTTCATCAAAATCGCTCTAGGAGTTTCGGAGCCTATTCAATGCAAACAAACAAACAATAAAATTTCCTCTTTATAATTCTACTAGCGACCCGCTCTGGCTTCGCACGGCTATATATTATGCATGTATTACACATATAAACCTTCCTCTTGAATCACTCTATCTATTAAAAAAACCGCATCAAAATCCGTTGCGTAGTTTTAAAGATCTAAGCATACAAAGGGAAATTATAGGGACAGAAAAAGCGACTTTGTTTTATACTATGTAGTGAAGTGATAGTGATATGTATCTCCTTACAAGACAAAATAATTAAGGCAAAGAAATCATAGACATTCAGTTATAAATATAGATATATTTTTATTGCTTTTCTCCTTAGATAAACACTACTTAAATATAATCATACAATCTTATTTCATATCTTTTACAATTCCATTTTCTAAAAACATTGAGCAATTCAGGCTGTTTTTTCAATGTATAATTACAACTACAGTAAAATCATTTTTTGGAATGTGATCCCGGAGGCACAATAATATCACAATACCTATAACTAAACCTAAAGATAAATCATAACTGTCCCGCTAAAACTATTAAATTATATAAAAGAATTATTATCATAAAAATCCTTAGATTATATATCAACTGAGAAGAAATTGTAATAATGTATGCTTGTTAATGTGGCCAAATGAATGGCGCAAAAATTATGGGTAAAACTTATAAATTACCTAGTTGAAGATATATTATCATTTAAAAATTCTTGAATAATCCTATTTTAACATCCACTGAGAAGATATTGTAAATAAAATATATTCTCGCAATGAAGCCAAATTAATGGGAGCTAAAATAATAGCGAGAAAATAATCATGCTAAAAAAAATCTGATCAATTACCCCCAATTTAAAACGAATAAATGAATTAAAGAAATATTATCATATAAATTCTTGAGTTATTTCCAGCTCTAATATCAACTGAGAAGATAATTTAAATAAAGTATGTATTTCCATTAGCCCCATCAATTAGGTGAAAATAATGGCGCTAAAATAATGGCGCCAAAATAATGGAGTTCCTTTTATTGTTTTTCTTCAAATATTGAACAGCAGACAGAAAGTTGTGTAGTAGGTATATTTCCAAGGTTAACATTTGTAAATATCGCATGTTACACGCGATCTTATATTTCATCTAAGAGATATAATAATATTGTAACATATAACTAAATTTGGTGAATATGGTACATAATTGGCACCTTTATATTCACAGCCATAGTACCGATATGCGAGGGGTAGCTCACACCGGCAGACGAGAGCAGAGCAGCAGGCTGATTCACAAACCATCGGAGGGCTACCGAAACGAATAAAAATGAAAAGACAAGGATGGCACCACGTCAAAAGTCACGGGAGTGAAAGAGCAGCAACATTTTTTTTCGTTTCGGTTGCTTTCTAACGGTTTGTGAATCAGGGGGCAGAAGCATTTTTTTTACGACGTAATGTAACAAAAACCAACGATCTTTGGAATGCACTACAACGAATAGAGCATGAATTAAGAGGAAAGGGTACCGGGGGCTTTCTCCATACAAACTATTACAAACGTAGTCGACTGTTTTCTCAATGGATAATGATACTAGAGCAAATATTTTTGGTGCATAAAACTTATAACTGCCATGACCATGCCTATTTTTTTTTTTTTTTTTTTTTTTAAATTTTAATGTCTATGATAATTAGAAAATGAAAAAAACCAAAACATAGGGCATAGTCATGGCAGTTATAGGTTTTATGGCACAAATATATTTGTGCTAGTGCCATTATCTAGGGAGGAAACAGTCGACTACGTTTGTATGGAGAGAGCGCAGGTACCCTTTCACCTTAAATCATCTCGATTAGAGGCCGTCCATTTCAATATTTTAATATACCGGTATAAGTATCGTCTAATTATTTTATTATAGAAAAAAAATTGCCGCTTTTCGGTTGAGTATCGCGCGTTTGCCGAAAAAATAAATACATGTGATATACTACTACAGCCCTTGTGATAATTCGTGATTTATTATAGAATTGCCATCCGCCGGTGTATGCTCGCTTTAAGGGTCTTCGCTCACCAGTGTCATACTATGCAACAATAACTAATAAAAATAAAATACATACAACCGAATTGAGAACCTCCTCCTTTTTTTGAAGTCGAATGTAACTGGCAGAGGAATAAATTTTTCACAAAATATTTTTTTATAATTTTATTTTGTTTTATTAGTGATTTTAGCACAGGATCGTATTTAAACCATTTAATTTAGTATTTTGTTCATTGAACGATTGTAGACGTCGACCCTTAATCTTCTTCATAATGTAAGCACTCACGGTTTAAAATTAATAAATTACGTCACATTTACCATGTCATGAAATTCGCTCACATTTTCACTTAGAGCTAAAAAGAAGTAAAGTTAGACTAATATGTCCCAGTACGGGGCATCCTCTCAGGGGAGTGTCAGCAAGCAGCTTTATTCCGGATTGAGTTTGTCCCATACTTTTAAACCGTGGTGTGGTTTACATTTTCGCTTAAATAACACGACAAGTATAAAAAAGTAAAAAACCGACAGCAATAAATTTTTCGTATAGAAACACTCTTTAATCGGTTTTTGAACCCACAATCATCAGATTGAAAGTCGAAGTATCTTCCACTTAGCCAACGCTGCTCTTATACCACTTGCATGCACCAGCAATTAAAACAGATTTCATACTTCTATTTACCACAGATCACATCGTCCAAAATAACTATGAAAATATTAAGAAAAATCAAAGACTTTTCTGCGGAAATATGTACACCTGCGCATGCGCATCCGCTTTTTATTTCAAGTTATTTTTGTTGCAACCTGTGACAACTCATATATAGCCACTAACTACCCTACAAAGATAAATGAGAAAGTTCATAATACATACAAATATATATACATTGGCAAACATACATTTAATTAACATATAAACTACGTCCCTAAAATAAAATAGTTCAATATTAAAATAATAGTGCTTAAATTGTTGGCTTCTAAAAAATATAGCCTCAATAAATAGCAGCCTTAAATCGCTTTAGCCCAAGCCCTGATTATATTTTGGATCGTTTTGGGTTAAGAATGTATGTGAGTTCTTATTCGTATCTCTTTTTACTAATTAGTTCTGTCACGCAATCTGACTTTAGAAAATACCAGAAATTCAAACAAAAAATTCAAGCTGCCTATTTACTCTACTTATAAACCAACAACTACACACTTCCCAAGCAACTAAACTATAGTCTGCCCAAAATGTTAACCACTTTTTGACAGCTCGTAATAAATAGATAAACTTTGCACCTACTAGAGTTTAGCAAATCATTTCCCATATAAAAGGTCAAAATTGATAAAGGTACTTTAATCAGTATCTCTGTAAATTGGTCATGCTTAATGGAAACTGGTAAAGGCGACTCTAGGTGACAATAAATCTGACTTCTTGTATAACAGCTGACAGCTTGTTGATAGGTAGCTGGGCGACCACCCGTGATACAAAAAGTTCCCTCTTGGTTAGCACGCTGTTCTATGTTTGCATGGCAGTGACGCGGCAGTCGTCTCGTTCGTTCAACACAAATTAAAGCTACATATTTCCAAAATCACGCCAACATGGTTGAGATATCAGTACAAACTTATGTCGCTGTCAAATAAAGCTAAAAACTTTGAACAAACTATAACTACAAAAGGCTACCTACATAAATGCTACAGCAACTACCCTACGTATTCTTAGCAAAACCATAGGAGTTCCAGTTGTTTATGTGGGGTAGTATGTCGTTGATGACGGGGTACCATTCCGCGCCGGAGTAGTCTATGGCGGGTAGCTCGCCGCCGTAGTCGGTCGGCAGGTGCGAGGGAGACAGGTGCTTATGTAGGGACGGCATTTTAGAACCGTGGAAGAAGATCTGAAACAGGGAAATAGAGTAATTAAAATGCGAAATAGAAAGACGAAACGAAAACAACTGGCTTGATTTTACAACTTTTGGTCTTAATGTTTTCCGTCTAGCCCCCTTTCGCAACGCGCGATTCGTTCCAATAACAAAATTACGCTGGGTAAGCACACTTGCCTACATAGCCATTCTGCATCTTAGAAGTTTTGCCTACTTAGCCATTCTGCAATTCAGGCTTTTTAAAACTAAGACGATTTGCCTACATGGTCGCAGATACTGCAACCAAGACATTTTGTTTACTCGGACTTTTTACAATACAAACGTTATGACCACAGACCCTATGACCCTAACCAGCTAAATAATTTTTGTTCACGTTTTTGGATCCTGTAGTAATATTGGGATAAAATAGCCTGTGTAATGATCAAAATACCAAGTCTCATCGCAATTGGTTCAATTGTTCGTGCGTGAATAAATATCAAATATACTGACACAAACTTAAACAGTTAAAATAATATTATTAGTGAGATAACATCCAAACACTTCACACCTAACCCACTGATTGAGTATCCGATAGCAAACCTAAAACCAAAGACTAAAATCGAGAAGAAACAGATTTAAAATTTTGCAACTTCTTCCGAATTTTATTGGAACTGCTTTCGTATTTTGACGACCCAGTTGGCACAATGGTCACCATGCCGGTCTCCCAAACACGGGGTTGCGGGTTCGATTCCCGCCTCAGGCAAGTATTTATGCTTAGATATTTGTTTATTATGTATTTTAAGTATTTAATTTACAAAAGAAAAGTAGGTAAGTATATAAGTAGTATATCCGTTGTCTAGCATCCATAACACAAGATGTGTGGAATGTCCTGTCATATTTATTATATTTATTTTGCTTAAAAATCCAAAAAAATAAGGATACTTACTCTATTCTTTAGCTTCTCCCTGATGAAGGGCTTGAACATGTTCCAGACAACGTTGAACACCATCGGCTGCTTTACAAAGTGAACTTCTTTCAATCGTAGAGGCATAGCGTCTTGAATGAAAGTGAGTAGTCGCTTGGAGAACGCCGGAGTCAGGCCCATTGTCTGTAGACAAGCAAAAATAACCATGGTATTAGAAGTATGGACTGTAGATTGAAGAAGTTACATGTCACGGCCATCCAGTCGAAGGATTTGCAGTCTTATTTTATATCCTAACACCCTTATTTATTAAATATTTTAAAACCTTCCTTAGTTAATAATCTTAGTTAGAAACTTAGTTAACTTAGTTAGATAATCTATAAAAACTTAATTACATTATTTAGGTTAGAATGCGGCGTTAGACAGGGGGGCTTGACCTCTCCGGACGTATTTAACGTTTACGTAAACGACCTTATCGAGGAGCTGAGAAGAGCTGGTGTCGGTTGCCAAATTGGTAATGTATGTGTTAACAATTTGAGCTACGCTGATGATATGGTTCTTCTCAGCCCCTCGATAAACGGCATCAGAAAGCTACTGGCAATCTGTGAGAAATACGCCACAACTCACGGATTGAAATATAATGTTTCAAAAACGGAGTTGTTGGTTTTCAAAGCTGGTAAGGGTCCGGAGATGGTTCATCCAGTATACCTTTACGGGTCACCAGTTCGGGTTGTAAAGAGTTTCAGGTATCTGGGCCACATACTGACAGACAATTTTAAGGACGATGCCGATATCGAGAGAGAGCGTAGGGCTCTGGCCGTAAGGTGCAACATGATTGCGAGGCGCTTTGCACGGTGTAACGCTGAGGTTAAACAAACTTTATTTAAAGCCTACTGCCAAAGCTTTTACACGTGCCAGCTCTGGACTAATTATACGAAGGCATCTTACAATGCACTCAGAGTGCAGTACAACGATGCTTTTCGTATAATTATGAAGCACCCCAGATACTGCAGCGCCAAGGCCATGTTTGCAGACGCCAGAGTCCCAGATTACTACGCCATCTTGAGGTCTCGAGCAGCATCAGCATGGGATAGACTACAGAACTCCTGTAGTAACTCGATCTTGACAGCAGTAGCTCAGGACTACTGCAACATATTCTACACACACTGGATTCAAGTCCACCGGAATGCGAACGTCAGGTAATATGCCATAAGGTATAGTTTGTTTGTTTATATAAGGTACGTCGTAAATAATCTTACGTTAATGTTTATAGTTCATTTTTATTGTGTCCTTAGCCTATAATATGGGTCAAACCTGAAATAAACATTATTTATTTTATTTTTATTTTATTTTTTTATTATTAGGAATGTACCTACCTGTTTCCTATTTTTTTAAAAGCTTTTATTTGCTTACTTTTTGTATATTATTGTTATGTTTAAGATAGTGATAAACTCGTTAAATACCTACTTACCTATAGACTGACGTTAACTTATTTGTTACTTAGCATTAAGTCAAACCTCCGTGGTTTTTATATGTTAAGAAAACCTATTTTTGTGTATAATTGTTAATATGATAAATAAATTTTAAAAAAAAAGTTAAAATTAAATTTGTCACCTTCGCTCAACTATCATCTGTAAAAGTGCGAGTGACAAAACACATTTTAACAAGGGTAAGGCTTTAGTGAAATAAGAAGATTAAAGATGAAGAAATTATTGAAGAACATATTTATATCTTGATGTTAAAATTTACTTGGCTGTATGCAAACATCGTGCCAAGTTAAAAATTGAAGAAAAAAAACTGAGTTAAAGAATGATTTATTTGGGTCAGGATATCTGAACTGATTTTTTAAATGCGTGTTCAAAAACATGGAGAGGTATCTGGTTTCCGCGATATGACACGTCTTGGTTTAAAAACAAACTTGCGTGTTTATAATGATGGATTTGTTAATACTTCACTATCGTTCACGTATAGTTATACACGAATGTATCGTTCGTTTCAGTTACCGCGACCTAGTTGCGGCTGACCACGGAGGTCGAGGTGAATATCGGGTTAAAGACAAAAGAACAAGTGGAATTGTGGACCATGTCCGAAGCCCTTCTGGCCTTTTAGTACCAACATTGAGAACATAACATTGGTGGATGAAGGTTTTAAATTTAAAGAATAAGGAATTCTGATACATCTTAACTTAGTTTTTAAGACGCTTGTAAGTGATTTCATGCTAATTGTATGGTTCCAAATGAATAAAGAGTTTTGAGTTTTGATAAAAATTATGCTTTCTGCCGCACGTTGCGCACGCGCAACTTTGTTTCACAGCGAGTTGTGGATGAATAATTTTAGTCTTTTATGGCCAGTTGTAAAGGAAGAACATTTATTCTTGATATACAAACAGTTGCCAATAAAGAAGAAATTCGCCATGGCTGCTGTGTTTCACAACTATAAAAATTTAGTAAATGAAGAATAATATAATTTCTTGGTTTGCGGACCAAGAATAGAGATATACTCCATACCTTTTACATTACGGGGTTTAAACTGTGCGTTGTCTTATATTGTAGAATAATTCTAATAGACTAACATTTACCAAACAGTAGGAGTTACGTCTCGGCCCGACTAATTCAAAAATTCCGTTTTCCGGCTGAAGATCATTACCATATTTATCTATAAGTACCAATTAAGGAAAACTGTTTCCTCCCCGAACCAAACATCAATGCAAATACAAAAGGTCGGATGTTGGTTTAAAATATTGAAGTTATGATAAAAGATTACATGTATTTTGTCCACCAAATAAGGTGGTGAACTTGTTAACGTACGACTTATCTTGCGCAAATTCCTTTTCTAACTTAACATATAATTGTTGTTAAGTTAGAAAAGGAATTTGCGAATGGGTTAAAATTAATTATCTAGTTGGTTACGACTGTAGAGTAACTGCGTGAATTAACTATGATTTGTAACTTTATGTAGTGTTTGAGTCAAATTAAATGCACTGTAGTTATCTCTGAGCGCAACAACTTGTGGTTAAGATAGGCGACTGGGCTTCTAACATTTTTCTGTTAAGCACTTTCATAGGAAGGTAGGTGAATAGGTAAATACTATAAGCTTTAATGTCGTTATACATGTAAACAAGCAGCAATTTAAGGAAGAAATCAAAACGTCTACGGAATATCTAAATAATAGCATCGATTGAGACGTGTTGTCCCTTGAAATTGAACCTTAAGGTTATATCTAAGACCTACATTTTCCTCTGATGATAGAAGCAGTTGATAGAATAGTAATTAGATAGGTATATTTCGATTCCATTACAGAGTAAATTAAGCTTCTTGTGAATATTTCTAAGTTAATGTGGTGTTTATGAAGTTACTCCGATGTCGTGAAACTTGGATAAATCCGTTCTTAGTGTCCACTTTATTATGACACATATCAGGATTTCAAACCAAACTATTTAGGCATTGCCTGTCTTAGTTGACGACGCATTCTTCAAAAGCGAAGTTCATGACTACTTGATCCATAAAGCATATTACACGATTCAGCAAGTTGTTTGAATGACCCCGAGAATGGTGATAGATAATATTGGTCATAAACAGATGGTATATTGTGCTCTTTCAAATAATGAAAATAGATTGACGTTTAGCGATTATATTCTATTGAATTGACGCTTAATTGTTTCATATTTGCATGATCCACTTGAATTAGTTGTGATACCTGCTTACCGTCCTGTATCACAGGGCTATGGAGCCCCGGACCTTTGGAAGGCGTACGTGGAGCCGAAGCCAACACGTAGAGGCTCTTTACAATAACAAGTATAATAGCAAACAATCGGGTGGATTCTAAACCGGCGAATATACCTGTCTACAGTATAAAGTGCAACCAAGGACAACCTCCGGTTTGGGTGAAACTATTGATAATCTACAGGACAAAACTACTTGAGCTATTGTGATGGGATGGTAGTGGACTAGATACTGGGATACCTATTATTAAGATCTCTGTAACTAACTAAAATTGAATTCTTATGAATATTAATTTTCAAAGTTTCCAATATCGCAAAATAACTAGAAATTGAATCTTGTGTCTTGAAATGTAAGACGAAGCTTCAAATGTCAATATTATGCCTGAAGTGCAAATCGGAACAAACAATAGAATCTAATAAACTAATTATAAAGATAAGGAAATAGTTTTATTAGGTACATGTGCATTATAGATGATAATAGCGATTTGTGATATATTCAATAGTTCATAGAATATAACGGTGAGGTAGTTACGTGTAGTACCCAACTACGTGACAAGATTACTAGTTGATATCGATGACATCTCATTGAGAGTCTCCATCTATTCAAGAAAACAAAGCAAGGTCTTCTAATTGGATCAAGATTTTATCGGAATTTTTAGTCTTTTCGCTCATTGAATATTAAGGGTATTTTGGCCTTTAGTTTGACTTGCACAATACAAATTAAAAGCGTTCTAACACCTTAAACATGATTAACCAACTGTCAAAATGTCAAACTGATAAATAATATCAAACCTTGTGGTTATCGAAATAGAATTTAATTTTAGACTAGCCGTTAAATAGTCTCATGCAGGCCGCCCTTAGTGTCTTCATATGACCTGAGCTGGAACTTTTTTAGGCAGAACTGCACATAGGTACGTATAAATATAGGTACATATGCTATATACATATACACAATTTAAGCTAATCTAAAAGCTTTTAGTCAAGTAAAATTAAGTTGTTTCTTTCTTTAATTGTGTTTTAGACTTACATAATTTTTCGATCTTTTGTCATTGAAAATGTGACGTTTTCACGACAAACAATGCTTTTAAAATATTTAAGTAGGTACTATAGGTACATTTTGTAGAAGTGCTGTTTTCACCTATATGTGAATAACCGAGAGATTTATTACATGAGAAAGCTTCACATTATACTTCAATAGTTATTTCATAAGATAATAATGTGTTGCGCTAATATCATTGACTTGCAATTTGACGTTATATAACTTTACCCATTATCGCGCACTTGTTTGTTGTTGGTAGGTAGTAGGTACCTAGAGCTACGTTACCTAATGAACTAGAAATATTGTAAAACGATATGTTGATAATATTTGATATACAGACAGACTAGATAAATGTCTACGCACAACAATAATAATAAAAATTATGTGATTTAATTGTGCATTTGATTACTGATCCTTTACTACCGCATATAGCTATTTGTACTTACTATATTTAGCTGTTCATGAACGACAAGTAAATTCAGTTATCGTAACTGTTTATCAAACAAAAAACGAACGTGAAAGGTTTTTTTTTAATTTATTTTATTTTGTTACTAGCTGCGCTCCGCGGTTTCACCCGCGTAACTCCCGATCCCGTGGGATTATCGGGATAAAAAGTAGCCTATAACCTTCCTCGATAAATGGACTATCCAACACAAAAATAATTTTTCAATTTGAACCAGTAGTTCCTGAGATTAGCGCGTTCAAACAAACAAATACACAAACAAACAAACTCATCAGCTTTATAATATTAAGTATAGATAATATGTATGTTTCCAGGAATTGTCCTCGTTCTTGATCCAAAAAACAGTGTATTTTTTTTAAATGAATAGGTTCGATTCCTGACTAATGACTTTTTCGAAAACTAATGATGCACTTTTAGTTTTTGTCATAATCGGGCACGCAACTTTTTTCAGCATTTTTCGCTATCTAGGATATAGCCCTGAAGAAAAAAATTACCCAGTAGGTATACTAGAAACGTAATCAAACCAGATTATTGACAAATAGTTTATCCTTATTATGTAACCTTCTGCATACCAATGCATGGGCCGCAAATGGGAACCTTAGATAGAGGGTAACCTTAGTTTAAAACTAACAAAGAATGGATAAGACTTTATTACAATAAAAAAACCGCATTTAACATGTAAAGACTATGATAACAACAATGAAGTATTTAATTATTATTTTGAAACGTAAAACAAAGATGTAGGTACTAAACAATAAATGTAGACACGCTAAACCAAACAAGTACATTTGTTCCTTCTTTGTTTGGTAGTGACATGTTGGTTCAGTGTTATTGCCCTCCTCTACCTTGGGCCACTTGTACTTTGTTTAAGACGTTTTGTGATTCATCCCTGTGTCTACAGTTTGAGTATCTCTAGCGCCCTCTCTCATATTACAAAAGAATCTTGGCAAGCTCAACGAATTCTTTGCTTTTTAACTTGAGGATTTCGACTTTGTCATTCCACTCATCATAATCTTTTTTGTTCATGTTTTCTTTTAGGATACAAGATAAGTACTTATTTATTCACCCAGAATAATAAGAAACTTGTTATCGTGTCAAGTTGCGATTTAGGTAAAAATATTGTACTAAAATGACTAAAATAGGTTTTCTTTAAAATAAACTTTTTATTTACTTAAGTAGGTATATTTTTATTTAAGGCGCAAATTACTAGCCAAAAGCAAAATGCCTTTTTAAATATTTCTGGGTGGTGGGTATTTCTTTTTTTTGGCACATTTCAAAGTTTATTTTGTATACTCATTCATTTATTTTTCTTAAATTTAGGTTTTTACAAAAACAAACTGAATACAAAATATATACATCACTATATAAACTTATAAAAAAATTCCATCTAAGCACTTACATACTAGGTACCTAAATAAAATTAAATTTACAAGTCTTAACAATAACGTATAAATTTTGCATATAAAACAGTAAATTATTATAAAAACCTAAACCTAGAAGACCGTCGGCAGCGAAGCAAGGCCCAGGCTACCGATGGTTAGGGCTGCAAAGACAGAAACCTTCTTACGATACGTGCCGTATCCAGAACGACTGCCTTTTGAATCTGACCCTTGACCCAACCATCCAGCGAGAGCCTCTTCAGATGTTGATCAAGGCTCTTCGCTATCAGTCCGTTTGCCGATACAACTATCGGAACAATACTCGTCGAATCAACGTCCCACATGGCGGTAATCTCGTGGGCCAAGTCCAAGTACTTAGTTTCTTTGTCCTTTTCGGCCTTTACGAGATTAACGTCATGTGGAACTGTTATATCGACGAGTATTGCCCGTCGCTCCGACCGGTCTACTATCACGATATCAGGCTTATTGGCGACAATAGTCCTGTCCGTGATGATAGACCGGTCCCAGTAGAGCATGGCACGGCCGTTTTCTAGAACTGGCGCGGGTGCATATTGATAGTATGGCACCTCTTGGTCCACGAGTCCATATTTAAGAGCAAGTTGCTGGTGGATGATCCTAGCTACTAGGTATGTCTGTGCAAATACTCACCATTGGCAAGATGAGAACAACCGGAAATAATATGCCTGAGTGACTCCCCGGGACGGTGGCATGCCCGACAAATATCGACCGTACCGTCCTTCAGGATATATTTCCGATAGTTGTTCGTCATCATTACCTCGTCGGCAATTGCACAAACAAAACCTTCGGTTTCCCCAAAGAGGTCACCAAAACGTAGCCAGTTCACCGAAGCGAGGAAGTCTACATCGGGATCTGTAAGAGCCCGATAAAACCTCCCGTGCAGCTCCTTGCTCTTCCATATGTCCTTGCGGTCCTCGACGCTGAGTATCGAGGGTTTACGCCAATTCTCTTTTGCCAAGGAGAGCGGAGTGAGGTTATTATCCACAGCTACCACATCACAATGCATCCCACTCTCGGATCCGAGAAAATATTCCCTGAGGCTGCACACTTCCCGATTGTGTAGGGTCTTAGCATTTAAAAAGCCTCGACCACCACTCTTTCGGGGAATGTACAGTCTCATCACCGATGAGCGCGGATGAAGCATGCGATGGACTGTCAGCTGTGAACGTACTCTCCGATCCAGGGCGTCAAGCTCAGTCTGAGTCCATCTAAGTATGCCAAAAGTATAGATGAGTAAAGGCATAACCCAGCCATTGAAAGCTCGCACTTTGTTGCCACCCGACAAAAGACTGTTAAGAACTTTTGTCAAGCGACCAAAGAAACGCTCTTTCACTGACTGTTTTACGTCCCCGTCAATAGCTAATGCTTCTGCCATACCTAGATATTTGTAAGTTTCGCCTTCAGAGAGAGATCTGAGCGATATTGTCTCTGAAAGTTGCAAATCTGATGAATTTACAACTTTCCCTCGTTGTACATGTAGGACCGCACACTTATCGATACCAAACTCCATATTGATGGCGCTGCTGAAATTATGAGTAATTTCTAACAAGGCCACCAACTCTGGTTTTTTAGTAGCGAAAAGTTTGAGATCGTCCATGTACAGCAAGTGAGAAATAATTTCACCCTCTCTCCGTAGTCGATAGCCTAACCCTGAATTCTTAAGCAAAGTGCTAAGAGGATTCAGTGCTAGACAAAACCACAGGGGACTCAGACTGTCACCCTGAAATATACCCCGCTCAATCCTTATGTAGTCCTCCGGCTCAGAAAGAGTATCTACACCGCCTGGTTGACAAAGCACCGTGATCCATTGCCTCATGCACGAATCAAGAAAATTTATTTTGTATTATTATTATTTTTAGTTTTTTATTTTATGTACCTAATTATAAAATTGTGATTAAGGTAAATATATGGATTTAAATGGTGACCTAAACCTAATGTTAATATTGGATGAAAATTATCAATTTTAGTTTTCGGCGACAGGCATTTTGCATTTGGCTCCTATAAGCACTTTAAGTAGGTACCTACGCAGTTTAAGGACCGGGATTGAACTACAGAATTTGCCACAGCAAAAAAGTAAAAAGTGACAAGACTCCTCAGATATTTATTTTTAATGCTACGGAGGGGCACTGTACCAGCAGCACTATATAGCCGCTTTATTATACAAGTTAGTAAATGAATTAATCTATATGCTATCCTTATTGCTAAAATATTTACAACTAGCTACGCCTGCGGTTTCACCCGAATTCGTTTTTTTTTTTTATACTATATCCTTGTCTTGACAATAAGGAACACAAATAAAAACAATTTTAAAATTTGGTGTAAGTAAATAAATTTCGGCGATTCATTTTTTTTTTTCTTTTTTTTTTTTACATAAATTGAATTAGCTAAAAGCAAAATAGATATTGTGATATGTAAAGTTAATTCTTGTTGTTCAATAATGAAACAAATTCCTTATCTTTATGACAACAAAATATTCAAAGATTTACAAAAAAAATCACACAACACGAAAGAATATACTATGAAGTAAAATATACAACGATTTATGTACCTACCCATTAACAACAAATAAGTATATGTTAGGAATTGATATCTATCAGCAAGCAGCATCACTGTCGATTGATCCAAAAATATCGGGTACTTAATTATTTTTTTGGAAAATGAAAAGGTTCGATTTTTCGCTATCTCTTATAGTTAAGGCTATCCTTAACTATAAGAGATAGCGAAAAATCGATACCTATGTATAGCCCTGAAGGCCCATGTAAAAAAACATCCTTTATACTTACTAGAAATGTAATCAAACCAGATTTTTGACAAATTGTTTATCGTTACCAGGTCATCTCCTACAAAAAAATATACTATGAAGTGAAATAAACTACGATTTATGTACCTATTAGCATGAAATACATGTTAATTGGATGCGTATTTATGCAACTACTGTACGTTATGTATCTACCTACCTACATACCTATATATACCTACTAGAATCACCGAAATAAAACAAGGTCATCTATTTTTTACAGACTAGGTACTACATTTATGTATATTTCTTTGTTTTTCTACTTATCACTGCTTTTTTTGGATTGGTAGCGTTGACCGATAGAGATTATGAAAGTTTAGATTATACTATGTCTAAATTGCTTGGTAACCAAATATGACAAAGAAAAGTCGAACTAAGGCATTATAGGAACATTCCTTCCTTACTACTTCATATTATTAAACAGACAGACGGACAAGAAAGTGATCTTATAAGGGTTCTTTTTTTACCTTTTGAGGTACGGAATCCTAAAAATCTAAGGGGATTGTTATTATTTTGCCATTTTCAGCCATTTTATGTTAGTTGCGCGGCCATTTTTAGGGTTCCGTAGCTCAATGTCAAAAAACGGAACTCAAGATTCGTCATGTCTGTATGTCTGCCGTATGTCACAGCCGTTTTTTTTTTTTTCAATCCTATGGCTAGAGGACAATAATACAAACAATAAATGCCATGTAACAAAATCTTGTAGTGTCAGGTTTTTTGTTACCTAAGTAAAAACAAAAAAATCATTTTTTAATATATTTTTTAGCATCGAATAACAGGCAAACCTTACTAAATTTCGTTACATCGGATTTGTTGTTTGCCAAAGGTTTGAACAACAAACAAAAGATTGAGACAACTACTAAGTCAGTTTCCATACTCATATGTTATTTGTATTTGTATAAGGGCTGTTGGCCTTTTTCCTTTTTACGTGAGGATGAAGTAGGCTTGCCCAGCACCTACTACCATCTTAGCTTAGTCGACCATGTCCAGAGGAGAGAACTTGTCAATACTTCTGGAGCCAACTAAGCTGCGTTTCATCACGATGTTTTCCTTCACCGTAAGAGCAATGTCAATTAGCGCACAGAATTTTCTTAGAAAAATTCATCGGTGCACGGCCGGCCGGGATTTGAACCCACGACCTTCAAAATGAAAGACGAGGTATCTGCCACTAAGCCAACACCGCTCTCATACTCATACCCCTTTCAAGAGTGTAAGTGATTGTGTATGTATGTACCCAACAAATTCTACAAATCAAATTAATATTCCAAGCAGATTTACGACCGAACACAACAAAAGTGAAAGTGTTGACCATTGTTACAGTATTTTGAAGATGTTAAAACAAAATTACTTGCAAAAATTAAGACATACTTACGAGAAGAATATTGAGGACTACCCTAACAATGTAAATAACATAGTTTATATTAAAATATGTCCCAGATTATACGACAAAAGAAGATCCAAAAAATCTTTATCCCTTGACATGACATTTTATTTAATCTATAATTTTAATAGGTATGGATCTATGATATCTGAAATAAATTAATTTTAATTTCATTTTTTAAAGTAGGTAGAGGTACATCGTGAAACACAAGGCCGAATAGCAGAACCAATACAATAAAATAAACTTATGATGTAGTATCATAAGTTTATTTTAATTATTTAAATGAATTGCTTGGAAAGATGTTAGGGAGGCCTTTGCCCAGCCCAGAGAGTGAGACAATATAGAGACTAAAAAAATGAATTGAAATGACTTATATAATTTTATTTTTTTTAATCAAAAAAGTTAAGTACTATTGTATGCGTAATACCTACCTAATTGGGACGCGTTTGAGAATTTCAAAAATAACGTTATTTCAGACAATTATTACAGTCCATAGGTACAGTCCACATAACTCCATAGGTTACGCAGATTTTTAATAAATAAACATAAATACCTACTCGTATTATTAAAAACCAAAAATTGCTTTTTTTTATGATATTCGGTATCTGTCTACAAAAGTTGTTAAGATTTTTTGTGAACAATGAATTGGCTTAAACTTTAATCTCTTGTCAGTAAGTATTTGCGCAGTTGTTTCCATTTTCCAATGACAAAACCGAAAATTTGCATTAAAGGAAATGAATTATTCAACCGCGAAGAGTCATTGTCAGTAACAAAAGAAGCTAATGATATTATAAAACAACGACACACATAGGTATAGTTTAAATACCTACTTATTTTATAAAGAAAATTGAAATGCAGCATACTAGCTGCGTACTGCAGATTCTCATGTCTAAGCTATGATTTTTAAGTAAATATTTTACTAATATTAGAAACAACCCGTCCCGGCTTCGCACGGCTATATATTATGCATGTATTATACATATTAAACCTTCCTCTTGAATCACTCTATCTATTAAAAAAACCGCATCAAAATCCGTGGCGAAGTTTTAAAGATTGAAGCATACATAGAAAGCGACTTTATACTATGTAGTGATGTGAAACTTTATGGGTAAAGTATCTAGATAGCTGGATTAACACGGGATCGGGATTTACGCGGGATAAATAAGAAATTTAGAAGCTATGCTGGCACAGGTATATGAACATTGAACATACATACAAAAACATAACCCCTTCCTTTTTGACTTCGTCGTAGTCGGGTAAAAATAAGCCAATGTTCAGAAGACTTAGATATCTACTTATAGGTATACCAAATATCGAAATAGTTTCCGAAGAACAGACAGAATTTCGAATTTATTATAGGTAAGTATTAGTGGTTACGATTCTTGCCAACAAAACATGTGAGCTATTTTAAACTCCATACTCTGGCACGAAAGCTCATTTTAAGGAAAAGCTGATTTAATATTAAATAATTTCATCATTGCATGAACTGCATTTATACTAAGGTACACTGCGAATAAATAACCACCTGCCAACTTAATTAAAAAATTAATATTTCGTAAAAACAAAAGTCGTTAGATACCTACATAATATTTGCTTTATTGTCAACCTGAAAAAAAAAATTCCCTCTCATCATTTTTCATAACGCACGCTTTTAGCGATAAGGCCGCCCATTTGTGCAACTTGTTCTTTCTAGCCTTACTTTGCTTTGTGTTTATCGTGTTCTGTTTCTTTCTATGTTGTACAAATAAAGTTATCTATGTATCTCTCTAAAGAAGTAAAACTTCAAACAATTTCATTTGTATATTCTCTTCATATTTTGTCACTAATATCAAAGTTTTAAAAACCTTTCAGTGACCCTTATTGCCGGCAGATACCTTAGTTAATTCTTCGTAAACACAACAAATAGACAACAGTCACTGCATAGTATAAAACAAACTCGCTTCCCGCTGTCTGTCCCTATTAATACTTAGATCTTTAAAAGTACGCAACGTATTTTAATGCGGTTTATTTAAATAGAGTGATTCAAGATGAAGAAACAAAACTACCACGCGTACGGTGTCGCTGGCAAAAGCTAGTAAAGAATAAACTATTTAAAAAAACCTCACCTGTGACCACCCCATGTTGTGGAAGTCCATCAGAACCACAGTCCCCCTGACTTGCGACTCCGGTTCCAACATCGCAGCCTCATGGATCAGATAGAACAGCCTGAATAACTGGTCTGCTGTCACTTTCTTTGGGTCCCATGTACCTGTTATTCAAAATATGACGTAATAGTCCGTTGAAAAGTTACATTTGGGGTTGCATTTGTCAGAGGACGCAATTTTATTTTTTCGATATCAAGAGGGGGTTAGTCTAAGCTTAAATCCAAGTTTGAGGGATTGTAGCTCTTGTCCCACGGCCGCCATCTTGGAAAAAGGGATTTAAATAGTTTTTATAATTTTTCTGACAAACCATATGATAGGTCTCACAAGAAATATTACTGAATATTTTTTGTTACAAATAAGATTATCTACAACTTTTATTAAGTAACGTTTAGTCGTAAACCAAAAATAAAAAGTTATAAGCGAAAATCCATTACTCAGATTCCTTAGCTCTTTTTACGGTACATCTGACTGAAGGCATGAAACTTGGCATGCAGGTAGCTTTTACATAGATAATAAGATATAAAAGAAGATACAAGTCTTATGGCGATTGGTTTCCCCCTTTTCCCCCCTTTTGTATGCCGATTTAGAGATTTTTGCATTTTTTATGAAAACGGTTAAATCTGTAACCAAATTGCCAATGAGCAATATAATCTTCATCAAATTCACTACAACATTTACCTCAGAAGTATGTGGATCAGACTTATAGTTTAAAAGCTGTAAAGTGATTTTTACGCCCCGTCGACCCTGTTTTGTATCACCCTTACAGTTTTTTTATTTTATTATAAAATCAGTTAAAGCTATAACAAAACTGTTAATGATTGATATGTTCTTCATTAAATTGTCTACAATAATTGTCTTGGAAGTATGTTGATAGGACTTATAATTTTCAAAATATGCTTACTTTTCTTTTTCTGAAAATTAACACAAAATGGTAAACATCGAAAAAACGCATGTAATCATTTTTATACGTTTTTTTTACCCCCGAGAGTAGTCTTTACCTAAATTTACATCCTTAAAATCCCTAGGCTACTCCCATGGTGCTACGAAATCAGTATTCTTAGTAAAAATAAAAACTAATATTTTCATGGATTCTCGCTTATAACTTTTTGTTTTTTGTTCTACGACTAAAAGTTACTTAACAAAAGTTGTAGATAATCATATTTGCAACAAAAAACGTTCAGATATATTTTTCGTGAGACCTACAGTTTGTCAGATAAACCATAAAAACCGTTTAAATCCCTTTTTCCAAGATGGCGGCCGTGGGACAAAAGCTAAAATCCCTCAAACTTGCATTTAGGCTTAGACTAACCCCCTCTTGGTATTTAAAAAATAAAATCGCGTCCTCTGACAAATGCACGCTAAGCCCAAAAAAATTTAACATTTCAATGGACTATAAATATTATGTTACTCCGCGGTAAATAGATAAATAATTTTTTGTAAACACCATTTTCAAATAACATTAAATAGGTATAAACAAAGCTTAAGTCTTAAGTGTTACAAAGGGCGGCCTTATCACTCAAAGCGATCTCTTCCAGTCCAGGCAACCTTTGGATGGACAAGAAGTTGAGGAAGGTGAAGGAAGCGGTTTTACCTGTGCCGTAAAAATATCAAGATAAAAAAGAGGCTGCCTGTCCACTAGTTTCCACCAATAGAATTGCATGAAAACTACGGGTGCGGAGTTTTTATGCAATTGGGATCTTGACTGATTTTCACTAAGTATTTCAAAAGTCGCTAATATTTATTAGAAACCCCTTACAATTATAATTTTTTCCGGAAGTCTTATTTTATTGAAAAAAAAATCATTTTTCTTAATTAATTTAAATTGCTCTCCGGAAACAGTCGGCCTCCATACATTTTAATCTGTGACGTCACCTTTCCTTGCGCCTTGCGCGCGTTTTTGTTTCTTTAGGAAAATGGAAAATCATTAGTCAGCAGACAAAATATTGTAAATTTATTTTGCTAAATAAATATTGTAGAGTTATTGTACTATTAGCTTCCATTTTCAACATATTTCATATTTTATCGATGGAATGAGATGAAGGAAGCTCGACTAGACAAAACCACAGCGCAAAACCGCAATTAATAAAGGACAAGGATGGTCGACCAAGGATACAAAAACCAATAACCCGACCCCGTTGGAATATCGGGATAAAAAGTACCCTATAGCCTTCCTCGATAAATGGACTATCCAACACAAAAATTATTTTTCAATTCAAACCAGTTCCTGATATTAGCGCGTTCAAACAAACAAACAAACTCTTCAGCTTTATAATATTAGTATAGACTAGCGACCCGCTCCGGCTTCGCACGGCTATATTATGCATGTATCATACATATAAACCTTCCTCTTTAATCATTCTATCTATTAAAAAAAACCACATCAAAATCCGTTGCGTAGTTTCAAAGATCTAAGCATACAAAGAGAAATAGGGACAGAAAAAGCGACTTTGTTTCATACTATGTAGTGATAGTGATGATTAAGTATTTTTCTCCAAAAGATCCTTTTTGTTGTATTATAGAGTTGTAAAATGCAAATTATTTCTGAGACTTTACGACTTTTAACTAGAACTAGTAAACACTCAAGGATAGTAATCATAACCTGCCTTAAAATTATTCCATTCTTTCAGATTGAATTGATTCATCTCAACGTCAGATAGGTATTCGATAAATTTTGATCGATTTTGTTTACAAACAAGTGAAACAATAATATTTTGCACGTTCGTCGGTGTTCTAGCAATTCTATGAATTTCATTTATTTATAGACACTATTATTCTCCTGCTAAAATCTTAGGTATTTTTTTAATAATAGTGGTTATCACTAAGTATTTCGCACATAAACTGCGCATTCTAACACTCATGTTTACGCAATGATAGATATGCAATAAAATCCATTAGATATTTAAATGAATCGGAAAACAAATAATAACTAGCAAAGCCCGGCGGTTTCACATCAGAACAAAAAGAAGAATATTATGTTACACTGAAGGATTTAATGTATATCATACGTACATACGAAAATTAGGTTTTGTCCGAATCGGTCCAGTAGTTTTATTCCCGGTTTACATTATTCCAGTCCAGCGATCGAATCCAGCGCTGGATTGCAACTGGAAAGATGTACCACACTGGAATACGCTGGATCCAGTAAGCAATCCAGTCCAGTAACTGGATTGGCGGTCTACTTTTGAATCCAGTACGACCATTCCAGCGCAACTGGAATAATGTAGACGGCCAATCCAGTGCCATTTAAGTGCTAACAGAACAATTTTACAGGATACACGATTCGACAGCCTTTAAATGGAATCATGTAGACGGTCTATTCCAGTCCAGCGCTACTGAGTTACTGGGATGGAATAATGTAAACCGGGCAGAAGCTACAAGTACAGTAAGGGTCATAAGTAAATGATCACTTTGCTACAATAATACTTTCGACAAGTATTGGAGTTACGACCTTCTTTTAATAGACGTTACACACAAACCTTGCATTAAAAGTACTCAGTGTGATTATTATTTTCAACATGTTAGCTAAATCTTTAGTTGGCCGAGTGGTATAAGCCGCCAACCGCTACACCAACCGACGACGTGGGTTCGATCCACAGGTTACGGTGTCATAATGTTCAAATAATGCTGCACGGGATTGTAAACGTAACGGTGGGCAGAGACTTTTGACCGTGGATTGTCCTTAATTTATTACAAACAAAAATAGCCAAATATTTTCGATTTTTTATATTAAACTTACCACCAACATTAACAATAAGCACCCTCCTGCCCTTGTGGTCTCGTCCTTTCATCACATTAACAACCTTATGATCCAAGAAGGCAACGCTCTCTTGTTCGGGCAGCAATCCGTCCAGCAGAGTTGCATTGTCGCGCTTGAATTCTGCTGCGCGACGCATCTAAAACAAATAAAACAAACCCATTTTAATATCCCACTTCTAATAGCAGAATAAAACTACATACTTAAATATCAGAAGTGGGATAACCAATGAAGTGTTAATAACTATCCCATTTCTTTCTGTTGCATGTCGCAACTAAATAAAAAAACACGACCTTATTCAAACAGGCACTTTAAGCAATTAAAAAGTCGGCTTTTTAGGTACTAGATTTTTTTAATATAAGAAGTGGGATAATCATTTTCAATTAGTGTGAATAATTTATTTCACTTCTTTCTGCCGCACGATGCATCTATAGAAAATAAATACGAACCAATTTACTGTGACGCTACTGAGGGGATACGGATTTTAAATCAAGATCAAATTTTGCTGAAGAAAAAATTCTAATTGTCTCTCTATTTCACTGCAATCTTAAAGTATCCTTAAGGTACTCTTTAACTTTACTTTAGCTATCTATAACTAAAATCATAGTAAACGAGTCATTTACATATTTGTGTGCAAATGTCGGTTTGTGCAAATTAGGCGTTGTTGCATAGAGAAGAGTTAAGGCATCGTTCGACCATCAATCAGGTTGGTTACGTGCCCCGCATGAGTATCGCGTCATTGTACACACTTTACCTATAACTTGACCTTCTCGACGATAAATACACTCGCCCGGTCGTAGTTTCCTTTCCATACATTACAGTAAAAACATGCTGAGAATGCATCTCGGGGATTTTCGACTACTACCTATTTGAAACTTACTGACAGAAACTACGACCTCTGTGGCGCAGTAGGCGAACATTCCGACGCAGAAGGTTGCGGGTTTGATTCCCGCCATCTAATACGAGTAAGTATTTGTGTATAGATATTTGTTTCTGTAATTAAATATTTGTTGTGGTCTGGGTTTTTCTGTATGTATAATAAATAAACAGGGTGTCCCGTCTCTCGGAAACCGAGAGACTTTCATAGAACATAACTTTCGTTTTTCTGATCCGGCACAGTGTCTTCTATCCGTAGGTGCCCGCTTGGCCATTCATTACGGGACACCCTGTATATCTACCTACACTTTCAACTGCCTTTGAAGTCGAACCGCGAGATATTGTTTTCGAATGCGTGCTGAATAAACAATGCCCAAGATGCATTCTCAGCGTCGTACTACAGTAGCTACTATTAAGAACGAATGTAGCATTTATTGTCGAAAGCTGCGAGGATATGAATCCATTGTATTCACCGGTTAATGTAAACTGATCCGATATTATGATAACAAGATTGTAATATGCGTGCAGTGATTTCACATTTATGTTATTAATTTCATCTAATGTTTATAACTTTTATAAAAACTTTATGTTGCTAATCAAAGAATTTGTTATTAAACTGTGCAAAAGGATCATATATTGCGTGTTTTATTATAAGTTGTAAAATAACATGTCCAATAACAATTTTACCGTGAGGGCACTATTTTGAATCCAGAGCGGCGTGAAAGACACTTAAGGTCTTATAGGAACAATACGACGGTTTTAGAAATACGAATGGGATGATATTTAGAAACTTCTTTATTACAAGTTATTTACATGAAAGATAAATTAACTATGAAGAAAGTTGTATATCTAGCGTTGATAAGTTTATCATACGCGTGAAGAACGTGTTTTCCTTTCTCCTTGATTATAGTTTATAGTTTCTGCCATATCATAGCTGTTACATTAACTAGGGTAACATAATTAAGATGATTAGATTGATAGATGAAATCTCTAAATATGTTGTTCGTAATTATCCCTTCTTAGGTATCCCACTTCTGATGCCGGAACTATACGATATCAGTTATGGAATAATTACCCGAATCAAAATGAAGAGCGTTATATTAACTTTAGCGTCTATTTCTGTTGTTATTTTCTATGTACTATGTTCGTGAAATCATAGCCCTGAGACCATCTCTAAGATAAATGAACTATTTAAACACACGCAGTTATTTATGACCTCTTTTAATAACAAAATAAGCTTTTTATCAACATATTAAGTAAATGTAACATGTGACAAACAACCATTTTATCTTTAAATTATATAATTAAACACGTTTCCTAACCTATGATAGAGGTAAAATACGTATGTTACATTAGAGTCTAGCTTTCGCGAGTGAAAGGTCGACTCTAATGTAACAAAGTATTTTACTTTGCCTGGCAGGGTTGAATTTTTCAAAATTGTTTATTAGCTGATGCTTACGTCATAGCCTATGTGCTAAATCTTAGCTCGATCCGTCCATTGACTTGGGCTGTGCGTTAATTGACATCAGTCAGTGAGTCGGCACTTTGAATTTTATATTTATTGATAACATACCTGAGCAAAAGTGTCTAATTAATAACTGCCATAGTTCGACCTTGATTTTCTATAATTTTGACGCACAATACTCACAAAGTGTTTCTTTCGAAAAAAAATATTACAAAACAATGTTATCTCTATTGTAGGTATTTTATATCTAAACAACTTATCATTCAAGATGTTACATTTGATGATTGAGTCTCTTCCCGCGTATCTATGCAATGTAGTATTTAACTGCCTCTGTTGCAATACTGCAACCTAAGCAAGAGAGGTGGTAGGTACCCAGGTACTAGGTCAGACGTTGTTAGTTGCTCAATTAGGTCGGCGCAGGGCAAATGATTGATTGCAAACGCTATAATGCGCCAGATAAGGTACCTTCATCTATAAATATAAAATTCAAAGGCAAACAGATAGCTATTATGACGTAGGCATCCGCTAAAAAGGCTTTTGGAAAATTCAATTCCTTCGCGGACGAAGTCCCTGATAAAGCTATAGCCCTTGCTCATAAAGTTGTATAATCGCAGTTGGTTTCATTTTGTACTTCTTTGTTAGACGACCAAGGATTTTGCTAATCATCTTACCTTGGGTCTTTTGCGCAACAAAAGGTCGGTCGTAAAATTTTATTGTCGAATTACTATGAAAAAAGATGTGTTGCACTAATGCCAAATATGCATCGCACAAGTAGATCCGAAGCGGTGCGGCGCGAGCGAAGTGTGGTGACCTTGATTTGACCAATCACAAGTCAGAGTACATCGTTGAACTTGCATCGATATATCGCAGGAGGCTCACAGCTAAGCGACGCTCGCTGATCGTTTACGGTAATGCGGGTTAGGCGACGCCTGGCGCGGTCATTACTTCGATGGGTGGCCAATTAGTAGTGTGGCAAAAATGTATTTTCGTGAGCCTCTCCGTGCTTCGGAAGGCACGTTAAGCCGTTGGTCCCAGTTGCTACCTCTAGTATCAGTCGTTAGGTCAAGTTAGAGGCCTTAAGGCGATCTGAAAAATCTAACAATAGGTGAGCCACACCACTATACGAGAAGAAGAAGAAGAAGTGAGGATCTTTCGACATGTGCGTGCGCCTCTATTTTCCATACATTAGTTTTACATAGAGGGTGACATCGATGTGCGAAGTGCTATGTGTGCTGTGCCATGCATCTTCGGCATAGCCGTTCCCTAAGTCTCTAGTACAAACTTGCTGTGTATTTCCCGAATAAATTAGGATAAGGGCGGGAAGAAAAAAATAATTAGGAAATATTTTCTTTTTTTTTGGTATATTTTTTTTGTTTGATATTATACAAATGCACTTATGCAAGTAAAAGTTACCTAAGTTTTAGCTACAAAGTTACTTAAGAAATGAATGTACCAGAAAAAACACTTAAAACGTTTTGTAACTGTGACGGAATAAAGAAAAAAAAACGAGTCGAGCTCAGCAGAAAGATAAAGTAGGAAACGCATACTTTACCTAGGCAACATCTTGCCGAAAATATTTTTATGTCCGAGGTAGTTCGCAATACTGCAATTTTTCGGTGTTAATGGTCCGGTTAGAACAAAAACAAAAAAATATCCTTATAAATAACAATAAATAAATATTGCAGGACATTCCACACATCGCCATCTAGCCCCAAGCTAAGTAACTAGACTTGTGTTATGGGTGCTAGACCACGGATATAGGTACTACTTATATACTTTTCTTTTGTAAATATATACTTATAATACATAGAAACAACCAGACCACAGACGAATATCTTAGCATAAATACTTGTCTGAGGCGGGAATCGAACCCGCAACCCTGTGTTTGGCAGTCCGGCATGGTGACCATTGGGCCAACTGGGTCGTCACTTTCTAGTTTCTAGCATCAAAGAATCACGGATGTAACAAGTATCTTCATTAACCTAAAGTTATCATTATAAATACCAGCGCTAGATACTAACAAATAATATTTATTGATGAATATCCTTATCAATTTTCCTTCAATAAGATTGCGTAATCGATTACCCATTATCTCTTCTTATGTTTTAACAACTGATAAAGTTTAATGACTGTCTTGACAGAAGCTATGAACTTTAGTTGTATACCTAAACTACCACCAACACAATTTGGTAAGTGTTAACAAATCACAAAGTTAACGTTAGATATGTGTAAGTTACAGCTTTAATAACTGCTCAAAAAATATAGAAAATTTACGTAAAGTTAGTGATTTACCTAATCATTAAGAGGATCTCATACCAATGATATTTTTAATGGAGTTTTCGTACCGGGGCATAGTTGTTTTTACCTTTTAAATTATAAGAAAATGTTATGTTATTAATGTTACGGTTGAATAGTTTGTATTCTGGGCTCACATGATTTGTTTAAAAATATATATAATTTTTACTTGCAATTTTTAAGTAATTGATAAAGAAAAAGAAATACAAGCCTAATTTATAATTAATTATTTGCACAAAAAAAAACAAAAACACCGAAAAGCAGCCGAAAAGACTATTACAAATTAAGAGCCCACTGCAGGGCAAAGGAATCTCTAGGGTTATTGGAAATTAATTGACACGGCGTTAAGGGCTTCTTCTGTGCACCTTAACAAACAACTTTTGTTCTACGACTTTTGTCGAAACTTAATACATATCCCAAAAAAAATATTTAAGTGTTTCTCGTACTGTCTGGTAATTTTCTATGTCTATGCGGCAAGTGCGCGCGCGCGATCGGCACGGGGCGCACTGCGTGCGACCCGATCGGGTTGTACCATACCTACTATGATTGATTCTGTGACGTAGACGTAGAGTTGAGTATTATTTGAACTGTTGAATTTAATTTTTTATTTTTGTATGGAATATTTTTATAATGAATTTCCAAAAGTAGTAGAACAAAAGTTGATCGTTAAGGTGCACAAAGAAGCCCTTAACGCCGTGTCAATTAATTTCCAATAACCCTGTATACTTATCTTCCACAGTTCGCGATGTTATCCGACGGATTGCCAATCTGTGTTAAATTTGTTGGTTTTTAAAGAAAAACGATTTATTTTTGTATGGAAAAGTACGCGGCATGTAGCTCTCATAACAGTTTAAACTATATCAGTCTCCTTAGAGAAGATTGCTTTCTATTAGCGATATCGCCAATCGATAGATTTAATAGTATGAAATTGACATAAATGGAACTTATCCACCATTTTTTTCTCTAACGCAAGACTACGTGACTTTTCGTTGGCTTGTGTCAATTTCATACAAAAAAAAAGTCTGTCGATTAGCGATATTGCTAATAGAAAGCAATCTTGTCTAAGAGGGCAGGACCTAGCCCTATGAACGATACATATTTCATAGTTACAAATATCTACGTAACATGTTGAAATTTGATGCAATTCTTCATTGTTCTACTTTGATTACAAATGATTCATTACAATATTTATTGGAAAAAATGGACACGCATGGGCAGCGTGATTTTTCTGCTGACAATAAAAAGTTGACAAACTACCTAAAGTTAAAAAAAAACACTATTTACTATTTATCTATACATTTTAAAAATTGAATCAATTCACAATTTATTAACCTAATATGATTATTTTTAACGAACTTTAGTTCACAATCAATACCTATATGGTCGTTTATAACGAGTTTTTTTTACCATTGTACTCACGGTCATTATTTGGCGCTCTATATTTCAGCACTGTTGCAAGTGCCATGTTCACGAGACTACAGATCGATACACGCGTTAAGATAAAAAACATACATATAAAATGCTTTATCCTGAACGATTGACTGACTGGCGGATCAACGCACAGCCTAAATCGCTGATCGCAGAGACCTGAAACTTGGAGGGTGTGTTGTTTGTATGACGTAGGTAGGCATCCGATAATAAAGGTTTTTCCGAAATTCTACCCCTTAGGGGGTGAAAAAGGAGGGCAAAGTTTGTATTTAAGTATAAACATATAAGTATCTATACGCGTTTGGACACTAAATAGATGTAAGTACATTTATTAAGTTCATGGTAAGATCTTCGTTGTATCAATGTATTCGATGTTGCAATTCGTCCTCAAGCAGTTAAGTATAGTTTAAACGTTACTTATACAGCACTCGTCATAATTTCGCAAGTACATAACATTAAACCAATAGCCCCCTAAAGAGGAGAACAAATAATTTTCAAACTTTATTACGCTTGCTTAAGTTTTACACTGATATAATTTCAATCCAAAAGACCGCACACACACCTACGCTCTGTCAATAAGCTAGCAAGAGCTAAAATATTAGTTTACTAGCTGCGCTCCGAGTTTACACCCGCGTAAGACGCCACAGGAATATGGGGATCAAAAGTATTCAATGCCCTTCTCTATCCCCTAAATTAAAACTATGACGATTTTGCAGTCCTTTGACCGTGAGGAAACAAACAAACAAATAAAAATAACTTTTCGGATGTGATATTAGTTCGGATTAGGATTTTAGAACGTCACAAATCTGACTGCAAATAAAGATCGACAAAGCACCCAACTCGTATAAATAAATCTCTTTGAAATTAACAATTTGTACGCAAAAATATTTCAATTAATCTTCAGATAACATTTATTATTGTTACTGATCAGTCAGTATAATAGCAGCGAGTTTTAATTAAGTCATAGAAGCCGTTGACATTGAATACACTGGATCAGTGGGTAATATTTATTGAAGTGATGGTAATGTAGTATATCTACCGATGTATGCGCATATAAACATGTAGTTAAACATTGTTTACTTCAATGTAAGACTTAGATCAAATACGTTTTATTACTTTAAAGTGGAATAAAATCGCAACTAGATGAACGATAATGGTAATGATGGGAGATGTCGTGACAACTTAAGACTATCACATATACTACTGATATTTTTGATGCAACTTTCGGTCTAGGGTATACCTGTTTTCATCACATTGCCACAAAATGTTATATCATCGATGTCAATCGCTTGAATATTGTGGCACGGAAATGCAAAAAGGCGAAGTGATTTGTTACTCCTTTACGCAAAAACTACTAAACCGATAGCAATGAAACTCGGTATGTAGATAGTTGGAGTCATGGATTAACATTTAGCATTGCTTTTTATCCCGATATTCCTACGGGATCGGGACTTACTCTTTCACGCAAAAATACTGGACTGATTGCGATGAAACTTTGTATCTAGATAGCTGTAGACCTGGATTAACACATAGGCTACTTTTTACCCCGATATTCCCACGGAAACTTACGCGGGTGAAACCGCGGGCGCAGCTAGTTGGTTATTGGTTACACAAAGAAAGAAACTCCGGAATAAAACAATATTAAGCGGAGAAAAGAGATATTTCTTTCGGTATGGATAAGTACCCGGTAGGTAACCCTTTTAAGAGGAATGACATTTACTATAGACATATTAATCTCTTTGGATATACTAGATAGGTACTTATTTTAGATTATGCATTAATTGTATACTTTTGATATTAAGTATATCTCTAGTTTATCTTTAAGAATTAAAATATATATTTACGTCTTTCGGTTTATCAATGGTTTACGTCAATTTATATTTGTAAATATAAAAAGTATTTATCGAATGGATTCCAGTTTCTTATCTAATAATTCAACTTGAAATGGGGTTAATTATTAAAAATACATACATACATACAATACAAAATACATGCAAAATGATATGACGTGCTCGCGTTACAACTACTAGTTGTTAGTTAGATAATTTTATTATCGCGAAATAAAAATCAGTTTAAGAAGTATAATGACGCTATACCTACGAGTATTTAGATTTAATTGGAAATAATTTTGCTGAACCAAACGCTTTGCTATTTAGCCACATACATGCGGTTAAAATGAACACAACCCTTTTTTTAAGGACCAAAGAATGAGTTCTTATGCCATATTACCAGCGAAGAGCGATGAGGTATGCTCCCTGTGACCTGAAGATGGTAGGTAGCCACAGGTTTACCCACTAAATTCAAATTCAAATTCAAAGATGTTGATTCTTTTGGATGCTTATTACATTGGTATAAGGATCACATTGAAACGTCTAAAAAAAACTAAGTTAGGATGTATGCCTTCGGAACGCGCCCACCAATGAGAAAAACGCACAAGAAACTCATGGGGCTTTTTTTCATGTGATCACGCTCACAAAGGTCAATATTACAAATATTTGAAAGTATTATTTGAAAAGCGAACCAGCCCCCTTAGACAAGATTACTTTCTATATTAGCGATATCGCCAATCGAAACAAAAATGTATGATATTGGCATAGGATGAAACTTGTTATAATTGTTTTTTCTAACACAAGACCACGTTGGCTTATTTTTAATTACATACAACAATAAAAAAATCTGTCGAATAGCGATATCGCTAATAGAAAGCAATCTTGTCTAAGGGGGCAGGTAGTTTATTTCAGCTAGGTCGTGGTTCACACTAACACCTTCAAAATAGAGATAACCTTCAATAACATGATCTGTTATTATTAGACAACACGATAACCTATCCAAGACTTTTATCTAATGATGAAGAGCCAGTCAATATAAATCATTTCTCAATGAAATTATCGATACGAAACTTTCCAGCGACTGTCCGTGTTTACCCTTGTCACTAAGAACAGTTTATCAATATGATCCTAACCGTCCTAACACAAAAATAACATTTCTAATTATTTCCGTTGGATGCTCAGTAAATAGAGATAGCTTATCTCTTGTTGATAAGTACTTGACCTTTGACATCTTATCAACTCCGGCGCAGCGGGATGGGCATTTAAATGTTTGTTGGTAATGCAAATTACTGTGTTATATTAGATGTATTTTATAAGTTATCTATTATTTTATGCGGCGTTGTTACCTACCTACTTACTGGCTCAGTTTATAAACTACTAAAGTAAATTAATATTTGCAATTTATAGAGCTTTTTAAAGCTAAAAGCAAAAAAAGAAATGAGGTTAAAGTTATAGGTTACTTTAACAGGTATAACTTTAAGAGCTTTTACTTAAAAAAGTGCTTTCAAATCAGATCATTCTATTCGGAAATGAAGGATCGTGCACAGACAGACAGACATGGTCAGATTTATAACAACATTTTGGTTTATTTCGCGGATTAAAAGGAGACATTTTAAGAACATTTTTTTCTTCTTCTTATTCTTCTTCGTGTATAGTGGTGTGGCTCACCTATTGTTAGAGTTTTCAGATCGCCATAAGGCCTCTAACTTGACACAACGACTGCTATTAGAGGTAGCAACCGGGACCAACAGCTTAACGTGCCTCCCGAAGCACGGAGGGGCTCACGGAAACACATTTTTTCCACACTACTTATTGGCCACACATCGAAGTAATGACCGCGCAAGCGTTGCTTAGCTGTGAGCCTCCTCTAGAACATTATTTTATAACCCTATTATGTTTATTATCTACGTAACACAGAAACAAACAGAACAAAACATTCTTGTTTTACATACTTTTCGTAAGTCCCCTACTATTTTTATTTATTTGCTCCCAAGTACAGGCTCTTTATCCTCTCTTCCTTTATTATAAGTATAGATTGGCTGTCCAGTTACAATCTTAGTTTAAGATTGATTTTTGGTACTCAACAAATCATAACCGAGTTTTGTGATGTGAACGCAAATACCTTTCTTCATAAAACAGCTAGCAATAAATCTTGGTAATATGTACCGAGTTTGTACCTATTGTATTGTATATTATATAAAAACAATGTTTTATTAATTTTATTACCCAATTCCGATAAAAACAGGTACTTTACTATCATATTACATTGTAAACAATAAGAACAAATGAGCATGTAATTCCGTAGTTAATTGTTAAACATTTGTGAACAACCTAATTTACATAACATCAATGCATCGTGTTTCTCACTGCAGTTACATAATAAGAATAATGTAACATCGCGACGTTTTTTTGTTTTAATGAGCGGTTCTTCATTTATCACATTTTTTTAATATGGCAAAAGGGCTAGTCTCTTATATTTTAGGATATTGCCCTGAAGGCCCACGTAAAAAAATCACCCTGTACTTATACTGATGGTTATGGTTCGAACCTAGGCCTAGGAAAATGTGCGCTAATGATTACCATTGTCGAGTTCTTTCTTAACACGACTAAGCGGGGAGGGTGATATAGGTACCGGGGCAAGCTTAGGTACTCCATCTAACATAACATGTCCGAAACACTACAGAGTTCTTAATGGCATAGATTAAAACAGATGCTGGCGCTGAATAAATAATCTAGATTGGATAGAAAGGCCAATCAGTGTATCTACTGTTAATTAATCTTTGTTCTTAGGTTTTCCATCAAGCCCAAAACTGCATACAAGTAAAGAGCTATTGACATTTCATTTAGCTGCACAGCCGTTGATACCAGTTAATACAAGCATTTTGTCTATTATAAACTACTTTTTAATTATTAACTAAATAGTTGTCAAACTCCACCTAAACAGCTGAACCGATTTGTATGAAGTTTTTTTGCGTAAATTCGCCTCTATGTATGTATATTCGTTACGTCTGAGGATCGAACATAATTTTTTTTTTCATTTTTTTATGGCAAAACAACGTTTGCCGGGACAATTTTTCATTTTTACAATTAAACTTCTGTTACTGTTCGGAAAATGTATGTTCGGGAACCGTTTGAGTTGGTATGGACATGTGATGAGAAGAGACGCATATGACTAGAAGAGTGATGAGTATGAATGTAGAGGGATGGAGAGGAAGAGGACGACCAAAGAAAAGATGGATGGACTGCGTAAGATAGGACATGAGAGAGATGAATTTCAGCGATGAGATGACGACTAATAGGAGTGAATGGAAGAAGAAAACATACTGCGCCGACCCCAAATAAATTGGGATAAGGGCAGGAAGATGATGAAACTTCTGGAGTTGTTTATGCTTTGAGCATGATTTTAATCGTGGAGGTCCTAATAAATCTAAGAACAGGTAAACCTGTATAAAATAAGAAAAACAAGTAACATTGTATACAAATATTATGTTGAGACGTGACTAATTCACTGAATAGCATTTATGTACGGTCTATCTAAACTAAGGTAGAGGAAAGCTACATTTCTGAACCAGGTTGCTTGATTACATGCAGTTATCTCGTGACTAAGTTAACCTGAGTAAATTCATATCATACTGCCTTAGTGAATTCACTTATGCGATTTCGTTCGCATATGAATTTTCCAAAATATTTTTTTAGCGGAAGCTATCTTTATGCTAAATTTTCGGCCGATCTGTCCAAATTGGTTTGCGCTGTGCGTTAATATATTAGTTAGTCATAAAGTTTGCCTGCAAGAGATCGCTTTGATAAGGCTGCCCTTTGTAACGCTTAGACTCAAGAGGAAAGGGTACCGGCGTTCTCTCCATACAAACGTAGTCGACATAGGGGCATGGTCATGCCCTATGCGCCGGTACCCTTTCCTCTTAAGCTTTGTTTTTTAATACCTAATGTAATTTAAAAATGGTGTTTACAATATAGAATTTATCTATTTATCAGTCAGTCCGTACTTATATTTTAAGTAATTATGATATCCACCTAAAACCTTGGTATTTAGATAGCTGAAGTCCTGGAATAATAGGTACATAGGCAACTTTTCCCATGGAATCGTAAACGTAGCTAGTGAAGTAAAATTGAAAGTATTATTGTAAAATTGAATTAAAGTAAAATAAAGAGTGGCGAAAAATCGGTGGTAAATTTTTACATAAATCGTTCAGTAGGTAAATAAATATTTAAAAATTGAAAATTATTTAATCGTAGACCTTTGAAGCAATCTAAAAGTAAGTCAAGTATACCACACGCAGAGAAATCGGAGTCAACCAGAAGTACAAAACTGTGTAGTTACATTTTTTCACGATAATTTTAGTCTGAAATACTGTATTCTTGTAATCTCTGCGATTTTATTTTAAACCTCACTAAATGTTTAATATGGTACACTAGAAAAATATTTTAAATCAAAGCTACAATAATTTTGTATTTCAAACAATAATTCTTGCTTCAAAAACGAAATGATTTGTATTGTTTAGTAGAATAAAATGTACAGTTAACGAAGTAAAGTGTTCTGATTAATGATCGTTATGTTAGTAATGCACTACGAAGTTGCCTGTAACCACAACAACATTGTTTTAATTACTACAAGAATCTATAATTATCCTTACTATTCTGTTTGTTTCTGAAAATAACTAAAACAAATTGTTATTGTGACAAAATAATTATGTTGTCATAGATGAATATCATGTTAATTTAACACTGTGTTCATTTATTTATACAACAAAATTATTGTCAAAACTACAATACAACATTTTTGTGAATGCAAGAATATTCTAGTTTAATAATTAGATTTATGTGTACCTACTTATTTAATTAGTTTCATGAGTCGCAACTAGATGGCGCCAGTAGTAATTTTAGATCGCGCTATCGTTGTGTTTTATCAAATTACCTTGGTCGAGACGACAATTTTGATTTTACGTACGGATTACGGACTCCTCACTTAAAGCGATATGTGGCTATACTCCACTATAGCCATAAGTGCTGCATTTCTCGTAGAGCGTACAGACGCGTAGTCTACGAAACAATGTAGTCGAACTTTAATATCCCTTTTTGCTTTCTAGGATTATTATAATTGATTTATATATCAAACGCAATTATCGGAACTAGAATATTTTATACACTACAAAAATATCTAGTTACATTTACAATAACCTAGTAAACGTAACTAGATTGTTTCTCCGTGTATACTAGTAGACTACTAGTGTGTACAATAATTTCTAGTTGGTCCTCAATAAAAAATATTTGGTAAAGACAACTAGTGGGTACTGCTGTCACGGATCCAAACAGAAGTTCTGGTTGCACTTACGAGATTTCTCGTATGTTTAACAAGATTTTTCTCTGCGTGCAGGCAAGGCTACAAATTCAATTTTATAAGTCATTAGGTACATTTCTCAGTCATCTAACTATGCAGTAGGTACTTAATCTACAATCATATATTGCTCAACTCCGTTCGTGTTTTGAATCTACCTTGAAGAGAGCCTTAAGGGTTTAGTTAGATCCATTTTAGATAATGATGATTAACAAAAAAATATTATTTGAGAAGACAGAGCCATAAAGGGTCTGCTTGGAACAAATAATTTCAGACAACGATGATTAACAAAATGTTGGAACAATTAATTTCAGACAACGATGATTAACAAAATGTTTATTATTTGAGAAGACAAATTCTTAAGCTAGGGTCTTCTTAGAACAATTTCAGACAACGATGGTTAACAAAATGTTTATTCTTTGAGAAGACAGAGCCCTAAAGATCTGTTTAGAACAATTTTGATCCTATAACCCTATACCTATAACCATAGAGCCTATAACAAACAAAAGGTTTATTCTTTGAGAAGGCAGCCTTAAGGGTCTGCTTAGAACTATTTTAGATAAGGACGGAGAAGATCGAGCCATAATGGTTTGCTCAGAACAATTTGGGACAGCGGTGATAAACAAAAGATTTATTATTTGAGAACTTTATACTTGAAGAAGGGTTTGCTTAGAACTATTTTGATAACGACGGAGAAGACAGAGCCTTAAGGGTCTGCTTAGAAAAATATTAGACAACGAATAAAGAAAAGGTTTCTTTGAGAAAACAGAGCCTTAAGGGTCTGTATAGAACAATTTTAATGGAGAAGACAGAGCCTTAAGGGTTTGCTTAGAATAGTTTTAGCAAACGATGATAAACAAAAGGTTTATTCTTCGGGTCTAGGACAGAGGATTTCTACGTTCCCGTGCGAGCAATGCCGAAACATCGCACTCGTATTATAAATGTTGTTAACATTGCGCAAAGAACAAGGGCGAATTATTGTCTCAAAAGTTTTGGCGTCTTAAAATTTGAGTACAACCATGGTGTTTAATTAATTATATAATGTTTTTTGGCGCTAATTATTTATTCTATATAACCACCGTTTATAAAATCATATTGATTAGTATAAACACGATTACTTGGTACTTCCGTTCTACTCAATTTGCATTTCGGTAATACCAGTACTAGAGCATTACTTCTATTTTAGAAGTTATAAATATTAAATGACACATTTTTTTCTCTATGGATATGTATTTATATTTTTAATTATTGTGTAGGTACTTATAATAACTAATTATAAAGAATCAAAGATAATGAACATACAAAATAAACAACAAAATAATGAACGAAGTTATTTTAGCAGTAGAAAATAAATTGAAATTATGGCAACACTAAACTCAAGTGACGGACGAATGACATGCGACTCCGGCGCCGCGCCGCCGAGCGTGTTGTTTGCTGAGGTTGTTTGTGTTTCATTGCGATTTTGTTTTTTTATTATCTTTTTAACGGCGGTTCCTATGGAGAATTTTGGTTGTTATATGTATTCTAGGACTTGTGTAGATTGTTTTAGTATTTTTTTTACATCAAGACGCCAAAGTTTTATATAAATGAAAACCATGTATGGAAAACTGCCCATGTTCTTTACTAGGCTGTAACGGCTAACTTGCAAGAACGCGCTTACAATGACTTCAATATTAATAAATGGTAATTATCTGCCTACATTACCGATAACAGCCAGTGTGACTGAATACATTGTTCGTCACATATTTTAAACGATGACCTGCCCTAATTCCGTTGTTATTTTGTTGAGGACAATGAATGACACTTTTGTAAGACGTAAAATGTATTTATCTGCTAGTCACCATGCGTTTGATAAGCGTTAGACTTTAGAAAGTCAAAATCTTTTGCGTAATTCTAGTGACAATGGATTAAGTAAGCATAGAATTTTGAAACTGCAACACAAAGACGTATATAGATACGCTTTCAAATTTTTTTTTATTGTGCGCAAAAAATAATATGAATTCAACATTCTATACACACATAAACTAATCTATCAGATAAAAAATGACGAGTTAAATGTGGGTCAAACCATATAATATCAAATTAACACGAAATTGTATCTAATTTATTAATTTTATAAGTGCAAATATTTGATTTATTTATTAAATTAAATCATGCAAAAAAGGGAAACCGATTTCTGAATTGTAGCTTTTTTGAAAAGCTACATTTACAAAATCAATAAATTACATATAATTACATGTTAACATGATATTATATGTACCTAATTTAATCATCACTACATAGTATAAAATAAAGTCACTTTTCGCTTTTCGCCGTCCCTATGTATGCTTAGATCTTTAAAACTACGCAACGGATTTTGATGCGGTTTTTTTTTATAGATAGAGTGATTAAAGAGGAAGGTTTTCAGATATAATACATGCATAATACAGCCGTGCGAAGCCGGGGCGGGTCGCTAGTAATATTATAAATGCAAACATTTAATTTGTCTATTAAATTAAATCATGCAAAAATGGAAACCGATTTCTAAATTGTAGCTTTTTTCGGAAAGGGGTATATTTTTCATCCCGTTAATCCCACAAGATTGGGACTCAAACTGCAGCTAGATTATTATAATTCTGTTGTATCTCCGGGTATTCTGTATTCAATTTAACTTGTTTGTTCTCCTTACCGCTAGCGGTAACACTCACATAGCGTTGTAATCTCAACGGGTCATCGGTACATTATAACAATTACCATTATTATCTTATTATGGCATTTATTTAAGCCTAGATGAAGCAACCGGCGCGGGCGTTTTAGTTACTGGGGATTTTAAGTATAGGTTAGTATCTAAAGAGATATTAGGCAAAATCCTTTACACATGCAAGTGTAAATCTGAGCAGTATGAAATATTTCGAAACAGTTTTGGCATCGTACGACTTGTGCTATATTGCATTATGGTCAAACTAAATTTCCCCAGGATATTTCTGTTAGATCATGACTTAAATATAGAAGAATCAGTAAGAAGGAATTAATAAAGATGGGTCACTATCAGAATGACCTTTTCATTGAAAGACAGTTTGAGTTGGATGACAAGAAAGCACCTAGATAGCAGAAAGACAAGACGAAATATTCTTATAAAAAAATCAGTGGTGACACTTGGATAGACGGACAAAAAAGTGATCTTATAAGGGTTCCTTTTTACCTTTTGAACCCTAGAAAGTATACACTTTTCGGTTTTGCGCCTTCAAACACTGCTTTTCAATAAGGATCAATAAATAATAGTAAAAATAGGGTAAAAATGACTTACAAGTGCAAGAGCGCTTTCCGGGTACCACTTGCAAGGTCTCAAGAATATGGTCAACAGCTCATCATCGTCGCCATAGTACAGGTCTTTGTTTTCCTTCAGCAGCTCGCGGAGTCTCTCCAGGGCTTCTCTCGTACGTTCCGGTGTTTCTCTCAACTCTTCCTCGGCGAAGGCCTTTGTCTCGGGAGACAGCTCCACGCTTCGTTCTAATCTGAACTCGTTTGAACTCATTGTTTAACGCTACCTGGTGGATGAAAATTTTAATTTAAAAAGGGCGTTAAAGGCTTTTAACCATAAGTTAAGTAAATTGACAGTAATTTTGACCTAAAACTCAAAAGACCTAAATCTATATGTCTATCTTGCTTTTGACGTAAAACTTAATACACCTTACGTGATTTACGGTCCAGACGACGAAACTGTCCCATTGTTCCTAGAACTTTTAAACCGATATAGGTTTTGAGTTTTAGGCCAAAAGCAGACATATAGATTTAGGTCTTAGTGAGAATTAGGTCTATTGAGTTTTATATGAAGACAATCAAAAATACCCTAAAAGTACACGCAACAATTCACTTTCTTACAAGCAAGTTTTTCTTGCTTTACCAAAGTTACCTATAACATTACTAGTAGTGCAATTAACCATAGCTACGAGCATATTATGACATCATGACATGTTTATTTTGACTACTGACTGGCTCTAAGTTTTCTGCGAGGACTTTCCTTGAAAATGCCATACACGTACAGCGAAGCACGTGCTTCCAACGAAACACGATTAAAATCACATCGATCTTTAGACAGATTGCACCAATGGCAATGGTATACAATAACAATATGCATCGTAGTTTTTGATACGAACATTTACGTAATTAGAAATGATTAAGTAAAGGTACAATCAACGGCTAAAAGTCTCCGCCACCGTAACGTTTACAATCCTGTGCAGCACTATTTGAACATTATAACAACGTAATCTATGAATCGAACCCACGGCCGTTGGTGTAGCCGGTGGCGGCTTATACCACTCGGTTAACTAAAGACATAGGTAGCTAACATGTTGAAAATAATAATCAAACTGAGTACTTTTAATTTAAGTAGGTATGTTTGTGTGTAACTTCTATTAGAAGAAGGTAGTAAGTCCAATACTTTTTAATAGTATTATTGTAGCAAACTGATAGTGGACTTATGACGCATACTGTATCTACTGTAAAACTTGGAACTTGGTCTGACTGATTATTATCTATTTATACCTATCTTGTCTAAACATATGGATTCATCTTTGGTATTCTCATCGAAAACAAATACCTACCTTAAAAATATCTTCGCAAACACGGCTGTTATTTCTTCTACAAACTTGTAGTATGTTAATAAACATTAGGATTCTGCTTGTTTTCGAGTGTCAAGGTGGAATCAGCTCATTACTCTTCATTTGACTTTGTATATTCAAAAGTACGTAATTATGTTATGGTCAAGGCTGGAACTGCGATATACTCTGCCTTCTGTCACAATTAGGTTTGACTAGGTCGACTAACTTCGGGCTTTGCCTTAACAATAACACTAACTTTTACCCACACTTATGCCTTTATCAATCCATAAAAAGTAGCCTATCTTGTTCCCGATGAATCAATGTATCCTCATACCACGTTTCATCTAAATCGGTCCAGTAGTTTCGGAGCCTATTCGTTACAAACATAAAAACAAACAAAAAAACTAAAAATCTTTTCTCTTAATAATATTAGTGTAGATAATAGGTAATTAATCACTACATAGTATAAAACAAAGTCGCTTTCTCGGTCCCTATATCCCTATGTAGGTATGCTTAAATCTTTAAAACTACGCAACGGATTTTGATGCGGTTTTTTTAATAGATAGAGTGATTCAAGAAGAAGGTTTATATAATACTACATGCATAATACATCGCTGGAGGACCTCAGCAGGATGCTGAGAGACCTCAACACCGTCTCCGGACAGGTGGGTCTTAAAATGAACATGGGTAAGACAAAGATTGGATTGGAGACGATGTTATCGAAGTTGTTGATCACTATGTCTACCTAGGCCAAATGGTCCAACTAGGTAAATCCAACTTCGATAAAGAGGTCAGCCGACGAATCCAACTTGGTTGGGCAGCGTTCGGGAAGCTTCGCAATATCTTCTCGTCACAAATACCACAGAGCCTCAAGACGAAAGTTTTCAACCAATGTGTGTTACCAGTGATGACATACGGATCCGAGACGTGGTCGCTGACTATAGGCCTCGTTCATAAGCTCAGAGTCGCTCAGCGGGCTATGGAGAGAACTATGCTCGGAGTTTCTCTACGTGATAGAATCCGAAATACGGAAATCCGTAGAAGAACCAAAGTCACCGACATAGCTCTCAGGATTGGTAAGCTGAAGTGGCAATGGGCAGGTCATATAGCTCGCAGAACTGACAACCGCTGGGGAGTAAAGGTTCTCGAGTGGCGGCCACGATGCAACGCGAAACGGAGTGTTGGGAGACCAGCTGCCCGGTGGACCGACGACATTGTGGCGGTTGCGGGTAGTCGGTGGATGGAGGCGGCTCAGGACCGCTGTTTGTGGCGTCGTATGGGGGAGGCCTATGTCCAGCAGTGGACGTGTATGGGCTGACATGATGATGATGAATACATGCACTATATAGCCGTGCGAAGCCGGGGCGGGTCGCTAGTGTAGATATAAAAAACAAATTCCTGATGATTGACTGACGGACAGATCGAGCTAAAATTGAGAATAACTACAGATAGCTATTTTGAGGTATACCTAGGCAAGCGGATGCTAAGGATTTCGGAAAATTTAACCCCTTTTGCGTACAAAGCTACTACCTATTCTATGGCGTGTAACCGTGTAATTATGAAGAAGGAATAAACAAACAGACTTCATATTTATAATATTAGTGGCGATTATAATCTTCAAAATCATAAAGGTACTTTACCTATCAATCTTTGCTTTGATAATTCAATATAATGTTTATATTGAATTCAAGTAGCTCAAAGTTAAAAAGTAAACAAATACTTTAAATTGCTGCATCAATTTAAGGAGATAAATATAAACACAATTGAATACATCGAACAAAGAGTAAGTAAATCTGTATTGTATAAAATTGGTTTAAATTACGTAGATCTTCATGTAAAGTGGATAATATTATAGATAATATCTGAAAACAATGCTATCAATTTCGCTTTGACACTCGAATACCTACGATTTTATTGTTTTATCTACATTATCTAAAGTTCAATCAACTGGCACGAGTCATTCTACGATGTTCTAAATAAATAGCTTACCTACTTGATATTTTCATCAATAATGTACGTCAAGATTGTACTTATTTGTACCTACATTGCTGTGATAGACAATAAGACAAGTGTGTCACAGGATTTCTGCAACATCTACTATTTTTCTAACAGAGTTTATTAAGAGCTCCAGATGCGCCGGAAATTCAAATTAAATTTCAGTAAAAAATTACACCGTTATAAAATTATTTAAGTATTTTTTTAAGTATAATATGTATTTGTGCAAAATAACTAGGGAAATATCCTACTGAAACTCAAATGATAGTTGCTAACTGTGGCACTGCCACTTATACTAGAATGTAATAACCTGTAGGTACTATAAATAAATAAATAATAAAAAATTATCTAATATTAGTATATAAATTACGTGTCATGTTGTTTGTGCGCGATGGACTCCTAACTACTTAATCGATTTTAATCAAATTTTCACACCGTGTGTAGTTTGATACAACTTGAAAGTCAGGATAGCTTACATCTTAATTTATCCCGATATTCCCATGGGATCGGGAGTTAAGCGGGTGAAACCGCGGAGCGCAGCTAGTAAATACTAAAAAAAATGGATTTCGAGCTTGAAAAGGTAAAAAAGGCACCCTTATAATTTTTCGGAGTCAAACTAAACCATATTAAGGTTTCATAACTCTGGTTTCAAGGTGGTAAGGATGGGTTAAAAAAAACGTTGGTACATATACTAGATGCGGAGCAAAAAAATTGTTTTAAATTTCCCGCGCAACCGGTAACTTCTACATATACATTGACATTTTATTCGTTGTAAATTAAGGCTACACCTCAGTACCTATTAGTAATTAATTACGTAATTATAGCTTTGTCAATTATTATTTTACCCATTTATCTAAACAAAAAACAAGAATTAAAAAAATTACGGTATTTTCCTAAGTACTTATTTAAAAAAATATGAAGCATAACTTGGAGTTGAAAAATGTACCAACTTAAGTTTTTACTTGAAAATATGCTCTTCCGTTTCATAATGATGAATTCCATAAATCATAATTACCAACTGTGGAATTTGCGTAATATATATCTAATCTATGTTCTACCTAAGTCTAAGATACCGGTTTAGCACAAACAATAATTTTATAGGTGTCATTTATTTACTTGTTTGAAGTAACAATAACAAACTAAACATAACAAACCCGAACCCAGCAAAAATAAATAAACACATCCATCTCTTAACACGCAAAATCCTTTCAAAAATCTGAACCTAAAATAAAACTAAAATACCTTCAAACTATTAATCCGCGCCTTGAAACAAAAAGAAAAAAGAAACTGTCTAATTAACACAACTGGCACATAGAATACACAACACTACGTAAAACGTAAACAAACTATAAGGTAACACATTAATTTTCCAGAGTGACTTAGTTCGACTAACCTCGCGTTGTGCGGGTGCTAAGTAGTTTAGCAAGTGAAGGGTGCTTGCAGTGTGGGGAGGCGCGAGCGAGTGTGCGCGCGCGCATCGACCTCCCCACTTTTTATAGACACGATAAGGCGCCCGCGCCGCGCCGGTGTGCTTTGTTTTGTGCCTCCATAAGGGCTTTCTGTAACTTTGTTGTTTCAGGGAGAAATATCTGTAAAAAAATATTCATTCTATTAAACACTAGAATAGAAAATTTAAAAGAAACCTTCAAAAAACCCACCCTTAATAGCTCCTTGGGCTCAAAATAACCAAAAGTGCTATGCAATTGCTTCTTTCTACTTGAATTTGTGCTGTAAATAAAAGTATTTTTCACTTTTTTTTCGTTTGGATTCTTTTGCTCAATGAACCAGAGCGATGTAAGTAAATATCGAATTTCCAGTATAAAATGAAGGTATTAAAAATACTTACATTTGCTCACCTTCATAATAATAATCGCCTAATTTTGGTAACCACTTTTCTTGAGTAAACCGTGAGAACTTTTTTATATCTGACAGACACACCCGAAAACCATTATCAATTATCATTTTAAGTATATTATTAATTAATACTTACTAATTACGACTTGTAATCGATAAATAAACAAAACACAATCACAAACAGGAACTAATAAGATAATGAATGTAAAAATAAGACTGATCTACTTATACAACTACTACGATAATGTTTTCTATCGCTCAATTCAACATAATCCACTGTTTGATGATCCACTGGTCCACCTGTAGATTGAATAGCACTCTAAGAAAGAAAGAAAGAAATATTTTTTTATTTTCTGAACACAAAAAAAAATGGACACATAAAAAGCACAAGAAAAACGTAAAACAGCGCCCAGAAATAAAGGTTTCGTCCTCAGCACGATGCTAAAGCTAGAAGCCTCAGCGCTGATTTTCAGTACGAACCTTATTGAGACGCACGGGCTTAACTAGTATACTAATAAATTAAATTCTAAGAGTTCACTGTGATCCATTGGTCTGGTTTTTTTAAAAATTTTATAGTAGGTAAAGTAGCTGTCCCGCCAAACGCTATTTTGCCATTTACAAAAAAGAAAAAATTAGGAAAAAAAAGGAGTTTGTTCGATTCTCAGACCTTACACAAAAAAATTCATACAAATCGGTTCAGCCGTTTAGGTGGAGTTTGGCAACTAACACCGCGACAAGAGAATTTTATTTATATAGAGAATTCCTCTTTATAATATTATTAGTATAGATAGGCCAGCGTTTAACCACTATCTCACCTATACACTCGTGTTTTTAAAACCCTAAAACAAGCGGGGGCCTTCGAGGTACGCGAGTAAAGGTAGGAAGCCGGCACACGGTGGGTTGAAAATCGGCTTCCATTGACTTAGGAATTTCAATTTTCAAGTGTCGGTTTTTTGCCGGATATTCCTCTATTAGTTATTACTATATACAAAAATAACACCCGAGTTCATTCTGAACAAAAACTAAGGAATTATAACTGTTTTACGAAAAATTTGTATGAAACTTGTATGAAAAACTTAATTATCTCTTAAACGGCAAGGAAAACCATAATATCCTTACAGGTGGTTATAGTACTTTTAATTATATATGATTTTTTGTCATGGTCTATGGAGGCCGATTTTCAGCCCACCGTGCGGCAGTGGAACAAGACACGAGGCCAGTGGGTCGTAGCAAGCCGCGGCCGAAGCCTTCCACCAAGAGATTGCTCATTAAGCACCTATAGGACATGGACGCGAGCAAAACGAACCCTCAAAAACACCTGATCCGGGGTGGATCCTGTAACACTTGCACTCAACTTATCCACTAATGGATCCATTGTAGCGGGAAATTTCAACTGGCTTCAAAACAGGGTTATGTAGTTATATAGCGTTAGATAAATAATAAATATCCATAAATAATCAATTGTTTTATCTATATAATAATCAACAATGTATCCCAGACATATCATATCTAAATTCTAATATTACTATAGTTAAGTACTTAATCTAATTAGATTAGCACTAGCAACCTAATTTATACTAACATTAAAAATACTTTTTGATTGTTATTAACTCTGAAACTACGGAACCAATTTTTGTTTTTGTAACCTTTTTTTTTCCATTTTTATTAAACTTGGTACGAGTTTGAGATCTTGGCATAGGATAAGTACTTTTTATTTCGTGTGTCCCCGGAATCGGGACTACAAAGCTCTGCAAGTTTCATAGCTTATTCTCACGTCTACAGATTCCCTTGTCTACAGATTCCCTCATATAAACGTTAGTTTATAATCATAAAATTAACATTACAAGAAACGGTATTTCAAATATTAGGAAAGAAAATAAAATACCTACCTAAATTGAATAAACACATCAACTTCTAACCCTTTAAACCCTCGAACGACAAAAAGGGATGTTATCAGTTTGACCCCAAGCGTCTGTCTGTACAGGTTTTTTTCTCTCTGAATATTCAGCTTCATTATCACTATCACTACATAGTATAAAACAAAGCCGCTTTCTCTGTCCCTATATCCCTATGTATGCTTAAATCTTTAAAACTACGCAACGGATTTTGATGCGGTTTTTTTAATAGATAGAGTGATTCAAGAGGAAGGTTTATAAGTATGTATAATACTTGCAAAATATAACCGTGCGAAGCCGGGACGGACGGGTCGCTAGTTGTTTGATAAAAATCAGTACAACCGTTCAAAAGTTACATCCGATTTTCCCTGTCAATCGCTGTTGTTTAATTATTATGACAAATACTCGTTATCAGTATAATGTGTCAAAGTTAACTTGAGACTTCGCTCGGATGATTTAGCACGCACTCAGGTCTCAATTTAACTTCGGTTCGTTATAGAAAGGGACACAGTTCAAAGTACCTATGTAAATAGATATAACAATATATTCACGATGTATGACTCAATAATAAACATTGGTGCAGTAAAGCCGCCTCCTTTATGCGCATACGCAGTCAAAGTCCATCTTATTATGTTTATACAATATTTTTGTACCAGATTGGTGACAATATGTGCACAGATTTGATTGTCTTTGTTCTGAACTGCTATTGTTTGAATTGAAGCGAGAAATTGCATTCGCTCGAAATTATACCTACTGTCTTTCTATACGCCAAATGTCAACCATTTATGAGTGCGGGGTGGTTGTCAAAGTATTATATCCAATTAATTGGACCACGGGACTCTGAAAACTTCTGAGATCCAAATATCAAAAATAGTTGGACCACGACACCTAAATGGAGACCCGAGTACGGGGTGGTGATTTATGCTGTGAGAAGGAGAGCTACAAAATATTATTATTATTTTTTTTTAAATCTAAGTATAGTATACTAATAATCTATCTATATCTATCTATACTTATATAATAAAGAGAAAACAAAAATAATATTAATAGTTACAAATAAATTACTTTGAAAGGAATCTACGACTATTGTACAGTCGGCAACAAAAGTGCAGATTCAATGTAGAGTTCTAAAATTTTCATTTTTAGAATGTCTTCAACTCAAGCAAGACAAGTGCTTGAGTTGGAAACACAATAATAATAGCGAAGTCTACAGTGAATCTACACTTTTGTTGCCGACTGTACCAATGACGAATCTAAAAGAATGTTGTAAAAACACTGAGGCGATATGTTTTATTTTCCCACATTTCAAACAAAATGAGGTAGATCCGTAACTTCCGTGATACAAGGCATGTAATTTATAAAAACATTTCACTGTGCTTATGAAGAACTATAAATAACAGCGCTCCGGGTTTCACCCGCGTAACTCCCGATCCCGTGGGAATATCGGGATAAAAAGTAGCCTATGACACTCCCAGTGAATCAATGTATCCTCATACTAAGTTTCATCAAAATCGGTCCAGTAGTTTCGGAGCCAATTTAATGCAAACAAACAATCAAATCATTTTTTTTTGTAAGTATTAAGGTAAAAGGGTAGTGCTCTCTTCATACAAACGTAGTCGACTGTTTCCTCCCTGGATAATGAATCTAGCATAAATATTTTTGTGCCATAAAACCTATAACAGCCATGACTATGCCCCTATTTATTGTTTTTTTAATTATTTTTCTAATTATCATAGAAATTAAGATAAAAAAAAAAGATAAAATAAAATAGGGGCATAGTCATGGCAGTTACCAAAAATATTTGCTCTAGTGTAGTGTAGTGTTGTATCCAGGGAGAAAACAGTCAACTACGTTTGTAATAGTTTGTATAGAGAGAGCCCCCGGTACCCTTTCCTCTTAAGAAGATAAATAAATAAATGATAGATTACAACATTTCCCACTAGCAGCGCTCTTCGATCTCACCCGCGTAAATCCCGATCCCGTGGGAATTTCGGGATATTTTACACCCAAAGACTACATATTAAGTAGGTAGGTCTCATAATAAATTTTCATTAAAATCTATTCAGTATTTCCAGTGTTCATTACAGACAAATAAACAAAATCGGATAGACTGTATCATGGACGTTGAATAGCTTTTTTTTTTTTTTGTTGACTTCTAAAATGACTATTACTGGGATGTTTTTATTCTAATAATATTTATCTAATAAATTTTTGAGTTGAAAGACTTAAACTTAAGAGGAAAGGGTTTCCGGTGCTCTCTCCATACAAACGTAGTAGACTGTTTCCTCCCTGGATAACGACACTAGCCCAAATATTTTTGTAGCATAAAACTTATAACTGTCAGGAACATGTATGTTTTATTTTAAACATATAAGTATATATATATTTTACTTGTAAGTACTTTCTATGATAATAAAAAAATGAAAAACCAAGACATATGGGTAAAGTCATAGCATTTATAGGTTTTATGCTAGTGTCATTATCCAGGAAGGAAACAGTCGACTACGTTTGTATGGAGAGAGCGCCGGTACCCTTTCGTCTTAAACTCGAGCCAGACCTTAGAATCTTGCTTGAGTTAAAAACATTCTAATAATAACAGTTTTGGAGCTCTACGGTGGGTCTACAGTTCTGACTGCGACCGTACCTCTACCGCACTCTAGACCGTGATTTTTACTTTGGACTCTAGAATAAAAACAGTGTTCTTTATATGACTACAAAACTTAAAACATCAATGACATCAATAAGTCGTCAAATATATACTTATTTACATATATTTTCACTCATTCCGCGTAGATACATTCGAAAATTCTATTCAAATATTCAATATTGTTTTTTTTCTAAACATAGTATTTTAAAACTCGTCAATAAAGACAACGTTTACGTAAGCACATGCGTTGTTTAAGTTTTTTGTTCAATTTAACGACAATCTATTTAGAGGAAAGGCTACCGGCTCTCTCTTCATACAAACGTAGTCGACTGTTTCCTCCCTGGATAAAAAAGCCCTGACTGAATATCAACGCACAGCCTAAACAGCTGGTTCTAGAGACATGAAGGTACTACACTTCTAGCCCTAGATATTATGTGACCCTTAAAAATCTCGTATGTTAATTACTATAAAAATAATCTATATTAATCTATACTAATATTTTAAAGCTGAAGAGTTTGTTTGTTTGTTTGTTTGAACGCGCTAATCTCAGGAACTGCTGGTTCGAATTGAAAAATTATTTTTGTGTTGGATAGTCCATTTATCGAGGAAGGTTATAGGCTACTTTTTATCCCGATAATCCCACGGGATCGGGAGTTACGCGGGTGAAACCGCGGAGCGCAGCTAGTAAAGTATATCGCCGAAATGTGTGTATGCGCACAACTTTCGAACGACTGCACCGAATTGGATAATTCTTTTTAGGGTTCCGAACCCAAAAGGTAAAAACGGGACCCTATTACTAAGACTTCGCTATCCGTCCATCTGTCTGTCTGTCTACCACCAGGCTGTATCTCATGAACCATGATAGATAGAGAGCTGAAATTTTCACAGATGATGTATTTCTGTTGGCGCTATAATAACTAAAAACAGAAAATAGTTTAAAAAATATGTTTTGTGTTTGTTACTGTCAGAACAAAGTTTGTATAAAAGAAAATTGTCTAAAAGGGGCGCAGCTAGTCTTCTATCTTCTATACATATAAAATGCTTTGTCCTGAATGACTGACTGACTGACGGATCAACGCACAGCCTAAACCGCTGATCGTAGAGACCTGAAACTTAGAGGGTGTGTTCTCTGTATGACGTAGGCAGCCGATAAGAAAGGATTTTCCGAAATTCTACCCCTAAGGGGATGAAAGGGGGGGGGGGCAAAGTTTGTATAGGACAATGCGATTCCTTGGTCCATTTTTGACTTCTACGCGGACGAAGACGCGCGCAAAAGCTAGTCACTACATAGTATAAACAAAGTCGCTTTCTCTGTCCCTTTGTATGCTTAAATCTTTAAAACTACGCAACGGATTTTGATGCGGTTTTTTTTAATAGATAGAGTGATTCAAGAGGAAGGTTTATATGTATAATACATGCATAATATAGCCGTGCGAAGCCGGGACGGGTCGCTAGTTGAATATAAAATGAAAGTCATATAATATGTTGTAATACGTGCATGTTTTATTGTGCAGTATCCATTTCCATATCGTTAATGGCGAGTGGGTCGTCCTCTGGATCGTTATCGTACGAGTCCTCCGAATCGCTGCTCAATCCTCCCTGTAATTAATTAAATATATTTTATGACAACGAACAAAGCGCCATCTAGACCCAAGTTAGGCAACTGGGCTTGTGTTATGGTTGCCAGATAACGGATAGAAAACTTTTATACTTTTTTTGGAAATACATCTATACTAATATTATAAAGAAGAAATATTTGATTGTTTGAATTGAATGGACTCAGAAACTACTGGACCATTTTTGATGAAGCTTGGATGATACATTGATTCATTGGGATTGACATAGGCTACCTTTTATCCTGATATTCTCATCCATCACTCCGAAGATCCTCATCAGATCTTCAGTTATCCCCTTTCAAACAAAAAAATAATTTTCCAAATCGGTCCAGGGGTTTTCGAGTAATCGGCGAACATACATAAAAAAATATATATATAATCGACGAATTGAGAACCATTTCATTTATTTGCATTCATATGGTAGGTACAATAAATGTTACAATAGGCATACAAGTTCACATATGAGCCCTGCCGGGCATGCAACCTCCTCCTTTTTAAAGTCGGTTAAAAAATATATACTCACCTCTAATTTCAAGTTAGCTTGATTAGTAGACAGTATAGTTTCAGTGACGTATTTAAATATCTGTTCGCGACAGTACTCAATTGTATTTGGTAGAAGCCAACCGTGCTTCTCGTGGCAAATGCGCTCTGGAGGTATCTCCTCGGACAATATCTCTTGAACCTCAGGTACTTTTACGTCCGTTAACTGTAATAAAAATGATGCAACACAATATTATTAAGTGGTTAAGTTTTCCCTTGCCTTGCAGCCGGGTAAAAAGATGATAAACTCTCGCCTTTAGCGCTGTAGCTGGTTAACGCAGTAATATCTTATGTAAAGAAAAGTGTTTGTCGACCCAGTTGGCACAATGGTCACCACGCCGGACTGCTAACACAGGGTTGCGGGTTCGATTCCCGCCTCAGACAAGTATTTATGCTTAGATATTTCCCTGAGGTCTGGTTGTTTCTATATATTATAAGTATATATTTACAAAAGAAAAGTATATAAGTAGTATATCCGTTGTCTAGCACCCATAACACAAGTGTAGTTACTTAGCTTGGGGCTACATGGCGATGTGTGGAATGTCCTGCAATATTTATTTATTTAAAGGCGGATCCTCGTTAGCTGCACATGACTCCCTAGACTTAGGATGGATATAGGGGCCAAAAACAAATGCTTGTTGCCGATGGTTTAAATTGTTAATTATTGCACGAAAAACTGTTGCTATATGTTACTGAGTTATTTACATTTTAGTTCCTACAATTAAAAGACGAAGATTTATTGACGTTTCTAAGCATATTATTAAATATTAAGTAAAAAAACACTTATGCCACATTTCTTCGACTTCATCTTAGGTAGGTAAAGTCATGTTACTGTTTTTCTTTCTTTTATTTCTTGTTCGTCATGTGCATATTTCTTTGTTTATCAAAGTTTTATTTTAATTTACCTGATAGAATATCTGTCTCTGTGCAGGAACGAGCCCCGGTCGGAAATAGCAAGCTCCCTCGGGCACGTCCTCGCTGGGCAGCGGCTCGTCACGCTTGCGCTTCTGTTGTCGAACACGGTCCGCCTTCTTGTAATGGTTGATCTGGTCACGGGTCATTATTGTTGCGTATACACCCGCTGAAATAACGGACTTGTATTTATTCATACTAGCGACTCGACCCGGCTTCGCACGGCTATACTATGCATGTATATAATAAAGAAATAAATAAATATTGCAGGACATTCCACACATCGCCATCTAGCCCCAAGCTAAGTAACTAGACTTGTGTTAGGTAAGGTGCTAGACAACAGATTTACTACTATATACTTTTCTTTTGTAAATATATACTTATAATACATAGAAACCAGACCACAGACAAATATCTAAGCATAAATACTTGTCTGAGGCGGGAATCGAACCCGCAACCCTGTGTTTGGCAGTCCGGCATGGTGACCATTGTGCCAACTGGGTCGTCTGTATACATATGAACTACCCTGTTGAATCACTCTATTTAAAAAACCGCATCAAAATCCGTTGCGTAGTTTTAAAAATCTAAGCATACATAGGGACAGACAGCGGTAAGCGAATTTGTTTTATGTAGTATTATGTAGTGATAGTGATTCTATTGGAATAAGCCATTTTTTTAGCAGTTGTATGGTCAAATGTTTGTTGAATTTACATCGTTTTCTACCTGATCTTTCTGTTGTTAAAGTATGTTTTATCATTTATTATTACCCGTATGACTTATACTTGTATATAGGCTGTTTTTCCGCAACTAGACCTCTTTGGTTGGGTCTTTTTTGCGTGACGATGGAGTAGGCTTGCTCATCACCAGTCCAAAAGAAAGAACTTTCCAATACTACTGGAGCCAATTAAGACACGGGTTTCACCACAATGTTTTCCTTCACCGTAAGAACAATGTTATTTACCTGTATGCCTTAATCTGAAGTCTAAAGTCTGATAAATCATTGAGCCGGAATTTTTTCTCGGATCATATCCATATCTGACCCACATCTTCTTCCAAGGCCCATCCTTCATCAGCACACCCACACATGGCACCAATATCTTCAAGTTGGCCACCCTTATTTTTGTATGGTATCTGATGAGATTTAGAGACCATACTGGTCTCTCACGGAAGCACTGGAAAAGAAAAGATGTGTAAAAAGTAGGAATAATCTTACTATCCTTAGATCTTAGTTCCTACTAATATTAAAATGCACAGCAACAAGACTCAAACTTGCAATCTCCCAGTAATGCCTCCACCCTAATTTCACCTTTTTTGATGTGAAACATCTATAGCCGCACGTAAAACCGATTTCTGCCGTGGCGACGCACAGTGGGTCGAAACTGCAAATGATGGACATAGGGCTATTTTTCGATGCAGATCGTTAGGGCTCACTATAGCCGCACGTAAAACCGATTTCTGGCGTGGCGACGCATGCCGTGGCGACGCAGTGGGTCGAAACTGCAAATGATGGACATAGGGCTGTTTTGATGTGAAACATCTATAGCCGCACGTAAAACCGATTTCTGGCGTGGCGACGCATGCCGTGGCGACGCGTCGCCACGCTATATGATGGTATATATATACAGTCTATATGCAGTAGTGTGTACGGTGTGCACACCGTAATCGTCTGTGCGATTCTATCACAATCTGTTCTATTCTGCATATTACTTTTACAAAATAATGTCGATGTTTCACATCTGCCAGGCGTCCTGTGACGGCTCACATTTTTTTTTTTTTATGCGGAGAAATGCGCCTTATGCATCATCCCGCCACTCCCCGGGGGAGTAGCGAAGGTATGTGGGGCTCCCTGCTGGCCTGAAGGTGGTGGGCGGCCAGAGGTTTACCCACTAAAACTCCACTGATTCCTCTCTCGCCGTGATGTCGGGGCCTCCTAATTTCACCTGCCACGTTACTTCACCGCGTGGCGTAGTGGTTATCGCCCTCACGGTAAGCGGGATGTCGCGAGTTTAAGTCCTCGTCACGGAGCAAACATTCGAAGATGTATTTTTCCTTAAATATATATCCAATTATGCATATAGTGCTGGCTTTCGCACTTCTTACGTTTGTTCAAATAAATTGTAATAAGTGCATGAAGTCATAGTGCTATTAAAAGTGAGAGTGATAGTGAGTGACTGTGGTAGTAAGTGACATAGTGGCAGTAAAAGTGACTATCACTATCACTTGACAGTGATAGTAGCAGTGGTAGAAAAGAGTAACGTAATAGTGGTTGCAACAGTGAAAGTGATAATGAAAGTGAGTGATTGTGAAAATGATAAGAAAAGTAAGTAGAAAGTGAGTAGTATATTGTGATTCCTTACCTTTTCAAGAATCTCAAATTCTTTCCTCAATTGTGGATTACATTCATATTTAGCCTCTTTATTTTTAAAATAACATGGCAAAGCTTTAGAAGGGAAGTCATCAATGAAGTTGAATGACCACCAGTGGCCTAGTGGTAGGGAACGCTCCATCCTGCATTTGCTGTGCAAATCAGATGAAGATCCATCTGGTGAAGCTGTTCTGTCTGGGTAACGTTTGTCTGTATATGTGTATGGTATAGGCTTGTCGGATCTCGTGAAGTGAGATGGTACTATGAATGTTGGGCATTCTTCTCTGAAATAAATATTATAAGCTAGACAGATTATTCAAAACTTTTAAGAGGCCAATTAGGTTATTTATAACAGTAATTCATTAAAATAATAAAAGTTGTAAAAACCATTCAATTGTGGGGGATTTGTATTATTTTTTAGCTCATTCTGTTCCACTAAAGGGCAAAGGTCTGCCTCCCTTCTTTCCACTGTGCCCTGTCTAGTGCTAGCAGGCTACAATCCTTGCGATGCAAGTCCAACTTGTCCCGGGATCTCTTTATTTTTTTTATTTTTATTACTTATCTATTTAAATATTTGGAACATGACACTAAGTGAACATGTCAGTTATCTCCTACTCTTGACATAGGCTAGTTTTGATCCCTATATTCCCATGAAATCAAGGGTTTAGTAGACATTGGACCTATTCGTAAAATGACCTGTAGTCGTTTATGGACTTATTCGCAATATGCCTCATTCTGAAAAGGCCCTATTCGTGAAATACCCTAGTCGATTTTGGACTCATTTGCGGAAAGACTTATTCTTAAAAAGACTCATTCTCGAAATGCCCTATTTTTTTCTAAGTGTTTTATATAAAACTAGCTGCGCTCCGCGGTTTCACCCGCGTAACTCCCGATCCCGTGGGAATATCGGGATGTAAGCTATCCTATCTCTCAAGTTGGATCGAACTGCACATGGTGTCCAAATTTTATTATAATCGGTTAAGTGGTTTAGGAGTCCATTGAGGACAAACATTGTGACACGAGATTTATATATATTAAGATATGAATGTAATTTGTTTATAAAGCGGATGAATATAATAAATGAAGAATTTAATAAAGTTATTAGTAGAAAAGTTAGGTAAAAGTTTAACTTACGAAAGATAGCTAACATTGTCCTTTCCCGATGGTATTATTTTATCCAAAATACATTCTATTTGTTTACTTTTTTCATTCATAGCAACAGGTAGATATTGGAAATCACACATTGCTGAAAGAATACAATATATTATTAATTTTTTTATTTATTTTATTTATGCAAACAAAAAAAAGAACACATTTTATAACAAGTTTCAGCTTTAAAATCTTTAAACTTACTAATATTCTAAAGAAGAAAATTGTATTTTGATTTATATTTTTAATAAATAAGTCTCTAAAATGGCTAGGGAATGCTATTTTAATCCCGGTATTTGGTGCTTGGTTGGGACTTAGGTATGCAGGGAAACTATGGGGGCTATTTTAGTGATATTGCAAAAAGAATCATCCAGTAGGCAAAAAGAAGCATCTTTCCATCTAAGTAGGTATTTATAATATTGTACCTACTTAATAAAAATATTATAAGAATCCTACTAATAATAGAAATGTGATAGTTTTTTATGTTAGTATGTATGTTTGTTACCTCTGCATGTAAAACTACTGAACTAATTGCGATGAAAGTCTGTATGCAGATAGCAAATAGCTATCCCCATATACACCAGCCTACTATTTATCTCGATCTTCAACTTATGTGGGTGAAACCATGTGGCACAACTTTTGCTTTAAAAAATGAAGGTACCTTCAAATAATGACTGCAAAGCCTGGGGTGAAGTCAGGGAAACTATGGAGCACATACTGTATGAATGCGACATCTTAGCAGCAAAGTGTATAAGCCTCCTTGGGAATGCATATACCAAACCGGAGGAATATAGGTTTCTTCCTCTCAGTGGGATCACCGCGTTAATCGACCACTTCTTCAAAGAGTAAGGTAGGGGTAAACACAAAAGATCCCAATGGGCCATCAATGGGCCGAAGTGTTGCTGGCTATTTGTCAGCCCCTGATATATAAGATAATGGGGCACAACTAACTTACTTTATAGCATTAAAATAACTCACAATCAAACTTATAAATAGATGTAACTTTGCCGACAACATCTGTAGAAATGACTTCTCTCTTCAACTGTCCGTTTACTTTAGACTTCTTTACTTTAACCTTCAGTAACACTCCGGTTCTCTTTGCATTGTCAGCGTATACCTTTTTTATAAAGGGGTTTTCGGGTTGGTAACTTAGGCCGAGCCTCTTTTTGTTTGGTTGCGAATAAACCTACAAACAATCAAATACACGTAAATAGGCATACCTACATCAAATTTTAGATCTAGTTCCCAAAGTAAAAAAAATCTGGGTAATAATCTTTTACAAGCCGAAGTTGAAAGTGGTTTGGGATCTAGAAACATAATTTAATACAATTTATAAATAGACTTGCTTGGAAGAGTAACAAACCTGCGAAATGCCTTTGATACCGCCCAAACACTGGATAGCTTTTTCATCATTTTTAACAATTCCGGGAAACAGAACACAAGTTAGTTCTCGATCTAAACCAAGGGTTTCTACTTCCGACATTATAATAAATAGTCACTATAGCCACGGAATCACAGGGAGAAATAGAAATGATTAGAAATATAACTTTTTTATTGAATCAACCACCAGCCATGCCGCGCCGACCGCGCCGTATTGCAAAGAGAATTTAAATACTACGTAAGACGTCCGTATTGTTTTGAATGTTTTTTCTTTTTCTTTCTTCCACTACAGGGCAGGCATAGGGCTTTTAAGCCATACAGCCTTGTCTGACGTGGGTTCAAACTTAAATGTTAAATTATTTTTTTGTTCTGTGGTTATATTTGGCAGATTTTTACTAAACCGAAAGCACTGCACTGCAATGGCATGACCCATGAGCATGACATAAAAGCGAAGCAAGTGGATGGAAGACATATGGAAGACCAAAAAAAAATTAAAGAAAGACGATGAGAAAAAAACATATTAGATGAGGCTGTATAAGCCAAAAGCCCTATGCCTCCCTCTTAGGAATAAACAAAAAAATTAGAGTGGGAAATTTTGACATTGACAACCGGCGATTGGCAATTCCGTTGCGTTGGGCCGCGGTAGAAAATAAATATTTTGTTTTCGGGTGATTCCTACAGTTTGTAATTGCTTCAATACAAAGAAAAGTGTAACTCTTTCCACTTTTACTCTTTTCACAATTAAAAATATTAAAACCGTAATAAACAAACATAACCTCTTACCATGGCGGACGACGACTTCAACAAGTTATTACAGCAAGCTGAACAGTTAACAAATGAAATAGAAGGCAATGAAGAGTTGCCAAGGGTAGAACGTTCCCTCGGCCAGGTGTTGGAGGCTTCACAGGAGCTGCATTCCAGAGTAATTCAGTCCGGCGCTAATGACATCCAAGCGTAAGTTTATGATAATTTCTACATTGTTTTCGAGGTCCTATACCTTAGTATATCATGCACTAGCTACGTGTCGCGGTTCTACATACATGCCTATCTCGATTTCGTAAAAAAATCTAGTTATAGGTAAGATGGTATCATTTTTTTACACTTTGACAACAGGTATGCTAATCCTCCTTGCGTCGATCCCCCAATGCCCCTAGCATTGGGGAATCGACGCAAGTGACCCATATGCTAATCAATAAGTACTATTTTAAACTTTTAAATACTGATTTACGCTACAAAAGTATTATTTTTTTTTGCTGTATGATGCTGTATTTCAACATCCTCAGGCATCTTCTGTTCGGCTCGAAAGGTATAGACCTACAACAAATATCACAAAAGCTTGAAACTCTAAGCTCAAAACGCACATTCGAGCCTTTGCAGCCGATAGCAGACACAGACATTGAAAGTTTTCTGAAGAATGAAAGGGAAAATGCAATTTTATCATTAATCGATGAAGTTAATAAGAATGTAAGTATAGTAATTAAAAACATAGCTACTTCTATTTGCTTGAAACCTAAACGATTAGTATTTTTAGTATAAAAGTTTATTTGAATTTTGTGTAAGTCAAGTTTGGCTGTGGTAGGTACTACAGAAATATTATGAGAAAAAGTTGCTCTGTAGTGCTGCCAGTGAACACCCGCCTGTTATGTTTGATTTCGCCCTCAAACGAATATTTATTGTAACTAGTAGTTCGCCCCGAACTGAGACCTCACGAGTTTTTTTCAGCGATTATTATATTTCAGCGTAAAGTACTAAAATGTTAACGACGAAAGACTCCAAATACGACAGGTCTATCTTATTTGAATGATAGGTGCCTAGTATCGCTATTATCTGACATTGGATGATTTAGAGAATCCAAACACGATAGGCATAACTTGTTGTTGTTGTTAAGTTCTAAAAGCATAGGCCAGCTCAATCATCACACCCCTGGACATCCGTTGACTCTTTATTTTTACTCAAGACATTTTTAATGTGTCCAACATAATATCCAGAAGATAGTAATTCCTTTCCTTCCTTCCTTATGTATCTACTTATCATAATGTTACGTAAGAGGAAACGAGAAGACAAGCTCGAGAACGAGAATATATTAGAGAAGTTTGAGGCCAATATGTCCTGTAATAAGTCCCTAAACTAAAATATAACAAGTCAATAAAAATTATAAAAAAATGAGTCACAAATTTTATAATTATCAGAGTCTCTAGATCGGCTAGAACCGAACATTCCTACTATTTAATACTATCCACCACTATTATTGTAAAACAGCCCATGATTATGAAATAAATAATTATGGAAATGAAGCAAAGAGAGTTCGGACGATTTGGGGCAAAGTAATAAATTTCTATAAATTTTAAATTTAAATAAATTTGGATTAAGAATATTGTAAATAGTAAGCGTGTTACATTGTGAATTTGTGATGCTACACCTTCGTTTTTTTTCTTTTGCAATCACAATGTAACACGCTTACTATTTAAGTACAATATTCTTAATCCAAATTTATTAGATTTTATTTTCTATTTTTTAGTTGGACTTTTTTTATTAAAGCGTGTTTTTTTAGTTTTTTATTCTATTAATTTATTTTATACTTTTTGGTCTTTGATAACTTAATATGTTAGATCGGACCCTGGTTACTATTGAAAGACAAACTACTCGTCAAGACGATTCTAACGAGCCTAAACTCGATGAGGTTGTGTCGTTTCATTGCGAAGTTCCTATGACCACCTTCCAGTTCCATCATCAGACCCTGGTTACCATTGAAAGACAAACTACCCGTCAAGGCGATTCTAACGAGCCCAAACTCGATGGGGTTGTGTCGTTTCATTGCGAAGTTCCTATGACCACCTTCCAGTTCCATCATCAGACCCTGGTCACCATTGAAAGACAAACTACTCGTCAAGACGATTCTAACGAGCCCAAACTCGATGGGGTTGTGTCGTTTCATTGCGAAGTTCCTATGACAACCTTCCAGTTCCATCATCAGACCCTAGTCACCATTGAAAGACAAACTACTCGTCAAGACGATTCTAACGAGCCCAAACTCGATGAGGTTGTGTCGTTTCATTGCGAAGTTTCTATGACCACCTTCCAGTTCCATCATCAGACCCTGGTTACCATTGAAAGACAAACTACCCGTCAAGGCGATTCTAACGAGCCCAAACTCGATGGGGTTCTGTCGTTTCATTGCGAAGTTCCTATGACCACCTTCCAGTTCCATCATCAGACCCTAGTCACCATTGAAAGACAAACTACTCGTCAAGACGATTCTAACGAGCCCAAACTCGATGAGGTTGTGTCGTTTCATTGCGAAGTTCCTATGACAACCTTCCAGTTCCATCATCAGACCCTGGTCACCATTGAAAGACAAACTACTTGTCAAGACGATTCTAACGAGCCCAAACTCGATGTGGTTGTGTCGTTTCATTGCGAAGTTCCTATGACCACCTTCCAGTTCCATCATCAGACCCTGGTTACCATTGAAAGACAAACTACTCGTCAAGGCGATTCTTGACGAGTAGTTTGAATGAATGAACTATGAAGTATGGATAATGAGATAATTCCTGCAGATTCCCTCCAGCTCTATCATCAGATCAGTTCCATGGTACCATATTATTGTCACCAAAGTTACGCCCTTTCATTTGATACCCCACTCGGGTATATTTGCAGTATAGTTTGTGTGCCATATAGGTAGATCCCCTTTTGGACCCCTATCTCCGTAACCCCCTGACCGATCCTGCTCATGTTCGAACTTAAAAATTCTATGGACCTCAACTACTTGTATACCAAAAATCATGAAGATCAGAGCAACGGTACTCAAGTTATCGTCGAACAAACATACAAACATACGAGCGACCGACCCTTCTCAACACTAGACCTCTCTCGCTTCGCTCGTTCGGTCAATGATACTTGTTTCTGGTCTGGGTGTTACTGTATGTATGTCAACCGGGGCAATCGCGTCTGGCGGGGCTAATGCATCTTTTCAAATTTATTCAAAAACTGAACTACAACGCCATCTGTACTAACCGCGGGTAAAATATTTAGTTTAAGCAAATTGAAACTAGATGTCAGCAGTTTACATAGATTCAACAGTTTTTGAATAAAAAAAAGATGCATTAGCCCCGCCAGACGCGATTACCCCGGTTGACCTATATACAAAAGAAAAATATATAAGTATTTCATCTGTGGTCTGACCACCATAACACAAGCCTAGTTGCTAAGCTTGAGGCTAGATGGCGCTGTGTAAAGTATTCTACAATATTTATTTATCAGATTGCTTATTTTTGTACTGGTATAAAATATAACATAGGGCTAAATATTTATATTAACATTTTTAAGATAAGGTACAGCATCATTGCATTATTCACTCTAAGTCACTCACAAAGTTCATAGATGTCATCACATTGGCAATATTTCAGTCCCTACAAGCAACAGAAGATCAGAAATGGGAGCACATGCTGTCAGAATGGAACAAAGAAAAGATCAAACTCATGAACGCTATGATCGGTCCGTCCCAGAATTGGCTCGACCTAAAACGAACACCTGACACACCGAGCATAGCGGAAACTCCAAAAAAATTTGGGCAATCTATGCTTGATAATGTTGAAGCAGCTTATGCTAAGCAAGTGCAGTTGTATAATAAGCTAGTGTTCCAAGGTACCAAGTCTAGAACAGCTTTGCATCAGAAGTTTGCACAAGTTGCTGATGATTTCAATGATCCCGTAAGTTTTAGTTCAGGTTAATTAATTTGAGGAAAATATGTGGTAGATTTTTATTAGACCCTATTATTCAGTTCCTTGTGTCTTCTTGTCATTTGATTTCTGATTTCTGTATGGCATTCTGAAGCCACACATCCCACACATTGACATTAAGCACTGAATTTTTTTTATTATGAAAGTTGGTATCTTTTTAGGTAGTTTATAGTTACCTCATGTACCAATATGATAAATCTTGTAGGTCTTCTAATATTTACCAACATTCATCCTCCTGAAAATATAAATTGTTCGAATTTTTTCCCATTATCATTTTTGTTTTACACATATTTCAGAAAGTGAAAGAAATGTGGGAGATCATAAAGACAATGTCAAACATTCCAGCTTTGGTCAGGGATGAAGACCCTCTAAAGGCAAGAGGTAATCCTGCCATTCAGCAATGTCTTGTGGCACAGGGGAAGAAATATTTGGAGAAAAGGTAATATTAAAATGTAATTGTTGTGTAAGCATTTATTTATCATAATCACAATTTTAAAATTAGGTACCTACATCAAATCAAATTACACAAAATAAAAAACTAAAAATAAAAATGATAATTACAAAATAAACTAAAATGAGGCCAAAAAGCCCCCACCCAGAAATCTATGCATATAAAATGGTTTTTCCTGAACGACTGACTGACTGACGGATCAACGCACAGCCTAAGCCGCTGATCGTAGAGAATTGAAACTTATAGGGTGTGTTCTTTGTATGACCTAGGCATCCAATAAGAAAGGATTTTCCGAAATTCTACCCTTTAGGAGGTGAAAAAGGGGGGCAAAATGACGACCTCTGTGGCGCGTCGGGCGAACACCCGACTGCGACGCAGAAGGTCGCGGGTTCGATTCCCGCCGGGAACAAGTATTTATGCTGACCATAAATTCTTGTTTCTGGTTCTGGGTGTTTCCTATATGTATAATATGTACATATTTACAAAAAAAAAGTATATAAGTAGTTTATCCGTTATCTGGCACCCATAACACAAGCATTAAGTTGCTTAGCTTGGGGCTGGATGGCGATGTGTAATATGTCCTGAAATATTTATTTTATTTTAAAATTTGTATGGGACAGTGTGATTCCTTGATCCATTTTCGACTTTTGCGCGGACGAAGTCGCGGTCAAAGTTAGGCAAGGCTAGTTAAATATAAAACCAAACAACATGAATATTTAATAAAGTTAGTATAACATTAAACATTGTTGTTAATTTTAAACAATTATTTCATATTTTATTGGAAAGGTTTTTTGTCATCAGAATCTTGCTTATATCTGGGGATTAAATTAGTAAGTGATTCATACAAATTTAATCCCCAGATATAAGCAGTATATGAGTGACGTAGTTCGATCGAACCCGGCCGCCGCAATGCGAGGCGGAGAGCCCGGCACTTACCCGTTAGTCCGCGGGTTCGTCGGCCTGCGTCTTCAAGGCGGGAACGTGCAAGGACTCTCTGACGGAGTGATCGATGATCGTCCGCTTTGGCCGATGGTTTATTACTGTTTGAGGAGTGGAGATGCTAATGCCGCGTTGCATTGTTTGAGGAAGGCAGGGTGAGTGAAATCATACATTTTTGAAGTTATACTTCTTTAGGCCTTTTAACCTAAAAGTAAAACAACTTGAAGCTGCGAGAGTTAAATTTTAAAAGATGCGCGCGCATCAATGTAACATTAAAGTAACAGGTTGAAGTTGCCCGCAAAATATATGTATATCAGGCGGACGAACAGACAGACGGACGTATAAATTCTCATGAGCATACATAAGTACACGCACCCATTTTATTCAAATGGACCAAACTGACAGCAGTAACCATACGTTTTTCTAAGGATTTTTTCACACAACTGCAATGTCATTTCAAAAAACAACAAAGACTAGACAAAAACAATCATATTCTCATTATCCATTGCTACGCCGGCAGAAGAGGCAGTGAGTAAAGTTTAAAATGTTACATTACAGTCGTGATCATGAAGAGTTCATAGCAGCATTAGAAGAACACATCAAAAGTCCCGAGAAGCCATTGAGCGACAAGTTACAGACAGCCATCAATTTCCAGTACAGAATACAAGTTCGAAATTCAACAGATCCCTTTAAAAGAGCTGTAAGCATTCATCTATACTAATATTATAAAGCTGATATTGTTTGAATGCGCTAATCTCAGGAACTACTGGTTCGATTTGAAAAAATATTTTTGTGTTGGATAGTCTAGTATACTGTAATACAAGAACACTATAAACAAAACGTCAGGTATATTTATTGCCTAATCAAAGCGCCATCGGCATACTAGTACTATCATGGTCAGTGGTTGTAAGTGATTAGCGAAGCTGCCAGTGTGCCTGCAGCAACTCAGGACTATTTTTACTTAGTTATCTATATGTAAAAGAGAAAAACGTGGACGTGAACGTAGGCGAGGACTTAGAAAGGATTTTCGGGACTTCGAGAAAAAGGACTAAATGGGGTGCTAAAGTTTGTAGTTCATCCTAACTATTATGTATTCTGTGTTGGTACGAAATGCATACCTATTATCAATTTTACAGAGAACTAACGCGTGTAAAACCGCAGAACACAGCTAGTTAATTATAATTCTATTTCTTCTATCTATTTTGTTAAATTAAGACTTACCTTATAAAATAAAGACTAATAATATATATTTATATCAAAATATTAAAATTAAAAACACACAAATTAAAATTAAATTACACAAATTAAAATACATATAGGTACACATTACAAATAAAAAACCCTATCCAAAGCGAAAAATAAATAAATAATCACTAGTCTAATTTTCCAGGTGTATTGCGTGATAGGTTGTTGTGATCTAAGCGACGAACACTATGAGGTGGCGCGTACTGCCGACGATTACCTCTGGCTGAAACTCTCCTTCATCAAGACTAGAGCCAACAACGAAGCGGAGTCTTTCTCATACTCTGATCTGCAGAAATTGATATTGGAGGAATATGGTAAGTGGATTAAAATTATTGTTTATGATATATCAAAGACATAGTGAAAATGTATATATTCAGTTGGAATTATTATTAACTAGCGACCCGCTCCGGCTTCGCACGGCTATATTATGCATGTACTATACATATAAACCTTCCTCTTGAATCACTCAATCTATTTAAAAGAACCGCATCAATATCCGTTCCGTAGTTTTTAAGATCTAAGCATACAAAGGGACATAAGGACATAGAGACGGCGAAAAGTGACTTTATACTATGTAGTGATAGTGATCAGTAGGCACAATAAACTCATGGAGTTACCTACTTATATTCTTAAGTAATACGCTCTTTAGTAATTCTTATGTAGCACTGCTTCTCTTTAATTCTTCTACTCCTTTGTCATATAAATGTTTGTCTACCTATCTTAAATACAAATAAACTGCTTTGTCCTGAATGACTGACGGATCAATGCACAGCCTAAACCGCTGATCGTAGAGACCTGAAACTTGGAGGGTGTGTTCTTTGTATGATGTAGGCAACCGATCCGAAATGATTTTAAAAAATTCAAACCCTACACGGACGAAGTCGCGGGAGAACGCTAGTCTCTTATAATTTCAATTTCTCTGTTAGTAGGTCTGTGGTATTAGTATAAGACTTTTCAATTTCAAGTTCAATTTATGAATTTGCAGGCGAAACACATTACCATGCTTATGAGAAGCCAGTTGTGTACTTCCAAATGCTGGCCCTGACTGGACAATTCGAACCAGCTATTGAGTTCCTATCGAGAATATCAAGGTAAGTACAATCAACGGTCAAAAGTCTCTGCCCACCGTTTACAATCCTGTGCAGCACTATTTGAACATTATAACAACGTTACCTATGGATCGAACCCACGTCGGTTGGTGTAGCGGGTGGCGGTTTATACCACTCGGCCAACTAAATACATAGCTAAAAAGTTGAAAATAATAATCACACTGAGTACTTTTCATTCAGGTATTTATGTTTGTGTATAACATCTATTAGAATAAGGTCGTAAGTCAAATATGTACTTGTTGATAGTATTATTATAGCAAACTGATAATCGACTTATGTCCCATACTGTACATAAAGGCAATATTTGGCGATTTTTGGCGCCACATTTGTAATAATCTTGGTAATCAATACTTATTGATTGTGTTGTTTCAGATATCAAGTCCATGGTGTTCATATGGCATTGGCTCTACATGATGTGTACATGTTAGGCACGCCGAGGAATGTCCAAGCACCTTTATGTAAGTTACATCTTGTGTTTCTACTTTGGTACAGTCAGACACTTATAAAGAAAGAAAGCGTGCAAAAACTCAAGCAACAACTTCCATTATTGCCTCGACCCATGACCTTATGGAAGTCTCGTTATTTACCAATAGGCCAACACCACTCTCTGTCACCTATTTATCTATAGATAGATATCCCTTATGATCGAGTTACCAAAAAAGCGGGATGCTAATGAAAGCATTATGCCTAAATGAAAGATTTGCCTAGAAAGCTTTTCGACCTAAGCTACAGATGCCACTGAAGCAGAATGCCTGAAATGCGAAAGTGACTAACAAGCAGTTTGCTTAAAGTTGATGCCTATAAAACAGAATGCCTAAGGGGTTAAATGTTTACAAAGCTATACGGCTAAGAGGTTAAATGCTTGCAAAGCTAACACCCATATTCTTAGTCGTTTCCTCGACTCGACTCAACCTCCACTCAATAGATTCATCTAAATAAGGTGCTAAATATTTAATATGTACGTTATATTTCAGTATCAGTAGATACGGATGATCCGGCGCCGCTTCGTCGACTGAACTTGGCTCGTCTTGTTCTGTTGTACGTTAGGAAGTTCGAGCTCACCGATCCATCTGATGCTTTACATTATTACTTCTTCTTGAGGTAAGTTTCATATACTTTACTATTGAACATGATTAAGGACAGAAAAAACTAAAAAATCTTGATTTCAACCTAAACTTTGTACATTCATTTTTTATGCTAAAACTCGACTTTTATTATACTATTCTAGATTTAAGTATTCACACTTGTTTTGTACTCTCTAAATAAATAATTATTAAATGGGCGGGGCATGTCGCTGTTAGAGAAAAGACTGGAGACCACGTACCGGAAAGCGCAGTACGAGACGACGACCTCCAACTAGATGGTCGGACGACTTAATTAAGGTCGCGGGAAGTCGTTGGACGCAGAGAGCATGCGAGCGATCGCTCTAAGTCTTAAGGGAAGGCCTATGTTCAGCAGCAGGATGTCCTATGGCTGATATTATGACGATGATGATGAAATATTGCAAGCCAATGGACACAGCGCCATCTAGTCCCCATCTAAGCAACTAGGATCGTGTTATGGTGGCCGGATGACGGATGTATTATTTTTTCATAGATAACCTAGACCAGATACAAATATCCGTAGACGGAATCGAACCCTACCGCTTATCAACGTTTATAAATAGGGGTTAATCTTTGTGCTTTACTGGCACGTATTACACAACGAAATCAATAACTCAGTTGTGTTGTCTAGTTTGAGGCTCTACGTTCCAACTAACTTTATGCGCGTGGGAGACAGGGAGATGCCACCAGTTGTTCGCTACCCCGACGGTTAGAGCACTTACTCTGTTCCATGCATTTTTACAAGATTTTCAAGATGTCGACATATTTAACGATAAATTATACTTAGTTGCACGGAATCTTAGATTGTACCTTATTAGGAACCTAAAATAGTGTGCGTTTTGGTTTAGACTGTTAGCCACTGTTTATTTTATTCTAAACTAGCGACCCGCTCCGGCTTCGCACGGCTATATTATGCATGTATTATACATATAAACCTTCCTCTTGAATCACTCTATCTATTAAAAAACCCGCATCAAAATCCGTTGCGTAGTTTTAAAGATTAGATCTTTAAAACTACGCAACGGATTTTGCGGCGTACAAAGGGAAATAGGGACGGCGAAAAGTGACTTTATTTTATACTATGTAGTGATGATAAATAAATGAAATGTATAATTTATATTTATTTCTTTTAGAAACCTCAAAGACCCAAGCGGCAAGAACCTATTCATGTGCTGCTGTACAGACCTAGCGTTAGAAAGCCGAGATTATGATCTTTTGTTCGGAAGAATGGATGCCATCACTGGACTACGAAGTTCTGGTCTACTCGATCAATTCAACAACCCTCATATTGATAGCACGGTATGAATTTAACTTTTAAATAGGTTGTTTATACATTTTTGCTAATATACCTATTATACTTTGTACCATCGATCTTTACCATTAACCAAAATACTTTTTTATAAATGTTTAACTGAAACTACTGAACCACTGATAAAACATACCTATAGGACTTTCGCCGCCAAATCAAATAAGTAGATCTTTATAAATATTATCACAATAAAAACAATAATGAAAAGAAGAATAATTATAGGAACTAGATATGCATGTATAAACTTATTTATTAACAATAGCAGCGGCCTACTGTCCGCCACGTAAGTCCCAAAACCTTTAAAAAATAAATTTAAAAAGGCCATGTCAGCGTTACTACAAACCATTGTTTCTAGTTCTGAAAAGTTTGGTAATATTGCATCCACTTTTATTGTGCGCACCGCAAAGTTATGGAACTCCTTGCCTGACTCCCTGTTCCCCACGAACTACAATCTAGCGATCTTCAAAGCGAGAGTGAATCGGTTCCTACTGGGTAAGCACGCTCCATCGTAGGCCATAATGATGCTTACCATCAGGCACATTATGGTCAAGTGCAAACCCATTCCTAATAAAAAAATAAAAAAATAAAAAAAAAATAAGTGTTTATTTTATAGGTGATCGCGTTGAATGTTGCCGAGCAGTTAGTGAATAAAGGACTCTTCGAAGATGCTATTACGATGTATGATATTGCTGGGGTAAGTTGCGGTTTTAGTAATTATTAGCTACGACCCGCAGTATTACCCGCGTAAGTCCCGATCCCTTGGGAATATTTGTATAAAAAGTATCATATATGTTAATTCAGATCTCTATCTATCTACTTACCGAGTTTCATCGTAATCGGTCCAGTAGGCCTACCGCGGTAAGTGCGTAGGCTTCAAGCCGACGTCGATATCCCAAACCGCGTCTCACAATGGGTGGAAAATTGAGCTTGCCTTTCATAGAAATTTTGAAAAATTAAGTAGTGTTTTTGTGTGTTTTAAGTATACAGGATTGTCGGGGACATCAAAACATTAAAAAATAAGTGATAATGGTTATATTATTTAAAAAAAACAAAGTCATATTTTGTAGTGTTTTTTAAAAATAACATAACCAGAATCACTTATTTTTAAATGTTTTGATGTCCCCAACAATCCTGCATACTTAAAACACACGAAATAAACCACTTAATTTTTCAAAACTCCAATGAAAGGCAGGTTTAAAATTTCGCCCAGTGTGGGGCGCGGATCGGCGCAAGGCGACGCGTTGGCTTGAAGCCGACGCACTTACCGCGGTAGGGCCCCAGTAGTTTTTGCGTAAGGGGTAACAAACATACACATAAACTTACACATTAAAATATTAGTAGGCTAGGATATAATTTCATGTCAGAAATTATGTAACAAAATGTCAGTCTTTTTTTGTATTTTATTTGTATTGACTACATTCTACATATTTTACACAATCAAAGTATATGCAATATTGTCTTCTGATAGTTCTGAAATACCTACTTAAATAACCTTTGTGTGTGCAGAATCTAGAGAAAGTCCTGGAATTGTTCTGCGTGTTACTCGCTCAAGTGGTAAACAGCGGCGGTGGAGCGAGCGGACTGCGCGAACGTCTCTCCCTACTCGCGGAACACGTGTCGAGACGTCTTCGCTCGTCTGAAGCGACCAAGTTACCTGCGGCGCTGGTCGAGGCGTATACGAAGCTTTGCAAACTAATGACGTTCTTTGATCAATTCCATCATGAGAATTATGATGGAGCTTTGGAGGTAAGATTATTGCATATAAATAAGTAGAATACAGATGTCAAAACAGCAAAGTATTATGACCACAACCACTGAGATGTACGGGATCGTACCGGGTGCTGTAGCTTAGGATTATAAAATGATAAAATAGCTTTAAGGTCACGATAATAATTAATGTATGGTGATCTTAATGAGTACAATGAATTTGCTGGCTAAACGTGCACTGACTTAATCGAGCCGCCCATCGACGTTATTCGCCGGCGCGTGCGACTTACTTGAACTAAATTGCTGAGGTGTTCGATAATGTATCGAATACAGTACAAGTTACCCAAATCCAAAGAAGTAGGTATATATTGGGAATTGAAAACCAATCGCTGCGCTTTGGTTTTACAATTCCCAATATATCATATGAGATAGTTAACCTATTAACTGGTTTTCCTACCTAATTTTACAAAATTTTAAAACCTTACAATGAACTACTACAGCCTACAAAAATTGTAACACCTACACTTAACTAATAATTGACACATTCCTGCTTGACATTTGCTCTAAAACTAATAGCAGGCTTATCAAAATATCATTTAAGATAGCTATCCTATTAACTGGTTTTACTACCTAATTTTACAAAATTTATAAACTTACAGTGAACTACCTACTACAACCTACAATAATTATGTAATCTACACTAATTGTAATATATTTCAGATTGCTCTGAGAATATTGAAAGAAACTACCTAAATAAATTATATTTATACTTATACTAAATTTATACTATAGGAAAAACAATGTAATTAGGTAATTTAATTATTTATTTTTTACTAAAAATTATTATAATTAGTACAAAATAGTATCTAATAAATAAGATTTTTATGTATACTTACATGATTTTATTAGATGTGTTGATTCAATTTTATTAAATCCAAAGTTTATTTATTAGCTTCAAAATAAACTTTTTGGTTTTTAAAAACTGATTCAACTGATCGAATAAATTCATGTAATTTTCCCCACTGCTCCGAATCAGCTTCAGTTTGGAATTTGGTCCTCAACAGCGCCTTCGTCCATAGCTCTAGTTTGTCGGTTTCGAGAGCGTCGGATGAGTGATATACTTTGAGGTCGATGTAGAAGGAACCGCTCGTAATAATGTTCCTACGCTCCCTCCCGTTGCCCACAGCGTTGACTAGAAACGAAGCCAAATTCTTCTTTTCTTCGCTTTTCCCACTATCTTGCCGTCGCGTCGACTGCTTAAACCAAAAACGTCCAATGCATCTTTGATTTTTTTATTACTGAAACAAAAGAAAACAATTAATGATAATAATCTAAAACCATAAAATATACATTAGGTAAACCAAACCAAGTTAAGTTGATACAAGTTTCCTGTAAAAATAATAAAATTCATCATAGGAATCGAAACTGTGTAGGGATGTAATGTACCTATCTAAAGCTGATTGTTGTCTTTTATGAACTAATAAGTACCTATAATAAAGACAAATTAACTACATAGAAATTACAAAAAAAAAAAGAACCCAATACCATAGAACAACATTTTTAACCTAAAATGTAGAACGCATACTGTATTTCTTGATAAACAGCTAATTAGAAAGTTAAAATGTAGATTTATCAATTTACCTGGTTTTGCTTGGATTCTTTGTTGGCTTACGTTTCAAAGGTTTTTCTTTTTCTGACACAGAAACACTTGAGTGATCGTTTTCGGAGTCCGATCTGAAACAAATAATATAATTCACATTAGTTTATAAATAAAAAATTAACTGTACTGGAGTACAGTATAAAACTCAAACACCAACACAGACTAAGTATACTTACATTTCGTTCGATAAAGAGGCTGGCTTTCGTTTCCCTCCTATCGTCTTAGAGTTTGATTTTCTTTTGATTGGTGCAGGCAAGGCTGTTTGAAAATCATCAGAGTCCGACCTGAAACAAAAATATTATTGTTATTAGTGTACAAATACAAAAAGAATCCCTTGTCCTGCAGACGCATAATTAAACAGTGGATTAGAGCATAAAACTCTAACACTGTTTTATACTTACATTTTGAATCTCAACTTCTGAAGTTATGGCTTCAAAAATGCAGCGGGTCCCGACTTCGATTCGTTGCGTTGCTCGATGCTCGTACGTTGTCGTAGTCGCTCGATGTAGCGTTGCTTGACTCATACGACTAGGAGTTGTTCGACTTGAGTTGCTCGACTTCCACAGAGTTGCTTCAGCAGCTGAGAAGAATCCTTGATCGGACAGGCTTGTTGTCTCCGTGTAAATGCTTGTTGTCTTCGTGGTGACTCTTGCTCGATAGATAAAATTAAATCACCGACATATAGGTTTAAAAGAGAAAACCTTTAAATAACCCGGTGTAATTTAAAATACACTACATAAAAACAAATAGAGACAAATTATCATTCATTTTCGGTTGTATGTATTATACTATATCGAAATTGATTGCGTTGCTAAAAGAATAAATTTCGAAACACAAAAATTATGTAGACTATGTAAATTATTAGGGTTTACACAAAACTATGAATTAAATTAATAAGAATGTATATACTGAATAGATATTATCGTATAGCTAAATAATAATCTACCTTATTAAGCAATTTACATATCTATCAACTCGTGACATCCCTACCTAAAATAGCTGGTTTAAGCATTTTGTTCTTGCGGAAGTAGGTATGATGATTATTAAGGAAATAAATAATTAAAGTGAGTGTCAAGTTCAATTTTACCTACATCACACCTACATTTTATTAAATTTAATTCGGTTGAAGATATTTACAAGATAATTAGATTGAGCAAGTTGATAAGTTAATATTTAAGGTAAGTCCTTTAATTATACTATTTTTATTTGTCTTTTATTTCGTTGAATTTATCATCAGTTTAGTTAGTGAAATTAAATACATTCAATTTTATTTACAGATATTTTAATCAAACAATATTATTACAACCATCTGTAGTGAAATAAAGAAAAACCAAATCCTAATTTACTGTAAAATCAGGTATGTAATTATCATAATGGATTATATAAGTAGGTATATTATTTAGTGAATAGGTATTAATAATGAATTTTTATTTTACAGAGCCGCTACATCAGATTTATTCCATGAATGAGAGAACTAACAATCCTTAACTTACCTACGTGGGTTGAAAGAAAAAAATAAAAAATAGGTATGTAATAAATAGTTATATTTTCTCTTATGTTTATCTAACTATTTAAAGAATGTTATCTAACATCAAGTATTTTAATTACAGGATCCGCTGTGGCAAGTTTATTTTTTCTTCTACGAGACCTACCTAACACAATTTGAATGGAAAATTGGTTTACGTACTTGTCTATTAACAGCAATATATATTTTAATCAAGATATAATATAAGGTAACTTAAATGTAAATTAGTTTTAACATGTAAGTAGCCTATGTTATCAAGTTTATCGCAATCAGGTTCAGTTGAGAAGTAAAATACAAACTTTATTATTATTAGTAAAAAAGTCATAATTTTTCTTTATCTAGAATTAATAATATATGTAGATACTGTGTTAATGGTTACTGTTATAAATAGGATTGAGATCTTCAACTGTCTATACACCTAGTTAGCCTTATCGTTATCAGTTTAATAGAATAATTTTTTCGTTATAAACTAATACCTATAAATAAAAATGCCCTTTTGTTCTGTGTGTAACGTTTCGATAGATCAACGTTGTTGGATAGGACATTTGCGCAGTAACTCACATAAGAAAAATGGTTTGATTCCACTTTATGATAATATAGAAATTATTAATACTGCATTTAAAAGTCGTATAATTAGTTACAAGATTACTGCGACTAATGAACAAATTAATTACTTTCCAGACATATTTCTGGCTAATATTTTTACACAAGTTAAGAGTTTGATAGATCAATCTCTGCAAATACATACAAACATTAAAGTGAATTTTGAATTATTTTGTTATTTTCATTTGTTTAAAAACGATCAACAAGAAATAAAATCGTTTTCAAGCAAAAATTATTCAATTCATTTGAACTATGATTTTGATAAAGTATATAATTCTTGCATTGTTATGTTACGAAAAAAGGTTGAAGAATTTGAGCAAAGAGACAGCGGTTGGACATTCTTAAATAATTCACATTTTGAAATAAACATTAATAAATATCAACCCCTCAGCGGGTCAAAATTTATAGACTTACCTAAATTTATTAAAAATAAAAAAGCTTGTGTAAATATAAAAAATAAAGATAAATGTTGTTTTTTGTGGTGTGTGGTAGCGGCTTTATATCCATCATCGAAACATCAAGATAGAGTTACATCTTATCCACATTTTAAAGACGTTTTAAACATTAACGATTTATCATTTCCTATTACGTTTTCTGATATAGCTATTTTCGAAACGAACAATCCTTCTATAAATATATACGTATATGGATTAAAAAATGAAAAGATAATTATAGGTCCCTTGTATAAATCAAATAACAAAAAATCTAAGAGTATTCATTTATTGCTATTAGAAAATGGTTTAACCTTTCATTACTGTTTAATTAAAAATTTATCTCGTCTTGTTAGAGCTCAGTTAACTAAACATCATGGTAAACTATATTTTTGCGAAGTATGTTTGCTGTTTTTCTCTACTAATGATCAGTTTGAAAACCATTTATGTGGAGGAGTTGCAACAATTTTACCAGATGAAGGATCATTATTAAAATTTAAAAATTATGATAGAAAGCAAGATGTTCCTTTTGTTATTTACGCCGATTTCGAAACATTACTGGAACCGATTTCCGGTAATGAACTCGACACCGCTAATACGACCTACTTACAAAGGCACGTGCCTGCAGCATTTGCGTATAACATAATATGTTCTATGGATGATACCTATAATAAATATAAAAGTTTTCGCGGTAAAGATTGTGTTACTCAATTTGTTGACTGTATCACTGAAGAAGCAAAAATAATTTCCAAAATTTTGTCTAAGAAGGAGACCATGATTTTTACCGAAAAAGATGCCATTGATTTTGAGCAGGCAGTAAAATGTTATATATGTGACTACTTTTTATTAAACGATAGGGTTAGGGATCATTGTCATTTAACAGGTAGATATAGAGGTGCAGCACATAGACATTGTAATCTACAACATAAAATACCAAAATTTATTCCCATATTTTTTCATAATTTATCAGGTTATGATCGTCATTTGTTTATTAAAAAACTGGGCGAAACATCTGGACCCGTAAAAATAATACCTAAGTCTAAAGAAAAATACATTACCTTTTCAAAATTCATTTACCTAAACGATTTTGATTACATTCACCTAAGATTTTTAGATTCCTTCAACTTTTTAGGAACTAGTTTAGAAAAACTCGTAAAAACAATACAGATTAATGATTTAGTTATTCTAAGATCACATTTCCCAGATGATAACCGTTTTAACTTGATGACACGAAAAGGTGTATACCCATATGATTATATGACCAATTGGAACTGTTATAAACAAACCTCTTTACCATCAAAATGTGACTTTCATAACTCGATATCTAATGAAGATATTAGCGAAGAAGATTACAATCACGCTTTAAAAGTTTGGGATGAGTTCAATATTAAAAATTTAGGTGAATATACCGATTTATATTTAAAAACTGATGTAATATTACTATCTGATATATTTCAAAATTTTCGTAAAACTTGTAAAAAACATTATAATCTAGATCCTGCTTTTTACATAACTACACCTAGTTTATCATTCGATGCGATGTTGCTTAAGACAGGTGTGAGCTTAGAACTTGTGTCTGACTTGTCTATTGTAAGGATGATTCAAAGAGGTATCCGAGGTGGTTTGTGTACGTGCTCACAACGTTTTGCAAAAGCAAATCATAAGTACATGCCTGATTATAACACCTCAAAACCTGATTGTTTTATCGTATACCTAGATTGTAATAACTTATATGGATACAGTATGTGTCAATATCTACCCTATTCAGGTTTCAGATTTTTAAATGAAAAAGAATTAACTAATTTACATATCGAAGATGTTTCTGATTTCGCTAAATGGGGGTATATTTTAGAAGTTGATCTCATTTATCCTAAACATTTAAATAATCATCATAACGATTTACCATTTTGTCCCGAACGATGTACTCCACCAGGAGGGAAAACTAATAAATTAATTGCAAATTTGTATAATAAGTACAATTACGTAATTCATTACATACATTTAAAAAAATGTATTGAACATGGGTTGATATTAAATAAAGTCCATAGAGCTATTACATTTAGACAAGCTCCTTTTTTGAAAAAGTATATAGAGTTAAATACTTATTTAAGGCAGCAAGCGAAAAGTACTTTCGAACAAGATTTTTTTAAGTTATTAAATAACAGTGTATTTGGGAAAACCTTAGAAAATACAGAAAAAAGACTATCCGTTCATTTGATTAATCAATGGTATGATAAGTCCAATAGAACTAAAAAAATGAAATCTGCTGAAAAATTAATTGCTAGCCCTTATTATGAAAATGTAACTATTTTGTCTGAAAATCTTGTTGCAATACAAATGAAACCAAATCAAATTATTTTAGATAAACCTATTTATATAGGTTTTACAGTTTTAGAACTGTCTAAATCTCATATGTACTTTTTCCATTATAATATAATAAAACCTTTCTATAAAGATAAAGTTCGACTCTGTTACACAGACACAGATTCACTTGTTTACGAAATTTTTACCTCCGACTTTTATCGTGATATGAAATGTCATTTTTTAAATTATTTTGATACCAGCAACTATAACGAAAAAAATGAATTTAATCTACCGTTAATAAACAAAAAAGTTCCTGGTTTATTTAAAGATGAAATGGGAGGTCAACATATTTCTCAATTTATCGGATTAAGATCAAAACTTTATTCAATAAAGACGTCAAATAAAATAATTAAAAAAGCAAAAGGAGTTAAATCAAATGTAGTTCGAGACCTAAGTTTTACTGATTATGAAAATGTATTATTTAATAGCGATATCATCCGCAGAAATAATGTTATGTTTAGATCAATAAAACATGAAATTTTTACACAGAGTGTAAATAAAATTGCTTTATCGAGTAACGATGACAAACGTGCAATATCTGCTGACAAAATTACAACTCGAGCATGGGGCTATTATTCATTTATTTAACCATTATATTAATTACTAGCGACTGGTCCCGGCTTCGCACGACTATACTATGCATGTATTATACATATAAACCTTCCTCTTGAATCACTCTATCTATTTAAAAAAAAAACCCGCATCAAAATCCGTTGCGTAGTTTTAAAAATTTAAACATACATAGGGATATAGGGATAGTGAAAGCGACTTTGTTTTATACTATGTAGTGATTCAGCGAATTAACTATTTTGTTATATGATTTACTTTAAAATTAAGTCTTATCCAATAAGTTTTAGTCTGAACTCAATAAAAGAGAAATAATAATGTTAACCTTAACTTTGTAATATTAGTAGGATTTTTTTTCTCTTTATTATCAATTTATAAAGTTAATATGTTTAGTGTAAGTATAGTGTTTTAATGATAATCATAATTGTAATATTTGCGTTAGTATTGATGTAACTATACTATTAATTAAGTTTAATTTTTAGGGTAAGTATATATTTTCAAATAAATGGTAAAAAATAATGGTTGTTTTCTTTATCTTTCATTATCGTAATTATATCATGGTTTGTGTTTGTTATTGTTAGGAGAAGGTTCTTATGAAAGAAAAAAATTAAGAAAGTCGCGCAGAAAAATACTACGCGGGTGAAACCGCGGGGCGCAGCTAGTAGGTAATATAGTCTTAAAATTGCAAATAATTAATTAAGTGTTGAATTACAGTTACTTTTTTTGCATTAAACTTTGTTGAAACACTATATTATTTATCATCTATACCTACCTGATAAACCTACTTATAATAAAGGAAGAAAAGTAATAAGTTTATACTTGAACCAAAATTAAAATAAATAGAGTCTAGATCACTTAGGAAAAACCAATTTATAGCATTAATGTCTGTCTGTTTTAAACTAACGCGGGTGAAACCGCAGGGTGTAGCTAATGTCTAATAACAATGAATTTATTACACATCGATTTCCGTTTGTTGAATTTGCTTAGTTGACAATTATATTTTAACTACCTACTTACATAGGTATGGGTGTCTACTTACTTATTTTTAATTGATTAATTAGACAATAAATATTGCTGATAGTAACAAGACGTTTCAAATTAACTAATACCTACATTCTTTACATAATATTAAACAATGAACATGGTGAGTAAAATGTAGATAGATTACTATATTTTTATAATATCTTTATACCATTTTCGAAGAGCAATATTGTCTAATGATTTATTTATTTGTTACAGATTTCAGATTCAGAATCAATGTTTCAATGCGCACAAGACCCACTTGAAGGATTTAGCGAGATGTTTCCCGAACATTCAACTAATAATAAAAAGAAACAACGTCGAACTCGGGATAAAATCGTGAAATCTACCTTCTTCAACAAGAAAGAAAAAACAATTAAGTCGTACGTAAAAAGCCGACAGCAACAAAGGGGTTTAAAATTGATAAAAATCTCAATAGTGGACCTAACAGAAAATCCTTCATCTTTTTGTGATAGTGACGGTGAATTAGATAATACCTTGTTAAGTGCTCAATATATAGTAAAAGACATTGCTGATAGTGTGTTAGATGAAACTGAGAATTTAGTTAAGAAAATTTCTAAATCATTAATAGACAATCATGATTTTTAGTGTTAAATTTAATTAAATTTTATTGTAAAGTATACCTATCTACTTCAATTTTTATTATAATGTCTTAGTGTTAGTATTTTCAAGTTCTGATTATGAGTGTTTTATAGGTTCCTTATCTAATAAACAGTATTAAATTTTTTATTATCATTTTATATAATTATTACTGATAGTAAATTTGGTTTTGAATTTAAAACAATAAACAGATATGTAAGCTATTAAATATTTATACTAATTGCATAACTATGTATTTTACATTGAATCTATGAATTTTTCATTGAATTTGATTAAGCATGTTTTAATTATATTGAATCTAGGTTTTATTATTTTCATAATCATTATAATCATGAAGGAAGGGTACCTAAGTTAAAATAAAAACGTTTTACAATATTAATTGTTTTATTTACATTTTACCATTTCAAATACTTTTTAATACATAACACATTTTTTAAAGCACATTGTTTTAAATGTTTATTACAATTAAAATTACATTCAGAATATTTGCTATGTAATTGAGTTAAATTAGGAATGCATTTTTCACTAATATCAAATACATTACAATTTACACAAAGATCTTTAACCCATTTAACTTTTTCTATACCTTTAACAAAAATTTCCTTATTTTCTAAATAGGATACTATTATACGTTTAAATTCTCTGTAATCAATATAGCCTTCGTTCCAATAAATTCCTCTATTTTTTTCTAACCATATAACTTGTTTCTTTTCATCATTTGTTAGATATTTAAATAAATGTGGTGGTTTTATTAAAAATGTTTGTGTATATTCTTGACAAGCAAAAGCTAATTCTTTCACTATAAAATTGTTATTTAGGTCTTTAAATCCTTGAATATCTAATAATATTGTATTCGAATTCATGATATTTTTCTAACTATGTTACTCAATGGTTTATATTCAATTATACAATCGTTCAATATAAGACAGTAGGCAGAAGTCTGATCAGGAATAGCTATATTGCTTTCCAACTCTACTCGCACATCTACAACAGGTCCTGAGATGAGATTATCTACTTGACGAGAGCAATCGATTACAAACAATGGTGCTATAGTCTTAAACTCTTTCGTATTTAACAAAGGTTCTGAACGACGACCATAGTAAGACTGCTGAAAACGAGCATACTGCTCATATAATAATGCGAAATGATCGTTCATAAAACCGGTACTGAGATTTTCATACGGATAATAATTAGAATTTAAATACACTTTCACATCACGCAACGTACAATGATCAAATCTTGACATATCAGCTTCAGCATTATGTTTTCTATTGGTCTGCAATCCAATTATAACATATCTTGGTTTTTCAATTTGAGACGAGGTTTTAATTGACCATGTGTGTTTCGTAGTTTGAGGTAATAACGGATATTCATATAGATCCCAGTTTCTAAAGACAACTTGAAGTGCTCTATCTTTTTCCAAAATCTTTATAAAGTTTAACTTTTCTTTGTCACACACCTTAACATGAGGTACTCTCCAAACAATTTTATTTATTTGAATATTATCAACGTGTTCCCCTTTTTCTAACTTCACAGCATTGAGATCGGTATTACTTCGTAATAATATCAATTCATGTTTACAATTAATGATAACTTTTTGATAATCTTCACAAAATCCTAAGATGTTTGTCAGAGGTATAGACGCAGAAAAAGAACCATTTGCACTTTTGAATCCATGAATATCCCATCCCCAAGCTCGAGATGATTTAGAATCGCTTTCATTCATTGATAACAATGACTTAATAGTTGTTGTTACACCTGCATTTTTTATCTTATCGATCTCTACACCGTTTAACTCATATCGAATATCTTGGAAAAGATACATCAATGAGTTATTAGTAAACTCTACGCCTGATGTTTCTTTTTGATCACCTTTACGTACATTAACAAAACCTTCTAAATACAATGTGCTAGCTGATGGTAGAACGTATAAATCTTTTTGATTAATTGGGATGCGAATTTCATCATTTCTATTGAAACTTGTTATATAAGGTTTATAAGAATGAAATTCAATTCCTTCTATGGTATTATCATAAGAAGGTGATGATAAAACGTCTAAAATATTCATTTTAGTAAACCGATTAATTTAAGAAATTTAATATTTTCTTTGTTGAGCTTTTGTTTTTTATTACTGGTTAATGTAGCTTTTGAGAAAGATTGAGTCTTACTGATCTTTTTAACAGGTGTTCTGTCGCTTTTATACACTTTAAAATAATCAATCATTTTGGTTTGAGATGTAAATATATCTGTACTTCTTCACCTCGTAAATTTAGTGGATTATTATTATTGTCTAATAACCTAATGCGCACACTGTTTATAATATTTTGATTGACCGGAAAGTATATTATATTCTTTGGTACTTCTATGATTCGATATCCTGGTGGCACGCTTGGTGTAAATTCATGAATAATGTGACTAGCATTACCATTAATATATGATCCACTAACAATATCACATTCAACCCTTATCACGGTTGTAGATAAAATGGATACTGGAAACTCTGACACATGTAATTTATTAGGCTGTAGAATTTTGTTACTAAAACCTAATAGTTTTCCAATAGAACCTTTCTGGGTAAAATTTACTGTTTTTGAACAATATATCATCGTTTTAAGTGTATTATTGTTACACTGTATTTGAATACTTGCATCTTTTATTTCTGATTTAATGTAATCGCTAATATCTTGTAGTTCGTAAGCGCCTTCAGGAATTGTAATACAATCTTTTTGATTACCATAATAAAACTTATTATTTGTATCATCAATATTTGGAATAGAATTGAATGTTGATAAATGTAACAATGCACATTCATATTCTCCTTGAAGTTGTAAATTTGGAGAATAATATGTTGATAATATTGATGAGTCACTAGTTATAGATAGGGTGAAAGACATTTTACAACTAATGATTAAAAAGGATGAACTATTATTTTATACAACCTTTATTATTCCAAAAATTATACAGAAATTTTAAACACAAATGTCCACAATTTACAGTATTAAAATTTTGATATCTAATATAGTTATAATAAATAGAACAATTTTTTAAATAATCAACTAATTCTTTCGGTGGTTTTAAGTCACCGAAGCTATCAAAATATTCACAATATTGATTTACTTTAACATAGGCTACCCAATGTGTTCCTTTGTTTTTGAAATTATCTAAGTTCACAACACCGCACTCGATCGATTTTGTATTTTTAGGTAAACGGTCTTTCATAAATACACCTCGAAAATATGGTATATTCTGTGCATAATGCTTGATTTCTATGTCGTTTAGAGCATGATTAGGTAACCTTGTATTTAGTTTTTTGAACGATTAAAAAACAATCCGTTTCCAGTTTTGTAAGGTTTAATGTATAACCCTTTGCCTAGAGCTACAGCTTCCATCACTTTATTATGACGTTCAGACTCTCGCAAGTTTTGTTGAGCACTTTTGTAATCGTTAACTGTTTTAGCAATACCTGCTGCACCACCTGCTAAAGTGCCTAAAGCAGATAATCCTGCAAATATTGGTATCAAGGGTAAAATCCCTCCAGTTTTTGGTAATGGTATAACTCTAGGTAATCGAATTCGACGACCTGAATGCATTGGATACAAATTCTTTGCAGCTAAGTAGGCATGTTTTATAATATCTTTATTATTTTTAGACTTCTTTATTTTCTTCTTAATGTTTGATCGAATTTTAGAAACTAGAGATCCAAAAGATTTCAATCCTGATCCTGTTTTCAGTTTTGTATTCATTACTTTACTAACAACCCATGATGCTATTTTTTCACCTTTTCCAACGTCTTTGGCATTCAAACGTTTTTTAGCCATATTTAATAATTGTAAATCAGCTTTATGTCGATTTCTTAAATCAGAATATGTAGAATATGCTATATCGTGTTCTTTACAAGCTTCATCTAATTGGTTTATGCCTCTATCTCCTTGCAATAAACGTTTTTGAAGTTTAGTTCCTGGTCCACAATAATTGTATCCAGGTAAGTGTAGTTCAAATGGTAAATTATTTATGATACTATTAACTAGTCCACCTCCATGCATAGTTCGAAATGAAATGTATTTTTTTTTTCCACTGTATCGGATAATATATTTTATTTCTTCAAGTAACAATCATTTTCTTGTCAATCCACGAGTTTTCTGTATCTTTAAGACCTAACCATTTCACGAACAGCTTATTACCCTTCTTTTTTAAAACTTTTTCGATTAAATAAATATCAGGATGATTTGTTTTTTGAATTTCTGACTCATAAAATGAACCCATTATAGGTTGCTTGTGTACATCTTCAATGCAATACGTGATAGGAATAGTATCGTTAATCTTAGTTATTCTAAAAATTTCTGATGTCCAGTTAGGTGTGTAACCTTTTTGAAAACAGTTTTTATATTTACTGATACGAACATTATCACCTATTTTGAATCTGAGTTTTTTTACAGTTTTAAGCTTTCGTGATTGTAATAATATTATGTTTTTTATTGTTTGCTCGTTTTCAAAATTGACTTCTGATGGTTTGTGGTTTATGGTTCTATGTTTTGAATTATTATATTCATGTACAACATTTATCAATATTTTTCCTACCCAATTATAGCTACCATAGAAGCTAAATATTTTAAAAAGTTTATGCTTTAACGTTTTTATTAATCTTTCAACAATTGATGCTTTTTTAGTTGAATATGTAGAATAATGGTTAATTTTAAATTCTTTCATTAATTTTGAAAAAATATCATTATAAAATTCAGTACCAAGATCAGTTTGAAGATTAGCAGGAGAACGATTGCTTATATTCACCACTTTTCGGAAAGCATAACATACTTCAGTTTTACACTTTGATTTTAAAGGTATAGTCCATGCAAATTTTGAAAAACAGTCCATTACTACTAAAATGTAAGAAAATCCATTATTATATTTTTTTAAATTTTGAAAATCAATAAGGTCTGCTTGCCACAAATCATCGATGCCTTTCAATATAACTGATCGACGAGGAAAATTTTTACGCGCTGATCTATGCAATTCATTAACTACTTGTTTTTTTATCATTTTGTTCGATTTTGATCTTGTTCCTTGAAGGTTTATTTATATTCTGATCAATGTATATGTGCAAATTGGTTTTTAAATCATCTATCGAGCGTTGAATATCAGTTAATATTTCATATTTTGATTTATCTATTAATTTTTGAACCTCGTTTTTATTGCAAAAATATTGAATCTTATTATCAACATAACGTTTATTGGAAACATGATCATCTTCAACAGGATCAATAACACCTCGAATTCGGTTCAATTGCAAATCAAATTCACCATTTATTGACTTCGTGATGGTTTTATCTATAAAAATATCTGCAAGTCGCATCCTTTTATGAATATGATGACCAAACTTGTCAATGTTCATTTTGATCTGATTATGTTACAAGATGAAATAGAAATGAAACAAATTGTAGGAATAAAAGGTATTTATTAATTTATGATTCCACTCTCCCGCAGTTCTTCAATAATTGATAAAATTTCGTTATCTAATCCAGTATTTCCGGCATCACGAGACGCAATCAATAGTTGTAATCTTTCAACTAACTCATTAGGATTATCCCAATAAACATAATCAACATTATCTTGACTTTTCCATTTCTTTAATGTTACTAAACCAAATCCTTTGGTTATTGTATTACATCCCTCGTCATATTCTGTTAATTTAAATAGAGGTTTGATTACATGTAAATATTTTTTACCTTTGTTGCTTTTTATTGGTTTTTTTGAGTCAAAATCACGTCTATGAGCGTTGGTAGTTAATAACAATAATTTATAATTGTGTTTGTCTGATGCAGTTACTAACTTTAAATCAGGATCTTTTTTTAGTAAGAGTTCTCTTAGACCAGGGGTATTTTCATATTCAATTCCATTAATATTAATAGTTTGTTCATTAATTATTACTTTAGCATTGCCAAGCATTAATTTTCCTTTTTCTATTCTTACTCCATAAGGAACATCTTCATAATATTCTGAAGATAATGACCATGATGAAGCATTTGGATGATTAGTATCAGAAATTGAGTCTGAATAATTTTCTATAGTGTTATCAGAATCTTCACCGTCTTCCTTTTGATTAGCAACACAATAAGACGTTTTACTACATCGGATTTGATTATCATTGCAATGAGTTTTATCAAACTTTTGATTAGGTTTTTCATTTTCAATTTTAGTACTTTCGATATCAAGCGTGTTATCAAAATCATTATCATTTTTATTTTTTATATTATTTTTGGTATTAACTTTTGATGATAATTGATTAAGAGGATTTATGAGAGGTTTAAATACAGCTTCCAAGGTTTTTTCATTGTCTTCTTCAATATTTCGCAGATTTCGTACTTTTTTCTTAACAGCTTCTGCTGCATTAATAATTTGTCTTTTAATTGTTTTATCCATTATAAAATACTTTATGCTTCGTTAAATATTTTAAATAGAATAACATCTTGAAGTTTAGGAAGTGATATTTATACAGTATTTTAATCGAAAACTATAAAATTGTCAAATGTTTTACGGTAACATCCTTCGTTTTTTCGACAATCTTTATTTATAACCAAATAACTATATGGATCTGACCACACATGCGAACACATTTCGCGAAAATCGTTCCACTTCATATCCATGTTTACATGTTCGTCATAAACATGCTTCAGATTGATTTCGTCTTGTTTAAAAAGAATAATGAGATTTGAATTGTCTCTAATAAGTTGTTTAGGTACTTTACTATATGTTTGATTTAAATAGAAACAATCAATGTTTTTATGTCTTCCCATTGCAAAATAATCCCTCATGTTATTTTGATTTTCACATGCCACATCATCAAATATAATAATTGAATTACTGTTTGCATCTTGCGGACTCAATACTTGTTCGTTGTCTTTGTATTTGAAAAACGAAATATCTGGAACCATATCAAACACTTTTTCTAAAAATAAATACTTTGGTTGGTTTAGCGTTTTAGAGTAAAGATAAACATTATGATATTTTAATCCATCTTTGTGCAAAAGCAAACCTAACATTAAATTAGTTTTTCCACAATTTGATGGTCCACAAATAATGCATCTTATTGTGTTTGGTAAAAGCTTTCCATGCTTTAAAATATTATTATTTGTTTCAACACATATTGGATCAAAAATGAGTGAATTTGGTTGTTGAACAAACTTCATGGTAATGCGTCTTATATGAAATAATACGTGTTAGAGAATAATAAATTACGCTGATAAAATCATTAATATACTACTCAATTAATGAATGATTAGTTCAAGCCTGCGAGTAATTATAGGATTATTGTCAAACTAGGTATTTAGTATTAAACAAAACGCCTGCAAATAGTTTTTAAGCAATTGATACATAGAGAAATGTATCCGTCAATCGGTAGGTAACTTGTAGTTCATGGAGTAAACATTAGATTATAAATAAGATAATAAAATGAGGTAAAATGAGAAGTTTGCCTGTAAGGCTTTAGGAAAACCAGTTAATAGGATAACTATCTCATATGATATATTGGGAATTGTAAAACCAAAGCGCAGCGATTGGTTTTCAATGCCCAATATATACCTACTCAAAGATATACATAGTGAAACATTCAGTCAGACCAGATCAAATATCTGTAGACCATACAAATATTTGTTCTTTTCTTCAACCTACTGCTTCACAGGCGGGTGTTCGTCCACCGCGCCACGGAGGCCGTCAATATAACACCTGTGCTCGCAGCTAACAGAGGTTAATTATCAGTTTCTAAATAGCTACGTTATGTGAACAGACGCTCCGTGAATGCGAACTAGTCCCGCTACGTGCGAGTGAGGTTGAGGCGCGCGTTGCGGGTGCGAGGGCGGCGCGAGGTGAACTGCTGCGCAGTCTGCCGGCCGTGCTGCGAGCGCTCTGCACTATACTGCTCGCGCAGAGGCAGAAGTTGCGCGCCACTGCTCAGTTGCAGCCACTCGGGGGACAGAATAACAAGGTAACACAAAAACAATATAAATGCAAATAAATCTCTTAAAATCGTTTCATAAACTAATACGTACTACGCTCTGCAAAGATCCCAATCCCGTATGATACTCAAGTACCTATAGCTTCAGTGTTCAGTATACTAGATTTTTTCTGACCATTGCTCTCGTGTAATAAAAGCTTGTTTTCTTTTTTCAAATTTGACGACCGAATGTATGGTCCTACCCGACGCCCGCCGCACGGAGCAGGCCATGGGGTCCTTCAGTATTGTTTACTTATATCTTCTTAGTCCTTCCATACGAGTCACAACAACAGGTGATAATGCATAAAAACCCTGTAGTTTGAGCTAAATATTATTGTAAATGCGAAAAGAAATCCCCTTTCACGTTCAACAACAGGACCATTTAGATCATTTGAACAATATTTGTCCATAGTATAAATAACATAGAAATGTAACTAATATTGTTTGTTCTTTTGCAGCAAGTTGAATGGCTTCGCGAACAAGCAGAAGTGTTGAATACATTTGCCGGCAACATCGCGTATAGAATGCCCGGCGATACGTACAGTCAACTCGCTCAGATGCAGATTCTAATGCATTGAACTAAGATAGACATAAATGTTATTTGTAATTAATTAAATGCTTTTTGTAATTTAATCTATTGCTTTTAAGTGACTCTTTGTACCACCCAGCCATCCCCACAGAAGAATTGTAATCAAGTAGAGGCCATCCCTTAGGTCCAACGCACTAAAGTCCCACCTAGGCTTAGAGAACACCTAGGAGACGGCATAAATGCCAGAAAATGGTTTTGCATTGCACATACACATATTGCCACAACTTCATTACCAATGAGGTTTTATTCCTAAGGAGGTTCTAAGATATTTGTAGTACCTAATTCCACGCTCGGAAAGTACATTACTGACTGATGAGATTACAACGCACAGCCTAAACTGCTATGCCTAGAAATTTTACATTTTGCACAGGAGTTCCTTCCTTGTCGTAGGTGAGCGCTGAAAGGTTTTTGGCAATTCACGGGATCGGAATTAATGCAGGTTAGCCCGCAGGACTTAGCTAGTAATAAATACAAACGACGAATAGAATTTACAAAAATATAATAGAGATTTAAGTAATAAAACATCTACAGTCAACTCTACAACCTAACATTCTAACAGATTATTTAAATTTCTTCGGTCCAAATATGAGATCAGCGTCAGGCGCTCCCTTGGGGTGTTGGTACTTCTGTCTGACATGCTGCCCTCTGTTCGGGTTGCCAATACCGCCTGACCCGCCGCCACTTTCAGCGCTATATTCCTCTTCTTCTTGCCTCTCCGATATATTTAAAGTCAACCTGAAAGGAAGAATTAAGTTATTTCATCAAAAACATAGGCCTTCTTAATATTTAGGCGTACTTTCAACTACACTATTGATTCAAATCAGTTTCTGGAAAATGTTAATTGTTTAGACACAAATAATTAAAGCTTAAGGCATTGAAGACTCTAACTCTAACTCCACTTTTTACATCAATATTCCCATAGATTCGAAATATACGCAAAACAGTGGGAAATAACTAGTTTATCCTTGTATTACCTTTTAACCCTCTCCATTTCTTGTTTATCAGCTAAAGCTTGCTGTTGTAGATTGCTGGCTAGTTCAGGGGGCGCGTTGAACGATTTGTATTGAGGCTTCGTACCTTTACGTACCATTAGCACAAATTCCACGCCTTCTTTACCTTCCTGGAAGATTTTATAATATCAATTATGGTATAAAAAAGGCGCTGATGGTGAAGTTAGCTCGGAACTTAGTTGTGTGTGTAGCTCACTCGCCTCTAGCCTGCACATTCCTAGCACGGTCTCACACTGAGTTCGTATTTGTACAAATACAAATACGTCAGAGATGCCATTCACTTTGATTTGAACTACCCGAGGGGAAGTAGTGGTATGTATTGGGCAGAGGCTCTCTCAGCCAGAGGTTTCCCTCGGTTCCTTCTTGTCACCATAATGACAAGGCAAGTAGGCACGCTCTTGCATTCAATATGCTAGCGATAGATTGACCATTCAGAACACTTCATTCATTTGAGAACTAACAAATGCCATGTGTGAACTGAACCCCAGGTAGAGCTCACTCGCAAATCTGTAAGGTTGTAAAGTAATATTAGGTACCTGATTCTGTTTTTTTAAACAATATAATATGAAAAAAATTACAAAATAGGTAAATAAGTACTATATTTTTTACAGATATGCGAATGAGCTCTGGGTCACGTGAGGTTCAGCTAATTGGTAATGGGACTGTACCTATAGGAAACAGGCAGACAAAGAAGTTTATATCCCTGTTTCTGAATTCTTAATTTTCTTTAACAACTTACCAGTAACTGTTCATAAGTTTTCTTAGTAGTCTGTCGACAAGTCATTGGTACAGCAATGTCTCGCTGCTGAGGTCGATTCTCGCGTTGTCGTTCCGCAATGTTTTCCATTACCATTTTCTCAAACGCCGACTCGAATTCTACATCTTCTACCTTTGGAATAAGAGGGTTTAAAGTAAGATACATATTGCTATGATAACCTACTTAGGAGCCTAAATAACTTGTGGAGTTTTTAGTGAAAGTCGGATCTTAATAAATTCAGTAATATCTTACATTAGCGGTTTCATATTTTGGAGAATTCATCTAATTTTTTTAGTTTCCGGAAAAGCAGTTTCAGTTCAGAAATTGTCACTTTGAACACGTATTTACACACACAAAGCAGTACTTTTCCAAGCATAGATGGAAATGTGACAGTCCCGCCCGGTAAATAGCGCATTTGATTTGTCTACTCGAAGAAGGCTATGTGATTTATTTCTTTTATTTTGACTTCAAATAGGTTTAGGGACTTTGTTATCCAGCCGGGTTAATTTATTGATTAGTTATGCGAATCACTCAAAACATATTATCATAACACATTGAACCTAGCAATATTTAATAGTTCAAAATACGCGCAAAGTTGCCACTCTAACATAAGATTTTTGAAAAGATTAAACTTACAGGCTTCGACGCCGGCCTCCTATCATCCATAGCAAGATCTTCACTCTGCTGTATCTCCGTATCATCATTGCCCGTGTTCTCAGTATTAGCTTCCTCATCCGAACTCTCTTCGGGCAACTGGGGGTTATCTGTCTCGTCGTCTGTCTCGATAATGGTATCAAGACCTTCGTTTATACTATCATCATTCTGAAATTAAATTAAAATTAAACATGCAAATAACCTAAAATTCTTAAAAACATACTCAAATAATATTTACTTTTGGAACGAAGTTCCTTAACGCGAGTTGCGATGGGACCTATTTCTTAAAAAATTCAGATCAAACCAGCTTGTCTGTGTCTGTCGAAAGTGACTTCGTTCCAAAAGCGTGTCCCGCGACACGTTAGGTTTTTTTTTTCTGGGCTATTTCCAAGGGATTGGGGTCTTACACAGGTCAATCTTAAAACTCAACATACGATAAAGTATTAGAATTATCGAAACTCACCTGATCATCATTATCATATTCCTCTTCACCCAAATCAGGATACAAAGTCTGCCTCAACTCTTCAATAGCATCTTTACATTGCTGCCAACTACTATACAAATTCAACTTCGGTCTCAAACTCGTCAAACATTCCTGATAAATATACTTCACATAAATCGGAAACTTATTATCCTCCGTCCAAAGCGGATCCGAATGTTTATACCAGTAGTAATTTTGGAAGAATGTTAAGAAATAATCCAGGCGTTTCTTACTGGAGCCACTGTTGAAATAAGCGCCACAAGTTTCCAACAAAGCGCAGACTAGACGGATTCTGAAGACGTTGTCTGGCGGGTCGAGGGGCGAAACGCTATTGTGATCATTGGTCACTCCGAACGTGATAAACGAATATAGAACAGTGAATACATCGCGTGAATCCAACAGCTTGTAATTGTATAACTCTCCAAGATATCTGACGGTAGCTATTCTCCTCTGATTGTATCGAGGATGAGGATCTTCCAGGGTTATTCGTATTTCTTCTAGAATAGTGTCAACAACAGCTGGAGCTACGTTTTCCTGCCAAGCTGCTAGTTCAGCCGTAAGACGAGCTAGAGCGCGCCGAGCACTCGCCCGAACACGCCAACCACCCGCCAAATGCTGTATCGCAATGGCTGATATCTCCGGATCATCCCAGTTAAGCTTCCTCATTAATCTTAGTATTTTCTCTTCATTGCTTTTCTGTAGGTCCTCATGGAGAATTTTTCTGATAAACTGGTGCATGGGAGGTTCTTCCTCTTTGGGTTGGGCTGGTGCCTCTGGAGGACAAACGTAGTAGAAAGCGTTCTCTATTTGCGTTACGTATCTGGAGTCGAGGGCTGAAACAGTCTGGAAATAAAGATAAGAAAAATTATATGCACCTCTTACTCGTATCACATACTCGTTATGTTCTAACACGCGGTATTGAAAGTGCGACTTGATGAACCGGGACACGTCCATGTACTTTTGTCTTTGAATCGTAGGTGCAACATATGCTAGGACTGGTAAAGTTACTACGGGCAGTTATAGAAGAGGTCTGCTCTCTTCTGCCCGTTTTATAACTGCCCGAGTTTATAATAAAGGCTAAAACATCAAAATAATATTCTTTGACTACAGAGACTTTTAAAAATCGTTATCAAAGATATTGTTACCTTTTTCCTCATCATTTGCTGTAAGTATATCATTGTTCTTTGATGTGTATCTGGATTGCAGTACAAGAACCTTCCACAAGTTTCAAGAAGATTGCACGCCATCTCAATGTGGTGGTGTTTGAAATCGTGGAGCAAGACCTTTAGGCAGTACAGGGCTTCTATCTTCGAGTAGAGATCAAATTTAACAAGTTCACCGATGAATCTTACTACTTTTATCTAAAAAAAAATCAACCCATATATAGTTTAATCCCACTTGTTATCAAAATATTATACCAATGTGGTAGTTGGATGTGGAAGGGTTTGTTTGCCGAAGCCGGAGTGAATTTTTTAATTTGATATACATTAAAACACTTAGATTTCCAATTGACGTGATCTGTTCCATCCTTACCTTTGACTCAATATTAATTTGATCCTTTTTCCTAACATGGTATTTAAAATCTTGCTTCAGCATCTGGCACAAATCTCCGCATACATCTGGCAACACGGGATACAAGATTGCAGCGAATCTCGAATAGAATGGCAACAAATCGAGCCTCGTTCTGGCAACACCGAACAACACTCTTGTCAATTTACGTCGATTATTCTTGGTATTGAGATTCAAGACGAAATCAACAGCTGCTGAGTCAATGAGCTCTCTGTTGATACAGTTCGGCAGTTCATTCAAAAAGGCATCTAATGCATATCTGTAAAATAAAGAAGGAAAATACTTAGACCTACATCCATCTACCAATCAGCAGCTAGTATTTAAAGGTATCGTAGTGTTGATTGGTCCCTAAAAGATATGTTAAAGGAGGTGTTACAAATGGCTTTCTGAAAACTATAAGAGATCCACTGTATCCACAATTCCACATCCCACTGCAGAAAGAATACACCAAGCAAGAAGTATGTGTGGCGGCACTTTGCCTCGCCACCAACAGATTGCGCAATCAAACCGTTCCAAATCGCAAGCGACTTTTTCTGAAGATAAGCTCATATACAAGTTCCAACGAAACATCATAAAACTCTCATGTCTAAGCTTTAACATAAAAATGTTTTGAATATTATTTCCAAAAACTGAATTTTATACGGTGCGCTGAAACACATCCTGAAGCCCTTTGCATAAAGTATGTTTCTATGTATATATTATGTGTTTCTTACACCACACGACCTACCAGTTAAGCTAAACAGACCTTCTCCATCCTAAGGGTTACATATCATAATAACTAAGTTCAATATAACTATGTTCGAAATAACTATGGTCATAATACCTACTGTTTAAAATAACTAATGGTTGTTTCACATATTTTTGTAATAACTAATGAACGAAATACCTAATGTACGAAACAACTACAGTTAATTGAACTACAATAAATTCACCTACGGTTTATTCAACTACAATTAATTCATTTATGGTTTTCACCTACGGTTTAAAAAAAAAACCAAGTGAAATAGATAGAATTCGTTTCTAGCACTCGCCGGCCGCTGCACTAACGATTATTAGATCAATAAAATCGGACATAAGTAAAAATGTGCAACTTAGTCAAAAGTGTCATGTAAGCTATTGTTCCTATAGCCAGGTAACCGACCTTTTAGACGGCGGCCATTAAAAATCCCCCCGCTCTAGACCTGTTTTAACAAATCAGTCGAAACTCAGCCGTTCGTGGAGTCGCATGTCTTTGTTTTCGGCACTTTTGTTCGCACTATAACTTCGCTTCACAGTTGTGTGTTTGTGTGGTTCAATTTAGAAAAAACTTTTATTGGATATGGCAGAAGAAGGTATGTACTACATTTTAAAATATTACATGATTACTTTGTCGTATAAAATTTATATTTTTATGTGATATGAAAACAGTTACAATTTAGGTAAATTTTTTTGCTTACTTTTTCAAACAATCGTGTTTTTATGTATATGTCGTGTCTTGTCGGGCTACAACTTTTATAACAATATAATAATTGATTTGTTGGCTATTGTAAATCATAATAAAACCATCCGCCTACGTCCGCCATTTTGTTTTATATGACTTTTAAATTGTACGTAAAAATTACACAATTATTTTAAGTTAATATATTTATTTATTTGTCGTACAGATAATTCGAGAACTATCAAGATATTTACTAGAAGAGCATTGTGGGAGATCTTGAATGAATTCAAGGGCCACAAAATAGAAGAAAAGTTTTCATTGTTTGAAGATAGACTTGTCCAATTGACAAATTGTCCGGAACATGAGAAACATAAAATGGTAAATGGTTTGAAGCACTTTAAAAGTGAATTCAAAAAGAAGTGGAGAGGAGCTTTATACAAAGAAGAACGGTTTTTAAAAAGTAATGAAGTGTGGCTTACATCTTCGATGGAATTACCTAACTGGCCTGAAATGACCCTACCAAAATCTGGACGTCCAAAAAAATCATTTGAAGATGTGTGTGACCGTAGCAAACGGAGAAAAACAAAAGATCTGCGTGAACAAGTATCTGTCGAGGAGTTGACTTATGCTGCTGGCGTGAGTCAGGGCACTTCAGGAAATAAAGATGCATCAAAAATAATTAAAGAATTAATGGCTTCACCCACCAGAGCTACTAAACTTAGAAAAGTTATTTCTAGTACCAAGAAGCAAACAACTGTAAAAAAATATACGCCAGCAGAAGCACTGGCTATCTTTGTTGAAGGTGATTTCACTAGAAGACAATGGGAAATAATCCACAGATCTGGTAAAGCTATTTACCCATGCTATTCTGTCATACAAATGGCTAAGATTGAATGTTATCCCGAGGAAGAATCAATACATGTCACTGAGACAAGCGCAGAAGTTAAACTTCAAGCATTACTAAATCACACTGCATTGCGCTTGTACAAATATATAGCGGAGGTTGTCAATACGTCATGCACTGAAGAAGAAAAACAAAATATGGTGTTAATTTCGAAATGGGGATGTGACGGATCTCAGCAGACACAATACAAGCAAAAATTCGAAAATCACGGAGATAGTGATGCAAATATTTTTCAAAGCTCACTAGTGCCTCTAAGACTATCTGTTATCATTAAAGAAGAGGAGAAAAAAATCATTTGGCAAAATCCGGTTCCGTCTTCAGTCAGATTCTGCAGACCCATACGTATAAGATTTATAAATGAAACAAAAGATATCACAAAACAAGAAATACAATACATTGAAAACCAAGCCGAACAGCTTCAGGAGACAGAAATTGATGGCAGCAAAATAAAACATAAACTGTTACTTACCATGATTGATGGCAAGGTATGTAATGCTGCTACAGACACCTCATCTACAATGAGATGCTACATTTGCGGACAGACTTCGAAGGATTTTAATAAATTAATTAAAAAAGAAAGTAAAGTAGAAACGTTGAAGTTTGGATTATCAATTCTTCACGCAAGAATTCGATTTTTCGAATCTATTTTACATTTAGCCTATAAATTGCCTTTACAAAAATGGCAAGCACGGTCTACAGAAGAAAAAAGAATTGTAAAAGAGACTAAAGACTACAAAAAGCCTTTAAAGAGGAAATGGGATTACTCGTAGATGTTCCCAAAGCAGGGTTTGGGAACACTAATGACGGGAACACGTCAAGGAGATTTTTTGCAGATCCGGAATGCTCCTCAAGAATAACTGGCATCAATGTCGATTTAATAAAAAGGTTTAAAGTTATATTAGAAGTAATATCAAGTGGCAATAACATTGATGTAGAAAAATTTGAAGCATACGCAAATGGAACTGCAAAAATATATGTCGATCTGTATGGTTGGCATCCCATGTCACCAACCATACACAAAATTTTGATACATGGAGGTGAAGTAATAGCTCATGACCTATTGGCCAGTTATCGGAAGAGGCAGCTGAAGCCCGAAACAAACATTTTAGGCAATACAGATTACATTTTTCCCGCAAATTTTCGCGCAGAGACTGCAACATAGATATAATAAACAGACTTCTTTTAAGTTCAGATCCATTTATCAGCTGCAGCAGAAAGACGCAAAATAAAAAAAGACAGCCTTTCTCAAAGGAGGCAATAGAAATGATGTCTGCCAGCACGGTATTTAAAAATAGACAAAGCGAAGACGAAAGTTCCGACGAAGAAGAAGTTGAAGAATCCTAAAAATGTAAAAAGATGTAAAATTTTAAATATATAATTATTATATTGGTCAAACTTTGTGTTTTATTTAATTTAATTGCACATAAAATTATATAAAGAAATTAAATATTTTTGTCCGATTTTTTCACTCAAATACTCGTTAGTGCGCTGCCGCGGCACCGCTCGCTTCGCTCGCTCGGCTCGTGCGTTGTGGTCGCAGTTCTAACATAAACCTAACCTATCCATGTCGGTTCTGGGTAGGGAGTTTTCCAGGGAGATATTTTGTGTTTACCCCTACCTTAGTGTTTCTTACTCTTTGAAGAAGTGCCCCATTAACGCGGTAATCCCACTAAGAGAAAGAAACCTACATTCCTCCTCTGAGTGGGATCCCTGCAAAGTGCAGGTTTTCTACAAGATTAATAAAATCATTAAGCTAGTTTGTACCTACTTGTTTGAAACATTAGTCGGTTGAACCTCTTCTTGCTCCACTTCAGGAACAGTTGGTGGCTCCTCATTGTCACTGAGCTCATCCTCTTTCAGGTCTTCATCCAGCATCTCCTCAGTCACCGTCTCCGTTTTAGCTTTCACTGTCTGTAAGCAATCAAATACAATGGAATTGGACATAGAGGCAGTTTAATGCAAGGCGGCAGTTTGCAGCTAAACGCTGACATATTAATAAGTTATATTGCAAGTTAATTTGACAACTGCTCAGCCAATTGGCAACTGGGAAATCGCTTTACTTGCTACTTAACTTATTAAAGTTTTATAATTTGTCACTTATTTATGTTCATAACATGCCAACTTATAACTAAATTAATGAAATTCTTAAGGACCTGATATGTGCCTAGTTCCGGCATTGCAAACATTTGTGCTGGAATTTTTTTTTGTCCGTAAAGTCGGTTTACGGACGTCAATTTGACGTGATAACGTCATGAGAAAACATTGATAAAATACGTTGCTATGGTTACCTACCATGTCAACAGAACGTGACACTTTTTTGTGAGTGCTGCATACGTTGTTCATCAATTTATAAGACATTATTACGTCAAAAAGACCTAGCTAGTATTGATTTCTTGAATAAATATACAAACCTCTTTCACTTGGTAATTTGGCATGAAGACCTTCAGATCAGGTAAAGTAGTATAAAATGTCCTTGTATCTTCATCTTGCCAGGGATCTGTGCCTGCTTGCATTATGAACTCCTCATTGCCCCCAATAGTGACTGTACCTTGTGTTTCAATCACTGTCAGTGACAGTGTTGGAGGCTCGCCGGCTTCACCTAGTTCCTCACCGAGGACTTCAGCAAAGTTTTGGGCACCAATTAGCAGTTTATCATATGTCGCCTGTAGGAAGAAAGCTAAAATAAATCTACTTTTTAAATTATTTTTTATGCAATTATTCATTACTAGCGACCCGCTCCGGCTTCGCACGGCTATATTGTGCATGTATTATACATATAAACTCTGTGACGACCTCTGTGGCGCGTCGGGCGAACACCCGACTGCGACGCAGAAGGTTGCGGGTTCGATTCCCGCCGGGAACAAGTATTTATGCTGACCATAAATTCTTGTTTCTGGTTCTGGGTGTTTCCTATATGTATAATATGTATATATTTACAAAAAAAAGAAGTATATAAGTAGTTTATCCATTATCTGGCACCCATAACACAAGCATTAAGTTGCTTAGCTTGGGGCTGGATGGCGATGTGTAATATGTCCTGAAATATTTATTTATTTTATTTATTTTTATTTTATAAACCTTCCTCTTGAATCACTCTATCTATTAAAAAAAAATCGCATCAAAATCCGTTACGTAGTTTTAAAGATTTAAGCATACATATGGATATAGGGACAGAGAAAGCGACTTTGTTTTATACTATGTAGTGATTTTACATGAGTCATTGAATTACAAACTAAGGACATAGTTTTGTATATAGTTCCATATTATGACTGACTAACTGTGCCACACAGTTTAACCAGCACTAATTCCAAATTCATGGGATTATTGGAATATATACATACCTACCAAGTTTCATTGTAATTGGTTCAAAAGTTTTTGCATTAAAAGCTATAGTTTAGGGGCTTTGATTTTCCACACTTAGGCATAAGTCTGCCTATTGCGTGTGATCTCAAGAGCTAACAAACACACCAACATATAAACCAGAATAATTATATGCCTCTTTGTACCCCTTATTCCCAGCCTTACACAGGGAAGTCACATCTAGTGGATATTACCTGATGCTGTTCTAACTGATCTTTCCTCTCTTGAGACAACTCTCCTCTAGTATGTAAGGTCCTCTGGTTGGCAGCATGGAGGGCTTGCAACTGAGCCTTTTCAGTCAGTAAATGCTTAGTCAACGATTGGAAGTAGTCTTTTAATAGTGTTCTGACTGCTGTCTGCTTATCAGCCGGCAGGAAAGTGTTCCTTGGAACCGTTATATTATATTTCTGAAAAGATAATGTGATTTTGAATAGTTTCAAAACAAATTTTGTATGAAAGGTATAGTTTATAGTATGAATGAGTTTTATATATCTTATATTTAACACAACATACCTCCGCTGTATCTCTAATCTTCTTCGGCATAAGACCAGCATAATCTTCACCACAGTGTTTACAAAAAGACATCAGAATCGGTATATTGTTATGTTCTTCTTTATCCATATTGATAAGTACTGTCAACACACTTCCGAGCAATGGCAAACCTGTTTTATTGGGAAAAATACCTACAGCTACCAATTCAGCATAGAATCTAATGTCTACACGTAGTTTGGATGAGTTTGTGATCTTATCTGTAGTCTTAAAGGTCAAAATCTTTTGCCAGTTCTCGAAAAGGTTAGGAGCGAATTCAGAGTATGTTCGGTGAAGCGCCGAGCTGAGCTTTATCGCGGCAGGAATATCCGACATCTTCAGTTTAGCTTCGGCGATTGCAGCCGCCACTTCACTGATGTATTTAGTAAGGTTCAACACCGTAAAATCCTTTAAAAGCACATCTATTTGTGAAGCACTGAACGACTTCAGTTTCTTGACGAAAGTCGTGTTTTTCTTCAAACCCGATTCCAGTTTTGAGAAATGATTTTCGGGGGGACGAACGCAGTTTAAGTTTTCGTTTCTGAGTTCCGATTTTTGCTTTAGTCTTGCTTCTACTCCAGATATGTATTCAGCGAGAGCTGCTTTCTCCTCTTCAGGGTTCTCGGTGGGTTCCTCCACCGTATTTTCACTTTTTTCACCATCTTTGTCGCTCATCGTCATGTTCGATTTTTCACTGCACAATAAGGTGCTAAGACCTTCAGGTATATGTGGTATTCAAATCTCGAGATTTATCGATAGAACGTAACATCCAAGTGGTGGTATTAATTACAGGATTTTTTAGTAAAATAGATACTTATTTTGCAAAACAATGCGAAACACACTCACTCAAAGAGAATTTAGAATACTACGTCACTCACTCTCCAACCAATCCTGTCAAAATTGTCAAAAATGTCAATGTCACGCTATTTTTAAATAAGGCTCGTCACAGGTGCAAACGGCATAAATTTGCTCGTGCTTCACTCACTCTGTGGTATGATCATTGGTTGATGATCATTGATGTGCGATTTTAGGATTTTATTTTTATTTCAACGAATTATACATAGTTCTGGAAAATATACACAAAATTAATTAAAATGTGCGGAATCCTTTTCGAAATATGCTACACAGCGATCGGAATTACAACGGTCAGTAAATAAAAATAGGTATTCCTTCACATAACCTATAACTTTGTTTACTAACAAATACACTGTTTTCAGGACAAAATAATACTCAAAAGAATTAGAAATAGAGGACCAAATTGTATGCAAACCCTTGTATTAAATTCTATACCTGGAATAACAGTAACTTTTTGTGGGGCTGTATTATGGATGCAGGGGGCTAAACTTGTACCTCAGCCGGTTGAAAATGAACAAGGAATACTTTTATACAATGGTGATATATTTGAAGAGACTTGGGACAGTAGTGCAAGTGATACACAAGTGCTCATGGAAAAACTTAGCCAACGAAACGTAAGTATTTATTCATGGCTGAAAATGTATAAAGTAGGTAGGGTGACCACGGATTCTACAAATTCATTTTTTTTTTTTGTGGATTTTAATTTACGTAATGTCTACGCACGACTACATATAGCCAGTGTCAAGTAATAAATATTGGCATCAAGTTATTTATTTGTATGTTTTCAGTCCTGTCTAAAAGATATTATTGAGGGGATCATATTATTTGTGTGGTTATTTTCAAAGTAATTATTTTTGCTATGTTTTCCAGGAACATTCCATAGAAACTCACGTAAATAAAACGTTGAAGTCGCTGAAAGGTCCATTCAGCTTGATTTATTTTGATAAGTTTACAAACACTGTTTTCTTTGCAAGGGATAAAATAGGAAGAAGTACAATGCTGTTTTATAAAAGTGACGATTTGCTGATAATAAGTAGCGTTTTAGGTAAGTTGAAGTATTAATTACCTATGTTTTTGTATAGATAAAAAAATAGATTTGTGGCGCAAATATTTTATTCTTATTGTGGTTTTTCTTTCTGAGTTCAAATGATTCCTACTATAATTATTTTATTTTTTTTGCTAAGTTATAATTATTTTTATGTTTTTTTTTTTCAGGAAGAAATTATCCGTGTTTAGAAATCCCTGCTACACACATTTATAGCTTGAATATTGAAGACCAGAATTTGAAACTATATCCATGGTCTAATGACGAACCATTGATAGATACTCCATTAAAAGACTGGCTCAGCAATCTTCAATATCAACAAAGTTTACCAGATGATGAATTTAAATTTGATTTTGATGATAACCTGGTATTAACTGATGATGTAAGATTATATTTGTAATAGCAGCGCCCTGCTGTTTTACCCCCGTAAGTCCTGATCCCGTAGGAATACCGGAATAAAAAGAACATACACAAAAAACTTTCCTCTTTTCAATTGAGTTGTTCCTAGTTGTCACAAGATTATTCTCAATTTTTATTTTCAGGAAAACATAATCCCATTCATAGAAAATACTGCTCTAAGTACCGATTGTAAATTAGAAATAATAAAAAAACTCCTAAACAACCCTGTGTTAGAACAAACAGTTCAGAAAGTAAAGAAACTTTTAGAGAAAAGCGTAAAAATACGTTTACAGAGACAACCGAATAGATGTAAAAACTGTTTAATGGATAAAAACGTAAATTGTGGTCACTGTACTGTTGGGGTCTTATTTTCTGGAGGCCTAGATTGTACAGTGCTAGCTGTATTGGCTGATAAATATTTAGCTCCTGATCAAAGTATAGATTTAATCAATGTTGCGTTTGCTAAAAATGATGGGAGTTCGTATGAAGTTCCAGATAGAGTTACTGGGAAACAGTCTTATGAAGAACTCAAAGTAATTTGCCCAACAAGGTTTGTATATTTCAGTCAAGCTCTACCTTAAGTATATAAAACTCTCTATGCCTAGTGTGTTTCTAAACTGACAGTATGAAGAAATCCGAAAAAAAGAAAATAAAGGGTCTTAAAGGGAAAATATAGAGTCATTCGGTCTTTTTTTATGAAATATTAAAATAAAATATTTATAAAAAATAAACTGTTGATAAAAAAAGAATTAAAAACAAAAACAAAATCGGAGCAGCAAGAGTTAGTAAAATTCGATGAAATGTTTTCCCATACAACAAGCCAGTACAGTGGTTCATACGACAGTTCCATATATCTTGTATGGTTTTTAATTTCCTGCTGTCCCAGATAAAATCGCACTGTCTAATTTATTTCCAAAAATGTCATCTAGTTTAAAATTTATTAATTATGATTATATAAATATTGTATGATAAAACAATCAACCACCTATTTTTATAGGAAATGGAATTTTAAAGAAGTAAACGTACCGAGAATAGAATTAGAGGAATATCAGGATTCAAAGATAGCTGATCTAGTTTACCCAAGACAAACGATACTGGATGAGAGTCTTGGCTCGGCGCTATGGTTCGCAGCTCGTGGTCAAGATAACCATGACACTTCTACATGTAGGGTAAGTCCACATTTAGAAGACAAAATGGGGGTTAACCCTGTCACAACAAAAAAAAAATACAGAACATAGCACATCACGCTATAAAGACCCAAGTTGCAACTAAGTTTGGTTGCGGTGACCAGGCAACGGATAAAACACTTATATATTTTCTAAAACATGCTTATTATACATACAGAAACTACAATAAATATTACGTAAACAAATATCTGTACCTACACAAATACTGATTTGATGTCGGGAATGGAACCCGTAACCTTTAGAGTCGCACGGGGTGTTTGCCAATCGCGTTACAGAGGTTATTTATTTAAAATAATAAATAAATTAATAAAATTGTTTTATTACAGGCAAACAACCCATATCACACATCCTAGCTTCAAGTAAAAAATAAAAATAAAAGTAAAATAAAAACAGTAATAAATGTCAATTAAATATAAAATTAAAATTCTCGTCAATACAATTTTTTATTTTTTGTTTGCCTGTATGTGCAGACTGTTCCAATGCCCAAACAAGGGACAGGTCACATTGCTAGAGACAGCCACCAAAATGCTATTTCCCGATCCAAGAAGCCGACTCCAGAAGGACGAGGCACGAAAACGGCGAAAAAGTCTGGAACCCTCGCCTCGGCAAACATGCTCGACGCACTGCAGTACCTAGGCAGTCTCCTATGAGTCCTATATGCGTCATTATAATAATAAGTCTTAGTTTCAAATATAGTCAAGTTATACCCATCTAGTTAAGTCTTAGTTTAAATTTTAAAGTCGTGTTTTAAACCTCGATAAAGTTATACTTACTTATCTACTAATAAATTATTTATAGGCGTTTTAAATATATTACTATAATATCCCACTGACGAAATCACCCTCCTAAACTAATGTCTAACTAATAATATATAATTAGGTAGGTAGGTATAATTACCTACCTACCTAATTATATATCTGTAACATGATTGACCAAATATTTAGGTGTTGTTACTAGGATCTGGAGCTGACGAATTATTCGGAGGATACACAAGGCACAGGAACGCATACAAACGCCGCGGCTGGTTGGGTCTCGCGATGGAATTATCCCTGGATTGGAAGAGAATCTCCTTCAGAAACCTGTCACGGGATAACCGAGTGATATGCGACCATGGCCGACAGCCCCGAATGCCGTATTTAGACGAAGATTTCACTGAATTTGTACTTAAGTTGAAGCCTTGGTTCAAGTACGTAGTATTTAAATAATTTATTTATTCCTAGCATGTCACGTGAGACGTGGATAATTGCAACTTGCAATGGATTATGCGACGTTGTTCGAACGGCTCACCTGAGATTTGGGTTGCAACTGACCACGAATCAACAACAACATTTGAAAAAAGGTTTTACATATTCTTGCAAAGAATTGATATTGAATATTACCTTTATTTTTTTTTTGTTTTAGGTGTTTTCCTAGTGAACAACTGAGTCAAGGTGTTGGAGACAAGCTGATGTTGAGATTGGTTGCCTATCGTCTTGGGCTCAGAAACGCTGCTATATTTCCAAAGAGAGCTCTGCAATTCGGTTCTAGAATAGCAAATAAAAAAGAGAAAGGTGCTGATATTTCTAAGAGATTTGTAAGATAGAATGAAATATTTACAATGGGTACCTACCTAGTAAACTAATATTAAGAAAGTCAAATTGTTTCATTCAGAAAATCAGGGACTAGACCCAATACTCCGTTGAACCCATAGGTGGCTCCATAAACCAAGCGGACGTATTTTCCCAGCAAGGAGTTTATAAAATGAGACAGACTGGCTTGCCGGCTCGCGCAAATACAGAACAAGAGAATTGACCAGTGTGAGGCCGCCTCAAAAAAATCTTTGTTATTTTTAGTCTGTGTAATTAATGCTGGATTATTTTTAATCTGTGTAATTAATCTATTGACCTGTCAAAATGACACTTCCGGATGTAGTTTTGTTCATTCAATTGAAAATCATTCATTCAATACGCAAAAATGGCCGCGAACCGTCGCAAGCAGGACGACAAAAATTTAGAAATTTTACGTGAGCTAATTTCTCTAAATGGAAACAAATATTGCTTAGATTGTAATCAAAGGGGACCCACATACGTTAATACGACAATTGGGTCATTCGTGTGTTCAAAATGTTCGGGAATGCTGTGAGTATTGTTTTTGCGTTATTATTATGAACTTTTGTTATAAATTAGATCAACAAATGTATTGTTATTTTTTCAGGCGTGGTCTTACACCTCCTCATCGAGTGAAATCCATCTCGATGGCAACTTTCACGCCGGAAGAGATCGAGTTCATAAAAACACGAGGAAACGATTACTGCAGGCGCGTTTGGCTAGGGCTTTACGAGGGTGAAAGTGTGAACTTTACGGACGAACAAAGCGTTAAAGATTTTATGTCCGATAAGTACGAGAAGAAAAGGTATTATATCGATACGCCTGCGGGGAGTGGAACCGTGAACGGTGGTTCGTCGGTGAAGAATCGAGTGAAAAGTAAGGCCGGAAGTATCACGTCGAGTGCACAGTTGATATCGATTTCACCGCAGAACATGAAGATTCCTGCTAACAATAATAGTTTGGTGAATAGTGCGAAAGTGGTGAATAGTTTAGCAAGTGTTAGCGAGGAGAGGCACCGGGTGGCGCGGCCGGTGGTGAGCACACAGCCGCAGCCTCTGCCTCGGAACAATCTGAATGTCGTCCCCGCTCCAGTTACCCAGCCTCCTGTACCTGAGTAAGTTAATATTAACTAGCTACACTGCCATGTTTCACGTTAATTACTAGCAGCGCTCCTCGAGTTTACCCGCCGTAACTGCCAATCCCGTGGGAATATCGGGATAAAAAGTAGCCCATGTTATTCCCAATGAATCAATGTATTCTCATACCAAGTTTCATCAAAATCAATCCAGTGGTTCTGGAGCCTAATTGTTACAAACAGAAAAATATTTCCTGTTTATAATATTAGTTTAGACAACTCTCTAATAACTTGACAATTTAGAGTTTAATACATTTAATTTTTCCAATACCACGATAGGTAGTTCAACTATAAGAAAGAAAGCACATTATAACTGAATTGAAACAGTTATGAGGTTGCTTTCATAACTGCTTTCAAACATAGGTATTTATGTTGTTTATTTCAGTTTTCCAGTAGATTTCTCTACAGCAAACATATACAATAGTAGTGCGTTCAACAACAATATAAACAATAACTTTACAACACCCGCCATGACAGCATCAGCATTCAATGCAGCCTTTAGTCCACCATCTACTGCTACGTCTAGTAAGTACATAATCACAACTTTCCAAACTAATCTCTACTAATATTATAAATGTGAAAGTAACTGTCTGTTGTCTGGTAAAATCAAGAGATGGGAGGATGACCTAAAGCAGACAGTTGGTCCTTTCTGGTCCAGAGTGGCTAGAGATAGCACACACTGGAAGGAGTAAGAGGAGGCCTATGCCGACAGGCACACCGAACTTAGAGATTTTCTATAAAAGATAAATTCAGACATAATATCAATCATTGTATAATACAACCTAAGTTGGGAATAAAAGGCTTATTAAATTATCATTGGGTGCCAGAGGACGGACATAAGAATCGAGGCAGACCCCGTAAACGATGGCGTGACAATCTTGATGCATTTGACACAGACTGGATAAACCTTGCCCAGGACCGAAATGCTTGGAAAGATGTTAGGGAGGCCTTTGCCCAGCAGTGGGACGATATAGGCTAACAAAAAAAATCTAATTTAAAAAATTCTCATGTCACAATGTTACCATACTCCTCCGAAACGGCTTGACCGATTTTTATGAAATTTTATATGCATATTCAGTAGGTCTGAGAATCGGCTACTATCTATTTTTTATTTTGTTTCCTTTACTTTTTTTTAAATGGCAAAACATTGTTTGCCGGGACAGGTTGTATTATTTAACTGTCTGTTTGTTACTTTATCATGGCTAAACCTATTTTGATGAATTTTGGTATAAAGATGGTACCTCGGTGAGTATTGTCATGATCCTGGACCACATCTAGTATGTTCATAATATAAATGTAAAAGTTTATTGTTACCTATTCACCTTTCTAACAGGCGAAACAATGGGGGGCAGCTAGTTATATATTACTGTATATTATCTATTGTGCTTTTTTATTTTCCTTATATTTTTTCTACAAATAAGTATAGAATTTCCTACAGAAAAAAAAGCAAACAAATATGACTAATACATACCTTATCTATGGATAAATTTATTTAAGTGAGTCACTTGTAGAATGTATTACAAAGAGAAATATTTGTTATTTTTTTTAAGTGAAAACTTCTTTTAGAATAGAATAGAATAATTTAATGAATAAAAACTTTTACAAAATATTATACTATAGAGCTAAATCACATTTTAAAACTTTAAATAAAACATTTTAGCTCGGTATTTACACATATTTTTAGATGAGATAAAATCTCTGATCTCGCGACACCGTTACGAGACGCAGCTACAGTGTGTGCGTGCATATATGCATGTACCTACATATATTTTGTAGTTGTTTAGTAAAAGTTTGAAGTTTATAGAAGTTTTCTTCTGTCCGTTTGATGAAACTAGCTAGGACTTGAACTATGCTTGAATGTTGATATTCCTCGGAACACTGCTTACCGATAAAATATTTCATAACTCTGTTGTATTTCAGATGATCGGTATGCTGCTCTGGCCGATCTTGATTTAGCTTTAAGACAGCAAAATATGGCAAAGCAAATGGGTAAGAGTCAAAAATATTTTTTTTTTGCATAATTTTAATACTGTATTCACAATCAAAACTGCTGAACCAAGAAACATAGTTTTGGACATTTTTCGTTATAAGTTGAGCGCTAAAGATCTTGATGTTGTATTTGTATACAGCTGTTTTCCACAATTAGACCCTTTTTAATTAGGTCCTTTTTAGCGTGAGGATGGAGTAGGCTTGCCCAGCACTTACTACCCTCTCAGCTTATTGGCATATCTCAGCATATCCATTGGTGCACCGCTGGCCGGGATTCGAAACCACGACCTTCAAAATGAAAGTCGAGAAATCTACCACTAAGCCAACACCGCTCTCAGATCTTGATGTTTCGAAAGTTCAGTTCATAGAGTACATTAAACAATAGGGCATTCCATGGTCTGCCTGTAACCATAACCCAAATAAAATGGAATGCTCATAATATTATAAAAAATTAAATTTAAAATTTAAAAAACCCCCGACACAAAATAATAAAAATAGTATGAACGTAAAAAGCCTAAAACAAGCAAAAAAAATCTATAAAAAGCCACAAAAAGAACAAAAAAGGTATAAACGTGAAACCCTACAAAAAGAAAAAAATTACCTCGAAATTATGATTCTACTACGTAAGTACATGTGAATTTTTTTGATTAAATATTGTCGCGTCGGGGGACCGCTCTTTTTCGAGTCAATTTAATATAATGTTAACATTTTTATTTTAGCATTTTATCACTAGTAATTCTTAATACTTTAACATTTTCGTTGAAATTTTAATATCATTTTACTTAGGAAGGTGTTTCTATAGGTAAAAAGCGGTCCCCCGACGCGACAATATTTAATCAAAAAAATTCACATGTACTTACGTAGTAGAATCATAATTTCGAGGTAATTTTTTTCTTTTTGTAGGGTTTCACGTTTATACCTTTTTTGTTCTTTTTGTGGCTTTTTATAGATTTTTTTTGCTTGTTTTAGGCTTTTTACGTTCATACTATTTTTATTATTTTGTGTCGGGGGTTTTTTAAATTTTAAATTTAATTTTTTATTTTATCCTTTTTGTAGGGAGGTACTTTTTAATTTTTTTTATTTTATTTCTTTATTTTCTTGCGATTTATGATTCAGATAATTTGGTGTAAACAATAACTACTTATTATTAATTTATAGTTAACTAGCGACCCGCTCCGGCTTCGCACGGCTATATTATGCATGTATTATACATATAAACCTTCCTCTTGAATCACTCTATCTATTTAAAAAAACCGCATCAAAATCCGTTGCGTAGTTTTAAAGATTAAAGCATACAAATGGATATAGGGACAGAGAAAGCGACTTTGTTTTATATACTATGTAGTGAAGATTATTTTGAACCCTAAACAGTTTTTTTATTAAAGGTATTATTTTTCAATTTTTTCCTTTAGATATTCAACTTTTACAACTACAAGTAGGTATTTCATAGCTATTAAATATTAGAACTACCTAAGTATACATAGAAGAAGACGTCTAGATCTAGGTTATCTATACATCTTCTCTAATATATATAAATTACGTGTCACGTTGTTTGTGGCGTGTTTATTTAAATTACGTGACTCCTAAACTAGGTACTTAACCGATTTTAATCAAATTTGCACACCGTGTGCAGTTTGATCTAACTTGAAAGATAGGATAGCTTACATCTTAATTTATTCCGATATTCCAACGGGATCGGGAGTTATGCGGGTGAAACCGCGGAGCACAGCTAGTAATATAATAAAAAAATGAAAAGAAAAGTAAAAAAGATCCAAACGAAGCCAAAAAACTCAAATTAACTTGATACTCGGGCATATCTACTAACATTCGGTTGTTAATCCTGAGTATTATCCCCCATAACTTTTAGACGGCTGGACCGATTTTGATCAAACATAGATATTTGTAATGTACGAGTCATGCCCTTTCATTTGATACCCCACTCGAGTATATCTACTTGCATTCGGTTTTTGATCCTGACTTTTATCCCCCATAACTTTAAGACGGCTGAACCGATTTTGATCAAACATAGCTAAGAACACTCCCGACTAACTTATCTTTCAAACAAAAAAAACTAAATCAAAATCGGTTCATCCGTTTGGGAGCTACGATGCCACAGACAGACACACACACACACACACACACACATACACACACACACACACACACACACACACACACACACACACACACAGACACGTCAAACTTATAACACCCCGTCGTTTTTGCGTCGGGGGTTAATAAACCACTTTATTTAATTGTATAATATTTTTATGGGTAAATATTGAGCTCGTTTAGCACGATCCAAGGGACAAGTGCAGAATTGTGGTTGGTAACTCCTGCAGCCCCCAAACCACTGAGTTTCTATTACTTCACTGACCCTCCGCCCTGTCTTTGCATGGGGTAGCAGAGGAAAATCCATTCGATTTTAAGTATATCACGTTCAGACAGACGCGGCGGGGGAGATTCGTTTTTTAAGTAGTGAAGTGATTTCTAAGGTTTTTGCGACTTCACTATCACTATCACTTCACTATCACTACATAGTATAAAACAAAGTCGCTTTTTCTATCCCTATTTCCCTTTGTATGCTTAAATCTTTAAAACTACGCAACGGATTTGGATGCGGTTTTTTTTAATAGATAGAGTGATTCAAGAGGAAGGGTTATATCTATAATACATGCATAATATAGTCGTGCGAAGCCGGGGCGGGTCGCTAGTAACTTATAACTTTACTTACCTCAGTCTGCCTGGGACCATAGAATCTGCAAAGTTCTGGAAACGTCAGGTTTATATACACGATTGTATCTGTTAAAGTTTTATTGTGATTTGTTAATTTTGTTTCAGAGGAAACAACTTTTGTAAATAATAGAAACCCATTCCAAAGTCCTGCTACCAATGATGTGTTTTCAAATAAGAATCCATTCTTTAACGGTGGATGGAGTGCTGCCCCTGCACCAGTACCCGTCAATCCTTTCATGGTAAGTTAAAATAATATACCTAGCAGTAATAAGCACCGATTCTGTGGTAATATCAGGTTAATAAGCCCATATCCATGTTACTTCTAAGGTTTCAATGTACCCTCACGCCAAGTTTTATAGAATAGAAACATTTATTTGAACAACACGACAAAAATCAGTATTTTATAACAGTTAACAGATGTTGACAAACAAACATATGAACATAAAAACGTGTGGCACTCGGGGACTGCCGCGGTAAAGCTATTGCATCGTGCGAGCTTCGTACAGTCGTACCTTATACATACACGTTAAGCGAACGCTCGGCCGAGCTACATGGTAGGCGGAGTGGGGGGTGTTAGGTTTTATTTTCGTTACGGAATTTCTGGTCGCCGCGATCAAACGGCAAACCCCGTGATAAAAGCTATGCAATAGCAAAAAAAAACTAAATCAAATCCCGTTATGAATGGTTAACTTACATAACTAGATTAGTATAAATTGATTACTGAACCAATATAATGTTAAAAATTTAGTTGAAAAGGTTATTACTGACTGGATTTTTAAGAAATTTTAGTTAAATTGGTATACCCGCACACAGAGCGGCATCTAGTCCCGAAATAAGCAATTTGGCTTGTAATATGGGTGCCTCACAATCGAAGATTTTACTATAATTTTATTTTTGTTGATATTTACATACAAAAAAGTCGGGGGACACGCGTTTGAAACAAAGTCGAGATGTATATGTGGTAGATAAGTTTCTCTTATGGTTTTGCCATAAGAGAAACTTATCTACCACTCTTCTCTTATGGGAACTTCGTTTCTCTTATGGGAACTTCATTCCAAAACACCCAGACTAGTCTACAAATACCAGTAGGTAATCTAAATATTTGTTCCATGACGGTAATCGAACCTTCCACCTTCAGCAGGCGGGTGTACGCCCGCTGCACCATAGAGGTCGTAGTCAAAGTTTGACTTAAAAATTAACATACAACTAAATAAGTAGTTACCTAAATTATTCTATAGAGTATGCGGATAGCGTTTAGTTTATTGACCTTGACTTAAATGTTGAATGTTTATAGATTGATTTGTCACGCGTAGATTGTCCATACGTAATACATATCTATAACTAGCTGCGCTCCGCGGTTTCACCCGCGTAACTCCCGATCCCGTGGGAATATCGGGATAAAAAGTAGCCTATAGCCTTCCTCGATAAATGGACTATCCAACACAAAAAGAATTTTTCTATTCGAACCAGCCGTTCCTGAGATTAGCGCGTTCAAACAAACAAACAAACTCTTCAGCTTTATAATATTATTACTTTGACATCTGTCAATTTTTCGACATTTTTCGTTATATTTTAATCAATTCACACAATATCTTTATAAATTATAGCCTATGTTCTATTCTGATGTATAAGCTATATTATTGTAAAGTTTCATTAAAATCCATTCAGTAGTTTTTGCGTTAAAGAGTAACAAACATCCATACATCCATACATACAAACTTTCACGTTTATAATATTAGTAGGATTATAGTATAGATTTGTTACACGTATTGTAATTTTAATGATGTCCTACTGGAGTATTTGCACTTAAAAAAAACAGTTTAGAAATAAATAAATAAAGAAAGAAAAGCATTTATTGAGTACAAACACAGGAAGGAAGAAATGAACATGACAATGAAAATTAATTAGGTACATAAAAAACAAAAAAGTGACAAAGAAATAAGCAACATGAATGAGGAGTCGTGTTGTGTTGAACCAAATGGGTCGACCTTAGCTTAAAACTGCAGCCAAGCATGCTTAGCTGCAGCGCTGGTCTTCCGGCCAGACCCATATAATAAGATAAGAAGAAAGTATGAACTAGTTTTGCGACTTTATTCACGAGAGTTTAATGAAAGCGTAGGTAAGGTGTACCTGTTAGGCTCCAGTTGCAGACAAAATTTTCATCTAAATACGATCAGTCCGGGCCATGACTAGCCATAAATGTCGGCGCCATACTACCATAGTAAGCTAAGATATATCACGTACCAAACTATTGTCTATCACACAAACTATTTAAAAACCGGGCAAGTGCGAGTCGGATTTGTACACGACCCTTATATTCTGTACCCGCTTCGGCTTCGCACGGCTATATTATGCATGTATTATACATATAAACCTTCCTCTTGAATCACTATATCTAATCAAAATCCGTTACGTAGTTTTAAAGATTTATGCACACATAGGGACAGGGACAGCGGAAAGTGACTTTGTTTTATATTATGTAAAGATTTAGTATTTGTTGTTAAAGTACAGCAGCAACTTAAATGCCTACATCGCTTGTAAAAATTTCAACTGACTGTATCTCATGAACCGTGATAGCTAGGCAGCTATCACGGTTCATGAGATACAGCATGCTGACAGACAGACGGAAGGACGGACATTTGAGTCTTAGTAAAAGGGTCCCTTTTTACCCTTTGAATACGGAAACCTAAAAATAAGAGAAGGTTACAGCAGTTCTGTGACCTGCCCTTATTGACCCACTTAAATAAATCACCTTGTATTAATCGAATAAAATTACTAGATGTGTCCAGCGGTCTCACCCGCGTAAGTCCCGCCCGATCCCGAAGAAGGAACAAACAAACAGATAAATAAATAAAATAAATATTGCAGGACATTCCACACATCGCCATGTATATAGCCCCAAGCTAAGTAACTAGACTTGTGTTATGGGTGCTAGACAACGGATATACTACTTATATACTTTTCTTTTGTAAATATATACTTATAATACATAGAAACAACCAGACCACAGACAAATATCTAAGCATAAATACTTGTCTGAGGCGAGAATCGAACCCGCAACCCTGTGTTTGGCAGTCCGGAATGGTGACCATTGTGCCAACTGGGTCGTCGAGATAAACAGCAGATCGGATTTATAATATACAAGCAAACTATTCCTGAATATTACGCAAATAGTTTTAGAACCATGATAGAGTTTTATTTTAGTTTGTCCTCAACATTTTGATGTTTACCTTCCTGTCTAGACGAGGCAGGAAAGGGTCGATAAAGATATCGTATTCATTTCAACTATAAGCAATCTAATTAATGAAATTAACTCTATGCTAAATAATGGGCAACTCACCGACAGCAAAGTCGCTTTCTCTGTCCATATCTCCCTATGTATGCTTAAATCTTTAAAACTACGCAACGGATTTTGATGCAATTATTAGAAGATAGAGTGATTCAAGAGGAAGATTTATATGTATAATACATGCATAATATAGCCGTGCGAAGCCGGGGCGGGTCGCTAGTGGAAAATAAATGGTTTAAAATCGGTGTAACATGCTCGATTGAACTGTGTTCTCCGTATATACCAGCCACTCTGTCAATATGGAACGACTTGTGTGCGAGCGCTCGTGACAGCTGCAGCGTAAACCAGCCAAAAAACCGACAGCCGGGTGGAGCACTCGAAACGAGCATCGAGCGTCTCGTTGCTCGCTGTTTTCCACGTAACACTACGTACTGACTGCATTAATGCTCGCCGTGTAACATGTTACATTACACCTCGTGAAGTTGGTCAGTACCCACCTCATAACAAATGTATGGACATAGAGGCGCACGCACATGATTTAATACCTCACTGTGATACATCGATGAACTTCATCAATGAGCTTTTGGGCTCGTGATTGGTCAAATCAAGGTCATTGCGCCTCGTTTCGATCGCGCCGCACTGGTTCATATCTACTTGTGCGATGTCGATGTGCTATGCATCTTCAGCATAGCCGTACATAGCGATCAGTCGTACCTGCTATCTCGTCATATCGAGATGTAGTCATAAAACTTCTAACCCACATTATCGTCATCAGGTGTGATTGTGGTCAAACGCTGACCTATCATTGGCAAACAACTCTCTAGCTATCACGATTCATGAGATACAGCCTGGTGACGGACAGACAGTGAAGTCTTAGTAATAAGTATGTTAGTATATATATATAATTATATATACTATATAATATATTATTATAATTATAATAATATATTAATATATTATAATAAGTAAGCCATCTGTATGGCAGAGTTCGCTTGTACTTATATTACTATTAAGACCCATTGTAATTACCGAATTCTTGGACAAATAAATACTTACTTACTAAGGTCCAGTTTTTGCCCTTTGGGTACGGAATTCTAAAAAGATTTTTTTTTTTTTGACAATTCTGAAGAGATCAATAATTGCTCAGGTAAACTCTCGGGTCATAGCTCTATTATACGATGATGTACTATCAGGGGACAAAATTGCTTAACCACCGTAAATTCACAATCATAAATCACTACTGGTTTTTATTGGTATGGTATGTTGAAGTAGTTTTGGACTTTTCACCACATGCAATGTACGCAATTAAATAGGTTGTGTGTTACTTTAGTACCGTTATCTAAGTATTATTATACCTAACTAACAGGAAACTACAGATATGTCACGTACTGTTTCCTAAGTTTTTGCGTAATGAATAGTTCACAGAACTTTATCTATATTTGGGTATTTTCGCTCTGCCAATAAACACCCCCCCTGCCCTGACTCACTTGTTATCATTTGATTGATAACTGCGTCATTAACACGCCGTTCTCTCTAATACGAATTGATTGATACCTTTATGTTTTGTTTCAGCCGGCAACAAACAACGGCGCCTTTGTCAACTCCAAGAATCCATTCCTTTGATGGCCTCGGATAGAGAATTAGAGCTAAGTGAGAACCCAATGAACAAATTACGTAACAAAAGCACAAATTAGCTAAAAATAATTAAAAGATATACGTAGTCAATATAATTTATTATCGTTTTTGCCATAATGGTTAATATTAAACTTATAAATGGCCTTATAATATATTTTTCAGTGTACATTTACTGATGTTAAATGCTGGCCTACGACACACGTTTTAATAGTATTAATGAATGTCATATCAAAAATGTATATGGAAAATGTGTCCCATGTGTCTATGAAATAAGCTCTAACACTTGAGTGCCTCAATATGCCTTATTATTCGATATGTATTAACAAAATCATAGAATATATATCAAAGTATTTCTCGTGTAAGTTATGTGAAATTTAATGAATGATGTTATTCTGGTCTTAGCTTTATCATAAACCAATTAAGTAGGTATTTTAATCGAAATTTTCATTTGTAATGGTTGTTAAAAGCTGTAGTTTACACTTCCGTCTGTGTTTTCTATTGTGCGTACCTATTTTAATTGCGTCAGTAAGCATATTAGTGTGAATGATGTCATCACAGAGTGACCTTAGTATGAGCAGGTTATCATATGTGTGCTTTGCAGTATTTAAGAGATTATCACTAATACAGGATGGGCTTCTAATGCATCGCTATATTTTCATTATTGTTCAAATTCTAGACTTTTATCTAGACATATTAATGAGTAATGCTGGGTTATCGATCGGCGTAGAATTACCGTTTATAAAATGATCGAATTTCCGGTTCCCGTCCATTTTGTCTAATGAATAATAGAAAACAGTGTAATATAGTAACAATATTGTAGTTTTAAACATGCTAACAAACCTCTTAGAGGCTTGATAAACCGCAGAACCCAAAATGTGTTATATAGTTTGAGATTGTTGACTCATTAACATTTTTATTCTCATTGTACATTTTATTTTTATGTTATTTAATGTTCTAACGATTTTACTTGGCAAATTGTACTGAACACTTTCTTTGTCAGGGTTTTATTTTACTATTGGACTCTATTAGTCTCTTTAGCTAATTAGGCTATACATACAAGGTAACAAGCTCTCAATCTTTGTGCTTCATCTGTGATTTGTATTCAGTTTTATTATCTTAACGTGAACAAATTATTTTCAAATCAATGCACTCTTTAATTATTTATTTAGTTGGTAATGTAATTGTTTTTTTTTTTACTATTTGAACACTAAGATCTGTTAATTTGTATAAATATGCCGAAACTTTAATCACTATTAAATTAATTTTTATAAATTAGTCTTTAATTTATCAACCATCAAACTGGATAGAAGAATCAAGGCCACTACACTGACTGTGCTAATTAAATAGAAGATCTCACTCTATAAATAAAAACAACTCGATTATTTACACTTATTATTATATTCAGTAGTTAATAATCATACTTTAAATTATATCAGTCTTCAATTACATTTTGAATTTACTATTTCTTCTAACAAAGACTGGTGTTGAAAAGTTATCAGGAGTGACATTAGGGCTCGGTAATGGGGTCTTAGGGTCGTCTTGTGTTATGGATACTGAGGCGTTCTTTATTGCATCTGGGAGGTCTTCGGGTAGATTCGGAGTTTGTGATGATGAGGCGCTGAGGCGTTTCTCTGATACTGTTTTTAAGATGTTCTTGCCGGCTTCTTTTGTCTGTAAAATGAAGAAATAGGTATTAGGACAGAAATAGGTTTTTAATGAACATTGGCTTTTGGAATTATATAATACTACTACTATAATATATCCATAAGAAAAGGCAAGATCATAGACAGGACTGGCTTGGTTAAAGCCCAACTAAGGGCAAGAGGAAAGATCTAATCCAGGTAAGGTCAAATCCCTAATGGAACTTAATTTTTAAGCATCTTTAAAAAATATATTATGTCCAATACTTGCTTGAAAGTACTGAAATTTCATATTCCAAGAACTTTTAGGCAAGTTTAGATTTGTGTGACGCATGAATTCTAGACAATTTAAATAGAGTAACTCACGCTCTCATGTTCCAAACATTTGTAAGCATAATGCGCCGCATGGTCCAACAATGAGAACCTAAGGTAGTACTGCGCTAAGTACCGCAGCGCTGCCGGCAGCTCTTTACTGCCAACGTTAGCGGGGTCTTGGCAAGCGGCCGTGTATGCTGCCGCTGCGCTGTTCGGCATGTTAGACCTCTCGTATAATCTGGAATACAGGAACAACATTAAAAGATTCAGTAGACTACACCTTAGTTGGTATAGGTATGATTCCTTGGAATGATTGTTGGTGGTAGAGAAGAACATGTCCTTCAGCATTGCTCGAATTCGGAGCATTTAGGACCTTAAATTAGTCTTCCTTTTCAACTCCCAGTTCCATAGATCTCTTCTATAATAAGCATCTGCTTCCAGCAGTTTCTGCCATTTATCTTAGCACTAAATCCTGTATATCCTCGCTAGTCGTACTCTTACTGAACCGGGATATGAACCTAGAAATAAATCACTGGCTCTACAGCCTACAAACTAGTAGATTCTGCAGGCCGCGATGACTACAATAAACTTAGAGAAGCTGTAAAATAGTTGCTAATTATTTCTTACTTCGCCAATTTAAATAACGCCATGCCCTCAATATCTCCAGTACTATGTGCCTTATAATAGCATTTCAATGCATTCGGTATCTTATCCATTTTCTCATAAGCCTCGCCGAGTGAGACCAACATTCTTGAGTCATCCGGCTTGAGTTGTGCAGCTCTTGAGTAGTAGTATATACAGTAACCGTTCAGTCCCAGTATTTCGTACGCTTGACCGAGGCCGTTCCATGCTCTGTAGTCGTTTCTGTTTACATCTATAATAGTTACAAACAAAATGGTAGGTATTGTTAATAGCAGCACTTTGCAGATATGCAATTTAAGGGCGCGTCAATTATAAAGTCTGAAATAAATGATTTAAAATAACTCCTGGAGTGAGAAGTAAAAGCTGAAATTACATTTAGGGGTAGGTATTAGTGATATCAATAGTATTTCACAATTTTCACAAATTTTCCCCCTGATTCTCCCTTTGAAAAATATTTAGAAAGTAACGCCAAAAGGATACATACAACTGAAGAGATCTAGTTGATGAAATTAAGCTTACTTCGTACCAGTTGGCAACCATAAAATCCCTTTTTGGAACAACGCAATTTGCATTAAGAGGAGGTATGCATGTTGAAGTACTGTGAAAAGTTAGCCACATTCGCAGTCAATCTCTGTTATATAAACTTAAGCTGATATCGAGGTGGTCTTACCAATAGCCTGCCTATAACACTGTATAGCTGCATTAGAGTTCTGTAACTCAATGAACTCGTGCCCCATGAGGATCCAAGCTGACAAGTACTGAGGGTCTAGAGATAATGCTCTTTGGAAGTATACCACTGCTTTTTGATGCTCACTCCTCATGCTGTAGTAGTTACCTGAAATTTTGGACAATAATAATTTAATTTAGTTTTTTAATTATGCAAGAAGGGGGAGTCTTATAAGTTTTGAACTACGAGTATGTTTGATGGAATTGGGATTACAGTAAATATCCTAATGAATTAGGGATATATCTTTATTTTGGGTAATCAAATTACATGTTTTTTAAAAACTTACCCTATAATCATCAATTCATCACATTACTGGCTTTTTTATTTATTTTTGAGTGGGTGTTCCCAGATGTGTAAGTCCCAATCCCGCGGGAAGTAATTAACTAAGCATCCCATGGGATTTTTGGGATAAAAAGTAAGCTTATGGTAATCCAACTATCTACATACCAAGTTTTTCATAATCAATTCAGTTATTTTTGAGTGAAAGAGTAAGAGAACAGTAGATGTATGTTTACAATTATTTTGAGTAGCATCTATGAATATCTATCTCACCTATAACACAACAAGTCTCAACTCTATATTTGTCAATGGAGACAGCCTTCTGGGCCAGGTTTGCTAACTCCATCCGTTTTTCCTTCAAGTACAGCAAGTGAGAGTAGACATCCCAGTTGTCCAGTCTGTACGGGTCACTCTTGCTGAGTTCACCGAAGAGGGCTAGTGACGAATCTACATCTGAAAATATAATAAACACTTATTTACTTTTATATTTATTTTTCTTCAAAATAGATTTTTTTCCGAATGATTTTATCTTTGTTGATTGCTCCTATAGGCATAAGTGATTGCAATAGCTACTGATTGCGATCAATGAAAGAAAGATAGAGAGGCATTTGCCCTGCAGTGGGAAGGTAGGCTCTTAATAAATAATAAACTATTATTGATTAGTTAGAGCCTTTGTATTTTTGTGTTTTATAATAATACACATAAATTTATAAAAAACATTAGGTATTTTTATATAGGTTCAAATAGTTGGCTTATTCGTTTCTTTCACTGAAACTTGATTTTTATGCAGCTAATTTAACAACTTGAAGTCTTTTTATTACATTTTTTTTAATATATTTTCAATTTTTTAGGGCTATGGTTGTAGATCTAGATTTTTAAACACATGAATATAATATAATTTAATGAAGGAAGGCCCTGTAAAACTAAAATTAGCTACTAAAAATATGATAAGATTCAAATTACCTCGCCTATCATGATGTGCAATAGCCATCTGAGCAGTGACATAGGTACTCTTATCAAACCCCGCAGTCACCAGCGCCATGTATGCCTCAAGAGCCTGCTCTGATAGTTTCAGCTCCACAAACGCATGAGCCACAAAGAAATACATCATCCAGTGTTTAGGTAGTTGTAGTGAGTCTAGGGCTTCGTATTCATTGGCCAGGCCTGCCAGTTCTACCCATGCGGCCCATAGTGTCGGCACGGCTGTGACTGCAGATTGGAGGACTGTGACAGCTTGACTACGGAGTTCTAACTTCTTTAGTACTACGCCTTCTAAGTAAAGGAGGTAGCCATCTAAGTTATTACGATTTGCCTGGAATAATACGTTAGGTATAGAATTATTGGTTATGGCAATCCTATCCTACTAATATTATAAATGTAAAGTTTAGTTAGTATGTTGGTTACTCCTTCACGTAAAAACTACTGAACCAATTGTGTTGAAACTTGGTTTATTGATAGCTGGAGACTTGGATTAATACATAGGCTACTTTCTATCTCGATATTCTCATAGGATCAGGACTTATGCCGGTGAAACCGCGAGGCGCAGCTAGACATAACCAATAGATTAAAATAACTAATAGATCTAGCTAGACCACCGCCTGCCGCAAATAAACTAAATATCTATTAACCTTAAAAAACGATAAGAGATCCAGTAATACTTGAGTAGATTCACTGTTCTCAGCCCCTGTATCTGTGGCATTGTCAAGCCGTTTCTTCTCACTAGACATATATTGAGAATACTTTTGTAAGAACACACATTTTGGACTGGTACAGTTGTCTAAAAAGTAAGCGGCCCTATCGTATTCTTGACAGTCAAAATAACTTTTAGCTAATGTGTAAGCTTCCTTCTCTTCCAAGGATACTCCGTCATTTTGTACATCATGTTGACTGTCTTCGAAACTGATTTTGTGGTCTTTCAAAGCAAAATTCAGTTCAGCAAGCCACTTTGTTGTTTGGACTAGACCGCGATCGTTACATTCCCGAATACCTAGTATTAAATCTTTTCTAACTTGTGTTAAATCAATTTGAATATCACCCTTTGAGTGTATAGTCAACGGCTGCATGTTAATCATTTTAAAATCTGTTATTTTAGCTGGATTTTCGTATGAAATCGACGGCCGAACTTCAATTTTTTGCAAAAATTGTCCGACCGACCGGCCGAAGGATTCACTTCAACAAAATGTCAACACTGTCAAATGTCAATGTCATTAGATAATTGATGTTGACGGTTTCAATTTAGCTGCCCAACCTTTTGCCGTCAGTGTCACTTTGGACATTGACATGCCACTGATACGACAGGAAACTGACGTTGACATTTCACTCGCGTCATCCGTCGCCGTCCGTTTGTCGCACACACATCCTGTCGTCGTTTCAAGGAAATAAATTCGATTATTTTAGCATCATTGGTGGTTTGTTGGTTGAACAAGAAAGGCAGAAAGTACCGCCGTCTTGTTGTTTCCGTTACGATAGCAACAGCTTATTGTAACTTGAACTACTACGATACCTGAACTCTTGGCTGCTCCACATCATAAAACAATGGCAGAACAAAACATAGAAGTGAAAAGCGACGTAGAGAATGTGTATTCGACACCCGGCGCTGATCCCAAGAACATGCAGGAAGTCACACAATACGTAAGTGAACTCAAACACCAACCAACAATCTAAACATTACACATCAATTTAGCAACACTATAGCGTTGACTTACCATTTCCAGGTACAGTCGCTCCTACAGAACATGCAAGATAAATTCCAGAGTATGTCAGATCAGATAATAAATAGAATAGATGAAATGGGCACCCGTGTTGATGAGCTTGAGAAAAATATTACAGACCTCATGACACAAGCGGGCGTTGAAAACGAAAAGTAAAAGGTATTTTCTTATGCATATGATTAGTGACTGTATATCACCTCTAGGTTTAGGTAACCCAAAGATAATTGTTTAAAAGTTTAGACAAACCAATGCATCCAGCTGGTAACTGCAATACAGGATCATTTTCTACAAAAAGAAATATGTGTTAAAGTGATTAGTTTGCACTCAAGCAAATTTGCTGGATGCTTTGGTTTGGGCAAACTCTAAACATACCTAGTGTTCACATCAATTTCACACTTAAATGGAAATATGTAGCACATTCCAACTTAGAAGTACACATTTGAATAAAACTAGCTGATTACTTTGATGCCAACTTTAAATACAAAGTCAATGTGTCTATTTACTCATTAACTTCAAACTGGAATTGATAAAACCATGTTTCGTAATGTAACACATTTTTTGTTTGTTATATTAACTTTTTAGCCCACGATGTGCCACAGCTGGACAAAAGCCAGCAGTGTAATATTAACTAGCCAAACTCATCACTCTGAAAGTAATTTCAGATGTACTGGTTACATTTAATAAACCATCTGGATAAAATGCTTTAAAAATATCATTTCATTTGTTATTATACTTACCACTTTAAATCTAGGTACCTATGTAAGTCTAGCAATTAATGTTCAATACAAGTTTATAGATCTACTGAATCTGACAGCCAAAATATTCGTAAAAAGTGTGGTTCATTTTTTGATAAAATTTATCTTTTTCAATCAACATATTATTAAATATGTCTCAGATTCTAGTAGATCTATAGTTATATAAATTGCCTTATAATTACTAACTATTTATTGAAACATATTAAAAAATAAACCTAGTGAATATATCAAAAAAGTTAGTACTTGGTAATTAATACATCGGTTAATTTTATGTACATGTCGGTAAACTGCCAGGCAATTAGATTTTAAGATTTAATATTGACTTGGTAACAACACTAGATTATGTTTGTGCATTTTGTAAATTTGTTAACTTTCTTTTTTTAATAAATCTGTATTTTGTACAGATTTTATCATTGTATTTTTGTACCTCATCACTATGATCATATTCCGAAACAGAAGGGTGTATATTGATTAAGGTGTGTACTGGCTCATGGCACTGCCTGGTACAAATAGCAGGAAGTGTAAACCACGCCAACAAATCAATATCTCCTTTGATATTCAGCTGGGTAATTCTACAGATACAAGAAAAATAAAATATCATTGTAAAATTATATTTATTTGTGAATTTTTGACTTAGTATACTAGAAACTGGAACACAAATTGAAATAAGTCTTATAATTTACACGATCAACGCGATTCACTGTCTTCAGATGAGTTCTGATCATCAGATTCGTCAGACTCCTGGAAAAAACGCAAGGGTTAGAAAACATTTGAAAACTCAAGTCGTAGACAGATCAGTTACTAAACTACGAAAAGGATTTTAATGAACTTGAATGAGGGCGTTAGCATCTTCACTAATCCAACAATCAAACCCACTTTGAATAATGAACAGGCACACATTATTTCCATTTTTAGCCACATTCATTAACATCATTATAAATATGCGCAAACATTTAAATGGTATACATAGATCCATTATATATTAGTAACTAAGGAACTACTACTATTTGTTTTCGAGAATAAATTAACAAACAAAAGAAACAAAAGTAAAATCGGTTCAGCCGTTCGGGAGTTACGATGGCATAGACAGACACATCAAACATAAAACACCCCGTCGTTTTTCGTCGTAGGTTAAAAATAGGATAAATCATTGTGACACTAAGGACCTGTCACAGTAACACTTACAGTCGTTTCATCTTCATCTTTTGAAGAAGAATGGTTCATCAGTGCTGCCAATGAACTAGACCTTGCAAGAGCCGCGGTTTTCTCTGGCGATCTAATTCTTCTTACACCCTATCAAAAAACAAGATTTTTAGTTATGATAATTTCCGATTTAATACTAAAATCATTTTAGCTTTCTTACGTCATCGTCCTTAGCAGGCGACTGCTGCGTCATCAACGAAGCCAAAGACGAAGAACGCGCCGATATCCCCGCATTGACCAACTTCTCGGGAGATCGCAACTTTCTACGGAAATTCTGTATGAAAGATTAATTTATTAGTGTCCATTTTCGAAGGCCGCAACAGAATAACAAGAAATATTTACCGCTGGCTCCTCATTGCTAGACAGACCTGTATTCAAACTCTACAGAAAGAAAACACTTGATTAAATACCTAGTTGGCACAATAAATGAATATCTTTACATGTTGTAAATTTGACACATTCCGATTTCGTGGCAAATAACAGGATGAAAAATATGCTGTCTTTCTTCATACTTAAAGACCTCTCTTGTGCTCATTTAAACCGGGTGAGCAGTTTGACCGTAAAACGTAAGTAACATAGTATAAAACAAAGTCGCTTTCTCTGTCCCTATATCCCCTTTGTACGCTTAAATCTTTAAAACAACGCAACGGATTTTGATGTAGTTTTTTTTTAATAGATAGAGTGATTCAAGAGGAAGGTTTTTATGTATAATACATGCATAATATAGCCGTGCGAAGCCGGGGCGGGTCGCTAGTATTAGATAAGATGTGGTAGTCTACATGTTGATTGAAGGTAGTATACCTGGTAACACGATATTGTAAGTAATACAACAATATGAATTGATATCATGTGGTCCAGTGTGGTTGGCCTAGCCATTTCAGGGCTATAAATAAGTAAGATCATTCAGTGTTTTATAATTGTTGAAGGTCTCATTGTAGCGTCAACAATTATAACTTACAGTACCGCCTGTTACGGGTTCGATTCCCGTGAAATAAATATTTGTATGATCTGAAAATAATCTGTTTCTAGTTCTGGGTGTTTCAGTATATATAATGAGTACCTGTCTTTCTAAAGGAAACGTTCATTGTTAGTGTTTTAGACAAATTCCTTCGTAATGTTGACGTAAGTACCTAGTTGTTTTTCACCTACTACTCATCGAAGTCGAAACCTAGTTGCTGTCATTACTAAATATTATTATTTATACTCACGTCAAGATCCGCCTTATCATTAATATCAGCAATCTGATGGTATGCAGCCGTGAGCAACTCGACCGCCTTCCCGTGGAACGTCAACTCGATCATAACGAAGTCGGACAGCAGCGTCTTGAGTTGCTGCAGCTTGCGTCGCTCGAAGAACTCCGTCTGTTCACTGAGGCCCTTCGCGGACCGAGACATTTCCGCTGACGCTTTTATTAGCTCAGACTCCGCGTACGTCTAAATGTTTATGGTAAACATTTCATATAATGGACTACGTATGTCGAATTAACACTTTGACAGTCCCCATACAAAGGCTAAAATTGTGTCGTGGAGTCCCAATGTTTTTGTTTCGGTGTAATATATGATTCCAACAAAGTGAATGAGGTTTGGGCCTGCACTCGTGTAGCTTGTCTACCGGGACTTAGATACATTATGTGGTACCTGGGACTATCAAAGTATTTTCCTCTAGTTACTTTGCGATACTAAACAACAATCTAGAAATTGCACCAGAAAGAGCCGCAAGAATAAAGCTGTACGTTTGCAGAATCGCCGTTTCTTCTTCCCTACTTAGACGCGACATTATTGTAACGGATGATAATTTGATCGCAAAACGTTATTGCGATATTTCTTTACAATAAGTTATTATTGTAAGCATGCATGCGATCATAAACACTGCTGCGATAAAACGATGCAAAAAGTAAATGCAGGTAATCGCAATAACGCTTTTACCGCGGCTTTTATCCTTTCGTGCAATAATACCTCTGAAGGCACCTTTAAAACCCAATGCCTCAAAATAGATAAAAGTTCTACCAATGCTCTACCTACATATAAAAAGTAAGAGTGCAACATACAACTTGTTGTCGATTAAAAGGCTGTCTTTCACGGGCCTTGTCCAGCACCTTCTTCCGCGCCATCTCCTTCTCACGAACATTCATCGTGTGCTTCACTTCTTCTCTGGCATGTTTGCATATAGCTTCATATTGGCACAGCTCTCCGACTACCTAGAGGACAAATGAGATGGTATCTTCAATACCTTACTCTACATGTCGGTACGTACCTACAGTTCTTCATCGGAAGGTGTAAAAGGCCGCCCTAAACTTGTACAAGGAGGGCAGAGTTCGAATTTTCCAAAAATCCTTAGCGGATGACCTATGATGAGGATGTCGGAAATAACAGCTACCTATTTGTATTCCACATAGCCTAACTCTTCCATTGGTTTAAGCTGTGAGTTGATATATCCGTCAGTCAGTCACTCAGGACTTTGAATTTTATATTTATAGATTGTATGTTCCTTGAGAGTTTTGATTTGACCAACAACAGACCACTGAAAATATCAAAATGTGTCCAAACTGAAAATTTATCTAAGTAGCTGCAGATTTCTAACATCTCAAAGATCCCTTGGTATTTAAACCAATTTATAAATCACCTTATCTATTCTCTGGTGTTCTTGTGATCATGCTCAGTGCATCTCGATCGAAACATAGGGTTAAATATTGAAATAACTGGTAGTTATAACGCGATGGCGGCCCGTGTATATAGAATCAACAATCCAAGTTCGTGACTGTGCCTGGTACACGATGGTATCGGGAAGGGAAGGGACGTACCTACTACGTAAACGCCACGTACCTACCTATAGCCACGATTTGGAAGGATAATACTAAAAGTATGAAGTAAAAGTTCAGTCAAAAACAAACAAACATCAAAAATTGGCGCAAAAAACATGCCAACAGTTAGTTATCTCTTTATAGATACTTCTACATGTGCTTCTACCTCCACTTCGCTAGACTATCACTTCACTATCATCACTACTCACTACTTAGTATAAAACAAAGTCGCCGTCTCTGTCCCTATATCCCATCTATATCCCTATGTATGCTTAAATCTTTGAAACTACGCAACGGATTTTGATGCGGTTTTTTTTAATAGATCGAGTGATTCAAGAGGAAGGTTTATATGTATAATACATGCATAATATAGCCGTGCGAAGCCGGAGCGGGTCGCTAGTTAAGTATAATATTTAAATGCGAAAGTACCTAATCCTGTTTGAATGTCTTTTACGTTTTGACGCTAAAACCGCTGATGAATTTTGATATATAGATGGACATAGGCTACTTATTATCTTCATCCTGATCCTACACTTACGCGGGTGAAATCGGGTGGCGCAGCCTGTATAGTTAAATATGCATTACCTTTGCTTCCAACCGTTGCACTTCACAGTTCCGGTATTCTTCAATCGCAGTGAGGGTAATAGACAAGTTGTCAAGTCCTGCACTCAGAGATTTGTTCACAATCTCATTGTTAGAGTAGTCTTTAAGGACTTTGGTCAATTCATCTCCCATGTCACGTAATCTAAACAACATGTTAGTTTTTAGGGTTGCAAATGATAAAAACGGGATCCTTTAACTAAGATTCCACTGTTAGTCTGTCACCAGCTACTAACAACAATAAATACTATTAATAATCGGCGAACATACATAAAAAATATATATACGCGACGAATTGAGAACCTCCTCCTTTTTTGAAGTCGATTAAAAATAGAATATAATGGTGCGAAAACCTTCGGTCGCGAGTTCGAGTCGCACTTGGCCGGTTTTTTAAATAGGTACAACGTACAGCTAAGTAGGCAGAATGCATGCGATCGATCGCTGTGGTCGTTGGATGTTCAGCACTCAAGTGGACGTCATGTGTGGGGCTGATATGATGATGATGATGAAGTAATAGGCAGGTAGGTAGACACATCCTTACTTAGTTTTTAAGACGATTTTATGTTTTTAATGTAACAAACAATTTTTAATGTATTAAGCATCCAAAGAAATAAAAAAATTGACTTTGACTTTGGTACAGGGTTTACAATAACTTAGTTAGAGGGACTTAAGTTATTTAATCCTTCCGTTTAGAATACAACAATGAAGGATAGCCAGTAAGTTGGCACAATGGTCACCATGCAGGACTGCCAAACACAGGGTTGAGGGTTCGATTCCCGCCTCAGACAAGTATTTATGTTTACGATATTTGTCTGTGGTCTGGTTGCTTCTATTTTAAGAAAAGTATAAGTAGTACCTACTTATATCCGTTCAAATCCGCTGTCTAGCACCCATAACAAAAGTCTAGTTACTTAGCCTGGGGCTAGATGGCGATATGTGGAATGTCCGGCAATATTTATAAATTGTGAAACCATTGCTTACCTAGCACGTTTCAAATTAAAGCGCTGTGCACACAAGCCTTTTTTAAAATACAGCGCTTTACGCGCGAAATAATAATGATGTAGGTTCATTGTTCATTGATGATAATACTGTAGGCACGGGTAGTTATATTATATGGGTGAAGGTAAATTACCTAAATGGAAATAAAATCGAATAATCCTACCTGGATTATTGTAACGAAACGGTGTGTATAATAACAATAATTAAGTTGATCGTTGTGCTTTGCTATTACGTAGCATGATTGATACCTCTATAAGTAAGTAGCCCATCTGTACCGTGGAATGGGTTAACATTGATCAATTTAAAAATAAAAATGTATTTTTCTCCGGTAATATGAGACTAAAAATTTTAAAAATATTACAAATATTAAATATAAATAAAATATAAATATAAATATTTCAGGACATATTACACATCGCCATCCAGCCCCAAGCTAAGCAACTTAATGCTTGTGTTATGGGTGCCAGATAACGGATAAACTACTTATATACTTTTATTTTTTTTTGTAAATATATACATATTATACATATAGGAAACACCCAGAACCAGAAACAAGAATTTATGGTCAGCATAAATACTTGTTCCCGGCGGGAATCGAACCCGCAACCTTCTGCGTCGCAGTCGGGTGTTCGCCCGACGCGCCACAGAGGCCGTCAAAATATTGGTTTTGTTCCGTCTGTCGATTTTTTTATATATATTATTATTATCTTTAGGTACCTACTAGTTTTTGCATAGTTTTTGACAAAAAAATTAAAATGTTGGTGATCACTCACTAAGATCCTAGTCACACACTGAGTGACATTATAATGCTGCCTACCAAGTTGGGTAGGATGTTGGTAGTACCAACATCCTACCAATAAAAATCTTAAAAATGCGTTCAGAATTAGTAGGTACAACTTGCATTGTATTACGAAATGAAGTTTTTATCAAAGTAAGCCTCTAATTATGGAATAGATAGTAACCCCAGAAATCAAAGACACCCCCAACTGACACCCCATTATAATTGTATTTTTACGAGTTCACATAAAAGTAGGTTACCTACCTGGCAGTTTTTCTTGCATAGTCGCCAAATGCAACACACAAATCTCCGAAGTTTTTTTCCACATTTGTAATTCGATCTTGGATGAACTTAGCTTGTTGTTCGTAGCTTAACGAATGGGAATTTTCTCCTCGAAACATTTTTGAAAACTACCTACTTGAAAACTATTTGTTTACAAACGTGTTTGCTTTTTTGTTTCCATGGTAACGGGTCCGCAAGCTAAACCACCCACAGCTAGCTACATGAGTGACATAGCGAAACTGTCGTGTATAAACTTAGTTATTGTTCTGAGGTATAAACCTTGAGGTGTACCTATAGAGTCGGCTTGTTTTTATTGCATAGGTACATTAGATAAAGACGCCATCGTGTTTATTATAATCGTCTTCTAAAATATAAATCTATATGTTGTTGCAACCGTTCCTTAATCAGTGCCTTTATTCACTATGTTTCAAGTCGTCGGGCGCGCTTGATTAGGGCGAGATTTGCCATACAAAAACCACTCCGCCCTTAATCACGCGCGCCTGAAGACTTGAATTGAACCCTAATGGATAAAGGCCCTGCAGCCCTAAACACTGCTATACCCATACCACACCCATACCATCGATCGATGACCCATACCCTGTGACCATACCATACCCATGATGTACCCATGTGCTTATGTACTTGACAAATCGTGCGAAGCTGAAAAACTGTTTATTTTGAACTTCAGGATCCGTCAGACTATGCTGTATGAGGTTCCAGTTTTTTGCTTGACCTTTTTGGAGTTTTATAATTTTACAAACGTCAATGTCATAAAAAAATGCAAACAGCTGTGATCTTTGTTGTTGTTCTTGTTTGGTGATTTTTCGAAAATGAATGAAGAAATAGATGAATACGATATTTACCACCAAGATTTTACTACTGTATCGGAGTGGGAAGTGTTTATATCACGAATAGAGGAGATACTGAATGATTGGCGGGTTACACAAAGTTCCCTGTTGAAGATTACACAGCTTGCAGATAAAACAAAGAAATGGATTTGTAAAACAGAAGAAATTCAATATAAAGGATCAAAATTCGTTTTCTCATATCACAGTTGTGATGCTAGAAGTACGACTATAACGGAAGGATCGGAAGTTAAATCGTTAACTAGTGAATTACACAGTGGATTATGGGAAGGCACGAGTCAGTTTATGGACGACAGCGACGGTAGTCCCTTCCCTGTATCGAATTGGTTCGGTTTGAAACGATATCTAATGCTTTACCCAAGTTCTCCACTCACAGATGGTGGTTTAATAAAGTTGATCATGAGTTCTATGAACATTGCATTCGCAAACGTCGATTGTGGTGTGCCCATGTTTGTTAAAATACGTGAACACTGGCAACACACTTATCTAGGTTTCTATGAGGACAATCAGTACAAAACTAATTTTGATGTCATACATTTGAAAAGGATATCAAGCCAATGTTCCAATCTCTCTGGTCTCGTTAGTCTGTTTAAGTCTAAGATAGCATCGCCAGTTGCTCTCGATGCAGTCGTTGTTTCTACAAAGTTTTCATATGAATTGAAAGATTATGAAGCCTTTGCATTTAAGAAAACTTCAAATTCGAATGAATTTTTGTCTATAGATGGATTTGATGTTAAGAAGTTGACGGAACTTCCTTTTGGGGCTGAAAAGAACCCTATCAAGAGTGTATTGCTGAATGCGATATGGCCTAAATTCAGGGAATGTACTATTGTAGAATCCTCTACATTCTCAGATATTGATCCTTTAATGGCACCAACTTGGACGATCACTTTTAAAGTTAAAGATAATTTTAACTGTTTATTAGCGGAAACAATACAAAGAATGATGGATTTGTTGGATAATAATACCTTACTGATGGATTCTTTAGGGTTAAGTAGAAGCCTCGGGTTGGTAAATCCTTTGCATAAGATCACAGAGGCTCCTATAACAATATCAAAGCTGGTTAAAGCAGCTATAGGCCACAGTAAGACTGTATCAGATTTTAAAGGCCCTATACCCGATGATTTATTAATGCCTCTATTGTATTATGTATTCCCTGATGCTGTTGAAGATGATACTTTTAATTATCCTGAGAAAATTGAAATAGAAATAAATAAAGTAAGTCTTTGAAATAAAACTGCCACTACATTTATTACTATTAATAGCAGCGCTCTGTGGTTTCACCCGCGTAACTCTCGATCCCGCTGGAAAATCAGGATAAAGACAACATACAGACGAATTGAGAACCTCCTCCTTTTTTGAAGTTGGTTAAAAAGTAGTCTATGTTACTTCCATTAAATCTTTGTATACTCATATCAGGTTTTATCAAAATCGGTGCTGTAGTTTGGAGCCAATCTATAAGTTACAAACAAAAAAATCTTTCCTCTTTATTATAATATTATTGTAGATTAAGAGCCTTTGGTGTCCCACTGCGGGGCAAAGGCCTCTCTTTGCATTGTTTATGTTCTTGTGTGAAGAATTGCCAATCTGTTTTGAATATGCTTACAGATAAAGTAAAAAACCTACCTTTAAAATACATATTAATTGTTTGCCTTTATATTTTTCAGGGTGATTCACACGAGCCTAAGTTGTGTAGTTACATCAAGACGAGCCCTGATAACGGGTTGGTATGGAGACTGTCCCTGACAGCAGCGCGATTGCTCCACGCCGGCGGGTTGCCATATCTCGCACACTTCTGGTACGAGTTCACACAGGAGCTGCAGTATCGTTGGGAACACAGAGTCATTGTGCCTGGGTGAGTTAAGGTCTCTGTATACGTAACGTGATTTTTCTCGTCACGACAAACGTCGTTTTGCCATACACAAAAAAAATTATATAGGAAAAATAATGGAAAAAAAATTAAATAGTATTCGATTCTCAGACCTAACGAATATACACAAAAACTTTCATACAAATCGGTTCAGCTGTTTAGGTGGAGTTTGGCAAGTAACACCGCGACACGAGAATTTTATATACAGGGTTAATTTTTTATGTGGGCCTTCAGGGCTATATTCTAAACTATGAGAAATAGCGAAAAATGCTGAAAAGAGTTGCGTGCCCGATTTTGACAAAAACTAAAACTGCATCATTAGATTTTTGAAAAAGTGAAAAAAAAGTTGCTTTTGAAAAAACCCTAGCCGGGAATTGAACCTGTTGATTTTGCAAAAAAATAATCATCCTATATTTTTATAGCAATCGATAGTGTTGCTAATAGAGATCAATTCCTGGAAACAAACACGGTCTGGCAAATTAAAGGAAATAGCTCATTTTAGTAATCTTCTGTAATTTTCATACAAACATCCCTGAAAAAAATGCAGTGAGGAGATATGGCCAATGACGCAACAAACTACTGCACTAAAAATATGAACTGTTTTTACAAATTTTATGAAAATAACTCCATTTAGAACTTATTTTATAATACCTATTTAGAATAATATCACTGGTCCTCTATGTCTCACACTATTGTTTTGTCAGAGACAGAAAGGTGAAAATTAATGAAAACTACAAAATTCAGCCATTTCCTTTGTTTTGCCATACTATATTTGTTTCCAGGAATTGATCTCTATCAGCAACACTATCGATTGGTATAAAAATATAGGATAATTATTTTTTTGCAAAATCAACAGGTTCGATTCCCGGCTAGGGTAATGACTTTTTCAAAAATCTAATGATGCAGTTTTAGTTTTTGTCAAAATCGGGCACGCAACTCCTTTTAGCATTTTTCGCTATCTCTCATAGTTTAGGATATAGCCCTGAAGGCCCACATAAAAAATTCACCCTGTATATAGCGATTATGTCAAAAAATCGTCATGTTCAGTCCGGTGCGAGAAAAATCACGTTACATATGTTTAAAGACCACAAACACTTTATGAAAGAAAGAAGGAAATAAACTTTCGTACGTTTGTAGCGACCTTTATACTAATGTGTTGCTAGTTGCTATTGCAAAGCAGAAAATTTATAAGGTAGGTAGTAGTACCTTTGAAGACTTACAGCAGATGCGCCACAGATGGCGCCACGCCACTATACAAAAGAAAATATACAATTTTAGCAATTTATTAGGACTTTATTTTTTCTTTCAAATTTTAACACAAATTCAATTGTAATTATTCCCTATATAATTATGTTGTTTCTACAGCCATTTTAATAGCTATTTGTAGTTATTTTTAAAATCCTTTACATAAGACTACCTACATGTATTACCTAGGTATTCACAATAGCACCATCTGGATTGAGCTTGCTCTGCATTTGAATCTTAGAGCTTAACATAAATAAATTCAATAATATTTTAACAAATGTAAAACTTATCTACCTACCTACCTATAACGTAACCGCTCTAATATTTATTTACAAAAAAAACTAAAATAATTAAACAGTGTCAATTTTCAAATTAATAAAAAAATAACCTTAGGTATATAATATATTGTTTTTAATGGTCCATTTATCTGTCTGAAAATGTAAATAAACCTTTTTTAGTTAAGCAGTCATTTAGGACGGAAAAATAAATACTGTGACTAGTTTTCACCAACCAATTGCTAAGATGTGTCGTTTTCTGATATTTTTAAACTTAACTTATTTTTGTGGAACTTCATTAATGCTCTTTCTCAAGAAAATATTTAATTAAGAAATAGCATCAATCTTCATAATTAACATTATTTAGATATAGATATTAACATTACTAACTAATTCAACATAAAATATATCTGTCCGAACTAAGAACAAACAATAGTTGTTACAATTCTCACAGTACTTATACTTATACAGTATGTGTCTTTTATACATAACTATTTGCTGTACACTTCAACAACTACATGTGGGTAACAAATAAAATGCTATCTACCGGATATCCCGGTTCCCGAAGTCGTGATTGCGGACGCGTGCGCCGCAAGGATGGGGCGCTGTGAGCTCATGAGTGCAACGTGAGGTAGACCCCACGTCTACACGACACCACCTCGAGCAACTCCCTCGATGCCTCGCCTCTCGAGGCGTCAACGTCTTTTTGCCATTCGCAGGCTATAAAGGGACCAGTCCGCCTCTAGTCGTAGGATTTCGCGCCATGTAGATATCCATATCGTGGTCGGTCCAGTTGTCAGAGGTATCACAGTAGCCCATTCCTATTGAGCCGACACTGTATCTACTGGCGGGCCTAGATCGGGAACGCGGTCTTCGACGCGAGCCGGACGTACCTCCTGTTGCGCCACCTGCTGCACCGCTTAGCGATAAACGAGACGCGCGTTCTGAAGCCGCTCCCAGCGACTGACGCGATTGCCGAAGATCTGCAACGAGAAATGGAATATTTTGAAATGTATGAACTTTTCTAATAATATGAACCATTGTATTCTCTGAAATAAAATATAATTAATGATTATAGTTTGCGTCGTGTCTTGATGTGCTCGCAAAGGAATAGACTAAAGAGTATAGAAAGCATAGAAGACCCACCTGCTCTAGATCCGAGGAGAGAGCCAGGATAGCCAGGTACACCGAAGCGGCCGGATTGCGAGTAACTATGTTGCGATTGGCCGTCGGCGAGAGAGCGTGCACGTCCCGGGCGGCCCGGTAACGGGTCTGCCGCGGCAGGTTCTGTGTAAGTGCGAGCACGGGGGATCGAGCGTGCACTGTAAGCCGACACTTGATCCCACTCACGCTGCTTGCCGAAGGCGCCGAGAGTGGCGAGTGAGGAGAGGGGCCCGCTGGGGCTGGGTGTACCGGTGAGCCCACCACAGCACGGGTTGGGCATCTTTTCGGGCGCATGTCCGTGCAACCGGTGCACGGTGCGCGAGCGACGCCGCGAGGCCGCCGCGAATATCAGCACTGCCACCACTATCGTGCCACAGATGGCGGCGCTCGCCGCTATCGTAATCTTGTCCATGTTAGAAGCTGCAGCAGACACAGTGCGCACTTCACGACACTGCGAGTACGGCACATTCTCTGGACTCACGTGAACCTCCTCCAAGGAGATAACGCAGACCACGATACATTCCTGTGAAAATATAGTTCATAATAAGACACTTTTCCTAAATGTTAGATATTTTGTAACTAAAAATATTATTCTTTAATCTACCTGAGAGGGAACATTTTTAATCTTGAATTCTCTTTCGCTTGCTTCTAGAGGAGGGCCTTGCTTGAAACTTTTGTCACCAAATAAACGATAGACAACACGAAATCCGAGTATATTAGCTACGTCCGAGTCCCATTGAATAATAACCGAATTGTCCTGCCGATAGGCATTTTTTACTATGACCTCGTTACTATCATCGATGTTTGGTTTTTGATGTGGGAAGCTCATGATAATGGGTGGACGTTGCTGAGGAGCGTGGCGCCAGGTCGGTGCTGCAGGTTGCACTGCTGGAGCACGACTTGGCCGCACAGTGCTGGATGTTGTGGTTTGACTAGTGGTAGGTTTATTTAGAATTTCGATGACGGTATTGCTTCCGACATGTTTAGTTGTCAATGGTGGTACCGGTGGAGTAGTCGATGTACTGGTTGTGGTAGTTCTTGTAGTAGATGTTGTGGTTGTCGTTGTGGTCGACGAGGGACCAACTTCAAAGTTGTTTAGATCCACTACGGTTGTCATGGGTCTTTCTGTAATAGTATCAGTCTCTTGATCGCAAGTCAGCTCGTTCGGTTCGAAGCTATAGAATCCTCTTTCACGAAAATGTGGAGGCTGACCACAAAATTGTGGGCTTCTCTCACGAGATGTCACTTGCAGTTCCCCGTTTCTGATCCATTCTATTATCCAACGGAGACGGCAATCGCAATTCAAAAACCGACCTCCAAGGCTCAGACCTCGTAACGATTGGTTAAGATGCGTAAACGCCTCTTCTGGGACTGTAGCTAAAGGATTCCCATCTAGAGCCAGCAAAGTTACGGACGGGTTATTTATAAACGCATCTGTTGGCAATTTATTCAAAAGATTAAAACCAATGTCGAGTACTCGCAAATCAGTTAATGTTCCAATAGCACCGGTTGGAAATTCTGACAATAGATTATTTAGAAGACTGAGCGAACTAAGTGTATTTTTAATACCACTGAAAGCGTCTTCCTTAAGGGTAACTATTAAATTTCTTTCTAGATTTAGCGCAGTTAAGGAGTCTAATCCTTCGAAAGTACGGCTGCCGTCTGGTCCCGGTAATTCTCTAATGCTATTTTGTGAGAGGTCAAGAAACGCTAGACTACGTAGACCTCTGATACAATCGGGAACAGTTTTTTGTTTAGTCCCTTTGAGGTTTAAGTTCTTTAATGAATTTTCTAATCCAGTTAAAGCGTTTGATGCTAGCGTAACATTGTTGTCCGAAACTTTAAGGGTTGTCAGTTTTTTCAATGTATTAAATGAGTTATTTTCGATTTTTCTTATGCGATTCTTCGATATATCCAGAAGTGATAGGTTTGTGAGTATTTTCAAAGCTTTCACTGGTACTTCAGTTAACTCGTTGTCTTGTAGGTTTAAATTTTTCAGATAAGGACCTTGCCCTCTAAAAGCGTCGTCTTCAATTCGATGTATTTTACATCCAGATATTTGTAAATTATGAATTTTTAGATTTTCGAACATATTATCCGTCAGTGCACGCACCGTTGAGTTGTTAACGTATAGCAGATCTATCCCCGTATTTCGGACACTGGAATTTAATGCTGCCATTAGCGCTGGAAAGTCGACCTGGAAAATAGAAATAAGAATTTAAATTATGATACGACATTTCTAAATTATTTTAATAACAATTTAATTTTATTACGACTTTCTTAAAATAGATTCATATCTTGCCTGATCGCATTGGACTGACAAATCTCGTGCCAAATTGAGCGCGCAGACGCAAGCTGCTTGAAGATTCGGAGCGTCTTCCCACGGGCATTCCCCTCTGACATGGCGACCAAATGCCAGTAACAGCAGTATTTGCAACCAAAACATTGGCCTTAGATTCTGAGCTCCCTGGAACAAAGAAAGTTTCATATTAACCGACTAAAACCAGAAATAGCTTCTACTTAAAGACTATCTATGCAATTATTTCTACTTATTTGGTTGGTTCGTGGTTCGCTGTTATTAGCCAACCAAATAAGTACAGTCGACTGCATAATTGCAGCCCCCGGTAGAGTTCTAAAATTACTATTGGTATAATTTCATTCTAATATTTTTTTATTTGATAAATTGATGAGTTAAACTTCAACTAAAGCAGGTGCCTAGAATCTTGCTTGTGTTAAAAACATTCTTATAACAGTCGTTTTGGAGCTCTACGGTGCATCTGCAATTATGCAGCCGACCGTACCTACTTGGTATTTATTTACAACCTATCGAATTACTCAATGTTTAATGATTACACTTAACGTTTTACAACTAAGTATACCAACCCCTGATATAAAAAGTAAATATTTACCCACTTAAAGTTTCTAAGAATGATTATAAAATGAATTTTAAAACATAATAGGTCTCTCTCTGGCAATATTCAAGAATTTCAAAACAGCTTTCGGCTTAACTTTTACCTAAAAAACTTTTTCATTAACTGTGTTGGTTGATGTTGAATTTGTTGAAAGTAGGGTAGGGGTTGTTTATATTTAATTTGTATAATAGGATTTTTTTATTCATTTCAGGATTTGTCATTCGTTTTGCCTTAAGAGTTCTATCGTGAGTGTTACGACGATGCTAATCTCCTTTTACCTTTTTTGCCATAAACTGTTATCAAAGTGTTCACAGAGCGTAGTAGAGAAGTGCGGCTACGGGCTAGCGGCCCGGAAAATCTGGCTTTCCCTGCATTTGCGGTGCCATTACTTATAGTATGCACTTATGGTTTACTGTACATTTACGCTACAATGCTCATTTTGTGGTGCATACACAGAGCATACATCAACAATTCCTTCATTTATGTTAGAAAGCGAAGTGATACCTATCGATCGATTTATTAAACGACTTCTTAGTCGGCAGGATTTCCAGTTTTCTAATATACATATAACTAGCGACGCCCCGTGGTATCACCCGCGTAAATCCTAGTCCTGGAATAATAAATATGTTAATTTCCATTGTATCCTCATATCAAGTTAATTAAAATCGGTCTAGTAATTCCGGAGAATACCCATTACATACATCGAATATTAGTAAGTACTAATAAATATGTACAGTCGGCTGCATAATTGCAGCCCCCGGTAGAGTTCAAAAAATACTATTATTGGCATGTTTTCATTCTAATATTTATGTTTGATAAATGACTTTAAACTTCAACTAAAGCAGGCGACCCAGTTGGCACAATGGTCACCGTCCCGGACTGCCAAACACAGGGTTGCGGGTTCGATTCCCGCCTCAGACGAGTATTTATGCTTAGATATTTGTCTGTGGTCTGGTTGTTTCTATGTATTATAAGTATATATTTACAAAAGAAAAGTATATAAGTAGTATATCCGTTGTCTAGTACCCATAACACAAGTCTAGTTACTTAGCTTGGGGCTAGATGGCGATGTGTGGAATGTCCTGCAATATTTATTTATTTATTTTATTTTATTAAGCAGCCGACCGTACAAAGAGGTAGAGCTATTGCAGAGTTTAGGTAAATAACAAATCTAGTCACTCAACGAATGAATGTATCGCTTTATCGTTCAATCATTCATTCACAGCGCGCAATTTGCACTTTTAGTTCCAAGTGCCACTCAGGGTAACAATTCCAACTCTTATGCAACGCTTCTGCAACTATAAATGAGTTGCAATTTTTCTCCCTTTAGTAATATATAGGTTGCATATAGGTTCTAACCACCTATATAGAACTTAATCAAGGTGGATTTTATTACTAAAGGTTCCAAAAAAATACTATATGCAAGCTATTTGTTACCAAATGTGTTACTTGGGTAATAACCATAAATATACCCATTAGAAATTAAGTCCAATTCGGCACTCCCAAAGCAAATAGGTACGAATCAATAAAATACACTTTGGCGCCAAAAATGTTTAACCCGTTCAATGGAAATTAATTTGTATGAGACGTAAGGTCAATATGTAGAACTGGTAAATGTTAGCTTTGCGCATTGTAAACATTTGTCGACGTCCAAAAATAATCGATGGGTCAAACATGGTATCGTATTACTGACTCGTAAATATATAACATTTGCTTTTATTTTTTGTAACGCAATAAATGATAGGTAGGCATATCTAGACAATTTTATTTTTTACTAGCTGCGCCCCGCGGTTTCACCTGCGTAGTAATTTTCTACTTAACTTTCTTAATTTTTTCTTCCATAAGAACCTCCTCCATACAATAACAAACCCAACAAAAAAATAATTAGCGAAATTGGTCCAGGCGTTGTTGAGTTATGCGCTTACCAACACATTTTGCGATTCATTTTTATATTATAGATTTTATTAATTTTTAGTGCAGGCAAAAGGTACTAAATTCTTCAAATTGTAACGCTTTATTGTAACTCATTGAGGAGGGTTGTGATGAGAAGGTGGTTCAAGATGCTCCATCAAACTTTACCTACCATCGATTCTAACAAAAGTGAATTGAGAGTAATAGTAATTGAGAGAGATCCTCACTAGATCCAAAATCTAATTCATTGATACTACAATAAAATTAAACTGAATCTCAGCATATGAGCTGCTCTTTTGATTTTGACCACGTATGCTAAGATCCATGCAATTTGTAACTTTGGAATCGTAACTAAACATAAATAATACTGAATAATTTACTAAGTTTTTTTTTGTTTTGTTCAGTTCGATATTTCATCACTGTTGCAAGAGCCATAACCAATTAAAAAATAATAACCAATGCAAAAACAACCTTGTTAGTTTAAAAATGTTATTTGCCGTATGTTTGCCATCTTATTACTATTGTCAGATGCAGACGAAAAGAGGGTTAACGGTTAAGACTTTTAGGGATCATCCGCATTTCAAAGGCACCCCTATTTTTCCCTTACATCTTTGTAAATAATAAAAATTCCTGTCTTTCGCCTTTATAGTTGCGTAGAATTCCTTCTTGTGTGTTCTGGGGAATTTAACCTGTAATACGCACATCCTACGTGCGATTAATTAATTTTAACAGTTCAAGACCAAAATTTACCTAAACCATAGTACATTGTTATCCTAGGTGTGAAAGTCACTCATTACAAGTCCGAGGGACTTAATAGTTCGAGGGACTTAATGAGTCTTTCACCCGAGGTAAACACTGTGCTTTTCATTACGAATAATACATAAAATTCTTCCTAACAACGAGAGTGAATGAGACTATGAGACTCCATACCACATGAGTAGGTACTCATGTGTCCATACTACCTGATCCTCTTACAAGGTTGGGACCAAAGAGGTTATACATTATGTAGTGTTTTTTTAGGTTTCTGCTATTTGTATTCAATACTTAAATACGGCGGTACTTACCGAAGAAATTTTTATTAATGAGTTAATCCAACACTGGGAAATGACGCGAAGTCCGTAGATTTAACTTACAGTTTTTGTAACACGGTTTGTCTAGAAAATGTTATTTACACAAAATACACAATCATAAATAAAAACCAGATTAAACTTAACACAAAAACATAATAAAATAACAAAAAATGTGCCAAATAAGATATCTTGAACTAAATATACCTACTTGAATTTGATTACTGAGAAAAAAGTTACTAAGTACTAAACTCTGGCAGTATGCATGAGCCGTGCCAAGCCATAATTATTATTCTTTGGCGTAAAAAAAAAAAGCAAGGAGGTTAGGTTTTTGAAGTTCCTAATGCGTAATGATACTGATACTGGCTACATGCAGATTGCACAAGTCGTGCGAAGCCATAATTTGACATGACAGCTGTCAGTGAAACCGAAAAGCCCTAGGGCTGGAAGTTTTATTTTCTACACGCTCTTCAGGCATATTTAGACCTACTTTCGGAGTATGAGTACCTAATGAAAAGTATATTTTCAGTACCGAAGTCAAGCAACTACCTATACATCTATACTTTATATTATAAAGCTGAAGAGTTCGTTTGTTTGAATGTGCTAATCTCAGGAACTATTGGTTCGAATTGAAAAAATATTTTTGTGTTGGATAGTCCATTTATCGAGAAAGGCTATATGCTACTTTTTATTTTGATATTCCCACGGGATCGGGATTTACGTGGGTCAAACCGCGGGGCGCAGCAAAGGTGTGTATATTTTCTAATGACGGTCTAAAAGTTAGTTGTTTCAGCACTTCCTAGACACTTGCAAGGTGTAATTTTATCTCAGAACGAACTGTAGTCCGTAATTTAATATATCATTCGATATAATAATGTTTATGAATGAGTCGGCAACGAAGATGTTGCCGTATAAGATTGTGCCAGTAGCCTATTTACATCGGTTTAGAGCCAGCCATTCGATTTCGCTGTAACGGTAAAACGACGAAGCCACCAAGTTGTAACCTACTCGCTAACGTTTATTTTCACTTTCTTATTTTAATACGAATTTTGACGTTTGCATACTAACTTTAAAAGTACTTTCTTTGTTTCTATTTTGATAATTTAAACTTTTAATTACTCAAGTTATAATACAACGCTTAGTCGAAACAGCCACGTCTATACCAACCTTATCTAAACTTATTTATTATTCCTAAACGTTAATCCTTAACAAAAACCGAATTCATGTAATGTAATAAAAAGAGGAATAAACAGATTTATGTAATGGAACAAAAAAATATTAATCGTGTTTAACGCATTATCGCTATAATGAAATCGTAATAGGCAGGTAGGTACTGCCTACTAAAATTCATGATTTCTATACTTGACGTAAGGTTTTGAATTGTTATGTAAAAAATACAAGACAATACTTAATGACTTTTTGATTTATAACTGCATTAGCCGCATCCCGCGGTTTCACTCGCGAGAATTTTGTTATCAAAAGTATATGTTCTTACTTCTTCCCCTAAACTACCACCATGCTGATTTTCATCCAAATTGGTTCAGTCGTTTGACTATGAAAAGGGAACAAATATACATTAAACTTTATAAATGTATATATACATATACTAGCGACCCGCTCCGGCTTCGCACGGCTATATTATGCATGTATTATACATATAAACCTTCCTCTTGAATCACTCTATCTATTAAAAAAACCACATCAAAATCCGTTGCGTAGTTTTAAAGATTTAAGCATACAAAGGGACATAGGGACGGCGATAAGTGACTTTATTTTATACTAGCGACCCGCTCCGGCTTCGCACGGCTTTATTATGCATGTATTAGACATATAAACCTTCCTCTTGAATCACTCTATCTATTATAAAAACCGCATCAAAATCCGTTGCGTAGTTTTAAAGATTTAAGCATACATAGGGATATAGGGACAGAGAAAGCGACTTTGTTTTATACTATGTAGTGATATAAACTTTCGGACTTATAATAATTGGGTTAAGTACCTACATACACCTGCACTCTGCACTGTCGCGAGTTCGCTCGATGCGATTTTAGAGATATGCATTTTTCCTTGAAAATATTTCCCTAAAACAGAAATTTGAATAAGAATGTACCTAACTACTTATAAATTAGAAATCGTAGACGTTTAAAAGATTAACCGTGGTTTAACATTAATTATTCTTTTCAATAAGTACTTATATTAAATAATCTTTTGAAAAGCTTCACTTTAGAACAAGTTTTACTCCTTTCTAAGCTTTCTAAAACACACGCCGCGCCGATTCGTTTTGTTAATTTCGTATTTTGCGTATATTTAAGTAAAGAAAATGTATAAAGTTACCGCAAAATCGAACAATGCAGTTAGAAAAACGTAAACTGTTAATGAATCTTACTTTTTTTATTTTTAGTTTTATTGAATTTGCGTTAATTAATATTGTTAGATTTTTGTTAGATTTTTGTTGCACTTTTTTTATTTTTAGTTTTATTCAATTTGCGTTAATTAATATTGTTAGATTTTTGTTGCACTTTTTTTATTTTTAGTTTTATTGAATTTGCGTTAATTAATATTGTTAGATTTTTGTTGCATTTTTGCATGAATTGATAAACACAATTGTCAATCACTACATAGAGTCGCTTTCTCTGTCCCTATGTCCTTAAGTCCCTATATCCCTTTGTATGCTTAAATCTTTAAAACTACGCAACGGATTTTGATGCGGTTTTTTTAAATAGATAGAGTGATTCAAGAGGAAGGTTTATATGTATATTACATGCATAATATAGCCGTGCGAAGCCGGGGCGGGTCGCTAGTATTCATATATAAGTACATAAACGACATGCAATATGCATGTGTAGTTAATTTAAATGTGTTTAAAAGGAGGTTTATAACTATAAATATGCACCAGTAAATTAGACTTTATTAACACTAGTAGCAAACAGAGAAAATATTTAGTGTGATACTTAAACGGAAGTAAAATATATTTATGGCAAAGTTTTATTATCAACCTCTTTCGCTAATAGGCGCAATTAATTCCTCTTTACGTTTATTTTGAACCTATATTTTGTTTTAATTGACATAGAAAGAAGTAAATGTCTCAAAATCCATTTTATCAGACGAAAATTATATAAAACGGCTACCTATCTTTTATTATTTTCAAGGTATCCGTAAGTATTTATTAATTAATTTTACAAAGGTCTTTATTTTGAGATGCTTGAGTGACAGATCGATTAAACTTTTTGTGATTTTATCATCATTAAGAAAAGGGAAGAGGGGTTGCAATTTTAAGACAAATATTTCTCCCTCGCGCCTCTGTCAACTTGGAAGAGACAGGCACAATAAATTCTGTATTATCGTTTAACCTTTAAAATGATTAAATAATACTCCTAAGGAAATAGGATGATATTTACATAATGATTTTGCTTGTTTATTTTATAAAGGATCTTTCAAAAATTAGGGGTCAGAAGGATTTTTGGCCCACCTAAGCGTAACATTCGGTGGTGGACTTCATGCAGACGCATGTCCTATCCGATCATCATCCCCCGTTTAACCTTTGGAAAGATCGAAGACAAAAATGTTATCTTCGGTGCTAAGGAAATGGTGAAACGCAACGCTTGCGCGATCTAATTTGACTAGTGCTGCCATCTAGCGGCCGCGTTGGAATCACACTTTTACAGAGTGATAACGTAATAAGTACATTAATATAAACACGGAGAGAGTAATATTTGGATTTAATTATGGTGCGAACTTTCAAAAATTATAATTTTTTTTTTAAATTACACCGTAAAAGTTATGAAGTGGACTTATTTTCCAACTTTTCTTAATCTAAATTTTCTTTTCTCTATTATATTATGTGCGATGCATGTAAAAATTAGAATCAATCGACTGGCTTTTCTAGCGACTTCGACCGCGTAGGCTTTCAATTTTCCAAAATCCTTTTTAGCTAATGCCTACGTTATAACAGCTACCTGTATGTCAAATTTTAGCCTGATCCGTCTATTGGCTTAATCTGTGCTTTGATATAATAATATCAGTCGGTCAGTCAGGACTTTGAAGTTTTTATTATAGAAGATAGGTATAGGTGAAAAACGCTTCCTACCTCTTATTATGACTAAAGATTGACTACACCATCTTTTGCAAGGCAAGTGTAGACAGCCTAAGCACCATCTACTGCTTAAACTCTGCATTTAAGAGGAAAGGGTACCGGGGGCTTTTTCCATACAAACTATTACAAACGTAGTCGACTATTTTCTCCCAGGATAATGACACTAGAGCAAATATTTTTGGTGCATAAAACTTAAAACAGCCATGACCATGCCCCTATTTTCTGCTTTTTTAAATTTTTTAACTTTTTTAATTTTAATTTCTATGATAATTAGAAAATAAAAAAAACCAAAACATAGGGGCAGTCTTGGCAGTTTTAGGTTTAATGGCAAAAAAATATTTGTGCTAGTGTCATTATCCAGGGAGGAAACAGTAAACTACGTTTGTATGGAGCGAGCGCAGGTACCCTTTCACCTTAAGATGTTTTAAATAATACTTAGTTTACAAAGTTACGAAGGTCAAATTTCACAGAAAATTATATGTATAAGTATATATTTCATCAAGAATTCTAATGATGATACAGCTATTACATTCATAGCAAGGTACGTGACTCTTGGAATGTGTGCGGCATGACAATATCTCGGTACTGCTCCGAAATTAATTCCAGACACGATTCGTATGAGACAAGTCAATAAAACCTTCCACTCGCACCAGATAAACTCCTCTTCTTAGTAATTAATACACATTTAAAAACCGGTCAAGTGCGAGTCGTGAGTGAATGAAGTTTTTAATGCACTTATTGGATCGGTTTTCAAAGTGTAGTGTAAGATATTGTATATGAACCTACTTTATGTTCTTAGGCCCGTATTAATAAATCGCTCCCAATATCGATCTTGAGTGCGTATTAATCGAGTGAGTCTTGAGATGTGGTCACTATCTTAAGTTAGGCGTTAATTAATATATAAAACTCAAGTTTTAACTAAGCTGATATCGCTCCTGAGATTTGAGACTGATTTTGAGAGCGACCTTGAATGACAGTAGCGCTTACCTTAGATGGTCTGTTTTTACCCTATGGTAGGTAGTTTCGTCATATTTTACTGTCAACCCGCAATCAGACTTGAGTTCACGAAACTACATCTTGAGACATATCTTGAGAGCTGAGTTTGATTTATTAATACGGTATTACTCAAGTGATACGTCGCTCTTTAATCGCGTTTTAAGATAGGTTTATTAATCAGCGCAACAACTCAAGAGCAAACTCAAGATTGAAATCGATATTGAGTTCGGTTTATTAATACGGACCTTAGTGTTAAACTCGTATTGTGCACATAATATGATGGGAAAACGCTGGCTTTAAAAACACAAGTTTTCTTAGTTTAAGAGTCAGAGTTCCACCTACTGAGACTGTAAATTTAACAATAAAGATATTATTTATTTATTTTATTTATTTATTTATCATCACATAAAAATCACGTCTGTTAAATAGGAGTCATAAAAAAATAGATGGCGCTAGTGGTAAAAATAATGAAAGAGAAAATGGCGGTTTACGGTTTATGACGTATTAAAAAAAACTACTTACCAGATCTCGTTCAAACAAATTTTGGGTGGAAGTTTGTATGGTTTTGTATATCATTTATTTTTTTTATTTCATCATTCTCTTATTTTAGAATTTACACACTTTTTACCACTTTGGAAGTGTCTCTCGCGTAAACAATTCAGTTTAGAAAAAAATGATATGAGAAACTCGATATGATTTTTTAGTTTCAGTTCTAAGTATGGGGAACCCTAAAATTTATTGTTTATTTTCTATTTTGTGTGAAAATCTTAATGCGGTTCACAGAATACATCTACTTACCAAGCTTCAACAGTATAGGTCTTATAGTTTTGGAAAAAAGTGGCTGTGACATGCTGCAGACAGACAGACATGACGAATCTATAAGGGTTCCGTTTTTGCCATTTGGCTACGGAACCCTAAAAATGTCAACAGTTTAAAAGTCATTTATTTAAACCTTTTATTTGCAAAGGTTTAGTAGGTGCTAAGTTTTTGTACTATTAAATTATGATATTTCTAAAGAGTAACTGTACTTAGCTCTAAAAATTTTCTATAGTATTAAAGAATATTTTGATTTAGATGTTTACTTCACACAGGTTTCCAATTATTAATATGATTGTTATGTTTACCGTTATATTATTTAAATTTTAGTTAATTCCTTAGTTTTATTTCATATCTTACATGATACTTGAGTTTGATATGGCAGCTCAATATATTATTGTTTTGTATCATCACTACATAGTATATGTTAGTGCGGGTTCTTTTGTTTTTTTTTTTTTTCTTATGAAAATCTGTCAAACACAGTTTGCGAATAGAGGTTTCGCGGGAGATTATGGAAGGAAATGAATGGGCCAATGGCTTACCGATCAAAGTGAAGATAGTCCTCCTGCTGGCCAGCTTTTACGACGAATATGTCACAGTTCACTTCTAGAACACCTTTTTGAACAACAAGCACTAGTTTATGAAGTTTTTGATTTATTACACCAAAAATTAGAGAGCACTTTGTTTCTCTTTAACCGAAAAACGCCATATTGACTGTGTCCGTTTCTCACTCGCTCATTGGCCGTAGGAAGAGACGGAAAAGGGATAGGTATGTTAAGGAATGCTTAGGAAAGAAAGAGACGGAGTATTGCTACTGTAATTTGACAGATATACGTAATTTCCTTTTAGTATTATTTTAGTGTTGCCACTTTCCTGGCCCAAACATCCCCCCGGGGTTGACAGGTTATAATCCTTCAACATTAAAAATGCTAGGAAAAAGTAACAGTAGCTATTCCTAATTATCAGCCTTGTTATTATCTCAACGTGTAAGTAATTAGTTACTTAAGTAATACGGAAATAAAGAATAAAAATTATTTAACAATATTATAACTGAATTTAAGCTTTAATTAGTTAAATCTTAATTATCTAGTTTAAACCTACATTTATATACTAAGTGGACTGTAATTTATTATTAGAAATGTGGAGAAATGACCTTATTGACTTGGAAGAGGAAATATTTTAACTACAGATCTACGATAGACACCTGACCGAGTCTTAACATCTACCACCCGAGTAACTCCATCTTTGCCTGGGTACACTCGCACCACTATACCTAAGGGCCAGTCTAGCGGAGCACTGTTATCTGACTTAAGCAGGACAACAGTACCCTCGAGAATGGGTTCATTCGAGGTGAGCCATTTATAACGGACTTGTAGAGTGTTAAGGTATTCTACCTTCCATCGTTTCCAAAAACTCTGGACTATTTGATCGACAAATCTTTTCCGATGAAGAAGATTTACTTTCTCATTACTAAGGTCTTCAGCAGGTAGGGATTTTAGTGGAGTCATAACTAAGAAGTGAGCAGGAGTCAAAGCTAACGGCTCTGAAGGATCGTTACTTAACGTCGACAGAGGTCGAGAATTAAGGATCGCTTCAATTTGAGCGAGCACGGTGATCATTTCCTCAAAGGTCAACAGTCGAGTACCAATAACTCTAGCGAGATGACTTTTGACACATTTAATGTTCGCCTCCCATATCCCACCATGGTGAGGGGAGCTAGGGGGAATAAACCTCCAATTAATTAAATTATCTTTTAATTCGTTAGCGAATTTATCGGTATACTGCTGAGAGTTCAATAACTGATACATATTATCTAAATAAGATTTAGCACCGATAAAATTTGTGCCATTATCCGAGTATAGAACGGAAATGGGACCGCGGCGGGAAATAAAGCGCTTGAGTGCATTGAGGAAGCTTTCAGTCGACAAATCAGAGGCTAGTTCTATATGTACCGCTTTAGTGACGAGACACACAAACAGACACAGATATGCCTTCTGACTATGTACTCCTCTACGGCGGTACGGCACGATAGATAAAGGTCCCGCGTAGTCAACGCCAGTGTGACAGAAGGCTTTAGCCTCATTGACCCTACAGGCTGGCAAGTCCGCCATTATTGGAATAGTGTTTCTAGGATTGGCCTTGAAACATATGTTGCATTTTTGCACTCGTTGTCGCACGATATCACGCGCGGAAAGTATCCAAAATTTTTGTCTTAATAGTGACATCAATAGTTGAGGTCCTGTATGAAGGTATTTCCTATGATAATAATCAATAATAAGGTCTACTATGTGATTTTTCCGAGGCAATAATAACGGATGTCGACTATTATAATCTAGGTCCGCATTGCTCAAACGTCCACCAACTCGGAGGGCTCCATTACTAATGAAAGCTTTTAGCTTCAAAAGTGCGGGAGGCAACTTACCTCCAGTTTGAGCGGTTTTAATTTCATTTGGAAAATAGACGCGCTGTAGATCCCTAATTATGAATTCTTCGGCTACATCTAGTTGCGCGACTTCAAACTGCCTCGGAAGCTTCTTAATAAATCGTAGTACATAAGTTACTATTCGTAGTAAATTAGACCACGAAGAAGTCCGTTTAGCAAGTTCGTAGAACACAGGTAAGCTAGAAGATCCTTTAGAAATCGTGATTAGGACATTAACCTTTCGTTCAGGTACTTCCATATTAATTATAGAATTATCAATTTTAGGTATTTGCCATTCGGAGACGGGGTAGCTCGCGAACGGAGGCCCGTGGAACCATAGTGGGCTCTCAATTAGTTGAGAAGGTGTGAGACCTCTAGACAGACAGTCAGCGGGATTCTCTTTGCCACTTATGTGATGGAAATGTCGAGGATGCAGTTCATTTTGCAGCATAGCAACCCTATTGGCTACAAAGGTCTGCCAACGAGAGGGGCATGAGTGTATCCAGGCTAAAGCCACCGTACTGTCTGTGAATGCTAAGATGTTAGTTATGTTACATTGTGATGAATACGTATCAATAACTACACGCATTAACTTTGCCAATATAAGATTAGCACATAGTTCCATTCTAGCTAGACTAATGACTGTCTTCGAAGGGGCTACTTTCGATTTTGCACACATTAAATTCATAACCGATCGATTTTCATTCGGGTAATAAACGTGTAGATAAACTACTCCACCATAGGCGCGTTCTGAGGCATCTGCGAAGCCTATTATAGAGATAACGCAATTGTCATTCACACCTAAATAACGGGGTAACTTAATGGTTTGAAGTAAGTACAGTTCCGATTCAATATTTTTCCAAAGCGTAACTATATTATCGGGTGGACACTCATCCCAGTCTATTTGCATTTCCCATAGCGATTTTACAATTAATTTTGCAAGGAGTGAGACCGGAGCTACGTAACCCATTATGTCCCACAGACGCGCAATAGTTGAGAGTATTATTCTTTTCGTACATTGACGAGGCTCTGAATTTATTGTAAAGGTAAAGATATCTTCAGCCGGCAGCCACACAAGGCCCAGTACCTTTAGGTGACTATCAGTGCTAAACTCGACCGCCTCGCTGACGCGGTGAGACGCGGGAATATTAGACATTACCTCCGATGAGTTACTAGAGAATTTCATTAACTCGAAACCGGCGCTCTCAAATAGCAGAATTAATTGACTAGCTAAATCGTTAGCTTGCACTGCAGTTAAACAGCTGGTAGCCAGATCGTCAGTGTACAGATCTGACTCAGCTACAATCGCGGCAGCTGGGTACCTATCGCGTTCTTCATTAATTAGTTGTCGCACGGTACGTATAGCAAGGTAGGGGCTGCACGACAGACCAAAAGGGACTCGTGTCATCTCATAAACTATCACAGGGTCGTTGATATCAAATCGATACAGTAGTCTTTGGTATTTAACATCACTTTCATCCATCAAAATTCGTAAGTACATTTGACGAATATCGGCGCTAAGTGCAATTGGAAATAATCGAAACTTTAATATTATTTTAAATAAATCGTTCTGCAAGTTAGGACCAACGTATAGTAAATCATTAAGAGATTTTCCCGAGCTCGTAGGGTTACTTGCATTTAGAACCGGACGAATCTTACTCGAACTTTTATCTTGTCGGATAACAGCGTGGTGTGGAATTACGTACTGTTCCCTACAATGACCTACTTCCGATATAGTACCTACTGGACGCATGTAATTTTTCTGTAAATATTCAATGAAAACAGCATCATACTGCTCTTTAATTAATGGGTGAGCCAATAACTTACGCTCTAATGAAATATACCTACGTTCCGCGGACTTCATTGAATCCCCAAGTGCATCAGGATCGCACTTAAAGGGCAATGAGACAATAAAACGACCATTTTGATCGCGGCGGGTTGTACTAGTGTAGTGCAGTTCACACGCTTGTTCGTCTTTAGTTAGGTATTTAGGTACATTATTAGGTACTTCTTCTAACTCAAAAAATCGATTCAAGCAGTTTTCGGATGATTCGTCAGTCGTGACGAAAGTACGTACGGTATTACAGACGGTTTGAATAACCGGAGCCTGACCTACGACAATATATCCTAGTAAGGTATTAATTGCGACTGGTTCGTTCGCACTGCGAGATATTGTATCTGGGCGCAGAATACGCGCGAATAGATCGCTACCTATAATTAAATCAATGGTACCTGGAGTATGGTAACTGTTATCTGCTAAGTCGATATTATGTAGGTATTCTAATTGTGAGATGTCTACCCTAGCTGCGGGCAGTTCATTAGTAATTCGTTTGACGACCGCTGGCTGTAAGGTAAACTGAATCGAATTATCGAAACGAGATCGTATGGTAAGACACGTGATCCCTTCTATGGGGTTACTTACGTCACCTACACCTGATACATACTCACTTTGAGACCTAAACATATTTAATTTCAATCTATCGCAACAGTCAGTAGTTATTAAGTCTCTCTGTGATCCACTATCTAAGAGTACCCTCAACACAAAATTATTACCGCTCGAGTCACTCGAATAACACAGGGCAGTTCCTAATAATACCGACGCGTTTTGATTGGTGCGTGGAGCGAGCGCAGCGCACTCACCTACAGCGCAAAGTGACACGGCGGCAGGGCCGGACTCAGACGACGCGGGTGCGTTCTGCGCGGTAATAGAATGTTGCGATTCTCTCGCCTTTTGTTTCGGAAAATGTAGTAAACTATGGTGAGACCTACTACACTCACTACAGCGACTGTTAATTTTGCAATAATTTATAGTATGATCATTTCCAAGACAATTAATACACAACTTATTACCCTTAGCGAACTTGTACCTATCATTCGGAACCATTGACAAAAATTTAGTACACCTGGGCAGTTGAATGTGATCATTCTTCCCGCAACAAAAACAATTATTATTAGTATTTCCGTGCATTTCGTGTACATTAATAAAAGTCTTCACGTTACTATTAGTAGTACGCGTGAAAGACGACGAAGGCATCGCATTATTTTTACGACCTTGAGTACTACCCCTAGCTTTCGTACCTATACTTGACTCGTAACTGCACACGACACCGCGCGCGCGCAATTTCGTACGAACCTGATTTTGGACAAAGTTAATAAACTCTGAACATTTAGGAAAGTTATCATATTTTAGATCAAATGACTCCACTATGTTTATATCAAGCTTCTTACAGGCAATATGAATAAACATAAAATCTTCTAAACTGTCTAATTTTAGTTGGTTTAGTGAAGAATGCAAAGCCGAGAATTGATCTATGAAACGTTCCAATTCAGTAGTAGAATTGTTTGTCACCGCAGGTAGGTTCAATAACCTATCAAGATACATGTTAGCTAATACTTGTTTATCATTATACTTATTAACTAGCGCATTCCAAATAACAGAATAGTTTTCCGCGGAAGGTAGAATACCTTTGCAAATATCTAGGGCTTTCCCATGCAACTTTCCCATTAAATACTGAATTTTATCCCCATCAGTAAGGTCAGTATTTAAATGAATCGAAGACCTAAATGTTTCGTAGAAAATTGGCCACGACTCGAACTCGCCATTGAACGAACACAATTCTTTTCTAGGTAAATGATTAATGGCGGACTTTTCACATTTTATTTCGCCATGTTGTTTTGCATTGTTAAGCGATCGTTCTGAAGTTAATTGATGAATGCGATACTTTATTTTTGAATATAGCTGTTCAACAACAATTAGCGAGCTGTACGTAGGCAAGGGGGCCTCGGGTTCTGCTATTTGAATGTTATTACGTTCTTCTACTATTGACATAAAATCATTTCTCAATGTATCTATTGTAAAAGATTCTGCAAGGAAGTTCTCGATTTTAACTGGATCCTTCCCTATTTGCAACATTGAGTCATGTATTTGTTGAATACGACCGAACAAGGCTGACAATTTGTTTTGCAATTTTTGTATTAATTTATCATTTTCACCGGGAGCCATCTTGACAAACCCACGCGATACCTACAACTTTATTGCAACGTGCTAACAAGATTCCAATTCGAAAAATAACTTAGAAATAATGTCAATCCCGGTTCGATTGGACCAAAAATGTTAGTGCGGGTTCTTTTGTTTTTTTTTTTTTTTCTTATGAAAATCTGTCAAACACAGTTTGCGAATAGAGGTTTCGCGGGAGATTATGGAAGGAAATGAATGGGCCAATGGCTTACCGATCAAAGTGAAGATAGTCCTCCTGCTGGCCAGCTTTTACGACGAATATGTCACAGTTCACTTCTAGAACACCTTTTTGAACAACAAGCACTAGTTTATGAAGTTTTTGATTTATTACACCAAAAATTAGAGAGCACTTTGTTTCTCTTTAACCGAAAAACGCCATATTGACTGTGTCCGTTTCTCACTCGCTCATTGGCCGTAGGAAGAGACGGAAAAGGGATAGGTATGTTAAGGAATGCTTAGGAAAGAAAGAGACGGAGTATTGCTACTGTAATTTGACAGATATACGTAATTTCCTTTTAGTATTATTTTAGTGTTGCCACTTTCCTGGCCCAAACAGTATAAAATAAAGTCACTTTTTGCCGTCCCTATATCCCTATGTCCTCAGTAAGGTTTTTAGAAATTACATATGCATAATACAGACGCGCGAAGCCGAGGCGGGTCGCTAGTTTAGTATAAATTAAGTTACTTATCTCATTATTGTATGTCCGGGATGGACAAACTGTTGATAGGTACCTACCTACTATAATATGATATCTTATGTACACAGTTTTTCAATAAATAATATTCTTGATTCTTGATGGAATAAAAATGTATCCTCACTAAAGGAAAAACTTGAAGATGCATAATACGTACTTGACATTGTTGCGAGAGTCCGCGTCGTCGTAGAACAATAGAAATTGCTGTGGTTCTGTATAGCGTCTGTATAAAGATGTATATCCCTGTCTGGGGTATTATTGTGTACGTCGCTCACTCGAAACAACTTTACCCTATTTTAATCTCTCTCCAGTGGAATTTGCCCTCGGATTTTTGGTATCGGGGAATGACATTCATGACACGTTGTTAAAATATTTCAATACAGCCATTGAATACCGCTTTTGTTTTCCCGTTTCAAGTAATTGCGTGTCTATTGTTTGAGGGTTAGTTTTTGGCCAGAAGCAAAATGACTGTCGCCTATACTTAATTAAAATTGTTATTTATTTCATATGTAGGTGATATTTCACTACATTTATCTATACTAATTAAAAAACGAAAATTCCTTGTCGTTTCTAATAAGCCTATAAAACAAAAAACAACTTTGCATTCGTTTCTAAGGTTAAATTAAACAGACAGACTGACAAGAAAGTGATTTTATAAGGATTCCTTTTTTACCTTTTGTGGTACAGAACCCTAAAACCGTCTTTTAAACTTAGAAACTACGAAGACGTTTCTAAGCTTAAAAAAATCGTCTGTAAATAAAATCGAAATGAATAATAACACAATAACACTTAACAACAATTTCTACGCAATATTTAACAATTTAAGTTCTAGGAGAAAAGCATTTTAGTTCCTATGCACCTTACTTTCCAATATTTATGTTTTGATAACAAACAGCGTAATGCTTTCTATTTAAAAATAAGATTTAACCCTCTCTTTATATAAAAGTATGTGTTTAACAATTTGAAACTAACATAATTATTTTCTCTACAAAATACAACATGTTAACATGGTAAATGTACGCGGTTTTTAATAACTTTAGTAGGTGATAATGTACGCAAAAAGGAAGGCAATTTTTAATTCATATTGCGACCTTTTTCCGACAATGTTTATTTGCCGGTCGGATGTACTTGTACGTACAGTACCTAAGCCTCTTGGTAAATTTATAGACAGGCCTTTTCAAGATATACCGATACCATTAAAGTTTCAAGCTCTTGCCGACTACCGACTAGGATCCGTACATTTTACAAATTCAAACGTCTAATTTAATTTTACTTCTAAAGCTCTCTGTAACTGGATACAAACTCGCAATAATTGACTCGAAATTTTATTCAAGTGTGATTTGAAAATAAAATCTCTAGCAATGCGTATCGAAAGTGGAAACAATGATAAGATTCAATGATAGGTTGATTTGTCACATAACTAGAGAAAGCAGTCACTGATTCAACAGGCATGACTCCGATAAGTCATGGTATGTACGGTTTTGTTCCATCCTTTCTCCGATGACTCATTCTAAATATTGGTTGTTTAGATGATTAATTAATAATTGTGTAGTTACCTCCATTTCCATTCAGCTTCGTAATACATGCGGTGTGATGACATTGATGAGGAAACGACAAGCAAGTTGTTATCTTCTAATCCTGTGTCCGAGAGTTATAAATCGTATATAATATATGAGTGTGCCGTTGCTCGTGTAACCGGCTTGTTAACTCGGCCGTGGTGGTCCCGGAGCATGAGGTATGCGCGTCCCACTTGTCTCTCACTCACCGGTTGACCGCATCTCCGTGGACATTACCATAATGTCTGTACTCCAACACTTGCTGTTTACCGATTGGCTCACTAACATATCTATTACAATACCGAATGCTATCTCTTTATCGTGAGATAAACGTATTTTGAAATTTTGAATTCGTCTTCTATCTTTATTTTGATAAGGATGATCTTGATGTCTTATTTTATGTACCTAGTTGGAAGAGTACATAATTATTTATACGCATTAAAGAATACGTTTTCTGACTGTTTATGGAGTTTCAAATATGTAGGTACAAATGAAACGAGCGCGTATTGATAGCAATTCCAAATATTACTGCAAAATAGCCACTTAATATTTATACATCGGCCACAATCATTGTTATCATCCAGTTGTATTCCTAACGAGAAATTATAAGCCCCATTCGATTTTACACTGCTGACTATTGTATTCTGGTTTCGCAGTTCATTTTTGTTGTTAACATACGGAGAGTTTATTTCAAATGTTAAATGATATCTAGGGAAAGTGGTAACAAGGTAAACTGCGTTAGTGCGTGCCTCGTAGATCTGTTAAGTGACAATATAATGACTGTGGTTAACCAGCCCGCACCTCACTACGCCATGAATGGCGACACTTTGAACAAATAAAACTTTACGATACAACGAATTATATCTCGTTTCGGTTACGGCTCGTTTGTATTATTAGGCGTGAAGTATCTAACGAGTATATTTTGGGTGAAATTTATGTTCTAAATTGTCACGATCGAATTGGTACCTTCCATTTTATGGCCAAGAAAATTAAACTACGTAATAGACTCAACTTTTGATTGTTGTATTTATGTAGCATCAGCTTCTTTTCGGATCGATTTTAAACATCTCCCATTTCGTTATTCAATATAAAATCTATGAACGTGTTTTGTATTATCCTTAGTTATATCTATCGAAGCAATTTCAGTAACTGCAGATGTTCTCGAAACTATAGAATCTCGGTGGTAGTCCCTATTAAGTTTTTGTGTTATTTCCTTGTCTTCACGGTTATTGAAATTTCAGATTGGAGATTTCTTTCAATGTTCTAACAACGCATTCATAAAAATAAATTGTATATAGACATATTTTATATTCTATTGACTCTTCCGATTATGATAGTCATGATCAAATACCAGAATAACCACAATTCATATGACGTACTTGAATATTGTATGTGCGTAATGTCTGGGCGATTAAAAATTGTCATCCGATGTTCTATTTAGCGTGAATTGATCCCAAGATCCCGTTATAATGTCAACTCATGCGCGCTGTTATTTGCCATTTACGCGTAGGTAACAGAACTACAAGGCGACCGCGAATCGGATGTGTAATTGATGAAGATATCTTGATAATTTATCTATAATGTGAATTGTTGTCGATTTTTTCTTTTCTTTTTCTTTCATGTTTATAGCTCTTGTTGCTGTCTGCAGCATAGTGGTCTGCAATGAGCGACACAGTTGTCCGATTTCGCTGGGGAGTTCTGTCATCATCTGGAGAGAGGTCCATTGGCCCCATTCCTCAGCCCTTGTCTCCTATGTGAATCTGAGTCGTAGGCTAAATACACTATGCCTCTTTAGTCTAGCGAAACAGATGTCGTCTTCAGCTGTGAGGTCATTAGCCATTTTGTTAGGGTGAATTCTCAATCTGTCAAAGTACTTTTCAGGTAGTTTTTGATTTTGTCTCTCACAGTGAGCAGTTTGAGGTCCTGATATATAAATTTATTGCTGATATGCCATGGTATTTTGAATATCATTCTTAGCCTTTTAGTTTGGAATCGCTCAATGATGTTGATGTTGGATTCAGCAGCGGTGCCCCACAGTTGGATGCCGTAGGTCCACACTGGCTTGAAGATTACTTTGTATACAAAGTTGTCGATTACCGAATCAAATAAAATCATTTCTGTCTTCTGAGTCTGCTTCTGCCATAATAAGTTATATACCTTGCTTATACCTCTTAAAATATTAACTTAATAATATAACCGAATATTAACTTAAATAAAACTCAAATGCTAAGCTCGTAAGAACAAGGTTAAGAGCAAAAAGATTATAAATAGGTAAAAGAACATTGATAAACTGCGAATGTGTATTGAATAATTCATTGCCGTTGTTATTGACATTGTAGAAACACATAGTAAAGTCATGAAGTGTGCGTTTGTTCTTACAATAAACGTGAATAGAAAGCGTATCTTCTTCCACTATAGTTATTAGTAGTCCAACGATCGTGTAGCTGTGTCGGATAGTTAGACACCCATTTCAATTGATATAAGTTTTACTAATGACGAACATAAAAGAACAATACAAATAATAACGTAGTTACCTACGGGCACGTGTCTATCTCTGTATTAATTTCGATTCGACATACTCTCTCTTTAGCTCCACTCGTTACGGAAAACAATTTCCGTGCTTACATCGTCTGCGTCACAGTTCATTAATTAATATTTGTTATTGAAAACGTATCCGAATGAAATGGTTTTCTGTAGGGGACCATTAATTAAATGTATGATTGATTTCGTAAGCTTTTATGTCGTGTGACATTTTAGGTAACGGCGTAGTATTCAATATTCATGTTCCCTTCCACGAAATGTTTTCCCCTATGAATTGAGGCTCGCTGTTTCTATTAAAATAGCTAGTGTTCATAAGTAAAGGCATTCACGCGAACTCATTAGCTTTGATCATATTGTGTGCTTAATGGGTTCGGTAGAGAACGCATGGCGTTTACAAAATAATTGACTTTTTCATAAACACAACTCGGTTACAATGTTTGCTAATGAACTTTTTTGGGTGCTAATAGCTTGCTTGAACTCTGTATGGTTGTTTTTCCACCAGTATATTGTATTTAACTTAACAATCCGGTAGTCTGTTGAACTGGCAATAGCTTCATTTTCCTCTATTTAATAAAATGTAAGAAATTCGTGTTACCCTGTTCCAAATATTACAACTTTCCGGTATTTATGGATATTTTGTAAATAAATATAGTATAGAATACGCACAAAGAGGCGTGTAGTAAGAAGCCAGATACAATTGTGAATGATGTGGGGTATTATATGACCGGAGACGGGTTTTTGTATAATGGCTGCGAGCCTAAAGAGCTCGCTTTGGCGGGAAACGACGCAGGCACGCTTCCGCAGTTTTATGTAACATCCTATTATTAATTTTGGGAAACTAATGTTTATATGTTAATCTATGAAAAGTTTTTACGGAAGCGCTCTAGCCTATGTCTTATGCTTGAGTGGTTGTTTGCATGGAACATAGAAACGTTTGTGTAAAATGAGATGTGTAAATATAGTACCGCACTCAATCGAAGTCTCAATTAAGCAATTGTGATCCTAACCTACGTCTATCGACTGCAGCTCCTACCAAGATTAATCTGCTTTGTAGTAAACAGAGATTCTCTTAAAATGTTATTTTACGTTTTACAAAACAGGAATAACTCACACGAGCTGTTATTTACAACAAATCCGAAGCAAGAAGTGGCACGCGGTGGTGCGTTGACGGTTAAGTGGATTCGCTTTGTTAGATTCGTATCGTGTTGTATAAAACAACCACCACCTACATGTAAAAAGGCCATTTCAGAAGAGATATTTTTCTTTATGTTAACACTAAACGCTCCAACTTACACAGTACAAAGTATCTTTAATTTTCTTTAAAGTGCCTACTGTGCAAAATTGCGTAGTTTGCACGTTTGCAAGGTGTGGGCTGTTTGACATCTCATTCATCATAATCCATTCTGTATGCGTCAATGCATGTGCACACACAATCTATTTTCAAGGTGTGTTTGTAACTTATAATTTAGCATGAACCATATCAAAGTGCCCCGTGGTTTGACTTTGTAGGACATCATATTTATGCATGTTTAAAGCTGTGAAATGTTGTGTTATTGTTTTAAAAATACGAGTCGAGTGGGAGTGATCTTGTCCGCAATGGTGAGCGATGCGAAACCTGCGGTTTGACCACTCAATTATTTTTAACCGACTTTAAAAAAAGGAGGAGGTTCTCAATTCGTCTGTATGTTTTTTAAATTGAGGACTTAAGAGACAAAGAGGACAGTGAGGCACTTTATCCCCACAGTCCTTTTTGTCTCCTGACTTTTAAAGCAATTAATTTGCATTAACGCCAATTATGAGATGAATTAAATCGCTCCGAACTATGAATATTATTCCTTTGTAGATTAAACCCAATTTAATATCTGTTTAATTTAGTGCGTGTATTCTGAATGAAAAAAATATTTTAATAAATTGAATCAATGATCATCATTTTTATGATCACTACATAGTATAAAACAAAGTCGTTTCCCACTGTCTGTCTGTTCCTATGTATGCTTAGATCTCTAAAACTACGCAACGGATTTTGATGCGGTTTTTCTAATAGATTTAGTGATTTAAGAGAAAGGTTTTAGTATATAAAACAAAAACGCGTACGAAGTCACGGGCAACAGCTATACGTATAGTATATACGTAAATACCTAAGCGCCGTTGTTCGAGACAGGTATGTAGTACGTACAATGGTGGTTGACGAAGCATCACTAATGTGTTCGTATATGAGGTAGCCAATCCATCTTCACGGCCGCGACACGGCACCGTCAGACCTGACTTAGATGAATGTCGCTGAATGCACCTGTGATGCTCGCTGAACTCATCTATTCATCTCCATTCTTTACTTAGGTATTTAGCTGTAAATCGTCTGTTTACTTAGGTATTTGGGTGTTCGTAGCTCGTTGCTAGATACCGGCTTACTGTTTTATTATATGGTTCTACTGCTGATTTCCTTTACATTTTCCAAATGCATCAATATCGCCATCTCTTTGAGATGCCTGCCTCAATTTTACGTCGTCCGAGGTATTCACTAACAGATACTACGATCATTATACAAGTTTAAAAATCTTCTTCTTCACCTTCCTACCTCTTCTTCTTCTTCTTCTTCAACAGTCTTCGACCAGTCTACTTAATCGATAGCTAAGACGAATCTTAGCTATCGATTAAGTAAACCTAGAGGCAAAGACAAAAAAACGTTCTAGATAACTAGCTCATGAAGGAATTATAGTTGGCACACCTTGAGTTACCTATTTTAAAATTCTAGAAAATTTACGATAGGATTATTATATTAACTATATTTATTTCCTTTAAATTGTAATAGTAATTATGATCAATTAATAAACCTGATGATTGATTTAATCGGAGCCGATTTACAATTTCAGATGGTAGGTATTTTATCATTCCATTTAGGCTATCCCTGTGGCTAAGTGATAAAAGCACAACTACGGAGGTTACAGATTCAAATCAAAGCAGAGATATTTTTTTTTTAATTTAATAAAATGTAAGAATTTTAATAGGCACACTGTGAGGAGGCTCACAGCTAAGCGACGCTTGCTGATCGTTTACGGTCGGGCGGGTTAAGCGACGACGCCTGAAGTAGTGACGCGTGGTCACTACTTCGATGGGTGGCCAATTAGTAGTGTGGCAAAAATGTGTTTTCGTGAGCCCCTCCGTGCTTCGGAAGGCACGTTAAGCCGATGGTCTCGGTTGCTACCTCTACTAGTAGCAGTCGTTAGGTCAAGTTAGAGGTCATAAGGCGATCTGAAACCTCTAACAATAGGTGAGCTACACCACTATACGAAAAGCAGAAGCAATAGGCACATAATAATAATAAACTGAAACTACACAATTAAAAGAACAGTGAATCTTAGTCCGTAGTTTGGTGGGGAACAGCGACGAAGGCAGAAAGGTCCATTTCTCAGCAGTTGCTTACCAATATTATATATACGTGTATACGGTATAACCTGTAAATCCAAATACCTTCACGTAAACTTAGAGATATTTACGGCATCTGCTCACTTGTGTGGAAATATTTGTCGATTAAATTTAAAGGGTTCCCTTCGATGGATCACTTGATCTGCTGATTACTTTGAGGTAAGTGTTTATTAACTTAGATTTTGTTCCTTAAATATTTGAGGTTTCATTTAAGATTTAAGTCAGGTTACTTAAAAACGCTATTTTTTTGTTATGGCTAAAAAGCTATTATTTAATTAATTCCTAATTGACATTTTTTTGATAGAGTCGTAACTTCTATTGTATTAAAATGATTATTGATAGTAAGATTTCTGAAACTTTTTCTATCAAGCATTGCATTTATTCAATAATATTTTTACTAATTATTTATTGATAGATCTATAGACTTACAAAACAATTTCGTGGTCTATTTAGACTGTTTCATTCACCCATCAATAGTTAATTACGATAAACAGAAATACCTAAAAGTCACAGAGAAAATCGATACGTAATTGACATTTTAATTAGAGCTAATCAAATATTGAAGGAGAAAAGTTACTTTTTGTTGTCTCTGCCGAATAAAAGTTATTTCGTAGCTTGTAGCATAGTAGATACAAATTCTGAATCGTAGATGAGACATCTCCGGCAAAATCTCTAATATCTACTGTTTCGAATAAACGTTATTTACGATTAAAACACAATATATTGGAACAGGTCTTGATTTAGAAAGCGACACCAATTCCATTCTTGATGATTCCTCGACCTTGGTGTCGACCTTTTCGAAAATGGAAAAGTAATTGGGGTTCGATATAAGTACCTAACTACAGATCGACATATACTTTAGTAGTATAAATTATTCCGTAGCATATTGTTTTGTATTTACAAATATGTGATGCATAATCTGATAATATCTTGATTGAATCTGTTGTTGATTACAATTACTAAGTTTGTATAGAATAATATTGTTTGCATTTAATAATCAACGGATGGATGAGGTTGATGAGTGTCATCGAACAACGATGGAGACAATAGCGCGTGTCTCACGAGCATGCGCCACGACGCGACGACGCGAAGCCCGACGACGACGATGGGCACCTAATCAACGGCACAGTTACTCTTTCTATTGTCTCCCAACCTCAGGGTTTTTGTCCACTCATTTGCTCTACACGTTCAATGAACACAAACCTAAAAACATTTACACGAATGTATGTATATCTTAAACCGTTTCCTACTTTCTATTCTGATTTTACGCAGAAATCTCGAAAGCAATAATATGAAATTACGTTTTATAATGTTCGTTAAAGTTGATTTCGAACCTTTTATGGGTCGGTTTACACGTAATATATTTTCTTATGAAATCTTGAAGAATAATGAAGGTTGAGAGCTGATAACTCGCGTGAAATTCCCCAGTGTGCGGGGGTGGGGTGTGTGAGGCCAGTAGGGTGTGAGGCGTAGACCTCCAGAGGCTCGCACCCGTCCGCATAGAATGTCTACTCGTACACTATAAATAGAGGCTTTCAAACTTCTATTTACGGCCCACGTAAAGAACACCGAATGTCAGTCATCAAAGTTTATGAGGAGTGAAAGCATACATATCTAGCCAGTAAAAATGCTTTTCGTTTCAATTTTATTCAATTAAATCGAACAATCGAGGCCGAAGTTTATAATGACTAATAAGTTTCTGTTGTTGTTGATATGAGAATATCGCACCGTGGACTCGCATTCGTCGTCATCGCGTAGCTTTTGAGTCGTAAAGGCAATTAAAACTGGTTGCAGCGAGCGTTCCAACTTAATTAAAATGTCGAATTCACGAGACGTCCGCTCATGCTGAAACTGCAAGCTGCCCGCCCACCTAGAACGAACAACACCCTCTATTTTACGGAGCTACACTTTACTTTGGGTAGTTTGACATTTAGCGAAGTGACAGAGTTAGGTATCTACCTAAGCCTCTACTCGTACTTCATTTTAACATTTACTCTGTTTTAACTATACTTGTTTACGTAAATATGATTTAATACCGTTTAATAGGTATTTTAGCTTAAATTCATTAATAAAATTCACTTTAGTAGTTATATATATTTTAGTAGTATTATATTGCTGTATCTTAAATGTGTTATAATTTAAGATTTTACCCACAAATAGATTCTCTATGATAGACACCACAGAAATAACCACTGGATTGTAGCCACAGTTAGATAACAGCACAACAGTTTTGTAAGTTTGTTGATCGAAAATGTTTCAAGATATTATAAAACTTTAGCCATAAATACCTTGTTAAATAGACACAGGACTTACGAGTACCATTGGACACAGAAACACAGGTAGATAATTTAGAAGAACTTTACAGCACAATTATAGTTTTGAATTTTATAATTTTTTTGTAGGGAAGGTAAAATACTTTAGCCACAGATATATTCTCCGTGATAGGTAGACACAGAAATAACCACTGGACTCTAGCCACAGTTAGATTCTTTAGAAGATATTTATAGCACAATAGTTTTGTAAATTTAGAATATTTTTTCAAGGTATTATAAAACTTTAGCCACAAATAGATCCCCCTTGATAGATAGACACAGGACTTACCACTGGACTTTATCCACAGTTAGATTCTTTGGTAGATCTTTATAGTTCAACAGTTTCGTCAGTTTATAGTACACAAACAGTGTTTTAACATTTAGGACGAAGGCGTTAAGTTTCGTGAAGAAATTGAAAACGTGCCTTGCCAAGTTTGTACGAAGAGAAAACAGTTAGGCTTTAAACATAAATTTAACTATCGGAGACGGATACATTTGCACCCTTTCTCGCTTAAACAAATAGATGTTATGCGATACACGGATATTCTTATAGCTTTCTTATTGAGTTTCAAGATGAGGTAATACTTTAATACAAGTTTAAATATGATAAAATAATAAACAAAATTATATTTAACAATAATTTGTGCCGGTCTGTTTAATATTAGATATTGTTTGGAAAGTTAAATAGTTATTAATCTTGCTTACCATACTTAACAATAGAATGTGAGGAAGCAAAGGAAATTACGTAAAAATGGTTTAAATATCAATGATATGTAAATATGTACTTATGAATATAAAATGATAGAAATTGTAGTACAATATGAGATAAAAGATATAACCATAAAATCGGCGTTAGAATATGAAAATAGATTTGATAGTAGCATGAACGTTATTTACTATGGGGCGTACCGAATGTCGTTTTCGCCCTAAAAAAGCGAAAATAAAATCGTTATCTATCATAAAAGTAAGTGTTTTCAGCTTGATATGAGAGCTTACGTACATAATATACCTACATATTCATGTAACTGTTGAATCTCAAGTCAAGCCTCGACCACTTCGACCTCGGTCCTATAGGTACGCAACTGCTAATTGTCATTTACATGATTATGCTTTGGTTATGCATTTCCAAGTGAAGATGAATTTTAATGCGCATTAACTATGAGTACCTACTGCTTTACTTAAAAATCATATTGTGTTTTCCAAAAATAAACCTATTTGAATTTGTAATGAAATGAAAGTGTGTTGGCATTTCTGAAAAAAATGCACCATAAATACTATCTTCTATTTCTATCTTTATTTGTTTCCAACGAAAAGCCAGAACTGATAAAAGTTTTAACGGGCATCGACTCAGTCAAAAGGAAAATGGCTGTAGTGGCTTAACTTGTGAAGTCACCCCTTGGGTGAATGGGTGAACGCCTTGCAAAATGCCACCCCTAAAAGTACAGTTTTCAACTAAGAAAAACTTCAATGAGTAAACAAATCGGAAGTCTAATGGCGAATAATACGTTGGAAATCATTATATAGCTTCCTAAATACTTTCCTAATTTTTTGTAAGTCGGAAACCAGCCTCCGATGTTTGTAATTAATGTATTTCCCTAATACAAAATTCTTTAGTTGGAGAAAGTGTGCGTTTGGCTTAGACTCTACCTACACGTGAGCTTGCTGTATCACGATGATGCGATATAGGATGACACACTTACATAGAGATAATATGCAGAAAATTAAATTATAAACAAAAAGTCAAAAGTTTCATTTTCTATAACGTATCAAGGTTACTTTTTAGCACATTTACTTATATATCTTAACCGGAAAATTGATTTCATGATAAGAGGAAAACTATATGAAAGTGCGTGCTTTTATATCGATCTGTTATTTTAGTTCAAACGACCTATTTCATGTTTTACGCCGTCAAACATAAGCTTTGGTTGGTAATAATGTTGCTATTCGCAAATTATATGGAACCTAAGACTTTGAATTTTCTAGTTGGTAATTAATTAATGATATGCACCAATTGTTGTCTTATTCAGTAGTTTTCTTTAGCTTACGCATATTTAGAAGTCAATTACTAGATCATTGCCCTGTGCAATGTGCGTGCGGTTTGCGAATCTTTTATGAAGTAGGTTAACGTACGGAAACGATTTCTTCTGCTTGTGATAGTGACGGTAAATAAAAATGCAGTTACTGGGATGATTTCTGTAAATATATACACTTAAAGGGAAATCACTTACCATTTTGAGAAAACTCCTGTAATTAGAAAAATCCTTAGATTTTGCCACTTATTACTATCACTGCACGTTCGTATTTTTTAGTACTTTCGTCACCGTTGGCTCATCATATTTGGGCGACTATTTGGTTTAAAACGACCACTAGTGTTAGGGTTCCGATTAAGTTATGGTAGAAGGTAGAGGCCCATGTCTGCGCGATGTATGCGCTCGCGGCTTGTGTCGAGGACGGACTGGTCCGCAGCGCCAGCGACGCGGCCCCCACCAGCTACTGACCTACACCTAGATGCTGCCGCCACCGCACTGCCTCACCGAGGCATCGATAAACAAACGGTTCACCGACCGATTACAAGATGAACACTATGAGAAGCACGCCACGCTCGTCGAAGCTCGCCTCCGAGAACCACCTCACGGCCACATTTGTAATTCAATTCGATAACGGTTCTGCGAGCGTTCGCGCGTTTATTTCATTGCTCTACGGTTTTAGGTCATGGCATACAAATCCACAGCGTGTATTTCGGACAATATCGATTCACAGCAGGTGTCTTCATGCAATGTCTAAAAGTTCTACCAGCAGATATAGTCGCACCTAGAAATATGAAAAATTTGCATAGATGTAGGAGAAAATAATATTATCATGTTTTAAACTAAGCGTTTTACTTTCTTTTTACTTAAAACGACTGAGTGAAAGTAAAAATGACGATGACATTGATACCTACGTGATAGAATATAGGTAATTACTTTGTATGAATGTAGTAAAACAAGTTAGACATAATCTTGAACAAACAGTTTATTCGATATGTACAACAATTATATTTTGTGTTCTGTGTTTGCCAATAGAGTCTAATAGGTAAATAATTATACTTAATTTTGTTAACCTGCAAATTATTCCGATATATATTAAGTAATATATATTGAGGGCGAATATGATTGCTCGCAGGTTTGCGCGGTGTTCGAGGGGCGTTAAAATTACTCTCTTTAGAGCATTTTGTGCGTCCTTTTACACCAGCGCCCTGTGGGCATCGTACACGCAGAAACAGTATGGAGCTCTTCGTGTCCAATACAATAATGCGTTCAGGGTGTTGTTGGGGCTGCCTAGGTTCTGCAGCGCGTCGGGGATGTTCGCCGAGGCGAGAGTCGATTGTTTCTACGCGACCATGCGGAAACGGTGTACATCTCTGATACGCAGGGTTCGGGCTAGCACCAATACCATTCTGAGCGCATTTGCGGATAGGTTCGATTGTCAGTACTTGAATCATTGCTGTATGATTCAGGTGCTGACCTCAGGGTAAGGGTGGGATTGGACTGTATTTATTTGCTTTAATTTTTATTTATTTTGTATTTGTTTATATTCTATTGTTTGACATTTAATTGATTTATCTACTGATTGAATTTACTTTGGATTTAATTAATAATACTTTGATTCTAATTTTTAATTTTATTTTATTTATTTTTGACATTGCATTTAGATGACATTTAAGTATGATGACATTGAATTTTATTATTTTGTTATATATTTTGATTTTGATTATTTTTATTTTATTGATTTTATTAGTGTGATTATGTGTATTTTATGGATTTTAATTATCTGAAATAAATGTATTGAATTGAATTGAATTAAGTATTAGATATTAGCGTGTTCAAACAAACAAACAAACTCTTCAGCTTTATAATATTAGTATAGATATATATCATTTTTTATATTTATTTATTTGTTAAACAAACGGATTTTAGTGTGATGTTTTTATATTGTTATCAGAGTAGCAGCAGGAGATCCCAACGGTCGAACGTGTCTTCTACATCAGAAGCTACAGCTCCTAAACTGTTGCATTAGACGAACGTTGGAAGGGTCGCGGGCGAGTAATGCCAGTGTAGGAGGGAACTCCTCTGAAGATGAGTTCTTTGACTGCTCGGAGGGAGAAGATGAACAATTGCCTTGGGACCGACCAGTAGGGCGACTCAAAAGGCTCGACGATGCATGTCTCAAGAATGGTGCTCCATTGTACATTCCTAGGACTCAGGTAAGGGTACCCCCTATCTACTATCCACACGAACAGTTATTTAACGTTAGGTGAACTATACTTCAACATGTACAAAACTTTATTTTTATTGTGTAGGATCCGGCGCCGAAAACTGAAGACCAACTCGAAGAAGATGCCGAACTAATGGTGCGCCTTGGCGACGATGCCAGGGCCTCGGAGCTCCGTGCGCGCATGATGAGCGCGTCGCTATTATCCGACATGGAGGCATTTAAGGCAGCCAACCCTGGCGCCGAGCTGTGCGACTTCGTGCGATGGTACTCGCCCCGTGATTGGCGACCCGAGGGTGGAGGCGCACTCGGCGACCGTATGCTGTTGCCTGGTAACCCTTGGGCAGAGGCTTGGAGCGTCGCGAGGCCCGTGCCCGCTGCACGCCAGCGACGCCTTTTCGACGAGACCCGCGAGGCGGAGCGCGTGCTGCACTGGCTGCGCGCCCGCTCCGCCGCCGCTGTAGTCGACCTGCTGCTGCCGGGCGTGCTTCATGCTGGGGCTGCCCGCGTCGTCGCCGAGGGCGGCGATAGTACAGGTGGTGCGCCCCCGGCGGCGTACGCGGAACGGCGGCGCGCGCTCGAGGCGGCGGCGCGCGATCTGGCAGAGGCGGAGCGGAGTACGTGTCGCGAGCGATGGGCGCGCAGCCTGCCCGGTGGCGGTGTGACTGGCAGCGCGCTGGAGGCGGGCGCGCGCGCGTCGGTGCTGGGCGCGGCGGGCGGCGCGCTGCCGGCGCCGGCGCGGCGTGAGTTCACCTTGCGCGTGCGCGACGCTGTGGCGCCGCAGGTGATGCGCGCCGCGCCTTTGGACGACCTCACCCTCGTAGGCGCCTTCACCGAGCGCATCGTCTGCTTGTAGCGACCGGCCTGTAGGAGGCTCATAGCTAAGCGACTCTCGCTGCTCGTTTAATAATATGTGAGCCACACCACAATACGAGAAGAAGAAGAAGCGACCGACCGCCCGCTGCCTGACCCTCGCACTCTGCTCGCCATTCGGCATTCGGAACTCTCGTTATATGTATTGTCAACGGTCTGTAAATCTTATTGAATATTGGTTACCTAACCTTAGGTTATAGATAGATAGATCCTTCATTTAATAGTAAGTCTCTAGTTATTATCGGTTCTATATAATGTATAAATTAATTCTCTATGGTTTTTTGTGAACCAGAAATAAGTGCAATTATTTTCGGGCGATTGATGTTTTCTAAACGAAGGTTGTCTCGATGTACTACGATGTTTGTTGTTCTGATTCTTTCAATTATCTGTTAAGTTTTGCATAATTATATTAATATTTTTATAAAATTGCGTAGGTAATATGTAAACGAACTACAAGCTTCAATTACTTACCTGTTTGTTGTTAATGTAATTTTTGTAATGTAATTGTACCTACTGTAAATTAATAATAGGAAGAAATATACAAGAGATATGCAAACTTCGTGTTTGATATTAATTTCCTGTCTAGGTATTCTGTAGTTTATAAATGCTAAAAACTATGCAAGATAGTGTCAGTAACAAAAGGAAAATGACTGAAGGAAGTCAACAATACAGTGCTTCATTTGATGTATACGTCAGGGCGCCGCCATCTTAACTACTGTTTTGTGTCTATAAATAGGAATAAAATGACGGAACGTGGTTCATTCTGTCGCAGTAGCTCCATGATGCCTGAACCTTTTCATGGTCGCACAATTTATTTGAGTTAATTACTTTAGTACCTACCTTTTAGTTAGTGGATTAGGCGTTGTAGTAAAATAACGCTGATGGGTATGTAATTTATATTATAAAAATATGTTCTGACAATAAGTGCCTGTAGATTTACGTAACCTGCTCAGATTTGGGTGAAATAGCTAGTCCTTTATAATAGAAAGTTTAAGTATCTCTATCAATGATTGAGAAGCATGTCAAACAATTGGAGGTCTCGACTGCGCTTGGCAAGGCAAAGCTCTCTGCAAATACTCTGTGGAGTAAATAGAAGAATGTTTGTGGTGTGCGGGGGCGGGCTGGCGGGCGAGTAGTGCGCAGGCGCGACGCTCGCACTGCCGGGCGCCACCGCCGGGCGCTCAGTGCGCCGCCGGGACGCCCGGTCGATTCAACGACACACCGTACACTCAACCCGACCGTAAACTCCGCACAAATTACATATAACACCCGTTTCTATCACAACAAAAACTACTTATTTAAATTTTGCACAAAAATCTAAACGTATTCCACATTTTTTGAAGATTTTTCCGGCTGTCACCAGGATATTAGCAGGACACCTGCTATCGAGTGATAACAAAAACTCATGTGAGATCCGGGCTTAGTTAATCGCTGACGGTATATTGACTGATAAATCTTAGTTAAGTGTTCTTGTGGTAACAGATAATGAGAGACGTGCATTGATAATTGGATGGAAAACTCAAATGGAGTTCGTTTAATTCATTTTGAAGAATGATTCAGTTCACTACATTGTTGTCAAAGGTAAGATGTCATATTACTCTTATATAGATGAAGCATGGATTAAGCCTATAAAACCCTCTGTAGTTTCGTGATAAAAGTAGATCATTTCTCAAATATTGAACTAATATGAACTAATGACCGGTAAACAAACATTCTTATAACTACCACTTAAGATAAAGAAATGGGGGAAACTTAACAATCGCTGCCTGTAATCTGTTGCTAAGTGGGTAATGCGCCTTTATGAGTTGTCGTAGCAGTTCCCCAAATGGGACATTATGATTGGACTTAGGTATGAAAAGTATCTCTAAATTTTCAATTTGCAATAAAGGAAGTATCGCAAATGACAAAATGACGATTTTGCCGTTACAATCATTTGATTGTCAAATTTGAATTTTCAAATCAGGCAAAATCTTCATGCTCAATTTTTCATTATTTGTTTTTATGTTGTTTTTCAGCCTGTAATAAGCATCCTAATAACAGTTATAGCATAAGTTTAGTTTTTCTTTAAATTACAGACTATTTACAATTGTTATAGGTACCTGAATAATTTTCTATTAGCCTTTGTAGTCTGTGAGGTACCTACGTACTTACATTATTTATTTGACAGCAAATTGGTCTATTGATACACCTCTACTGTGCTATAAGTATACTCATGTGCTTTAAGTACGTCTGATTCTGAATAGCAGACCCACCGTAGAGTTCCTAAATTACTATTATTTAAATGTTTTTATTCTAATAATATTTATGTAATAAATTCATGAGTTGAACGACTTTAAACTTGAACTCGAACATGACCTTATAATCTTGCTTAAAGTTGAAAGCATTATAATAATAGCAGTTTTGGAGCTCTACGGTGGGTCTGTAATTCTGACTCCGACCCCATGACGTGTCCACTTTATTTACGTACACCAAAGTAAAAATATTTATTTTAGTATTTTCAGAAATCTGTTACTTTCTAAGTACTACTTCAAATGAGCAATTTTTTATAATCTAGTTTAGGTGCATATTGGATCCAAAAGCAAAATGCCTGTCGCCGTTAGCTAAAATTGTTGATTATTGAAAGGAAAATTGTTGATAGGTGTTGTTATAATTATAAGTAGGTATGTACCTACTTATTGAAATACCGTTTGTATGCGAGTTATTTTCCTACATCAGGAAAATTCGTTTCTAAGATTATCCAAATTAAATTTAAAGAAAAACTGCCCAAATGCGAGTCAGACTCTCGCACGAAAGGTTTCGTAACATTATTATTCTGTTTTTAGTATTTGTGGTTACAGCGGCAACAGAAATACATCATCTGTGAAATTTTCAACTGTCAGCTATCACGGTTCATGAGATACAGCTTGGTGACAGACAGACAGTGGAATCTCAGAAAAGGGTCCCGTTCTTACCCTATTGGCTACGAAAAAGCAAAAAGCACCCTAACGGTGTTTTCTTACTTAAGTTTGGGTAAGGTAAGAAGAAAGAATTTTCGTCTTTCAATTATTTAAAAATGTAGGAAAAGATTTCATCTACAAACTCTTCAGTAAGTAGGTACCTAACCTACACAAAAACAGTTTTTTATGCAATAATAATTAACAATTTTAATTCATTCGAAAGGCATTTGCTTTTGATTATAAAATGCGCCTTAACACTTTCCCTGTCCAGGTACCGCATGTTGGACCCGGACGTATAGCTCTACACGTCCGGGTCCCTTATGGAGGACCCTGTAGTCATAGTGTTTCATAGCAGAAATATATCTATGGACTCTACGGAAAAGTTTTTATCAAGAGATGGACTTGTAGGGCTTGAAACTAGCAATCAAAAAACCTTTTGTACCTCCAATTGTTTTTATTTTTGACAAAGTTATGAACAAAATAAAACAGTAAGTAATTAAATCATACGAATATGAGTATTATTATGAATAGCCTAAATGAAACTTAGCAAAACATGGCAAACAGTCATGTTTTGCAAAGTTTTTTGGCTTTTGATTTTGCTTGAGCGACCGTTAGTCTCAATTTTCGCTGTTCATCGTAACACAGTGAACACCGTCTTCTTATATATTTTTTTGTCATCCTTACGGGGTATATCTTACGGGGTATATCCCGAAGATCGGGGTCCCATATATCTTTACATATGGGACCCCGGGACTCCTGAGGCTAATTACTTGTACTTGGAAGTCCGGGGAGTCCCGGGACCCACATGCGGTACCCGTCAATCACCATAGACAATTGCTTGGACTGGGCAGGAAATTCCAAATAATTAGCTGGACTGTGAAAGTGTTAAGCAGGCAACTTATTTACTTCATCCGGCTATCAACTAGGTACCACTTTAACTACATAACATTGAATAGGCCTTGTAATAACTTTTCTAATGAAAACCTAACATTAAATGTATTATCAATTAATTGCTACGCCCTATTTTAACAACAATCAGTGATTGATTAAGATTATCCGAGGTTTCTAAATCTATACAAACTAATAACATCCTATAGTTTTGGTCGACCTCGATCGTCTTAGCGAACGTCTATTACCTACTAGAAGCATGCGCGTATGTTTAATGGAGCGATACCGCTGTCCTCCATGTCCAGTCCAATGAATAGGTAGTTCTCATGCTGACCATTATAAATAGCTATATCACAATACGTGGGTAGATATATAGGTACCTACAATGTTCCCTCGAACGCGCGCCGCGGGCTCTATGAAAAGACGTGGTGATTTGCCTTCTAGGCATAAATCTTTAATTTCTGACAGCATAACTACAAATCAATGTCTATTTCTGAATTGGAACAATAATTTAGTAGGTATCGATGTGGTATTTGATAGACGGAACGATTATGTAGAATGAGCTACTAACTTCGTAGGTAGGTACCTATGTAGGTACCTACTTGTCGGCTATTTCATTTGTAGAGCTTTGTAATTAGAGAAAATGCTCCTGTTATTCGTTTTCAATTACATTTAAAAATGCATTGTCAATAAAATATTTAAAATTCAAATTCCGTTCTGACTGACTGATAAATAGCGCACAGTTCAAACCAAAACGTACGGATCGGTCTAAAATCTACACTAATGTAATAAAGTTGAAGAGTTTGTTTGAACGCGCTTATCTCAGGAACTACTGGTTCGAATTGAAAAATTCTTTTTCTGTTGGATAGTCCATTTGTCGAGGAAGGCTATAAGCTATTTTATATTTCGATATTCTCACGGGATCGGGAGTTACGCGGGTGAAACCGCTTAGCGTTGCTAGTTAATTAAAGCATATAGATAACTCTTTATAGACGCGTTATTCGTTAGAGAAAAAATATTATTTATTTATGTAGGTATTTATTTTAGAAGAACCAATAGTTATATTGTATGTTGTAGAATTAAGGGTTAATATGGTACAATAAATAAAGAGATATATCTATCTATGGTTATAAAATAAACAAAAATGGTAGAAGCAGAGAGCCAAAGGTTCCCACGCATTATGACTTAGGCATCCGCTAAGAAAGAATTTAGAAAAATTCTACTCCTACGCGGACAGGTTCGCTAATAAAAGCTAGTTGTCAATTTGTCAATAAAAGTTACGAGTGATGTAACATGGCAATTTTTTTTTTTTGTATATTGCAGGACATTCCACACATCGCCATCTAGCCCCAAGCTAAGTAACTAGACTTGTGTTATGGGTGCTAGACAACGGATATACTACTTATATACGAAGTAAGTCGAAGTATGAATGGTGTTGTAAATAAATGAGCAAACCACAGATTGCTTGGGTTTCTGCGACCGCAGCCAGGGCCACCACAAACAACACTTCACGTAATATACTCGTACCTATACGTATTTTATCTAGAATCCAATAAATACTCGCCTAGGTAGGTTAGGTATCTACCTATATTCTATACCAAGCTATTTATCGGTCTACGTTTTGAAATCTATGTAGTTAAACGCAAAGATAAAGCGATTTAGAACCAAATCAGTGTCCAAATCGATGTAAATTGCCTAGATACTTCTTATTAACCAACTTTTAACAAAAGGAGGTTATCGATTCGACCCCTTTATTTACCCACGTAACATTATAAAAAATTGCAAAATACCGGTCAAATTATTTGGGCACAGTATAGGTAGTAGTTCCTCACTGTGGTATCCTAATTTATACTTATCATCACTACATAGTATAAAACAAAGTCGGTTTCTCTGTCCCTATTTCCCTTTGTATGCTTAAATCTTTAAAACTACGCAACGGATTTTGATGCGGTTTTTTTTAATAGATAGAGTGATTCAAGGGGAAGGTTTATACAAGCATAATATAGCCGTGCGAAGCCGGGGCGGGTCGCTAGTATATTATAAAGCTGAAGAGTTTGTTTGTTTGTTTGTTTGAACGCGCTAATCTCAGGAACGACTTACTGGTTCGAATTAAAAAATCTATTTGTGTTGGATAGTCCATTTATCGAGGAAGGCTTTAATAGGCTATATAACATTACGCTGTGACCAATAGGAGCGAAGAATCGGTGGGATATGTGGAAAAAAGGGGAAAATTATTCATCTTTGAGGGCTTCCGTTGTTTGTTTGAACGCGCTAATCTTAGGAACTACTGGTTCTAATTGAAAAAATATTTTTGTGTTGGATAGCTAATTTATCGAGAAAGGCTATAGGCTACTTTTTATTTTGATATTTCCACGGGATCAGGACTTACGCGGGTGAAACCGCGGGGCGCAGCTAGTTCTAACTATATTGTAAATCCGAAAGTTCGATTATTTATTTCTTTGTTTGTTACTTCTTCACGGTCAAACGGCTGGACAGAATTGGATGTAAATCGGGATAACGGTAGTTTAGGGAATGAAGAAGGACATAGCATACTTTTGATCCCGAAAATCCCGCGGGATCGTGACTTACGCGGATGAAACTGTTGGGCGTTGTTAACAAATAGTAGGTAGAGGCACATGATTAAACTTTTCTTTACTCATGTGGTAGAGGGTGGTAGAGGTGCCTAGAGCTCGATCATCGTCGATGTACCCCAATGAAGATTTTAATTATAACCACTGTAGTTAGGTACAGTCGGAATACCAAGTAGCTGAACCCCACAGCTCACAGCTCGGACATCTGTTAAAATGTAGTATAAATACCTATTTTGTTATTTTTCTAATATTATATATTGTACTAGCGACCCGCCCTGGCTTCGCACGGCTATATTATGCATGTATTATACATATAATCTTCCTCTTGAATCACTCTATCTATTAAAAAAAAAAGGGTGCGTGTACTTATGTACGCGTGTGAGAAGTTAAACTCGTCCGACAAAAAACTCGTCCTGCAAAAAACTCGACTCGTCCGACAAAAAACTCGTCCGGCAAAAAACTCGTCCGACAAAAAACTCGTCCGACAAAAAACTCGTCCGACAAAAAACTCGTCCGACAAAAAACTCGTCCGGCAAAATACTCGTCCGACAAAAAACTCTGGACTGGAAAAGGATTGTCAACACAATCAATAAAGTTCAATTTAGATTTAAACAACTTCTCCCGTGAGAATTTTGTGTGACGTGAGAATTTTGTGTCTCGCTTTTGTAAAATTTCACTCTCATCATTTTTTCATAACGCGCCTAAAGAAGTATAACTTCAAAAACCGCATCAAAATCCGTTGCGTAGTTTTAAAGATTTAAGCATGCAAAGGGATATAGGGACATAGGGACAGAGAAAGCGACTTTGTTTTATACTATGTAGTGATAGTGAAGTGAAGTGATAGTGATTGTATAGTATATTGTTTAAAAAAACAGAATCTGGTAACATTACTTTACAACCGCACAGATGTGCGAGTGAGCTCTGGGTCACGTGGGGTTCAGCTAATTGGTATTCCGACTGTACCTATATCTATTCCATTAAAATCAAATGGATGAACTAACAAGAGTAGCTTTAGCTATCTATTTTTCCAAAGGAGTTTAAGTTGTTTTTAACCCCCGACGCAAAAACGACGGGGTGTTATAAGTTTGACGTGTCTGTGTGTGTGTGTGTGTGTGTGTGTGTGTGTGTATGTGTGTGTGTGTGTGTGTGTGTGTCTGTCTGTGGCATCGTAGCTCCCAAACGGATGAACCGATTTTGATTTAGTTTTTTTTGTTTGAAAGATAAGTTAGTCGGGAGTGTTCTTAGCTATGTTTGATCAAAATCGGTTCAGCCGTCTTAAAGTTATGGGGGATAAAAGTCAGGATCAAAAACCGAATGTAAGTAGATATACTCGAGTGGGGTATCAAATGAAAGGGCATGACTCGTACATTACAAATATCTATGTTTGATCAAAATCGGTCCAGCCGTCTAAAAGTTATGGGGGATAATACTCAGGATTAACAACCGAATGTTAGTAGATATGCCCGAGTATCAAGTTAATTTGAGTTTTTTAATTGGCTTCGTTTGGATCTTTTTTACTTTTCTTTCCATTTTTTTATTATATTACTAGCTGTGCTCCGCGGTTTCACCCGCATAACTCCCGATCCCGTTGGAATATCGGAATAAATTAAGATGTAAGCTATCCTATCTTTCAACTTAGATCAAACTGCACACGGTGTGCAAATTTGATTAAAATCGGTTAAGTACCTAGTTTAGGAGTCCATCGCGCACAAACAACGTGACACGTAATTTATATATATTAGAGAAGATGTATAGATAACCTAGACCTAGACGTCTTCTTCTATGTATACTTAGGTAATTCTAATATTTAATAGCTATGAAATACCTACTTGTAGTTGTAAAAGTTGAATATCTAAAGGAAAAAATTGAAAAAGAATACCTTTAATAAAAAAACTGTTTAGGGTTAAAAATAATCTTCACTACATAGTATAAAACAAAGTCGCTTTCTCTGTCCCTATATCCATTTGTATGCTTTAATCTTTAAAACTACGCAACGGATTTTGATGCGGTTTTTTTAAATAGATAGAGTGATTCAAGAGGAAGGTTTATATGTATAATACATGCATAATATAGCCGTGCGAAGCCGGAGCGGGTCGCTAGTTAACTATAAATTAATAATAGTTATTGTTTACTTACACCAAATTATCTGAATCATAAATCGCAAGAAAATAAAGAAATAAAATAAAAAAAATTAAAAAGTCCCTCCCTACAAAAAGGATGAAATAAAAAATTAAATTAAAAATTTAAAAAACCCCCAACACAAAATAATAAAAATAGTATGAACGTAAAAAGCCTAAAACAAGCAAAAAAAAAATCTATAAAAAGAACAAAAAAGGTATAAACGTGAAACCCTACAAAAAGAAAAAAATAACCTCGAAATTATGATTCTACTACGTAAGTACATGTGAATTTTTTTGATTAAATATTGTCGCGTCGGGGGACCGCTCTTTACCTATAGAAACACCTTCCTAAGTAAAATGATATTAAAATTTCAACGAAAATGTTAAAGTATTAAGAATTACTAGTGATAAAATGCTAAAATAAAAATGTTAACATTAAGTATATTAAATTGACTCGAAAAAGAGCGGTCCCCCGACGCGACAATATTTAATCAAAAAAATTCACATGTACTTACGTAGTAGAATCATAATTTCGAGGTTATTTTTTTCTTTTTGTAGGGTTTCACGTTTATACCTTTTTTGTTCTTTTTATAGATTTTTTTTTTGCTTGTTTTAGGCTTTTTACGTTCATACTATTTTTATTATATACATTTTAGTCCACACTGACTATATTGGTTTCATTCACTCTCAGAGATTTCCAAATCGATTTGACTAAGCATTATCTAATACTTATATCTATCTACCTTTATATTTTCTCAATAGCTTTCCTCGACTCGAACAATCCTACTGAAATCTCTTTGAAAATCAAAGTTTTATGTCAATCAGGCAGTTTCCGAGTCTGTCATGCCGTAACGGAAGAACCAACTTTCTTCGTTACGAATTTAGTTAGTAGCTACCTACATTTACTATGTAGATTATATTTATTCATTATTTTTTCAATGTTTGAAGTCGGTTTTCCAACTTTTTAATTTAATTGTTTTTAATTTTATTATTTCACTGTCCTAAACTAATTTGGTAAGAGAGACGATCTAATCGTTCTTGTTAAAATGTTATTTCAAAATTGTCTTCTAAAATTTTTATACCCGGGTTGGTGTGCGCAATGCGCATACTAATACGTGGGAAACTCTGAAAGTTTAAAGAAAAAACTAACTTATCGTATATTTTTAATAAATCTTTTCAAAGAAGTCTCCACCGGCCTCTACACAAAGTTTTTTGTTCTGAACTAATTTACGAAGCTCTTTTTCCAGTGCACTGCAGACACATCTTCTCTCGAACGCCGATAAAGTCACCATTTCAATTTACAAAATTCTCTAACACTTATAAGAATTTGTTTTTAAAAGACTAGCAGCACCCCGCGATTTCACCCGCGTAAGTCCCAATTTTGATTAGGTTCAACTTTCTTAATTTTTTCTTTCATAAGAACCTTCTCATGACAAAACAAACACAACGAAAAAAAGCATTAGCGAAATTGGCCCAGCCGTTCACGCATGATGCCGTGACCAAGGAAATATGGACTCATTTTTAGATAGATAGATTTGCTACTTATGTTAATCAGCTTCTATGTAAATACGAATGCATAGTGTGTAGGTAGGTACAACTATTTTACTCACTAGCGCTATAAAATTCGATCATGCAAACTTTATTACTCTGTGAAACGTCATTTTAAATGCGCTCTATATGAGCTCTATAATAAATAAAAAATCGTTTACTTCCCCTTTTCCCGATAATAGTCCACATGATCGATGAGGTTGTATGTTCGCGGAAATCTGCCGGAAAAATATCCACAGGAAATTGTAGGGACTGACGACACGTTGAACCGGGATCTACCTATCTATCGTCTCGCTTAGCAACTACCGGTGTTATAAAATATGAAATTTCGCTCAACCCTCTACGAGTTGTTCATTGGAGCCCGATATAGGTGCCTATAGTCTGTCAACAACTTATATAGGTATCGGAGGTTCCAATTTGTTCAACAAAGAAACAAATTTCGCTTCGTCACTACCTCATAATAGGAAAGAGGTATGTAGGTCAATTCGAATGAACGTTAAAAGTATGAATAAAAGTGGAACTAACCAAGTTCCAACTACCTACCACTTTCCACTTCATACACGGGTCATATAATTTCAAATTATTATAAAGATAGCTATATTTCTATTTTATGTTAAAAACCAGCGGAGAAGACAGTGTTTTATTGTTTAGAAAGGTGTTTGTGGCTAATATGATTTGAATACGATTCTCTGTTACATATTCTGGCAATTTGCCAAAGCTCGGGCGTGTGTATCGTAACGTAAGTCGGTTAATCATTCATAGACACTTTACAGCTATTGGGAAACTAATGAGCGTACGTAAACGACCGTAGCTTGGTCTACTTTGAAATTGTTAAGATCTCTTGTTTACGTTGCGTAGGTAACATGTTTTGTTGCTTTTCATATAAGTTATTATATTTGTACAGTCCCGCATTCTATGTCGTTATATCACATGAAGTAGGTCAGGCTGAGTATACCTGAAATTAGGTTTTTGTATAGACTAATGCTACGCTACAATCTACTCCCCCTAATCATATTATGTCATCTTACCGAGGATAAATTAGGTGCTTTACTTTATTGTTATTTATCATCAATTACCTTAAATATATGTAAAAGGTCATATGCCTATTATATTTATCACTGTTTACATACATTCCCCCGAAATCTTGCATCTGGGTTATATAGCCTCGACTAATGTTATTAATTTTGACATAAAAGCTAAGAGATGTTTATATTTTCGTATATTATCGCGCTTCTTTATAGAATTGTTTACATTATTTTGTAATAGACAGCCAATCTAATATAAGATTGATCTAAGTAGATGGTTTTTTTTTCCGAGAAATATGTAGTTATATTAGATGCTTAAAATTCATCGACGATGATTAAAACCGTGATAAAAGATCCATGTTTGTTGGTAAATACGTTGTTTGGTAAATATATTTCTTGCGGGTTGGTAAAATGTTTCGTAGATTTTTGAGTCGGCGTTTTTCGTCCGGTTTTATGATAAGAGGCCACTTGTGGAACAATGTCCTGAGTGATTTTACTCGAGTTTTCAGGAATTAACAAGGCGCTCTTCAGTTAAGTGCTGTTCATTAAAGTTACCCCGAAAACGATTAAGCGCATAATTTATGAGTGGCTGTTGTAATGTGCCTATTTAATAATTTGCTGCCTGAACAATTTTCAGAGATTACCTGATATTGCTACCTACTATATTTATTGTTATTTTATTACTAACCCCAAGAAACAAATACTAAAATACTAAATAAATAAAATTAATAAATAAGTATATAACTTTACACGTTTGCAAGCTGAACTTTTTGACTGAATTTAAAAAAATCTGAAAAATCTACTGTAAGTAGTAATTTACCTAAGCGATAAAGTTAAATTCAAATTATTTGGTGCCTACATTCGTAAGGCATGTAGGCTTAAGTAGGTATTTAAGGTGTTTGAGCGTATTCGAGAGCTCCAAGTGGACAACAATGGACGCTAATGAGGTGGAGCGTGCGCTAAATCAGCCGAAAATTAAGCTTAAATGGCGTAAGGCGACGCGCATTGTGAAGTAGGTAGATACTGCCTAGGGGAGAATCTCTTTGTTAGACCATTTAACCGTGGTGTTGATTACAGACAATGTTTAGAAAGTGCCTCGCGGTTTCACCCGCGTAAGTCCCGATCCTGTGGAAATATCGCTGTTTTTAATTATTATGGGTCAATTGGAACACTGGCACTCGGTTCGGAATTAATTATTGAGGAAAAGGTTCACTTAGTCTGAATCAATAAGTATCTATCAGCTACCTAGGATTAAACTGTCATTTTTTAAGTTTTCCTATAGCGATGTCAGAAAATTTTAATTTAACCCTTGGGTGGCGCTATGTGTAAAGTGTCCTATTGTATTTCTTTATTAATTAGTAATCTTTCAGATTCAATTTGAACTTTGACACAAACGTTATTCGTACCTTCTATATCTTTCATCGTAGGTATCTATGCATAATAATGCCTAGGTATTATGTTTGAAAAGCTCAACTTTCTAAGCTACCAACTAATTTTAATAACAATGGGCAAGTTAGTCCAGAAATTAATTTGTTTTATCCTACGTTATCCGCGTAAGCTATTGTGCTCGAAATATTGAAATCTAAACTGGAGGTAAATTGAATAAATGGGGTTGAAAAGCTAAATTAAAAAGCAGGATTATATTTTTGTTTGTTCGCTTCGGTGTCTATGTTTATTCATGGATTTTTTAAAAACTTTTCAGCGTGGGCTTGGCTTAGTGATTTTGAAATAAAATTTGATGTGTGTGAGAGATTAATTTTTCAATTTAAAAGACTTAGTCACACGCAGGTTGGTTGAAATTGTGGATTGGTATCTAATCCCGTTTTTTAGACACATACATATTTTTCGATTGAAATTCATCGTATTGGTTCTTCATGATGTTACAAAAAACGCTTTTTAGAGTAGGTCGTTATATCAATTTATTGCTTGTATAATTAGTTCAGTGTCCTTCATCAATAGTCATGATAGTGGTGTCCGGTTCGTAGTTGAAGTCGAGGATGCGCGAGCGCACGATCTCCTTGTAGACGAACGCGGACTTGCGCGGGGTGCGCGTGCGCTCCGGACTCTTGTAGTCAACCTCGTAGATACCGAATCTTTGTCTGTAATAATTAATAGATTAGACTAAATTTATTATTTTATTTCTATCTAGCTCCTGCTCGCCCATAGTGCGAGTTTTATGTATAGCAAATGTTTATTACGCGTTTGTGAATACGCGTTTATTGTATAGAAATTTGTAAGGCGCGAACGTAAATCGAGGCCAGGCAAACGTAGGCACTGATCCCGTGCAAAAATCTGGATGAAAATGCAGTATTCTTGCATAATATTTGTTATTCGAGAGGTCTAGTTATTTTTACCTTTTGTTATTTTCATAAAAATCGGTTCAGTAGCTATTTGAGGGTAGCAGAGCAACCAACAGGCGTACATAGGTCGTGTAATATTTTATAATAGGTAGATAACTTGAATTATTAAAGACTCTTCAAGCTCTGAAGTTGCGCTTACGTGTAGCCTTCTAGCCACTCGAAATTATCCATGAGACTCCAGGCGGTATAACCGCGAATGTCCGACCCTTCATCGATGGCGTCGAGCATGGCGGCCAGGTAGCTTCTATAGTAAAGCACTCGGTCCGTATCTTCCAGCCCGCCCAGTGATGCGAAACCGTTCTCCGTTATCAGTACCGGGATGTTGTTGTAAGTTTCTCTTATTTCCGTCAGTAGCTTGTAGAATCCCCAAGGACAATTCTGGAAATTAAAGGATTGGTTGAGAGTTTTGTTGCATAATCTAATCATTTAATGAAAAGCGGGTATATACTTACTCTAATTCTACCGTCAGCGCCATAAAGCGAAATAATCCATTCATCTTTTGTATAAAAACCTACGCCAATATCATCATAGTAAGAAGGGACAGCATATCTTCCTATAACGCTTTCATTTCTATAAACCATTAATGTGTCATAGTGGTTGAGTCCAAAGAAATCTGATGTTCCTTTAATGTACTCAATCTCTTCAGAGGTGAACTCTGGAAGTCTGGATCTAGCGAAACCTTGCTCGGCACTCTTCGCAGCTACTCTTTTTTTCATTGCTTCTGGATAATCACCAGTTGTTGAAAATATTGGGTGAGCGTATTGTCCCCACTGAAAATAAGAGTTTTTAGGTCAGATTACATTTTCATTGTTTTTTTGGAGATCCTTATATTATAAAATAACAGTCGCTAACCTCAAAAAGTATAATATCCTTGGCTGCTTCAGCTTCATCTTCAGTTTCTGGTTCATACCACGTTGCACTGATTGTAATGAAGATATTACCACCAATCTTTGGTCTAAATTCCTGATCATATATGTGATACGTTTTAGCATGTGCTAGAAGCAAGTTTTTACCACACATGTAATCAGCATATCCAGATATGTTGTATAGAGGTGCTAGTGTTGCCGCTGCGTATCCTTGGTAGCATATTTCTCTAGGTTCATTCATTGTGATCCATTGCTTAACTCTGTCTCCAAAAAGTTCGAAACATACACGAGAATAATCAGAGAACCAATCGACAACATTAGGATTGGTCCATCCTCCTAACTCCTGTAGTTTCTGCGGCAAATCCCAGTGGTATAATGTAATCATGGGCTCTATGTTGTATTTGAGCATTTCGTTGATCAAATTGTTGTAATATTCCACTCCTGCTTCATTAATCTTGTCAGGGAAGCTGGTGGGCAGGATGCGGGTCCAGGATAGAGAAAATCTGTAGAAATCTAATCCCAGTTCTCGCATCATCTCTACATCTCGTTTATAATTGTAATACGAATTGTCAGCGATGTCTCCATTTGATCCGTCGAGAATTGGACTCGGGTCTTTGTGAGCCAGGTGGTCCCAAATACTTTCCGATTTACCTAACATAATAACATTATTAAATTTAAAATGATCCAATTGAAATACACAAAGACAACTAAAATATCTTACCATCTTCATTCCAAGCTCCTTCTACTTGATAAGCGGCAGTTGCCGCACCAAACTTTAAATGTTCCGGGAATTTTCTTACATCATCGTTACGTTTGTTTATGCTGTTGCAGTCGTAAAGGGCCACACAAGATAGTAACAAAAATCTGAAAAATAAACTTTTTATAATATTATGTTGTCTAACAAGTATACCTACAGGTTAATATTAAAAAAAAATACAGTTTATTTACAAATGATTACAAAGGTCTGCTTAAGACTACTATCACACCTGCCTGTTCACGCCCCTGATGTAGGTGTTGGTCTAAGATGTAAGATATCCATTTTCTAACAAAAAATGAATCATCTAGATTGGTTTCTAATAAAAAAGAAGTTACGCCCAAACATCCACAAACGTTATTTTTCGATTTCTGCTAAAAATGATATTAATATCTTAGAAGGGTTAAAAATACGCTTATCAATTTTGTTTATTACAAAGCAGCACTCACAAAACAAATGTGTACGAAGTCATGTTTTCAAAACGTCCCATCGACGTAGTGGAGATCAAAATTTTCAACTACTTTTATATATGTTTTTCTTATCATACCCACTCGAAAGTATTAGGATTCTTGCTGGTAGTGTTATGTAATACCTAATTCTATCAGTCCGGGCTTAAGAGGAAAGAATACCGGGGCTCTCTCCATACAAACTATTACTTAAACATAGTCGACTGTTTTCTCCCTGGATTTAGAGCAAATATTTTTGGTGCATAAAACTTATAACTGCCATGACCATATTTTTGTTTTTTTTTTTTTTAATCTTAATTTCTATGATAATTAGAAATTGAAAAAAAAAAACCAAATATAGGGGCATAGTCATGGCATTTATAGGTTTTATGGCACAAAAATATTTGTGCTAGTGTCGTTATCCAGGGAAACAGTCGACTACGTTTGTATTGAAAGGGTACCCCTTTCACCTTAAGGACATCATTTTCAGTTGGCAAGCCCCAGAAACATTAATCTAGGGTTTAGGTCATTCGCGTACTAATGCTTGAGTCTGCCTGGCTCTCTTGGTTTGTCTTGGTGTTGCACACCTTACGCAGTTAATTTCAAACTTTTTGCTACTAGAATAAGACGATGAACTGACATAGTATTTTCTGAGGTTTTCGCGATTTAAACTCATAATTATATATATTTTAATATTAGGTATATATATCCCATAGTCTGCCTGTGACCATGGGATCTGCAAAGTTCCCGAAACGTCAGGTTTAAAACGAAAATAAAAACGCGAATATATCCGTTGAAATATATAATAATATATAATTAATTACTAGCTTTTGCCCGCGACTTCGGCCACGTAGGAGTCGAAAATGGTTCTAATACGATTGGACTAAGGAATCACGTTGTCCCGTACAAACTTTGCCTCCCTTTTTCATCCCCTAAGGGGTATAATTTCGGAAAACCTTTTCTTATGAGATGCCTTCGTCATATAAAGAACACACCCTCCAAGTTTCAGGTCTCTACGATCAGCGGTTTAGGCTGTGCGTTGATCCGTCAGTTAGTCAGTGAGGACAAAGAATTTTATATTATGTATAGATGATGAACTGACAGTCATTCTCATATCATTCGTGCTCAAAATTGTAATGTTTCAGAATTACATTACTGTGTGTTTTACCTATACCACAGAATCGGTTAAAGATTTATCATGCCCCCCACCTTAATACCTCCCTAGGCAACGACCACATGGTAAGATGGAGTTTATCATTGACTTATCTCCAAGTACCAACGTATATGTTACGGGCTACTGAATTAGTCGGGCATTATGTATAAAGACCGAGCCTCTATGTATAATGCATTAAGAACATCGGTATGTGTGATTATTTATTTGAACTGTCTGCCCATATGCATAATGCTCGATTTCCTATGATCCCTTTGGCAAATTAAAGTTAATCATAATAGCTTCCTTACCTAAAAGGTGCGTTTGATTAGATTACAACTCTTCCTCATAGCCACATAGCCATATATCCTTAAATGTGAAAGTTTGTGTGTTTGTATGTTTATTACTCCTTCACGCTAAAACTACTAGAGCGGTTGCGATGAAACTCGGTATCAAGATAGCTGGAGACCTGGATTAACACATAGGCTACTTTTTATTCCGATATTCCCACGGGAACTTATACGGGTGCAACCGCGGGGCGCAGCTAGCACTCCTCATAAAAGAAAAACAAGTTACTGAATTCGGTGTTTATTAATTCATTCATTTTATTTTAATGAGTTAAAATCTTACATACTGTAGCGGACACACATTTCTGTGTGTCAGCACATTCCGTCATACTCTATAGCGACCGCAGAAATACGTGTCTTTATCATATCTTATGAATATCACGTGTATACGTGATAGTTTGTATATCACATGCGCTACCTACTGTTACCCTTTCCTATCTAGATATCTGTGTAGTAAGTATATAAGCTATGATCTGTTTTAGGTTATTACTAGGAGAATAAATCCTACCGTCACAATGGACGACTAGTTTCATTACTCCATCTGGGCACCCCACACATACCATTCGTTTTCTTACATTGCCTAAGACGAGCATACGAATAATAAATAAATATTGCAGGACTTTCCACACATCGCCATCTAGCCCCAAGCTAAGTAACTAGACTCGTGTTATGGGTGCTTGACAACAGATACACTAGGTACTTATATACTTTTCTTTTGTATAGGTAAGTATATAAACTTATAAATTATAATACATAGAAACAACCAGACCACAGACAAATATCTAAGCATAAATACTTGTCTGAGGCGGGAATCGAACCTGCAACCCTGTGTTTGGCAGTCCGGCATGGTAACCATTGTGCCAACTGGGTCGTCAAACGAACCAGGCAGCACAATAATTTATCGTGCAGTTCTTATAACACTCCCCAATTTATACGGGCATTATGTACTGGTTTTTATACATAATGCCTGGACTTATCAAGTTATCCGTAACATATTCATTCATTACGGTTTATGTTATGACATATTTATCATTTTTATCGGAAGGATTTTACATAGGTACATACAACCTATCGCCATGAAGGTAAAAGTAACAAGAGTACCTCTGTATAATATTTTATTTTTCATTCATTGATACCTTTCAGTATTTCGTCAGTGGTAATAACAATGTTAGAGATCTATTGCAAGTGAAAATGATAGTCTTGATAATCTGATATTTTATCTTTATAAGCAAGCAAGAATTTTCCGTTCTTTATCTTTTTTCTTACAGTATGAGAATAGGCTCCTTTAGTTGCTGAGTACTTAAAACGCAATCTGCCTATTTCGCGTTTTGTCTAAACCTAACGAGATATTGGCATAACTATATTTAGACCCATTATGTATTAGTTCATGGGTGAAAAGGCGAAATTTAGTTAATAAGCGAAGAAGGCGAATAATAATTGACCTTTAGTTTTAGTGCGTATCAGCTCAAGAGCGAGGTTCACCTATATGTTTGCAGGTGGATATAGTTGGTTACTTTCGTCGTTAAATGAGTTTAGTAAAATTTTATTCCAGTATTTTAGTTCAAAATACTAATAAATATGACATGAAAAATTAAATTTAATAGTTTACAAAATATTATGTTATTGTCTAAAATGTACTAACTACTAATAATATTAATGAAAATAAATTAAAAATGGCGAAAGGACCTAGATTTTTTGAAGCGCTATTAGAGGCTATAGTCTTTGGCCAGCCTGTAGTATTCGGTTCGTAGTTAAAGTCGAGGGTGCGCGAGCGCACGATATCCTTGTAGACGAACGCGGACTTCCGCGGGGTGCGCGTGCGCTGCGGACTCTTGTAGTCAACCTCGTACAAGCCGAAACGTACACTGAAAACAAAAATACATAATTGTAGATTGAGTAGTATATTTATGATCGAGTCACACAATGCTAGATTGTCTGACTCAGTGGGCAGCAAATGGAACAATAGAATAAATATTGCTTACGTATTTCCAAATATCCATTCGAAGTTGTCCATGATGCTCCAAGCAGTGTAAGCTGTGACATTGCAACCGTCGTCAATGGCGTCCAGCAATGCATTTAGGTAGAGTCGATAGTATGAGATACGATCGTCGTCAATCAGACCTCCGTAGTTTGAGTACCCGTTCTCTGTGATTATTACGGGTGGATTCCCGTACTTTTCTTTGATCTCCATCAATAAAACGTGGAAACCCCATGGCACAACCTGAAGAAATCATTCAGTAGTACAGGCATTCCCAACAAAAACAATTAAAACTACAACAAAAAAAAGAACATACCGAAAGCCAACTTGAAGCGGCTTTTCCCCATTCCGATGATTGGTATTCACGCACTCCCATGTCGTCGTAGAACGATGGCACCGGGTGGTAGCCAATAACTGATTCGTTTCTATATATTAAGTAAGTAGTATAATGGTTCAACCCAAAATAATCCGATGTTCCTTTCACATATTCTACTTCTTCTGGAGTGAACTCAGGTAATCTAGATCTAAGGAATCCTTGCACGGCACTCTTAGCTGCTACGTTTTTTTTTACTGCAGGAGGAAAATCTCCAGTGCTTGAGAAAATAGGATGACTATAAATTTGCCACTGTAAACCCAAAAAAAAATTGCATAATATAAATAGGTACTAGCTTAACTTATTTTTCATACGTTTAAAATAGAACATGTGCCTACTTAGATATTTACCTCAAATTGATTGGCTTCATCAGCAGCAACAATATCCATTTCCTTTTCTGGTGCATTCCATTGGGCGCTCAATGAAATGAATATGAAACCTCCTAATTTTTGTCTATATTCCTGATCAAAAATGTGGTAAGCTTTAGCATGAGCCAACAGTATATTTTTGGCACACAAATAATTTGCTATACCATCAATATTTACCGCCGGAGCTCTTTGGTTTATCCCATAACCTAAATAGCAAATTTCATGTGGTTCGTTAATGGTGATCCAGTTTTTTACTCTGTCGCCAAATCGTTCGAAAGCTACGCGAGCATAGTCAGCAAACCAATCTACGATATGTGGGTTTGCCCATCCTCCTAAATCCTGTAGTCTTTGAGGTAAATCCATGTGGTATAGTGTAACCATTGGTTCAATGTTGTATTTGAGTAATTCATCGATCAAATTGTTATAATATTTCACTCCAGCCTCGTTGATTTTGTCGGGGAAGCTGGTGGGCAGGATACGGGTCCAGGCCAGAGAGAATCTGTAGAAGTCCAGACCGAGTTCACGGATCATTTCCACATCTCTTTTATATAAGTGGTACGAGTCATCAGCGATATCTCCATTAGAAAAGTCTGCGACAAATCCCGGATCATTGTGGATTATGTGCTCCCATATATTTTCAGATTTACCTGTATGTAAGATTGATATATTTGAAATAGTTATATATTAATATATCCAAACAAATACGTGTTTGTTATAATACTTTACCGTCTTCATTCCAAGCTCCCTCAATTTGATAGGCGGCGGTAGATGTTCCAAATAAAAATCCTTCAGGAAATTTTCTCACTTTATGCGTAAAATTAGCAGCTTCACATAATACCACCGACACTAATAAAATACTGCAAAAATAACTATTGTTTATCAAAAATGGACTTCAGAGAAAAACGGAATAATTATCCAATACTTACAATTCAAGACGACACATTTTGTACGTTAATTATTAAGTCTAAATCTAACTTGACTGATTCTGAACACCAACAGTCAACACTGAGCGTCTCTAATATGTATTTACGTTTTATAGGTACTAATAAAATTATTTAAAATCTTCCTAAACTAAGACGATATCTTTCTTTGTTAGATAAGTCATTAAGAAGAGATAGAATAAATCTTAATTTATCTAACTCTATATCAAATATTAGTCTAAGATCAGTGGCGTACCATAGTCTCGGGCGGCAAATAATAGGGCCTAATTTTAAAAGTAGGTACAAGATCAGAAAAATGCGCCCGCGCTGAACAGAGCCTGACAGAATAAAGTACTTAACTTAATTTGGAATGTGTCTTTGGTTGAAGTTTGACCTTGTTGACATTACTAACAAATTATTCTTACATTTCAATTAATTTATTTTTTTATAATCAAACTAGCGACCCGCCCCGGCTTCGCACGGCTATATTATGCATGTATTATACATATAAACCTTCCTCTTGAATCACTCTATCTATTACAAAACGCATCAAAATCCGTGGCGTAGTTTTAAAGATTTAAGCATACATAGGGATATAGGGACATAGGGACAGAAAAGCGACTTTGTTTTATACTATGTAGTGATAACTAATTATAGGTTTTACTTATTTTACCTACATCTTAATAATTTCATTAATATGAAATTACTTTAAAAATTCAACGGTGTGGTTTCAACGGTGTGGTGGATTCTCTAAGACGCTAAACTATAAAAAAACTTGCTCTTTCCCACTTTCTTCTACAATATTTATTTATTTATTTTAAGGATACGTGTCCTTAACGCCATTTATGGTAGCTATAGCTACGTTCCTGTTATGATGACAGCATAAATATCCGCCCGAGTATCATGCTAGCTACGCCACTACTCAGTTAGTAGGTATCTATTAGGTAGCTATTAAAAATTGGTTTACACGTTTACACTAACATTCAAAAAAGTTCGATAGAAAACAAGGTTAGGGACTAAAACCAGATGCAAATAGAGGGGCGGTAACGCAGCCTGCCCCGGGCGGCTATTACCCACTGTACGCCACTGTCTCGCCATATCTTTCATCATAGATACAATGTAACAATCAAGATAACTTAAGTAGTTATACATAAAACAAACAAAAGCCCAAAAAACATATGTTCTCTTTAAAGTACTGTTTTATCTACAATAAGGTACACTTCAGTTCTCCTTGCCACGCTGTCTTATTACCATTATCAAAAAAACAAAAAACCTACCTTCTAAAAAAATTTCTACGTATTATAGGGACTACATATTTATTATACATCATCACTACATAGTATAAAACAAAGTCGCTTTCTCTGTCCCTATTTCCCTTTGTATGCTTAGATCTTTAAAACTACGCAACGGATTTTGATGCGGTTTTTTTTAATAGATAGAGTGATTCAAGAGGAAGGTTTATATGTATAATACATGCATAATATAGCCGTGCGAAGCCGGAGCGGGTCGCTAGTATTTATTATTTCGATGGAACATTATTTTTTTGGCGAAGGATGCTTATGTTTTGTGTTCCCTTGTTTCTTCAACATTCACATCCCCATTAGAAAGGATTAATTTCGAATTTCCAAAAGTTGGTGCACGCATACTACCTACCCCTGTGCGAAATATCAGTCAGTCGATTTCCGCAACGCAAGCTAGCATAACCTAACGGTTTCACCCGCGTAAGTCTCGTTTCCCGCGTAGGAATATTGGGACAAAAAGTAGCTTTACTGTCTATCAATGAATCAATGTATCCTTATACCAAGTTTCGTCAAAATTGGTGCAGTAGTAGCTTCAATGCAAACAAACAAAGAATCAATCAATCAAATCTATACATATAAAATGCTTTGTCCTGAATGACTGACTGACGGATCAAAGCACAGCCTAAACCACTAATCGTAGAGACCTGAAATTTAGATTATGTGTTCTTTGTATGACGTAGGCATCCGATAAGAGGATTTTCAGAAATTCTACCCCTTAGGGGGGAGTTTGTATGGCACAACGTGATTCCTTGGTCCATTTTCGACTTCTACGCCGACGAAGTGCGGACAAAAGCTAGTACACAATATTTGTGATAGGTGATAATGTTACAGAAGATAGGTATTTCTACATGTAGACAGGCAGTAGATAGTAGAAACACGTAGAAAGTAGGCAGGTAGGTACTTACCGTCTTCATTCCGACCCCCTTCAACTTGATGGACGGAAGTAGGTAGATGTTTCAAACAAAAATCCTTTAGGACACTTTCTGAGTTCATGCGCTAAATTAATAGCTTTGCATATTATTACCGACATAAAAAATACAGTGATTAAAATGAACTATTCAATTTGACATTTGACGACCCAGTTGGCCCAATGGTCACCATGCCGGACTGCCAAACACAGGGTTGCGGGTTCGATTCCCGCCTCAGACATGTATTTATGCTTAGATATTTGTCTGTGGTCTGGTTGTTTCTATGTATTATAAGTATATATTTACAAAAGAAAAGCATATAAGTAGTATATCCGTTGTCTAGCACCCATAACACAAGTCTAGTTACTTAACTTGGGGCTAGATGGCGATGTGTGGAATGTCCTGCAATATTTATTTTATTAATTTATATTTATTTATTATTTTGGGAAATAACGCAAAATTAAGTAGATATGGATTTAAGGTAACAACTAGTGGTTTCTCTGGCTGAATTTTTTTATTGTTGATTATTTTATTTTATGCCATCAAAATCGAGACGTTGGTACTTAAGCCATTACGTACGTACTTAATAATCAGAATTACAAAATGTTATCTTATTTGTCAATTATAATAAATAAAAAAACCCGCATCAAAATCCGTTGCATAGTTTTAAAGATTTAAGCATACATAGGGATATAGGGACAAAAAAGCGACTTTGTTTTATACTATGTAGTGACTAGCGACCCGCCCCGGCTTCGCACGGCTATATTATGCACTTATTATACATATAAACCTTCCTCTTGAATCACTCTATCTATTAAAAAAACCGCATCAAAATCCGTTGCGTAGTTTTAAAGATTTAAGCATACAAAGGGATATAGGGACATAGGGACAGAGAAAGCGACTTTGTTTTATACTATGTAGTGATAGTGAAGTACCTATCTGCTACTAATGACTATTGGTATCCGAGTATTTGTTCACGCATTTCTTATTCAAACATTATTTTATTTATTTACATATTTACCTAGGATAATTTGTTTCATGGACCAACCTACTTAGTTTAGTGTGTCTATTGTATTTAGTTTAAAATATTTATCTAAAAATATATTATTCAAAGTCTTGGCTTACTGACTGGCTGATTTATTAACGCAAAGCTGGATGGATTCGGCATACAGAAATAAATTTTGGAAAATTCAACTGCTACGCGAACGAAGTAGGTATAAAAGCTAGTACGACCTCTGTGGCGCGTCGGGCGAACACCCGACTGCGACGCAGAAGGTTGCGGGTTCGATTCCCGCCGGGAACAAGTATTTATGCTGACCATAAATTCTTGTTTCTGGTTCTGGGTGTTTCCTATATGTATAATATGTATATATTTACAAAAAAAAAAAAAAAAAGTATATAAGTAGTTTATCCGTTATCTGGCACCCATAACACAAGCATTAAGTTGCTTAGCTTGGGGCTGGATGGCGATGTGTAATATGTCCTGAAATATTTATTTATTTATTTATTTATTTATTAGTCTTCTATATTATCCTCTTACAAATGATTAAATCGGTACCTAAGAACTACAGGAAGTTTTTAAGGGTATGTATAGGTATTTATTTATTGGATTAGGTACTCACAATGATACGGAAATATAAATAAATAAAGTCATTGGGATGAAGATTTAGATCCCTACTTAAATCTTCATCGGAGTACTTATGGGTGATGTATTCAATTGTATGGTTATTCGCGAGTGACGGTGCGCCGCGCTGTGTGGCTATAGTGTCCGGTTCTTCAACATATTGATATTTTATTGTTACAAATAAAAGGTTTTTAGAGTAGATAGTATCAGTTTATTACTTGTAGAGGTATAATAGTTCAGTGTCCTTCATCAATAGTCATGATAGTAGTGTCCGGTTCGTAGTTGAAGTCGAGGGTGTGCGAGCGCACGATCTCCTTGTAGACGAACGCGGACTTGCGCGGGGTGCGCGTGCGCTCCGGACTCTCGTAGTCAACCTCGTAGATACCGAATCGTTCACTGAAAATAAAATATGTTCATATTTTTTATTTTGGAAAATACATAAGTTACATAAATATTAAATGGGAAAGAAAACGCAGCGAAAAACAGTCTACCTACTATACTTAAATAGTTAGTAAATCCCTAATAATAATGTTTAAAATGAGTTTCGCTTACGTATAGCCAGCTAGCCATTCGAAGTTGTCCATGATGCTCCAAGCAGTGTACGCTTTGACATCGCAATCGTCGTCAATGGCGTCCAGCAATGCATTTAGGTAGAGTCGATAGTATGAAATACGATCGTCGTCAATCAGACCTCCGTAGTTTGAGTATCCGTTCTCTGTGATTATTACGGGTGGATTCCCGTACTTTTCTTTGATCTCCATCAATAAATCGTGGAAACCCCATGGCACTACCTGAAAAAAATAAATGAATATCCGAAAATAATTTACCGAAAAAAATGTTGTCAGATCAGGAAAAACATCTCAAAACGGTCCAAAATTAGTTTTTTAAGTTACATAATAATATCAAGTTAATACTGACCGAAAGAAAACTTGAAGCACCTTTTTCCCATTCCGATGATTGGTATCTCAGTACACCCATGTCATCGTAAAACGAAGGTACTGGATGGTAGCCATAAACTGATTCGTTTCTATATACCAAGTAAGTAGAATAATGGTTAAGTCCAAAATAGTCTGATGTTCCTCTCACGTATTCTATTTCTTCAGGAGTGAACTCAGGCAATCTAGATCTGAAGAATCCTTGTTCAGCACTCTTTTCCGCTACATTTTTTTTCACTGCAGGAGGAAAGTCTCCTGTGTTTGAGTAAATAGGATGACTGTAAATTTGCCACTGCAATCAGGAAAACATTTTGGTTAATTTTATTATTCTATTACCTTCTTATTAAATACATCGATAAGGAATACCTACTAACTTCAAATTGGTTGGCTTCGTCTGCAGCAACTGCATATTCTTCCTTTTCTGGTGCGTACCATTGAGCGCTCATTGAAATGAAGATTGAACCCCCAAATTTATGTCTGTATTCCTGATCGTATATGTGATAAGCTTTTGCATGAGCTAATAGTAAATTCTTGGTGCATAAATAATCGGCAAAACCAGTCATCTCTAACGCAGGGGCTCTAGTACCTCCACCGTAACCTTGATAGCAAATTTCACGAGGTTCGTTCATGGTTATCCAGTATTTGACTCTGTCGCCAAATCGTTCGAAAGCTACGCGAGCATAGTCAGCAAACCAATCTACGATATGAGGATTGGTCCATCCTCCTAAATCCTGTAGTCTTTGAGGCAGATCCCAGTGGTATAGTGTAACCATCGGTTCAATGTTATATTTGAGCAATTCGTCGATCAAATTGTTATAGTATTCCACTCCTTTCTCGTTGATTTTGTCAGGGAAGCTGGTGGGCAGGACACGGGTCCAGGCTAGGGAGAATCTGTAGAAGTCCAGACCGAGTTCCCGAATCATTTCCACGTCTCTCTTATATAAGTGGTAGGAGTCATCAGCGATATCTCCGTTGGAAAAGTCAATAATGTATCCTGGATTATTGTGTGTTATATGGTCCCATATATTTTCTGATTTTCCTGTTGGTATATAAATTGGAATATATAAAATATCATCAATATAGTTACAGATTTCGTTCTTGTTACCTACTTACCATCTTCGTTCCAAGCTCCTTCGATTTGATAGGCAGCAGTAGATGTTCCAAACAGAAATCCTTCAGGAAACTTTCTTGTGCTTTGCTTTAAATTTGCTGCTTTGCATAACGCTAGCGATGCTAAGACAACTCTGTAAAAAGAGCTTATTTTTACCCGACTACGGCGAAGCCAAACGGGAGGGTTATGTGTTTGGCCTGTATGTATTTACTGAATACGCAACTAAAGACTAGTTAATAATGTAAGACGTTGGTATCATACTTACAATCCAAGACGAAACATTTTGTCATTTTGTATCTTACGTCGTTCTGCGGTAGCGATAGGTCGCGTTTGTTGCTTGCGAATTATTTTTTATCGTCTACCTACAATGGTATCCAAGAAGTGCGCAAAGTGTAACAAAAATATTACAAAAACCAAACCGGGTTTAGTGTGCAGTAGATGCGATAAATCGGTCCACGCTGACCCATCATGTGTTAAACTATCCAACAAACAGCTTAATACGCTCAGGAATTCACCTGGAATCGAGTGGAGCTGTGAGGACTGCTTGAAGAACCTCTCCCGTAGGTCGTCATTCTTGATTCCGGATGACAGCGACGATGATTTCGAATCAGGATGTGAAACTCAACCTATTGACACCCGAAAGCTGGTGCAGGACATCACCCGAGAGCTGAAGAAAACCTTTAGAGAGGAGATCGGCAATCTTCAGACCTCTATGGAGTTTGTGAGCGATCAGCTGACCACTATGGAGCAGTCTATTAAAAAACAAAACGCTATTATAAAAGACCTAGAGAATAAAAATCAAGACCTAACAAATAAAAACAAGAACCTAGAGCTCCGAGTGTCAGTGCTTGAGCAAGGTATGAACACATTTGAGCAGAATAACTTGTCGTCATGTCTAGAAATAGCTGGCCTACCGCACGTTCCGCCTAATGAAGTATCTAAAATGCTAGAGACGATAGCCTCCAAGTTGGACGTTGACAAAACTGACGTCCGGTCATCCTCGCGACTTCCTGGATCCAAGGACAAACCGGGACAAATTCTTGTCGAGATGAAGACCCTCGCTGCACGGAGCCAGTGGATTGCAGCTAGTAAGGTGAAGTGTCTCACAGTTGGAGCTCTGATGCCGACCGTCTTACAAGAAAAAGCTGAAGACCGAGTCTATCTAAGAGAAGCATTAACCAAATATCTTAAAACGTTACTATTTACCACTAAGGCCCAGCTCGGTAATTCATTTAAATTTGTATGGTGTAAAGATGGGAAGGTATGTGTAAGGAAAACTGAAACTAGTAAAATCTTTTATATACGTTCAATTCAAGATCTCAATCGCATACAAACCCAACCTAACAATATTCCAAAACTATCATAAATAGGTACGTTTTTTCCCCCTTTTCTTGTTTATTATTATTTTAACTTGTACTATCTAAGATTAATGGATATTAACATTACAGAATTAAGTAACTGCACTTCTCTAAACGATTTTTTCCATAAATTGCCAATTAACAGTTACCTTAGTGTTTCATGTATGCATATAAATATTAGATCGATGATAAAACATTTTCCGAAATTGCAACAGATTATTCATAACTGTACAATCCCATTAGATATCATCGTTATAACAGAAGCTGGTATTTCAGATACTATCGCACAACTTTATAATTTACCTGGATATACTATGTACCCACAACTACGCTCAAATAAACGAGGCGGTGGCGTTATTGTGTACATTAGATCTCATTTTAAATTCACTCCAATTCAACACCCTAGCAGAACATTTGAAAACATAACGGGTACCTTAAAACTAAACTCGGAGCAGGAGGTAGTTGTGTGTGCCGTGTATAGACCTCCCCGTAATAACAAACCTATATTTGTTAAGGAGTTGGACAAATACATCGCCGAATATAGATTAAAACAAAATTTGCTGCTCATCGGTGACACTAACATCGACCTAAAATCCATGGATTCACATAGGCATTCATTCCTAGATATACTCAGCGAGCACGGACTAATGTGTGGTATATCAGAATATACTAGGATTGAAAAGAAGCTAAATTTAATAACTAAATCGTGCATTGACCACTGTTTCACTCGTTTCCCTACATTACGTCCGTACACGGCTGTGTTAGATATTGCACTGGCCGACCACCGAGCTATTGTTCTCGCTTGCATCGACGATGCGACGCGCTCACCAGCGCCTCGCACTCGCAGTGTACAGGGTGTTCCAAAACAGGTTGTTGATTTTGACGTTCTTCATAAAGAATTAAAAAAAGTAAAATGGTTTCAAACTAGGGATATGACGACACCGACTGAGGTTTTTAACTTCATTAGATCGTCCTTTCATAATGCAACTGCTGCGGCAACCAGTATGTCGAGTATAAATTCAAAAAAAAATACACGCAATTATAAGGTCCCATGGATTGATGACAATGTCACCCGACTAAGCGATAAGAGAAATGATTTATTTAGATTGTGGCGACAAAATCCCCACGACCTTAAATTAAGATTAGACTATAATAAAACACGCAATAAATTACATAAACTATTAGAATCTAGACGGAACAATTACTATATAAATGAAATTAAAGCCAACTATAAAAATACGAAAAAACTATACCAGGTAATTAATAATATGTTAGGTCGAGTGACACTGCCAATTGATACAGCGGTGCTAAGAGCCTTTGAAAACCAAGGTCTTACAACAAAACATATTGCTAATAATTTTGCTACCGGGTTCGATAAGGCGGTTAAAGACATTATCCCTAACTGTAGCACCAAATTACTAGATACAAATAATTCTTGTAATCCTGCCAAATGTAGCATCTACTTTCAGAAAGCAACTGGAGATAAAGTGCACAAAATTATTAAAAAACTAAATTCTAGGAAAGCACCTGGTTCAGATAATATTAGAGTGTCGGATATGAAGAGGATAGGATGCGATGTGGCTGAAGCTATAGCCGATTTAATTAATTGTAGCATCAAAGAGGGCTCATACCCTGATGATTTAAAGGTAGGTTGTGTTCGACCTGTACACAAGAAAGGAAAACGAGACGACTATTCAAATTATCGTCCAATCACGCTTCTCTCGTCGATAGATAAAGTTGTTGAAAAATACGTTTGTAAACAAATACACAATTTTTATAAACAGAATAGTATTTTGTATCATAATCAATTCGGTTTTCAGGCAGAAAAGGGCACATCTGATCTACTACTTAGATTCACTGATGAGGTGAATAAACACCTAGATATGAGATTACATGTATGTGTTTTGTTCATAGATTTCTCACGTGCTTTTGATACGTTGGACCATAAGCAATTAGTGTTAAAGTTAAACAACTGTGGTATACGTGGACCACTGCTTGTGTGGTGCAACAGCTACCTCCAAAATAGAAAATTCCATGTAAAGATTAACGATGTTTTCAGTGAATCGGTAAGCGTTACAGAAGGCACGGCCCAAGGATCTGTGTTAGGACCTCTCCATTTTCTGTCGTATGTCAACGAAATGAATAACTATGTCAAATATAGTACATGCTACCAATTTGCGGATGACACCTGTCTTGTGGCTGCTGATAAGGACCCTAATAAAGCTTGTGACATGTTGCAATCTGATTTTAATTCCCTCCTGAAATGGTGTCACGATGTAGGTCTGGTTGTTAATGCTGCAAAAACTAAATTGCTGCCCGTTAAATCGCCTTATATTACAAGTGTACCCCTAAAAGGTATAGTGGCCCACGACCACAGATGTTTACATTTGTCTAACTTTAATCAGTGTAGCTGTGCTTCTATTGAAGTAGTAGATTGCCAAACATATTTAGGTCTTCAAATTGACAATAAATTCAATTGGCTTAACCACGTTGAACATGTTTGTAATAAGCTGAGACAGTTTTTGGCAAATATAATTATACTCAAAGACAGGATCCCATATAAAGTTAAGATTATGTTATATTATTCACTAGCTGAATCATACATTCAATACGGTTTATGCAGCTATGGTCGCACCTACAATACTTATTTAGACAAAATTTATGATCTCCAGGTAAAAATATTAAAGAACATAGTATCAAAGAAAATTCGAAAACAATATAGCGGCGACCATTCTGGCCTCTTTAAACACTGTAAAGTATTACCCGTACATACGCAGGTCAAATATATTTTGTTAAAAAAACTTTTCTTCGTAACCTATAATAAGCCTCGATTCGAACACCCTGTATACACCCGGGCGTTAGCTCAGCGTCAGCTGACTTGCTTGGCTCGCGTGAACAATGATTACGGTAGGAGAACATCTGATTACATTATTCCTCGATGCATAAATAAACTACCCGCGGAATTACGGAATAGCTTGACAACTAAAAATATTAAATATAAGCTTAAGGCGTATTTTCTCACTTCGCTACGTAATGTTTGAAATTATAATATCATTATTTATTTTATTTTTATTAGTTTTCCATTTTATTAAGCTTGAGATGTATTTGTCCAGATCCCGTTTGAACTCTAATGTAAGTACCAAATCGGTCTAATTATCGTAAGTACGTACCGTTACAATTGTTAAATCATACCTACTCGTAACTACGAGTATATTGAACTAGATCGACGTAAATTTCAATCTCTTAGCATAATTATAAACCTTAGTGGTTTCGCTGTGCTAGGTTAAGTACTGAATGTTTTTTAAGTTTCTTTTAAATGTTAAATAAATGGCAAAAAAAAAAAAAAAAATTATTGGAAGAAACCCGGCAAACCATCAGCTTAAGCATGAATTGTATACCGAAAACCTACGCTACTCTTGCCACTGTGTACATTTAAACTACGAGCTTACGAGTTATATACCCAATAAATAATAAAATTATCAATAACCAAGATAATATCATTCTATTTATCTCAATTTATCTAAGTCGGATAATATGTTATGCAACCGATACTTAGTAAAACAGATTCAATTTGAACATTACAAAAACGTAAAACTCCGTTTTAAAGTTTGTGTTCTCCCTTTTCCCCCACAATATTTTTTTAGAAGCTCCATTAAATTCGAATCAAGATGTCTTGAAGGTGGTTGGATATTTTAAGTATTTTAAGAACCCCACAGTCTATTTGGCTGGGGTTCTTTTAACAACATGGTTGTTATAATAAATAAATACTCGACTTAAGAACAGAATGTAATTTCACACTTCCAATATTCTGCTCAATGTAATGTTTAACTTGGTCATTTGAGCCTACGTCAACTAGAGAACTAGTGTACCATCGCATTGGTTGCAGAAAATTAGGTATCTTGTATACCAACTTTCTTATAGAACCCCTACGTAACAAGATATTGATTGATAAGTTAAAGATGACTTATAAACAAACACTTCACCTTTATCATTTGATGATGTTTATCCGTTTTGTTTATCCTATCTAACCTACCTAATTGGGTAGGTGTATGAAAACCTTTCGTGAATTCTACTATCTCCAACTATCTACTGGAAAATAAAATCCAGTATTTTATGATGCAGTTGGTTATGTACTCGATACAATAGTAAGTGGCAAAAGCAAGTACTTAATTTAAAGAAAATAAGATCTTCACCTATTTATTGTGTCGTTGCAGCAGTCGTACAAAGTACGGAGAGCAGAACGAGGCAGGTGAGCGATGCGGGTGCGGTGGGCGGCTTGGGCGCTGGCTTGGTGCGCGTGCGCAGCGGCCGCGCCCGCCGAGCCGCCCGCCTCGCCCGTCGCACCGGCATCACCGCCCTGCGAACCTCTTCTCCTTCGGAACCCTCCGCCCTTACCACAGGTGTGTATGTGTAATATATTGGTGACAGCTTTACAAAAATATTTGATGTCACTAATTATACCTGGTATAACTCAGAATTTCCGAGAACATGAAGCGGCAGCGGTTCACACAGCTCGGGCATTGGCTGAGCTCGTGGAACAGGGCGTCGCAGACGAGGCGCGTGCAGCCGCTTTGGCTCGCGCGGCCGCTCGCGCTCCGCTCTCGCCACCACCCGCTGCGGTAGCGCTCGGCGCCCCGCAGCTCCACCTCGGCGTACTGTACGTCGCCGAGCCGCCGCGGCTCATCGTCTTCCAGCAAAATAATTCCGTCAGCCTACGTCAGTTTTGGAAGAGCCTCGCCTCAGCGTGGAATGCCAGCGCGGCCATCTGGTCGAACGCGTGGTACTCGTGCGAGACCGACCGCGAGGGTTGGTGGGGCGGAGTGGCGGCGGCACGCGGCCTCGGACCCGGCAGGGCAGCAGCCGCGGTCTTTCGCCGGTGGGCGGCGTTGCCCTGCGAAGATGCAATGTACGATTGGCTGGGAGGGCAGCCCATGTGTGACTATGCGACAACTGACTGCGAGGCGATCCCGTCAATCGAATCAGACTATCATAAAATAGAGGTGCGTTTAGAAAATAGTAAAATAGAGGATAAAAAGCCTTTGTCTTACTCATACTTTAGTAACAGTTAACGTGAGCATCACGATGTTTCAGTACCGTTGCAAATGTCGTGCCGGTCACTGGAGCGCGAGCGGTGAGGGCTGGATGAGCGGCGAAACTCTGGCAGCGGGCGGCGCACCACTCGGCTGCACGCCGTGCGTCGTAGGCAGCGACGTTACCGTCTGTCTCGCCGACACCTACCGCATTACGCTGCTCGCTGCAAACCTCGCCGGCATGCTGTTATGTATCGTCGTAGCACTTATCATCTTCAAAAAAAGAAAATGCAAAGTAAGATCGACATTGTCTGACCGAATTCGAGTAATAAAATACATTAGTAAAGTTACTGTTTGTAAACTTCGTTCGTTATCATTTCAGGCTGTGGCAATGGGTATGTGGACTGTTTTGGAAGTAGTGCTGCTAGGAGCATTTTTGATATATGCTTCGGTAAGTAATTTTTCACCAACTCTATCTTATACTACATCTAACATCAACATAAAGCTTCAATCATAAATTTATCGGAACTCCAGGCAGCATCACAGTACACGGCCGAGGCTCGGTGGCGCTGCATCGCGGGCGCGTGGCTACGCGAGCTCGGTTTCGTTGCGTGCTACGGGTCCGTCGTACTGCGACTTTGGGTCCTGCTTGCTGAGTTTCGTACGAGGAAAGCACATAGGTGGACACCGAGGGATTCTGAGGTGAGAATTTGCAGCTTTTACGTCCTTGGCAAAATGGTCACGAGGCATTCTTTAACTGCCGGGCTGAGCTTTTTGATATGTTCTCGTTTTAAGGTATTGCGGATAGTAGGAGCGATGCTGTTAGGAGCGACGTGTTACCTCGCCGCGTTCACGGCGACGGCCGCGTGTGAGGAGGACGAGGGATGCGCGCGCGTCGCTTGGCACCACGTCACCGCCGCCGCTGAGCTCCTACTTCTCCTCGCTGGGTTAAGGATTGCTTACGCTGCTAGAAATGCCAATGTTCCTTTTCAGGTGAGATTTACTTAATATTAGACGACAGGAGTTCTTAATGCTTCTCTTGTCTTTGTCGACTTTACGGCTGACCTAGACTTAGTCCGGGTTTGTCTTGCAAAGATCCAAAAGGTTTGTCGAACTTTGGCCAGTCGAAGTGTATATTGAATGTGTTATTGTTAGGAGCGGACTTGGTTATCAGCGGCGCTATGGGCGGAGGGTTTGTGCGGCGTGTGTTGGCGGGGTGTGACTGGTGCGGCACCGGACGCGGCGCCGGAGCGGTGGGCGGTGGCGGCGGCTGCGCGCGCGCACCTCTCCGCCGGCGCCGCGCTAGCCTGCGTCCTTGCGCCGAGACTCTGGCACGGGTATCGGGCACGGTCACTCGCACAGGAAGTACGTATTACTTCTCCTTATTGTGTCAGAAGTTCAGCTAAATTAAATTTTGTTTGATATTTAGCTTGCAATTGCAACGACAGCATCATTGGTCGTTCAACTTACGCACACTACATTACAAATCTTACATATTCAGAACGAAACTATGTTTTTAAACTTCAACTCGATCGAGTCTAGGTTTCTTAGTTCAGAAAATTTGGGTTTCTATTCTTCTTCTTCTTCTTCTTCTCATTGGTGGGCGCGTTCCGAAGGCACACATCCTAACTTAGTTTTTAAGACGATTTCAAGTGATCACTATATATACATAGGCATCGAGAAATTTGACTTTGACTTTATTATAGCGTTAATTTCAGATTCTAGAAAAACGTAGCACTTTTCTAAGTTTTATACATAATTGCTAACACCAGTATAATGATTGACTAAGGTGTCTCGCCGTGGGCCGGCGGAAGGGTTCGGCGTTGAGGGCGAGGAGGAGCCGACGTCGGAGGAGGTGCGCGCCGAGCTGAAGCGGCTCTACGTGCAACTCGAGATCCTGCGCAACAAAACACTGCGCAGGGACAACCCGCATATCAGCAAGCGCAGGGGCGGACGCAAGCCGCCCCACAGGCGGTTTTCATTACAGGTAAAATTATATGAACTAACATAATGTGCAACTTCTTCTTTAATAATGTGCAACGAACAACGGATACAATCCGAAAGCTCGTTACGTCTACGACTTCGAAATAACTGATTCTAACATTTTTTGGGAAATTCTTCACTCGAAAATCGAATAATAAAATGCGTTTCTAAAAGTTTAGAAAAAACATCTTTTAAGAAATATCGCATATGTACCTACTATTTTTGTATCAGAACCTGTGAAGTTAATAATTTTTGAATATGTAGACTAGTAAGTTTTCATAAATGGGGTTGGAAAAAATGTATCAATTAAATATTTTATCAAAAAAACTCTTACGCTTACTTGATAGCATTATTGACGACAATGTACACCATTTAATTCTATTTAATACTGACAATTTAGATAAATAGGTAGACGTAGATACCTAACTAAGTAAACATGTAAAATAAGATTTATTAGGGTATTTAATGTACGTTATATCCAATAATGATGATAATTCAAGGACATAACAATAATAAACAAAACAGACGTAGCTAAATAACAATGCATAAGGTTATTTAGGTTATTTTAATATGGGTAGGCTTAAATCGGTTCATTAGGTGCTTTTTATGATAATTGATAAGCGATTCATCACTAGTCATAAATTCTAATAATAAGACGACCCAGTTGGCACAATGGTCACCATGCCGGACAGTCAAGCACAGGGTCGCGGGTTCGATTCCCGCCTCAGGCAAGTATTTATGCTTAAATATTTGTCTGTGGTCTGGTTGTTTCTATGTATTATAAGTCTATATTTACAAAAGAAAAGTAATATAAGTAGTATATCCGTTGTCTAGCACCCATAACACAAGTTTAGTTACTTAACTATGGCGATGTGTGGAATGTCCTGTAATATTTATTATTTATATTTATTATTATTTATTGAGTAGAAAATCTGAGCCTCTTAACTCCTCTTTTCTACAATTAAGATTATTAATTTACAACCTCCTCCAACCTATTTGCTGATTTCGAAGTACTTAGAAATTAAGACTATTTTCTTCCATTTTCATTTTTCAATCCCTCTGTCATGAACTGTAGGTAACCGTAGGTACCTTCTTACTACTTCTTGTGTATGTTTATATAGTAACCGAAGTAGGTATTTACCTAGAATACATACCAATAGATTCAGTAGTACAGATGGTAATTGTACTCCCAATAGGTAACTTACATCTACCTACCTACCTATATTAACAATTATCATTGATTGTTTAGTACCATCACACCTTGTAATTCATTAATGTAATGTTTCATCTTCCATCCTACTCCGACATTAGAAAAAAGGCAGCCGCGATAAGGTAAGGAGATCTGAGTCTGAATAATCGCATGTGTTTGAAATCGTGGAGCACCCGCATGCCCCTATGGAGTCCGCCCGGTAGACGCCCCCGTCCCCACCCAGCGCCTAGTACGCGCCCCCGCCCTTGCACCGGCCCTGCCTTGGCCCTCTGTCGCAATGTTTCAGATGTCCGCTTTCTCTGTTCTACGAGTCTCAACTGTACAACGATTGGTGTAACAAACTGACTATTTTACAATATTCAACATGCACTTCTGTATCTACTTCTCAGCAGTGCTACTCATGCTGAACTTTATACACGAACTCTTTAAAATTGACCGCACTACTATACAGACGCGGCTTCTATCCCGGCTATGCCTATTGACTACTTTAGAAATATGGAGAAAATATACTTATTGGTTTTGTGCTTTTATGTAGCAGCAACAGCACAGAAATGCACGTTTCTGCAGTTATAAAAAGCAATCGAACAGTTGCACGGATAATGATCCGTGAGATCTAAACGGAGTGATAGTAGTTGATTGTTGTGGGTGCAGGCACTGCAGGCTCGTCGTGGCGGTAAAGGCAAGAGCAGTAGTGGCAACCCGGAGGCAAGCGAGGCGGGCTGTGACGTCTCGCGCACGCCTGAGGACTCCGTCTGCTCCGTCGAGGGACCCTCGCACTACACGGACGGCGACACGCAGGCGTGATCCCATCCGATCGTCTCCATGGCTGGTTTCAGATTATCGGCTTTTTTAACGCGAATAAGCTCATCTTTGAGGTTTTTATTCACATGACATTTTTTGAGGGAATTTTCGTTCCGGGACTTAGCTGTTTTCATGCCTTAAACTGCAACTTAATGTTATGTTATTGATTTCACATGTTCCATGTGTTTATTACATAAATAATAGTATAATTTCAACTTACCTATACAACTTTTAAGTGGTTAAAAAAAGAAGAAATAAGAACAAGCCTAGTTTATAATGAATTAAACAGAACAGTTAATCGAACGGCATTTATTTATTACCATTCTGTTAATTATTATTTTGGCACTTCACAATACAGACATTAGTCTAGTGTGAGGGCTGCAGATATTCTACAAACTGTAGGTACTGATATTGGTAAATAAATATATTTTCATATTTTTTCAATTGTTAGACAAAAAAGAAACACCGATAATGACGCGGTTTGTCACACATTCGTAAAATCCGCTCTACGAATAACTACTGCGAGCTTTTCCGCGTTGAAAAATCCGATATGAAACCGCCTTATAAGTACCTACCCGTAGAACTTCGTTGTTGTTGTTGGTTCGGTGTAATAGAGGGAGGTATTGTTCGTATATAAGTATATATATATATATAGTTATATACCGTGAACTGGCTTGCATTTGATATAAGGTACTTGCCGGTAATAAGGGCGAGCTGCCACCTTTAAAAGCTAAATTTCTTTATCAAACAAAGTCGCTTTCTCTGTCCATATATTTATTTATTTATTTGTTTTAATATCCCTGTGTATGCTTAAATCTTTAAAATTACGCTTTTGGAAATTCGAAAAAAAATATAAAAATGTTGAGGTTTAGTTATTAATTCGAAAAACAGCTGATTTTTAAAACAAAGGTCATTCAGACTAAGAACAAGTACTTCGATAAAACTTAATTTTTTTTTAAGATTAATGACATCTCCTTTTAAGGAACAGCTGATTTTCAGGTGTAAACCTAAACTCAAAATTTTCAAAAAAATGTTCGTATTTCCAAAAGTCGTAGAACAAAAGTTGTTTGTTTAGGAAATCAGAAATCATTTATTGATTGACTGTGTGACTTCTGTGTGCACAGAAGTAGCCTTCAACGGCTTGCTAGTATAATAACCAATAACCCTGTAAAATTCTACTGTACGTGTGTATGTCACTGAACTCCTAAACTGTTTTTTTTTTGTATTTGATTGGGTGGCGCCCTGGATGGTTTATATTCAGAAATCAGCCCGGTATTATTTTTAAAAGACAAAACAACGTTTGCCCGGAACAGCTAGTTTCTTAAAACATAGAGAAAACAGTTTTTAAACAGCTCATTAGATAAATATTTGCTTTATTATCTATTTGGAAAACAATTTATTTGTTGATTATCTTGTAATTTTATCACTTACTAGCTGCACCCAGCGTTTTCACCCGCGTAAGTCCGATCTTTCTCACCGTTTAAGCCTTCCCTGGACTACGACCAGACTACGACAAACATTTCAAAACCGAAATAATCTTAATCGGACCAGCCGTTCTCGTATTTTAGCGAGACAAACGAACAGCAATTGATTTTTATATATATAGATATAACAATGCTCTTTAAACTGTTTAGTGGCTCTTAGTATCCGCAAGTACCTTATGTAATATCTATTTACCTACATAAATATAGATAGATATAACCATGGAATAGAATCATTACCAATAAGTTAAAGAAACGATAACCACTGATTACACATACCTACTTAGTTATATATATGGAATGATATGATTGATACCTTAATTTAATTAAGTATTCTGTTATAATGTGTATCATTAAAAAGCATATCTATTTTAATTCGGCAAACTTTAGAATCAGCCGTAGAAACTTAACGAAAGTAAAAAAAAAACAAATGTTGGGCTGTAAAGTCTGTTTACGGACGATAATTTTACGTGATAACGTCGAAAACGATGAAAAATTGAGATTGTTTTTGTTATTCTTTTAAATATGTATGTTCTTTTTAATATGTATTTTTTCCCTATATAGAAGTCTTCAATTCGTCACTTGTCACCATAACACAAGCCCAGATGAGCGATATTATTATTAAATACTAGGTACTCTGTTTCCTAACGGGAACGGACGTGTCATGGTCATGTCGCATGACGTCACACAATATTACCGTGACACTTTTTTGTGAATGCAGGTGTCCCATCAATTTATTAGACGTTATCACGTCAAAAGACAGAAATTAAAATCTTCGTCATAGACTATTTGGCCTCGCTTGTGAAGATCCAACTGCCCCGCCAATGTGTCTATTTGTGATTTAATAAATAACTGTTTACTATTATTTTATAATAGGTATAGTTTATTATAGATACCTTTTTTTATCGATGGGAAATACATTATTGCAATTTGCATCCTCCCGCCACCCTGAGGGGAAGGGGGCGATGGAGTTATGTGGGGCTGCCTCCAGGAGGGTTCCGACGACTGGGACCGCAATCAACTGGAACCGCGGTCCCGGTTACCGGATTCATTTATTTTAATATTTTTCTTCCGTCGACTGGGACTACTCACAAGTTACACATAAATTATATTTTTGAGTCAAATAAGTAACTAAGTAAGTAAGTAGTTTTTTCTTCAATTATTACTTCAAACTATTTTTCGTTTGACTGTAGGTACTGTTTTTTTTATCAATAGATTTCTTTGTTTATATGCAAGTGGTCCCAGTCGACGGAAAAAATATTAAAATAAATGGATCCGGTAACCGGGACCGCGGGTCCTGTTGATTGCGGTCCTAGTCCGGTACCGGGACCGCGATTCCAGTTCATTGTGGTCCCAGTCGCCGGAACCCTCGTCTCCAGCCTGAGGATGTGAGGCGGCCGGAGGCTTATCCACTAAAAACCCATCGGTATTCCGCCAATAGTCGAGGTCCGACGGAGTATAGGTATGCTAGCGCAGGACCATCGGCGAATATCATAGATACCTACCAACATTTCAATATTTACTGTTCTATAATCTATTCTCAGAGCAATACAAAATAGCTTTCCCATAGACTTAAATCTTTGAATATATTTACGAACCATAGTGCATTAAAATAGACTGTAGATAATAAAATTGACTAGTCAAACAAGGCCAAAGTTATTTTGTATTTTATTTATAAATTTTATATGTATTTATAATAAGTTTTGTACCTTTACAAAATGCTACCATTAAGCCGGCAGTTATTGTTGTTAAAATTGTATAAAATCCTTGTAATAAAAAAAGTTTTTTTTTTAAATTTTGTTGTTTGGCCTATGTCGATGTAAATATGACGGCAAACATGTATGTTAGGCATGGATGGATGTACTTTTGTATGTGGAAAATGTCGCCGCGCCATACACGACTTGTAGACCGAACGAGGCCAACGTTACTGAAATGGTTGGCAGGGAAACACAAGAAACAAGATATAAATAATTTGAAGGGAGAAGAAAAAAACACGCTGGCAAGATTCGTATAGTATTATGCACAATAGCATCCGCTATGCATCCCCCATTAAAAGAAAATAAAACGTCTCTAAGTTTCTTGCAGGGAAATCCACAAATAACATTGATATCCTGTAATAAGTACCATAAAGGTCAGTGATACCTATAAAGACCCTAGCAATAGGTCAGAAGATAGAATTGCATAATGTAGACTCAGGCTTCAATAAAAGTAAGGACTTTGACGACCCAGTTGGCACAATGGTCACCATACTGGACTGCAAAACACAGGGTTGCGGGTTCGATTCCCGCCTCAGACAAGTATTTATGCTTAGATATTTGTCTGTGGTCTGGTTGTTTCTATGTATTATAAGTATATATTTACAAAATAAAAGTATATAAGTAGTATATCCGTTGTCTAGCACCCATAACACAAGTGTAGTTACTTAGCTTGGGGCTAGATGGCGATGTGTGGAATGTCCTGCAATATTTATATTTATTTACTATAAGTCCAGAGGTAATTATTTAAAAACAAACTTATTTAGCGATCCCCACACGAGGCCTATGCTCGTAGGGGTTCCAATATAAGACTATTTATACAAAATTAATAAATGGTTACAGCGTTGTCTAATAAAAAGTGCTGCATTATTTGCTCGTGGGTCCCGAAGTTGTTACTGGTTCGTGTTTAAATGGCGTGATGACATTTTGGCGCAAAAAAAATTAGGTAACACTTGGACTTTATCTCTATATATGTAGAAGTGACCATTGTACTTACTATAACTTGTTAAAAATGTTAAGTCTGTCCATGTAATGATAAAATCTCTTTTTTCAAATAATAAACTTTTCTACTTTACTTTAACTTAGGTAACCTTGTTGATCGTTGATAAGTATTATATTATTTTAAAAAATCTTGCGATGGACTAAATCTTATCTAGGTACCTATACAGGATGTTTGAAAACAGTAGCTATTTTAAGGAGGTTAGGTTTCAACCTTCTTTTAGCCACGACATACCTGCTTGCCCTCTAAAACGGGGATAGTTGTTGATGTTGGACAGAAAACTGTAAAAGTGGGATTGGGCGGGCCACGTAAGTCGGTTGCAGCCTGATATATGGTCTAAGATCGTCACACAATAGGTTCCAGAAGACGGACGTTGAATTCGAAAAAGACACCGGAAAAGATGGCGTGACGATCTGAAGGCCAATTCTCGTAAATAATCTTGTTTAAATTACATTTTAATATCATCCCGATTGCATTTCGATTGCAAAAGATACCTTCAAAGTCAATTTTATTATTTGTGATCGAAATGCAATCGAAATGATATTGAAATGTAATTTGAACAGTGTTATTTACGAGAATCGGCCTTTTGGAGGCTTTTGACGGAGGCGGGCCAAGTTTGGCCCAGCACCGAGATGCTTTTTAAGGGTGCTTTTTATACAAAATAGGTTAGCGAAAAAAAAAACTAGAAATTAGCGCATTTTTTTGATGGTTCTTGTCTATCTTGGACAAATTGGCAATAAATCGCATGATGCGAGTCCAACTACTAAGTTGGGCAAAAACATAACATTGATTCGTGTAAAGCGTGTAAGTCGTGTTTTTTTATTTATTTTGTCTAAATATACATTTGATGAAACTGACTTTGTAAAACTAATCGCTTAACAACCACTTAATCTAAGTACATGAAGGTCATCAAACTCATGTCAAACATCCTGTATATTTACCTAAATTATTGCTTGGGATTTTTTATAATCACTGTAATAATTGTATTTTGTATAGTATGTTATACATGTTAGATAAGATTATCATATTGTAAATAGTACAAGTTTCTGTTTTATTTATCTATAAAACCTGAATTGTTTTACGATATTATTGTATTGTACGTTGAGCTTTTGAATGTTCGCGGTGCGGAAAATAATTTAGATCGTATCGTAATTATTAATAATTAATTATTTATTAAATAAATGACAATATTCATAGTTATAGGACTTTTATTTTGTAGTTTTAGAGAGAAACCCGCGATAGTGACGCACAACAGAAAAGACTTCAACGCGTTCACTCTAATGCTGTATGCTACGAAAACACTACGGAACTGCTACGAACGAAATAAGAGTTAGTATCGAATAGTAACAAACGCAAGGTAGTCCGGGGGGGAAGGGGGGGATCCATAAAAAATCACGAAATATCACAAGGGGGAGTAGTAATATACCACGTGTATTTATTTTTTCGGCAATCGCGCCATATTCAACCGAAAAGCAGCGATAAATTTTCTATAATAAAATTAGATGTTACTTATACCTACCTGTATTTTATAAATATAAAAAAAATAAGATTCTTTGTTGGTACTAAAAATACACTAATGCCCCCCCCCCCTATTAGTGTATTTTTAGTCCCCCCCCCCCGGGGGGGGTAGTCTTAAACCCCCACCTTGTATCAAAGGGGGAGGGGGGGGTTAAAAATGGCAAAAAAAAAACATGTGATTAATGGACAGCCCCTAAGGAGCGGATGGTCTAAGGGTGGTATAAATACAGGTGGTCTGAACTTTAATTTCGTCTAAATAAGTTCGGGTAGTAAAAAGTCTTAGCAAAGTTTTCGTCATCAATCTCAGGTCGTATGCAAGTTTCGAAAGTACCTACTTATGTGATACTGTTTGATTATTTGCGTATGTATTACTGGGGGTATGAATGAAAAGATATCAAAGTATGAATGTATAGATAAATCTTAGTAATTTAATAACGATTTAAAACTATTAAGAATGAATATGTAGATGTCTAGAAATACATAAAACGGTACCATAACCAAGATATTAATTAAACTGACAAAAGTAAAAGAGAGAAAAAAGAAAATTACTTAGATATTATTTTTTTAAACCCTTTCCCATGTTGTAAACAAATGCCCACTTCGCCGTTTTCCCGGTGGAATGTCGGAAATTCATAAAAAAACTGCCGCCGCAAGCTGGCTGAAAAACTTTAATAAAGAGGTTTGATCCACACAGGATTAATACAATACGCAATGGTGATGATTTAGTAAATAGATAACTTCTATGGTCGAAGGCCTCTGGTTGACATACTGGTCGAAGATAGATAAATAAGTAGGTACCAACTAAAATAACTAAGGAGTTTCTGGTCTCTGCAGTAACTACTTGCTCCAGGCTTCAGCTATCTTCACTCGTAAACAGGTAAACAACAGTTACCTAGCAACCGTAGTCAATAGTTATAAAAGAAGTTTATTACGCATTCGCGTCAAATTTTTTATTTTTTGTTATTATTTTGTGGTGAAAATGTCGCATCGTAGCGTATCGTGGCAACGTAGACCACCGAAGTTGCTGAAACACAAAGAATATTGAATGCAGTTCATTGCTGGAGCTCTTCCGGATTATTTTAGTGTTAAATAGCTTAAATGAAGAGGTGTGTTGACCACGTGGTTTTGATGGGATCCGTGTGACATGTCAGGTGAGCTTTCGATTGTTTTAATTAACGTGACAGGTCGTTAGAAACTACTAATTAATAGGTTGATGACGTAGAAAAGTGCTTATTTCATAATATAGCTTCTTTAAGGTATACTTACATAGTAGATTAAAATTATTAGGTTAACACCTACTTTGTATATTGCAATTTATTTTACACAAAAGAAAAACCAATTGGTAATAAATGTGTAGGTAGGTATGCACTCCTAGAAAACGTTCTCTATTTATTAACAGCTTAGTTTAATAGATGCAATTTAAATATTTTATATCTTGTATTCTTAAACCGAAATACTGACCTCAATAGTTAAAACCGTTTAGTTATGGTAGGTATAGTTTTCAATAGGTCGATAAACCGTCTTACTCGATATAACAAGGTTTAGTGCATGCTAATAAATACCTACTTACCCTAGATTTACTTAGTAGGCTAATTCATTCCAAGGATAGCGTGACTACGCTCCCTCGATAAGTTTATCGTAAATGTCTTAGCTGATATGGGAACTTTGCCTGTTACGTCTACGTGTGCTGATATGAGTTGCATTTCTACGTGGAATTAATTTCAATATTAAGGTAGGCGCCTATAAGTAGGTACTTAGATACAATTTAAAGGTTTAGGGTTGCGTTGTATTTTGTCTTGACAATATTTCCAGAATTAAGAAAGTTCAGTCAGGCTCTCGCACTTCAAACTGAAATTAGTAAGGTTTATAAAAACCTTGTATTATTCTTCAGGGCTAACTGCACATAAAGCAGTCATCTATCCCAAATTCTTATGCGAAAATTCGTTCGTGGGAACAAACGAACGAATTCACCGTCAGGCAGCTAGACCGATTTTATAAAAAAAATCTATAGGCGTAGATCATATGGAGTAGGATATAGGATACTTTTCATCTCGATATTTTAACGAAGTCTGGAGTTCTGCAGGAGAAACCACGGGACACAACTATACATGAGAAAAAAGTTCCAATCGTAACTCGATCATGATGTTATCGTTCCGTTCTTGGATTTCGACAGCGATCGTGCAAGAAATAGCTAAAACTTAACATTTCAATCGTCTTGAGCTATAGGTAAATAAGTGTAAAAAGGAATTCAATAGTGCGATAGCGTGCTCTACTAAACGGTTTTCGTAGTATTTCTAAGCACATTCGTGCACTTATCGCCGAGGCGTGGCTGTCAATCTGCACCTAATCTATGAACCTATAGATTCACACATACATACTTACCTACTTGGACTTTGGTGTAGGTTAGTTCTATCCTAGGCTTCCTAGTGCGAACATCTTGAATACAAGACTAGGCTAATGGCTGCATATTCGTATACAGATCAACTCGAACACACCACAATATACAATCGGGATCCCAACGGTACCTATCATTAAAAATAATAAATATTTCTTAATTATATTTACTTTCAGCAGCAAAAATAGTGGTAGTATTTTTTAGAATATTTGAAATTAAATAAAAAAGTTTAGAAGTAAGTTTCAATAGGTACCTACTTGTAGGAAATACCACGAATAAGTAGTGTACCTACACGTAACAAGTTTTATAAACAGAAAAATGTTAAACAAGACATAGCTCGCGTGTGCCAATTCCGCGAAAACGCCCATCAATCATGCATTCAATATAAATGGAATTCATAATCGTGAAATATGTTAAATCAACAGATTGTTATTATGTTTCTGGTTTTATGGCTCGGTTATGATCGAAAGAAGCGTATTATAGAAACGCTATTCTATTTTCATAACGCAGATCAAAGAACATAAATTATTGTGCCTCTTTTGAATAGGTTCTGGAATATAAATGAGGTATAGGATTCATAATAACCTACGCTATTGTAGATCTTACCCTGATTATTTCTGGAATGGATTTTTGATTTATTTCTGGTTGACTTATCTGTGCTTCTCTAATAATAACTCTATTGTTAAAACATGAAAGTGTCATAGTCAAGATTTTCGGTCTGATGGTTCTAGTATCCCTTGAAGAATTTAATACCTTAGACTGTCTAGTTCCTATCTCTACTTTTCTACAGACAGCGAAGAGAGCGACGGAGAGGGCGGAGTAGGCAATGTCAACCGAGTAATAGTGAGGCCTCCAGGTCACAGCGGTAAGGCCAAGCGTGGTCACTTGTGCTTCGACGCGGCCTTCGAGTGCGGGAACTTAGGCCGCGCGGATCACATAAACGAGCTTGAATATGACCTGTTCGTCAGACCGGACACCTGCAGGCCACGGTCGAGGTTCTGGTTCAATTTCACTGTGGAAAATGTTAAGCAGGATCAGGTAGGTAACGTCAAATTGAAAGAAATAATTGAAGACTTCATTAGTTGTGTTTCATAAACTACATAAATGGCATGGAAAAACCGAATTAGATTTTAATAAAAGAAATTCACTATTCCTATTTTAGCGAGTGATATTCAACATAGTGAACTTCGGAAAGGAAATGACTTTATTCAACGAAAACATGACGCCCCTCGTCAAATCAACTTCACGACCAAAATGGTAAGTGCTTTAAAAAGAGACCTAAACTTCAAAGTTTATATACTTATAACTTTGGTATACTTCCAGGCAACGTATACCAAGAAGACTGATATTCTGCCACCGCTCAATCTTGCACAGAGGTCGTAAGATCCTTAGCATAGCCTTTGCGTTCGATAAAGAAGAAGATGTGTACCATTTCACTGCAGCTGCCCCATATTCGTACTCGCGTCTTCAGAAGCATTTAGCGATGTGGGAGAAACGTGCTTTGACATTTGCTAAAAGGGAATCTATTGCTGAATCCACGGTAAGATTTATACAATCAAATGAGTAGGAATACACAAACGAATGAGTAAGTGTTTTGTCTGATGAAAATTGCTTGTGATTTTTATCAAGGCAGTTTATTTTTTCAGCAAAAACGCCGAATTGACCTCTTAACTATAGGAGAAGTTAGTTCTCAACCGACAGAAGATCAAGTACAAGTTAAGACTAAAACGTCTAGCCAAAAGAAAAGGGTTGTGCTCATTATAGCGAGAACGCACGGGGGTGAACCACCCGCGTCTTACGTTTGTCAGGGTACGTAACCTACATATTATTATGCCTCTCCATAAAAAGTAACGTCTCTATATTAACGAATTTTCCGTTTTTAACGTTATATATTTCACAGGTCTGTTAGATTATATGGTAAGCTCATCGGAAAAGGCGTGCGCTTTGAGAAGCGGGATAATTCTGAAAGTAAGTTTACTAAGTAATAGTGTAGGTATCCAAATTTCATTTATTAATATTGTAATTTTCAATGGCATCGTCAAATATTAAGTAGTTTTTATAGATCGAATCTAAATTGTTTTAATTCTTAAATGATTTCTTTATTATAATTTACAAGCTGTTGCCTGCGGCTTTGTACGTGTGGTAGTTTTATTTTATAACTTTATCCATTAAAAAAACCGTATCAAAATACGTTGCTTACCTAGTTTTAAAGATCTAAGCATGCATACATAGGCACAGACATACAGCGGGAAACGACTTTGTTTTATAGTATGATAGGTCCTCTCCTCGTAAGTGCACATCAAATCTGATCTAAAATTCGCAGGTAATACCAATGTTGAACCCGGACGGTGTTTTTCTCGGCAACCAGCGATCGGACCTGCTCGGATCTGACCTGAACCGTTGCTGGAACAGAGCCACTGTCTTCGCCCATCCAGCACTCGTCGCCGTCAACGAACTTATTGGAAAACTTACTACTGAAAAGGTGATCTAAAATACTAGCTTTTATACGTAGATTTATTGAACTTAAAATCCTTAGCGGATGCCTACCTACGTCATAATAGGTAGGTAATCTATATTGCAAAATAGCCCAAACCATTATTAATTGATTTCTTCCAACCTTCTACTTAAATTTTTAATATATCGGTTTTTAAAAAGTGGACAATTGAGAAATAGAATCATCCGAAGTTCGGTATGTTCCTGCTGATCAAACTAGCTTGTCCGAAAGAAATTCACAGAAGTTGTACGGGTTGAGATATCTAGGGGTATTTCACATTAACCTACTTAGTACCTACATAGTAGGTATAATTGAATGTTACAGGATGTTCAACTGGATTTCATAATAGATCTTCATGCTGAGGTCAGTCATGAGGGTGTTTTCGTCAGGGGAAATTCTTACGACGATGTCTACAGGTTAGTTACTTATTTTGAAATCAATGTGACTTGCCTAGCCTAGAAGAACTATTCATAGTTGTAGACCGTTAAGTTACACTTTTTTCTTAGGTTTGAACGTCACGCAGTGCTCCCAAAGTTCCTAGGTGCCCGCATCGAGGCGTGGCGTCAGGATTTGTGCATGTTTAATGTGGATCCTCTAGCTGCCGGGAGTGCGCGGCGCGGCTTGCCAGTTGGCAACGTGGATGCTTATTCGGTAGTAGCGTCAATGGGCGGCAGAAGACTGAGTAACAGGGGACAATATATACATTATACTGAAGATGCTTGTATCCTTTTCACATCGTAATGAAAACTGGACCAAAAATGAACTTTTGTTTGACACTAAGCACTCTTAAACTCAGTCCATTAAAATCCGTACTCCACTGCAGTTTGACTTGTGTTATGTTAGCTGGTCGGCCAGACAAATTATTCCTAGTTTTCACATTTTTTGTCTGGTTTTATGATTGTGCATACATTTTTAACTCGCGTTTCATATTGAGTTTGACGACCCTTTTTTTGGCCCGACGAGTTTGGCACAATTTGTCACCATGCCGGACTGCCAAACACAGGGTTGCGGGTTCGATTCCCGCCTCAGACAAGTATTTATGCTTAGATATTTGTCTGTGGTCTGGTCGTTTCTATGTATATATTTACAAAATATAAGTAAGTATATAACTTAATATAAGTAGTATATTCGTTGTCTAGCACCCATATCACAAGTCTAGTTACTTAGCTTGGGGCTAGATGGCGATGTGTGGAATGCTCTGCAACATTTATTTATTTAAATATTTTATTATAATCATCCTTAACATTTACCTATCTCACAGATGCAAAAATAGGCACATGTCTAGCCAAAGGTTTATGCGATTATTATCGACATATAGGCGTTATACCACCACGTATTGGGCTGTCAAGTAAAAATAAAGAGTCTAGAGGGAGACGGAAACGAAGACGTCCTGTTACGGGCAGAGAGAGGTAGCTTAACAGTTATCAATTATGCAGGGTTTACTGCATAAATAATTAGTTAACTTTCCTCAAATTCAAGCAATTAATTTAACTAGTGTATTTTTGAATATTTTTAGGTCTCCCAGTTCGTCTCCCGAGCGGCGCGTGTTAGCAGCGCGAGTGTTGTCTCCACCCTTGCCAGAAGCGTCGCCCATTATGCCGCGTGCGCTACTGCCTCGCACTGCACGGCTGCTACGTGCCACGCGTCCTAAGATCATGCCAGACCTCGACACTGCATTGCCTTGCATTACTGGTGAGAAGCTTGCTGGGTCACACTGTAGCCATTCCTTCGTGTTGCCAGTCACTTCTGGCACCACAGTCAGGCTGTTTTCTCGTGGTCCCAGGATTTTGTTCCATTAATGGGACCACAAGGGAGAACTATTTCTCGTCATAAGTTTTTGATCAATACTTATATTTTCCGACTAGGTACAGCAGTAAAGACGCCTCGACTGTCAGTAGTGGACATGAGCGCGTACATCCGAACCCCGACCGCGGCGCGGCGCCGGCGCGGGGAGGTCATCGGTACGCGACTAGCGCGCGCACCTCGACCCGCTCACCCGCGGTACACCAGCGACGAGTACGACACTCACGACGATTCTGATGATAATCTACTTTAAGGTTTTACTGTATGCACTATGTACTCTCTTATTCAAACAATAAAACTATATCTAATTTATTGAAACATTTTAATGTCCAAGCTTTATATTTACAATCACTAACATCTAACTAATCATTCAGTCATCTTGTTTTAGAACAAACTTATGAACACTATTATCACTAAAAATCTTCAATCATAACGGCAAACGAAAACGAGACTCTAGTATCGTCCCGATATATTTATATTTACCTGAACGTAATTATTAGTTTACGATAATTTGGTAAACGGTTCGACTCGATCTACGCGTACTAGGAGGTCACAGGAGCATCACAACAAGATACATTAGTCGGATAGGGCGGGGAGCGCGGGCGCTCCGGGTGCTCTGGCCACACGGAGCGCCTCCCTAATAAATATCTTTGGCATGAACCGAACAGCTAGCAGAGAGATGAGACGCGATCGCACTCGACAACCGACAGGGGACATAGCTCGTGGGGCGAGAGTTCGCGGGCGTGCGGTGCGGGCGTCACTCCCAGGCGTCGGCATCGTCGTCGGAGAGTGTGAGCAGGCGCGCGGCGTGGTTCGCGGGCGCTGGCGGAGGCGCCGGCGGGGGCGGACCGCGCGCCGCACGCTTCTGTCGCAGCGCTTCCTCGTCGGCGGGCGAGCGTGGCTTACGGAACTCGTACACCAGCGGGAAGATGCGCTCCACGGCCGACTGCACGTCTGCTACCGACCGAGCTGCAACAACACAACATAATTCGTCAAAATATATCATTTTTACCATTGCCACTCGAAAAAGGGTTACTTATTCATCGATACGATTCATAAAACGCTCTTTTACTCACTGAGTGAATAAAATCATTTTGAATTTGGAACATGCACGAATATACGAAATAATATGGACTTATAAAAAAAACGTAAGTACTGAAAGTGCTGAAAGAACGTACTAATAATACTAATTTAAAAAAAGTAATTTAGATTTTTTTCTATCTGATAAAGTGGTTGTTTAATGTCATTGAAAAATCGAATAACTTAAATAATATAATAAAATGAGTGGTTCCAGTGACGAAAATGAGACACTGATTCCGGAATAATTTCGAAATAAAGCAGCAATTATAGTAGATAATTTGTTGCCGTCAAAATCTCGGGAGCATGACTATGGGAGTATGACATGGAATAAAATTCAATTAAATGGAATAAAACTTAAAAATATATACAATTAAAAATGTTCTTTTCTATCTGTTATCGTGGTTGTTTTAAGATTGAAACATCTAATAACATAAATTATATTTAAATGAGTTCTTCAAGTAACGAAAATGAGACACAATCTCTTGAACCGTTTCTAAATTTATTTTCTCGCAGTCAATGGTCAAAAGTAGAGTACACAACTCGTGAAAAAAATAATTTATCTCGGTCCTTGTATCCCTCGAATTAAATTACCTTTTTTTTCACTTGTTGTATAATCTACTATTATTTAATTAGAAAATCGGGATGACACCACCCTTGGACAAAGTCATGGTGTCAAGTGACTCCTCGCGTTCCATCATGTTGTCCAGGCATGACGTTCTCTTTCTAGCCGAGCATGCTACATCCTCAACCTCATCGTTCGCTTCCCATCAGGTGAGGTGAAGTCATAACAAGGCTATTTTGTATTAAAAAAAAAATACAAATCTCTAGGTCAATCACTTGAAGTCTTGACAATGAATCAATAAGCGCACTGTTCTATTTTTATGTGAGTACATATGAAGCAAATTGAACAGTAAACGCATGTAATGAAATGAGTAACGAACGAATGTCGTGCATTCAATGTTCATATTTTCGTCTGAATTTGGAGGTGACCCAGTAAAGTAATAAAACCTGTATAAAATGGCTACATTATGTTTGCGAGCGGCATTACACATGCGTGACCTCCTTTACATAAGCAAGGACAATACGTATGCTTTCGTCTTAATTTTTAATGATACGCTAATTTTAGCTCCATAGTTCCGTAAAGCGATCAATATGAGTTCGATAACTTTAGGTATTTTTCTTTTTATAGCAAGAGGTTTCTTAAATATTATACTTTATAGCTTTTTAGTGGATAATTTTTAATAAATAAGACAAAACTTTACGGTCGCGGTCTGTAATTCGAGACATTGGTGTTTTGTCGCCCTTCAATCAAGTTATTAATACAAATTGATAGGGGTTGTTCTAAATGTTTGGATATCTATTCATAACTCCCCAAAGACAAAATAGAGGTATCCTTAACATGTCCTATTTAAAGAATGATTAAACAATAAATAAATATTGCAGGACATACCACACATCGCCATCTAGCCCCAAGTTAAGTAACTAGACTTGTGTTATGGGTGCTAGACAACGGATAAACTACTTAAATACTTTTCTTTTGTAAATATATACTTATAATACATAGAAACAACCAGACCACAGACAAATATCTAAGCATAAATACCTGTCTGAGACGGGAATCGAACCCGTGACCCTGTGTTTGGCAGTCCAGCATGGAAACCATTGTAACAGAATTATAATATGTGTGATATTTTTAATTGAAAGCTGAATGTCTTGTTATTTTTGGCTAAGTTCCATGAAAATTGACTGTTTGTGATGTGTGTGATACATATTTACTGGAAATTTGATTTTTTTTTCAATAAAATATACGCATTGTGCACGTAAGTGGTCCCCTATACGGTGGTATCGTCAATTTAAAAGCGTTTGTTTTCTTTGGCTATGTTCCATGAAAATAGACTGTTTGTGATGTGATACATATTTACTGGAAATATAAACTTTTTCCTGCAATAAAATATACGTATTGGGCACGTAAATGGTCGCCTACACGGTGGCATTGTCAATAAAAAATCGCTTGTTTTTCTCTCCGCGTTTCTGTGTCATCGGCCCTTCTAGCCATAATGGCTTGTTTTTAACCAACGACGCAAAAATGAACGAGTATTCTATGACGTGTCTGTGGCATCGTAGCTCCCGAACAGATGAACCGATTTTGATTTGTTTCTGTTGTGTGAAAGGTGAATGTTCTTAGCTATATTTGAGCGCAATCGTGTCGTGGTTTTTTTTTAATTCTAGATTTTAGTTTTATAAAGTTATTGTTACTGACCTGTTATTGTAACACCTCCGGTTGAGAATATCTTTAATGTGGCTTTAGGATTGTATAATTTGTATGTAACGCCTGGATGAAGCTCTGGCTCGTAGCTGGAAATAAACAATAACATAGTTTATGAATAAGCTTCAAAATACATACCTACCTACATCTTTTTGGTTCAAATTAAATAAATCGCCCTTAATAAGGCCGCCCTTTGTGCCACTCTAGATACTTTCTCTATATTAAGTTCCCGATGGTCCAATAAAGTGATTATCTATCTATACTAGAGATCAACTCCGGCTTAGCACGGCTACACATATAAACCTTCCTCTTGAATCACTCTATCTTTAAAAAAACCGCATCAAAATCAGTTGCGTAGTTTTTAAGATCTAAGCATCCATAGGGACAGACAGCGGAAAGTGACTTTGTTTTATACTATATTTAAGCATACATAGGGATATAGGGACAGAAAAAGCGACTTTGTTTTATACTATGCAGTGACTAGCGACCCGCCCCGGCTTCGCACGGCTGTATTATGCATGTATTATATCTAAAAACCTTCCTCTTTAATCACTCTATCTATTTAAAAAAACGCATCAAAATCCGTTGCGTAGTTTTAAAGATCTAAGCATACATAGGGACTTAAGGACATAGGGACGGCGAAAAGTGACTTTATTTTATACTATGTAGTGATGATAGCGACCCGCCCGGCTTCGCACGGCTGTATTATGCATGTGTTATATCTAAAAACCTTCCTCGTTAATCACTCTATCTATTAAAAAACCGCATCAAAATCCGTTGCGTAGTTTTAAAGATCTAAGCATACAAAGGGATATAGGGACATAGGGATAGAGAAAGCGACTTTGTTTTATACTATGTAGTGATAGTGATGATAGTGATAGTGACTATGTAGTGATAATAATGATATTGAGGGTACTTTGGTTTTGCATACTGTTAGACGAATTCATATGAACGTAGACCTTTAACCCTCTAAGTATTCATTAATTATTGGGCAACAAGGAATACATCGTGACGAAAGCCGCGCAGACGTTTGACGAGTTCTATCCTCTGGACACGGTCGACTAAGCTAAGAGGGTGAGAAGTACAGGTGCTGGGCAAGCCTACTCCATCGTCACCCAAAAAGGGATTAACTAAAGAGATCTTGTTGCGGAAAAACCCTGAATACAAGTACAAGTTGTAACAACGCGTTGCTAAGACGTGATATTAAATAATTATAATAATTTGATTTTGACTTTGATTTATATTCTAAAATACAAATGTATTCATCTATTCCCTTCCTGAATATTGTCTCCAGAAGGTCAATTATCACTATCACTACATAGTATAAAATAAAGTCACTTTTCGCCGTCCCTATGTCCCTAATCCCTATGTATGCTTAAATCTTTAAAACTACGCAACGGATTTTGATGCGGTTTTTTTTCATAGATAGAGTGATTGAAGAGGAAGGTTTATATGTATAAATACATGCATAATACAGCCGTGCGAAGCCGGGGCGGGTCGCAAGTTGTAAATAAAATTGTGCAAATTACATTGCAATATCATTCCGATTCAATTTCGATTACAAAAGTACCCTCAAAGTAGCTGAAAATACCCTCTAAAGTCAGCTTTTGGTATTCATAATATATAAATAGAGGCATTTGTGTTTTAGAATATAAATCAAAGGCATCAATTTAATATTATAATTATTTAATATCGCGTTTTTGAAGTGAAAACATATTTTTAGCGCGGTACGCATATTTTTAGATGAGATAAAATCTCTGAACTCGCGACACCGTTACGAGACGCAGCTTAAGTGCGTGCATATATATTTTGTACAACCGTTTTTTTTATAAAACCTAGCAGAGAGGGTAGTATAGATGGGCTGGACAAACGCTACTCCATATAAAGAGATCTAGTTGCCGAAAACTGCCCGTATGCAAGTACAAGTTCTTGGTATTGTGTATCCATAATGGGTAAACCGTTGTTACGTAAGCAATCATACATTTGGGTACTTATTTCATAAAACAATAAATTTGCTAATTTCGTAATACCATAGTAACGCACTGAAACACATCTAATAGATTTTTTGTGTAAATTTAATTAAATTTTTGCAATTTCACCAAACAAATAATGAAAAAATTGAGGTCACTTAATTCTGATGACCTCAATAAACAAGTAAGTACTTAATTTAGAAAAATATAAAATCTATCTAAGTACACACATCAACAAAGTCTAGGGAACATGGGTAAAAAAGGTGTTTTTTGGGAAAAAATTGTATGTTTTTGGTTTTTTTTTGTCATGAGTGTCGTATGAAGAAGCGGAATTTTATACTCTTTTTAATGCTGTGATTTAATAAAAGGGTTGCCATAGAAAAAATTTAAAATTTAGTATGAAAACTAAAATAGTGCCGAAACTGAGAAACAAATCGAGTTTATTTTATTAACAAATCTATTCACACGTTAAAATTAAAAAAAAAAATCTTAGTAACTTTTTAGCCATCTTTTGATCCACCTACAACATTAGCGACGGCTCTAAATCAACGTGGCATACTAAGTATGGGAATATCAATCGTTGTCTGAGGAATAATTCTCTATACTCTGAAAAGGTGCAAAAAAGTTCTTTCTCTATATTAAAATATTCGGTAAAATTCCTGAAAACTCTGCTGCCTAGCAAAGCTCACGCATAGTCAATGAAATTGACATAGGCAGATTGCGCAGGCCACTCTAATACCGTGAAATTGTTCTCGCTGAACTCATTCAAAACCAGCCTTACGGTGTGAATACGTCCATTATCGTGCATGAACATGAAATCTTAGTCGAGCTGCTATTGGTGGGGTATCACCATAGAGTACAAAACCTTATCACGGTATTGCTCTGCATTTAAAGTGTCTCGTGCCAAAATGAGATCTGAAGGCCAATTCTCGTAAATTACATTTCAATATCATTTCGATTGCATTTCGATCACAAATAATACGAGCTCAAAGTAGCTCAAAACACCCTCAAAGTTAGCTTTTTGTATTGTTTGGGCTAACGCACATTGGCGATAGGCTGACAATCAATGGGCATGTGTTCTGGTTTCTGATGAAGTGAGGCTGGTTGTTTTAACGAGTTCAGCGAAATTAGTTTTCATAGTAAATCTACATTTTTTACTATGGCAACCCTTTAATTAAATTACAGCATTCATAAGTGTATAAAATTCCGCTTCTATCGACATACGACACTCAAAACAAAAAACCCAAAAAAAATACAATTTTCCCCCAAAAAACACTATTTTACCCGTGTTCCCTAGACTTTGTTGATGTGTGTATATAAAAGGCAAAAGTGATTGATTGATGTATATAGGCACAGGCCAAAACCTTAGGGCTAGAAACTTAAAATTTCGCACAAAGTAATTTAGAAATATTTTATATAGAATTTATCTACCTATAAGTAATTTGATGGACACTATCCTAAGATGGGCGCCTTAGATAGCCAATCATAGTGTTAAACTGTTTAAAACATTTAAAATAATCTGTGTAATATTAAGAAATGATAATAATGTATTTTTTATGGGCTTAAGTTTTAATCAATTACTTAGTAGGTTTTTTCCCACTTTAGTGTATTTTCATTAATTTATTGGAAGATGACACGTACAGCTATAAATATTTTCGACTCAATGGCAAAGTTGAGTTTGAGTTGCTGAGCTGATCAGTCATATTATATTTTGTTTAATAAAATCAACTCAAACATTTCATTTCAGGATAGTCTGGCTCATGAAAATTATGAAAGTCATGCTCATGTTAAAACTTCAGAAAAACAATAAAATTTTTTTTTTTTAATTCTACACTTATATATTACTAGCGACCCGCTCCGACTTCGCACGGCTATATTATGCATGTATTATATATACATATAAACCTTCCTCTTGAATCACTCTATCTATTAAAAAAAAACCGCATCAAAATCCGTTGCGTAGTTTTAAAGATCTAAGCGTACAAAGGGAAATAGGGACGGCGAAAAGTGACTTTATTTTATACTATGTAGTGATACAGAATTTTTTTTTGTTTGTTTTTATGTTTGTAATGAATGGACTGCGAAACTACTGGACCGATTTTGATGAAACTTGGTATGAGGATACATTGATTCATTAGGAGCAAAATAGGCTACTTTTATCCCGATATTCCCACGGGTTAGGAATTTATGGGGGCAACCGCGGAGCGCTGCTAGTATTGTATAAAATAGTAAATACTGTTTTTCTTTTTAAAATACCAGCAACACAGGTATTAGTCCTAATACGGGACCCACTGTTTATGTGTTTTCGGTATTAATCAAATAGTTTTATACATGTATAGCTGCGCCTAGCGGTTTCACATGCGTAAGTCCCGATCCCATGGGAATATCAGAATAAAAAGTAGCCTATAGCCTTCCTCGATAAATGGACTATGCAACGCAAAAATATTTTTTAAATTAGAACCAGTAGTTCCTGAGATTAGCGCGTTCAAACAAACAAAAAAACAAACTCTTCAGCTTTATAATCTAATATATATAAATTACGTGTCACGTTGTTTGTGCGCGATGGACTCCTGAACTACTTAACCGAGTTTAATCAAATTTGCACACCGTGTGCAGTTTGATCCAACTTGAAAGCTAGGATAGCTTAAATCTTAATTTATCCCGATATTCCCACGGGATCGGGAATTACGCGGGTGAAACCGCGGAGCTCACCTGGTATAGACAATAGTAAGACTTGTAATTACCATTTTGTTGTACAAATAGTTGGCAACACCCCTACTATGTCATCAGCCACACCCTTCTGTAGCTGTTAGCTAACCATTAAATTGACGATTATTGTATACCTAATTATGCATGTATTATACATAAAAACCTTCCTCTTGAATCACTCTATCTATTAAAAAAAACCGCATCAAAATCCGTTGCGTAGTTTTAAAGATTTAAGCATACAAAGGGATATAGGGACAGAGAAAGCGACTTTGTTTTATACTATGTAGTGATAGTGATGATTAGGTAATGATAGTCATAATATTAATACGTATAACTGTATCTATAATTTAGGTATAGGTAAATCACAATAGAATCTTTAGAAATAATAACATGAGGTAAACAAACTTTAAACTACACTCAACTAAGTAAAAATAAATATTATGACTATTTTTTTATAGGCTTGGGGTAAATGAACCAGTATTATCTCTAAATACTTCAATTAATTACTATCAATTTGCCTATATTTTAAACAAATTAAATGTAGTTATTAATTTTAGAATTATTATTAAGTCATTTAGACCAAGGTTGCATCATTGCTCCAGTAATTCAGGTTTATTTTATCAGATATGTATGTAGTCAATTGGATTCGATGCAAAGATCTAAAAAAAATATCTCTATCTAAATATGAGTATGTGTGTGTAGTGTATTGTGAATACTTAAATATGAGTATGTGTGTGTAGTGTATTGTGAATACTTAAAAAATATCAAAAGATACTCACTCTGCTTCTTTATATCTCTTGGAGAAGGATATGATTCGAATGCCAAATGGCATCCTACAGGTTCCTAAGACATTGACTACGCGGAAATTCTGGAAGCGGACTTGGAAGCCGAGCTTCTGTAGAGCGCGCGCGTACCGCCGCGCCGCAATCTTGGCCTGGTCCTCGCTGGTGGCGCCGGTGCAGGTGACACGTCCCGAGGACCAGATCGAGGCGGTCGTATATGGCCGTCGCAGCTTCATCGTCACCATGCCGTTCTCGCGACGGAACTCAACGTTTACACCTTTCAGAGCTATTTGTCTCAGATTCAAGTGGCACTTAACACTAAAACTGCACACGACATTGTTTATCATGATGTCTATTTCGGGGGTGTCCTCGTCTTCGGCGTCGGGCGTGGCGTGCGGGTCGGGCTGCATGACGGGCTCGGAGTCGGGCTGACCGACCGCGCTGCGCCCGCCCGCCTCGCAGTACTCGTGGTCGGGCACCATGTGGCTCGCCACGCCCACCGACGACAGGCCGTGGTTCGAGCCCACGCCGTGCGTTCCTTTGCTCAGCTCTTTGATACCATTCTCCTGAATGAGTGTAGCCATGTCCGCCACGGCGAGCTGGAAATACAAAAACAATAATATATTTATAGAGGTTGATTGACTCATGCCATTATCGGAAGATTAGACATGTTGGTACATGTTTGGTACATCGGCAGAGAGATAAATCTAATGTACAAGGTATGAACTGCGTCATTGTAGAATATCTCCAGTTTCATTATTACAGATACTTGGTACCTACCTACCTACTTAGTATTATTTTGACATACTATATTTATTTATTTTGTCAAGATATCATAATCATTTCATTATGTTGGGTACTAATCCTAATGATGTCCTTACAAGATAATAAGCATTAGACTATTTTCAATTATTTGATAATACAAAGTTGTTAATACCTACTATAACACTAAGTAGGTACCTATCTATTACTTATGTTGACATTTTAAAAGCAGCTTCATAATATAGTAGGCAAGTATAAAATATGAATAACATTTCAACAGAATGAAACAAACTTGCCTGCTTTTTTTTTTCAATGAATTTTATAACATGGGTTAGTTAGTATTATCAAGAACAAAAGAAAATGAATGAATAATTTTAATCTAACATTGATTAAACGCAGTAGTTAAGTACATGTAGGCACAAAACACATAATATGTGAACGTTATCGTAGTTTACTCAAGTTTGCAGAAAACCATACTGAGGACTTTATTGAAAACTAATTTCACAACAATGGCTAATGCTAAACACACATGTAACAATATGGACTTGTTACATTAAACTTACTAGTTACTTACTATTAGGTACTATGGTTATGTAAGATGTAGTTAAGTTGACCCGGCCTATTGTAACTATGCAGCAAATGTTAATTAAATCTTTGTAAATTGGAAAGTTTCATTCCAAAACTGTTCATTGTGAGATAAAGGATTAATTTCTCAGTCAATAGATGGTAATGTATTCTAGAACCATTATAATGGAAATTATTAAAGATTAGTTACCATAGGCCATGGTTACTTTATCCTAAATTTCCCTGATTTGAATGAAGCTTGAATTTCATTAAAAACATTATAATGACTACTCAGATAGCACTCATTTTAGAAAGTTTTTTTAAAGGAGCACAGCTTGGCCTGAGAGAATATTTAGTCAATAAAAATTTGTGACATAGTTTCACTGGCTGTCTCTATACTACAATTTCATTGTTTATTTATTTATTTTAGACTATATGAATAAGATATATGCCCGAAAGAATATCTTATAGACTAAAACAAACAATAGGTTTATAAATTCTTTCACAGGGTAGGCTAAAAATAGCATTTATTTTAAACCTCATTGGTCTTTCAATGTTTCATTTTAATAAATACATATTATGTTCTTTTTAATGTTATTTTAGGTATGATCTTGAACAAGTATTTTTTTTACAAAAATTCAAAGTAACAAACTTTATTCTCGTTTCGTTATCAATGCTGTGTATGAAGTAAAACTGGACAATTAAGAAATACAATCTACGTAGGTAGGTACCTAGGCTATACCTAGTAATTACGAATTTGAGATAAACCTAGTTGTTATTTTTCTTTTATTATGTCTTGTTAAGGTTCCCAAAGGGTTAAAACGGGACCCTTTAACTTAGACTCCACTTTGCATGTATCAGGCTGTGTCCGTGATAGCCATACAGTGAAATTTTCACAGATGATGTATTTCTGTTGCCGCTACATTTTTTTTATGATAATGTTGAAAGTTATGTTAGTCATAGTAATTTGTATTTGAACAATACTTCTCTTTATTCAAAACTAGCGACCCGCCCCGGCTTCGCACGGCTATATTATGCATGTATTATACATATAAACCTTCCTCTTGAATCACTCTATCTATAAAAAAAAACCGCATCAAAATCCGTTGCCTAGTTTTAAAGATCTAAGCATACATAGGGACATAGGGCGGACGGCGAAAAGTGACTTTATTTTATACTTTGTAGATATGTAGGTATTTAACCTTAGCATGCAGGAAGAACACTTTATTGTTTAAATTAAAAGATTATTGAAAAAGAGCAATTGAATTACTTAATCACCATGTGGCCAAGCAAATCCATTGATTTTATTCAGTATAATTTTCCAATTATAGAATTTTAACAATACCTACCTACATAATCTGGATAGTTTAAGATCAAGTTGTCATCTCAATGTAAAGTTGATAAGATACACAAAGGCACGTAGGTAGGTATGTACTTACATCACTACTCCAATGTTTTATACACTGAAAAATACCATGCATGCTCTCACTGTGGCAACAAAGGAATATTTCATTGTGTAACACTACACTCACTCCTGTGCCTTGTTATCCACTACACTTAATTAGGATGTGCCCACAAAAACTGTAAACCCTATGGAGTTGATGGGTATTCAATGAAGGGGCACAATTTAGGCCAGTTCCCACGACACGGCGCGGCGGCGAGGCGCTACGACATGACACTTTGCACAGCTGACTGCCGGACGGGGCACCCGCCCCGCGCCCCCGCCCATCTACCTCGACGCCCTCTACATCCTGCGCCCTGCTTGCGCCTAGTTTTGTTCTTCTTGCACTCTACTATACGTATAATACCTACCTACCTACCTACCCACTCATCCCACTGGTTTGTATTGCGCATTTGTGCAATGCCTGTCACCCTGAACTTTATCTTCATATATAAGTATGATAGCAGCTGGTTCATATTTTATTTTGAATACATACATGATTCTTAATCACAATTGTCAGACATTAAGGATAAGATAACGATTAGGACGAAATGGTGCTCATAAAGGTGCAAGTTAATGACCCCATATCGACCTGGACCAGACACACGTGATTTTTAGGCCACAAAGGGTCGAAGTGTCGTCGGTCAAGTTACAGTTTTTACAAGTACAAATGTTAATGAAACAGTGGAAAACTGGCGAGTATTTGATAAGGCATAAAACGAACCTAAAAATAAGTTAGCGAATTTTAACACGAGAGTGAACTTGAACCAAAATGGGGCACACAGATTCACTCTCATCACTTTTTCTGAGCCCGCACGGTAGAAACACCTTCACTTTACATATAAATTAACGTTAAGTAACAGTTATAGGTGGGTATAACTTGAAGAATTACCTGAATAAAGCGCTGTATTTTCTCACAATTATTTTTACACCAACGAAGTAATAATTTTCATTGCAAAATTAAAAATTATCCAAAATAAGTTTCGTAGCGAGGTGATAACTTTACACTTTCACAAATCGTAACAATTCACTGCTAAAACTAAATATTACCTACAAGAAGTTTATTTTTGCAATGCAACAATAAAATCTTTGCAAAATTCCAAAAACTAAATGCACATCCTGTCTAGCACCGCCATTTTCCATTGAATGAATGAATGAGTGAATAACTTATCTATGGATAGACGAGATGGAGAGGGGAGACCCTCCAAAGAGGATACATGAAGAAATAAAATTTATGGTCAAAGCCGGTCGCACACTATACCTTTTTTTTACACTATAAATGAGTAATTATTTTTCTCAATAATTATTAAAGATCATTATAAAAAGTCAGTTTGGCTGTATCGGGGACGCGGCCGCATTAAGTACGTACACGTCCTATCTCAAATCAAGTCGATTTTACATATTCCAACTAAAACGTAGTGATCACTTAAAATATCCATAAAAATTCAACGTCTGGGTTTCACAAGGAGCAAAGCGAAGTAGAGTTTCTTGCAACATTCTTCTAAAGACTTAAGATTAGCTACATCTTCTTTTCTTATCGTCCGTCCGTTAGGTTTCTGTTTAATAAAAATTACATTAACGCTGTAATGTGCCTAGAACACATCCTAGAAGCTAGAAGTATCGAATGCGCCGCGCAAATCCGATATTTGAACATGAACATCACCATCAGATAGCACTACTGTCGATTTTAGTCACAGTTTTAGTTCATTCACCGATCATTTGCAGCTAGCTTCACGTTCGATTTGTTCGATCATCCATCAGTCAAGGAAGCGGTTTTTATCTTCAATTTTACATTTATTTCTCTATGTTGTGCCAATTACCTATTTATTTCATGTTTGTGCAAAATACAAAATCTTTGTAAGTCAATTATTGTGATAAAACTATCGGTTGTGTTAGCAACGGTGCATATGCTTTGTTGTGAGAACCACCTTTATCTGCTGTCATTCTGAGCTGTAGTAACAGAATTTCTCAACGATGAAACGTAATTTGCGCATAAAGTGATAGTTTTCGGTGAAATAAAAGTGCTAGAACAAAAGGATCGTGGAGTAGTTGACGCGGCGTGATGTGAGTAGTGTTCGATCAGGGGGAAGCATTCGGGAGAATGTACGGTGGTGTTTAGCCTCGGTGGCAGTGGCAGTGGCAGACGTCAGTATTGTGGTCGACGAGCATGGAGACGATGAGGGACGAGGAGTACGTGAAGCGCGTCCGGGCGCTGGAGGAGCGGCTCTGCGACTCGCGCTCCATCGGCAACGTGGACTGCTTGCTGGACATGGTGATCGCGCTGGTCGCCGACTGCGACCATCCAGCCATCCGCCGCATGAAGAACGTCGATGCATACACCAGCCGATGTAAGTACTTACCTGCAATATCAACAAGACAAACATAGGTATCACCACTTTGCTACCTACCTAATATCAATCTAGTTTACCTACCTATTGCAAGCCCATACAAACACTCAATGTTATCAACAATAGATCAATAGTGATTCTGAAATTTGAAGTTGTTATTTCATGCAATATTTCTAAACTGTCTAGGGAATCAGATGCATTCTTGAATTCCACAACTTCCTAAACATATCCAAATATGTACATCTATCATATTTATCTTTTTCAGAAAATTACATTTTTCTTGTTTTTTGCTACTTTTGTTATGTTATGTCTCAAAAAGTAATGTGGGAGTCAAATAAATTTTCATAGTAGATACCTATTCTATTCTACCTAGATGGGCAGGATCACAATAGAATTATTATTTATTGTTTTAGATGAACAATTTGCAGCAGAAATCTATGAGTTACGTTTGAAGGCAGCAGACTTTGATTTCATCAAAGTGATAGGTCGTGGGGCGTTCGGTGAAGTCAAACTAGTCAGACACAAGTCCACGCACCAGGTGTATGCTATGAAACTGCTCAGTAAAGTTGAAATGATTAAGAGGTCAGACTCCACATTCTTTTGGGAAGAACGGCACATCATGGCACATGCAAATTCCGATTGGATTCTTAAACTTCATTTTGCTTTCCAAGATCAGAAGTACCTTTACATGGTAATGGATTACATGCCAGGTGGAGATCTGGTCAGTCTCATGTCAAATTATGATATTCCTGAGAAATGGGCTAAGTTCTACACTATGGAAATAGTTTTAGCTCTAGATGTAATACATGAAATGGGCTTTGTTCACAGGGACGTAAAACCTGATAATATGTTGATAGACAAATATGGTCATTTAAAATTAGCCGATTTTGGTACATGTATGAGAATGGGTCCCGATGGCCTGGTTAGAGCCAGCAATGCAGTTGGTACTCCTGATTACATATCACCTGAAGTTTTACAGTCACAGAATGGTGAAGGAGTGTATGGTCGTGAATGTGACTGGTGGGCTGTGGGTATATTTCTTTATGAAATGTTAATAGGGGATCCACCATTTTATGCTGATAGTTTAGTTGGTACTTATGGCAAAATCATGGATCACAGAAACTCACTTCAGTTTCCTGATGATATAGAAATATCAAAAGATGCCAAATCCTTAATCAGAGGTTTACTCACTGATCGAATAAAACGATTGGGTAAGAACAGTGTAGATGAAATAAAACAACATCCATTTTTTGTTAATGACCAGTGGAACTTTGATAGCCTAAGGGATTCTGTGCCACCAGTTGTGCCAGAATTGTCTAGCGATGATGATACTAGAAACTTTGATGATATTGAAAAATCTGATGCATTAGATGAATCTTTCCCTGTGCCAAAAGCTTTCGTCGGTAACCACTTACCTTTTGTTGGTTTTACTTACAATGGCTACTATCAGCTATGTAGTAGAAAATTAAAGACATCTGACGTAGTAGATACAATATCTAATAATCACATCAACAATGCTGGATCTGATGCAATACTACAACTAGAAAAACTCCTAGAGAGAGAAAGAGACGGCCGACGTAAATTAGAGGACACGCAGGCGTCTCTCTGTGCACAGCTAGAAGAACTAGCTCAAAGAGATTCTAGAAATAAGAAAGTTATTGCCGAAACTGACAAAGAAATAGCGCTACTCAGACACGACTTGAAAGAAGTACAGCGAAAAGCTGATGCTGAATGCGATTCCCGTAGAAAGCTGGAGGCGAACTTAATCGACGCGAAGCGAAGGCTGGAAGAAGAACAGAGCAAGAGGTCTAAAGAAATCAGCAATCTGCAAAACTACAACGAGAAAATAAACGCTCTTGAAAAACAGCTTTTGGAATTACGCGAAAAATTAAAACACGAGTCAGAGGCCGCAGCGAAGTCCAGGAAGCAGGCGGCGGAGTTGTCCGCGGCGCAGGCTGCTGCGGCTGCCGCCAACGACGGCACCATGGCGAGTCTCCGCGCGCAGCGGGATGCACTCGAGCGCGAACGCAGTCTGCTCTCGGAGGAGTTGAGCTCCGCTAAGACTGCAAAGCAGCGGTCAGACGCCGCCGTCGCCGAGGCCACGAGCCGCCTTAACGCCGCACACGCCGAACTCGAGCGCTCGTCGACGCGCCTCGCGCAGATCATCGCCGACAACCGACAGCTGACGGAGCGCGTTTCCTCACTCGAGAAGGAGTGTGCGTCGCTAGCCCACGAGCTGCGTACCGCCCAGCACCTGTATCAGCAGGAGTGCCGCGCCCACCAGGATACGCAACGTTCACAGCTCCTCTCGAAGCAGGAAGCCAATCTCGAAATAGTTAAGGGTGAGTCCATCTATTATCGATCAATCCTATCCTATTCTTGTTATCTTTCGAGTATGGCTCGTGCTATTTTCCTTTCATATGAATTGAGCTAAGGTGTATTTACGGCCCTAAAAGAATACATTTCGAACCTTCACTTTTTGCATGCCTCAGGAGCATTGGAAATAATATTTAAAGGTATTGTTAAGTTTGGCTAATTTACTTATTTACATAGTGCTTTACATAGTTCATTTTACTATATTTTATGTAGGCTTTCATTTCTTGCCAACACTAATCTTTAATTTCATTTTTCTTTCCTAGTGCACTCATCTATAAGTATTGTCTATCTATTTACTATTAGATTAATAATCACCTATTTTTATTAAATTTTCGGCACCTACACATAAAACCATATTATTTTATATTGTTTCTACTATCGATGGCGACTTATTTAACTGATGTTTGCGTACAGCACTTCAAAACAAACTGAACGAGGAAAAAGCGGCGAGACAGAGGTCGGAGTCGACATGCCAGGAGAAGGATCGGCAGATGTCGATGCTCAGTGTCGACTACAGACAGATGCAGCAACGTCTGCAGAAACTAGAAGGCGAACATCGGCAAGAGAGCGAGAAGGTAAGGGACACCAGATTACTGCATAATTCCCATATTGGTGATAACACAACCAATTTGGGAACTATGCAGTAATCTCAGTTGCACAACACAGTCACAATTAACTTTGCTCTTACGGTGAAGAAAATCATCGCGATGGAATTCGCCGCTTAGGAGACATCACAAATATTGATGAGTTAATCTCTCTCCTCTGGACATGGTAAATGGAGAGGGTAGAATAGATGCCGGACAAGATTATCGCATCTATTGTACTCTGCCGGCACTATAACGTCCTGAATAACAAAGACTAAAAGATGTTGACGATCTTAAACAGATGTAAAGGCCAATATAATTTGTTGTAGGTTGTAGGTCTGGCAGCGGCCTTGGAACAGGAGCGGCAAGCCCGCGCAGCCGTAAACGGTGAAGTAGCTTCCGCTGAAGCTGCGGCCCGTGCTGCCGCTGCTGAGCGCGATGCCCGCACCAGGGACCTGCACGCTATTAGAGCCGCTCTGCACGACACCTCTGAGAAACTGGCCGCTGCAGCTGCTGAGCGTGACATGCACTATGCTAGGGTAAGTGTTTTGATTGACAATTGTCTTTGGTCACAAATCTAGAAACTAGTTCATATTAAAATAGCAACACCCTGCATTTTGATTGGTTCCGATGCCGTGGGAATATAGGAAAAAAAGTAGCGTAAGCCCATTGCAATCGGCTTAGTAACTTTTGCTTGAAGTAACAAACTTTTGAATTTATAAGTTAACTGCTGTCCCGGCAAACGTTGTTTTGCCAAAGAAAAAATAAATAAAAAGTACAAGTTGTTCGCTTCTCAGCCCTAGCTAATATACACAAAAAAATTTATACAAATCTTTTCAGCCGTTTAGGTGGAGTTTTGGCAACTAACACAGCGACACGAGAATTGTATATAATATATAGATTGATAGTAAGATTGAAAATAATTAACTTAATTACTCTCGCGCAAAAATGTCTAGTTATGCACGCAAATAATAATAACTATTACCGAAGATCAGATAAACCGAGTTGGCACTTGTCACGATCGCACATGCAACACTTACCATTCTAGATTCCGATTTGATATACAAACTGTTTCACTAACAAGTGATTGTTTGTTTGTAGACATTAATTTTATAGCTGAGCTGACCAATTCTCAATTCATCGCGTAGTTCTAGACATATTTTTCGAAGTTTTTGTATATGAAACAGCAAAATTTTCGAGTAAAAATTCCCTTAGAATTATCGTAGAATAAGAAAAAGTCGTAGAATCTTTATTATTACTCAGTTGTTCGCCTATACGTCTAAAATAACCCTCTGAAACCCTTCGCTGAAACATTTGTTGTATATTTTATTTGATGTATGTTCATCGGTTATACTCGAAGACAGCTTGATTGAGTTGATTATTTTTTATACATACGTTTATGTATTTATTTAATAAAACGATCAACGTGAATGTTACGTTAGATATATAATAATATTTTTGTCTTTTGGCTAATTACAATAATTTGCGAGGTTTCTACGAGTTACGTAAAATAAAATAAAGATTTTGCTTTTCGAATTTCATAACTTTTCACACATTAATTCTTAGAGTTATTATCTATTATCCTTAAGTTATTTGGTTATTCATAACTATCTACTGCCCGCCATTTGACCCTCTTAGGAGTAGAATTTAAAAAAAAACCTTTGTTATTGAATATCTATACCATGTCTCAGTCAGTCAGAACTTGAAATTTTACATTTTTGAAGGAATACGGGAGTTGAGGAGGGATGTTATGCAGGCAACAGTCTGCGTCTGTCTTTCCTGACGTGAACAATTTAGGGGTCTTCAAGTCGCGAGTGAATAGGTATCTTCTAGGAAAGCGTGCTACATCTTAGGCCGCATCGTTACCTACCATCAGGCAGGTGTGATATTAGTCAAACGCTGACCTATCTTTACATAGTATAAATATAAAACAAAGTCGGTTTTTCTGTCTGTCCCTATTTATCTTTAAAATTACGCAACGGATTTTGATGCAGTTTTTTTTTTAATAGATAGAGTGATTCAAGAGGTAGGTTTATATGTATAATGCATGCATAATTCAGCCATGCGAAGCCGGAGCGGGTCGTTAGTCATATATAAAAAGAGTTTAATAAGAATTAACAGGAGAGGTTTTGTCGCGACAATAGAGCGAGATTTGATAATCTCAGTAGTATGACGAGCCGCTCTATGACGTTGCAAATTGTCGTTAGATAACTAATCCCTTCATGTGCTTCCTTATTGCAGAGAATCTGTAAACGATACTGTGTTTACCATTAACATACTATTACGGTTGGTTATAAAATTATTGGGATGTTTTAATTCTAATAATGTTCGTCTAATAAATTAATGAGGGACTCTAAAGTACAACTCAAGCAGGACCTCTTCTTTCTTGAATTGAAAACATTTTTACAATAGCAGATTTGGGTCTTACAATCAGCCAAGAAAAGTGGACGATCACAAAGAGTTTTAAAATGCTATTTTAGTTATTGTTTATGAATATTGTCCTACAACTCAAGCAGGATTATTAAGCTTTGCTTAAGTTGAAATCATTCTAAAAGTAGCAATGGGTCTGCAATTTTGTTGCCGACTGTACCTAGTATGTCAATCTATGTAGGGATCCCATACGTGGTTATGATTAGTTAATGTTTTGATTTTTATACATGACAATAATATTAAATTAGCTATAGATTTTTCTTGCAAGCATGGCATCAAAAATCAAACCCTTGTACCTATCATAAATATTACAATTGTCCTAATATAATTTTATTTGCGGAAAACCCTCATCGACTATTTATCGAAGCTATAGGCAAAACTTTCGCCTGAATGAGCAAACCAGTGGCCTTTGTGTGGTCAGTGTCATTACTTATTTACCTTACCTCAAATTAATTATAAATTCAAATCATACATTACAAGTATAAACTTATGCTAATGTTGTAAACACAGTTCTTATACAATTTGAATTAAAGTTTTCAATTTCTCAATGAATCATGGAGTTGGTAAATATTATACTTGGCATCTTAGCATAAAACAATGTTGACGTCATTAAATAAATAATAAATTACTATGAGCTTTTGTTGAGGTCATGTTCCTTTTTCTTCTAACGTAATTCCCTTGGTGATCACGTCATGGTATACTCGACATTGACGTGTGTTCTATATCACAAAAGGCCTTCTAGAAGACAGAATCTCCTTTCGCCTTTAAATTTTGTCTGACCAAATATTGCGCCACAGCTACGGCAGCATTATTGGCCTTATTTAATTCGTCCAGCGTGCTGATGTTATGGTACAGTAGACCCCAAATCTAGAGTTATCTTTATAACTCAAGGACATTATTGGCCTTATTTAATTCGTCCAGCGTGCTGATGTTATGGTACAGTAGACCCCAAATCTAGAGTTATCTTTATAACTCAAGGACAATCTAATAACACGTCGTAGATTAATATATCTAAAGAGTTCTTCTCAAATTGCATTATCTATACTAATATTATAAAGCTGAAAAGTTTGTTTGTTTGAACGCGCTAATCTTAGGAACTACTGGTTCGAATTGAAAATTTATTTTTGTGTTGGATAGTCCATTTATCGAGGTAGGCTATAGGCTAGTTTTTATTTTGATAGTCCCACGGGATCGGGACTTATGCGGGTGAAACCGCGGAGCGCAGCTAGTTAAATATAAAATTCCATAAAGTCCTGACTGACTCATCTAATATCAACGCACAGCCTAAACTGCTGGTCCTAGAGACATGAGTGTGTATTCTTTGTGAAGTATTGGTATCCACTAAGAAACGGTTTTCAATAACTTCACCCAGAAGAGGGCGATGCCGCGGCCAATTGCAAGTTATTTATAAGAAAATTAGCATTCAAATCACTACATAGTATAAAACAAAGTCGCTTTCTCTGTCCCTATATCCCTATGTATGCTTAAATCTTTAAAACTACGCAACGGATTTTGATGCGGTTTTTTTTTAATAGATAGAGTGATTCAAGAGGAAGGTTTATATGTATAATACATGCATAATATAGCCGTGCGAAGCCGAGGCGAGTCGCTAGTAGATAATGTAAGAACGTAGGTGTTACCCAGTATAAGATGCAGGAAGGAGTAGCCGTCAACTGCCGTATTATATCTTATCAAAGTAAACTGTACATACATGTAACAGCGTACGCATATCAACTAATGTACTCGAATAGTCTCCCAACAGTGTTTCTTTTGAATTAATCATAATCTCATCGCTCCGAAACAGTGTCCTCTAGCATTACGACATTGTGACTCATTGTAAACGCACACATTTACCTTATAAGTAAGACTATACCTACCTGCGAACACGCGAGACGTTTCCCAAATAAATAAACACACTAACATACATACCAATATTCATTGCCTCATTCATTTATATGATTAAAACAATTATTAGAAATATAGTTTCAAGGAATGTTTAAAGTCATTTAGGTCTACGTCGATGTGCTATTTATAAACGTGTCGTTACCTATGCGGTTTTAAATAGATTTTTTTTTGACGCGAATTAAAAGAAATAGCTGTGATTTGATGGAACTTTTTATAAACGTCATTCATGTCGTTCCGAAATAAAGTGAAGTAGGTAAACACGCCTCATTTGAGTGGTTGTTTTTCTTCAAATATTAAATGGATGATGATGATTCTAAATAATATTTAAAATTAGCGCATTTAAACAAACAAACAAACTCTTCAGTTCTTCTGCAGAAGTTGTTCTAAAATTATCATAAAATGTCCTAAAAGTCCGAACATCTGCAACGAATAAAATCTCATGTTTACACCATTAATCCAGACACTCACCTATTTTATTTTTACGTCTTATCCATATAGACAATACAATCGGCTTTACTCATCGGGTATTGTAACCAAAAATAATCGTAGTTCGATCATTTCGTATGCGATTTTTCTCGCTTCTAAACATTTTACCGGTAGGTAGAAGCAAACAAAAAGCTGACGCCAATTAAACCGTGTTAAAATACTCTTACATAAATTGATGCGTGGTTCATTGCGCTGTAGGTATAAGTTCTTAGATGGTACATGATAAATACATTATGTATATTGCATTCTAGCTCGGTTCGACTCACGAACGCGACTAGTACGAAATATATTCATTGCCGACCTTGATATTTATGACACAAACTTTTTAGATTTGTTTTAAAGATAGAAGTTATCATTTTGTGTACAATACGTAATATTTTCAACGGTTTATTGTTGAGACGCAAGCTCCGTTGGTATCTGATTGCCTGTTTTATATACAGCTGTAAATAAATAGAAGTTCAATGTTTATGTCAGTCGTAAAATAAATTGATCAAATTAAACGCAGCTTAATTTTGTCTTTGAATAAACGTTTATCTATACTTTTCACCCGACTATGACTAAGCCAAAAGGGAGAGTTTTGTTTTTATTCTTTTTTTATTTGACCTACGTATGTATGTTCATATGTTCCCACCTAACTTCAAAAATACTTATTCGTAAATAATCGTTTATCGTTTCGTTAGAAGCGTCTCAATGGTCTGCTGGTTATAGGCTATGTGACTGTACGGGATCGTACCGGGTGCTGCTGCTTAGGATGTAAAATGATAGATAAGATAGCTTTAAGGGTGTATATTGTCACGATACTTATTTAAGTTATGATGATTTTAATGAGTGCGATGGGCTTGCTGGCTAAAGGTGCACTGACTCAAGCGAGCCGCCCGGTCGACGTCATTCGCCGGCGCGTGCGACCTACTTGAACCAAATTGCTGAGCTGTTCGATAATGTATCGAACATACTCCCGAGGGAGCCTGAGGGATGCTGTGAAATGAGGCGCTACAATAATTGAAGGGGTTAGTGATACATATTAGGTGAAACAATAGTTGAATATGCTTAATGAATGTTAGGACAATAAATGAGTGCTTCGTTTACTTTAAATGATTAAATCTATAATTATCTATATCCTTAGTCTTGTTCTATAGTAAAAACCGCTTGTCTCTTATTAACGGGTGAGGTAGAGTTATCTTTTTTAACACGTAAGCTGGACCAACGTTTGGTCTCACACACACTACGCGCACGCTCAGGCACTGGTAAATTACGCGCACCGACACTAGCACTGACACTTTCACTGCTGGAAGACGCCTGCCTCGAGGGGGCAGGCGCAGGGTCGCGCACAAACGCCACCGTGGGGAGCGGAGCCGCGGCCGGCCGACTCGTTCGCCTGCTACGTCTCCATAGGAACGCTAGGAAGGCTGCGATAACTGCTGCTAGTAGTACATACGATATAACGTAGTGATGGATGTCATGATGGGTAAGAGTCACCTCTTGTTGAGCTCCCTCTTTCATGGCCGAGATTTGATCACCGAGGTGTTTTAAGGAGATATTTAAATCATCTTTATCTTCCTTTAATTCAATAGTTGATAGCGTTACATTGACTATAGGATGATGTTGTATTGGAGCTATATTTACTAGTGCTAAGTCGGGTTTAAGTGTGAGCGTATTTTGTTGCTGATATGAATAAAGCGTTACGTCACGGCCCTTAGCTGTGCATTGTTTATCGAGTTGAATGAGCCCGGCCTTGCTGACTCGGTGGACTCGTGTTTCATCGCTACATATGACTGTCAAAGAGTAAGTGTCGCATGCGAAGTATAGATACGCCGATGGGTTGTGCAATTGTACCCATTTATTTTGACAGGTTTCTCTCTTCAGCTGGCATCTATTAGTCCTTTCAGCTCTGCAGAATCTTTCTTCTGAATCTAAATGCTTGCTTGGAGTTTGCAACTGACAAAGGTAAGTTTCGTCTTGGCGTTGGCATCTTTCAATGTCCTCTCTACTAGCTGTTAGATAAGAGTCTCTAATCAAATTGGTAGCTACATACTCCGTGATGGGAGTGATGGTAATCATTTCCTTCCCGACTTGAAGAGGTACTGGGACCAAGTGGTATATTTGGAAACTGTCTCTGCTGATTAATGGTACAGAAATTTCAAAGATAAAGTATTGTTTATTCATTCTTGCTTTTATTGTTAGTAACTCGTAGATTTGATACAAGTTGGTCTGTAAGCTGTCGATAGGCAATGTCAGTTCTTTCGATATCTGACTAGATGCAATTTGGAGTTCGTGAGTAAGTTGGTTCGGAGTTAATAGATGTAAATTTATTTTACCATGGTAAATATCCGTCATGGTACCAATCAATGTGTCTTGGATGCGCTTTAAGTTTTGTATCAAATTAGTGGAGGCTAATGCTATTAGCGTAAATTCTTGTAGAATAGACATTCTGTCCTGCTCTTTCTGAATTAGCTTCGTTGTTTGATCTATGTAGTCGATGTGTTTGTTGATAAGTTTGTGTTGCATACTTATAGATTTCTCAGTTCGTTTGAGTATATTGTATTCTGCCTCTACAACCGATGTTTGATTTTTCCAAAGCTGTAACAGGTGTTTCTGGTTGCTGTTCACAAGTTCAATGTCACGTTGATATTGGTCTGCGAAGCTTTGATCAAGTACTCCGAATAATGAGTTTGCTACAGAACCGACTGCGTTTATCAAGCCGCGTCGAGTTCTTAATTGCACGCCGAAATGCTGATTTAACAACAGCTGATTGTAGTGTTGTATTTCACTGTAATCGTGGAGTAACTGTGTTAGTACTATATTGCATTGAGATGTTTCTTTAATATGGATGCATGTTTTTTCTAAGTATTGTATGAAAGCATAAACGGCTTTATCTCCTTGCCAATACGGTTGCATGTCATAGTACGAGATAATCTTCCACTGATCGCGTATTATGTTCATTTTTCCTACGTTATCAAAAAACAGTGATTGATTGCTGCTTAATTGGGTTATGTTGTTGTGTGCCTCTCCTGACCACAACATATTCATGAAAAGAAGCAAAGATAGGGCCACGTTAACGAATTTAGGACATTCTTTTCTTCTTACTCGTCCCTTCTCATCTTGTTTAGTTTGCTTGCTATTCTCTTCTTCCACCTTTTGTTCGCTAGTCTGATTGATAGGCAAAATAGATAATTTATTTACGGGACGTTTGATAAATCCATTTTTCGTTTTTAGTGTCACTACCCTAGTAAAGCCATCTTTTCCTTGGTGTACTTCTACGACTCGCCCAACCGGAAACCGTCCTGGCGGAAAATTATCCTCGTGTATAGTAACCATGTCGCCGACTTCAATGTTTTGCTTTTCCCTAAGCCATTTGCTACGTACGGATAACTGACTGAGGTATTCGGTTTTCCATCTTTTCCACAAATCTTGGAATATCTTGTTCACTAGGTTCCACCTGGTTCTGGCGTCTGCTGCTGTTTCTATGACTGTGAGTCCCACTCGACCAGTTAGGAAATGACCTGGTGTCAGGAAGTCCACGTCATCAATGTCCTCGGATAGCGGGCACAGAGGCCTTGAGTTAAGCGTCGCTTCTATTTGGGCTAACACAGTGCTGTATTCTTCGAAGGTTAAAGCTTGTTCACCTATGACTCTCTTCAGATGTTGTTTTAAGCTCCTGATTGATCGCTCCCAGAGTCCTCCGGCGCTTGGCCACGATGGACAGTTCCAGTGCCATTCTATATTCATCTCCGCTACTTTCGTATGAAATGACTCACTGAAGACTTGCTCTAGCTGCTTATACTCCTCTTGTATCATCCTATTTGCTCCTACAAAGTTAGTTCCGTTGTCCGAGTATATATGCTTTGGTGTTCCTCGTCGTGCCGCCATTCGTCTGAGTGCTGCTATGAATGAAGCACTGCTGAGGTCCGAAACTAACTCTATATGTACGGCTTTAGTAACCATACAGATGAACAACGCTACGTACCCTCTAGAGGTTTTAATTCCGCGTCCTTTATTTGCTTTTATGGGAATGAGCCCTGTAAAATCTACTCCAGTGTGGTAGAACGCTGGTGCTGGGTTAGTTCTGTAATCGGGTAGGTCTCCCATAATCTGCTGTAACTTTTTAGGTTCTTGTTTTCGGCAGGTAACACATCCTGCGAGCTGTTTTTTGACTGCCCGATTGCCTTTAATAACCCAGTACGTTTGTCTAAGGAAGGATGTGGTGAGTCGAGCTCCCCCGTGAAACGTAAGCTCATGTGCTTGGGTAATAAGACGCTCAGTTAGTCGACTGCTATATGGAATGATAATTGGATATTTCATCTCGTCGCTGATGCTCGCATTCCTCAGTCTACCCTTTGCTCTCAAAACTCCTTGTTGATCTAAATATGGATTTAAGTTTGCTAGCTTGCTATCGCATTTCAGTTTATTATTATGCAATAAGAAGTCAATGTCTTGATTGAATTTACTGCGCTGCACGTGTTTTATTATAATTATTTTTGCTGATCTTAGCTCCTGTAATGTTAGGTACTTTTGCCTTTGTTTATTATTGTTAAGTGTCAATGCCCGCCGTATCCAACATAAAATATTAGTTATTTTTGTAAAGGAACTGTATCGATTTAATAACTCGTCAATGATGCTTTCTTCTAAGTTAAAGTTTTGAACTACGTTCACTTGTTTTTTAACTTCGTAGGTAGTTGTGTACTTCATGTTTGATTCGCTCGGTTTGAAGTCCGATGTTGATAAAAAGGGAGGCCCTCTCCACCATAATTCGTGTTCCATCAGCTGTGATGGCGTGAGCCCTCTGCTAGCGGCGTCGGCTGGATTCTCCTTTGTGTTTACGTAATGCCAAGTTTCAGGTGGCATTATAGCGGTAGTTTTCTTCACTCTATTCGCTACGAAAGGCTTCCATCTCTCTGGAGAACCTTGAATCCAACCAAGGGTCACCTTTGAGTCGCTCCAACCGTACTTCACGATGCTAAAGTTTTTAAAGCTGTTGATAATCTTTGTCATGAGTTTTGAAAGTAGTTCTGCGGCACATAGTTCCAATCTAGGTAAAGATACGGCTTTTTTGCTAGGCACTAGCCGGGTTTTCGCTGCGACTAGCGTCACGGAGATCACTTCGTTTTTTAAGATTCTGGCGTACACTACACATGCGAATGCTTTGATGGAGGCGTCACAGAATCCGTGTAGTTCAATGACGTCACCTTTGCTGCTTTGTATCCACCGTGGAATTTTAAATTGATTGATAAGGTTTATATCCTTTTTCATCTGGTTCCATTGTTCTTTGATGTTTGGGGAAACCTCATCGCTCCACTGTACTTCAGAGTTTTGCCATACTTGTTGGAATAATAATTTCATAGTTGTAATTAATGGAGATAGCCAGCCTAAGGGATCGAAAATGGTGGAAATTTCTGATAGAAGCATTCTCTTAGTTAATTTTATGGTTGCTGAGCCGTCTACGGTGCTTTGAAAGGTAAATGAGTCCTCGACTGAGTTCCATCTCAAGCCTAAGGTTTTGGAGGAGCTTTCTGTTTTAAATGTAAACAATGTCGGCTCCTTTGCAGTAGTTTGCTCGACATTAGATAATAGCTGTTTATTGTTTGCGGACCATTTCCTAAGTAAGAATCCTCCACTTCTGAGACATGAGTTCATTTCTGCTATGCTTTCTTCCCCTTCTGGAAGGCTGTGGCTGCCCGAAATCCAGTCGTCCATGTACCACTCTTCTTGGATGCTTTTTGCTGCTCTGGGGTAGTTGTGCTCTTCGTCTTTTGCTAGTTTACGTAGTGTCATCATTGTGAGGAATGGTGCTGACTTAGTCCCGTACGTTATTGTAGATAACTTATAAGTTTTGATAGCTTGATTCGGATTTTCTCGCCAGACGATTTGTTGCAGCCTCTGATCATCTTTGTGGACCATTATCATGCGGAAACATTTTTCGATATCGGCTGTGTAGGCGTAGCGATACTGGCGCCACCTCAAGATGAGTTCAAGGAGATCCTGCTGTAAATTTGGGCCTTTGTACATAAGGTCATTTAAACTGTACCCTGAGGTGGTTTTGGCTGACGCATTGAACACTACGCGGAGCTTGGTTGTACTTGATTCTAGTCTTTGTACAGCATGGTGCGGTAAGAAGCATTCTAAATGCGCCGTTGGTTCCGTTGCTTGCTTCATGTGTTTAAGCTGTTCGTACTCCCGGATAAACTGCTTGTATTGCGTCGCTAGGCTTTCTTGTTTCTTAAACTTGCGTTCTACATTTTTAAACTGTGCTATGGCTATCTCTTTTGATGATCCCAATTTTTCTTTTAATTCTGGCTTCATAGGTAATCTAACTTCATAGCGACCGTCTTCTAAACGTTTCGTAGTAGAGTTGTAGTAATCTACGCATTCTTGATCTTCTATAGACATCTCGTTTTGTTCGGAAATATCTTCTATTTTCCAAAATTGCTGAATGTCTTCTATATTATTCAAGATGACGTTGCATTGGAATGACGTCTTTATACTGCCGCATAGTAACCATCCTAGTTCAGTATGTTGAGCTATTGGTTCTGATTGACTCTCACCGCGAATCAACCCCTCTAACATTATATAGGAGTATACCTCAGCCCCAAGGAGAATATCTACCGGGCGACTGATGTTGTACTCTGGGTCTGCTAGCGAAATATGAGCCAAGTGTTTCCAATCTGGTTTGTCAAAAGATTTATTTGGTAGGCTTTTTATTAAATTATTCATTATAAAGACATCGGTGCTGAATTTGAAATCGGTATAAGTCGATTGACAAGTAATAGTAATTTTTCCTTTACAGTTATTTTCTCGCTCTCCCACTCCCAAGATGACTCCGTTACATTGTTCTCGTTTTAAACCTAGCTGTTGAGCTGCTTTCTCGTTCATAATCGATACCTGCGAGCCCTGGTCGATTAGCGCTCGCATTATGTGTTGAGTGTTGTCTGCTGCTGTTACCTTTACTAAGGCGGTAGCTAATAAAATCTCCGACGATTCGTTCTTTTGAGATGTATGTACTCTGTTGCTATTATTTGTCTGTTCTCTTTGTTTGTAGGTATAGTCTGCCGAGTAATGCGGTTTTGCTTGAGTTGCGAAATAATCGTGCAAAATCGTATGATGCCTATCATTGCACTTATGACATCTTTTTGCTGAAAAACAATTTCCGTTGTGATCGTAAATACAATTTATGCAGTAATTTAATTGTTTTAATGTTTTAATTTTTTGGTCGTTAGGTAGTTCTAGGAATTTGCTGCAATTAATCAAATTATGATCGTAGTGGCAATGGGGGCATTTATTTGCTGATTCTAATACGTGCATCGATTTCGCAATTTCATTTTTATTATTATGTTTCCATTCGTTGTTCTGTTTGATATTATATTTGCGATTTGGATAATTTGACGTTCGCTGCTGATGCTGGTATTGGGGTGGTGATTTGGGGGGTACGTCTTGGCGCCGCCGAGATGACTCTAGGGTAGTGAACTTTTTCTCTAAGAACTCTAAGAATTCTTGTAGTCCTGGTAGGTCTCGTGCATTTTTCAGTGACTCTATGTATTCGGAGTAAGACTCGCTGTCCAGTTTTTGCGATAATATGTACACAAGAAGCGCGTCCCAGGTTGTGGTATCGATGCCAAGGTTCTTAATGGCGTGGAGACTCTCTAACGTGACGTCATGCAGACGCTTAATAGCTCCAAATGATTGTTGCTGAATATTGGGAAGATTAAAGAAGGCACTTATGTGCGTATTAAAGATTTGCCTTTTATTATTGAATCTATGATTCAAGATCTCCCAACACGTTTGGTAGTTTTCGCTGCTGATAGGAAGGTGTTGAATTAAACGCTCGGCTTCACCTTTCACTTTGCTTTTCAGAAATTGCATCTTTTGTGCGCTTGAAAGAGATGAGTTATTGTGGATTGCTTCGTTAAACAGATCTTTAAATGATGTCCAGTGCTGATAGTGGCCGGTATACACTGGGATATCCATCTGCGGGGTAGATTTTTCTCTAAATGATGTTGACCACATTTTCGAACTGATTGCTTTTCTCAGACCATTGTATTTGAGCTCGTGCTTATTGTAGTTGTACTCGTACGATCCGGCTCGAAGGACCATATGTACGGGATCGTACCGGGTGCTGCTGCTTAGGATGTAAAATGATAGATAAGATAGCTTTAAGGGTGTATATTGTCACGATACTTATTTAAGTTATGATGATTTTAATGAGTGCGATGGGCTTGCTGGCTAAAGGTGCACTGACTCAAGCGAGCCGCCCGGTCGACGTCATTCGCCGGCGCGTGCGACCTACTTGAACCAAATTGCTGAGCTGTTCGATAATGTATCGAACAGTGACTATAAATCACTATAAATTAAATGTGGAGCTGGCGCCCTCTAGAAGACAAAGAGTCATGAATTAAAAAAATAAAATGTACCGTGTGGGGTATCAAATAATTAGCATATTTCAAAAATATATATATTGTACTAGCGGTTGCTCACTGATTTGCTTGCATTAACTCGTTACAAAACAGAGTCCTTGGACCGCCTATCTCTGTCTGAACTCAAACTTTTGAACTAATATTCGTACAGTTTCCAACTGAATGGAGTGTTTCATGAGGAAGGTTTATTAAATTATGGTTTTTAAATTAGGTAAATTAGCTGAAATATGACGGAAAGAAACTGTAGAAGTATATTTTTTACCCGTGCGAAGCCGGGGCGGGTCGCTACCTCAATTATAATTATTGTGAAACAAATGTTCTTATCTACTAAAAGAGAAAATACCAAAACGGTTTAAATACTAAACTTAGGTAATACAAAATCTATGTGTTACTTTCAAAGGCGTACATTGTAGTCCGTATAAGGATTTTAAACATAAACATTATCCTATAAAACTAAGTTTGCAGCGTTAAATCGAATTAATAGTTTCCATATAAATACTAGTATGGGTCCCTTGTATTATACTGTATTTTAATGTCACCTACTTATTTAATACTATCAACGCCCCGCGGTTTCACTCGCGTAAATCCCGATAAAAAGTTGCGTATATTATTTCGAATGAGTCAATGTATCTTTATAATAAGTTTCATCAAAATCGATAAAGTAATTTCGGAGTTACAAACAAATAAAAAATCTTTTCTCATTATAATATTAATCATAATCATCATTTATTGTTTCATGTGTAAGTATAGATGTAGACAGAAATACAATTAGACACAACATGAACCCGGTTGGGCACTACAATATTACTAGGTTTACTTACATACTATATTACTAAACATATTAATTACATTTCTTATTGCGGTTTTTATTAAATTTACTTATGCTTACTTTATGAGTTAATCTATAAATTCTTAAATTAAATTAATAAATTCTATTAGTGTAGACTAGCAGCGCTCCGCAGTTTAATGCGCGTAACTCCCGATCCCATGGGAATATCGGGATAAAAAGTAACCTACATTCCCAATGAATCAATGTATCCATACTAAGTTTCATAAAATCGGTCCTGTAGTTTCGGAGCCTATAAAAATCAAACATTAAGGTGAAAGTCATGTCAGAGTGTCATTATCTAGGGAGGAAACAGTCGACTACGTTCGTATGGAGAGAGCGCCCGGTACCCTTTCCTCTTAAAATTTTTCTTATCTATACTAATAGTATAAAGCTGAAGAGTTTGTTTGTTAGTTTGTTTGTTTGAACGCGCTAATCTCAGGAACTGCTGGTTCGAATTGAAAAATTCTTTTTGTGTTGGATAGTCCATTTATCGAGGAAGGTTATAGGCTACTTTTTATCCCGATATTCCCACGGGATCGGGAGTTACGCGGGTGAAACCGCGGAGCGCAGCTAGTTTATAATATTAGTGTAGATTAACTTTTTCTGGCGACTTCGCCCGATAACTGACCGCTAAGCTAACTGATGCCGGGATGTTCAAGTATATACCATACTAGCGACCCGCTCAGGCTTCGCACGGCTATATTATGCATGTATTATACATATAAACCTTCCTCTTGAATCACTCTATCTATTATAAAAACCGCATCAAAATCCGTTGCGTAGTTTTAAAGATTTAAGCATACAAAGGGAAATAGGGACAGAGAAAGCGACTTTGTTTTATACTATGTAGTGATAATATCGATTGTAGGTACACTGTAGGCTACCATTGTGTGACGATCTATGTGTGAACTGAACATCCAACAATTGCCGGTTCGATTCCCGCCTCAAGAAAATATTTGTGAACATAATATTTGTTTCTGTTCTATAATTTTATGTATTTACAAAATATACGAGTATTCTACCCGTTGTCTGGTCACCATAATCCAAGCCTAGTTGCTTAGCTTGGGGCTAGATGGCGCTGTGAAAATTCTCATCCAAATCAGTGATGCCGTTTAAAGATGACAAATAAGGGGACAAACAAACAAACTTTCACACATATATTCTTAGTGGAGAGTATGGAGGGTGTTACCGGCGCGGGCGCGCGCGCAATATAGAGGCGCCTCTTTCTTAGAACACAGCACATAGATGCTTTGTCAATAACTTGATAAATATTCTTAGAATCAAATTGGATCCGATTTCGAAGTACCACAATAAATAATATGCAATTGTTAAATAAGTATAAATACTTACCTATATCATAGGAGAGCGGTGTTGGCCTAGTGGTAGATACCTACTTTCATCCCAAGGGCGTGGGTTCGAATCTCAGCCGGCCGTGCACCAATGGATGTTTTTAAGAAATTTTTGTGTGCGCGAAATGATATTGCTCTTACGGTGAAGGAAAACATCGTGATGAACCTTGGCTTAGTATTTTGTCTTTCAATAAAGTCTGTTAAATAATGTCTCCAGACGTATTTAAGAGTTCTTTTTCCTGGACACAATTGACTTAGCTAAATAAATGAAATAAATAAATATTGCATGTCATTGCACACATCGCCATCTAGCCCCAAGCTAAGTAACTAGACTTGTGTTATGGGTGCTAGACAACAGATATACTACGTATATACTTTTCTTTTGTAAATTTACTAGCGACCCGCCCCGGCTTCGCACGACTGTATTATGCATGTATTATATCTAAAAACCTTCCTCTTTAATCACTCTATCTATTAAAAAAAACCGCATTAAAATGTGTTCCGTAGTTTTAAAGATCAAGATCTAAGAATACATAGGGACATAGGGACGGCGAAAAGTGACTTTATTTTATAATATATAATGATACTTATAATACATAGAAACAACCAGACCACAGACAATAAGATATCTAAGCATAAATACTCGTCTGAGGCGGGAATTGAACCCGCAACCCTGTGTTTGGCAGTCCGGCATGGTGACCATTGTGCCAACTGGGTCGTCAGATGCTGGGAAAGCCTACTCTATCTTTACGAGATAAGGACCTTTACAATATGTACCTCTAATTGGCACAATCACAATCATGAACTGTCAACAGAAACTATAAATGGAACTAATTTTTCTAATTGATTTAGAATACCAAGCTATAAAATATTCCTACAATGAAACGAATGTTCATTTCAGAGAGTATTAGGTTATGACTCGAATGTGAGCAAATTAGTACATTTCTTCGGATGTTAAACGTTAATTATACTCAAATTAATCAACTACAATGAATGTTCCTAAAAATTAGGTATCTTCTGTTCTCTACAGTCAATTAATGTACTCTTTTCTATTGAACGCTCCCCTAAAAATCTATACTAATCTATACTAATATTATAAAGCTGAAGAGTTTGTTTGTTTGTTTGTTTGTTTGTTTGTTTGTTTGAACGCGCTAATCTCAGGAACTACTGGTTCGAATTGAAAAATTATTTTTGTGTTGGATAGTCCATTTATCGAGGAAGGCTATAGGCTACTTTTTATTTCGATATTCCCACGGGATCGGCACTTATATATTATAAAGCTGAAGAGTTTGTTAGAATGCGCTAATCTCCAGAACTACTGGTTCGAATTGAAAAAAATATTTTTGTATTGGATAGTCCATTTATCGAAGAAGGCTATAGGCTACTTTTCATTTTGATATTCCCTCGGGATCGGGAGTTATGCGGGTGAAACCGCGGAGCGCTGCTAGTAATAAATAAATATTGCAAGACTTGCACACAGCGCCATCTAGCCCTAAGCAACTAGGCTTGTGTTATGGTGGCCAAATAACGGTGTAACAATAAAAATAACTAAGTATAACAATAGAATATTCAACATACTTTTTTGACGTGATAACGTCTATAAATTGATGGAACACCTGCATTCTAACAAAAGTGTCATGTTACCGGAACATGACGTGTCCCGTTCCCGATGTGTGACGTCATGCGTCATGGTAACATCGAGTATTTAATAATAATATCGCTCATCTGGGCTTGTGTTATGGTGACGAGTGTCGTCCGTAAATCGACTTTACAGACAACCTTTTTTTTTTGTAAATAAATACTTATTATACAAGTTAAAATAAAAACACGGGAAATATTCCGTTTCAAATAACTTTAGAGTTGTGATAATAGATTTGTATCAGACTAATAATTAGGACCTTCATACGGCCATGGTCATGCGTCAAACGTTCCCGCAATGATCTTGACACCCATTAATATACAGGAATGCGTTGTACTCATATTAATTTCCTGGTCATCTTCAACTCGTCTAATGTTGTTGCACTATAAAATTATACTTGTGCTTATTGTTTATGATTATTGAGACTTTACATGTTGTTTACTTTAAAACTAACTTGTTATTTCTAATTATATTTGAACCTTTTTGTTTTAAACCTGACGTTTCGGGAACTTTACAGTACCCATGGCCACAGGCAGACTGAGATACATTCGTCTTACAAAAAAACTGGTTGCCTGTAAAGTCGGTTTACGGGCGAAAGTTTTACGTGACAACAACTGTGCTCGAGTGGAAGGGACGCGTGCCTTTCACTTTTTATGTCTGTCTCTCTCGCTCTTAGGCGGGCTAACCATGCCCGAGTGGAAGGGACGCGTGCCTCTCACTCGCTCTCATTGTGAGCGCATAACGTCAGCGGAGCGTAACGCAGTTTCTTGAAGTGTCACCCGGCAAACCAATTTATAAGACGTTGTCACGTCAAAATATTGTGTGAATTGCTGTCAAAGTACTGTCTACTTAAAATTGATAAAAAGGTTTCATCTAACACAGAATTGACTAACGGTGTCCTCGAGGTATTAAGATGAAAGGGTATACCTGCGCTCTCTCCATACAAACGTAGTCGACTGTTTCCTCCCTGGATAATGACACTAGCATAAATATTTTTATGCCATAAAGCCTATAACTGCCATGACTAATACCCTATGTTATGTTTTTTCATTTAAACTTCACCTAAAGCAGGTGTCTAGAATCTTGCTTGTGTTGAAAACATTCTTATAACAGCTGTTTTAGAGCTCTACGGTGGATCTGCAATTATGCAGCCGACCGTACATTGTTCATATAGTGTTCGTGGACTTTAAACATACGTAACGTGATATTTCCCCTGCCGAACGGGACGTGACAATTTTTTGACAGCGTTTCATATAAAATTAATCACGTTTCGTCCGGCACGGGAACAATCCCGTCACGTATGAAGCGACCTTTTGCCGCGGGTTTCATTATGATATTTTCCGTCAGCGTATGAGCAATGCTAATTAGCGCACGGCAGGCCGAGATGAAAGTCCAGGTATCCACCACTCTGTTTTAAAAACAAGAGAGTGATCTTATAAGGGTTCCTTTTTTACCTTTTGAGGTACGGAACCCTAATGATGTTAATTTCTGGAAATAATCATTCTAGACACTACTGTATTCTTGTCCATCCAATGCCTGGATGAGATCGGTTTTAGCGATAAGGCAGCTCATTGTGCCATATGTATAGGTATTAAATATTAGTTTTTCTTTTAGCAACTTATGTTAGAATTTATTTAATTTATTTTTTGTGTAGTGTTTATGCTATCTGTAACAAAGTTGGTGACAATATAAGAACACAGCCATTTATCCTATAGCTTCATAGATGTATTATTGCAGCGCATGCTTTTTGTCACGTACCTACGTTGTATAGCTCAGGGACAAATAAACAATTATGTCTAAATATGTTTTATTAATCAGAATTCGGAGCAATGAGAGAGGAGAGGTATCTAATAAGTTTATGAAGCATCGTTTCAAGAATTAATTGTTACAACACAAGCCCAAATATTTAGTCTATTCGACTTTAAGGACACTTAAGGATACATAGCCTCTAACTTTTCATCTTTACATCATTTTCGACTTTTCGATATTAGAAACTATGGTGTGTTTGGGATGGCGCTATATCTATATATATAAAATTCTCGTGTCGCGGTGTTTGTTACTAAACTCCAACTAAACTGCTAAATTGATTTCAATGTTTTTTTTTGTGTATATTCGTTAGGTCTGAGAATCGAACAACATTTATTTTATTTTTCCTATTTTCCGAAAAAGCTAGTTAAAGTATAATATTGATTGTTCACAGAGCGAAGAGCTCCGTACTCAGCTGGAGAATGAGCAACACTACTGCCACCTGTACCGGAGCCAGGTGAACGAGATCCGCTCGCAGATGGACGAGAGCTCCCGCTCCACTCGCGACCTGGAGCAGGAGCGGTCCAGTCTGCTGCATCAGCTGCAACTGGCTATAGCGCGCGCTGACTCTGAAGCCATCGCCAGGTGAGACAGACACACAGTCAATGGAGCATGTTATGATATAGCAACGCAGATTTGATGCCATTTGTAAAACTAACTTTTGGAACTATTTATGTGTCGTCTGCTAAAAGAATTGGTTATCCGTAATCAAATTTTAGCATTGTTTCATTTTAGTCCATAGTGAGGGAAACATTGGCCATCTTTCTTCTACAATTCCAAAATGTATATATTTTCAGGGAGGGTTTCGGAGTTGTCAACTATGGCTATTATCATAGAGGGTCTAGGTTCTTTATCTGATCTAATTTTTAATGTATTTGTGACATTTCCAGGTCAATAGCGGAAGAGACAGTAGGCGATTTAGAGAAGGAGAAGACAATGAAAGAGCTGGAGATGCGCGATGCGCTCGCGCAGCACCGCAGCGAGCTGACCGCGCGCGACTCGCAGCTGCAGACCTTGCGTGACAGGGACCATGAGAACAGGGCCACTATTGACTTGCAGCGGAAGGTATACTTACGAGATCTCGATTTCATGGCATATTTAAGGAATTATAACATCTTATGTCCTTGACCCAGCGGTTTCGGCTGCGTGGAAAGTCAGCCACTTAAGTATTGGTAATCCGGCCATTTATAAAGTCCTTGAATGCTTGTTTACCTTCTATTTTGTTCCCAAGTTTTGGATTGTGAGAACAGTTCTCTCGTGGTTCTTGAGCCTTACAGCTAACCAAGTCTTCTTTTTCTTCGTATCGATAGTAAAAATAGAAGGGGGAATTTATAAAGTAGGGTCAGAACCGGCCGTGTGTTGCCAGGTCTTTGGCGTTGTTATTAGCTGACATCAGATCAGCCAATGTACAGCTATTAGGGCTGGAGGGGCAGGTCAAGAGATGGAGCATAGTTTGCTCGGGAGCCCCGCTGTCGCACTGAACCCGGCATGGATCGACCCCATCTTCCTAGGTTCAGCCTGCAACAACCAACCAAGTTAGGGGTCAGGATACTTAACTTTATTTTTCTTATTAGGAGGTAGACGAGCTCCGTCGCAGCGGCAACGCTCTAGCGGAGCGCGTGGCGACACTGCAGCGGCTGCAAGAGGAGGTCGATCGTCTCAACAAGAAACTCAACTCTGAGATAATGCTCAAACAGCAGGCTGTTAACAAACTTGCTGAGATTATGAACAGGTTCGTTTACGTATACCTATTATATTGACTGGTGTCTTTATTGCAGACGCTTATGGTATATCTTCTTTCTTTCTTCTATCTTTTTGGAGTGGAGGAACGAATGCCCATTACTACCACGCTACCATGTCACTTAATGTTCAAATTCAGTAAGTTTGTTGGATTACAAAAGAAAGTATGCGTCATCTCTTCTTAAATTAGATGCACAGTACAAACGTTGACTGACCAATAGCTTGTAACAACGACGACTTATGCATCATCATTGGCCTTGTTAAGGTCGTCAAATGTATGGGTGTTAGGGCACATTTAAAATTATAAAAAGCCCTTTATAGACTCACATAATTCTACACTAATTAATTTTATATCGATCGCTATTTACCTTAACTCTTACCAATATAATCCACCCCCAGGAAAGACATGAACCCAGCATCGACCAAGAACAAGAGTAAGATGTCCGTCCGTAAGGACAAGGACTACCGCAAGCTGCAGCAGGAGTTGACACGCGAGAAGGATAAGTTCGACCAGCACATGTCCAAGTTGCAGCGAGATCTGCAGGACGCGCAGCAACAGCTGTTAGATGAGCAGAGCACGCGCATGCGACTCGCTATGGAGGTACTTATTACTTTCCTACGATAATCACTACCTATACATATGAAATGCTTTGTCCTGAACGACTGACTGACTGACGGATCAACGTACAGCGTAAACCGTTGATCGTAGAAACTTGTAGGGTGTGTTCTTTGTATGACGTAGGCATCTGATAAGAAAGGATTTTTCGAAATTCTATCCCTGGGGGGGTGAAAAAGGAGGCAAAGTTTGTATGGGACAACGTGATCAATTTTCGACTTCTACGCGGACGAAGTCGCGGGCAACAACTAGTTATATATAAAAGATTAAAGATGTTATTGTTGGCAACACATTGTTATTTCTCCAAAATTGGCAACACTTCAACAATAGTTCTCAACTACTCATCGCTAGTGAACCAAACGTCCTCAAGTTGAATGAATCCCAATAATATTTTAAATGTGAAAGTTTGGGTTAGTAGTATTGTACGGGATCGTACCGGGTGCTGCTGCTTAAGATGTAAAATGATAGAAGATCAGATAGCTTTAAGGGTATATACTGTCACGGTAATTAATTAACTTAGGATGATTTTAATGAGTGCGATGGACTTGCTGGCTAAAGGTGCACTGACTCAAGCGAGTCGCCCTATGGTGCAACTAGTTAAAATATTAGAGCAAACGTTTCCACACATGAACGTGACATCTGCTTAAAGTTATGGATAATGGAAGCCTCGGAAAATCTGTCTCTTGACGGAACAATTTATCGAGGGGTCAGGGTGTCAATCAATTGTTAAATAACATATTTATGATAATGAATCTCTCCAAAGATTCAAAAGCTTAATTTATCCTTTGCAGGTGGACAGTAAAGATGCGGAAATCGAACAGCTGAAGGAGAAGCTTGCAGCACTGACGAGCGAGACCGCTTCACAGTCATCAGCCGACGCTGAAGACGGAGAGACGGAACAGACCCTCGAGGGATGGCTGTCCGTACCGTTCAAGCAGAACATACGCCGGCACGGGTGGAAGCGACAATACGTAGTCGTGTCTTCTAAGAAGATCATTTTCTATAATACGGAGAGTGATAAGCAGAATACTACAGATCCTGTTATGATACTCGATTTGAGGTAAGTTTTCAACGATTGAAAAATATGTTACATCCTGCCACCCTAGGAAAGGGAGATGGGGTATGGCCTAGATCCAGAGAAACCCACTAAAAAGTCTGTCAACAGTCGGGGTCTAAGGTATCAAATTGATAGAAACTATAGATTTTATGGCATAAATCTTCTACCTAGACACGATTTGCCCGGACCGAGGCCATGGCCCATTTCCAGTGGGCCGCTTTCAGCTGAATCTAAAAATATGCACCTCAAAGAATGGTTTTACACGTTAGTAATGTATGCATGTGAAACTTTAAACCTATGACTGTACTAACTGGTTTTACCTGCTTGAATATAAATATTTGGTTTATGTTCGTGTTTCAGCAAAGTGTTCCACGTGCGATCAGTGACGCAAGGTGATGTGATCCGCGCGGACGCGAAGGACATCCCCCGTATCTTCCAGATACTGTACGCGGGCGAGGGCGAGGCGAGACGTCCCGGCGAAGCAGACCAGCCGCAGGATAACGCCGACCATACTGGTATTATACACGATCGAGAACTACTATCCATTGTTTGGTCACCATAACACATACCTACTGACTTTAGAACTAGTTACCTTTGCGTGCATTGTTCTACGTCCAAAGGATGAAAACATTTAAGTACAGTCAGTTTAACAAAACGATGTTATGTATTTCGGTCCTTCGAACGGGATTAGTGGGATTATTTGTCGACCTGTTACATTGATGTATACTTCCATTAACCTTTACATATTTGTCTTTAGCTTGATTTCTATTTGTCTAATCGCGTGTTTATAGGTAACACGGTTGCGTACAAAGGTCACGACCTGGTCAGCATCACGTACCACATCCCGACGGCGTGCGAGGTGTGCACGCGTCCGCTGTGGCACATGTTCCGTCCGCCGCACGCGTACGAGTGTCGACGTAAGTTACTACATACATCTAGCTTAGACAAAGTTACAGTGATATCCAGTACTTCTTCCTCTACTTTACATTCTCATTCAACTTAAACTTTTTAAAATCACACGATTTGTGTTGATAGTATTATTGTCCCAGTCTGAATCGACAATTTTTGTTTTCATCATCTCGCCGTTTCGGTAATGCTACAACAGCCCTGGTTACGGGGAAACTGGAATAGTGGCGGGCATCGTCATATGTTGCTGGTAGTTGAGGGATAGTAACTGGAGATAGGTCGGGGGCTGTCATAAGGAGAGTTCGGCCAGGTTTGTTTCAAGCGATGAGATCACGGTGTATAGTACTGTAGTTCATTCTATGTGTTTCTTTTTCCAGGGTGTCGTATGAAGATTCACGCGGAGCACGTGTCGGAAGGCGAGAGCGGCGGCGGCGGTGTGGCCGCCTGCAAGCTGCACGCGGACCGCGCGCGCGAGCTGTTACTGCTGGCGCCGGCCGCGCCCGACCAGCGCCGCTGGGTGGCGCGTCTACAGCGACGCGTGCAGCGGCACGGGTACCGGGCTAATATCTCCTCCAACCACGACCATACCAAGCTCTCGCCAAGGTAAACAACCTTTACATTAAAATTAACCTAATAATTCATCAAAATTGATCATTATTAAGCCCGAGCTAGTCCTTGTATGTAGTCTAATAGTGGCTCGGCGCTGTGAAACAGTATAATATTAGTAACACACGTGGTGCTTATACCTGGGCACTCCAACTATACTCTCTAGAAAGACTCCAACGATTGTATTGTCGACAGAGACTCGATGCGTTCGAACCTGAAGTCAGCGTACATGAACGCGTCACAGCGGAGCTCTACGTTGCCGGCCAACGCGTCGCTACCGAGACAGTGAACGACAACTCCTCTTCTGTGAGTTAATAATTACTCGCGACACACGAACCGACAAACGAACGAGTTCGCTTTGATCTGTTATTTACCTATTCAATCTGAATCTATACATTTTTTGTACCTCTTCGATTGTATAAATTAGCTAGTCGTCGTAATGTAAATTTAAGTGTGTTCTGTCCAACTTATTGTTTCGAAACCTGGCTTCCCGCTTCGGAATTAACAAGTACTTATCGAAGTAACGTTATCGTAAGGTTTTTTAATAGTCGCGGAAGGAATTGACTAACTCGCTTACGTAGATATTTTATTTTTGGTGATATATTTTTACATGACTACGGAACGTAGGCCACTGGCATAGCGCTGGTGCTAGAACCGATTCACAAAAACGTCCGACTACCTTGCCAGTGGATTTATTTAATAAAAAAAAGTAGTTGGTAGCATTGTTTTTTAAACAAGTATACACAATTTGCAAGATACGTCCCGGCGGGACCACAACCCACCCACAACAAGACGCGACGAGTGGGTCTAGCTAACCGCTGCGCCACAAGGCCCTAATGAATAAATAGCTCATTTTCACCATAGCTCAATTACTGTAAATATACAAGTACTTAGGGTTTTGATTCCTTGAATAAGTAATCGCATTACTGAGTGATGTGAACATAGTGCCTGTTGTAACAGTAACAAACGTACCTAGATATATAATCAATAGTTTACCCGAATATGCCATAAATGATTGCGCAATAGAAAAATGTAACATTTTGAATGGTTAGAACATTTTTGTTGTTAATAATATTTTATAGAAGAAGCTTTTGTTGCCCATTTGTTTGCTCTGAGGTCCAACGACTTAACTGCAACGCAAAACAGATTCACATAATACGCTTGTGATAAAATATCAAATAGGAATTGAAAATAATTTATGTTTGCTATTAAACATATTAATACACCTATTATGATTGAAACGGTCTGTTATGTTCGTTGTACAATTAGGTGTTAATATTCTTTCATATTCTCTAAATAAATAATTTATAATAGAGATATTGAAATATTATGTGGAATCAGTGGCCACCATCATTAACGAATAAACAGTGCCATAAGTGTGTTTGTATTACTGTCTTCGACCCGTTGCATTTTAAATTCCATTGGTCTTCCTAACTCGCGTTCAATTTTATATGAAAATGAGCTTATTGTTAAAAAAAATATATGAACTTATAAAATTGTGTCCAATTCTGTGTTTAAGCAATATATTGATTATCATGCTCAAAGCACGAAAATACGTATCAAGCAATACGAGAAAAAATTAACTGCTTCTGTATTAGATTGTGGCACTTTTCATTAAAATATGATTTCTAGTATACATATGAATTAAAAAGAATTAAACTCGCGGCCTTTATATTTAGCGTATTTGTACAGTGAATTTATGGGCCTTTTTATATCGTATACATTGCGTAGTTAACAGTGAATCGTGTTAGTGATTTTAAAGTACAAAGTATGGCGGATAACTCACTGATACTTCAATCAAATCACGATAGAAATAATTTTCTAAACATTGTCAATGAAAAAATAATGATTTTCTGCTAAAGTAAAGTGATTATTGTGATAGAATGTTACTTTTAGGCTTCAACATTAGACAATCTAAGTATAATTTGACTAATCGAAGTTATACTGGTGGCATTCAAGTATAAAATAAGATTAACCTTGTTTATTAATAACACGTTGCTTAGCGGATTATTAAATTACATCATGTTGCATTTAGCTAAGCTGAGTCATATGATCCGCTAAGCAGCGTTGATAAATAAGGATGTATAAATGATAGAGAAACGATTAGCCACTCGAGCGAGTAGAGCAGTATCGGTCTTATACTATTGGGATTGTATTAAGGAATAGCTGTGATAAGTATATGACTTGTGCGACAACACCCCGTGGTGCTAACGTAACCAGGCCTCCGATGTTATTCGTGATTCTTGTTGAGCTATTTTTAAACGCTGTTTTATCAAATACATTGTTTACATTCCTCCAGTTAACATGTTGAGTTTTGTTTGTTAGTTTTTAATATCGATTAGAGTTCAATTCGTGCTTCACCGTGATTGGGCGATACGATGACTTGAGATGTTCTATAATGAGTCTTCGCTCTTCGTCCGGCTTTATGCTTTTTTTTAGTTTTAAGTTCGATAAAATCTCTTAATTCATTACGAACTGAAATACGAATTATAAATTTACGTACTTAAGTGTTTGTTCGATTAACTCCATCGTAGATACTAATATTTTTTTAAATGCATTTTATATTAATTAGGGCAGCTATTGCATTTCTATTTTATTTTCATTCCATATTGTGTCGTAGTTATTTTTTTATTTAAATATATTTCATTCGTTTGGATATGGTTCTTACCAAAGAAATTATTAATTGTCGGAAGTAACGAAACATTTGTTATTTAAAAATTTCAAAGTCTTATGTTATTTTGTCCATGCTTAATCATTTATGTTAATATCTTTTTTTATAATAATATTGTTAATGATTGTGCATAATTTTTATTAAATCTGATTTTATAATTGACGACATATTCCGGGAGTATATTTCTCGACCGTCGCTTGTGAAAATACTCCCAAATAGTCCGCTGTGTAACTTTAATCGAATCAATGTGTAAAGTATTTATTAATGAATAACATCATCTCTACTTATTTAAAATATTTATCTCGCTAAAATTAGAAGTTCCTAACTAGCTAGCTCCACGTCGTAAAGGAATGTCTCAAGTAGCTTTTGCTAATACTTTTTTCGTTCAGCTTAACGTTTCATTTTAGTGGAAAATATGTTTGTATTATTGATATATTGAATATTGCGGTCGTAAGTTAGAGTTAGCCCTTAGAAATGTGCTACTCGGCGATCATATTCTTAGACCGCATACATTTAGAAAGCTGTTTTTAGTACCGGTTTATCGGCGCTTATCAGCACTAAACTGCGCTAGTTTTGAAGCCTATAAGCGCCGGTAATTCGACGCAGACAACCCGCTTTCTACCTGAATGCCTTACAAGACAATTAATGCAGTAAACAGATACCTATACGTGCCTTGGCCTCGGCCCCTCATATCATATAGGCATATAATATGTATCAATAGTGATTATATTGTACATATATCATTGAAATACACCAATATTTTATTGAGTTTTTATAAGTAAAATGTATATTGTATAAATTAATTGATTTTTATCTTAAAATAACGCCTAGTTAATAAGGGCTACATTTGTGAAAAATAAACAGGTTAAACAAATTATTTGTTTTATTTATTTATAACAATTTTAAATATATCAAGACACGTGCCGTTTACATTAAATAACTGAATAAATAATAAATTGCCTAAAACATTAATATAATTACTAATAAGTCAAACTTGCTCTAAATGGACATCTTTTAAGTTCAAAGGTACTTTTTCTCGTTATAATTTGCGCCTGCGTCGATCAATGTTACAAAAAAGTCAGGATCATAGTTCAAATAATTACTTTCGACTATTATTTAACATCTAAGTGTTCCAATTGATCTTAACTCCAACTTATATTTATTGCAAACTAATATACAATTTATTTGATGATTATAACTTAAACATTTTAAATTCAGCTACAGTATACCTAACAGTTGTGTGCAACAAGAGCCTCTACGAAGTGTATAATTAATTTTAATATTTAATTTAAGTTCTTATTTTAAAGTCTAGAAGAGTCCAACCGCTTTCTTGAGTTCCTTTTGCTTCCATCCTGGTAGAGTCTTGAACTCACTGTACGGTATTCCTAATGTCGCCACGAAATCGTCATGCGTTAGATAAAGCTGAAACAAGTTTTTTGGTTCGATGAAATTATCATTCTAGGATGTTATTTTAATACTGAAAAGTGCTCTAAGTAATCTTTTGGAATTCTCGTGCAGTTTTAAGGAGATTCGACAAAAATGTCACAGTGAAAAATATTATGATTAAGTTTATAAAATGTTAACGGGCGTCCAACACAGCCGGGGATCTATTCTAGTGGACAAAATATAAACTAAAAATCTTATTATGTACACAATTTATGACAGCGTGCAGCGCTATCGATTGGAAAGACCTGATTGGTTGGCTGATATATCAAGGCATAGCCTGTACCATTATTCACTAAGGTTCAAGTCGTTGGGCGCGCGTGATTAGGGGTGGAGAGGGAGAGGTTTTTGTATGGCAATCTCGCCCTAATCACGCGCGCCCAACGACTTGAAGCTTAGTGAATAATGGCCCTGGTCATAGAGATTTAGAGGGTGTTTTTGTGAAGTGTTTTTCGAAATTTAGTTTTCTGCAGACGAAGCCACGGGAAGAAACTTGTGTATATTACCTCTTTTATAAGTGGATCGACATCAGGAGGCAGGTGTTCCTTGGGTCCGCGCAGCACGCTCAGCGGGTACTTCTCATACTGGTCGAAGCGGTTCGCGCTGTTGCCGTTCTGCAGCGCGCTGTTGCCGCTCTGAACTATCGCTTTACCCTCTAAAGCGCTCACTATGGCGCTGAATGTTTTGTGACCCTGGGGTGGTAAGTTGTCAAGTATTTAACTAGCGACCCGCTCTGGCTTCGCACGGCTATATTATGCATATATTATACATATAAACGTTCCTCTTGAATCACTATCTATTTTAAAAAAACCACATCCAAATCCGTTCTGTAGTTTCAAAGATCTAAGCATACATACAGTGGAAAGCGACTTTGTTTTATACTATGTAATGATGATTGCTCTTGGTAGGCTAGTAAGCTAATTCAGCAAAACACATTTTTAAGAAGTAAATAAGTAAGTATTATATCTGACCGCCATAACACAAACCTTGTTGCTTAGATTAGGGCTAGATGGTGCTCTGTACCATTATGTCTTGCAATTTTTTTTATGTATTTCTGGTTTTGGTAATAAAAATGTATATTGTACCTATGTTTCAGGCTGTCTCCAGAATCTACTATACGTTTTAAGGCGACCGTGACAGGACCTCAATCTTTGTATTAAAAGAAAGTATGTACTTTACCTTCCAGAGATTGGGTTTCCAATGCGGGAAGAAACCGGTGAAGTGAGGTGGCTCCCGACCCTGGCTGATTGTTATGATTGGTGTTTCAAGGTCACGAGCAGCGGGATCTGTTACAAATGTAATGTAGTGTTACAGAGGTTCCCAAGCAAGAAAAGAACCTGATGGAAGTTGGTCAAAAATGTTAACGAACGCAGTGGAAGAGGCTTTCTTCCATTCCATTTTTTAGAGCTATAAGTTTTGCATGCCGAGTTAATCTATTTAGCATTCGAGTGGATTTAGAAGTCACCATTTCATTGTAAAAAAGTGGTTTAAATGGTGGAATTAGTGGCTATGTTCTCTTGTTCAGGTTTAAATGGTGGAATTAGTGGCTAGTGTGGTCTTCTTGTTCAGCACACGATTTAGTAACCCTACATTCCTGGCCAACCTCCGTTTAAACCACATGTAACGCAACTGAAGTAGAAGTACCTACTTGTATGCTTTACCTTGTATAAGATAAGCCATGGCGAGTGCCCTCGGGTCGTCCTTAGCTTTGGGCTCAGCGTGCGCTCCGAGCCAGACGAACACTGCGCCCGCGCCTTCCACCACGCCTGCCATTTCCGGGGCCAGTTCCAGCTGACTGAACGACACTATCTCTTCGACTAGAATATCAGAATAGGTAGTGGTAGTTAGTCGTAGCAAGTAAAATAAACAAAATGCCGTGATTAACCCGAAAATATGGAAAAGTCGAAGGACTTATCTGCGTTGATAAATATTTATATAGATAGGTTCGAACATAAGCAGAGCCTGCACTAAACGAATGCCTCATTGTTGTGGCATTTGGACCATCGTTTGCTCTCGAACCTACCATGGTTCATTAAGTTTTTACCAGTGCATTTAGCAGTGTTTGCCAATTAATAGTTACGCGTAGTGTTTTTATTTGTTCCAGTATTTTTTACCAATATAAACTACCATCTTATCGTATAAATCAGAGAGTTGTATGAGAACTTTATACAAATCTTCTCTAACTCTAGTCATGGTCCTTCGAGCCAGATTTGAACTTGAAAAAATGATAAGGTTCTTAATTCGTGTAACTTTTTATCATTTTGTCATACTTACAAGTATACTGTCCCGGTGGTCCGCAAGCTGCGTAGAAAAGACGCGGCGGCAACGGACGTTGAAACTCCTTCAACGGGGATGGAACCAACAAGCTGCGACGTTCGCCGAGCGCTGACCAGAAGTCTGGCTTTTCTTTACCTGAAAAGATTGTGGTTTTGTAATGAATATGCCATCACTTCTACGCGCCATATGCTGTGCGGGACGGGGTCCGACTAAATGGACGGAGGTCCTTATTAGGGTCGCAGGAAGTCGTTGACGCAAAGAGCATGCGACCGATCGCTCTGGAAGTCTTTAGGGGATGCCTAATTGCCTATGTTCAGCAGTGGACGTGTTGTAGCTGATATGAGCACGTAGCATGCGTCTGAGGATCTATCGCCTTTTGTATATCACTTACCCTGCATAACGAGTGTATGTTCGGCGGCGGCCATGTTCTTGGCGACCTCCCGCTCGTCTCCGGTGGCGGTGGCGGCGCACCACACCCACACGCGTGCACCTTCACGTAGCACGTAGCATGCGCCTGAGGATCTATCGCCTTCTGTACGCACACATACATACATACATTTAGTTGAATGTTGTTAGTACCTACATCAAGAAACAGTGTAGCGGATCTAGCGGATTTATGAAGTACAACCCTGTTAAACCTCAAAAATCCGCAAGATCTGGTGGTTTTCAATTTTAAATCGTAAAAACTATAAGTACCATTTAGATCATGAAAAAATCTAGTAACTTTTAGCGACTTTTTCATTGCCTCTAATTCATTTTCAGTTAACATTTTAAGCCTCTTTTATTTGAGAAATCAAATGAAATGTTTAAAACAAAATTGGCATACTTATGTTATAACTGAAATTGTCCTAGACAAAATTGAAAAATATTTTAAATGCTACTACTACATCTACTTCCAAAATACGTTCAATAATATGACATAAAAACAATTATAAAAATTTTGCTCCTTCTAGCCTGATTTTTGAAGTTAAAAATTCTTAAAGAAATTTCATTAAACGTTAACAAAGATCGACATAAAATTGTTTTCCAGTAACAAGAAGAATACAAGGATAATAGCTAAGTATTACCAGTATCAGTCCCCGGTCTAACTTCAACCCCCCTCGCTTCCCTCGCATATTGCCCCGACACTCGGATCAGCGCCCGCGCAGGGGGGATCACGCGGCGACCACTCGCTGAAACAAACAAGAAAAAAAATTAAAGATAACATTTCTTTTATACAAGTGAAAGATTGTGTGTTAACTCTTCATGCAAAAACTACTAAACCGATTACGATGAAACTTGATTTGTAGTCAAAATCATTTCGCATGAGATCACATTGCATCGTCTTAAAAACTATAATAGGTTGTGTCTTCGAAACACGCCCAGCAATGAGAAGAAGACACAAGAAACTCATAAGGTCATTCTTTTTTTGTGATCATAATCACAAAGGTCAAGATTACAAATATTTTTGAAAGTAGTTATATTTGAAATAATGGAGTCAAGTCCATGCGTTCTTATCATTAAGGTATCATAGTAAGTATCACTGCTTAATTTATGTTTTATAAATTATTTAAAACTGATAATGGACATAATACCTACATGTTACATAAGTACATGAGTTTGAGTTCTAACATAAAACATACAAACATACATAAAACATACATAAACAAAATATACATTGGCTACTTTTTATCCGAATTTTCCCATGGGATTGGGACTTCACCAATCATATCAAGTTCAAAAATGTTGATCAACTTACGGTCATAATCAGCCGCTCTACCAATGTAAGTTATCATCCGCCCTTTGAATATTTGTAAGAAATGCGCCGGCTCTTTCCCTTGATATACCCATGCCTGAAACAAATACTTTCCAATAAAAGCTAGAACTTTGCTTAATAAAATCTTACTTTGCAATGTATGTTTGTTTACTCACTTGGACGGGAAGACGTCCCAGTTTAGTGTAGAGGTCTTTGGCTTCTATAGCACCCAAACTCCTCAAATCATTGGGCGAAGAGCCACCCTGGAACATTACAATAAAATCTTTTGTAAAGAGATTCAAAGTTAAGACAAAAGGACGAGCAAGTGTTTTTTTCTTTTGTTTTTTTTTAGCACTGATTATTGTATTTTGTAAGAGTTTTCTAGGATTTATACAGTAGGTTAGGTAGGTAAGGTAGTATTTAAAAATCTTCAGACATATTCTGGGTGACTTGTTCGCTATAAATAGGTATGACTTGTCCAGTTAAAACTGGGATTGGCAAATTCAGTTTGGAATTTGTCCGTTATTGTTTACCGTTGGTTTTTTAACTATAGTCGTCCCTTACAAGCCTTGTTCTATTGTTTCTTGTGAACATCTGTCTCATAATAATAATTAATTACATATGTGTATAGTTACCATCCAATAGTACATCATGGTCTGGTCACCAGTGGGCGCATGGTACGTGTACAGGACGATGTAGCAGTCCTGGTCATAGAAGGCGGCAGCCTGAGGACGCTCCACCTCGGCCAGCGAGCCGCCCTCGTCCGAGCTGCGCACGCGCCACACGCGCAGCGCGCCTGAACCGTCGTCCGGTAACTGCGCCTGGAGAGTGGAAGATAAGAGAGATTTTATGTTAAACTTCCCATATAACTTTTGCTATAATTAATAAATATTACAGGACATTCCACACATCGCCATCTAGCCCCAAGCTAAGTAACTGGACTTGTGTTATGGGTGCTAGACAACGGATATACTTACTACTTATATACTTTTCTTTTGTAAATATACCTACACTTATAAATATAATACATATTATAAACAACCAGACCTCAAACAAATATCTAAGCATAAATACTTGTCTGAGGAATCGAACCAGCAACTCGGTGTTTGGCAGTCCGGCATGGTGACCATTGTACCAACTGGGGTAGTTAAATTGCATGTTACCATAGCGTTATTTGTATATGTGTTTCATAGCTGTTATTAGGTAAGTATTATTTAACGCTGTACATACCTCAGCAGCAAGCCAGGCATTAGCAGCGAGGCTGACGGCATCGAGCTTAGTGGTCGCAGACCTAGCGGCGCGCACGCGCACGTCGTTAGGTGTATGCGGCCAGCGCCACCTAGCGAAGAGCGCGGCGAACTCGAGCGGCTCGTGTCCGGCGCGCACTGCGCTCACCGCGCCCGAGTGACGCTTGGCGCGAGCCAGGCCGCGGGCTGCGCCTAGTGCACCTCGTGCTGCCACGCTGCCTGCGTTGGGACCTATCCAGGCCCAGACTCCACGACATCCTGCCTCCACTATGAATACACCCTGCACACGAAAGTATGAGATTGACAAACATTCTGCGAATGAATAGAGATTGAAAATGGTAGGTTGCTTACGTCATCAGCCAAGTCTTCCCTGTAGAGAGGAGCCCGCTTCACCTCCTCGAGTCTCGCTGCTGGGCGCTGCGATGGCATTGTGACGGGCGTCGTACGCGCCGGGTATGTTGCCCTTTAACAAAAGATTATCAGTACCATATTTAGTACACAACCTAGTAAACTGAATCAAGCCATATGCACAGATAATATGCCACCTACGAAGATAAGTTTCGATCCTGTCCTGGAATTAATCCTGATGGGATCAAAGAAGCCTACATTCCAGGACTTCCAGCTATCTCCATGGGTCGGGTTATCTATCGTCAGTTACCCTAATTAGCCAGTTTCAATAACTCGTCAGTTATTTGTCAATTCCAAAAACATCAGTTCGTCACCCATTGTTATTTGTTCAGTAGCTTTTGAGTGAAGTAGTAACAAACATACACACGAATTTTCAGATTTTGATCGATGTATACCTGTATAGCCTGGCAGGTCTGGGCTGTGTCTGCTGAGGCGCGTGTGGGCGGACCCGTCGCGCGCGCAGCTCCAGCACGGCGTCGAGCAGCGCGCGCTCACCGGCCGCCAGCGTCTGCTCGTATCCGTCGTGCGCTATGCAGATACGACGCGCTGTCATACCCTTGTCCGCGCCACGGGCCATGCGGTAGGCAAACTTTAATCATATATATTAAGGTGGTTAAGGAAATATTTTTAAAACAACAGATAGATAAGATAAGAGATCTAGATAAGTACTTCTTCTTCTCGTATAGTAGTGGGGCTAATCTATTGTTAGAGTTTTCAGATCGCCTTAAGGCCTCTAACTTGACCTAACGACTGCTACTAGAGGTAGCAACCGGGACCAACAACGGCTTAACGTGCCTTTCGAAAGTACGGAGGGGCTCACGAAAACACATTTTTGCTACACTGTTAATTGGTCACCCATCGAAGTAATGACCGCGCTAGGCGTCACTTAACCCGCACGACCGTAAACGATCAGCGAGCGTCGCTTAGCTGTGAGCCTCCTCCTGTAGATAAGTACTGTAAACACAGTTATAGCAGGATTTTCTTTCTAACTGTTCTACAGTTGGCTTCTTCTTCTCATTCAGTTTTGTCTGACAAATAGCGGAGCGTGGCAGCTTCGTAAAGGTCGCCCAATGTGCACGTGTTAGGGCACATTAGACATTGGATAAGGTGCTCCATAGATTATGTTAAAGCCCCACAAACGACTAATATTTCGTCTTCAATTACTAATTGGGTAAAGTGAATTATTTCGCCCTATTATTATAAGACACTTCTAGTTAAAGGAAAGAACTGATTTTCGGTTTATATGACTGGTATCCTGGTACCTCTGCAGTGATACAACTGTACATAAGTACATATATAAATACTAATAGATCTTGAAAAACGGATACACCGTTAAAAAATTGATTTGGTTATAAAATATAGATAGTAGGTACCTACTCATGCGAAAAAACTTTAAATTACGTAACGTCTTTCTAAACCATCCGTGACAATATCTCTTTTACACTAAAGGGTCATGAGCAATTAAAATTAAGTACCTTTACCTACTTTATTTGTTGCTGAATTTCATGCCGCCGGTTTTTAATAGCCGTTAGATTTCACGGTGTTACGAAAAAATGTTTCGTCTCGCTGGATAGCTGAACGAATTAGCACCAAAACACGAATACTTTAGTTTGAACTCAAATTGCAGATTTGTGGAACCTTTTTACTTTGTCTTGAATTCCTTTCATGTATTGTGCCAAGTGATCTATCTTGTCAACCGGCCGATTTTTTTTGCACTATGCTGCGCACGGGAAAATTCGCAAAAAAAAGAGAGCCCTACAAAGGGGGGGCAGGCTCTTTAATCCCATGTATCTTAATTTTGGTTTAACTAATTCATAACATTGATACCTTCCTAAATTCTATAAAAAAATCCTATTAAGGTGATATAATATAAATATTAGTACCTGAACAAATAATGTGAGTAATTGCAGAGTCAAGTCAAAATGTATTTATTTATTTATACTACATTATTTCTCAAAATATAAAATCTTATATATTTTTCAAAGTAAAACTTTATAGCTAAAAAATGCAAAAACCAGAACCTATGGTTAGATGTTTTGTGTAGGTACAAACCTTAGCCCCAAATATTTTCTCGACAAGATTAGCAGCCCTGCCGAGCCACAGGACCACTAGCGATGCTGTATCGAGCACGAAGACTCCATCGGCTGCTAGTTGCGACCAGGATACAGGATCCAACTGAAGGAGGACGGGTCTGCGGCCGCGCACGCGGAACAACCGTGAACCACCGTTCATTGTGTTTGATCCGCTGCGGAGTATTCTGTAGAATAAAAACAAACAAGGTTAAAAAATTTCAACCCTGTATGGTTTTATGGAGTCTGTAAATATACTGTTTTTAGAACGAAGTTCCTTATTGCGCGTTGCGAAAGGGGGCTAGACGGAAAACATTAAGACCAAAAGTTGTAATGACACTTTTTGGTCCCATAGAAAGCAAGCTAGTTATTTTCGTTTCGTCTTTCTATTTCGCATTGAACAGTGTGATGTCAAATCACTTGAACAATTCCTTTGAAAGGAACTTCGTTTCGTCCGGGTGTCCCTTGACACATCTCAAGTTTTTTTTTTTTTTTTTCAAAATATGATAGGTCAGCGTTTGACCACTATCACACCTACGGCCACTACACACTACACACTCACGGCCCAAGATGTAACACGCTTTCCTAGAAGATACCTCTCGAGAGAGTTGATTTGAGTTGCTCGGATGACAGCTGCCTTTATTTGCTCACCTGATCCCATCTCTGAAATAAGACAGCAACCTTGGAGTCTCCTTAGTAGCCGCTTCCCTGTGCAAGCAGACAGGTGCAGCGAGGTAGTTGCTCAGCTGTGTCCCTTTGCGCAGGGCTAGTGCAGCTAACGCTCCGCTCCGTTCACCGGCCCACGTGTGGATGTGACGCTCTGGACATTCACTGGTCCCGTTCTCTTTGATTTCACGACGCTAAACAAAAAAAACTATAATTTAGGATTGATTTAGGATTTGTATTAAGCGTCTTTTCGTGCCTCATTCCACTAGGACCCACCAACGAGGTTCCACCTGTGGATCTATGGATATTTTTTATCCTCAGCAAGAAGTGAATCTAAAAATAATCATACATTTCTTATTCAACTTCGAACTAAGTACCTTTTTAAAAGGTGGATCGAAGTGACACCACACAAGACATGCCCAAGACGAACGAAACGGAAACAAAAGACGATCGGAATTAGAACAAAAGACGATATCGAAATTGGAACAAAAGACCATCGATCGTTTGGTCGCACTTAACGCATAGACGGCTCGATCGATTGGATTAAAGTTTCTAAGTCTACAGAGACCCTACTTATCCTACGTCGAGTCAGGGGTAACTGAGGCGAAGCCACGGGTACACTCAGAATACAATTTGTTTTGTATTCTGAGCGGGTACAGTATGCATTGGTCATAAGTTTGCTACAATAATACTATCAATAAGTATTGGAGTTACGACCTGCTTCTAATAGACGTTACACACAAACTGAAATACTTAAATTAAAAGTACTCAATGTGATTATTATTTTCAACATGTCAGCTATGTCTTCAGTTGTGTGCTGGTATAAGCCGCCACCCGCTACACCAACCGACGTGGGTTCGATCCACAGGTAACGTTGTTATAATGTTCAAATAGTGCTGCACAGGATTGTAAACGTTATATACGGTGGGCAGAGACTTTTGACCGTGGATTGGACCTACGGGGTAGTGTTTTCTAGTTCCTTCCTACTTTGGTACTTACAATAACATCCGGACCTGCAGGTTGTCCCGGCAATGAGCACGAGTATACCAAGTAAGCTTCACCATCGTAGAACGTGCCGTAGTGATTTCGAGGTAGAAGCTCTGTGCTTGATTCCTGCGAACAATGAGCCGTATTAAATGTGTGCGTAAACATAAACCATACAAATATTGCAGGACACTCCACACACCGCCATCTAGCCCCAAGTTAAGTAACTAAACTTGTGTTATGGGTGCTAGACAACGGATATACTACTTATATTACTTTTCTTTTGTAAATATATACATATAATACATAGAAACAACCAGACCACAGACAAAATATCTTAGCATAAATACTTGCCTGAGGCGGGAATCGAACCCGCGACCCTGTGTTCGGCAGTCCGGCATGGTAACCAATGACCATTGTGCCAACTGGGTCGTCAAATAGTAGTAGTATAGCAGGACATTCCACACATAGCCATCCAGCCCCAAGCTAAGAAACTAGACTTGTGATATGGGTGCTAGACAACGGATATACTACTTACCTATATTACTTTTCTTTTGTAAATACCTATATACATATAATACATAGAAACAACCAGACCACAGACAAATATCTAAGCATAAATACTTGCCTGAGGTGGGAATCTAACCCGCAACCCTGTGTTTGGCAGTCCGGCATGGTGACCATTGTGCCAACTGGGTCGTCGAAATGAAACAAAACTTATTAATGTGATGTGAGAAAGTAAACTGTGTTCTTCCCTGGAGTGCTGGGAACTGGGATAATGTATATTTTTATTATAATTCTTACTAAATTAGAAAATAGCTTTTAAATAGTTTTTACAGTAGATGTCAGTCATTGACTATGACCTAGTTTATTAAACAAAAAATGCTAACAATAAAATAAGATTTCGTAGGTACATTTCGCTACACTTTCGAAATATCACATTGATTTTTATAACAACAGCAATTAGGTCATGCAAACGCGAATGAAATCAAATTTCTTTGAAGAAAGAATAAAAAAATCCGCATCAATCTCGGACGATTAATCATTGTATGGATCGCACGGCTGCGCGAGCGCACTGTATTTACCGTTCGATGCCGACAGAACAAATAAATTGTTCTAAACCAAACAGTAATTAATTTTGTAACAGTTAGGTACAACCAAAACAATAGCTTTTGAGATCGACTGCATCTTGCGATAACATTCATTTCGAACAACCTACGTTCTTGTTTGTACCTATACCTATAGGTAAACCTTAATCTTACACAATGCCTGAAACATTTTTAATGCTTTATTTAATGACGGTAACTTGACTTTTTAACTTCATACAAAAATATAAAGGACGAGTTCCTTTCGACGCATAGTGCTTTATACGCAGGTGACTAATTGACCATATTTCAAATACGCAACTTGCCTTTAAGGATAGGAAAAAGTATTATATTTTGATCCCATTTTCCCATTTGGGCCGTAGTAAGGTACATATAGGACGCGTTTGAGGGTCACTCAAATATACACCTATGTTTTGTATACTTACATTTTTTGAGGTCGGATTAAAAAGGTATGTAGTACTCAATGAAGCATAAACCTTATTAGTAAATAACTAATTTTTTTACTATTCTAAGTATTTATTGTCAATTTGTTTTATATTAGCTACGAGTAACTAATTACATTATAAGTATAAATTATACATCTAATAAGATCAATGAAAAAGTTAATCTGTACGTAAGCACGCGACAGTATTGTGCACATGCATCGACAATTACACAAACATGTTACATGTTTGCTGTTCATTAGTAGACAATAGCCGTTAATATGAGGATATTTAGGTAAAACACTGATCAGATAGGTAAAATAAACAAACAAACTGACATTAATATACTACAATTACTAATCAAACGGGGTAAAATGACATTTCTATGTAATTTTATTGAAAGGTCCCTGCACACCCTTCCAAGGCTTCAAAAATAAATAGATTTGTTTGTACAATCACAGAAAGAAACATACAACAGGATATACACAAAGTAAAGTAAAGGCAAAGCATCTCGGCTGGGCTAAAATTGCCTCCATATCGTCATTTCCGTGTTTTCCGGGGTTTGCCTCGGTTTTGACATCCTAGGAGCTATTGTTTGATCTTACACCTGTATTCACAATCAACTCTATGAGATTGCATAGTGCGCGCAAAAGTTTAGACTCGCAAATATGACGCTTATTCGCTAGAGTGAAGATTGACCAATCATAGGGCCGCCTTTAGCGCAGTGCGTTCACTTATCCAAAAGCAACTCAAGAACTGTTTGTACGGGCGTCAGCCCTTCGGTAAGGAGTTTTCTATTGAAATGCTTTGGAAAATGTTGTGTTCCTTTCAGTACTTCGTTTGATTAATGACTGAATTATCGTAGCGCTGTTTAAATTATATTCTACTGCTTTGTCATTCTCTTAGGACCCAAACAAAACTAGTATTTAACTACCACATAGTATCTTGTTAAAATGTAATCAATCATTGTTTGTAAGAGAGCATTGCACGAGCTATAATCTCTGTGATGCACACTTCGCTCGTACTTGCATATGCGTCGTATTCTTTTGTAGTAGGTATCGGTACGGGTTGGACTGCAGTATGATTGTTCCGTTGTGCGTGTGACCCACTCTTATCTCGTCAAGCAGCTGATCGTTGTAATTTACCTATAAATAAATGTTTCCATTACATGGGAGCCCTACAAATATCCGATGGTTTTAGCGATAGGTGGATTCAAGTGTTATAGTCTGATATTTTTATAGATGAATATACCTATGTATTATGTCATTTAAGTAAGTATTAGTTTCTACCCTCTATTTTTCTTCTTTTTTTTTTGTATTAATAATATTTGTTTTCCCTTTTTTTTTTAAGTAAGTAGCTTGCGCCTAGTAGGAAGAGACTAGTCACCCACAACACAGGGTATCCTAGTGTGGGGACTAGAGTATGTAACTAGATATAATATAACCTGTAGTAATATAAGGTGCCTACCTAGACATGTAAGAACTAATTATGTACCTCAACTTTTGATAAATAAATATATTTGTATTTTGTATTTTTTTTTTGTATATCGCCTCAATTATGTAACACACTGTAACATTACCATGCTAATGTTATGTGTAATAGGTTCACGGTTTCATTACAGCATTATTCTTTTGTGCACATTTACATGAATATTAGACAATTTAAATAGAGAGACTATAACAATTTGAATTAGTCATCACCATCATCTATATTTCGGAAAGGCAGTTAAGCTATGGATGTTGACTGAATTGTGAGTATGGGTAATTTTGTAAAGGGTTCCTGATGCGTAATCTCGTAAAGAGTTCCCGATGCGTAATCTCGCAAAGGGTTTCCTTTGCATAATAAAGGATTCCCGATGCGTAATCACGCAAAGGGTTCACGTTGCGTAATCTCGCAAAGGGTGCCTGTTGCACAATTTCGCAAAGGGATCCCGTTGCGTAAAAGTTCCCGATGCGTAATCTCGCAAAGGGTTCACGTTGCGTAATCTCGCAAAGGGTTTACGTTGCGTAATCTCGCAAAGGGTTCCTGTTGCACAATTTCGCAAAGGGATCCCGTTGCGTAAAGAGTTCCTGATGCGTAATCTTCCAAAGGGTTCACTTTGCGTAATAAAGGATTCCCGATGCGTAATCTCGCAAAGGGTTCACGTTGCGTAATCTCGCAAAGGGATCCCGTTGTGTAATGCGCAGTTTACGCTCACTAACCCGTTAGCGTTGTACTTATTACTCTACCCATGATACTTCCATACAATGTTAAAAATAGTGAGCTTACCTCGCTTTGTATTAGTAAACAAAAATGAAATAAATTACGGCGTATAATAACTCTTTCCGCAACTAAATTATCATTTTTAATTGCGATACATATTTGCCTATGAAATACGTAACATATTGCGTAAAAACTTTAATAAATTATATTATAATAGGTACATAAATTAGAAATATTTGAAGCATTTTATTAGCGAATAGCGATGTAGAGGATTTGATTAATCTTTACGGTATGTGGGCAGACTAATGGGTTACTCAGTGCAGTGGTGTGCTTCCGTTAAGACTCGGTTTATGATTTTGTGAATCACCTTTTTATTCTAACTATAGTCTTTGTTTGAAACTTATTTTAAATTCTGTCGTTCTGCATAATCATAGTGCATAATTTACTTACAATTTCTAAATTATTGTCCAGATTATCATACATTGAGATAACTTGCTAAGTAACTAGATGCGTGCCATAGTTTCACCAGCGTAAGTCTTGATCCCTTGGAAATATTCACTCCGGATCAAAAGTAGGTATTTCTGACTAGTACTACGAGTAGTACAAATGATATTTAACTTTATATCTCTAGCAGCCATAAAAATATTTTATCAAATTGAGACCTAGGTAGGAAGGTACTCCAATTTTCAACTTATAGTTCTAACTCTGCTAATTTACAGAATACATCTTTGAAGTTCAACACTGAACTTTGGTACCGTAGAGTTCGATTATGGGCCAATAATAAGCTTATGTACTGCAGCCATCTATATGCCAAGTTTTATCGCAATAGGATCAGTAGTTTTTGCACTCTTATACTAACAGCACAACAATAAATATTCGTGGAATTGACTTTAAGTTGAGCTTACACAAGTATTTTTTGTTTTAATTACACATTAAGGGACCACTTCAAATCCTTAAATTTTTATTTCGTTTCAAGTCAATCTCAAATCCGGTTTCGGTACAGTTATGACAATGAATCATTGAGATAAATAAATGTGTTAATTAGGTATTTGTACCTAAAGCCTTCCGGCAAAAATGCAATTAAAAAGCTCTTTCTTCCATCGTAACAGTGATCAAATCGTCAAGATAACGTATACCGGAAGAAATTGTGCTAATCTTTAAACTATCAGTTTATTGAAGGTTTTTTATCTGTCACTTTTTTAGTCATCAACATCTATTTATTACTCTATAAGTAGATGTTTTTTACAGCGCCAGTTACTTCAATCCATGCAATTCATATTCAGCGCGTTGTAGTGCCTTGGACATGAATTAAATGGAGTAGGCTTGCCCAGACCATATAACTACCACCCTCTTAGCTTAGTCGATCATGTCCAGAGGAAAGAATTTGGCAATATGCCTGAAGCCAACTAATGTTAATTAGAACACATGTTTTTGGAAGAAAAATTCATTTTTGCACGATCGGCCGAGGTTCGAACCCATAACCTTCAGAATAAAAGTCGACGTATCTACCCTTAAGCCAATACTGTTAATGGAGATCTTACAGTACCTATAGACAAATAGATATACCTACTTAATTAGTATTTACTTTCTCAGTACCTATGTTAGGTATTCGATAAATGTACCAAGTTTCTAGGCTACTATTTAATGAAGATGTTTTGTAAAAGCTATTTCAAGATAATAGGTAATTTTGCATAGCAGACGAGCATGGAGCGTGGTTTCGTAGTGGCTTAGTACGTACGATGCAATTTACTTCTCGAAGACGAGACGGCGTTGCATCGCTCGCGCACTTTCTCTTGTCATTCAATATATTACCTTAAGGAAATGGGTTCTCCATTACATTCCTAACTTTATGTGAATTTTACGAATTTGCCTTTACGAGAAAGGTGTTTTAAGACTAACTAACTGGGTAACTAAGTTGGTTCAAAATTACCTTTATGTAGGTACGTAAAAGTCGGTATGAGTTTTGAGACTAACGTTATTTTATTTAGAGACTAGCGACCTGCCCCTGCTTCGTACAGATAGCAAAGGAAAATCCGTTGAGTAATAACATTTTAATTTCAGTTTTAATTTTTTAATTTTAAATTTATTTATTATTCTAAATTTGTAAATTATTTTAACATTTTACTGATTGAATATTTAACTTATATGGATTTAAATTTCTGAAATAAATGAATTTTAATTTTAATTAAATTTATTACGCTAGTGAAGCTCAAAGTTACCGTGTTTTTTTCCCAACAATTATAAATAATAATAATAATAAATATTTCAGGACATATTACACATCGCCATCCAGCCCCAAGCTAAGCAACTTAATGCTTGTGTTATGGGTGCCAGATAACGGATAAACTACTTATATACTTTTTTTTTTTTGTAAATATATACATATTATACATATAGGAAACACCCAGAACCAGAAACAAGAATTTATGGTCAGCATAAATACTTGTTCCCGGCGGGAATCGAACCCGCAACCTTCTGCGTCGCAGTCGGGTGTTCGCCCGACGCGCCACAGAGGTCGTCGCATTATTATATCATACTAGCGACCCGCTCCGACTTCGCACGACTATATTATGCATGTATTATACATATAAACCTTCCTCTTGAATCACTCTATCCATTAAAAAAAATCGCATCAAAATCCGATGCGTAGTTTTAAAGATCTAAGCATACAAAGGGAAATAGGGACGGCGAAAAGAGACTTTATTTTATACTATGTAGTGATTACAGCCAATTTACAAATAAAGGCTAAACCTTTCATGAATCAATCCGATCATTTACCTAGTAGTTTTTGAGTTTATCGCGTTCAGACAGATGCGAACTATATTTTAATAAAAATATATTTATGAAGAAAGGCAAAAAAGAACTAACCATAAAATAAATGAAACTTAGTACATTTTAAACCCAACCGAAAAATAAATTCACACGCTGCCGCGCTGTTCTGTTTCGCCACAGTTGCAAAGGTGATTGTTTTGATTTATCATTAGGTACAATAGGTGGGTTATTGTGGTCAAATATTCACACTGTTTCACTTCACACTTCTCACCGTATAGTATAGTAGACCACATTCAAAAATATGTAGGACAGTAGAAGACATTATAGAACTTAAGAAAATATTCAAAAAATTCAAAGGTAAACGAGTGGTTTGGAAAATATGAGAGAATAAAGAATATTACAAACAAACATACAAAGATAGACGCGAAACACATAACCTTTCCTTGCAGTTGGGTAAAAAGGTAACAAAACGATATGTAGGTTAGCTTATAGATTTTATATGTTAAGTAGAGATAATGTCTTAAAGCCGCACCTCTGAAGTGGAGGTTTGTTAGAAATCGATCAACTAAAACGTCTATATAGCTATGCTAGACAAATAAAACGATTAGATACTCCCTAGATTTGGTCCTACCTATACAAAACTTTATTTCTTCTAGTTTTGTGATAATTTTCTAATTAAAGTTTAAGGTTAAAAGTTAGGCGTAAAAAGCTTTATGTAAGTAAATAAACTTTTAGAATTTGTCAATTTATATGAGTTGTGTTGGTCCATTTTACAGTTTAATCAGCTGTGGTAGACTGTAGTTATTTATTGACCGAACGAGCGAAGCGAGAGAGGTCTAGTGTTGAGAAGGGTCGGTCGCTCGTATGTTTGTATGTTTGTATGTTTGTATGTTTGTTCGACGATAACTTGAGTACCGTTGCTCTGATCTTTATGATTTTTGGTATACATGTAGTTGAGGTCCATAGAATTTTTAAGTTCGAACATGAGCAGGATCGGTCAGGGGGTTACGGAGATAGGGGTCCAAAAGGGGATCTACCTATATGGCACACAAACTATACTGCAAATATACCCGAGTGGGGTATCAAATGAAAGGGCGTAACTTCGGTGACAATAATATGGTACCATGGAACTGATCTGATGATAGACCTGGAGGGAATCTGCAGGAATTATCTCATTATCCATACCTTATAGTTCATTCATTCAAACTACTCGTCAAGAATCGCCTCGACGAGTAGTTTGTCTTTCAATGGTAACCAGGGTCTGATGATGGAACTGGAAGGTGGTCATAGGAACTTCGCAATGAAACGACACAACCTCATCGAGTTTGGGCTCGTTAGAATCGTCTTGACGAGTAGTTTGTCTTCCAATGGTGACTAGGGTCTGATGATGGAACTGGAAGGTGGTCATAGGAACTTCGCAATGAAACGACACAACCCCATCGAGTTTGGGCTCGTTAGAATCGCCTTGACGGGTAGTTTGTCTTTTAATGGTAACCAGGGTCTGATGATGGAACTGGAAGGTGGTCATAGGAACTTCGCAATGAAACGACACAACCCCATCGAGTTTGGGCTCGTTAGAATCGTCTTGACAAGTAGTTTGTCTTTCAATGGTGACCAGGGTCTGATGATGGAACTGGAAGGTTGGCATAGGAACTTCGCAATGAAACGACACAACCTCATCGAGTTTGGGCTCGTTAGAATCGTCTTGACGAGTAGTTTGTCTTCCAATGGTGACCAGGGTCTGATGATGGAACTGGAAGGTGGTCATAGGAACTTCGCAATGAAACGACACAACCCCATCGAGTTTGGGCTCGTTAGAATCGCCTTGACGGGTAGTTTGTCTTTCAATGGTAACCAGGGTCTGATGATGGAACTGGAAGGTGGTCATAGGAACTCCGCAATGAAACGACACAACCCCATCGAGTTTGGGCTCGTTAGAATCGCCTTGACGGGTAGTTTGTCTTTTAATGGTAACCAGGGTCTGATAATGGAACTGGAAGGTGGTCATAGGAAATTCGCAATGAAACGGCACAACCTCATCGAGTTTAGGCTCGTTAGAATCGTCTTGACGAGTAGTTATTAGAGTTAGTAGACGAGTAGTCATACGTCGTCGTGTGATTACCGTGGAGAGCAGACGTGTCGACTCTCGCGCTCCTAAATATTTACGTGATTGGTTAATCGCTATATTCGGTACCTCTCGTTCTGTCCTGCGACGTTTTTACGGCAAGCCACCTCCTACTGGGCGGCGGAAGCGAGATATCCTGAGAACGGCTGGTGCAACGCTGGACCTGGTTGGATGCAGACATCAGTGAGTCATTCAAAACACTTACCTCGTCCCTGTACCGCCGGAGCCCGACCGTCACTGACCCACCTGGATTCGATCCCGCGCCCGCTACTTCAAAGGCAAGTGTGGTTGCCGTTTGTCTACAACTGCGTGACGTCAGGTACTGAATCTACGTATAGTACCCACTCCACTAGTGAATATGTCGACTAGGCTGAAGAGAAATAACGCTAAATGCGCTTGCTGCGACAGCATAATTGGTAATAATAAGTTCTTGTCCTGTTCGAAGACTGACTGCAATTTAGTTTACCATGTCGACTGTGTTGGGAAATCCGCGCCTGCCGAAAAGTTAATAGCAACGTGGATTTGTCCCACCTGTGTTTGCAATAAAAAGAAAGGCGATAACTCTGGCACTCCTGTAAGGCCCCGTGATTTTACAGGAGAAGAGTCGACTAACTTAGATGTGTCAGACGTCTTAAATGAAATAAAGTTGCTGAGGCAGGTTATGTCAGACATCCGTGACCAACTCTGTGCATTGACCACGTCGGTAACCGACTGCCAGGACCGAATGAGTAGCTTTACGGAATTCTTTGTTAGTACGAGGGCTCGTCTTCAACTTTTGGAAAATAAACAGATGGAAACAACTGATCTCAAATGTAAAATTTCTCAGATGCAGGAACAATTAAGCGTTCAATCTCAATCTGCTATTCAGAATGAAATAGAAATCATCGGCATTCCGGAAGCTCCCAATGAAAACTTAGCCCACTCTGTACTGTTGTTAGCGCATAAAGTGGGAGTATCACTGAAGGAGGAAGATCTGGATTGGGTCAAACGGGTTGGACCTAGAAGCAAAAAGAGCTCTGGACGTCAGGGTAATCTTGAACAAGACCCTTTTACTAGACCGGTTGTTGTAAAGCTGGTAAGAAAAATGAAACGTGACGAGTTACTGAAAGAGGCAAGGGTAAGAAGGAATATCACGGCTATAGACATAGAGGTCGGTAACAGTGCCCAGAAACTTTATGTGAATGAACGACTTACCCCAGAGAATAGACGGTTATTTCGAGAGACTCGTACTAGAGCACGCGAACTGGGCGTTAGATTCTGCTGGATTCAAAATGGAGTCATTCTCTTACGGAAGGATGAAGGAAAGGGTTTTCCGGCAATTCAGATACGTACTTGGTCAGATCTTGAAGAAAAACTTAAGGTGCCTGGTGATTGCGTCGCGCCCCCCGTTCACGAATAAGAACCTTTTCTCCGTTTTATTTGTTTTAGTTTTACGATATCTTTTGATTGCGTTACATTTCCTATGTTTCAATTGCATTTATTTTGTATGTATACTAAGGCTCTCTACACTCTCTACACTCATCTCATACTCACATTATTGCCAATACTTAAAATCAGGTTCATTGAATTTACAGTACTCCAGTTGACGCGGGTTTCATATCTTTCTACTCAAATCTCTATACTATAATCATTATGTCATTTATAAAAATATAACAAATGGCTACACTTGACCATAATATGGTAGAAGATTTTGACAACGCCTTTAATGTGAATTGTTATGCCTGCACAGCTCTGGAGGATTGTAATAAGTTACTTAATATGACACATAACTTAAGAGTCCTTACTTTTAACATACGCAGTATAAATAGGAATTTTAGTTTATTTCTGGTTGCCTTGAAACGTTTGAGTTTCAACTGTGATGTCATCATATTGACTGAGTGTTGGCTGGATTGTGGCGCTAGACCAGTACAGATACCGGGCTACACAACCCATTCTACTCAGGCAAATACAAACAGGTGTGGCGGGGTTGTAGCTTATGTTTTAGACAAATTGTGTGCATCTGTCACTGAAATAAGTTTTAGCGAGGCTGAATGTCTACAAATTGAACTAGAGGAATCTCTAGTGGTGTTGGGCATATATCGATCTCCCTCTTTTAAAAACTTGGATAAGTTCTTTGATTTTTTAAACAGTACTTGCAAATCACTTAGTAGTCGTAATATTGTACTTGCGGGTGACATAAACATTAACTTACTTGACAATGCAAGTGATGATTCTGCGGATTTCCTTTCACTTCTATATGACATTGGTTTCACTCCTGCAATAACTTTGCCTACTAGAGGTAATTCCTGCTTGGATCACATATTTGTCCTTGCTAGAACAATTTCTCGCGAATCTCTTATTGGGATTGTCGCTGCGACAGATATAACTGACCATTATTTTTCTATCATGGGTATGTCTCGGGTTTCTTCAAAGCGAGAACGCCCCGATCGATATTTTACTAAAACTGACTATCCGGGTGTACTAGCCGACTTAGAACAAACTGACTGGTCGCTGGTGTTCAATGCTTCTGATGTTGTGCAATCTCTGAGAGAGTTCTACACTATTTTGAAAAATTGCTTACTAAAACATACTATTCGAAAACGTGCAAGTAAATCGCGTTTCTGCATCCAACCCTGGATCACTCCGGGATTGATAAGATGCATGAGGCATAGGGACCGTCTCCATCGGGATTATCGTGCTGATCCTAGTAATAGCATCAAAGAAAGAATTTACAAGCGTTATCGTAACTTTTTTAGAACTCTCCTGCGTAGGCTAGAGAATGAACACAAAAGTCAGACGTTATCTGATAGCAGGGGTAATCCTAAGCATCTTTGGAAGGCGATAAAAAATGTCACTGCTACATATAAACAAAACAATCCGGCTTCTCAACTACTCGGGCTTGTTTCTGACGATGCTGTTGCATCTTTAGACGTCTGCAATAGCTATTTTGCTAATATTGGCAAAGATTTGGCACAGAAAATTTTGGATAGTCAAAACAAATCATTAGACTCCATACTTTCTCACCTGAGGGTGGGATCTCCCTCATCAGTTTCTTTTTTCATCTACCCCACTAACGAATCTGAGATTGACAAAATAATTCTAGGTTTAAAAAATAGTAATTCCTCTGGCGTGGATGGTTTTTCGACTAAGTTTATTAAAACTATAAGGCATCTAATCCTGCGTCCTCTCACACATATTATAAATCTGAGTATTGGTACGGGTACTGTCCCTCAGGAATGGAAACGCGCCGTTGTCGTCCCAATCCATAAAAACGGCGACAAAAAATCACCTGAAAATTACAGGCCCATATCCCTGCTAAGTGTTTTCTCTAAGGTTATGGAGAAGGTTGTGAACTCTCGTCTGATCAAGTTCTTCGAACAGTACAACTTACTTTCCCCTAACCAATTTGGATTTCGAAACATGAAATCCACAGAAGACGCTATCACAAGGTTGGTCGAGATTGTGTCAAATAACTTAGATAATAAACGTAAATGTGTCGCAATCTTTTTGGATCTGGCAAAGGCCTTTGACACGGTCTCGACCGAGATCCTTCTGATGAAATTGGACAACCTAGGTGTTAGAGGTCTGGCTCTTGATTGGTTTCGGAGTTATTTGACGGACAGAAGTCAATACGTTCGGGTGGGTGACTCTATTAGCAGTGAGGTGTATGTGCAGTTTGGAGTGCCGCAGGGGAGCGTCCTCGGTCCTACCCTGTTTTTAGCCTACATAAATGATATAGGGAATTGTCTTGTAGAATCCTCAGATGCCATCTGTTATGCTGATGATACGGTTTTGCTTTTTCAAGGTAAATCTTGGGACGAAACGATCTACAAATCCCAAAGAGGGCTCAATCTTGTTTGTGATTATCTTAATGCTAACCTGCTATCTCTAAATATTAAGAAAACTAAACTCGTGTGTTTCAGAAAGACAGCCTCCACCGATCCAATCTCTTTACCCGACCTTAGTGTTCACTCATCTTGTGACTCTATCAGTCATTGCTCTTGTCCAGTAATTGAGCGTACTAGATCAATTAGGTATTTAGGGATTGAGATTGATCAAAGACTCTCCTTTCAACCTCACCTAATCCTTATGAGCAATAGAGTAAAAAAACTTGTACATATTATGAGGCTACTGCGTGACGTTGCAGATAAATACACTTTGAGGCTTGTTTACACAGCTCTCTGTGAGTCGGTTCTCACTTATTGCATAAAGGTATGGGGAGGTGCTGGGAAGACGGCTATGCTGGGATTAGAAAGGGCCCAACGGTCTGTTATAAAAGTTGCGTTCAGAAAGCATTTTCGTTTTCCGACTGACTTGCTTTTTAAAGAAACCCAACTTCTATCTGTTCGGAAGCTCTTCATTCTTAAAGTGACCTTATACATCAACAAAAACCTCTCAAGTACTGACCCTGGTCCAATGAGGCGACGGATATTTAGAGCGCCTATAGTAAAAGTTAACTCTGCCTTTGCACGCCGTCTTCCCAGTTTCGTCCACAACGTCGTGTATAATCGCATCCTCGAAATATGTAATATTAGGGGGCTGAGAGGAAATGCTGCCAAAGCTAAGATCTCTGCCTTGCATTGTGCTATGTCATATCAACAGGCGGAGGATATTGTTGTTGGGGATTACGCTTGGAACCCTGAACCCTTGCGTACTTTATGTCGATAAGTTATATATATTTTCTTTTATTATTTATTATTATTTTTAAATGTTCGCGGACCAATTTCTTACCAATTGGGCTCGAGCACTTTCATCTACCCAGGGTCTTTTGATTTTGGGGTGAGGTGAAAAATCCTGAGCTCACGGAACGACACACGACACACATCATACACTACCTTAATACATAACCATCACACCATCACACACACCTATTACCTGACTCTCCTAGTCTTGGGACACGACTACTCACACAACACACTATTACACAATTACATACATTCACACATTTACAGAGCCTGAGAAGATTTAATAAGTTCAATGTTTTATGTTATTGTTCCGTTTTAAGTAAATATTAGTATTTTGTCTAATCTCCACGGTTTCACTGTAATTACTTCTTTTTAGTTATCTTTCTTGGACCCTCGAGATACAGGACGTGTTCCTAGTTCGAGGTCCATTGTTAGCGCTAAGTACTGTTTGTATCATTTTTGGTAAATAAACTATTATTATTATATTATTATTATTTTTATGATTTTTTCATCTCGGCTCAAAGACCGGTTTAATTTTGTCTGATCACGGGCCTAAGCCAAGTCATCAGACAATTGACGCTGTTGAGTTTGATTTATAGAGTTAGGTTGCAATTCCCTCTCTGATTCTGTCTGTAGGAATTTTCGTACGATTCTACACGTGTTTAAAATAACTGCTTTTTGTAAATTAATGAATATGTAATCCGGTAAACTTAACTTTTCTATTGACTTATGTAGTTGTATAGGGATAACTCCTGTTGTAGAAAGAACTATTGGGACTATGGATACAGCTTTGAGGTGCCACATACGCATAATTTCTTCTTTTAATTCGACATATTTTGTTAATTTTTCTGTTATTGTACTTTGTATGTTATGGGTGTTAGGGATGGCTATGTCAATGATAACGGCAGTTTTCTTAATTTTATCAATTAGTAACAAATCTGGTCTATTAAAATGTATAGTTCTATCTGTCAATATTCCCCTATCAAAATATAGTTTGTAGTTAGTGTTTTCAAGTATGGTGTCTGGTGTGTATTTGTAGTATGGGACTTTGGGTGCTAAGGGTATGAGGTTATATTTTAGTGCGAGGTTTTGGTGAATTATGCTAGCTACTTGGTCGTGTCTATGTTTGTAGTCTGTTTGAACAATTGCCCTACAGGCCCCAGTTATATGTTGGATGGTTTCGGATGCACTATTACAACGTCTACATAAGTCTGTGGGAAGGTTAGGTATTTTAATGATGTATTTCTGATAGTTTCTGGTCTCTATTATTTGGTCCTGTATAGCTAGCATAAATCCTTCGGTCTCAGGGAAGAGTTCACCTCGAGTGAGCCAGGCGTTCGACGCATCTTTGTCGACATGAGTTTGGCACAAATCTTGGCGATGTCTTCCATGAAGAGACTTCCGGGTCCATTCTTCTATTTTTGTCAATTTGTTGGTCTGTTCTTCGTTTTTCTGTACGTTAGTGTCCCTAAGATTGAGAGGAGTAAGTTTGTTATCATTTTGAACTATTGCCGAATGAAGATTTGAGGTCTCTATTTTTTTATGAAAATATGCTCTTAAGTTACTAATTTGTTTATTGTGTAAATTTTGAATATCTATTATTCCTCTACCCCCTTCGATTCTTGGTAGCGTCTGTCTCTGTACACACGCTCTTGGGTGATGCTTTCTGTTTTTTGTCATCGTAGTATTTATATTGCGTTGTAGTTGTTTGAGTTCGGTTTTGTTCCACTTTATTATTCCAAAAGAGTATGTTAATATAGGTATTGCATAGGTATTAATGGCTTTAACTGTATTTTTGGCATGTAGTTCGGTCTTTAATATACTATTTAATCTATGTTTGAATTTAGTACGAAGATTGGCTTTTACATCCTTATCTAAAATTTGCCTATTCTGCCTATAACCTAAATATTTGTAAGTTTCTTGTTCTTCTAACGGATCTATCGTTTCTCCAGAGTCTAATTGATATGACATCGAATAGTTTTGCCCTGCCTTGACTGCATTAATTTTGCATTTATCTATGCCAAAGTTCATCCTAATGTCTTGAGAAAATTTATCCGTAATTTGTAACAGCATTTGTAAATCATCATTACTAGATCCAAATAGTTTTATATCATCCATGTAAAGCAAATGAGTAAAATTAAACTTATTATCTGTACTATTAACACTTAAATTATTTATAGGTTGTGTGGTTTTGTAATTTATTGGGTATCCTTTATTAGAAGCATTTAATAGATTTGACAAAGGGTTCAAGGCAAGGCAAAACCATAATGGGCTTAGGGTGTCACCTTGGAAGATGCCACGTTTTATCTTGATTTCGTCTGTTTCTATATTTTCTGTTTCTGTACGTAATATAAGTTTGGTAGTCCACGTGTTCATTATGTATTGTAAAAACGTTATTAATTGAGGGTGAATCTTATAAATTTCAAGTATTTGAATCAACCAAGAGTGCGGAACAGAATCATACGCTTTTTTGTAGTATATATAAGCTGTAAAAAGGTCTTTTTTGTATTGCTGAATTTGTTTTAGTATAACTGTATCTATTGTAAGCTGTTCTTTACATCCCTGACTATTTTTTCTAGCTCCTTTCTGTTGTTCATTTAGAATATGATTGGCTTCTGTATGTTTGTATATTAACTGTGCAAGGCACGCTGTGATGATCTTATATATTGTTTGAAGGCAGGTTATTGGTCTATATTTTGCAGGGTTCGTTGTGTCGTTGTAATCTTTGGGAATCATGAATGTAGTGCCAATTGTAATGTAAGTCGGAATTAACTCAGGGTTTTGTATGAAATTATTAATGTGTTTATATATGTAAGGTTGTAAAAAAGTAAATTTCTTGTACCAGTAGTTTTGAATATGATCGGGTCCAGGTGCTTTCCAATTATGTAGGTTTTTAAGGACGTTATTGAAAATATCTACAGGTATGCGCTCATAATCCATCGGTTCAGTAGTTTCATGTTTATTTCTCTCTTCTTCAATCCATTGCGCTTCATTATTGTGATCTACTGAATTCTCCCAGATGTCAGACCAGAATTCTTTGAGCTCATTAGATGGTGGCAAAGGTGGATTTGTTCTATTTTCTGATGTATTATCGTTATGATTTGTTGTTTGCTTACTTATGGTTCTATAAAAGGATTTTTCATTGTTTTGGAATTGTTTGTTCTGTGTTTTCCGGAGGGTACAAGCTACATAACGCTTAAGACGGCTACTGTAAACGGCAAGTTTTTGCTTTAGAGTGTCTAAAAATTGTGGGAGTTGAGTATTTGGATCTTCATGCACTGTATGTAATCTAAACTGTTGTAAAATATTATCTACGCGACTCTGCATGGCTCTACTTCTATTGCCGTTAATAAAATGTGTCAATAAACCAATATTTTTACGTAACTTACTTATTCTACGCTCTAATCTCTTTTGCCAGTTGGGTTTGTGATTTTTGTTTTGTTCTTTGTTATTTACTAAAATAGGAATACTTAGCTTAGAACCGTTAAGCTTAGCCGTTGTCCATGCTGCAGAATAAATAATAGCTTGTAACATTTCAAATGATGTATCCATATCTACATGATTCTTAAATACACTTTTATCTAAATAACTTACTATTTTCGCTAATCGTTTAGAAGTTTTTTGTCTTGGTATGAATGGTCGTTTTATCGGATCAGTTGTTTTAAAATAATCTAACGCATTTTGGAAAGTGGTTTCGATTTCAGTATTATTTTTGTCTTGTTCAATGTCTAAATTATGTTCTTGGTTGTCTGTCTCAGTGAATATTGTTGGATCTATCCTATTTAAATCAGTTGTTTCATCTTCGTTGTTATGTAAACTACTCTCATTGACGTTACTTATACTAGGTTCGTTGGTCGTTCTTAATTCATCAGCTACTTCTTGTTTTATTCGATCTAGTTCAGCAGTATTAAATATCCTATTATTTATTATTATTCTTCTTTGGTCAGCTACTCTTTGCTCTGTTATATGAGCTAAATGCGGGAATTTATTGATAAAATGTTGGTGTAGTAATTTTCGATAAGATGTCCTATTTGTATCGAGTAGTGTTATTTTATAGTAAGCTCTAATAATTTCTTCATTGAGTTCACGGCTCCAGCGCATCCTTTGACCAGGTTGTTGTTGTTGTGAGCTAGTATGAGATATTGCTATTGTGTTTGGTTGGCTAGGGTTTATAGAACTGGGGTTATTGACAGATATACTATTTAGGTATACTGCTGCTTCGTTACGTATGTCATTGACTTCCTGTACTGTTAACAATTTTCTTCTAATTATTGCTCTTCGTTGATCACCTATACGCTGTCTACTAACTTGTACCTCAGGGAATTGCTCTAAAAATTTGATGTGTAGTTCTGGTAAATAAGAAGTGGTGTCGTTTTCTATTGATGTTAGAATATAATATGTGCGGAGGATAAACTTATTCATTTCTTTACTCCATTTTATGCGCACACGTTTAGCCTCGCCGGGTGCAGTATCATCGATAGCAAGTATCGCCTGCACAACGTCTTCGGCTTTAGATGTCGAATTAGAAATAGTAGATAAAGACGAAGGATTAGCAATAGGATTCAAGTATGAGGGAGGAGAGGAAGGAAGTGAAGGAAAAAGGGAGGAAGGTGAAGAGGAAAGAGGAAATTGTGTTCGGCTGTCATCTTGTTCGGGTGACCCGGCAGGGGCCCGCCTGCTCAACCCACTGCCACTGACGGTCCGTATACTGAGGCACTCAGCGTCAGCTCCAAGTGCGCCCCGGCGATCGCCCCCGGGAAGCGACCCTATACGTAATTTCTTTCTCGCTCTAGTCTCCATTGTGATTGGGTTACCAGAGCCACGTTAGCCATCCAGTAGAATAAAATTATGTTGCCCGCCCCCCACGATGATCTGGTGTTCGATCAGGGCGTGTGGTTGGATTTTAGGGGGCTTATTATTATTATTATTATAGTTTGTCTTTCAATAGTAACCAGGGTCTGATCATTTCGTTATCAAAGACCAAAAAGTATAAAATAAATTAATACAGTAAAAAACTAAAAAAAACACGCTTTAATAAAAAAAGTCCAACTAAAAAATAGAAAATAAATAAATCTAATAAATTTGGAGAATATTGTACTTAAATAGTAAGCGTGTTACATTGTGATTGCAAAAGAAAAATAACGAAGGTGTAGCATCACAAATTCACAATGTAACACGCTTACTATTTACAATATTCTTAATCCAAATTTATTTAAATTTTATAGAAATTTATTACTTTGCCCCAAATCGTCCGAACTCTCTTTGCTTCATTTCCTATAATTATTTATTTCATAATCATGGGCTGTTTTACAATAATAGTGATGGATAGTATTAAATAGTAGGAATGTTTGGTTCTAGCCGATCTAGAGACTCTGAAAATTATAAAATTTGTGACTAATTTTTTAATAATTTTTATTGACTTGTTATATTTTAGTTTAGGGACTTATTACAGGACATATTGGTCTCAAACTTCTCTAATATATTCTCGTTCTCGACCTTGTTTTCTCGTTTCCTCTTACGTAACATTATGATAAGTAGATACATAAGGAAGGAAGGAAAGGAATTACTATCTTCTGGATATTATGTTGGACACATTAAAAATGTCTTGAGTAAAAATAAAGAGTCAACGGATGTCCAGGGTGTGATGATTGACCTATGCTAATTAGAACTTAACAACAACAAGCTAACAACAACAACAAGTTATGCCTATCGTGTTTGGATTCTCTAAATCATCCAATGTCAGATAATAGCGATACTAGGCACCTATCATTCAAATAAGATAGACCTGTCGTATTTGGAGTCTTTCGTCGTTATATTATACATTTTAGTACTTTACGCTGAAATATAATTAACGCTGAAAAAAACTCGTGAGGTCTCAGTTCGGGGCGAACTACTAGTTATATTGTATCTAAGGCTTTACTGTCATTCAAGTAATTGCAGTAAAAGTAAGTAGCATTACTGCAATTTTGCACCCATTACGTTGTTATTTACAAGGAGTTATCTATGTTAGTGAGTGTGCTTTTACTGTCTTTGTGTCAGTCAACTATACCGACTTAAGTAGGATAATTTCGTAGATGCGATAATTCTATCGTGATAGGTCAATTTGTGGATGTGTGCAAAATCGTGAGAGTTTTATTACATTCACTTTAAAGTTGGTACTTAGTTAAAGATTATGATCTACGTGCAGGAATTATTTTCATGTGTGTTAAACACTTTATTACAAGCCTATACCAGGAATCCGTTACCATTCCAGATATAGGTAATTATAAAAACTAAGAACCTACCTACCCTAATATAGACTATAACTTCCGATAAAGTATAAAGCAATATTATTTCCAATGAATTAATGTATCCTCATACCAAGTTTCATCAAAATCGGTCCAGTAGTTTCGGAGCCTATTCGTTACAAACATAGAAACAAAATAATCTTTCCTCTAATATTAGCGTCATGTTCTTGATTGTGATATGCTGCATGCGTAGATTAAAACATTTTAGAGAAAGATAAAAAGACAATAAAACTCACCGCGACTTTCCACACCAGAAACGTTGTCTGGTCCTTGGGCACCGTGCGGAACGCTGCGTCAATGACACGAGTGCTGCCTCCTTCATCTTCCTGCAATGGAAAATAAACGTTAAACCAATCAAGATAAAGTTCAGCCATCCCTTGAGATTAATCTGGTTAGAATTCTTTTAAAACTGGTGCACTACTCATCCATCACTGAACTGGCAGAACTTTGCAAAGGATCATGTTTATAAACATTTATACTTAGGTACTGCGCTGTATGCATTTAGGCAGGTATATTATTGCACAAAAGGGTGCTGACTGTGATATGAAAGAAGAAGAAGAAAGAAGAAAATAAACTTTATTTTGTAATCATATGTACCTGTTATAATTGTATTCTTTGCTATAGTGCTTCCACGTTCGTGTTGGATATCTTGAGGGAGTGGCCCAAGGTCGGAGATGGACAGAATGGGTCAAACGGCTGAATAGTGGATTCTAGGTCATCGCAACAATAGACATAAGGTGCGGTCTTTAGCTAATCTGTCTTTACAATGGTATAATGTGAAGTTTACCTCAGCAGGTAAATTATCTACATTAAGTTTGTTCGAATTACCTTGTGAAGTCGCTAACGTGTTGATAAATGAAGTCTGCAGTACCATACTCAAAACCACTTAGGATAGATAGTTACATTTAAGTTCATTGCAATACCTTCGATTACTATCTATACCTACTTACCTAGATAATTTGGAATAGGCACAATCAAGTTCTGTGAAAGCTTTGTAGTCTGTAATTTACCGCGATCCTACTAAACCTGAATGCCTATGCGTCGCAACACCCATTGGGGTTCAAATAGTAACATATCTTACAGAGAAAGTGGAAAACCAGCTATGGTGATTGCTACAGTGTATTTCAAAAACCTAGTAGGTATAAGTAGCGGTATCCCCAGGACATAAACCAATAAAATATTAAGAATAATGTAATTAAATATTGAAGGGTTTTTAAAACAAACTGTAAACAATAAATAAAAATAGTGTGGCTAAATAAAAATGAATAAAGAATTTGATGTTAACGGATACTGCCATGGTAGTTATGTAGTTCCTTTAGAAAAATGTTGATAAATACAAAAGCACCTATGGCAGGTCTAGGTAGGTTCCTATATCTAATTCACGCATCGGTCATTCATAACATGACACTTTCAATTTCAACCACTGTTGGTACACAACAATCACGCGATAATTACTTGTTCAGCTCCAATTTCCAGGATGTGCATGTTGTGTAGGGGCGGAGCACCCCTGGCCCCCGTCCGGTATAGTTCCTCGCAAGGTTTCTTCCTGACACGATGCGGTGACGGCACACGACGCGACCGCAACCTCAACTCACTACTCACTGACTAAGCTGGAACGGACTGCCCACGCTAGCCGAGACGGTATACACGATGTAGATAAAAGAAAATTGTTTCACGCTTCATGCACTCACATTATTTTATAAAACTCTGAGAAAGAATAAATTAATTCTCGCGAAAGTCAGGGCGGGAGCGTGCGTGGAGCGATGGCTAGCGTGGCGGCTACTATCGCGGTTTCATCGACTGTTTCTGTAGTACCTACCTCATTCTTCACGTCTAAATTATTGCCGTCAATATCGTCGTATTTGTAAGTAACTGAATAAATTATGCTCTTGAAGAAATTAAAACGTAGCGTTAGGTAGTGATTGAGTAATTATGTTTATTTTGATTATTATCGGACAAGTTCGCAAATAATGTGGTAGTAGTATAAAAATAAAATTGTCATCAGGTAGGTACAAAAATATAGTACCTACCCACAAATGAAAACAAAACAGGACATGACAGGACGACACGCCATTTTTTCTTGGCGGCAAAAAACGAAGAACGAAGACACAAAAGAGTATACTTACTTATCTACCGAAAAAGAAGTTTCTTCGGGTTTTACATTATTTTTTTATGGCATGCATATTTTAATCTTGAGGTCTTCTAAAAAATATCTCCAGGTAATATGCGTACTAATAGGTAGAGAGGCTGGTAAGTAGGTACTTACTATACAACAAATATTTACTTTGCATCATAATTTGTTAAGAAATTCTAATTGCTTACTTACATAAAAATAAAATTATGCATGGAATTTGTAATGCACCTGATATTCGTCCATCAGAGGCGTTATTATCTCACTTTCTCATTGGCAGCTAACTCGAGCATGTAGATGGTATTCGATGGCAATCTGTCAGGGCACACTGCGGTCTACAGACTGGATGATGGTCACACACATCGTATGTTGTCCCTGTGATGAATCTGCTACAGGAACTACGCTTTGACGCGTCCTTTGTTTAGTTTCCGTAATTTCCACATTTCACTTTCGTTCGGCCTTTTGATACGCCGTGTTATGATGACTGTGAATAAATTGCTTGTATGTTTGCATTATGTTTGACGACTTATTTATTTCAGATAACAGCCTTATAAATAAGTACAGACCCGTATAAAATAAATACCTTACAGACTAACATACTAACTAACTAACAAGATAATATTTTATTAAATTTAAGTTAGTTTTAGGGTTTTCTATTTTCAGTCTCGCCTCCCTATAGCGTCGGTATATACTTATTGCCGGCGGGCCAAAATCAGCCGAGAAGAACATGTCCTTTAGCGTCGCTGGAAACCGGAGCACATAGAACTTAAAATACTAATTACTTAGTCTTTCTACAAAAAAAATTACTTAGTTTTTTTAAATTGGTAAGTACCTATTTTTTTTATTAGTCTTAAATTAGACTTATGTTGCGCAGTGGGCGAAAACCCGCCTGCGACGTTAAAGGTTGCAGGTTCTTATCCCGCCGATAAACAAATATTTATATGATCGAGATATTTCCGGTTACGTTCACTAAGGACAAAAGTTGTGAACGAAACTATTCCTATAGTGGGCGGATATCTTAACTGTTATCGCCTGTCTGAACAAAGGAATTCATCTCAGTGTACATTCCAAAATAGGATAGAAGGTAAATGCTTAGTTTGTTTTGTTTGAAAGCAAGCAGAAACAATTTATTTTCACAACATGAATCAGTTAGGTACCCCAGATTAATTTACCGTTAGGTACTCGGTGTTTTGTATTTGTCCGTCTGTAATGCATAGGTACTCTACTTACTGTGGTAGCAAGCTATGTATCGATTTGTGGAGACGCGAGTGCGAATCGATTTGATACGGCCCAATGGTGATTGTCGTATCTATTGGCCTATATTCTATGCTATTCTATGTTGTATTGTTATACAGAGAGGTAGTACCTATACCCTATACTTACCATCTTCGAGAAGAATCTGGCGGAATGCACTAAAGGCAGAATGCAGGTCGCATGCATTTTCTGGATTTGCGTAAATCACTGGCTGAATATTAACAGGCAGTATGCAGGTTGGATGCGTTTAACTTTTTTTTATTAGGTAGGTAGGTATATCAGACCTTTTTAGTTTAGAAAGTGCTGGCTGTTGCTGACTGTTTGACTATAGAGGCAGCATGCAGCGCAAACTTTTTGAGTTGCATAAAGTAGGTAGGTACTGGCCAAGTATACTGACTTACAGCCAGCATACAGGTTGCATATAACATTTCCTAATGAGACTTTTTGGATGCAGACTTTATGGTTAGCACGAAAACATCAGTCAGCTGTCTGTCACCGAATGGCGGGAAACAATTGACGTAATCGTCATTTGAAAATTGATTATTAAATTGATAAATTGGTATTTTTTACGTTAATTATGTTCAACGATGATAATTCGGATAAAGAAAGCGAATATGAAGAGCGAAGCCCAGAAGACAGTCCAATAATAACGAAAAAATCTTTGTCGACGGTCGGTTTTAGAAATAGTGTGGAAAACCAAAATGCTAGACCACTGGCGATAAGAGCGACGCAATCGTTTACCGGTGCGGTGGAAGAACTTCGCTTATGCGGTACGTTCCAAAGAACGAATCTGTGTAACAGAATGAATGTGATGTCTGCGCCGAAGGTGGCCACTGTATGTCCTTGCGGGTGCTTGCTGCGACCGGCCACTATGGGGCCTTTCAGGACCAGGGAACAGAAGACTCTGGCGCTCCACGTGGTCGCGCCAGAAGTACTCAACCATCACGGTTACAGCTTCGAATCCAACCAAATAGCAATGTTTTGGAAAAAAGATTGCCGAATGTTTTTATGGAAGGGAATAGCTAAGCACAAGAATGTGATCAATGTAGAATCTTATAAAAAATGTTAATTAATTACTTCTCAATGTACCTACTTGTGATATAAATTATACACAGATTAATGTTTGTTTTGTATAATAAAACAATTCTATGTTAATTCCTTACAAAATAAATAAAGTAACATGTAAGCTTTGCATTTGATTTTATGACTATTCTCAAATAAGATAAATGCCAAGCTTTCTATAGAAAGATCAATTTATTGCAGAGTTTGAACTGTGTCTAGTGACTGTTTCTCTACTCCAGGCATAGTAGCTTCCACATTTTCTCCGCAAGAGAATCTCGCATAGTCGAGGACCTCAATTTTATGTTGTTCTAGAACTTCTTCCACTATAAATGAAGGGTCGAGGAGATACTCTTGATAAATCAGGCAATTTTCATCATCAGAGTTAGCAGAGGGTTTGTCTTTATCCTTATTTCCTATTTTTCTGGGTGCACAACCAACAATGTGTTGGCAGATTTGCCTTCCAATGTCTTCAATATCATTAGGCTGTCTGTAAGCTACGAGAGCTCCATACTTTCCTGAGGAGTATTCGGTAGGTGAAGCTGGTGCAGGGTGAGTGTAGCCGGCAATCTTTACATCCTTGCTGTTAGCCTTCCAACATTCAGCTCGTCGGAGTACTGCATTCTCTCCAACAGATCCAATAAACAGAGCCAGTACTTCTGATAGTTTTTTGCCTTCAACTGAAAGATTGCCGAGTTGTTCACTGTCCAATTCCATCTGTAAATTTAGAAATAACACCTTTAATAACAAATATTAAATAATATAAAATTCCAAGAAAGACTGAATCAACGCACAACTAAAACTGTACATAGCATCCATTAACAAAAAGATTTTTAAAAATTAAACTCCTATTCCTATTATGTTGTGGGTGAAGCTAGAAATTTAATAAAAAAATGTTGATGATTTGGAAATAATTAGGAAAAAGGAACCCCTTGCCAAAAAAAAAATGTATTAAGTACCAGATATCTGTTGGTACATGCATGATCTGTTAGGGAGTCCCTAATCTTCTAAAGTTTCAAAAGTTTACCTTTGTCACTGGCCCTTTTGACTGTAGACTTGTATGTGCAAGTTTGAAACAAGCTGCAGTAGCATCTTCAATCATTTTGTTGAATTTGTCATTTCATGTCAGCAACAAAATCAGTTTCACAGTTGAGTTCAACCAGGGCTCCGTGGCCCTTGTCAAATTTAACAGCAACTAGCCCTTGGAGTGCAGTTCTACCAGCAAGTTTGGTTGCCTTCGCCCATCCCATAGCTTGAGCTTGCTCATTTAACCAAGTTTCTGCCTGAAATAATATTGCCATGTTATAAAAATAAAGAGGTTTTATGGAAACAATTTACAGGTATAGTCTCAATAAGTTTGCTCCGTTTTGGAGAGCATTAAATGTTAACAAGTTAAATCACTACATAGTATAAAGTAAAGTCACTTTTCGCCGTCCCTATGTCCCTTTGTATGCTTAGATCTTTAAAACTATGCAACGGATTTTGATGCGGGTTTTTTAAATAGATAGAGTGATTAAAGAGGAAGGTTTTTAGATATAATACATGCATAATACAGCCGTGCGAAGCCGGGGCGGGTCGCTAGTATGAATTAAAACTAAAATTGTACCTTATCAGAGTCGTTATTATGCATTTCTAAAGCTTTTTTACAGTTGGCAATAGTATAACCAGTCTTCTTTCTAAGCTTTGCCAATAGAGATGACTCAGCCGCCCTGCACACTGGACCAGTACGAAGACTTCTTATCAACTGGAATATCATCTGAAATAAGACAAAATATATCTTTAAATTACGTCCAAAGATAATATAAACGAAAAGGTAAAACACTCACACAAAGCAGATGAGAATGTCTGCATGTATGTATCTATAAAGATAAAACACACTGATGATCAAATAAAATAACTAAAATGAACAGATTATCAAGGCTGAGCCTTTAAGACCATGGGATTTGATGAGTTTTATGCTATGAAGTATGACATCATCCGAGAGTGGGACAAAAACAGCTCTGTTCAATCAAGGCCAAACAAGTTGATGTTATAGTAGCACTATAGCGTGCGTCTGTTAGTATGTAGGAGTATTTCTTCTTCATCGTACCTTTGAATAAACCTTGGCTCTGAGCTTCATCTATTTTATAACCTATAAAAATATATCCATCAGGTGACATTACAAAATAGGTTGATGTCAAAAGAGTAAGTAATGTTTAATGTAAAAAGGTGTAGGTAAAAGACAATGAACACCTAATCTTTGATTTATTTAGCGACGTAACAAATGAAGACACCTATTGTTGTCATGGTGAAATAAAATTGATTAGACATTTCTATGTTGTCATGGGTAGGATAGAGCTTTATTTAATTAGTTTTAATTCAGGAAAACTTTATTTTAGTTGTTATTTTTAAATAAATAAGTGATAGTTACTTAGTTGTACAAGATACCGTGATCAGTTCTAACAAATAGCGAAAGAAATTAATGCGATTTACCTTGTGAGAGTGGGTTCCAGGTAAATAAATATGTCTTTTTATGTGTCTCACTATAGTTAAAAGTTGAAAATTTGTAATTTACTGGAAAGAAAAGCCGGATTCAATGATTTTTTCCAGCTGATGAGCTTTCAGAATTTTTTATGACAGTGACAGCAAACTGACACTGTTTTTTTTTTAAGTTTTGGCTTCGCATGTTTCGTACATATAGTCAGTGTCAGTAATCTTTACTTGAAGTTTTGTTATTTTTTATTTACGTGGACTGTTTTTGTCAACGATTAAATGTTATACCTACTCAAAATCACTCCGTGTTTCGTGTTCACTTCATAATGTACCAACTTTAATATGATGGCACCAAAATTATTTAATTTAATTTTATTCAAGATACCTTTTGTCGCGACCACACGCCATTTGTCTTGGCGGCAAACTAACGTGACGTCTACTTGACATTATGTAGTGTCAATTATTTACGAACATGGCGGCAGGGCGGGAAGCTTGTACTTGTTTAAAATCTGAAATTAACTTTTTGAACGTTGCAGGCAACAAACATGCAGAAAAATAACAATAATAAACCTACCCGTAAAAAAAGTCAGCCGTCTCCATCGACTTCAGATGTGAAATTACCTAAAATACCGAAAATATCGATGCCCGAGGACTTCAAAATACGAACGAGGCCTTTGTTCTCTTTGCCTGAAGAGGTTTTAAAATTACCTCCTCCTACTTCTAAAGCGGCTAAAATACAGGCAGCTAAAGCAGCCAGTATGAGTGGACCGAAAAAAAGATCTAGTGGTAGGACTCCTTTTACATACCTGCCTTTAGACACAACAAGCATTGTAAATTAAAATGCCGTGGTGCATTTCGAGATCCATACCAATCAATAGAGGGCACTACGGCGAACAATAATTAACGCTTTCCCACTGGACGATATGCGAAGAGCGGACCCCGGGCTCCCGAGAGGGATGCAACCGGGAACATCGCTCGGATGATGATGACACTGGACGATATGTATATGGGTCGATAGGTATGGGTATCAAAATGCACCGCGCACTTTTGGAAAATCATAGGACAACACATTTGATTAAATATCCCATTTCCGAGACGCTTTAGCTCTACGGTGAAGAAGCATTATTAGTTCGTCGTTATACCCTCTTTCGATTGGCATAGATCTCAAAATGCACCGCGCAAAAAGCTCAAGCTCCCATACTAAATGTCCGGACCCCTTTGCGTTTTAATAAATAATCGCTGGTAATTTTTTAGGCTATCCGAAGGGTTTGAAATCTATGTAAATTTTCAGTGATGAAAAGTTTCACTGCGATGCGAAAAGCCCGAGAAGAGTTCAGGACAAAATTAATGAATTTGATTTGCCAATCGGCCCCTGGGGAAGATGGCGACACAATACCGTCGGGAGAGGAAAAGAACATGTTACGATATTACTACTACCTTAGATACGGGATCGACACGATTCATGTTGCACCGCTGGATAATAAAATTATACTGCGGTGAGACAATCTATACATATAAAATGCTTTGTCCTGAATGACTGACTGACTGACGGATCAACGCACAGCCTAAGCCGCTGATCGTAGAGACCTGAATAAGAAAGGATTTTCCGAAATTCTACCCCAAAGGGGGTGAAAAATGGGGGCAAAGTTTGTATGGGACAACGCCATTCTATGGTCTATTTTCGACCTCTACGCGGACAAAGTCGCGGGCAAAAGCTAGTGTTACATAAAAGTAATAATATTACAACCACCTTTAGGCCACAGTCACGTAGAAAGAGTGTCGACGCTGTCGGAGCTCGTTTTCTTGTGATTGTCGCCGGTAGTCGGCGCCAGGTGGCCTGTATTGCGCTGATTACCTGCCTTCTTTATGCATGTGGCCTTAGAGAGGTAGGTACTTTATAAAACAACTAGTTGTGCTCCGCGGTTTCACCCGCGTAAGTCCCGATCCCGTGGGAATATCAAAATTTAAAGTAGTCTATAGCCTTCCTCGATAAATGGACTATCCAACACAAAAATGAGATTAGCGCGTTCAAACAAACAAACAAACTCTTCAGCTTTATAATATTACTAGCTGCGCTCCGCGGTTTCACCCGCGCAAGTCCCGATGCCGTGGGAATATCAAAATGAAAAGTAGCCTTTAGCCTTCCTCGATAAATGGACTATCCAACACAAAAATAATTTTTAAATTAGAACCAGTAGTATTTGAGATTAGCGCGTTCAAACAAACAATCCAACAAACCCTTAATCTTCATAATATAAGTATAGATAATAAATTTTCACAGTATTTAGACCCTTAATTAGATTAACCTACTACATGATATAATAGACCTAAGTTTAAGTACCTATATCAGAAAAGAGTTAAGTACTGTTATTTTCTAGAGTCCATAATCTAATATCCCCGAAGTTGAAGAAATGGAAGGAGACGTTGTTCACGTGCACGGACGAGATGCGTGAGGACTTCATGATGAGTATGAAGAAGGCTATCGTCGACTTTGTACTCAAAGATCCTAATACGGTTGGTACCTACATTTTTAGGGTTTAGTACCTCAAAAGGTAAAAAAATAAATAAATAAATAAATAAATATTGCAAGACATTCCAGACATCGCCATCTAGCCCCAAGCTAAGTAACTGAACTTGTGTTATGGGTGCTAGACAACGGATATATGTACTACCTACTTATTTACGTTTCTTTTGTAAATAAATTATACCTACTTATAATACATAGAAACAACCTCACAGACAAATATTTAACCATAAATACCTACTTGTATGAGGCGGGACTCGAACCCGCAACCCTGTGTTTGGCAGTTCGGCATGGTGACCATTGTGCCAACTGGGTCGCCCCAAAAAGGAACCCTTATAAGATCACTTTCTTGTCCGTCCGTCTGTCTATCTGTCCGTGTGTCACCACCGATTTTCACGGGTGGACCTAGCAAGTTGCAATTTCAGTTCAACCTAGCGAATTCATACTAGATAGGTACTGAGGTCTAGGTATAGTCTCTATTAGGTGTATAAAATGAAGGTCCTGAGTAAACCCGATAAAAAGATAATGGGCTTTACATTTTCGCTAAAACTTGTTTTTTCTTCCAGAGTTATTTGGCTCCGTTTATTGAAGCTAGTGTCAAGTCACATTAGCTAGAAAAACTTTTTGAATAGGCTTATAGAATTCGTTTATAAGCCTATCCAAAAAGTCAAAAGCATCTTTGCCTTTATTTTTCAATTATACTTTGTATAATAATTAAAAGAAAAATCAAGGAATTTTTGTCCTTAAATTATCAAAATATAGGAAAGTAACTTTTTAAATATTTAATATTTAACTATTTTAGTTAGCGGCGACAGATATTTTGCCTTTAAACGTGCCACTTTTCAGTTGAGATTGGGGTTAGATTATTCTATTTTCGTTGTCTATTAGGTACTCCACTATAATCATTGTAAATGAATAAGTCTGTCTAAGCATATTAAAAGCTACAAGTAAATGCATTATTATAACGTAGGTACTTACCTGGACTGGCATACGATATATGGGGTTGGGAGCTGATTTAAGCCCCAATCGCAGCAAGGGTTCGATGATTTAATATTTCAGACGAGAGCTTTTTAGACGTCTACTTTGTTATCCCTATATGATATTGGATTTTAACCCTCACCCTCTGTCTGGCTGCGCTTGTATACCTACCTACTCGTGATTGCTATTATTTGTATATTGCGTTTGACATGTCTGGGTTCATTATTTAGGTATAAAATTACTAATTGGGATTTCAAATAAGTGTCTGGGTGTATGGAAGTAGATAATTTGTTTTGATGATGAGCGTGTCTACCAACCCTGTAATTTACCTTCAATCGATGTTGCCAAATCTTATCTAAGAAAGTCAGTAGATTCGATGCGATAAATCTATAGAGATTTACTTTTTTTCTAAGCTAGTTCCGAATCGTTAGACCGATACGGACTTTATAGCCATCGTTGCACAGACAAGATAATTATTTATTAATTATTAGAATTTTTACCGATCAGGGAAGGCAAAGACTGTAGAATGAGCCCATACAGCTTTGTCTCTACAAACTTTGTCCATTTTTACTGGTCGAAGACTTCTTTTAGTTTTTTTACCTTGATGTATTGACCCAGTTGGCACAATGGCCACTATGCCGGACTGCCAAACACAGGGTTGCGGGTTTGATTCCCGCCTCAGACAAGCATTTATGTTCAGATATTTGTCTGTGGTCTGGTGGTTTCTATGTATTATCAGTATATATTTACAAAAGAAAAGTATATAGTAGTATATCTGCATGTTGTCTAGCATCCATAACACAAGTCTAGTTACTTAGCTTGGGGCTAGATGGCGATGTTTGGAATGTCCTGCAATATTTATTTATTTATAGATGCTACTGTCGTCTATCAAGTTTATTTTAATATTTTTCTTCTATTTGATTTCCCAGGAAGAGTCATTAGAAGAAGAAGAGACGCCGCTTAAAGCGGAACTGGCGATGAAGGATGACGCGTGGCGCAACCGCTACGCCATGGCAGTCCGGTACCTGACCAAGAACTTGCACAGCGTCAACCCTTGCATAGCGCAGGTCCTGCAGATATGGTGGAAGCAGTTCAAGTTAGATTTCTTCTCTAACATTATTAATTCTCATTCATTAATTTTTCCAAAAATTTTGATTTTTATAGCAACAAACCGAATAAAAAATACCTACATCACTACGGAACTTATAAAAAAAATATCATTTATTATTAACACTTTGACAGTTCCAGTTACCCTGTAGACCCCACACTTCACTTGTTGAACTTTTACCAAAAAATATTGGAACTTTACGGAACAATTTTAGCCTTTGTCCCAGTGTTAAATTACCTAGTTATACCATAATATAGACAGCTGATTCAGCCCCCTTTTAGATGACTCAGCGCCTGGTTCATCATAATTGGCTCAGTAGTTTCAGAGATTATTGTTTAAAAAAAAAAATAAGTATATTTAAAATATCTCTTTGTTACGTTTCGGGACACCGAAAGTGGATTTGGAACATAATTAACTAATATTTTTTTAAAAGAAATATCAACACTTGTATCAAATCGACGACCCAGTTGGCACAATTGTCACCATGCCGGACTGCCAAACACGGGGTGCGGGTTAAATTCCCGCCTCAGATAAGTATTTATGCTTAGATATTTGTCTGTGGTCTGGTTGTTTCTATGTATTATAAGTATATATTTACAAAAGAAAAGTATATAAGTAGTATATCCGTTGTCTAGCACCCATAACACAAGTTACTTAGCTTGGGGCTGGATGGCGATGTGTGGAATGTCCTGCAATATTTATTTATTTAAATATCTGCTGATCCTCAGGGAGAATAGAACCCGCAACCTTTTACACTGACATGGTTTATAATTTAAAGTACTTGTTCCCAGTGATCTACGACTAATAAGTATGAAGGATATAATGATCGCGAACGAGGCGTACGAGTTGCAAGACTTTAATTTCGTTTGTAAGAGGCATATCGAAGCGGCAGGGAATGTGTTGACACATCAATGGATACCTACAGTGCAAGCGGTTTTCTTACAGGTAGGTAACCTTTTTGTTAACATTGTGAAAATGACGTTCTGAGCAAGGTAATTTTTTTGAGAAATAGGTATTTTGAGATTGAGCCTTTTCACCGGTTCAGTAGTTCTTGCTTAAGGTTGAATGTTTCGTATCGCTAAGCAAAGTATTCCGCTAGATGGCGCTTGTTTTCCCCGAAAGTATATTTTTATTTTATTTTGCTATAATTGACGTGGAATTAAAGTATTTGTATATATGTTGCCTGTTTTCTAGTTTGCTCTGAACATATTTCAAACATAATTTAATTTTTTGGAAGTCACATTTTAATGTATTTCCAAAGTACAATTTTTAACTCTTGTCACGATATAAATGACACGCACACATACAAAACAATAAACTGTAGCAACTATAGACTATATTTGACGTAGTCCTACAGATACCGATTGGTGTAGTCATTTAGAGCGGCGGGGTAGTGTTCTGAAGAGCCCCAGTTCAAATCTCGATACAAATAGAATTTTTTTTTGAAAATATATTTTTGAATAAATTTTCTAAAACAGGATCAATTTTATGGTAGGTACTGTTAGTAATCATTTTTTTTTAAACTAGGACGAATTCTGAACGATGCAAATTGTACTAGGTCTGAATGGAAAGAGAAAAATAAAGACAAAGTAATGTACAAAAAGGTTTATTTATTTAAAATTAGTTCTATCTTATCATCTTATATCGGGGACTGACATAGCCAGCAACACTTCGACCCCTTGGGATCGATTAACGCAGTGATCCCACTAAGAGGAAAAATCCTATGTTTCTCCGGTTTGGGATATGCATTCCCAAGGAGGCCCATGGGTCTCCTTCGCTTCGCCACTAAGACGGCGCATTCACACAGGATGTGCTCCATAGTTTCTCTGACATCACCGCAGGTTCTGCAGTCAATATTAGAAGTTATCTTCATTTTTAAAAGCATGTCATTGGTTTTGTAAAGCCATGTCAAGGCACCAATCACAGCTCGTGCTTTGCTTTTTCCGTTGTTCAATATAAATTTAGAAGCCCCTCTGGGCCTGCTACCTATGAATTTCTTCGAATGTAGTAGCCCTTCACTGATTTCCCACTCTTGCGTGTGTTTCTTATCAACGTAATCCTTTACGGCCTTTGTGATTGTGCATGCTGGCAGGCCCGTACATGGTTCTGGTCCAAGCATAGCACTTGCCGATCCTGTTCTTGCAGCTCATCAGTCTTCTCATTTCCTGCTATTCCTTCATGGCCTGGGACCTAGAGTAGTCGTAGTTTGTTCCTACGGCCCAACTTGTGTATACGTACCTGTATACTAACCCACCTTGAGGGGTATACTTGTGAAATAATTCAATCACTTACAAGACACTAAAATTCCCTCAAGGTTTATTTTCAGTAGGTGCTCAGATGGATGATACTTTAAACACAATAGTAGGAATATATTAAATGATTATAATATTTTATTTTTGGTTTTTCTATTTACTGACTACTTGACATCTCTGTTGACTCTCCGTTGCCTAGGTAACAAGCGCGCATCTAGTGCGAGGCAAAGTATCGACTGGGTGTATGTTGCCAGTGTGTACAACAAACAGTATCAAAAAAACAACAAGACTGCTTGGTTTGTTTCTCGCGAATTACTATACTTCATTTATATTTTATTATATTTTTATACTATTAATTAAATGCAAACAAGTACAAATGTTTATTTATTTATTATATACGTAAAGTGATAATTTGATAAGTCTATCAAAATAATGTATAATTCAAGTATCAAAAGTGACGCGACAGTGCCAAAAGTTACATAAAATCTTGCAGGAGTAGGTCTGGCAGCACTGAGTTGAATATCATGCAATTGAAATTATTTTGATTTTTTATTAGACAGATTAGACGGAGAGGCAACGTCGCCCTTATCCAGCAAACTGTATTGCGGCTCTGCTCTAGCGTAATTGCGTGTTCCTGCTTCCACACACAACGCGACAACGTCGCGTGTTTCCACACATCTATGCGTCACTCACACTATGACCATACGTCAATATAACCGTGCACCACCACATACGTAAAATTGGTCTCTTTTTTCACACTGAAACAGAGTACTTCCTGGATGTTAAACAGTGATATTTTTGGTCTGCCCCTACAATAGCTTAAATTAGGCCTACTTTAAGTCATAATAAGTTAAATATCTCAGTATAAAACGTAGGAATCTCTAAAACATTTAGTAGGGAAAACGTACCACCTTAAACAGGTAACACTAACACTCATACGAACACTCACTCTCACATTTGTAATGTTATTCTAAGTCCCTTATGCCCATTTTTGACGTGATAACATTTTATAAATCGATGAACACGGGCTGCACTCACAAAAAAGTATGAAATTATCGCTCACGTTCCGTTATTGACAAGGTAACCATAGCAACGATAATGCGTTGTTAGGGTTACCATCAATGTTTTCTTATGACGTTACCACGTAAAATTATTGTCCCCAAACCGACTTTACCGACAACCTTTTTTTTTATATTTGCTTCTATAAATACTTTTTGTTCTCTCTTCCTTTATTATAAGTGAGATTATTAGAGCATGATAGTGGCGGCGTAGGCACAGACTTCGTCTGGTGTTGAAGTTTGAATTCATAACCTTTATGTTGAAACCTGAGGTATCTCAAAGGTTTTTCAAAATGTCCAATGTTTTCAAAATGAACAATGTATTCAAAATGAACAATGTATTCAAAATGAACAATGTATTCAAAACGAACAATGTATTCAAAATGAACAATGTATTCAAAATGAACAATGTTTTCAAATGTCCAATGTGTTCAAAATGTCCAATCCCCAAAATGTACAATCCCCAAAATGTACATTTACCTACCCAATGCTTTTCATCAAACAACAAGTGTAGATTGAGGTTTCCAATATCAAAGGCCTAGACATAACAATCGAATACATAGATAAACACTATTAATTATATAGGTATCTACCACTGTTTAATTAAACTAATTGTATCTGATACAAATCTATATGTACTTTGCAACGTAATATTGTTAGATAACTAGAGATTGAGATGTAGTTAGGTACGGTCGGCTGCATAATTGCAAACCTACCGTAGAGCTTCAAAACGACTGTTTTGAAAATGTTTTCAACACAAGTAAGTTTCTAGGCACCTGTTAGTCTTTTAACTCTTGAATTTATGAAACAAAAATTATTAGAATGAAAACTCTACGATGGGTCTACAATTATGCTGCCGACCGTATCTACTACTCTTAAAATGGGTAAGCCTATGTGTTTTTCCTATAGGAAAGTTTCTAAAGATAGATAGGTATCTGCTTTAGTGTACCATATAAACTAAAAACTAACATTAACTGAAATTACATTGAGGCATATACTAATGCTAAAATATTTTTTTTGATACAAAACAGGACGAAAATTTTGATTGGTGTGTATAACTTCACCAAAAATAAGTATATTTTTAGATATGAAAAAAATATTGGCATGGTATTATATTGGAAATTCTATTCTAGGTTACTAAATAATGAAAAGTGGTTGAAAATAATTATCTTGGTCCTACTCTTCCAGTAAAACTATTAGTCTATTACAATTGGATATTACTATAACGATGGTTCGATTGATAGAACTGCGGACAGTTTGATTTGCCCGTGGTTCGTTTGATAGAACTACGGACAGTTTGATTTGCCCGTGGTTCGATTGATAGAACCACGGACAGTTTTATTTGCCCGTGGTTCGATTGATAGAACTCCGGCAGTCTGACCACGACCAATAAACGTTATATTCGTTATCTACATTTTAAGTACTTGAATAAATATCTATTTCTTTGTTTTTATACGTTTTTTACTAAATAAATACCATTTAAAAAACACAAACCCTACCTTTAGCGCTCTTTAAAAAAGATTAGATATGGAGATAATGTGCCTCTTTTGTATAAGTACACGCTATTTATTTTTGTCTATTCTAATCGCCTTCATACTTCTTCATTAAATCAAAACACAGACAGTTTCTATAGCTACCTATGTAAGCTAGCTAGGTATCTATGTACGTACACTTTCAATAGAATGTAACGTACCGGAGGGTCGTCTGTCTACTCCACTAATTGGTTTGTAATCCCTTTGAGTGCAGATCGTGAGGGATGCTTGTCGATACCATATTCAAATGCAACAAAGCTTTAGGTAGGTATTGATTAGGGGTAGGGTTGAAATTCACTAATGGATATGGTGAAGGGCAGTTAATTGGTCTGCGAGAGGAGACTTTATAGAAATAAAACAAAGAGGATTATAGGTAGGTATTTCCTTTTTGTATTTTTGTCTACCTACTGTATTCTAGGACCCTTCGTCTGATTCGATTGAGGTTAGAGTATTACGTCGCTAGGTTTTAGTACCTTCTGAAAAATATAGGTACGATCGGTTGCATAATTGCAGACCCACCGTAGAGCTCCAAAACGGCTGTTATAAGAATCTTTTCAACACAAGCAAGATTATAGGCACCTGTTTTAGTCGAAGTTTGAAGTCTTTTAAATTATTAATTTATCAAACAAAAATTATTAAAATGAAAACTATATGTAGTAATTTCAAATAATAGTAATTATTAGAACTCTACGGTGGCCAACTGCAAATATGCGAAACCGTACCTAAACAAGTACCTCAATCCCTTTATTCCAAAACGAGGTTTAAGGATAGTCCGAGATGTGGATTTAGACCTTAGATTTAGATACAGATTTACTCGTGAACTTTAGTCTAAACACTATCCATAGATAATCTATAGAGATAGTGCTTAGACTACAGTTCTTAATAGATTATATAGGTAGAGTGTTTAGGCTAGAGTTCACGTGTAAATCTGTGTCTAAATCTAAGGTTTAAATCCACATCTCGGACTATCCTTAAACCTCGTTTTGGAATAAGGGGGCAAAGGTTTAAGCAGAATCTTCAATTGCCTATCTTTCTTTCGCTTTTTTTTGGTTTCGAAGCTTGGATCAGATAATAATATTATAATTACGCGAAGTTTTTTTTTGCAGGCGATTATTTCTTTGTTAATTTCCAGGGTAACAAGAAAAGATTGATCCCCGATCCAAAGCAGGCGTCTAAAATGAAACACTTTTACAACTGTTTGGCTTGTATCATGACGTATAATCTTCAGACGTTGTGTCTGAAGTCCATGAAGGAGTTCACTGATTATATTATGGATGTTGGGGTAACACATCATTTATACATATAAAATGCTTTGTCCTAACTGACTGACGGATCATCGCACAGATTGTAGAGACCTGAAACTTATAGAGAGTGTGTTCATTGTATGACTTAGGCATCCGATAAGAAAGAATTTTGAAAAATTCAAACCATACCCGGGCGAACTCGCGGGTTAAAGCTAGTCTATTATAAGAACTTAAGATAAGTATTTATTTTCCTAGATAGCCCCACTGCAAGTCAAAGATTATTCCTGTACCTACCTAAGAGAAAATGTATTTCGAATATAGACACTAAATTATCGTTCCCTTAGTACGTTTTTTACAGTTTGATGATAAGATAGAAATGTGACTATTTAAGCATATTTAGCATGTTTCTCTCTTCGTACTTGTTCAAAATAGCATTGAAAAATCAAGCTACACAAAACAAAATACCCATTTTAAATAACTTTAGTAGTAAAAATAACCATATTAGTTAAAATCTTGTGATAGAAATGTGATTTTTTTCGTGAATCTTCTTATTTCAGGTAACGAACCAAGGGTTTGTCATAAATCTTGCTTTTCAAAACGAAGCGATAGAGTTCGATCCTACTTTTAAACAATTCCGCGACCAATTGAACCTGTTGTATGATTTCCTTATTGACGCGTGTAGACAATCACCGCGGTTGGAAACCATGCTTTATCAGGACTATGCAGGGACAGGAAAGACTACTTTGAAGGTAAGATTTAAAAAAAAATCTAAGGACAGCTCACAGAAAATCGCATAAAATCGCCTTTAGTGATAAGGCCGCCCAATTGTGCAACTAATACTTTCTAGACCCGTCTTTTGCATTAGGTAGGTATTTGTTAAAAGTAATCTTTGAAATAATCTATTATTTAATTAACTATAGTCAAAAATCATTTCGGAAATTCAATAAGATTAAAAAATATATAAAGTTAGGTACGTAGGTATGGTTTTAAAGAATAATGGCAACTTTAAAAAAAAATTACTTGTTTGCAAGGAGGTTAAGCCTAGTTTAGACGCTGCGAGCTACTTACCAGACAGTAGACAGCTACTCGGCTTGTCTACTCGTACGTCAGTAGCTAGGCTCGCCTTTGCTGTCTACACGACACTAGCTGCTGTCCGTCCAGTCTTGCGAGTTACCGCGATGTCGAGTAAACGAGTTATAAAAAAACGGTGATACGATCTATGACAGCAATATGATGTCAAGAATTGGAAAATGTAGGTATATAAAAACTTCAAAAAAAAAAGAAACGCAGGCGCAGCACAAAACACGGGTTCCGCTCACGACGACTGTCTCGTTCGTACTGGCGAGATACTGCCGAACGCGTCTATACGATGCGAGCGACTGCCGAGCTGCTGTCATGTACGAGTTGCTGGTAGGCGAACATGCGAGTGAAAACAAAAAATGTTGAAGTAACTCGGAAGCGAGCTACTGTCCAACTCGCACGTGCGAGATACTCGTAAGTGACGTCCAAACAGTGCGAGTTACTGCAGTGCAGCTACTCGGCAGACTGACTCGTACGCTAGCTCGCACTGTGTAAACTAGGCATTAGTTCTTGAAGTTCATTTAAGTGTAATGGCGTCAGATGCTAATGAAGAAAATGAAAAATACGTGACTCTTTATCTTTTTCCTCATCTAGGTAATTCTTGAATATTTTTCTATTTGTGTATAAGGTCAATTATTGCCTTAACCTTGCAATTATTATTTCAGCCAATAATAGACAGTGATTTAGTAGATCATTACAAGCAAATGGTGTCTGATTTGATAGCCGAACAACGAATAGGACCCGAGCTTAGAGTTCAAGATTTCGATGATTACGTCTGCTTGTTAAATGGTCAAGTAAGTTGATACATACACTAGCTACACCTTGCGGTTTCACCCGTAATAAAATTAATATATAAACTTCCAAAGAATTAGACTATCAAAAACAAAAACGAAATGGTAGTGTTCTAGCTTTGTGTTCTAGAGATCAACAACTAGCGAGTCAAACAACTAAACTCTTCAGCTTTAGATTTTATTCAATACTAACTGCGCCCCACGGTTTCACCCGCGTAAGTCCCGATCCCGTGGGAATATCGGGATAAACAGTACCCCATAGCCTTCCTCGATATATAGACTTATTTTTTTCAATTCGAACCAGTAGTTCCTGAGATTAGCGCGTTTAAACAAACAAATAAACTCTTCAGATTTATAATAAATGTATAGATAAGAAGAATTACCAAAATACACTATAGAAATTCGTTTATTTTCGCTTCGATATGGGTTGTTTTATCTTGGTAGTTGTTGATGTGGTGGAGATTACCAAAAATCATTTCTTAGAATTTTTTAATCATCGCTCTCAAAATGTGTTTTATTTTCAGTCAATCATATCTTCATTTTAAAATTGTAAAATTACAGTCTATTAGGATTTTATATTTACAGTAGCTGCTCTTTGCACTTTCCCTGCTTAAGTCGCGATCCCGTAGGAATATTGGGATAAGAAGTACCCTATGTGTTCATTCAGGTCTCCGGATATCTTATGTAGATTAATCGCAATCGATTCAGTAGTTTTTGCATAAAGGGGTGAGAAACATACACAAACATTATCTTAAATATTCACCCGCGTAACTCCTGGTCCCGTGGGAATATCGAAATATAAAATAGCCTTCCTCGACAAATGGACTATCCAACACAAAAATAATTTTTCAATTCGAAGCAGTAGTTTCTGAGATTAGCGCGTTCAAACAAACCCACAAACTTTCACATTTATAATATCAATAGAAATAGGATAGTAGGAAGTATAGATTAGTAGGATGAATAATAATAATTATCTTATCTTTCGTTTTTAGTCCATGAAAAAAGTAGAAGACTTTATAAACGCTCGCCCCGAGAAGACCTTTGAAGAGTATTGCGTAGAATCTGTAAAGTACGTTGAATTGGCGAAAGAAATACCTTCAAAGTTAGAAGGGACTATTGTCATTGGAATGTTTAGGATGCAAAGGCTCGACCTTATTGCGTCATTGAGATCTGCTGCCACGAGGCTTGCTAATACATTGCTGAGACGAATGACTGATGATTATCAGGCAATGATTAAAGCGTAAGTAAAATATGGCTTATAACATTCTGGCATAGCAACCATTTATATTATTTAGTCACATTTTTTAAACAAATAGCAATTTAATGGATAGAGGACATTTATGCTAACAACGAATTCCGTGTAACAAAATCTCTTTTGCTATATATTTGGCCGGTAGCCGTGTTTCAGAATGTTGATAATTATGCTCTTTACAAATAGTTCGTGAGGAAATTTTACATTTAGATCTTTAAATTGGGTAAATTTTACACACTGCTCAGCCCTAATATAATTTCTTAACCATTACAGAATTTATGATGAATATTCTGGGATAGCGAACACACTGCTAACCCCACCTCCAGACACGGCAGCTCTAATGGAACTCATAGACTACTGCAAGAAGGTAGAGGACCTCCTTCTCACCGAGATGGAGGACAAACTGAGGAACGTGATGCGATATATCATGTTCTTGGGAGACTATACCACGTACACTCCGTTGGAGATGAAGGCTAACAACCAGGCGTTCCATTGGTCAGTTAATAATTGTAGACCAAACTATGCTACGCTAAACCAAACTAGCTATGTCCAACGGTTGCAATCGCGATAGATCCTATCCTTTGGGATAAATAGTAGCCAAGATGAGCGCATTTCCGGTGCTTGCTCAGCGTGATATGGCTGCTTTTTTTTTGATATTAAGTTAAAATAAAGCGAAAAAATAAAAATTTTAAATCAAATAAATTACAGTGTATTTGGGACATAATAAGGTAACTTTTCACCAAATTTCGTAGAAAAAAAAACATTTTTGAACAAGATAAAAATAAAAAACCAAAAACTTGGTTATTTGAATTTTTCACCTTTTTGAGGTTATGTGAAAAAATTGTCAATACAAAAGTTGTAGATCTTTTTATTACCTACAACTTTGCCATTTAACTTTTTTCCATAGGACTTGTAGTTTTGCCGGAAATCAAGATAAACCATTTTTTACCCTTAAAAACCCACCCCCTCCCACTTCCAGAACTCGGATCGACCGTAATTTATTTTTCCTTTCATTTTTATCATATTCCCCTCCTTTTGTAATGGGTTTCATCCTACTGTAATTTTTTTTGGTTTCAAAAATTATCGAGCCTGGTCTAAGATAAACGGACAGATTACATAAATTTTATGAATTCCAAGAGCTCTAGATGATTATTTTTTTCATTTGCTTTTAAGTACCTATGGTTTCTTTGTTCTTTTACCTATACTATATTATTAAATTTCGCATATTTGCCAACTGTGCGGACGTCGCTGTCTCTCTCGTATAGGTCTCTTATACCATGAGAACAAATGCCGCCACTCGCGACGTTGTTAAAAACATCTGTCGAAGATGATAAAGGTCAATGATATTATTAAATGATAAAGTAGAATCTACCTTATTATAAGTACTTACTTTTACTTATGGTAAACATTAACAACAACAACAGCCTATGAATCGGTCGAGTCGATTTGAATAAAATTTAACTAAGTGAGAGACCCCGTGTTTCAGGTACGCTCGTATGCCAAACGTAATAGAAGAATGCAAAGTAAATTGCGATCAAAAGAAGATTGAATATCAAGAATTACTCAAGGTAATAAACGTCTTAACTTTTACTCGACTACGGCGATGCTAAAAGAGTGAGTTATGTTTTGTAAAAAAGGTTGGATGTCATTTGCAAAAGATCAAATAGCAAGATATTCCAGAAAGTACTATTTATTTGAAGTAAAAACATTCTTCTTGATACAAATAGTATTCATCTGATGGACGGAATGAGAAAATGTTTACGAAGAACGTTTGATTAAAATAGATTATAGGGGCGTCCATAGCCACTCCGTTCTCGAGTTTAATTAAGGGATCTTGCAGACTTTATACTTTTGATTTGTCGATAGTTTACCGAGGTGACAACACGGTTCTGAAGGCAAATTTCGGGTTATGAGTGAACGGCTTAAAACGAGCCATCTTCACTTGTTAACTTAAGGCTTTTCGATATCACTTTTCTAATGTGTGGGAAGTCACTGTCGTGACCAATCCTAAAGCTCTATTTACTTTCACACACACACATTTGCGCCTATGTTCACACTGTCATTTTCTTAGTGTGACCATATTATCATACAGTGCTAACAAGAGGTACAACCGTCTTTCTACCTTCACTAGCGTCCCTCGAAATCCCCGTTTATTTGAGGGTCGTTGAGTCACGAGCTTATATGTACCAATCCTTTAGAAAAGCGTGTCATATCTTAGACTGCATCGTCACTTAGGTACCATCTGGTGAAATAGTGGTCAAATTCCTAACCTATTTATTGTAAATTAAAAAAAGACGGCAACACACTGTAGCGTTCTAAAATTACTGTTATCAGAACTTTCTAAGAACGTTTATCAAATTCATGACTTTTTTTCAAGTCATGAATTCAACTCAAGCAAGACCTTGTAATCTTGCTTGAGTTGACATTTTAATTATAGCCGTTTTGGAGCTCTACGGTGAGTCTGCAAAGTTTCCAGATTGTACAAAGGTACGGTCGGCTGCATAATTGCAGATCCACCGTAGAGCTCCAAAACGGCTGTTATAAGAATGTTTTCAAAACATGCAAGATTCTAAGCACCTGCTTTAGTTGAAGTTTAAAGTCTTCTAACTCATCAATTAATCAAATAAAAATATGCTAATAATAGTAATTTTTTAACTCTACCGGGGGCTGGAATTACTTATGCAGCCGACTGTACAGAGTAGCCATGATTCGCCAGTTGCATCGCCCCATACCGACAGCTCAGCGAGAGTATCTAGTGTTTAGTCTGCGAAGGTTCTAAACGTTAGAATGTTATCAGGTGAGGATCGCGAAGTTCATCGACGATCTCGACATATACGAGATACAATGCAACGAGGTGCAATATTGGGGTGAAATCAACGAGCTGCCTAAATACGTCTCTAGGGCGCGACACTTGGACGAAAAGTAAGATTCAATTACTGGAATTATTATTGTTAGCCTATATCATTTCTTCCTTTTTTAGGATTTCATACCTCAAAAAGTAAAAAAGGAATCCTTATAAGATCACTTTCTTGTCCTTCTGTCTGTATGTCTGTCACCACTTATTTTTTTAGGGTTCCGTACCTCCAAAGGTTAAAAAAGGAACCCTTATAAGATCACTTTCTTGTCCGTCTGTCTGTATGTCTGTCACCACTGATTTTTTTAGGGTTCCGTACCTCAACAGGTTAAAAAAGGAACCCTTATAAGATCACTTTCTTGTCCGTCTGTCTATATGTCTGTCACCACTGATTTTTTTAGGGTTCCGTACCTCAAAAGGTTAAAAAAGGAACCCTTATAAGATCACTTTCTTGTCGCTATCTGTCGGTTTTCGAACCAAAACCTAGAGCCCATTTTTAAGCTATTGCATAGCTTTTATCGCGGGCTTTGAACGCGGCGACCGAATCAAGAAATTCCGTAACGAAAATAAAACCTAACACCCCCCACTCCGTCTACCATGTAGCTCGGCCGAGTGTTCGGTTAACGTGTATGTATATGGTACGACTGTACGAAGCTTGCACGATGCAATAGCTTTACCGCGGAAGTCTCCGAGTGCCACACTTTTTTTTTATACGAGTATAGATACCCTAGATGAGAAAGTAGCGCGTAACTGAGTAGCTTCCATAGGTGGGCACAAATTAAATAAACCACACAAGTTCTTTAAGCTTAGAGAGTTATATTTATTGCCTAATGCTCTAAGGCTGCCCATTGTGCCATATTGTAAGGTTTTATTATTTTTGTAGCAGAATGTATGTTAGAATTAAGGTTTAATGTGGTACAATAAAGAGTTTATCTATCTATCTATCTATCTATCTCTCCTCTAAGCCACCTGTACTTACATCGGATATATTGCGGTAAGTAAATAAAAGGGTGAAATAAAGGAAAGTGTCATTGTGATTTGGGTCGAAAGCTCTTTAATCCCGACTATACCTTTGGGTTTTCCTTACCTACGTGATTGTCATTTCAATGGTGTAAACTAAGGTTCACTTGGACAACAAAAGATAAATACGTTTAAAACCTTAAACAAGATTAACCAATTGTCAAAGTTTCAAACTGATTAATAGTGGTCAAATGCTGACCTATAAATATTTAAAAAAAAAATTGTGGCACTCGGGGACTGCCGCGGTAAAGCTATTGCATCGTGCGAGCTTCGTACAGTCGTACCATATATATACACGTTAAGCGAACGTTCGGCCGAGCTACATGGAGTGGGGGGTTATAAGGTTTTATTTTAGTTACGGAATTTCTTGATTCGGTCGCTGCGCTCAAAGCCCGCGATAAAAGCTATGCAATAGCTTAAAATATTATGACGACCCAGTTGGCACAATGGTGACCATGCCGGACTGCCAAACACAGGGTTCGATTATTGGTAATTTTTTAGTATTTTTGATTATATTTATTTTTTAATTATTTTATTGTATGTAATGTAGGGATTTTATTATCTGAAATAAATGAATTGAATTGAATTCCCGCCTCAGACAAGTATTTATGCTTAGATATTTGTCTGTGGTCTGATTGTTTCTATGTATTATAAGTACATATTTTAAAAGAAAAGTAAATAAGTATTATATTAGTTGTCTAGCACCCATAACACAAGTCTAGTTACTTAGCTTGGGGCTAGATGGCGATGTGTAGAATGTCCTGCAATATTTATTTATTTTATTTATTTTTATCATATTGACCTTGTGGTTTTTAAAATATATTTTAAGTTTAGATTACTCGTTAAATGCATTTAGCTAAATATGTTTGAGCACATTCTCACTCAAGCTAAGGAAACAATTGGACGAAAACAAATTAGTAAAAACTACCCAGTTGAAACGAAATGCAACATTAATTTTTAGTCTGCGACTCACAACGTAATTTTCGGTCTAATTAAAACCCTAATTAGGCTTTGAAACTATTCTAAATTCAGAAAATTGCACTTTAAAATTGTAGTACAAAAGCGTGAACGTTAGATGGGTAGTAGCTTAGAAGAAGTAGTAGGCACCATGTGAAAGCTACTCGTAGCACCGTAGCATTACTCGTAGCACCATAGTACTACTCCTAGCACCGTAGAACTACTCGTAGCGCCATAGCCTTACTCGTAGCACCGTAGCACTACTCGTTGCAGTGTAGAACTACTGGTAGCGCCATAGCCTTACTCGTTCCACCGAAGAACTCCCCGTTGCGTTGCAGCGTAGAACAACTCGTAGCACCATAACACTACACTATTCGTAGCACACAGATTTCATAGCATGAGATCACGTAGAACAAGAGATCACATAGCACACTTAAAGCACATCAGCACACATCGATTTCACCTCCATGTAAAACAAATGTGTAAAAAGAAAAGTACCCATTACTTTTTTTTAATTGAGTACATATTCAGATTCTGCTTATACAGGGTGTCCCGTAATGAATGGCGAAGCGGGCACCTATGGATAGAGGACACTGTGCCGGATCAGAAAAACGAAAGTGATGTTCTATGAAAGTCTCTTAGTTCCGAGATATCCGCCATTAAAAAAAAAAAATTTCACTCCTTTCTCTATGATTTGTGATGCCAAAACTGCAAACGAAGGAATTATCCCAATCTGTTTTTTGAATAGTATTTCAGGATAAATGTGCTATCGAATGCAAATAATATTTTTATGAGACATTGAAAGTTTTTTTAAACTTCATGATTTTTTAATTTTTTAACCTGTACTTTAATCTTTCCCGGTGTAAAAAAAATGTATGGTCACCCTCGTGCCAAATGAAAAAAAAACTTGCCTATTTTACTGAGATTCGGAAATGGTATAATACGTGGTATTGCCAGCATTCAATACAAAATTAATTTCTATTAAAGTGAGCCAGAGCTGTCTTTTTTGCCTTTTTTTCCATAGTGAATTCGGAGAATTTCAGAACTAAAATTTCTTGAATTATTTTAAATACAATAAAGTAAATTTTGGTACTACTTTTACTTCACAAAAAGCATGCTCTTGCTCATTTTATTAGAAATTTATTTGGTATTAAATACTGGTAATACCATATATTATACCTTTTCAGAATCTCAATGAAATAGGCAAGTTTTTTTTTCCTTGGCACTAAGGTGACCATACACGTTTTTTACACCAGGAAAGGTTAAAGTTCAAGTTAAAAAATTAAAAAACATGAAGTTTGAGTTAAATCTTAGTTTAAAAAAAAACTTTTAATGTGTCATAAAAAATATTGTTTGCATTCGATAGCACATTTATCCTGGAATACTATCCAAAACACAGATTGGGATAATTCATTCATTTGCAGTTTTGGCATCATAAAACATAGAGAACAGAGTGAATTTTTTTTTTTTAAATGGCGTATATCTCGGAAACCGAGAGACTTTCATAGAACATAATTTTCGTTTTTCTGATCCGGCACAGTGTCCTCTATCCGTAGGTGCCCGCTTGGCCATTCATTACGGGACACCCTGTATGTATTACTCAAATTAAATATTTTTGCATGCGTGCTATCTTCTGTAACACGGGAATTCAATTCGATATTGATATTTGGTATGTATGAGGATGCTTTGGAAGTTGGCTAATAACTTATTATTACTTTCAGATTATCAAACGCACTAACTCGGATAGATCAGTTCAATGAAGAAGAGACATCGTTCGGCTTTGAAGTGTCCCAGTATCCTAAAAGAAAACAAATATACGATAAACTTGTGCCGTTTAAGAAATTATTCGATGCCGGTTTCGACTTTATTGAAAAGTATAATAATTGGATGGGTTCAAAGGTAAAATAAAAAGACAAATACATAATATTGACCTTTATATAACTAGCCCGATCCCGTGGGAATATCAAAATAAAAAGTAATCCTTCCTTAATAAATGGACTATTCAACACAAAAATAATTTATCAATTCGAACCGAGTAGTTCCTGAGTTTAGCGCGTTCAAACAAACAAACTCTTCAGCTTTATAATCTACTAGCTGAGCCTAGCGGTTTCACCCGCGTAAGTCCCGATCCCGTAGGGATATCAAAATGAAAAGTAGCCTATAGCCTTCCTCGATAAATGAACTATCCAACACAAAAATAATTTTTCAATTAAAACCTGTAGTTCCTGAGTTTAGCGCGTTCAAACAAACAAACTCTTCAGCTTTATAATATCACTACATAGTATAAAACAAAGTAGCTTTCTCTGTCCCTATATCCCTATGTATGCTTAAATCTTTAAAATTACGCAACGGATTTTGATGCGTTTTTTTTAATAGATAGAGTGATTCAAGAGGAAGGTTTATATGTATAATACATGCATAATATAGCCGTGCGAAGCCGGGGGGGGGTCGTTAAGCATAAAATACAACGCTAGCAACTTTAGTGCCTGAGACAGGTATTAGATAAAGTACGTTTGCTTAGAACCTATTCTACCCTCTCAGCTTCATCATGATATTGTCCTAGCGGTAGATATCTCGACTTTTAATCCGAAGTTCTTGGGTTCGAATGTCAGCTTTGCGTGCACTAATAGATTTTTGTGACAAAGACATTGAAATTTAATGAATAATTGATTGTGTAGGTATCAAATTTATTACGTTAATTTAATCTTTCTTTCATTAATAGAAAAATACTTTTTTAATAAATAAGAGGTCGATCTATGAACAGATCGTCGGTTTTTTAATACATGACATAAAACTATTATAATTATTCCATCTAAGTATTGGAATGATGGTATTACAATCGTTATTGACAGAAGACAATGCGTTTAACGACCCAGTTAGCATTGTGCTAACTGGTCACCATTCTGGACTGCCAAACAGAGGGTTACTGGTTTGATTCCCGCCTCAGACAAGTATTTATGCTTGGATATTTATCTGTGGTCTGGTTGTTTCTATGTAGGTATTATTATGTATATATTTACAAAAGAAAAGTATGTTTATAGTAAATCCGTTGTCTAGCACCAATAACACAAGTCTAGTTACTTTGCTTGGGGCTAGATCACGATGTGTTGAATGTCCTGCAATAGTTATTTATTTATTTTTATTTTACCGTGTTCCGTTTTTTTGTCAACTTATTAAACTTTGTCTCTTCGTGATTGAAATATTTTCTGTCTTTTGTATTAGGTCGGTAGCCATGACCCGGAAGAAATAGAAGGTGACGTTGGTTATTATTATAAAATTGTATACAAATTGGAGAAGTCATTCCAAGAAGTTCCTGATACTTATCGCCTTGCTGTATCAGTTAGGTATTTCACATTCTTACTTATATTATAAATATAATGTCTATTTGTTTCTTTCTAGAGCTTAGATTTTTCTCACTGTGGAATGGGAGATCATCCCTTTTCATTCTTAGTTAACACAGTCGTAATTGATTCAGAACTCATAATTCATGGTACGAGATATATTATGGTAGAGCTACGTTCGCCGATTACGGTTATGTTCGTTAAGCAACGCTTTGCGTGGCCATTGTTTCGATTGGTGATGGATTAACAGTGTGACAAAAATATGTTATAGAGCCACTCTGGCTTTGGTAAAAAGTTAAGCCGTTACTCCCGATTGCTTTCTATGGAAACACTCGTTAAAAACCTTAAAACGACTCAAAATCTTTAACAATGAGTGGTAGAAGAAATAGTAGATAAAGTTGACAAAATTGCCGTAATTTTCAGAGAAAAAATAGATGATTTCAAAACACACATGCCAATCATACAAACTCTGGGTAATCCTGGTATGAAACCACGTCACTGGGAAAAGATATCTGATATTGTTGGCTTCCCTATAGTTGTGGACGATGAACTATCACTAGCGAAAGTCATTGATTTCAATCTGGTTGATTATATTGATAAGTTTGAAAGCATTTCGGAGGCGGCCACTAAGGAGAATAACTTGGAGAAATCGTTGGACAAGATGATGAAGGAATGGGCAGATCTCAAATTCGAAATTCTACCATACAAGTTAGTATGAACAAGAAATAACTTATAAAAGTCTTTGCTTTGATTAAATTAAAAGAGCGTAGATAGGTGACGTTCATACGTTAGGTACTCAAACAATGGATCTACTCTTTGACAGATACTAAGTACATACATCGGATTGTGACTGAGTCAATTAGGTGACGGGGACCTAATGAATGAGGTCCATACGTAGAGGCGAGTCACGTATCTACCGCTATTTTGCTTTGCATAATTAATAAGAGAGTTTTCAGCTAGATGACACTAAAACAGAATACCCGGTCAATAGAGAGTCAACTCAGCTGGACGAAATAAAAGCAGAATGACCAAGAAGCAAAACGTCTGGGATTGCAATTAGTTATCCTGTCTTTGACCGGTATTTTTGCCGTAATATGTCGGGTTTTTCTTTTGACTTGACTTGTTACATTTTCATATAATTGCAATTTAAACTGAACTAATGTGATCCGGTTCGAAACCATCACATACTTACTCTTATAGACGAGAGTAAAGGCTAAATATTAAGAACCTACTGAATATAATATAATATTGTTATTATTTACAGAGACACTGGTTCGTTCATTCTCTCGAGTGTAGACGAAATTCAATTGCTATTGGACGATCATATCGTTAAAACACAGACTATGAAGAACTCGCCATACATCAAGCCATTCGAAGAAATTATAGTGTAAGAAGTTTATAATTAGAATCATATTATTACAAATAGGATGAATATAAAAAAACTATAACAGGCGATGTGTTTGTTGTGCAGTGACTGGGAAGGTAAGTTAGTACTACTGCAAGAGATATTGGACGAATGGTTGAAAGTGCAAGCCACTTGGATGTACCTGGAACCTATTTTCTCGTCTCCCGATATCCAACAACAAATTCCAGAAGAAGGAAGGAGATTCAGTGCTGTTGATAAGGTAAGATAGAATTCACCTAGATATCTAAAGATTTTGATAGTGATAAATTTCAACAAGTTTTTTTCAAATAGATGTGGCGTGAAATAATGAAAGCGGCCTTCGTAGAACCACGTGTACTAGACGTTATAACGATAGAAAAGATGTTAGACCGACTAAAGAAGTCGAACAATTTGCTAGAAATGGTAACGAGAGGTCTCAATGCGTATTTGGAGAAGAAACGCCTGTACTTCCCGAGATTCTTCTTCTTGTCTAACGATGAGTTGCTTGAGATTCTGTCTGAGACTAAGGATCCTATGCGGTAAGCAAACATACTTTAATAGCAAACTTTAAATCCATATGAATCGTCTGTATATTTGTGTTTGAAATGGTAAGGAAAAAATTACAAGAAAACCGACATGCTCTAGAACTTATAACAGTTCGAATGCATGGAGCATTCGCTAATATAGAATTGACATCCGTTGGCGTCTTAAATCCTTATCCTTTCCTAAAACAGGACTTTGTCGTTATAAATTAATGGGTTGAATTTTCCTTTTTAATCATCCTAAGACTGCTAACTTTGTAGTGTCCAACCTCATCTCAAGAAATGTTACGAGGGTATCGCGAAGTTGACGTTCACCGAGGACATGGTGGTGACTCACATGAGGTCTTCGGAAGGAGAGATTGTTCCTCTCACTATAACTATCAACACCGCAGCTGCTAGAGGACAGGTATTTATTTAATTATGACAGTCTAACTTAAAAAGAAAAAACATTAACAAGTAGTTTATGACAATAATATTAGTAAAGCAGACATTTAAGGAAACATTTCAATTGTTTTGATTCTACAATCAGCAAGTTCTGCATTATAGAAGGATTAAATTTTATTCACTGCGTTTTAAACACCTATATCAGTGATTGTTACTTTGAATACAGGTAGAGAAATGGTTGCTGGAGCTAGAAAAGTCTATGAAATCATCTGTGCACTACGAAGTAGAACGCTCTTTCAACGATTATACTAAGAGACCTCGAGAGCATTGGGTCATTGCGTGGCCTGGACAAGCTGTAAGTTAAAACACATTGTAGTACAATAATATCTTTGAAACTTTGACACTATATATGAAAAATCGCTATGATTCAGGTGCAATGTATAGCAATGACATACTGGACATCAGAAGTAACAGAGGCAATCCACATTAGCATAGCAGCAATGCGAGCTTATTGGGACAAATGTAACTTCCAAATCTCCAAGATTGTGGACTTAGTTCGAGGAGAATTGAGTTTACAGAACCGAATTACTCTTGGTAAGTTATTTATACGATTGTTTTCAAGACCGCAGCTTCGAATTTTATAATATATGTAACTACTCAACTGATTCTGAGTAGGTATACGACAATTAAAGGGTACCTAGAATTTTGAACCTAGGAATGAATATAGGATAAGTACTTCTGATTCTAATAGTCCCGTCCGATTATGTGGATAAAGATGCTGATATTTAATAGTTTTAAATATTAAATATATATATATTTCTTTTCAATATTTTAGGAGCTCTTGTAGTATTGGACGTACATGCAAGGGATGTGCTAATGTTGCTTATTGAATGCAATGTACGTCAAGATAATGATTTCAATTGGCTATCACAGATCAGATATTATTGGGAGGTAAGCGAATACAAAATGAAAAAGAACACAAAATTTTACCTACTACTTATAGTATAACTTATGGTTTGATTGAGTTGATGAACTGTAAAATTGTGGATATTGGATCTGAATATAAAGCTCTATCATCAGTAGGATAGGATGATTACGTGATCACAAAATGATTCAACCACCACCTAGCATCCCGATTTGGTTGTATGTGTATTTCTCGCTGATGTTATTCGTACAGCACAACTTATTGTCTGATTTTTAGGAGCAAGAAGATTTAACAATGCAATGTGCGACTCGTATGATCAATTCTCAACTAATGTACGGTTACGAATACTTGGGCAATACGGGACGTCTTGTAGTCACTCCGTTGACGGATAGATGCTTTAGGACGCTGTTCGGAGCTTTGCATTTGAACTTGGGTATGTTTGAACTGAACTTAAAAATAAGGTTATTTTGTTTGGCAAAGAAATAACGGATAAGTCTAATAATACACTTGATGGTCTGCTAGCCATATTCTATATTCTGGTCGTATTCGAATTTCTACAGTAACTAAATGAATTACGTCTTCAAACCAGAACACAACACAGTACTTAGTGACAGAAATAGAAATGGCACGTTTCAGTTAGCTACTGGAGCTGAATTTTCTAAAGAAAGAAAATGGCTGGCAAAATACTTGTCTTCTATTTAAAATAATTAAAATCTTTAGGTGGTGCACCTGAAGGACCAGCAGGAACTGGTAAAACAGAAACAACAAAAGATTTGGCAAAAGCAGTCGCTAAACAATGCGTAGTTTTTAATTGTTCGGATGGTCTCGATTATCTTGCTCTTGGGAAGTTCTTCAAGGTAACCATTAAAGAAATTGAAGGCTACTTTTTTTTGTTCATTTGTTGGTTAAAATCACCTTTCAATTCCCATTTATTCTACAGGGTCTAGCTTCTTGCGGAGCATGGTCTTGTTTCGACGAATTCAACCGTATAGATCTGGAAGTGCTTTCCGTAGTAGCGCAGCAGATCCTCTCCATTCAGCGAGGCATCAACTCTGGAGCCTCGGAACTGTTGTTCGAAGGAACCCTACTGCAATTAGATAAGTCTTGCGCTGTCTTCATTACGATGAACCCTGGTTACGCTGGTAGATCCGAACTGCCTGATAATTTGAAGGTAATCCCAGATTAAGTTATTTTAAGATGATCATCATCATCACATCAGCCCATATACGTCCACTTCTTGACATATGCCTCCCCCATACGACGCCACAAACAGCAGTCCATCCACAGACTACCTGCGACCGCTACAATGTCGTCGGTTCACCGGGCAGCTGGTCTCCCAACACTCAGTTCTGCGAGCTATATAACCTGCCCATTGCCACGTCAGCTTACCAATCCAAAATGATATTTTTTATTATTCTACTTCCAAGCAGAAGGGAACGGCACTTGATTGGCTGTGTTCCATTTATAACGGTAACTGTGCTGGTAAAGTTAGGTAGATGAATTATTTATCAGAAAAACTTATCTCTTTCAACGTTTTCCAGGCTCTATTCCGTTCAGTAGCAATGATGGTGCCCGACTACGTCTTGATCTCTGAGATCGAATTGTATGCCTTCGGTTACTTGAATGCCAAACCGCTTGCCGTTAAAATTGTGGCCACTTACAGACTTTGTTCAGAACAGCTGTCTTCTCAGAGTCATTATGATTACGGTAATTATTATTAATCTTTCTTTTTCTACTGATTATCCTGTTTAGATACATAATATATATATCAAACTAAGTAACTAGACTTGCGTTAATGGGTGCTAGAAAACGGGTATACTACTTATATACTTACTTTTCTTTTGGAAATTTAACAACCAGACCACAGACAAATATCTAAGCATAAATACTTGTCTGAGGCGGGAATCGAACCCGCAACCCTGTGTTTGACAGTCCGACATGGTGACCATTGTGCCACTAGGTCGTCAATAATATATAACCGTATCCGAAAGTTTTTGAAGCTCTTCGTTTACCTAAGTGCTTTAGTTTGTAATTTTGTTACGAATATATCTAGGGATGAGAGCAGTAAAGTCCGTGCTAAGAGCAGCTGGAGCATTGAAACTACGTTACCCAGACGAAGTGGAAGACGTTATATTGCTACGTTCTATCAAAGATGTCAACTTGCCCAAATTTTTGGAACATGATGTGCCATTGTTTATGGTAAGAATGATTTTTTTGGTAAAATCAGGGCTGTTCCAATAGATAAGTCAAAATTTATCAAATAATTGAAAAATACCTACTTTTTTTACATCAAAATAAAAAACAAAAATCTGCTGTTTCTGAATAGAAAATGATCAGTAATGACTAACCTAAAAGTTTAACTTTGTTTATCTATAGGAATCGCTCTATCTATTCTCTGTAATCAGCCGAAAATATGAAAAAAAAAAATTGCATTTGATAGCCCATTTCACAATGTGGTGGTATTTTGTCTTTGAATTTTCATAGAGCATGGTTTTTTATTTTTAGGGTATCATTAGTGATTTGTTCCCTGGTTTACCACTGCCTCTTGCCGGATTGCCGAATTTGGTGTACTGTCTTAGGGAACAGTGCGTTCCTCTTAATCTGCAAGCTAACGATTTCTTCGTCGAGAAGGTAAGGCTTCAAACATTGTTACAGAATAACTGCAAGAATCACTCTACAAAGACAATTAAACGAATTACATTATCACAACTGTAAAAAGTTTTATCTGGTTCAGAAAGCTCTGTGTGGTTCTTTCTGAAGTGTACCTAACTGTATCTCTCCAGAAGCCCTATTTTTGAATCGTTCGCCCCGCGTCGAGCGCTCGATTTTCATTCGACATCGGAAATTCGCTATTTTTAAATTGCTCGATCGGAACGAGTGGTCTCCACGTCAAACATTTGGAAACGATCTTTGAAAAATATTTATATGTGGGATTATTTCGGAAATTCGTCGGCAATTACCGGCTTTCAATTTTTTGCGTAAAACGAATAAAAAAAATCAAATTTCGACGACGAACGATTCAAAAATACAGTAAGTTGGTGTCATGCGACTTCGAAGTCCAACATAACTTGTAGGCGTATACGACCATGCTATGTCACACGAGCGATTCAAAAATAGAGCCCCTGACGCGCGGTATTTAATGGAATGACATGACAATCAGGGACAAACCAGACAAATAATATATTTGATCACTATTTTAGGTACTACAATTGTACGAGATGATTTTAGTGCGACATGGTCTCATGTTGGTTGGATTTCCGTTCTCTGGGAAGACTAAATGTTACCATGCTTTGGGAGCCGCATTGGGAATGGTTTCGGAAAAGGTTTGCACTATAACAATGTTTAAATTAAACTTAAAAGAGAGTAAAGGTAAGTACGAATGACCCATGGACCTGAAACGTCTTTAACCGGGATTTAATAATGGTTTTTAGGTTTTTATAGTGATTTATAGAATTCGCAGAAATTCCTCTGGCTAGAAGCATACCTAAATAGGAGGTGTTTTCGCCAATTTTGCATCATCATCATATCAGCCCATACACGTCCACTGCTGGACATAGGCTTCCCTTATACGACGCCACAAACAGCGGTCCTGAGCCGCCTCCATCCACCGACTACCCACGATCGCTACAATGTCGTCTCTCCACCGAGCAGCTGGTCTCCCAACACTTCGTTCCGCGTTGCATTGCGGCCGCCATTGGGGACGATGTTATCAAAGTTGTTGATCACTATGTCTACCTAGGCCTAATGGTTCAACTAGGTACTCATTAAACAGTTAATTACAGTTCGTATATATTAGGATGTTTCCCCAGAAACTAATGGACGAGAACGCAGTAGAATGGACGGTAATAAATCCGAAGTCGATAACGATGGGCCAGTTGTACGGGCAGTTCGATCCCGTATCGCACGAGTGGTCCGATGGGATATTGGCCGTTAGCTATCGGGCTTTCGCCGTCTCTACTAATGATAATAGGTGACGTTTACATAACACTTATGGCATTTGATAGCTAAGTATAAGTATTGGTGGTGATGAAACTATGACGTTCTCGTAAGTAGCAGTTAATTTGTAAACGTGTTCAATCGTTTTCTAAAAAAAGGTGATTTATTTTGAATTGGCTATGAATCTTTTTTACGGTCAAAATAGGGACATGCTTATCATTAACCTCACATTTTTATTTCGCCTAAAGGTATTTTTAGCTCTATTAAATTCTGCCCAAAGGCTTGCAGACTATTTTTACTTATACCTGATTTTTGCAATAGCAGCCTTATGCTCCACAAATGAAGATTTTTTTCCTTTATAGAAAATAATAGTTATTTTAAATAATTATCATTTTAATTATCATTTATTATTATTTTACATCTAATGATATCCTCCCCTTTAGAAAATGGCTAGTATTCGATGGTCCAGTAGACGCCATATGGATTGAGAACCTGAACACAGTATTGGATGACAATAAGAAGCTTTGCCTCATGAGTGGTGAGATCATCCAATTGGCTCCGACTACTAACTTGGTGTTTGAACCTATGGATTTGGAAGCTGCTTCCCCTGCTACGGTGAGTGATTATAAAATTTTGTTTAGATCTCTTATTTTAAGTGCAAGATAAGTTGGTTAAAAAAGGCTTTATAACTTGCACAATTGCAAAATGCCGACATTATGCAGTGATAAATAGTTTTGAACCCCGTCTGATACAACTTAACAAAAAACAAGAAATCTAGCTTGTCAAAATAGAAGTAAAAAAAATATTCAATAGGAATCATGCCCAACACATAACATCACTTTGAAGCATCTTAAAAATTTAAGTTGGGATGTCTGCCTTAATTCGGAACACATCCTACCAATGAGAAGAAGGCACAAGAAACTCATGGGTTTTTATCTTTTTTGTGATCATGCTCACAAAGGTCAATATCACTTCATCACTACATTAGTATAAAACAAAGTCGCTTTTTCTGTCCCTATTTCCCTTTGAACGCTTAGATCTTTAAAACTACGCAACGGATTTTGATGAGGTTTTTTTAATAGATAGAGTGATTCAAGAGGAAGGTTTATATGTATAATACATGCATAATATAGCCGTGCGAAGCCGGAGCTGGTCGCTAGTTACAAATATTTGAAGGTATTATTTGATTTCGTGAACCCAGGTATCTCGTTGCGGTATGATCTACATGGAGCCAAAAGGTTTAGGATGGAAGGTGCTCTTAGAATCGTGGCTAAATACTCTCCCGCCGACGCTTCACAACGTTAACCGCAATCAAATTAGGAATCTGTTCGTCCGATTTATGTCACCTTTGTTGTGGCTTGTCGAATATTCGGGACAGGCTAAGGTAAGGAGCCAATTTATCTAATAAATTTATAACAAACGTAAGTATTAATAGGTCTTTTATCAATTAGTACCTAGTAAATGTTTTCTGTTTGCCTGGCTGGAACGAAAGTTCCTTATCGCGCGTTGCGAAAGAGGGCTAGAAGGAAAACATTAAGACCAAAAGTTGTAACGACACTTTTTGCATAGAAAGCGAGCCAGTTATTTTCGTTTCGTCTTTCTATTTCGCATTGAACAGTGTGGTGTCGCGACGATTAGGTATATACAATTACAATTGCTTCACTAATTAATCGAAAGAAACTTAGTTCCATCCGGGTGTCCCTTGACACCTCTCAAGTTTTAAGCTATTGCATAGCTTTTATCGCGGGCTTTGAGCGCGGCCACCGAATCAAGAAATTCCGTAACGAAAACAAAACCTAACTCCCCCCAATCCGCCTACCATGTAGCTATGTATATGGTACGACTGTACGAAGCTCGCACGATGCAATAGCTTTACCGCAGCAGTCTCCGAGTACCACACTTTTTTCTTTCTATAATGATTAGCTTCAAAAATGTCTACGCTATAATCACTATAAACAAACGGAGTAAATAAATGTTTCTATTGTATGAAAAAAACAAATACATACACGTTAAGCGAACGCTCGGCTGAGCTACATGGTAGGCGGAGTGGGGGGTGGTTAGGTTTTATTTTCGTTACGGAATTTCTTGATTCGGTCGCCGCGCTCACAGCCCGCTATAAAAGCTATGCAATAGCTTAAAAACGTTTGGAAAACATTTGGAATCATTTGTCGCGAAAACCAAAGAAAAGACAGACGTAAATTATAGTTTGTTAAATCTAGATTGGTAACATATATTTAACAAAACTATTATCGTTGAAATGTTCTAGCAAATGTACGTAACGTCGAGAAGTAATTTAGTCGTAGCGTGCATGCAGATATTCGATACATATATGGACGATTTTTACGACGAGAAATACGTCGAATCTATATCGGATTTGGATATTAGAGCGCAGTTGGAAGTTAGTACTTTAGCCATTGTTTTTATTAATTGCTGGCCCGATTTAAAATAGCTTATTCGATCGGGTTTTTGATCAAAAATCACTTTCTGTACTATTACTTCACTACATAGTATAAAACAAAGTCGCTTTTTCTGTCCCTATATCCCTATGTATGCTTAAATCTTTAAAACTACGCAACGGATTTTGATGCGGTTTTTTTTAATAGATAGAGTGATTCAAGAGGAAGGTTTATATGTATAATACATGCATAATACAGCCGTGCGAAGCCGGGGCGGGTCGCTAGTAAATCTGAAGAGTTTGTTTGTTTGTTTGAACGCGCTAATGTCAAGAAGTACTTGTTCGAATTGAAAAAATCTCTTTGTGTTGGTTATTTTTCATTTCGATATTTCCACGGTATCGGGACTTACGCGGGTGAAACCGCGGAGCGCAGCTAGTGTAATATAAAATTCACGTGTCGTGTTAGTTGCCAAACTCCACCTAAACAGCTGAACCGATTTGTATCAAATTTTTTGTGTATATTCGTTAGGTCTGAGAATCGAAGACTATTCTATATATTTTTTTCCTTTATTTTAGTCAATTATATATATATATTTTGTATATGGCAAAACAACGTTTGCGAAGACAGCTAGTTTAACAGAAATTATTGCATCTATCGACAAGAACAAAAAATAACGTTAACATTTATGTCAGGGTGTATTTTTCTTCTCCTGCATTTGGTCCATTGGAGCAACACTTGAAGCAAATAGCAGAAAAAAGTTTGATATGCTGTTCAGGGGTCTGTTGGAAAAGGAATTCCCAGAAAAGGTAAAGTTGTTCAAATTGACTTAATTTCAGAATCAAAATCTCAAAATCTCTTTGGTTTTGTGTTCGTAGTTTGATGTGTTTAGTAATATTACTGTTATGTTATCTTATTATGTATGTATTCCTTCTTGTGTCTGTATTTTATCACCTCATTATGTATCACTGTTCTCCACTAAATTTATTAGTATACTAGTTAAGCCCGTGCGTCTCAATAAGGTTCGTATTGAAAATCAGCGCTGAGGCTTCTAGCTTTAGCATCGTGCTGAGGATGAAACCTTTTTTCTGGGCGCTGTTCTACTCTTTTCTTGTGATTTTTTTACGTGTCTATTTGTGTTCAGAAAATAAAGTTTTATTTCTTTCTTACAAAATACACTTCAAGCGAAAAGTCATTTTGTCGCTTTGTTCTACAGCTTTGCATTAGGAATTATGAATGACATTCAAATAATGTGTTATTTTTAACCGACTTTAAAAAAGGAGGAGGTTCTCAATCCGTCGCGTATATATTTTTTTATGTATGTTCGCCGATTACTCAAAACCGCCTGGACGCCTGTAATTTTTTTTTTAAAGATACGGTCTATCAACTACTTAGTTTTTAAAACATACGGACAAGAAAGTGATCTTTTAAGGGTCCCTTTACCTTTTGAAGTGCGGAATCCTAAAAATGGACTTGGTTAATAATAGGTAAGTATAAACACTTGAGCAGGATAATAAAACCTTCTTATTTCTTAGGTTAAAGAGGCTCTTAATTATCCCCGAGAAATAGCGAAACCGGAAAAGCACTACATTTTCACGATACCCAAGGACGGTTATGTTTACGACTACAGATATGTTAAAGAGGTCTGTATTCAATTTGTTTCCGATTGCTTGGTAAAATTTTAATGATTTTATTGCCATTTATACTACTTACTCCTTCCTATTGTTTTTTTTATCAAAATGTTTTAGATTTTGTTTATTTGACGACCCATTTGGCACAATGGTTACCATGCCGGACTGCCAAACACTGAGTTGTGGGTTTGATTCCCGCCTCAGACAAGTATTTGATATTTGTCTGTGGTCTGGTTGTTTCTATATATCTCTACATATAATAAATTCGAAGTTTTGGAAGTAAGCGTTCTACGTCCATAATGATCTTAGCACTATAGAATTCGCTAACCTTATATAGCTCCGGTAGAAAAAAATATTGCATGCGCGATTCAGGTTTTCTTAAATTTAGAAAATCACAAATTAGTTGATTATTCTTTTTGTTCTGCTTAAAAATTTTGTACACTTATGTATTTTAAGAATACATAGCAATATACACATTTTTTAACTAGAAAATAAAGTAATTAATTTAATAAGATATTTTTTTTAATTTCAAGTAACTAGCGCCATCTCTTCGTTTTCGCGAAACTACCATTCATCTCAGAAAATGTTGATTTTATTTGTTTACCTTTGTTTGTGCAGTCTAATTTCGGGAACTAGGAAACAGATTTTAACATAATCTTCACGAATGTGTTCAGAAAATATCAGAAGAGGTTTAGGTATTTCAAGTAGATTTATGTTACTAATTAAAATTTGATATTTCTTGGCGTAAAAAATAAACCATAATATTTTTGCATGAAAACGTACAGAACGTAGGGATGATGTCAAAATTGTCAGTTTGACATACGGAAAGAAGCATCTAGCGCCATCTCTTTTTTATTTATAATTTAATATGGCTTCGCATTATTACTATCGTGCATATAGCCAGTGTCGCGGTCAAAGAAAATTAAATCCAATGCAGGAGCGATTTTTGAATTTGGAACATTACAACGCTCCAGCAATTTTGTATGAACATGTGTATGAAGCGGCGTGCTGGGGTTATTAAAAACTTAAATACTCTTTGATTGGATCTCTTTTATCAAAGTACTAGCGACCCGCCTCGGCTTTGCACGGCTATATTATGCATGTATTATCTTCTTATCTATATCTATACATATAAAATCCTTTGTCCTGACTGACTGACGGATCATCGCACAGCCTAAACCGCTGATCGTAGAGACTTTAAACTTGGAGGGTGTGTTCTTTGTATGACGTAGGCATCCGATAAGAAAGAATTTTCCGAAATTCTAACCCTAAAGGGGTGAAAAAGGGGGGCAAAGTTTGTATTGGACAACGTGATTGCTTAGTCCAATCTATTTCAAATTTTGCATAAACATTCTTTAACAGAATTAATGGAACACGTGTTTCGTATTTTATTGAAATTCATCCCCTAACGGGGTTAAAAAGGGGAAGAAAGTTATTTTGTTAGTGATTTGCTTCGAAGTTGATATCAATACTGTTTAGTGCTTTTGATTAGATTGGTAACATACTCATTAATCTATGATTGGTAAGACGTCACTTTAAGCTGACAGCGTTAACGTAAAACCTAAGAGGTTGAAAACTTCGAACATTGAACTGAAAAAAGGTGTCTTGCCATTTAGTACTGGGAACTTGACAAAGTATTTTTTTTTTGCGCGATACGTTTGCTAATGCTACCTGTCGATAGAGGACATTACGGCAAATGAAATATGCCTTTACACCAAATCTCATAGGTGTCTCGGAAATGGGGTATTTGACCAAACGTTATGACTAAGATTTTATCAAAAGTGCGCTGTGCACAAATAATGCTTTCTAACCAAACTTCTAAACCATCTCGGAGACGGGATATTTGTTAAAACATAGAACTGTTATAGGATAGCCACTGAATCACTTAAAACTCTATATTTTTATTAGGATACGCCAAAATTACTCTCTGCGCAACTGTTCAGCCCTACCTAATAATAAAATTTTGAACAATTTGCCAAAAGTCACAGTTCCCAAAGTTAGTAGATACTAATTATTAAGTAATTTAAAAGAAATATCTTTTGTTATGATACGAAAATACCTAAACAAATGAATAGGACTTTTACACCTTTTTCATTTTTAAAATGGACAGGAAAGTGATCTTATAAGGGTTCCTTTTTTACCTTTTAAGGTACGGAACCCTAAAAACACAAAAGATGACTATGATAGATAGGTAATTACTAATTAGCACGATATGATTAAAGATTTACTCATGTGGTAATCGTAGAGTTTTTTGCATTATTGGCTCTGTGTTAGAAAGACAGAAATAGAAGAATTCATTTTTTTTGTTTAGAACTTTAGGTACTTAGACGTATAGCCCATTTTGGATCCCATCCCAAGAGAATTGGGTGCACCCGAGGTTTTCGTGTTCCAAGTTAAAATACATCTCATTCAAAATCTATCTTCTCTATACATATAAAATTCTTTGTCCTGACTGACTGACGGATCAACGCACAGCCTAAATCGTAGAAACCTGAAACTTATAGGGTGTGTTCTTCGTATGACGTAGGCATCCGATAAGAAATTAATTACCTACCGGGTTTAAAAAAGAGTAGAAAGTTATTTTAGGCGATTTGCATTTTTACGTAAATTAAGGAAATTAAGTAAGTGCATTTTATTTTGACACACATGTTTCAAACTCAATCTAATTTGAAATCAACAAAAAATAATCCTATTTTAACTATTTTCGACTCCTGCGCGGACGAAGTCGCGGGCAAAAGCTAGTTATTAAAATATATTTACAAAAGTAAAGTTATATAAGTAGTATATCCGTTGTCTAGCACCAATAAAAAAAGTCTAGTTACTTAACTTGGGGCTAGATAGCGATGTGTGGAATGTCCTGCAATATTTATTTGTTTGTCACTGCAGATGTAATCTCTGACGTACGATGATTCACATTTCACGTCTCATTGCAGATGTAATCTCTGACGTACGATGAAATTATTATTAAACCTTTCATATAATTTGTATTACAAAATCTTTTTGTTACTTTCTCTTCACTCTTAAACTGTTCGTCCGGTTTGGGCACAAGAGTAACAGTATGTAGTTAGTTACCAAATAGGACTAAATTGACTCTTCTGCGATAACGAATCAGGGTAGTGTAAGTTCCAAGATAAAAGACGCAAAAGTCAACGATTCCCAACATTTTTAGGGTAAAGGTAAATGGAAACCCTGGCAAGATGACGTAACCTCAGCCCCACCGATCAGCCGAGACACTCCCCCCAATCAGATCCTGGTCACGACCATAGATTCAGTACGATATATGGCACTGTTCAAACTGTTGGTCACGCACCATAAGGCTGTTATGATGGTGGGACCCACTGGCACTGGGAAATCATCTTATATTATTGTAAGTAGATATTACAACTCCAATAAGTTGTCGAAACCCTATCAATCAGATCCTGGTCATATTGATATTATTAGCATAAGATAGCATTCTCTATGAGGAGTTTCTCTGTTCTCTGTCACCGTCTGTTTGTTCCGCCAATTTTTCCATTTTTCCACAAGGATAGGAGAGGAGGCCCTTACCCTGCAGTGGGGCGGGCTAATAAAAATGATAAAACTCGTTTCTTGCAAAAATTGCGGAAAAGTTAAATTCACAAAAGACGAAAATTATAAATCGACTATTGTATCATTTTTACAGGACTATTTAGTAAAACGAGTTGACACGAAGGTGTACAAAGCACTGATTATGGCTTTCTCAGCCCAAACCAACTGTAATCAGACTCAAGACATAATTATGGGGAAACTTGATAAGAGACGAAAAGGTATGTTAGATTTTCCTGAAAATATTCTTAAATGAACTGTGGCAGGCGGTTTCACCAGCACCATCAAGTCATCTATGGCGTATCTGCCAACGGAAAAAGCTTGGCTAGATTTTAAGAGGATGGAGGTGGCTTCCGCATCTAAACTCATTTAAAAGTTTCTGTTGCAAAAATGACAGTGCAGTTGTTACTGGACTAGTGAGTCCAGTTTAGATTTCTAGTGGGCCATACCAGTAAATTCATCAAAATCGCCATACCTACATACCAATTTTCTTCATAATATACTAGCGCTCCGCGGTTTTACCCGCGTAACTTCCGATCCCGTGGGAATATCGGGATAAATTAGGATGTAAGCTATCCTATCTTTCAAATTGGATCAAACTGCACACGGTGTGCAAAGATTAAAATCGGTAAGTAGTTTAGGAGTCCATTGCGCACAAACAACGTGACACGTAATTTATATATATTACTTGCGACCCGCTCCGGCTTCGCACGGCTATATTATGCATGTATTATACATATAAACCTTTCTCTTGAATCACTCTATCTATTTAAAAAAATCGCATCAAAATTCGTTGCGTAGTTTTAAAGATCTAAGCATACAAAGGGACATAGGGACGGCGAAAAGTGACTTTATTTTATACTATGTAGTGATAGTGATAGTGATGAAGATGTATACTAGGATATTTGGCTGGTCTTGCAGTATTCACTGCTTCTTTGCAGGTGTGTTCGGTCCACCAATCGGCTGCCACTGCGTGGTATTCGTCGATGACGTGAGCATGCCTCAAGCCGAAACGTATGGTGCCCAACCGCCCATAGAGGTGCTTAGACAAGGCATCGATTTGGGACTCTGGTATGACAGAAAAATTAATGTTGCTATGCATCTAATTGATGTTCAGGTAAGATTTAGATATAAGACAGTTTAGATTTAATCCATACTAATATTATAAAGCTGAAGAGTTTGTTTGAACGCGCTAATCTCAGAAACTATAACTGGTTCGAATTGAATTAAATTATTTTTGTGTTGCATAGTTTATTTATCGAGGAAGGCTATAGACTTTTTATTTTGATATTCCCACGGGATCGGGATTTACGCGGGTGAAACCGCAGGGCGCAGCTAGTTTAATTGTAATCGTAACTAGTCTTAATCCTAATCCAAACTAATATTACAAATACGAAAGTTTGTTTTTTTATTTGTTTTCTTTGTTCCGTCTTCATGGTCAAACAACTGGACTGATTTGGATGAACATCGGCATAGTTTAAGAGATGGAAAAAGACATAGAATACTTCTGATCTCACGAGATACGGGCTTACACGGGTGAAATCTAGGGGTGCAGCTGGTAATAATCGAATTTAAAGTAATTTATTAGTTACTAAAGTGAAAACTTCTTTAAGCGCGGTACGCATATTTTTAGATGAGATAAAATCTTTGAACTCGCGACACCGTTACGAGACGCAGCTACAGTGTGTGCAGCCCTCGGTAGAGTTCGAAAATTACTATTATTGGAATGTTTGCATTCTACTAATTTTTTTGATTAATTGATGAGTTAGAAGACTTTAAACTACACCTAAAGCAGGTGTCTAGAATCTTGTTCGTGTTGAAAACATTTATAGAACAGCCGTTTTGGAGCTCTACGGTGGGTCTGCAATTATGCAGCCAACCGTACATATAGCAGACGCGAAAATTTATTAAGGATGTATATCGTCAAACTTCTTCATTCAAAAGTAGACCGTAACCACTAGTATTTAAGCTCAAAGTCAGGTGGAGAGATAGGCACCGCTCGGAGTTTGACAAACCATATACATACATAATATTATCCTTTGATAAATTTTCGCGGTCTGCTACAATATTAAAAGTATTTTAAAGTTTCTAATAATTAATAAAATACTATTCATAAATAAAATACAATTCATAACCCAATGACCCTAGTACCCGTCTAAAAACGCGCCAAAACAAGTTTTTTTTATGTCTAAAGTGTTTTTTTTTTCAGTTCATGTGCGCAATGGGTAAACCAACTCCAGGAGCAAAACTCGTTACGCCGAGGTTCTCAAGGCATTTTGTTTTCTTCTGCATTGATGAATTCGATGATGATACCATGAAGGTCATCTTTGGAAGGATCATGTTATGGCATCTTGATACTAGGTTCGTTTCTGCTTCTGTGCACCTAAACAAACAACTTTTGTTCTACGACTTTTGGAAATAAGAAAAAAATTGATAATTTTGAGGTAGGTTTACATGAAAAACAGCTGTTCCTTACACGGAGAGGTCATAAACCTTAAAATTTTACTTATTTTTTAAGTTTTATCTACTGTTCTTAGTCTGAATTACCTTTGTTTTAAAAAAAAATAGCTGTTTTTCAAATTTACATAACCTCAAAATTATCATATTTTTCGAATTTTCAAAAGTCGTAGAACAAAAGTTGTTTGTTATGGTGGTGGTGTACAGAAGTAGCCCTCAACGGCTTGCTAGTATAATTACCAATAACCCTGTATAATTTCAATCTTGATGACTATCTAGCTGAATAGGCTTGTTTCATTCATTTTTATTCCGATGAGATGGATTATCGATGGTATAAACCAGATACAGCTAGTATGTCTTGGTGACAATTTATTTTTAATATTTTCCAGAGGTTTTTCAAAAGAATTCGATCCTTGTATCGAAGAGATAGTAAATGGAACGTTAGAAGTATACAAGCAATGTCGTCTGAATCTGTTGCCGACACCTTCCAAATCTCATTACACGTTCAACTTGAGAGATTTCTCCAGGGTTATATTGGTAAAATGCTTTCATTTTTATAATTTAAAGAAAATATTAGTGAACAAGTGTTTAATTTGTCAAAGTGATCTTCTTCTTCTCGTATAGTGGTGTGGTTCACCTATCGTTAGTTTTCAGATCGCCTTAAGGCCTCTAACTTGACCTAACGACTGCTACTAGAGGTAGCAACCGGGACCAACAACGGCTTAACGTGCCTTTCGAAGCACGGAGGGGCTCACGAAAGCACATAGTGATATTTTAGGGCCTTAGATTTACAATTCAAGGGTCATAAATGTAATGTTAAAGTAATCGTTAGTGTGCATACAATTACTAAAAACCCATCTCTTTAAGCAACTCTTTTTCCAGGGTGTATTACTATCAGTGCCAGAAGTGACTCCAGATCTACAATCGATCAAACGTCTTTGGATTCACGAATGTCTGAGAGTTTTCGCCGATCGTTTGGTTGAAGACAAAGACCGTCGATGGCTCGTCAAATGTTTGAGACAATCTACAGCTTTGTTCTTGAATGACAGCTTTGATAAAATGCTTTCGAGGTTACTAGACGATCCTAATAAGGATGAAAAGGCTAGTTTCAGTTTGGTCAATAGTTTGTCCGTGCATAAAGTTTGACCTTTCATGTTATACGTATTTAAAACTCTTGTTTTGTGTGTTCACAGATCACAGACCTTCATCTCCGAAAGTTAATCTACTGCGACTTCGCGAACCCTAAAGTAGATACGCGATTCTATATGGAGACAACAAACATGGAACATTTGAACTCTACCGTGGATGCTTTTCTCGTTGAATTCAATAACATGTCTAAGAAACCGATGAACCTTGTGCTGTTTACGTAAGTTTTCTTTAGCACTTGTTTTAAAGGGTGGTTACATTTTTAAAAGCTTTTTTTTAACATGCAATGTATGTATGTTAAAAAAAAGGGTCGGGTTTGGGTCAAATCTTGCAAATTAATTTTGATACACTTCCCGGTTTTTTAATAATATCAGTATTGACAAAATTTTCAACTCTTAGAGCAAAAAACTCTTCTCCTGCCATATCACCTATATGGTGATTTGTGGCTGAGTCTGGAATGATTTTTTGTCAAAAATTGAAACACGCAAAATTTCAATTCACATTAGAGTTTGTACAGATTGATGTATATTTTGGCAGATACAAGTCTCCGGATTGTTGAAAGTCTTCATCATTCTTATATGCGAAGTGTAGGGAAAAGTAATTAATCTTGTATTTCGTCTAAAGGTTTGCGATAGAGCATGTATCCCGTATCTGCCGCGTGTTGACACAGCCGCGTTCGCACGCGCTGCTCGTGGGCCTTGGAGGTTCGGGACGGCAGTCGCTCACGCGGCTTGCAGCTCATATCAACGAATACGATCTCTTCCAGGTATATATACTGAGTTCGATTCCACTTACGTTTTTTTGACGTGATAACGTCTTTTAAATATGAATGCACTCGCAAAAAAGTGTGACGTCATCGCTCACGTTCCATTATTAGCAACGTATTGAAGTAAGCGAAATGGTAATTTATCGGATTCTGTTGATATGATAAGTAACCATAGCAACGTTATTCATTAAAAAAAATTATGACGTTATCACGTAAAATTATAGTCCTTAAACCACTTTACAGACAACCATTTGTATTTTTAGTTACTTTCGGTTTATCGATATACGAAAAGGCAGACCTACAAGAAAATTAAGCATTGCCTAAGGGAAATCTGTAATGTCGAGTGTTATTTTATGGCACCTTCTACTAACGCATTTCTTTACTATCTCACCACCCAATATAACACTAACAGAAGTGTATGCTTATAATATTTAAAGACACGATTCTAAGAAGAATGTCTTTAAAACTTAATAATAAACTTGACAGGTCGAAATGAGCAGAACATACGGTAAGAACGAATGGCGTGAAGACTTGAAGACGCTGCTAAGAAAGTCTAGCACTCCAGAATTACATATGGTTTTCCTGTTTATTGAATCACAGGTAAACAAGAAACATCTTTTAAAATAAGTGTGAACAAATCAATTGGATCTTTTTATTGATTTGTATCTTTACTAAAATAGATCAAAGAAGAAGGATTCTTAGAGGATGTCAATAATATGCTCAACTCAGGAGAAGTGCCGAACATTTTTGGCGCTGATGAAAAAGCTGAGCTTTGCGAGAAGATGAGAGTGGTTTGTATTATTTTCTAGTACTCTCAAGTTGAAAAAAATCTATAGATTCACGCTTGCGATTCTTTCTTCATGTAAATTTCTCAACTTAATATTGTAGATTGACCGACAAAGAGACAAATCACTCCAAACAGACGGATCTCCAACTGCATTATACGCGTACTTCGTATCCATAGTCCGCGATCAACTTCACATCGTACTGGCGATGTCGCCAGCTGGAACTTCACTTCGGACGCGTATACGCAAGTTCCCGTCTTTGGTCAACTGCTGTACTATTGATTGGTTCCAGGTATCAATAGATAGATGTTATTTTCATACCTTTAGGCAGTAGGATATGATATTGAAACCGCCATGCTCTAGAACTCACCTTAATCCGATGGCAAGGAATATTCCTCAACCTGGAAAAGGCATATGAGCCATCTTAATGCCTAACTCCTGCTTTTGGGAGGAGGCCCTTGCGCTGCATTTAGTTTTGACTTTACCAACATTTCACAATTATTTAATCTTTTTCTCTAGGAATGGCCAGCAGACGCTTTACTGGCCGTAGCCACCCGTTTCCTTAAAGATGTCGAACTAACTGACCTAGAACGGGAAACCGCAATCAAACTATGCCAAATGTTCCACACTGACACACAGGAGTTGACCAGACAGTTCCTTATGCGATTGAAGAGATATAACTACGTCACGCCCACAGCGTATCTTGAGCTGATTAATATGTTTAAAACGCTTTTGAATAAGAAGAGAACGTAAGTTTATGAATTTAGACAATGAAGCCAAACGACTAGAAGAAATTGAAACATATTATTATTTTAAGAAAATAGAAAGGTGCATAGGTGTTCTTAGTTAATTCATGTTGAACTTGACTGATGAACCAATTATAAAACATAAGAACAAAAACAACCGAAAGGTGCCTAAAACAATTATTAAACAACAGAAAAGTATACATTTATAATTAGAATGCATCATATTTTGACGCATTGTAATTAGAAATGTGAAAATGTCACATGAATCGTAAAAATCATTAATAACGACTTAAATCTTTCAGGGAACTATTAACAGGTGAAAAACGCTACCTTACCGGCTTAGATCAACTCGCTATAGCTGCTAAATCTGTGGCAGCTCTACAACAAGCGCTTGAAGTACTACAGCCTAAATTAGCGGCTGGTGCTGCAGCGGTCGCTGTAACTACCGCAAAAGTAGAGAAGGAAAAAGAAGGGGTAGCTTTAGTCGAAGCTGAAGTGTTGGCCGATCAGGCAGCGGCTGAAGAACAGGTAAAGAACGATTTTCAGAATGACATTTTTCCCACGGTTTCGGCGTACTTATCCGTCGACTTCGAACATCCCTTTACTGAAAACTATTGTAACTATTTATATTCACAATATTTTTTTATCATTATAGGCTGCAGAAGCCCAAGGCATTAAAGATGAGTGCGACGCTGATTTGGCCGAAGCGATGCCGATTCTAAACTCTGCCTTAGCGGCTCTGGATACCCTCACTCCTCAAGACATTACATTTATCAAGACTATGAAGAGTCCACCAAGAGGCATCAAGCTGGTCATGGAAGCTATTTGTATTTTGAAGGTATTTTTGTAACATGATATTTAGTGAGTTAATTCAGAAGATTCTGGTGATCGCAACTAAATAATTGTCACTGTTTTTATTGTAAGATTTTGTAGCTGCGACTTATTTGTCGTTACTGATTCCAGTGTACATATAAAATAACGAAAACCTATGTATAAACGTATAACGAAAAAAACCTGTACAACGGTTTTATTATTATATTTGGTTCCGTATATTATTGAAAAGTTTGTAGCTTGTATTCTAATTTACGATTATTTCCTACTTCAACGCTTCCCTAAAAGTATGATGACCCGGTAAGTAAAAACACCCGTGAACGGTGGTCGCTGTAATATACGCTTGAGTAAAACGCTTCCACTACTTAAAATGAATAAATTCCTAGAATTTATTCGTCAATTTTATCAATATTTCCCTATCCTGATTTTTTCCAAATGTAATTAGCTTGATTACACAAATTTCAGGAAGTGAAACCTGACAAAATTCCAAATCCATCCGGAGTGGGAACTATAGAAGACTTCTGGGGACCATCGAAGAAGTTGCTCAACGACATCAAGTTCCTGGAAGGCCTCCAGAACTACGACAAGGACAATATACCTCCGCCTGTAATGAAGAAGCTGATGACCACAGTGATGCAGGACGATGGATTTGTACCGGAGAAGATACGAGCGGTATCGTTTGCTGCTGAAGGTAAATAAAGACTAAGCTTGCAGATTTTACAGGTGAGGTATGAAGCTATAAGTAGGTCAATGGGGTCCTGTCTATCATAATTCTATAGAAACCATAAAATAAGAGATATCTTATAGGAAGAATAGCGGGTTGTAGATCAAAATTCATCCGTGACTTCACTTTTTTTATTTTAAGTTAAATTATTCAATAAAATTTATAGGTATGTGTAAATGGGTAATTGCAATGACGAAGTACGACAAGGTAGCTAAAGTGGTGGCGCCAAAGAAGCAGAGATTGGCGGCTGCACAGGCTGTGTATGACAAGGCTATGGCTGCATTAGCTGTTAAACAGGCTCAGCTCAGAGAGGTAGGTAATTCTACATACTATATAAAACCAATGAATAATACTTACTGCTTGTATATACCTATTGCTTTCTGAAAAGAGACCTCTGCAAGTTAGGTTGCATTAACCCAAGCCAATAAAATTATTTTTATTACTTAGGTCCAATTAAAACTGGGTAAACTTGAAGCCGCCTTAGCAGAACAGAATCGACAACAGAAAATGTTAGACGACGAAGTACTGGATTGCAGTAATAAACTCAAGCGAGCTGAGATGCTTATCTCTGGTTTGGGAGGTGAAAAAACCAGATGGACACAGATAGCTAAAACGTTGAAAGAGACGTATTATTCGCTTACTGGTTAGTTCTTTTGTAAAGGGGAATTTGAAAATAGTATTTATCGTACTTGCCATACAGTCTCCGGGTATAGTTTTGTCAGCGATTTTGGTCCCTAGGCGATTTTAAAACCTATAAAAACATTTTTGTTTGTTGTTTCGTAACTACGCAGCATTAAAATAATATAGTGATATTTTTCAGGTGATATCCTTATTGCGGCTGGAATTATAGCATACCTTGGACCGTTCACTGCTTTATTCAGAGCGGACCAAGTAAGTCCACTTGTAATAAACACGACGACGCCAATAATAGTTTTTCTAAGGGCTTTAATCATTCTCTTCAATGTTGTATGCGCGGTGGTGATTTCGTTGTTGTTAAATTTTGCAAGGAATTTGTGGAACAAATTCTAAGTAAATAATTGGTAGTTATTAACTACAATCATCTTTCAGGTAAAGAAATGGGCGCAAGCATGCCACGATTGCGGTATTGTGTGTACATTGAACTTCAGTCTTATCAAGTCTTTAGGAGAGCCAGTTACGATACAGCAGTGGAACATTGATGGATTGCCTTCGGACGACTTTAGTGTTGAGAGCGCTATTATTATCATGTAAGACCAATTTTGTCTTTCATTTTTCTTCGTAAAATTTTGCTAATCTTTTTTTATTGCGACTTTTACGACATATGGCTCCCTGTATTATAATTCTACATGGTAATTAGTGAGTGATTATTTGTATATTTTTAAGTAGATAAGTTGTAAATAATAATTGTTCTTGATGTCGTGTGCTTATCTAATTATTACTCTATTGTATTTTATTTAGCGGCTCATTATGTCGTCTATATCGACTACTTTCAATGATCTCACTTTATTTTACTCATATTACTCGTATGTATATTATTTTAGAATTCTTCTTATTTAATCTAACACTTATTTCCAACTGCTTCCCTCAAAGTATGGCACTCGATATTGGGTAAGTAAAGAGAACACCCGTGAACGGTGTTTGTGTATTATACAATTTGTGTCTATGATTTTAAAGGTAAACGTTCAGTTGCTGATATACAAGGCTTTTTTTCCTAACATGATTTACTTCAGTTTTAATTTTTGTATTTCTACTTTTGAAAAACTGCACCACGTTCCGATATTTGCATTTTATCAAATACTTACCTTCGGAATTTTAAGAAATTCTTTGGAAAATATCTGCAAGACGAACTGAATATTCAAAAATTATTTTTAAATAACGTTGTTATCTAAATACAAATTCCACTTGTCTCAAACAGGACTGCCCGTCGTTGGCCACTTTGTATCGATCCTCAAGGGCAAGCTAATCGTTGGATCAAGAATATGGAGAAACCTAACAACCTCTGCATTGTAAGAATGACTCAAGCTGACCTGGGTCGAGTGCTAGAAAACGCTGTGCAGTTTGGACAACCGGTAATTTTACTTGGTGAAATTCATATTGATACCTACCGGCACAATATCGGACCGGCTACATCACCTACTATTATCTCCCGGTAAAGTGGGCGGAAACCTTTTTGTATAATAAAATGTATGTTAGTTATGTTGTTTGATAGCAGCAGAATTTAACTAACTGCCTTCTGAAGCAAAACATCTCGAAATTTCTATTAATATAAAGATAACTTGTTTAATTATAGTACCTACTTAGGTCTATGTTTTGTTTATAGGTGTTATTAGAGAATGTATTGGAAGAATTAGACCCAATGTTAGAACCACTTCTACAACAACAAACTTTCAGACAAGGCGGAGCACTTTGTATCAAGATTGGAGACACTATTGTTGAATATAGCAAAGATTTCAAGTAACATATCACTTTATTAATATACCCGTTAATAAAAAAGGCCCTGAAGGCCAATCTTGTAAATAAAATTGGTCAAAATATTCTTGATAACACTAAAAGCTTTTAGGGTATTTTTGTAATCGAAATGCAATCCGAATGATATCGCAATGTAATTTTAACAATGTTATTTACGAGAATTGGCTTTCTGATGTCATTTTATAAGCATAAACGAATAATAATTTATATAGCCTTGCCTTTACCCACATCATATTCTTAAAGTTTTCATCGTACTTTACTTTAAGTACCCCTAACTGTCGCCAGCTGGGATAAAAGAACTAAATCGTGAAACCTTTTTAAAACTTTTTAATAAAGAGATGGAATAAAAATCACCAGGAAATTATATGAGAAAATTGAAATAGGTTACTAAAATTATGTTTTCAGCTTTTGAAAAGGGATGTTTTTCTTTCATCTCGATTAAATTTTACTCTGGTGTAAAAAATAATTTTGTACCTACAAAAAATATTGTTGGAACTTTAAGATTAAATTGTTAAATTCTACACTACATCACCAGTGCCATTATTTAAACATCTGATTGTTTTACCAGACTCTACATAAGTACAAAGCTAGCCAATCCGCACTACTTGCCTGAAGTTGGCGTTCGTGTAACACTTGTTAACTTCATGTTGGCTAAAGACGGTCTTGAGGCACAGTTGCTAGCCCGTGTAGTTGCGAGGGAAAGACCCGACTTGCAACAAGCCAAGTCTGACTTGACCACTCAAGGTGCTGAACATAGGAGATTATTGCAAGATATTGAAAAGAAGATTCTTAATGTTCTGTCAACTTCGGAACATTTGTTGGAGGATGAAGAGGCTGTACAGGTTTGTCATTTTTATTCACGTTAAAAAGAAACAGTTTAAAATTCTGTCCTGGTCCTATAGCAGTATTTTGATGTCAACAGATTTTGAATTCTGCGAAGGATACATCGAATGAGATCAAAGAAAAGCAAGTGGTAGCCATGGTCACCGAGAAGGCTATCGATACGGCCAGAGACGATTATGTACCCATAGCTGTGCATTCTACCAACTTGTTCTTCTTAATTGGTAAAAATGTTTACTTTAATAATTAATTTCTTTAATTTTACCTAAGTAAACTAAAGTGTACAAATGTCAGTATCAAAATGCTTTTTTATGAGTAAAGATTTTATAAAGCAGTATTTTTCAGCGTCGTTGGCCCACATAGATCCAATGTACCAATATTCTCTCGGTTGGTTTGAGGGTCTCTTTACTGCAGCCATTGATAATACTGAGAAAGTTGACGAGATTCCCGAACGACTGACCATTTTGAGGGCCTACTTTACATACTCGCTCTATGCTAATATCTGCAGGAGTTTGTTTGAAAAGGTAACTATATTTTCAGGTTAAATTGATTATTTACTAAGTACAAACACCGGTTGTTTTACATAATGACTATGGTTATATTGGTAAGGCTTAATTGAATAGCTTTATTGGGTATTGACTGAGTGCGGCTGATATTCAGTTGGATGAAGACTTCTTTAAATCTATTGACGATGATGAGCAAACCGCATTCTGTTCAGTTACGGACTACCACTATCCAATAAATTAAGTTTTAATGCATTATTAATTGCAAGAAAGTGAAAGAAAGAAAAAAAAAGTGGTTTCCCTACTGCAGCGGGCGCGAGGTAGTCGCAATGGCATCCTGCAGATGATTGTCGCGCGTCAGGACTGCCCCATACAATAACGCAGGATGAAGGTTGCGATGGGCGATAAAATATGATATTAACTATGACTTTTATAAATTTTAATCCTTATCTTATTTTATTAATTTATTATTTAAGTGTTTTAATTTGTTTTAATTTAATTTGTATTATTTGATTTAATCGGTACTTATAGAATTTAATTCTGAAATAAACTAAATTTTTTTATTTATTATTTATGAATGCTCTAGGACAAGATGGTATTTTCTCTCCTGTTGACTATCACGATAATGGTCGCCGAGGGTCGTCTGGATCAGTCAGATGTTTTGTTCCTGCTTGGAGGCGCGCAGCCAAGACACGTGCTGCCTAACCCCGTTTCATATCTGAGTCCACAGGCTTGGTCCGAGTTCAATGGGTAAGAAGTACCTTGATAGGATGACAATACACGGGGTATTCTTTTTATATGGACCTTCAAGACTACGCTATGTTTGTTTCCAGTAATTGATCTCTATCAGCAACACTATCGATCGGTATAAAAATGCAGGATGATTTTTATTTTTTTTACAAAATCAACAGCTTCGATTCCTGGCTAGGGTAGAACTTACTTTCTCAAAAAACTAATGATACAGTTTTAGTTTTTGTCAAAATCGGGCACGCAACGCCTTTCAGCATTTTTCGCTATCTTAAACAGTTTAGGATATGGCCCATGTAAAAAATTCACCCTTTCTAAGCAGTCGAGACAGTTATGAAATCGACAGATGAGTTATATCAGCTGCACCAGAATTTTATGACGAACTATGCGTATGTATCTTGTGAACCAGGCTCAACGAAATGGAGAAGTACCATGGGATCTTAGATCATTTTATGAATAACCAGTCCGCTTGGGAAGCATACTGCAATACTGTGGATCCGCATGTTCAGCCATTACCATCACCCTGGGACAAGAAACTTGATTCTTTTGAGGTAATTATAAAACATTTCAAAAAAAATCTAATCGTTTTTTTTGTATTAACGTCTGAATATCTTGCAGAAAATGCTGGTCTTACGCTGTATGCGTTTAGACATGATGGTGCCCGCAGTGCAGAATTATGTTGAAGGTAGGCACATTCAATTCCCTTGAAACATTTTATTTTCAGACTCAGTTACGAATGCAACGGAATACACCTCATATTTTCATTATTGTAATGGACGTTTCAGATGATCTGTTTGTCCTCTCACTTTTTCACATAATTTATTCCTTTTCTATAGCTCAAATGGGCCGCCAGTTCGTGGAGCCTCCGTTATTCGACCTGACGTCATCATACTCTGACTCTCACTGCTGCATCCCGCTACTGTTCGTACTGACACCAGGTTCAGATCCGATGGGAACATTACTCAAGTTTGCTGACGATCAGGTATAATTTTCAAGATAAATTCGCAGTTAGGAGTCAGGAGCCTCCGTTATTGAAAACCGGCTAAAATACCATAAGTATATATTGCTTTTGTTTTCTAACCTTACTCCCACCTTTTTCAAAGTTGGGCGGGTTGTGATTGACTCTTTTTCATTCGGGAGATGAAGCAAATAATTGTAGTATGACTGAACTGAGTTTGATTCTATTTTTTTATTTGAAAGATGAGCTTTTGGTTAGCGTTTCTAATTTATATTTGCCTTGCAATTTTCCCTGATTTTTTGTTTCAGGGTTTCGGATCATCCCGTCTGTTTTCTCTGTCACTGGGTCAGGGCCAAGGTCCGATCGCGGTCAAGTTGATAGAGGAAGGTGTCAGGAGTGGTACCTGGGTCGTCTTGCAGAACTGCCATCTTGCTAAAAGTTGGATGCCTATGCTTGAAAAAGTAAAATTATTTCTAGAGTGGTACAAAGTCAAAGTCAATTTTTTTTTTTTCGTTGAATGCTTAATGCAGTAAAATGTGTATATAGACCACTTAAAATCGACTTAAAAACAAAGTTAGGATGTGTGCCTTCGGAACGCGCCCACCAATGAGAAGAAGGCATAAGAAACTCTTGGGTTTTTTTTCATGTGATCACGCTCACAAAGGTCAATATTACAAATATTTGAATGGAGCAACTAAACTCACGTCCATGGGTTCTTATCATTAAGGTAAGACGAAGTATCATAGTATGCCTTACTGCACAATTTATGCTTTATAAAAGTTTTGAACCTGTTAATGGACATGTCATATACATCTTTAGGTAATTTATTATAATAGAGCACACATGTACTATTAAACAACCTGTTTATTTTCCGGAGCCTACTACCGGGCACGGTCAGCTTATCCTTATTTCTTAACGACGTTTCTCTTTTTGACGACCCAGTTGGCACAATGGTCGCCATGCCGGACTGCCAAACACAGGGTTGCGGGTTCGATTCCCGCCACAGACAAGTATTTATGCTTAGATATTTTTCTGTGGTCTGGTTGTTTCTATGTATTATAAGTATATATTTACAAAACAAAAGTATATAAGTAGTACCTATATCCGTTGTCTAGCACCCATAACACAAGTCTAGTTACTTAGCTTGGGGCTAGATGGCGATGTGTGGAGTGTCCTGCCATATTTATTTATTTATTTATTAAGTTGAATTTATGAATATCGCTATTTTTACGAAAAATATCAGGATTTTTGTGAACATAGAGCAAGTTTTCGTACTTCAAAATGATCCCTATAGACCAAGATCCCGTCTAGCGCTGGACCTTCGTGATTTTATAAAAGCAGAGAATTACTCAGCGCTTCCAACACAGTTATAAACGATGTGCAATTATGAAGTTCATACCATAGTGGCTTGGAGAGTTATTAGGTAGCAAAGCGAAGAATCGAACCTGTTAATTTTGCAAAAAAAACACATATATTTTTAACCGACTTCAAAAAAGGAGGAGGTTCTCAATTCGTCTGTATGTTTTTTTTTTTTTTTTTTTTTTTGTGTGTATGTTACGCGATCATTCGAAGACGGCTCAACCGATTGAGATGATTCTTTTTGTGTTCGAAAAGTGATACCTCAGGAGTGGTCCCATAAAAATTTGGTGAGGATCTGATGAGAATCTTCGGAGTGATGAACAGAATTGCACCTCGAGAGTGCAGCAAATTGCTCAGTTTTCGATTTCCACCAGTAGATTTGGCCCATAAACGAATAGTTACCGATAAATGGAATATCTGAAACCACCTTCTCATCAGAAAACTCTTCAATCAGTTACGATTACAGGTTACAATTTAAAGATTTTAGTCGAATTTAGTCGCGGGACTGGGTTTGAATGAATGTTAATAGAGAACCCTATCTTAAATGAAGTTCTGATGAGGATCTTCGAAGTGATGAACAGAAATGCACCTCGAGAGTGCAGCAAATTGCTCATTTTTCGATTTCCACCAGTAGAATTGGCCCATAAACTAATAGTTACCGATAAATGGAATATCTGAAACCACCTTCTCATCAGAAAACTCTTCAATCGGTTACGATTACAGGTTACAATTTGAATAAAATATTCGCTTTTGCCTCGCCGGACTGGGTTTGAATGAATTTTGATAGAAAACCCTATCCTAAATGAAGATCTGATGAGGATCTTCGGAGTGATGAACAGATCTGCACAGCGAGATTCAACAAATTGCTCAGGTTTCCATTTCCACTAATAGAAGTGGCCCATACACAAAAAGGATGAATGGGGCATCCGAAAACACCTTATTACCAAACTCTTCAATGGGTTACGATTAGTTACAGGTTGCAATTTGAAGAAACAGTCGCTTTCGCCTCATGGAGTAGAATTTTCAGTGACAGTGGCACTAAAAATGGTTAAATAAAAAATAAATAAAAATTTAAAAAACCGACTTCAAAAAAACCTGAAAAGAAAAACTAACAAAACCTGAAAAAAAAAACCAAAAAGTGAAAAATAATCCATTTCGGGTCACTAAGACAGCAGATAACTTAAACATAAGTACTTACTTGGAAGTCGGACTGGGTGACACCATGTTTTCTTTATACCTCTCAACATTCAATCTAACCCAGTCAGACTTTCAAGTAAGTACTTATGTTTAAGTTATCTGCTGTCTTAGTGACCCGAAATGGATTATTTTTCACTTTTTGGTTTTTTTTTTCAGGTTTTGTTAGTTTTTCTTTTCAGGTTTTTTTTTGTATGTTGTTGTTGCTAATAGCCAGACAGTTTAAATAGTTCCAACACCTTTCAGACCACCGAAAGATAAACCACGAGGGTTTGGCGGTGAGACTTTATTAGAAAATACGCCGCTAAGTTTGTAGTGTTTTTTTAAAGTTTTCTTTTGATCTAGTCCACCGAGTAACACTTGTTATTTTTTACTAGATTTGCGAAGGTCTAGTACCAGATACGACGCACCCGGACTTCCGGTTGTGGCTGACGTCATATCCGGCGGACCATTTCCCCGTCTATGTACTACAGAACGGCGTTAAGATGACCAACGAACCGCCGCAAGGTTAGAAAGGGATAAATTACATAATAAGTACATTTGTGGGCACCATCTGGCACGATTTATGTGAATTAGGTTGACCTTTTGATCTTCCATACATGTTTTCTCGGGTTTCATTTTCCAACTGCTAAATCCTAAACCTTCAAACTATACCAAATTTAGATGCAGATGTTTGTGTGTTTAGATGTAGAATTTACCTCGGATTATTGTTTTACGACCCAGTTGGCACAATGGTCGCCATGCCGGACTGCCAAACACAGGGTTGCGGGTTCGATTCCCGCCTCAGACAAGTATTTATGCTTGGATATTTGTCTGTGGTATAGTTGTTTATATGTATTAGTATATTATGTATGTATTATACATATAAACCTTCCTCTTGAATCACTCTATCTATTAAAAAAATCCGCCGCAAAAAACCCGCATCAAAATCCGTTGCGTAGTTTTAAAGATTTAAGCGTACAAAGGGATATAGGGACAGAAAAGGCGACTTTGTTGTATACTATGTAGTGAAGTGATAAGTATATATTTACAAAAGAAAAGTATTATAAGTAGTATATCCGTTGTCTAGCACCGATAACACAAGTCTAGTTAGCTTGGGGCTAGATGGCGATATGTGGAATGTTATTGCAATTTTTTTTATTTTAAAGTGATTTCTCATCAGGATATTTGCTTATGCCTGAATACTTAAACGACTCTTATTTAGGGGTCTCTTAAATATTTAAGATGCTCCTATCCTTTTGAAATTGACACTTAAATGACAAGTAGACTTTCAGTATTCGCCCATTTAAGTAACACTTAATAAACGAGCCTCGCCCTTGATCAATTTCTTTTTCTAGGTCTGCGTGCAAACATAGCACGTTCGTATCAAAGCGATCCAATCAATGATCCGGAATGGTTCGAGGGCAACAAACAGACGGAGATATTCAAGAAGCTTCTGTTCGCGCTGTGTTTCTTCCACGCGGTCGTTCAAGAGAGGCGTCAGTTCGGACCCTTGGGATGGAATATTAGATACGAGTTCAACGAGACCGATCTGCGGATCAGCGTTACACAACTTTACATGTTTCTGAACGAGTATGACGTAAGTGGGATACTTTAGACAACCGAACAACTCATGAACAAAAAAAACGTGACTTAAAAATCCCCATATTTTTTGATAGCGTCATTTTAAACCCCCGACGCAAAAAGGTGGGTTTTATAAGTTTGACGTGTCTGTGTGTGTCTGTCTGTCTATGGTATCGTAGTTTCCGAACGGATGAACCGATTTTGTTTTTTTTTTGTTTTATCTTAACGAGTTTCATTTTTTTTGGACTTTCATTTAATGTAAACAGGTACTAGGTATACCCCGGAACGAAAATTCCATAAAAAAAGCTATTGCATCGTACGAGCTTCGTTCATATAGTCGTACCATATACAAAATATACATACACGTTAAGCGAACGCTCGGCCGAGCTACATTGTAGGAGTGGGGGTTAGGTTTTATTTTCGTTACGGAATTTCTTGATTCGGTCGCCGTGCTCAACGCCCGCGATAAAAGCTATGCAATAGCTTCAAAACAACTTTACTATGTAAGAATTCCTTTAAATCCTAACTTAGTAATAACTAAGAATGATTATTTTAAACCTTTGTTCTTAAGTGTTTCAACTTAAGCGATGCTTCCAAACATCTGTGAATGTTGAACCAGTTTCAATGGCTATTACCGCTAACTGACGGAAACAACAGTTGCTAACAAACAACTTGTTATTTAGCTACTCCAACTGTAACAGCTACGAGCCTTAGTAGAGCCGCTACGAGCCGTAGTAGATGCCGCTACGAGTCGTTCCGATGCATGTTACATAATATGACGATCTTGACTGATTTTCACTAAGTATAATACTACTAAGTATTATACTTAGTGAATAGTATAGTATAGTACTAAGTAAGTAAAATTATTTTGCAAAAATAATATATTTACAATACATTTGAATGCGAAATAAATATTGTAGAGTTATTGTAAACCTATTAGCTTCTATTTTTAACATATATTTTATACTAGCTGCGCCCCGCGGTTTCACTCGCGAAAGTCCCGATCCCGTGGGAATACCGGGATAAAAAGTAGCCTATGTGTTAATCCTGGACTCCAACTATCTACATACAGAGTTTCATCGCAATCGGTCCAGTGGTTTTATCGTGAAGGAGTAACAAACATATATATGAAGGAGTATATATATGTGTGTGTGCGTGTGTGTGTGTATATACACACACACACGCACACACACACACAAACTTTCACATTTATAATATTAGTAGGATAGGATAGTAGGATTCTATCGTTATCACAGTCATGTTGCCAATTATTGGTTGAAATAGATTATAACTCCGCTACAGACAAGCGTTATTTTCTAATCGAGTTATAGCTTCTTGCGTATTTACCTTACTTGTAGACGCTACCGCCGTTACGAGTCGTAGCATTAGTGCAATAACCAACAAAATTGCTAACAAATTACAAATATTCGACTTCTCATAGCCACCACTAACTTTTTATTTGTATATATTGCGTAAAAGTTAACGCTTCGTACGATATTTTGATAAAGTTGAGTTAGTCTAAACGCTACGAATCGTATGCTTTAGCTGGTGCTACGAGTCTTAGCTCTAATATAGTTCTGTGGTCGTAGCGTACAAATAAATTATACAGTAATCACTACATAGTATAAAATAAAGTCACTTGTCGTCGTCCCTATGTCCCTTTGTATGCTTAGATCTTTAAAACTACGCAACGGATTTTGATGCGGTTTTTTTAAATAGATAGAGTGATTAAAGAGGAAATTATTTTAAGATATAATACATGCATAATACAGCCGTGCGAAGCCGGGGCAGGTCGCTAGTAAAACATATTTGGACTTTCATCTAACAGGAGCTTAAACTATAAAATTTACTTTCATTTACTTTCTTATTATTATTTGTTTCATTACGAGAATTATATTAAAAAGTCCTGCTCTCCTAAGAATATTGAAATAGTAGCCAATGTGTTAACACAGGTCTCTAGCTATCTACCTAGTTTTTTCGCAATTAGTTCACCAGATTTTGACAGACACCAGTGCGTGAAGGAGTAACAAACATACTTACAGGAAAAAATTCACATTTATAATATTGTCAATGTAAAATACGTTATATCCTACTAAAGTTATTGAAAACTGGTATATTTACGATGGTTTTTGTTTTAATAAAAAAAATTGGGATTTTAAACTTAAAAAAAACCATTGTTAATTTTACCACATAATATAACGTTATCTAAAAAGGAATATTTACATTATTTTTTGTTTTTATTTTGTTATCAAAGCTCTAGTCTCGTGAAAATAGTGCTTAAAACAGCATCGAAATAGACAGATAGATAGATAGATAAATTTATTTGTACAACACAGTAAGGAACATAAAACACGATATACTTACACAAAGCAAAGTAAAGGAATAGATATAAAGTACAAGCGATTTCTTCCAGGCAACCTTTAAAAAATATAAAAAATATCAAATAACGAGCAACGGGCAAATATCGAGCTTCGAAAAACAAAAACACGGTAAAATTCCCTTTTGACGTGACAACGTCTTATAAATTGGTTTGCCGGGTGACACTTCAAGAAACTGCGTTACGCTCCGCTCACGTTATGCGCTCACAATGAGAGCGAGTGAGAGGCACGCGGGCATGGTTAGCCCGCCTAAGAGCGAGAGAGACAGACATAAAAAGTGAAAGGCACGCGTCCCTTCCACTCGAGCACAGTTGTTGTCACGTAAAACTTTCGCCCGTATACCGACTTTACAGGCAACCAGTTTTTTTTTTTAATAACCTTAATAGTGACATCAGTCTGTAGTACATATCTCATGGTTGGGAGCATTTCAAAGCAATTAAAAGTTGTTAGTAGAGCGGTTACAGTGTCGCGAACATCGCCACGTTCAACTTGTACGAAATTGTATCATTTCGAATACAGTTTAACAACGTCGGATTGTTTCGTTGTACATACGCTCGCGTAATTAATATAACTTTGATATTACCGTTTGTTGAATATTCCTTACAAATGAATATCGCTATTTATAGGTACATTTAAATACTTTGTTCTGAATCTTCTTCTATACATATAAAATGCTTTGCCCTGAATGACTGACGGATCAACGCACAGCCTAAACCGCTATTCGTAGAGACCTGAAACTTAGAGCGTGTGTGTGTGTGTGTGTGTGTATGACGTAGGCGTCCAATAAGAAAGTATTTTGAAAATAGGCTTGTGTTATGGTAGCACAACGAACATATACATACAAATCGGTTCATAAATATTTCTTTCAGGCGAGAATCGAACTCGCTATCTTCTGCATCACAGGCGGGTGTTCGCCGGCAGTGTCATAGAGGTCATCAAATGATCCGCTAAGTAGCGTTACTCCTTACGAATTTCGCGTCAAAGCCGTGACATCCTACTAATATTGTAAAGTAGCGACCCGCCCCGGCTTCGCACGGCTATATTATGCATGTATTATACATATAAACCTTCCTTTTGAATCACTATCTAATAAAAAAACCGCATCAAAATCCGTTGCGTAGTTTTAAAGATTTAAGCATACAAAGGGATATAGGGACATAGGGACAGAGAAAGCGACTTTGTTTTATACTATGTAGTGATGTGAAAATTTGTGTGTTAATTGTTTGTTACTACTTCATCCAAAATCTACTGAACTGGTCTATATGTTAATCTAGAGATCTGGATTACTCACGGGATCTGATATATCTCACGGGATCGGGACTTACAGCTAATTCTAGTACAGCTAGTGACCTTATAATTGGCACAATGACGACCCAGTTGGCACAATAGTCACAATGCCGGACTTCCAAACACAGGGTTGCGGGTTCGATTCCCGCCTCAGACAAGTATTTATGCATCGATATTTCTCTGAGGTCTATATTTACAAAAGAAAAGTATATAAGTAGTATATCCGTTATCTAGCACCCATAACACAAGTCTAGTTACTTAGCTTGGGGCTAGATGGCGATGTGTGGAATATCCTGCAATATTTATTTATATTTATAAATGCTTTGTCCTGATTCTATCTTCTTCTATACATATTAAACGCTTTGTCCTGACTGACTGACGGATCAACGCACAGCCTAAACCGCTGATCGTAGAGACCTGAAACTTGGAGGGTGTTCTTTGTATGACGTAGGCATCGGATAAGAAAGGATTTCGAAAAAATAATTAAAGAATCAGTTTGTTACTACTTTACACAAAAACTACTGAACCGATTGCAATGGTATGTAGATAGGTAGAGACCTGGATTAACATATAGGCTATTTATCCAGATAATACCACTGGATCGGGAATTATAGCTAAGTTCAAGTCGCGAGTGAATAGGTATCTTCTAGAAAGGCGTGTTACATCTTAGGCCGCATCGTCACCTACCATCAGGTAGTGTGATATTAGTCAAATGCTGACCTATCATATGTAAAAAAAACAACATAGGCTCGGCCGAGCTACATGGTAGGCGGAGTTACTACAGCCCCCGTGTTAGGTTTTATTTCCGTTACGGAATTTCTTGATTTTGTCGCCGCGCTCAAAGCCCGCGATAGACGCTATGCAATAGCTTAAAATGTTTAGTGCAGCTTTGGACCTTATAATTTAGAGCTGTTGTTTTATCCTCAGGACGTGCAATTCGTTGCGCTACGATATCTAACCGGCGAATGTAACTACGGTGGTCGAGTGACAGACGATTGGGATAGAAGATGTCTTAACACTATACTGTATAAGTTCTACAACCCACGGGCTATTTATGAAGATAAATATCCGCTTGATCCAACAGGTAACAATAATATTGGCATTTAAATTTCATCTAGATGATTTTTTACAGCTTCGTGACATCACTACATAGTATAAAACAAAGTCGCTTTTTCTGTCCCTATTTCCCTTTGACTGCTTAATCTACTATATAAAAATAAGTCGGGTTTTCCTTCCTGACGCTATAACTCCAGAACGCACGAACCGATTTAGTTGATTTCGGTTTTGAAATGTTTGTCGTAGTCCAGGGAAGGTTTAAACGGTGAGAAAGATCGGACTTACGCGAGTGAAACCGCGGGGCGCAGCTAGTTTCATATAAATCTTATAAAAATATCATAATAAATTAAATCATATCATCATATCGCACCTCCGCTCAAATAAAAAACGGTTTTTTTTTTTTAGTTTTGACACTATTTGAGCGGAGGTGCGATATTAAATTAAATCATATCATAATAAATAAATTATTTAAATCTAGACGATTTATAAGGCTGACGTGACGATAGGACTGAATCATAAAATACCTTATTTTCGATACGCTTGAACGCCAAAAGACTTTTTTCAAAAATACCCGAAAATCACTTTGACTGAATCCTATGATGTCTAAAAAGAATAATGGCGGTAAAATTGTATCGATGCCATTCAGGACGTTGCAGTATGGGTCATAAGTAAATGATCAGTTTGCTACACAATAATACTATCAACAAGTATTGAAGTTGCGATCTTCTTCTAATAGACGTTACACACAAACTTATATACTTACTTGAATTGAAGGTACTCAGTGTGATTATTATTTTCAACATGTTAGATATGTCTTTAGTTGGTCGAAAGGTATAAGCCGCCACCCGCTACATCAACCGACGTGGGTTCAATCCACAGGTTACGTTGTTATAATGTTCAAATAGTGTTGCACATGATTGTAAACGTTACGGTGGGCAGAGACTTTTGACCGTGGATTGTAACTGGGACATGCATTAGATGGCGCAGACTTTCCTAGCTCAGGTGCACCCACTTAGTAGACCGTGTCCAGGGGAGAGAACTTGTCAATACGTCTGGAGACAACTAATTCGCAGGTTTTATTATGATGTTTTCCTTCACTGTAAGAGCAATGTTAATAGCGCAAGGATTTCATTTACAAATGTAGGACCGTTGCCGTAGATAGTTTTTCAAAATAAATTTTCGCACAATAAAACCTGTAAATTCTACAAATATTGTCCTAAAGTGTTATCATTTGAAAATAAGATAGTTGATCTCCTGGGTTTGAGAGTTGCATCTAAAAAGCTAAAAGTTTCTTTGACTATTGTAATCCGTTAGTAAAATCTTAAAAATGGTCTTATTAATTTTATATAAGCTACTTTTTAATCTTACTTTAGCGATTATAAAAAAATGCTCTAAAAGTAGATACCTAATTAAACATTAAGTGGTTGTATAGTGCAGCGAAACAGCTTGGACGTTGAAAGTGCATTAGCGAAGCACCAGCATCGCAGTTACCCAAGCCATCAGCAAACTTACAAAGAGAATTTCATTACGACATATAAAGTACCTAACCCTTTGTGTAGTCTGATTAAATTACAAAAGGCTGCTACCTAATATTGTTAACTACAGGTCATTTTGAACGAAAAATTGGTTTTGAAAGCTTTCGTATAAAGCCTCCCCACACTAAAAGCCAACTCGCCGGCCACCAGATAATGCCAGCCTAAATTCATTATTTTAAACATATTTTATCTATGTAAAGTGGAGTGCCACACACGCGTCACAGAAATTATTACTGAGAGCCAGGGCCAATCAGTGCCTATCGCTATACGTTGAGTGTTGAATTTTGTAATGAAAAGACCGTCGGCGATGTCCAGTTTTTAAAATAAAGTCTACGTATTCAAAAAGACTGATCTAGAAAAAAAATGATAAAATTCTCCGTTTTTCTAGATTACAATTAAATTGATAGTATTTTGTATGTGAAAAAAGGTATAAGCATTTAAGGTCACGTGCTTTTTATTTTCTTTTTCAGTATCTGATACATTACAAATATATTTACAGTCGGCTGCATAATTGCAGCCCTCGGTAGAGTTCTAAAATGACAATTATTGGAATGTTTGCATTCTAATAATTTTTATTTGATTAATTGATGAGTTAGAAGACTTTAAACTTAATCTAAAGCAGGTGTCTAGAATCTTGCTCGTGTTGACAACATTCCTATAACAGCCATTTTAGAGGTCTACGGTGGATCAGCAATTATGCAGCCGACCGTACTTCAAAGAAACTTCAAGAACCTACCTCCTTGAAAACATGTAATTTTTGTTCGAAGTTTTGCCATTATTCTTTTGGCTAAACTAAAAAAAATAATTAACTGTTTTTTTTAATGTCGGAAGTCATCTATATGACTGCTTAAGAGGAAAGTGTACCGGGGGCTCTCTCCTTACAAACTATTACGAACGTAGTCGAGTTTTCTCCCTGGATAATGACACTAGAGCAAATATTTTTGGTGCATAAAACTTATAATTGCCATGACCATGCCCCTATTTTTTAATTTTTTTATTTTAATTTCTATGATAATTAGAAAATGAAAAAAAAATACAAAACATAGGGGCATAGTCATGGCAGTTATAGATTATAAGGCACAAAAATATTTGTGCTAGTGTCATTATCCAGGGAGGAAACAGTCGACTACGTTTGTATGGAGAGAGCGCAGGTGCCCTTTCACCTTAAATATAATTTGTTGTAACAGGCGTGTACTACGTCCCTACTCTGAAAGAACACTCGGACTTCATATCTTTTTCGCGTTCGCTGCCGGTGCAGACTCCACCGGGCGTCTTCGGATTCCATCCCAACGCAGATATTACGAAGCACTTTAGAGAGGCTGAGGAGTTGTTGAATACGACTATATTGACTCAGGTACGAAACGATTACATTTAATAAACACAAACACACCAAGAAGCATAGAAAATAAACATAATCAAGATGTATTAAAGATGACTTACATAACTTATTTTATTAGCTGCCGAAATCGGCGATTGTTGTGGTTTTCGCTGTGAATTTCTGCAAGTATTAAGATACATAACATAATACAGTATTTTGTATTCTGAAGGCCAATTCTCGTAAATAACATTTTCAAATTATATTTCAATATCATTTCGATTGCATTTCAATTACAAATAATACCCTCAAAGTAGCTCAAAACGCCCTCAAAGTTAGCTTTTTGTAAAAAAAAACTGACTTTGAAGGTATCTTTTGCAATCGAAATGCAATCGGGATGATATTGAAATGTAATTTAAACAATATTATTTACGGGAATTGACCTTCTGACTAGTTTGTCATCATTCATGTTATTTTTTACATTTATTTAGTTGCATATGTATAGTTGGTATTTTATGTAGAGTTAGTAGTTCTGAATGTAATCTAAACTAATAGTTTGTTGTCTTTATTTTCCATTGATTCATCATAATCCGACCATCAGGATCGTATGGTAAGTAGTTTTCGTTCGTAATAAAATATATTTATCCAGTATTTTTCATATTTTATCAATATTTTCCATTTCATTTCCATGCGTCAAGGATCTCTGGCAAAACCACTTGGTAAGACTTCAGTGATATCGATTGTGTATTTGTTCAAAGTAGCTACTTGTTTGTTCAGTGTGAAATTTATTGTTTTTTTATCTCGTGTCGTGTTCCGTGTCACGTTTGTTTTTCCTTGTTTTGTTCGATTTCTTGGCATACACACGTAGAATACCAAATACATAATAAAAAGTATACCGAAATATCGGAAACGAGATTAAGTGGGACGGTGCGTTAGACATCTCTCGCGGCACGGAGTTAAGCCGTGATAAGCCCGCCATTTGTAGCGACAGGATTGTCGCTTTTTATGATCAATAAATGTTTTACTATGTATTTTTATTTTATTGCTGCTCCAATGATACTTATCTAATTTGTGGCCTATAAAGTAAATCGGACGAATTTTCTGTGAAGTTGTCATTTTCAATTGGTGATGCATAAGTTACGGTGAATGCTTTGCTTTTCTTTCGTTGCTGTTGACTCCTTGATCCATACACTCAACAAGTTCTTCTATTTAGGATACAATGGCAGCAGGTGGTACAGGTGCAACGCCAGAACAACAGGCAATGGCTATAGCCGAAGATATTCTAGCTCGTCTCCCAGCTCAGATCCTCACGGGACCTTCCCACGAGGGTGACATCAAACCGGCGGACATGACTCCGATGTCTATTGTCGTCATACAAGAAGCGGCGAGATATGAACGACTTGTGAATATCGTGAGGTCCAGCGCGAGGGCTGTTATTGGTGCTGTGCAAGGTAAATAAATTGCGGTATCGAGAATTACGGAAACTACGTTATTCCTTAAAGTTTAAAGAATTTGATAGGAAAAAAATTCACTTGGTTAACATTAAAAGTTATATTTGTTGTCATTTACCAACGTAACAATGAAATGATCTTCTTTTTTTTACTCTAATTTGGCAGGTGTGAGCGTATTAACGGACGTGACAGAAGAAGTGCTAACAAGCATGGTGCGCGGGCGCATCCCTGCACTATGGGCTGGAAAGAGCTACCCTTCCCTCAAACCGCTGGCAGCATACTTCAATGATTTGCTAGCTAGGCTTGATTTCTTACAGGTAAGTTAGCTTTTACCACTAGCTTTGCCCGTGTTTTTATTCTTAACTTGACGCTTGTTAAAGCCTTGTTCTTTAAACCACCAGTTTCTTAAATGAATAAAAGGTTCCATTTACTTTTTTTACAGCAATGGCATGCACACGGTCCACCAATAGTGTTCTGGTTGTCTGGCTTCTACTTCCCCCAGGCGTTCTTAACGGCTGCACAGCAGAGCTACGCAAGGAAGTACAAGATACCCATTGATCAGCTCGCTTTTCATTACGCGGTTAGAATAATGACCGGTTTACATTATTCCAGTCCAGTAATCCAGTAGCGCTTGACTGGAATGAACTAAACTGAAGAAATCGTCTATATAATTCCAGTAATTTAAAAGCTGTCGAATCGTGTATCATGTAAAATTGTTCTGTTAGCACTTTAATGGCACTGGATTGGCCGTCTACATTATTGCAGTTGCGCTGGCGTGGTCGTACTTGATTCAATAGTAGAACGCCAATCCTAACTGGATTGGCGTTCTACTTGGACTGGTTTGGATTGCTTACTTGATCTAGCGCATTCAAGTGTGGGTTTACATCTTTCCAGTTGCAATCCAGCGCTAGATTCGATCGCTGGACTGGAATAATGTAAACCGGGCATTAGTATAAATAGGAAACGGTTTTAAAAAAAAGTTTTTTATCTAAAATTGCTATTTAGCCAATCTAAAATGACATGTTGTGTTTAAATATTTTAAGCTTTCCCTAAGATCTGTGCCCCTAATGAAGCCATCGCCATATTACAGGTTCAAAATAGGTTTGAAATAAACGAGCTTCCAGACGAAGGCGTATACATTCGAGGGTTGTTCATGGAAGGCGCTCGTTGGAATATGGATGCCTATTATATCGATGAGTCTATGCCCAAAGTGCTCTACGATGAGTTTCCGCCGGTAAGCTTTCATTTATGACCAGGGGCCTAAGTCTGCTAACACAATTGTGTTTCAATAGAGTGTCGATGAGATGATATCTATTACCATTCCATAGAGACTCCATAGCGATTCTATTGCGATGTTATTAAAGCTTTAGCAGAATACCAAATAAAGTCACAATCTCAATATAATATCAATAGAGTCTCGATATAATGACAATGGTAAATCCATTAATGCAAAATAGCAGAATAAGGTCCCAGTTTTTTTATAATACCTAATATCATTTACTACAGTAATCGAAGAAGGCACAGCCCAATCCAATCAGCTTTAGAACCCGAAATTTTACACTAGATTCCCTAATATAATATTTTTGAAAACATCCTTTTTAGGAATTGAAAAGTTCCAGTTTTAAGACATGACAGTTTATTCAATACTTACTAACACTTCTTCTCCAAAAATCTGTTTTCCCTATCAAAAGCAACAATTCTAAAAGTCATTAATAAGTAATTCAACGCGAAAAACACCAAAGTGATTCCAAGTTAGGCCGATTTTGAATTCAAGTGCAGTTATTTCCCACAACGGTTATTTACATTTTTCATTTATCTCACGGATTCAACAGGTACGGAATTGTACACGAATATTTTATGATTTGGGGATTTTGGACAATTGTTTTTATTGTTTTCGTAAACTTGGCCACAATTTGAAATAATTCAAAGTGTTTCCTCTATTTCTGAGTATTACATTATTTAGCTTAATTTGGCTATTTCGGTCAACTGATTTCCACTCCGACACTTTAATTGACACTATGAGTGATAGGACGTAATTTGAAGTGTAAAATAATTGATATCCACATTGTCCAGTCTTTACAAAAATCGGTTGTTACATGTCTTATTTTTAAAGATTTTGTGTTTTTAAGACTCTAATTTCCTATAATAATTAGAATATAAAAAACAAGACATAGGACATGGTCAAAAATATTTGCTATAGTGTCGTTATCCAGGGAGGAAACAGTCGACTACGTTTGTGTAAATATCTTTATGCTAGCGATAAAAATGCGTTTACCGAACCTATAGAAAACTCAACAAAGAGTTTAAAACTTTATGTTCCTGGACCTAACTTAATCTGTGCGTTGTCTGTAAATTTATTATTATCATATCTGTATTAAGTGTAGTTATACTGTTCTCAGGTATGGCTGATACCTCTAAAACGCGACGACATACCAACAGACGTGTTCTACAATTGTCCGCTATACAAAACCGGTGATCGTCGCGGTGTGTTATCTACAACGGGGCATTCGACCAACTATATATTGTTCATGAGATTGCCTACTGCTAAAGAACCTGACCATTGGATCATGAGAGGCGTAGCTTTGCTTACACAGCTGCCATTCTAAATGAACGACACAATAATGTAGCAGTGCTAACTGATATAAAGAAGTGCCAGACCAATTCTGATAGTACTAATATCTGGTATAAAATACACTTCCAGACGGGCGTCAGGTGTTTGGTGCTTTATTTTGTAGACATATTTTCATACTATTTTGATACGTTAACAGCATAAGTTAAATTCATGATTAGTTTTTCTCTGAAGAGCGCCGAGAAATTGCAACGTCGCATTCTATTAAAAAGTTGAATAGAATGCGGGCGTCGCAATTTCTTGATACTAAGAGCAAAGCCAATTATGAGTTTCACTTATGCTAGGTTATTCAGAGACAACCAACATTCTTTCAGTTTGTTGGTTTCTATAAATTCCTTATTTGATCAATCGGTTCTTGTCTTTTTATCTTGTCTAGTCATGACATGTGATGTATTCGTTATTAGTTAAAATTATTCATTAAATACCTTAGCATTATTTACTTTAATTTATTTAGCCGGTAATATTATGTTTTTATTAAAAGATTTGATTCAATCTTAAAAGTGTTCTTCTTTTTTTTAGTCAAAACACCTCACAGTCCATTTCAACGTAGATACGTTGAAATGGACTGTGGCAAGAATAGAAAGTTTCATTTTTCTTTGAGAAACGAAAACGCTAAAAGAACAGAGAAAATAATACATGAAACAGCTTTTTAAAAAGACTTATTATATCCAACAGAGGCACGTATTAGACGTGACTCGACTTCAGAAGATATAGGGAACTTTTCAGTATCATATCAGACGCATTTCGTAGAGCAAGAATTTTGGACAACCAACTGAAAGATACGAGTATTTTATTCAAGTCCTAACTTAGTATTGACGAAATGTTTCCTCTGGATACAATAGACTGTGCCAAGAGGGTGAGGCATGTGTTATTATATAGGTGCTGGGTAAGCCTATTCTCTCTCTATGTCCTAGACACTACTGCGTCCAGAATAGCCCAAATATTAAATTACTAACGCTGTACCTACAAATCATTTAGATAAGTCAAAAGGAATTGATTCTCTTACTTTATCGAGTAATAAGATATGAACTACTAGGTATTTACAAGAGCTTATTCTAATAAATTATTTCCTTTGATACGCAAAGGAATGAAATTAATCTAGAATTTTCGTTGCAAAAGGAAATCCTTACAAGTGTCCCTACCTTTGTAACACGAACAGCACCGGAGATGAAATCAAAATTAAATTCCTGACTTTCATTGGAGAAGTTCCTTATTGTCTGCTCTAGAAACCTTTGTGAATGTAATCTGATATAATTTGATCTAATTAGTGATTACTTAACATCGTCATTATCATAATAAGTATAGTGGTTGCAAATGGTGGCCGGGATGAAAATGGAAGTTTCCTCGATGGAAAGAGGTCAATGTCATCGTAACCATCATCGGCCGGCAGCTGTGTGCGCTCGAGGGTGGGCAGCCCTCGGTAACACACAGCCCTTTGCCGTTTTGCCGTATCATGTCGTCCTGTCATTTAGCTCGAACAGCTCGCATCCCAGATAGGGCATGTATTAAATAAGCGAGTAGTGGGCAGAGGGCGGACCTCGGCGCGGGTGAGGGGGGCGCGTAGTACGGGAGGCACTCGGTCTGGCATGGCGTCGCCCCGGCAACGCGAGATATTGATCTGCGCGCCCCGCACCGGTCCGCGCAGCATCCCGCCCCCGCAGCCCGCGTATCCCCCTCTCACTCGCCCTTGGTTCTGCCGCTCGACCGCTGCCTCCATCCCCGTTCCACCAAACGTCGCGCGCCGCCCAACCCTGCAAATACTTATTACATTTCGCACTACATACACCACTCCACGTAATCCGGTGAAAAAATTGTTTATGATTTTTAACAGATTTTTCATCATTTAAATAAACGTTCGCGTTGCCGAAATTCTGATTTCCATATCAAAGCAAAGCAATTTGAAAAATCCATCTAAATGTTCGTCGACAGTCTTATTTTTAATCTAAAATAAAATCGGAGACCACCTAAATGGGGTAGACAATGTCACCTACTGGACTCTAGTATTAAGTCTGCTACCTACACCAGCCGTATTGAACAGAGTAACTAATTGAAACGTCTGATTGTTCTTGAGGCTACAAAGCTGTATCCAATCGTAGCGGAGCAGGCTCTCTAATCAGGACAAGCTTCCGAACTTATTGAATTAGCCGTAATTGCAAGAGCTATGCCACCTCCGGCCTGGTGTGGAATGTGTGCTATGTGGCCGGATGCCATTGAATTTATATAGACATATTGTGCTACGAGTCGTGCGTGCTCGGCCTTTGAAATATCTATTTCACTTACTTCATTTGTAGTTTATTTAACTCTACTCCCTTTAAGTTGTACAGTTTCAAAAGTACTTAGTGTAGAAGCTTTTAGGTATTTCGTGGACCTTCTAAATAATTTTGTAGCGAATTTGTTGAAGTTCTTTAAGTTGAGACCCGGGAGCGAGCTATTTTCGATTTTTTCTTCTAATTTTTAGTGTATGATTTATTTACCGGGCTTCAGCCTCCCTACAGCCTCCCACTCACCCACCGCACAATACCGGCATCGACTGTTAACGCTCTCACAGTTCAGTGTCTAATATCCACGTTGCCATAGCGAGAGTTATAATCTACCTATACAGCTATACATCACGATCTTTGGTGTCATGACAACGATAGCTCAAGGTGCTCTTTGATCATTTTTGATTGTGTGGGTTAAGCAACGTCTTACGCGGTCACCGCTGCGATGGTTGAACGAAGCGGAACAAAGAAATGTAACTTTAGTTTCTTCGTATTCTGGAAAGTTCTGTCTCAGCTAAGCAATGATAGTAATGCCTCAGGTCGCCTTAAAACTCAAACATTGGGAGTCTCATTTCTATGTGAGAATAGGAATAATGACGATAAATTGACAATCTCTATTCTAATATATATAAATTACATGTCACGTTGTTTGCACGGCGCGATGGACTCCTAAAGTACTTACTTAACCGCTTTTAATCAAATTTGTACACCGTGTGCAGTTTGATCCAACTTGAAAGATAAGATAGCTTACATCTTAATTAATCCCGATATTCTCGGGATCGGGAGTTAAGCGGGAGAAACCGTGGAGCGCAGCTAGTACCTACCTATATAAAATTCTCGTGTCGCGGTGTTAGTTGTCAATCCTAAACGGCTGAACCGATTTGTATGACATTTTTTGTTTATGTTCGTTAGGTTTGAGAATCGAACATCAATTTTTTTTTGTTTGAGACAAAACAACGTCTGCCGGGCCAGCTAGTTTATTAGTAAAATTTTGCTAGTAGTGTTAGTTTGTATTGAACGTTGTCGTCGGACGGCGTGTTATTTCGTGCCCTTTGTCGCCAGTAATGAGATCTGTCAACAACATGCCGAACACTGTTACAAACAAGTTGGATAACACTTTGTCGCCCCGGGCCGGCAAAAACACGTTTTTAATTTTCTCCGTACAATAAGTACCAATATTCAAAGTAAAACTCATGATACGAAATCTCTCGGCTGGCAACAACCGTCGAGTATTAAAATACAGACGTACATTATCATCATCACGGAGAACGTGTTCACTGGGATATATTCTCTCGCCCTTAATTTTTTGTCTACTAATAAAAAATGCGAAAGAATTTTTTTTTCACGGTCGAAAAGGTAAATCTATTAGAATGAAATAGACCTCTTTTCAGAGAAGCATGATTAAGAGTAGGTTTTATAAGAATAGGTAATTTGTCGTAGCTCAGAGGCGCATGTTTACCACCCTGTATAGGTCCATCGTGTGACAAGAAACTAATAATGCTTATAACAATAGAAAACTACATGAAAATAAAAAAATACTAAGTATCTGTTTTCATTTACAAAAAAAAATCAATAAAGCTATTGGTGCTTTACAACTTATTGTTATTAAATTGTGGTAATACGGGATATTTAATTTATTTATTTACTAGCGACCTGCTCCGACTTTGCACAGCTATATTATACATGTATTATAGCTACAAACCTTTCTCTTGAATAACTCTATCTATTAAAAAAAAACCGTATCAAAATCCGTTGCGTAGTTTTAAAAACCTTAGCATACAAAGGGACAGACAGCGGAAAGTGACTTTGTTTTATACTTTGTAATTATTTATAAATTGTGTTCTGGTGACCAGACATCGAATATAATACATAATCAAAGAACTTTCTTTTATAATGTACGTATATAGGTAGGTAAAGATAATAAAAATAAATATCATATTAGGCGGGTAAAGCCGCGGGTAAAGTCTAGTATGTTAGTAAAAGCTCTATCTTTTAGCGATGTGAATTTAATTAAAACGCTGCACTCCCGGCTGTATGTCCACTCGGCCGTCTGTCAAGTACCTTTTTTGTTCCTGCTTGCATACATACACTTTCAAGCGAAATGGACTTCCGTTTCCAGCCTTGAAAAGCCCTATTTAATTAAGTAATGAATACGTACCGTTTCGGATTTTCTTTAAAGGGTTTTATAGCCGAATGGCAAAAATGAAAAAGGATTAAGATTTTAAACTGACATGGGTATTTTCAGTTGAGGTATTAAAATAGGATTTACGAAAAAACGCCTTCAGACACATTGGTACAATTTCCACATTGGTAGAAAAAATACATAAAGAAAAACATTGTAAATACCTCATTTTATTTAACTTGAAGTGGTTTTTTTTGCTGTAAAACGTCACTGTTAACGGAGACAGGATCAAGCAAGAGAATTTGAGCCTATAAACTAAAAAAACACTACAGAAAATACATCGGCGGGTAAATTTTTAGTCTAAAAGATTCAATTTTCCACCACATATAGAGGCTCGTATTCACTTATTTATTGCTCTGAATATGGAAGAGAATGGATAAACTGAAAAGCATAGACGAAATTGGAATACTATTTCGAACTTTGATTAAGCCGCAGCCACCCCCGCCCTGTCTATGGCCACCGTTTCCAATTTTAATGTATGTAACCGATGCACTGAATTATTTTCCGCTTTTATCGGCTGGGTATAGGCGGCTTGGTCAAACAACCCCCTCGTTTTGCAATTTCAAATAAATATTGCTTTTAAACTGTAAGTACCTATAATATTTGCGGTTGGTCTGTTGTAATTAAAACCTTGTGTAACTTGAAATCGGAAGCGAATGTGCCCGGAGGCTGTAGGTATTTACACAGTTAAATGCATCGAAATGAATTGCAATTTTGGCTTTGATGTCAATTGACTTCTATCAGATAGTTCGACAAACTCAATGTCTAACATCAAGCCAAAACTGCAATTAATTTTGTGATATACACACAATGTAAGTATGGTTTTTTTTAAATCTAAACCTAGAGTAATTCCGGTTACCTGCACACTGTGGAATTCTTTAGACAACTTATAATATAGAATTAGGAAAATCCCTATCTCTAATATTTGAGGATTAGGGGCTTTATAGTAAAAAGAGGCTTTATTAAATTGCTATTATTAAGGTGTTTTCCATTTATAGACCAGTGCCGAAGCCTTCAAAAATGATAAAAAATAAAACAAAATCACAGTAGGATGAAACCCATTAGAAAAGGAGGGGAATATGATAAAAATGAAAGGAAAAATAAATTACGGTCGATCCGAGTTCGGGAAGTGGGAAGGGGGGGGTTTTTAAGGGTAAAAAATGGTTTATCTTGATTTCCGGCAAAACTACAAGTCCTATGGAAAAAAGTTGAATGGCAAAGTTGTAGGTAATAAAAAGATCTACAACTTTTCTACATACAATTTTTTCACATAACCTCAAAATTTAGGTGAAAAATTCAAATAACCCAGTTTTTGGTTTTTTATTTTTATCTTTTTCAAAAATGTTTGTTTCTACGAAATTTGGTGAAAACTTACCTTATTATGTCCCAAATACACTGTAATTTATTTGATTTAAAATATTTATTTTTTCGCCTTATTTTAACTTAATATCAAAAAAACACCCTAATTTTCAATCGAAAATTCTCACGTCAAAATATCAGCTTTTTTAAAAAGTTGGTATGCTTTCTGTTTGTTGAAATCTCTACTTTCTGATGGTGAAAAAAAATATGTATGTTACTATAGTAAATCTTCTCATAATTTTCAATCGAAAATTCTCACGTCAAAATATCAACTTTTTAAAAAAAGCTGATATTTTGACGTGACAATTTTCGATTGAAAATTAGGGTGTTTTTTTGATATTAAGTTAAAATAAGGCGAAAAAATAAATATTTTAAATCAAATAAATTACAGTGTATTTGGGACATAATAAGGTAAGTTTTCACCTAATTTCGTAGAAAAAAAAACATTTTTGAAAAAGATAAAAATAAAAAACCAAAAACTGGGTTATTTGATTTTTTCACCTAAATTTTGAGGTTATGTGAAAAAATTGTATGTAGAAAAGTTGTAGATCTTTTTATTACCTACAACTTTGCCATTCAACTTTTTTCCATAGGACTTGTAGTTTTGCCGGAAATCAAGATAAACCATTTTTTACCCTTAAAACCCCCCCCTCTCCCACTTCCCGAACTCGGATCGACCGTAATTTATTTTTCCTTCCATTTTTATCATATTCCCCTCCTTTTCTAATGGGTTTCATCCTACTGTGATTTTTTTTTGTTTCAAAAGTTATCGACCCTGGTCTATTAAACAGAGCTTGCTTGATGAAATGACTTTCATCTTAAATAATTATTAAAAGTAGTAGTAGTACTTAGTTTTTCGTGTTTTATAGTTTATATGTATCAAAAAAACCGCATCAAAATCCGTTGCGTAGTTTTAAAGATCTAAGCATACAAAGGGACATAGGGACGGCGAAAAGTGACTTTATTTTATACTATGTAGTGATTTAGTTCATAAGCTCACTGTAAGTTTTTGTTGCGAATAATGTTTTCTATTCTATTCTAAAATAAAGTTATTAAAAAATGAATAATAGCAATTAATAAACTCAACGGCTAGCCTACACTTTCGTTGCCTGATTGTCATTTGTACCTACATAGCAAAAATGTATCTCCATTATTTACTACTTACAGCATTTTTACATAGTCATTCAATAAAAATAAATAAATAATAAATATTTCAGGACATATTATACATCGCCATCCAGCCCCAAGCTAAGCAACTTAATGCTTGTGTTATGGGTGCCAGATAACGGATAAACTACTTAAACACTTTTTTTTTTGTAAATATATACCATATTATACATATAGGAAACACCCACAACCAGAAACAAGAATTTATGGTCAGCATAAATACTTGTTCCCGGCGGAAATCGAACCCGCAACCTTCTGCGTCGCAGTCGGGTGTTCGCCCGACGCGCCACAGAGGTCGTCAAAAAATATTCCATATCTACCTAATCGATTGTAAAGAACCAAAGGATTCGTGGATCTACTGAACGAAAAAAAGAATTTATTATATTACACACGACAACAAAGAGAAATTCTTTGTTCAGTATTTCTGTGTTTTATGAATAGGTAATTTCGAAGATCGTTTCGTTATGCTTATGTTACCATTTGACTTACGTCAAAGTAGGTATATTGGGTAGGTATATAGATAGATAGGTACCTAAGTCAAAGTATTCTTAGGTACCTAGAGTACCTACTTACGTTTAGTTTTCATATAGAAAAAACTTATTTACTTTGTAATTAGCTGTGGAATCAAATGGAGAAGTGATGATCAAGTTTGCCAAGTTGGCAACTAACCAGATGCCATTGGTGAAGTTATAACTAGCGACTTGTTTGCGTTCACGCTACCGCCGCGCACTAATTACCTCGGCTAGGACGCGGCTACATAAAAAATAAAACTTTTCTTATTTGCGTTGGTGCGCTTCCGCTGATTCCCTTTTCATTCCACTTATTTAAAAATTTAAATGTATTTCAGAGCCTGCCTGCCTAGCATGAAGACCAAAACACGATACGATAAAGGGATATCACGCGATATAACTACATCAACTCTCAAAATATGATAGATAAAGCCGCCGTGTTGAATTTTTATTATAAATTGCGATAAAAAATATGATAAAAATTCAACATGGCGGCTTTATCTATCATATTTTGAGAGTTGATGTAGTTATATCGCTTTATCGTATCGTGTTTTGGTCTTCATGCTAGGCATACTGGCGTTACGTTTTACAGAAAGGCACGACTGTATTACGAAGTATCTGTTTACTTGAAGAAAAACGTAGATAAACGTTTATACTTTCCCACCTTTCTTTTTGAGTAATTTAATATTTGAATTCTGAGTATGATTATCATCCCTTTGAGAATGTAATTTTGTATTAATATTAGAGGTAAGTACGTTAACGATTTCCACCTCGTTGATTTTCAACACTTGAGTCGTCGACGGTGATGAAACAATGGTCTTTGATCCGTCGAACCATTGTGCGTGTGCTTTCATCATCAGGAACGTGTGAATCATTGTTTAATTGAGGGGTGGGAGGGGAGGGTGGTATGAGCGGGAGACGAGGCGGGCGGCGCGGGGGGGAGACGGGGCATCGATCGTCTCGGGTCGCCATGACGACGCTCCCCGCCCTCGCTCCTCATCTCTCCTCGCCCGATTCATTTGTAATCATTTGTTTCGCGGCCGTCGAATAATGGAGCTCGTCAAACGGCGCGAATTTGATAGATTATGCTCTAGGGCGCATAGGTTCTTATGATACAATTATCATTTATCACATTTCACGTCGTAAGACAACAGATGAGAGTACCTAACCCACGAGGAATAAGTATCCGAACCGCCGAAATTACTTTACAGAACTTTTGACCTTAATATTATTCAAGCTAAATTTCACACGCAATTTGCGAAATTGGTTCTCGAATGTATACCAGAGGATCATCGTGGAGTAAATTGGAGTCTAGTATTGGGTAAACTCAATTACCATATCCAAGTGTAAGTTATCTCTGTTCTATTTGAACTATCGTGGTAACATAACATCGCGTGAAACGCTTCGCTGAACTACAGACGCTTCTAATGAATTAATTAAGGCATGTTCAAAGGACTCATCTTTCTAACGAACACAACAAACAACGAGACTCCTTATATTTCTTATTAATGTTTACCTAATAAGTCAACTTAGTCGTAGCATTTGAAGAGAAAGACAGTGAATTTCTAAGAATATTTAATTAGAGATAAACAACTTTTTATTTTACCTTACCTTTTCCTGAAGTGGTCTTCAGTTGCTTATTTGAAATGTAAAGTGTTTATCAGTCAGAAGAGAAAAGGGTCGCTTGGGCAAAAACCCAAAAGTAACGGATATACCTCCAAAAAATACGTCACAATTATTAACGGATGTAAAGAAAGAGGATGTAGCTAATTTAACCTTTTTGTTGGAATGTACAAAAGTAGCAACCATAGAGAGTGGAATACGAAGCGAAGCCCCTTGCTTGCAAGAGGTTGGTTTAGCTACATCCAACAAAATTGTGTCGACGTGAAAAGTAAGGTGAGACGCTTTAGGAACTTAATGCGGCTGGGTCTCCGATTTTTTTACAAATACTTTTCTCCCTAAAATTATAAAAATACATTTTCTTAGATGTTTTTCACAACGCTAAGAGGATGAAAAGCTTACATCGCCTTTACAAAAAGGATGTCGAGGAAGATTTACTTCATTAAAATCGTCTTTCATAAAAGCTTCTACAAGATATTTTTATCAATGTTTGATGTTGAATGTTTGTCTCTCTACCCATACCTACTTGTAGTGTACCTAATATTAAAAATTATAAAAATACTAGCTGCCCTACGCGGTTTCACCCGCGTAACTCCCGATCCCGTGGGAATATCGGGATGTAAGCTATCCTATCTCTCAAGTTGGATCGAACTGCACATGGTGTGCGAATTTTATTATAATCGGTTAAGTGGTTTAGGAGTCCATTGAGGACAAACATTGTGACACGAGATTTATATATATTAAGATAATAAGTTGCCCAAGGGAGAGTAGGTATAAAAAAAGTAATTTTGCATTTATTAGAAAGAAATTGTGCATACAATTTCTTCATTTTCGCACCGATATAGACACTACAAAGAGAATTTATAAAAATTTAGAAAAAAATCACAAGTTTTGAGAGACATCTCTATTTGTTCAAAATCGGGGTAAAAACTTCAAAATGTCTGAGTATAACATAGTAGCCGAATAGTATAAAACATGCTATAAATTGAAACGATTGGTCGATGGGTTGAGTCGACAGTCGTCGGGTTTTCTCAAACAATTTTAATAAATGTCTGCCTCAGAGGGCGCGAGCGAAGCGCGAGTTATGGAGGTTGGGCGGGCGCGCGGACACGGGGACGCTAAATGAGATTTCCTTTGAGCCAGCGCCGCCGCCACGGCTGACCGCGACACCCTGCCTCATTGTATCGTATCCCTCATATATCATGCAACTTTGCGTACACCCTCTGCGACCAATGATTCCCATTGGCATGTTGTCCAAAATACTGATTAGAGCTGGGTTCATTTTAATAGAAAATGACTGTAGGATACAGAATATGTGGTATCTATGATTATGTTTTGAAACGAGCTGTTCATACAAATTACTCTCATCGATGAAAATTGTCTATAAAATGGCTTGAAACTCAACAATAACCTGCCTCCATCGTTTATTTTCAATTGAGAATTTCCATTGTTATCTTATGTTGAATAATGAAAGCGTAGAGCCACGTCAAACCTCTCAGATTTACTCAGAAAATGCTTGCTTATGTTTTTAAAACTAGCGACCCGTCCCGGCTTCGTACGGCTATATTATGCATGTATTATAAATATAAACCTTCCTCTTGAATCACTCTATCTATTAAAAAAAACCGCATTAAAATCCGTTGCATAGTTTTAAAGATTTAAGCATACAAAGGGAAATAAGGACAGAGAAAGCGACTTTATTTTATACTATGTAGTGATACCGTGCACGGTATCTATCCGTTTTGTAAGATACCATATGAAATATTGTTGGAAAAGCTATTTTGTCGACGTAACAATATCTTGTTCGACATAGCTACATACATTGAGAGCTGTTCATATTTACATTGAAGTTTGTATGTAACGAATGTTGTATGTTATTGTAGGTACATACAATATTTGATCGGAATAATGGATACGCTTCGAATTATTCTCTGATACAAGCTTTGATATTGAATATTTTAATTGGTTTGTTAAACAATATTTTGCTTGATGTTGAGACGAGGTAACATAATAATATAATGAATAGGTTCTTTTTGTAACTAGGCAACGGTAGGCAGACTCGTTAATTTGTTTGTGTATTAAGCTTTTTGTATCTGACCTCATTATAGTAATGATACAAAATATTCTCAAAAAATATACTCGATAGACGTAATGGAAAAAATAATTTCATTAGAAGCGGATAACAAACTATTGTTGATATCGCAATCAGAGCTCCCCCGCGGGCGCTATTTACTGGAACCGGATTCAGGCTTACATAATGTTCCATTGATTCTCCCCTCCCGCTCTCTTCCCTCCTCATGTCATCGAGAGACCCATTAGAGGTTGTATCGGAGGCTTCACTCAATCACGCCGGATGTCCGTCAACTTTTGTGCTGGCCGGCGGGCGCTGCCAGCCGCCCGCCCACCCAGGCCTTTTGATACATGTAGCCTTTGACTGATCCACTATGCGGCTATTGAAATTAATTTAGGGGGCGAACGTTTTTTTTTAATAGGAAACCTTTGTGCGCTTTTGAGTAAGCTTTTTGGCGAGGGTGAAACTGACAGGTAATGAAAGGAAAATAATAATTGAATCACTACTCATGTTTCAAGTTCCTAACAAGAGATGAAAACTGCAAACCGGATTGCAAATTTTACGGTAGCTCACCCCCGTTTGTTAGAGGAAAGTTATGTAGTCTGAAAGTTTCCCAGTATACGGAGGCTTAACCGGTGAGTTGCAGATTTCCTAAGCCTTCGCTGGCAAGAATACATAGTGGTTTATATTATATGCCAGATACCTAATACTACGTACGCTGAAGTATTCTGAGGCTGAAGTATAGTTTTAATCCATATGAGTTGTGTCATGTAGGCAGTTTCTAAATAACTCAATAGATAAACTACTAGAAGTTCCACCAATCAGTGTTTTTTTATTTAGTTAATAAACATTCGTTTCAGAGCTTCAATGCAATGTACCACAGACAAACAGACATACATAGAAGTTAAAATTATTAGCTTCTTCGTCATTTGGAGTTAAAAATAAAACGAATGTCAGCAAAGGTGAAAACATGGACCTAGAAAAAATAATATCGAAATCTACAAAATATCTCATTTTAAATAACTAATGTCAGTCAAACGTTAAACGTAACTGCAAGTATAACTAAAAGTATTTTCTCGTTTCCAGATACGACATGATTTCCTTTAAAACTGGCTCATGCATATTAATTAATGAACCGAAGGCAGTGAACGTAGCGGAAATGTACTGAAATGAGAAAAAGAGTTTCGAAAAATGTCATTTCATTTCGCATATTCATTCGTACATCTAGGAAATGTTTGTCGAATTCATGCGAGAGTTTCCGCACGACAAAGTTGGAGTTTCAGGATCGTTTCAGAGAGGGCTCAGGCGACCGTGACAACGTACACTGATGCGACATCGCGCGACCAGAATATTACGCTTCGATGGATTTTGTACTCGTATTAAAATTTATTGGTGGAATTTTGATCGAATATTCTCTATGACTTCAGATTTAACATGATAATGATGTCTCCTTGAATGATTTCGGCCACAGTGAATATTTCTGGCTACTTATGTAGCTGATGACGAGCTTCGATGTTCATCAGCTCTCTTTGCCGACTGGCGTACCTTTTTTTGCAAAATATGTTGTACAGCATATCGGACACGTAAGCACACCATTTACATAATATATATTAAATCTAAATTTCCGAGAGTGGTCTGGCCGTTATTTTGTCTCCTTTGAGGTTTAAATCAGCACATCGTTCTGATTCATATTCAGAGACATGCTGATTAAGGACACGCCTCCACTCCGGGCGTTGGGCTGCCTTCTCAGCAGCCTAGCTTAATTTTGCATCCAACATAAACTAGATAATATAACCCATGCCTACGACTCAGTCCGCATAATATTCGACAAAAGAGAATTCCTTTTCGATATTTTAGGCTAATCCTATGCACATTTTCATCCAAATCTGTCGAGTGGATATTTTTGTATGTTTTTGAAATGTTAGGGTTTGAACTCAGTTTTTATTAATTAATATGCTTGACAAAATGTTATTTCAATATCAATAAAAACCGTTTAAGTGTGTGTGGTATCTCTAAACTAAATAGGTTAAGAAAAATTGTTATGTTCTTCTAATAAATAATCATTAATTATTTAAGGTAGAAAAAATGAACGATGTTTCTTAAATATAAACAAATAGATTGTGCATTAATAATGCCAATAGAGAATCTATTAATAAAATATATATTAAAGTATATTACATTTATTAAATTACATAAATTTATTAATTTCGTTTGATATTTGCATACCAAATGTTGGCAAAATATGTGAACATAGGTACTTTGTGCAAATAAATATCTTTATCTTTGTGAAACTAATAGAAAACTCTCAAATGTGTCAACTATTGTTAAGTATTATGGTTTTTAAAATATTGCAACGACGATTAAAAACATTCGCCAAACTTTAAAACTAGATATTCTCAGTTCATTTTAATTATGTTTGGGCGTCGTTTTATATTCAAAGATAACTAAACCCTGGTAAAGCAATTATCTTCGTTCGAATATTGGAGTACGCATTCGGTATTAGCAAAGCACTTTAGGAAACTTTAGGGTAGTACACTGGATGATAAAAAAGTCAAGTGGTAAGGTACCTACGTATTCTGGGGATGAATCGCAATTGGTTCCGTAGTTTCTGAATGATTGAGCAAATATAAACTTTCGCAAAATAATCCCTGAGATTTAGGCCGCGTAAAAGTAGTATTTAATATGATGATTAAATAAATATTACAGGATATTCCACACATCGCCATCCAGCCCCAAGCTAAGTAACTAGACTAGTGCTATGGGTGCTAGACAACGGATGCACTACATAAATACGTTCTTTTCTTTCGTAAATGTATATATTTATAATACATAGAAACAACCAGACCACAGACAAATATCTAAGCATAAATACTTGTCTGAGTGCGGGAATCGAACCCGCAACCCTGTATTTTGCAGTCCGGCATGGTGACCATTGTGCCAACTGGGTCGTCATCGTGTTCTTTTCACCTTTTAGATACATATTATATAGTCTACATCTGTACATAATTATTCATAAAAAGAAAAGAAACAAACAAAGGAGACGGCAGTCAGCCTGATTGTAAGAAGTTGAGAAATAGTTGAAAATATGCCTAATTTTTTCTAATAATTAAAAAAATAATACTAATTCACAATCTATAAACTGAGAAAAATGATAAAATCTAAAAACTACTTTTATATTCAACTACTACGTTTTGAGACGGGAATGAAAAGTCACACAGGGAATCACTTAGAGAAAAATTTAAAGAGATAAATATATTAATGCTCTATTCACAATACCTACATCTACGAAAACTTGCTCTACGTTCACAAAAATCCTGATATTTTCCGTAAAAACAGCGATATTCATAATTTCAACTTAAGAAATAAGGATGAACTGACCGTGCCCGGTAGTAGGCTCCGGAAAATAAACAGGTCGTTTAATAGTACATGTGTGCTCTATTATAATAAATTACCTAAAGATGTATATGACATGTCCAAAACTTTTATAAAGCATAAATTGTGCGGTAAGGCGTACTATGATACTTCGTCTTACCTTAATGATAAGAACCCATGGACATGACTTTAGTTGCTCCATTTCAAATAATACTTTCAAATATTTGTAATATTGACCTCTGTGAGCGTTATCACATGAAAAAAAAACAACCCCCATGAGTTTCTTGTGCCTTCTTCTCATTGGTGGGCGCGTTCCGAAGGCACACATCCTAACTTAGTTTTTAAGACGTTTTTCATGTGGTCTTTATACTAATGTATTAAGCATCCAAAGAAATAAAGAAATTTGACTTTGACACAACAGAGAGAGAGTTTTTGTGATATAATTTGGAAATATACTAGTTACTACCATTTTCATCCTTTTATATCCAGGCCTAGGATCCTGAGAGGATCCTAGTCTCTTTTTCGTATTTCAAATATTAGTTGGTATGTTAAAACAGTAGTATGTATTTTCTTTTCTAAACCGTGGTGCTACGAAAGGCTACGGTCGTAGCACTTTGAGTTTCACGCACCATTGCGTTGCATCTCGCGCTCGTAGCGATTTAACATATATACTCATGTCTTACCAAACTTTACTAGTAAGTTTATACAGGGTTATTGGAAATTAATTGACACGGCGTTAAGGGCTTCTTCTGTGCACCTTAACAAACAACTTTTGTTCTACGACTTTTGGAAATTCGAACATTTTTTTGAAAATTTTGAGGTTAGGTTTACCTGAAAATCAGCTGTTCCTTACACGGAGAGGTCAGTAACCTTAAAATTTTACTTATTTTTTAAGTTTCATCTACTGTTATTGGTGTGAATGACCTTTGTTTTAAAAAATCAGCTATTTTTCGAATTTACATAACCTCAAAATTTTCATTTTTTTTTCGAATTTCCAAAAGTCGTAGAACAAAAGTTGATCGTTAAGGTGCACAGAAGAAGCCCTTAACGCCGTGTCAATTAATTTCCAATAACCCTGTATAAAATACCGACGACCCTGTTGGCACAATGGTTACCATGCCGGACTGCCAAGCACAGGGTTGTGGGTTCGATTCCCGCCACAGACAAGTATTTATGCTTAGATATTTGTCTGTGGTCTGGTTGTTTCTATGTATTATAAGTATATATTTACAAAAGAAAAGTATATAAGTAGTATATACGTTGTCTAGCACCCATAACACAAGTCTAGTTACTTAGCTTGGGGCTAGATGGCGATGTGTGGAATGTCCTGCAATATTTATTTATTTATAAATAGCATGATAATCAACACCAACGTCTATCATACTGTAAAGAACCCCCCCCTGCCTAATTTAAACGTAAAAACACTTATCTAATTTAATTCAATTTATTACTATTTAAACATACAAATTTTAGCATTTAGTATTTTAATGGAAATTTAGTATTTATTTATTATGGGAGTTGTAGTTTAATATGGCACGTGACGTCTAGTGGAAATAAACCCTAGATATGAGGTGTAGTAACCAAGTCCTAGTGACTCGAGATTCTTAGCAAAATATTTTTAAATAATCTAAAAACCAAAAAGTTCTTAAGCAAAGACGGGTAAATATCGTGTATGTAGGTACCGTATGATTTTATGAAAATAATTATAGAAAATTGGAAATTCGTAAGCGAAGACGGGTATGGACGGACGGACGGACGGAAGGTTAATATTATGTATGTAGATTACATAATAAACCTTCCTCTTGAATCACTCTATCTATTAAAAGAAACCGCATCGAAATCCATTGCGAAGTTTTAAAGATTTAAGCATACATAGGGACATAGGAACAGAGAGAGCAACTTTGTTTTATACTATATAATAATAATGATAGTGATAAGTCAAGATATAGACGATTTAATATAAGTCACAAAATAAATTTATAATATAATAATATTATGATTGGTAGACACTGGTTAACTCCTTCCTCTCTCATCGCGGCGTTGGAAACCTGACGTTCCCCAAGTTTTACGATATACAAGCCTGGTTCATAAGTGTTGGTTCATAAGCTTGGTTCATTTGCACATGTGTATATATTTAGGATCTACTTATACCTGACGTTCCCCAAGTTTTACAATATACAAGCCTGGTTCATAAGTGTTGGTTCACAAGCTTGGTTCACTTGCGCATGTCTGTATATTTAGAAACTGCTTCGCATTTATAGATAGATCATCATTTCCATTTGGTCTGTAAAGAAAAGCAGTTTGAGCATTTCATCATAACATCCCTAACACAGGGCAAATAGATAAACTAATTATGGAACGAATACACATTCCATATTGTATATTATAACATTATATCCAGACGATACTAGACGTGTCTCCTGTAAAGTTATATCGCCTACTTGGAGATAATATCGTACCCGCAATCCGGCCGCCAATGACTGGGTAATGCCTACAACTATAAATGCTACCATTCTATCTATGATCTCAAAATCCACAAGCTCTAATCTAAAAAAGCAAACCACTACAATAGCAATCCACTACATAATGTAATAGTCATACAGAACAATTAACTGAACAGGAATACGATTTTATAACAGAACTATAAACCGACTTATATAATTTTTTTAATCTGTGAAAAGAAAGATATTATGCAAAATGCTCAGTAGGAAAGCACTAAAGTACCACCTACCTCAAACTATCCATAAGTCGAATGGTGCATTATCTCAGCACATGTAAATCCATGTTAAATGCTCATTCAACCATGCAATATCTTGAACATTTCTAGTTTATAACATTTTTCCTAATAAAATGGTTGGTTGGTTCTTTTCTCTGGTTTTTTTTTTTCTCCAAAGAGAATTTAAATTGTTTTTCTCTCTTGTTTGGCCCCAGGAACTTATGCCATTTTCATTTTGTTCTTCATTTTCAGCAGGTTTTTTTTTTTCTTCAGTTATGGCTTCGCACGGTTTGTGCATATAGCCAGTATCAAGTAATATTTTGCATCAAGTTATGGCCCGATTTACAGAAATCGGGCTCAAAGTGTTTCAAGATGGTCAAGTCGTCAAGTCACAGTTTGTCAAGTCAGGGGTCATAGTAAAGCGGTGGCTACTTTACTATAACCTTGTAGGAGATTTTGGAGGCAACGAGAAAAGTCCATGTTTGACACTGATTTTTACTTTCACTACACTTGTGCACTTTCACAGAACTAAATTAGATAACTTTCCACCGGAATTATACAATTTAACTCGGTTTACAACTAAGTTTCGTGTAAATAAAACTGCAGCACGACATGTTGTTGGCTCGTTCCCGCCAAAACCCCCTTTTCTCTGGTTCTTTCCTATTTTTTTATCACCTGACTTTTCTCTGTCAATATTCCAATGCTGTCAGGAATACCTTTTTTATTTTAAAATACTAATTGTTTTCTAAAAAGATCGGAATCTTCAAAAAGGTTTTATAATATTTTTGAGAATTTTAATTTTATAACCCAACGGAATTTGACATTAACTTATTTTTACTGAATATTTTTGTATTTTTTAGGTTTCCTTTACTATCCTTATCCTTTTCCTTTTGTATATTTTATTTTCAAGCTACTTTTTCCAACTTCCTCAACTTCCCTGATCCTATTTTGTCCTCGATGAGTCCGCGTTTTTTTGTTTTAAATGTTTCCCAAATTTTTTGATTAAAAAAAAAAAAAAAAAAAAAAAAACATTCCCCAAGTCCTTCCTAAATCCCGCTAAGAATGAAGATCAAGATGAAAATGGCATAACGTTCGTGGGGCCAAACAAGAGAGAAAAAAAAAATAAAAAAAAACCCAACGGAAGAAGGTTGTTCCGTTACAATACTAAATATAATTTATAAACAAATAAATATTGCAAGACAATCCACACATCGCCTGGGTGTAAGACAACAGATATACTACTTATATACTTTTCTTTTGTAAATATATACTTATAATACATAGAAACAACCAGACCACATTCAAATATCTAAGCCAAGCGTAAATACTTGCCTGATGAGGGAATCGAACCCGCAACCCTGTGTTTGGCAGGCCGGCATGGTGACCAATGTGCCAACTGGATCGTCATTATTGAAAACATATTTCTATCAAGCGGAAGGTATATGAAAATCTTCATTCATTTGTAAGCGTTTTTAAGAAGACAAGATTCATCTGCCAATAATCGGCTTACATCCATCCTGGATCATTTGGTTCGAAAGCCTCGTATTAACTCACGATATAAAGCGACGACACGACGTGTCTTGATTAAGACTTAAAAGCTTACTTTGTGAAAAATGTTGAAGGAATTTAATATTAGCTCGAGCTCCAGTTTAACAGGCTTCCGAGAATGAAATGCTTTAGTTTCCTCTGAGATTAATTGCTGATAAGATATTTACTCTATTAAATAGTTCAAAAAAAGGATAACTTATTCTGGCATATTTTCTAACGTATATACTGTTTCAAATGCCATTATTTAATATAAAGGATAAAAAATAAAATGTACCCATACCTACATAGAATTTTATTTGGGAACAAAAGAATATTCTGGACACCTCCATATACCTGCTAGTGGGCTTACCTATGTATTAATAAAAGTACTGAGTGCACCTATACAAGGTTCTGCGAAACATATGTACTTATGTTGTTCACAAAGCGATGGCGATGGTAGGTATGGATACATTGAATATGTAGTTCGTATTTGTTAATGATAGATGTGTGTAGCATCGGTCCCGGCGGTCTCCATGACGACGAGCTCTCCCGGCCCGGGAAGCCAGTGAGGTGCTCACCTGGCGCACGCACACTTGCGCAGCCGACCTACACGTACACTGTTACACGTTCGCGTGCACACCGAGCCTTGCATCTGCATGCCTTGAATTTATTGCCGCCCTTATTGCGGGGGCGGAAGGTTGAGGGCAGCGCGCCGCCCGCCCTACCAGCTGCGTAGCCTTGCAGATTGGCATACAATAAATAGAGTGACAGCGGGGATGCGAACTGCAGCTTCCCGGGCACCGGGCCGGGAAACGCTCGTTAAGCCCGACCACCGCCGCGCTAACTGCATCGGAAGCACTCACCTTAGGCTGCCGCCTGTGCCTACATTTATCTAACATTTCGTTTCGCGTTAGTTTCCGGCCGCACTCAAAGCTCTCGTACGTGAAAATTCGATTTGAATGAGTTTACGAGTCGTCGCGTTCGCGTACACCGTACCAGAATTTTCGTGTGCAGGTTGTGGAAAGTTCCTTTATTCGGACGAGTTACTGCGAATGTAGCTATCGGAAATGTTAAGACGATCGTTTCCCCAAACATTGGCACCGCTCCAACCACCCTCACCTAACTCTACTCCGGGTTAATATAAAGCGCCGATAACTTTAGCTCACTCTCCTCGCCTCGCTAGCTACTTCGCTATTCGCTTGCACTATACCGTTCAAAATTCTGAGTCTAGCTTTTTCATTTCAATATTAATAACTTTGATGTGTTTCGATGAACTTTTAAAATGGTGTTGAAGCAGAACAGAAGCAGATGGCATCATTGGAAGGTAAGTGAATTAATAAAGGAAATAAATGAGTTCAGAAATAAATGGCTTTGTTTTATTTTTTACCTCGTTGATAAACAGTGATTTTATGAAGATGCGACCGACGACGCGACACGTATATGAATTAAGGGTTTCAACCAGCGAAATTCTAAACATAAAGCCAGCTTGCTTGGGACTTTGGGTCGGGGAGACGCCGTGAAGGACGGGATTCCAGTTTTTAAATTTTATTTGTATTGTGTTTATTTGTTTTTTTTTTTAGCATAATACATATGTAATGTGTTTGTAATTTTGTTAATAAGCTATGTGTATTTTTTAATTGTAATTTGTTGTACCTAATTATTAATTAGTTTGTTAAGTTGTATTGTATTGTTATTGTACTATTTTTAATTATTTTACCGTTTTGCAATTGTTTAACTTTTAATAGTAAATAAATTATGCCTAAATAAATATTGATAAAACAAAAAGTTTATTAATGAAATCAATAATATCCTTTACTATTTTAGTAAGTACTAGCGACCCGCTCCGGCTTCGCACGGCTATATTATGCATGTATTATACATATAAACCTTCCTCTTGAATTACTCTATCTATTAAAAAACCGCATTAAAATCCGTTGCGTAGTTTTAAAGATCTAAGCATACAAAGGGAAATAGGGACAGAAAAAGCGACTTTGTTTTATACTATGTTAGTGAAGTGAAGCGAAAGTTTTCACAAACGTTTAAATGTTATGCCGGTAAAATTAGCACACTTTGAATTAAAATGATGACCATTTATAGCTCGCATTAGAATAATACCAACAAAAACAGTAAACTTTCAACAAAATCAATGAGAGCGCCCCGTGGTTTCACCGGCGGCGGCGGCGGCGCGGCGTGATACTATTTCATTTCCCGGATTTCCCGGATTTACGCCGATCGAGATAAAAATAACCAATGTCCTTGTCAAGGTTCTATCTATCAAAATCAGGCAGATTGACAGAGTTACTCTCGCATTTGATTTGAAAGTAACTCTCGCGTTCGATTTTGTAAATTTCTCATATATAATATTCTTCTCCTGCCAAAAATTCCACAACAAAAAAAGAATTAGCGAAATCGATCCGCCCGTTTACGCGTGATGCGACAAATGAAAATAGGGATTCATTTTTATATGTATAGAAGATAGATTAACTAGCTATGCCCCACGGTTTTACGAGCATTAGTGTCCATTTAAAAGTAATTTGGCATTTTTTACAAATGCAAAGTACATACGAACAACAAATTTAAACAGATCTTTTTACCCCTCAGAGGTCGATTTTCCTAAAATGGTTTCTTATAGCTCGCGTACGTATTAAAGGAAACCCCATGCAAAAATTTAGATTTGTACCTCTTGTAGTTTTGGGGATTTGGGCATGAGTCTTTTTCTATTTTATTTACGGGGTGTCCGGTAATGAATGGATAAGTGGGCACCGACGGATAGAGGACACTGTGCCGGTTCAGAAAAAATTAAGTTATGTTATATAAAAATATCTCGGATTTCGAGATATCCGCCATTTCATCTTAATTTAAAAATTTCACTCTTTTCTCTATGTTTTTTGATGCCAAAACTGCAAATCAAGGAATTATTCCAATCTGTTTTTTGGGTAGTATACCAAAATAAATGTGCTATCGAATGCAAACAATATTTTTTATGGCTCATTGAAAGTTTTTTAAACTAGGATTTAACTCAAACTTCATGATTTTCACCCTGGTGCCGAATATAAAAAAGTTGCCTATTTCATTAGGATTCTGAAATAGTATAGTACGTGGTATTGCCAGCATTCAATACAATGCGCTTTTTATTAGCCCTTTAGAGGTCAAATTAAAAAAAAAAAGGTATTTTAAAGGAAACACCATGCAAAATATCATATTCGTAGCAGATTCGTAGCTCTTGTAGCTCAGAGATTTCTTGATAATTCTTTTTCTCAAAATATAAGATATATAAGTTTTTATTACATATCAATCAGCCTTTGAATACTATCACATCTGAACATTCATTCGCGACTTGAAGACCCCCGAATTGCGTGCCCCAAGAACGAGTAGGATAGGCGAAACGAATGATCCAAAACAGTCACCAATTATGGGTCCCTTGATCCAAATTCTGATTACAATTGCTTTTGAGAAGAAAGAAAAAAAAACAGTTGCACTCCGTGAGTGCCGACAGAAGGGAAAAATTAAACTAATTAAAAAAACTTTAATCTAAAAAAAAAACCTATTTACTAAACAACTAAAAAATATATGTACATGCATATATGCACACACTGTAGCTGCGTTTCGTAACGGTGTCGCGAGTTCAGACATTATATCTCATCTAAAAATATGCGTAGGTGCCGCGCTAAAAGAAGTTTTCACCTTAAAAAAGTGTAATTTTGCAAAAGAAGTTCTGTTGTAGCATGAAGCAAGAAAAAAATTTCAGGGCGGGACTATTTAATATTTATATATATATACATATCAAAACTCAAAGTCCCATCGCGCCGCATCTGTCTTTACGAGATAAATTCAAAAATTGCAGTTGAACGAACGGATTTCCATACATTTTTCTCCAACAGACGGAGTAATTAATGAGTAATGTAGGTGTAAAGTTTAGAAAGAAAAAAGGCGTAAATGTACTGGCTATCCTTGCAAAGCCGTAGCGGATACTAAGTATCTTTTAATACCATGAGGTGTTTAGTTTACCTAATAAAAAATACACGGAGAATTTGATTATTTTTTACCATTATTTTTTAAAACGAATAAAAGAGTTAGTATCGAACCGTGTCGCAAACTGAGGTAGTCTAACGTAGCAACTCGTCTAAAACACAACTGGGAACTCATTTTAAAAGCGTTTGGTCTAACTCTCAAGTAGTCTAAAGTAGCAACTCGTCTAAAACGCTACTGGGAACTCATTTTAAAAGCGTTTGGTCAAACTCTCAAGTAGTCTAAAGTAGCAACACGTCTAAAACGCTACTGGGAACTCATTTTAAAAGCGTTTGGTCTAACTCTCAAGTAGTCTAAAGTAGCAACTCGTCTTAAACGCTACTGGGAACTCATTTTAAAAGCGTTTCGTTTAATTCACAAGTAAACTAAAGTTTCAACTCGTCCAAAATGCAACTGGCACTTTTTCAATAGCATTTCGTATAACCCACAAGTAGTCTAAAGTAGCAACTCGTCTAAAACGCTACTGGGAACTCATTTTAAAAGCGTTTGGTCTAACTCTCAAGTAGTCTAAAGTAGCAACTCGTCTAAAACGCAACTGGGAACTCATTTTAAAAGCGTTTGGTCTAACTCTCAAGTAGTCTAAAGTAGCAACTCGTCTAAAACGCAACTGGCAACTAGGCTTAATTCTCGATTCAATACTAACTCTTTAAAAATAGTAAATGAAACAGCGCAGGATAGCCGAAACGACTTAACTTAGAACAAAGATTTGGCAAGCTAGGGAACAATATTGTGGCGCGCGGACACAACCGACTAAACCCAATAATTGAGACCAACCGTGGAAGTAGGATTGGACTTTAATGGCCTGTGTACGGCCATTTGCACCCTGTTACTGTGGGTACTAGCCGACCTATTTCACTGTTACCTCTTTTTAAATAATTTTATATTCGGAAGAGGCTCACAGCTTTAGCGACGCTCGCTGATCGTTAACGGTCGTGCGGGTTAAGCGACGCCTGGCGCGGTCATTACTTCGATGGGTGGCCAATTAGTAGTGTGGCAAAAATGTGTTTTCGTGAGCCCCTCCGTGTTTTGGAAGGCACGTTAAGCCGTTGGTCCCGGTTGCTACCTCTAGTAGCAGTAGTTAGGTCAAGTTAGAGACCTTAGGGCGATCTGAAAACTCTAACAATTATAGGTGAGCCACACCACTATACGAGAAGAAGAAGAATATGTTTAGAAAAGGTGGTTACCAGTTCATCCTATTATGTACATTCTATCCATCATACCAGTACATCCTATCATACCAGTTCATGATTGTATGCGTAAAGCATGTAAAGTTATTCATTGTAATTGCATAATATCTCCATTGACGGGTTTTAAAACAAGTATTGTTGGTTTAACACGTGTTTGTCGACTTTTTCAGATCGCTTTTTATTGCAGTAATCATTTTTCTTATTGGTAGGATCTCTAAAAATCGGTTTTTAGTACTTCTCGTTGCGTCGCGTCGTCGCGATTGTTAAGGTTGGTAAATAAGCAGGAGTGTGACTTTCAAATGTATTCGTATTATTCCGGATTATTATTATGTATTATGGATTTAAATATCTGAAATAAATGAATTTTAATTTAATTATTATTCCGTTTATAGCTAAAATGCATCAATATATTTTAAGAACTAACGGTAAATTATCAAAATTTCTCTCATAAATATTACTTTTCCATATTTATGCTGAGAAGTTTCAAGTTTCTTAAAATCAAAAAGCTTTTGCCCGCGACTTCGTCTGCGTAGAAGTAGAAAGGATGTTTATGCAAAGAAGTAGAATGGACTAAGGATCGTTGATCGGACGTTGTCCCATACAAACTTTGCCTCCGTTTTTCATCCCCTTAGAAGTATAATTTAGGAAAATCTTTTCATATCGGATGCCTACGTTATACAAAGAACACACCTTCCAAATTTTAGGTCGCTATGATTAGCGGTTTAGGCTGTGCGTTGATCCGTCAGTCAGTCAGGACAAATCATTTTATGTATATAGACTAGCTTTTGCCCGCGACTTCGTCCGCGTTAAAGTCGAAAATGGACCAAGGAATCACGTAGTCCCATACAAACTTTGCCCTCCTTTTTCACCCCCTAAAGGGTAGAATTTCGGAAAATCCTTTCTTATCGGATGCCTACGTCATACAAAGATTACACCCTCCAAGTTTCAGGTCTCTACGATCAGCGGTTTAGGCTCTGCGTTGATCCGTCAGTCAGTCAGTCAGGACAAAGGATTTTATATGTATAGATTATGGAACGTTATGGGTTTTGTGAAGCAGAAGCTTTTATAGCCTTTTCATATAATGTCACGAATTCAATTTGAACAGTTCCTTCATCACGCAATCCAATTACTGTGTCTATAGAATTAAATGATGATAATGTCGTTGGCAAGTCTCGGAGGAGGTAGTAACGAGTCGCCCAGCGACTCTCCGCCCGCACCGCAGCCGCCCGCCCTTTGTGTAAGTAGAGCCTCGTGTTGCCTCTTATGATATCAATTCTACGGAGGACCGCCAACTTCCAGATAATAGTCTTTATAATGAAGACCACACGCCCGTTGCGCAATTTTAAAGAGATGATCATAGCGGAAATTTTGTTTTCTTACGATAATGCTTTCGTTCGAGCTATTCGTTAACTCGTACCTAAATATTCATAGCGTGCTCTTTGTAGGAAATTCGAATTTGAAAGGTATAGCCGGCCGGGCAAGAACGCCCTAAGGCCCGATTAAAAACGAGAGCTATAGAGAGGACTTAATGAAGAGCCCTCAAAGGCGGCATCGGTCCGGGAGAATAGCCGGGCTGGCCGGGCTCGTAGCAAAGATGCACCGAACAACCCTTAATTGAATAGCTCGGCCGGGGGCTAATCAGGGCTCAGCTGAGCGGTGCAGACGCGGGGTGGTGGGCGGCGGGGCGCAGCGGCCGGAGCCACGCGGGCTGGCCGCGCCCCCTGCGCGCGCCGCTTTGCCCGGGACCTCATTCAAGTAGCGAGCGCGCCCCGTGCCAGCCGCCACCCTCAGGTATGTCCATTTTGCTTTCGGTGTTTGCCCGTAACGTTCGTCTCGTGTGCGCGCTCCCGCGAGTGTCGGTCGTAGTGAGGCAGTGAGTGATCGGTACCGTGTCCCGCCGCCCGCCCGCCCTAACATCTCTACCAGGTACGTCAGCATGCTAACACCGCTACACAGCCTCCGCCACTTCACACATTAATACGCTCTCTTTTAATTTAACTTAACGCACTTTTAACTTTTTCACAAACTTTGCTAAATTGAGAAATAAAAGAACAAAAACTTTCGTTATCTCGCACAATTTTCGGTTTGTCACACTCGTTTTCTTCAACTAAATTAATATTTCGGTTCGTCTTGCACCGGTTTCTTCGACTTAAGTATTTTCGGGAAAAGTTGATAAAGTTTATAAAAGATAAATAAAATTATTATTAATAGTTTTAGCTTCGTCAATCGTCTTCTCACTGAATTATAAAATAAATTAGATATGTTTCAAAAACGCACAGTATATTACAAGAAAACATTTTATCCCGGATTCACACGCTTCCTGTGTCGCATGTTCAATGTTAACGCTTTTAATGTTGTCCGTTACTGTTTCTTTGAATAAATAATACATTCTGAGTACCGTTATTTTTTATATCCTGACATCAGTTTTATTTTTATTACTTTTATTTTACGAAACTCTCCCGAAATCCTTAAAAAATACCACCACCTAAAACGATAAAAGCTATCTCAAATATTTGTCCTTTAACCAATATTTGAAAATATAAAACATGAATTTTCAAAAAAATTAACAATCGAAAAAAGAAACAAAACCATAAATATAAAAAATATGCCGCCTCAAGCCTTAATTTTTTAAAAGATCAAAAAGTTGATACAATAAATGTACCACTACAAGACAGCTTTTTACAAAAAAATTGTACCTAACATCTCAAAAGGCAATTAAATCCATTAAATGAGGCATACCATACCGATACATAGAGTATAGATATACTCGTGAGTGCGTCGGAGAGTCGTCAGCGCGAACTTGGGGACTTTCACCGGCGTCGCCACTTCACCTTGCCGGCTCACGCTCACTGTTGGCGAGCTGCCAACTCCTTCTCACCCCTACACCTCTCACCCTACGCGCCTCTCTTATATGCTCTCACAGTTTTATGATACGGTTTACGGCAACTACAGCTTTAACATTAAATACAGCTATGTCTGGATTTTAACTTTAATAAATTTTATACGGGAGTACCTAATCCGATCATTTATATCGAGAACTAAATAACACGTCTTCAAATACAGTTATTTTCCCGAAATCGGTTTATGATTCTAAAAATACTCCAATTTTATTCTAATAAAAACGATCTTTATAAAAGCTAAATTAATTTGTAGTCAATTTAATCGCCCGCGTACTAAAAATAAATAAATCGCTGTTTAAATCATTCGGAAAAGCTGTAAATTGAAAAACCTACAATTTTTATAATTATAATCGTTAAAATTATCGGAAGAGATAGATTGTACAATCTGATTTGCCCTGAATTCAAAGATAAAAATGTAATTCATGGTAACCGGAGGCTACGATAACCACCGTAGTCGGCCGCCCGCGCTAACGGCTCCGCCCGCCCTTGCTCGCCGTCGCGTCTCACTGACGCCAAGTGCCGCTTAGTTCACCATCTCTTATAAGATTTTCTTATTAGGGTTATAATGCGTAGCAAGAAAGTTAGTTCTTCTTTGGAAATCAATTGTGAAACAGCAAGCTTAAATTATAAATTTTGGGGAAAAATATACGTGTATATACCGTGTTTGGCTACTGGTTGAGTAGCAACAATGTTAGTTCTTTTTGGCAACTGGTTGTGAATCTCAATTGCGTGCAAAAGTGTGGCCGGAGGGAATATTTCGACATACCTACTTGCCGGGAAATTCGAAGTTTTTTTTATAAAAAATACCGAGATAAAAAAATCTAAATCTTACGTTATTTTGGTTAACGCGCTTCTAGAACATATTTTTTTCATATTTTCTTATTATGGGTAAGTATTTCGACTTGCCAAATATCCTAAAAAATGTAGTTTTTTTAAATTACCGAGTTAAAAATCGAAATATTTCGTTATTTTAATTACGCGATTCTGGGATATACTTTTTCCGATTTTCTTATTATGGGTATTTCGACTTACTTGCCCGCCAAATATAAAAAAGTAGTTTTTTTATAAAAATTACCGAGTTAAAAATCGAAATGTTACGTGGTTTTGCTATACGCGCTTCTGGAACATGTTTTTTCAAGTATTTAGGTACTAAATTCTTTAATACGCTTTAAAAACTAAATAGCAGTGTAATAAACTATATTTGATTGTTAATTTATAAACGATATCTTTCTAATTAACAAGCTGAATAAAAAAAGTAGTTCTATTCCAAAAGAATGTTAAAAAAAATGGAAAATTATGTTCTACATTCGCAAACTTGATATTTTTTTTCGAAAAACTAAAAAAAAGACTTTAAAATTGGCTTAACTTCGACATTGCCCTAAGAATTAAACATAAAAATAGGGTGCCGTTTTTACTTTTGAAGTACAGAACCCTAAAACCTGTATTCGCGTCGACTTGAGAACCTCCTCCGTTTTAACGTCGGTTAAAAAGATTTCAAACGAGTTTTATACCGAGCTGAAATCGCAAAAAAAAAAACAAATACGACTAATCAGAGCAAGTACCTAGTAAGTAAAATATTACAATGACTTTAACAACGTCTTTTTAAATCGACAAAAAAACAAATGCTCATGCTTTTAAATTGGTTTTCGATTTTTATAATAAAAAATATCGAATTTACACAAAATCAAGAGCATATTTTATTATAATTTTATTGACTTTCTTAATTTATTGATAGTACTGAGCCTTTACCGTAGGTATAAGCCATAATAATAAATCATTTCTAAATTCACGCAACAAAGCTAATAGGTATTTTCACCTATTAATTGAAATATATTATTTCCAAAATATGTGTTTGTTAACAGTAATATATCAAAAACTTCAAAAATCAAAAAAAATCAACAACTCAAGTCAACTAATTATTTCCTCTGAATAAATATAAATATTGCAGGACATTCCACACATCGCCATCTAGCCCCAAGCTAAGTAAAAACTAGACTTGTGTTATGGGTGCTAGACAACGGATATACTACTTATATACTTTTTTTTTGTAAATATATACTTATAATACATAGAAACAACCAGACCACAGACAAATATCTAAGCATAAATACTTGTCTGAGGCGAGAATCGAACCCGCAACCCTGTATTTGGCAGTCAGGCATGGTGACCATTGTGCCAACAGGGTCGTCAATAAGGTCGACTAAGATGATAAGGTGGTATAGGTTCTGGGTAGGTATGTCTACTCCATCCATACATATCCCATGCACTACATTGTCCAAAATAGTATGGATTAAAGATGTAAAGGCCAATATTATTAATAGATATTTGTAAATTACAATGCTTAATATGAGTCATATATTAGGTTCGGTTTCTCCTAACCGATTCACTAGACTAGTGACTCAATACACACAAATTATGCCCTTTGTCATAGGCTGGTTAGTCCGTAAGTTCTGTTGTTATTGGTACTACAACTTTGACTATACAGAATCGGTAGAGTTGCCCTCCAAAATCGGTAGATTAACAGTAACACCCAAAACACAATTTTCAATAAAAAAAACTTTAAATCTATATTTTTTCGATTGAGGCAGAGTTGAAAACCATAAAAAAATGCTTGTTTCTACGGGTTTTAAAGTAGATAATCATAAAAAAATAATTTGTTCCTAAATTATGATAAAACGAGAAGAAAGGGCTACCACTTAATATAAAATCAGTAAAAGAAAAAGGAAATTCCGCGTATTAAAAAATCATAAGAAAATCACTACATATCAGTACTTATTTCGGAAGAAGAGACCCAAAATCGTGAAAAATACCAAAAAAAATCAAAGAAAGAAAAGTTTATTAAACCCCCTTATTCGTAAACATTTAATAATTCGATACCTATCTAAAAATATGGTTCCTTAACCAATTACGTATATAAACCATACGAAACCAATACATAAAACATGTATATATGTATCTCAGGTGATTGCGTGTGCCTTGATAATCGGTATCGATCGATAGATAAATACTTCAACCACTGTGAAACACTTACTTTAACTTGTTGTGGTTAAAAATAAGTCGAATCAGTTTAGTTAGGTACCTATTATGTTACCTATTAGGTACCTATACTACGGCAAAATGTCAACCCGTTTCCGATTTAAAAAAGATACATTGATCAATTCAGATTTCAGACATTGCTTCGAGTACATTTAACCTAGTCTTTTTTGACGTGATAACGTCTTATAAATCGAGTTATACACCGGTATTCACAAAAAAGTGTGACGTCATGCGTCATGGTTTAAAAATATGACGTCATTCGTCATGTTCCGGTACCATGACGCAGTCATGGTAAACGTCACGCGTCTCGTGTTTTTTTAGCACGCGTCTCGTATTTGTTTTATATTGTTTAATACAATTTTGTTCATCAAATACAGTTTTGACGACCCAGTTGGCACAATGGTCACCATGCCGGACTGCCAAACACAGGGTTGCGGGTTCGATTCCCACCTCAGACAAGTATTTATGCTTAGATATTTGTCTGTGGTCTGGTTGTTTCTATGTATTATAAGTATATATTTACAAAAGAAAAGTATATAAGTAGTATATCCGTTGTCTAGCACCCATAACACAAGTCTAGTTACTTAGCTTGGGGCTAGATGGCGATGTGTGGAATGTCCTGTTGCAGTATTTATTTATTTAATAATAATATTAATCTGGGCTTATGTTATGGTGACGAGTGACGAAAAAAATACTTATATAAAGGAAAAAAAGGAAAGAAAAAATATAAAGGAGAAACAAAAAAAAAATCAATTTCTGATCGTTTTCTTATGACGTATCACGTAAAATAATACCTAGTCCGTAAACCAACTTTACAGACAACCATTTTTTTGCTTTAGGTAAATACATAAGCTTACAAAAATATTGAAGCTTCTTAATAAAATATGTACCTACTTATGATACGAAATATTTCGTTGTACAAAAAAATTCCAATATAACGATATTCTGTCTGTGCCTTCCAATCTTTTTTAAATAATAATATATTACTTCGTATATGAGACTATGATAGGAGAGTAAAAACTTAACCAAAGAGTTTTGCTACTTATGAAACTATTTAGAACATCTAAACAAATTGTGACTACAACAAGAATAACTATGAGTAACTAATGTAGCTATAAAAAAAATACTTATATTTCTACCCTGATTTTTAGTTGATTCATTAGATATTCACCCAATAAATGACAACACGGTATTCGTACACCGGGCCCGAGGCATGCGTGCGTGACGTCACAGTAGGCCACGCGCCCTGCTCGCTGTCCTATCGCGACATGTGTGCCGCTCCTATCAACTTTATACTGCGCCCGCGCAGCTGCGATCAACGAACCCTACTTCTATTCAACTATCAAAAAAACTAACCCCATATTTTAAATCATTAATCCAACCAGCTTTGTCTAGGATTAAAACTTTTCGTGTATTATTTGCACGCGCAACCAATCTGCATATGTAACGTAGCGTAGTGCATTAATGCATCTATTGTTAACATTTGGGAATTGAAAAACTGGTTCTATTTTGGCGTGTGTTGGTCCCTCTGGTCATTTAAATTACTTGTAGTTGATATTTTTCGGATTTGGTAATTTTTTTGTTGACGTTAGTATATTATAATATGACTAATCGAACGAAAAGCAGTAGTCCTTTTATGTTGAGATAAATTACCCAAAATGATATTTGCAAAACCAGAATAATCTGTTATCAATATCTGCAGTCATGGACATTTTACATCAACTCCTGGTTAATTTCAATGAGGTAAAACATATCTCTTTTAATTGAGTCAAGTAGAATAAAAAACTGATTAAGCTTTTAACTTTACCATCAGTCAATACGAGAATTTATGTCACAATACTCCCCACTCAAAAAGCTCTACCAAAGCTAATAATAATTCTGATAGAAAGAATCAGCGTCAAACGTGTCGTAGCAAACAATCGTCTAGGAACAATGGTTGGTCGACGATCAAACAATCGATCCCAGTCGATTCGGGACATTATCACGACAGCTGGCAGCCCGGCGGCGGCGCGCAGTGTCCCCCAATGGAACTCATATCACACACCATCTCCCACGGTAACACGAAGTACTGTATACTCCTGCGCTCCCTTACCTTTTGTCATAACACTAGCGAACATAGAAATTGTGTCAGGAATACCAGTTTTGGACAGTATGATACAACCCTTTCCATTACTACAATGTTACATTGTCTTGACAACAATAACTTGCTTTGAAAGTAGGTAGGTAAGCGTCTATTTAGTTTATAGTATTGGTCGACTCTACTTCATGTTGCACTTTTTGTGCGGTTTTATATATACCAATTTGTAATTATACAAATCGTTTTTATGTTTACCATCTTCATAGTATACAAATTCCTTAAATTTTTTAACTCGTGTCGAGATAACCGGATTTTAAACCAGCTACAGATTTTGTTGATTGAACTGTAGTGAATCTTTCTCTCTAGTGTTAACAGGCTTTAGACATTTAGAATTTTTAATCCCTCTAAATATAACTCCTTGTCAGAACTTATATTGACTTACTGGTATATCAAAGCACAGCTTAAAACAAGTAACTGGTGAGGTTATAGTTTTGCATACAGGTAGCTGTTATGATGAAGGCATACGCTAAGAAAGGATTTAATAAAAAATTACACGACGACAATTTTACTTAGGTATTTACTTTAAAATTAGATTTGTAGAGATTTGAATCACATTGCTATCGGGCCAAATCGTTATAAATTTCAGGAAAATCCTGATTACACTAAATACAAGAATTGCTCGAAATACAATATATTAAATTATAAACAAAACAAAATGCAACAAAACGCTGACGATTTATATAAACAGTGTTTTAATTTCAATTATACACGTACCTATCTACTTGATAATTATGTAGGTGTATCACTACTTCTAGTTCACTTACGCAAAGCCATCGAACAATCGACATCCATTAGAAGATTACATTTTGATAGCTCACATATCATCTAGTAGGTATATCATACCTAAATGTAAGGTTCAACGTACTTTAGGGTGCCACGCGACAACCCCATCGTATTATTTTTATTACTAAACAACGCAGTTTTAAAGTATGCTAAGGTCGTCAACTTTTTTAAAAAGGGTCTTTTGTGAAACGAAATTAAAATTGGGACGAATTTTATTGGATGCCAATTGAAATAATCGAATGTTTTTTTACTATTTAAAGTTATGAGATGGGGTAGATTTTTTAACAAAAATAGTGCACGTCTGCCCAAAACTTTGTTACAATCCACCCGTAATTCAGCTTTCTGTTGGAAAGCTGGAACATAAAGATGATAATTTTCTGTTTTGCAAATAAATCGATCTTTTTCTAGAAGTTTACATACTTTAGATCCATTCACATTTTTCCAAGATACCGATATTTTGTAAAACGCAAATCATTTAACTTCGGTTCCGCGACTATTCCTGTACCTATGACATAATTTATAGAACTATGTTAAATAGTTTCATTCACAAATAGTACATACGTTTACCTATTATAATTTGCTTCATTCACCACAAATGACACGGGGACATTGATCTAGACTTGAGGGCCGCGAAGTGTGTCGAAGGGCTTCCCTCTACCTACCCCCTATTTGCGACAAGTGACACTCAAACGTACTTGCTTATTATAAAGAAGGCACCGATATAAAGCCATTAAAAGTTTATTCACCTTGGTTCATTGACAACTTGGCACAATGTCGATGTTTCGTTTTAAATATTTAATTTTTCTTCTTAGCAAAGTTAGATTACCAATTCACTTCTTTTAGCAAACCAATATGAAAAGATTGTGAAATTACATATATTGAGACTTTGAGATACTTTAGTGACTAGATACTTACTTCTTAATTCAGTATTTTGGACTACTATTTGCAGGGAGCATCTAATCTATATCAGATAAAAACCGATATTGATGGCTGAAGTGTTTTGTTATGTGTATAAACAACAACGTGTTTTCAAAACAGTTAACAGTTGAATGAGTGTAAATATTAAGGCATGTCCAGGGGCCTTATTCTGCTATTTGGCCAACCATTGTCATTATATCGAGACTCTATTGATATTATATCGAGATTGTGACTTTATTTGGTATTCTGCTAAAGTTTTAATAACATCGCAATATAATCACTATGGAGTCTGAATGGTATGGTAATATTTACCTTGCAGGTGTTGCCTAGCAACATGGTATATGTTGCTAAGCAATATACCGTTTTGACAACTATCGAGATTCCATTATGCCACGATTGTAGCGCAAAATACAAAAGTGAGTCAGTGGTGTGTCAGTGGTGTCTCGATAGAATAGTCAACGTTAGCAGAATACCAATTTGACATGTAATGTCATATTTTTGACATTAAATTTCTATTACGATTATATCGACACACTATTGTAACACGATTGTATTAGCAGACTTAGGCCCCTGGAAGGTTGTATCGGAATTCCCCACATGGCAAGTGGTCACCTTGGCAACTCCGCATAAACCTTTAACCGCTTTGCAGTAATATACAATTCAACATATTTATTTTTCAAACTTAAAAGCTCTGACGCGACTTGTGCATATAGCCAACGTCAAGTAATAATATTTCCTCGTAATATTTGCATTAACTTTAGCCCATATGTGCTAAAAATCTGTCAAGACCAGCCGCCCAATTGCCGTATTCTTATGCAGCGCGTCTTGACTGCGTTTGCGTCATAACCATAGATTTCGTATTGCTAAGACGCACTCGTCACGCAGTTACTCATGTGGTTTAGGTTTGCGTAACGTGTGCGTGACGAGTGCGTAACGAGTGCGTAACGTGTGCGTGACGAGTGCGTCTTAGCAATACGAAATCTATGGTTATGACGCAAACGCAGTCAAGACGCGCTGCATAAGAATACGGCAATTGGGCGGCTGGGCTTTTGGAGCCGGCAATCAATTCAACATTCAAAAAATATAGAAAATGTATCTTTCCATTTGGTTATTTAAATAATAAAATCAAATTTTACAAATAATATATACCGTCATTTCGCGTCATGCTTTTTCGACCTTCTTATGTCACGTGCTGGACGAATACAATCTGTTTCTGAAACATAAAAGCGTAAAAGCTGAAGCGTAAAAAGTTTTAAAAAGCAAGCGTTAAATTTTACAGTAGTTAGTAGACGTTTGGTTGTAAAACTTTTATAGTCACAAACAAGTGGTCAAGTAGCTGTTAGGGGAACGTAGTTTGGTCAATGTTTACGTTGTTTCACCATGACACCCGTAAACACCCTTGGTCACAGATTAGGGGACTTGGTAAAAACGTAACTGGTCACTAATTATGGAACAAAAGACTGTTTAACTACGTTTAACCTACTTTGCTTATGTTATTTGTAGTTCGTGTAGAGTTTTTAAATAATCACAGAGTATAATAGTACAAAGTAATAATAGTTTGATGTCCATAATAATATTAAATTAGAAAAAAGCTCAATACTAATTTCGAATCCAATTTTTATATATGCTAAATTTTTGTAACTCTCTTCTTGGTTTAATAAGACAAGGAAGAGAAATTTAACTAAAATTAATAACTCATAATGCTCTTATTCTACTAATCCTTATTTTACTAATTGGAGCTTTTTATTTTTTTATGTGTCCCTTATAAAACGGGGTTATACGTAGGCAACTGATATGGTAATCTCCATATTGCTTATTTGTTACTAATTGGAGCATTTTGTTATTTTCTTTAAGTTCCCTTTTTTAAGTAAATATGCATATAGCAAAATTGTGAAAGCTTTTAACCACTTGGGCGACTAAGTGTTGGACCCAAGATTACGAAAGACTGTCGTACCCCAAGATCTGACTGAGTGCTAAAGCTATTGTTCGGCTATTGCACCTAAGTATTATAGTAAAGTTACTAATAAGTTATTTAATAAGCTTTCTTGTCCTCTTTGATTTTTTTCAACGTTTTGTGTGTTGTACAAATAAAGTGTTTATCTATCTAAAGTTACGTGAGTAGGTAGGCCTTAGAATATTAGCTTTAACAGGTGTTTGCACACCTCTACGTTTAGGGGAGGATACCCCGTAGTGTTTACATTCCTTCACCATGGAGAGTGTAGGCCGATCAATCAAATATCCATTACCATTCACAAACATTTTCGTTAAACCTATACTTTGATGTTCTGATTTGAGTGAATACTCACTAGGGATATTTGTTCGAAGGCATAAAACTTTGTTTTACTTCGCAAGTCGGAGTTTTCTCTCATGAGAGACTTGTTAAAATATACCTAGGTAATACTAGTATCTAGAACCTTTGTATCTGGTAACTTAGACAGTATTAATTTGGCTAAACGTAATGCAGAAAACAGTTAAACCTGAAACTTAAACATCTTTATTATTGCTCATATGACACAAAATGATTAAAAACAATAATTTTATTCAAATCAATTTTCTACAAATAAGACATTCTTAGCCGTTGTTTCTCATGATTGGTGTGCACTGTGCAATAACGACAGATCGTGATCAATGTAAGAAAGGTGGAGAGGCCTTTGCCGTGCAGTGGGACAGTGTAGGCTAAATAAATCACTACATAGTATAAAACAAATTTGCTTTCTCTGTCCCTATATCCCTTTGTACGCTTAAATCTTTAAAACTACGCAACGGATTTTGATGCGGTTTTTATAATAGATAGAGTGATTCAAGAGGAAGGTTCATATGTATAATACATGCATAATAAGCCGTGCGGAGCTGGGGCGGGTCGCTAGTAACAATATAAGGCATTCTGCTTCAGCGGCATCGCTCCTTAGGGCGAATAGTTTTCTGAGCAAACTTCCCATTTAGGTATAATGCCTTCTTTGGTATACTTCATTTAAGGTAACTCGATCAAAAGGGCTTTTATGATTAGGTATTCATTGCGATTTTTTCTACTCGGATCCAATATTAACCGAGGTTTTTCTTTATACTTAATTCCTCATACGAAATGATAGAATGCCGTGATTACGTCGGTTCAAGGTGTTCCACGTTGTTATCAGGCAATGTTAAACAGATTTATTCATCGGACGTCAACGTAAGCCGTGGATGGTACCAACAACCCCGGCTCTAATTCTGTATACATTGATTGCTGAAAACTTACACGATATTGCTCACGCAAAAAAATAACATACAAGTATCTAACCGTTAATTATGAAAGTAGTTCGTAGAAAGTGCCAGTTCGGTCCTTTGTTCCCATTTTGTGCCACCGAATAATGTTAAATAATAAATTAATAATTAGGTACTGAACCTTAAAATTATAAATATATATTCCATTTTAGATAACTTTAGTAGTGAAAATAACCATGGTAGTTTAAAATCCTAAACTAATAACTTAATTTTTTTCTATCATTATTCAGATTTGATATATTTCTCAAAAACTTTATTTAACACACACATTTCAACACTATATCATTCGTTCTGAAACTCATAAATTGAAATTGTTTTGTCGGGAAAGGGTAAATTTGTTTAAATTTCGCTTTGAGGATTTTTATTATTAGGAATATTTTAAAATTTGCTTGCGAGACGTTTTTCAAACAAGCAATATTTTTATTATGTTCTGGACTAGTGAGATCTTTTGCCATAAACGATTATGTTGGCGGAGACCCTACATAATTACATCAGTTTTACTGTTTTATTTTGTTTGTTTCTCTTTAACTAAGTGCTAATTAATGGACCGTAAAACGCTAATTCGCGTATAATGGTGTTCATAAACTTGACCTCGAATGAAATCCTTAATTGAGCTATTTATCGCGAGGGTTAGATGCTATTTATAGGTGTTTCTGACGTGTTTGTGGCCCTTTCTCAATGAAGGGCAATTTTCATATACCTATATCGTGATATTTACATCTTTTATGCTCCTAGTCGCGTAATATACTTAGCTATGCGAAATGGGTCGTTGCGACCCGTGGTTGCGACTATATTATTATGCTTGAATCATTAATCAAATAGAGTAAACTGACAGCAGTAATTTTGAATTTTCCAAAGGTTTTTTTTTCAATTCCATTTGATTATGACGTACTTAGTCGTGTCGCAAACCGATTTATCTCTCGAGTACTTTATTTATTTATCGAGTCTCTAGATACTAGAGCCTAGTTTGATTTCTAATTGTTTATAACTATCATTCTCTAATTTTCAAAATTATTCACCGTTCTAATAAAGTGCAAAACCTCTAAGAACCACTGAACTTTAAAAAAACGCCAAAAATTATATTTTAATCTCAACAAACGCAACGCACTTTTTGTCGGCCCTAATTATAGAGGTACTTGCATTCTTAATGATACTGGTATAATTTCTGACGTTCCCGCGACCCCTAAGTTCGTTCAATGACTACAATAGCCAGCTGCAAGCGTGGGCTATTGTGTGGGGCCAGCACTAGCGGGTGAACTAGGACCATTGTACAATGAAAAATATAGAAGCAGTTGTCGTAATCATAACGGACGGCTGCGTTTTCATAGTTAACGTAAAAAAGAAAGCGATGATAGTTTAATTATGAAAACAGCTGTTTCTCAGAGGTCAATGACTTAGGTAAAGGTACAAAATTATATAAAAACTATCCATGGTTAAATCTCTCTAATTTAATAATAATAAAATCATTTATTTCAGAAAAAAGAACTTTTACATATTATTTTCCATATTATTATAAATTAAATTAATATACAAATTAAATTATGTAGGTGCGTAGGTACATATTATTTAAACGAAAATACATTAGCGAGGTCAGTCTACTTGGCAGTGGAAAGCGATGTAGCATGCATTATCCTCCAGTGCCTAACAAATGGCCCGTCCACCCGATTAACCCAATTTAATATGTAAAATATTCGGTTATTGTAAAATTCTGTGCATCACAGAAAACATCAAAAAACTTCATTAATTAGCGCAGATTTTTTTTACCCGGATTCGAACAAAACAATACAATCTATTTTTGTAAAAATGACACAGTTCTAAATCAAAATTTAACGTTTTCTGTAGGTATAAGACCGACTCTAGAATATAAGTAATTTTCAAACTAAGTACTAAAGCCTATTTATTAGGCTCTAAAATAAGGTATTCATTTGTCTTTTAGGAAAGCCATCAATTATTATAAGGTGCATATTTTTCAAGTCTTAAAAGTTACACAATTACGGTCTAGTCTCAAAGACTACAATATTACTTTACATTTCAATATCTCAATTAATTTTTCATAAAAACCTCTTTAAGTAAGACATTAATCAAAACAAACGACACCTTTTTTTGAATTCGGTTAACGAATAAGATGAAAATGTGCTCCAGATATGACCATTAATGGGGTTCGGTAGAATATTGCGAATCTGACATTGAAACGGAGGGTGAGCGCGGGAAACGTGACCCCACGTGACAGTGACAGTCAACTTGACGCACGGGGGTGGAGAGAGCAATAAACACCCTACATTATAGTCAATGCTGATTTATTATTAACGCGATCATTCGTGCGAATGTTATCATCATAAACTTAGAATTTGTTTGTGAAGCTCGATGTCAGAGTTAATTTAACCTATAATTAAAATACCTAACAAATTATAGCTAACTGAATATTTCTGCTATAACAAAAAAAATAGTTTGTGACGCTTTGGGTTGTATTCTAGGCTTACAAGTTTTATTATTTAACAAATACAACAAAAAAGAAGAAAAACAAACCTAGTTAATAATGAATTAATTACAAAAAACAGACGGAGAAGAGAGTGATCTTAGGGTTCCTTTTTTTACACATTTTAGGAACGGAACCCTTAAAAGAAGCACAGAATCCGGACATTATTAAGGGTAGAAAATATCTAATTATTTATGTCAAAAAGCACGCGGTAATCCTCTTTTCAAAGTATTCACACTATTGACGTGCCTGAGCCAACGACATAGTCGCTCCTGTATTGTCATCTTAACGTTTTCTATGCACCTTAAAGTGCATTTAATCAAAACATCTCCACATAGTAGGTAAAACAGTAGAACGCGAGTTTATTGGTCTAAAATCAGATTAAGTATTAGGCACAAGGCCCCTTCAAACCGGGTCAAGGTTCCACTTGGAAACTCATTCCCATTAAACAACATGTTAATTCTTACTAAAAATGACTTCTAAAACAAAGCGATCGTAACTATGTGCACCAGTAACCTATATTTCAGTAGTTTTTATATTCGATTGATTATGAAAAAACTGAAATAAATTGAAATTTTTGATTAGGTTGTGTCGCCTGGCAAAATTTTTATAGCAAAAATACATTGTGGATTGCTATTAAATTGTTGTAAGGGCCTCAGAAAAGAATTGTTTTTTTATATGTATAATTATTACGGTCATTTTATGCGCATTTAACAGATTGATAAAAAATATTACAGTGTTTTTCATATTTAATTTTATATAAATAGTATTTTTTTCACTTTTTTTGTATGAGTAGTGAGTACCTACCTACACCATTATTCATTAAGACAAATTCACTTAAAACAATTTTATAGTAAATCTATTTTTACTGACTTAATCGAGTTAATAATTCCAATGGAGAAGATGGTTGGAGAGTACTAATAGTTTGGGACCTTATATTATGTTGGATCAAGTCTCAGCGGCCAATAACAGCTGGAATACTTCAGGACACCCTCAGTTCTGGGCCAACCACCGCTGCAAACCCTCAGGACACCGTCAATTCCGCGTATAACATTAAGCAAAGAAATTAGATTAGCTACGTTCTCTATCGTGTCATCCGTTACACGTTATGACGTATTAATGAAGTTACATATTTACATTAAGGTGAAAGGGTACCTGCGCGCTCTCCATACAAACGTAGTCGACTGTTTCCTCCCTGAATAATGACACTAGCACAAATATTTTTGTGCCATAATTCCTATAACTGCTATGACTATGCCCCTATGTTTTGGTTTTTTTCATTTTCTAATTAACAAGGAAATTAAAATTAAAAAAATTAAAAAATAGGGGCATGTTCATGGCTGTTATAAGTTTTATGCACCAAAAATATTTGCTCTAGTGTCATTATCCAGGGAGAAAACAGTCGACTACGTTTGTAATAGTTTGTATGGAGAAAGCCCCAGGTACCCTTTCCTCTTAAAGTATTGCAAGTGATCCCCCACTATTCTAAGATTTAAAGACGTCAAAAAACATAACATTTATTTTATATTCTACCTACTTAGCGTTTACATGGCTAATTTTACCTGCTCCTAATTTATATGCGCCAAAACAGAAATAGGCACTTGTTATAACATACATACTTACCTAATTCACAAAGAATACCTACCTACAAGCACAATCTGCACTTTTTGTAATATGTTTTACCTCTTAAAAAATTAGCAATTTAACTACCTACCTCCGAAATGAAAACCTCATCTTTCTCTTGTTTTTTTAGCCTCAATATTAATTAAAGACAAATACCTAAATATTTACTTTTGTTGTTTCTATAGACAGAAACTTCAAAAATCGAGGTAGTAAGTATAAGCATTAGTTTACTTATAAGTTAACGCTTTTATTAGCATAAAGAAGACCTCAACGAAGAAAAGAACAACAAAACAAAATCAATAACTTAGAGTAATCAAGAAGTCAGAAGTATCAAGATAATAGAAGAATGAAGAGAGAAGAAACAAGTCTAACTCCTCGCGTTCATCACGTTGCCATTATGTTATTATGTTCATCATAAGGCACGCGGTGAATGCCAAGAGCGGACTTTAACTACGATGTCAAGAATAGAAGACATCGAGAATGTCAAGAAACGAAAATATCACAAACTTCTTCTCAATCATATCAAATCAAACCAAAATCATTTTCATACAGTTAGGTACTGCTGTTAGTACAAAAACTCTCAAAACCATGTTAAATAAGATCTATTACTTTCCAGTACCAAAAACCAATACCGATGGTATTGTTTATTATCGTAATAAATATTCTATTCCGAACGAGTACCAAGTAAAAACGAATACCAAAACAAGTAGAATGATATGAGGTACCGTCAGTGAAAATAGTTTTAAATTATTTAAGTTATTTATTCAAGTACAATTCAAGTCGAGAATGAATAGGTATTTGCTAGGAAGGAGTGTTATATCTCGTTGCGGGTTCGATTCCCGCCTCAGACATGTATTTATGTTTAGATATTTGTCTGTGGTCTGGTTGTTTCTATGTATTATAAGTATATATTTACAAAAAAAGCATATATGTAGTATATCCGTTGTATAGCACCCATAACACAAGTCTAGTAACTTAATTTGGGGCTAGATGGCGATGTGTGGAATGTCCTGCAATATTTATTATTATTATTTATTTAGGTCGCATTGTCACCTACCATCAGGCAGGTGTGACAGTGGTCAAACGCTGACATATCGTATAAAAAACAGACAAACAAAAAAACATTTAAACATTCCTGGCTAAGGTGAAAACTTTTTCAAAAATCTAATTATGCAGTTTTAGTTTTTGTCAAAATAGGGCACGCAACTCTTTTAGTATTTTTAGCTATCTCTTATAGTTTAAGATATAGCCCTGAAGGCCTATGTAAAAAATTCATCCTGTATATCCCTCAAATCAGACCAGTTAAATGAAAACAAAAAAATGCCAGGACAAAATAAAAATTATTGCATTAACTTGCCGTTTATGTCAACAAAACAATAAAACTTTTTAAGGATTTTGTTTGCACGGCTCTTTACTCTGATTGGCTACCTACGATTTGAAAACAGTAGAGCAAACTCAACCTAAAAAATTTGGATTAAGATTTGTATTAGGTATGATCATAACATTAAATTATTAGTAAACTTAATTCTTTTTTTCCCTGACTGTACCAAAAGTTATGTTTTGGTATTCGTTGGGAATAGATTTAGTACATCATTCAAATATTTAAAATTTGGTATTCGTTAGTAATAGAAAAATCACAACGATGATAAACAAATACCATTGGTATTACTTTTTGGTATTAGAAAGGAATAGATCTTAAATAATAGGAGACATCGAGAATATCAAGAAAGGAAAATATCACAAACTTCTTCTCAATCTTATCAAATCAAACCAAAATTATTTTCGGACAGTTAGATACAGCTGTTAGTACAAAAACTCTCAAAATCTATGTTAGTAGGCTATTTAATTGGATACGTAAGGTCCAGCGACTTCTTAGTACAGTAACGTGGAACCATAGATCCAGGATAATATGTCTTAAAGTTAATTTTAAACTTTGTAACAAACGAAATCTGACATAAGAGTTCGATTTATTAACTGGTTGTATTAGACAACTATCGAACCTAATATCTAGTTTTAAATATGTATTTTCGTAGAATATTTTAACTTTTATATTTAACTAGCTGCGCTTAGCGGTTTCACTAGCGTAAATCCCGATCCCGTGGGAATATCAAAATGAAAAGTAGCCAATATATAGCCTTATAGCCTTCTTCGATAAATGGACCATCTAACACAAACATATTTTTTCAATTCAAACCACTAGTTCCTGAGATTAGCGCGATCAAACAAACTCTTCATCTTTATAATATACTAGCGACCCGCCCCGGCTTCGCACGGCTAAAATTATGCATGTATTATACATATAAACCTTCCTTTTTAATCACTCTATCTATTAAAAAAACCGCATCAAAATCCGTTGCGTAGTTTCAAAGATTTAAGCATACATAGGGATATAGGGACAGAGAAAGCGACTTTGCTTTATACTATGTAGTGATAGTGATAGTGAAGTATAGATTTTTAATTATCTTTTTACCTACCTATATTTTGTTATGTCAGCTATTTCACTTATTTATTTAATACAGCATAGTAACGTAACTGTCTTAAGACACAAAAAATAAAAGTATACAAAAAATCCTCAAAGTCGTTGTGTACCTTTAAAATGTAAAATATTCATTGTTCATTAAAATATATTTAGCATTTAAGTAAAGTAATACAATATATCATGTTACACGGATTCCGGAGGTAGGTTGATAATGTAGGTAATATTCCCACGTAACAAAAAATTCATAAATTATAATAAAATATTACAAATTCTATACAAATAACCTCTAAGTGATAACAATAATGGACATTATTCAAAGAATTCGTAAACTAAATGTAAATAAGGTAGCTTTTATTAAGGATTTATAATTTTATGTACATATGTACCTACTATAATAAGTAGGGAATGTGTATAAATCTCTTCTTAAAGGGTTCTATCCAAACCGGAGGTTGTCCTTGGCTACATTTTATAGTGCGCACAAGGAAAATCCCCGGATTGGTATCCTCATCATACTTTGCCATTAAACGTGTTATTGCGAAGGGCCTCTACGTGATGGCTTCGGTTCCACGCACGACTTCCAAAGGACCGGGGCTCCATAGCCACGTGATATGGGACATATTTATAACAGATGTTAGACAATCAAAATAAAACTTTTTTGCCTGATTGTATCTACATCGAAACCTATAAGAAATTAAGTACTACATAGGTAGGTAGAAATTCTGTTACTAGCAGAATATCACGTACGTGTACGTGATTTTAGTAGAACACTTTATCAAAACGTTTTGTGCAAATGTTGGAGAACGAAATTATTGTTTTAAATAATTTCAATGTATTTAAAACTGTATACAGACATTAGGATACCTTTGTCCTGTATTTTTTTAGATACCTACCACTAGCTGCGCTCCACGGTTTCACCCGCGTACCTAAGTCCCGATTCCGTGGGAATATAAAAAAGTAGCCTAAGGCTTCCTCGATAAATTGGCTATATCCAACAAAAAAAGGAATTCAACAATTCGAACCAGTCGTTCCTGAGATTAGCGCTTTCAAACAAACAAACAAACACTTCAGCTTTATAATATCTTAATATATATAAATCTCGTGTCACAATGTTTGTCCTCAATGGACTCCTAAACCACTTAACCGATTATAATAAAATTCGCACACCATATGTGCAGTTCGATCCAACTTGAGAGATAGGATAGCTTACATCCCGATATTCCCACGGGATCGAGAGTTATTATAGTATAGATTACAAAAATGATCATAGTAGTCGTATTATCAAATTTCCTTTGTTTCCTTTCTTTACCTTTACTCAATTCCACTCGCCTATATACATTTAAGCCTACGATAAGATAGTATCAATCAATTCGATTCAGAGTACAATCGATTGAAAGTGACTCGATTAACCTTTGTAAATCCTTACCATGTCAAACTAACCAATTAGGACCTTTTTGTGGTGTTCTTTAAATTACTATAACATCTACGAGAAATTAGAGGGCAATTAATTGACATTATACAATATTTTTCAAACTAGCTTGCGGATTTCATTCTCAAGCTTATGTTACTTCCTACGTTTGAATGAATCTTCATACCAAGTTTCATCAAAATCGGTCCAGTGGTTCCAGAGTCTAATCATTACAAACAAAAGTCTAACAGCTTAGGCATAGGTAAGCAAGTAGTAGATATTTTAAAAACCTATTATTTAGATAAACGCGGAACCATTTACGCTGACCGTGATAACGTCTTTCTTTTTTTTTTAACCGACTTCAAAAAAAGGAGGAGGTTCTCAATTCGGTTGTATGTATGTTTTATTTGGTAAAAAAAAAACTTAATAGTAAACAAAGAATTAGTCCTCCAGATAAGCAATGTAATGTTTGGGTTTACATTTAATCTAGATAAATTATAGAGCGACAGCAGACTTTAATCCAAGCTATTTAGGGCGCTCGATAGTGCCACAGGACATGAAATAGATGAAGAAGGCTGTTAGCTTAGTCGACCATGACCAGGAGTAAGAACTCCCCAATTCGCCTAGAGCATACTAAGCCTCGGGTTTCATCACGATGTTTACCTTCAATCTAATTCCTATAATACTTGGACCATAGAGATAGAATAATTTCACAGGAATGCGTTTACTTTAAGGCTTAGACGAACTGGCTATAAATAGCTTTAGTATCTTCTTACTTCTTAGGTAGAGTGAGAATTCAACTAAATAGGTAAGTGTAGGTAGACTTACAGGTGTATCGTATGGTAAAACGATTTCCCACGCAATCCTGGAGAGCCTGACTACATGCCGGGCCGAGATACTTGGCAACCCTATAAGTCTACAACACTCCGAGAAGCGAGCTAGGACTAGTCCTAGCTCCCTTCTCGGATTCGGTAGATTCGGTGCTTCTACTCAGAGCTGGGTAAGCAGTCGTCTAGGATGATTGGCTTCGTATGGGAAATCAGTGCCCTCAAATTATAACTTTTGAATAGTTAAAATAAGTCAGGTTCTGCAACCTTCCTCGACATAACGTATGCAAAGGTAGGGAGGGTATCCTGTGACGGCTGCTTGCTACGTGCGTGTCTACATAGATAAGTATACGTATATGAACGAAGTAAGTATCCTTTTGAGGCTATTCTGTTATGTAAATGAAGTTTCTTAATCTTTAAGCAATTGATACCTTGGTAAAACTACATTATAAACACTTACCCCCTTATTCCAAAACGAGGTTTAAGGATAGTCCGAGATATGGATTTAAACCTTAGATTTAGACACAGATTTACTCGTGAACTATAGCCTAAACAATATCCCCAATAATCTAAAGGGTTAGTGTTTAGACTATAGTTCCCTATATAATCTATAGCGATAGTGTTTAGACTATAGTTTAAGAGTAAATCTATGTCTAAATCTAAGGTTTAAATCCGCATCTCGGACTATCCTTAGACCTCGTTTTGGAATAAGGGGGTTAAAATTTCAGACTCCGTTGTTTTTGGAGTTTAAATACTCTAAAGGAATCGATTTTGAGTGTTAACAAAAAGCGTGACATCTAACGTCAAGCCGATACAATTCTGACGGATGTATCTAATTCAACCACTTGGTTAGAAGGTTGCTCCTTGATTTACTTTCTAACAAAGAGCTTAGATTAGCTACGTTCCATCTAAAGTATTCAGGTAACATTTAACTTAATCTAACTACTTCTACCAGAAACACAACCGAGACTAAGTGTCTTCTAAAACAGGGAACGAGTTGAGAATATAGTTCGATAGGTACCCATCAAAGTAATGACTGCGTCAAGTATTGCTTAACCTGCATGACCGAATACGATAGCAACTATGCCATTAGCCCTTCCGATACATATAATAAGTATAGTGCTGATTGGCATGAATCAGTACGAGACGAGAGTATGGTAGGGAGTGACGTCATATAAAAATTAGAGACGTCAAACGTAAAGTCCATCTCTTAAAATGAAAACAAAAACAAACAAAATAAATAGACTTATTGATTTAAAAATATCACCATCATCATCATTCATCCATAGGACATCCAATGCTAAACAAAGGCCCCAAAGACTACCAGAGCGATCGGTCGACCTATAACGGCTTCCCATGACTTTAATTAAGTCATCTGTTCAAAAATATTTATTAAAAAGTATACCTTAAACTATAGAAGAGTCACAAAACATGTTGTAGGTATATAATATGTCGTAGCAGGATCATAAAACTGGTATTTTCATGATGTGGTTATTTCATAAAATGGTGCCGTTTCATGAAACCGCTGTCTACATCATAATGTGGTCTGGCCATTTCAATGAATTCATACTCAGCGTTCAATAAATAAATAATAAACATTGCAAAACAATGAACACAGCGCAATCTAGTCCTATGCTAAGCATTATGTTGTTTTGGTCAGACAAGGAAAATATACTTTTCTTTTATACCTAAATTATCGACCCGCCCTGGCTTCGCACGGCTATATTATACATATATTATATCTAAAAACCTTGCACTTTAATCACTCTATCTATTTAAAAAAAACGCATCAAAATCTGTTGCGTATAGTTTTAAAGATTTAAGCATACATAGGGACATAGGGACTTATGGACATAGGGACGGCGAAAAGTGACTTTATTTTATACTATGTAGTGAATAAATTCTTATTATACATACTGAAACACCCAAACAGAAACAAATACCGTGTATGACGATATTACATGTACTTCTTAATATTTATTTTTCATTTAACAGTATTTGTAAACAAACATGTCCAACAAAAGTATACTTTTGATCAAATTTTAGAAAGATAGGCCCAGGAGCAACCTAGTTATATATTTAGACCAGTATTAATGGCGTACCTCGTAGATAGGTAATGGGGAATACCTAACCTAGTAGATTCGTTTTTTTTTTAATTACTTTGGAATCGATGAACGGTGCGGGCGTTACAGAATCAATAAGCTATTTGTACCGACAAGGAAAGGGTTATATTTTCGCGCACATCTTTGTATGTTTGTTTGTTTTTCTTTATTAGATGGGTACCTTTTCAGAAAAGGGTATATAATTATAAATAATGCAGGACATTCCACACATCGCTATTTAGCCCTAAGCTAAGTGAATTTAAATGAATAAAAATAGACTTGTGTTATGGGTGCTAGGCAACAGATATACTACTTATATACTTTTCTTTTGTAAATATATACCTACTTATAATACATAGAACCAACCAGACCACAGACAAATATCTAAGCATAAATACTTGTCTGAGGCGGGAATCGAACGAATCATTGTGCCAACTCGGTCGTCCCCACTTATCCGTCATTATTCACCCATGCAGTTACGTTAATTTTTAATGACCATAGATATCTTTCAAACTTTTTCATTTCTTAGCAAACTGGCTTATTATTTCTTCTAGGAAGACTCGGTGTACCAATAGTGGCGTTGTGTAGCGAGACTTAACGATACTCGCATCGTGATTGGCTGACCGAGTCTCGCTCTCGCTAGAAGACAGCTGGCTCATCTGGAAGTAATCCTTTTTTAGTACTAATGGTTTATTATAGCAAAATAGTCACAGACTATTTGATCGGCCGATAGGAAATAGAATACAGTCAGTGCGCGCGCACTCGCGGATCGGGAGTTCCGCACGCTTTAAATGTACCTAGCATTTAAATTATTTTAAAAGGGTCTGATTGTGGCGTTTGTATGAGGAATCTCTTTATTACCTTTTTGTCTTCTTTTCCGGATTTTTTCTTTACTTGTGTCATAAGACCTTGCTTTTAACCTTTTAGGTAAAGCTCAAGGTTAACCGGAAGTGCCCTATCTATATGTTTGGGTTAAAAACCTACAGGGTAGGTAGTGGATACCCGTTGACCTAGAATTGTGAACGACGATGAAGAGCAAGGTCTCACAGCACAATTAAAAGAAAAATTCCAAAAAAACTTAAAAAATACGTGAAATTAACGAGATGAGTTTTTTATGGTCATATCTTTTGATCTTTTTGGCTTTGAAGCTTTTTTTGAAAATTACAACTTGATGTCTCTACCCGTTTCTGAGAAAAAGGGTTTTTACATATTTAATTAATTGACTTTAAATAATAAGATAGACAGAGAGGCGGACAACTGAGTGATCTTATTGTTATGGTTTTGAACAAACCCTTATAACAAAGTCTGAAGCCTACCTTCGCCGTAAGACGAAATTTATTATTAAAAAATAGCATAACCAGGTCTTTAGATATCTACATAATATTAAGTTTAAAAACAATCTGTCCAGTAGTTTTTACGATTAAGAGTAGGTAACAAACATATTTTGATATTTTCGTTGAAAACAGTCATTACCGAGCAATGGTACCAAAGAAATCTGCGAAATAAAACGCGTCGCCTTACTTCCACGATACTTCTCTAACGATCGGCTCACAAAAAGGAAGTTGGCGGAAGGAACACAGCTGGAGTCGATATTTAAGTATTTGTTTGCGACAGGCAGACATCGGCGTCGTCTGGACTATCATCTTGTTTACAACCTGAGTTTTATTCAGCACATAAATACTAGCGTAAGTCGTAAGTATGAAGTAATAGAAGAAAACGAGTACCTATAGGTACTGTGGATACAGTATTTAGGGGGAAGTGCTGACGGTTCCTTTATAAAGGGGCAAAAAGGGGGCTATTGAATGTCTCCGCCTTATGTGATTCGATTTTAATGATTCTTTTTTTATTTGAATGGTTGTAACTTAAATTGTTCTGGTGATTATTTGGTGAAGATCTGATGAGAATCTTAAAAATGATAGGCAGAATTGCTCCTCAAAATGCAACACTTGCCTTATACTTTTCATTTCTATCAGTTAAATTGCCTCTTTAATAAAACTCCTCAAAGTCTATGCTCACGAAGTAAACCACTTGCAGAACTGCTAGTTATCGTAACGTACAAAAACTACTGAAACGATTCCGATGAAACTTGATATGTAGATGGTTGGAGTCCTCGATTTGCACATAGACTACTTTTTATCCAAATATTCCTACGAGATAAGGACTTAAACAGCGGAGCGTAGCTAGTACAATATACGAACTTTGCCTTTTGTATATTATCTACACTGAGCAGAGGATAAACCCGGATGACTCATTCAACCGTTGCTGCCCACATTTTCATCTCGGGGAATTTCAGCTCGCCTTTGTTACATTTTGGCCTGTATTCAACTATCCGATGAAATGTACGCTTTTAAAGACGAAATTGGTCCACCTTGTTTAATATGGGAGAGAACAAAAGAGTGACACTGAATATCTAAAACAAGGCCAATCAAGTGGGTCCCGTTTTTATTACTTGAGAGACGGATACATAAAAATGTAAGTACTTAGTAAGTATGTGGTGTTTTGTTATACTTCTAATAATATAAATGTAAAAGTTTGTGTGCTTGTTTGTTACTCCTGCCCGCAAAACCTACTGGACCGATAGCGATGAAACTCGGTATGTAAATAGCTAGAGACCTGGACACACACATATCTAGGACTACTTTTTATCCCGAGATTTCTACGGGATCGGGACTTACGCGGGTGAAACCACAGGGCGCAGTTTTTTAATAATTTTACAATTTGAGTAACATCATAGCAAATTTTAACCTGCCTGCAGAGTAAGTAACTTACTGACCTTAAAATGATATTTTTGTACCACGTTGCTTTATTGGTATTATTTTTGTATGAAATACATAATATTAATAAATACTAGCTTATACCTATAGGCACTCAGGTAGTATAGGTATGTAAGTAATTCGTGATACAAAACACTTACAGTTAGACTCTATAATTTACTTCTCTACATCTTCTCTACCATCTGTTTAACACTTTACTCTGGCTGGTATCACTTCTGTCGTTCTTCCGACTTGCTAAAAAGATATTTACGTAAGACCTATTTCTACAAAGTATCCATGAACAAAGGAATGTCACAACAGAGACATACATAAATATAAGTAGGTAGGTATACTATAGGTCTGGTATATCTAGGTACCTACTACGTGATAAATACTTCCAATACATACTTGTAGCTATATGAGTAGGTAAGTATGTTGCATTGAAAGAACTAGCTCAGTTTCAGTTTATCCATTTTCAGCGAAGTCGTTGGATAAATATTGCTACTAATTACATTATTTACGAAGTACGCTCACGCATTTAATGTGTGTAATTTCGAGTGCAATGACTCATATAAAGTATTCATAGTTCGCTACGTAGACATGACGACAAATTGTCGTCTAAACAATGTGTGACGTGCTATCATTAATTTGCAATTTATTGGCAAACACGTAGATAATAAACCCCGCTCGGTACTCGTTTAAGATAAAACCCAAGTTTCCTCTTTGATAGCGAGCGGTCAGACAAAGGCAGGATCTAGATAATTAGTTGAGGACAAAAATAGTCATCGGTGGCGGGCCCTGGGCCAGGTGACGTCAACGTGCCAGGGCCGGCGGCGGCGGGGCAAGACGGGCCCCGCGCCAGTGTCGCGCGCGCCGTCAGCCCGGCCGCACGCTACGAGCCTGTACTGTGGTACCCAGCGCTCGCCTCCGCCATCGCCGCCACCTGCCGCCTGTCTGCCTCCACGCCGCCCGCGCGATCCCCCGCGCCTCCACATCACCCCAAACACTCAGCCAGTGAGTACGCACTCCTACTATTGTATCAACATCTCATACACACCTACGTGACGAAACCCACCACTTCTCTAATTGCAACGATGCACCGCGATAACGTCCGCCCGATGCAGATTTCACTACAACAACAGCCGAGGGTCATTGATGTAGCTGCATTTTCAGGTGCGTATATTTTATATTATTATGTTCTTTTACACATCAATCTAATTATAAGTTAATTTAATTAATTGATCGGCTCAATTCTACGTTTCGTCGACGTATCGATATGGAGAAGCTAACTAACCAACCTTGGCGCATCGTGCAATGCAGCTGAGACCTTGCAAGTCACGCGTCAGAGTAACCTCGACTCACGCCGTACTCGTTCCCCTACCAAGTTTATTTGCCTCGAAAGATCTCGACAACGCTCTGTTGATGTTTGCTTTCCACTGCCGTTTGGGACGAATTTTAAATGAGGAATGATGTAAAGACAAAGCAATGGTTGGAACAAAGCAATAGTTACGGCGATTTAAATCGAATCTAGATACAGATCACTGTTGATAGACGTGTTATGGAATTAACACAAACAGCTGACCGCTGACGACGCCGCACTTCTTTTTAACTGATAATAAAAAATGACGCGGTCATACAAGGACGGTCGACCACTTCCCGTTTTGAGGTCATCAATGCGATTTGTAAATGTTTATTAAATGTGTCGGGCTATTAGGTAAAGCGGTTTATTGGTAATATTTGGCTCTGAGGTAAAGCCGCCTGCGTCGATAGGTACATGTCTCGCTAGTTACATCGCAATAGAGATGTTTCAACACAATGCAATGAATGCAAGCGTAGCGCTGAGCGCAGCGCGAGCGCAGGCGACCAAGGGGCCTACGTTTCCAGAGTTTATCACATTGGAAAAACACGCCATACGTTTATCGCACGTTGTATGTGCGCTATCAGTAGGTATGCCAGCATTCCGATTGCTGTGGTATACCGATCTCACGTTAGAGGCACTCTCAATGACAAACTCGTTTCGATACGCGTGTAAATGACTACTTCGTTCACAATAATTATATTTGTTCGAAGTACTTTATTTGAGTAACATCTAACTAAAGCAAGTACACGCGTATAGGTATTATGGTAAATACGACCTTAATACACTACCCAGCGTTAAGTATTTGGAATACCTGCTTACCGAGTCGTTTTATAAATAAAATACATCATAATTATTATCGTGTTGGCACAAGGTATTTTTCTTTATTATTTTAAATGTGTTTATTTCGTTACTTTTAACGGACAATGTTGCAACCTGCTTATTACGTGGACTACTTTTCCTCAGTTTGGTACTTGTCTTAAATAGTTACAAGGTTTAATGGCATACTTTTTTTTGCTACAGAAAATTATTGATGAATTTCTATTTAATTATTTTGTTAATTCGTTTCTTTAAAACTGTTTTACCTATTCTAATCACAGCTGACAGTATATTATTTATACTCATAATATAAAGAGCATAAATAAATATAAACGTTTTTTTTATTGTTTTACCATGGTCACGGCGCAGGCGCATGGCCATAGAAACTAATACCTATTTGACACATTCATAATAAATATACATACCTACGTACGTAATGATGTGTAAACAGGTAAATTCACAACAATAATTCGTTAGTGAAACAATAGTGACATATAAAGCAAACTTTATTTTAACTATCTACTCTTGTATAGATACAATTAGTTCCGTTGATAGATATTACTACTTATTAAAAAATCAAAGGTAAAGAATTTTAGATTCTGAGTAATTATGTGTTTATACTTTCAAGAACGTCTTTGGATATATTTTTTTCACCTCGAGTTGGCATTGATCGCGGAGAGAACCGGTAACTTTGCGGTTACCCTTCGCCGAACACTCCGACATATAGCTACGGCCTACCTTATTCAAATCAAAACTGTTACGACACATCTACGTTTACGAGTTAACTAATTTATCGATACATAGGTAGATTAGAGATAACTCTACCTTTATAAAAATATTTTCAGTACTTATGAGTTTTGTTTTGTCATTTCAGAAATGGTGAGAAAGTATGAAAGATTGAGCGGTCGCCAGTCATGGAGCGAAGAGGATATGGCTAAAGCGGTAGCTGCCGTCGTCTCAGGGAAGATGGGCTACAAGCTGGCAGCCCGAACCTTCCACATCCCACGGTCGACGCTTCAGCGACGGGCCAGCAAAGTGCGCTACCAACAACCCGACGATCACAAACCTCTCATGGGACATTACAGGCGCGTCTTCACTGACGATCAAGAGAAAGACCTAGTCGGGTACATAAAGAGCATGGAGAAATATTTCATGGGAGTATCAAGGCGGGATATCAGGGAATTAGCATTTCAGTACGCAGAAGACAATCAACTGAACCATCCATTCGACGTTAACAGCAGGATGGCTGGCGAGGACTGGGTAAGGAACTTCTTAAAACGGAATCCTGAACTCCTCGACCGGTCAGATCACGAGACCAGCCTCGAACCGGTAAACTTCGATCAGTTCTACCATTTCATGTGCCAATTCTCATGATAATTCGTGGTTTAGTCTAAGTTGAAACTAGTTGTAAGTAAAAAGGTCAAATTCGTGGGACGCACCCGAGAGAGCCTCATGATTAATATGTGTATAATCCAACCCGCGTGTATACTCGCACTTGTCCCCGCATTGTTCACTTTAACTTAATTCTATCTTATTAAGAATATGCTCAAGTTGTTACCATTTGCTATTTAATATTAATCTGAGTACATACATTTAAATTACGGCGCAGATTGGATAATACTGCAAACTATCAAAAGAATATTTCATAACAAAAAACAAATATTAATCGAGCCTGGCTCAAATATTTATATATTCTTTCAGTAAATGTTGATTTAGATTTAAAATGAAAATGTTGATATCGAAGGAAATACTAATTTCGGCTAGAAGCTGCGCTGAGCCACTTAAGCTCTTAATTCCTAAGTACTTACAGAGTTAACCCTAGATTTTATTAAGTATTGATACAATTATTTTTGTTCTATGAGACTAAAAGTAATCTTGAATGGGCTGTGATAGAGGAGGCGTACTTTTGAAACATATCATACTTGAAGATATGATATGTCCTAGAGTTATGAGATAGGTTTCTGTTAATATAAATGTACTTTCCTGGCCAGCCCCCTTGGACAAGATTGCTTTCCATTAGCGATATCGCCAATGACAGACTTTTTATTAAGCTATTGCATAGCTTTTATCGCGGGCTTTGAGCGCGGCGACCGAATCAAGAAATTACGTAACGAAAATAAAACCTACACCCCCCACTCCGCCTACCATGTAGCTCGGCCGAGCGTGTGCTTAACGTGTATGTATAAGGTACGACTGTACGAAGCTCGCACGATGCAATAGCTTTACCGCGGCAGTCCCCGAGTGCCACACGTTTTTTTTTATTTATTAATATGTCTTAGGCCATCGAAAAGTCACGTGGTCTTCCTTTAGGGAAAAAATAATGGTAGAAAAGTTTCATCATAATTATGCCTATTTCAAACAATGCTTATGTCAATTTCATACAAAAAAAACTGTCAATTAGCGATATCGGTAATAGAAATTCTAAGGACGTGTTCAGATGACACGCGTCGCCCATCACGCCCATCACACGCGTTGACCACGCGTTGAACACGCGTTGAAATTTGTTCTATATATAATTTGAGTCTTATGACACATCAATAGATCTCAAATTGCATTTATGCAAGTCCACCCGCTCCCGCCACGCGCACGCCCAGCGCCCGCCCCGCACCCGCCCCGCGTCCGCTCCGCGCCCGCTTGCAGAAATGCAATTTGAGATCTATTGATGTGTCATAAGACTCAAATTATATATAGAACAAATTTCAACGCGTGTTCAACGCGTGGTCAACGCGTGTGATGGGCGTGATGGGCGCGTGGTTGACGCGTGTCATCTGAACACGCCCTAAGGGGGCAGGATTTGTTACCGGTGCATGCCTACTTACTTACATAATTAAGTTATTTTCTAAAACAATCAGGAACTTAAGTTCATACTAACTTTAATACGCATAATTCATTGTAACATTTACGACGTCCCATGATAATATTAATGTATAAAAGTACACAATTGTGATAATGGTGATTGGTGATATTAGCGGGAAAAGGCTAAATTTTATATATACGGTTACCAGTAGTTAATTTCTATACGATATTGGTTTACTTATACCTTACCTTTCTATTTTTCTATCGACAATGTACCACGGACCAGGCGACACGCCTCGTATTTTATCGTTACCTGAATAAAGCTTTGATCTCCTTAATTTGTAGTTGAAAAATATTTATTTAGAACTCGAAATATAGATATTGTTGGAATTTATAAAATTTTATGATTGTAAACAAATTAGTTTAATACATTATTATGCCAAACTATGTTATTGATATGAGATTTAATTTAAATAGTTTTAATTCCTATGCGTGTACTTATTAAATAAAAATGTTTGGTTTCAATTAGGCATTTTAATTTAAAAAATATATACTCACCCTAATTATGCTTTTTCCCTTAAACTACGACTACGTGGATTTCCATCCACATCCTTAGTCTTTTGATTTGACCAACGAAACAACTATACAAACAAATAAATAAACAAACTTTTACATTTATAATATTAGTAGGATTTAGTATTGCCAAGTATCAAATGCTTGAAGTATGACAACTCCAACCAGTGGTTTGGAAGATTATGAGGGAATCATTATCATTACATAGTATAAAAACAAAGTCACGTTCCGCTGCCTGTCCCTATAGGGATACATACATATATGTATGCTTAAATCTTTAAAACTACACAACGGATTTTGATGCTATTTTTTTAATAGTTAGAGTAATTCAAGAGGAAGGTTTATATGTATAATACATGCATAATATAGCCGTGCGAAGCCGGGGCGGTAATAAAGAATATTACAAACAAACAATACAGAGAAAGGCGCGAAAAACATTACCCTTTCCTTGCAGTCGGGTAAAAATACCCTTGATCACACCATGCGCCCTACCTCGAGAGCGGCTGGACCGATTCGGCTAATTTTGGTTTTGAGATATTTGTGGGAGTCCAGGGAAAGTTTAAATGATAAGAAAATATGAAAAAATTAAGATTGGGAAGTCCCAATGGGTGAAATCGTGGGGCGCAACTAGTTATCAATATAAACAAATATCACAGATGAAATAATAGTCGTATAATAACCTAATCTCAAGGTAGACTGATGAATTTGCTTAATTTATTAATCTACTATACGTACTACGTATTATACATATAAACCTTCCTCTTGAATCATTCTATCTACTAAAAAAACCGCATCCAAATCCGTTGCGTAGTTTTAAAGATTTAAGCATACATAGGGATATAGGGACAGAGAAAGCGACTTTGTTTTATACTATGTAGGTAATGATCGTGATTAGTTGAATTCTCACTCCACCTAGCAATTTTATACTATGTAGTGATGATTTAACTTACTAGTTATCGACAACAGAGATGAAAATAACAGAGTATAATCTTAGAGTAAAATAAATTAATAAAACCGGCCAAGTGAGAGTCGGACTCGCGCACGAAGGGTTCCGTGCCATTATATTATGTTTTTAGTAAGTATTTATTGTTATAGCGGCAATAGAAATAGATAGTAATCTATATAAAAATCAAGTGTCCTAGCTATGACGATTCATAAGATAGGTAGGTACAGCTTGGTGACAGACAGATAGACAGACGAACAGTAGAGTCTTAGTAAAAGGATCCCTTTGGGTACGGAACCCAAATATTGTAAGATATTGCACACAGCGCCATCTAGCCTTAAGCAAAGCAACTAGGCTTGTGTTATGGTGACTAAACAATGGATAGAATACATAAATTTATACGTACTTCACTATCACTATCATCACTACATAGTATAAAACAAAGTCGCTTTCTACAGAGAAAGCGACTTTGTAACACATACATAGGGACATAGGGACAGCCCTATGTCCATAGATCCCTTTGTATGCTTAAATCCTTAAAACTACGAAACGGATTTTGATGCGGTTTTTTTTAAATAGATAGAGTGATTCAAGAGGAAGGTTTATATGTATACATGCATAATATAGCCGTGCGAAGCCGGGGTGGGTCGCTAGTTTCTTAATAAAATTAAAAGTCCTGACTGACTGGCTGATTGCGGTGATGTCAGGGAAACTATGAAGCACATCCTGTGTGAATGCAACGTCTTAGCAGCGAAGCGTATGAGCTTCCTTGGGAATGCGTTTCCGAAACTGGAGGAATATAGGTTTCTTCCTCTTAGTAGAATCACCGCGTTAATCGACCACTTCTTTCAAAGAGTAAGAAATACTGAGGGGTAAACACAAAAGATCCCACTGGGTCGAAGTGTTACTGGCTCTATCACCCCCGATATAAGAAAATATATTTTTTTAACAAATAGTCTGCATCTCATTTCACCTGATAGGAAGCGAAGATGAGGTTGAAGATGTAGCATGCTCGCCTGGAAGGTACCTATTCAAGACAAGGTAAGGTAGATTGACTGAGAAAAGAAGAAAATTAAAGAAGAAGATAAGATAAAGTCTTCACAGAGTTAGACTCACCTCAGTAATAACTTTATAATGTATTTCTTTGTCTGTTTGTTTCTTGTGTACTGAATTTATTAAATAAATAAGACTGGTTGATTCATATATTAACTCACAGCTGTAACCGCTGGTACTAGTGACATGACATTATGAAGTGTCACAATTGCTTTTTCTCGATTCATTTAATTTTCACTAATTTCATTATTTTAACTATTTAAATTCATTTTCAAACTTAAATTCTAATAATTAAATCTTTAACTTTTTATTAAATTATTTTGTAAACAAACATTTGTCATTACGACATGACAGTGACAGATAACCTTACAAAAATCAATAATTATGTGATGATGTGTTTTTTATGAAGTGTAAGTATCCACTAAGAGTTTTTCGAAATTCCACCCCTATGAAGGTAAAATGACGAGCGAAGACGCCAGCAGAAGCTAATAAATACTAATATTATAAAGAGATTTTGTTCTTGAATTGATTTATTGGGATTGACATAGGCTATTTTTATCCCGATATCTTCTTATATATAAAAATCAATTGCTGTTCGTTAGTCTGGCTAAAACTCGAGAACGGCTGGACCGATTTGGCCAATTCTTTTTTTGTTGTGTTTGTTGTAGTCCAGGGAAGGTTTAAACGGTGAGAATTTAAAGATCGGACTTACGCGAGTGAAACCGCGGGGCGCAGCTAGTCTTCTATCTATATATATAAAAATCAATTGCTGTTCGTTAGTCTCGCTAAAACTCGAGAACGGCTTAACGGATTTATCTTATCTTGGTCTTGAATTATTCGTGGAGGTCTAGGGAAGGTTTAAAAGGTGAGAATTTAAAGATCGGACTTACGCGGGTGAAACCGCGGGGCGCAGCTAGTCTTCTATCTATATATATAAAAATCAATTGCTGTTCGTTAGTCTGGCTAAAACTCGAGAACGGCTGGACCGATTTGGCCAATTCTTTTTTTGTTGTGTTTGTCGTAGTCCAGGGAAGGTTTAAACGGTTCGGACTTACGCGGGTGAAACCGCGGGGCGCAGCTAGTCTCCTATATAAAAATCAATTGCTGTTCCTTAGTCTCGCTAAAACTCGAGAACGGCTGAACCGATTTAGATGATTTCGGTTTTGAAATGTTTGTTGTAGTCCAGGGAAGGTTTAAACGGTGAGAATTTAAAGATCGGACTTACGTGGGTGAAAAACCGCGGGGCGCAGCTAGTCTTTAATATACATACTAAAACACCCAAACCTGAGACAAATATCAGTACATAAATATTAATTTGAGGCAGGAATCGAACCCGCGACCTTCTGTGAGTAAATATACATACTAAAACACCCAAACCTGAGACAAATATCAGTACATAAATATTAATTTGAGGCAGGAATCGAACCCGCGACCTTCTGTGAGTAAAAATGTCTATGTAGATACAGAGAGCTAAGGTCAGACGTGTCATCCATTAGACCGATCGTAAGCAGTTACAAAGCAAATTTTCCTTAAAAATAAAACCTATGAAATAAAATGATATATATTATTTACTAGTTATAACTGCATAATTCTCAATTTTTGCTTAATAAATAAATATGGTAGGACAATGCACATAGCGCCATCTAGCCCCAAGCTAAGCAATTAGGCTTGTGTTATGGTAGAAAGACAACGGATATTGTATTATATTTTTATACTATCAACATGTTTGACAATTTGAAAGAAGAAAAGCGTACGAAACTACAAAGAATTTATATGGAAAAAGGAAATGCCAGTATTTAAAGTCCGTTGCGAGCACTCTAGATATAATCCTTTCTCTAAGCGTCTTTCTCATAACAACCAGAAAATAAATTCCCAAAAATATTTTCTAAGAAAAATGCAAAAGTATCCAATTATTGCACCGCGACAAGAATTGAACTTGCAACCTCGAAATGAAATTCATCTCATTGGTGGGCGCGTTCCTTAGACACACATCCTTATATTTTAAGATGATTCAAAGTGATCTCATGCGAATAAATCCAACTGAATAAAGAAATTTTGACTTTTGACTTTGACTTTATATTTAGTTTTAGTAAGAGAGAAGTCAATACATGTATGAAGTTTTATGAATAGTCCCAAAAAACTAACGCTGGAAAGCAAAGACGAATGAGAAAAATGTTCTGAGAAAGATATACTAGTTTAAATTAAGTATGCTATTATGTTATGTTAGTTATGCTAATAGTTATGCTATTATGGATTTTGCCTAGGGATTTCTTAGCGGATTGCTAAGAAAGGGCTGTGTGAAATTTAACTTCTACGCGGACGAAATCGCAGTTGAAAGCTTGTTTATAATTATAGATATAGACCAAGAGACCCATAGCACAGGTTTTACCTTGTTTAGGCTCCTGTCTCTCATGTGTTATCATTATACTTTACTTTACTTTATTTTGAGACTTAGAACATTATTATAATTATGATAAGTTGTAAATTGTTTAAAAATAAGTTGATAGTGTGATGCATGCATGGGAGAAAAATAAACGAAATTTTATTTATTTATTTATTTTATAGATAAATAACCACTCCTCAATAATATTTGCTTTTAGGCATGTAACTATGTTGGGCTATGATCCAGATTTGAAATTTATATATTCCACTCTATATCACTCCATTGTATTCAAGATTTAGATTGTTAACTGTTTTGTTTGCATTACATAAAATAGGAATGGGTGAATCAGATTTAGCAATTAAAAGGTACGGAATTATTTCGTATTTCAAAGTAGCAACTCCTTCAAATAATAATAATTTGTGGCAACATTTTCCTTAGAGGCGAAACGTATTTTATTATTTGGCTGTTATTTGAAAGTCAATTTACTTGAGGCGGTAAAGGCGAACGACGTTTCAAAGCAACACTTCAACAAAATATCCTTTTGAATTTCCCATTAATGAAGAAGCCGGAAAAATATATTCTTTTTTCTCAACAACGCTGTTTAATTAAGCTTTGGATTATTAATTTATTAAAAGTAAAGACGGCAAACCGTCCTTATAATTTTAGGAAGGTTTTAGGAAGGTTTTCTTAATTTTTTATGGATTATAACAACAAGCGACTTTACGTAGGTTTATTCAATTTAATGAGGAAAATGAGATCTTGAGTCTTATGAACTTTGACGATAATGTTTAGTTTGTAGCGGCTATCTCAGGAAACTCCATAATCTAACTAGAACTTTGAACAAACATAACAAGAAAACTATATACAATGTAGGTAACAACATTTTACAAAATCCACCAAAATTCTGCCACTAAGCAAAGTCTACAAAGTTTCCAAGTATGTAATAACAGTAAGCGCAGTCCATTTCGAATGCATAGAAAATGTTTGGAAGCCGTATTGAACTCCGGCTTTGGTGCCAAAGCAGTTCCGATACCAGTATTTTCCACTACATCGATAGGACCTTGGCACGTGCCAACTTGCACGCCGATAGAAAAGTTTTGGCACGTCTATGTGGAGCGATAACGTACCAACTCATGGCTTTTACGAGGCTCGCCCTCGGGGCACAAACTTCGAATGTCTTTCTAACAGTTATAATAGAATAGATATAGGCGCTTTGCTAGAGTAATTAAATATAAGGTTACAACTTTAAGGTTATTCAGATATTAAACAGTTTGATAGTCTGCTAAATCGACCGCCAGCCGAACCAAGAGGCGCAACTTTTATTACTGTGAAATGTTAATTTTAAAACTAGAATAATTTGAAGAGTGCAACGCTCTGCAGTGGGCTAACACATGCTGCTGAAGAAGAAGAAAGAGCGATCAAACGTACATAGAATTTCGCAAAATATTTTCGGATTCATCATGATTAATTTTTTACAAAAAACCATATAATATTTAGGTTTAATATTCTCTTTATAAACTTTATAATACAAAAGAATCCCAGCGAGACTAATTTAAATAGCTGAACAACTATGCACCGTTATAAAAAAAATAAAGTTATCCATTAAGGCACGGTTCTAGAAAATGCGTTGTTTGCTTAGAAATACTAAGGCAATCCAATTATATCGGTGCAGGGTCTCTCAAAGGAGCTCAAAGCTGCTTCCACCCTGAGTTCGAGAGCTCGTAGACTAACAAGAAGCGAGGATGGAAAGGGGAATAACACAAACAATGGTCCGGGCCTCGAGCATCACTAACTTTTCCATGATTTATTTGGTCCTCAAGTGAAGTACAAAACTGTTTAGAAAAATCTTTAAAAGGAAATGCGTGATAAAATATAAAATAAACTACAATAATTTGTAGTTATGGTAATTGAGAAGAATAAGTAATGTTTTCTTTTTCAGTTTTGAAACTATCCGAAATTTAAATGAAAGTTGTACTGGCAAATATTGTTTATTAAGTATACTGCATCATTATTTAAATTTGAATAATTTCAAAAAAAGTTTAGTTGGTTATGTTCTAGAAGCACATTTAACAAAATAATTTCGATACTAAAATTACGAGAAAATCTACATATACTTATATTTTTACGAATTTGAGAATTTTACGAATTTAGTTCGAAGTTTTTAGGGTTTCGTACCCAAAAGGTAAAAACGGGAACCTATTACTAAGACTCCACTGTCTGTCTGTCTGTCACCAGACTGTATCTCATGAACCGTGATAGCTAGACAGTTGAAATTTTCACATGATGTATTTCACACATGATGTATTTCTGTTGCCGCTACAACATCAACAAGAAACAGAATATAATGGTACGGAACCTTCGTGCGAAAGTCCAACTCGCACTTAGCCGGTTTTGACGTGACAACGTTTTATAAATTGGTTTGCCGGGTGACACTTCAAGAAACTGCGTTACGCTCCGCTGACGTTATGCGCTCACAATGAGAGCGAGTGAGAGGCACGCGGGCATGGTTAGCCCGCCTAAGAGCGAGAGAGACAGACATAAAAAGTGAAAGGCACGCGTCCCTTCCACTCGAGCACAGTTGTTGTCACGTAAAACTTTCGCCCGTATACCGACTTTACAGGCAACCACTTTTTTTTTATACGAATTTGCCAGTAATTTAATTTTTCTAACCGACTACATCACGCTCAAGAATACACCATAACATCGTGACTTTTTGTTAAGCACTTCAAGCTCGGTGAATTGAATGCCTGACTTTTCACTCGACGCTCCAGTCAAAAGCAATGAAATGAATTCGCAAATACAAGTCGCGGGAACGGTCGCTACTTTTACAGTGTTGATACAAAGAGTTTTACCACGCTGCTGCCTGACTCTGCTGGAACTAATTTGTATGCAATTTTACAGTGACTGAAATGCAATGTGATGAAAAGTAGCGCTGGGATTTATAACGCTAAGAAAAAATGGCATGTCGGGTTTGAGTTTTGTTTTATTCATCTGGTATATCTTTAGTTAAATTGATGATTCTTCTTCTTCTGAATTGATGATTAATATCGGTGACATTTTAAAGTTTAAACTGTTTACCGATTTACTCTTGTAAGATTGTAAAAAAATCAGTAATCGCTGAGTGGTAAGACGAAAAATTTATTAGGCGATACTATTTTTACCGACATCGACAGCACGGTTTGCCGAAAGAATTATACAGAGAAGTATTGGTTAACCTATACTACCAATTGTCGACAAAGTGGTTTGCCGAAGTATCTTTCGACCGAAAGATTCGTTACATCGGTTATTGTATATCCGTTCGAAGCTCACTTTTTACGCATACGAAACTGACACAAAACTTAAGTAATATGGTTTCGTTGATGCGAAAAACACCACGACGAGGTTTATTTATGGATCGTTTTCTCAATTCATAATAAAAAAAAATTACTTACAGTATTGTACGATATTTTTTCTTTTACCGTCGCGGCTACTTTTACTTGGCAAATACAATTGAATTGTCTGTGAATATTGCATAGCTTTATTGTATTCCACACAAAGTCTACATTTGGCACCTGTTCAAGTAAAAAGTAAATAAAGACATTTTGCAATTTTACAATTGTATTTTTAGGCAAGTTTTACCTTTGTTAAAGTTTTGTTGTGACTGCCTCGAGACCTTTCCTTGTAATAAACATCTAAACTTTCTCAGAAATCGTATAAAATTTAAGCAAATTACTTACCAACAACTCTGTACATAGAATACAGAAGGGCTTACTTAGTTGAAAGTTTGAAAGGCACCCAAGTCCAAAGCGTGAGCGGTGAAACGGGCAGAAGTTATGCAGGAGGCACTCACAAAGCGATCCACGCATTCTCGCATATTCGGATCGCAAGAGCTCTCATCCGAAATGCGTTAATCCGCTTTTTACGAATGACGTGAATTCTCTCGCCGTATACCCGCATTTTGCTAATGCCCACTGGATTTAACTTTCACAAAGTTGATTTCTGTTTTATTAGCTTTCAGGTGTTCTCATGTGGATTTCTCTTTACAAGCTGCTGACTCTCACAGGTAGAAAGCGGAGATTTAATGACGAAGGTACATTATGTGTAAGGTATACCTATAAAGTTGTTGATACACTCCTTCGTACATATAGAGTAGGTAATAATTACATACCTATATATTTTATTAAAGAGAAAATTACTGACTCACTCACTGATCTCGAAATTTCTTAAAGTAAAGAGTCTGAAATTATGCACGGAGGTTCCTTTTAGGTCTTAGACGAGCACTAAGAAAGGATATTTGGAAATTCGACCGTCTCAAGAGGTAAAAATTGCTTTTACAAAAATTGTTTGTACTTTATAGCAACAAGTAAGTACACGTATTATGTATTTTTTTGTTTGTAGGAAATCAACATCACTTTTAACGAAACACTGGGATGCAACTATAGACCTAATACTAATAAAAACAAAGTTATACACAAAAAATTAGTAAGACTATTCTAATTACTTCTGATTAAAAAACTATAGCACCAGCAAAACGGCAAAAATTATTCAACAAATCTTATTTAAATTAATTTTTATCAAAAAACTATTATATAATATTACAATAACTGAGCAATCTATATTAAGTAAGTATAATTAAATATTGCAGGACATTCCACACATCGCCATCTAGCTAGACAACGGATATACTAATTATATATACTTTTCTTTTGTAAATATATACTTATAATACATAGAAACAACCAGACCACAGACAAAATATATAAGCATAAATACTTGTCTGAGGCGGGAATGGAACCCGCAACCCTGTGTTTGGCAGTCCGGCATGGTGACCATTGTGCCAACTGGGTCGTGAGTTAAAAGAACACAAGCTTGATAAGGCTACAAAAGTAAGCCATCGAATTGTCAGTTTCGTCTTATTTTACAATGCATTTTATAAAATCACGGAGAGAAAAATGGAAATGCACATTTTGTTTCACAAAAGTATTTCCGCTTTTTTATTGTAGGTACATTTAAAGTGAAGAGAAGTGTCGACCGAAACGAGAAACCGTTGGATACGAACTGCGTTGGACGTGCAACGAAGAGAAATTATACTCGTGACAACCACTTTATGTTGCATTTAAACGGAAAACAATTCCGGGATGAAATGGTTTTCAGGTTTTGAAATTGCGATGGCGAGTTGGATTCGAGTTTTATACCTTTCACCGAGAATATTGATTGGATGAAAGTGGATTTTTGCACCCACAGATTTAGTGGGTAGGAACGAGATTAATTATATTCTCCCTATGGAAACGCATGGGTGCGCCACGTTAACGAATAGTACGTTGACGTGACGCACTCTTATTTTTACACTTTAAAGAGTTTTGAACTCTACATAATATTATGTCAGTGTACGAGACGTTTCCCAAATGAATAATCTGAAATTCGGATTACGACATATGAATTTTCCGTACTAATAACTAAACTATTAACTATGTTTGATAAGTTTCAACTATGGTTTATTCATTTATAATAAATTTTATGTCGTGTATCATGTTTTTATACTAACCAGTATTTATAGCGACGACCCAGTTGGCACAATGGTCACCATGCCGGACTGCCAAACACAGGGTTGCTTTTTCTATTCCCGTACATAGTATTTATGCTTAGATATTTGTCTGGGGTCTGGTGGTTTCTATGTATTATAAGAATACATTTACAAAAAAAGTATATAGAAGTATATCTGTTGTCTAGCATCTATAACACAAGTCTAGTTACTTAGCTTGGGACTAGATGGCGATGTGTGGAATGTCCTGCAATACTTACTTATACTTACTTACTTATTATAGATTGCTCAGTTATTGTGAACACATTTAGTTGCTTTAATTGATTCTACGTAGTTACTCAATCACACTTTTTAATAATGTTTAAAGTAAATTCAATTAATTTCTGCTTCTAAACTCGAGTACAAGAAAACTTCCAAGTTTTCAAGATGAAGGAATAAAATGTGAACTGAAAAACGCTATCAAACGAAACGAAACCTACTCTCAAGACTCTTTCAAAGTTTATTTGTAAAAGAAATGAAGAAAATAAAATTGTATGACTTTAGCTTTAATTACGAGCGACGTTGTAGTGTCTCGTCGAATTTTATTTTATTGGAAAATTTCAAAGAAGCTTTGTAGAGCAAACACTGACGCAACTATAGGCCCCCCCGGGGCTCGTGGTAAATTCATCGGATGGGACCCTCCCTCAATTTAAAGAAGTTCAACCAACGTTGCAGTTTCCTTTCAATAAATAATTTTTCGACCCTCATAAAACAAAAACTGCCCCGCTTTCTGTTTGTTGTATGGAGCTTTAGAAGATTATGGGAACGAACAAAGCGAGCGATTTTTACTACTGCGCATATTTTTAACTACGACCATACGCAATGTAGTCTTCCGTAGTTGTTCGGCACAATATTTAAATTACCAAGGGACTATTTTTAGATTATTAGTATACGTCTATTACTCACTAACTATTAGGTAAAGCTTACATAGCCGTGATAGTTTTCTTTTTTACATACATTACTACTAGGTAGGCCAAAAACAACCATTCATACTAGGCCAATAACAACCATTCAGCTGAAAGCAACCATTTTGCTGGTAGAGGGGGAAGGGGACATATTGATTATAACAAAAAAATCACTTTAATGCTTAATAAAAAGGATCCCAGGATCTCAAAATAGTTTCCCATAAGGGTTCTTTTTTAGGACCACGGAATCCTAAAAATGGAAGTTTTCAGGGTGTTATAAGGCCTCTAACTTAACCTAACAACTGATACTAATGATAGCAACTGCGACCAACAGCTTAACGTGTCTTTCGAAGCATAGAATGGCTCAAGAAATTGCTTTACCACACTGTTAATGGGTGGCTTCATTGTCAGCGCAGAAAAGTTATGACAGACTTTTATGATCCACTCTTGTTTTAAAAAAAAACCGGCCAAGTGCACACGAAGGGCACCACGTTGTATAGGAGCCCCACCTAAATATATTTTTTTCTGTTTAGTATTTGTTGTTAAAACGGCAACAGAAATATATCATCTGTAAAAATTTCAACTGTCTTGCCATCACGGTTCATGAGATACAGCCTGGTGGCAGACTATTTCAAAACCGAGTTTCATGTTAGGAAAAACACCTCTAGTTAAGAAACTGGTTTCGTACGTAAGAAGTAACTGGTTACGAAACTCGTATGCGGCCAAAGGGAGACAGTCGGACAGACGGACGGAGAACCGGACGGTGAAGTCTTAGTTATAGGGTCCCTAATAGGCACCTTTTGAACCACCTAAAAATGAGAGAGTTAGAAAAATGAATCCGCAAGTTGTTTTTTAACAAAGAAAAACGACAGTATTTCACTGGTTTTTATCAGAGACCACAAATGCGAATGTATATTATATATTCCAATAGCTAACACATACGGATTACCAACGCATCTGTTTCGTAACACGTCTAACTTTGTTCTACGTTTCGTGTAAGGCTGTAAAGAAACTCGACGAAATGTGAGTTATCTTATTGAAAAGGTTTGTTAGCAACCCCTGGGGGAGAGAATTTGATTTAGGTAGAGCAGCTCTATATTATTTACCCACCTCTAATGTACCTCTATAATAGCCATCAATTTGTGATATATTTTTAACTAGCGACCTGCTCCGGCTTCGCACGGCTATAATATGCATGTATCACTATCACTACATAGTATAAAATAAAGTCGCTTTCTCTGTCCCTATTTCCCTTTGTATGCTTAAATCTTTAAAACAACGCAACGGATATTGATGCGGTTTTTTTAATAGATAGAGTGATTCGAGAGGAAGGTTTATATGTATAATACATGCATAATATAGCCGTGCGAAGCCGGGAGGGTCGCTAGTTATATATAAATAAACCTTACTCTTGAATCACAAAATCCTTTGCGAAGTTTTAAAGATCTAAGCATACATAGGAACAGACAGCGGAAAGTGACTTTGTTTTATACTATTTATTAATGAAAATGATAAGCTGTTGCCTGCGACTTCGTACGCGTGGTAATTTTATTTAATGTACCTTTTTAATTTTATTTTATAAACCTTCCTCTTGAATCACACCATCAAACCAAACAACCCACCCATCCCCTTCTTTAATTCCTGCCTGGAAGAGATAACTTTTAGCGATAAGGCCGCCCATTGTGGCATTCTTTTAATTTTTAGTTTCTTATAATTTTTAATTAACATGGTGCAATAAAGTGTTTATTTATCTATATATCTATTAAAAAACCGGATCAAAATCAGTTGCGTAGTTTTAAAGATCTAAGCATACATAAGGACAGACAGAGGGAAGTGACTTTGTTATATACTATGTACATACTGATAGTGATTTTTTCCGGTTAGAGAAGACAAAGATTTCAGTGTGAGTTCATACAGCCATGTCGCGACTGTCATTTATGTATATTTAAGTATTTTCTTACATGTAAGCCTTATTTATTATATTAGCCATCCATTAAATTCTTCATATTTCTTTATAAAAATAGGCAGATAACTACTTACTTACTAATTAACGTTGTTAGAAGCGATAAAGAATTTAATTTTTTAAATTAATTAGTCTTTAATAATTTGTAATTAAACATAAATTACTCCTAGTTTAACATTTTGTGATGTTACTGTTTTTATTTTAATCTCAATAATTTCAACTGAAGACTGTATAATAATATCTGTTTTCGTGAGTGCGTACTTATTATACTTAATCAATTAGATACCTACCTCAAAAAACAAACATTTTCGATTTAAAAACATTCAAAAATTTTGAGGAAAATATATTTGCTGTACCTATAAAAACATAATGGTGCCGCCGCCAAAGCAAACATCCACAGCATCCACACAAAGTGAAAAATATTTTGAATTTGAATTCTATCATTCGATATTTAAATCCGACAACGGTGCGGTTGGGCGGGCAAAGTTTCCTCGGGCGGTGGGAGTGTAGGCGGGCGGGCGGAGAGGAGGCTATAATTAGGCGGCCCGGCGGAGGCTGTATTGATCGCGTCGTCGCCTAGCAACGCGAGAGATGGCGCGCGGCCGCGGCCTCCGGTACCACGCAGTTTTTTGTTCGTTCGTTCTAGGTGAGACTGTTTTGATGTAATCTCCTTTGAAACCACCCAAAATTATTTAATTCTTTTTGTATGAAGCCATTGAGATATTCAATAGCACGAATTTTGTTGAATAACATCAATAGAAAATAAATCATCAAAGGAAAATAGCTACTTAAATGGTTGGCTTGAGTATGCTTCTATTTTATTCCAGAACTATAATTTTTTAAAGGAAAATTTTCTAATAAGTCGTCTGAAACTACAAAAAAACTGTCGTTAAACGTTTTACCTTATAGCAATGTGATCAGTTGCCCAAGTTTTTCTTTGAGTATTATAATTTGAAGGTCTTAAATTCGCGAATCACGTACGGATCGTCTAGGCTGGGGCCGAGGGCAAGGATAGATCGATTAAGCTAGCGGTCAAACGTTATTAAAAACTACACACATATAGATAGATAAGTATAAAAGCAATAATTGTATCAAAACAACATCAGATTTTTCCTTTAATAACGCTAGAAGAAGTGTATACTCCGTGCCCGGGGGCTCGCACTCCGGATGAGCTCAGATAATGTAAATATCCTCCTTAAATACACTCATAATTATGTGTACACAGCCTTGGGCTAAAAGCAGACTCCACAATTTTCTATCGGCCGATCATCTGACGTCGTTGGACGCAGAGAGAATGCGACCGATCGTTCTGGATCTTTGGGGGAGGCCTATGTTCAGCAGTGAACGTCATGAGGCTGATATGATGATGATGATCATCTGAAGGCAGACATCACTCGTTTTAGAGTAACGTACCTCAATATCATTAGTTTTTCATCTTCCATGCTCCGTCTGTCTGTCAAGACTCGTTTGTATCAGAAACGGGCCGAGATAACGAGTTTAAATTTAGAACAAACTAGTTTTTGAATTTTTCAAAATCCTTCCTAGCGGATGCCTACATCATAATAACAATCTGTGTGCCAAATTTTAGCCCAATCCATCCATTGGCTTGAGCTGTGCCTTGATTTATCAATCAGTCAAGACTTAGAATGTTATATTTAAAGATAATAACATTTAATACGGTCAAAAACGAGTTTTTAAGTCAAAACGTTCAAAAAATAAGACAATCTCTATATATATAAAATTCTCGTGTCACGGGGTTCGAACTTGAACTCCTCCGAAACGGCTCGACCGATTCTCATGAAATTTTGTGAGCATATTCAGTAGGTCTGAGAATCGGCCAACATCTATATTTTTTTTGTTTTTTTTTTGTAAATAGCAAAACAACGTTTGCCGGGACAGCTAGTATTATATATAATGACTAGCTCTTATCCGCGGCTTCGTCCCCGTAGGAGTTGATTCTTTCAAAATCCTTTCTTATCGGATGCCTACATCATACAAAGAACACAGCCTCTAAGTTTCAGATCTCTACGATCAGCGGTTTAGGCTGTGCGTTGATCCGTCAGTCAGTAAGTCATTCAGGACAAAGCATTTTATATAAATAGATAGAAGATTGGCGAGCTATCAGTTGATAGAAAAGTTTTTAGTCTGATTTCATCCTTATATACCCTGAGGAAAGCTTCCTGTTATTTATTACTTTTTTTACCGTTTTATGAGAACGGCGAATTAAGTAAGATTATAATTAAGCAGGTAAAGTACAGGGAGTTGAAGTTATTTTTTGTGGTCGAGTGGCTGTTTTTTTAAATTAGATTATCAAATAAAGTATTATGCGAAAAACCAGGGTTCGAGAATGTTACAAAGGAAATAAAGAAAATCATTTAATCAGGCAGAAGTGTGCACGGCATACCTCTCTGGTCGATTATTAATTTATTTTAAGATTAATCTGCTCCACCTAGCGATTTGTATGACACAAGATAAACATGTAGAAAAATATATGGGACCACCCCTGAGGTATAGGGGATACCTCAGGGGACACTTCTGACACAACTTTTCTGACACAAAAAGAATCATATAAATCAGTTGAACCCTCTTCGAGTCATCGGTGATCATACTAAAAAAAACGCGACAAATTGAGAACCTCCTCCGTTTTTTTCGTCTGTTAAAAATAGTACGTAGGTAAATAGATACTTAGATAGTATTTTTTGTTCGAATAAAGTGTCCCCCATTGCAAAAAAAAAAACAAAAATACATTTCTTTAGCAAAAATACATTTCTTTTTTAGTCTTACGTAAAATTAACTCAGTTAGAAATCAAAATGTCACGTTTTCTGCTACACTAAAACACAATTTTCCATCTAAATTCTTAATAAGGCTTAATTACTCATTAAATGCGCCGTAATCGTTAATATTTTGTGTCCTCGTTTTTTTTAATAAGTTTTGTGTATACATACTATTGTAAAAAGTGCCAATTTTTTTCTTAAATTTTGCATTACATAAAACATTCCTTTAAATCGAACTACGTCCCATGAACAAAATTTGTAACACAAAGGCGCTTTGTGATACCAACACAAGAGCAAGAGCACATTTAATAACTTATAGCTGGAATAGCTACATATTCTCAGAATACCACCGAAGGGGTAAAAATGTAATAATGTTGCGAACACCCCCTCCGAGGAGGCGAGTCTTTCTGGAACGTTGCACTGAAAATGCGCCCTACATTTCTTTGACACATTTGACACTAAAAAGTAAATGGAGTCGGACGATGCTGTCGAGTTGTAATTATTGCGATGAGATAAATATAAAGATGGAGTTGTTGACGACGGACGATTTAATGTAAAATGCGAGACAAATAATGGAGACGAAGTTTTTGTGTTGGATTAAAGTTATCCAGTTAAAAATCAAAATATTACATCAATATGCTAGAGATCTTATAAGGATTTTTTACCAGACAAGAGAGTGATCTTATAGGGGTTTTTTTACCCTTTTGAGGTACGGAACCCTAAAAATTTGCTAGTACTTACACGAAGAGTACTTATTTTAAAAAATCTGCAGATTATATTAATTTAAAAATCTGCAGATTTATCAAAATCAAAAGAGGGCTACCTCTTTCTTAGCTAATTTTAAAATATACCCTGTACAATCTTATATTTTTTTTTTGTTTTCCAATAAAGATTTTATATCTTTTTTATTTCGGTGGGACAGGATTTTCTTCAATTCCCAGGTGATACCGCGAGGCAAAGCTCAGTCATACAACATTTCAATTTTGTAGCTGACTTAGAGTAAGTAATATGCTTCTACGAACTCCTCGTAGCAAAGCACCTTTGTAGTCAAAGAAAGTGCTACGTCTCGTAGTACTGGCTTTGATATTTCACATAGCGAAATAAAATTGAATGTCACAGTCTTTTCATAAAATAAGAAAGTGCACGGTTGACTTTTGATTTTGAGAACGACTACAAGTCGTAGCATGTTTACAAAGATTACATTAGAAAAGCACTTCGTTTTTCGCACATGTATACTATAGTAATAGTTCGTAACTCAGTAGGTTCCTACTTTCTTTAGATATAGCGGGGTACGGGAGGGGCGGCACAGCCAATGAAGAGTCAATGCCTATTCAAATAATTAACAAAAACAGTCGTTGTAGAACTGATACGAGAGTTCTGACTTCGTTATTTAATAGTAAATGTTCGACATTTTAATTCTTTTTTTTGTCCAATAATGGCTTCGCGTGACTTCTGCATATTATACTCAGTGACAACGTTTTATCTTGCATCATGTTTTAGGAAAAAAAACGTCACTACCTACAGATTTCTATTATCTCCAACGGATACGAATCCGAATCTACAAAGCCTAGAGTCAAGTTTAGACCTAATTATACCTAGTTTTCTCCTATAGCAAATAGTCAACATCATTCACCCACTCTAAGTAAAACCCAGTAATGAAGTCTGAACACAGCTCGAGAGAACACGCAGCTACTCATACACCTCCGAAGAAAAACAAGTCAGCGCTATAGAGGGAACATGTAACCTTTTTTTTATTAATGTTGGCTTCGCATTGCATGTGCATACAGCCCGTATCAAGGTTTATTTTGCATCAAATTAAGCCCGATTTTAAGGAATCGGGCTTAATTTGAGAATTGGACAAGGGCCATTTCCTTGTCCAATTCTCAATGTTCACGGCACACGTTTAAATTCCTCACAGCGTTTTTAAGTTACTTAGCTCCATCTAAAGGACTATTGCTAAGAGAAAATTCTAATGTTCTATCTATGTAATGGTTATGGTTAATATCTTTGACCGTGGTGAATTTATTCAGAGTGTCTTGAAAGCAAGTTATAATGCGATTCCAACACAGTTCCGCCGAGTAGGAGGGAACTCTTATAACTAAGTTTCTCTTTATAATATGATTTCTAGAAGGAGCTTAAGTCTATCAAAGTTCATATTTATAGAAAAATATACCACGTGTTTCAACAAAGGGCTAACAACTTTTGATCTACGTCTTTGAAAATTCTAAGCCTTATGGAAATAGCTCATTTTCTTAAATGTCCCCTTAAATTAGGTTTTAATAAGTCCGAGTATGTGGGAACTCTTATGACTAAGTTTCTCTTTTTAATATGACTTCTAAAAGGAACTTGAAACTATCTTTAATCCATCTATTTATTTATTATTTATTTTTATTTATTTCTTTTCATCTTTAATCCATCTATATAGAAAAATAAACTACGTGTTTCAACAAAGGGCGAACAACTTTTTAACCGACTTCAAAAAAGGAGGAGGTTCTCAACTCGTCTGTATGTTGTTTTTTTTGTTTTTGTTTTAGAGACTTTGAAAATTCTAAGGTATGGTAAATCGAAGGAAATAGATCATTTTCTAAATATGTCTCTAACATTAGGTACTAACTACACTAGGCTCTTGGACATGGCGCTTGTCACAGTGCCGAAATATAAAGATTTAAAAATGAAAACACGAAACAATGTTATTGTTTTAAATCTTTCTTATATAAAAATGAATCGAAAAATGTGTTGGTAAGCGCATAACTCAACAACGCCTGGACCAATTTGGCCAATTCTTTTTTTGTTGTGTTTGTTATTGTCAGGAGAAGGTTCTTATGAAAGAAAAAATTAAGGAAATTTCGTAGAAAATTATTACGCGGGTGAAACCGCGGGGCGCAGCTAGTAATAAATAAATATTGCAGGACATTCCACCCATCTAGCCCCAAACTAAGTAACTAGGCTTGTGTTATGGGTGCTAGACAACGAATAAACTAAGTACTTATATACTTTTCAATAACTTTAGTAGTAAGTTAAAGTATAAAATAAATGAACATTATTGGAATGAAAGTGTATCGAAACTTCTGTGTTGGCATTAAGCCAATCCTATGAATAATATCGTTGCATTTGAATAACCATTACATTTGTTAAACTTGCACCACTTACTATTACAGTAAAACATATTGCCTACATTTGTTACTGAGTTTTATGAATGTAACTCATATTATTTTGTTTGCATTGTTTATCTACGTATATATATTTCCCTCATTCATAAATATTTCAAAGCCTTTTTTAGCTAAAATGTGTTTTGTCAGTTTCGCACACCTATCATCTGTAAACTCATATGTTCAATAACAAGGATGTTTTTTTTTTAAATAGAGCATAATAATTTTGTGTTGTTAATTATGAGAACCCAAGGAAATGACATTAATTGCTCCATTTCAAATAATACCTTCAAATATTGGGAATCATTTGAAAGCATGATCACAAAAATAACCCCCTTATTTCAAAACGAGGTTTAAGAATAATCCGAGATGTGGATTTCAACCTTAGCTTTAGACACAGATTTACTCGTGAACTATAGTCTAAACACTATCCCTATAGACTATAGTCTAAACACTATCCTTATAGATTATATAGGGAACTATAGTTAAACATTATCCCTATAGATTATATTAAAGGGATAGTGTTTATACTATATAGTTCACGAGTAAATCTGGGTCTAAATCTAAGGTTTAAATCCACATCTCGGACTATTCTTAAACCTCGTTTTTTAATAAGGGGGCAAGAGTTACTTGTGCCTTCTTCTCATTGGTGGGCGCGTTCCGAAGGCACACATCCTAACTCAGTTTTAGACGTTTTAATGTGTTTTCTAAATGAATAAAGCATTTCGACTTGCGAGTGAGTGTTTCGATTAAAAGACATCATCAGCCATCAATCAGAACATTTACAATGATCGTACACCTGTCTTACAAACATATTTATTGTAATAGCGCACATAATCCACAGCAGCCATTGCGAGCGGGTCGTATGTCATGCCCGAGGACGAGCTGTCATGTAATGTGAAATATGTCCTCGTAAAACATGAAGCCTGCACTGTGACCCACAAACTGATATATTGTTCACTGTTCAGATATGATGAAAAGATCTCGTACATATTTATAATTTACACAAAAGTACTTAAATAAATAAATATTGCAGGACATTCCACACGTCACCATCTAGGCCTAAGCTAAGTAACTAGACTTGTGTTATGGGTGCTAGACAGCGGATATACTACTTATATAATTTTCTATTGTAAATATATACTTATCACTACATACTCGTAGTATAAAACAAAGTCGCTTTCTCTGTCCCTATATTCCTATGTATGCTTAAATCTTTAAACTACGCAACGGATGTTGATGCGGTTTTTTTAAATAAATAGAGTGATTCAAGAGGAAGGTTTATATGTATAATACATGCATAATATAGCCCTGCGAAGCCGGGGCGGGTCGCTAGTAGTATATAGAAACAACCAGACAGACAAATATCTAAGCATAAATACTTGTCTGAGGCGGGAATCGAACCCGCAACCCTGTGTTTGTCAGTCTGGCATAATGACCGTTGTGCCAACATAAAAGTTGGTAGGAATCATTTTAAAGTACTTACATCAGTTATTAGGTAGATTTAAAACACATTTGATTTCACTTTTACATTTCCACTCCCTTCTTCTTTTCTTTTTTTTCTTTTACATTTTTTTGTTTGTATTATAATGTACCTACGAGTAATAACATTGTTGTTGGTTTGAAAAAATGGTTCCCTCACGGAAGACAAATGCTAATTGGTCACATACAAATGTTTCACTCGTATATCTTGTTCATTAACTGTGTAGCTTGACTACACAGAAAAAAAGGTTACTTAAATGGAGAAATAGACACAAATATGGTGGAATAATATGGTGTTGAGCAGTGTGCCACCACACGCTTTTAATGTATAATTACATTTGTTCATATTATAATTTTATTTTTATCATTTATTCGTTCCTTTTCTATAAAGTTATAATTAGTATTAGCGATATTATATAATAATATAAAATTAGTATTAGCGATAGTGATACATATGTATGTATGTGCCTTTTGTGATGCAAGAAATTATTTATCTATCTATCTAAATAACCCTGTCTTAAAAGAATATTTTTGTTAATGTTCTTGAAAATACAATATTCTTAATTTCAGAATATTGCTTTCATATAAGGAATACTGCTTATCATTTTAAGATTTTCGACTAAAGCCAATAAATTCTTCTCTAGCGTATAAGGGAGAGGTTTATTTCCTACTTTAAAGAAATCTTTTTTTGTGTATATATGGTTTAGTATCTATTTGAAATGAATGCAAACTACTTTACCTTCCTTTTTATATTAATCTTTTTATAGATGCAAATATACTTACAAAATCAAAATCAGTTTTTTTTTCAATAGGAGTTATGCAGTGCATTACATCACTTTGAAGCGTCTTAAAAATTAAGTGTGCAAATATTCTAAACATAGGCAGCGAAGATTTCTTTTTGTCTTAGAAGAAACTGAAAAACAGCTTCCTTATATAGCAGTCTTCAACTTTTGCCACTAGACTGCTTGGACAAGTAATATTTAACGTTAATTAACTATAATTTACCTATCGTATCTGTAGGTTAAAATATAAATTAATGGTAACTTTATATTGGTAACTAAACGTCTTGTTTATTTTATTTTTGAAAAATTAAAATAATTACCCTTTGTCAAACACCCAAGTACTTTCTAACAAAACCAATCTAGTTGTTTGATTGTGAAGAAGGAATAAACAAACATTTATAATTAGTAGGAATTAGGTATAACTATATGCCTCGTAAAGTTACAAAATGAATTGAAAAGAAAGTGTATCCCAATTCAATTTCAATCAGTCTCATCCCTTAATGATCGGCTTTCGACTTCTTTAACAAAGCCGAAATGGCTGAATAGCAGGCCTCTTTATTAGTAGACTCCCCGTGTCCGGCTGTCGAATCCGAAATACCTATCACAAAGGTAGCATTAATTAACGAATCCAATATCGAAAATGTTTGATGCAAGCAACCCTATGCACGGGGGCGGTCCGGGGGCCACTCTCCACGTAATTACGGCACGTCAACGCTGTCGTGTGCACTCACCATGTACTTATTAAGCGAGCACAAAGCGACGACCGGCAAACATCCAGCTCGCCCGGGAATCAGGTGCCAGCTAGCTGATGCAACTCACCTAGAAATCGAACGTGTAGAGGAGTACCACCTTTATGACTTAATAGCTACGAGGCAAAGTCGCTTGCGGACACCCCTCGCCCGGGCATCGAGGCTGTGTGCAATTGCAAACGCCATCCCAGATCCCGTTGCCAATGGTTACATCTGGGTGACGGTGGGTGGTGGGGGCTGATATAAACTACATGCGTTATACACAGTTAATATTTGACGAGGGATGTTCTACGAATATTTATATTGCACGGACAGTTCACAGAATCCCCGGGGATGCATGAAAATCAATAGAGCTCTACGATTTGATTGTACGCAGGTGCAAACTTTTACTGTACCTACATCATCTTTGTGCGACATTATAAGTTAAATTCAATTATATTATACCTGAGTATTGCGTTAAAAATATGATTATATGGATAGATATACAAAACGTTTATTCTACAAAAGAACAATTGCTGTTATACTTATACCCTAAGCATATTATTTTACTTTTATTCCTAAGATTAGATTGGTAGTAAGTATTACTTTGTAATCATTTTTTTTTGTTAAATAAAGTTATAAATAAAGTTATTATTATATATAAACATATTGTAAGATATATTATAATTTATCACAAAATACACACAGAAAAGAGAAAAATATTCTACTTAATTAATTAGATACCTATTACAATTACAAATGGGTCCGAATAGGTCACAGTTCAGTGCTCATAGTGGGTGAGGTACAATCATCTTAAAAAAATTCATACCTCTAACTACTATATTTATAACATAGATAGATAACTTTATTTGTACAACACAGAAATTTAACAATTATCGATACATATCATTTAAAAACACACAAAAGAAATTAAATTACACAAATAAAAATTAAAAACAAAAACACAGAAAGGCACACATTACAAATAATTACAAATAAAAAACCATCAATTTATAACATAAAAGTATGTTTTGAAGGAGCTTTAATAACACAACTTTTTGAAATAAAAGAAAAACAAAACAGAAATAGTTTAAATTCCCCAAAGTATAACTTTTATACTCTTTTAATTAATTTGCAAACGAGCTTTTACAAAGGCCTGAAAGGAATGTAGGTACTCGTATTCCATGAGAGTAGTTTGACGTAAATGGTAGGTAGGTAACTATATTCCATCATCAATTTACAACCCGATATGCTCTATCCCAGTCTGCCTCCGGCTTATTTATTAACGCAAACATTCTCGTTTAACTATGCGAAGAATTTTGTATATGAAGTACGCCCGAGGTGTTTTACAGGGGGTTAATTCTGTGACTCCCACCCGCTTTTGAGCCGAAAATTTAATACCCACGAAGTTGAGAGGGGATTAATAACGACATATGAATCAATTTGAACAACTCTTTATTTTTCCTTTTGCATTTTTGTTTGGACGGACTCACAAATACTTTTTAAATTAAATACCCGCTGGTGGTGGGTACACAATCAATTTCAGATTTATTATTAGAAGCAAATTTTATTTACTTGGATAATAAATAAATATTGCAGGACATTTAACACATCGCCATCTAGCCCCAAGCTAAGTAACTATAGACTTGTGTTATGGGTGCTAGACAATGGATATACTACTTATATACTTTTCTTTTGTAAATATATACTTATATTACATAGAAACAACCAGACCACAGACAAATATCTAAGCACAAATACTTGTCTGAGGCGGGAATCGAACCCGCAACCCTGTGTTTGGCAGTCCGGCATGGTGACCATTGTGCCAACTGGGTCGTCAATGGTGTAATATTAAAGTGGTTATTGCAATTTTAATGGTAAATAGGACAAATAAAGCTATTATGCGCCAACAATAATTGTTCACAGTAGGTTACCCCTGAAATTACGAAAGAAACTCAACAAAAGCGTTTTAATATTCCGCGGGCGAGGTTCCCGGGTCGGAAATTACATTTTTGTTGCAAACCGTACCCCGAGATGATGGTATAAGCCGTTGTTGGTTACCTAACTGTGCTCCTCCCCATTACACTGAGCCAAATGAGCCTTGAACCCGTTGGACCAGATAAAATATAGGATTGTCAACGATCACTATATTATTCCTACTCGTATTTCTTCGAGCTTTCTCGTTACATATTACTTAGTAGAAATAAAATTCTTCAAAGGATGGCTCATAAAATTATTAAAGTAGTGCGCCCCGCGGTTTTACTCGCGTATGTCCCCATCCTTAAGTAGCCTATGTGTTAATTAATAACTCCGGCTATTAACATATCTACCGAGTTTCATCGCAATCGGTCCAGTAGTTTGTGCGTAAAGGAGTTACAAACACACATACTAACACAAATTTCCACATTTATAATAAGTAGGATAGTAGTAAGCATCGTACCCTTAGTATGGGTTTAACCATACGAAAACGATGACCGTATCCGTATATCGTTCCATACATTTCAGAATAGGCGCCCCTATCGGAAACGTAAAGGAACTAAAATTGATACCACACATAAGTAAAAACATTACGTTGTATACAGAAGAGTTCATTCATTTTGGTGTAATTTGACATTCGTTGTCAACTTGAAATTTGTTAACGTGTACGTAAACGGTAAACGTGAACGTTTTCTTACTCGATCAAATATTATTAGTGAGAAGCATGTAAAAGGAATTTGTTTACATAAAAAAACTAACTAAAAATGTTTCCAAGATGTGTGTAAGCATGGATGATGTTAGAAGAAGAAGAGGCGGCTCGCCGTGAAGAACGGCGGCAAAATACTTTGTCTCTTCGAGCTTTATTGACACCGGATTGTATATCGGACTCCTCTTTTCCAGGGGTTCAAGTACGTGTGCGATCTTTTACAGAACCAACTTTTCAATATGAAACTGATGACATTTGATGATCCTGACCAAGGAAACCTGGCGCTACTGAGCCTGGGTCGTGCAACTAGTGATAGGGTGGCGAACATCATTAATGTACAAAATACATAAATCACCTCTGGCTTGCCTTAGTTGGCTGGTTGGAGTTAATACTGACGAGGAATACATGCTGGATAAACCTAACCAATATCTACGCTTCGATCAAGCACAGGTACTGGCTACTGAGAACCGTTAGGAACTTAGAATTCTTCGTAAAGCGATTTAAATTCGAAAACATCTAAATAATTTCAAAAGAGAAGATGGTTGGGATGTACCACCTGTTTGGGACCCAGTACTACATTCGGTGAAGTCTTAAGCCCGGCAAACAACAGCTGCAAGACCTCGGAACACCGTTAGCTATAGCCGTAGCATAGGTACCTACATAAGGAACGTTTCAATTAGGGAACGTAACAATTTTCAAATATATATTTTGTAAGACTATTTAGTCTGCCTGTGACCATAGAAACTGAAAAGTTCCACATGAAATGTTCTTATTTTTTTTTTGTTGTCTTTGTTATTGTCAGGAGGTGGTTCTTATGAAAGAAAACATTAAGAAAATTGCGTAGAAAATTATTACCTGGGTGAAACTGCGGGTCGCAGCTAGTGCTTTATAGTAATTATTATTATAAATTAGCTGCGCCCCGCGGTTTCACCCGCGTAAGTACTCACCGTTTAAACCTTCCCTGGACTACGACAAACACAACAAAAAAAGAATTGGCCAAATCGGTCCAGCCGTTCTCGAGTTTTAGCCAGACTAACGAACAGCAATTGATTTTTATATTATAGATAACTAAAAACTACAAATAAAAACTTAACCTAAGGTAATCTTTTTAAGAAAGTTCTTTATTTTAATTCGAGTTGCTTAAATGAAATTTGGTACAACATTATAACACTCGTTTCGATGATTTAGTGGCATTTGCCATAGTGCCTGCTGTTGGGGCTATACATCGCTCCCACCGTCGCGCGTTCTCTGCTAGAAATTCTGCCGCCAGCGACCTCCACTGCGGACGCAGCAGGTCCCGAACTCTTTGCAGGTTCTCAAGGTTTTCTGAAAATAAGAACATTTTGATGATTATTAAATAGTTTGCCCCGAAGATGACATGACTGAAAATGTATGAAGAGAACAGACAGCGGACCCATTATGGTAAGGGTCCGCTGCTCCAGGTCTGTCAGTGCCTAAAGTCGAGGCCGTCCCTCCCCCTGTGCCTGACACGGAAGATCCAATCTTAGCCGCCTTCCTCCTTGTATTCAACTTAAAATCACTCCACAGCTTTACAAGACAAAGCAGTGCAGGGCAAAACAAATATTAGTGCATGAACATTATTGAACATATTCATCGAGGGCGGAGGTGAGTTCTTGCCACCTCCGCATCGCCAGTAACCTACCGCATGCCGTGGGGGCTCTCGGCAGGCTACATAAGGTCTCCGTGACTACAAATAGTGAAAATGTCTTGGTAGTTTATAGTTTGAAACACAATAAGTTCAATGTCTTTATTTGCAAAGATGAACAATAACTTACCGCTCCATGATCTCCACCAAAACCTCAAATTAGGAGGCCGAAGTCATCATTATTTTCACTAGATAATTATTTTCTTATTTAAATAACACACGGTTTTATTTACAATAATAATTGACTTTGTCAATGTTGTCAACTAGCTCACGAATTTCGAAACGTCAAACATCCATCTCTATTTTTCGAGAGGTACGCAAAAGAGAAAAACAATGTTCGTTCATTCATCGAGTTACTCGATCAACTCTATCGAGTAAAAGTGACGCACAAACATACTATTTTACTGCTAGAAAAACTAAAAATGGTACGTATGTGTGCGTTAAAACGGTCACGATCATCGTTTACGTTTTGTAAAACCTGTAATAGCCCTACAGAACACAAGTCTATGTTCGATTTCTTAGAGATTTACCCTATAATAATTCTATAGTTAATAATAATTCAATCAGTATGTAAAAATCCTACCTATTTAGAGTTTTAGTAGGTATATTACAATTTAAATATACCAACAATACTCACCAAAAACCTGCTAAAAGGAAGAAAATAAAGTGGTGCGTGTCATCCCTAAAGTGTGACGTCACAGGAAGAATAGCTGCTATAAACTTGATTGAATATTTTCTTGCGAACGTTCACTACCTACTTCGGTCGTTCTACCGTTCCTTACTGGAATACTCTGCAAAGTATATCAACGTCGGTTTTTTCTTAGGGGATATTTTTTATGATTCTAATCGAAGTAACGGTGGAAAATCTATTTAATCCACCATTAATAAACCCCTTATCGCATACCAATCCAAATGTGGATGCCAAAATTTCTTAATTATTTTTCTTTGCAGCTTTAATGTAAAGCCCTTTTGCATGAATGATTGAAGGAGTTCGATTTTTTATTTTAGTTACCATATTATGCCTTCTATTTGGATTAAATAAGGGGAACAGACAAAATTGTTTTTTATTATTATTTAGGTACATTATATCATTACTACGAATATTTGAGATACTTAACTTTGGTTAGGTAAAGGAAAGACTTTTTGAGGCTAAATATTATTTGCAATAAGTACATAGTTCTTATATCTAGTGATACCTATAATATTTTCCAAACTTGAAATAAAAAACCAAAAAACAACAAAATAATTACAACCATTTCAAAAAGCAAACCGAAAAAGAAGAACAATAATTTATCAGCGATAAGCACACCTGCCGTTCTTTGTTTGAAAGGAGATCGAAATCCTTTGGCTCGAGTCCAAGTTTCATACAAACGTTTGGGATTCTGTTAACTAAGCACGGTACGGGGTAAAAATAATGACAAAACTAATGTTAGGGTACGGGTAGTGTTCAAATTGCGCAGACTTTTACGCCTACGCACAGAATAGAATTTGTAATTGAATAACATTTATTAGATAAGCATTATTATTGACGACCCAGTTGGCACAATGGTCACCATGCCGGACTGCCAAACACAGGGTTGAGGGTTCGAATCCCGCCTCAGACATGTATTTATGCTTAGATATTTCTCTGGGGTCTGGTTGCGCCCAGGTGACTAAGGCAAGTTTAAGTAATTATAATGCACCCAGTGGTTTGTCTACTAAAGTATGTTGAATGAATGGTGTATTAGCTCAGGTGAATGAAGTTTACGACATCGACATTTTAAAAGAGGAAAACAATACTTAACCAATGAAAAAAAACCGTAAGTAGAGTGCGTTTTATCTAAAAGTTCCTATGCCGTCAAGTTGGCTCCCCTGTCTCCCTGAATTCAAGGTAACTAGTACATTCAAGGTATTAAGGCAAAACTTATTTGCATTGCTACCAACATAATGGCATAGGAACTATTTGATGAAACGCACTCTAACACAAAAGTCCAAGGACTCCAAAGAGCCGTGTGCCGCTAATGAGGATCTGCTTTAGCATTAGGTGTAACTGCATTATACTGCTACAGCGCTGTAATTAATTAGTGCCTAACAAGGTATACCTACATGCAATTTCTATGCGCCTACGTTAGCTACTGAATTTGTAAGACATAATCAAAGACTATAGAAACTCCTTACGGAAAGAAACCTCATTTGACATAATGAGGACGTGATGCTGTATTCACTGAAAAGCTAGGTAAGAGTTTGCCCTGTTTCCGCAGCACTTTACTCGTGTATTAACTGATGTAACGTAGACAAATAGCTGTTACCTACAACGTAGGAATCCAAAAGGGTTTTGGAAAATCCAAATCCTACGAGGGCGAAGTCGCGGACAAAAGCTGTATATGAAAAACTGTCAGCACTCCGCGGTTTTACCCGCGTAACTCCTGATTCCGTGGGAATATCGAAATATGAAATAGCCTATCTATAGCCTTCCTCGACAAATGGACTATTCAACACAAAAATATTTTTTTCAATTCGAGTAAGTAGTTTCTGAGATTAGCGCGTTTAAACAAACTCTTCAGCTTTATAATATTACTAGCTGCGCCCCGCGGTTTTATCACTCGCGTAAGTCGCGATCCCGTGGGAATATCAAAATGAAAAATAGCCTATAGCCTTCCTCGACAAATGGACTATCCAACACAAAAATAATTTTTCGATTCGAGCCAGTAGTTCTTGAGATTAGCGCGTTCAAACAAACAAACTCTTCAGCTTTATTTTAAGTATAAAGATTGCCTTAAAAGTTGGTGTGTTTGTAAATTTTTCTCCTTCATACAAAAACTTGGTATTATGTAGATAGTGGTGTTCTGGAGTAACACACTATACCGATCCCAGCAGGACAAATACGAGGGTATGAAGACGCGGGCCTCAGTTAGTTAATAATCTTGAAAACTAGCTTTAATAAGCTTTTAAAACTGTATGCATAAAAAGCAGGTATTATACAAACAGCTAACCTACATAGTACCTCGGTAAACGAGCCGGGTTACCCCTGGCCCCTGAGCGATGGGAACGTTATCTAGTTTCAACCGTCCCAGGGGCCTGTAAATCTACCCGACGGATTACGGGCATTGTGCAGACGATGACAGAATCATCTTAAAGTCTCGCAAGTAATTTACAACGCTTTGCTGAGTCAGTGTTATGGTGTTTTTTAGTAAAATATTCGTGCTCTTTCGACACTACACATTTTTAAACTCTTGTATATAATCGTGGTTTCGCAAGGAGAAGACATGATGATCTACAAAGATCATTGGTTCCTGATTGGTAACTTATAGTTTTGTTGACGGCCAAAAGGTTTTTAGAAACAAGAAATCCGCCAAATCAATGAAGTTAAAACCTTTTAGGGTAGTTTCAAAGCTTATATTAGGATTGACATTAGGTTTTGTACCAATAGTCCGTGAGTAAATTTTGCATTACGATCTTTAATTGGTTATTTATTTGAAAAATCTTGGTATCATTCCATCGATTTAAGTTCGGCGCAGCCTTAAAAAAACGTTCTACATTATTCCGATCTTCATCTCAGTTTATGGATTACTCAAAGGTACAAGTTAATGTTCCCTATTTCTCATTCTAAGAGAGGCCGTAGACACAATGTATTTCTACTACATTGCACTACAGAATAGAGGTCAAACGAAGCTGCCAGCCGGGGAGGTAATCCCGTAGGTCCCGTCCATCATATTTTCTCCCAGACCCCTGCCATAAATCACCAATAAGATTCAAAGCTTCTCATTGCGTCAACCGCCAACGTTTTACGGCCATTTTTACGCGAACACTGGCCAAATCTTTTATGAGTGTTGTGTGTGTTTCATGAAAATTAGAAAAGAGAATAGGAAAATCGAATTGCAGTCAGATGCCCCTCCGGTTTACGGTCACTAAAATAAAAGGCAGGTAATCTAAATGATAAGCCCAAGATCGAGACTGAATGGTTATTGGATTCGTCGGGAGACTGCGATGGAAAGATGATAAAGATTTTTATTATGCATCTTTTAAGTCTCTGCAGTACCAACTTTACATTTTTCATTAATATCATTGTCTTTTGTTATTTAAAATGTTGAGTTTAAAGCAGTTAGGTAACAGATACATCTGGATACCTACGCAAGGTTGATTAAAATTATGTCTTACCCTTACAGACCTAACTCAATTCTGACATATTACAACACGATCGATGCTAAAAACAAAGAACCGTGCATAACGTCTCTTAAAGGTAGCATTAAAGGGAAATAATTAAAAACGTTGTTAGTCTTAGCTGGGAGCAATAAGAGCGCTTCGCACAGGAACGTAGAGTGAACAAAATAAAACAAGAGTGTACGTCGAGCGTCGCCATCGTCTGGAACCTGTATAAATGCAGCACATTTACAGCCGTCTACCTCTTTATTGCCCGTTCCACAACCGAGACAAAAGAACTAAAACTGCTTTACGGGAATATTAATAAGAATTTATCTCGCCCGTCCATAACTATACCGATGCAAGCACTCCGCCGACTGCTTAAAATTCATAAGATTCACAATACGGTCGAAAAGCAAAAAAGATTCGTTTTAAATGTTACTTACTTATTCATCGCAGAATAATCTGAAACGGGCAAAGAAATGTTTGAGTTGGGGTAGTATACTCAGTAAACATAGTTTTACGGATTGGGTACCGTTCGGTTTTCCCTCGCTTACTGAGACTGACCGGCTCCTGTCTCCAGGCCTCAACACGTGCCCCACATTACTTCAACACGACGTTGTTGCTGCTACTTGAGATGCGAGATCGTGCCGCAAACTTATTTAGGTAATCGCTATCGGAAAACTTTTAACTTTTACCAGTTCATACGCCTAAAATCTGCTATTCGAACTTACTGCCCTAAATTTTTGTTCCTACAAAAGAAAACATAACAATTTCCATAATTTCCACGGAATTGCCATTCCTGAGAATAATGGGTAGAGAATGGTAGAGGGTACGAGAACACCGCACAGATGTAAACGCACTCGATCCGTAATGGCGTCACGCGGTCTGGCAAGATGGCGGCGCTGCTCGTATCGTAAATACCCACCTACCGCCGTTATTTGCAGCCTCTCACTTTCCACTTTCTATCAAAGACGGAAGTGCAGAAATACTATACCATCTAATCGAATATTCAAGCTTCTAAAGGTAAAGGTTGAAAGGTTCAGTTTAATATTTAGGCAGATGTATGGGCCGACCTATCATGTCAGACGAGACTAATCATTTTAGAAGGATAGGGTGCTGGAAACTCATAGACGGACTCCTTCAAAATTGAAAGTGACTCGATGCGAGGTAGGTAGGTAAGATGAGAGTGAAGTAGGTAACATAAGAACCATTAATAAGCCTCTTACCCTATCCGTCTAGTCAACATCGGTGTAGCATGTTCTGATGCGGTGGGCGAGAGGCGAGGAGAGGGGGATAGCAGGGCGGCGAGCCGGGGAGCGTCGTCATGGCAACGGACGGGGGCGCGGACCCGAATTTTATCGATTCGGATACAGACAGCAGCCGGGAGTTTCGCCCACACTAAACACGATTCATCGGCTGTGTTTGCAGAGCTCGGAGGTTTATAAGGGCTTTGACGTTCGGAAACTCGTACGCTAGCTATTTAAATTGTTATTTAACTACTATGAGTAAACGTTGGTAGCATACACTGATGCGAATTGCTTATGTTACGTCTGTTACCAAATTCCAAACGAATTCTACAAATTATTTGCTAATGAATGGGTTGCAAATGATGCTAGAGCAAATCAATTGAAGTAGGTAAACATGTTAATCGAAAACAAACGTTCTTAGAGATTTAGCGACTTGCGAACAATGGTGGACCAATGACTCATGAGAGTATTCGAGTCTCAAGGGTCACCTAATAAGAAAATTCATTTTATAAAGACGTACCTATAATGAAACCAAAAAGACCATTTCAAGTAAATATGAAAGATTAGTTAAACAAAAAGAATGTGCAGACATAAAATCATATTTAAGGTTCATAAGTTTCCACAAAAAGCTTTGTTTTTTTGTAAACGACGTGATTCATTTTAAGCACCTACATACTGTACCTAACTAGTCCATAACAATAATGGCCACATAAGGTCTCTAGTTACCTCGATCCCATAACATTTCGCTGTTATCATATAAGCGAAATATAAAAAAATCCTATAAAAACAAAAACGCTCCATAATCCTTTGCACCCTCAACAATGGGAGCAATAGTTACTCCGGGACGTAAACACGATATTTGGAGCGATTTTTGAGTAGGGATAAAGTTAAAGTGACCATAATTTTCTATCGTCAGATCGGGACAACTGAAGAATTAAGTTGAAAATATGTTGGGTTAGATTTTGAAACAAATATCTACAAAAGAATCTATGCTTTAATATTATAAAGCTGAAGAGTTTGTTTATTTGTTTTTTTGTTTGAACGCGCTAATCTCAGGAACCACTGGTTCGAATTGAAAAATTATTTTTGTGTTGGATAGGCCATTTATCGAGGAAGGCGGTGAAACCGCGGAGCGCAGCTTGTCTATACTAATACATATTATTATTATTATAAAGCTGAAGAGTTTATTTTTTTGGTTTAAAATTATTTTTGTGTTGAAATGTAAAAATGTATTAATCGAGAAAGGCTATAGGCTACTTTTGATTTTGATATTCCCACGGGATCGGGACTTACGCGGGTGAAATCGCGGGGCTCAGCTATTATTTTATATTTGTGGGAATAATACACCAATTTAGCCAAGGAAAGGGCACAGTTCTTAGTGATTTAGGTAAGAACTTCTCACCTTCGAAAGTCATCGTTCAAGGACACTTTACTTGAATATGAAAGCGGGACATTTTTGCCCTTGCTGGGGACAACGGAACACACAGTTTGAAAGTGGGACTGTCCCGCTCAAAGTGGGAAGTATGGTCACGTTAGATAAAGTAGGCACAAAGGGTTCTCTCGCGAGATATGAAACAGTACACCCTCAGACTCCCCTCGTCGATTGTGACTAGTTGCGCATATTTTTATCCGCAAGTAGCCCGCTGGGCGATTTGTGACGGTCACGGCTGTTATGCTTTGATAATAATGTTTAATTTTTTGGAATATTAGAATCATTTTAACGGAATATTTAACCATGTTTTTATTAAAAGGTGCTCGATATGTTGATGCCTATATCTAGGTATACCTACTAATATTATAAAGAAGAAAGATTTGATTGTTTGTTTGCATTGAATAGGCTCCGAAACTACTGGACCGATTTTGATGAAACTTGGTATGTGGATACATTGATTCGTTGGGAGTGTCTTAGGCTACTTTTTAACTCAATATTCCTACGGGATAGGAAGTTACGCGGGTGAAACTGCAAGGTGATGGAGTGATGATGACAAATATTTTTGTTATCATTTTCTTTTTTTTATGGTGGATATGGCCATGGTAGTTTTAAATCATTGTAGCGTTGTTTATTCCTAATATGAAATGACTTTACGTCTGTACCTAAACGTAGGGAACTCTTAGAAAAACATTTACCAACTTATTCGATTAATAACTTTTAATGAGAAAAAGTTGTTTTCAATAAGCTTGACTTTATAACTACCTACATTTTGTTGCTATGTTATTGTGTAAATAAACTTACGTAACACAATTAAAAACAAAACGAAAATACGAAACGACAAATTAATATTTCATATCAAAACAACAATTGGTCTTTTAACAAAACAATAAGCGCTCAGCTTTACGTAACAGCCAAAACACTCAAAAGGAAATGAAGGGACAATACGCAGAAAAATCAGTTTTTCCAGTCGACTAAGGGCGAGATTCACAAAAAGTATCGTAAGGTCCGATTAACACAGTATCCTTGAGGATGTCGCTCGCAAAAAGGGGCATAAGGGGACAGAGGGGCCGAAACATTTCTCATTGAGGGGGATCCACCCTCTGTACGTGCCCGTCTATCGCTAAGGTGTCCATTATTTATGCTCTCGAGCGGACCGCGAAAAATAAATGAGCGAATGTGACGAGAGGAAATGGAATAGTAACTTGTCTGTACTCTAACTTGGATATTATTGATTTAAAATAATATTAACATAGTTTACCAGGTTTACGCCGACAAGCTCCAAGAAGCCGAGACTTTGATGGTATGGCGACGTGAAAGAAGACAAGAAGACTGCCAGAAAATACTGGACACAAAATAGTCCCAAGTCCCAGGTCCACAAAGACGACCTAATTCTTTTCGTCCGGAGAGATACTTTATAGCTTAAATAAGAAGTAAAAAATTTGGATGTGGCCACGTATACCTACCTAGTTCGATTGCGTGGTGCAATTTAGTCATTACTACGTGAACAGGTAGTGTTCAGATTGCACAGATTTTTACGCCTACGCATAGAATAGAATTTGTTATTGAATTACATTTATTAGACAAGCATTATTATTGACGACCCAGTTGGCACCATGCTGGATTGCCAAACAAAGGGTTGCGGTTTCGATTCCCGCCTCAGACAAGTATTTATGCTTAGATATTTGTCTGTGGTCTATTATAAGTATATATTTACAAAAGAAAAGTATATAAGGAGTATATCCGTTGTCTAGCACCCATAACACAAGTCTAGTTACTTAGCTTGGGGCTAGATGGCGATGTGTGGAATGTGTTGCAATATTCGATTCGTTCTGTGTGCGTCGATTCTTGGTTACGTCGATTCATTTCGATAGTGCGCCGAATTATAGCGAGTCTTTGCATGTCGAGTCACTTTCGAGCGGCGAGTTCCTGCGCGGTGAGTCTTTCTACGTCGAGTCTTTATATAGAAGCACAATATTACGGTGAATTAGCCGAATGTCGATCTTCCAAGTTACGCGGTACTGTTCGCAAGAAAAATTGTTATGAAACAGACTTTCTAACTATTTTAGAGTTAAAAAATGCTATTTTATTTGTAAAATCTCGGGAAATTTTATATCTGTTTCTTGTAAAGATAAAATAACTGATTTAGTTGCTGATGTTGGTTGTATATAAAGTTAGCCGTTATTAATAAAACTAAAAATCAAGTTTCAAAATCAACTTTAAAAAATATAAACTTGTATAAAATATAAGTACTTAAATATTAAAATCAGTCTTCATAATTTAGTGCAAAAAAAATTAATTAAAATAATAGAAGAACAAAATAAAAAATACTAAGAAATCAGTCATAATTGTGCAAAAAAAATCACAAGTAAAAATCCCAATAACACTACAAATAATTAAAATAAAAACAAAAAAAACATTTTTAAAAATTATTAAAAAACCAGTCTTAAACAAATGATAATAAAAAAAAAATCTCAAAAAAGCCATTCAAAAACAATGTCGACTGCTTAATTTAAAATTAGTATTTATCACAAAAATCAGTCTAAATAAGGAGCAATATTCAAATAAAATAAAAATTGTAAAAATCACAATAATTATAAATGCAATAAAAATATACTTATTGTAAAATGTGAAAATTAAAATTAATTTAAAACAAATCAGTCTTGAAATTATGACAAAGAAAATTAAAAAACTGCAAAAAATAATTAACAAAAGACTGTGTTCATTAAATAAAAATAAAAAGGAATTTAAATAGAACAGCCTCAGGTTATAAATTATGTTTAGGATTAAAAAAATAAAATAAAACTGTCATAGTTAAGTATAGAAAAACAAGTAAAACAATAAAAGAAAATAATTATAAAATAAAATATCACAGATAATCAAGCCATCGAAAATAGTTTAATAATAATATTCTGTCTACCTATATCAAAGCGAATTATTGTAGAAAGACGCCACAAACATATTTCGACAGTAATTTTTTGAGCTAAAAAATCCGCCACTATTAGCGCAATATTTTTGTCTCTTCTGCCTCAGATTTTAAAATATCGACAATGTATTGTCGGACATTTCCCAACTTTTCTATTAAGGCGGTTGTGTCAGCCTTCAACGTTATTAGTTGTCCTAGTAATTTCGCCGTTTTAACATGATATTAAAATAACGTTGGAACTTAGCCATTGGTTACCACATGAGTATAAACTAGCACCTATTTTAACCAGAACTTAGACCTAATCCCCCTTATTCCAAGGCGAGGTTTGGGGATGGTCCGAGATGTGGATTTAAGCCTTATATTTCGACACAGATTTGCTCGTGAACAATAGTCTAAACTAAACACTATCCCACTATATATTGATAGGGATAGTGTTTAGACTATAGTTCCCTATATAATCTATAGGGATAGTGTTTGGACTATAGTTCACGAGTAAATCAGTGTCGAAATCTAAGGTTTAAGACTACATCTCGGACTATCCTTAAGCCTCGTTTTGGAGTGGGGGGGAATGGGTCTTTATTTTTATCAATTTTTACATTTATGTAAAGTAAAAAATAATTCCATATTCATACACTTCCTTCACAAATCTTAATTTTTCATATCTTCTTCTTCTTCGTGTCGGTGTTTGAGGACGATAGTCCTTTACTATTTTTCGACTAATAAATATACTTAATTGTATTTATTTTAACGGATATTTTCGCGTTTTATATTAATTTGCAACGAAACGTCAGGTTTAAAACAATTTAATGTGGAATGCGAAAGTGTCCGTAAAATAAATATAATTATGAATTTAAGTTCAGAAAACCTTAAATAAAATGCTATGATAAAACCTATTTTAAAATTGTAGAATATCTAATTTAACATTGTAGCCTGTTTTTCCTGACTGTACTGCATGAACGATGCTGTTCCCAAACCAAAACTCGATAACGCAAAACGCAGTATCGAAAAACTCGACGTGGAAAGACTTCGCTGTAAAACCGTTTGCGACGTTGGAAAACGCGATGTTTAAACTCGATCGACATGAAAGCGCTCACTATACAAATACTCGACGTCAAGCGACTCGGCAAACACAGAACCATTCCAATATTCAAGTATATAACAGTTTTTTTAATATTATTTTTTAAAATATTTTAATATAAATGGTGAACCTGGTTACCCTACGACAGTAGTAGGTACAATACAGCGTCTCGCAATACACAATGATATTAATTTGCTATGATGAGTATTCGTGTGCATCCCGGCACGCTGCCTGTGTAAAAGGTACCAGCGTTTGAGCGCTCGCTTCACTTTATGCATCCTTCCGTGTGCTATTTGCACCTCTATACTTGGTATATTTATTGCTTGTTTGGGGAAAATTTGAATTTAAAATTGAGAGAACGCGACGCAAAGGAGGGTAATGTGTTTTTTAGTTTTTGTTTGTATTAGTCTGCAACAAAATTGCAGACCCTGTCGATGGTCTAACGATGTTTTTAAAATTAGAGTTTGATTACCTTCAGTCTCCTCGCATTCGTCTCATGAGGTATGCGGCGTCTCGGTAAAGATAAATATCACATAGGTCATTGCCCACGTCCACCATCTGTAGAGATACGGAAACGATTAACACCTCAGTGTCACTGTATACCTGCCAACAAATCTAACGAGACTATTCTCTTTCTTTTTTACATATGATAGGTCAGCATTTGACCACTATCACACTACCTGATAGTAGGTGACGATGCGGACTCAGATGTAACACGCCTTCCTAGAAGATAACTATTCACTCGCGACTTGAAGACCCCCAAATTGTACACGTCAGGAAAGACAAACGCAGGCAACCGATTTCATTCCCTTGCAGTACGAATAAGGAATGACGAATCAAACCGCTTAGTGCGAACTTCTGTCTGCCTGGTTGTATGACGAAAGAATGAAGATGACAAGATTAGGTCGTGGAGTTCTGTTGCACACTCCCCGAAAAGTACCTATCCGATAAAAAACCGACAAACTCGCCACCTTGCGGTGACGTTCAAGGCTCTGAAGCCTTTTGTTGACAAGCTTATCGTCACCAATGAGTCTCCTGGCTCAGGAGAGCCAATTGTCAATTGAGAGGACTCAATTGAGTTTACTTTTTCTTTATTCCAATTTTCTTTTATAACTCGCATACTCTTAGGTACTTACTATATTTCATGTCCACTCTCTCTCATTATATCTCTATCGTTAATCAATTATTGTATTTGCATTGCTTTTAAGTTTTAACTTTTAGCTTAAGGCATTTAAGTTTAACAATACACTTTATACCAACTCTCATACTCATGAATATTGTTTCTGTTGGCATTACTTTGATACCAGTAAGGGATAACCGAACCCATAAACTTTGTGAGATTCTAGATGTCACTTCACCATTTATTTGCAATACCACCTAATTGTGTATAGGTACTTAGCTTAATTCCTCCAAACGTATCTTTCCTGAAAAACACTTTAACTTAAATTGCACTACAAATACAAACTACTATTAAGTACATAGATATTTCGCCGCCATACTAATTTCACTCACCATTATAGACATTATTTCCTCCTTGTCTCACTTCCGGTGCAATGTTGCCATTGTTTTTATTAAGAGGATGAAATAGATGGCCAGAGGCCGCGGGCAGAACCTAGTTTATTCATAATCATACAGGGTTATCGGACAATCATAGACTTCTTTTAAGAAGATGCTCTACCTACAATAAAATATTTTAAAAATTCAACATCCATCATCAAATTAAAAAATTGAAAAGACCATTTCGAGGTAATGCGTGTATAGGTACATAAAATATAGATAAAAAAGATACCGGCGGAATAACACATTTTATTTACATTTATTTAGGGTTTCGTGACATCATCGTCACGACACATACCCCATTGCAGATACCTAAAATTGTTAGTATTATTGGAATGTTTTCATTATAAAAAAAATGTCTAATAAATTAATGAATTTTAAGACTTTAAATTTCAAATCTAGCAGGACCTCAGAATCTTTCTCGAATTGAAAACATTCACACACGTTAACAGTGCAGCTACTGAATGTGAGGCGAAGCCCACACGTGTATGCAATATGCATGTATTCAATTTTTAGTAACTTTGGACTTTTATTTCCTGACAACTCTATGAAAATGTTGCCCTATTTTTGGGCAAACTTTTTTTTTATAGTTTATACTAGGGCCCCGGCTTCGCACGGCTGTATTAAGCATGAATTATATCTATAAACCTTCCTCTTGAATCACTGTCTATTAAAAAAACCGCATCAAAATCCGTTCCGTTTATGAATACATAGGGACAGACAGCGAAACTGACTTTGTTTTATACTATGTAATGAAATGATAATGCTGTTCACACGTGTATATGCAAAAAAACTCACACGTGTAGGTAAATTATAAAAAAGCTTCTTTGTATGGAGTCGTGACCCACATGTAGTGCACGCACGTGTCAGAGTGACCTCAAAATGACCCACATGTGGTGCATCCACAGGGAACGTGCTAATAATACCAGTTTTGGAGCTCTACGGTGGGTCTGCCGTTTTGCTACCTGATTTTTTTTGTTCCTTTGTTGGTCTCAATGGTTGCCTGGAAAAGATCGCCCTTAGGCCATGAGGCCGGCTATTGTGAGTCACTAGGATCTCTCCCTATATGTATTTAAGTTTCCTGTTTTTAGTTTTTATTCGATTACTTATATGTTTAATGTTTCGAGCTATCGAATGGTGAAAACCACATATCAATAGGTTTTAAAGATTTAAGCATACATAGGGACCGACATCGGAAAGTCACGTGTTTTATACTATGTAATAATGAAGAAGGAATATTAAAGGCTTTGTTAAAAAAATATCAATTTTATTTCGTAATATTCATAATTTGAAAACTCCACAAACATTGCAATTATCAAAAATGTACGACAATATTTTAGTTATGATTCCCTCATAAATTAATTGGAGTTAAACATAATTCAATTATATTAAAACTGGATATTTGTTTTTTGGATATATATGTTTTGTACCTCCTTTCACGTCGTCAGTTTTTTAAATAACTTTAATAGTATACAGGATGATTTTTTTCCATGGGCCTTCAGGGCTTTATCCTAAACTGTGGCGAAAAATGCTGAAAAAGTCGCGCAAAAATTAAAACTACATCATTAAATTATTGAAAAAGTAATTGGCAATTGAACCTGTTGATTAGCAAAATATAATCATTATATTCTTATACAAATCGAGTCTAGATCAATTCTTGGAAACAAACATAGTATAGCAAATCCCAAATCTGACGGCCCATGTAAAAAATTCATGGTAGTTTAAAATTAAATTGACAGTTGATTTTATGACAGATTATTATGATCCATTAATTAACTTATTGAATCATAATAATATTGTTACTTACTATCAGGGGCCTTATTCTGCTATTTGGCCAACCATTGTCATTATATCGAGACTCTATAGATATTATATCGAGATTGTGACTTTATTTGGTATTCTGCTAAAGTTTTAATAACATCGCAATATAATCACTATGGAGTCTCAATGGTATGGTAATATTTACCTTGCAGGTGTTGCCTAGCAACATGGTATATGTTGCTAAGCAATATACCGTTTTGACAACTATCGAGATTCCATTAAGCCACGATTGTAGAGTAGAATACAAAAGTGAGTCAGTGGTGTGTCAGTGGTGTCTCGATAGAATAGTCAACGTTAGTAGAATACCAATTTGACATGTAATGTCATATTTTGACATTAAATTTCTATTACGATTATATCGACACACTATTGTAACACAATTGTGTTAGCAGACTTAGGCCCCAGGTCTCGCAATCATAATTAAAAAAAAACTGTGTTTGAAAAAATGTAAGTAGTTAAAAAATTAAAAATAATTCTAATTTAACTTAAAACACAAGGCTGTTCTGAGCTCAATTTGGGCGGGAACCGCAAATAACCAAGATTTTTTTGCAAGAAAAAAATACTCATGATCCTCGCGGTCTTTCATTTCCAACGTCTATTAGCTTTTTGGAGGTTGGAAACGTTTTTTAACGATATGTTAAAAAATTCGACATATTTTTTTATTGAAACATTTGTTAACGATATGTTAAAAAATGTTCGAGTGCAAGCCATATCTTCTATGGCAGTGGACATTGTCCTTAACATATCGATCTCTAATTGAATATGTTTTACAAAATACTGACTTTTTTTGATTTCCGCCAAAATTAGGCTCAGCACAGTCTTAACTTAATCATAATTAAGCCCTTGAGGCTCTGGTTTGACACTTGCTCGAAAAACAACTAAAAGCTACATTTTTCTTAAAATTTTATTGTTTTTCTTATAGTAGAAACCTAACATTGTGCCTATTATAATCGGTACATAATCTTGAGCAAAATAATTAACAAACATATTAATTATTGAAATGGGAAATACAGGGTAACTATATTAGCAAGGGGTTGAGGGCACTTCTGTACACCTAAACAAACAACTTTCTATGACTATTGGAAATTCAAAAAAATCTAAATTTTTTGAGATTATGTAGATTCAAAAATTAGCTGAGGTTTTAAAACATGGTCATTCAGACTTACTTAATTTCTAAGAGAATTAGAAAATGAAAAAACCAAGACAGGGGCGTAGTCAAGGCAGTTATACGTTTTATGCAACAAAAATATTTGCTATAGTGTCATTATCCAGGGAGGAAACAGTCGACTACGTTTGTATGGAGAGAGCGCCGGTACCCTTTCACCTTAAGGTTAATGACTTCTCTGAGTTAGGAACAGCTGATTAGCTGAGGTTGTTGGTTAGGTGCACAGAAGTAGCCCTCAACCGCTTGCTAATATAGGTATGCAATAACCCTGTTTATATTTAGAAAAAAAACGTAGTATCACACCAATGTATTTTTTGACAGAATTATCCATTTTTTGATGGAATATATTTACTTATTTGTAAGTTAGTTACTTACTTGTACCTGCAGTACTAATTTATTAAAAAAACATCAACAGATTGTGTTTGTGACAAAAAAAATTAGGAATCCCTTTTAGATCAAATTAAGTATTTGAATAAGTAGAATTATCAAGGGAAAGGACTCCTTAAAACTTAAATAATAAGCTTCACTGTGAGGTATCAGTTTTATAAATTAGTTCCAAATCATTCGATAGATAGCGTTTAATACATTTACTTAGAAGTTCCTTAGACTCTATGAAAAATTGTCTCTGGTCAAGCTGGTCATAAACAATGTTACATTTCTTTTCAGAGTTCCACTGTCTGTCTGTCACCAGGCTGTATGTCATGAACCGTGATAGCTAGACAGTTGAAATTTTCACAGATGATGTATTTCTGTTGCCGCTATAACAACAAATACTAATAACAGAATGGTACGGAACCTTTCGTGTACGACTCCGACTCGCACTTATCGAGTTTGATCTTCCACGTATGATCCCTAGAAATATCCTAATTGTACTTCAATGGTATAATGGTCATAGACATCTTCCAGTTTTTTGCCACTCAGAATTACTCTAAGCAGCGCCATCTATATAGCATATGGAACTAGTTTATTCTTACATAAACATATTAAGAGGAAAGGGTACCGGGGGCTCTCTTTATACAAACTATTACTAACGTAGTCGACTGTTTCCTCCGTGGATAATGACACTAGAGCAAATATTTTTGGTGCATAAAACTTATAACTGCCATGACCATTATTGACCATGCCCCTATTTTTGTTTGATTTTTTTTTTTAATCTTAATTTCTATGATTATGAGAAAATGTAAAAAAAAACAGGGGCATAGTCATCGCAGTTATAGGTTATATGGCACCAAAATATTTGTGCTAGTGTCATTATCCAGGGAGGAAACAGTCGACTACGTTTGTATGGAGAGAGCGCGGTACCCTTTCACCTTAATGGTAACGCAATTGCGGTAAAGCCTTCTTCAAGAACCGGCTCAAATTATCGAATTCCGGTTCAATAACTTTCTTAAACCATAACGTGTTGTCCGCATCTTTATCACTATTACCATCTAAGTAAATATATGTATAAGGAGCGAACGCCGCATGATTTCTTATACTAAACTTAGTATCAATATCTGGTATAAGCGAGGTAAGTTTCGATACCAATTGTGGATGTAACTTGTCGAAGATGAGACCGTTCTTACGGTCGGTCAGTGCCTCCTCACTGAACAAGCAGTTGAGGACGTCTGTCATGTAAAGGCTGAGAATTCTAATGTTTTCTTCGTTCTTGTGTGTTGTTAGAATCTTTTTGTACCTAGAATGAACAGAGATGGACTGAGTTTTAAACATGGCACCTTTGAAGAGCGTCGCTTATTTAAAGGACTAGCTATTTAACCCAAATCTGACCGTAGGTTACGTAAATCTAAGGCACTTATTATCAGAACATTTTAATCATATAAATTACATACCCTTCAGCGTTATTTTGCTACAGCGCCTAATCCACTCACTAAAAGGTATTAAACTAATTAACTCAAATAAATTGTGCGACCATGACAAGGTTCAGGCATTATGAAGCTACTGCGACAGAATGAACCACGTTCCGTCATTTTATTCCTATTTATAGACACAAAACAGTAAACAAGATGGCGACGCCACAATCAGCCCACTGACATATACATCAAATGAAGCACTGTATTGTTGACTTCCTTCAGTCGTTTTCGTTTTGTCACTGACACTTACAAGATCCCGACACTAAACACCTTGGCAAAATTGTCCCAAGCCCAGTTACAACTACACCTATAACCGGTTAAGCCAGTTCTGTCATTCTTGCAACAGGAACATTAAAACAAAAGTTTTGGAGTTGCAAGCCACCTCCGCTTCCATCACCCTTAAAATTGAATCTAGTTAAGCTTTTCGCCGTTGGCAGATACGCTATGGAGGACTTCAGTTCAGTTATACATGGTCAGATACCTAAAGTTCTTCACGCATTGAACAAACCGTTTTGAGTATGTATTTATACGCGCTTTTATCCGCAACTAGAGCTCTTTCGTTGGTTCCTTTTTAACCGACTTCAAAAAAAGGAGGAGGTTCTCAATTCGGTTGTATGTATTTTTTTGTGTGTGTAGTAAGTACACTTGCCCAGCACCTCCAACAGCTTAGTCAACCTTATCCAGACGAAATAATTGTCAATACGTTTGGAGCTAACTAAGCCGTGAGTTTCATCACGTCGTTTTCGCCGTAAGAGCAATGTTACTTAGAGCCCTACCTCTCCAGGATGCTATAGCGACGACGGTTACGTATCCACAGATTTGTATTAAAACTAGCTTTTGCCCGCGACTTCGTCCGCGTAAATGTCGAAAATGTCCCAAATAATCAAGTTGTCCCATACAAACTTTGCCCCCCTTTTTCACCTCCTTAGGGGTAGAATTTGGGAAAATCCTTTCTTATCGGATGCCTACGTCATACAAAGAACACACCCTCCAAGTTTCAGGTCTCTACGAACATTGGTTTAGGCTGTGCGTTGATCCGTCAGTCAGTCAGTCAATCAGGACAAAGCATTTTATATGTATAGAAGATGTATGGAAGTTACCTAACCTGGAAACAGTGTGGCGACGTTAACTGTAATACGAATTAGTTGGATCCATCCATGGCGTCTCGGCGGGCCCTTTTTATAAATTTTCGTAATAAAAACGTCTCAATAGAACAGTAGATAAGTACTTACAATATCAATAAAGCAGCGACGTTTTCAATGACTCCGGCGGACTGAGAGAGCAGCGGTAGAGCCAGCGTGAGAGTCGCCGGTAGGGCTCCGATACCGACCCCGTGCCTCAGTTCGGATAGCGCTCGTCTTTCAGCTGACCATACTGACATGTATAGCACTCGGATATCGGCTGCGAAGTATTATTACACGTTATAAACATAATCATTGTCTTTATTTATTGACAATGAAACATACAGGGAACCTATAACATAAAAATTAGACGGTAAAGTTAAGTTAAAATAAAGACACAACTGTCCCCTAACTAGGCTACGGAGAACAACCCGTAATGAAGAAAATTTTGAATGTTTGCTTGTTGTTTCTGTAGATATAACTGATTCTTTCCGGAAATAGTTTTTGAGGTCTTGGAGTCCTCCCTATACATGTAGATATTATCAAGAGATAATGATTACGGCGCGGGTAGGTGTGCGAGGTTGCATACAGCTTTATACAAAGAATACAAATGCGGCGACTTCGGCGCGTGCGGTGCGGCTAGGTGTGCGCTCACTTTAAATCTACACAATTTTTTGTTTTGTAACGAATAGTCTCCGAAACTAGTGTACCGATTTTGATGAAACTTGGTATGAGGATAAATTAATTAATTAGGAATAACATAGGCTATTTCCCGATATTCCCATGGGATCGGGAGTTACGCGGGTAAAACAGCGGAGCGCTGCTAGTAAATTATACGAAGATTTATACTTACCAGGATTAACCTGGAGTTGTTTGTTGCAGAGATCGGCGATCTTGGCAGCAATTTCAGGGAGTAGTAACGTGTAATTCCTTTGTGGAGACAATGTCGTTTGGAACGTTTGACGAGATTTCTTACTTGAGTATACCTGTACAATTTGTTTTAAATCAGTACTTATGACGGGTAGTTAATTTCAGTGAGTCAGTGAAGTTAGGGCCTAGAATCGCACCCAAAAGGCGGCGAACAATTTTCTATAATAAATTAATTAGACGATACGTATACCGGTATTTTAAAAATATTAAAAAAAAAATTAGATTCTTAAGCTTTTCGCGTAAGTACTAAATAGTCTTAAACTTCACCATTTTGTATCACCAAGGGGGAGGAGGGGTTAAAAAATGCCAAAAAAAAACATCACGACATTAATGCACGGAAGGATGCACGGATGCACGCCCTATGAAGTCAAAGTCAAAGTCAAATTTCTTTATTCCTTTCGATGCTTATGTATATATACACGACCACTTGGACGACCACGTCTTAAAAACTAAGTTAGGATGTGTGCCTTCGGAACGCGCCCACCAATGAGAAGAAGGCACAAGAAACTCATGCGGTTTTTTTTTTATGTGATCACGCTCACAAAGGTCAATATTACGAGTTACGGTTATTATTATGAGGAAACGTTCTTAGAACTTATTTATTTATTTTTAAGAATAATGGTCAAAGTTTGAACAAAAATAACTTGTTTGCAAGTAGGTTAGGTTCCTTAATTTGTAATGGCGATTTCATCTACCTATTTAGTTCTATTATTTTAAATCCCGGGGTCAAACAGAGAGAGACTCAATTTGCAGAATCTTAAACTTACCATATTGCAATAAATGTTGGTAAGTGTCTTCAAAATAGTGCACTGTTCCATGGGTTCTGCGCGGTGATAAACTTTGCACAATGAATCTACGATACTCCTAACGTAATCCAAGCAGTACGGGCTCAGCCATTCTGATAGTTCTAGTATCTGGAAAAAGGGGCAACTTTTCGTAAATTCTTAACTTAATATTCTGAAAGTGTGTTTATTTATTTGTTTGTTTCCTCTTCACCGTCAAACGATTAGACAAATTTAATTGAAAATCAGCTTAGTGGTAGAATTAAATCTTGAATCCCTTAAATCCCTATTTAAGTCTCGAATTTCGGGATCAAAAGTAAGACATTCTACCGTCGTACTGCTGTTTTAGAAAGTCCCTACTTATGATAATAAATAATGTGCTACATTGCACACAGCCCACGCCCAAAGCTTCTAAGCAACTAGGTACAAGCTTAGCTGCCTAATTGCCGTGCCTAGGTTTATCCATTATTAAATAATAAATAAATAAATATTGCAGGACATTCCACACATCGCCATCTAGCCCTAAGCTAAGTAACTAGACTTGTGTTATGGGTGCTAGACAACGGATATACTACTTATATACTTTTCTTTTGTAAATATATACTTATAATACATAGAAACAACCAGACCACAGACAAATATCTAAGCATAAATACTTGTCTGTGGCGGGAATCGAACCCGCAACCCTGTGTTTAGCATTCCGGCATGGTGACCATTGTGCCAACTGGGTCGTCATGTGCTTATACAAGGCCTTTGACGTAATAAATTGGTTCACTAAAACGGTTTTTACATTATTTTATGTAAAGTAGAAAATTAAGAACATATTTCAAAACATTTATAAAAATATCACTAGCCCTCTATGCCTCATACGCTATTGTATTGCCAGAGACGGAAAGGTAAACTTGTAGAAAACTACAAAAAAAATTGTTTTCAAGAACTGATCTTTTAGCATAGTTTTTACACTCGCATGGTATTTGAATATTTCACTAGGTAGGTGAAATATTCAAATACCATATATTTGAATATTTCACCTACCTAATGTGAGGCAATAATGAGGCAGTGATGTGGCAGTGGTCGCCCACACGCACACATAGCACCAACATATTTAATAATAAAATATCATTATATTATTATCTATATTGTCTATTGTAATGACTAACCTCAGCAAAGTAGTCCCTCTCGTTCCAAAACGGCAGATATTGCGCAAGAAACCTCGTGACAACAGGGACGCCTTGCGACATTGTTCGCTGGACTCGAGACACTTTCTCGAGGAAATCGCGCTTCTCTTTGTATGTGTATGATGAATGGGACTCTAAGAAACCTGGAATAGCAAAAAATAAAAAAATTAAATACAAAAGTTTTAAAGAAAAGCCAATGCTTATTATATTAAAATGGGAACAACCAAGATAGCCTTTGCAATCAAAATATAATGATTTAAATTGGTCTTAACACAAAGACGTCATGCTTACAGCTATAAAATATATATATCAAACTAGCGACCCGCCCCGGCTTCGCACGGCTATATTATGCATGTATTATACATATAAACCTTCCTCTTGAATCACTCTATCTATTAAAAAAAACGAAAAAAGATTATTACTTCTCCTTATTTTATTTAACTTTCTATTATTACTTAAAATTATTATTATGTATGTATGTATATTATACCTATCTACTAAATAAAACAATCACTTACCTACCTGCATCATTTTTCTTAATTCATTATATCATCTACTGTTCTCTGGACTGTGTGTACCTAATTAATTAATTAATTTACTAATTGATACATTAATCTTTAAAATATTTTATATTATATACACCTACATACCTAACAAAAGGCGTTGAGAAATTGGGATATATGTCTGAGCCAAGTTGTAGGTTTTAACTTTATATTACTTTGTTTTTTCTTTTATTAATTTATTATTATTTAATAACCTATTGCGTAAACTTTCTGTAAAGCAAGTATGTACAAAATTTATTTATAATCTGTCCCTCATCTTTATTACTAAATGCTTAGATCTTTAAAACTACGCAACGGATTTTGATGCGGTTTTTTTAATAGATAGAGAGATTAAAGAGGAAGGTTTTTAGATATAATACATGCATAATATAGCCGTGCGAAGCCGGAGCGGGTCGCTAGTCTTCTATAATATAAAAATGAATCGCTGAATGAGTTGCTAAGCGCAACTCGAGAACAGCTAAACCGATTTTGCTAATTCTTGTTTTGTTGTGTCAGGAGAAGGTTCTTATAACAGAAAAATTAAGAAACTTGCGTAGAAAATTAGTTATTAAAAAAAGCTAGTTATTAAATAAAAGTAATCAAAACACTCACATATATTTAAAATCTTATAAATGTCGCATGAGAGGAAATCGTGTTGCTTCTTCGTCATTATAGATAGCAGGACGATGCCAGAATTGTTGCAGAGAAGTGAACGGATTCTGTTCGGACGTGCCATCGGGGCGTTTAGGAAGTGGTGCAAAAGTGACGGTAAACTGAAACAAGTTCATTTTGAGATAAATTACAAAAAAAAGGCTCATTAAATGGCTGAACCGATTTCCATCAAATGACGACTCTAATATTATAAACAAGAAATATTCTTCGTTGTGAATAGGCTTCGAAACTACTGGACCGATATTGATGAAACATGGTATGAGGATACATTGATTAATTGGGAGTATTATAGGCTACTTTTTATCCCGATATTCCCACGGGATCGTATAAAATAAAAACAAAACCTCATTACGCAAAAATTAATGAACCGTTTTTATTAAGCATATTCCCCCTTATTCCAAAACGAGGTTTAAGGATAGTCTGAGATGTGGATTTAAACCTTAGATTTAGACACAGATTTACTCGTGAACTATAGTCTAAACACTACCCTTTTAAAATCTTTATGGATAGTGTTTAGTTAGACTATAGTTCCCTTTATACAGAGAAGGTAGAGGTCGAAAATTACTATTATTGGAATGATTGCATTCTAATTTTGTTTGGTTTGATTAATTGATGAGTTAGAAGAGTTTAAACTTCACCTAAAGCAGGTGTCTAGAATCTCGCTTGTGTTGAAAGTTAAAAACATTCTTATAACAGCCATTTTGGAGCTCTACGGTGGGTCTGCAGCCCACAGTAAAGTAGCTTTTTAGCAGCCGACAGTAAAGTAGCTTTTTAGCAGCCCATTCGTAAGACACTTACTCTGAAAATTCAAACACTTCCTTCGGTAGTTCTCGTTCCATGTTATGTTGTTTCCTTAGATCCATGTTGTAGGACAAATCTGGTACTAATTGATCGTTCTTCTTATTTATGCCGGATTCCTAAAATATTAAACATAACAGTGTTGGACAATGGACGTAGCACTCTTACTTAGGTAGTAGGTACTAAGGAATCGGAGAAAATATTTTTCTGTCTCAAATTATGATTTTTAAACTATTACTTTTAAAATTGTGTTTTATTTACAGCCCATTTATAAATTGGTAAAACATTTCATTAGGTATATTACGTAATTAAAAACCTAGGGCTATGTCATACATAATACGCAAATAATCTTCTATATATATAAAAATCATCTCACTAAAATTCGAGAACGGCTGCTCCGATTTAGATGATTTCGGTTTTGAAATATTTGTCGTAGTGCAGGGAAGGTAAACGGTGAGTAAGATCGAACTTACACGGGTGAAACCGCGGGGCACAGCTGTATGTAATTAAAAATAAAAGCGACGACCCTAAGCGTCAACGCAGGAGTAGGTAATAAACTCCCCGTTTGGCCTTAGTTAGCCTACTGTTCTATACTGTGGTATAGATAAGATTTTAATAACGTCGTCTTCAGCGCGGTGAGCTAATACACGCCTGCGACGTAAATGTCGCGGGCCGTGGAACAATTCGTTTCTGCTCTGATTCTGTATATACTTAGTAAATGATTTGCATGTATTTATATTAGAATGTACATTTAGTATGTATTTAAAGAATATAACTATTATAAGGTGCTGTTCTAATAGCACATCATGAAACCGCATCGCGCGACCGAATGAAAATGGTCGTACAATCGCGATCGTAAGACCATTTTTATAGCATCGGTCGCGCAATGGGCAATCAGGACAGCACCTATCCATGTCTGGCACCCATATTATACACCTGCAATGTAGTGTTCCTTTTTAGAAGCTCAGCGAAGTCAATGAGTTCTATCTAGGACAGGTTGTTATCTTCACAACAAGTGTTACAATATTTACAGAATGAGCAACTATACTAATATTATTAAGCTGAAGAGTTTGTTTGTTTGAACGAGCTAATCTCAGGAACTACTGGTTGAAATTGAAAAAATATTTTTGTGTTTGATAGTCCATTTGTGGAGGAAGGCAATAGGCTATTTTATATTTCGATATTCTCACGGGATCGGGAGTAACGCGGGTGAAACTGCGGACCGCCTATTAAGCCCTTATATTTGATCCCACATGGTACATTTAAATTATTTTTATTTTTTAATTTATTGACTCTATGTCCTCTAGAGCGCCATATTTAATTTATTATGACATTACGTAGCCTATATAACCAGCAGACCATTAAGACGCTTCTAACGATACCTTAATTGTTAAATTATAGTAAGAAGTTTTGAAGTTAGGTGGGAACAGATCAACATACATACAGGTCAAAAACATAACCCTCCCTTTTTGCTTCGCCATAGTCGGGTAAAATACATTCAAATACTAAAGAAGAGGTAAAAACAGTGTGGTATTAACTTACGTAATTAATAGTGTTGGTCCACTTCAGATGAGTTTTCTCAGTACTAAACATATTTCGACGTTGCTGAAATAAAAATATAAATCGATCACTACCCACATATAATAAAACAAACACCTCCGCCGCGTCTGTCTGTATGCTATAAACTTTAAAAACTTCCGAAACGGCTTTACCGATTTTGATGAAATTTTATATGTACATTCAGTAGGTCTGAAAATGGGTTTACAACAAAAAAAAAATCCTAATTTTTTTTATTATATTCATGTAAATGGCAAACCAACGTTGGCCAGGACAGCTAATATTAATAGAGATTATCAATGATCATACCTGATTCCTCTTAAACCGTGTCAAAAGTGGTACATTCAGCTTCCTGAATGCAGTGTGTATGGATAAGGCAGGTACATCTTCCGGTACACATTCAGGTTTATAAGACTTGAACAGACCGAGCAGAACTTGCAGCTGACGGTACAAACTCTGAAAATAATGTACATAAATTTTAAATGACTAGCTTTCTACTGCTACTACATTCAATAAATAATTTATTCGAACAGCAACTGAACAACATAAAGTATGTTACAACTACAGTAGAGCCTCAATAATCCGTACTCAGGCTAATCCGAACGCCGCTGTAATCCGAACTGCTGATTTGGTTTGGATTGGGTTGATGAACATGACTTGTTCTTATCCGAAAAGATGATACTGCATAATTTAAGGGATAAAGCCTTTTTTTTGGTCAATAAATAGAACCTGCCAAACTAAAATTGATGACTTTATGATTATGTAACGTATTCTGTTGTTTAAATATGTATGTTATAATAACCTCAATAAATATATTCTGTCAAAATATACTTGCATTTTTTAACATACTATAATCCGAACGCTCCGTGAGTCCAAACAGGGGTTATTTTTTGGTAGTTTGGATTATGGAGGCTCTACTGTAATTTAGAAATAAATCTATACTAATATTTCACCCGCGTAACTCCCGATCCCGTGGGAATATCAGGGATAAATTAAGATGTAAGCTATCCTATCTTTCAAGTTGGATCAAACTGCACACCAAAATTTGATTAAAATCGGTTAATCTAGTCCATCGCGCACAAACAACGTGACACGTAATTTATATACATATTATATTAAATTATAAAGCTGAAGAGTTTGTTTGTTTGAACGCACTAATCTCAGGAACTACTGGTTCGAATTGAAAATTAGAATTAGAATTATTGTGTTGGATATGGCATTGTCCATTTATCGAAGAAGGCGATAGGCTACTATTTTATCCCGATATTCCCACGGGATCGGGAGTTACACGGGTGAAATCTCGGGGCGCAGCTAGTACATAAATATATACCATTTTGCCTTCTCTTTTCTTGGCGTGGTCCATCAGCTCTAATACCCTCCATCTGTCTACATCGCTGGGCTTGGTCAAGGTGTACACCAATTTCATGGCATGGGGAGTCTGAAGAGAAAATGTAGTTTCATTAAACAAAAATTCACTGGAAAAAAATACTCATGCTAAGCTGGGGTTGCTAATTAGCTAGAAATGAAAATGTAAACCATACTAGAGATTCAGAAGCCAACATTGTGTAGAATATTTCATAGCCTGCATCCAATGCAGCTGTGTGGATTGAGTCACTCTCCATTGCAGCTGAAATAAAAAAATAGGAAATTTAAAACATAATAGATTGGCGTAGACTACATGCGCCTCGTGGTTTCACCCGCGTGAGTCCGATGTTTCTCACCATTTAAACCTTCACTGGACTACAACAAACATTTCCAAACCGAAATAATTTACATTGGTTCAGCCATTTTCAAGTTTTAGCGAGACTAACAAACAGCAATTAATTGTAATTTTTATGTAATTTTTAAAATGAGAGAAGTTTCAATGCACAGTCAAAAATGGTTAATTTAGTTAAAACCTGAAATTTTGTAGGCACTAAGTTAGAAATTTAGGAAACTGCATAAATATTGAAAACTATGAATCCCAGTACTAAGCTGCTGGTCATTCATAGAAACATGGAATTTTTTAAATGAAGAAGTTATAAGATGGAGCAAGAAAACTGTCTTGATTGACTAGAACTTATTATCCCACATTGAAATAATCATCGAATTTTAATAAATAATAAATACTGCCGGACATTCCACACATCGCCATCTAGCCCCAAGGTAAGTAACTAGACTTGTGTTATGGGTGCTAGCAACGGATATATCATAAACTACATAAATACTTTTCTTTTGTAAATATATACATATAAATACATAGAAACACCACAGACAAATATCTAAGCATCAATACTTGTCTGAGGCGGGAATCGAACCTTGTGTTTGGCAGTCCGGCATGGTGAGCATTGTGCCAACTGGGTCGTCATTTTGTATGTGACTTACCAGTGAGCCAGTCGAGTAGGAACCCAACGCGCTGCACATTGGCCTGAACATACATGTTGGCCAGCAGCCACCGGTACGCGTACTCCACAGTGCGCTCTTCGACAGAGTCCGGGGGCACCAGGCAGGAGCCGAGGCTCACCCATTTCGGTTGAGCTGAAAATGCCGTAACATAAATAATTTCGCGGGTTTTTAGTGACTATTCACAAAGGACAGTTTTACGATTTTAGGGTTTCTTAGGTCTTTAATATATACATTTTGTAACTAAAACATCAAAGAAGCTACTTACGTATAGATAAATTCAGCCAGACTTTGAATAATGTGTGAAAATCGTCGTAAGATAAACCGATGTCAACGGCGTAACCCAACTCGTCAATTTTGTTTTGAAATAAATTCTTGTCGAAACCTCTCTTCAATGATTTGATAAAGTGTATTATTTCATCCACGTCTGCCATTTTATATTAATAAAGTTAAACATGCACAAGACACTAAGTTATTTTTATTCAAAACATTTGGCTGACAAAAACAAAACCAAAATACAAAACTCGTTAATTCAAAAATCAAGCACAGAGTATATAGCAATTTTTTTTTATTTGGCCACAGACAAAGTAGAAATAAATGAAAATGCGCCATCTTGGCCAACTTGGCCGATTGATTGTTGAAATTCGGTCATCGTTCTTCATCGAAAAAGTTCCTTGCGATGGTTTTTTTTTTGCATTTGAAACTGTCTTCGTAAACACTGTACCTTCTGTCAAAACAAACGCCGACTTGTCTATGGGTCAATAGGCAATTGGTTGCAATTGGTGTGACCAACTTAAAAATTTACCTTATAATATTTTTAAAACATAACTGACATCAACTCAGAGATCCCATTATTTTATTTTTATAGTCACACTAATTTTGTTTCATAAAGTACTAGCGACCCGCTCCGGCTTCACACGGCTATATTATGCATGTATTAAACATAATAATATAAACCTTCCTCTTGAATCACTCAACAATCTATTAAAAAAACCGCGCTAAAAAAATCCGTTGCGTAGTTTTTAAATAAAGATCTAAGCATACAATTACATAGGGACAGACAGCGGAAAGTGACTATGTTTTATAATAATTAATAAGTAATGATATCGTGTCAATTAATAAACATTTCACTTTAATATTTATGAATTATGTACGCGCGTGAGAAGTTATACTTCTTTGGCATTATTAAAAAAAAAAAAAAAAAAAAAAAAAAAAAAAAAAAAAAAAAAAAAAAAAAAACTCGTCCGACAAAAAACTCGTCCGACAAAAAACTCGTCCGACAAAAAACTCGTCCGGCAAAAAACTCGTCCGACGTGAGAATTTTGTGTGACGCTTTTGTAAAATTTCACTCTCATCATTTTTTCATAACGCGCCTAAAGAAGTATAACTTCAAAAACTCGTCCGACGTGAGAATTTTGTGTGACGTGAGAATTTTGTGTGACGCTTTTGTAAAATTTCACTCTCATCATTTTTTCATAACGCGCCTAAAGAAGTATAACTTCAAAAAGTGTGTCATTGGGTTCTAAAAACAAAAGATTTAAAATTGTATGTTTATATATACAAAACTTTTTATGTTTTTAATTTTAAAAATAGACATAAATAATATTATGTAAGTATAGAATTTTTTTTTTCTCGAACTGGTTTGTAGATAAAAAAAAAACCAGACCCATTTCAAGAATTTTATTTTCAAATCAGAATTTAAAGCAGTACTATATAAATGACTTTTTTAGAGCAAAGTAGACGCCTTTAGTTTTACACGATAATAATTGAGATAAAGAAAAACAAATGGAAACTATTATACCCAACAAAATGCACTTTGTGTCCAGTTTGAAGATTTTTCAAAAACATTCCTGATATATTTGGTTCCAAAGTAATTTCTTTAAATATTAATCTAAAAATCTCGTATTACGGTGTCAGTTGCCAAACTCCACCTAAACGGCTGACCTGATTTGTATGAATTTTTTTGTGTTTAATCATTAGGTCAGAGAATCGAACAACATCAAATTTTTAATTTTTTTTCTTTTTTTCCCCTAAATATATATTTTTTATATTGCAAAACAACATTTGCTGGGACAGCTAGTTAATTTATAAAAATTAAGTGTGTTTGTTCCTTTTTACATAAAAATTTTAATGGGTTCAGTAGGTAGGTACCAATGTTAATGAAACTGGTACACGTAAAATTACAACTTAGCTTTTCCTATCTCGACATTTCCACGGGATGTGTTTAGTGCGAGTTTTTTTCGTATAGCAAACGTTACTATCGCGTTAGAATAGAAATAGAATAGAATCTCGTTTATGCTAACGTGATGGTAATGTTTGCTATACCTAAAAACTCGCACTCCACACACAGAACTTACACGGGTGAACTGCGGGGCGCAGTTAGATATTATTTTTGCAAAGATTTTATAATAATTGTAGGCAAAAATAAATTTTATGGCTGGTATACTTTTTATCATAGACAAAATGCAATTTTTTCGACTCCGTTCCGTCCGATTCGAAATGTCAAAATGAACGAAATGTCGTTTGGAGTAAACAGTATGGATATTTGCCAATAAAGTTTACGAGATAAAAAATATGGTTAAATCATAAAACCAGAGTATTTTAGATGTGTTCTAATTGATATATTGAAAATGTGGCCGGTTCTCCTCAACCTGACGCGCGACGAATGTCGCCTCACGCTTCGTAGACTCGGTATAATTTTTGGCTCAGAAATGGCTTTCATTTTCCCTCCTATGGTGTACTCCTAATATGCTTCTTCAGTTTTAGCTAATTTACAGCTTGAAATACTCTCTAAACGTTAAGTATCGATAACAGTACCTATTTGTTTGTAGAACTGGAAGCCTACTCGAATATGATTGATGTATTTAGAGCCCAAGGAGCATTGGAAGACAGTAGAAAAAAGCTTCTGGAAGAACTGCGCGCCGTTTTACATATAAGCCAAGACCGACACAGTGCTGAGGCACGCCGCGTGGCCAATGATCAGTTATTAGCAACAATTGCTGAGAAGTAAGTTGGAATATTGTCTTGTATCAATGTTTGCTTGATGATTTATTTTTAAACATTTGCACTGAGTCAAAGATGGCTGTAGTGTAGCTTGGGTTAATTCATACACATTATCTTTCAGTGTGAGACTTGGTTATATTACTATGTAGTTTCTTTTCAAGTAAGATTTTAATTTATTCATTTAAACATTTTGTATGAATGTATAGGAGTTCTTATTATCAAGTAAATTTTGGCAACTAAGTGCCTTTTATTTGTCTTTTTACTACAAGAAGGTAACCTAAATTCTACATCATTGTATTTTACATAAAAATAACAGTTTAATTATCTTAATATAATTCTTTTTAACATTAATGACAACAAAAAAGGGATGCTATTATGAGGCCTAAGTCAATTTTTTAAGCTACTCCAAAGTAAATAAACCGATATAAATGATTTTTTATTGCTGAATGTTCAATGAGTATTCTTAATATTTAAAATTAAAATCAGTTCAGCCCCGGTTTAGCCATTTAAAAGTTATAATATTTTTTACTGTCAATCAGGTCTTTTTTCGTTTATCCAACATGCACCAAATGAGTCAATGTCCACTGCTGAACGTGGACCTCTCCCAAAGACTTACAGAGTGATCGGCCGCATACTCTCTGTGACCAACGACCTGACACAAATTGTTCTGTACTGTTAATTATTGAAAAATACAACAAAAAAATATTAACTTCTAAGTAAAGTTTACAATAATGGTCATATTGATAGGTATGATTATTTAAACTGGAAATTCAATAAATAAATAAAAGTTCATTAAACAAACAAAAAGGTAGACCCCAAAAACAATGGCATGACAATCTCGATTCATTTGACACCTACTTCGGGCGCAGGAGGCGCCAAAACGACCTCCGGCCTCCGTAATGGGGTTTAGCGGTGGTAGACTCGGGGGGGTCTGCCACCGTACAAGGACCCAGGCGGCGGGCGCACCAGGGTTCCTGCGTGCGTCGTCTAGAGGCAAGAGGTCAATGGCCACTGTTCAGCTGATGCTGGGGCCCTCCTGTGGGCCAACGCCTGTTGGTGACGTGGAAGAATGGGACACCGCTCCCAGGTCACCAACTTTGGGCGAGACAGAGAACCCGGTGGAGTTTTAGTGGGTAAACCCTTGGCTGCCTACCATCTTAAGCCAAGGGGAGCCCCACACACCCCCGCCACCCTCCCCCGGGGTGGCGGGTTAGTGCATAAGGTTGCATTTCTCCACCTTAAAAAAAAAAAAAAGGACCGAACTGCTTCGAAAAATGTTAGGGAGGCCTTTGCCCAGCAGAGGGACAAAATAGGCTTAAAAAAAAACTTATTTCTCTGTTTATCTTCACAACATAGTATAAAACAAGGTCGCTTCCCTCTGTCTGTCTCTACACCAAGGAATTTGATGCGGTTTTTTTGATAGAGTGATTCAAGAGGAAGGTTTTGGTACATAAAACAAAACTACCACGCATACGAAGTCGTTGGCAACAGTTATATTTTCTTTCCAGGCTATCAGGTCCCAACACGGGCTTGGCATGGATATGCGAAGGTCGTCGTCGCATACCGCTTCTCCCACGTGGAGTACCCCAAACAGCCTACACAGAAATCGCGGACAAAGCCGCCGAGGCAGCTGCCGTGGAAAACAAAGAGCTACTAAAGAGACTTACAGCTGAAAAACTTGCACCCAAGCATGAGGAAAGTGCACCTGAAACAGAGTCTGAGACTGCGGAGGAGACGTTGAGCTCTAATGAGGCAGATGAGACCCTTTACCCACCTATAGCTATGGAGGATCAGACTACAAAGGTAAATCTTGACTACATTTTTTTTAGTTTAGGTTATTTTAGGCTTGTTGTATTTTGGCGCCAACTTCTTGTCTGTGTTTATGAACCATAACTTAATTAGCTTAATAACTTCACCTTCTAATTATTACCTTTTACATTATAAATTTCAAAATGATACCAAGTATCACACAAGTTCTGTACAAAGTTTGGTAGGATTCTTTTTATCTTATTTACATTATTTTTCCCGCCACAGCTATGGGAAACTGAGTTATTATGTCGAAAGAGAAAACCAGACAGTAGCTCAGCCGATGAAGCAGCACCTCCTATCAAAAACATGAGAAACATCCCCATCAACACCAACCAAAAGCATCTCAATCTCTCTCAAATATATTCTAAGTTCTCACAACCTGTCACAAGTAAGTAAATAGTTATAATTTAAACTGAACTGAATGATGATGACCCAGTTGGCACAATGGTCAACATTCCGCACTGCCAAACACAGGGTTGCGGGTTCGATTCTCGCCTTAGACAAGTATTTATGCTTAGATATTTGTCTGTGGTCTGATTGTTTATATGTATTATAAGTATATATTTACAAAAGAAAAGTATATAAGTAGTATATCCGTTGTCTAGCCTCATAATACAAGTCTAGCTCAGCTTGGAGCTAGATGGCGATGTTTGATATGTCCTGCAATTTTATTATTCGTATATTGTATTGCCTATTTTAATGTTTTCTTTCTCTTAGGTAAGCCCGCAAGCCAGTCAAAACACTCGTATAACCAAGTTAGTAAAGTATCGACAAGTAAATCGAGTCAAGCGCACACGCCGCGTTCAACGCCACACAAACCGCGAGCTCCAAAAACGCCTAAAGCCCCTAAGACCCCAAGGCAGCCAAAATCTCAGTCTAAAAAAGCACAGGCAAAAGCACAAGAACTCCTTTCATCTCCGAGTAAACAGTTCGGTTCCTCAACACCGCTAGAGTATTCCGGGCCGCCTAACACTTTCCAAGCTAGTTACGCGCAGTCCGTTTTAGGCGGGAAGCTGAAGACAGAATTAGGTGAAATTAAGCCTAAGGTGATGTCGTCAGCGAGTATGATGAGCGAGTCGGCGACTATGCAGCTCCTGACGCAGCCGGCCACACTGCCGCACGAGCTGGAGGTATCGGAGAATGCGCACCCTGATGAGCCACACATGTTGCACACCCAAACCCCGAACCTCAAACAGTCCATCACGGGCAAACCATGTCACCTCGTCCTCCAGAACCGCGGAGACATCGTCCCAGATAAGAAACCGCAGAAGGCCGACCCTAAATCGCAATATAAATCGGAACCCATAAAACTCCTATCAAATAGACAAGTCGTGCTCACTCCAAGTTCGACTCCGAAAAGTTTGAACGCCCCCGGTAAACTCGTTACTACTAAAGTTATAGGATCGTTGCCGAAATCGAGACCCATAAATAACCCGGTCATGTCGGAAAAAATGATAGTCGTCTCGAAACCAGCGTCCGAGACCAAATCAGCCCCCGGTTCTAAAATAATCATGACGTCAACCGTGACGAGTACGCCGGTAAAGGAGCGCTCTTCCGCTAGTACGAACACCATTCCTAGATCGCTCGTAGAAACTCTCACACCTAAAGGCATCCCTGCTACAGATCTGAAAGTATCCGCTAAAGCTGTTGTCTTAAATCCAAAGTCCGGTCAAAAGATGGTCGTAGTCCCGGCGAAGTCTCGAACGAAACCAGAGATTCCTCTTTTACATTTTAAAGGGATTTCGACGGCTATGAAATTGCTGCCGGTTAGTTCTCAGAGCCAAGTCGTGAAATCTTCTCCGGTGACTGTCGTATCGCGACCGTCGACGATCCCCTCGAAAGTGATCGGAATGGAGCCGATCAAAACCGCTAACTTGGCAGATATAGTACCCGTTAAAGGTCTGACGCCGACCACCCCTAAGATAACTAATCCTATAGTTCGACCGTCGAGCGCCAAGGGAAACGTTATCGTCGTACAGAAAGGCTCAAATTTAGGTAAAGCGCTAACTTTCGCAAAAAACGGGAATGACATGTCTAAAATAATAATGGGTAAAAACGTCACGCAACTTTTGCAGGCTTCGAAATCGGACCATTCGGAAACCGCGAAAACGGCCGGCAATGTTATAGTATTAGAACTGAATAACGAACAGACCGGCAGACCTACCACCATGTCCGAAATATTAGATAGTCGTGGCCCGAGCGGGCGAACTCCCGATAAGAAAATCGTTCCGATTACGCAGGACACGCCCGTTCTCTTCGATAACCAAATAACAGAGGAGACTACGAACAGTCTAGACTCGACGGTCGAAAGCATATCGGGCATAACGCAAATAGAGAGCTCCGGTCTCTCGTTAATGGGGAAATCGGGCAAGTCTCGCTTCAAGGGGCCTGGCGGAGGGAAAGATTCGAGCGTCACCGACTGGGAGATGGAGCTCGACACGGTCGGCGTCGTCCCCAGAAAGGACAAGGAAGACGACGATAAACTAAACTCAATGCATCTAGACTTGGGAATGTCGAGCGACAGTGATAACGAGTACATGGCGACCGGAAGGAAAAAAAGCAAACGCTCGCAGGAGATGCAACAAGCGACGACCAGCGGTAAGATCGACGCTTAGATTTTTGTTTTGGCTGTTTTTTATATTTTTTTTATTAAAAATAATTAACGGTTTTAGGGGAGAGTGGCACGAGCGGCGTGAGTGGCGTGTTCAGCAGTTCGAGCGCGATGTCGCTCGCGACACGCACGCTGCTCAGCCAGCTGCAGGACGACGGCTCCTCGAGCAACGACTCCTCGTTCGCTCTCAAAGCGAAGATCGTCGACAAGACGAAGGACGATCCAAAGTTAGACCGGGTCGAGTCTGATGAACTCACTAAAGCTAAGGAGAAACTGTCTGAGAAAGTCGCCGAAGCGAGATCGCAACAGAAGCGGATAGACATTTACAGTACGGCGATCACGACGTCAGACATCAATCTAGATTCGTTCGCTTATTTGGATGAGAGTATAATGGCGGGGGACGACGTGTTCGCTGGGGAAGAGAACAAGTCGCGTGAGACGCGTCGCGAAACGTTAGACGAGCAACTGTCGCGGCTACTCGGCGAAGACTCGCCCCACTCCACTGACTCACAGACTGTAAGTGAAAACATGCCTTTAAGTAAATAATGAGCAATATACTCTAGCTAGGTTAATGATCACTCCGAGTGCGGTTCCAAGTTTCTCTGAGTGTTATGTACTTGTGCAGTTTTAATATAGTATCGACCTATTGGACGAATTATACATTGTGTTCCGATTTGTAAATATACTTTTTGGAAATGTTTATGTATATTTTTTTATGTATCTCATTAATTTTCCTGTAAATTTGAGGCTAGACAGCGACGGAGAGGGGAACATTTCGGCATTTCTGATTGGGGACATAAAATGCATTGTTGTATTTTGGAAACAATTAACTTTGTTCTGAAATGAACTTTATTGATCCATGTAGTAACATGGTAACAGAAAACTAACTTTATTTCTTGCTGGTTTATTTATATTTGTTACAGATAAAGCCCTAAGCTTAGGTGTTAAACGTTAAACCTAGGTATTTACTTGTATTTGTTTTAACCTAGGTGTAACCGCATTTCAGACTTTATCCACAACTTATCTATTTTAAAAACATCTGTTTATAAATTATATTATGGGCTGGAGTTATGAACTTCTATGCGTTGTTTGATTTATAATTAAGCAAATAGATTGTTAAAAGATGTTTTCAATTCTATCATGTTCTTTACTAAGTCTATATCTATCTGTTTATTATTTGTATGTTAACTATTTTAACGCACAAGTAGTGACGTTCTATAATTTAGTTTTAAACTAAAAGTTTAATATAGGTACATAATAAAATAATATATCTGTATAATATATTTTTCCATTCAATAAACTTTGGGTACTTTATTGTACAAAATAATTATAATTTTTAAATCAATTTGTAACTGTCTTAGCTTGAATTGTTATGTTACATACTTTAAATGCGTAAATAAATGATAATATAAACTATATATAAGTGAAATGATATATAGGAAGTGTTCCCGTGTTATTTTGTTAGTAAATGCTCATTTTTGAAGTTGGTTATACATATTATAAGAGAGTTTACCTGTTTTAGGTAATTGCTTAGTTTGTTTAGTTAAAATGAGTAGAGGGGGCATGCCAAATGTGACACGAAGGAAGAAATGCAACATTGATGGTACATATTTCTTGTTTTAAGGGAAAAGAAATAGTGCCATGAGTAGAGAAATAGTTCATCATAATGACAAAGAAATCTGTACATATTTTTTTAATATTATATTATTGACAACCTTTGGCGTAGCTAGGTGGGTAGCTGGGAACTTTCTACTTTCATTCTGAAGGTCGTGGGTTCGATTCGGTTGTGCATCAATAAATTTTACTATTCGAAAAATTTATGTGTTTAACTTTTGTGCTTATGGTAAAGGAAAATAGTCATTAAACCTACTTAGTTGGTCTTTCTTCTTCTTAGTTGGCGCTAGAATTGACGAGTTAATTCCTCTAGATCGACTAAGTACCTACCTACACTTGTAGTACTGGACAAGCCTACTCTATCTAATACATCTTCCAGACTCTATAGCGCCTTAAATTGCATAGATTACATTTTCTTGGTGCTGTATAAATCAACTAAATAAAATGTGAAAGGAAATAGTTCAAGATTAGAAAATGGAAGCGAGCAAACCGAGCGACCGCAAAATTTCTGTCTCTTTTCTGTTATTTACAGTTAAAAATAAATAAATGAAAATCATCCCAGCCCAGTCTGATCACCTCCTAGCTACGCACATGTTGACGGAACTGTCGATTTTATAAAAATGTATTAGTTTATTAACAATAAAATGTACGAAAACAGCATTTTTATGGATGTCTGAGCATATCCTGAATAGATTAGGAAGTTGTTACTAATTATAAGTAAGATGCAGGTGAATCTTATTAAGATCGTTCGTTATAATGTGTTCCCATTATGTATAAGCGTTCTTTAAGGGCGATTATTGTATAAAATTAATGAATAAATAATTGTAAATGGTTTAAGATAATCGAGCAATGTTAACGATTGACCTGCATCAGTTTATTTTTCAATAGAATAAGGTATTTCATTTAGGTTTGAGCTGTAAATATTTCGCATAGTAATTTAGTACAGTAGATGAATCACCCACAAACCTGTTAATACAATTCTGTGTTTTTGGCATCAAGTAATATTTTATCTACTTATTTTAACAAATAAAAGGATAAATCGGTTATTGTATTTTCACTTACCCTACATTCCCTCATCATTCATACATGAAAAGTAAACGCAATGATTTAAAACAACAGATATTTTATATCATAAAACTAACAGAAGAAAAAATACAAAGGATACAAAAGAATCACAATTTTAAACATTTAAATACTTATATACTGGTATTACAATATATAATCTAGTGATTCACTAATATAAGAATATATATAAATACTGTGCTCTGTCGGTACTTTATTGGCGCGTGTTTATGGCAGTTAGTAGAGTGGTTGCATTACATTGTGACTTTGGCTATGGCTTCGGCGATATAGTCCACGTTCTTAGAGGAGATGCCCGCCACGGAGATACGGCCGTCCTTCGTCAGGTAGATGTGGAAGTCTTTCGTGAGGCTCGCCACCTGAACATTATCATACTACATTAGAAACTGACCACAGATAAAACAGACAGACAAGAAAATTATCGTCCGACAGCCACGACTTAAATAGGCATCTGTGTAATGTAAATGTATGTAACTGTGCACACTATCGGACGTAAGTCGCGGACGTAACCTTGGGCCGCCCTTGAGCGTTCGGACGTCCTAGAGCGATCTGAAGGCCAATTCTCGTAAATGAAATTGTTCAAATTACATTTCAATATCATTTCGATTGCATTTCGATCTCAAATAATACCCTCAAATTAGCTCAAAATACCCTCAAAGTTAGCTTTTTGTAAAAAAAACTAACTTTGAGGGTATCTTTTGCAATCGAAATGCAATAGGGATGTTATTGAAATGTAATTTAAACAACATTATTTACGAGAATTTGCCTTCTGGGCCGCTGGATGCCAAACGACGGTGCACACTAGTCAGTCGCGGCAGTCGGACGCGTCCGTAAACCGCGTCCGATAATATGTCCCCAGCTTTTTTACTTTTTGAGGTACGGAACCCTAAAAACCAGCCAAGTGCGAGTCGGGCTCGAGCACGAACAGTTCCGTACCATATTGTATGGGAACCCCACTTAAATATTGCTATTTTTTAGTATTTGTTATAGCGGCAACAGAAATACATCATCTGTGAAAATTTCAACTGTCTAGCTATCACGGTTCATGATATACAGCGTGACAGACAGACGGACAGTGAAGTCTTAGTAATAGGGTCCCGTTTTTACCCTTTGAGTACGGAACCCTAATTATCGGAATATTTCAGGCACAAAATGTAACTTTTACCTATCTCCCCCCATTATGAGGAAGATGCTATATCGATGTTATTGCCTAGAGGCAGGCAATCGGGGAGGAAAAACACAGTCACATTTTGAAAATTCTCCAAATTCTGTAATGTCAAAGTCCAAATTCTTTATTCATTTGGAATCATTCAATTTGCATGGAATCACATTGAAACGTCTTAAAAACTAAATTATGATTCCGAAGCTATACATCTTTAAGATGTAAATGTTGGAAGGTTGACCAATGAGAAGGCACAAGAAACTCATGCGTTTTTAGGGTTCCGTAAAAGGGTAAAAATAGGATATTACTAAGACTTCGCTGTCCGTCCGTCCGTCTGTCAGTCCCCAGGTTGTATCTCATGAACCATGATAGCTAGAGAGTTGAAATTTTTACAGATAATGTATTTCTGTTGCCGCTAAAAACAGAAAAAAGTAAATATTTTTGTAGTATGTTTTTAAGAATTTTAGGTTATTTTCATGTTTACTAATTTTCTAGGTAATATTTTTTTGTTCATACTCCCAAAAGGGCAGGCAAAAGACTTTTAACCTATACAGCCTCGTCTGAAATACAATATTTTTTAGGATTTTTATCAATCGTAAAAGTATGGAACCTTCGTGCGCGAGTCCGACTCGCACTTAGCCAGTTTTTTGTGATCATGCTCACAAAGATCAAGATAACAAATATATTAGAAGGTATATTTGTAATACGCACCTGGTTCGGCTGGAGTCCAGTGTAACAGAACATGCCGATCTGATCTGTAATGTGTCTCCATGGTAACTTGCTGCCATGACGCTCGATGCCTCCGCGGAGCTTCGAACGCATAGTGATGATGCGGTCCGCCATTTGCTTCACGTCACATAGCCTGGAATTATACGTATACAATATTTATTAGTATGTTTGGTGAATATTTTATTTCTCTCCCCTCCAGAGGGGCCTAAAAGAAAGCACGGGCCGAAGCCAAGTGCGTTTGTATCAAAATATCTATATATTTACGAGTTTATTATTAAGGTGAATGAACGTGAGGTGAACGCTGCGCTTTCTCCATACAAACGTAGTCGACTGTTTCCTCCCTGGATAATGACACTAGCACAAATATTTTTGTGCCATAAAACCTATAACTGCCATGACTATGCTCCTATGTTTTGGTTTTTTCATTTTCTAATTATTAGGATTAAAAAAAAAAGTGTGACACTCGAGGACTGCCGCGGTAAAGCTATTGCATAATGAACGCTCGGCCGAGCTACATGGTAGGCGGAGTGGGGGGTGTAAACAAAAAAAAACAACCATACCACAGACGAATATCTAAGCATATACTTGTTTGAGACTGGAATCGAACCCTGCAACCATGTGTTTGGCAGTCCGGCATGGTGACCATTGTGCCAACTGGGTCATCATACATAGAAAAAAGGTTTCTTGAAGCAAGAAGTAATCCCTCTTCCTATAGTTCCTTTAAACGCTCGAGAATAGTTTCTTGTCTTAGTAAATGTTCTTATAAAATAATCCGACATTTGTCGTCCGCCATTTGTCGTCCGCCATTGGTCGTCCGTCAATAGTCGTCCGTTAATAATCGTCCGTCATTTGTCGGGGGTGTTAGGTTTTTTCGTTACGGAATTTCTTGATTCGCCCCCCAAGGCCCGCGATAAAATCTATGCAATAGCTTAAAAACAAAAATAGGGGCATGGTCATATTGGTCATGGCAGTTATAAGTTTTATGCACCAAAAATATTTGCTCTAGTGTCATTATCCAGGGAGAAAACGGTCGACTACGTTTGTAATAGTTTGTATGGAGAGAGACCCCGGTACCCTTTCCTGTTAAGAGCCTACACTGTCCCACTACAGGGCAAAGGCCTCTCTACCTTCCATTGATCGCGGTCTGTCGCTATTCAATCATTCATATAGGAGTCAAAATTATCTCGCCATCGTCGCCTTGGTCTGCCGCGTGGTCATATCCCTATAGGGGTCCATTTTGTGTTGTGTGTGTATGTAATATTTAGATTGACCAAAATATAAATTGATATAATAGTCTAAGATCCCTTTTAGGAACGACCTTCATTGAGCTGTTTAATGGATGAAAAGTATTTTATATCAAATTAAAAAGGTCAATAAATATATTGCACTAGCGACCCGCCCCGGCTTCGCACGGCTATATTATGCATGTATTATACATATAAACCTTCCTCTTGAATCACTCTACCTATTAAAAAAACCGCATCAAAATCCATTGCGTAGTTTTAAAGATATATGCATACATAGGGATATAGGGACAGAGAAAGCGACTTTGTTTTATACTATGTAGTGATAGTGAAGTGGATTGCCTAAAACATTTACTTACATATACAGGTGATTTTTCGAAAATTATATAAAATTCTCGTGTCGCGGTGTTAGTTGTCAAACTCCACCTAAACGGCTGAACCGATTTGTATGAAATTTGTGTATATTCGTTAGGTTTGAGAATCGAACATCTATTTACTTTTTTTTGTTTAAGGCAAAACAACGTTTGCCAGGACAGCTAGTAACACATAGAAACAACCAGACCACATACAAATATCTAAGCATAAATACTTGTAGGCGGGAATCTAACCCGCAACCCTGTGTTTGGTGACCATCGTGCCAACTGGGTCATAGAGGTGAATTTTCGGAAATTTTGTATCAAAGTGACTTCTTACCACTGGCACTTCAGGTCGTGGTTATTTAGTATCTCGGAGACGATCCTGGCTCCGTACAGCGGCGGGTTGGAGTACATCACTCGGATCATGATTTTGAGTTGGGACAACATCTTGGCAGCTGACTCCTGGTCACCGCAGAGGAAAGTCAGCGCACCAGCTCGTTCACCGTAAAGACCTGGGAACATTTAGATAGGTTAAAAATAAATGTAGTAAGTACTTATTACTATCTTCATACCAAACTTTATTTCTGAATATGCCTCTAGCTAGAGCAATCATCTCTACATACAGATTTTTTATGTGGGCCTTTAGGGCTATATTCTAAACTTTAAGACATAGCAAAAAATGCTAAAAGCCCGCCCGTTTTTGACAAAAACTAAAACTGCATCATTAGATTTTTGAAAAGTCATTACCATGAATTGTAAATTGTTGTTGACCTGTTGATTTTGTAAAAAAAATATCAACCTATATTTTTAAACCAATCGATAGTGTTTCCGATAGAAATTTATTCCTGGAAACAAACATAATATAGCAAATCAAAGGAAATAGCTAATTTTTTTAGTTTTCTACAATTTTCAGCTTTCCCTCTCTGACAAATTAATAGCGTAAAAATTCACCCTGTGTAATTCTCGTGTCGCGGTGGTTACGAATCCCCATCTAAACGGCTAAACCGATTTGTACGATTTTTTTTGTGTATATACCTACGTTAGGTCTGAGAATTGCGAACAATATCAATTTTTTATTATATAAAGAAGAGGGCTAGTTGCTTAACTTGGGTTTAGATGGCGCTATATACTTAGTGTTAAATAATTCGACATTACGTTATACCTACCGTATTACGTAATGTCGAATTATTTCAATTATTTTATGAAGAATAACAATTATTATCACAAAAACCCATAAACAATAAGCCCCATTGTCTTGTTACCATAGTGTTTAAAGATAACATAACATAATATTCTGTTGATACCATACTACCCACCATTGACCTAGACCCAGCAACGTACGTCATAGAAATGGATAACGAAAACAACACCCTGATAATGTGAGTTCATAATGTCGATACAAACAACAATAATAATTAGAGAAGATACAGGATTTTTTCTAGTTTTGGATAAATTCTTGATTATATGTCCCAGAGGTCCGCGGATTCACCCGCGTAACTCCCGATCCCGTGGGAATATCGGGATAAAAGTGGCCTATGTTACTTCCAATGAATCAATGTATCCTCATACCAAGTTTCATCAAAATCGGTAATGTAGTTTCGGAGGTTATTCGTTACAAACAATAAAATCTTTCTCTTTAATATATTAGTATATCAAGGGGCCATGGAGCTCCAGACCTTTGGAAGGCGTGTGAGGAGCAAAACCCAACAAAGACCTTTACAATAACAAGTTTAATGGCAAAGTATGATGTGGACACCAAACCGTCTATTATCCCTGTCTGCAGTATATAAAATGTAGCCAAGCACAACCTCTGGTTTGAATAGAACTATTGATAAACTACAGGAACTCTTAGTAAACTGATTATAATTTATTAGCCTGTTTTCTCCTAATGCAGGGCAAAGTAGGCATAGAAAACCCGGAACGAAATAGGAGCGAAAAGGCGCCTTAGTAACCCATTCGTTTCTTTTTCGTTAAGTAAACCAAAACCCATAAGAAGAATTAATGGTTTTGGCTCGATATACAGGTATTGAGCGGAACATATCCTTTCCATTTAACAAACGCGCGGCGCGGTGCGGATATCGGTTGGTTTAAGTTTTTATTAGGTTTGAATTTCGTACTTGGTCCGAGTAGTATTCAGAACCGCGAGCGTTGGGCGGCATAACCCGATAAAAATTAACCGGTTTACAAAATATGCACTAAAAAAGTCCAAACATTTACTACTAATACCAAATAAATATGTGATTTGAATTTTTAAACGCTAAATATATTTTTGTTCTTAAATTATTCATGCTCAATTCTTGTGATATTTATTCAAAAAACAACATTCAAATTACTTATAGAAATAAGGAAATATTGACCTAAAATGTACACAAATGCACATTCGATGTCTAATTATGAAGACTAAAGAGATAAAAGACTACAGTCATGTAATAGATAAGTATGTTACATAAAGTAAACCTATGTTCTAAACAGAACATTGCTCTATTAAAATAACCTTGAGTGTCATTATGCTAGCTATCTATATGTACGTACAGTTGGAATACCAATTAGCTGAACCCCACGTGACCTAGAGCTCACTCGCACATCAGTACGGTTGTAAAGTAACGTTACCTGATTCTGTTTTTTAAACAATAAACTATACAATCACTACATAGTATAAAATAAAGTCACTTTTCGCCGTCCCTATGTCCCTATTTCCCTTTGTATGCTTAGATCTTTAAAACTACGCAACGGATTTTGATGCGGTTTTTTTAAATAGATAGAGTGATTTAAGAGGAAGGTTTATATGTATAAGACATGCATAATATAGCCGTGCGAAGCCGGAGTGGGTCGCTACAATATAAAAAAAATAACAAAAAGGTAAAAAATACTACATTTTTACAGATGCGCGAGTGAGCACTGGGTCACCCTGGGGTTCAGTTAACTGATATTCCGACTGTACATACCGTTTAAGAACATTTAGTGCAGTTTGCATACATTGCTAATGTCATAATGATCAATGCCTAGTCAGATGATGCGAAAGTGTAAAGAAATACCTACGTAAAGAGAGATAAAACATGACGTCTATTGATAACTATGTTTTTTTGTTGCCAGGGGGCAACTATGGATAAGCATCATAAGCGGGTGGCTGCGGTATAAGCTGACCCTAAGTCCACCTGGGTAGACCCATGGCCCATTTTTTGATTTTTTTATCCATGTTATGACACTTGGATAAAAAAATCAAAATATGGGCAAGGGCAAAAAGAGTCAAGTTGCTTGTTTTAACATGAAATATATATATATATTTTTTACAGCTATCTCGTCCTTTTTGTTCTTTTTCAATGTTTTGTGTGTTGTACAAATAAAGTGTTTATCTGTCTATCTATCTACTTTTTTTAATAATCTACCACGTACCGATCGCTCTGGAAGTCTTTAGGGGAGGTCTATGTTCAGAAGTTGACGTTTTGTAGCTGATATGATGATAATCGTCTATATTGTTATTACTAGCTTTTGCCCGCGACTTCGTCCGCGTAAAAGTCGATATGGACCAAGAAATCACGTCGTCCCATACAAACTTTGACCCCTGTTTTAACCCCCTAAAAGGTAGACTTTCGAAAAATCCTTCCTTATCGGATGCCGACGTCATACAAGGAACACCCCTCCAAGTTTCAGGTCTCTACGATCAGCGGTTTAGGCTGTGCGTTGATCCGTCAGTCAGTCAGGACAAAGCATTTTATATGTATAGATAAGCAAGTCTTACCCATATTCTTAGCGAAGCTCTGAGCCAGCATGACCTGGTGGCCTTCCTTGACGAAATGTCTGACTGCGAAGGCATCATTGTCGACGTTGCCGGTCGCGAACCCTTGGTACGCCATGTCGAAGAACGGCAGCAACTTCTTCGCTTGGACCGCCTTTACATGATAAACCAAACACAATATGGCATTATTTTTTAAAAGATTATCAAAATTTTTGGTTAGGTGGCATTATTTTTAAAGTATTCATAAAAATTAAGGTAGATAGATAGCAATGGCATTGTTTTTAAAAGATTATAAAAAAACAATTAATTAGACGGAGTTATTATTTAAGGTGGTACGTTTTCCCTACTAAATGTTTTAGAGATTCCTACGTCTTATACTGAGATATTTAACTTATTATGACTTAAAGTAGGCCTAATTTAAGCTATTGTAGGGGCAGACCAAAAATATCACTGTTTAACATCCAGGAAGTACTCTGTTTCAGCGTGAAAAAAGAGACCAATTTTACGTATGTGGTAGTACATGGTTATATTGACGTATGGTCATAGTGTGAGGTGACGCATAGATGTGTGGAAACACGCGACGTTGTCGCGTTGTGTGTGGAAGCAGGAACACGCAATTACGCTAGAGCAGAGCCGCAATACAGTTTGCTGGATAAGGGCGACGTTGCCTCTCCGTCTAATCTGTCTAATAAAAAATCAAAATAATTTCAATTGCATGATATTCAACTCAGTGCTGCCAGACCTACACCTGCAAGATTTTATGTAACTTTTGGCACTGTCGCGTCACTTTTGATACTTGAATTATACATTATTTTGATAGACTTATCAAATTATCACTTTACGTATATAATAAATAAATAAACATTTGTACTTGTTTGCATTTAATTAATAGTATAAAAATATAATAAAATATAAATGAAGTATAGTAATTCGTGAGAAACAAACCAAGCAGTCTTGTTGTTTTTTTGATACTGTTTGTTGTACACACTGGTAACATACACCCAGTCGATACTTTGCCTCGCACTAGATGCGCGCTTGTTACCTAGGCAACGGAGAGTCAACAGAGATGTCAAGTAGTCAGTAAATAGAAAAACCAAAAATAAAATATTATAATCATTTAATATATTCCTACTATTGTGTTTAAAGTATCATCCATCTGAGCACCTACTGAAAATAAACCTTGAGGGAATTTTAGTGTCTTGTAAGTGATTGAATTATTTCACAAGTATACCCCTCAAGGTGGGTAACCTATCCACACAAGTTGGGCCGTAGGAACAAACTACGACTACTCTGGGTCCCAGGCCATGAAGGAATAGCAGGAAATGAGAAGAGTGATGAGCTGCAAGAACAGGATCGGCAAGTGCTATGCTTGGACCAGAACCATGTACGGGCCTGCCAGCATGTACAATCACAAAGGCCGTAAAGGATTACGTTGATAAGAAACACACGCAAGAGTGGGAAATCAGTGAAGGGCTACTACATTCGAAGAAATTCATAGGTAGCAGGCCCAGAGGGGCTTCTAAATTTATATTGAATAACGGAAAAAGCAAAGCACGAGCTGTGATTGGTGCCTTGACATGGCTTTACAAAACCATGCTTTTAAAAATGAAGATAACTTCTAATATTGACTGCAGAACCTGCGGTGATGTCAGAGAAACTATATCCCAAACCGAAAAACATAGGATTTTTCCTCTTAGTGGGATCACTGCGTTAATCGATCCCAAGGGGTCGAAGTGTTGCTGGCTATGTCAGTCCCCGATATAAGATGATAAGATAGAACTAATTTTAAATAAATAAACCTTTTTGTACATTACTTTGTCTTTATTTTTCTCTTTCCATTCAGACCTAGTACAATTTGCATCGTTCAGAATTCGTCCTAGTTAAAAAAAAAAGATTACTAACAGTACCTACCATAAAATTGATCCTGTTTTAGAAAATTTATTCAAAAATATATTTTCAAAAAAAAAATCTATTTGTATCGAGATTTGAACCGGGGCTCTTCAGAACACTACCCCGCCGCTCTAAATGACTACACCAATCGGTATCTGTAGGACTACGTCAAATATAGTCTATAGTTGCTACAGTTTATTGTTTTGTATGTGTGCGTGTCATTTATATCGTGACAAGAGTTAAAAATTGTACTTTGGAAATACATTAAAATGTGACTTCCAAAAAATTAAATTATGTTTGAAATATGTTCAGAGCAAACTAGAAAACAGGCAATATATATACAAATACTTTAATTCCACGTCAATTATAGCAAAATAAAATAAAACAATACTTTCGGGGAAAACAAGCGCCATCTAGCGGAATACTTTGCTTAGCGATACGAAACATTCAACCTTAAAGAAGTTTATTATGAAAGATGGCATTATTTTTAAGGTTGAATGTTTCGTATCGCTAAGCAAAGTATTCCGCTAGATGGCGCTTGTTTTCCCCGAAAGTATTGTTTTATTTTATTTTGCTATAATTGACGTGGAATTAAAGTATTTGTATATATATTGCCTGTTTTCTAGTTTGCTCTGAACATATTTCAAACATAATTTAATTTTTTGGAAGTCACATTTTAATGTATTTCCAAAGTACAATTTTTAACTCTTGTCACGATATAAATGACACGCACACATACAAAACAATAAACTGTAGCAACTATAGACTATATTTGACGTAGTCCTACAGATACCGATTGGTGTAGTCATTTAGAGCGGCGGGGTAGTGTTCTGAAGAGCCCCAGTTCAAATCTCGATACAAATAGAATTTTTTTTTGAAAATATATTTTTGAATAAATTTTCTAAAACAGGATCAATTTTATGGTAGGTACTGTTAGTAATCTTTTTTTTTAAACTAGGACGAATTCTGAACGATGCAAATTGTACTAGGTCTGAATGGAAAGAGAAAAATAAAGACAAAGTAATGTACAAAAAGGTTTATTTATTTAAAATTAGTTCTATCTTATCATCTTATATCGGGGACTGACATAGCCAGCAACACTTCGACCCCTTGGGATCGATTAACGCAGTGATCCCACTAAGAGGAAAAATCCTATGTTTTTCGGTTTGGGATATAGTTTCTCTGACATCACCGCAGGTTCTGCAGTCAATATTAGAAGTTATCTTCATTTTTAAAAGCATGGTTTTGTAAAGCCATGTCAAGGCACCAATCACAGCTCGTGCTTTGCTTTTTCCGTTATTCAATATAAATTTAGAAGCCCCTCTGGGCCTGCTACCTATGAATTTCTTCGAATGTAGTAGCCCTTCACTGATTTCCCACTCTTGCGTGTGTTTCTTATCAACGTAATCCTTTACGGCCTTTGTGATTGTGCATGCTGGCAGGCCCGTACATGGTTCTGGTCCAAGCATAGCACTTGCCGATCCTGTTCTTGCAGCTCATCAGTCTTCTCATTTCCTGCTATTCCTTCATGGCCTGGGACCCAGAGTAGTCGTAGTTTGTTCCTACGGCCCAACTTGTGTGGATAGGTTACCCACCTTGAGGGGTATACTTGTGAAATAATTCAATCACTTACAAGACACTAAAATTCCCTCAAGGTTTATTTTCAGTAGGTGCTCAGATGGATGATACTTTAAACACAATAGTAGGAATATATTAAATGATTATAATATTTTATTTTTGGTTTTTCTATTTACTGACTACTTGACATCTCTGTTGACTCTCCGTTGCCTAGGTAACAAGCGCGCATCTAGTGCGAGGCAAAGTATCGACTGGGTGTATGTTACCAGTGTGTACAACAAACAGTATCAAAAAAACAACAAGACTGCTTGGTTTGTTTCTCACGAATTACTATACTTCATTTATATTTTATTATATTTTTATACTATTAATTAAATGCAAACAAGTACAAATGTTTATTTATTTATTATATACGTAAAGTGATAATTTGATAAGTCTATCAAAATAATGTATAATTCAAGTATCAAAAGTGACGCGACAGTGCCAAAAGTTACATAAAATCTTGCAGGTGTAGGTCTGGCAGCACTGAGTTGAATATCATGCAATTGAAATTATTTTGATTTTTTATTAGACAGATTAGACGGAGAGGCAACGTCGCCCTTATCCAGCAAACTGTATTGCGGCTCTGCTCTAGCGTAATTGCGTGTTCCTGCTTCCACACACAACGCGACAACGTCGCGTGTTTCCACACATCTATGCGTCACCTCACACTATGACCATACCTCAATATAACCATGCACTACCACATACGTAAAATTGGTCTCTTTTTTCACGCTGAAACAGAGTACATCCTGGATGTTAAACAGTGATATTTTTGATCTGCCCCTACAATAGCTTAAATTAGGCCTACTTTAAGTCATAATAAGTTAAATATCTCAGTATAAAACGTAGGAATCTCTAAAACATTTAGTAGGGAAAACGTACCACCCTAGGGCATTATTTTTAAAAAAATATCAAAATCTAAAGTAAGACTGCATTATTTACGAAGGATTATTAAAAAAATCAGATGGCTATAGTACAACTTTAAGTTAGATGAATTTATGATAATCTTTCAAAAAGGCATTATTTTCAAAGATTAAATAATTTCAGCATTATTTATTAAAAAATTTATATTTATATTTTATATATTTTTTTTAAAGTTTCTTTACTAATAAACATAGGGGATTTATTTACCGCTGATAGTTTTTCCCATTCTTTAGGCTTCGGGTCAACACCTGTAGGATTGTGTGCGCACGCGTGCAACAATATAATAGATCCCTCTGGAATTTTCTGAAATTAAAAAAAAAACGTCGATGTCCCAGAGTAGGTAGGTACTTACTTACAATGTGGCGACGAATAAAAACTTAATTATAAATACCTACGTAATAAATAATTCATTAAGTAAAATTTTATAACCGAATTATCAGATTATTTGTGTCAATGACTTATTATGTAGGTACCTACTACCTCCTTATCTATCTATACTTCATCACTACATAGTATTTAAAACAAAGTAGCTTTCTCTGTCCCTATATCCCTTTGTATGCTTAAATCTTTAAAGGTTTATTTAATAGATATAGTGATTCAAGAGGAAGGTTTATATGTACCTATAATACATGCATAATATAGCCGTGCGAAGACGGGGCGGGTCGCTAGTAATATTATAAAAGGAAAGATTTGATTATTTGTTGCCATTGAATAAGCTCTGAAATTACTAAATCGATAAGATGAAACTTGGTATGAGGATACATTGATTAATTGACAGTAACATAGGCTACTCTTTATCCCGATATTCCTACGGGATCGGGAGTTACGCTCTAGTTACTCATATTTATTATAAAACAGTCTGTCTGTTTGTTTGCCTCGCTGTTTACTTTTTACAAGCTTTTATTTAACTTGCACTGTTCGTATGTAAGTAAGTAAGTTGTCCGTCAAAATTTGCAAATTAAATTTGACCCACTTCCCGAAAACATTATGTTCTTTAATTACCTATGCTAAAGAAATACAAAAGTGAGCAATTTGTTGCACTCTCGAAGCGAATTTCTGTTTTTCACTCGCCAGATCCTCACCCTTGAGTTAAGTATACAAAAAAAATCAAAATCGTTTCATAAACAACAAAGCTATGTCCGAACAGCTATAAAAACTATACAAACTATTTGAGAACCGAATTTAAAGTCTGTTTAAAAATAGCAAGACCCTCGAAACTCGAATGTTAGTAGAATCTAGGCCTGTTATCTAATGGGAGTTACTATACCGATAACGTACGAACGGTAGATACTTTATATATATCTTACTATTAACATACTGTAATAAAAACAATGATAAGAGACGCAGATCACGAATTCACTGCGTGTATTTCATATCTTGAGTATTTTGTTGTTAATAAATATATAAGCACAATTTTACTGGACCTATTTACTGGTCGGTTATAAATTGAGAAAAACAGCAAACAAATGCAAGGGTTCTGTACATTCAGGTATTTTATGACCTCAAAGGGGCGGCAAATTGTCAATATTATTATTTTTATGACGTCAAAAGGGCGGCAAATTATGACTATTATGACTTCGCCCCGGGCGACGCGACAGTACCACGTTACGCTATTGTAGAAGCCCCATTTAATTTTTTCTATAAATGAAACCTATGTAATTCTGGACTCTATGAATATCATAATTGGTTTAATAGATTGCTCATGAAGAAGTAACAATTTTTTTTATTTTTTATTTAGTTAGAAAATGTAGGTAACTTACACAGATGTCGTCCAAAGCGCCTTGCAGGTCGAACCCGTGGGTCTTAGGGTCGTAATACCTGTATGTCTTGGTTGGCAAATTGAGTGTTTTGCAGATCTGAGGGTGGTTGCCCCAAGTCGGAGATGGAAGCCAGACCTCCTTGGCTTTAGCGTAGTGCTTCGTTATGAATTCCAAACCGAGCCGGAGCGCTCCTGTGCCTGACAACGTCTATGAACAGAAAACGAGCGGTAAAAGTACTATTGACGACCCAGCTGGCACAATGGTCACAATGCCGGACTGCCAAACACAGGGTTACGGGTTCGATTCCCGCCTCAGACAAGTATTTATGCTTAGATATTTATGTATATTTGTATGTGGTCTGGTTGTTTCTATGTATTTTAAGTATATTATATTTACAAAAGAAAAGTATATCCGTTCTAGAACCAATAAAACAAGTCCAGTCACATAGTATTGGGTTAGATGGCGATGTGTGGAGTGGTTTTTGTCTAGTGGTAGATGCTTAGAATTTCATTTCGAAGGTCGTGAGTTCGAATCCCAACCGGCCAATGGATATGAAAACTGTATGGGCAGTAATTAACATTGCTTCACGGTGAAGGAAAAGATCGTCAGAAAACCCGCGGCTTAGTTGGCTCCGATCCGACGAATTCTTTCCTTTGGACAGTCGACTACGTTGAGGTATAGGATCAAGGAAAGCCTACAGCATCTAATAAATTTCCCAGGCACTACAGCGCTCTAAAACATGTTGCTGGCGCTGAACAAATAATTTAAATTGGATGCACGTGAATGGCACATGGATGAGAGTAGCTGCTGATGGAGAAAAATGGCGTCTGGCTTTTTCAACTATTGGCATACCAGACATGGAGTCGATGCATAGTGAAAAGAGTTAGAAAGAGTGTACCCTATCAATAATCATGTGATGTAACTAAAAATACTGTCGGTATAAATTTATTATTATTGAGCCTAGCAGCAAGGCCTCTCTACTCCACTGATCGCGATCTTATGCGACGGATTGCCAATCTGCCATAAATTTGTTCATATCGTCTCGCCACCTTCGAAGGGATCTGCTGCATAATCTTACTCCGTTAGTGGGTGTCTTAAGAGTTGTTGATTTGACCCAAAGTTCTTCCGGCATACGGCAGTTATGGCCGGCCAAAGGCTTTTATTATTATTATTTATTATAGGTAGGTCCATACCTGTACAGTGCAGTTGGTCTTGTTCATGATAACAGGGCTTTCGTCTCCGAATGCTAGTTTAGCAACGGCATCTGTGTAAGCAGCCTCGCCGCTGATAGGAGCATATTCATGGTTTAGACATTTCTGGTGAATAAGTTCCTCTGCCTATAAATTATAATCAAGAAATCAGACATTTATTGCGAAGTTATGTACATACATGAGGATCTTAAATATAAATATAGGTTTAATTTAACTTGCCCATTGCCACAGGCATGCAATAATATATATATATATTTTTTTTATGGTTTAAGTACTTATAAAATCGCATCCTCTTTGATGACTGTGGACTCTGCTTTTAGGAGACTAAAAAGGAAAGCTCCGCAAGACCTATTGCCATGACCTGAGATACTAATACAAATGGTTGATTCAATGGACTCACGCCATACAAGCCGCTAATCAACAACATCACACACATGACCTCTTAGCTAAATAACTGAAAACAAGACAGATCGCAAGACAAAGGGAGATTAAAAAAAAGTACTTATAAACTAAAAAAAGAACATGTACATGAAGATTTTGATAAAACTTAGTGTGAACATACATTGAATCATTTGATTGAAGTAACTTAGGCAATTTTTTATTCCGGTATTCTGGCGAGATCGCAACTTACGCGGGTGAAACTGCAGGATGCTGCTAGTCATTGGACAAAATTAAAATGTATGTGGGCTAATTGACATTGCTCTTACGGTGAAGGAAAACATCATGATAAAACCCGTGGCCTTATTGGCTCTAGAAGTATTGACAAGTTGTCTCCCTGGACATGGTCGATTAAGCTGAGAGGGTAGTAGGTGCTGGGCAAGCCTACTCCATCCTCACACAAAATGTACTGAATTAAAAAGGGCCTGTATACAAGTACAAGTAAGGCCATTTGCACACATATCACACAACGTCAAGCCTCTGTACAATGTCAAGCCTATATATTTTACAATTATACTTAGGTATACTTACTTTTCTAACCGAAGGCAGGACAAAGGGTTTTCCTTCATCATCCCTGTATGCTCCCACTCCAAGGTTCACCTTTTTGGAATCAATGTCCCTCTTGTAGGCCTCGGTGATACCCAAGATCACATCGGGTGGACCCATTTCCACATTGCTCCACCAATGGCTAACAATTAAAAAGAAAAGTATTATGTAAAACTTACTATATTTCGGGAACAGATTGTTATGCTGCCCTCATAATTAAGAACACAGTGTCTTTGCAAATGGAGTTTTAAGAATTAAGTTGTTAAAGTTTATTTTTGCTTGTAAAAAAATATCTAATCTAACATACTCGTATTTACATAATTTTTACAGTAAATACAATTCGCCAAAAAAAATACTAACAGCTTTTTTTTCAAAACTCCATTTTATAAGATACTGTGTTCTGAATTACAAAGGCGGCTTGTGCGGGGTAAGCAAAAAAGGGGTACCTAAACTTTTTTTTACTTTGATGGGTAAACAATTGATTATGTGTGGTAAGAAAATACTTTGGATTATCTAATGCAGAAGGCATAAAATGCTGTATTCATTGTCTCTAGAAATGTATTTAATTAATTCCTCCAGTTTTGAGCTCCACCGAACTGAAATCTATACTAATATTAAAAAGCTGAAGAGTTTGTTTTTTTGTTTGTTTGAATAGTGAATAGGTAATCTCAGGTTCGAATTGAAAAAATATTTTTGTGTTGGATAGTCTCTTTTTCGAGGAAGGCTATAGGTTAGGTACTTCTTATTTTGATATTTCTACAAGATCGAGGCTTACGCGGGTGAAACCGCGGGGCGCAGCTACTACTAATTATACAGATTGCTTTTGGTCCCCACACTAGGCCAAACCTGTCTCATTTAGAACTTGGAACATAGCCTCAATAGTTTTATAACATGGTGCATAGTTACTAAGAAATTATTGATAAAATAATAATAACTGAAAAGACATACCTACTTAACCAAAATGTGCACCTACCTGCAGCTAGTCCTGAGCGCATACCCATTCAGGATTGTCTCCACATTGTTTTTGAGCACTTGTGTGGACAACTTTTTTAATGCCTGTGACATGATTGTAAATACTGTCCGACACTGAATATCACAGAACACAACCCTAGCAGAGACTCACTATCGTTACGCGAAACTAAAATGAATGATATAATTTGCAAAACTGCGGCAACCGGAGACCGGCCACGGGGAAAATCAAGGGAAAATCAGCAAGATTATGGGTGACCATGTAGGATAGTCTATATTCCCTACAAATACAATGTAATGAAATTATCAGTCTACTGAAAAAAACTAAAAGTTCTTTTTTACACAATAAAATTGTTTTTGTGAGTAAATACACTCAACCCTGTATTCATAATGATGCGTAGCCTTCGTTCTTATTCGAAAGTCGATACGAGTTGTCAAATTGTCCGTAATATTAGGTAAATTTACACAATTTGGCAACACTATTGATTGTAAATCACACCGATGTCAAACGTCATCTGTTTGAATGTCAGCAAAGGTCAATCACAGGAAATTAATACAGTAGGTAAACTTTTGATAAATTAATAACTTTATTTTATGAAATGACTTGAAATGTAAGTATAAAAAAAAATACCCAAATCAGAGATTGTAAGGTTTTGCTCATGGACTATTTCCAACCTCCTCATAAAAGCCTTTAAATAATTTCAAACTACCCTCCATAATTTCGATTTCAAACTGAAATTGGTGCAGTTATCTAAAACAAACGTTAACAGAGCGCTAGCGCGTTCCAACGAACGGTCTCAGCAGGTGAACTATTCGTTATTAGTTTACTCACTGTAATCTTTAGCACTGCACTGTAACATACAGTATTTGAAAATCCAACCTTTTTTGGACGGCAACCTACGGCTCGAGCTAAAGCAATCACTGTCAATGTCAAAATAAATTATGTTGTCATTGTCAAGTTTTTTTAATTCCTCGCTGTCATTCATTTCGTCTGTGACGTTTTTCTTTTCACGAAAAAAGGAGAATTTTGTGTGTTTTGTGGCTGTTTAAATTCTAATTACACTGATTATATTCAAATAATGGCTGCTGAAATCAAGCCCGCGCCACGGACTCCGAACGATCGGTTCTCGACTACGAAGAAACCGGCACTTCTGAATAAATTGGAGGGTTGCACCGACGATGTTAACGCGGCGGTTGTGATACCTGGCGAGGATGGTGTAATTAGCGTTTGCGATGATAAGTAAGCTGTCTGACTCATATTTTAGCTTGTTGTTCGATAATAATTTGTATACATGAGCTAATCATGGTAAAACATCTTGGTACAATCGCTTCACTTTATACTGATTTTACTGAAACATTTCTCGTTGGAGACAGCTGACTTGAGTAGCTTTACGATAAACATCAGCCAGATAAAATAATCTATCTACCTATACTAATATGTATTGCAAAATATAAAACAATAATTCAAAATAGAGATTGGCTAACAATCAAATCCGGATGAATCTCTTCTACCTACTTCTAAAAAAATAAATTGTCTTTCTGATAATGACTAATAAGGAAAGCAATCAGATAGTTTACGCGTAGCTTAAATTAGTCCAACTAATATTATAAATGTCAAGGTTTATATGTTAGTATTTTTATTACCTCTTCATACAAAAACAAATCATATTATATTGATAGCTGGAGTCTTGATACGCCTACATACTACTACACATTTGCTACTTTTTATCCAACATCCTTCAGGATCTTGACTAATGCCTACTTTTAACTATAGTTAAGGGAGATATTGTGACAAATATTGAAAAATATAGGTACATATTTTAAACAGGGAACAAAAGTAGAGCTCCAAAATTTATATTTTTACTATGTTTTCAATATTGAGTTGAAGTAAGTCCCACATGACTAATAATTACAATAATTTGAAATCTCCATCCCTCCTCCTAAAATTGCCCTCCAAAAAGAGGGCAATTTTAAAATTGCCCTCTTTTTGGAGGGTCTAAGGTTTTCCATGTAAATAACAAATTATGTTACATACTAAATACTATAAATATTTTACTAATTAATATTCTTTCAGAACTGTGAGAGTGTGGTTGAAACGTGATTCGGGGCAGTATTGGCCGAGCATCTGCCAGTACATGCCTTCAGGATGCACATCCATGTTCTACACACCGGAAACAAGGCAGCTGTTTATTGGGCAGGAGAATGGAACCGTTTCAGAGTTCACACTCGCCACAGATTGCAATAGAATCAACCCTGTAAGTACCTATCTTAGCCACAGATCCAAATTTTTAAACTAATCTTGTATACATATAAAATCCTTTGTCCTGACCGACCGAGGGTGTGTTCTTTGTATGACGTAAGCATCCGCTAAGAAAGGATTTTCCGAAATTCTACCCCTTAGTGGGGGAAAAGGGGGGCAAAGTTTGTATGGGACAACTTGATTACTTGGTCATTTTCAACTACTTCGCAGACTAAGTCGCGGGCAAAAGCTAGTCTCTAATATAGTGCAAGCCACGATTATTCCGGAGGCCTGAAGAGGCTGCTAGATTTCTGGAGGGACCTGCAATGGTTGGAGTGACAAGTAGGATATTCTCACACGCACAATGGCCCAAATGATGAGGTTAAATACTAAAACAGCCTCGTAAACCTAAACTAAAGCCACGATTATTTTTTTAAACTGAGTCTGATCTTTTCTTATTGAACTAAAACTAATGTGAAAAACAGACAAAATTTCGAAACTGAAAAATAAAGTTTATACACTCATGGCATTCATACCAATTACCTAAGTCTTAGGCATGTAAAAATTGATTGTATTTCGAGCAATAAAGACTTGTTTGTCCTTAAGATAATCTGCAGTTTCAATGAGAAACAAGGTTATACATAGTACTCTCTTTGTTTTAAAAAAGATAAATATACAATCGAACAGAATTAAGATGTAGTTTGGAAATGAATTATCATTATTTTCTACGCTTTTTTTACTATGGGGTCGTAGCATAATATGTTCCTTTGTCACACCACTGTAGTCCCTGCTAAGTAGATTTCTCCACTTCTTTGGCCATTCCCTTGCTCTACAGCCATTTACTTTCAAGGTAATTTACTATTATGTTATATGAATATCCTCTCCACATGACGTTACCAAACCAAGCCAGTCTACTACTTGTCAACTTGTCTATTACTACCACTGTCTAAAAAAAGTTAAAAATTAATGTAAATTTTGGTACTTACAAATTTTCGCGTATTTGCCCATATCTTTTTATCGTGTTGACTCAGAACCTTGATACAATTAAATTTCAACTTGCTAGGTCCACCTATCCATTCCTAAGAAAATCGGCAACACATGGGCAGACGGACAAGAGATGATAAGGGTTCAGGTTCTGAGTCAACATGATAAAAAGATATGGGCAAATATGATGGCATGGGCAGACGGACAAGAGAGGATAAGAACCCTTATCCTCTCTTGTCCGTCTGCCCATGTCCTACAAAAGTGCAATCATAACCACAATATACTAGCTAAATTTATAATTCCAGACTCGCGAGTACCTAGCGCACACGGCCCGAGTGACAGCCGTAGTGTTCTCATTGAGCTGCGAGTGGGTTCTATCAGTGAGTAGAGACAAGTTCTTCTCGTACCACTGCAGTGAGACCGGCCGCAGGATCGGAGGTTACTCCTTCGAAGCATGGTGCACGGCTTTGCAGTATCCTTTTGTTCAAACAAAAATTTGTTTTTATTACTAGCAGCGCTCCGCAGTTACATTTACGTTACTTCCGATCCCGGGGTAATACCTGGATAAAAAGTAGTCTATAGTACTCCCAATGAATCAATGTATCCACATACCAAGTTCCATCAAATTCGGTCCAGTAGTTTCGGAGCCTATTCAATGCAAACAAACAATCAATTCTTATCTCTTTATAATCACTACATAGTATACAACAAAGTCGCTTTCTCTGTCCCTATATCCCTATGTATGCTTAAATCTTTAAAACTACGCAACGGATTTTGATGCGGTTTTTTTTAGTAGATAGAGTGATTCAAGAGGAAGGTTTATATTTATAATACATGCATAATATAGTTGTGCGAAGCCGGGGCGGGTCGCTAGTAAGATATAGTAGAATGTTAAAATTGGAGTTTAAGTAATTTGTGTTATGAAATGAGATATGATTTCCTGAGCGTGTATCAGGTTCGATTCTCAGTCTAAATACGCGTTCGTGGGCGATTACAGCGGTCAGATAACAATGCTGAAATTAGATAATAACGGCGCAGCTTTAGTTACCACACTCAAAGGACATACGGGGTGAGAATCATCTTTTATGTCAATCTGAGAGCTTTAAAGCCACTTGATAAGGTTTATCTTCTCTATAAGATTTTGTATACTTTTTAAATTTCTTCAAATCAAATCAAATCATTTATTTGCTTAGAGATAGGTAGGTTATTACAAGTTGTTACATTTTACATTATATATGATTCTCTATCTCGCTAACATGAGGTCAGCATGCAAACTTAGTGTAGGTAGGTAACATTAAAGCTTATGTAACAATAAGTCGTCTAGCAGATAGGAACTCGTCCACACTGTAAAAACAAGCTCCGACGAGCCATCTTCTCAAATTCTTAATTGCCGCTTTTTTAGGTACATTTTTAAATTGTTCAGGAATCTTATTGTATACCTCTATGCACATATTGTAACAATTTTTATGAACTAATCTTATTTTAGGAAAGTAGTCTAGTACTGAATGAATGAACTGAGTGAGTGAATGAGTGAAAGATTGAGCAGTGAGTGAGGATACTGTACAGTTCTGCTAAACCAAGGAGCTTCGCTGATGTTTTACGAGATGCCACTCTGGCAACATTGTGTGATGTTTATATTTCATTTTTTATTATAAGTTTTAATATCGAAGTAATTGACTGCCGAACCTAGTCATATTGTTTCTTTAAATTTTTTCTTGAGTTTTCTACAGAGCTGATTTTGATTTAGATATAGCAGAATTCCTATGCAATTGCGATATTGCAATTTGCTTAGAGTTCATATGCGAATGGTGTGATAAAATGACTTAAATGGACTGACTTAATAAAATTAATAAATCCTAAAATTATATATTATATTCGTAAGAGATTACGCGAGATGCACAACTATTAATTAATAAACTGTTAATTTAAAATATCTGTTTTACGATTGTTGTTTAAAATTTTCAGTTCCGTAAGAGTTTTGAATTGGGCGCCAATACCTCAGCTACTATTCAGCGGTTCGTTCGATCAAACAATCATAGTTTGGGACATAGGCGGTCAAAAAGGAACTGCTTATGAACTACAAGGACATAGGTATGTACACGTCTAGAAATAGAACTAAAAGCCACTGCCTTGAGGTTGTTCAGAAAATATCAACATAATTAAGCATAGAAGACTCCAATGCCTCTAGAAACAGCACACATAGATTACATGGGTTGCCCCATTCAACATTTTATAGCTTTACTAGCTGCGCTCCGCGGTTTCACCCGCGTAACTCCCGATCCCGTGGGAATATCGGGATAAAAAGTAGCCTATAACCTTCCTCGATAAATGGACTATCCAACACAAAAAGAATTTTTCAATTCGAACCAGCAGTTCCTGAGATTAGCGCGTTCAAACAAACAAACAAACTCTTCAGCTTTATAATATTAGTATAGATAACACGAAAGTATGCTTCAAATTAACTTAATGAGGTCATGTCTAGGCTTTATGTTGTGGGATTAGAGTACCTAAACTGAGACGAAGCATTTTTATACAATGAATTAGTTAAAAAATGCCAGAAAACCTAACTAGGTTTGTCAATCCCATGGTTAATGTTCAAAGTATAATCTCCATACCATTACTCAAAGTCAACTAACAGAATTCTGAACGAAATGTAACACCCTATCTATGCATAGCAATTGTACATGTGCCTACCTATATATTCATGAATAATCAAACTGAATTACTCAGTTTAGGGCAACAAAAAATCATGATAACACTTTGTATTAACCTACTTTTGTGCACCTTCATTAATTAAAAACGTTAATAGACACATTATTAATTTTTCCATTTAATTAAGTTGTGACTTTGTTGTTTCGCAACTTACAAATAAATTATATTTACTTTAAACCATTAATTAAATTAATATAATACAAATATTTAAACACATATATACATGTTTGCCGCATGTCAGATGAACGATGGGCCAAAATAACAACAGAATGGTCCCCCATAGGGATACGACCACGCGGCAGACCAAGGTAACGATATGGCGAGATGATTTTAACTTCTGTAGGAATTATTGGTGTGCAATAGCGACAGATCGCGATCAATGGAAGAAAGGTAGAGAGGCCTTTGCCCTGCAGTGGGACAGTGTAGGCTCTAAATAAATAAATATATATACTTATAGCAAAATTCAAACAGACCACGTTATATTGGTTGGTTCAGTATAGTTTCCCTTATAATTTTTGTTTTATTTCAAGTAACAAAGTAACCGGTCTATGGTACGTTGGCGGTTGCGAGCGCCTCTTATCGGCCGGCGAAGACGGCGCGCTCGGCGTCTGGGAGATGGGGGTGAAGCGACGCGAGACGCCGGCCTGGAAGGAGTCCGATCTATGTCAGATATGTCGCGCGCCTTTCATATGGAACGTTAGGGCTATGATGGAGAAGAAACAGCTAGGTGAGTGGTAAGATAAGTAGAGGTCTTAGGCCTCTGTTTTAGTGATAAAGTGGCTCTCTTGTGGGCCAACGCCAATCCTGACGTGGATGAATGGCACACTGCACTCACGTTCCAACGCACAGCGGTTGTGGAATCTTGATCTAGTTTTTGGTGTCCACCCACCACTTTAGGCATGGAGGAGCGCCTTACACCCCACCGCACCTCCCGGGGAAGTAGAAATGCTGCATTGTCCAGGCCTCAATCTTTTGACTATGACGATGTCGTTTGTGGGTGGAAATAACGGGCAGAGTACACACCTTTCAGCAAAGAAGACCCACTTCATTGTTATAAGTCAGCCAACTGCATGATGTGTTTTCTCAGAAGCCTTTCTCACGTGTTGTCTTGCCAGAGTATTTGGGTGGCTATTTCGTATCTTTCTTTAAGATTTAGCACACCTTTTTCATATTTTTTTGAACAGTATTTTCCAGACCTTAAAAATAGGATTGGTTAGGGCCAGCTGGGGTATTGTATGGCTGTATAGTATAGTTATTAGCTAAAGAAGTCACTATCAGGAGAGTAACTGGCTAGGGTAGTGGAGTGGCTATCAGAGTAAATGGCTTATAGTGAATGTCATGAAGTTTCTCCATGCACTCTCAACCTCCTTGTCAACGACTTGGACATTTTTCATTGTTCCTTGAACGAATTTACAAGGATAGCACTTTTTACAATAAGCTACAAGTAATATGTAATAATATGTATCTATCTATCATGTTATTAAGATTTGAAATTAATTTATAGTAATTTTTGAGTTTATTTAACTTTTTATTGCTGGTCTATCGCATTGGGACCAACCTGTAATTGGTAGACTAAGTATGGTAAATAAATAAATGTAATTGATAAGTTGAAAGTACGTATAATGTGTGTAGGTCTACGTCAGCACCACTGCCGCTGGTGCGGCGCCGCGGTGTGCGGGACGTGCTCGCCGCATCGCCTTCCGCTGCCGGTGATGGGGTTCGAGTTCCCGCAGCGGGTCTGCACCACTTGTTACGAACAACTTAGGCATGAACCGTAAGTTTATGACATTCTATAAGCTGATGATAAAAAGACAAACTCAAGTTCTAAATAATAAGGTTCCGTATCCAAAGGGTAAAAACGGAAGACATATTTGATTGGTTAATAAAAATCGAGTAAGCTGAAGAATAATATTATCCATCGCCTTTTGTTTCCATTACGTAGTAATTTTTTTTCGTTTTATTTTCATTTCGACATTTCCAAATCTAGTTCTATAAACAGCCGAACGGATACGATATTTACTTAATCAGTTCAATACAAGCAAATTAAAAGCCTCGTACGGAATCAGTTCCAAAACTTCGGTTTTATAGACGGCCGAAACGATAACACACAAATTTTCGCATTTATATTACCAGCTGCGTTGCGCGGCGCTGTCCCCCTTATTCCAAAACAAGGTTTAAGGATAGTCCGAGATGCAGATTTAAACCTTAGATTTAGATACATATTTACTCGTGAACTATAGTCTAAACAATATCCCTATGGATTATATAGGGAACTATAGTCTAAACACTATTCCTAAAGATTATTTAAAGATAGTGTTTAGACTATAGTTTACTAGTAAATCTGTATTTAAATCTAAGGTTTAAATCCACATCTCGGACTATCCTTAAACCTCGTTTTGGAATAAGGGGGTTAGTGTCATTACAGGAGAAAGTTTAACCTTCACGTATCGTTAACAGCCGTGAATCGCTGGCGTCATTCCACGACATGAAGCATGCGGTGGCGTCTCTGTTCGTGGACGAGGCAACAGGCAGGATGTGCACGGCTGGACGGGACCGCGTCATCAAGGTGTGGGACATCAGCGTGTTACTGCAGCCGGCGCCGCGCACCACGCCCGGCTCTAGCGCTGATCCACACTAGGTATGGATACTATCAGTAAATAATAAATACAATAAATAAATATTGCCAATAAATATAAAATGTAATCGGTTGCCTGCTTCTGTCTTTCCTGACGTGTACAATTTGGGGGTCTTCAAGTCGCGAGTGAATAGGTATCTTCTAGGAAGGCGTGCTACATCTTAGGCCGCATCGTCACCTTCCATCAGGCAGGTGTGATGGTGGTCAAACGCTGACCTATCATATGTAAAAAAAAATATATAAACAGTAAATAAATAATATTGTTGTCTAGCACCAATAACACAAGTCTTGGCTTGAGGCTAGATAGCGATGTGTGGAATGTCTTGCAATATTTATTTTATACTAGCTGCCCTCCGCGGTTTCACCCCCGTAAGTCCCGCTCCCGTGGAAATATCAAAATAAAAAGTAGCCTATATCCTTCCTCGATAAATGGACTATCCAACACAAAAATATTTTTTAATTCGAACCAGTTGTTCCTGAGATTAGCGCGTTTAAACAAAGAAACAATCAAACAAACTTTTCAGCTTTATAATATAAGTATATATATTTATTATAAAGCTGAAGACATTATACACATCGCCATCTAGCCCCAAGCTAAGTAACTAGACTTGTGTTATGAGTGCTAGACAACGGATATACTACTTATATACTTTTCTTTTGTAAATATATACTTATAATACATAGAAACAACCACCACAGACAAATATCTAAGTATAAATACTTGTCTGAGGCGGGAATCGAACCCGCAACCCTGTGTTTGGCAGTCCGGCATGGTGACCATTGTGCCAACTGGGTCGTCAAATGTTATATTAATTAAAGATGTTAAAGTAATTTATAGAACAAATAATAGAACACCACAAAAAGGTCCTAATTGGTTAGTTTGACATGCTAAGGATTTACAAGGGTTAATCGAGTCACTTTCAATCGATTGTACTCTGAATCGAATTGATTGATACTATCTTATCGTAGGCTTAAATGTACGCGAGTGGAATTTTGTAAATATATACTTTTAATACAAGGAAACAACCAGACCATACAAACATACAAAATATCTAAGCACAAATACTTGTTTGGTGACCATTGTGCCAACTGGGTCGTCGAATGTGTTTTTTTTTCAGTGGTTTATAACCCAGTCAAAGCTAACGCTTTCCGGCGGCAGCTTTAAACTACATTTAAATTTTTGGTTTACGTTTCCATTACAACAAGTTGTTTAGGCACTCTAGATTTGCCCATGACTTTGTCCGCGTAGGATTTTAATTTTTCAAAACCCTTTCTTAGCAGATGCCTAGTTACTAACTTACCTACTAACATTTTGATTATTTAATTTCATAAAACAATTTAAAGAAATGTTTCTTTTTCGATTACAGATGGTACTCAGCGGTAGGTATCTTGTTTAAACCATATAAGTAAAGAGTCAAAGTATAAATGAGATCTGGTTTCTCGAGTTTTCTATAGCGATTACTATACTATAATCCGGATTCAAAAATCTAGAATCGTTATTTAGAAATCAAGAATCAAGTTACTTGAATTATGATATAAACCACTCTTCAAAAATCAAGTGGCTTGAATCATGATTCAAAGAAATCAAGAATCAAGTTACTTGAATCATGATATAAACCACTCTTCAAACATCAAGTGACTTGAATCGCGATTTTGATATTTTGATCGGATCATTTTTAAGTAATCGCAAATTATTATTGCTATAATTGACTAATGGATCGAAACTGCACTATTTTCTATTGAATTTTTGTTTATCAATTTTCTCGCTAAGTATCCATAAGTCAATAATATGGTAGGTATATGATGTTAATGGAAAAAAATGTATTTACTTGTGACTGATAAGTAAAGATAAGAGATTTATTGCCGCACTCAGAAACGCTGCTTAGCTGGTACTTAGTAACAATCACAATTTTAAAATGTTTTTTATTATTCTGCTAATATAATTAAGACAGTATTTTTATAATAAGTGATATAAGTAACAATAAAGTCTAAAACTGATAGTAAAACTAACGGAGGTTGTCCTTGGCTGCATTTTGTAGTGCAGACAGGGATAATCGCCGGTTTTGTGTCCACATCATACTTAGCTATTAAACTTGTTATTGTAAAGGGCCTCTACGTGTTAGCTTCGACTCCACGCACGCCTTCCAAAGGTCCGTGGCTTCAAAATTAATGATCCGTTAAGCAGCGTTTCTGAGTACAGCTATTATTGTATGATATGTAATTAATTATATTAATAAGCTAAGGTCTAATTTTAAGGTACAAGAATTGACCAATGAACTGCGCGGTCTTTGTTTTTTTTTGTTTGTAAAAAATAAAGACAGCTCGAGCTAGTAATTCTTGAGCCATGATTAGATCTTAACCGTGCTTTATGTTTTTTCGTGAAATTAAATAGAAATAACTGAAACTACTTAAGGGCTGTAACAAAGCCTTTGTCCATTTATATTATAATAACCTCTTTAAAAATCCTTTATCAGTTTCGTATGGCCATAAAAATTAATTTAGTGTCACAGTCAGCACTTAAATTCTAGTTATACCTATTATTAAGAACCAATCAGCATTCAGTTCACTCCAAAGATAAGTAGATACTTAACGCTGATTGGTTATTTGTGTTTTAGTCTCTTTTCTGGTTAGCTGTTTAATTAATACCAGTCACTGATTATTATATTATTATATAGAAATTTAGTTTAACTAAAAGTATTCTATGAAAGCACGTTTATTAATTTAGTTTAAATCACAGTTTTAAAAAATTAATTAAAAGTAAAAAAAATCAAAGAAATCTTCTATATTTTTGCTTGAGAAATGAAAAGGAATGAATTGATTTTTTATTTAAGGCATTGAAGAAAAAAATATTTTAATTACTTTAAGTATGTTTCGCTTTCTTTCACATTATTCGAGTCATAGTATTAATATACGTTTATTTATTTAGAGGTGCTGATTAGTGTAGAATCTTTGAACAAACTATTGTATGTAAATATTTATGTAATAATATAAAAGCCACGATGATATGCACATGTCGTGTGAAGCCATTACATAAAAAGAAACAAAAAACCATTACCCCCATCTGGTAAAATTTCGCTATCAGGGCTAGTTTTCTCTATGACTATTTGACAATATCGAGAGCGAAATACGACATTACACAGAAAAAAGAGTTTTTCTTAAAGTGAGAAATAATTGTCTACATAAAGACGCTAGATAACGATTTCTTGGTTTTAGTAAAAAATCTTAAATTATAAGCAGTATTCTTCATTTAAAAGCAATATTCTTGAACATTTACTCAAAACAAGAAATTAGTCTTAGTTAGTAGCGTTTAGAAGATTGTCTGACTTCAAGAAAACTTTTTTTCTGTTTATTCGCATTTCTTTGTAAACCACACCAAATAGATATATAAAGATACAAAAGCCCACTGATTGTGTTTGCCTATAGTTTGTGTCAATAAATATTCATATAAATATTTAACCGTGTCACACTTAATGCCGGCGCCTCACATGGGCTATGTTGGCTCCAAGTTATACTGTTGGATCCAACACACCAATGTGAGGATCGATCTTGGAACGTTATTGGATAAAAACAGAACATTGCGTCCAATAGCCAATGTCAAACCGACTCTTTCTTTCTTTTCCTTTGACTAATTAAATAATAATAATATGTGCTCAATGCGTAAGTAGCCAGAGCGAAAAGTGTCCCGTCCGACATGACTTGCTAGCTTTAAATTTGATGAATAAATGATATCTGCTCGAACGTCCAGCCTTCCAATGCTCTTGTCATGAGTGTTTGCCCAATTATATTGGAGCCCATATGAGGCCGCAACCTTGGTTGCAATTATTGGCCATTCTATTCGTAGCCAACGTTGGAACCAAGTCATAAGCCCATGTGAGGCGCCGGCATAAGACACGTAAAGTTGGTTTACAGAATTAAGGCTTATTTTGAATGCTACATTCGTTTCATTTAGGTGTGACGTCACAACATGGCGCTAACTCAATCCTAGTAGCAAATCAACTGGACTAATTACTAATTATGTGCGTATCGGGTTTAAATCAATTAAATTTAAAAAAACTACGTTTGGCGTGGACCAAATAATTTTGTAGGTATTTTATCGTTATTCTTGCACGTCATACATCCGGATAATTAAATTACTAATCAAAGGGAATAAATAATACGCTTTATTTGAGATGCCTTGCTGGGTCTTGTCTGGGCGCATTACCGTGTGTTTAGAGTCTAAATAGAATTTCAATTGTATGAGTTTTTTTGGCAGTCTGTACTATATGTACTATATTATTAATTAGCTGCGCCCCACGTTTTCACCATACTTCTTTATTTAAAAAAATTATACAAACCTTGTCCTGACTATAACTAACACAAAAATAAAATTATCCAATTTGGTGCAGTCGTTATGCAGATTAATTCATAGAAGATTATATACATTAATTACATTCGTAAATAAATAAAACAAGGGGAAATATCAGTCTGTGTCAGATTTACTCGGGCAGCTGACATATTTATCTATCGTTGGTTTTAAATATAACATTTATATGTACTACTTACCTACATTACATGTATTTTTATAAACGTCTTCGAATACATTTACATGACTTGTTTGACGTACAGTCACATTACCAATTAGCTAAACCCCACGTGATCCAGAGCTCATTCGCATATCTGTAAAATATAATATAGTATTTGCCTGTTTTGTTACTTTTTTATATTGTATTGTATAGTATACTAGCTGTGCTCCGCGGTTTCACCCGCGTAACTCCCGATCCCGTGGGAATATCGGGATAAATTAAGATGTAAGCTATCCTATCTTTCAAGTGGGATCAAACTGCACACGGTGTGCAAATTGATTAAAATCGGTTAAGTAGTTTTGGAGTCCATCGCGCACAAACAACGTGACATGTAATTTATATATATTAGATAGATAAAAAAAACAGGATTAGGTAACATTACTTTATAACCTTACAGATGTGCGGGTGAGCACTAGGTCACGTGGGGTTCAGCTAATTGGTAATGTGACTGTACCTACCTATATAAACTAGTAGAATGTATTATACGCTCAATATAGTGTATCTATGTAAACATTTGTATAATTATTGTATAAAGTATAAACCTATATCTTAATGTTTAATTAGGATTATAAATTATTTATCATAATGCTTTCACTAGTAATGAGTATTGCCAAATAAATTATTTATATTTACAGTGGTTAAATTATACGATAACACCTCTGAGGTATCGTATAGTTCGCTATTAGATACTTATCTTAAAAATAACTTAGTTTTAATTATAATGTGCATCGAAAATTGAGTTGTAACGTGATTATTATACTGTTGAATATTGTCTGTTTTCATACTTCGTCGTAAACGTGTATAGAATGCGTTCCATGTAATAGTTAAATCAGCGTTAAAATACATCTATATCTGTAATAAATAAATTAACTATTCTTTTACATTAAATGACGGTTTTTTATTTGTTACCGTTCGCTGTCATAATCACAAGCCGTACTGGACACGATCAATCGATCTTGTTTAGTGAATTATTTTGTAATTTGTCTAATTATTTATGGTAAAAGTTCTCACCTAGAGTCGTCTGTGTCCGCAATAAGGGCGGACACTCGCGGTATAGACTGCACCGACCGCGGCGAGCGGCCGGTGGAGCTAGGCAACACATTCACCCCGGACACGTGTATAGGTCGCGAGTCACGCACACTTGTCCGTTGAAGAGGCGACCGCTCGGGCACGCGAGCGTCGTACGTACACCTTGCACACAGAAGTAGTACCGGCGGCATCCGGACCCAGCCTGCACGAAGAAACCATCGTGCTTGCAGCTGACACCCGCCCTTGCGCCCGCCTCGAGCGCACGGTTCGCGCCGCACGCGTGCAACCCCGCCTCCACGCACGCCTGCCCGTCAAAAATCTTACCGCCCGAGCACGATAACGTTGCAAGTCGATCGCCCCCCTCGCAGTAGAAGTACCTGGAAAACGTCCCTCAGGTTAAAGAAGATTGTATACGTGAGGCGATTGAGGCGACGTTGACGATGGACTTACCTCCGGCAACCGGACTCCTTCTCGGGATGGTAGCCGTCAGCTAGTGAGGCACAGGAGCGGTCGTCGCCGGGACAGAGGCCGGGTCGTATCCTCGCCGGCACGCAACGCTCGCCGTCGAACGCGCTGCCAGCGGCACACGCGTATATCGCCTTCTCGCCGTTGATGCAGGCGTAGTACCCGCGACAGCCGGCGTCGACGGCGCGGTACCGGCCGTCTGCACGTCCGTAACACGTGTCACCCTCGAGGCTCGGGCACAGGTACTGGCCGGCCGGGCTGCACCGCGCCCCGTTGTACACCGTTCCCGACGGACACGCGAGCCGCGTACGCAACAAGCCCTGATATTTAAAATTGTCAAATGTTTTATTTATACAGTTGCTTACCTGATTTCCATAATACAGTGAGAAACAGTAGGTAATTATACCTCGCATCTGTAGTAACGTGTGCAGTTCGACTTGAGGTCCTGGTAGGTGCCACTCGGGCGTCCGTCGCAGTCGGCCGCTCGCTCGGGACCCTCGCACGGGAAGCGATCGCGCGACACGCACGCGGCGCCATCGAACACGAGGCCGCCGCCGCACGTGCCGCGCGTTATGACGCGCTCGCGGCGGCATTCGAACCACGCGGCGCAGTTGCGCCAGTCGCGGTGCAACCCATCGCCGCGGTTGAAGCACGGACTGAGCGCAGGCGGTGGACACGCGGCAGACCCGGCTGCGACGCATGCACCCCCCGCGAACACTTGTCCCGACTCGCAGACGCCGCGCCGAGTGACTCTCCGCGCCTCGCATGCGAAGTACTCCCGACAACCCGCCGCGCGGTCCGCGTATACGCCGTCGGCGGCCTCGTGGCACAACGAGGTGCAAGCCTCGTCCGAGCAGAAATCTGCGTCCCCGGCGGGCAGTGCGACGGCGGCGGAGCGCGGTGCCGGGCACGGTGAGTTGCAGGCGGGCGCGGTGCACGGCCCGACACCGACCAGCTCGGCACCGCGGCACTGGAGCGCACGTCGACACTCGTGCGAAGGATCTGGATACGCACCGTCAGACAGGCCGGCACACACCGGCTCGTAACAGGTGCCGGCGCCGTGCGCGCACGCCTGCAGCGCTACGTCGAACCAGGAACCGGGCGGGCAGGCGCGCTCGAGCGCTGTGCCGTTCTCGCAGCGGTAATAGTGTCGACAGGCAGTGCCAGAGGCGGCGTACGCGAGCGTGTCTTGTAATGCGCAGCGGCGTCGCACGCAGGGCGCGCGGTGAGGCTCGACGCAGGCGCCGGCCGCCTCGCTGAAGACCCGCGGCTTGGGACACGCGTAGCGCGCGCGCGCAACACCGCCCGCGCACCGCACGTACTCGCGACACCCGCTCTCGAAGTCGACGTACAGCCCATCCGGTCCACACTTCACATTTTCACTCCCTGGAATAAAAAAATGGCTCTTTATTAATCTGAAGACTTTCCTATGGTTGGATTATCAATATAGCTTCGCATTTGTTTTGTAGTAGATAAATAGAGAAGAGTAGCAAAATTTGAGCAAGTATTTCGTCCTATCCTATTTAGAGGAGGCAATGAGACGCAAAGTCGACAGGGACGACAGGGCACATAATAAATTGTCCAGCGTCCCTGTAGTTGAACTGGTCGATAGGAAGGATAACTGCTGCTCTCTGTGCTCGTCCATTTCATATTTGCAGTTATTGGATTAAGTGTTCTATTTAGTTAGTCCGTTCCGTACCTCAAAAGGAATAAAACATAACCCTTTTATGATCACTTGTTTCTCTATGTGGCTGTTTTGATATATTTTACTGTTTTACATTAGATTGCTGAATTAAAATGTTATGAACCTTAGTGCATTATTTTGATTTATTATTGTACCTATCAGTTGATTATTAAAAACAAACTGGTATTTAAAATGTCACAATCCTCGGACGTCATAATAAACGTAATACATACCTAAATTCCCATAAAATAAAACAAGAGCGATTAACTTAAATCATCGGACAATAAAAACAAAATTACACTACACAAAAAAATCACTACTCACAACAAATGTGAACCGTGAGGAGGAGGTAGAGGAGCGACGCAAGGTGAGCGTGCGCGCGCGCAGACATGGCGGCTGCGAGTGAAGCGAGCTGCGCAGCCGCCGACTGAGTTCCTTGACATTCGCGCGCGACCATCCCGCGCCCGACACAGATTACAGCTATAGTTAGTACGCTACCCTGGCCCGGATGCAGCCTCCGCCTCCGACGACGCGACGATCTCTTCACTTAGGAATCTAGATTCGCCTCGTTACTCGAGTGAAAACTGAACAAGGCCGTGAACTTTGCAGACTTACGTAACGACTTTGAGGAATATATTCGATGAATCAACAAATAGTTGCCACTCGCCAGCCTGCTTGTCCCTGTTTTTATATGGCCGCTGACCACCTCAACTGTAGTTCATTCATTAAGCTTTAGTTAGAATTAATTTCTAGGAAAGGCACTCGCGCACACCTAAATCGTTGAAATCAAAGGAGAGATATCTTAATTATACCCGTTAAAGCTACTTACAGCTCAATGAATCATTTAATGAGTTAAACCATAACGTGGGAAATAAATTAAAAAAACAACAACAGGCAAGATAGGTGTTGGCTAATACCTACTCTACATCCGCATGGATCCTGACATGGTACAAACTGCTGACATACTACTATTGAAAGTCCTGACATGGTACAAAGTGCTTACATACTACTATTGAAAGTCCAGACATGATACAAAGTGCTGACATACTACTATTGAAAGTCCTGACTTACTACTATTGAAAGTCCTGACATGGTACAAAGTGCTGACATACTACTATTGAAAGTCCTGACTTATTACTATTGAAAGTCCTGACATTGTACAAAGTGCTGACTTACTACTATTGATAGTGTATACCTACATACAACAAATTTTAGCTTTTAATTTCAAAGAAAATGATGAACCCATTCTTAAAATTGATTTATTATTTTATTAGTTTATCCTCAGGTTTTTAATAACGTTTTGAAAAGAAAACGAAGAAGTGCTGATAAAGAAAATATCCTCTGGATCATCATATTTCCCATCATATTTTCTGATTTGGGTAAGTCTATTAGATTGGACAAAGTTACTTAATTAAAACGGGATATTTACTACGTTTATTGTTTTTATTTTGAAACTAACGACGATGACGCTCTAGAACCGTGGACTCTGGAGAAACACGATTAGGAAAGCCGACCCCAAATATACATGGGAGGCCGAAAAAAAAGAAGACTACCTATAATTTTGTTTGAAACAGCATAACTTTTGAAATGAAAATTATATTGACTGGTATTATGTTTGTTTACAATGTTGCTGCACACAATATTATGACAGCATAATTCATTTGATTCAAACATCAATATTAAACATAAAAGCAGGATATTCTCACGTGAATAGTCTTGTATTTTATGTATTTGCGCATTTTACACGACTATAAATACCTACTCACCTATATACTATAGATAACAGGCACATGGGTAGGTATTATGCTACGTCCGGCGGTTTTACCTAAGCCTACGGCTATAGGTAGGTACCGAAGATGCATTGTATGTATATCGCACGTGTCACACATCGATGTCATCTCCATATAAAACAAATGTATGGAAATAGAGTGGTACGCGCATGTCAAGATGCATCACTGCGATACATCGATGAAGTTCGTCTACGTACTCTCTAACTGGCTCGTGATAGTGGTGAAACGCTGATCTAAGTATCATTCTTAATCTTAATATATATAAATCTCGTGTCACAATGTTTGTCCTCAATGGACTCCTAAACCACTTAACCGATTATAATAAAATTCGCACACCATGTGCAGTTCGATCCAACTTGAGAGATAGGATAGCTTACATCCCGATATTCCCACGGGATCGGGAGTTACGCGGGTGAAACCGCGGAGGGCAGCTAGTAGGTTAATAAAAATTGGGTGCGAGTTATGTACGCTCGTGAGAAGTTATTTGGAAGTTATATACGTTCGTATATCTGTCTGGCGTCCGGCAGCTCCAACCTGTTACTTTTGTGTTACGCAGCTTCAACCTGTGACTTTTGTGTTATGCAACTTCAACCTGTGACTTTTGTGTTACAGCGATGCCGCGCATATTAAAATGTCACTCTCATTGTTTTTTCATAACTAACTCGCAAATACCTAAAACATTGATGTAAATTCTAGCTTGATACCTCACTGCGTTCCTGAGAAAAAGGGTCTTGCTTGACAGACGGACAGACGGACGGACGGACAACAAAGTGTAGGATCACTTTTTTGTCCGTCCGTCCGTCTGTCCGTCTGTCAAGCAAGACCCTTTTTTTTAAGGGTTCCGTTTTTATCCGGAACCCTAAAAACACTCGGACAGAAAGACAGACTTTCGCATTAAATAAGATTAGTAGATATTATGTAGGTATGTAATAATCGATTGCCTTTCGATCGTTATCGCGTCAAGTCATTACAATAGCCTTAGAGCCGAGGTTAGTTCCGCGTCGACGATCATCGCTCGGCATTTGACCGACTGTGGAATGTGATTGTCAGCGGATTATTCAAATATTATAGGCACCTACCTACTGTAGGCACATCATTAAGATATTTGTATACGTGAGGTTGATTGTTATCTCATATAGGTACCGGAATACGCGATAATTAAGTTACTGATCTATGTACAGTAGGAATACCAGTTAACTGAACCCCAAGACCCAGAGCGCACTCGCACATCTGTAAAAATGTAGTACGTATTTAACCTATTTTGTTATTTATTAACCGATTTTTAAAAAAGGAGGTTCTCAATCCGGTTCTAAAGTTTTTTTTTATGGATGTTCGCGCATGTCTTCTTTGTTTATTTATATTGTATACTGTTTATATTGTTATATTATATTGTATACTGTTTATATTGTTATATTATATTGTAGGTATATTGTTTAAAAAAAAAATAGAATCAGGTAACATTACTTTACAAACTTAAAATGTGCGCGTGATCTCTGGGTCACGTGGGGTTCAGCTAATTGGTAATGTGACTGTACTACTAGCTGCGCCCCGCGGTTTCACCCGCGTAAGTCCCGATCCCGTAGGATCCAGGCCTCCAGCTATCTAGATACCGAGTTTCATCGCAATCGGTCCAGTAGTTTTAGCGGTCCAGTAGTTTTAGGAGTAACAAACATACACACTTACAAACATTCACATTTATAAAATTGTAGGGTAGTAGGATTAGCGATTTTGATGGACTTTTTGACGTGACAACGTCTTATAAATTGGTTTGCCGGGTGACACTTCAAGAAACTGCGTTACGCTCCGCTCACGTTATGCGCTCACAATGAGAGCGAGTGAGAGGCACGCGGGCATGGTTAGCCCGCCTAAGAGCGAGAGAGACAGACATAAAAAGTGAAAGGCACGCGTCCCTTCCACTCGAGCACAGTTGTTGTCACGTAAAACTTTCGCCCGTATACCGACTTTTTTTTGCTAAACTATAATTCCGATCTAAATGCGGAATTGGAAATTCCTGGTCAAGGGAACGGTCAAAGTTTTTTGCGGTCAAGAGATGTTAATTGTGAAATTCGCAAAACTATCAATAAATTCGTTTCGAAGAGTTCACTCCGCTATTTATTTTGTTAAAAAAAAGTACCTAGTTAGTGGTATTTTGATAATCTGAAGGCAGATGTTAGAATTTCCTACGCAAGTGACTTCGTGTGACATAGCTAGTGCTTAGAGATGTTTAATATTTTAAATAAATATGAACTTAAAAAAACTGGTTGCCTGTAAAGTCGGTATACGGGCGAAAGTTTTACGTGACAACAACTGTGCTCGAGTGGAAGGGACGCGTGCCTTTCACTTTTTATGTCTGTCTCTCTCGCTCTTAGGCGGGCTAACCATGCCCGCGTGCCTCTCACTCGCTCTCATTGTGAGCGCATAACGTCAGCGGAGCGTAACGCAGTTTCTTGAAGTGTCACCCGGCAAACCAATTTATAAAACGTTGTCACGTCAAAAGCTGAACTGATTTAAAATTCAATATTTTAAACGTGAAACTGGTTTGAAGTTTATGAGTTGCTGGGTCGCTAGTTCGCGACGATTTGTCTGCAGATTTCGTTTTTATACTACCTTACCTACCTATAGATAATTTATACAAACTATATACATACCTACTTAGATTTGTGTTTATAGATTTGTAAAACAGATAGTAAAAATTAATAAATTAATTAATGTAATAAAATAACTTGGCAATTTAGAAACGGATATAGAAAATTGTTTATCTTACTTCAATTGGGTAGGTATTATATATAATGGTACATTTATCTATGCCTCTATCAAGTCCAACATTAGAGGACCTGATAGAGGCCAACGCTACAGTTACTGTTGCAATGGCTAAATATATGACAGGTAAAGTTTGACTGGTCAAACGTGACTCGAAAAGAAGAAGATCTATCGATCGATCAACTGGCAGATCGACATATAAATAAATAATAATAAATATTGCAGGACATTCCATACAACGCCATCTAGCCCCAAGCTAAGTAACTAGACTTGTGTTAAGGATGCTAGACAACGGATATAAGTACTAGGTACTTTACTAATACTTTTTTTTTGTAAATATATACTTATAATACCTATATAAAAACAACCAGACCATAGACAAATATCTAAGCATAAATACATGTCTGAGGCGGGAATCGAACCCGCAACCCTGTGTTTGGCAGTCCGGCATGGTGACCATTGTGCCAACTGGGTCGTCGAATATATGAAAAAAAAATGAAAAAAAAAAATGAAAAATATTTATTAACCTAAACCTAATGTTCACATGATACATTGACGCTCTCTCCATACAAACGTAGTCGACTGTTTCCTCCCTGGATAATGACACTAGCACAAATATTTGTGTTGCATAAAACCTATAACTGCCATGCTATGCCTCTATGTCTTGGTTTTTTTCATTTTCTAGTTATCATAGAAATAAAGATTTAAAAACAAAAAAAAACGTGTGGGGCTTTGGGACTGCCGCGGTAAAACTATTGCATCGTGCGAGCTTCGTATACTTACAGTCGTACCATATACATACACGTTATGCGAATGCTCGGCCGAGCTACACGGTAGGGGGGTGTTAGGTTTTATTTTCGTTACGGAATTTCTTGATTCGGTCGCCGCGCTCAAAGCCCGCGATAAAAGCTATGCAATAGCTTAACAAAGGGGCATGGTCATGGCAGTTATAAGTTTCATGCAACAAAAATATTTGCTCTAGTGTCATTATCCAGGGAGGAAACAGTCGACTACGTTTGTTTAGAGAGCGCGCCTGATACCCTTTCCTCTTAATGCGTTTTTTAAAAATCGAATGATCCCGGTTTAGTTTTTTGCAGACTCCTTTCAGCCATAGAAATAGAATTGTTAGGCTATGCTTTCATATGTAGCTATCACAGGTCGCTATCTCTTATAATTTAGGATAAGCCCTGCAAGGCTCGTTGAAAATATCCTATAGGTAGGTATAGAGACGTCTTTCTATATTTAGGAAGGTAAATATGCATTACAGAATTTGTTAGGTAGGTACCTATCTGTTCAAAGGAAACTCATTTTGGAATTTCATTCAGTCACCTGCAGTGAATATCCAATTACCATTGAAATTCTTTAATTCGAATTTTATAGGTGTTTTCCGATATATTCGGTCGTTTACCTTTCTTTTCATTGTTGTAGATTATTCACCTTTAAAGAGGAAAATCCGATATAATTTGATACAGTATAGACTTTAGAATCATCCATGGCTAACTTAGGTACTACTAAAATCTAAATATAATATAAAAGGAAAACGTGACTAACTGGCTACTGACTGTCAATCAACGCACAGCACAAACCAGTGGACGGACGAGCTATACTTACTTTTATAATAGCGGATGTATCCGCTAAGTAAGTAAATTTTTGAAAAATTCAATCCTTGCGCGCATGAAGTCGTGTGTGTAGCTAGTGTTAAAAGCTAGTATTGTAATGGATTTATCCTAGTATGCCGCCGGTCTACATAATGCATACGGCTTAGCGATCGTCTTTTGTTTTTAGTTTCGATCGTATTTTGTTTTCAGTTTAGATTGTTTTTTGTTTTAGTTTCGCTCGTCTTTTGTTTTAGTTTAGATCGTCTTTTGTTTTAGTTTAGATCGGCTTTTGTTTTAGTTTAGATCGTCTTTTGTTTTAGTTTAGATCGTCTTTTGTTTTAATTTAGATCGGCTTTTGTTTTAGTTTAGATCGTCTTTTGTTTTAGTTTAGACCGTCCCTTGTTTTGATCGTTTTCTGTTTCCGTTTTGAATGTTTTTTGGGCTTTGTCCCCGCTCTACCCGAACCCATAACTACCTGATTTAAAATTGGAGAAGTAACAAAAAATTTTAACTCTACCCGATATGATAAAAAGTACAGTCCGAATGAAAAATGTTTAAACGATATATTATTTGCTTCTGGTTTCGACAACTCTTATTAATAGGTAAGGATGGAAAGAAATCGCCAGAACTTATGACTTTGATTTTTTTGTTTCAAAATTGTATATTTTGGAATGAATTTTTACAATATTTACCTACGTCAATTTACCGTTTGTATCTTGTATCCTACTAATATTATACCTAAATGTGAAAGTTTGTGTGTGTGTGTTTGTTACTCCTTCACGCTAAAACTACTGAAGCGATTGCAATGAAATTCGGTAGTAGTTAGCTAGATACCTGGATTAACACATAGGCTACTTTTTATCCCGATATTCCCACGAGATCGGGACTTACGCGGGTGAAACCGCGGGGCGCAGCTAGTACTCTTATAGTTACCTAAGTTTTTATAAATACACCTACGTATCTACTACATAGGTATAGGTATTTAGAAATAAAAAATAATGAAATAATGGCAAACAGAAACGTGGCTTTATAAATACTTAGTAAACAAACACGATTATTTATACAGGGTAATTGGGAATTCATTTGCAATCTTTTTAACTTTTAAAATTCTATGACTATTCCTTTTAAACCAATGCTATTCTGTAATACAATTATACTATGGAGGTCAGTGTTTTTAACCCTTCCAAAGGGATTGAATTTCTCAATGAAAAATACTGGATTCGCTTGTTTTAAAGACATGTGTAGGTACCTACTATAATTCCGATTCATTGATTGATTTTTTTAATCCGGAAGCAAACTGGGTCTGCGATCTGTATAAATATCGAGGTTGGAACTTATTCTTTTTTTTAGTACCTACCTAGGTAATTAATCCTTCTTACTCGTAAATCTGTAAGGTTGTAAAGTAATGTTACCTGATAATGTTTTTTGTTAAACAATATACTATACAATACGATATCCAATATAAAAAATAACAAAATAGGTAAATACTATATCTTTTACATATGTACGAATGAGTTCTGGGTCACGTGGGGTTCATCAAATTGGTAATGTGACTGTACCTGTACGTACCTATGAACAAGCATTACCTCGAAATGGTCTTTTGACTTTATTTAATTCGATGATGGATGTTGAATTTTTTAAATAATTTATTGTAGGTAGAGCAACTTCTTAAAAGAAGTCTATGATTGTCCAATAACCCTGTATGATTATGAATAAACTAGGTTCTGCCCGCAGCCTCTGGCCATCTATTTTATCTTCTTAAGGTGGAATTGAAAAACCCTTTGCTTTGAAAAACACAAAGAACACGCCCTCGAAATTTCATGTCTTTAGGACTAGCAGTCAGTCAGGATTTTGAATTTTATTAATAAACATAGTGGTTAGCCATTATAAATAATTAGTGTGATATGTATATTGATACATGTATACATATTTATAGGGTAAAACCAAATACGAACGATGTACCGGTTACCTTATTTTAGATTTTCAAAATATACGTGCAATACGGAGGTGTCGTAAACAAGTTTACATCCGGGCACTTCTGCTTTGAAGCTATAATAATACATTTTCATAAATAATACGTAGGAAACTTGTTTAATATCAAAATAGTGAGAGAAAATATAGGAGAGGATTTATTTCGACCATAGACAAAACAACCATTTCATCTGAGCATTTCATTAATCTATGCTTTGAAATAAATCCGGTGCTCAAGGACCATAGACAACATTAAGGCTTTTACACACGTCCCAATTTGGTCGGGTCCGACATCAGTGTTGCCACATTTCAATTCGACAAATCTGTATCGTTAAGTGAAAAAATATGTGTAAAATCTGTATGAGAATAGCTATAATTGTATAAAATCTGGACTATTCATAATCGTAGACAGAGAATAAATAGTTATTCTCTGTCTACGCTCGATAATACCTAATATTACAAATGAATAGTCCAGATTTTATACAATTATAGCTATTCTCATACAGATTTTACACAGATTTTTTCACTTATCGATACAGATTTGTCGAATTGAAATGTGGCAACACTGATGTTGGACCCGACCAAATCGGGACGTGTGTAAAAGTTATTACATTATCTTTGGGTAGGACCAGCGTAGTTTTAATAATAACCAATTTTTAAAAGTTAATATTATTAAGCGGTTATAGCCTTATAATTTAACATTTATGTTAAATTTCAACATTCTACAACGATATTAATATTCTAATTATTTTAAAGGATCTCCTGGTTAGGAACTTCTAAAGTGAGTTGACCTAGGTAAATTTACTTTGTAGCTAGGAAAAAATTGTTGTATTAGGTACCTATAGGTATACCTCACGGGTTAACAGAGATTTTGTCTTTAGTTTCAAGTCTGGCAAAATTTGCTTTCTTCTGTCAGTATGTACTACCTAGGTATATTTGTTGGTATTCCTCTACTGGTTGTATTTTACAACCGATGGACGTAACTGTAGGTCTTAAGATTTTGTAGATTTTTTCATCGGAGATTTTTGGTTTTTACTTCCTCCATGAAGGGACAAAAAGGTTGCTACTGTATATCTCCGCCCTAAGAGAATTATTTCAATTTGGTCCAATAAAATTTTGATGAAGATCTGATGAGGATATTCGAAGTTATGAGCACAATAGCTCCTCAAGATGCAGTAAGTTCTCACTTTTATATTTCTACCAGTGGAATCCGCCTTTTAACTTAGAGTGATGGAGCACTTTTAACCTCCTTTTCACTGTAAACTCCTCAGAGTTCATACTTGCGAAGTGTAGGTACTGTTCACAGAACTACTAAGTAAGTTGTAGTTTAGTCCTTAGTATAAAAATATTAAAAAGTAAATTAAATAAATATTTCATGTCATTTTTTACACAGCGCCATGTAACCCCAAGCTTTGCAAATGTTCTTACGTTATGGTGGCCAGACAACAGATAGAATACTTGGGTAAATACTTACCCAAGTATTCTATCTGTTGTCTGGCCAAGAAAAGTATACATATACATGTATACTTTTCTTTTGTAAATACATAGGTACATTTTCAAATGAATTTTATTTATTTTAATTTATAAGGAAAGTCTACAGCTATTTAACAAAAAACAAATATTGGCAGAATAAATAGAAACAGAGAAAAACATATAAGTATCTACATTGAAACACCCAGACTAGAAACAATCTCTACAAAAATATTGGTTCGAAGCAGAAATCGAACCCGCAACTTTCTATTTAGTAATTGGGTGTTCACCCGCCACGCCACAGAGGTCTGCTTATAATAAGATCGAAACGATTTCCCAATGATGACACCTTAGATTTAATTAATCTAACTATAAATTCATGTAACGTAATTTAAACTTATGAATCGTGTAATTTGTTACAACAGCTTTGATCCGGGTTAAATTTGGCAAGTAAAAGCTTTCAAGGTCTCTTAAAATATCGCGGCATTTATCGAGTGGTGCTCGAGTAAATTATTCTTGAAATCCATAATTAGCGGTTTTGATTAGTAGTAAATTTGGGAAAAACACTTGTTTTTGCTATGTAAATATCCGGCCTGAGGTAACTAACAACCGTAGTACCTACTTATTATGACGTATTGCTGAGATTGTGTTTTTACCAATTATTATTCCATACCTAATAGATAACTTATACAGCAAGGGTGATATGCATGCAAATGGCCTTACTAGGATGCCGAAGATCGTGCGAAGTGGAGGCGTAAAAGTAGGAAACCGGACCCCGGGCGAGGGATACAACCGGGAACATCGCTCGGATGATGATGATGATGTTGAAATAATTTATACAGATTTAGATGATATGCAGGCCGCTGGATATAGAGTACCAAATCACTACATAGTATAAAACAAAGTCGCTTTCTCTGTCCCTATATCCCTATCCCCCGAATACTGAAAGGCTATTTAATCTTAAGTGGCGCTTAAATTGAAATTTAAGTGTAGGCTTCAATAGAAAACATACACTTAAAGTCAATTTAAACCCTACTTAAGATTAAGTAGCCTTTCAGTAATTGGGGGTATGTATGCTTAAATCTTTAAAACTACGCAACGGATTTTGATGCGGTTTTTTTAATAGATAGAGTGATTCAAGAGGAAGGTTTATATGTACACAATATAGCCGTGCGAAGCCGGGGCGGGTCGCTAGTAATTATATAAAATAGCTTAACCAGCACCACGTATATGTAAACCTTATCATTTAAAATTGTAATATGTTGTCGTTAGATAAAAAATGTGCTAGTGATTGTTAGAATAAGTTCCTAGTTTCACAACATCCGGTTTAAAAGAAGGTAATATTTTATGAAAATTTAATCTAGGTAGATACGTCTACTGATACAATGCGTTACGACAAGGGTATTGTAATACGAAAGGGGATTTTACACGTCAAGCGGAACATATTTTGTTGTACCTATGTGTTTAAAAATTCGTTTTTTTTTTTTTCAAAAATGATGAGTGATGTTTACTCGTAAATCAGCTGTTACTTGGAGTAAGAGGTCATTGAAATTGAGATTTTATTTGTTTATTTGTTGAGTTTGAGTTTGAACATAACTATATTGCGTGGGTCTCTATTTCCAAAAAAAACACCTGATTTTCCAGTAGAGAAACATAATCACAAAATTTCCAAATAGAAGGGAACTGAATCGAATTTTTGTTTTTTTTTTTATACAAATGATAGCGTAATGATAGTGAAATGTCAGCGTTTGACCACTCTCAAACCCCCGACGGAAGGTGACAATGCGATCTAAGATCTAACACGCTTGCCTAGAAGGAAAAAGGTTTTTCCAGAATTTCCAAAAGTCGTAGAAAACGCCTCGACGAGACGACGCGGTCGCCTAGAACCCCTTTCGTATTACAATAACCTCATCCAATCACATTGCATAAATAATCTTATTTTACTCAAACGCTTTTTTATTGATCACTATCGCAGGTGCTAAACTATTACTTACTTATCCAATAAATAGAAAAGTCGTGTTCTTAATAGGTAATTATCCTTTACCTACATAAACATACTGAGTCACAGTCAGATTCCGCTTCCGAGGGTCAACTCCGGTGTTGTGACGTCAAACTGATAAACTTTAAAGGTATATTCGAGGTATGAAAAATGTTTTTAAACGTGTTTAGTTAAGTTTATTTTAAGGCACATCACACACATTAAACGGGCTGCAATTATTATATTGCTTCACAAGCGCCCCCCCCCGGCTTTGCACGGCTGTATTATGCATGTATTATATCTTAAAACGTTCCTCTTTAATCACTCTATCTATTAAAAAAAACCGCATCAAAATCCGTTGAGTAGGTAGTTTTAAAGATCTAAGCAATACATAGCGAAATAGGGACGGCGAAAAGTGACTTTATTTTATACTATGTAGTGATAAGACCGTTTGTTTTCTCAAGCAGTCTTAATTTAAGCTAGAGGCCTGAATCTTTGGACCTGCTAGCCTAGCATGACGACCAAAACACGATACGATAAAACTATATCACGCGATATAACTACATCAACTCTCAAAATATGATAGATAAAGCCGCCATGTTGAATTTTTATCATAATTTTTGTCGCAATTTATAATAAAAATTCAACATGGCGGCTTTATGTATCATATTTTGAGAGTTGATGTAGTTATATCGCGTGATATAGCTTTATCGTATCGTGTTTTGGTCGTCATGCTAGGCAGGCTGAGTGACTCGAATGTACCACTAGAGTAGCAAGTATGAGGCGGATGTTGTTATAGTGTAACCCCAAATTTTTTTCTTAAATCTCCTTTTGTCTTGCGATTTGTCTTGTTTTCAGTTATTTAGCTAAGATTTCATGTGTGTGATGTTGTTGATTAGCGGCTTGTATGGCGTGAGTCCATTGAATGACCGATTTGTTTCAGTAAATAGGAATTTATACACAATTTGAATTTACACACCATTTTTGGTAGCTACATAGGGCACACGGACGGGGTCTACATAAGGCGCGAAATGATATGAATGAATTTTATGAAAGGAAATGAAAACGAGCGAAATCAGCGACCTCAAAATTTTCTTAACGAGAGATTTTCTTCAAAATGTTAGTATCTTGGAGGAAGAAACGTGTGCCATATTGTTGAATTTTGGCGGGGTATGTATTTTTTTTGGATTTTAAGATTTTTTCCCGCAAGTGTCAATGGAAAAATGGTGACACAAAGAAATAATAGTAAATAGTTAAAATTGTGTTGGGCAGCATATTGATATTGGTGTGTAGTGTAGCAAGCCTTAGAATCATTATCGGCATATTGCTAGCCGGAACTAGAAACTTGGTAATTGTACGCTGAAGTGTTCTTTTACGATACACTTTGGATCTTTAAGTTCTGTGGCGGATACCACAGATACACGGATATGTAGTAATAGAATCTGTTTACAAAAACTGAAATTATGTACGGTCGGCTGCATAATTGCAGACCCACCGTAGAGCTCCAAAACGGCTGTTATAAGAATGTTTTCAACACAAACAAGATTCTATGCACCTGCTTTAGTTGAAGTTTAAAGTCTTCTAACCAAAATTATTAGAATGAAAACATTCCGATAATAGTAATTTTTGAACTCTACCGAGGGCTCCAATTATGCAGCCGACTGTACCTATGTCATACAAATTTCCTACTACGTATCAATTTCACACATTCTTATTACCTTTTCATTCTCGTATAAATTTGACTTGACAATTAGTACCTATCCTATAGTGATTTTTTTTAAATTCTTTGATTGCTCTACTATGGAAAATGAGTGTAGGTGTTTTGCTAATCAATAAACTTACGAATATGGTAGTTAATTTACAATGTTATTAATACGTCTCGACATTAGTTAAATACATACGTATGGTCTTGACACACAATTGTGGCCTCACCGTATCCGCGGGACCACATCTTAGATTTATTGATGCATAAAATTAGCATAATGTTTCACTTCATTTTTCGGTGAATAATATCTAAACTGCACCTGTGGTTGTGACATTTTTGGCAAGAGCGTTTTAGAATCGATTACTTTGTGTGAAATTAATTTATAATATTGCAAGGTTGTGAAATAAGAATGTTTCAGTGTCATGAAGAATGCATTCAAATTAGTTTGAAGATATATTAGATTAATAATTTGGTTATTTTGTCCATGCACGTACTTACAGTCGAAACCCTTACGTGCCTTGCTTGCTCCAGTTGGTTGCGGATAGCCTATAGCCTTTCTGTCATTTTGACCTTTTTTTATCCATGGAAAAATGCATTTTGGCATCCTCCCGCCACCCTGAGGGGGAGGGGGCGACGGAGGTATGTGGGGCTGCCTCCAGCCTGAGGATGGTAGGCGGCCGGAGGCTTACCCACTAAAAACCCATCGGTTGTGTGCCGCCAACAGTCGAGGTCCAACCAAGTACAGGTATGCTTGCGCAGGACTTCTGTGACTCCATCGGCGACTTGTCCGTTGGGACCCAACTTCAAGCCAGTCGTGCCTTGCTCTTCCTACAAAAAAACCAGAAAAGCGGGAAAAATCCATCGTGAGGCGACGCGGAACACACGCCGCCGCCATCTCTGGCTCATTGCTATGAGTGATGGTCTCTCCCAAGATCGTCACTCATTGGTCTTTACGGAGGAAGGCGGTCATTGCGGATCCTTCTGCTCCTGTTACGTCTCCTGTGAATTGGGAGGGATGATGTTGCTTCCCTCTCTCTTTCCGCTGTCTCCTTCTGCAACACAATTGATTCGCAGAAGGTTCTGACCGCCATCAACTTTGAGTCATCCTCAGTCATGGCGCCAACAATAGCAGGCAGAGATAAATCACTGCCCACTTCGGCAACCAAGACCCGCCGTTGGGTTTCCCACGCCGGACACTCCTCGACAGTGTGCGCCACCGTATCGCACAGTGATGTGCAATGATGGCAGCACTCTCTGTCATTTTGACCTGGCCACAAAACGGTAATTCTTTTTAAGGCCTATGTTTGTTTATCTCGTCAAATATGAAGGCTTCTGTCCGAATTGGATGAACAGCGGTTACAATATGCTAACGAGCAAATCTCCCAGTCCGAAATCGTACTAAAAATGCATAATGCACTGCTGCGGTGATGCGCGCGCATGACCGAGGACTCGAGGGTTAAAATAAAATAATAGGTACTTACCTATCGTCTCTATAAATGAATAGAGAAAATAAAGAAGAATATTTATAAAAAATATAATTACCAATACGTAAATGATTTTATTTCTTAAGCACCTGTTGCAACATCGGTAGGTAAGTATTATGAATAATTAATTTAAAATAAAGTTTAGGTGAACGATATAGATCGACCGGTTTTGTGTCTTCAATATGCTTGCTTTGTCAACATAGTTCTACATACCTACCTAGTCTAACTATACTATATTAATTACCAATTAAATTTAATATATTAAAATCTATTTTTCAACTTATGAATCCTTTTAATTTTAATATTTTTGACATATAAAATTGATGAACACAAATAGTTAAATACATATTACCCACACTAAGATTTTATTTGTACAACACACAAAACATTGAAAAGAATCAAAAAACGAAAAGGTTTTAACTATCGTTCCTTAATCAAAGGTTTTAACTAAAAATTGTAAATTATACACAGAGTATACAAAGACCGAGCAACTTTAAAATCCATGATATTCAGGGGACTCTAGTTAAATCGACCGTGTTTACAGGAAATAACATTTAAATAAGCGGGTTTCATCACGATGTTTTCATTCACCGTAATAGCTATGTGCCGTGCATCAATGAATTTTCCTACGAAAAATTATGGGTCTAAGGAAGTATTAAGTACATAAATGTATCTAAGTGTTAAGTTCTGTAAAAATTGTAGGTGCCTATTTCGTAATAATGATGTCTATATGTAAGCAATAAAATTAATAATTTATTATCATAATCGTATGTTTACATTATAATATCACGAAAATTATATATTTGTAAGAATAGGTGACGTGTAAACATTTTAGAATCGGTCTGAAGATTTAGGTGGTAACCACAAGATGACACCGCGGGGTACCTACTGCTAGGTACACAAGTATCGAAGATACCTAGAGCAGCAGTTTGTAGATTATAAATTACACACTTGACTTTGTTTAGAATGCAAAGTTCCGACATGAATTATAAACAAACATTTGCATAAAACGGACTGTTGTAGGTCAGTTTGCTGCGGAACTACATGAACTTGAACTTAACATGGTCTATTAAGATCAGGTAATTAACGTCATGTATAGGTAGGTAACGTGCGGTTTTACTTGCGTAAATCTTGTGGAAATATCGGGATAAAAAGTAGTCTAAGTTAGATACTCCTAAATATTCTATGTGTCCTTACCAAATTTTATCAAAATCGGTCTAGAGTTTCAAAGCCTTAATCTATATTCTATACATATAAAATCCTTTGTCCTGACTGACGGATCAACGCACAGCCAAAACCGCTGATCGTAGGGACCTGAAACTTGGAGAGTGTGTTCTATTTATGACGTAGGCAGCCGATAAGAAAGGATTTTCCGAAATTCTACCCCTAAGGGGGTGAAAAAGCGGGCGAAGTTTTTATGGGACAACGTGATTCTTTAGTCCAATCTACTTCAAATTTTGCATAAACACGAGTTTCGTATTTTATTGAAATTCATCCTTTAACGGGGTTAAAAAGGGGTAGGAAGTTATTTTAGGGGTGATTTCCTCCGAAGTTCCTTTTAACTCCTTTTAACTCCTTTTTCAATACTCCTTTTAACTTACCTACATTGTATTTTGACACATGTTTGAAAACACAATCCGATTTTATTCAAAAGAGGTTGCACTTTTAGGACACGGCCTCATAGGAACGTAGTACTCGAAATTTAAAATGGTGAGGACTAGAACATTTTGGTTATGTTTACGAATTATTCCATAAACAAACCCGCTTAAGTCCCGTTACCGTGGGAATATCGGGATAAACTGTGAAGTTCGTGTTTGCTGGAACGCGTTCGGCCGGGGTTTTCTCGAGCGGCTGCAGTTTTTTGTTGATTACTCAGGATCTACTAATTGGATTTTGATGTACCTAAAATGTGCCTATACCACGACCTTCCTCAAAATAGAGCTATCTAATATTGAAAACCAGATTTCAATTGGTTTAGGCATTTTTAATTGTATAAGTAACAAACAAACGGACAGAAATGAAATTTAAAAACTATATATTTTCGTTCTACTACTTTTGCACAGACCCATTTTTTTTTATTTGCTTCCAAGTACACACTTTTTGTCCTTCCTTTCTTTATTATGAGTATAGAGAAAACATGTAAAATACAAATACAAAAGAATGTTTAAAATAACCTACCTACCGATTTTGGTAATATTAAAACCCACAGAAATATATTAGTGATAAAACCAATTAAAAATCCTGTTAAAGCCATTTTCGACTTCTACTCGGACGAAGTCGCGGGCAAAAGCTAGTTACAAATCAAATTAATTATGAAAAAAAAACTAGCTGCGCCCCACGGTTTCACCTGCGTAAGTCCGATCTTTCTCACCGTTTAAAAACCTTCCGTGCACTACGACAAACATTTCAAAACCGAAATCGTCTAAATCGGACCAGCCGTTCTCGAATTGTTATTGAATTTTTACAAATATTTTAGCAGTTGAAATACCCTCCTCAAAGGACTCATACAAAATATTTGAAACTATAAACTTTGTCAGTCTAAGAAAATTTATAGAATCGTCTTCAGGACATTTCAAAAAAAGACCCCGTTGATGTCTTTTGTATGAAGAAAATCAATGTTTTATTATGAAAAATTGGGAAGGACAATTTTAAAGCGTAAATTGATTTTCATCAAATATAGATAGCTAAGAATAGGTATTTTAACGAAATATTTTCTTTCAGCTTTCAGATAAAAAAAACTTTTAGAAGAGTTCTCTTTTCCTGGTAGAATAGATAGGTACTTAACGGAAACTGATATAAATTTTAAGTTATAAAAATTTAATCGCATTAATTGGAAACTTTGTTACTTAGAATTTAGATAATATAAAAAATAAGGCTTTTGAGGAACAACTAGCTCCATCTGTGTAAAAAACGCTGTACCAAGACGAGACAGTCGATGAAAATTTTAAGGTTCTCATTGGAAAATTATTGAGGCATAGGTAGGTTGGTTGGAGACTGAATTCAGAGCATAATATTTTATTATTTCAGAGCATATATTTAGTTATGCCATACTAAATTAAATTCACTGAACTGTCCCTTTGTTTTCAGACAGAAAAAATATAATAATAAATTGGGTCCAAAGGCTTTCATAAGTACCTAACTACAGAGAAACTTCGAGGAAAATTATACAGATGGCGCTGCTGGTTAGTGATAAAACAGAATAATGGTTTTGAGCTGAGCATATGATTATTCTAGAACAAATCCAAAGAAAAATAACTCAAAATTGAAGGAAGCATGACTTTGATAAGCTTGGTAAGTAAATTGTATTATGATTGGATTGGTATTAGTATCAGGTTGCTAGGTAAATATATGGCGGTTAGCTGCGTCGGTGGAGCAGTGGAGGCAGTCGGGTGTGTGGTGCGAGTGGAGACCGACACGCAAGCGCCACAGGTAGGTTACAATTCACGCTCCGTCGCATTTGGTCGTCCTATGCGCTCTCGGCTCGCCCTCGTTCGCGACATCCGACGAAATGTACACGGACCATCGGTGATACAGTGGAGTGATCAATAAAGTGTTCTCGTATTAAACAGTGTCTGTGCTTGTGATATGACGAGGAGCTGACCGAACTCCGGCCGAACGGAACAGGAGATCATAACGGTAAATACCATCAGAACGTGACGATATGACCCGCGCCGCTCGCGCTGTTTACCACACAGCGTCAGGTGATGCGGGCTATTGTGCTAATTACATGTTTAGCAGCATTTTTGATCGTTAGTTTTGAATGGAATGTAATGGGAACAGTGCATTGTTCCACATCAACGTACCAAGCAACGGCTAGTAAGAAAACTTCGCTCCGTACTCTCTGTTCCACGTAGCTCGTAGCGGTGTTTACACGAGAATTATGACACCTTTTATATCTGATGCATCCGTCTAACTGACACTAAACACGTCTCTTAAACGTATTTTCTTTATGAAAGTCTTGGTACTAATAAGTAATAATATTAAAGTGTTAGCTAAAACATTTACCGTTACAGAAGAAAGTGGAGAATAGTAAATATGTATGTAGGTAAAACACAGATGTGCAATTCATTACCAACGTCTCGTACATGACTCTTATTGGATCTTAATTGGCATAGCAATGGAATTGTTATACATACGTTTTATAATTGTTTTACGTTGAAAAAAAGTATCAATATTATCACGATTTTGGATAAACAGAATAATTAAAATAAGCAACCACCAATAAAATAAAATCTTCAAAAGTACACTGAGAAAAAAATACTGTTGATGTAACAATAAAACTTTAATCCCTGAGAGCCGACAGGGGTGCATAGTTCCAACATCAAAGTTTTTATTGTCAAGGCTAATTTTGTCATTGCAACAACAGTATTACAGCGATACGTGCGTAAATACTTCAACAATAATATGTTGTTAAAAATAGATTGAAACACTTACAACAGCTTGCTCGCATACCTGTTCTCATTTTGTTTCCTTAACAATCTATTTTGTACCTGTACCTATGCACTTTTGTTTCCTCAGCCATGAAACCTTGTCTAACTCCCTATACAGCTTTTGCTTTTACAGCAATTTAACTATGTTCTTTTACCTATCCTCTTTTTTTTCCTCAGCAAAGTAACCTTGTTAAACTACCTATACTGCTTTTGCTTTTAGAGCAATTTAACTTTGTGTCTATACCTATCCTACTTTGTTTCTATAGCAATTTAACTCTGTCAAGTTCAGCGTATACCGATGGACGGCAGGGCGGTGCATTTTAAATTTGCTAATATAAATTCCTACGTATTTAATGGTAACAAGATTTTCTTGGATTTCAAAGTTCAGTCACCGATAACCTTTGATGCTCCGTGGTCGATGTCTAAACTTTGAAATACATATACCTACATAAATTTTGTTACAATTAAATACGTACGAATTTATATTGACAAATTGAAAATGCCCTGCCCTATCGCCCGATCACCGGTGTACGCTGAAATAAAAGGATGAAATTTAGGATTAGATATGCAATTTTATTAAAAATATTACAAATCATTACAAATAATATTTATTCAAAATCCTTATAACTATAAGATCAAATAATTAAACCTTAGGTGGATGGGCTGGCTTCAATTTTGCTGTCATACTAATAAAACTTAACCTCACCTCGTCTCTAGAGAGTTTTCAAACTCTTTTTTTAGTTACCGAAATGGTTGGCATCTGCCGTAACAGAACGGCTAGAAATGCTGCCAGGTTCTATTCCGACTGCAAAAAAAAGTTAAAATTGAAATAAAAAAACTAGCATACTGTATATTATGTTAGTTTACTTCGATTGAATGAAAATACTTACGAGTAGCTAATTCTAGTATACATCGAGAGTTATTTGGTCGACTTTGCTGGATAGGATAGGATAATAATAGCATTGGATCCACCATGAGTATCGGTTTCGACTTCGCCTTCGCCAGTGGATCCATTTTCAATAGATTCCCACAAGTCTTCGTTTTCAAGATATGCTTTGGCGGCAAAACTCCAAGTTGGCCAACTATCACGACCTGTTAAAAGCTTCTCGATCAACATCATTGAGCTGTTTGTAGTCATTTTTGTATATGTTGATATAAACTATTTATCTAAAATGCTGAAAAAGAAGGAACTCCGGCGACCGCGTTGCACTTTTTGAGGTTAAGTCTGTTTTAACTATATTATTATACGTAATTTTCGTGAAAACTATTACGTACAGGCAGGGTGAAGCCCATAACCTGTTCAAAAAAAGCAATGGAACTCCACTTGTCTACTATACATAATGCACTGGTCAAAATCAATACTGTTCTTAATAAACTTTGTCCACGCGGTACGAAGGTCTAAACGTAACTATTATGAACGACCTGTTTCAAATTGTACTGTTAACAAAATTTAATAATAACGTTGTAACTCTAAGCTATACTTACTTTGCTGAATGATGTATTAGGATTTTGTTAGGTACATGTAAACATATATAAATTAACAACCTGATGTTTATATACCAGCAACGTTTATTTTGTAAAGTGATTTTGTCAAAATTATATATAGATAAATTGTGACGCTAACAACAGTCACCTTGTAACCACAACGATGTAACGTAACGTTGTTGTGTTTATTAAGTATCTATAGTTACAGGCACAAAAATAATTTGACAATAAAAAATATGTTGTGGGCACTAAACATGTACTGATATTGTAGCAAAAGTGTTAAGTTGCTGTAACTATAAATGTCTGACAACGTTTTTATTGTACTTTGTCGGCTTATTTTTTTCTCAGTGTACTTAAATACTTACCTTCTTTAGTAATAGAAAATTCATCTGAATATTTCCCTTAGAAACCTTTAAAGTATTTTAACGCGAAAGTAAATCAATAACCGGGAAGTGGATCAAATATAATTTGCAACATTAATTTTTTTGAATTTTTTGGTTTTTTTTAATTCAATGCAAACATTGGGAAAGGTGAAGCTAAATAAAAGCTTATAAAATTTATATCACCTTTTTTTCAAATCGATATCACCAAACAGGAAAACAGATCAATCAAACTATTCTACGTACCAGTAGCGAAGGATCCATGCATGCAGATTTCTGTCGGCTTACCTTTACGGAATCAGACATAGGTAAGGTACCTGCTGAAACCTATCACAAGTCAAGTAACAAAATAATATGAAACAATTAACATCGCCTTACAAAACTAAAATAGCAGACATTTTTACTAACCCCTTAGCTACCTAAGCCAAGGTAGGGTTACGTTTTATCTGCTTATCATTAAAGAAATATCACGTCTCGCCACTATCCGACCAAAAAACCCAAAAAAGAATGTAAAAAATCCCACTATGGCCGCAAAGTAAACAATTAACCATTGATGTTGGTAGCGCACAGCCATTGTATCGGCATTCTCCGACATCGGCATGGTAACCATGACACAGCTTCCATTACAATAGCTACGCTATGAAAAAGTTCTCATAGAAAGTTGTAAACAACAGTACAACTTCGTTGCTTAGGTACCTATTCCTACTCCAATGTCATGGATATTTGTATATCTTCATTGGTTGCTAATAAGTAGGTACATAAATAAACTAAAAAAAATTAAATTTAGTTATAGACTTAGCTGATTTTTAAGGTTTTTTGTCTTTGAAAACTTACAAAATACATCAAAATTAAAATCAAATACGCTTACACGTACGCACTTATACGTTTTTTTTATAATCTACATTAATATATTATTACAAAGGAAAGATTTTTTTGTTTGTAACAAATAGGTTCCAAAACAAGGACCGATTTTGAAGAAACTTGATAAGAGGATACATTGATTCATTGGGAATAACATATGCTACTTTTTATCTCGACATTCCCACGGAATCGGGAGTTATTCGTGTGAAACAGGGGAGCGCTGCTATCTTCACTACTATCATTTCATCACTACATAGTATAAAACAAAGTCGCTTTCTGTGTCCCTTTGTATGCTTAAATCTTTAAAACTACGCAACGGATTTTAATGCGGTTTTTTAATAGATAGAGTGATTCAAGAGGAAGGTACATGCATAATAATAGCCGTGCGAAGCCGGGACAGGTCGCTAGTTTCTAATATTCTGAAAATGACGATACCCCGATTAACATGTACTTAAGTTAGAGAATAATGAAATTCATGAGACTATATCCTTTAAACTATAACATTATTACATGCTCGAAATCAGTTAACTGTTAAAACTAAGTATTATAATCCTTAAAACTTTTTTGTGCACAGTTATGACAATTAATAAAATTCTTATTTTACAAATACCTACAAATCAATTTATTGCGTAAAAAAACCTGTGTACAGGTCTTCTTATGATGATGATATCTATGACTGATTTCGACCACAGTGACTATTTCTGGCTATGCATGACAAGTTTCGATGTTTAGCAACTCGTCAGTGGCAGTGGTGTGCTCTTTGGTGACTGACGTACCCGATTTTTGCAAAAAATGCTTGTTGATGCTTATAAAATGCTTGTTGATGCTTATAAATAGCATTAACACGTTGCTCATTGCAAGCATGCAACGATGGATGTATTAAAAGACTTAAGATTAAGTACCTATCTATAAAATAATTGGATGTTTCTAGTTAAAACCAACTCATGAAAAAGTGGCAAAAAACAAAGCTACCTATTGAAAACTAATGATGTCATTGCGATAATCGTATGGTTCAATCGTTTTTAGATAGCTGTTTACCTATTTTTTTTTCCAATCAATGTCTTCTCGTCGTCACAGTTATCGCCTCAAAGTTCAAATAAGCAATAATTTTCTCAAGTAAAAACACATAATTTATGAAATCCTACGCAAAACTTGAAGCATCGGTCTTTAACAAAAATGGGCATTTAAACTGAGAAGTTTAAATGTCAGGAAACTTGTTTTCATCTATAATATAAAAATCAATTGCTGTTCGTTAGTCTGGCTAAAACTCGAGAACGGCTGGACCGATTTGGCCAATTCTTTTTTTGTTGTGTTTGTTGTAGTCCAGGGAAGGTTTAAACGGTGAGAATTTAAAGATCGGACTTACGCGGGTGAAACCGCGGGGCGCAGCTAGTCTATGATATAAAAATCAATTGCTGTTCGTTAGTCTGGCTAAAACTCGAGAATGGCTGAACCGATTTGGCCAATTCTTTTTTTGTTGTGTTTGTTGTAGTCCAGGGAAGGTTTAAACGGTGAGAATTTAAAGATCGGACTTACGCGGGTGAAACCGCGGGGCGCAGCTAGTTAATAATAATTATAAGCACGTCCGACCAGATGTGGGCAAAAAACACCACGGATTGGATCCCAAACAGCAGGCGACCCCGCGGCAGGGCCAAAAGGAGATGGCATTACGAGTTGGACTCGCATAGTAGGGACTGGACCCAGCTGGTACTACAAAGGGAACAGTGGAAAGAGGGGAGCCTTTGCCCTATAGTGGGTCGGAATAGGCACAAAATGATTAAGTATTCACTTCACCACAAGTGACCTACAATTTGATCTTCAATAATTCCTAGAAAAGACATCAACGCGTGCTTTTTATATTTCAGGAAAACGCAAAAAATCATCTACTGCACGACGTTTATGGAAGTACTATCTCATATCAACTCAATTAAAGCATATAAATAAATGTAGGTACCAGTGTGTTTATCACTACATAGTATAAAACAAAGTCGCTTTCTCTGTCCCTATGTCCCTTTGTATGCTTAAATCTTTAAAAATACGCAACGGATTTTAATGCCGTTTTTTAATAGATAGAGTGATTCAAGAGGAAGGTTTATATGTATAATACATGCATAATATAGCCGTGCGAAGCCGGGACGGGTCGCTAGTTATATATAAATGAACACTATTAATCCCGAGTAATCCTTAACAAACCTGACGACCTCTGTGGCGCGTCGGGCGAACACCCGACTGCGACGCAGAAGGTTGCGGGTTCGATTCCCGCCGGGAACAAGTATTTATGCTGACCATAAATTCTTGTTTCTGGTTCTGGGTGTTTCCTATATGTATAATATGTATATAATTACAAAAAAAAAAAAAAAGTATATAAGTAGTTTATCCGTTATCTGGCACCCATAACACAAGCATTAAGTTGCTTAGCTTGGGGCTGGATGGCGATGTGTAATATGTCCTGAAATATTTATTTATTTAAGTATTTTATTTAAACCACTAAAGAAATTCCATCTGCGTATTGGTTCGGCTATAGGATTTTTAAATAAATAGGTAGTCATTCATATAAGACCGCATTAGGTACACAGATCCATACAATTGTTAGTAAATAATAAAACTTGAAATTAATGCTTTATAATATAGCCATTACTAATCATGGGATAGGTTGCTACCGTGTTTATTTTCACGACTAAGTCTCGAGTCTTAAAACAACATCGAAAAATCGAGCACCAAAAAGTAATAATATGGTAGTTATCATGTTTTAAATAACTTTACCAGCAATGTTTTCTTTTTCTCCTCTATATTTTTAAATAATTATTATGATTCTTATTATGAAGCATAAATATACCTCTTATACATAGCAGTACTTACTAGAATCCAGCCTATACTGGTCAAATAAATAAGAAAAAAGAATAAGTACTTATAATGTTTGCGTCTGTAGCCTACAGTTACAGCTTTACGGGTTTTATTTGAACAAAGCCATTCTCATGGTTTTTGATTAAATAGCCAATTAAAAATGCACCTTTTGTCGTAGTCGTAAAGTTTCTTTGAGTTTATTACATCAAAGTTTCACCAAAACTCGATTTCGATAGAAACCGTGACCGACATTGAACTTGAACTAGTCATCAGACATTCGTCAAAGTTCTCGAAGAAAGAAGGTAAATTGAGCCTAGATTGTTTTCTTTTTTATTGATGGTATCTACCTGCTACCTCATATGCCGTACCTACATATAAAGATCTTTTAAGAATTTTATCCTGTTAAAGATTGAACCCGGATTCAATTAAACGTTAATATTCGCTTGTTTTTTGAAATAAATCGTCTCGAAGGCTGCGTTAAATACCGGACATAATTATTAAAGTGATACTAGTTGATTTCACGGAAATAATTGCAGAAAAAAGCCTTCTTATTTTTTGAGTTTTTAACCGACCAAAAAAAGGAGGTGGTTCTCAATTGAGAAAATAAATCAAATTCGAGTGAGTGCTGCAAATTATTTTCATAGCCATTGTCAAAACTCAGTCAAATTGGCACAAACTTTTTCAGGATTTCTGTCTTTTTTTTTCAATAGAATCTTGTACCATGGGTGAATATTACAAAAGCTATTAATTATGTATGCTATGGCCTTAAAATGAGAAAGAACTAACAACATTTTTTAGGTGATATACTCGGCGAACATACCATAATTAATTCCATCCATCAAGAGTTTGTCAGATGTTTCATCTCGATAAACGGTTGTGTAGTACTACTTCTTCGCGTCTGTGAATTAATAAAACAGTCATATCTATTCATAAATAAAATACATAGGCTGCGTGAGAAAGGGCAAACGTCCCAAAAACTTTCATATTCAAAAACACACCGACAGAATAAAAAAAATCTTCTTGACGTTTAATAGAGAAAACACTGAATCTTTTCTTTGGAAACACTTTAATCTTCAAGTACCTACCTACCTGTTACATCTCACTGTCTTCAAGTATCATCTGCCTAAGTCTCGATCCCGTGGGAATATTGGGCTAAAATACAAAACAAACACACAAACAGACATAAAATAAACATTGAATTCTAAAGTAATGTAAGTTTCATAAGTATAAAACATTGAATTCTTGAAAGTAGTGTACGCTACTGCCTACACTAATCACAAATCTTCAAAATCGATCCAGTAGTTTTGGAAATAATTCGTTACAAACAAGCTATTAAAAAAAAAGATTTAACTCTTTCTAAAATTATAAAGTGGAAAGACTTTTGGCTTGTAACAAGTATACTCTGAAACTACTAAACCAATTTTAATGAAACTTGGTATAAGGACACATTGAATCCTTTTCAGCATGTAATAATGGATGGATTGGATGGATGTAATAATGTCAAAATTACTTTTACTTTTTATGTTTTATATGCGTGGAACTCTGTAATTGGCTTTCTATTGTTGTTCTGTTTATATAATTATGTTTTAGCTGTTGAGTTTCCTAAAATAAATAAATTTAAAAAAATGTAACATAAGCTTTTTATGGCGATATTCCCACGGGTTCGGGACTTACGCGGGTAAAATCGCATGCCACTGTAATATAAGTACAGAATGACTTTAATTCATTCTGTACAATTTAAGGCGGTAAAAATTAAATACAAGATGAATATTTGATGTTAAGATAGCCAAAGAAAAGAGCACAGGAAACCCATTGTCTGCAGGAATGTCCTAATTCAACATCGGACGTGAGTTGAAATAAATATTAGATTTTACTTTGACTTTCACTAGAAGTCGCGACGAGCATGCGAGGTCACATTTCGTTTATTTGTAGACGTGACTTGATTGAAACTGACTTTTGAAAACATTTGCTTGACTTTATAATAGACTAGCAGCGCTTCGCTGTTTCACCCGCGTAATTCGCGATCCAGTGGGAATATCGGGATGAAATTTGCCTATGATTCTCTCTCTCTCTGTAGTCGGCCTCTCTTGACTGAGGATCGTGGGCATCATTGGGTGGTCTGTATTTGGATTGGATGATCTGTCTCCAACGGCTTCTATTCATCGCATCTCTTACAATAAACTCGATGGCTGTTGAGTATTTAATCTGTTCCATATATCTGGTTGGGGATCGGCTTCGAGAGCTTTTTCCATCTGTGTTCCCAACCACGATGAGTTTCTCCAAGTTCTCATCACCCTTTGGTATAACGTGACCAAAATTTTCCAGTATGCGTTGTTGGTGTCGAATTTTATGATTACCTACTCCCAATGAATCAATGTATCCTCATTCTTAAATTCCTTAATTAAAATAGGTCCAGTAGTTTCAGAGCCTATTCATTACAAACTAAAAACAAACAAACAGAAAAATCTTTTCTCTTATTAGGGCACAGCCACCTAAATAATACGCAGCCAGCTATAGTGTTTAATAAAAGGCAAATAAAAAGTTACAGCTGATTAGGGCAGGAAACCATACGTATGACTGTTGTAATGAATAGCGATCGATAGTATCGGGTAATGCATTGTTCGTATAAGTACGCAGAGGTACCTAGCTCAGCACAACAGTCAATGTAGCTAAGCTTACTTAGTTTTTGTTCTTAGATATCCCACAGGATCGAGATTGACTCGGGTAAAAAACTGTGAGACGCAGCTAACTAATAAATAAAACTTGTAAAAATGCTCTTGCAATCTCCATTATTTCGTCATACAACCAAGGAAACTGATATGCGACACTGATTCATGGTGGAAATCCCAGACCAAGTGTTTTGCTTCTTCATTCCTTATTCGTACGGAAATGGAATTGTTGCCTGTGTCTTTCCTGACGTGTACAATTTGGGGGTCTTCAAGTATTTTTCTTTTTACACAAAATAGCCTTGCATTTGATCTCATCTCGCCTGATGGGAAGCGACGATGAGGCCGAGGATGTAGCACGTTCTTGTTCGCCTACAAAGAAAGCGACATGCCTGGACAACATGATGGAACGCGACGAATCATTCGGCATCATGACTTTGTCCAGGAGGTGGTGTTATAAGCCGCCGGCAAAGGTCTAACACAACCAAGTCGCAAGTAAACAGGTGTATTCTAGAAAAGGGTATTACATCTTAGACCGCACTGTCACCTATCATCAGGCAGTGTGATAGTGCTAAAATGTTGGTCTTTCATTTGCAATAAAAACACCTTGGCAAATGTGTAGGCAATTGACTTAACCAGATGACATAACCACTAAACTAAAACGTAAGCATGCATTACCACTACCCAGATACATGCCAGATCTTAATGCATCTTCCTGTTGTGACACATTTAGCACAATTTAAACTAGAGTCACAACTAGAGTCACGAGTGATCTGCAGGTAACAACACGACAGGTGACATTCTTCAGTGATAATTAGTCCATCCCGCTCACAAACCATTCAAACTAGACCCTGATCTTCTCTATTTTATAAAGGTTGAGGTATTTTTTTAGACTGGTTAACAAAAAAACGAAGTGACTGTCTAGTTAACAAAGGCGTGTTGCATTGTTTGCTTAAACTATTCTATTTTGCAGATAACATAAGTAAACAAGAAGGATGTAGTCGTGAAATAAATTTATAGTTATGGTTTTTATTACAATTTCGATATTTACTTTTAAAATTAGGTAGTTTAAATATATTCTATTGTAGGTACTATCTATACTGGCTATGCCAATCGGTTTTACGTGCTGTGCATAAGTTCTGATGAATATCGGTATAAAATAAAATTCACAGAACGACTTTGTCCTTGCATTAATAAAGATAGAAACATTTTTAATTACTAGCTGCGCCTAAGACCGCGTAGGGGTTTAATTTTCCAAAATCCTCCCTCGTCGTAATAGCTATTTGTAGGTATACGAAATTTTAGCCCGATCCGTACATTGGCATCAGTTAGGAATTTCATATTTATAGATAACACTAGTAAGTACTAGTAAGTAGGCATGTAAAGTAAAACTAAACTTAACGCTTTTTTTCTGGAAGAATTCAACTATTAATTATCGTGACACGTCACGAAAAGTGTCAAATAACAGAAAATTATTCACTAATACTGTAATGAAAAGCGAAGTCATGCAAACGTCAGCTATTACGAAGTATCTTAAATACCTATACCTACCTAACTCAAGTAACCAATAGTAAATAATTCTGCGAACAGTAACTATAAACCTCGCGAGCACAAAATTTGAGGAGTTTTGAGTGAGAAGGTGGTTCCAAATGCTCCATCAATTCCTGCCCAGTAGTTAAAGGCCTAATTTCATTGTTAGAAATCTAAAAGTGACCACATAAAGAACTATTCTGTTCATCACTTAAAATTGATCTCCTCACCCTTTACCAAATTTTTACGAGACCAACTTGAAGTTTGACTAAAATTATATCTTAATCTTATATATATAAAAATCAATTGCCGTTCGTTAGTCTCGCTAAAACTCGAGAATGGCTGAACCGATTTATATGATTTTGGTTTTGACATGTTTGTCGTAGTCCAGGGAAGGTTTAAACGGTGAGAATTTAAAGATCGGACTTACGCGGGTGAAACCGCGGGGCGCAGCTAGTCTATAATATAAAAATCAATTGCTGTTCGTTAGTCTGGCTAAAACTCGAGAACGGCTGGACCGATTTGGCCAATTCTTTTTTTGTTGTGTTTGTTGTAGTCCAGGGAAGGTTTAAACGGTGAGTACTTACGCGGGTGAAACCGCGGGGCGCAGCTAGTCTATAATATAAAAATCAATTGCTGTTCGTTAGTCTGGCTAAAACTCGAGAACGGCTGGACCGATTTGGCCAATTCTTTTTTTGTTGTGTTTGTTGTAGTCCAGGGAAGGTTTAAACGGTGAGTACTTACGCGGGTGAAACCGCGGGGCGCAGCTAGTTTTGAATAAAATAAATCATCGGAATCGAATCTCTTATGACGGAGTCTAGTAGGTAGTCACCTTTTTGCTTGGAAGCAGAGACGCTTCGCTTCGCTTGCAATTACCTAGTTTATTATTCCACTATCTCACCTAGAAGACAGTAGACACCTAAATCAACTATAAGATAACGTTATAACAACACGCTAAGACACAAGGAATAAATATTCTGCGTGACATAATACTGTGATGTAGATGACTTAGCAATCACACTCATAGACATAATCTAAATTTGTTTACACTCATGGAAATTGAACTGTTTTTATTAAATGAAAATATTCTGGGGCTCGTTTTCTGCAATAAGGACTATGAAATTTGAGATTTGAATCGCTCTATTTACTAATCGATTTTAAGGCAGTTCCTGGGACAAATAATTTCTTTTTTACTTCTTTGGGAAGGTAAAGAGTTTACTGGCCATAGACCAACCACAGACATCTTCGATTTTTTAAACTCTGTAGCCATGGTCTGTAGCAAATTGGGTCTGCGATCAATTGATGCATCTGAAATAGGCTTTTTATTGAGTAAGTGTTATTAATTTTCGATTTGACTACGTATGCCGACATGTTAAGTAAATATAACGTCAAGATAAGACCAGTTAATTAAACATCAACATCGTTAGCAATATGGGAGGCATAAGTTGCGTGCGCGCTGCGTAATCACGTATCTCGACGGGAACTCGCCGTGAAATGGACACAGTTTCGATAGGAAAGTAGTGTGTACTTAATCAATGGCTGTGCTTAGTTAGAAAGACTGCTGTTTATGTATTTTAAACGCCGAGATATCCGTAAATCACTTTAGCCTGTAATTATCATCTTGCGTAACACCTAATAAAATGTAAAATAAATAATTTAGTTGTTAACTTAGATTATGAAGCTGTTCAGTAGTAAAATGGTATGGATTCTTGAGTTTTTGGAACTATCTAAATCAATTTGTTAAATTATTTCGAGACACTATACCATTGCAAGGCAAAGGCGTCTTTACCTTTCTTCAATTGATCGCGATCTATTGCACACCAGTCGTTCCTGCGTAGGAGTCACTATCGTCCTGCCATCGACGTCATGGTCTGCTGCGTGGTCGTGTCCCTGTGGGGGACTATTCGGCTGTTATTTTGGCTCGTCGTTTATCTGACATGTCAGACATGTCCAGCCCAGATTAGCAGCTTTCTAGGAGATGTCAGAAATGCGAGTTCAGAAGCGCAGGTTCGTGTTTCTGATGCGATTAATTTAACTTCCAGCATGCTGTTAATTTGGTTATAAGTCCGACTTGTTTTGCAGCCACAAAACAAGTCGGTTAAGTTCTCGTTTCGACTGCCATCTTCCTGCCTTTATCTGCGTCCTTCGAAGGCGTCCGCTTATTGGGGGGTTTCAAGTCACGAATGTATAGGTATCTTCTAGGTAAGCGTGTTATATCTTAGACCGCATCGTAACTAACCTTCAGGTGAGATAGTGGTCAAACGCTAAATATACCTACCTATTTATTGAGACTTAAAAAAGGGTCAAATATTTCGGATGTTACGATACGATTGCGCCACAGCAGCGGTGCGGCGACGGGTGCAATGTAGCATTGTTTTCGCATGAATGATCGCATTTCCTAAAGGCGCGCAGTGCGACAGGAAGCTTGCGCGGGCACATAGCGTGGTCACCACCGTGACATAAGTATCTACCTACGCCAACCACATTTTGTTTAAGCTATTATTAAACCAACCACATGTGTATAAAAGTTTGTGAGTGTGTGAACGTTACTTCTTCACGCAAGACTATCGAAAACTATGAAACTTGGCATGTTAGATAGCTACAGCGGCGTCAAGAGTCATAGAAAAACGCATTGGAAGCAGCCGTTAAAAATTATGACGTAGGTATAATTTACGTTACGTCATAAATATCTACGTCATAATTAATAACGGATGTTCTTATCCAACGTCTTTGGGTTATTGAAGTTGCATGTAAATGAGAACAACAAACAAACAAGTATTCGTGTCTCCACTATGGCTGCGTCCTTGGGCAACCCAGTTTTTTTAAAATTATTTGTAATGAATAAGGCTCTACTGAAACATAGTATACTTATAGGTACATTGAAACTTGGGGCGAGGAACATGAGGTAACTTTTTATTTCGATTTTATCACATGATTACTTAAACTATTATATATTCTGTGACATGATTGGAACTAAGCGACTAAACCGCGGGTACATAGGTATCTATAGCTTATTAAAGATATGTGATGCTATAAATCAAAGAGGTTTCACTGCAAACATTTAATTGACATAAAAATGCTTTAATTGTTCGGGTGAATTGAAAGACACGCGTGTTGAATATTTGAGTTTTTATAAATTTAAATACCATTAGATATTTTGGTTAACGACTTTTAATGCGTTTGGTGATCAATATCATCATCATATTCAATATCTAAATAAGTTTCCTTAGGTAGGGTGCCCAAAAGGCTAGCTGCATTGACTCTTTGGATGGCAATGCCTATCCTTTGGCCAAAGTAGCAGCCGGCCCTTTGGTCGATCATCATTTCAATCGTCTTTTGTTTCTATTTGTTTGTTTTAGTTTAGTTTTACGGGGCTGTTTCCGCACTTAGCCTCATTATTTGGGCCATTGTGCGTGAAAAAGTTGGTGTTATGCGTATTTGGTATTTTGCGTAGGTGATATTTTGCGAGTTATGCCTTTTTTCGTAAAGGTGGTGTTTTGCGTAGCGTAGTTGGTGTTATGTGTATAAAGGCATCTGAAGCTAATCGTTATAATTTATTCGATGATTTTAAATAACAACTGCATAAACAAACACCGTTTTATATTCAAAAGATATTTTATTAAAACATTAAAGTAACTAGTGAAATTTACCAATAAAACTTTCATTGCGATAGACTTACTAAATTCGTATCACATAAACAAAAACATACAATTCTAAATTTGCAATGACTAAAAAACGTCTCTAGTCCGTATCACAACACAATAGAATTCAAAATTGTTAAACAAAATAATAGTTAAATACCTACTTATTTTAATTTTTAATGTATCGAGATCGATATATTGGAGATGAAAGCGAATTTCTTGTGTTTACGTGAAAGTGTTAGTTAGATAACAATGGTGTTCCCAGTCTCACAGATGCATAGAAATCATTTGAGAACTGGTTATGCACATATTCATAAGACTAAAGCCTTGGCCTTGACGCGAACTGATCTCACTCAATAAATATAAAGGATAATAATCGTAGTCGCATGTTGCAATAAAACCTTCTGGTATAAATACCGTATATTGATCTACTAGCTGCGCCCCGTGGTTTCACGTAAGGCCCGATCTCGTGGAAATCTATACTAATAATATTATAAAGCTGAAGAGTTTGTTTGTTTGTTTGAACGCGCTAATCTCAGGAACTGCTGGTTCGAATTGAAAAATTATTTTTGTGTTGGATAGTCTATTTATCGAGGAAGGTTATAAGCTACTTTTTATCCCGATATTCCCACGGGATCGGGAGTTACGCGGGTGAAACCGCGGAGCGCAGCTAGTATTGAGATAAAAGACCTAGCCTATGAGTTAATCCTGCTATCTACATACCGAGTTTCATTACAATTGGTCTTCCCTATGTCATAGTGTAACGACTTATTTTGTTACGAAAAGGGCTGCCTACCATAAGACGCGTCATCAGTAAATAAAATTTTATAACAGGCAAATAAAACTATTCCACAGAAAGGAAATCAAAATGAAATCTGTTAAAAAAATGATATTAAATTTCTCGTGAATATAGTTTATCATTTTTTCATTTGCATGCGTGTAGATCATTCCAATGCGCAAATAAGAGGCAGGTCACATTACAAAAGACAGTCACCAAATTACTATGACCAGATCTAAGGAGCCGACTCCAGAAGAACTCTGGGACCCTATGTACCTAAAGCTTAAGCCCTAATAAATGATGATAAAGGTAAATAGATGATCTCTACCGCATTCTATGCCATCGTTTGATACAAAATTCATCGTCCAAATTTTTTCCTTTTTCTATAAAAACCAAGGTTTTATCCTTGGCCCAGAATCACAGATGCGATTAAGATAACCGCCTATTGTTTTGCTCTCATTTACCTGTTTAAAAAGACAACATACTTGTAAATGATATTTTCGTGATCTAAGACTTATCCGCAGGGCTACATTTTTTTAAAGGTTTTAAGTCATATTTTTGGTATTTTACAGTTTTGTTATAATTAAATGTTGCACAACATTTCGTAATCTACCATTTATAAATGTGTATATACCTGTCACAGACTAGAAAATATTCCTAAAATTAATAGCTAGTTTTCTATAAGTAACATATTACACAATGTAGGTACTACTAAATGTCGTGTAACATAGTTTTCTAATGTATAGTCGGAACAACCTGTCGTAAGTGATAATGCCCGTTACATAGCGGCTCTCTACTCTCGTCTAGCTGTCTCATCCCCGAATACTGAAAGGCTACTTAATCTTAAGTGGCGTTTAAATTGACGTTAAGTGTATGCTTTCTATTGAAGCCTACACTTAAATTTCAATTTAAATGCCGCTTAAGATTAAGTAGCCTTTCAGTATTCGGGGGTAAGACAGTCACATATGGAGTGGGCATGACTATCGCATAACTCTACTTGTTTACTATGTATGTTCTTGATGGAAAACCTATTTTCCCGGGTATTTTTATTTCTCTTACCTCGACGTTTCGACTATGTTACAATAGTAATAAAATATAAAAACGCGATTAAGACCCGGGAAAATAATTACTTTATTAAGACTACAAATCGTGTGAGTTTAAAAAGTTTGTCTGTAAGTAACTATATTAAATACTTACCTACTAGCTTTCATCCGTGAAGGGATTAAAGCTAAACCCCATGTGACCCAGAGCTCATTCGCATATCTGTAAAAAATATTAGTAAATACCTATTTTTTATATTGTAGGTATATTGTAATGTAATAGGTAGGTATATTGTTTACAAAAACAGAATCAGGTAACATTACTTTACAACCTTACAGATTTGCGAGTGAGCTCCTAGGTCACGTGTGGTTCAGCTAATTGGTAATGTGACTGTATAAATGACAAGCATATAAGTATGATATCCCTGGCCACCGTAACACAAGTCTAATTATCTTGGTGCTAGATGGCGCAGTGTAAATACATAAAATGCAGTAGTCTGTAAGTGAATAATAAGCAGACAATATTACGAAACAAGTTGATATCCTTCTATTGTATGTATTTATGATGTTTTTATTGATAGCATTGTTTAGATGAGTTTAGAAAGTACAGAATTAATCTTGTTTCTGTATCTAACTGAAAATAATTTTATAAATAGCGCACCTTTTGTTTATGTAAGTAATATTATCTACGTTTCATAAAAGAATTCCAATCTCATTACAGGAAGTAAACCGGACAATACTATTGTTTTTTTTATACTTTCCTACTATATATACCAAATGGATCTGTCTAGTGCCATGGTATCTAACCTGAAGGCCAATTCTCGTAATTAAAATTATTCAAATTACATTTCAATATCATTCCAATTACAAAAATACCCTTTTAGTATTCTTGAGAATACCAAAGGTGACTTGAGGGTGTTTTGATCTACTTTAAGGGTATTTTTGTAATTAAAATGCAAGAATTGGCCTTCTGAAGGTAATTTCTGGGGTAAATGCTATTCTAGGGATAAAAAAATCTGTATTTCATGATTTGATGCGGTCACAGAGCGCGGGAAAATTAGATTAAAAATGAAAAATACTATCGTCAAGATATCTAAGTAATTTGATTGTAAAAACTTAGCTACTAAATTTTTATGTTCAAAAAGTCAATATAAGTACACCGATATTTTAAAAATACCAGCACTAAACGTTTTGTTTTGTCATTCCTTATTCGTACTGCTGAATCAGTTGCCTGCGTCTGTTATTCCTGACCTGAATATTAATTTTTCTTTTAGCAGATAGGTACTTATGTTAGAATTTATTTTATTTATTTTTTGTGTACCTACTTAATAATTTTGTGTTTTGTTTTTATGGTGCAATAAAGTGTTTATCTATCTATCTACCTGTACAATTAGAGGGTCTTCAAATCAAAAGTGAACAGGTATCTTCTAGGTAAGCGTGCTACATCTTAGGCCGCATCGTCATCTACCGTCAGGTAGGTGTGATAGTGGTCAAACGCTGACTTATCATTAGTATAAAAAAAGTCAACAACAAAAGTGGAGTTTTAAATTGCTATTATTAGAATGTACAGTTTTTATGCATCTTTAAAACGCAGCTGTTACATTTCTCTATGACATGTAGAGTAGTTCATGTTGATATAATGCCTTCGTATAATGACATAAACGTTTAACAAGATATTTACACGCATATTTGCCCCCTTTCTGCTATGATTACATTATAATACCACAATCGTGATACAACCTTTCACATGTTTATTGGACAGTAGCTCTTCGTATAGCTACTGGGTGTTTAAATAAACAGGCGCGGTATATAAAAGATGCTGCGACGTTTGGCCATCGTTTGTTACGTAAAAGGCGATCGTCAATTAGATATAAACAAGCGTTAAGCACAAGCATGGTGCTGCGCAAGCATAACCGAAGCTTTATCTCTTCGTCTAGCTATGACCAGTTGCATTGTCATCCTTGCAACAAACAAAAGGATTCGAAAGTCACCTCCGCTCCTATATAGTCCAGGTCCTTACCGTAAAATACGGTCCCATCGTGAAGAAAGCATGAAACTTGGCATGAACGTAGCTGTCATATATGTGCTTCAATTTCGTGTTTCCATATCGACCATAAAACTGATTTTTGTTAGGACTGATAAATTAAGAAGTTATGCCCAAACTATAAAAACCCTCCTCCAAATCATCATAAACAAATAAGTTATTTTGAAGCATGATAAAAAGAAGTGAACTTGTCCCCCATTCTAAAGCAAAGATACCGATTGTATTATTAGAGCACCCTTTATTGTTGTTGACATGTAGCGATGCGTGTGCGCACATCACAGCGTAGCATAATGGCACACGTGTAAGTGAACAGCGGAACTAATCGGACCGGAAGTCCTTTATCTGCAGGCCGTTCATCTTTTACGGGTCATTCTAGTTTGTAGCCGTAAGATGATTTGCGCTATTATCAAAAACCTTTCTCTAAAAGGTTGAATTGACTTTGTATTTCTTTTAATTTGGTGCCCCGCTGAATAAACGCACACGAACCTTATAATTTCATCCATTAAAAGATATAGGACATCCTCGTGACGCTTTTTGCCTCTCAAATCTGTAAGTCCGTCCACCGATTTCATCTTCTTTTTCAGCACTTGGCCCAATTTATTCAGGGTTGGTACAATATGTCCTCTTCTTCCATACTGCTCTATTAGCCATCATATCATCGTTCTCATCCATCTCTTATAATATATTGTCTCACACACTACCTCTGCATACATCATTCATCACTCTTCTAGTCACATGCATCTCCTCTCTCCTCATCACATGTCTATACAAACAAACTCAAAAGATTTCCCTTTTCCGCTGCTTCGAAACTGCGGCGGTATTTTTAGGATTCCATAAACTTACTTGGTTTATACCGACTGCTTATATTTTCAACAATTTTCCCACTACCTACTTAATTAAGTTATCTAATCATAATTTATCATTTTGTTACAGATCAGGCGTGTGTGACCACATGCCGCCTTCATCATGGTGATCGTTACAAGGGTGAGTTTGAATCCATACTTCAGGTTTACTCTTCGATATATACTTAGATTTTAAAGGCTCTTTTTACCCCTTTAGAGGTCGAATTTAATAATAATAATTATTATTTTCCTTTATTATCAGACTACTTGTCCATGTGTTAGTATACAAAGAGCTTACAAAATATGTTAGTAAAAGAACAGTGGTGAAATTAATAACTATTTAATATGGACCTGCGGTGCTATTCACATTTTGTCGGTAGGGCGTCGGTTACGGAAAAAGTCGAACCGACGACAAACTGCGATTCACAAACCCGCAACCGAAGAATTTTGACAGCTATTGTCGGGTTTTTAGGTGATTATTTTCGGAATGTTACCGACAAGTTTTTGCTGTCGGAGACTCTACCGACATTCGACATTATTGTTCAACACATATATTGCGCGAAGTAAATCATTGATATGAATATAATTTTGGCATTAAGGTCGAGAAACAGACGCCGTGGATCGCATTAGAGGGTGCGAACCATCGAAATTCACTATTTAATCGTGAAAATTCCGTTTCCCGGGCTATAAACGAGGTTATAAATGCCATGAATCACCCAGACATTTAATAAAATGGATTGTGTTTCCAACAAGCATATACAACCCATTATTAACAAGTAATTACAACTTATTAATTTTGCTGGTGTACCAGGATGTTGAATAATAAATAAAATCAAGAAAAAATATATTTATTTAACACCTAGTACTTTAATGATGTCACTGGTAAATCACAGATTTGAAGTTAAAGCTAAATTATTTCTCACACTCTCAATACTTAAACCACTAGTTAATATCTTTAACTAAAATTAAATCTATTAAATGATTAATACAAATAACAAGATTTAACAATTCTTAGTACTACCTAGACCTACTCAGTCTTAGGTAACAAAGTCTAAATTATTTTAGTTGCAATACTTAATATACCACTAGTTTATATATTTTTGTTAATCATTTAATTAATATCTACCCCAAGATGATGCACCTTATATTGTAAAATAAATGATTGATTACAAATAAATAGCTTTTCATTAAAAATCTTTATTTTAAGAAATTAAATTAGGTAATCTATTCATAGCTTATGATATGCATAGCTGCAGCTATGCTTCTGGGGACCCTAGGGGTGGCAGTGATGTTAGGATAGGTTGATGGACTCCGAGTCCGCACTCAGGCATCATTAGGCCCACTATGTGTGATCGTTGCCCGCTACTCCTGCCAACCAGAATTGCAGAATCCTCCCGGGGTCCTCGCACGTTTCTTGGAATGTTGCCGGGTTGCCAAGTATATCAGCGCCCGGTATGCAGCCAGGTTCTCGCACTCCAGGATTACGTGAGAGATGGTCTGGCAGTCCTTGCCCTGATGTGCACCAGCTTCGCCAGATGCGTGTGTGGGTAGCCTTCTCTTCACCTCCGTTACCCTATGGAGAACCTTAAAATTGAAATAAAAACAAAATAAATAATAAGTACTTATCTCATTAAACCTTAAATAAAATTTCTAGATTGACTGGCTGACATGAAAGGAGGGTGTTCTTTGCGAGGTGTAGGCTAATCAACTAAGGGTTTTTTTAAATCCCTAAGAAGGTGAAATCGTGGGCGAAGTCACGGGCAGAATCTAGTTAAACCATGATACTTGTATTATAAATAAAATGTTCACATACCCGATGATCTGCCAATGGGTCTGGCGCATTCAATTCCTCCAACGGACCTCGAAGTGGAGGTGTAGGGCCACCCCTTGTGCCCAGCCGAGTAGCATTAATGAACTCTGCCTTGCTCCTTCCAATTCAGCCATAACTAAAATAAATTTGAACAAATAATTATTAAGAAATACATAAGTAACCTACTTACAAATTATTACCAAATGAATAGTCCAACTATTTTATAATGTTTTGACTGAAATCAAAGAGTATTTAAATACTGAAATGTTTGTTATCTTCTTTACACAAAACCCATAGAAATTATTGCAATTAAACTTTGTAGGCACTTAAGTTGATTGGTAAAATAACACAGGCTAGATTTATTTTGATTTTTGTCTGGAACCAGGCGGAGTTTAAAATGGATAGCCTAATAGAACGAAGAGGTGCGTAGGTAACATACATTAGGTCACTTATCCGGGGTCTTGGTCGCCCCAGACCCCATTGAATTTAAGATCTCTGCTAGGTCTGCTAACAATGCTTTTTTTGTTCTTGCTCCGTCAGCGCCTAGGTGCAGCCATTTCCCCAGTTCGGGGTGGAGAGTTATTTGTAGTCTATCGCCTGGCGTTCTCTTATTCAACACTATTTGTCGCACCATTGTAAATAAACTTTGAAAACAAAGAGGATTTAATCACTACGTTTTTTTGAAAAGTAAATTCCAACATTTTAGAGTTGCCCATTAATCATTATATTTTTCTGTAAGAATATTTAAATTTTTGGTCAAATTTAAGAAAAAAGTGGACGATGATGCGTAATTCTATTTATCTATTCGATAATTATTAAATTATGGGAAATGTTAATAACGACAACACCATTGATCCACATAATTTGATGTAATTAAATTCAACTCCAATTAGAAGCATGGAATTTGTAGTAAAAGATTTTGTGATTTATCATGAATATTGCAACACCATTTGCACTGTAAACCACAGACCTAAAAACAACTCATTCAATTATGTCAAAAATATTGTAGATAAGAATTGTCTATGATCTTCCGTCGGTTGGGAATTTCTTCTTTCGGTTGCTGTACCGATGTTATCGGAAACGGATTTGTGAATCGCAATTTTGAATTTTTCGGTTCGTTTGTCATTTTCCGACAAAGTGGCCTTACCGAACCGACTGTCGGTTCGGTAGCTGTGAATCAGGCAGCTGGTTCCAATGCCCCCATATGGGACTATCAATTTTTTCAACCACTGCCTTCAGGTACCGATTGTCGCTGCTCCTCACTCTATAGCCATCATCGAGGCCGCTCTCTTTCTAATAATGGCATTATAGCCGCCCCTATGCCCACCTAGTGCTCCTGGTGCTCTCTATGTCTTAAAAGGAACCCCCATGCGAAGTTTCAGACTTATAACTCTTGCAGTTTCAGAGCTTTCTTGTTAGGTCTTTTTCTCTTTTATAAATTTCTATCTAGCTAAAAAAGATATGTGAGTACGATTTCGAGATCTTTCTCTCTCTAACTAGTTGTATGCTCAATAACCATCATTAAAATGGATGACAGAGTCCATTTTTTTATAAAAATACGTAATATTTCCTGTCTATTAATAAAAGTTGATTGTAAAATGTCTAGATTTTTTCAACATGATATCATCGTTAAAGAAATATGTACTCTTAGAAGAATTATTATTAGTTGGCACAATGGTCACCATGCCGAACTGTCAAACACAGGGTTGCGGGTTCGATTCCCGCCTCAGACAAGTATTTATGATGAGATATTTGTCTGTGGTCTGGTTGTTTCTATGTATTATAAGTATATATTTACAAAAGAAAAGTATTTAAGTAGTATATCCGTTGTAGCACCCATAACAAAAGTCTAGTTACTTAGCTTGAGGCTAGATGGCGATGTGTGGAATGTCCTGCATTATTTATTTATTTTATTACGTTTTGTGACTAGTCGCGTTCCTTGGTTTTACCCGGGTTAGGCCCGATACTTTGGGATATAGTAGCCGTAGACGGCTTTTCATGACAGCGTGCCCGTGTACCTTCCGGAACACGCCCGCTGTTTTTCGTTGATTACTCAGGGGTTCTTCTGGTTGAATTTTGATGTAAAGTTTACCACAACCTTCGCAAAAAATAGTGCTATTCAAAAGTGAAACGAGATTTCAATAGATCCAGTTTTTGTGCATTTATTAGAAATACGAATAGACAGATATAAAAATTACAACATTATAGTATGCATTTGTAAAAGAATGAATTATTATTGGTTAATAAGTGTGTACTAACTACGTTCTATTAAATCCGATAAAATAGTTTCATTATGAGTTCAAATCGCGAAAACTTTAAAACGGACTATATTAGTGTATTTACCTACGTCTGCTTTTTCTTAAGATTTTTTTTGTGTTTTCCGCAATTAGACCCCTTTTTAATTAATTCCTTTTTGCGTGAGGATGGAGTAGGCTTGCCCAGCACCTACTACCCTCACAGCTTAATCGACCATGTCCAGAGGAGAGAACAATACTTTTGTAGCAAACTAAGCCGCGGGTTTCATCACGATGTTTTTCTTCACCGTAAGAGCAATGTCAATTAGCGCACATAATTTTTTCTTAAGAAAAATCCATTGGTGCACGGCCGGGATTCGTACCCACGACCTTCAGAATGAAAGTCGAGGTACCTACCACTAAGCCAACACCGCTGTTGGCCACCTTATACCTATAGAAGAAGATTATACCAACTTCATAATATTAGATACATTTTATTATAATCTACCGTGATATCTACTTTTAGAATAAAATTAAGTCTATCTATTCCAAATTAATGATCAAAAACAGCAACATTAAATTCAACAACAGTCTCCACGTTTGCTAATTCTGATAATACAAGTTATGTAAGCATCGAACGAAAGTTAATACTTAATAGTTTTCAACGAACAAATTCAACATCTAATTATCTATCTTTATAATCATATATTGCAACGAAATTGATTTAGCTGTTGGCCAGCAAATGGGTCTGTTTACAAAGACATTAAAATTAAGAGTAGAGATAAAGAGACCATCAGAAGTTTTTATGTTTTGGCGAGTATAGTAGAATATCTTTCAAATCCATCAGAAGAGTCGGTACCTACTTGCAAAGACCAAAATCGTCATTATTAATAACGGATGTTTCTTATCAAACCTCTTTGGGTTGTTAAGTTTATTTCACTATTGAAGTCTGTTATTAAAATAGAACTCTTTGGTTTATTTATACCTAAGTTTTTAGATTCTCTACTGCGTCTACGTTCCTGAACCTACCCAATTTTTGTTTCTTTTATTTTTTGGCTTCGCGTTACTTAAAACCAGTGTCAAGTAATATTTGCATCAAGTTTTGGTATTACTTCTATCTTTGATTTATGTTCTTGTTTCACCAAAGCCAGTAAAATCTTAGAAACCTCTCCTCCCCGGTGAACCTCTCACTTGACTTCACTTAGGGATAAGATTTATTAACCTAAATAAAAAAACTACATTAAATATTACCGAAATCAAAATAGATAATAAACAAAACAATACCATTTCCTTCTAATTTTTTTGATTCGAAATACGACATTTTTCGTGTTTCCAAGAGAGTTTCACATTAATACACCTAGTTAATAATTACATACATACAAGCAAGCAAACATACAGGTGAAACTAATAAAAGCGTGTTAATGAAAAGGTGTTCTCTCTATATGACTGTAATGTTAAGTATATATCATTGCCTACTTAGTCCCAAAGCGGCACGTTTTCTCGCTGTAGTTCCGATCAGTGCGTTTGGCAACACATTCCGTCAGCCTCTGAATCCAGCACTGAGGGCGTTGACCTCGATAACCGACATAGCTAGGTATGCTGTATATACAGGTGTATCAGTAACTTGGTAGGTAGGCCAGCGAAATGTCCCACTCCTCGGAACAATCAGTAGGGTAATGCGATAATATACTTCTGAGTAATGCAATGCGGCGCTCTGTAGAATTGATGCAAACTAATAAAAAACATATTCTAAAGTCACCAAAACCAACGTTATTTCTATAGTTTCAACAACACTCAATACTAATAAAGCGGAAGAGTTTGTTTGTTTGAACGCGCTAATCTCAGAAACTACTGGTTAGAATTGAAAAATATTTTTTGTGGTGGATAGTCCATTTATCGTAGAAGGCATAAATGGACTATCCACCACTATAGGCTACTTTTTATTTTGATATTCCCACGGGATTGGGACTTACGCGGGTGAACCCGCGGTATTCAGCTAGTATAAAATAAAATCCGTTTGAGTAAGACATCAACTATTATCCCGTCCCAAAAAGCTTTAGAACCAAGAGTGCAATCTGTCATCCAATATCAACTGCTCTGAATTTAGATTAAAATTTACATATAAACATTATTACATGTTCAAATAAAATGTCGATGACCAAATCGAGAACAAAAGTGGTTGCACACTTCAGGCTATAAAATAATGTACCAAAGACATTGGAGTGGGAGGGTATCTAGGAAAAGACAGGTTTCGTAATAAATCCTTCTGATATCTACGTTTTAGGATAAGATCCTTGTAACAATGACAAAACTAGAGTTCGTGGGTGGAATGTTGAAATTAATAAATAGGATACAATAGTAGAAATGGACGACATCAATCTAGTAAATAATAGATTTGACTTTATTAGTTCTTTTATACATATCTATAAAATGCTTTGTCCTGAATGACTGACGGATCAACGCATAGTCTAAACCGCTGATCGTAGAGACCTGAAACTTGGAGGGTGTGTTCTTCGTATGAGACGTATGCATCCGATGGAATGTTGAAAAAATGAACTCCTACGCGGACGAAGCGGGTAAACGCTAGTCTAATATAAAATGTAAAGACATGACTGACTATAAGTCAACGAACAGATCAAACCAATGCCAAATGGACGAATCTTATATCAGGCATACAGAAAGCTGTTTTATCGTAGGAATCAGCTAAGAAGCAGCAGCAGCTAATAATAAGCTAATAATACTAAAATAAAGAAAAAACACCGAGAGCAAATGAATGGTAAAATGACGCAATGACTGTAAGTAAACATTTTGATGTGATTTTGATGCATTCAAATTAACTTTCTATATTTCAACAAATTCGATTACGCTCGTTCATTTGGATAGAAAGCTATAAATAAAATTATCGCAGCTGGTTTTTGTGAAAACCGGTACCTAACCGAAATGGCCAATCGAAACAGAGCCACAGTTGACATTGAATCGCTAAATGCTTCGGTTGAACAAATAAAGAAATTAAACATTTATATTGACGTGAAATAATATTGTGAAATTGAGTAACAGAACAATTATTTATCGGTAATAATAAGTGATACTTGTGAAGATGGACTGCATCTTAAAATGTGCTTCAGTGAGATTTGATTGTTTGATAAAAATATTAAGAAATACGTAAAAATAAAGCCCTTACAGTAGCTGACATAATTGTCAATAAAACATTAATAAATAACGATTTAAACCATTACCGCGTTTCAATAAAATGACCGATAGGGTCAGTTACGATAAACTTATCGATTGTTACGCACAGTTTATTTAATATAGTAGTTTTTAAGCGTGAAATAATGTGACGCGATGCATCGACCACTACCAATAGACTCCTAATGAAGGGTCTGTAATGTTCACCACGCATAGTAGTTTTAGCTTCTATATCAAAGGGTCCTTTCGAATACAACTTTAGTGGGAACCAAAGAGTGGTGCAGTCGATTACTCGCAGTTTTTTATTATTTTTTGCTGTTGTCGTCGCGAGAATCGGTTCAGAAATGGCGTATTGTTCTATAAAATGGTGTGGGAAAAATAAAAAAACATCCAGCTACCAGAAAGATGGGATAACTTTCCACCGGTAAGTGATTTAAACTTTCATTTTGACTGTCCCAACTGCAAAAGATATCTTGGTAAAAATTGTTCGTCAAATAAAACGGGCTCGCGTTGAAGTCTTTTTGTAGTAAAACCAACACTTTTTTGCGTGTAACAAAACAAAAACTAACCATATTTTGGTGCGAAAATTCAGTTTTAGTACGGACACTAGCGCCTCCACTCAACTGCACAAATAAGTTGGTTTTAAAACAATTTTATTTTTTTGATGCGGTATACACGCAAACTAATTGGTAAGGAACAAATTTGTTTGAAATATCGATACAGCGCCCTCACTCAATAGAAAACGAATTGTGCTATTTTATCAAAAATATTAAGCACGTGTAAGTAGTGGTGGGTATAAATGAAAAAAATAATATCGATTCGATAAAACTTAGAACTGACATGTTTTGTATTTTACATTAATGAATTTATTTGTCAAAAAGTATTTTAACTGACTTAAAAAAGAAAGGGTTTGCGTATATTTATTCGTCGATTACTCGAAGACAGCTTGAAGATAAGGTGGGTTCATGAATAAAATTAAACGATGTAAGTCGGCTCAGTGGTTAATTATTTATATTTATTTAAAAATAATACATTCGTTGCAGTTTTTTTTTTCTATAATTTTATAATACAAACATCGATAAAATCTATGGTATCGATATTTAGTAATTACTTATTACCAACACTATGACATCGGCAGTTACGCCCCCCGCTACCTCATGATTTGGTGAACTACGTCCTGAACAAAAACGAAGCGATGTTGTATCTAATGGACGCGATGGCTACGAGTTTATATTTTGAGGTGAGGCTGCATCCGCATTTTCATTAGAAAGAGAAAGCAGTGTTTATTTTGCTTTAGTACATCTCATAGTTTTAAAAACATATGACTGGTGAAGCGTACTTTTTAAGTTCTTATTTTTAAACTTTAGGTTCGCGACCTTTGAGTAAGACCAAATTATAAGTGATAATTCCATAAAATTGAATTGTAAAATACTCATTAAAATCTTGCATCATGCATAATCGTGTTGATACTCAGCAAATACTTATCATTGCAAAATGTCGTAATTATGTAGATAGCTCAAGCTGACATCCATTTAGCAAACCGTTTCCTCAAGTAGAGATTATTAGAAGCCAATTATGAAATGTAAACTCCGATGCGATGCGAAAAATCTAGCGCTACGCCTGCGTCTTTCCGATTGGAATGTGGGTAAACTATGTGGAAAATGATCGTCGCACTTGTATGACTTGTAATCCTATTGCAAGCGAAATAAATCTGTAATATAAATAGACTATATTCTGCAATGAGGTTACGGCTGATGTTATCAAAAAAAATCTTAAAGCACGATGCTGTTTCTGAACCTGTTAGCACAGCGCTGATAGAATATTTATTCGTACTCAATTTACTTACCTGTTATTGCAACTAATTAATGTGAATAAATTAACATAAATCGAATTAAGTAACGAGACATTACTAATTATTGTCTCATATACTTACATATTTTAAGGACAATTTATAATCTATCTTTTATCTATATTATAAAAGCTGAGCGCCGAGATTTCAATAGCGTAAGTCGCGATTACTTTGGAATATCGGGATAAAAGTCTTTCTCCATTGCTCATTTTGGACTAGTCGGTCGAGCTCTTTGAAAATGAAGGATGAAGGGGCAAAAAACAAACATCTCCTTAGCTGAGGATACTTATCTAATGAATTAATATGTTGTAATTTTCAGGGCGATTACATATGGATCGAGCCGGTATCGGGCCGCGAGTTCGATGTGGCCATCGGGGCTCGTGTCTTAGCCGCCGAAGGACGCAGGATCCGAGTGCGAGACGACGATGGCCAAGAACAATGGCTGCCACCAGAACGCCGCATCAAAGCCATGCATGCAACCTCGGTCCATGGGGTAGAAGACATGATCTCTTTAGGAGATCTCCATGAGGCCGGCATATTGAGGAACTTACTCATTAGATATAATGATAACCTTATTTATGTGAGTATTGATTTGAAGACAAACTTTCACTTTCACGAGACCCGTCCTTGATTTCTATCATCGTATGTTAATTAATGTTTGCTATCATAAAAATGTTTACATATCGAACTAAGTTATTATGCGCTTTTAAATAGTATATATTGCACTTGTGGTGGTTAAATGCTGTGCTGGTTTTAATTGCCATATTTTGACTTAGGTGTACCAATTTCCCATTGCAAAACATTTCTTTAAATCAGGTTGTTCTCTATCTTCCAGACATACACTGGCTCTATACTGGTAGCTGTGAACCCGTACCAAATCCTCCCAATCTACACAGCCGACCAGATCAAGCTGTACAAAGAGCGCAAGATCGGTGAACTACCTCCACACATATTCGCTATTGGTGACAATGCGTACGCGCACATGCGCCGTTACGGGCAGGACCAGTGTATTGTCATTAGTGGAGAATCAGGTGCTGGTAAAACTGAGTCTACGAAGCTTATTTTGCAGTATCTTGCTGCGATTAGTGGGAAGCATTCTTGGATTGAACAACAGGTGAGACAAAGCATTATCAGTTATGAAAATTAATAATTTTATTGGAAAAAAATCTAGTGACTCGATATTGATTTCTCCGTTTAATGGTTTCAGATCCTGGAAGCAAACCCTATCCTAGAAGCATTCGGTAACGCAAAAACAGTAAGAAACGACAACTCCTCGCGTTTCGGAAAATACATCGATATACACTTCAGCAATAACGGAGTCATTGAAGGCGCCAAAATAGAACAATACCTTTTAGAAAAGTCTAGAATTGTCTCCCAAGGCCCAGAAGAAAGAAACTACCATGTGTTCTACTGTTTATTGGCTGGCCTTTCTAGAGAAGAAAAGAAGAAATTGGAGCTCGGAGATCCGTCCGAATACAGATATTTATCAGCCGTAAGTTTAATTGTATTTATATCTTCTGTAGCCTAATAAAAAGTTCAATTGATTCAAAACTTATTTTTCTGTATTCAGGGCGGAAGCTTTTCGTGTGAAGGTCGAGATGACGCAGCTGAGTTTGCCGATATCCGGTCCGCGATGAAAGTGCTCCTGTTCAGCGAATCGGAAATCTGGGAAATACTGAAACTTTTAGCGGCAGTTCTCCATTGCGGCAATATTAAATACGAAGCAACCATTGTGGACAATCTAGACGCAACTGAAATTATCGAGCAATCAAATGTTAGGAGAGTTGCAACTTTGCTAGGAGTTCCTGTTCAAACGCTAATAGGTGCTCTAACGAGGAAAACACTGTTTGCTCACGGAGAAACTGTCATATCAACTCTCAGCAGGGACCAATCTGTGGATATTAGAGATGCCTTCGTCAAAGGAATATACGGTCGTCTATTCGTGACGATTGTTAGGAAAATCAACGCTGCCATTTACAAACCAAAGTCAACAATGAGAACGGCGATTGGCGTGTTGGACATATTCGGATTCGAGAACTTTGATCAAAACAGCTTTGAACAGTTCTGTATTAATTTCGCAAATGAAAATCTCCAACAATTTTTCGTTAGACATATTTTCAAATTGGAACAGGAAGAGTACAACCATGAAGGCATCAACTGGCAGCATATTGAGTTTGTTGACAACCAAGATGCTCTTGACCTGATTGCATTGAAGCAACTAAATATTATGGCTCTCATAGACGAGGAATCAAAGTTCCCTAAAGGTACAGATCAAACTATGTTAGCCAAGTTGCACAAAACTCACGGTCTACACAGGAATTATTTGAAACCAAAGTCCGATATTAATACTAGTTTTGGATTAAACCATTTTGCTGGTATAGTATTCTACGATACACGAGGTTTTCTAGAAAAGAACAGAGATACGTTCAGCGCTGACTTATTGCAGTTAGTCCATATTTCCACAAACAAATTCCTCCAACAAATATTCCAGGAAGACATCATAATGGGATCTGAAACGAGAAAACGAACGCCAACACTTTCTACTCAGTTCAAGAAATCTTTGGATTTGTTGATGAGAACTCTAGGAACGTGTCAACCGTTCTTCATTCGTTGCATAAAGCCAAATGAGTTTAAGAAACCTATGATGTTTGACCGCGGTCTCTGCTGTCGACAACTCAGGTACTCCGGCATGATGGAGACCATCAGGATTCGTAGAGCCGGTTATCCTATACGACATAGCTTTAAGGAATTCGTTGAAAGATACAGATTCTTGATATCTGGAGTTCCACCGGCACATAAAACTGACTGCCGGGCGGCCACTGCTAAAATCTGTGGTCAAGTGCTTGGCAGATCAGATTACCAGTTAGGTCATACCAAAGTTTTCTTGAAAGACGCACACGACTTATTCCTTGAGCAAGAAAGAGACCGCGTACTCACGCGTAAGATTTTAATACTCCAGAGGTCTATACGGGGCTGGGTGTACCGAAGGCGGTTCTTGAAGATGAGAGCAGCAGCAATCTTGGTACAGCGTCATTGGCGAGGAAAATTACAGAGGATTAGGTATAACAAGATGAAAGTGGGTTACTCTAGACTACAAGCGCTGATACGTGCAAGAGTATTGGCACATCGGTTTAGGCATCTACGAGGACATATTGTTTCTTTACAAGTAAGTTTATCTGCATTTCATTTATAATGAGAATCAGCTATTAAGCTGATTGTCATATTAATGACACTAATGTTCTGTTTTTGTCAAAAGGCGGCTGCTCGTGGTTACCTAGTGAGACGGTCATATGGGCACAAGATGTGGGCCATTCTGAAAATCCAGAGCCACGTTCGGCGTTTGATTGCAATGCGGCGATACAAGCGGATGCGTCAAGACGCGATCGCGCACACCGAAGCGTTGCGCCTGCGCAGGCAGGACGAGCAGAGGCTGCAGCACCAGGGCAACACACGCGCTAAGGAGATCGCTGAACAGAACTACAGGGTAAGTAGAAACACGAACCAAAAAAGTGATACCTACCTAGTTACCATTCTCTATCATAACAAATATTAATTTTCATATAAAAGAATCCATTGGATCCGAAAGTTGTGGGTTTGAATCCCTCTGCTGGCCAATCAGCAGAGGGATTCAAACCCACAACTTTCGGATTCAAAGTTGTGTATCTTACGCTAAATCAACACGGCTCAGCCAAAGAGATAACAAATAATTATGTTTTTGAATTAGGTACTATTATCTACAAAGATAATCTAAGCTAGATTTTAAATAAAAGATTTTAATCGAGGATAGCGCCGTCAGTTTCTTTATGTTCCCAGTGCAATCGGTTGAGAAAAGTTCAAACTTAATCCTTGGTAATTTGATAAATACTAATATATGGAGTAAGTAACTGCTAATACATTTATCGAGGTTTATAATCCTTACCTAAACAAAGAAAAACGAAAACAAATGTTTTTTTTACAAAACAAGTTAAATAAAACTACCTGCCGTCATATTAACGTTAATAGAATTTTTTTTGAACATATTATTCGTGAAGACGGTCTTCAAAATCTGTTTGGTAGTTTATGAGATTTGCTAGTAGGTACAAACAAACAAGACAGACAAATACTTTAGAAACTAGTCTATCGTGTCCTGCTGCCGATTTAAAGACAATCTATCATCGATGTGTATTATTTTCTGGTTATTTTATAATTTTAGGGTTTTTAGTTTTTTTTTTTAATTTATATGAAAAAAAATGAAAATTAAATGAAATAGTTTATTTTCCAGACTAATGTCCACACAAATATATATATATATTAGGTACACCAACACTAATACTAAGAAAAGAGAAAAACATTACTGAAATCATATTCATATTCCGAAAAATATTTTCTTTTTTAATACTGCACTTCACAAACATGTGCCACGGTTTAAGCTAAGGGCCGAACCCTTAGCTCAAACATGTTTAAGCAGTCAGTCAAGACTTTAAATTCTATATTTATCGATTAAACCTGCTTATCGTACAGATCATGTACAATCAACTGTTAAAAGTCTCTGTCACTATTTGATCATTATAACAACGTAACCTGTGGATCGAACCCACGTCGTCGTCGGTTGGTGTAGCGGGTGGTGGCCTAAACCACTCGGCCAACTAAAGACATAGCTAACATGTTGATAATAATAATCACATGTACTTTTAATTCAAGTATTTATGTTTGTGTGTAACGTAGAAGAAGTTCGTAAGTCCAATACTTGTTTATAGTATTATTGTAGCAAACTGATAGTGATGTATACTGTAGGTACCTACAGTACAGACCAAAGTACCCGTTAGTTAGATACCTAGACGATAAATAAGAACGTTGAAGTTCCTCCGTTCCGCGTTATTGGAGATCATAAATGACCAGCCATGCGTGGACAAGCATTATGCAATAACTTTTAGACATAGGTGCAGTTGCATTCCTGGCTTGGATAACGCACTGTTGTAATACTGAAATATGTGGAGATTTCGTCAATTTGTCAGCTGAACTCGGTGTGAGAGCACCTTTTAGTGCAGATTTCGGTTAAGATTTTAAAATGATTAGTATGTGGCTGAACTGTTGCTTGTGATAGTGTCGCGTTTGATCAGAACCACGTTAGTGTACCTATTCTTATTTTGTGTTATTATTGTAGCTAGGTCTTTGTAGAAATAGTCTTACCGAACCGATAGGGTTTAAAAAATATAATTCCCCAAACGTCTATCTTTGACTCTAGCTTGGCTCATAAGACAACCTGTTAAACAGATAAAAATGCCGATTTCGAAAATAAATGTGCGTGACTTTTGTATTTTAATGATATTGCAACAACTTTATCAATTTCTGTTACATAATATCATTGAAAAATAGTTTTATTAGATCAGATTATTTAACTTTTATCTAGTCTAGTTTTGAAAATTAAACAGAATTCACCAGTACGAAATTATAATTCAAAGGCAAACTGTATCAAAAGTAAAATTACAAAATCTTACGCCCCAAAAATTAATCGCTATTCCAGGAGCGAATGTACGAATTAGAACGCCGAGATGCGGAGTTGGCTTTAGAAGAAAAGCGCCAGATGGAAGCCAAGCGAACTATCCTTCAAGAAGCAGCAAGGAAACAGGACGAGCCAGTGGATGACAGCAAGTTGGTAGAAGCTATGTTCGACTTCTTGCCTGACTCTAGCAGCGAAGCTCCTGCTCCGAAGGACACATCCATGTTCAGCGATTTGCCTCAAGCAAGGGCTGACCAGCAAGAGGTACTTAATAAAACTTTTCAAACCTTTTTTCTTACAACATTTGGGCACAAAGTTGTCACTTTAAAATTGTATGAAGAGCTGCATTGTGGATCTAAAGTAGCTCTACTAGTTTGCCGTTAAAATGTATATGGGTCAGACGTACGGGGCCTTATGTATTCATCATTTTATGTTTATCAGATGGTAACACCAATGCAAACGACCTCAGAAGATGAAGAAGATCTCTCAGAGTTTAAGTTCCCGAAGTTCGCAGCGACGTATTTCCAGGGAAATGTCACCCATCAATACTCGAGGAAGCCACTTAAGCATCCTTTATTACCACTGCACACTCAAGGAGATCAACTGGTCAGTATATGTTAGCTACATTCAGAACTATTCGTAAGCAAAATTTAGTTGAGGAACGCTTTGTCTTACCCTTGGGACATTTAACGTCAGCGATAATGTGACAAAGCATTCTATAGCTTTATTTAAAACGTTTATACCCGTGGCTATAATGCTAGGTACAACCGGATCAGCATTTGCAATATACTCTGTCGATGAGTTTTTAATACAAATGTATGGATCGGGCCGGGTGTGTACGTAGTTTAAGTTTAAATAGTAGGTAGGTACCTACATAGTAAATCAATTAACGAAAACTTGTAAAATAATCTAGAAACTCCATCTTTAGTTAAAATCTAAATTGTTTTAATCATTCTTCGATCTAGAAAGTTAACAATCTTAGTTAAACTAAACACACTCATTATGATATACTTGATAACGTTACAGGCAGCCCAAGCATTGTGGATCACTATACTACGATTCACCGGAGACCTTCCAGAGCCCAGATATCATACCATGGATAGAGACAATACCTCCGTAATGTCCAAAGTAACAGCCACTCTTGGAAGGAACTTCATTAGGTCCAAGGAGTTCCAAGAAGCTCAGATGATGGGCGTTGATCCAGATGCTTTCTTGAATAAACAGAAACCAAGGTCAATCAGACATAAATTAGTGTCGCTGACCTTGAAGAGGAAAAACAAACTTGGTGAAGATGTTCGACGGAAATTACAGGTAGGATTTATAACTATTGTTTTTCGTATTTGCACAAGCAAATGTGCCCAAAATAAAAACGTATTTTATTTTTAGGATGAAGAATACACTGCTGATAGTTACCAGTCATGGTTGGAGTCCCGTCCGACGTCCAATTTGGAGAAATTGCATTTCATCATAGGCCATGGAATCTTACGTGCCGAGCTTCGTGATGAAATATACTGTCAGATCTGCAAACAACTATCAAATAACCCTTCAAAATCATCACACGCGAGAGGGTGGATCTTGCTCTCGTTGTGTGTCGGATGCTTTGCTCCAAGTGAAAAGTTTGTTAATTACCTAAGAGCCTTTATACGAGAAGGCCCGCCCGGTTATGCTCCTTATTGTGAAGATAGATTGAAGAGAACGTTCAACAATGGCACGAGAAACCAACCGCCTTCTTGGTTGGAGTTACAAGCGACCAAGTCTAAAAAACCTATTATGTTGCCGATTACATTCATGGACGGCAACACAAAAACGTTATTAGCTGATTCTGCAACGACGGCCAGAGAGTTGTGTAACCAGCTGTCAGACAAAATTGCGTTGCGGGACCAGTTTGGATTTTCACTTTATATTGCTCTATTCGATAAAGTTAGCTCACTAGGCAGTGGTGGTGATCACGTCATGGACGCAATATCACAATGCGAACAATATGCTAAAGAACAAGGAGCACAAGAACGAAATGCTCCATGGAGATTGTTCTTTAGAAAAGAAATATTTGCCCCTTGGCACGATCCTACTGAAGACCAAGTAGCGACGAATCTAATTTACCAGCAAGTTGTCAGAGGAGTAAAGTTTGGTGAATATAGGTGTGATAAAGAAGAAGACCTAGCGATGATAGCTGCTCAGCAGTATTACATCGAATATGCTCAAGACATGAACTCAGAGAGATTATACACCTTACTTCCCAACTACATTCCAGACTACTGTTTAACTGGTGTCGAAAAAGCTGTGGATCGCTGGGGAGCTCTAGTAATCCAAGCGTATAAGAAGAGCTACTATGTCAAAGAAAAAATACCAGCATATCGGGTAAAAGAAGACGTTGTTAGTTATGCTAAGTTTAAGTGGCCGTTATTATTCTCAAGATTTTACGAAGCTTATAGAAATTCTGGTCCTAATTTACCTAAAAATGATGTAATAATAGCTGTCAATTGGACCGGCGTTTACGTTGTTGACGATCAGGAACAAGTGCTATTAGAGTTATCCTTCCCAGAAATAACTACAGTTTCGAGTCAAAAAACTAATAAAGTGTTCACGCAAACGTTTAGCCTCTCTACGGTTCGTGGTGAAGAATTTACATTCCAAAGTCCAAACGCGGAAGACATTAGAGATTTAGTAGTATTCTTCTTGGAAGGATTGAAAAAGAGATCTAAATACGTTATTGCATTGCAAGATTATAAGGCTCCTGGCGAAGGCTCTAGTTTCTTAACATTCCAGAAAGGTGATCTTATTATTTTAGAAGAAGAAAGCACTGGCGAATCTGTTCTAAATAATGGTTGGTGTATCGGCAGATGCGAAAGAACTGTAGAAAGGGGTGACTTTCCTGCGGAAACTGTGTACGTATTGCCAGCTTTAACTAAACCTCCACCAGACATACTCGCGTTATTCTGCCAAGAAGGCGCACAGCACGGTCGTAGACCACCAACCGGGACACTGAATGGTACAGAAACTCGAGACAAACCACACACTCTATTAGAATATGCTCTAGATCACTTTAGATTGCCTCCGAAGCGAACAGTATCCAAAGCACTCACACTATCAACTGCCAAGAGAGGTGGCACTGAGGAACTGTGGAGACACTCTAGGGAACCTATTAAACTACCTTTGCTGAAAAAGTTGCAAGCGAAGGAAGAACTAGCTGAAGAGGCCTGTTTTGCTTTCACAGCCATTCTCAAATATATGGGTGACTTGCCTTCCAAGCGTCCACGTATTGGAAACGAGTATACCGATCATATTTTCGATGGTCCTCTTAAACATGAAATTCTTCGAGATGAAATATACTGCCAAGTAATGAAGCAACTGACTGATAACCGAAACAGAATGTCCGAAGAGAGAGGTTGGGAGCTGATGTGGTTGGCAACAGGATTGTTTGCCTGTAGCCAGGGACTGCTTAGAGAATTAACGTTATTCCTTAGAACTAGAAGATATCCAATTGCTCAAGATTCACTCCAAAGACTTCAAAAAACGTTAAGGAATGGTCAAAGAAAGTATCCACCTCATCAGGTCGAAGTTGAGGCGATTCAGCACAAAACCACGCAGATATTCCATAAAGTATACTTCCCGGACGATACAGATGAGGCATTCGAAGTAGACTCATCAACACGAGCAAAAGACTTCTGCCAGAATATCGCTCAGCGACTAAATCTTAGATCTAGTGAAGGTTTTAGTTTATTTGTAAAGATAGCAGATAAAGTGATATCAGTGCCGGAAGGTGACTTCTTCTTCGACTTCGTACGGCATCTTACTGATTGGATCAAGAAGGCACGACCTACTCGTGATGGGATAACACCACAATTTACTTATCAGGTATGATATAATAACAAGTAAGGATTTAACTGCATGCGTAGGTTCACATGGATCCTGATGCCATGAGATTTTTTACAAAATCCTTTTTTAAAATTTCCTGCGTTAATCTGTAGGTACTGTCTAAATCTATTAAAACTACAAATTAACACTCACATATTTTCCATCTAGGTCTTCTTCATGAAGAAACTTTGGACTAACACTGTACCTGGCAAGGATCGTGCTGCGGACGTGATCTTCCATTTCCATCAGGAGTTGCCCAAGTTGCTGCGAGGGTACCATCGGTGCGGGAGGGAAGAGGCCGCTAGACTTGCCGCTTTGGCATATAGAGCCAGGTTCGGGGACAATAAACAGGAACTGCAAGCTATACCGTAAGTTATTAACACAGAATTATATTTTACCGGTCTTCTTTTTCTTCTTCTCGGTGTGGCTCACCTATTGTTAGAGTTTTCAGTTCGCCGTAAGGCCTCTAACTTGACCTAACGACTGCTAATAGAGGTAGCAACCGGGACTAACGGCTTAACGTGCCTTCCGAAGTACGGAAAGGCTCACGAAAACACTTTTTTGCCACACTACTAATTGGTCACCCATCGAAGTAATGACTGCACCAGGCGTCGCTTAGCACGCACGACCGTTAACGATCAGCGAGTGTCTCTTAGCTATGAACCTCCCTTTTACCGGTGACTTCGGCCGAGTTATGACCCATAGCTTATAGATAAAAGTATCTTTCCCACGTCACCCCAGTGCCAATTTTCATCTGGTCGAGCTGTTTTTGAACGTAAAGAAGCAATAAACTTTAAATGTTCTGGTATTTATTAAGTAGTAGGGGTGAGACGTGACAAATGAAAATGCTATTTATAGACTTCTGTTGAAACTCGTAAATAGAACCAATAAATCACCAACAATTCCCGTTTACAGCCAAATGCTTCGAGAGCTGGTACCAGCAGATCTAATCAAACTGCAAAGTTCAGCCGACTGGAAGCGAGCTATCGTGGCGTCATTTAACCAAGACGCCGGCATGACGCCTGAAGACGCAAAGATAACCTTCTTGAAAGTCATTTACCGGTGGCCTACCTTCGGATCTGCCTTCTTTGAAGTGAAGCAGACTACAGAGCCGAATTACCCTGAGCTCTTGCTAATTGCCATCAACAAGCATGGAGTCAGTTTAATCCATCCACAATCTAAGGTAAGTTAACTGAAAAGTAAAGGTAAAATTTTTTTTAAAGATCTAGAAACGTCCAGTACATTCATTGACACATACATAGGCTACTAGTGCAGTGCGAGTTTTCTCGTATAATAAACGTTACTAGTTATCACGTTTGCGTAAACGAGAAAATTGTATGGAATGTTAAAGCTTCACATTACGTCCGCTAGGGGCGCTTTTCAATTTTCCCTACTATATACTCGTTTACTCTGACGTAGTAGTAGCGTTTACAATACGAGAAAATTCGCACTCCGCGCTCTGTTCGTTTGATAACTTACTGATGACTTCGGAATGTGGAAAGTGTTAAGGGAAGCTTTTCCCCAGCAGTGAAGTACATATTTGTCAAGACTGGAAGGGAAATTCAAGAGCGCGATTTGTTGATCAAATTACGCGTGTTGTTTTTTGTATCCACCGGTCTAAAATACCTTCTTTCGAAGACGAATCGTACCGGAAACGTAATACGTAATATTTTCAATAGAAACTTTTTAAGATTTTCTTTCCGTTATAATCATCTCAATTCGTATCATCCTTCAAATCTTGATGTTCTCGGCGCAATTCGGTTTTATTACAAAATCACACACAAAATAGTAAATAATCCATTCGTTTTACGTACGATCCGAATACGATTCGTCAAAAATAGCCATGTTAGACCCCCTGATTTTATTTGCAACCAATTTTATTTTTCTCTAATTCTAGGACATCCTGGTCACGCATCCATTTACTCGGATATCGAACTGGTCCTCGGGGAACACGTATTTCCACATGACAATCGGGAACCTCGTCCGAGGGTCCAAACTCCTATGCGAAACATCATTAGGCTACAAGATGGATGATCTCCTCACATCGTATATCTCGCTTATGCTTACCAATATGAACAAACAACGCTCAGTAAGGGTTAAATAGATATTTTCTCGTATTTATACTTATTATATTTTAGAGTATTTATATTGTAAAAGTCATGAATCATGTTATTGGAATCGGCCTTGTATGAATTTAGAAGATTAAGGGTTAATGTCCACGGACGCGTAGTTTCATAGATGCTTTAAAATACGCCAAACAGCTTGAGCACCCCAGCTAGCCTAGCATGAAGGCCAAAACACGATACGATAAAGCGATATAACTACATCAACTCCCAAAATATGATAGATAAAGCCGCCATGTTGAATTTTTATCATAATTTTTATCGCAATTTATAATAAAAATTCAACATGGCGGCTTTATGTATCATATTTTGAGAGTTGATGTAGTTATATCGCGTGATATCGCTTTATCGTATCGTGTTTTGGTGTTCATGCTAGGCAGGCTGAGTACTGAACTCTGTCCCCGAGGCGTATTAAACGCGTAGGTTTTCAATAATTTGCGAGAATGCCGTCGGATGATGAAGACGTATAAACAGTAGGAAAAAGTAAGTTTTCTAAATGAAACATTTGATTTTCTGACACGTTACAATAAAAAAGAACAAGGTTTTACAGACATTTTTTAAATACACTGTTGCGATATTAGCAATAAGTAAATCGGCGATAATAAGTAAGTGCATTAAGTAATTTCATTCAATTACGTATCTATTTATACTGTAGCAAAGATTATAAATGTAACATAAAATATATAATTTATGTAACCTACTATACAGTTGTAAAATATACATAATAATAAGTACTATACAATTAACATTGGATATTCTTACCAACATGGTAATATCACACTAACATGAAATATAAAAAAAAACTCTTGAATATATGATATATTAAGTTTATCTGATCACGTTTCCGTCCAAAAAGCTCTGAAAATAAGTATATTTTTATATTACGTACTTATAATTATGTAAGTATAAAATATTTAACAAATGTCGTGTAGTTGCTAACTGAACGTTATCAATAGTGTATAAGTTATATCGAAGTATTTTCATAAAATATAGGCATTTAGAATCTGTTAAATTACCTTTTATTATGGCAAACACAGGCTATATGCTATATGCTTATTTAGTTCACCAATCGTTCAAACAAAAAAAAGCATGCCCTCAAATTGGTTGTTCAATAGTTCAATAGTTTGCATTCGCGTAAGAGGGTTATGCATTATTAGATCGTTATACCGCGTTGGTATCCAATATCCATACAAAAAGAAATAGATCTTTTTTCCCCTTAATATTGTTCAATTTGGATTTGGATATTTATTTTTTTGGAAATTTATTTAATTATAAACTAGGCTTGGTTTTTAAAGTAATGGATGCTTTTTTGAAATAATATAATATGTAAGCCTATATAATACAATATATTCAAGCGATTTACATCAATAACATTTTGTTACAATTTAAGGGATGAAAATAGATAATAATATGCTTCGGAAAGAAATATATAAAAAAAATATATGATGCGGAGTCGGTTGAACGCATTATTTAAAAATGTTACTTGAATTATGCCCAATTACAATAATGTTTTAGATTTATTTTAAGTTCATTATTTCATGAATTATCTAATTGCTTAAAGTAGCTTAAATAAAGGTAGATATAGACTAAAGCATTTACGATGTAGAGAACATCAAGCATTCTCTGTTTTGCTCGATGTTTTGTTACAACTTGATTTTAAAAACTGAATAAAACATGGAAAAGCTGAACATTTTTTTGTATTGTTCCATTCGTAAGAACTTAACATTATATTGAAATGTTCGAGGAAATGGTTTAGCTTATACTCATTTTAAGATTTCAAAATAACCGTTTTTTTGTCAAAATGTCTTCGTTTTAACTCCACTGTATGTTAATAATTAGGTAAATTGTATTTATTTACTAGGTAAAGGATAGTTTGTTTGTAAGTATGTTTGTTTATGTAGTATGTTATGCCATGATTACGGTGACAATTATGTTAATTTTGTTTAATTTTTTTTTCGCTTTAAAGTCAAAGTGCATTTGTGAGTGGTTGTAAACATGAGTCACAATAATTAATTTTGTGTTTTATTTGTTAGAACGAACATTAACATTATTTATTTGCAAATAAAAATCCTATTCGAGTCATCCTCTGACCCTAAAATGAAAGCGCGACAATATGGTTGCAACGTAGAGTAGCTAGAAATTGCTAGAGACAGAAACGCATGGAGAGAAATGGAACAGGGCCTTTGCCTAGATCAGTGGAACACAACAGGCTAGTTTAAAAAATCACCATTAGTAATAATAAAAAAGTTCACTGTCTGGTTTAGCAAGAATGATTTTTGAATCTAAGAGCGCTATAGAGTTAGAGGGGTTGGAAGCTTTATACTACATCTCGATATGACTAGATAGCAGTACGACTAGATCGCAATAAGACCTAGCTCTTATTGCACATTGTCTTATTGCTTTATACTAAATCTCGATATGACTACATAGTCCTCACTAGACACGTTTTAGGCACAGAAGGTAGGTAATATCCAGCAGCATTTAGATACAAATAAAATAGACAAATTCTCTTTTAAAAAATACAAGAGAACTCTGCTAGATGGCGTCGTACAGCACTTACATAAAATAAAAATAGGAAATAAAATTTATTTAAGTTCAAGTCGGTTTAAGTTTTAAACCGACTTGAACTTAAATAAAAAAACATAACATTACATAGATATAAAATAGGCCTAGTAATAATATAAATGTGAAAGTTTGTGTGTGTGTATGTTTGTAACTCCTTCACGCAAAAACTACTGAACCGATTGCAATGAAACTTGATGTAGAAAGCTAGGGATCTGGATTAACACATAGGCTTTTTATACCGATATTCCCACGGGATCTGGACTTACGCGACGTCCCCAACCATGGTTGCCTGCATGCGAGCGACGGGCGGCGTTCCCCCTCTGAATGGCGATACTATTCGTTGGCAACCATCAGCCCTGCGATCAGCCGAGGCTTTGACCAGTCCCGCGGATAAATTCCTGAAGAAATCCTTAACATTATTAAATTACTTAATGATATTAATTAAACAACATTTAGTCAAATATAATGCAATGTCTCCTACTTGCAACATTTCTTTTTCTTCACAACGCAACGATGCAATATGAATGATATGACGGAAAAGTGGGGTGTAACCAGTTAGGTAACGTTGAGAACCGCCTCGTGCTCTGAGCCCCTCCTACCGTGGCAGGCAGGTAAGTACCTAACCTAGTTGACAATAGGAAGGTACATACGAAATAATAACAAGGTAGGTAGAAAAACACGTTGAGTCGGTACAGTCTTGAACAGAAAAGAAGTCAAAATTCATTTTTCATATGGACTCACATAAAATCACATTGAGATATCTTAAAAACTAAGTTAGGAGTTATGCCTTCGGAACGTGTCCACGAATGAGAAGAAGGCACACGAAACTCTTGGAATTTTTTTGAAGTCCAATTTTTCTATTCCTTTGTATGCTTAATACATTTGTAGAAAGATCACATAGAAACGTCTTAAAAACTAAGTTAGGATGTGTGCCTTCGGAAAGCGCCCACCAATGAGAAGGCACAATAAACTCATGGGGTTAAATAATGCTTACAATGGTCAAGATTACAAATATTTTTTAGGTATAGAAATGGAGCAATTTAGTTTTGACGTGACAACGTTTTATAAATTGGTTTGCCGGGTGACACTTCAAGAAACTGCGTTACGCTCCGCTGACGTTATGCGCTCACAATGAGAGCGAGTGAGAGGCACGCGGGCATGGTTAGCCCGCCTAAGAGCGAGAGAGACAGACATAAAAAGTGAAAGGCACGCGTCCCTTCCACTCGAGCACAGTTGTTGTCACGTAAAACTTTCGCCCGTATACCGACTTTACAGGCAACCAGTTTTTTAATCATTAAGGTACAACCATGGAGGAATAAAAAAAAAAGGGTGCGGAATTTTTTTTCTTGCTTCATGGGTACAACGAAGTATTATAGTAGGTAGGTACGCCTCGTCCTAAAAAAGGTAGAGATGTAGAAGTAACAAATTCGATGGTTATAAATTATATTTCTTTTGCAGAATTTGATACTATAAAAATACCAAAACAAAACTATTAAGCCTATAGTAGTAAATGATTTTCATTCTTCAATAGTTTCACAGTTAGTACCTACCAAGTTAACGAGGAACGATAATATTGCTCTTTACATAACATATAGTCTGATTTATTCAGCGAACGCCGGCAACTTTAAACTATAGGAACTATTCAAGGACGCTTTAGTGCCTAGGATAGGTCAGGCACGGTCGCAGCCTGAAATTTTGGAGGGGGTCACTCACTACACTAATAAAAATTAGGTATCTGGAATAAAATAAACTTTATTGAACAAGACGCAATTTTATTATTTAGGTACTTACATATTACTTTTAAAACAAATGGAAGTCGTCTTTTTGTATTTGCAAATCGGGTGATAATTGGTTGGTATGTATGTATTACCTAGATGGAGTAGGCTTGCCCAACATTTAACTACCTCTCTCTGCTTAGTCTGTGTCTAGAGGAATAAATTCAATACGTCTCGTGCCAACTAAGCCGCGGGTTTTAACACGATATTTTCCTTCACCGTGTTGATAGCGCACATTATTTTCTCGTAAGAAAAACCAATTTGTGCATGGCCGAGAATCGAACCCACTATCCGTGTAATGAAAGTTAAGGTATCTACCAATAGGCCAACACCACTCTATAATAAAATAAAACCAAAACTAGCTCCGAAAACATTGGTTAGATAATATGTATAGAGTAATTATGCTCTCAGGTAGACACGGTATAGAATTAATTCAGATAAACTAAAATGATTCCCAAAACAATGTCGAAATGTTATTTGGGAATCGTGATGGATGATTGACTCTCAAAACAATCTTTAGGTAAGTACATAATAATATTATATTTCACACGATATAAATTGAAGAGAGAATCATCGGAACTACGAAACTGAGCCACTTTTGTTATAGCAAAGCATTGCAAGAAAAAGACATGCAAATAGGTTAATTCAAAAAGTACCTTTTAGATTATACATTCAATTCAATTGCCGAGGGCACAAAAGGATAAGATAGTCTAAAACTTTGCACTTCTACAAAATAATATTGGTGTATACTATAAGTACATCGAATCTGATATAGATGATAGAAAAAGCTGCGCCTCGCGGTTATACCCGCGTAAGTCCCGATCTCGTAGGAATATTGGAATAAAAGTATTAACTATTTCAAATCTCAAGATAGATTACGCTATCATAAGGATTGTCTATGGCCAAGAGATGTGTATACAACGCCAGCAATTATTATTAATCTATGCTATTAAGGCCGTATAAGATGGAGTAGGCTTCTATTACGGCCTAAACGTAGGTAGGCAGCACCTAAACTACCCTCCCAGTCGTAGACAGAGAATAAGTATAGACAAGCTACCAGCGTACACAGTGTGAAACAGCGAATTCAACATACCTATAACATAACCTATAAGTATATAGTTGTCAAATTGCCATTAAACTGTAATTAACCATCACTGCACAAGTTCACACCAATTAGTACTCCTTTTTAATAGCTTATAAGTCACAAGTAACACAAATTATAGTCTACGGGCTAAGAAAACGAAACTTTGAACGTTTGTTTGCCACCGGCGACATTGGAGGCAAACAAAAAAAACCTATAGGTACGCAAATAGAGACAAAAAATTTATACTTCGGCTTGCTCCCACTTACTCATTAGACGTTCAATCCTTCTCACTCTAGTAATTATTATTATTTTAGTAGCGAGCCCATATTTATTCTCTGTCTACCCTCTCAGCATAATCGACCAGAGAAAAGAACTCGACAATACGTCTGGTTCTACCTAAGGATAACAGTTTTAAGCAGAATGGCTACTACCTACCTACACTTTTATTTAATATTCTTGCAGAAGATAATACTTATGCCTATCTCTTGTTTGATCAATTTTATTCTACTTTCTTGCGTTGTCTTTATTAGAATGTCTAATTGCTGTATCAAGACTGAATGACCCGTTACAACAACAGTTTTTTGTGTTTTAAAGAGTCAAAAATTGCACAAAGTTTTTGAAGCCACATACAATTAAGGTAAAAGCAGGCTGTTATAAAAACTGTTAATTAGAACAAACAAAAAAAAATATATCCGTAATAAAGTCGTGAGAGAGTCTCACGGTGGCGTTGCCTATTCACGGCACCAGAGGAATAATGATGCCTCTATTGTGGCAACTAGCAGGAAGTCATTTATCTAACATCAAGAATATGAGTGCTTAGAGCAATTTCGTGTCTGATTTCTCATTGTAAACTGTGCAATTTTGGGTGACGCTGCTCGGGTTAACTCGAGTCAAGAAACTCGACCGATGACGTATCACAGTTTCTGTGACTTTTCTTTTGTTTCCCTGAAAATATGAATAGCCACCATGAAGCAGATCAGATAGCTACTGAATGTCTCTGTTGTTCTTTTTCCTTACATAATCAATAGATAACACAATATATTTATCTATAGGTACTTACTCTTGATTATGAACCGAACTACTGAAACGAAACTATATTACTTAGTTTTAGTAACTCGGTTGCTAGTTCGGTTACCGGACTATTGATTCAAGTTTTTTGTACCTAGTTTGGTTTTTTATAACGTTTAGCACGTTCACAGGACCCTAGTTAACCACACAGAAGAAGCAAATTGTCCATTAACCTCTGCTAAGTACCAAGGTAACTTTAGTCACAAAATTAAAAGCTTTTAAAATACATCACAATATTTTCTATAATCTTGGAAACCTAACGTGCATAAATAAATGTATTCTGGTTGATTTTGTTGCCAAAGTTAATATGCCTTTTTTTGTTCATGAAGCTACAACAAATATGGAGTCGATAAAGTTACAAGTTCCCATAAAACAGTTCATCGTGAAGAAGGAAATAATAGACTATGATAAAGATTCTTATTGTTACCCTAACGACCAACATCATGCAAGAATTACTTTTTACATTTCTTGAATCAACAATGGACATGGTTTCAAGTAAAACCTCATCAATGTAGGTATCATTAAAGGAATTGATTTCCTAAGAAATTACAAACGTTCTTTGTAATTATTGGACAAATTGGCATCATTATTGTTTTATTGGCGCTCACTTTGAAATCTAGAGACAAATAAGCTTATTTATTAGAGAAATATCGCCGTTATAATTTATTTGCTTTTATTTATTTATGCTTTACAGAGTTATATTTGACGTCCTTTGTAGCTCAGCGGGGAAACAAACGCTCGCGAAACAGATGTTGTCGGTTCGATTTCTGCCTCGAACAAGTATTATGTAGAGATACTTGTTTCTGGTCTGGGTTTTTCTGTATAGTACCTATGTATTTACAAAAGAAAAGTATGTAGGTATACTTATTCTATTTGTTGTTAGCATGGCTACCGTAAGCCTTGTTGCTTAGCTTGGAGATAGATGGCGCTGCGTAAAAAAACCTATTTTATTTATTTGGATTAGATTTTCAAATTAGGTTTTAGATTCGAATTAGGTTTAATGGTTTTACCATTTCTTAGATTTTTGAAAATGTCTATGTTAAAGTCGAAGTCACCAATATCGGAGTGTTGTAGGTCGGCGGAAAGGGTCCTTAATACTTCCAATAACACAACACCACACGATTCAATTGTTTAAACGTTTTATTAAATAAAGTTCACACATTAAGGTGAAAGAGTACCTGCGTAGGTACTCTCCATACAGAGTACAGACGTAGTCGACTGTTTCATCCCTGGATAATGACACTAGCAAAAATATTTTTGTGCCATAAAACTTATTACTGCCATGACTATGCCCCTATGTTTTTGGTTTTTTAAATTTTCTAATTATCATAGAAATTAAGATTAAAAAAAAAACGCTGCGTGGTCATGGCAGGTTTAAGTTACTAAAAATATTTGCTCTAGTGTCATTATCCAGGGAGAAAACAGTCGACTACATTTGTAATAGTTTGTATGGAAAGAGCCCCCGGTACCCTTTCCTCCTAAGTCACGGATAACAAACTTATATCTTGAACAAAAAAGTTTAGGCGGGAGAGAGAGAGATCCCTTTTTCGGTGTTGCCAACTAGCATAACTCTCGTCGACAGTGACATAATGTATGTTTCGGCCAGGGTCAAAGGCCCTATACGTGTGGCCATAGTGACATAGTGGCCACCGCAGTGCCCCTTAAAAAAACTACATAATACTTACTAAAAAGTTTAGCTTGGGTTTTTTTAATTCAACGTAGCTGAAATGTGACTTAGAATGGAACTAAGCATATTTCAAACAAAATGTTCACAAATGCCAAACAAAATAATTGTAGAAATCTCTACCTATAGTTACTTAGTAGGTAAGACAAAGTTCATCAAATAGCAATAACTAAATGATTATAAAGTAAAAACTTCCGCTTACCACTTTATCCAACAAAGCCTAAATGTAATCATCTTATACCTAATAATGTCTCATTCAAGTAAAGGAAGGCTTAATCTCGACTAGTATGGTAATCAGATGACAGTAATAGCTCAGTAGCACTAAGACGAAACGGAAACTGTAGACAATCGTCTATGTTGATGATAATATTGCTAATTGCGTACTAGGTACCAACGTATCTATGAATGAATAGAAGATAAAAGGCTAGATACTTTATAAGATTTTTCTTAACATCCTGATGTTTTTAAGGTTCCGTACCCTAAAAACATCATCGTAATGAAACCCGCGGCTTAGTTGGCTCCAGAAGTATTGACAAGTTCTCTCCTCTGGGCATTGTCGACTAAGTTGAGAGGGTTAGGTGCTCGGCATGCCTACTCCATCCTCACGTAAAAAGGACCCTATTAAAAAGGGTCTAATTGCGGAATACAGCCCGTATAAGTACAAGTAGGGTTCCGTACCTCAAAAGGTAAAAAAGGAACCATTTAGATCACTCTCTTGTCCGTATGACTGTCTGTCCGTGTGTCACCGCCGATTTTCCCAGGAACGGGTGGATCTAGCAAGTTGAAATTTATACCAGATACTGAGGTCTATAGTCCCTATTAGGTGTATAAAAATCAGAGTCCTGAGTCGTTATCCTGAGTCAACATGATAAAAAGATATGGGCAAATTTAGATTTTCGCGAAAACTTGTAAGTATCAAAATATACCTTAATTTTCAAATTGTTTTTTGGGATTTTCCTTTTATTTAAGATTAAGAACCAGGCAAACTGATTTGCAACACCGATTCATGGCGGAATATGACTTTAAGCTAACAAGGGAATGGAATCAGTTACTTACCTGTCTTTATTGACGTGTAGGACAATTTGGCAGTTTTCAAGTGAACAGGTATCTTCTAGGAAAGCGTGTTACATCTTCACACACACACCACCACATCACATCATTTTCGTGACCACATCGTCATCAGGCAGGTGTGATAGAGATTAAACGCTGACCTATTTAAAAAAAAACTAGTTAATTTTCTATAATCTCAGTATGTCACACGTAAAGATCTTCATCTTCTGGGTAAAAATAAAACCCTTTGACAATATTTGAAAGATAACTAATTAACCAAATCCGTTACGTAGGTTTTCGTCTAGTTACAGGAGAGTCCAAAGACACGATTGCGCGCGACAAAATTCATTCGATGCACTATAAATATCTGGAGATATAGGAAATAGGGAAAGATATTTCCCCTAATTATTGACAATATTTCGAACTAACTAAGTACTCACATCACACGAAAATAAACAGAAACCAAGATTGATTTATAATCGAAATCAAATTATTTTGCTAAACGTTCTTCTAGAACACAATTTTCGAACTAATAATTTCTTTACAAGTTTGAAACTACCCCAAATTTTTAAACAACATGCGTTTGACGATTTATAATTGATACACGATATTTTCACCTTATTTTGTCAAACGTTCTTCTAGAACACAATTTTCGAACTAATAAATTCTTTACAGCTTTGAAACTACCCCAAATTTTTAAATAATATGCGTTTGATTGACGATTAATAATTGATACACGACATTTAAGTATATATAATGGAATAGTTACAAAGTCTATTAAAGAATTTAGTAGTAGGCTACTAGAATTTACTATTACCTACTTTACTTTGTGTTTATCTTTAATATGTTTCTTCCTGTGTTGTAAAAATAAAGTTCGGTCTATATAGTTAATAGGAAAATTATGTTCCAGAAGCTTGTTTACCAAAATAATGTAACATTCGACTTTAAAATTGATAATTTTGGCGGGTCTTTACTTTAAAAAGACATTTTAAATCAAAGAAGTTATGGCAATATCAAAAAACATAGGTACAAACATTGAGATTTAATCGATTTTTAATGCGTTAAGGTGCCGACTGGTATCAGCTCAGTCGTATCTAAGATGCAGCAGTTAATTATGTACCTATTCCTAACAGTAAAACGGGAACATTAACGTGCGTGAGAAAATAGACGTTTTTGCTTAACGACATTAGATAGGTCTGTATGAACCTAACCTTTGCAAGATCCTAAGAAAACTAACTACTATGGAAAACTGGGAAATATTAGCAGCTTGAAAAAGCAAATATATTTAGATTTAAGTATTTTTTGTTTTTAAAGCTAACAGGCAGGTGGACTTTGTAATAGTATAAGGGAGATATAGTCGTTAAAATAGTAGTTTTATTAAAGTTCAAGTAGCTAGGTAGTTTTCCAAACTAGGGAAATTCTGAATGGATTCATGTAGGTAGGTAGAACTTACACGTGTGATTAGTATATCTACTTATTTATTTTAATTGCCTCCTATAGTACAGTCTAAGCTTCTAAGAAACAAAACCGATTAAGATTCTCGAAGATTATAACAATGAAAACAGAATTAACTCGAACAAAGATTTACCTACCTACGTAGATTTTAATTACCTATCCTAAATGAATTTTCAGTTGTTTTAATCGCGGCTGCTGTTTCGAGAGAGATCAAATTAAGTAGGTAGGTTCCTAATCTCGTTATCTTTTCAAATCTGTTAAAAATACGAAGCTATTTTGAAAACAATTGAACATAAAAATGAAATATAATTTAATTGGTTATGTTAATTCGGGTGAGTGGCGTCATTTCCCACGGTCGAAGACTCGAAGATGACATGTCGGAAAACACGGGCACCGCTGAACATTCCCACACTCTGCATATCTCGGCACCATAGATCAACCTGGCTGAATGTAAAAAAGTATACAATGATTCAATTGTGCACAGCTTTCTCACACTCTTGTTACAGATATAATCGTCATAGTTTTAATTATTGCAGGTAAATGACCAAGCTATACCGTTTTTCCTAAAAGGAGCCTTTTACAGGTGCAAATTCTCCTTTCTGATTTTCCTCCGATTAGTAGCAGGATGTAGGTGTAAGGAGTAGATCCTGAAAGCACTTTTTTCAAGATAATAACATTTTTTAATGGAGTATGAATGGGTGATTGCTTGGTAGTTGTCACGTCATTGTTTCTTTGCACGTCATTAATAATGGAAGTAGTCACGCGATAGGTTGATTGGCTTGTATAAAGGACCAGCTATTTTAAGCAAATCTGAGCGTAAGGTTACGTAAATATAGAGGCACTTATCATCAGAACATATTTTAATCATATAAATTACGTACCCATCGGCATTATTTTACCACAACGCTTAATCCACTCACTGAACGGTATTAAACTAATTAACTCAAATAAATGGTACGACCATAAAAAGGTTCGGACATCATGAAGCTACTGCGACAGACTGAACCACGTTCCGTCATTTTATTCCTATTTATAGACACAAAACAGTAGTCAAGATGGCGGCGCCCTGACGTATCCATCAAATGAAGCACTGTATTGTTGACTTCCTTCAGTCGTTTTCGTTTTGTTACTAACACGGCCGTCCTGCGGTTGTGTTCGCCCTCGAACACCCTTGTAGTCGAATTTGGAAGCTGAGAACAACACAACAAAGTCAGATTCTACAACTTTTGATCGTTTTGATATAGAAGAGCAAACAGAATTTTGGAGGAGTTGGCTATTCCATCGCCGGCCAACCAACCCAACCAAAAGACATCAAATGATTGCAATACTTCTACATTCATACACCAGAGCAAAAAGGACAGAATCTTGGAAGAGCTAGCTATCCCATCGCCGGCCAACTAACTCAACCAAAGACATCGACAGTTCGCAATACTTCCACATCCACACACCAGAGCAAAAGGGACAGAATCTTGGAAGAGCTAGCTATCCCATCGCCGGCCAACCAACTCAACCAAATGGCTTAAACCAAGTGATGTTCAATATCAGCTTAGTTGTGTATCGCCATGTATTTAAAGTACCAGTGTTCACCATGGATATCCGTTACTATATACAATTCTGTCGCTCTACTTCTGTTGGAAAAATGTTTGAAGTGGCTGCAACTGTATGGAAATATCTAATTTCAATAGACCATATTGTACTTAGACTCATATCGTAATATTAACTCTATTTCCAGCCATTAAAACCCATATTGCAACGCTATTTCTTTTTTACATTTACCGATCTCTTCATTCTAGATTTCTTGCTACACATCTCACTTGCTTCACTTGTGAGAGAGACACCCATATCTGAATGATTTATATTATCGGTTTAAGAATGACTTGCGTTCACAGCGTATCGAGTTTATTTCACAACATCATATAGCATGTACACCTTTACTAAAATAAATTCAACTGCAAATTCACACTCTCGACTAATTGGTCAAAAATATGAATCTACCCATGAATCCACTTTTTGCGGCAATTATCTACTCTGACCAAAACTGTTCAAAAACTAAAATATTTCTATGCAACATCTAAAATATCTGAATTTAATCCATTTCCATCGCTAATTATAATATGGCATATTTCCTTGGTATATCCATACTAGCGACCATTACTAATTCAAAACTTTCATAAAAACAACATTTCAGACAACCATGTAAAAGTCTAGATTTAATCTACTTGCATCACCAATTTTGATAAAATATTTCAGAACTTAATTGACTTCATAGGCCTCTCCTGGCTCTTAACTTTTTTTAATCTAGCCTTAATTGTAATTATACTTTACAACAGAAATATTCAGCTCAATATACAAATTATAAACGATACAGCTTTAAAAAATCTGAATTTAATCCATTTGCATCGCTAATTATATGGCATATTTCTTTGTTATATCCATACTAGCGACCATTACTAATTCAAAACTTTTCATAAGAAACAATATTTCAGACAACCATGTAAAAGTCTAGATTTAATCTACTTGCATCACCAATTTTGATAAAATATTTCAGAACTTAATTGACTTCATAGGCCACTCCTGGCTCTAAACTTTTTTTTTAATCTAGCCTTAATTGTAATTATACTTTACAACAGAAATATTCAGCTCATTATACAAATTATAAACGATACAGCTTTAAAAAAATCTGAATTTAATCCATTTGCATCGCTAATTATATGGCATATTTCTTTGTTATATCCATACTAGCGACCATTACTAATTCAAAACTTTTCATAAGAAACAATATTTCAGACAACCATGTAAAAGTCTAGATTTAATCTACTTGCATCACCAATTTTGATAAAATATTTCAGAACTTAATTGACTTCATAGGCCACTCCTGGCTCTAAACTTTTTTTTTTAATCTAGCCTTAATTGTAATTATACTTTACAACAGAAATATTCAGCTCATTATACAAATTATAAACGATACAGCTTTAAAAAAATCTGAATTTAATCCATTTGCATCGCTAATTATATGGCATATTTCTTTGTTATATCCATACTAGCGACCATTACTAATTCAAAACTTTTCATAAGAAACAATATTTCAGACAGCCATGTAAAAATCTGGATTTAATCTACTTGCATCACCAATTTTGATAAGATATTTTAGCACTTTATTGATTGCATCGGCCACTCCTGGCTCTACATTTTTCAAACCTAGCGATATTTTTGTAATTATACTTTTTTACGAAAGTATTCAGCTCATTATACAAATTATAAACGATACAGCTCACCATTTTCCACCATAGTCATTTTACTACATCCTCGGGCTGTTTTCACGCTTCATTTTGAGCCCAGCATTTGCGCCCATCATTTGCGCCTGTCCATAGTTCAACTGTATTATAACAAAAATTAACACATTAATTATACAATCTTTACAGCTCATCATTTTATACAAAATGCTTACGAAATGTGTTTTCTGCTAAACACGTGTTGTCCCCGTGCTGTTTTCACGGTTTTTCACCTGTGTCACCATCTACAAGTCATCTACATTCACTCGCTATTCAATCTGCAAAATTACTAAAAGCATCTTCAAATAAACAGATGAAGAAGGAGTAATATGTCTCCCTCTTCGCTACTTGAATTCAACACAGTAATTTATGAAGCCTCTGTATGTTTTATTGTTTTTCACCGTATAATTTTTATCACAATAAAAATATTTAGGTTATTTAACCGTTATTTTAATTATTGTCTTACCCACAAATTTCAACAAAAGATTTGCGTTTTTATATTTAATCACAATATTTCATATCACAATAATTCACAATATTTTACACGCTCCTTTTTTTTTTAAAGATTTAGATTAAAACCATAAAACACTTATTGTCAGCAAGACCGAAAACGTGCCACGTGAAAGTTCGATTTTCACTATGTCATCCCACTTCTGATATAAAGGACCAGCTATTTTAAGCAAATCTGAGCGTAAGGTTACGTAAATATAAAGGCACTTATCATCAGAACATATTTTAATCATATAAATTACGTACCCATCGGCATTATTTTACCACAACGCTTAATCCACTCACTGAACGGTATTAAACTAATTAACTCAAATAAATGGTACGACCATAAAAAGGTTCGGACATCATGAAGCTACTGCGACAGACTGAACCACGTTCCGTCATTTTATTCCTATTTATAGACACAAAACAGTAGTCAAGATGGCGGCGCCCTGACGTATCCATCAAATGAAGCACTGTATTGTTGACTTCCTTCAGTCGTTTTCGTTTTGTTACTAACACTTGTTTAGTAACGCTAGGCTTATGTACCTACAGGTTTATTTTAAAGCGAATATACTTAGATGGTTACTTTAGAACTTAATTTTCAGTAATTATATAGGTAATTCAGCTGAAGTGCAACAAAACTAGTAACAGCTAGAAGCTGTTAATAGCTTCATTATTGATACTTTCATATGGCAGTGGTCGGGGTAAATGTTCAGATTGGCATCAGAAATGAATGGGTAGGTATAGATAGAGTTACAAGCTGAATGATCGGCTATGAAAACGCTGGCGAATCGCCTTTCGACTTTGAGCTGGATTAGACGTAGATAGAGAATAGTGGAAACAAACGTTGGAGACCCTTGCCTAGCAGTAGGGCACAATTGATTAAATATTTAATGGTGTAATCTAACCGCGTAGCAGTTACCTTCTTCGGGCTTTAGCCATACCTATTTATCTAATTTGTAGTTGTGGCTTTCTACGTACGGCTACACGGTAGATAAATTATTGTATTAAAGTACTAAATTAGCAGCAATTGTTAGCTATGTCTTTAGTGGCCGAGTGGTATAAACCGCCACCCGGTTCGATCCACAGGTTACGTTGTTATAATGTTCAAATAGTGCTGCACCAGGATTGTAAACGTTACGGTAGGCAGAGACTTTTGAACGTTGATTGTACTTACTAGTGTTGCTGTATATTTCTCTGTCATCTTGAATACAAATTAAAAAGCTAACTTCACATCTCAATTGATCACGGAAATAGAAACAGGATACGGGCAAACCCGTCTATTAACTCAAACGGTAGTCAAGCCAACCTTAATGACAAAGTTTATTGTTGCTTTTCACGCGATTTTCTACCAGAGAGCTTGAATGGAAGAGATCGAGCGCCATTACGTGACCATCTTACGATGATTAACTGATAGTTACCTCAGCGAGAGCGTCATTCATTGCATCAACGATAATTATACGTAGATTAAAGCTAGGTTAGTTCTGAACAGGATCCAAAGAGATATACATCACTACATAGTATAAAATAAAGTCACTTTTCGCCGTCCCTATTTCCCTTTGTACGCTTAGATCTTTAAAACTACGCAACGGATTTTGATGCGGTTTTTTTTAATAGATAGAGTGATTTAAGAGGAAGGTTTATTGTATAATAATATGCGGGTCGCTAGTAATATATACTTTACTAGCTGCGCCCCGCGGTTTCACCCGCGTAAGTCCCGATCCCGTGGGAATATCGGGATGAAAAGTAGCCTATGTGTTAATCCAGGTCTCCAGCTATCTAGGTACCGAGTTTCATCGCAATCGGTCCAGTAGTTTTTGCGTGAAGGAGTAACAAACATACATACACACACACACACACACAAACTTTCACATTTATAATATTAGTAGGATAAAAAGACGGCGGCTTCGTTGCCGCCTTAGGTTTTAAGGCACCTCAAAAGGTAAAAAAGGAACCCTTATAAGATCACTTTCTTGTCCGTCTGTCACCACCGATTTTCTGACTTAGTCCCATCGGCCCCGCTGGCCCGTGACATAGTTTGTAATGTTAATGTTTTCTCTCGTTGATTTTTGTCAAATACTGTATTTTTTATGTTATGTTGTTTACCTAAAATATTATATTCATCTTACAAAACTGTCAGCAGTTTAGGCATTAATGTTCACTAATGAAGACTGATTAATGTAATTTGTGTGACTATCATCTATGATTATGAAAATTAAAAAAAAAATTATGTGATGTTCTTGTTGTGTGTATTTTTTATTATTAAAATATTATGTATTTTGAGCACTCAATAAAAACTGATTAACATACAAACCATTTTAATTACAGACATTCCTTTTTCGGCAACCTAAGTATTGATTGCCTCTATTTGTAACTTGATCTGTACCTACCCATCGTCCCCGCAAAACGCCGACGCCGACCCTAGCGGGGCCGATGAATCAATCTCTTTTTCCCATGTGCTAGCGGGCCCGACGGAAGTAAGTCCTATAGCGGGGCAAATGAAACTTAATTTGTTTCATCGGCCCCGCTAGCGTCCGCGTCTGCGTTCAGCGGGGCCGATGCAACACTTTTTCCCATCTGCCCCGCTGGCGGGGCAGAGCCAGCGGGGCCGATGGGACTAAGTCGATTTTCTCAGGAGCGAGTGGACCTAGCAAGTTCAAATTCATATTGTCAGATACTGAGGTTTAATATAATACCTAGTCCGTATTAGGTGTATAAAAATCAAGGCCCTGAGTCAACACGATAAAAAAGATATGGGCAAATTTACATTTCCGCGAAAACTTGCAAGAACCGAAATTTATTTGATTCCATTTAAAAAAAACTAAAATAATCGTATAAAAGCAGTAGGCATGGTAAGCGATATAGGTACGATTGTACCTATAAGGTTCAAAAGTCCACCGGCACCGTAAAGTTTACAATCCTGTGCAGCACTATTTGAACATTATAACAACGTAGGTAACCTGTAAATGGATCCCACGCGCGTCGGTTGGTGAAGCGGGTGGCGGCTTATACCACTCGGCCAACTAAATACATAGCTAACATGTTGAAAATAATAATCATACTAAGTAATTTGTGTAGTCTATTAGAAGTAGATCGTAAGTCCAATATTTGTTGTATGGTAGCAAACTAATAGTGTACTTATGACGCATAATGTACCTACCTATAGTTTCTTCGTTTGCGTTTTGAGAAGATAGGTAAACATATTTTCTAATTTCTACTAAATAATACTTACAGCAGCGGGGTACTCTACTTATTTAACTGAAACTAAGTACCTACTGCTACTTCTACATTAGCTAAATTTATACTGGCATATTTGTTTTTAATTCGATATCTACGATATCGTTCTTATAGTAAGTAGTTAGTCGTAAGTAGATATTATGAAGACCATTACAAGTGCTGCACCAAGATTTGTTAAGAAATATTTGCACCTTGGGTGTGTAGGTCGACCATGGGACCTGCGTACCCATTGCGCGTGCCGTCCTCATTATTATTAATGTGCGTAGGCACATATTAAGTTCAGTGTGATATAAATCTCAGATTTACCGGGCCATTTCTCTAAAGAAGCAACCCTTTTGTCGCTGAGTAGGTACCTAAAACGCAGTCTGCTTATTTCGCGTTTTGTCTACTAGTAGGTACAGTCGGCTGCATAATTGCAGCCCCCGGTAGAGTTTTAAAATTACTGTTATTAGAATGTTTTCGTTCTAATAACTTTTGTTTGATAAATTAGTGAGAAAAAAGACTTCAAACTTCACTTAAAGCAGGTGTCTAAAATCTTGCTTGTGTTGAAAACATTCTTATAACAGCGGTTTTGGAGCTCTACGGTGGATCTGCAATTATGCCGCCAACCGTACATAGTACATACAACAAGGCTGGCATGTCTTAGCCAGGGTTGATGACTCCCCAACAGAACACAAATCTAAGTTTGCGTTACGATTAAATCAGAAAGGCAGTCATATCATAAATATAATCCAGTTTATAACTTCGAATCTCAGCTTCGAACAATGGCGGATAGGTATAAAAAGTCGATAATTATCTGGTGAGGTCGGAACCAGCAAGCCGGAACGGTATGTAGGGGAAGACACTTGTTATCATGTGAAGATATTCCGAAGAAGTTCCCACACCCAAAGAGCCAGAGCACTGATTCCTTCATTAAATGATTCATAAACAGCTAATTACACTTGACCCCTCGTTTTAATTAAACAATTGCTGTAAAAAACTGTTTATTTTGCGCAGAATCGTGAGAAACCTTTGGGCAAATTAGTTTATGACTTTTTCATGATGTTTAGAGTTAGGTGGACCAAGCTAATTGTAAATGTGGTTTCAGATTTCGAATATTAACTATTATTACCCATAAGTAGGCACCTGTTCTGAGTTAAAAGTCGGAACATAATGATGGTCCTTCGAGTCGGTGTCTTATTGCCTATATGTTCCTCGTGTAAGGTTATCCTCTTGGTCATATTGATAGGTTAACTTTTTTATACAAAAATAATATCCTTTCCCAACATTATTTTTCAAATTTATACCTACGAATATAAAGCTGAAGAGTTTGTTTGTTTGAACGCGTTCATCTCGGGAACAACGGGCTCGAATTGAAAGAAAAAATTGTGTTAGATAGTCCATTTATCGAGGAAGGCTTTAGGCTACTTTTTATTTTAATATTACCACGGAGTTAGGACTTACGCGGATGAAGCCGCGGGGCGCAGCTAGTAAACAATAATTTGCCTTAATAGTTTTACTCGATGACCGTCACGGTTTCTGCTTTTACGGATTTCATCCTCGAATAAATTATATTGCTCACTTATTTTAATGTCTAAAGGGGATTCGGTATACATATGGTCAAAAGTGATTGACCACTGTCAATAAATTAAAGTGTGAAAAATTACTTTGAAAATATATCTTAAGTTAACGACTATAAATCAATAAAATTTAGACTATACATTTAAGTAGTTCTGGACTTTTGACCTCATTCAACAGAGACATTATAAACACTTTAACTTAGTGACTGTGATCAAGCAATTTTGTCCCCTGCTGTACATCATCGATTCAAATAAAAGAGTTCCCATATATATATAATCAATTTTTATTAAAAATATCAATGTACACTGCTCCAAATATCATTATGTACAACTGTATATTCACAATATTAAAAAGAGCAGTTCTACCTTATTTATACCTTCTCCAATAGAAATACCATAATGTAAAGTGATAAAAGTGCACGGATACAATCAATTACTAAAATGATAGAAACTCTATCATTTCCCACGTATCAGTGAATAAGAACAGACTTTTTTATCGGTCGATATAACTTGCTGAACGTTCAGGGTGATAACAAATAGGTTGTCAGTCAGTTTGGAATAATTGAATCTAATCTCTTGCGAGGCTATAGTTTTTCAGTCGATAAGGATCGCCCGATACAAAGTCTGTTGTCCATTAGTGTTGCCGATCGATAGTTGACTATCTAGTTATTAAAAACCAATAGTATCGATAGGCTATTGATAGTATCGATACAATCAATACCATGATACCAAAAAATCGATACCAAAACAATACAATTTATCAATTAACATGAGGTGAGCCAAATGGCTTCACAAAACAATCTATAATATCAATAGTATTGCATGATAACAATCGATAAGTACCTACTATCAATCGTTTCGTAATATAGGCAAAAACGATAATGCAAAGAAATCGATAGTTGTCATGCAAAAATAGCATCGCTACAATCGATAGTTTGGTTACTTTTAATGTATAAAACTATCAATAGTATTGCATTACATCGTGGTATTATTACGCACCGTGCTATCAATAAGTATCGATATTATCAAGGGTATCGATACCATCGCTAAGTCTATCGATACGGTCATTTCGGCTACACTAATCTTTTATATCCTTATACAAAATTGACAAACGTCTAAAACACATGTATGTAAACTTATTATATTTTTTAATAATACTGTAATTTAGCAATTCCACAGTGTATCCAATGATTTATTATAAAAATATTGAATATAATTTTTGTACTTATCTTTACATTTCCCTATGGAATGTTCAAAATCACACTTTAAAATACACATCAAATCCAAAATTATACAAATTTGTTTAAAAAAAATGATTTAAATAAATTAAAAAAATCATTCGATTTACCTTGATTATACTAAGTTACAATTAAACTACATATAATTGTTCAAAATATATAAAAATATACAATGTACAGAGATGTTAAGAGGAAAGGGTACCGGGGGCTCTCTCCATACAAACTATTACAAACGTAGTCAACTGTTTTCTCCCTGGATAATTACACTAGAGCAAATATTTTTGGTGCATAAAACTTATAACTGCCATGACCATGCCCCTATTTTTTGTTTTATGTTTTTTATTTTTTAATCATAATTTCTATAATAAGAAAATTAAAAAAAAAACAAAACATAGGAGCATAGTCATGGCAGTTATAGGTTTTATGGCACAAAAATATTTGTGCTAGTGTCATTATCCAAGCAGTTGACTACGTTTGTATGGAGAGAGAGAGCGCAGGTACCCTTTCACCTCCCACAAAGATGCGATAAATCGCTAATAGTAACTGTCATATAAACTGTAACGCAGTTTTGACAGCTACGAAAATAGTGCGCGAAATATCGTCTCAGTGTAAGAAAACCACCACTATGTAACTAAAGATACTTTCACATCGGCTACGGTTTTTAAAAACGTAATGGATATCAATTAACGAAAATATTTTGTCAATATACATCTAATGTTATTGTAGTCCGGCGTGTGAAAGTATCGAATAGAAAAACTTGGTTCTTATTACTGAGAACCTAATTTTATGGGAATAATTTTTTGGATTGTTTAAAAAAAACAAGCGTAGAAATGATGACATTTTGGTAGGTACTTGGAGAGTCCGGCTAAGGCTTTTCGCAGACTTCTATTGCAAATCTTTGCGCAAAAGTTTCGCGCAAATCTTTTGTTTCAAAATTCAGGCATAGAAATAATGGCAGTTTGGACATTTTGGTGATTCTGGCAACATTGTTACAGTACTATTTTTGTTTAAGGTTGCATTTTGGTAGGTTAGGTTAGATAATAATATCTTTTGTATAAGAAATAAGGCATAGAAATTGTCATTAAACAGAAATATTATAAGTATACATAAGTTTCATAAATTAATTTAGGATAGTTTATGTTTAGGTGAAGTTTTGTGTTAACTAATCGCCTTATTTATTTTATTTATTTTTTATATTTTGGCGTACTTGCCGAGTGTGCCAAAAACTTCACAGCCCCAAATCCTTTGCGCAAAAGTTCGTTAGAAATGTTAGTCTTGTTTACGGAAGAAAAATAAACTCTTTTGCCGCCTACAAGATGTTAATATTGTCTGTGTTATATTGAGGGAGAGTCCTATAATATTAAAAGAATTAGAGATCTCATCGTCCAAAAATGTCATCAATTAATCTATCACTTTTGTGTATAGGTATAAGTGAACGCAGTAATTAGGGATACTCAAACAAACTATAGATAACTAACCGACCAAGCAAATACGACTATTACGACTTAACCATCAGCATCAGTAACCAAGGGCCATATTTAAAGATAATTCTCAATAATGTTTAAAGGGAAAATAGAGAAAAAATTGAGTTCCCGAAACTGTTGTAAAGGTTTCATTGTGTCCAATATTACGGGGTTATGGAGATATCTTTGGAAGGCGTGAAGTAGAGGCTCTACAATAACAAGTTTAATAGCAAAGTATTTATTGTTAGGTAGCGCTTTTTATGGACCAGGAAAATTGGTAGGTATCCACCGAACAAGACAGTCTTTGATAATTAAATAATTTAAAAGCATTTTTAGGCTTTCGCCCATAAGCCAATTTTATACCAAGAGCTAAGCTAAGTATGCTCTAGTACTCAAGTATGACAGTAAGCTGTCTGTCAGTCAGTCAAAGCCCATTTTCTTAGGAAAGGAAATTACGTCAGTCAGTCAAGGCTAACTTTCCATTTCTTTGCACTCCGAGGGTTCTCAGTTTTTCACGCGGAGAATCTGAGAACGCTCGTGTTTTTGACGACGACCTAAAATCAGTTATTGAGAAATTCATATAAATATGGCCATAGACACAGTCAGCAACTGAACTTACCTATTTGGTATTTTACTTACGTTATAAAAAAATAATTACCAAAAATACTTAAAACTTAGAAGCATTCAAATAACAATGGTACGCTTATTGCAGCGATTTCTTAAATTATTTTAATTAATATAGTAATTATTACAATGTTATTGTATAAACAATGACTTGTCATGGATTTTATAGTTATTTGGCCCCAAGGAACAAATCTCAATTTATTTCTTTCGAATCCTAAAGAAAATGACGCGGACATTAAATGCCTTAGGAACTAATACTAAATGATTTAATTGGGATCTCTTATTAACTAACTTTCTGCAGGATAAAAAAAATATTTCAGATCGAATTATGTTAAATGTAAAAATATAGTACAGTAAGATGAAAAACTACTCGTCTTATGTACTTTGAATCCCAAAAATTCAGTCAAAAAAGTTCACAACTATTTTATTGCTGCATTCTTAAGAATAATAATTTACAGTATTTTGGTGTCATAATCTCTTACCGCCTTATTCATAAACGTTCCATAAGCCTTTGACAGATAAAATAGGTCTTTCAGCGCTTACAGTGCTAACGATCAAATCGCCTGGACCGAAATCGTGAGCGCACTAAAAATGCTTACAGCTCTATCGCCACGTTTACGATTTTGGAACGCGTTTGAGTAGCGGACAGCGCTAAAAGTCAATTTCGGACCGCAGCAGCCATATTTGCAAAGCCGCGGGATGTAAAAAAAAACGATGCCAACTTAATTATATATATTTTTGGTCATTGTTGGTAATTTAAATTTCCTAAAACCATAATGCCAAAGTCATTATTTTTATTACTTTTCCGTGCATGTGGCGAAAAGTACTACTTTCCGTTAGGATCACCACGGGTAAAGAACGACCCTTTTTGAGTAAGGATAGTAAAAACCTTTTACCTATAGAAGGCTTATCGAATGTTTAAGAACAAGGAGGTTTGACTTAACTACGATACTACTGCGAACTTAGTTAAGCGATAAGCGTATAAACGCTGCGAAATAAAAGCGTAATTCGCGCGAGTATCATTCAATTTTTTACTTATAAAGGGTTAAATTCGATGCATTAAACACTTTGAGCTAGAACTACATAGATACATATGAGCCACGTATGCGTACGCCAAGCAGGAATTTGCCCATACATTTTGTGTGGCAAAAAGTAGAGCTAAACGGAACGGACGCAAAAATGGCCTAGTTTTGTGATCAAAGATTTTTTTGGAAATAAACTATGTATTTATATATAAAATATGTTGGAAATGGTAGCTAATAGGTTAACAATAATATATACACTTTTTTTGCTAAAAATATATTGTAAATACTTTTATTTTTGCAAAACAAAGCTATTATTTATCATGACATGAAACGCGGCAGCCATGACGGTGACGTCATAGGTACATTTTACTAGAAAAGATACAAAACCGTCATGGAGTAGTATGTCTCAAAGAACAAACTATAACGTCATCGAAGGTTTCGTGTCCGATAATACAAATAAATGAAGAAGAAAAAAAAAAGAAAAAAAATGAATTTTTGCAGCTAACCAACGATTTATCGGAAAAAAGATCATATTAATTAAATGAATGAATTGAATTAAAGTTTAAGATTAATAACAAGTTTAAGAAATTTTTATTCGATTCAAATGCGTCCGTTCTGTCTGTCTATCTTGCTTTATACTTAGATCGCGCTGACCACGTAACGTCAAGGCTCCATATTTCCGGCATCACAGACGCGTATAGTTCTAGCTTCATTAAAACATAACTGAAGGCCAATTCTCGTAAATGAAATTGTTTAAATTACATTGCAATATCATTCCGATTACAAAAAATACCATTAGAGTAGCTAAAAATACCATCAAAGTCAGCTGTTTGAAAAAAAATTAATGTTTCAGGCTTAAGGGGGGTCCATACGCCAACGACCTTGGTACACAGCCTACTAAATAGTTACTACTGTCACCGGTCGCCTTCGTTGGTGAAAATTGTTGATTGTTACGAGTGTGTTTTGTTTTTCTCAAAAGTGCTGAGATGGAATTGTAGGTGAGATTTTTACCGACATTTTGTTGTGATTTTGAGCTAAACATTTCCTATAGTTTTGAAGCTATGCTAAAATTAAGAATTAAAACTAGTCTAGCTTTGAAATGACAAAGAATTTCCGCCTCGAAATTACCCCAAAATATCGGTGAAAGTTTCACCTACAATTCCATCTCAGCACTTTTGAGAAAAACAAAACACATTCGTTACAATCAACAATATTAGTTGTAAGCGACGGGTATTTCTGGCGCGTTGCGTTTGGCAGCATACGCAGCCTTAAGAGGAAGGGTACCGGTCGATCTCTCCATACAACCGTAGTCGACTGTTTCCTCCCACGATATTATATGTTTGTTGCATAAAAATTTATAACTGGCATGACCATGCCCCTTTGTTTCGTTTTTTTGCTTTTTAAATCTTAATTTCTATGATAATTAGAAAATGAAATAAAACCAAGACGTAGGGGCAAAGTCATGGCACTTATAGGTTTTAAAAAAAGATTTGTGCTAGTGTCATTATCCAGGGAAGAAACAGTCGACTACGTTTGTATGGATAGATCGTCGGTACCCTTTCACCTTAAAGGTATTTTTTTTGTAATCGAAATGACATTGCAATGTAATTTAAACAATTACATTCACGAGAATCCGCCTTCTGAGCACTTCACTACATCTACGAGGCACTATAGTTCACAGTTCACTCACCAACAAGTTCTATAGTATCTTTGGGCTATTGCAGGGCTTCAGGCAAGCGATGGCCGGTGGCGTCGTGATGCCAGGTCGTAGCCGTCGTAGGCGCGTCCGCCGGTCGCATTACGTCATTGACTGGGGGGCAGCCGGACCTTGGACCAGGCTCGGGGGTATATGTGAATGTTAGCCCAGTAGCGTATATTATACCGTCGTTTCTTACTAAAGATACTGGCACCTGCAGAAAAAAGGTTTTATTTAAAAAAAATTACATATCATAGGTCAGCGTTTGACCACTATCACACCCGCCTGATGGTAAGTGACGATGCGGTCTAAGATGTAGCACGGCTTCTTAGAAAATAATAATTAACTCGCGTCTTGAAAACCCCCAAATTGTACACGTCAGGAAAGACAGACGCAGGCAACTGATTCCATTCCCTTGCAGTACGAATAAGGATTGACGAAGCAAAACGTTTGGTGCGAACGTCTGGTATGTCCACCATGAATCGGTGCCACACATCAGTCTGCCTGGTTGTATGACGAAAGAATGGAGACAGACAGACAAACAGACGCGGCATGGAATAGATAGATAAACGCCCGAGTACTGAAAATATACCTATCTAGTGGCGATTAAATTGACATTTAAGTGTCTTGTTTATAGGAAAAAGCGTCTTAAATATTTAAGGGACCCTTTAATTTTGAGAGTCGTTTGAGTATTCGGGCAAAACACTATTTGCCTCATCATCACATCATAAAAACAGAACACAAACAAAACATGATAACATATAAAATACTAAAGCAGGGAACTTAAATATAGGATTACAAACAAGTAAACATATAAAAATACGAGCTAAAAACATAACCCTTTCTTACAGTCTGATAAAAAGATCCAAGAGTAACACAAATGGCGGTCTTACCGCCAGGTGATCTCTTTCGGGCATAGTTTGTTTGCCTTTGTTTTATAACAAATACAGATTAATAGATAAATAGGATTAAGGTAGCACTAACACGTAATAATGGCTTTGTATAGCGGCCATTCAAAATCTACTTTACGTACACTAATTTTGCTATTGGACGGATTTGTTTGTGGGCGGGTATTTTGGCTTGAACCCGCCTTTAAACTTAGATTCATGCTGGTAAGTTTTCCTTTGTTTCAATCAAATATTAACGCTTCAAATGTTGTACCTGAATAAACCGGAACTTTACAAAGAACGGATGACTAAGGCCGAGAATCTATAACGTATTTTTACTTACTACAATCAGTTAACACCGAGGTGTCATTTCTGTCATTATACGTCAAGCTTGCCTGTCTTTATTGGCTAAAAAACTTAAATTGAGAATTTTAAAAAACCCCTGACTTTTATCCCCCATAACTTTCAGACGGCTGAACCGATTTCGATCAAACATAGCTAAGAACACTCTCGACTAATTTACCTTTCAAACATAAGATACAAAAAAATCAAAATCGAATGATCCGTTTGGGAGCTACGATGCCACAGACACCCCGTCGTTTTGCGTCGGGGTTGAAACATAAGATGCTTTTAACGATACCTATTTTTTTTAATTACAATAAGTAGATGTTAGAACAGATGATCGTACACCCACCCACATACATACGAACCAAAAAAATAACCTTCCTTTTTGGCTTAGCCGTAGACAGGGTAAAAATGACACCCGGATGGTGTTAACAGATCGTAGCAAGTAAGTTGCTGTAAGGGGAAGCCTTTATTCGTCTAATAAATGTCGTCTCAGAGGTACACTACTTTATTATGCCAAAATGATTTTATGCCAAAAATAATAATGTCAAAAGTTATTATGCTAACGTAGTCTAAGTTAAATGTAGTTAAACCTAATATTTGTGCCAAATCATATTATGTCAAAAGATTTTATGCCAAAAAGAATTAAGTAACTATGCCAAAGTAGTTTATTTCAAATGTAGTTATGCTTAGATGAAAATTCCAAATCATATTATGTCAAATGTGTTATGCCTAATGATATTATGCTAAAACAGTTATGGCTTGTGACTTTACAACTTTAGAGTTAATGCGAAATTCCATGTCTCAGACATGTCACATTGAATAGCATGGATTTAAATCGCTGCCTTAATTACTAGATGTTTAAGGTCAAATATGAATTAATAAAGAACTGTTTATTACAGCAAAATGTCATAAACAGTAGTCTGTTACTAGCATAGTAATTTTCAAACGTATTGAATAGAAGAAGTACGCTATATCAGTAATAATACATCGCTTGAAGGTCTTCCAGCAATTTTCCTAGCGGGAGTGCTTATTATGTATTTATATGGTTTAATTTTTAAGTAGGCTTCGAAAAGTCCTTGTAGCTCAGTTAGTGTTTAGTAAGTCGATATGCATTTTATAGTATAACTAGCGACCCGCTCCGGCTTCGCACGGCTATATTATGCATGTATTATACATATACTTGAATCACTTTATCTATTTAAAAAACCGCATCAAAATCCGTTGCGTAATTTTAAATATCTAAGCATCCATAGGGACAGACAGCGGATAGTGACTTTGTTTTATACTATGTAATGATTAGCAGTGCTCCGCGGTTTCACCCGCGTAACATCCGATCCCGTGGGAATATCGGGGTAAAAAGCCTATGTTGTTCCCAATGCATCAATGTATCCTCACACCAAGTGTGTTTATTTATTGTTAATAAATAAACACGGCACAGAACGTGTGAACCGTCAATTGACATCCATATTTACTGTCCTAATTCTTTTGTGGTTTCATGAACTCTGATAGAGCAGGAACTAACCACATCCTCTGTGGTTCACAAATACCTAACATAAAACCCGTATACAATTTTATAGATATTTTAAAATCTAAATTATTTATTCATTTGCAATATTTATAGCATGATATCACTTTAAAGCGTTTTAAAAATAAACGTTTATTTTTGGATTTTGCAACGCGCCCACCAATGAGAAGAAGGCACAAGAAACTTATGCGACTTAACTAAACCGGCGATTATCCCTGTCTACACTATAAAGTGCAAACAAGGACAACCTCCGGTTTGGATAAAACTACTTGAGCTATTGTGATGGGGTGGTAGTGGACTAGATACTAGGAAACTATGGATACTATGGCACCTGCCGTAACAATGACTAATAAACACGTAAAAATGGCAGGCGGAGACTCGCCAACTCTCAGACTGGGCCACCCTAATTAGCCAAGTAAATTACAGCAAGGGGGCAACAGGAACGTGAGTGGTTTGAAGGATGGAGCGGCGTCACTGGATTTTAAGTCATCGCTGTTAGTCCGAGCTTATTATTATTTTTAGTTATTTATTTTCTTTAATTCGATTTGATATAAGTACCAAATTTCAAATTTATGATGAATAAATGGATAACAAACCCGTAAAAAAATATATTTTTAAAGATATATTGGAAATGGAGCAATTATTGGGTTTTTGCAATGGGTTCTTATCATTATGGTACGATGAAGTATCATAGTACTCCTTAACGCATAATTTATGCATTATTGTGCGGCATTTTATGCTTTATAAAAAAATTGTCATGTCATTTACATCTTCAGTTATCTTATTATTAAAAAGCACACAATACATGTGTTATCATACAACTCGTTTATTTTCCGCCAACCCACACAGCGCCATTTAGCTCCAAGCTAAGCAACTAGGCTTGTGTTATGGTACCCAGACGACGGATAGAATACTCAAACACTTTTTTAAGGAATCGAACCCGCAGCCTTCTGAACCTATTTTTTGTTATAGCGGCAACAGAAATCTGTGAAAATTTTTAGCTATCACGGTTCATGAGATACAGCCTGGTAAGAACCGGCCAAGCGCGACTCGGACTTGCGCACTTTAGGTTCCGTACCCATTTTGTTTTCAGTATTTATTGTTATAGCGGCAACAGAAATACATTATCTGTGAAAATGTCAACTGTTTAGCTATCTTGGTTTGTAAGATAAAGCTTGTAGACAAACCGACGGACAGTGAACTCTTAGTAATAGGTTCCGATTTTAACCAACGGCAAGGAAATGGTTATGTTTTTCGCATGTTTATCCTATCCTACTACTGTGTGTGTGTGTGTGTGTGTATGTATGTTTGTTACTCCTTCACGCTAAAACTACTGAACGGATTGCAATAAAATTCAAGGTTTAACATATAGGCTACTTGGCTACTTATTATCCCGATATTACCACGGGATGCATGGGACTTACGCAAGTATGTTTATAATATTCTTTATGCCGATATTACCACGGGACGCACGGGACTTACGCAAGTATATTTATAATATTCTTTATTCCCTCATATCTTCCAAACTACTCAATGGATTTTTAACCTTGAGGTACTGAAACCAAAAAAAAATTTAGTTACCTGAGTAGGTTGCCGCATCCAAAGCCACTGCCCCCTAAACTGCGATATATCAGGAACGACACACAGCATGGACTCGGCGCATCGGTACATCGTCTCCGCCTCGACGTCTCCGAACCACACTTGTAATGATGGTGTGAAGTTGTCTCCAGCCAGCTCCAACATCGCCACGTCTCCACCGCCGTTCAGGTTCAACGAGTGGACTAGAGGTACTGGGGTTACTGGTGATCTGGGACAAATAACACTTGGAATTAGATATATGAAATTAATCCTTAAGACCCTTGGTGTAAAACGGATAGACCGCGTACGAACACTACTCTCTGCTCTCAAAAAGGTATTGCCGATGTTGGTACCAAGACCGCTAATTTAAAATGAGACTGGGACTAAAATTTATTAGCTAAGAAAGGATTTTGGAAAATTCTACCCCTCGCGGACTAAGTCGCGGGTAAAATCTACTATGATATAGAATCACGAGGCATCAAAAAAGTGGTTCTTTTGTGGTCGATTTTTGTGTTTCGAGTGGTTCGGTTTTTTTAAATAGATAGAGTGATTCAAGAGGAAGGCTTATATGTATAATACATGCATAATATAGCCTTGCGAAGCCGGGACGGGTCGCTAGTAAATCTATATTTTTTAACTATTATATGAACGAAAACGAACGGTCTACTTGAAAGAAACCCTGTGAATAACTATTTGATTTATTTAAAGAAATTCAATTTCAATTAAATTCGTTCTTACCTGACAGGACCCATCCCTTCGTAAAACTGATACTCAGCTTTGTCAGTGGATATGATCGTCCAGCAAGCTCCATCGTTTATCATCTCCTTATTAGGTTCCTTGGGACATGGCGTCGCTTGGAACTGTATGATACGCTCCTGTGATAGACACAGGTACATTCGTTCCGTGTCTTTCATATAGAACGCACATTTGTGCAGTTGGGATACTGGGTCGTCTGCTTCTAGAAGCGCCATCTGTTTGTCCACCTGTTGAATTTTGAAGATTTTTAAGTATTTTTGTTATGGAATTTTAGGGTATATAATAATATAGCCTCTGGCATAGAATGGGGCAAACCCATCACCCATTTTTTTACCAATGATACGTCAGCGTTTGACCATTATTACACCTGGTTGTGGGTGACAATGCGGTCTAAGATGTAGCACGCTTTCCTAGAAGAAACCTATTCACTTGCGACTTGAAGACTCCCAAATTTCTTCCCGTGGATGTCGTAGAAATCGACTAAGGGTTTTGGGATCTTTGTGTTGACTATCGCACCTTGGGTCCCTAGGGTACTAGCTGAGGTAAACCATTAGCAAAAACAACGTTGTACTTATACGGGATGTTTTCTGCAACTTGACCTCTTTAGTTGGGTCCTCTATGCAGAACAATGATCTTAAGGTTTGAAGTCCGGTAAAATATTGCCGTATAAAGAAGAACACGCACAGCGCCGACTTCAAATAAATTGGGATAAGAATTGTGTAAGTATGGGCTGCGCTTGGCTAGGACCACGCTTGGACGAAATATTATAGATGTGAAGTTCGAGAGGACTGTGTAGGTAGAGGTTAGAGATGTATTGTATATGCGAGAGTAGGTAGCTAATCTCTTGAAGTAATTAGGCGATTTTGATTTTTCATGAAGACAGATGATGTTTTGGATTGGATTACAAATGAAATTTTGTTCTTTTTTCCGGAGTTCGATATAAAACCGGCATCATCGATAGGTAATTAGGTATACTATAAAACCAACATTTCAAAACTACCTACCGACATTGACAAATGAAATTAATTCCTATCATCTTTCACACACTATCTACGACTAGTTCCCATGCCACTTTCAGTGGGAACTAGCCATAATTGGGTCACGAGGGGGCATACCGTGACGTCCATATGAGAGCAAATGATGGTAAACAATTTGAGTTCGATAGCCGGCGAGTTCAGTGGCATTGCACACATTGCACTTGCATAAAGATAATCTATATACATACTTAATAATATGCTTGTTGAATTAAATTAGATTAGCCATTGAAATATTTTTGGGTATAATAAAATATTTTATTAATTTTCTTCCACAATCAAACTTAAAAATAACAAAAACAATGTGACAAAGTACAGATTAGTTCGATTGTGGGAGATCTGAAGCGTACACTAAGCCGAGGCCTGTATATCTGTGTATGTGGTTGTGGTCTCCAGGTATAGATAGATATTGATGGGACCTTGGAAAAGGAATAAAAAAACTCCATGAGTTTCTTGTGCCTACTTCTCATAGGTTGGCGCGTTCCGAAGGCACACATCCTAACTTAGTTTTTAAGATTTGTGCAAATTGTTTGATTCCAAATAAATAAAGAATTTTGACCTTGGACATAGCCTACTTTTAATGCCAATTTCAGAAAGCGCGGAGCACAGTTTTAAATGTAAATGTTTGCGTATCTACTCATTAATGTTTGTTACCTCTATACCTACGCAAAAACACACACAGGACCATACACACACTACATAATATTATACAGGACCGATTGCAATTTAGTATATAGATATGATTACATTAGGGAATCCTAGAATAGGGCTACTTTTTTTTTTATCAAAACTCAAAGGGTGAAATTGTGGGGTAAAGGAAAAATAAATAAGGGTTTATGTGGCGTCCTGGTACTTGGAAAGAGATTGGATTTTATGAGTAGTTTTTGACTTTACTACCAGATAGAAATGACTAAATATATTTGCGAAAAAATCTGGCCTATAAATAAATCATTCTGGACTAATCTGGACACAAATCTCTTATCAGAAACCTTTGGAATGTTTTATACAATAATACTAGAATTAAATAAAAAATAATAAGTATAACTCCAGTGCCAATTTCTGTTTTTATTGGTAGATTTTATATAATTTTGTCTTGTGTTATTAAAGTTTGAATAATATATAATAGATTTTGGTCTGATTAATAAAAAAGAGCCTAGGAAATTAATTGAATAGAAAAGAGTGGTTTATTTGAGACAAACTTTTACAGAAGAAAAATCACAGGGCATAAAAGAACATTAAAATCTAAATGAGAAGCTTTGTTAAGAAATATTAGCGCCTTGGATGCGCAGGCCAACCATGGGACCTGCGTACCCACATGGACGCGCCTAGTGTTGAAGTATACTTCGTGCCGTTCTGTGAAATAAAGTACTAATAAAGTACTAAAGAAGCCGGGTTATTGATTGTCTTGATTTGAGAAATGGATTAGTGTTGACTGAGCCTAGTTTCGGCCTCCGACTAGATGGAAAGACGACTTAATTAGGGTCGCGGGAAGTCGTTGGATGCAGAGAGCATGCGACCGATCGCTCTGGAAGTCTTTGGTTTATGTTCAGCAGTGGACGTCCTGTGGCTGATATGATGATGAGCCTAGTTTCGAAAAGACGCAACTTTTATACTGATTCTGGAGTAATGTATTTAATTTATTTGTTGTGTAAAAAATAGGTAATAGGTTGTGTAACACTGAGCCGAAATGTAAATAAATTAGGAAAATTTATTTTTATTTCGACGCAATTATTACAGATTTTATACTGATTCTGGAGTAATGTGTTTAATTGATTTGTTGTGTAAAAAATAGGTTGTGTAAACAATGAGCCTAACATACCTACATCTTATATATAAAAATCAATTGCTGTTCGTTAGTCTGGCTAAAACTCGAGAACGGCTGGACCGATTTGGCCAATTCTTTTTTTGTTGTGTTTGTTGTAGTCCAGGGAAGGTTTAAACGGTGAGTACTTACGCGGGTGAAACCGCGGGGCGCAGCTAGTAATAAATAAAAATAAATAAATCAATATTGCAGTACATTCCACACATCGCCATCTAGCCCCAAGCTAAGTAACTAGACTTGTGTTATGGGTGCTAGACAACGGATATACTACTTATACTTTACTTTTGTAAATACATACTTATAATACATAGGGACAACCAGACCACAGACAAATCTCTAAGTTTGGCAGTCCGGTATGGTGACCATTGTGCCCAACCGGGCAACTGGGTCGTCAAATAATACTACTTTTTATTGGACATTTAATAATACTTATTGGACAGCAGGAATCGAACCTGCAAACCTTCTGCATCGCAGATGGGTGTTTGCCTACCGCGCCACAGAGGTAAGCAAGAGTTAAAAGTAATATAGGTTTTATAATTGTCAAATATTTACCTTCCTAATAATGAGTCTCGGTAGAGCCATCCCCGTAACTGAGCAAACAAGCTTGACTGTCGAACCATAATGCACATATCCATCTCTCACTGCAAACTCCTCCGATTCACTCTCATTGTCATCCAGCAGGTGTATCGTAAACGCACCCCATTGAGTCGATGATGCATGGAAGTTTCCATTTTCCACATGCAAGTAACGAGTCGATACTGTCTGAGATCTAAGCCGGTTAAACAGGGCTACCTTCGTACCACTCGCTATACATAAATCTGCATTCTTTAGGGACTGTTTCTTCTTCGACGGCTTAGATATAACTTTTATTCTTTTACTATTAAATATACCAATATCATGACCATTTCCATAGAACATCTTAACGGAAAGCATGAAATGTTTTCGTTTATCAGAATCTGATATGTACAGGGTTTTAGCGGCACAATACTGTTTGCCATTGTTTAGGTCTAGTTGTTGCATATCCTGGTCAGAGTTACCGATACCGATGAAGGCACATAGTTGAGCGGCTTGCTCTGTTTCACCTTCACGCAGCATACGTTCTCGACGCAATCGCCATCCGTCACCAAATAGATAAATGCAAGGTGGCGGACAGAAAAATCTCTTTTCATTACCATATGATTTCTGCGCGACTTTAGCATGTAGTATAACGACGACCATGTCGGAACGGTCGCGCAGATACCTCTCCATGGCTTCACGCGTGAGGCGGCGCTCCTCGGGGCGATAGGCGCCGGCGCCTGGGCCCGCGGCGGTGGCGTAGCGCGGGTACAGCGCGCCGTGCTGCGCCGGCGGCGACGCGCCGCCCGCCGCCAGCCCGCCCGCGCCCGCGCCGTACTGATGCGGCATGCTCGCCACGGCTCCGTCCGACTCACCTCCTCACCGATAATATCATACTGTCCACACCACTCGCACAGCCACCGACCCACTAACAATGTTCACTACCGTGTTGTGGGCCCACTTTGTTTTTAATCATGTTTTCACTGAGAAACTGACTTGAATGGCGTCCCCTTTCGCACCCCGATGCACGACGAATGGATGATGAGGGTGCTGCCGATATAATTACGCTGAGTGTAGATTATCTCGACGATCGATACTGTTGTGTATTATTCACGAGTCGTAAATTAATAACGATGGGAACCAGAACACATTTCATTCAAAAACACCTGTTCGTCCAAAGAATTTTCCGAGCATCAAAGAAATGCTCTCTTGATTGTGGTGGCAATTTTATATTGTTGGTTGTATTTTTTGATGAGTGTTCTTATTTGTGTAACGATTTCTGTGTTTAATTTTGGCTAAAAGTTGATAAAACTTGTTTACTTCCAAATAGGTACGTACGACAACGAACGCCAGACAAACGAGCTGTCAAAATCTGTTTGATTGACCATAGACTTTGTTGCAACGAAGCAAGCAAGCGTGTTGTCTGCTTGATAAACTTGAGATTTTTAATCGATTCTTCGATCCGAGTGATTGTGATTGCCGGCAAAAATATGTTGCGTGTTGCGCGATGAGCAACGACTTTGCTGGTGCGGAGCGCGAGTCGACTGAACCAACTGAGCTATCGGATGTGGGGTTACGCATGGGGCGTGGGAAAATAAAGTGTGGGAAAGAGTGGGCGGCGCAAGCGGTGTAGTGAAACATTGATATGTTGTAGTGAAGCCAACACATACCTATTTACCGTCTCTGTACGCGCCAGTAGCAAGCAGTAGACAGTATATTACATTTTTATTCTATTGTTGTGTGCGTAATTTTAATATCACATTGAGTTCATGAAGCGAAACGGTTGCAAAGTGTGAGGAAGAGACCGACTATTGACCGGAGATCTCGTGGGAAACGACCTTTGTTATGTACCTACAATAATATAAACAAAAAATCTGTTCTGGAATTTAATCGCACGCGATGGGAGTCACTGGACTGTGGCGGCTTATTGAGCCAGCCGGCAAACCAGTGCCAGTCGAAACTTTGGAGAATAAAGTACTTGCTGTTGGTAAGTCCTATAAACTACACATACGGTCCTAGGTCTTATAACGTAACCAGCTGAACTTAACGTGACTCTAACCTTCTCAGATATTTCAATATGGTTGCATCAGATGGTGAAAGGCTACCAAGACGCCAAAGGAGCACCTGTTCCCAATGCTCATCTCATGGGCCTCTTCCAACGGCTTTGCAAATTATTGTATTTCAGAATAAAACCTGTATTTGTCTTCGACGGTGCATTTCCTGAATTAAAAAGGCAGACTATTGTAAGTTATGAAATCTACTGTTGTATAAAAGTCATGGGAAACGTATAGAAAAAGACATCCCAAGTGTGCAAAATCTTGACGAGTTCTTAAACATAACAGCTGAAGTTAATGATAAAGTCAATTTACACTGTCTCTAGCACTATTATAGTATATATCTGGTATATATATATAGTATATATGAAATTTTTACCTAAATATGAGTTTAATTCTACTTTTTAGATTTAAATATTCTTGCAAGCTTTCCTAAGTATGCCAAGTAATACCTTGTTACATAAAGTGCTTCTAGCTCATCATTTCCAAAATGGTTACTAAGAAAAATACTGTAGTGTGATAGCCTAGAAATATTATACTTAAACCTAAACTAATTCCAGGCCAGACGTCAAGATAACAAAGCAAAATACAATTCAGAGTCAGAACGATTGAAACGGGAACTTGCATTGTTGTTGACTAAGAAAACAGCAATTAGCGGTCTGTTGGGTAAACAGATATCACCAAAGAAAAGTACAGCAGGCCCGGCACAGAATGATGATGATATCTTTAAGCTACCTGCTTTGCCTGAGAGGGAAGAAATAGAATCCGAGTAAGTTTATTAAAAGAATAAAAATGGTATAAATTTATGTGGAATAATTGCCTAGGGGTTCGGGTTGTCTGGGAACTTGGAGATCGAATGGAAACACTTTGGTTCACTATCAAACACTATATTTTGTAAATATCTTTGTTGTAGTTAAATTAAACCATATTTGTACAGAGCGTCGTTCATCGTCGTATACAGCCAATTCTCCATCTTTTATTTCTCCCTTCATTCCTCTCTCTTCCGGCTTTCTTTCTCATTCAAACCACTCCTTCTGTCTTTCGTTCAATTTCGTCTTTTTATCTGTCATAAATCATCATCAGCCATGGGATCTGTTAATTATAAGCCCACACAGTGTGTTACGAGACATCGATTTTTGCTAGCTATCGAGGCATCTGAAACTAGTCCTTTTATTAGTGAAATCAAAAATATCCTTTGTTTTCCAAAAATAGTAATTATATTTACTAAATATATTTACTCTTTGTTTAATAGGTCAGAAGAAGAAGAAAGTTCAAGCAGTTCCACTGTAGACATACATTCCATAGATGTAGAGTCTGAAAACTTCAAGACTTTACCAGCAAAAGAGAAGTTTGATCTTCTCATAGAACTCAAAGAGACTAGAAAAATGAACTCCTGGGGTAGACTTCATGAACTACCTAAGAAAAGCGACACTTTTTCAGACTTTCAAGTAAGTAAATTTAATACTTGATAATTTTGTTATTTAATTTGTATAATAATGTTAAGTCTTTGCAATAGATGCAGAGGCTATTAAAAAGAAGAAAAATACAAGAATGTCTAGAAGAAACAGAAAAAGAAATGGGCGATGGTGGAATGTCAATAACAGAGTTAGAATCATTACTTAATGAAGAAGGTATTGATACCAAAATAGAAAGTCTACCAACTAAACGTATTGCCGCCAATAATACAACACGATATCTACTTATTAATAGCGTTAAACAAGCTTTGGAAGAGGCTAAAAAGAAAAAGGAAGAAGCAGAAGCGGGTCCTAGCAGAACTGTTAACGTTGATATTCAAGATCAAGCTAAGAAACCAAAAACTGACGAATTAGAAGAAGATTTAGAAAAAGCTATTAAAATGTCATTAGAATGTGTTAATGAAGGTGATACAAGTGCTTGTACCTCAAAAACTGAAGATTCATGGACGTCTTACAACTCAGATTTAGAATATTCCAGTGATTCAGAAGAAAACAATGACACAGAACTTCCCGATATGTCTTCAGCAAAAGCATATATTATGCAGTATACTGATTTTACATCAAAAGCAATAGATAAACTAGTTTCTCACAAAGAAAAAGTTAAAAATAATAAAAAGCCAATTATCCATGAAATTATAGAAGAAATAAATAGTGAAAAGTCTGTTATCGTTGATAAGCTAGATATTTCTAGTGATGAGGACGAACAAACAGAAAGCGTAGGTAAGAAAGACGAAGTTAACAATAGTTATCTTGATATGAATGCTACTGTAGAACCAATGTCAAACAATGACGTCAATGCTACTCAATCGTCTGTTGTATTTGTTGATAATCCAGTACCAGATATCATAAAGCTAGATTCTAGTTCAGAAGATAGCTTACAAAAACCTCATAGTCCAAAAGAAAAAGTTATTCCTAAAGCAGAAGTAAGTGATTCTGATTCAGATGATAATGATTTTGAAGATGTACCTGATGTAGAACAAAGTTCAAAAACGATTGTGCAGTTAACATTAAATAATGTGAATAATACACTTGAAGATGACATATTTGCGGATGTTTTTGAAAATAATGAAGTCAATACTAAAACAATTCCATCAATAAAAGAAAAAAGCAATAATGAAACAGAAATTTCAAACATTTCTAAAGTTAATAAGTCTGTCGTGATTGACGACGAAGACGACGAACTTCAAAAAGCTATCCAAATGTCGTTAGAATGTGTAGCAGAAGATAATTCAAAAGTCGAAAAATCTACAGGAATAGAAACTAATCCAAAAGAAAATAATTCGAAAGATGTAACAGTTCCCAAGAAAATAAATAATCCAGGTCCTAGTGTAAAAGTAACTACAGGACCACAAGAAGTAACAGATCATGAAATTACACAAACAATGATAGCTACCACATCCAAAGAAACGAATACTCAAAAAGAAACTATAACCGTAGAAAAGTTAAATGACATGGTTGAAGAAATCAATACTGAAGAACAAGAACTAATACAAGAAAAAGGTCGACTTGATCGAGTTGGTAGAAATATTACTGAACAAATGACTAGAGATGCCCAAGAACTATTGCAACTATTTGGAATTCCTTATATTATTGCTCCAATGGAAGCCGAAGCACAGTGCGCGTTTTTAGAAAGTGTAAATCTTACAGATGGAACGATTACAGATGACAGTGATATTTGGCTTTTCGGCGGTAAAACTGTCTATAAAAATTTCTTCAATCAAAAGAAACACGTCCTCCAGTATCTAGCTGATAGAATCGAGAAATCATTTAGTATGTTTCACTTCTTTTAGTACAGCTCCCAGTCCTAACAAAAAACAGTTTTATGGTCCCATCGTGAAGAAAGCATGAAACTTGGCATGAACGTAGCTGTCATATATGTGCTTCAATTTCGATATGGAAGCACGTCGAGAAATTATTTCCCCCCTTTCCCCCCCTTTTTTGTGCCAAAGTAGATTTTTTTGCATTTTGTATGAAAACGAAACTACAACCAAACTGTCAATGAGCAATATGATGCTCATTAAATTCACTACAACAATTTCCTTGTAAGTATGTAGATCGGACTTATAGTTTAGAAGCTGTAAAGTGATTTTAACGCCCCGTCGACCCTGTTTTGTATCAACCCTTATGAGTTTTTTGATTTTATTATAAAAAAACGATGAAAGCTACATCAAAACTGTCAATGACCAATTTGTTCTCCATTAAATTCTCTATAATAATTGTCTTGGAAGTATGTTGATAGGACTTATAATTTTCGAAATATGCTTACTTTTCTTTCAATTCTGTCAGTAAAAATGGACACAAAAACGCTATACATCGAAAAAACTCATAAAATATATATTTTTAATATGTTATTAGACCCTCCGAGAGTAGTCTATACCTGAGTTGTCATCCTTGAAAACCATTTGAAAATCCTGGGCTTCTCCTATGGTGCTACGTAATACTGGCACGTGTTTTAGTTTTTTAGGAAAAACTACCTCTTGAAAGCGTTTTCCAGGTATCTTTGTTTTATATGTTTGTTTATTAATTGTCAATTTCATACTCTAGCACGTTTTTTATAAAGAAATTTTAAAAATAACTATTCAGAATAATGTTTTCATCATTAAACAAAATTCAACTTTAAGAAACAGTAAACTATTTCTTTGTTTCTGAGAAATCTGTCAATCCTAGCAGCACCACTTTGGAATCAAATTAAAGGTAATTTTAGTATCTACAAATGTATTTCTAATGACTTTTCCTCTAGGACTATTATTTCAGCCGGTACAGGTCTAGGAAAATGGGGGAAAGGGGGGGAAACAATAATTTCTCATCGTGCTTCCATATCGAAATTGAAGCACATATATGACAGCTACGTTCATGCCAAGTTTCATGCTTTCTTCACGATGGGACCGTATTTTACGTTAAGGACCTGGACTATTTTAAAATAATCTGATCTAATTTCAAAGGTTTTACAGGGGTATTCTTTTTTCAGACTTGAGTAGAGAGCAGTTGATTCTTCTGGCTTTACTCGTGGGTAGTGATTATACACTTGGCCTGTCTGGCGTAGGACCTGTTACTGCGCTGGAAATTCTTGCGTCTTTCCCTTTTAGTAAGAAAAAGTTCTCAAATGAGACATCTAAGCAAGAACATTATACTCAATTGATAACTGGCTTGCAAGAGTTTAAACAGTGGGTACGAAGCGGGAAGAGAACTGACAATACTAGTCTTAAAAAGAAATTACGGAATGTTAGCGTAACTGATGATTTTCCTAGTGTTCGGGTAAGTTGACAAATTTAATTACGGTAAGTTGGTTCCTTGAAGGGACAGTTAATATACGGAATACCATTTTCAGGTGGTCCAAGCATACCTAGAACCCAACGTGGAAAGAAGTGAAGACAGATTCACATGGGGCGAAATAGATGTCAACGTTCTACGAAATTACACAAAGACGAAATTCGGCTGGTCACAAAATAAACTAGATGAAATTATCAAGCCTGTAATAAAAAGGCTAACAGAAAGAAAGAGTCAGAAAAGCGTTCATGATTACTTCAAACGAAAAACAGATTTCCAATCTTTAGAAGAGCAGATGAGTAAAAGAGTAAAGGCAGCTGTTCAGAAAATGGGACCTGAAAGTGAACTAGGAGAGGAAATATTAGCCAATCAGGAAGTAAAGACGAAACCAGAGCGGAAAAGAAAATTAAATAAGACTAAAGCTAAAATTACAAAAGAAGCTGGTCCATCGAAATCTAAACAGGCAAAGACTGAAGACAGAATACTCACAGATCATAGCGTCAAAGTTGTATCTGAAATTATAGATGGCAAATCAGCTATAGACATAAAAATACGTAAAACAGATAGGTACCAAGAAATAATTCCGCAGAGGGAAAAAGATAAACATAATCTATTACAAAATAAGATGAAAGCTATAGAAGTTTTTCGAACAACTACTATTGATAAGAAGAAGAAACTTACCAAAAGGAAGGCTGTGATACCCAAAGCAAATGCTGGTTTATCTGAAAGCAGTGATAGTGACTAATAATTAGTATTACTTCACTGGCTCAGTGACCCAATCTTGATCTTCGCAACCAGAGTCCTCCATGTCTTTTAGTTTTCTTGCCAATTACGTCTTCTTCGAGCGAATGGAGAAGGATTTAAGTGCAAAGACAGCATACATTATTATGCCCTACATGGACATTGGACACTCATGTGTTCTAAATGCCGTTGGTGCGATCCAGGTATCACTGGATACAGTAGAGTCACTAAAAAATTAAATCACTAAATGGTTAAGAAACCATGGTTTATTGCTTAGTAAGAATCTTATCCATAAATTAATTATGTTTCAATTTGGTTGGATTAGATAGACGACTCTGCTCCCTACCTCAAATTCAAAAACATATTTTCTTCCTGCCCTGATGTGGGGTCAAAGCAGAATACTGCAAAATGATTTGGCCTCTTTAACTTTAGGGCCTTGCAAGTTGGTTTAATTATTTAAAAAAAGTTATTTTTTAATAATTTGTTGTTGGCAGGAGTACTTATTTATTATTTATCTAAGGTTGTTTAAATAAAATACTATTATAAAATAGTTACTTTTATTGTTTACATTAACAGCTAAATTATACCTTTACAAATATTATAATACGATAAACAAAGAAAGGACACAATTAAAGTATGCACACAGTAAATAATTATAATCGTTATATTTTAAATAGTAAATAAACTACGAACTAGAATAAAATGTGATTCTTGGGCCTATTTTACACTCTTCCAGTTATAAATGACCGACCAATTAGCGAGGGAATTTAATACCAATTATTTGCAGCACTAGGAATTCAGTAATTTGTGTTCACTAAAACCTGATTTCCCGGAACATTTCGGTAAGTTCTACCTTTTTTTCCTGTGTAATTTATTTATTTTTATGTAAAAAACTAAGCGCCGAGCCTTTAACAAAAAGCAAAAAAATTACAGTTTGTGTTTTTAAAATCTTGACCATTTTCATATCACTGATTGTAATTTTTATTTATTACTGTCTTAGAACTAAGAATTCCCGGTACCGGGAAATCACCACTGATTGCGTCATCTAATACTTTTTAGATGACGTACTTACAACAAATACTAAAAACTGAAAAATAATATCTTGGCGGATGTGACTGCATTTCTCTATGCTGTCCGTCTTGCCAGCGTTGTGTATTAAATATCTTAAGTTTTTTAATTAATTTGCTTCAAATCCTCTGCATTGTGCATATCACGAGTTTTTAGGACATGAATAAAAAACGGTCACTTTAATTTTATGAATAGAAGTGACTAAAGCTGGGTACTGACCGGCGTTACGGGGCGTAATGTAACGTGTTACACAGCGAGCATTCGCGCAGTCAGTACGTCGTTCGACGAGCATGTTACGCCAATTTTAGAACACAGCATACATGCTCTATGCGTAAAGCTGGGTACTGACCGGCGTTACGGGGCGTAATGTAACGTGTTACACAGCGAGCATTCGTGCAGTCAGTACGTCGTTTGACGAGCATGTTACGCCAATTTTAGAACATAGCGTACATGCTCTATGCGTAACACGCTCGATGCGAATGTTACATTACACCTCGTAACGTAGGTCAGTACCCACCTTAATACGCTCGATGCGAATGTTACATTACACCTCGTAACGTAGGTCAGTACCCACCTTAATAGGAACGCAATCTCATTGGTCGTTTTTATTTGTACCTTTTTTGGTACGTTTTAAATTAATTTAACTGGAAGATTGTAAAATAGGGTCTTATTATAGGAAAATATGGCTAAAATATGTTTGCTGCAAATAAACTAAGCTTGTTTGTGTAACAAAAAATAATTGACTTACAGAACCTCTACTGTTAGTTGTTTTTTTTAATTTTATCCAAAAAGGTAACATAGCAAAATGCTTATATCACAATAGATAAATCAATTCATTTCCAATTTTATTGTAAATTGCATTAAGTACCTATTGCTAACAAATAAATTCAATAAGAATTGTGCAATAATGATTTAAAGAAAAACTATGTAAATTTTATATTAAAGCTCCCCACACATCGACGATCTATCGCGCGATAGAATAACAACATTATGCAACTTTAGTTTCCGGAAAAAAATCATCTGCACATGCGATGCGTTAAGTGATGATTCTCATTAGACCGGGACGTGCCGTGTACGTGGCCCGGATTAAAAACGTTATGGCCCCTCTACATGACGGGCCATCATGCTGGCCCACTAATATGAGTCAGCATGAAAAGGACGTAGTGGTGTCTGATGGCTTATGATTCGTGGAATGACGACTGGATGGCCACGGTGTCGGTTTTTCGGTCGCACATCAAAGGAAGTGGGCAACGATGTCTGAACGTGGCCATCGTGTAGTTGCGTATTAACTATCGCATGGCCATGCGAAATGTATGTAATGGCCCCTCTTCCATTAGGGCCATTACATACATTTTGTATGAAGCAATTTATATTACACCGTGCATGATCCGAGTCCAGACGACGGACGCTCCCTCGGCGGCTAATAACACTCCAATATAAACGTGAAGCACGGACGTGCTCCGCTCCCGGTCTAATAAGAATCATCCCTTAATCCTCGATCTGGGAGCCTTTCGCATTCTTTCGATCCACAAATACTTATTTACACTAACGACAATAGATTAAAATTTACGACTAAAAAAAGACGATCATCATGTGCGATGTATTCATCTAATTACATCGACATTGTATAAAAACTAATATTATAAATGCAAAAGTTCGTGTGTATGTGTATGTTGGTCACAAACTAATAGGAACCAATTTCGATGTTTGTTATGGAGATGTACTTTTGGTATAACACAGGCTACTCTTTAAATTCACACGATTTATATTTGTATGAATTGTCGCGATCGCGTTTTGAATATTTTTTGAATCGCAATCGCGAAACGTTTTAATAAACTTAATAACACGGTCAACTTTTTATCCCGATATTCGCATTTAACTTTTTTACTTATTACAGGTCAGCGTTTTACCATTATCACATCTACCTAATGGTAGTTGATGAGGTCTAAGATGTAGCACGTTTTCCTAGAAGAAACCCCCCAAGTTACGCAGGTGAAACCGCGGGGCGCAAACGCTTACCAAGACATGCGTGAGACCATTTTGCAATAACTTTATACAGTAAAATTAGGCGCAGTAGCCTGTGTACAGGGTACAGGACAAACTGCGCACGCGCAACCGTTGGCTTAATAATGCCTCTTTATATATAGAAGACATTTATAATGCCACACTATCCACTGGACTTACAAAAGTTATTTATAGAGCAGACTCATAAACACTTTAAGAATCTAATAGCTTATTACACGATAGTGGGCGATTCTCATTAACTACCAATGATGGGTATTAGCGATGTTCATTTTCATAAAAAAAGAATGCAGAATCGTGTTCAGTCAGTAGTGAATGAATGAATGAGAGTGGTCTCGGGAAATACCGGTATTGAACGTCCCGGAACATTACATGAAGTTCATTAGGAAGTCATAACCAATATCCCGGGACTTAAATTAATTTCGGAGCTTAGTAAAAAAGTTGAATCAATGTTCGTTAATAGCAAGCGAGAATCGTTCGTCTCGTATAAGTCTTCGGATTTCAAAGTAATTCAAGAGCCATTTTTAATATAATATTATTCATTTTATCGCGATCATCCAGCAAAGATCAAAATGCGTTTGTAACAACAAACGCATTCTGAAACCAAAGGCGCATAACGCTCATTGCAAACACCCTCAATCCTTAAACCTAACTACAATTTAATCAACTTTGACAACACTATAAATCTTCCTTACGAACCAGAAACACGCCATAAAACCGATTGTACCAGTCAATAAGAAGAAAAGAAATACCATGATGAATGTGTAGCCGAAGTAGAGGAAAGTAGAGGCAGCGTCCTCGATGTTTAACTTTGTGACGAAGTAGTGACAGCAGTATATGAAGAGGTACCCGGCAGTTGATCCTGATGAGAGGAAGCCTCGCCACCACCAGTGGTAGTCTTCGGCGCAGAGGTGGAAGTAGCAGAGGAGGATCGTCGTCTCCGAACATGTGATCACGAGGATTACGAACACGAGGAATAGGAATCCGAACATGTAATACATCTGCAACCAAAGAAATTTTAATGGTTTTCACTTAGATTAGTTTTTTGGAACGAACTGTCTTATCACTTGTTGTTGGGTTGGCGAGAGGACCTAGCCGAGAATTTTTTTACGCGTTACGAAAATGTGAAACGAAAAACCGTAAGAGAAACTAATCTCCCACACCCTACTAATGTATATTCCATACAAAAATAAACAATTAAAAGGTAAGGGAATTAGTTCCAAACGCGTGTGCGACACGTCCATTATTTTTCTAAACTAATTTCGGAAGGCGCTGATTCCAGGGTCAAAAAACTCTTTCTTCTTCTTCTCTATTATCTTTTCAGGTAAGGCAAAGGGTTCATTGTTAGCTCATACAGCCTCGTTACACACTTCGTCTAATTTTATAGTCGGGTAGAATTTTTAACATAAGCTAGGTCTACAATGGATTACTACGAGTCAAAGTGTGAAAAATTGGACAACCTATGGGCTAGATCAGGGGTCGGCAACCTGCGGCTCACGAGCTACATGCGGCTCTTTTGATCAAAAAACATTTAGGGCTCTTAAAAGGGCTAGCTGGGCTAGATTTATTGGGGGTTTATGGAAATAGGGATGCAGACTATATGCTCAAATGTAAGGGTCTTGTACTTCTATATGGGCTGTTTTAAATTAGACCCTTTTTAATTGGGTCATTTTTGCGTGAGGATGGAGTAGGCTTGTCCAGCACCTACTACCCTCTCAGCTTAGTCGACCATGTCCGGAGGAGAGAACTTGTCAATACTTCTGGAGCCAACTAACCCGCGGGTTTCATCATGATGTTTTCCTTCACCGTAAGAGCAATGTCAAAACGCACATAAATTTTTCTTAAGAAAAAATCATCGGGCACAGCCGTGATTTGAACCTACGACCTTCCGAATGAAAGTCGAGGTATCTACCACTAAGCCAACTCCGCTCGAAAATATGCCTAAATGTAAGGGTAATAAGTGCGATAGTTACCTGACTAGACCAAAGCGAGTTAAGTATAAAGAAGAGCTGTATGAAGATGCAGCCGAAGGGTAGCACTCCACCCATGATGATGCCGGGTATCGGTTGAGTGTACAGCGACTGCTCCGGGATTTGACGAGGAATCTGATTCGTGCGGACAGGGTGATCCAGGATCTAAGGAGAAAAAACCAAACAAATAACTTTAAGGTGAAAGGGTACTCAGGTTGCGCTATCTCCATACAAACGTAGTCGACTGTTTCCTCCCTGGATAATGACACTAGCACAAATATTTTTGTGCCATTAAACCTGGGACTATACCACTATTTTTATTTTCATTTTCTAATTATCATAGAAATAAGGATTTAAAAAATAACAAAAAACAAAATATAGGGGCATGGTCATGGCAGTTATAAGTTTTATGCACCAAAAATATTTGGTCTAGTGTCATTATCCAGGAAGAAAACAGTCGACTACGTTTGTAATAGTTTGTATGGAGAGAGCCCCCGGTACCCGTTCCTCTTAATAACGTTTGCCGGTATAGAGATGAGGCCTAGCAGTATACAGCAAGCGCCTTACTGCTTTTTTTAACGTGATAACCTCTTATAAATTGGTGAACACCTGCACTCTCAAAAAAGTGTGAAGTCATGCGTTATTGACAAGTAACCATAGCAACGTATTTAAGTATGCAAAATGGTAATGTCTACTATAAAAAAGTTCTTAAGACGTTATCCCGTAAAATTATCGTCAGTAAACTGACTTTACAGGCGACTATTGTTTTTTATGTTTAGATTTTGGATTTGGCTTTGCATAAAGCCAATGTCAATTAGTAATTTATGCCAGCAGCACTTCTAAGACTTGTCTAAAAAAATCAAAATGACATACCCTCTTCCTAAATCCAAAGTATGCTCCGATAAATGTCAATGGTACTGAGACTCCGAACCACAACGCCAGCAGCGCCACCAGGGTGGAGAACGGAACCGCAGCGGACGAGCCTTTGCCCCATAACACCAGGTTCATTATGAAGAATAGAGAGAACACCACACTAGAATGGGAAGAAAACGATCGGGTGGCTTAAAATGTATTAGAACAAGAATATATCCAACCATTGAAATTAGGTTGTCATTATTGGATAGCTATATATTTTCTGAGAAATGTTATAGGATACATTACATCATAATCCAAAAAGTAGAAACTGAGATTTCAATGAAAAAACTACGGCCGCTCGCGCCTCGCGAACCGCGTTCGCTAATTTGCTGCTACTTACTATTCAGTACTATTCAAATTTCCCTCAGAATCCGTACAAAAATGGGACGCAGCTAGTCAGCAGCAGTCCGATACAAAGTTATCTTAGTTTAGTACTTCCACTTCAATTATATATGTTTGTAAGAATTTGTTTGGCACGCTAACATTTTAAACGCAAAATCTACAAATCTTTTATCAGAATAAAAAACCTAAAACATGTAAACTTACCCAGGACAGACCATAGAGGTCAAGAGTATATTACTCTTCCACCGTCGGCCCCCGAAGCTCTTGTAGATCCTTGCGCTGACGTACCCGGCGAGTGCACCGAGGAGGACCCACGCGACCAGCGCGCATGTCATTAGGGCGCCGCGATTGGCCGGCGAGAGGAACCCGAGGCAGGCGAACGCTAGGGTTACCAGCGTCATGCCGAACACCTACAATAATAAATATTGCAGGACGTTGCAAATAGCGAATGTCTTTTGTTTTCATTTCGATCGTCTTTTGTTTCTAAATCAAAGTTGGTGATATGCGTAGGTGCTATTTTGCTTAAATCGAAATTGGTGTTATGCGCAGTTGGTATTTTGCGAGTTATGCGTTTTGTGTAGTTGGTTTTATGCATCTTACAGGCGCCATCTAGTCCAAGCTAAACAACTAGACTTGTATGGTATGGTGATTAGTTATTGGATATAAAATAGAAATAACAACTCTGAATACATGTACCAATTACAAATAAATAAATATTGCAGGACATTCCACACATTGCCATCCAGCCCTAAATATTATACTTATATTATATACTAGCGACCTGCCCCGGCTTCGCACAGATTATTATGCATGTATTATACATATAAACCTTCCTCTTGAATCACTCTTTAAAAAAACGGCATCAAAATCCGTTGCGTAGTTTTAAAGATTTAAGCATACAAAGGGATATAGGGACAGAGAAAGCGACTTTGTTTTATACTATGTAATTAAGTGATAAGACATAGCAACAACAGACCACGGACAAATTTATATCTAAGCTTAAATACTTGTCTGAGGCGGGAATCGAACCCGCAACCCTGTGTTTAACAGTCTGGCATGATGACCATAACCTGGTTTTGTTGTCAAAGTAATTAGCAACTCATGTGCGGTTTATTGCGGGTAAAACTTGTCTCAAGGGGCTGCGGATACCGGGTACATTTACCTGAGCACCAGATCCAAGGAACACCGCCAACAACATGCCTCTTCTAGGTGGTCGAAACACGTCGCCATGGACCAGTTTCCAACCAAATTCTTCCTGAAAATATAAAAAGGTACTTTTAAAACTAGCGACCCACCCCGGCTTCGCACGAATATCATATGCATGTATACATATAAACCTTCCTCTTAAATTATTCTTATCTATTAAAAAAATCCGTTGCGTAGTTTTAAAGATCTAAATATACATAGGGAGAAACAGCGGGAAACGACTTTGTTTTATACTATGTAGTGATAGTGATTTAGCGAAAGCTGAGTAGCCTCAGTCATAAATATAAAGAAAGGTTTCCGTAGTTTTGAGCGGACGGTTTTCCACGTAGCTATGGTAAGAGTATTTATTTACTTACATCATAATATGTTCAAAAATGTATTGATGTCTGATTCTTTCAATCAAACGGCTCAATAAAGACTATTTATTTATCTAGACAAGATACATTTTATCTTCAAATTTTAGAATGACGAGTAATGTTTATATTTTATGCGATGTGAAACTAGTCACGACGCAAGTTAATTTTAAACAGTTTTGATGTAAAACAAATGCAAAAATGCTAGGTATTCCACTGATAATAGCGTCGAATAAATTGAACAAGTTTAATCAAGCTCGTTTTGTTACGTTACGTCATTTTAATTAATTTATAATTAATAGGTAATGGAAGAATTTTATAGTTTAACTAGCTGTCCCGGCAAACGTTGTTTTGCCATTTACAAAAAAAAAACTGAAAGAAACAAAATAAAAAATAGATGTTGGCCGATTCTCAGACCTACTGAATATGCTCACAAAATTTCATGAGAATCGGTCAAGCCGTTTCGGAGGAGTTCAAGTTCGAACCCCGTGACACGAGAATTTTATATATATATATATAGGGATTAATTAAGTATTAATCAGTTATTCCTAAACTATAGCAATAATTAACAATTTTGCGTTGGGCCCTATATTTTACGCATCTTACTCCCGTATTTACAAATACAAAAACATTTATTTGCTTAAAAACCTGTGTACATAGGTGTTCTTAAAATTAGGTATAGCATCCACAGGTTGCCCATTGCGAGCATGCAATTTAAGAAAAAGTTATGTAGGTAACTCTCTAAATACTATCTACTTAATGTAAAACTAAACAGTCTTCATTCATGAAATATTTAGTATTACATATTTAGTATTATATTATATATTTAGTATTACAATCAACCCTATGAGATTGCATAGTGCGCACGAACGCATAGAGCCAAATAAGACGCTGATTCGCTAGATTGAAGAGGGCAGCACAAAATTGACCAATCATAGGGCCGCATTTAGCGCAGTGCGTTCACTTATCCAAGAGTAACTTAAGTACTTACTGTTAAGTACAATCAAAATAAATCAAATAACTTTGATGTTATTTAAGACTTAACAGTGTCCGTCAGCCGGGCAAAAAAAGTGCTTCTAGAGCGAATTGGTTCGGTGAATAATTAGTGCTCAGTCTGCTGTAAATGTGCGCGAAATAAAAAATTAGTGCATGTAGGCATTGAGGAAAAAAACGGGAAAAACAAATTCTGCTGGAATGACGGTGCTCCAGCAGGAAGATTTTTAAACGAATGACCGGAGAGGTATATAATGTATATCGGCGGATAGCTTATATTTGTGCATAATTGTGCGCGAATAATTAAATTTGTGCGTCTTAGGGTTTTCGAGATATTTCATTTCCTGCTGGGCTGACGTTTTGCAAAAACTTGTATCTCCGAAACCATTGAATGTGCGACCTTGGATTAAACATATATAAGTAGCTCTTAATTTGTGCGTATTTGTGCGCTAATTTGTTTTTCATAAATATCTACTGTTTAAGAGAAATCATGCAACCCTGAAAATTCGAAAGAAACTCCTTGCGCTTAAATGAGAACACGCAGAGGTTCACTGAAAGCGGTATTTGGCTCGTTTTGTTGTTCTTTACATGTATAATAAGTTTCAAGACAGTACATACGCGCATTTTTCAATAATAACACTTCAAGTCAAATCTGAAAATGTCATAGCTTTGCAAGAAACCTATTCAACTAAAGATATGTGCGTATATACCAAAAATTAGAGTGCCTTTTGAAATACATATCCTGAAAATTTCAGCTTCAAATGTCGCGTATTTAAGTAGATATAAACGAAAAACAAATCATAACTGCAGTTCTTGGCTAACCGACCAAATTCGAATGGTCACGAAAAAGCGACGGTTTCATACATTTTGATGACTTCTTAAATGGACTGTATTATACTGAAGCAGTTAATTGGGTTTAGGTACTGTGAATTGGAAAAGTGTTATGGGAAGTTGCAAAAGTTTTATTTTGAGATTAAGATAGTAGAAACTAGTAAGTACGCTTTTATCTTCCTTACCTATTATAGATTATTGATAGCTCAGGTAGGTAAGTATCTACTTCATTTTACTAAGTTCGCAATACGAAGTTAAACAAAAATGTCGGTTTTGTGCTTAATAAATAATATTATAAGTATGTAATAAAATTATAATAATATTACTTTAAAGGTGGACGCAGATTGATACGCGCCGAGCGCGCCGAATTTTTGCCGTCCACGGAAAAAGGTACCTTATAATAATAGAGATAAGGCATCTACATTTATATTTCCGATGACGTCATCAGAGTCGTCCGCATCGTCAGAGGCGGCCGACACTGAAATAAATAAATGTAGGTATGTACCTTATCTCTATTATTATAAGGTGGACGGCAAACAATTCGGCGCATATCAATGTGCGGGCACCATTGCATTGATTTTAAAATTGCATAAAAAGACGATTGTGTAGGTTCAAATCTCCGGCCGCCGCGCGCCGGGTGGTTGTAACTCGCTCTGTGTGAAACAGTTACACAGAATGCGGCATTAGTGGGAAAGAGTCAGACGCTAGTTAAGACGTATTTCGCTCCTTGCCTCCCGCACCGCTCTCCGCTCTCGGTTCACTCACCCCGCTCCAATAGTGTCCGGGGTATATCTAGTGTTGCCAATTTAGCATAATCTTATGCTCGATTTGGCATTTTAAGTTTCAATTCCACGTAGTAATAAGTTTGTCATTAATATTTTTTGTCATTAATAATGTCATTAATAATTTTTGCGTGAAGGAGTAACAAACATACATATACACACACACACACACACACACAAACGTTCACATTTATAATATTAGTAGGATAGGATATACATATATAGTAGGATGTAAGCCATTATGTTATAAAACCCTATTTAAAACAGTCTCGAGATACTTACGTGTAAAAAGAGGTATTTATTAAAGTTTTGAGAAGTATTGTATTGATCAAAACTATATAGAAATACATATATTATATTTAAAAAAAAATGTGTTTTTTTTGTATTTCCTTAATATTTTATTTTAAGTTCAAACATAATAGTATAATAATTTAGGTATAAGCATAAATACCTTCTTAAGTGTTTTAATTACAATCTTAAACTATTTGATTTGTAATTTAATGTAATCCTAGCACTACCCACAAGGTCCTACTGTGATCTTTACTATACCTCAGTATTAAAAAAAAAACAAAATCAGGTCACTCGTTTTGGGAGATAAACGCGCTACAATTGATTTATATTACCTATTCCGTGGCACTGCCGGAATAAAAAATAGCCAATAACACTCAGTTATCTTCAATCTATCTCTGTGCAAAATTTCATCCAAATTAGTCCAGTGGTTCTGGAATCTGGAGATACCAACATACACACATACAAACATGTTACCAACGTTACCTCTTTATAATATTATAGAGTAGGTATAGAAGGTTAGTATAGAAGTACCTATAGATAAACGTGTCATTTTAGAAATACATGCATTAATATTTCTCTTATGTACCTACTACCTATTGAAAAAATGATAATGCACTAAAACCTCTATAAACGTTCTAAGCGCGACTGTACGGACAACAGCTTCAGTATAATACAGTCCATTTAAGAAGTCATCAAAATGTATGAAACCGTCGCTTTTAGGTGACCATTCGAATTTGGTCGGTTAGCCAAGAACTGAAGTTATGATTTGTTTTTCGTTTATATCTACTTAAATACGCGACATTTGAAGCTGAAATTTTCAGGATATGTATTTCAAAAGGCACTCTAATTTTTTTTATATACGCACATATCTTTAGTTGAATAGGTTTCTTGCAAAGCTATGACATTTTCAGATTTGACTTGAAGTGTTATTATTAAAAAATGCGCGTATGTACTGTCTTGAAACTTATTATACATGTAAAGAATAACAAAACGAGCCAAATACCGCTTTCAGTGAACCTCTGCGTGTTCTCATTTAAGCGCAAGGAGTTTCTTTCGAATTTTCAGGGTTGCATGATTTCTCTTAAACAGTAGATATTTATGAAAAACAAATTAGCGCACAAATACGCACAAATTAAGAGCTACTTATATATGTTTAATCCAAGGTCGCACATTCAATGGTTTCGGAGATACAAGTTTTTGCAAAACGTCAGCCCAGCAGGAAATGAAATATCTCGAAAACCCTAAGACGCACAAATTTAATTATTCGCGCACAATTATGCACAAATATAAGCTATCCGCCGATATACATTATATACCTCTCCGGTCATTCGTTTAAAAATCTTCCTGCTGGAGCACCGTCATTCCAGCAGAATTTGTTTTTCCCGTTTTTTTCCTCAATGCCTACATGCACTAATTTTTTATTTCGCGCACATTTACAGCAGACTGAGCACTAATTATTCACCGAACCAATTCGCTCTAGAAGCACTTTTTTTGCCCGGCTGACGGACACGACTTAACATGTATGGTGTTCCGCCATATCTCGTAGTAGGATTTAGTACTCGACTCGTCAAGTGCAAAAACAGTTCTGATTGGTCAAGCGTGTTTTGACCTGACATTTTGGTTCTCATTCGTCAAGCAATGCATAAGTTCTAATTCGTCAAGCCATAATTTTGTTTTGATTTGTCAAGCCTTATTTTTGTTTTAACTGGTCAAGTCAGTAAAAAGTTCTGATTCGTCAAATGCTGAAATAATAATGTAAGTAAAAGACATAATAACTGGCAAACTATTTATTTATATAAGGTGTAAGTAGGTGAAAATGTAATTTAAAAAAAAAAACAAGAATTAAGTATACCAAATCAGACAAAAATATTTCAAAATCATATAAATCAATATTAACCGGAGTTCAATACAGTGCAAACGAGGTGTAATATGATTAGGTTTATTAATGTACGCACCTATAGTGGCCTATATTAAGTTACAAAAATCATGTCTTACTAAAACTCAGTTTTCTTAATGAATTTAAACATTCGTAAGCGGATTTGTTTCCATTTAAAAATTTTGTAACTATCTTTCTTATTTTGCCTTCTTTAGTTAAATATTTTTGTAATCTAATGTTTCTTTGAAGCTTGTTTAAATTCAGTTTTTTAATTTTAAAGTCTTGAATGCATAATTCCGTATTTATGGTATCTATAAAATGAAATAGGTTAGGCTTCTTACAATTTTTTTGTTAAGACGGCAGTGCCACCCTTCGACGGGGTTTGTAGTTTTATGCTTCTGAAGGTAGCAACTAATGGGTATGGATTTTGATGAAAGCCACTGACGAATAAAATACTTTTTAAATTTCGTGATATTTAATCCATTGGGTACTGATTCAGAAATTGCTCTCCAACCTTGCCAAACATTCTCTTGGGGAAGATGAGGTAATTGAAGACATAAATATATTTGACGAATCAGAACTTTTTACTGACTTGACCAGTTAAAACAAAAATAAGGCTTGACAAATCAAAACAAAATTATGGCTTGACGAATTAGAACTTATGCATTGCTTGACGAATGAGAACCAAAATGTCAGGTCAAAACACGCTTGACCAATCAGAACTGTTTTTGCACTTGACGAGTCGAGTACTAAATCCGTAGTAGCGGTATAATGATTCATACGTGATATGCGAATAGGTATTTAACTTTCCTATTAATAGACAAATTGATAACTAATTAGTACCTATACAAGTATCGCGGTCATTTCTAATGAATGTTTGATAAATCACACACACGAGTTGTTACTGTAGTCAAGTAGAATTAGGTAAACTCTAAAGTGTGAGGCAAAGTTTTAGAAACTCGGGGAATTATTTTGAACGGAATAATTAATAATTTTTCGAAAATGTAATTAATGTAATATTTTTACATAGTAACCAGGTCGGCCATTTTTATTTAGTTGCTGAAAAAAGGGGAAATCTAGATAAATGGCCTATTAAATCAGAAATTGGTGATGCTTTTTGAACGACAACTTTAAGTTGATCTTATAAAAGATAAAGATCTAATGAGGATCTTCGGAATGATGAACAGAATGGCTACGAAAAATAATGTCAATTAGGTACCTACCTACTTTTTGATTTTTACCAGTGGAATCGGCCCTTTGACTACTAACACTTGGAGCCACATTCTTACATAACCCTTCGAAGTTTATGCTTATAAAGTCTACAGATGGTACTATTATATTAATTTTCCTAGTTTCAAAGTAGTGGGGGAAACTAACAGGGTTTCCAATACTCTATACTATACTCGAACCCATTTGTTTTTGATACAAAGATTAGATAAGCGATTTTAAAGAGCGATTTAGTCAAACAGTTAATTCAATGGACAAGATAAACGATTTCGTACAATTTTAAACCATTTGAATGGTGTAAATTCCAAGTAATGTTTTCTAGATACATAATAATGTACTTTTATGTGAAAACCTAGCTTGATAAGACAATTCGACGCATACTATTTATAAGTGTGTCTGTTAGACTATTTAAAGAGATAGTATCATAGTTATATTCCCGATCCTGTGGGAATATCAAAATAAAAAGTAGCCTAGAGCCTTCCTCGATAAATGGACTATCCAACACAAATTTTATAAAAACACATAATTTTTGAATTCGAACCAGTAGTTCCTGAGATTAGCGCGTTCAAACAAACAAACTCTTCAGCTTTATAATATTAGTATAGATACATGTTGCGCCCCGTAGTTCTACCTACATAAAAGGAAGCTTATAGCATTCTCCATACTATGGATTACTCCTGGATGAATTTTCATGAAAATCTGTCAAGACTTTGGATCGTAAAGAAGAAACTATCGATGTGACTAATTAAAGTGGGAAATGATTAGGTGGTGTCATATCCGCCCACTCCATTACGCTGCCAAATCTTTGACGTTGTTATTATCTGACATTAATTCAGCCAACGTACAGCTGATATTAGGGGGTTATGGACTAGCTGCGCCCCGCGGTTTATTTACGAATTTTAAGGTAAAAAGTAGCCCATGTATTATTTCAGTGTTCAAGCTATCTACATATCAAGTTTTATCACAATCGATTCAGTAGTTTTTGCGTGAAAAGGTAAGAAACTTTTGCATTTTTAAGTACAGTTCTTGCGCTCGTAAATACACATGTTCGTTTGTGTGTGTGCCCGACGACGGAGCGACACATATACAGATTTGTCACTCACACAAAACAAAGGCCGAGCGCACTCGTGAATTACAAGAACTGTAAGTAATGTCTTACCTGAGCATCCTCCCCGCATTCCATCTGATTATATCTTGCAATATCTTTATGCAGAGTCCTCAGTAGAATCATAGCGACCATTCCACTTAAGAACAGTACTATAACAAGCGAGTTCAGTATAGAAAACCATTGAATATTCGTCTGAGGCATCGATTCTAAGATGTAATCCCATCTTGAGGACCATTTAATAGTGTTGTTCTTGATAAATGTTACTCGGTATGTGTAGGTGACTGAGAATGTTTTGTCCGAGTCCAATGTGTAGGGAACTTCTAGGGGTGTGTTGCGAGCGTCACAGTTTATATTGTCTTGGCTCTGGTGTTTGATGCTGGCTGGTTTTATCTGTGAATTAGAAAAAAAAACTTTAAAATTTTTCTAAATAAAAAAAATCTCCATCTCATCTAGATTTCTATGTGATATAAAAGATCTTTTTGTAGAAAATTTTTTAAACTTTTTATTTTAAAAACGATTTCACAATGATTTTGAAAACTTCACTAAAGCTAGAGTTAGCGATTTCTTTATACAAACAAATAAACGAAAAACAAATATTGTACTCTTTCATTCAGCTTAAAAATACAAAAGTTAAATATAGCGTGAATTCAACATAATGGCAGCTCTGAAGTTATAGGTAAAATCGCTGCGTATTAGGAGCAAACTCGCTTCTGAGATGAGCTGAGATGATAATTATCATCACAGTTGAGTTAAAATAGAGCCTTTATGATCAAGTTACCAAAGAAGCAGGTTGCCAATAAAGGCATCATGCCTAAATAACAGGTTTGTTTAAGAAACTAAGCGAGAGATGCCACTGAAGCAGAATGCCTGAAATACGAATGACTAACAAGCAGTTTGCTTAAAGTGGATGCCAATAAAGTAGCTCTTCTTGAGACGACCTAGTTGGCACAATGGTCATCATGCCGGACTGCCACTGCGGTAGCGGGTTCGATTCCCGCCTCAGGTAATTTGTGCTTAGATATTTGTCTGTGGTCTGGTTGTATCTATGTATTATAAGTATATACTAGCGACCCGCTCCGACTTCGCACGGTTATATTATGCAAGTATTATACATAAAAACCTTCCTTTTGAATCACTCTATTAAAAAAACCGCATCAATATCCATTGCGTAGTTTTAAAGATCTAAGCAGACATAGGGATATAGGGACAGAGAAAGCGACTTTGTTTTATACTATGTAGTAATTTACAAAAGAAAACTACATGAGTAGTAGGTATATACTACTTGTTAGCGTTGTCTAGCACCCATAACACAAGCTTAGTTTACTTAGCTTGGGGCTAGATGGCGATGTGTGGAATGTCCGGCAATATTCTTCTTACCTTGGCTGATATAATCCTGCCACCGTTATCACCGAAGCCAACGCCCCATTCCTCTTCACCTCCGCTGTGGTAAGTGATCTCAATGTCCACATGGTTGAATAGGAAATAGTGATCGATTTGTCCTGGAGACACGTTCACTATCGGCGTGCAAGTGTCCTACAATTAAAGGAAAATAGAATTAGATTAATATTATAAAGTTACAGCCATTAGCCTAGTGTAGGTATCATAGATATAAGCTTATTGTAACGAAAGTTCCTTATCGCGCGTTGCGAAAGGGGGCTAGACGGAAAAAATTAAGACCAAAAGTTGTAACGACACTTTTTGCTATAGTTGTAAGCCGTGCGGCGTGCGCGTTTCTCTCTCTCTCTCTCTCTCATAGAAAGCAAGCCAGTTATTTTCGTTTCGTCTTTCTATTTCGCATTGAACAGTGTGAAGTCGCGACGATTATTTAAAAAAAAAATTACAATTCCTTCACTAATTAATCGAAAGGAACTTCGTTCAATCTCAAGTTTTTTTGTATTATTGTAGAGTATTTTTAATAAAGTAATTATGGTGATTTTCATTCAAATCAGGCCAGTTGTGTGACTGTGACATACAAACAAATAAATATGGATTTTAAATATGAATTGATGAAAAGTAGTAGTAAATGAAAAAAGTAAATTAAAAGTAATGGTTAAGTTACCTACTTGTCATTTACTTTTTTCATTCTGGTGGTTTTGATTTTTTTTGTAGAAAAAAATGAGTCTTTGTAGAATACCATGGGCTAATTTTTATTGCGTGTGTATTGAGTAAACCGCAGGCAGGGCGCAATAAGTCTTCTATATAAAATTAAATGATGTTCGTAGGTAAAAGCATCGCTTGTGAACGGCTGAGCCTATTTGGTTATTTTTTGTTATAAAATGTTCGTTAGGTATAGTCCAAATTAGGTTTTTGTAAGAAAAATTGTGTTATTATTTCTGAAAAAACCGAAAGTCTTTTTTTGTATGAGATTATATTATGGATTCAATTTACGGGGTTAACAACTACTGAATTAATTGCGATGAAATTTGGTATCTAGACAGTTGGAGCCCAGGAATAATATACGCTCATTTTTATCCTGATAATTCCACAAGATGTGGACACTGGACATACACAGGTAAAACCGCAAAGAGCAGCTTGTATGGTAAAATAACCCATTATTTTGCATGGTGTAAGAGTACTCAATTACAAATGCTTCATTACATTGTGAAAGTGTGACTAACATGATAATTGCACATTTAACTACTATGCTAATAAATTAAACAAACAAAAGTAATATTTGCTTGTACCTGCAAAAGGTTGCGGGTTCGATTCCACCTCAAACAAATATTTATGTAGATAGATAGATAACTTTATTTGTACAACACAGGAAGAAACAAAACACGACATACACAGAGTAAACCTAAGACCCGAGACCCTAACCTAAGAGGTAAGTAGTATGTACCTACAGACATTTGCTTCTGGTCTGAGTTTTTCTGTAGTATTTGAAGTATTTCCAAAAAAAGTAGGAAAGTAGGTATATACTTACCTAAGTATTCTATCCATAGTGTAGTCACCATAACACAAGCCTAGATGCTTAGCTTGGGGCTAGATGAAGTGCAGTGTCATGCAATAGTTAGGTAAGTAAGTATTTGAAATATTCACGAAAATTCGATTATTTTGCTAGCTGTCTTATGATTGATTCATTTTCACTGCAAAGTTTCTCTGAGCAAAGTTCAATTGCCTAGGTTATAATATTATACTAGACTAGTTGCGCCCCGTGGTTTCACCCGCGAAAGTCCCGATCCCGTGGGAAAATTGTAAAAAGTAGCCTATAAGCCTTCCTCGATAAATGGACGATCCAACACAAAAATATTTTTTGTATTAGAACCAGTAGTTCCTGAGATTAGTGCGTTTAAACAAACATACTCTTGAGCTTTATAATATTAGTAAGTATAGATTTTGCCCGCGACTTCATTCGCGTAGAAGTCGAAAACGGTTCTAAAAGGATTTTTAATTGTTTTTTTTTCCTATAGCATTTTAAAAAAAAAAGTCTCCCATCAATTAAGTATTCTGTTAAAGAATGTCAATGCAACAAGTAGATTGGACCAAAGAATCACGTTTTCCTGTATAAACTTTGCCTACGTCATGCAAAGAACTCATCCTCCAAACAGGTCTCTACGATCAGTGGTTTAGGCTGTGCGTTGATCCTTTAGTCAGTCAGTCGTTCAGGACAAAGCATTTTATATGTATAGACTAGCGACCCGCCCTGGCTTCGCACGGCTATATTATGCATGTACCTATTATACATAATATAAACCTTCCCCTTGAATCACTCTATCTATTAAAAAAACCGCATCAAAATGCGTTGCGTAGTTTTAAAGATTTAAGCATACAAAGGGAAATAGGGACAGAAAAAGCGACTTGTTTTATACTATTTAGTGATAGTGATTATGTGAGGCAAGCTTTTATTGTTACATCATAAATAGATGATGTCATTAACTGTTTAAATTTTTATCAAAACAATTTTATTAAATAGATAATCTACTGATAGAGGTAACTGCGGCATGCAATACACACTACAATAATTGGATTGTAACAAATTGAACAGGTGGAGCGACGACATACGCAAAGCGGTGGGCAGTGAATGGAGAAGAAGAGCCGAGCCCGATGCTCACTGGCGTATCTTGGGAGAGGCCTACGTCCAGCAGTGGACTGACACCGGCTGATGATGGTGATGATGATGTAGAACTATGTTAACTATTATAATTTGCAAAAAATTTACTGAAACCTAGCAAATTATCTATCTACACTTTAAGCTGAGAGGGTGGTATAGGTGCTAAGCAAGCTTACTTCATCTAATACATGTCTCAGGCACTAAAGAACCCTGACTGAATCATAGATTAGTTAGAGAAGGCCAATTTTAGGACAGTAAATCTGTACTGATATCTTGGAAAGAGTCGTAAAAGCAAATTGATAATTTTTCAAAATTTTGTCTGCCTTTTTGTTATTTTTCTGACTTGGTTTTAGTACTAGTAGGACTTATTTAATCATAGTAGTATTGTATTAGTAGAACAAATTTAATTGTACGATTAGAAATAATTTAATCAACAATAAACTGTGCCTGGTAATGCCTCGCTCAAAAGGGCTCATGGGGTAGGAAGGAATGCAATCTGTGACAAATATTTATCCCCATTTTTAGAGAGCGGTGTTGGCTTAGTGGTAGATACCTCGACTTTCATTCTGAAGGCCGTGCACCAATGTATTTTTCTTAAGAAAAATTTATTTGCGCTAATTGACATTGCTCTTACGGTGAAGGAAAACATCGTGATGAAACCCGCGGCCTAGTTGGCTCCAGAAGTATTGACAAGTTCTCTCCTCTGGACATGGTCGACTAAGCTGAGAGGGTAGTAGGTCCTGGGCAAGCCTACTCCATCTTCACGCAAAATGGACCCAATTAAAAAGAGTCTAATCACAGAAAACAGCCTGTATACAAGTACAAGTTATCCCTATTTTCTCACAGCATTAGGGGAAATGTGACTATACAAACTAAAGTCAACATCAGCATAGAAGATTATAAACTAAATTTTGGATATGGATAGCAAGGAATTTTCCTCTTTAAATTATAGCAAAATGTAGGAAAAGAACTCACCTATTAACAGTACAAACAACCACACTCTCCATGCAATAATTAACAATTTTAATTATCAGCATCGGGCATTTGGGCCCTACCTTTAGTACCTAATTAAAAAGTGATTTGATTGTTTTATGCAAAACATAAAGCAGTACCTATGTGTAAAAGAAATACCATACAGAATAATGTGACATTTTTAGAGTTCTGTACCTCAAGAGGTAAAAAAAGGAACCCATAAAAGATCACTTTCTTGTCCGCCTGTCTGTCTGTATGTGTGTCACCGATTTTCCCTGGAATGGGTTGACCTAGCAAGTTGAAATTCATACCAGATACTAAGGTCTATAGTCCCTATTAGATGTGTAAAAATCAAGGTCCTGAGTCAACACAATAAAAGATATGGGCAAATTTACATTTATGTGAAAAATTCACATTTTTTTTTTGTGTTTATTTTATCTGTGATTAGTCACAGATTATAAGCAGATTTGTTTAGTGTTGCTTGTCGTGTGCAAGGAGCTCCTCACCAGGAGACACTTCCTTTGCGAAAATATTCCATATATTTTTTACATTTTTATACTCACCATATCTCTTCTAACTTGACATCCCATCGGAAACCCGGTGCTGCAGTACATTTTCCCTCCCTCATTCACCAGGTAGCACCACGTTACCGGCATATTATCCAGTATCCAATGATGTTGGTAATACAAAGCCATTCCCATTTTCAATAAGTTTAACTTTTTAGTCGATTCAGTGTCTGAACCTTTGTATGTTTTTGTACATACTGCTTTACATTCTATATTTTCCAGGAAGTTAAGTTTATATGGGCTGGGTCGTATTCGTTCACCGAACACTACTTGTCCAAGATTCTCGACGGGTGATTGGCTCTCGTCAGAAGTACAGAAGTCAAAGTGATGATATTCAAATGGAATAACAGACTCTTCTGTATTCAATCTGTTTACGTACAGGGGAATTACATTCTGAAAGGTGAAGGAACAGTATAAGAGTTTGGTATAATGATTTCACTAGTCTATCTAGGTAATAAGGATATCCTTCAATGTAAATGTCGGGACAAAACATCCTCAGACAATAACGGTGTGTGGATATTTGTACAGTAAAATAACATTGTAGAATTCTACAATAGCTTTCAGGTAGGTAAGTACACGTTGTTTCAGATGCACTGACAGAACAACTGAGTCAAGGTTTCAAGTGACAATAAATACGTTTACACGAAGGTACTTACTTTACATGATTTACCGTTGTCTTCGCCGGCCTTACAATAGTTCACTGGTGCCAGACCCGGCAGATAAAACCCTCTAATCGGTGTAAATAGCAGCAATGCGCAAACCACACACGATAGTAGCGACATGACGTTGTTTTTATTTCACTTCCGTTCACTATTACTACAGCAAACTATTACATATGATGGAAATAATATAAAAAGAAACTACATAATCATCAACACTCAGAGAACCACATGAATTCGACCAAGTTTATTTGGATTTTTTCTATTTTCGGCAAATTGTACGTCGTCAACTCACTTGAAGAAACGTCACCATGACAGTATTGCCAGCTGTTGTAAAGTTTTTTTTTCTTCTAATTTAATTTAAAGGTATGATAAATGTTGTGAGGCACGGACACGTATTTCGGGTATTATTTATCAAGAAGGACGTCACAACGGAAATTACTAATTTTTTAAAAAGACTTTGAGAATGAAAGTCTATTTCATAGCAGCAGAAACCATATGGAAAATTCTAAAAAACATTCCGATCGAACTTAATGAAGATGGCAATATGTATTAACCGTGAGACGACAATAGAAAAAGAAACTTTTTTTTTTTGGCTTTGGATTTGTGGTGCATATGGCCAGTGTCAAGTAATCAAGAGTTATTTTTAATCAAGCTAAATAGTGGTAGGTATCATGTAGGTATATACAATACATGGTATATAATGGGTATATAATGTTACGTCCATGATGCGTCCATGCTAATTACTTACTGTTGGTATTTCTTCTTTATTTTTTTATCTACCCATGTGGCCATCCTAGACTCTCACGGCATGCACAATTGTACATAATTAATAAGTAGGTACCTATAGGTAATCATTTGAGTTTTGTATTCAATTCACTTGTGCACCTGCTAACTACTACGTAATATTATTTTCACACTGCAGCACTTTAATCACGGATTAAAGCCCTATTAACCTCAACTTAGAGCAAGACTTTATTCCCAAGGGAGATAATGTTGTATGAAACTCCCAAGGGAATAAAGTGACTTGAATTTGGAACGTAGAAATTCGTGTGAAAACTTTTGGTTTTAATTTTGAAGGTCCTCGCTTCGCTCAGGAGTTAAATTTAAACTCCCTCGCTCCGCTCGGGAGTTAACCCGGGAGTCCCTCGTTGCACTCGGGGTTCATTATGCCACCCACAACATAAGACACATTGTATTATGCCCTTGATGCATAATCTACTAATAGTTATTAGGTAACTATATCCTCTTTGATCTTTCAATTTACAATCAAAATCAGGACGACTACAACGGCATTCCTAAACTTGACGGCAAAAAGCTCCACAGCAAAGATTCGAATAACGCTAAACTTGCGATAAACATAAGATAGTAGGTAAATGAGGTCTGCGAATGCGACACAATGGTCACCATGCCGGACTGCCAAACACAGGGCTGCGGGTTCGATTTCCGCCTCAAACAAGTATTTTTGCTTAGATATTTCTCTGTGGTTTGGTTGTTTCTATGTATTATAAGTACCTATCTAGTAAGTATATCCGTTGTCTAGCACATAAAACATAAGTCTATATAGTTACTTAGTTTGAGGCTAGATCACAGAGTAGGTACTTTATTATAAACAGGGCTAGATAGCGATGTGTGGAAAATGTTCTGTAATATCCTGAAATAATTAAATTCTAACTTGGTGACTCAGGTAGGCGTAGCTCCGAGGTCTAAAGTCTAACTAAACTAGTACCTACCTACTTTCATGGCTAGAACCAGTCTTTTAGGTAACTACTAGTAACAATAATCAAATATAGGTATAGTAGCGATATTACCTCAGTACATAAAAAAAGGTTTTTAAGATTTCGTACTTACCTCAACCATCGATGGTAATGTCTTTGAAGGTAGTTGGTGGTATGGGTACCTCCAAAAGGAATATCTTTCATCGGGCAGGTGTTATACCCGGTAGGCCGCGGACCAACGATGTTTCGTTGGAACTTGTAGGTTTAAGATCGAGCTTAAATTATCTTCAAAAAAACTTCGCTTGCGCGATCTAGGATCGGCTTAGAGGCGGCATCTGTTGGTGGCGATGTGAACCGTCGCCACATGTCTAATGATACCAAATGTAAGAAGGAAAAACCTACAGACAGAAAGACGGACAGTGGAGTTTTAGTAAACGAGTCCCTTTCTCACTCCTTGGGTACGGAACCCAAAGACTAGCCCGGAAAGGTACCTACAATACATAACAAGTAATGTGTGTATTGTTTATAAAACACAGTCTTTAATTAATACTCATTTAATCTTATGAGTAGTAGGTCTACAACTTAAACGAAAGGGCACAAAAAAATGCCCTGTTTTAGTTTTGAGGAAGCTGACGTTTCCGTATCAAGTTTTTTTCAACGTCGACGAGGTACTTGGTGTCTTCTTCCAATGAGTTACCTCGTGCGAAGGCCGATATCAGGCCGAGGGCTGCAGCGGGCTTATCTGCCGGGACCATGTGACCAGCACCACGAACCATCACTTCCGTTAGATTTGCAGCAGTTTTGTAGTATCTGGAAAGATATATACATAACGAATATTTGCAATTGATTTTCACGATGAAATCCTGAATCTTCAAAATTGTTAGTTTTAGCTTCGGGTGACCAAAGGGCTGGATCCTACCTCGAACAACGGATAAGCATCCAGCCTTTTATGCACACTTCCTAGGGACCCCCATTTGGACTTTTAATTTAGTATTATAGGTAAAGTAGGTCGTTTATTTCATTAATTTAAGTTTTTATAATTTAATTGTTATTTAGTATAGTATAGTTACATAATGCAAGAATAAAGTATTTTAATATTTTAGGCATGGTAAAAAAAACAACCTGAATCTATGAATATAAGATCTAAAGTCCTCCTATCTTGACTGACTGATACATCGATCAATGCACAGCTCAACCAATAGACTGATTGGGATATAAGGCATAGGTAAAGATAGCTGCTATAACCGCTAAGAAAGGATTTTGAAAATTCAACCGTCACCCAGGAGTACTCACCCAGCTAGTGTACCGTCATGGAACCACGGTTTTCTTTCACCATTTTTGAAATCTGAAGAACCGGAGAAGTTAAGTGACCTGTATGTGTTGACTGACGGATGATATGCGACTATGATGTCCAAATGGCCACTAAAACAATAGAGTAAAGTTAAATTCTGTTAAGTTACGTCTACCAAAAGATTTCGTATGGAAATATTACTTTAAAAATGAATAAACCAAATCCTAAAGCATGTTAGTAAGTATAAATAATTCAAGTTATAGTGGCGCTCGGTTTTATGAGTGAGTGAGTCTGAATATCTGAGTGGTCCGGTATACCTACAGATAGCTGTAAAGATAATAAAACCCGGTTTTTTAGTCAGTGGCTTTGACAAGTTCCGGTACAGGAATGTCTTGACTCTAAACTTACTTGTACAACATAACTCTATAGTTTTCCAATAGTTCCTCAAGCCACATCTTAGCGCTGTTCATAAAGTCGGGCACAAGTTTCCGATATACAACCCCGATGGAAGTGAAATTAGTGTTGCCAACGTGGAGCGCTCGTCGCACATCGTCTCGCTGAAGGTAGTTCATGTATGCACCTTCCAGGCTGATGTCATCTTGTAGAAAGTTGTAAAGGTTCGACATGTTCGAATTTGATAGAAACAGGTCAAGGAGGTTCATGTAATACTGGAGAAAGAAATAAATTAACCGTTACAACTAGATTTTTTACAAGAGTTACCTACCAATAAGTAAAATGTTGAAAACTGGCCTTATCAAGGTTCAATGTCATACAAACAAACATTAAAAGTTCTTACAATATATGCCATTAACATTTCTCCATCGTTAATAAATTGCACCACAAAGGCCTCCTGTTGTTTCATGTCATCAGCCACGCTGTCATCCACAAGGCCTATTTCACGAACAAAGTAGCTGTATTTTTGGAGGGTGAGTGGATCTGTAAACCCATTACCAATTGCCATACCCTGAAAATGTGAAGACAGGAAATTAAATAATTAAGAGACGAAAATAATTTAAAGAAACTCATACACTTCTAAGATTTGTAAGTAAGTAGGTACCTGAAGATTGATTGGCTCATCTTCCTGCCTGTGCCAAAGTATTTGAACACCCAGAGATGGGATGTGTTTCCCCGCGTATGATTCACCTGCTATAGTTAATGGCGCTTTTCGAAGCTCCGGGAATATTGTCAAGAACTGCTGTAGAGCTTTGTAGAGATTTTCACCGATCTGAAAAAAAAAGGACTATTGGATGGAAAGGTTTTTTTGGAAGGGTTAAAAAGCGATTGTAGTCACTATCTTTTGCCCCAGAAAATACCACAGAATATTATGATTCTGACTATATTGCGCCTAAGTAAGGTAGACAAATATATAAAATCAAAATTTCCTTTTGAAGAGCTACTTTAAACAATAACGATTTTAACAGCAAGGTCCAGTTGCTTACTGTTGTCTGATTGGTCGAATATCCACGGTCATCATCGGTGAAACTGAAGCCAGTTCCGACTGGATTATCAATGAACAATAAAGAGTGATTCTTGCCCCACGAGTACTTGATTTCTGGAAACAATTTCAGGTATTAAGTATAAAATACCTTATTTTATTACCATTTAGTACCTAGAATTAAAAAATATTTTTTGGATGTTCAATGAAAGAAAGATCTGAACATTGAACAAGGCATTTGCCGCCGCTCAGTTTTAAGCAACTCAGGATTTTGACAGAAGAAGTATAAGCTTCTTCTGTCTTCTGTCTAATGGATTGAAAGTATTCTTTCCAGAACTGACCTTCCAAAGTATTATTCTCAGTTACGATCAAAGGTCCTATTTCCCTGAAGAGCCCGAATAGTGATGAAGCCCCGGGTCCTCCTTGCAGCCAGATGATCCAGGGAGTGTCCTCTACCGACTTATTGCCCGAAACAGGGAAGTACCAGAACCATAGATTTGCGTTGTATTCTTTGTTCACCTGGAAACCAACAGGTAGTTAATTTTGTTGGATTCGTAGTTTTTGTGGTTATGTAGTGACAGAACAACAATTTAATACCTGCCGTTTTTCAACCTCTTACAAAAACTACATAAAAAGTGCTAACCGTTAAATATCCAGCATAACTTTCCATGCCGGGTAGGTTATATGCTGTATCAACGGCCGCAGCCGTTCTTGCTTCGTTTAACTTGTTCTCCTCAATGTACGGTGTGAGGATCAGAGGAGAGCCTACGTTGGACGTGTTCCTTCCTGGGCCAGCTACGTAGATGCGTTCCATGAATGTGAGGATTGGATCTGGTGCTTCACCACGTGGCAGATCATGGTAGTTATTAGGTGGTAGTGACACCCGGTCTACACTGAGAACGCTGGCGACGCATCTGGATGAGAAAAACATAAAAAAGATTATTAAATAAGGTCGACCACGATTATTAAATACAAGAAACTGAATTTATGTAACATAATAAACGCGCAATTGGAAATTTTCGAATTGGGATATTGTCCTGCAATTAAAAAAATAGTAGGTAAGTACTTTATAACCAAAATCCGTTGATTTCATATAATTCAGTGTTAGCCTGGTGTTAGCACGTAATCTTTTCTATATCTATCTATACATATTATAAATTATAAATAATAAATAAATAAATAAATAAATATTGCAGGACATTCCACACATCGCCATCTAGCCCCAAGCTAAGTAACTAGACTTGTGTTATGGGTGCTAGACAACGGATATACTACTTATATAGTTTTCTTTTGTAAATATATACTTAATATACGTACAGACACCCAGACCACAGACAAATATCTAAGCATAAATAATTGTCTGAGGCGGGAATCGAACCCGCAACCCTGTGTTTGGCAGTCCGGCATGGTGACCATTGTGCCAATTGGGTCGTCTTTCGAAGTTTGGTAGTGAACGTTCTACGTCCATAATGATCTGAGTAATTTTAACAGTTTTGTATTAATTTTTATTATAATTCCTAATAGCAGGTTAGGTATACCTACTAGGTACGCCGAAATATTACAAACCAGATTTGTTATCTTCTATAATTAAAATGAATCGCTAAATGTGTTGCTAAGCACATATCTCAAGAACCAATTCTTTTTGCTTATGAGATTTTGCTAATTCTTTTTTTAGAATATTCCTTAATGTACGAGAAAGATTCTTACGGAGAGAAAAATAAAAAAAATGGCCTGAATAAGTCAAAAACAACACTTTTCTGTATAGGTACTCTCATACAATTTTTCCATAGTATAAAGATGGTGATCCTATGCGCAAAAGAACAGCTAAACCGATTTCGCTAATTCAGTTTTGGAATATTCCTTGAAGCACGAGGATGGTTTTGGTTTTCAAAAATTGCCTTAAAAAGTCTACAAACAACGCTTTTCTATACCCCCAATTCTCATACAATCGATTCGTAATAATACTTAAAAGTCAAGTTCAAGTTTTAGTGGAGGGGTTCCGGGAAGGCTAAAAAATTGAGTGACGTTAGTATCGTGCCTATAAATATTGATGTCAATCGTGTAGCGGTGCCAGTTGCCAAACTCCACCTTCTCCGTCTCCACCACCGTCTCCACCAGACGTTTGTCTGAACCGATTTATATGAAATTTTTTGTGTAGTTTCGTTAGGTCTGACAATCGAACAACATCTATTTTTAATTTTATTTTTATTTTATAGGTATGGCAAAACCACGTTTGCTGGGACAGCTAAAGTCTAAAATATAAAATGAATCGCTGAATGTGTTGCTAAGCGCAAATCTCAAGGAACAGCTGCACCGATTTCGCTAATCCTTTTTTATTGTCTTTCTTATTGTCAGGAGAAGGTTCTTAAAAATTAAGAAAGTTGCGCAGAAAATTATAACGCGGGTGAAACCGCGGGGCGCAGCTATTTTGTCTATGTAATTGAACAATACTCACAATAGTAGAGTAAAGATGAGCTCCATGGTCCTGCCTGTGTGGTCTCCAGGAGGCGACAATAATACTAATTGCAAAGCCAAGGCCTCTCTCCCATAATATTTTCACTGTTCTCCTTGTTTTTATAACTGTAAATCACCCTGTTATCTAATCGAAATACAGCACTGTAACTTTTTAATAAATTGTAAAGCATTGTTAGTGTTGTTTTTGTTGATAATATCGAAAGTTTGCAAGGCTAATTAGGTGATTATATTATAATAGGACCGTTGACTACATATATTTTTAAACATGTAGCTATGATGTAGGTATGTACTGTCTAAATACAAAAAAATCTGTCTGATAATTTTTAGATCAAACTTTCAACACTCCGAAGATACTCATCAGAATTTTACCAATTTAAATGACACCGACTTAAAGTTACCTTTTATTTAACGAAATCCGATTTCATAAGGCAGAGATATCCAGTAATTTACTTTTTTGTGCCTTTTAAGGGGAAGTAAATTCAATTTTAAAATTCCAACTTCCAACCACTAAATAGTTTGGGTCTACCTTTACCGGTAATTTTCGTAGAATTTTCTAATTTTTTTTGGAAAAGAAAATACAGTTTTTAATTTATAGTAGGTAATGTAATCGTATAAGTAGGTACAAATATAAAACTAAAAACGAAAAGGTACAAATAATTCGCCTGTTTTAGTCTTGATGAAGCTGACGTTTTCGTACCAAGTTTTTTTCAACGTCCACGAGGTACCCGGTGTCTTCTTCCAATGAGACACCTCGTGCGAAGGCCGATATCAGCCCGAGGGCTGCAGCGGGCTTGTCTGCAGGGACCATGTGACCAGCACCACGAACCATCACTTCTGTTAGATTTGCAGCAGTTTTGTAGTATCTGGAAAGACAAATACATAACAAATATTTGCAATTGATTTTTACAATGAAATCCTGAATCTATAAATATAAGATCCAAAGTCCTGACTGACTGACTGATACATCGACCAACGCACAGTTCAAACCAATAGACTGATTGAAATATAAGGCATACAGATAGCTGTTTTAACATGTCTTGCCATGGCGCCAGGTCGTGACAGACTGAGTAGACCCAAGAAGTGCTGGCTTGACGTCGTAAAGGGTGATATGCGTGCAAATGGCCTTACTAACCAGGATGCCGAAGATCGTACGAAGTGGAGGCGTAGGAAAGAGAAGGAAAGATCCCGGGCTCACGAGAGGGATGCAACCGGGAACATCGCTCGGATGATGATGAGATAGCTGTTATAACTGGCATCCAGGAGTACATACTCACCCAGCTAGTGTATCATCATGGAACCATGGTTTTCTTTCACCTTTTTTGAAATTTGAAGAACCGGAGAAGTCAAGTGACTTATATGTGTTGACTGACGGATGATATGCAACTATGATGTCCAAATGGCCACTAAAAACAATAGAGAAAAGTCATATACTGTTAAGTTACCTTAGCTAATAAGTTACCAATTAATGTTTTTGTATGGAAGTGTTAACTTTAGAAACGAATGAAGCAAATTCTCAAAAGCATGTTAGTATAAATAATTCAACTTATAGTGGCGCGCGGTTTTATGAGAAGGTACCTAAGTGAGTCTGAATTTCAATTTTCAGAATATTAGTATTGTCCGGTACCTATAATTAGCTGCAAAGATAATGAAACCGGGTTTTTTAGTCAGTGGCTTTGAAAAGTTCCGGTACATGAATGTCTTGAGTCTAAACTTACTTGTACAACATAACTCTATAGTTCTCCAATAGTTCCTCAAGCCACATCTTAGCGCTGTTCATAAAGTCGGGCACAAGTTTCCGATATACAACCCCGATGGAAGTAAAATTAGTGTTGCCAACGTGGAGCGCTCGTCGCACATCGTCTCGCTGAAGGTAGTTCATGTATGCACCTTCCAGGCTGATGTCATCTTGTAGAAAGTTGTAAAGGTTCGACAAGTACGACTTTGATAGGAACAGTTGAAGAAGGTAGTTGTAATACTGGAGAAAGAAAAAAATTAACTTTCACATCACATATTTTTACTTATTTTACCTACACGAATAATTTTTATAACCGACTTCAACAAGTTTCAATGCCCATGAAGTTCAAATGAATAGAATCAGGAACATAAAGTTTATACTGTATAATTGAGAACCCCTGCTTTTTTTTAAAGTTGGCTAAAAATATGCTCTTGATGTGGGAGTACCGACATTCGTATAATGTGAACACTTACAGCATAAGCCTTTAACATTTCTCCGTCGTTAATAAATTGTACCACAGCAGTCTCCAGATGGTTCATAACATCAGCCACGTTGTCATCCACAAGACCCATTTCGCGAACAAAGTAGCTGTATTTTTGGAGGGTGAGTGGATCTGTAAATCCATTACCAATTGCCATACCCTGAAAATGTGAGGAAAGGAAATTTAATAATTTGGAGACGAAAATAATTTAAAGAAATTCATGAACTCCAAAGATTTTACCTGAAGATTGATTGGCTCATCTTCCTGCCTGTGCCAAAGTATTTGAACTCCCAGGGATGGGATGTGTTTCCCCGCGTATGATTCACCTGCTATAGTTAATGGCGCTTTTCGAAGCTCGGGGAATATTGTCAAGAACTGCTGTAGAGCATTGTAGAGATTTTCACCGATCTAAAAAAAAAGTGAATGACTGAAGGAAATTTTAAGAGTTCCGTACCTACATCAAAATGTATTTGGATTTGAGTCAATATTTTTATGTTTTGTCCCAGATTATAATATTATCCCAGAATATTCGATTCAGATTCCATTACATATTATGTTAAGAAGTAAAACGCTGATAATCTGAAAGTGACATTTTCTTTCATAAACAGCATTGATGAAAAACTACTTGAAACAGGAAACATTTGAACAAAAAATCGATTTCCTTGCTTACCGTTGTCTGATTGGTTGCATAGCCACGGTCATCATCGGTGAAGCTGTAGCCAGTTCCGACTGGATTATCAATGAACAATAAAGAGTGATTCTTGCCCCACGAGTACTTGATTTCTGGAAACGATATGAGGTATTTTAAGAGACCTTATTTATGACCATTTAGTACGACAGAGGAAGCTTAGAAATTCATGGAAAATATTCTTTCCGGAACTGACCTTCCACAGTATTGTCCTCAGTAACGAACAGAGGTCCTATTTCCGTGAAGAGGCCATACAATGATGAAGCTCCAGGTCCTCCTTGCAGCCAGATGATCCAGGGAGTGTCCTCTACCGATTTATTTCCCGAAACAGGGAAGTACCAGAACCATAGATTTGCGTTATATTCTTTGTTCACCTGGAAACCAATAGGTATATTTATTACAAACAGACAAACAAAAAAATCTTACCTCTTTATAATAGTAGTGTAGATAATCTTACATACCTACTCCAAAACGACGATCTAGATGCATTTGATGGAGACTTGCCAAACCTATCCTAAGACCGAATTGCTTTGAAGAATGTCAAGGGAGTTAATATAGGCAAATATAAAACAAACAGTATGAATCTGGCGAACTCTAACCATTCAATAATTTTCTTTATTTTGCGAGAGCCCTTAGAATGCAATTACTCGTAAAGCAGAAATTGATCGTAGAATAGAAATGTTAAAGTTTCTAGCCTGAAATAACTAAAACCCGTTGAAATCTCGACGAGGAAAACCATTAAATAAGTTGTTTAAGAAGATAATATCTTGCTTATTAACATAATTAAATGATGAGGTGATTGACACCGAGAAACGTAAGTAGGTACCTAGCATTTATATCTTTAGAAGGTAGTAAAATTTATGTAAAAGCAATTCGATTTGAAATAGACTATTTGCCTATGCAAATTGATAAACGGTATATTTATTATGCTTCAGATCAGCACATCGACACTGTGAAGGTATTTGTGCAGGTCAATTCGTTACACAAATACAGGGTTATTGGAAATTATACTAGCAAGCCGTAGAGGGCTACTTCTGTGCACCTAAACAAACAACTTTTGTTCTACGACTTTTGGAAAATCGAACATTTTTTCGAAAATTTTGAGGTTATGTTTACCTGAAAATCAGCTGTTCCTTACACGGAGAGGTCAGTAACCTTTAAATTTTATTTATTTTTTAAGTTTCACCTACTGTTCTTGGTCTGAATGACCTTTGTTTTGAAAAATCAGCTGTTTTTCGAATTTACATAACCTCAAAATTTTAATTTTTTTTTTTCGAATTTCCAAAAGTCGTAGAACAAAAGTTGTTTGTTTAGGTGCACAGAAGTAGCCCTTAACGGCTTGCTAGTATAATTTCCAATAACCCTGTATAATCAGTGAATAACCTCTCCAACACTACCCAAACTGAAATCTATCTTATCTTGATGAGACTAGATTTGAATTTACGTATCCTACTGCGGGGGTAGTCTTCCTTACACTTTTTAGAGTTCCGTATCCAAAGAGTAAAAACGCGACCCTATTATTAAGACTGCACTGTCCGTCCGTCTGACTGTCTGTCACCAGGCTGTATCTCATGAACCGTGATAGCTAGACAGTTAAAATTTTCAAAGATTATGTACTTAATTTTATTCTGCCGCTATGACAACAAATTAAAACAAAATACAAATATAGTATAAGCACCATACAACGTGCGGGGATGGACTCGCACTTGTCTGGTTTATAAATAGGTATTTCTGGGCTGGGAGAGGTTAGGTTATGTTGGCTCTTAACTATATATAATACACATATACGTACTTATAAAAAGTGATAGAACGACAATTTAAATATCTACTTTTTTCAGTTTTTAACAAAAACTAAGTAGGTAAGTATACTAACCGTTAAGTATCCAGCATAACTTTCCATGCCGGCTATTGTATATGTGTTATCAACGGCCGCAGCCGTTCTTGCTTCCTTTAGCTTCTTCTCCTCAATGTACGGTGTTAGGATCAGAGGAGAGCCTGCGTCCAACGTTGTTCTCACTCGGCCAGCTGCGTAGGTGCGTTCCATGAAGGTGAGGATTGGTTCTGGAGCCTCCCCAGGTGGCAGATCCGGGAAGGTATTAGGTGGTAGTGACACCCGCTCTACACTGAGAACGCTGGCGACGCATCTAGATGAAAAACACTTATTATCCCTATATATATAAAATTCTCGTGTCACAAGGTTCGAAGTTGAACTCCTCCGAAACGGCTCGACCGATTCTCATGAAATTTTGTGAGCATATTCCGTAGGTCTGAGAATCGGCCAACATCTATTTTTTATTTTGTTTCCTTTAGTTTTATTTTTTTATTTTTTTTTTAAATGGCAAAACAACGTTTGCCGGGACAGCTAGTTATACAATAGATTATTAAATTAAGTCGACCTGAAAATTTCCGAAACCTGAAAATGTAATGTGGAATTTTTGCGTTAAATCTGCGATATTCCTGCAATTTTCTACCATAAAGTTTGAACTATGATTTATCTGATCAATCTATTTAATAATTAGTAGATATGAAAAATAACGTTAAGCCCCCTTATTCCAAAACGAGGTTTAAGGATATTCCGAGATGCAGATTTAAACCTTAGATTTAGACACATATTTACTCGTCTAACTAAAGTCTTAACACTATCCCAATAGATTATATAGGGAACTATAGTCTAAACACTATCTCTATAGATTATTAGGGATAGTGTTTAGACTATAGTTCACGAATAAATCTGTGTCTAAATCTAAGGTTTAAATCCACATCTCGGACTATCCTTAAACTTCGTTTTGGAATAAGGGGGATGATGTTCAACAGTTTCTTCGTCACATTTTTGTATTGATTTTTATTAAATTTCCACAGTAGTTATAGGTACGCCGAGACTTCAAAAACGAGATTTGTTATAAATCATAGATTCTTCTAAGTACTAAATTGAATACTCACAATAGTAGAGTGAAGATGAGCTCCATGGTCCTGCCTGTGTGGTCTCCAGGAGGCGACTGGAGCCGGCGTCCTAGTCCGAGGAACTTTGTATACTCTCGCGTGAGCTTGCGCCTTGAACTTGACTTATCTCGATCGTAACTACAGGCTGTTACGATTTTTTGTTTATTTGTAAACAATTATTTTGTTAATATAAGATAATGTCTCATTGCATAGCCAATATACGTCTCCCATTTTCCTTGTTATTATCACTTTAAATCATTCTGTTATTTCTTATCTTATCTTATAATATTGGAGGCTGACAAATTTCCAGCAACACTTCGACCCAATGGGATCTATTGTGTTTACCCCTACCTTGATGTTTCTTACTCTTTGAAGAAGCGGTGACACTGAGAGGAAGAAACCTATATTCCTCCGGTTTGGGATAGGCATTTCCAAGAAGGCTCATACGTTTCGCTGCTAAGACGTCGCATTCACACAGTATGTGCTCCATAGTTTCTGTTATTTAATCGAAATACACCAATATATTTTTTTAATAAATGGTAAAACGTTATCCTTTTGTTATTTTTGTTGATAACATTAAATAGTTTGAAGTTCTAATTAGGTTATATTATAATGAGACCGCTTGACAACTCCAACAAATATTGTAACTTGTATCGTGTGATGTCTATAAAAATAACAATAATCTCAAAATCAAAATAATAATAATCTCTAGAGTTCGATACAATCTTATCTGATATTTCCTATGTAATATATAACGTACATTCAATTTAAACCAGCATTGTGGCGCAATTGTTATCTTGAAACCTGTAGATTTAGCAGATTCCAAATCCACCTATATATCTACACAGGTGAAATTTCTTTAAAGCGATAAAGCAACAATAAACAAAAACACTATTTTATTTTGTTAAGCGATGTTATTAAGGTTTGAAAAGCCAATGTCTGGATTCGTAAAGGTAAACCGACAGAAATCGGTAAAACTTGGTTTAAGGATTTTTATCTTACATCGGGGGCTGACATAGCCAGCAACATTACACATCAAAACCCAAAAGCTCCTTTTGTGTTTTTACCCCTACCTTAATGTTTCACGCGGTGATCCCACTAAGAGGAAGAACCTATATGCCTTCGGTTTGGGATACGCATAACGGAGGCTCCGCTTCGCATAGTTTGAGGAAAGGTACGGTCGCCTGCATAATTGAGCATAATCGGTCCCTCCGTAGAGCTCCAAATCCGCTGTTATAAGAATGTATTCAACACAAGCAAGATTCTACAAACCTGCTTTAGTTCCAGTTTAAAGTCTTCTAACTCATCAATTTATCAAACAAAAATGATTAGGATGAAAACATTCCAATAATAATAATTTTAGAACTCTACCGGGGGCTGCAATTATGAAGCCGACTGTACTTACATTATGTCATTACGCTATTTATTACTTTGATATTTTTTAAAGGAACCAGCCTTACACGGATAAAACCGTAGGGTTCTATTAGTAAGTTATTAATTTTAATCAGCTGACACTTAGCAATCAGCCTGTATAAACCAGGCGAACAGGTATGGGGTTCCAATGACCTGTTTAGCATAAAGTGGCTCCCACGGTCAGGCATTCGCGATAGATTCTTGCACGCTTCCAGATGTGATTTGCTCTATATTTAGGATGTTCGTAGTAAAAGCCATCGATACGATATATCTCAATACGTGATTGTCTTTCCTAATAAGTTCGTAATACGCATCACGTTGTAGATACTAGTCGTTAATCTGTGATCTTCTAACAATTGGATTGATAACTGTTTTTCCCACGGTCCGCGGTGTTTTTTACTTTATCGCTTATGTAGGCGATCTAATTAATTTCGAACGAGATCTGAATTTGATCAAGTGTGGGAATACAAAAAGATTTATTGCTTGATGATACTTACCTACTTACATAAACTTACTAATTTACTTGGAGTTAGATGGGAGTTCGGGCAATGTAGATAAAATAAAATAGATAGGATTTTTTAGGCTTATACAAACGATTAGGTACAGTCGGCTGCATAATTGCAGCCCTCGGTAGAGTTCGAAAATTACTATTATTGGAATGTTTGCATTCTAATAATTTTTGTTTGAATATTTGATGAGTTAGAAGACTTTAAACTTCACTTATAGCAGGTGTCTAGAATCGTGCTCATGTTAAAAACATTCTTTTAACAGCCGTTTTGGAGCTCTACGGTAGGTGGGTCTGCAATTATACAGCCGACCGTACCTATTTATATGTAGGATAGATGGATAAACTATTTATTGTACCATATAATAACCTAGGTCTACCCTACCACTCAATCTCGTAGTATTTTCTTATTTTCGTCATCATTTTTCAAAATAAAATTACGATATTTAATTTATAGTCATTTAATCGTATAAGTAAAAGCAAATTTAAAACTAAAAACGATGGGGTCCAAATAATTGGCCTGTTTTAGTTTTGAGGAAGCTGACGTTTCTGTACCATGTATTTTTCAACATCGACGAGGTACCCTGTGTCATCTTCCAACGAGATTCCTCGTACGAAGGCGGATATGAGGCCGAGGGCTGCAGCGGGCTTGTCTGCCGGGACCATGTGACCAGCACCACGAACCATCACTTCCGTTAGATTTGCAGCAGTTTTGTAATATCTGGAAATACATAATGATTATTTAAATTGGTTTTCACGGCGAAATAAATATTGAAAGATATTGCAGGACATTCTAAATCCTAAACCTATTCGCCGATTAAGACCATTTAAAAAATTCATCACCCTCTAAGTACCTATAGTACCCATTCATAATTGTAGTAAGCTTGCCAAAGAACCTATACCATCCTCTCAGCTTAATCGACCATGAAACGTGGAAAGAACTCGTCAATCCTTCAGGAGTCAACTGAGCCACAGGTACTACTGAATAGCATGGATTAAAGTTTCTGGCACTGTATACATCATCTAGCGATGATCATGATTTGATGTAAATCTTAATGCAATGATGGGTCATATTTCTTCCTTAGAATCACCCAGGAGTACTTACCCTGCTAGTGTATTATTGTGAAACCACGGTTTTCTTTCGCTTATTTTGTATTCTGAAGAACCTGAGAAGTTAAGTGACCTATATGTGTTGACTGACGGATGATATGCGACCACGGTGTCCAAATGGCCACTAAAAATAATAAAGAAGAGTTAAAAGGCAGCAATGTGAGTCTGAATTTTTGTATGCTTCGCTAGGTAAAGATAATGAAAGCAGTATTTTTGTCAGTGATTAGGAGAGGCTTTTACAGGTAGGTACCTACGTTAAATTGGTACAGGAATGTCTTGATTCTAAACTTACTTGTACAACATAACTCTATAGTTTTCCAATAGTTCCTCAAGCCACATCTTAGCGCTATTCATATGGTCGGACACAAGTTTCAGGAAGACAACGTAACTGAAGGACGTAAAATTAGTGTTGCCAACGTGGAGCGCTCGTCGCACATCGTCTCGCTGAAGGTAGTCCGTGTATGCACCTTACATGCCATCTTGTAGAAAGTTGTAAGTACGGTTCCACAAGTACGACTTTGATAGAAACAGTTGAAGAAGGTCTATGGAATACTGAAGAAAGAAAGAACTGGAATATTTTTACAAGAATCACTTACCTACAAGGTAAAAGAAAGCCGACTTTTACAAGGTTCAATGTCAATGAATTTCATAAACAAACATTTAAAGTTCTTACTCTATATGCATTCAACATTTCTCCATCGTTAATAAGTTGCACCACAGTGGCCTCCCATTGTTTCATGTCATCAGCCACGCTGTCATCCACGAGGCCTATTTCACGAACAAAGTAGCTGTTTTTTTGGAGGGTCAGTGGATCTATAAACCAATTGCCATACCCTGAAAATTTGAAATAAGGAAACTTAATAATTTGGACACAAAAATCATTTATAGAAATTCATTTACTCCAAAGATTTTTACCTGAAGATTGATTGGCTCATCTTCCTGCCTGTGCCAAAGGATTTGAACTCCCAGAGATGGGATGTGTTTCCCCGCGTATGATTCACCTGCTATAGTTAATGGCGCTTTTCGAAGCTCTGGGAATATTTTCAAGAACTGCTGTAGAGCTTTGTATAGATTTTCACCGATCTGAAAAGAAAGTGAGAGACTGAAGGATTTTTTAGAAGGGTTAAGAAGTGATTGGAGACAATTTTAATATTACGATTCTGATTATATTGCAATTAGTATTAAGGAAGACAATACAAAAAAGGGATTTTCTTTCTCTAATAACATTGATGAAGAGCTACTTTATACATTAACGATTTTAACAAGGTTTTAAAAAAAATCGAGTTGCTTACTGTTGTCTGATTGGTCGAATAACCACGGTCATCATCGGTGAAGCTGAAGCCAGTTCCAACTGGATTATCAATGAATAACAAAGAGTGATTCTTGCCCCAAGAGTACTTAATTTCTGGAAACGATATGAGATATTTTAAGATACCTTATTTTATAACCATACTTAGAATTGAAATAGTACATTGCGATACAAGTGTGGAAAGTTGATCATTCCATAGAGGCGGTTTATGACGCGCGAGCGGAACGCGAGCGTGGCAAAAGCCGAGATGGAATGATCAATCCACATGTGTATCGTACGACGTTTTTTATCACAGTTGCGAATAAAAAAAAGACTTGTTAAAATTTTAATAATAAAAAGTTTTTAAGAGTTTTAGGTTATGTTTGCTATTTTTTGTTAATTACACTCCCGAAAGGCTAGGCAAAAGACTTTTAACCTATACAGCGTCTGACATACAATATTTTTTTAGGGTTTTTTTCATTTGTTTTTGCGTCGGCGATTAAAAACAGAATATAATGGTATAGAAAAAATATATTTATGTACCTAAAGAAAAAACAAAATAAAAACAAAACTCAATTTTTAATTATTTTCAAAGACGTCATCACGTAATATTATCGTTCGTTATCAGACTTTAGAGACAACCTTTTGAAAAGAAGAAAAAAGGTACCAACAAAGAGTTTTAAGCCAGCAAGGCTTAAAAACTCTTTGGATGGTACCTTTTTCTATACATCAAAACAGTATAACCCAGATAAAGGAGATCATTCATGTTTCTAACAAAAAATACCAACAAAAAAAAATGCCGGCCAGTAATAAAAAATGTTTCTATCTTGTAGAGAATAACATTTTAAACAATGTTTACTAAGACAACAAAGAGCTACGATCAAAAATCGTTGAGTTATTTTACATTGAAAACCCAAAAATGCATTTTATAGAGATCCGTTTGACCACTTTTAAGATCCTACTAAAACTTCTGATAGTTTTATTGGATATACCTATTTATATAAATATAATAAAAACAGACAAAGCTTATCCATTTACTACTTATTTTTATATTTTTTCTGTAGTAATATCTTAAAAAGGGTCAAACGGATCTCTACAAAATCCATTTTTTTGGGTTTTCAATGTAAAATAACTCAACGATGGTTGATCGTAGCTCTTTGTTGCCTTAGTAAACATTGTTTAAAATGTTATTCTCTACAAGATAGAAACATTTTTTTTTCTGGCCGGCACCTTAAATTTTGGGTACGATTTGAACGATGTCCTTAGGAATGTTTCATCTACTATATGTCATTAGCAGTTTGACATACGGGATGACGTATTATTTTAGCACTAGTTGGATTTTTTTTTATTGCACGCGTGTATAATACCTTGCATTATGAGCCTAAAAGCGGTTTAATAAGATCCACTTTATGAGCAACTGTGATAAAAAATATTTACTGGATGTTCAATAAAATAAAGATCTGGACAATGCTTTTGACGTCGCTTAGATTTAAGCAACTCAGGGTTTTGGCACGACACAGAAGAAGCTTCGGAGGAGCATACAAAAAACTATCCTAATGTAATGTTATACGATTGATATATAGAAAGTCTGCTTTCCGGAACTGACCTCCCACAGTATAATCCTCGTTAAGGAACAGAGGTCCTATTTCCCTGAAGAGACCGAATAGTGATGAACATCCGGGTCCTCCTTGCAGCCAGATGATCCAGGGAGTGTCCTCTACCGACTTATTGCCCGAAACAGGAAAGTACCAGAACCATAGATTTGCGTTGTATTCTTTGTTCACCTGGAAACCCAATAGGTATTTAATTTTGTTAGATTCGTCGTTTTTGGGGTTATGTAGTTAAGAGAAAAACAATTTCTTACCTACCGTTTTTTAGCCTCTTACATAACTACATGATAAGTTAAACTAACCGTTAAGTATCCAGCATAACTTTCCATACCGGGTAGGGTATAGGTGTTATTAACGGCCGCAGCTGTTCTTGCTTCTTGTAACTTATTCTCCTCAATGTACGGTGTGAGGATCAGAGGAGAGCCTGCGTTGGACGTGTTCCTTCCTGGGCCAGCTACGTAGATGCGTTCCATGAATGTGAGGATTGGATCTGGTACTTCACTAGGTTGCAGATCAGGGAAGGAATTAGATGGTAGTGATACCCGGTCTACACTGAGAACGCTGGCGACGCATCTATAGATCAGAAAGTCATAAAAAGGGGTCATAACGCACGATTATTGAATTCAGGAAAATGAAGTTTTGAAACTAATATGCTTTTAAACTCATTCTACACATTGCTTTGTAATTTTTAAACATAATAATTTGAACCAAAATCCTTTGGGTTAATTAATTGAGTGTTAGGTAGGTAAGTATCGAAACAAAAATAACGTTGAGGTTTTTAACGCAGTTCTGTATGGATTTTTTAATAAAATTATAACTACGCCGAGATAATAAAATCGAGATTGGTTATAGTTCATAGTTTCTTTTCTATGTAATTAATTGAACAATACTCACAAAAACAGAGTAAAAATGAGCTCCATTGCAAAACCAAGGACTTTCTCCCATTATTCCACTGTTCTCCTTGTTTATATAACTTTGAATCACTCTGTTATCTAATCGAAGTACACCACTGTAACTTTTTAATTAATTGTTAATTATTGTTACTGTTGATTTTTGTTGATAACATTGAAAGTTTGAAGCTTAATTGGATGATTATATTATAATGAGGACCGTTTGACTAAAAACAAAATTTGAACTTACACCATACGGTGTATGTATTGTCTAATTAACAATTATTTTCTATCTGTAAATTTTGAATCTGATGTGATAATTCTTAGACTAACTAAGCTTTCCATAGTACACACTTCCAATATACTCATCATACTTACCAAAATTAAATGTTCATGAGATCAACTTGAAGTTTCTACCACAAATATCTTTTTTTTATCGAAATCGGGTTTCAGGAACCTCCTTTTTCTCCCTTATAAGGAGAAGAACCCCTCTAATTTAAAAGAAAAACATGCGGTTACAAATATGAGGCTAGATGTAAAAGACACCACCCACTTTTACTCGAAGTTAGGCGAAAGATTGCTGATATCGGTTTTACAGCAAAATTGCTTAAAGTGGATTCGGTTTATTTTTTATACCTGGTGCGTATAAACTGTTTTTACTATGGTATAAAGGTCCTAGATCAATAATACGAAATACTCGTAAAGGTAACTAAATATAGACTAGAGCATTTCAATGTATTTAATCTAACGTTCTTGCAAATGCAAGGCAACTGTTCAAAGTGTAGTTCGAGTAAAATAAGAAAGTAATCCTATAAGGGTTACTTTATTTACGTTACTTGTTTTACGGAACCTTAAAAATTAATAATTTTAGAGTTAACTATGGAATTTTAGTTTGTTATACCTTGGAAGGAGCTCGTTGATGTCTTTTGTAAGAACTTTTATATATATCTATACTAATATTATAAAGCTGAAGAGTTTGTTTGTTTGTTTGTGTGTTTGAACGCGCTAATCTCAGGAACTGCTGGTTCGAATTGAAAAATTATTTTTGTGTTGGATAGTCCATTTATCGAGGAAGGTTATAGGCTACTTTTTATCCCGATATTCTCACGGGATCGGGAGTTACGCGGGTGAAACCGCGGAGCGCAGCTAGTTAAATATACGTTCATTGGGTGCCCTTATTGTGATAAAAAAGGCATTGACAGACATATAATATGAGCCCCGTTTTTCCCTTGAAGAAGGTATGTGTTGTAGCCTCGGCGTGGAGAAGGTGTTAAAGAAGAGAGTGGACTGTATGGTTTAAAGGGTTTAATTGTTCAGCCGACAAAATATATAAACAGGAATTACTGAATGAATAAAAGTATGAAAAGGTGTATGAGCGAGACGCACGGTAGGTCGCTCGTAGTATGTGGGATTCAATGAAAGGTGCGCGGGCGCAGGCTACGGTGAGGAAGCGGGACGCGGGCGGGGGCCGCGCGCTAGTCACCGCAGTAGGGAGGTACGCAGTACCGGTTTGGTTGGCGAGAATATGCTCGCGTCAACATACTCCCCCGGTTGAAGTGTCTTCAAAGGTAGTGGTGACAGGAAGAGGGCAGATCGTGTTGAAAGCGCGACGAATGATGCCCTTGCGTGTGCGGATATCAGCAACTCTTGCGACGCCATCTTTGCCTGGTAACACGCGTACGATGCGGCCTAGCAGCCACAGCAACGGAGGTAGAGCCTTATCTTTAATGACCACTAGGTCTCCTGCCTTCAGTTGACCAGAAGAGCGGAACCATTTGGATTTCTTCTGAAGCCATACGATGTACTCGGTCGAAAAGCGCTGCCAGAAATGCTGCTTCAAGAGTTCGATTCGCCGAAAACGTTGCATGCTGCTAATGTTGCTATTTTGGGGAATCTGTGGATGTGTCAACATTACTAGAGACCGCCCAATTAGGAAGTGAGCAGGAGAAAGGGAAGTGAGATCAGTAGGATCGTCAGAGATAGGAGTAAGAGGTCTCGAATTCAGGATTGCCTCTACCTGAATTAGACATGTTGCCATTTCCTCGAAGGTTAAGTTTGTCATGCCAAGGATGCGCCGTAAATGATACTTAGTAGATTTTACGGCTGATTCCCATATGCCCCCAAAGTGAGGGGTGTAGCATGGGATAAAAGAGAAATTTATACCTGGGTCAATACTGCCCAGCTCTAGGTTCTGAGAAAGAAGTTGAGCTAACTCATTGAAAGCGCCGATAAAGGTTGTGCCGTTATCAGAGAACACATGGCGTGGTTTCCCCCTACGAGCAATAAACCGATTCATAGCCGCAATAAAGGCTTCCTTTGTCAGGTCTGAGACAAGCTCCAAGTGAACAGCTCTAGTGGCTAAACACACAAAAACACAAATGAAACATTTGATAAGTCTGGAACCTCTACCTTTCCGATCAGCTATCATAATTGGTCCGGCATAATCAACACCTGTATCCAAGAAAGGGAATTCAAGATGCAGACGCTGCTCTGGAAGGTTGCCCATGATGGGTTGAATAGTCCGAGCTTTAATTCTACAGCATTTAACGCACTGGTGAGTTATCTTTTTGGCGAGATTTTTACCACCAATAGGCCAATAATGATGACGAATAGTAGAAAGTAATAATTGAGGACCTGCGTGTTTCAGTTTAAAATGAAAATGCTCAAACAATAGTTTACAGATAATGTGAGAGCTATGTAAAAGAATAGGATGCTTGACGTCATAATCGTAAAATGAATTTTCTAGTCTGCCTCCCACGCGGATGATTTTATTTGAGTCTATGAAAGGAGAAAGAGGTAAAAGTTTATTTTTAGCAGGTAAGTCCTTCTGTAAAATTAATGTTTTGTATTCTTCTGGAAACGATTCGATTTGACTAAATTGTATTAAAGTGTTTAATGATTCATTAAGTTCATTAGGGGTAAGATCCCTATTCTCAGTAGTTTGTTTCTTACATTTGTTAATAAATCGTCTTAGGTAAGCTAAAATGCGTATAATTTTATTGTAATTAGAAAATTTGTTGCAAATTAAAATTAGGATATTGTCAGATTCGTTAAAACTGTTCACGTGACATGTAATATTGACTATTTCAGGTAACTCGGAGAGTTTATGACCCGAATAAGGAAAGGAAGGCCAATGTTCTTGACTCTTTGACAAGAATTGCGGGCCAGACCACCACAACGAAGAGGATGACAAGTTGTCGGCACTGAGTCCACGCGAAGCGAGGTCTGCGGGGTTTTCAAAAGACGGAACGTACCGCCAGTTACCACCAACAGTCTCTTGGATCTCAGACACGCGATGACGAACGAACGTTTTAAGTTGCGTTGCCGCGGCCGAAAGCCAACCTATGACTATGGTTGAGTCGCACCAAAATGTAGAGCTTTCGATATCGAGAGTTAGAGCTTGACATACCTTGGAATGCAATCGTGCTCCAAGTAGAGCAGCACAGAGCTCAAGCCTCGGTATTGTGGTTGATTTTATGGGTGCTACCTTGCTTTTAGCAGTCAGAAGATGCACGTGCACCGAACCATCGACAGAAACGCTACGAACGTACACGGCGGCTCCAAAGTCCTTTTCTGAGGCATCTGTAAATACATGTAATTGAACAGAAACTGCGTTGTTACATGCAACCCATCGCGGGATTTGTAAGTTATTCAAATGAGGTAGAGTGTCTTGGAATTTGTTCCATAAACTTTGAATGTTATCGGGAACTGGTTCGTCCCAAGAAGTCTTAATAAGCCATAAAGATTGCATGATAATCTTGGCTTCTACAATGCAAGGAACCACGAGTCCAATCGGATCGTAGATTTGAGCAATAGTTGACAGTATTTGTCGCTTAGAAACGTTTTGAGTGGTAGGAAAATTACTGAAGTAGGACTCCAATGACGGCTTAATCCTGTTATTACTTCGTCAGGTCGATTCTCGCAGCCGTTTCTTCGATTTTTTATTTTTCTTTGATGGGCGCGGTACAATGGAGAAGGACCATATGTTGTAGCCTCGGCGTGGAGAAGGTGTTAAAGAAGAGAGTGGACTGTATGGTTTAAAGGGTTTAATTGTTCAGCCGACAAAATATATAAACAGGAATTACTGAATGAATAAAAGTATGAAAAGGTGTATGAGCGAGACGCACGGTAGGTCGCTCGTAGTATGTGGGATTCAATGAAAGGTGCGCGGGCGCAGGCTACGGTGAGGAAGCGGGACGCGGGCGGGGGCCGCGCGCTAGTCACCGCAGTAGGGAGGTACGCAGTACCGGTTTGGTTGGCGAGAATATGCTCGCGTCAACAGTATGGTACAAGAAAAATTCGTGCAAATAGATATTTTATTACAGTGTTTTCTTTTTATGTTCTTGTCTTATCCCGTTTTTTGTGAGGCCGAGACTTTTCATTGTCTTTTGAGTATTGTCATTCATGTAGTTTTTGGGTCTACCCCGCTATCTACGTTTTCTTAGCCATAGAATGACGTGTTTCACAACGAAGTATCGTCTCAATATGTGACCGTGTACTTGTGCTTGTATACGAGCTGTTTTCCGCAACTAGACCTTTTTAGTAGGATCCTTTTTGAGGATAGGGTAGACTTACCTAGCACCCATTACTACTCTTTCAGCTTAAGCGAATAGTCCAAAGTAAAACTTATGAAACCTGGAGCCAACAAAGCAGCGGGTATCATGACGATGTTTTCCTTCACCGAGTAGGTAATGTCAATTATTATTGTAGTAGATAATAGTCGTTAATTTGTGATCTTCTAAAAATTGGATTGATAACTGTTTTTCCCACGGCCCGCGGTGTTTTTTACTTTATAGCTTATGTAGGCGATTTAATTAATTTCGAACGAGATCTGAATTTGATCAAGTGTGGTAACACAATAGTACATTGTTATCCAAGGTGTGAAAGTCACTCATTACAAGACCCGAGACGGAGATTGGCGCCCGAGCGTAGCGAGGGCGCTAATAGTTCGAGGGACTTATTAATGAGTCTTTCACCCGAGGTAAACACTGTGCTTTTCATTACGAATAATACATAAAATTCTTCATAACAACGAGAGTGAATGAGACTATGAGACTCCATACCACATGAGTAGGTACTCATGTGTCCATACTACCTGATCCTCTTACAAGGTTGGAACCAAAGAGGTTATACCACATGAGTAACTAAGACCAGAGCCTAAGGTTGTTCTGGGCTGTCAAAGTTAATACGTAATTGTGACGTAATCATGTAGGGTTGGCACAGGTGGATTATATTAAATAAAAAAAATGTGTATCAGTGTTTTTTATTATGGGCGTTTAATTTGGCGCGGTGACAGTGTAGGTAATCTGAATTTTGATAAAAAAAATGAAAGTGGGTACGAAACGTAATAAATTAGCAGGTAATGAGGAGCATCAAATTAAGTTGAAAGTAGCGGCTTTATAAATCAGTTAAATCATTTTTAACTTAAATTGCTATGAATTTATCATTCTGGTAACTGAATTTATTGATTTTTTTACTCACCTAGGTACAAGCGAAAAGATAAGACAATGAAAAACAGAAAGTGTTTCGAAAATTTAATTTTAGACAATCAGAAATTAAGGTGACCTGAATAATTAAATATCTCAGTTACTATAGGATTTTTAATATAAACGCCATCTAAAGATTTTTAAGCATATTGATCCATGAAAATAATAGATGGTGAAGTGACACTGAAGCTAAAAATGAAGGTTACATTTGTGCGAACGCACGAAGTGAGAAAAATTAAAAAAAAAATGTTTTCAAGGGTTAGCTGCAGAGACATAGCTGTTTCAAGTTTGACAGTTGTCAGTTGGAATGAAGTCCTCGATGAGACTTATCACTTCCCTATAAAACCACCAGCCCAGGACCAACAGCTGCAGAGATATAGCTGTTTTAAGTTTGACAGCTGTCAGTGGTGTCGTTACAACTTTTGGTCTTAATTTTTTTCATCTAGCCCCCTTTCGCAACGCGCGATAAGGAACTATCGTTCCAAAAATCCTTTCGCGCACGCGCACGCCGCACGGCTTACAACTATAACAAAAAGTGTCGAAAGTGTCGTTACAACTTTTGGTCTTAATTTTTTCAGTCTAGCCCTCTTTCACAACGCGCGTTAAGGAACTATCGTTCCAAAAATATTAAATGTTACTACTTACCTAGTGGAGTTCATAGTATAGTCAAAAAACGATATGTTTTTATGTCTTCTATTATTATTCATACACACAGTGCAGTACAACATATAAAATTTACAATTTTGATGTGAAACATCTACACGTAACCGCACGTATAACCGATTTCTGGCGTGGCGACGCATGCCGCGCACGCTATATGATGGTATATAAATACAGTCTATATGCAGTAGTGTGTACGGTGTGCACACCGTAATCGACTGTGCGATTCTATCACAATCTGTTCTTTTCTGCATATTACTTAAAATAAGATAAAATAGTTACTTAGTAGTAAACTCTGGCAGTATGCATGAGCCGTGCCAAGCCATAATTATTATTCTTTGGTGTAAAAAAAAAGCAAGGAGGTTTTTTTTTTTCTCTCTTGTTTGGCCCCACGAACGTTATGCCATTTTCATCTTGATCTTCATTCTTAGCGGGATTTAGGAAGGACTTGGGGATTGTTTTTTTTTTTTTTTTTTTTTAATCAAAAATTTGGGAAACATTTACAACAAAAAAAACGCGGACTCATCGAGGACAAAATAGGATCAGGGAAGTTGAGGAAGTTGGAAAAAGTAGCTTGAAAATAAAATATACAAAAGGAAAAGGATAAGGATAGTAAAGGAAACCTAAAAATACAAAAATATTCAGTAAAAATAAGTTAATGTCAAATTTTGATATCATTTTCACATATAAATATTGATAAAGTTTTATAAATATCAGGATCTAACGATGAAAGTAGGCAAGGGATTGATGTTGGAAGAGGTACATTCAAGGACACCAGTGACTCCAAAAGAATTCTATTGTCAATTAAAGGACAACCAAAAAATAGATGGTTTACATCACCGTTATCATTACCGCATTCACAAGTCGCATCTTCAGCGATACCAATCCTGCTGAGGTGAGCTGGAGTACAAACATGTCCAATTCTCATTCGTATCAGAATTGACGTCGCTCTCTTATTAAGTCTAATCTTACGAAACCAGGGTTTTTTAGTAGTTTGTGGCTGGATATTATAAAGGTATTTACCCTTAGTCTGTGCACTCTCCGTCCACAACTCATCCCAAGTGTTCTTGAGATAAACTGCAGGCAAAGAGGCCAGATCATGAGAATAATTAACATATGGTACAAGATCACCACAGTCCACTGCAGCCTTAGCCAACTCATCAGCTTTAACATTTCCCTTAATACCAGTATGGCCAGGTATCCATGCAAGAGCAACGGACAGACCTTTTTCCGCGCACTCCAGGAGTTTATTCTTAATTTCATAAATTAATGGGAAGTGAACCCGAGACTTAAAAGGATATCTTTTCAATGCAAACAAAGAACTTTTAGAATCAGTGAAAATGACTGAACACGATAATTTCATCAAAATTACCAATTCCAAAGATTTTAGTATTCCGAGACATTCACCGGTAAAAACAGATGACTCAGGTGGAAGTTTGATTTGTTGGATTATTTTATGCTGTTCATACTTAAGGTATACTCCTATACCTACACAACCATCAGGCGATAGCTTGGAAGCATCACAAAAAATGTGATGTGAGGATGCCCATTTATCACCAACAGTACAGATAAACTCTTCATTGGCAGTTACGCTATCTTTTACTATTCCTATGTCTTCGTGTATTTCTGTGGGTGTTATTAATGACTTGAAATCTGAACCATGGAGTGGCAACTGTGTAGAGGAAAAAGTTGGAGATTGGATGCTTAAATAACGCTTTAAGCTTACAACTAAACTAGGAATGGCCTTAGAGTTATTCGGAGAAATTAAATTGTTCAAATTATAAAGTTTAGGTAACAATGGATGGTTGGAAAATTGCAAGATCCTATAGAAAAATCTATCTGATAAATATTGGCGTCTTAAATTTAAAGGGGGATCACTGCATTCAACTTTAAGTGCATTTAAAGGGCTAGATTTCATAGTGCCTGATACGACCCTCAGGGCTTTCGATTGAATACAATCAAGTTTTCTAAGAGCTGTAACGTTACAAGGAACTAATAAAAAGGTGCCGTAGTCTAATATGCTCCTAATCATAGCATTATAAACTAATTTTAAAGAGTACGGGTGGGCACCCCACCATACTCCCGCCAGACAGCGAATCAAGTTCAAATTACGTTCGCATTTACTGGTTACATAATCTGCATGTGGCGTACCTGTTAATTTACTATCTAATACAACACCTAAAAATTTAACATGGTTCTGAACTGGTAATAACGCTCCGTCATATTTTACATCTATAAGGGGTGGAGATGACTGCTTAGAAAATAATACTACACAACTTTTTGATACTGATAAATCCAACCCGTTCCTGTCCATCCAGTTTTTAAGGTCATCCAAAGCTCTCGTCAGTGTGTCACAAGCCCTACCAGTTGCCTTGTCGCAAGTGTATATTAATAGATCGTCAGCATATTGTAAAACTTTCACTGTGTTATTAATAGAGTTTTCAAGATCAAATGTATATAAATTATATAATATAGGACTTAGTACAGATCCTTGTGGGATGCCTTTCCAGGCCATATGGTAAGATGGTGAGGAATTCAGTTTAATTAATCTACCTGACATAATATTTATAATAAAATTAACAAGTATAATTGGAATACCTAAGCTTATTAGTTTAGTTTTTAGGATAGGTAGAACAACATTGTTATAAGCCGCTCTGATGTCTAAAAACGAGGCAACTATGGATTCTTTATTTAAAAACGCTAAACGGATGTCTGAGATGAAAATGCTGAGGCTGTCTATCGTGCTTTTCCCCTTTCTAAACCCGAACTGCGATTGTGATAATAAATTATTATGTTCAGCAAACCATTCCAATCTGTTTTTGACTAAATGTTCTGCAATTTTTGCTATTACAGGCGATAATGCAATAGGACGATATGAATTTACGTCTGTTGGATCTTTATTTGGTTTAAGGATTGGCAACACTGTTTGTGTTTTCCATGACAGGGGAACATTGCCTGTCAACATGACAGAATTAATAACCTCCAAGAAATAAAGTAGACTTTTTTCACCCAGATGAGAAATAAAGCTGTAAGGTATTCCGTCTTCACCAGGAGCAGAATCTTTAAGGTCTGATAAAACACCTTGAAGCTCGACCAGTGAAAAAGGCGAATTTAGGTCATAATTACTACCATTGGAATTGGAATTGGAATTGCTGCAAGCACTATTAGAAAAAGATTGTGGTGTAACTAACATCTCTTCAGGAACATAAGGTGGGGCTATTTTATCGAGGAACGGTGAAGAAGCAAGGAGGTTAGGTTTTTGAAGTTCCTAATGCGTAATGATACTGATACTGGCTACATGCAGATTGCACAAGTCGTGCGAAGCCATAATTTGACATGACAGCTGTCAGTGAAAGTGAAAAGCCCTAGGGCTGGAAATTTTATTTTCTACACGCTCTTCAGGCATATTTAGACCTACTTTCGGAGTATGAGTAATGACAAAAGATTTATTGCTTGATGATACTTACTTACTTACTTAGTTAATTTGAGTTAGATGGGAATTAGGGTAATGTACTCGTAGATAAAAAAAATAGATATGATTTTTTTTGTAGATAAAAGCTTATACAAACGAGTAGGTATTTATATGTAAGATAGATGGATAAAATATTTATTGTACCATATAATAAATAACCTAGGTCTACCCTACCACACAATTTCGTAGTATTTTCTTATTTTCGTACATTTTGTAAAATAAAATAACGTTTTTAATTAAGTCATTTAATCGTATAAGTACATAAATATACAAATTTAAAACTAAAAACGATTGGGTCCAAATAATTAGCCTGTTTTAGTTTTTAGGAAGCCGACGTTTTCGTACCATGTTATTTTCAACGTCGACGAGGTACTTGGTGTCTTCTACCAATGAGATACCTCGTGCGAAGGCCGATATCAGGCCGAGGGCTGCAGCGGGCTTGTCTACCGGGACCATGTGACCAGCACCACGAACCATCACTTCCGTTAGATTTGCAGCAGTTTTGTAGTATCTGGAAATACATAATGATATTCTGAAATTGGTTTTCACGGCGAAATAAATCTTGTAAGACATTGCAGGACATTCTAAATCCTAAACCTATTCGCCGATTGAGACCATTTAAAAAATTAACCACCCTCTAAGTACCCATAGTACCCATTCATAATTGTAGTAAGCTTGCCAAAGAACCTATCCATCCTCTCAGCTTAATCGTCCATGAAACGTGGAAAGAACTCGTCAATCCTTCAGGAGTCAACTGAGCCGCGAGTAGGTACTACTGCATAGCATAAATTAAAGTTTCTGGCACTGTATACATCATCTAGTCTAGATCATGATTTGATGTAAATCTCATGCAATGATAAGTCATATTTCTTTCTTGGAATCACCCAGGAGTACCTACTTACCCTGCTAGTGTATTATTGTGAAACCACGGTTTTCTTTCGCTTATTTTGTATTCTGAAGAACCGGTGAAGTTAAGTGACCTATATGTGTTGACTGACGGATGATATGCGACCATGATGTCCAAATGACCACTAAAAATTTAAGAAGAGTTAAAAGGCTATTAGGTTTGACGTAGCAAATGTATTTGTATGGAAATTCTTCTAAGCATGTTAGTATGGATAGAGATGTGTGGAGTAACGAGGATGGATAAAATAAGGAATGAGTATAATTAGAGGAAGCCTGAAAGTAGCACTGGTTACTGAAAAAGTAAAAGTGAACCGTTTAAGTTGGTATAGACATGTGATGAGAAGAGAGGAGACGCATGTGACTAGAAGAGTGATGAGTATGAATGTAGAGGGATGAAGAGGAAGAGGACGACCGAAGAAAATATGGATGGACTGCGTGAGACAAGACAAAAGAGATATGAATGTGAACGATGAGATGACGACTAATAGGATTGAATGGAAGAAAAAGACTTACTGCGCCGACCCCAAATAAATTGGGATAAGGGCAGGAAGATGATGTTAGTATGGATAGATAATTTAACCTAAAGTGACGCACTGTTCTATGAGTGAGTGAGTCTGAATATATGTATGCTCCGGTAGGTATAGTAAGCAGTAAAGATAATGAAAGCAGTATTTTTGTCAGAGATTATCAGAGGCTTTTACCGGTACCTACGTAAAATTGGTACAGGAAAGTCTTGACTTACTTGTACAACATAACTCTATAATTCTCCAATAGTTCCTCAAGCCACATCTTAGTGCTGTTCATTAAGTCAAATTTAAGTTTATTGAAGATAATCCAAGGGGAAGAGAAAATAGTGTTGCCAACGTGCAGCGCGCGCCGCACATCGTCGCGCTGAAGATAGTCCATGTAAGCTCCTTCTAAGCTGATGTCATTTTGTAGAAAGTTGTAAGGGTTCAACAAGTGCGACTTTGATAGAAAAAAATAAAGGACGTCCATGCATTTCTGGAGAAAGAAAGAAAAAAACCGTTACCACTGGAATATTTTAATTAATTACCTTACCTACAAAGTATAAGTGTAAAGGAATCATCATTACTACATAGTATAAAATAAAGTCACTTTTCGCCGTCCGTATGTCCCTATTTCCCTTTGTATGCTTAGATCTTTAAAACTACGAAACGGATTTTGATGCGTTTTTTTAAAATAGATAGAGTGATTCGAGAGGAAGGTTTATAATATGTATAATACATGCATAATATAGCCGTGCGAAGCCGGAGCGGGTCGCTAGTTACGTATAAAGTAGACTTCAACAAAGTTCAATTTCAATGAATGTCATAAAACAAAAAAACATTTAAAGTTTTTACTCTATATGCCATCAACATTTCTCCATCGTTAATAAGTTGCACCACATCGTCCTCCCATTGTTTCATGTCATCAGCCACGCTGTCATCCACGAGGCCCATTTCACGAACAAAGTAGCTGTTTGTTTGGAGGGTCAGTGGATCTATAAACCCATTACCAATTGCCATACCCTGAAAATGTGAAATAAGGAAACTTAATAATTTGGACACAAAAATCATTTATAGAAATTCATTTACTCCAAAGATATTTACCTGAAGATTGATTGGCTCATCTTCCTGCCTGTGCCAAAGGATTTGAACACCCAGAGATGGGATGTGTTTCCCAGCGTATGACTCACCTGCTATAGTTAATGGCGCTTTTCGAAGCTCTGGGAATATTGTCAAGAACTGCTGCAGAGCGTTGTAGAGATTTTCACCGATCTGAAAAGAAAGTGAAAGACTGAAGGATTTTTTTGGAAGGGTTAGGAAGTGATTGGTGTCAATATATTCTTTTGCCACATATTATAATAACACAGAATATTACTATTCTGATTATATTGCGCTAAGTAGTAAGGTAGATAATACAAATACAAAATATGATTTTTTCTTTCTTTATTAACATTGATGAAGAGCTACTTTGAACAGTAACGATTTTAACAAAACTCAAAAAGAAATCGAGTTGCTTACTGTTGTCTGATTGGTCGAATAGCCACGGTCATCATCGGTGAAGCTGAAGCCAGTTCCAACTGGATTATCAATGAACAATAAAGAGTGATTCTTGCCCCACGAGTACTTGATTTCTGGAAACGATACGAGGTATTTTAAGAACCTTATTTTATGAACCTTAATTACCTAGATAAAAAAGTATTTTCTGGATATTCAATAAAAGAAAGGTCTGGACAAGGCGTTGCCGTCGCTTGGTTTTAAGAAACTCAGGATTTTGGCACGACGGAAGAATCCTAAATTCGGGGAAGAATCCTAAATTCGGGGGATCGATAGATTAAAGTCTTCTTGCCGGAACTGACCTTCCACAGTATAATCCCCGTTAACGAACAAAGGTCCTATTTCCCTGAAGAGACCGAACAGTGATGAAGCTCCGGGTCCTCCTTGCAGCCAGATGATCCAGGGAGTGTCCTCTACAGACTTATTGCCCGAAACAGGGAAGTACCAAAACCATAGATTTGCGTTGTATTCTTTGTTCACCTGGAAACCAATAGGTATTTAATTTTGTTAGATTCGTCGTTTTTGGGGTTATGTTGAAAGAAAAACATTTTCATACCTACCGTTTTTTAGCCTCTTACATAACTACATGATAAGTATAACTAACCGTTAAATATCCAGCATAACTTTCCATACCGGGTAGGGTATAGGTGTTATTAACGGCCGCAGCTGTCCTTGCTTCATTTAACTTATTCTCCTCAATGTACGGTGTGAGGATCAGAGGAGAGCCTGCGTTGGACGTGTTTCTTCCTGGACCAGCTACGTAGATGCGTTCCATGAATGCGAGGATTGGGTCTGGTACTTCACTAGGTAGCAGATCATTGAAGTTATTTGGTGGTAGTGACACCCGGTCTACACTGAGAACGCTGGAGACGCATCTAGATGAGAAAAACATAAAAGTGTCATAACGCATGTACTTATATTAAATTCAGAAAACTGAATTTCAGTTTACGACATTGCTCTAAAATGTTTGAACATACTAATTTGTACCAAAATTCGTTGGATTAATTAATTGGATGTCAGTATCGAAACAAAAATAACGTTGAGGTTTTTAACAGTTCTGTATGGATTTTTAAATAAAATTATGTTATTATACCTCTACGCCGAGATATAAAAAACTAGATTTGTTATACTTAGTTCTTAATTTCTGTACATATTTTTCTATGTAATTCAACAATACTCACAATAACAGAGTAAAAATGAGCTTCATTGCAAAGCCAAGAACTTTCTCCCATATAATATCCACTGCTCTCCTTGTTAATACAACTTTAAATCACTCTGTTATCTAATCGAAATACACCACTGTAACTTTTTAATAAATTGTGAAGCGTTGTTAGTGTTGGTTTTGCTGATAACATTGAAAGTTTGGATGTTAATTATTAGGTGATTATATATTTTAATGAGAACCGATTGATTAAAAACAAAATTTTAACTTACATACGGTGTAGGTATTGTCAAATAACAATAATTTTCTATATGTCTAAAGTTTGATGATAATTTTTAGATCAACATTCAACACTCCCAACCCATCAGATATTTACCAACCAAATTTTATAAAATCGTCTTGAAGTTTCTATACCAATCAAATATTTTTATTTTATCGAAATCGGGTTTCAGGAACCTTATTTTTCTACCTTTTAAGGAGAAGAACCCCCCTAATTTAAAAGTAAAACACGCGATTATGAGGCTACACGTAGAAGACACCACCCAATTTTTCTAGAAGTCGAAAGAATGCTTATATCGGTTTTAAAATGAATTCGGTTTATCTTTTATCCCTGGTATAAAGATCAATAATAAGTATAATTGTAAAGGTAAGTATAGACTAACGCATTTTCTCGAGCATTTCAATGTAATATAACGATCTTGCAAATGCAACTCTTCAAAGTGTAGTTCGAGTAAAACAAGAAAGTGATCTTTTATGGGTTACTTTTTTACGTTTTGAGGTACGGAACCCTAAAAATTAATGATTTTAGAGTTAACTATGGAATTTTAGTTTGTCTTACCTTGGAAGGAGCTCGTTGATGTCTTTTGTAAGAACTTTTAAATATAGCTACTTGCCAAATTTCGGTTTTCGACCCAAAACCTACAGGGTACTTCCGGTTAACCTGGAATTGTCCATTTTGGGTAAAAGCTAGGTCTTATAGCACAAGTAAAGGGAAAAATCCAAAATATACAAAGTGTTGAAAATTAAGGTAAATATTGGTACTTACTTACAAGTTATTGCAAAAATGAAAATTTGCTCATATCTTTTTATCGTGTTGACCCAGGAACTTTGTTTTTATACACCCAATAGGAACTATAGGCCTCAGTATCTGGTATGAATTTCAACTTGCTAGGTCCACCCTTTCCTGAAATAATCGGTGGTGACACACGGACAGATAGACGGACAAGAAAGTAATGTTATAAGGGTTCCTCTATTTACCTTTGGGGTACGGAACCCTAAAAGGCCTTGACAGGCAGATATGAGCCCCGTTTTTCTCCTTGAAGTACGGAACAAAAATGAAGAAATAGATTTTTTAATAAGCTACAGTGTTTTTAACCGACTTCAAAAAAGGAGGAGGTTCTCAATTCGTCTGTATGTTGTTTTTTTTTGTGTGTATGTTACTCGATCATTCGGAAACGGCTCAACCGATTGAGATGATTCTTTTTGTGTTCGAAAGGTGATACCTCAGGGGTAGTCCCATAAAAATTTGGTGAGGATCTGATGAGGATCTTCGGAGTGACGAACTACACCTCGAAAGTGCAGCAAATTGCTCAGTTTTCGATTTCCACCAGTAGAATTGGGCCATAAACTAATAGTTACCGATAAATATAGAATATCTGAAACCACCTTCTCATCAGAAAACTCTTCAATCGGTTACGATTACAAGTTACAATTTGAATAAAATACTCACTTTAGTCTCGTCGGACTGGTTTTGTATGAATGTTGATAGAGAACCCTATCCTAAATGAAGATCTGATGAGGATCTTCGGAGTGATGAACAGAATTGCATCTCGAAAGTGCAGCCTCATGGAGTAGAATTTTCAGTGACAGCGGCACTAAAAATTAATTAAAATTTTAAAAACCTTTTTAAAAACATATACTTGGACTGGGTGACACCATGTTTCCTATAATACCTACCTCTCAACATTCAATCTATAACCCAGTCCGACTTCCAATATGTTTAAGTTATCTGCTTTTTTTAATTACCCGAAATTGGTTAATTTTCATTTTTGAGTTTTTAGTTTTTGTTTTCAGGTTTTTTTTAATTAATTTTTTGGTTTTATTGAAGTCTGTTTTTAAAAATTTAATTTATTTTTATGTTGTCGCCTTATCCCTTTACACAGGGTCGGCTTACTTTCATACAGATTGCCTCTTCATTTGTGAGGCCGAGTATTTTCAGTCTTTTGAGTATTGTCATTCATGTAGTTTTTGGGTCTACCCCTCTATCTACGTTTTCGTAGCCATGGAAAGACGTTTTTCACAACGTTGTATCGTCACATGAGTGTATCGTCTCAATATGTGACCGTGTACTTGTGCTTGTATACGAGCTGTTCTCTGCAAATAGACCTTTTTAGTAGGATCCTTTTGATGATAGAGTAGGCTTACCCAGTACCCATACTTCTTCTTTACTCATGTGCCCATACTACCCTTTCAGCTTAATCGATCAGCCCAGTCCAGTCCAGACAAGATCAAAAAACTTGTCAAACCTGTAGCCAACAAAGCCGCGGGTATCATTACGATGTTTTTCTTTACCATAAGAAGAGTAATGTCAATTGGCGCATATCTACATTTTCCGTAAGATTCTTCTCACGGAAAAGGATTGTTTTAATATTATCAAGAAAACAATCATCTCCAAAAAATCGAGACTCAAATTCGTCGCTCCGTATCTAGTTTGCAGACGTAGTTTGCAGAACGTCGACATATTAAAACGTTTATGTGGTGGCAAAGTACGTCATTTTCTTTGAGACGTTCGGAGAGGAACTCGCGACCTCCTGCTTGTCGGGAGGTCGCGAGTTCAAAGTCTCATTCCTTCCACAGAGAATAATCGTGACGACAGCTCCCTACGTGCAGACTTACGTGAGGTGCACTCTGAGTTGAAAATAAAACCCAGAAAGTTTAAAGACATTACTGTATTTATTGTTGTTGTTTACATCGTATTTATTAAAACTATTTAATTATAAGTTGTAGTTAGATACTACACACATATGCGAGGTTTTGTTCTAACTTGTTATTGCCAACATAATAAAATCTTCCCTTAGGTAGTGAGTTAGTGTGTCACTAAGTATGATTAACAATTTTTATATGTACTTCGTCGTACGTAGTCGGAGATCCCTTTAAGGCCGACCTTCATCGAGCTGTTTGAAGGATGAAAAGTATTTTATATCAAATTAAATAGGTCAATAAATATATTGCAAATGGGTTGCCTAAAAAATTAAGTCCAGAATATGATTAATTTACAATTATATTTTTTGTTTTGTTTTTTAACCCTTTCACTGGCTTGTTTAAGAGACAGAATTCCATAAAATAGAAAGTATGAAGTAGAATATGCAAACGTTAGGTTGCCTATTTTTTCTCGTCACAACTCGTGGTTAGGCAGGTAATCGGTTTGTCAGGTCTGGTTAATGAATTAAAGTTGAAGCTAAAATAAATAGGTATTATGTATTTCATTGGTACGGCATTTGTCTATTGACCAAACCAGTGAAAAGTCTAAAAATAAAAATACATTCATTCCGGACTGAAATTTTTTAGGCAACCCATTTGCAATATATGTAATGGCCTATTTTATTTGATATAAAATACTTCTCATCCATTAAACAGATCGATGAAGGGATCCTTAAAGGGATCCCGTACTATTAAGTAATTTTTTTAATTTTTGTACCTACATGTCTACTACTTACTCCATTTATAAATGACACTAATATTTGCTATGGACGGCCAAATTACGTATATATAATTAAAAATGTATGTATAATCTAGACTTATCACTCCTACGCAGTGTTATTAATGCCTTTTTTGAAATTAGCTTCTTTTTGCATAATATACTTTGACTATTATCTGACATTATTGCGGTCGAATGACGAATTTGACGCCATACCTCATGAGTTATTTAAAAACTGGATCAAATGTTTTGAGTATTTACCAATAAACTTCAAGATTAGGATCGGCCAATACGGGAGCCGTAAGATAGATCGTTTTTAAACAGAATCTGTCTCTATCAATCTTCACAAAGTAATATTTGGTCACCCTAAACAGAAATACCTAGGTAAAAATCAGGCAACAAAATTGTAGACCCGTCCAATACCTACTGTTTGCATGTTTTCAAGCGAAATTCTAAGGTCCTGCTTGAATTGAAGTTTAAAGTCTTTCAACTCATTAATTCTTTAGACAACCATGATTATTAAATGAAATTCCAATAACATTAACTTCACAATTCTACTGAATTCTGTTTACCTACTGTTTTAAGTCTATTTCGGTGCGCGTGTTGGCAGCCTGGACATTGAAAGCTGGAGACCGCCAGCGCATTGACGCCTTTGAGATGTGGTGCTGGAGGAAAATGCTTCGTATCCCTTGGACTGCGTTTAGGACCAATCACTCGATCCGCGTAGAACTCAAAATAGATAAAAAGCCTAGGCTCTACAACATATGCCTGAGGAGGATTTTTGAGTTCTTTGGCCATATCGCCCGTAAACCCGGTGATAACCTCCAAAAACTAATAGTTACCGGAAAAATGGACGGTAAGAGATCGAGAGGGAGGAGTCCAATGCGCTGGACTGACCAGATCCGCACCACTCTTAACATGAATATTGCCGAAGCGGTTCATGTCGCCGAAAGCCGGAAAAGATGGCGCAACATTGTAAGAGAGAAGTTAATTCCCTGATGGGTCACGACCCCCAGCATTGGGGAATCGACGCAAGGAGGGAGGTTGGCAGCCTCCAGTTTTAAAGTTTCACGGTAAATGCTCAATAGGTACTGTAAGTTTGTTCAAGTCAGTAAACATCTCGTGGTAAAGCATCTTTATAATTATATTTCCTGCTATCATTATCTTTAAGAGGAAAGGGTACCTGGGGCTCTTTCCATACAAACTATTACAAACGTAGTCAACTGTTTTCTCCATGGATAATGACACTAGAACAAATATTTTTGTGCATAAAACTTATAACTGATGACCATGCCCCTATTTTTTGATTTGTTTATTTGTTTAATCTTAATTTCTATGATAATTAGAAAATGAAGTAAACCAAAACATAGGGGCATAGTCATGGCAGTTATAGGTTTTATGGCACAAAAATATTTGTGCTAGTGTCATTATCCAGGAAGGAAACAGTCGACTACGTTTGTATGGAGAGAGCGCAGGCGGGTACCTGAAAGGGTTTTCACCTTAATTATTTATCCTATCTAATTAACTCAAAGCTAAAACACTACCCCTAACAGAAGGAGCTTCAACATTATTATAATTAAACATATCTATCCTATGTTTCCATCTTAGACCATACACTATACCTACCAAAATACCTATGATTAACAGTATATTTATTATCAAGCTTATTATCATTGTTATTTTAGTTCCTGAAGTTTCAGTTTCAGACACTGAGTCTTGGTATGTCGGTGTGTCGACGTCTAATGGTTTGTAGTTGGGAGGTAGTGGCATGTCTAAACCTCGGATGAAGTAGGAGATGAGTTGGAAGGTTTGTGCTGGCTTGTCCATGGGGACGAGGTGGCCTGCACCTCGGACGAGGACCTCGGTGAATCTACCGCCGGTTTTCACGTACCTGTGGATGGATATATTTAGTTTTAAAGGTTCTGTAACCAAAGGGTAAAAACGGCACCCTATTACTAAGACTTCGCTGTCCGTCCGTCTGCAAGATAGGGGTGGAATTTGAGCGTGTTCATGGAGGCTATGGATACGGCAGTCGGAATGCGGAAGGGGAAGAAATAAGCATCAACCACTGGCCCTAGGGGTAACAAATTGTGCTTTTCTCTAGTTATCCCTGGTTTGACAAATCTTTTTATGGATCTGCTTGATGCCAGGTGATGCGACTCATCCAATTTGCTCTCTTTAAGGCGCACCAGAGAGTACAAAGTTGCAGTTATATGTCTATACTGTATGCATGGACCTAATACATCCGTAATTGTATACGTATCAATGTAAATAATATCTCACCCTGCCATAGTATCGTTGTACCACCAAGGAGTGCGTGGTGCATTCAGGAACTGGTCACGTTGATTCCAATGCCAGTTCTTGCGACGATCCGCGGCGTTTGGCACGCAAGGAGCTGTCAGATCTAACTGGCCACTGGGAAATATGAATTAACTACGTTATCTATAGGATCAAAACTACAATTCTTAGAAAATCAACTATCATCGAAATGTGGAAATTGGAAAAATTATAGAATACTTTGTGCAGATTCAATGACTTTATGAGTAGATTTGTTTAAGAATTAAAATTAAATCGTCTCTATGGCCCAAAAATGTATAAAGAGGAAACATTTTTTTTTTATGTTTATAACGAATAGACTCCAAAACTACTGGACCGATTTTGATGAAACTTGGTATGAGGATACATTCATTGAAAATAACTTATATGATACTTTTTTTTCAAAATACCCACGGGATCGGGAGTTACGCGGGTGATACCACGAAGCGCTGCTAGTAAAGGTAATAAGAGATCAAAAAGAAGCTTGCTTCCGCCAATACTCCTTAATTACATTGCAATATCATTTCATATTTTTCATTCATATCGATTACAAAAAATCCTCTGAGTTCGTTTTTTTTGTTAAAAAGCAGAGTTTGAGGGTGTTTTGGGCTATTTAGAGGATATTTTTTGGAATCAAAATGCAGTCGGAATGATATTGAAATGTAATTTGAACAATCTTAATATATATAAATCTCGTGTCACAATGTTTGTCCTCAATGGACTCCTAAACCACTTAACCGATTATAATAAAATTTGCACACCATGTGCAGTTCGATCCAACTTGAGAGATAGGATAGCTTACATCCCGATATTCCCACGGGATCGGGAGTTACGCGGGTGAAACCGCGGAGGGCAGCTAGTGTTATATAAGAGAATTGGCCTTAGATCGGATAGGATAAGGTACCTATCTTTTACTTACCAATAAATCATAATGCGGTAATGCTCCAAAAGCTTCTCAAACTTGGAATTAGCCTCGCTAAGGAAGTCACCGGACAGTTTATTATCTACTGTGTAGTTGGAGAAGGTGAACTGGATGCTGCCCACGTGTATCGCGTCTTCTATCTCGGGGTAGGTGAGGTACTCTATGAAGCTGCGTAGAGAAGACGAGAGGTCGTCTTTCAAGATGTTGAAGTTTTGTGACTGGAGGGTCATTTCGTCTAAGCGATTTAAGAGGCTGTTGCGGAGCTGAAAAAATATAAATAATTGGTCTTTACATCTATACTTCATCACTACATAGTAAAAAACAAAGTCGCTTTTTCTGTCCCTATTTCCCTTTGACTGCTTAAATCTTTAAAACTACGCAACGGATTTTGATGAGGTTTTTGAAGTGAAAACTTCTTTAGCGGCGTTGAGCACTTTTTCTGTAATGGGTATAAAATCTTAAACTCGCGTCAGGACACGTGACCTGATCGAAAAAGCGTAAGACGGATGGAGAGTAGACAGCTATCCCCTCTCTACGGCGCGGCGAAAATGTATGCCTGGGCCTACTGTTTTTAATTTGGCTGTGAGTGTATTAAGACGTACATATGGTATTTTTTAACGGACGACTATTGACGGACGACAAATGTCGGACGACTATTTGTCGGACGACTATTGACGGACGACAAATGTCGGACGACAATTTGTTGGACGACAAATGTCGGACGGCTATTTGTTGGACGACAAATGTCGGACGACTATTTGTCGTCCGACTATTTTTTTTTTCATCTAAAACTCTTTTTGCGTATGTTCTCGCGACATATGAGATTTTACACAGATATACAGTTTTCACTTCTGCCTGCACTCCCGGAGTGCGCTGTTTTTTTAATAGATAGAGTGATTCAAGAGGAAGGTTTAGATTAATAGTCCATTTATCGAGGAAGGGGAGGAGGACTTTTTATGTTGATATTCTAACGGGATCTTACGCGGGTTCAATCGCGGGGCGCAGTTAGTATAATCTAAATATCTGTTCATGGTCGATGTAACGAAGTGTTACATTCGGCGTTTTACGACGCCCTTACCCTTGTAATTAATAACTAAATAAACTTTTAATCAGAGTAATTGGTTCATTTTGAAACACCCAGCGACCTCTCTCATCAAAAAGTCACACTATTTGAACGGGCCAAGGTTGATAGTCCACCTTCAATTACTATGTAATAACGCCGTTCAAACTCGATAGATGGCGCGCTAATAAATAATACTTTAAAACCTATATGACATTATTAGGCAGTTTAATAAGGGAATTGATACAACTATTCAATAAAACAATATTATAAATTAAAACCTTTAATTTAATAACATCTTCACTAAACTGCAGGCCCTTAATGCTAGAGTAGCGTAACCATGGAAGGTTCTAGAGCCTTGCAACTCGCACTTGACCTTTTAAAACCAATTTCCGCGGTCACTTCCCACCGCCAGATGGAGCTAATTCGCGATCACATAATAAATTAAAATTCAACAATAAAAAAAATCAACAATTGTTTAAATGTATTAAATCTAGCTCAATATATAAACATAAACATTTAATTAATAACTACACATTAAAAGCAATAAGTATAAACTAAGATTTAACAAAATATTTAGTCTGTGGAACATCTGTCAGATGACGTATTTCCTAGGCGGGATACAAGATTATCACCTTGCTTTTCCTTTTTGGGTGGGCCGTTGTTTGCGAATGACTACGCCTTTAAGAAAAATTAATAAATTTGGAAATCGTTCCCCAAAAATTGCGATAGCAACCCTTGAACTATTTTTGTCGTTCTGTACAACGTATTCCCTAATATCAGGTGAGTTGTTTTACTTAATTTGTTTCCGACTAATTCTAAATTTAACATAGTACAGTGAATCAACGAAGCCGCAACGCACCTCGTTTCTCTTCCTGCCTCCTGTAAGTCGAATGGCTTAATTCTTCCCTAAAAGCCTGCCTGTTTTAATTATTATTTATCAACTTCTAAATAGGAAAACGCGCGACCTGCGATCGCGTGGGCTTTCAGTCGACACGCGTTGTTTTCCTTAATAACCTAAAAACTCCAGCATCGTTGTTACTGTGCTAAATAGTAGCCCCTTTTATTGCTGCATACTATTGTAATGCTGTAATCTTGATTTAAAATTAAATATTTTTAATTTTAATTTCTAATTTTCTAGTTAGCTATAAACTATTGTTTTAACAACTAGCCCTGTCGTTTTGTAAGCCATCACCAAGGTCAGCACTTAGTTAAATCTTGGACTCTGACGCTGTTTACCGTTCACACTGGATATTTTCGGGGAGCGAGGCTCGGATTACTTCCTCCACCGACTACAGCAAGCTTGGACGTTGGTATTGCGACAGTGCTCCTAAGCATGACCGAGAACCACCCGTTGAGATCCGAGGATACGTGGAGAAAGACACCCTCCTGATGCCACCGACATTAACCGAACACCTCATCAACCGGTCGCACTGCTAAATCGCTTTGAGCTGAGTCCTTTTTCTATCTACTTTATCTGTGATGCTATGAACTCGTAGAGACGGTACCGCTACTTCATCTTAAATGCCATCTTAACTAGTACCGGCGCGGCACAAACCCCGCTGTAAAACGACCCGATCTTACGGGAAGTCGATGCTCTCTCAGACCTTAAAAATCCTAGATTCCCCTTACTTATAAAAACTCATTATAACCTAAAACTAGCACTTAATTCTAAACCTTAGTCTAACTTAAAACTTAAATTGTATTAAACTCATGCTTTCTTAGACCTCTAAAACCCTAGTCTCTCTTTAATAACTAAACTAAATAACTTAAAACTCATTACTTAAATCTAAACCTTGAAAACTATATACAACAGCTATGATCTTATCTAACTTAAAACTTAAGCTATATATTTACACCTTATTCTTAACTTAACTCTTAACTAGCCTTAAAGTAAATCTAGCACCTAGTTTATTATCGTAGCATTGTACTTAGCTTCACCCTTAACTAATAAATTATGTCCCCAGTTATCCGTCTTTGATTCTCCCGTATCACCGTATAACTGCTAGGCGACAAGGCCGGTAGGCTGGTAGGCTGCAGGCTGCTAGGGATCGTATAAGCTCTGGCCAACCAAGCCACCACGGCGATTCATATTAGTCAGTTAGTTAATTAAGTCGTCAGTCCATCTAGTCGGAGGCCGTCCCGCGCTACGCTTTCCAGTACGTGGTCTCCAATCTAGGACTTTTCGGCCCCAACGGCCATCAGTTCTACGAGCAAAATGCCCCGCCCATCGCCACTTCAGCTTACTAATCCTTTGAGCTATGACAGTAACTTTAGTTCGACGAATCTTCTAATTTCTGTTTCGATCTCCTTTCCTTTCCATAGCTGAGCGACCCTGAGTTTATGAGGCCCACGGTAAAAAATCACGTTTGTTTTTAATTTTTTAATTCATAGATTATTTTATTGCATTGACGTCATGAGTTTTCTAATTTCAATGTAGTTACAAGGCTGAGGACAAGTTAAAGAAGATACCTCGGTCTTAATCCGGTTATGAAAATAACACCTCATTAGGTTTATTGCTAATTTATTAATTATGCCCTATTTGCGTTAATATCTGTCTCTAGATTATGTATAATTCATAGGTACTATCAGGGGACAAAATTACATAACAACCACAAATTAAAGTATAAATAATATGTAAGGTGGCAATCTATTTGTATGTGTATCTACTTAACATGATTCTAAGAAAGAAAAAAAAAGACAAGAACCATCCGACTTTGACGCAAACTTAGCACTAAGCCGTGCAGAATGAAAGAAGGGATGGGAAAGGCCGACCCCGAATAAATGGGATAAAGTTGAAAACCGGCCAAGTGCGAGTCAGACTGGACGATGGGTTCCGTGCCAATATATTCTATTTTTTTTAATATTTGTTGTTATAGCGGCAACAGAAATACAATTATTTGTGAAAATTTCAACTGTCTAGCTTTCACGATTCATGAGATCCAGCCTGGTGACAGACAGACGAACAGTGGACGCTTAGTAAAAGGGTACCGTTTTTACCCTTTGTATTGACAAAGGGTTAAAACGGTTTAGTAGTTTAGTCTATGATCATAGCTTATTACTATTGGGTAATAAGCTATGATCATAGACTAAACTAAAGGAATAAACGGCCCGTTTACTTACAACGTTCTTGGTTTATAGAATGAAACTGACATTAACTGACTAAATAATTGCGATTACGTACTTAATCATGTCATGTTAGTAGCTATTATAAATAGTTGAAGATACTTATCATTGTGTGGTCTAACGAATCAACGAATCGAAACTATTTTATTACTTCCTTGTATAAACAATTACATCATTTATTTCATTTGTACGTATATTTCTGTTTAATCTAAATAAATATCCTACGAATATTATACTATACTAATATTATAACTGTGCTCCTTCACGCTAAAACTATTGGACCGATTGCGATGAAACTCGGTAGATAGCTGAAGACCTGGATTAACACATAGGCTACTTTTTATTCCGATATTCCCACGGGATCAGGACTTACGCGGGTGAAACCGCGGGGTGCAGCTAGTCGTTTCTATAAAATAAATTCAAACTATACTCTTTTTTTCAGCACCGGAAGGGTTTACTGGTGGTCATAAGAACCGGAAATTCTGAATAGATTTTTTCCATACCGGAAACTCCTAGTATTCGATTCCGGCATTACCCGGTTTTATCCCAAAATTCAATATCTTCTAGTGGGGCATTATTATTTATCGGCGCTCTGTCTACGTCTCCAGTGGTGTTATCTGAGGTTTTTAATAGGAAATCTTTCCAATTGTCCCTAAAGAGTGACATTGTTGCGGAAACAAATGGTAAGTAATTACCAATGCCATAATAGAATTTAAAAAAAAATGGTGCGTTTTCTGAATATTAAAGGTACCTAAATCCGGAGGTATTCAGGAAATTCGCAGTATTTTCTATTTCTCGGGTTTATATCCAAATTCAATATTCTAGATACCTTACCAATATCATAAAAGTTTGAGAAAACACGATGTTCTGTTCATACCTGCATTGCCTTAGCACTGTCACCTTCCTTAATTGCTTTGAAGTAGTCATCTTGAAGTGGCTTCACGGCTAACACACCCTGGCTGTCGATCAGACCCCACTGGTGGAAGATGCTGGTGTAGTCAGATATGACGTCACGATTCAGGACGGGATTCCCAAGAATTATACCCTGGAATTAGGGAATTTATCATAGTAAGTTGGTGATTTTTAAAAGGAGAAATTACGCGGATGCAATCGTGGGCACCTAATGCTTATCTATACATACAGAAAAAGTATTTTTGTAGTGCACATTTTTTTTCTGCTGAGTATATATCGGCAGTGGAGTACATTTACGCAAAAAAAATAAAAAATAAACCAAAACTTAATGTGAAAAACTTCCTGCAATTTCTAAATTATTGGGTATCTCAGTATTGATACACACAGTGACACGTATAGGTACCTACCTTCATTTAGAGCGCGCTATTAAACTCGCTGGCGCTAGTATTGTGTCCATGGACTTCGTCGTTTTGTTAGAAACACTTAAATGGTTATAGCTCTGAGAGTTTTTGAGTTAGCTCCAAAATAAATAAAAAACAGTATTTTTTATTTTAATGTGCTTAAAACATACCGAAAGTGCACTACAAAAATACTTTTCCTGTATAGAGTTCGAAGTCCTGACTGACTGGCTGATATATCAATCAACGCACAACTCAAACAAAACAACTAACAGATCGGGCTAAAGTGAGGTTCCTGCAGAAAATCAGCGCTACAGTCATCTGTAGCATATTAGCTGAGCTCGAGCCTTTTCGTGGCAGAATTGTATACTAACATATCCACAAGTTTTTGATTTAGTTGTAGGTATGTATAGTTAAGTATTTTTGGTTATTCTGTGTGTATCTTTTTTCTGGCATGAATAAACTTATTTTATTAAATTCTATTCTTCTAAAATTTAGCATAGAAATATAATAGACATTTATTAGTAGAGTACACGGACAAGTAAAACTATAATAAAAATAAAATAAGCAGGTACTATACATTAACTACAAAAAATGAGAATAGAGGGATCGTTATGGGGATGGTTAATCGTGAACCAATAAAACAGTCAATTTTTTTTCGCAAATAACAAAATAGCATCTATTACCTATGACATGACTTCCGCTAAGAAATTATTGAAAATTCAACTCCTACGCGGACGTAGTCGCGGGTAAAAGCAAGTGTACCAAAAAACAGATATTTATAGAAGATTTTTGCATAAATCCTTAGTAAATGACTATGATATACCAATTTTAATGTTACCAGTCTTGTAACATTAAAATTGGGGACTATAGGTACCTGGTTGACCGACGTATGAGTCACATATTAATATTATAATCTCTATGACTTAATCTCTAAAAAAATCATTAAATATTTAAATAAATTGGCAATTTTGTGTTTTTAGTTTAGTCCAATAAAACAATTGTGAAACAGCTGATTTTTAAGTAAACTTAAACTCAAAATTTTCCAAACAAAAAATTTGAATTTCTAAAAGTACCTAGTAAAACAAAAATTGTCCGACTAGACGAAGAACATACCGAATTCGTATTGGAAACCCTGTGACCAAATACGTGGTATTATTGAATAGGCATTTTATCAAGGCACAAGTTTTATATTTATTTGTTAGAGGTTTAATATGATGACATTCAACAACTATCCATTCTCCATTGTAAATCAAGAAACCTTGGAAATAATAATTCAGTCGTTCGGTTGCGTTGTACCACTATCAACATTTTGATTACTAATTTTATGCAAATATTTTTTCCATTGAATTCACAGAAAGATATATAATTATTAAACTTTAAATTGATATCGAGGTGTATTTAAACGAATAATAAAAATGTTGTAAAAACTTAAGCAATGGATATGCAGAACATAAAGGTCAAATTACACGCTAGTTTTTCAAATGCTAAAAACCGAACAATAACATACATACCTACATAGATTTGTATTGGTCTATTAATATGTTATGAGTGAAGCTTGAAATGTGGGTCTAAATCTTTATATTTGATAGAGACATTGAATGCATCACTAGGGTTGACCCATTTTTTTAGGTTTAACCTAGAGTTATTTCGGATTTTTTTAATATATAGGCATTTGACCAATTACCATTATCTCACCTGATAATAAGTGACGATGCAGTCTCAAACATAGCCCGCTTACCTATAGTGCCTATATTAGATGATGTCTAAATACTCGCGACTTCCGCGCACTCGCGAAATCCCTCAAAAAGGTGGGAACGAGAGTGAAAATAGAAAGACGGCAGTGAAACGAAATTTTGTCCCAGCCCATTTTCCTTTTGCGGCTATGAATTTATAAAAACTAGCTATTACCCAAGGATTCATCCACGTAGGAAATGATTTTTTCAAAATCCTTATCGGATGCCTACGTCATACAAAGAACACACCTTTCAAGTTTCAAGTCTCTACGATCAGCGGTTTAGGTTTTGCGTTGATCCGTCAGTCATTCAGGACAAAGCATTTTATATGTATAGATTTCAAAAGAAAATAAACAAAGTCCAGCCCACCTGTAAATTAACATCCAAAGGTCCAAGCTCGACATCCTGCTCCAATATCTTCATAGCGAAAGCAGGGATGTAACGACCAGCGTACGACTCCCCCGCCAAGTAAAGAGGCGCCTTCTTCAGCTCGGGGAATACGGTCAGAAACTGCTGGAGAACTTTGTACAAGTGGGTTGCACACTGAAAACAAGGTATTGAACTGTAAGATAAACATTTCAACCTCCTCAATCGTTCCCTTAAAGTTTAAAGTCTAGATTCTGTGCAAGAATATCCTGTAGGTAAGGTCGGAGTAGAGTTCTAAATAAAATTACTAATATTGGAATGTCTTTATTCTAATAATATTTATCAAATAAATTCATTAGTTGAAAGACTTACCCCCGAATACTGAAAGTCTACTTAATCTTAAGTGGCGTTTAAATTGACTTTAAGTATATAATATTTTCTATTGAAGCCTACACTTAAATTTCAATTTAAGCGCCACTTAAGATTCAGTAGCCTTTTAGTATTCGGGGGTTAAACTTGAACTGGAACCTATCTTGTATGAGTTGAAAACATTCGAGATATATAGAGCTTCAAACTTTCGTTTTGAAGCTCTATGGTGGGTTTGTAACTCTGATTCTGCCCGTACAAGTTATTTAAACCTCTAGCGGTTCTTGCCTTTTTTCCATAGTTGCAAAGGTTCCATACATTTGTCGATAAAAAACGGGTACTCACCTAACTTTAGAAATACTGAAACAAGAAATTGTGGACGGGGGAAAATCTAGTTGCGTTAACCTACGATTTTTTGTGAGTTACTTCATTACACATAGTATAAAATAAAGTCACTTTTCGCCGTCCCTATATCCCTATGTCCCTTTGTATGCTTAGATCTTTAAAACTACGCAACGGATTTTGATGCGGTTTTTTTAATAGATAGAGTGATTCAAGAGGAAGGTTTATATGTATAATACATGCATAATATAGCCGTGCGAAGCCGGAGCTGGCCGCTAGTATAGTATAAAACAAAGTAGCTTCCCGCTGTCAGTCCCTATGTATACTTAGAACTTTAAAGCTACGCAACGGATTTTGATGCTGGTTTTTTATTAGATAGAGTGATTCAATTTGGTACCTACAAGAACAGCTAACAACAGCTAGTACTTTATAAGTAGGAAATTATTATTTTTCATCACAATGCTAAGTCAAAGTGATCTTTCAAAAAAAGAAAATATCACTCCCTGTTTATTTCTCCTAAAAAATAATTATTTTCATAAACCCATTTCCATAAAAAGTTAATCTTACCGTGGGCATATCCTGTATGAAGCCAGCTGCACTGTCTGTAAAGCTGTACCCAGCGCCGATGGGGTTGTCAATGAACAGTACGGAGTGATTTTTTGTCCAGGCATGATCACGGCCTGCGAACATAACACAAAGCAATATTATTACTTGAAGCCTTTCGGTCTAGGACCACTATGAGAAATAACAACGTCACTTTTATACTATGAAAACAAAGTTGCTTCCCGCTGTCTTTCTCTATGTATGCTTAAATCCTTAAAATTACGCAACGGATTTTGATGCGTTTTTAAATAGATACAGTGATTCAAGAGGAAGGTTTATATGTATGATACATGCATAATATAGCCGTGCGAAGCCGGGGCGGATCGCTAGTAAAAATAACCACATCTTTAAATGAACACTTCTACCTATACAAAAAAAACACTTTATGAAATAACTACTTCTACAAAGGCACACATCTTGAAAGGACCACTTCGTGAAATAAAATTCGTCAAAAATACACTTGGCCTAGATTTGAACCAAAATTAAAAAAAATCCGATAAAAAGGTTGGTAATCCCGTAAGCTTTCTTGTACTCTTTGTTTTTTTCAACGTTTAGTGTGTTGTACAAATAAAGTGTTTATCTATCTATCTATCTAAACGCTTTTAGCGATAAGGCCGACCATTGTGCCATATTGTAAGATAATAAATATAAATTTTCTTTTAGCATATAGGTAGTTAGTTACTTAAGTTCGAATTTATTTTGTTTTTGTTATAAGTAATATAAATAAATAAATAAATATTTCAGGACATATTACACATCGCCATCCAGCCCCAAGCTAAGCAACTTAATGCTTGTGTTATGGGTGCCAGATAACGGATAAACTACTTATATACATTTTTTTTTTGTAAATATATACATATTATACATATAGGAAACACCCAGAACCAGAAACAAGAATTTATGGTCAGCATAAATACTTGTTCCCGGCGGGAATCGAACCCGCAACCTTCTGCGTCGCAGTCGGGTGTTCGCCCGACGCGCCACAGAGGTCGTCATATGTAATTATTTTGCGTTTTGTTTTATGGTGCAATAAAGTGTTATCTATCTTATCTATCTATCTATGAGCGTTTATCGCATGTATCGGGGAATTCCCTCATATCTAAACCACTATAGAATACAGTTTTTTTATAGAATGGCAATTATGTATGCCGTTTGTTGTGCAGTTTGATCGTTGGTTGGTAGGTGGTCGTAACCAATCTATACACTATACCTACAGGGTTATTGGTAACTATATTAGCAAGCGGTTGGATTGTATCGATTGTACCAGCGTTCTCCGACAGTCGTTTCGCCTTTGACTGATCGCCGATAGGACGTTTCATTTCTCAGAGATTCGCCGTCAGAACCATTTACCGTAGGACGTTTTGCCGACAGCATTATTCGTATGTGGCTGTTCGACGACAGGACTTGTCAACTATGGACTTTTCAGTATTTAATATTTAATAAGGTAAATAAATTTTGTGTTCAATAAAATCTTATTCTATGTTTTATTTCGGTTGAGGGCCACTTCTGTGTACCTAAACAAACAACTTTTAAGCCACGACTTCTGAAATTCAATTATTTTGAAAATTTTAGAGTTTTGTAAATTCGAAAATCAGCTGATTTTTTTAAAACAAAAGTCTTAAATTTTAGCGAAATTTTAGTTTTATTTTGTATTTATTTTATTTGTTATTTGTGTTAAAAATTTAATTTGTTGTGATTTTTGTTTTGTGTGTTTATAATGAATAAATGGTATATTATATATCATACTTAGAACAGTAGCACAAAAAAATAAGTATATTCTTAAGGTTAATGACCTCTCCGTGTAAGGAACAGTTGATTTTAAAATATTCTCAAAATTAAAAAAAAAAATTCTAAAAGTCGGCGAACAAAAGTTGTTCATTTAAGTGCACAGAAGTGGCCCTCAACCGCTTTCTAATATAGTTACCAAAAACCCTGTATACATACAAAACAAATAAAACACATAACAAGCGTCCTTTAGGCTACTGCCTATTTCTTCACTTCCTTGTTATCTGCTAGCAAACAAATAAAGGCAAAAACTTATTTCAATTACTTAAGTTACTAAGTACCATTTAAAAATAGTTTTATTTAACTACTTCTTGGAAATCGAATAATTGATGATGTAAGGATTTGGCCCAAACTTTTTTATCTATTGAGCTTTTGTGTATATCGTCCTTGAAACTATATTGATAAAACATCTACATCTATACAATCATACAATCGATAATGGATTTTATCTAACCTATTGGTAACTAGGTACCTAGAGTACCTACCTATAATATTTTATTTTTTATACATAGCGCCAGCATCTTTTATTTATACTAGGTATTAGATAGATAGATAGATAACTTTATTTGTACAACACAGAAAGAAACAGAACACGATAAACACAAAGTAAAGTAATAGCTAGAAAGAACAAGTTGCACAAATGAGCGGCCTTAGCGCTGAAAGCGATTTCTTCCAGGCAACCTTTGGATGGAAAAGAACTGATTTAGCTATTAACGTCATAAAAATAAAAATGTTGGTATTGGTGAGAAAAAAACGTAACAAAATGAAAGAATTGAGCAAAAACAATTTATATCAAACTAACTCTTGAAAAATTAATATCGCACAAATTATATTTTTCCTAATTTTGCCGTATCCCCCCCCCCTCTGCTATGCTATGATAGATAATATATTACACTAAAACTATCCCTATAATACCTAGTATCAAATACAGGCGTTATACCAAAAACACTTCACAATAGTTGAAACTCCTTAAATATTAGCCCTTCAACATATTATTTATTGCTACAAAAGGCAGTAATTTTAAATACTTGTCGCTTAAGAGAATCGTGAGTTCTCGATACGCGGCGCGAGTAGGTATTTTCAAAAATGACCCGTATCGTGCGATAGAGAGAGTTTAAATCGTACGACGTAAGACGTAATTGCCTACATTTTGCGTTTCAAATAATGTTGCGAACCGTAACATTTTTACCCCTTTATCCTTCACAAAATGAAATAAATTTGGTCTCATTTAATTCACTGCATCTTATACTAGGTATTTTAGTTTAGTCTATTAAAAACAATTGGAACGCTCGATGAAGTTTTTAAGTCAAAAATATTCAGATACTAATAATTTTAATACCTTTTAAACCTAGTTTTCCATTAGATATAGAACATTTTCAAAAATTATCAAAATCGGACTTCATTTATGAGGGGAAAACGTTACCTCTTTTTGTATGGAAAGGAGATATGCAAGCTTGGGCTAGGATAGACAAGATGTTTGACATATTCAAAGAATAGTGCTATATTTTTAGTCTTGCGCCTGCATATTAGATTTCTCCTACCAGTCGGGAATCATTTTTTACTATAAAAATATTATTTATCACAGATCAAAAAGCTACCATTTTCATTTTTTTTTGTTATGGCAATTTCTTCAAAACAGGAGTGACTATAATTGCTTGGTCAATAATAATCGAACGATTTAGAATCGAATAATATTATTTTACCGATACATTCCCTTTTACGTTTTGTTCGTTTTTATCTAGTATTATTTGCAACGTTTCTATTCAAAGGCAGGCATTGACAGACAGATGCGGCAAAATCTTAGTTTCATTAAAGGTAACTAGGAGTGATAGCAAACATAAAAATACAGTGTATTAAGTAATGAAATTGACAATAAGTTGGTCAAGTATGACTGCAAATATCTCATAATGTCGGAGTGTCGGTAATGAAGCTGATATTTATGAAATTACTATTAAATGTGGATTGCAAATTGTCACTTTTCATTTTTGTTCATCTTACGCCCAAGGTTCTATGAAGATCTGCAGATCTCCTTTACAGCTTGACATGCAGTGGTCTTAACTATAAATAATACTACGCACGCTGCTTCGGCCCGTGTTTCTTTTACCCCTAATGAGGGGAGAAAAACAAAATGTTGAGAAAAATAATAATTATAATAAATGTTTATTTGCCAATAAATGTCTTATGTTTATATGATTGGAATTGTCTACAATGCAAACAATGTAATACACTTACCTAGTCCTACGTATTTAGGTACATACCTACTTAATTCGATTCACAACTTGATTGTCTTGAAGTGAGATCGTGATCAATTTCATTGAAATTCATTATTTTTCTCGTGTTCTTTCCTGGTAGGTATATAGAATTAACTTTGTCTGTAAAATTCCTATTTTTAATTTCGGCTTAGAGCGTACAACTTCAACATTGGTTTGTGATTGATTGTTAAATCTAATTAGATTCTTGACAGTTTTTCAATAAGTACCTATTTTTAACCGACCCCAAAAAAAGGAGGAGGTTCGCAATTCGTCGTATATTTTTTAAGCTATTGCATAGCTTTTTATCGCGGGCTTTGTTTTTTACATTGGCAATAATAATAATTGTGTATTATAAACCTCTTTCACTCTCTCTTCATTCAGTCTTCTTAAGTTTATTATAAACTCTTCTATTCTTAATTAAATAAGTATTAATTACTACTACTTTTTCTAAGTCCCGTAGACTAATTGTTAGGGTTCCGTACACAAAGAGTAAAAACGGTACCCTATTACTAAGACTTCACTGTCCGTCCGTCTGTCTGTCACCAAGCTGTATTTTAGACAGTAAACAGTTGAAATTTTCATAGATGATGTATTTTTGTTGGCGTTTTAACAACAAATACAAAAAAAATGGCACGGGACCCTTCTAGCGCGAGTACGACTCGAATTTCAATTTTTTTAATTTGGTTCCAAGTACTCACTTTTTGTCCTCCCTTTCTTTATTAAGTATACATTAAATGGGATCCCATATTTTACCCCTTGAACCTACTTATTATTTATGCCACAAATAGGTTGCCATAATTATACATACCTACTTGGAATCCCAAGTCATAGAAAATACCACAAGCTGGTATGTTTTGATTGAGGTTTGACGTAGGTGCATTCGTAGTTGATTCGAAATATCTCGGTGAAGGCCATTATAGCTTTAATATTCTTGAACCAGGATAAAACCTTTGTGTATCTATATAATGATTGCTGAACGTTAGTGCCGCTAAAACTCGAGGACGGTTAAACCAATTTGACTGATTTTGATTTAGGAATATTCGTATGAGATCAGGAAAAGTTTAAAAGGTGTTAGTCTAGCGGCCATTCAACCAAAAGTCCTCTATTTCTCGAGTTTCGTGGTCACGAGCTGTGTATAACTAAAACACGTATCGTTGGATTCCTTGAGATCTCTAGATGACGAATTAGCCTGTTTTAGTTTCGAAAGCCAGGAACTAATAGCATTTATGACGTCATAAAGATGGCGACTCTGTACTTTAGATATTTGCACATTTCTCGAGTTCTATTCAACCAATCTATACATGTAAGATGTCGTTTGAAAGATATTTTAATGTACTTTATTGTTTCCAGTGACACAATGTACAGAAATTCTCTAGTTAAAGAAATATTCTGAAAAATGTGACATTCTCTCCAAATGCCCAACACATGCCATTCTACATTTTACAATATAATTTTTAAGAGACTCACTTTTTGCCATAGTCGTGTATGATCAAGATAAAGAACATTTCAAAAGCTATCCAATGGTATTTAAACTATACACCTAATGTAATAGCAACAAAAGTTAAAACTATTTCCGTCAAACAGGTACGGCGCTATACGTATCCTGCTACCGTGAAATTAGCTGGTATTTGCACTTAAAATGAAACAAATATTGTTTTATATAAAAACATTGAATAGCTAATGATGCAATTCTATGGTTCGAATTGATTTTTATATTCTGGTGATTTAATATTTCTTCAACACTTATAATTTTGATATTATAGGACAAAAACTGTCAAATAAATAACATTTTTGTATGGAAATAAAAACATAAATTGCTCTAATTCCTACCCTCAGCTGAATCTCGTTTTAAGTTATATCTCGTTTGAAAGGTTTTCTATAGTCTTATAGGTCTAAATTATACATATTGAATTATTATAATTATACTAGCTGCCCTACGCGGTTTCACCCGCGTAACTCCCGATCCCGTGGGAATATCGGGATGTAAGCTATCTTATCTCTCAAGTTGGATCGAACTGCACATGGTGTGCGAATTTTATTATAATCGGTTAAGTGGTTTAGGAGTCCATTGAGGACAAACATTGTGACACGAGATTTATATATATTAAGATAACCTTTGAAATGATTCTAGGTACTTAAATTTTTCGTATTAATTATAGTTTAGTTGTAAATTGGCAAACTTCAAAAACATAAAATTTTAGTACATAATTTGTAATTAAATAATGGTCTATCCTCTACCCCAAGCTAAATGAAGTAGAAATATCGATCATAATTTAGAGATCTATTTAATTTAGTAGCTATAATTACTGCATAGATAGGTACTATGTGCGCCAAACCAAACGTTTTCAAGATATAGGATAGGCTTTATCATTGTTTTTATTTTGGAATCACCAGTTTCAGTTAGACTGGGTTTAAAAAGACAAAATCACTTAAATTGCATAGGCATACTTTAGATCGCACTATGCCTACTTTTCAGGTAATGTCGAATTACAATACACATCGATACCGAGTAAAATCGACTTACTTTCCAAATTCTTCGCCACGTACTGAAAGGGTCCAATCTCATCAAACAGCCCCGCTATGCTGGTCGCTCCAGGTCCTCCTTGCAACCACACAATCCAAGGCGTCTTCGCCACTGCCTTAGTTTTGTCTTCCACGGGAAAATACCAGAAGAATACATTTGAATTGTATCTTTCATCGACAGTGAAGAACCCTGAGTGACTAGTAGTGTTTAGGAAGTAGTAGCCGTCGACTTTTGATTCTCTTCTTGCGAGGTCTATGTGATTGGCTTTCAGGTATGGAGTGAGGATGAGTGCTGGTGATCTTGCTGCGACTGAGGCTGCGCTGAAACGAAATACATTAGTTATACAAAATTATGGTAAATCATTTGGATCTCTTACAGAATTACATATTTTAAAATGACAATTTCGCTAGAATTCTAATTGATACATATAATTATTTAACTTGTTTTTTTTTTTTTTTTAGAAAAAAAGAAAATACATTGTCAATATAAAATCTAAAATGCGGTCAAATATTTATCTGTGAAGTTGTTTAAATCGTGTTTTCATTCATAATAATATTTAAATAGTACATTGCGATACAAGTGTGGAAAGCTGATCATTCCATAGAGGCGGCGAGCGTGGCAAAAGCCGAGATGGAATGATCAATCCAAACGTGTATCGTACGACGTTTTTTATCACAGTTGCGAATAAAAAAAAGACTTGTTAAAATAATTAAAAGTTTTTAGAATTTTAGGTTGTTTACTATTTTTTGTTAATTACACTCCCGAAAGACTACGCAAAAGACTTTTAACCTATACAGCCTCGTCTGACATACAAAAATTTTTTAGGGTTTTTTTCATTTGTTTTTGCGTCGGCGGTTAAAAACAGAATAATAATGGTAAGGTAATGGTAAAAAATATATTTATGTATACCTAAAGAAAAAACAAAATAAAACAAAACTCAATTTTTAATTATTTTCAAAGACGAACGATAATTTTACGTGATAACGTAAAATTATCGTTCGTTATCAGACTTTAGAGACAACCTTTTGAAAAGAAGAAAAAAGGTACCAACAAAGAGTTTTAAGCCAGCAAGGCTTAAAAACTTTTTGATGGTACCTTTTTTCTATACATCAAAACAGTGTAACCCGTGTAACCCAGATAAATTAAGAATGTTTCATCTACCTAATATGTCATTAGCAGTAAGATACGTATTTGACTTATCGGTATAGCAGATTTTTTTGCACTAGTTGGATTTTTTTTATCGCACGCGTGTATAATACGTTGCATTATGAGCCTAAAAGCGGTTTAATAAGATCCACTTTATGAGCAACTGTGATAAAAAGTATGTTTTTCTAACTTCAACATATATTTTTAACAAACCTAAAAACGAATAACTTTTTTTTGTTAATTTGAAATGTTTTCTATCGACTTAGCATTTTTATGGTGATTGATTTTCAATTTTAAAATTGATTGCATCGTGTTTTTAATGATTTTTTAAAGATATGGAAATTAGTGATTTTCAAAACTTGTTATAGTTACTTTTTTATTTAGTCCCATTCGATACGTAGGTATTAGGTACCTATCAAATATAGGTAAGTAGGTATAGGTTATAACTGTAGCCTAATAAATAAAATAGGTTTAAAATTTAAAATTCCCAACTACGGAAAAAAAGACCAGTGTGAGGCTGTAAATTTCTATACAAAAAGCAGTAACGTTTTCTCCCCCATAAACGAAGTCCGATTTTGATAATTTTTGAAAATGTTCTAGATCTAATGGAAAACTAGGTGTAACAGTTTTTATTTTAAAGAAATATTGCCTAAGATAAAAGTTATTAGTATCTGAATATCTATATTTTTTACTTAAAAACTGTATCGAGCGTTTCAATATTTTTTTAATAGACTAAAGAAAAACGTAGGTATAAACCTAGAATACGATGCAGTGAATTAAATGAGACCAAATTTATTTCATTTTGTGAAGGATAAAGGGGGTAAAAACGTTACGGACCGCAACATTATTTGAAAACAAAATGAAGGCAATTACGTCCGAACATAAACTCTCTCTATCGCACGATACGGGTCATTTTTGAAAATACCTACTCGCGGCGCGTATCGAAAACTCATGATCCTCTTATTAGAAAAACACTTTATTTGTACAACACACAAAACATTGAAAAAGAACAAAAAGGACGAGAAAGTTTATTAACTACGAAATTGAACTAACAAGAGGTCTTAACTGCTTAAAAATCGTGTTCTAAAACTATGAAACAAGAAAATATTTTGTGGAGCTATGTGCAGTAGCGATCGGCCTCTGCGCTCGCTTGGCTCCGTTCCACTACCAACAGTCACCTAAAATATTCACAGACCGGAGGGACTCCCCCTGCTACGTCCACAAAGGACACTGATTTTTAATTTATGATTAATTGCATACTAACATTAGGTCTTAAGTTGTAATATTAATAGCTTATCTTATCTTATATATCGGGGGATATAGGCACCCGATAAGAGGGGATTTTCCGAAATTCTTTTCCTAAGGGTGAAAAGGGGGGCAAAGTTTTATGGCACAACGTGATTCCTAGGTTCATTTTCGACTTCTACGCAGACGCAAAAGCTAGTATACCTATACAAATTCTCATGTTTATTATCTAGTTGGTATTCAATAAAATAGATACTAATTACAAGTTTATGGATAAGTACCTACTTACCTACCTTCTATATTTTATTGTTGCTGACGACGTTTCTATTTTTGAACTGTTAATGTCTCTAGGTAGGTATGTAGATAAGTATATTGAACATGAATAATGTTAAGCCCAAAAAAAACCTAGGTGTTGCCAATTGCATAATGTTAAAACTAGCTTTTGCCCGCGACTTCGTCCGCGTAGAAGTCGAAAATGGTTCCAAAGTTTTTTGTTGACAAATCGGATTGAGTTTTCAAACATGTGTCGAAATAAAATGTAATATAAATCAAAGCAGGGTTTGATATCAACTTCGAAGTAAAATACCCCCGTAACTGTTTAACCCTTTTTAACCCCGGTAGGGGATGAATTTGAATAAAATACGAAGCACGTCTTCCATGAATTCTGTGAAAGAATGTTTTTGTTCTATTCAACCAAGGAATTACGTTGTTTCATACAAACTTTGCCCCCTTTTTTTCAACCTTTTAAGGGGTAAAGTCACCTATGGGTTGTAAAATTTCGGATAAATCCTTTCCTATCGGATGCGTACAAAGAACACACCCTCCAAGGTTCACTAGGTCTCTACGATCAGCGGTTTAGGCTGTTTCGAAGAAGATAAAAAATAGATTAGGTTTAGTCGATATTGATGCTAGTTTCGCACACGTGAAGGAGCTAATGCAAGAGCGAAGAGAGTGTCAAATACTTAGTACCAATTAGCTGTTTTTAAAATCGACGCAGAAGGAGTAGGTACTTGTATCTGGTTAAACATGAACCTACTGCAAGTGGCTACGCCTAGATTAGATTGGAGCGGCGTTGGCCTAGTGGTAGATATCTCGACTTTCATTTCGTGGGTTCAAATCCCGGCCGTGCACCAATGGATTTTTATGAGGAGTTCTTTCTTCTGGGTACAGTCGAATAAGCTGAGAGGCTGGTATAGGTGCTGGGCATCTAATACATGTACCAGGCACTACAGTATCCTAAATGGCATGGATTAGATTTCACTGGTTTAAGAGGAAAGGGTACCGGGGCTCTCTCCATACAAACGTAGTCGACTGTTTCCTTCCTGGATAATGAATGACACTAGAGCAAATATTTTTGTTGCATAAAACTCATAACTGCCATGACCAATTACCATGCCCCTATGTTTTGTTTTTTTATTTTTTTAATCTTAATTTCTTTGATAATTAGAAAATGAAAAAAACCAAGACATAGGGGCATATTAATGGCAGTTATAGGTTTTATGCAATAAAAATATTTGAGCTAGTGTTATTATCCAGGGAGGAAACAGTCCACTACGTTTGTATGGAGAGAGCGCCGGTACCCTTTCACCTTAACAGTATTTCAGACTATAAAAAAATAATGGAATTTACTTATATTTCTATGTATTTTATTAAAGTTCTAAGAATATTATTCAAATTTCAGTTTTATGTTTTATAATACCAACGTGACATTATATCAACAAACGTTGACATTTACTACATTTAGGCAATTTAGGTAGGTACCTATGTTATTTTAGAAGGGAAGCGGACTCAAGTAGGTAACTAATTGAGTTCTTGCACAATATGACTGACAATAATTTTGATAGGTATCAAATCAAAATATCTACATAAGAGAATACTTTCATTATTACCTACTTTCTCTTTTTTTGATGACTGGAATATAATTAGATACATAATCCTTTCTGTTATAGAAACATAATAAAGATATTTAGAAAAAACTATCAATCAATAAATAAAGAGCTAAGTAAGAAAATTTAATACCTACCTATTTATTTTTTCCTGATTTCCCCGCTGCCTCCGACAAAGCGTTGAAGATTTGGTTTTTATTTGATTGGGGCACTTTAGTTTTTGTAATTTTACTCTAGTTTTATCATTTATATTGCTTTGTTTTATGTTTAATTTCTGGAAGGGACTGTTTTGCTTAATTTTAGTTTATTATAGAATTTAATGGAATGTGATTTATTGTATTTGGTGTGTATTATGGTGAAAGGGAACTGGTACCCGAGAAATCTGAAGAGAAGACGCGGAGGACAATACAAAAGATGGGAAGACGAACTCAGAAAGGTGGCGGGAGGGACATGGCCAAGAAAGGCCAGAGATAGACAGAAATGGAAAGAGTTGGAGGAGGCCTTTGTCGACAGACAAACAGATGCGAGTCTAGTTGCCGAAACTAATTAGATATTAAATTATAGATAAAAATAGGTATATAATAAAACATGTGAACTAAATGTACTAACATTATGTATCTGAAATAAAGGCTTATTTATTATTATTATTATTATGGTGAAAGGGTACCTGCGCGCTCTCCATACAAACGTAGTCGACTGTTTCCTCCCTGGATAATGACACTAGCACAAATATTTTTGTGCCATAAAACCTATACCTAACTGCCATGACTATGCCCCTATGTTTTGGTTTTTTTCATTTTATAATTATCATAGAAATTAAGATTAAAATAAAATAAAAAAATAGGGGTATGGTCATGGCAGTTATAAGTTTTATGCACCAAAAATATTTGCTCTAGTGTCGTTATCCAGAGAGAAAACAGTCGACTACGTTTGTAATAGTTAGTGTAAGAGCTCCCGGTACCCTTTCCTCTTAAAATAAATTGGCTTACATAGGAACAGATAAATAATTGTGTAATAGATCAGAAATAAGGACACTTTTACGCAAACTTTGTCGATGTTTTTATTTTCTGCACCGTGTGACACAAACGTCTGGACTAGACCTAAACTTAGCGATTTTATAAGTACTTGTAAGAACAAAATTTAGCGACAAGAACTTATTGTCCTGTCTAATTCTTTTTTATAGACTTTTATTGAGTTTTGTATAGGAACTTAAATACGTAAGTAAATAAAGTTTCGTTCACAAAATTCCACAAATATGATAAAAATAAATTAATGCTTAATTCTTTAAATATAACAAAGAATAACTTACCAACCTCGTAATCAAAAGTAACCGCAGAATACATCCGTACATATTCACTGTTTTTTAGTCTCTGTTATTTTTATTTTTTTTCTGATTGTTTTAACCTTTATTTATTCCGACACGTGTTCTTTACATGGCCGAGCCGGGTGCACTGGTTGGCTTATCTTGCCTTGCGAAACACGTTCTCTAGTCACAGTGTATGAAATTGATAGTTAGTACTGGCGGGCATGAATCCACTGTACCATCTATATCTTCTTCTATCTATATTAGGTATAAAGGACGAAAAGTTTGTAGGTGATAGAAAAAGCAGTAAAATACGATTGTTTATGTATAATCGGTGAAAATATACCTACTCGTATCTATACTTCTTTACTTTATTAAATAGGAAATAATAAAAATGAAAGATTTGATTGTTTGTTTGTATTGATTAGGCTCCGAAACTTCTGGGTGGATTTTGATGAAAGTTGGTATGAGGATGCATTGATTTATTGGGAGTCCTATATTACTTTTATCCCGATATTTTAACAGGATCGGGAGTTACGCGGGTGAAACCGTGGAGCGCTGGTAAAAATTGAATTATCAACTCAAAACATAACATGGGTCGATTTCTCTGTCCCTATGTCCCTATATCCCTATGTACGGTTTTTTTAAATGGATAGAGTGATTAAAGAGGAAGGTTTTTAGATATAACACATGCATAATATAGCCGTGCGAAGCCGGGGCGGGTCGCTAGTAATATTATAAACGTGAAAGTAAGAGTTACTTTCTCACTCTGTCTGTCTATCAGTTACGTTGTGAACAAGTTTTGATTAATTTTGGCAAATATATATCTATAATTATATAATCTAGATGAGACATTGGAATTTGGAGGCTGACTTTTTATCCTGATATCAGATTTACAAGTGGAATCGTGGGGCGCAGCTAGTAGAATAATATGTAGGTAGGTACTTATTCTTCGTAGCTTTAGTAAGCTTGTTTTGTAAACTGGATACCCATCCAATCCTGCGCAGCTTGAGCAGGAAAACGGGGGTTACTGCCCCTTCCAAGCTCAGACATTGATAGCGGTTGCACATTGCACATTACTATTTTTATTTATTTTACCATTTATTGCAGGCAACAGACTCTGTGCGACAGACTTATTTGTATGTATGCCATAGTGTGAGGTTGGAAGTTGAACTAAGATCAATTTTTAGACACCATTGTAGGTACGCCTTATTATGAGGAAATGGTTCCTGCGCTCTGTCCATACAAACGTAATCGAATGTTTCCTCCCTGGATAATGACACTAGAGCAAATATATTAAAATTTGTGTAGCATAATAACCTTATCTGCCATAATCATGCCCCTATGTCTTATTATTTTGTTGTAAGTATAGATTTTGTTTTTTTACTCTTACTTTCTATAATAATTATTAGAAAATGAAAAAATCCAAGACATAGGGTCATAGTCATAGCAGTTATAGTTTTGATGCTACAAAAAATATTTGTTCTAGTGTCATTAAATAATAAAAATAAATAAAAATAAATATTTCAGGACATATTACACATCGCCATCCAGCCCCAAGCTAAGCAACTTAATGCTTGTGTTATGGGTGCCAGATAACGGATAAACTACTTATATACTTTTTTTTTTTTTTTTTTGTAAATATATACATATTATACATATAGGAAACACCCAGAACCAGAAACAAGAATTTATGGTCAGCATAAATACTTGTTCCCGGCGGGAATCGAACCCGCAACCTTCTGCGTCGCAGTCGGGTGTTCGCCCGACGCGCCACAGAGGTCATTATCCAAGGGAGGAAACAGTCGGCTACGTTTGTATGGAGAGAGCGCCGGTACCCTTTCACCTTAAGTCAATTTAATAAATGGACGAATGAATATATGGTCAGTCAGCTATTTAGTCCTAGCGCGATGTAGTCATATCGAGATTTAGTCTTTTAACGACCTAGTTGTACCTATTATTTAGTCGTATCAAAATCTGGACCTACTTACTGAAAATTACAGTTTCAGCTATAAATAGATTCACAAACAGTTTAATGTAAATACACACTTATTCAGGTGAATTCCACGTGAAGGTCAACCAACATGTTCAACATAAATTGAGGGGATATGAATAATACGTTTATAATAGCCACTAGACACGGTGAATTTCATGATCGATCATTGTGACAAAAGTGTGCAGGACATTGCACACAGAGCGATCTAGTTACCAAGCTAGGCGGATCAAGCTTAAGAGGAAAGGGTACCGACGCTCTCTCCATACAAACGTAGTCGACTGTTTCCTCCCTGGATAATGACACTAAAGCAAATATTTATGTTGCATAAAACGTATAACTGCCACGCCCTTATGTTTTTTTTATTTTTTAAATCTTACTTTCTTAAGACATAGTCATGGCAGTTATAGGTTTTATGCAACAAAAATATTTGTGTTAGTGTCATTATCCAAGGAGGAAACAGCCGACTACGTTTGTATGGAGAGAGCGCAGGTACCCTTTCACCTTAAGACTAGATGTTGGTTTTTAAAATCATTTAAAATTATAAGTTAACTACGCACGGACGGCTATGTTATGCATGTATTGCTAGCTGCGCTCCGCGGTTTCACCCGCGTAAGTCCCGTGAGAATATCGAAATATAAAGTGGCCCGCCTTCCTCGATAAATGGACTATCCAAAAAAAAAATTTAATTCGAACCAGTTTTATAAAATTTGTATAGATATAAACCTTCCTCTTGCATCACTATCTATGTAAAATAACCGCATCAATAGCCGATAAGTAGTTTTAAAGATCTAAGCATACATAGGGACAGTTAGCGGGAAGCGACTTTGTTATAATAATATATACTATGTAGTGATGTGATAGTAAAGTTATATTTTTGAAAATACTTAATAAATCACATATTATTCCAGAGATTGGCATCAACCATCAACCATAACATTTTATTTCAATTTTGAGGAATACAATTTCAGATATTTTTTTACTATTACTTATAGTAAAAAAATATCTAAATAAAAACTATTTTTCTTAGTTTCAAATTAATTTATTTCAATTGTTTTACTGGATCAAAATAAAAATAGCAATGTTGCCATCTAGAAATAAGGGGTAATGTATGTAGAGCTTTTTTTTAGGTGCATTATTCATGATTGGCAGTCTCTTCTTGGTAACTATTGTCTTTGACTGTCGCTTGGTGCATCATCTGTTTCATTAACCGCGGGATCTTCAATATTTTCAGCTTCAGCTTGATCTACAGAATATTCAGCAACTAATTCAGTAAGATTTTGTAACGATGGACCAGGCTCAATGGGTATAGGACGCGAATGTGTCCAAAGAGCGATCATTTCTTGTGCTTCCGCTGGCTTGTCTGATGGGACGAAGTGTCCTGCCCCTCGGACCACTATCCAGGTTAGACCTCCGCCGCTCTTGTGATATCTGGCGATAAACATAAATATACACTACCTACTATAACACCCGTATTCACAATCTATTAGATTGCATAGTGCGCGCGAACGCTTAGAGCCGAAAATAAGACGCTGATTCGCTAGAGTGAAGAGAGCAGCACAAAATTGACCAATCATAGGGCCGCATTTAGCGCAGTGCGTTTACTTATCTAATAGCAACTTGAATACTGACGCTTAACCACGTGTAGCATTTCTTAAAACCGCGGGGCCTAATCATTAACCACGTCGAACGACGTGGAGAAAGAGGTGTCGTGAAATTAAAACGCGAAAACTGCGTCGCCTCGCGCTGCACCGTAAACCTGATTTTAAAGTTTTTTTTTATAATAGTTCCATTTTATATTCATGTGTATGAAAACAGACAAAATATGCTAACAAATGCGTGTCAATTAAGGTAATATTTTTGATTTGCACCTCAAAAATAACATACCTAATAATAATTAACGTCTCTATAGTAAGGCGCTTGCGCAACTGTAAATCAGGACGACACCCACCCCTTTGTACTTGTATACGGGTTTGTTTCTTCAACTAGACCTCTATAGATGGGTCCTTTTTGCGGGGGATGGAGTAGACTTGCCCAGCACCTATGCCCAGTTCCAGAAGAACGAACTTCTGGAGCCACCCCAGAACGTATTGTCATTTCCGAGCTCTAACTACCAACTACTAGGCAGTATTCAGCATATCTATCTATATAAATAAAAATCAATTGCTGTTCGTTAGTCTCGCTAAAACTCGAGAATGGCTGAACCGATTTGGCTAATTTTGGTCTTGAATTATTTGTGGAAATCCAGGGAAGGTTTAAACGGTGAGAAAGAGCTTACTTACGCGGGTGAAACTGCGGGGCGCAACTAGTCTATATATATAAAAATCAATTGCTGTTCGTTAGTCTCGCTAAAACTCGAGAATGGCTGAACCGATTTATATGATTTTGGTTTTGACATGTTTGTCGTAGTCCAGGGAAGGTTTAAACGGTGAGAAAGATCGGACTTACGCGGGTGAAACCGCGGGGCGCAGCTAGTAAGTAATATATCCGTTGTCTAGCACCCATAACACAAGTTTAGTTACTTAGCTTGGGGCTAGATGACGATGTGTGGAATGTCCTGCAATATTTATTTATTTATTCTACAATAGTTATTACTCACCCTGCCACCTTATCGTCATAAATCCACGGATCTCTGGGAGCATTCAAGAATTCCTCTGTATTTTTCCACTTGAATTCCCTGATCAAGTCAGCTGTAGACTCACATGGGACAAGCAAGTCCAATTGGCCACTAAAATTAAATAAGTTGAGTTGAGTCTACTAGGCATATTAATCTACTCGTGGAACCTATAATTGGCTTTAAATTTCTTGTTTCGTTTCGTATTATTTCTATAAAGCTGTTGGTTTTCCAAATTATAAAAATATCACTATCACTACATAGTATAAAACAAAGTCGCTTTCTCTGTCCGTATTCTCTTTGTATGCTTAAATCTTTAAAACTACGCAACGGATTTTGATGCGGTTTTTTTTAATAGATAAAGTGATTCAAGAGGAAGGTTTATATGTATAATACATGCATAATATAGCCGTGCGAAGCCGGGGCGGGTCGCTAGTATGAAATAATTCAGAATCTCATATTGTAATTTACAGGTGGCGTTGCCTCCTATTAGTTTAGTTAATTTGATTAACGAATGGACATTATAGTTGTTCATAGACAAGTTGTTCATACACTCAATCAAACGTACCGTAATCACACCGTTCAAAACTAGAATCTATGAATCGGCTAGAATCACTATCAGAGGACGAACCTTTTTTTGGCACTAAACATTTTGTAAGTTTTAATTTTTTGCTATTATTTCTTGTTATACCTTTTTTCATGTTTGGTACAGAGTTTTTGCTAAGTACCCACCCATAATATAAAAGTTATTTCTATTCAATTGCTCTGTCTATTTATGCAATATGCCAAAAATAATGTTATCACCCTAAACAGAAATACTGTTTTAAGTTTTAAGTACTTACTTATAACTTTCTCGGCTCTCGTTTTGAAGTTTTATCGACAATATTCACGGTACGTTTGATCGAGCGCGTAAACAACTCGTGTTAAGGTATCTGTTTCTTACCAATAAATAAGCACTCGATAATTATCCAGAAGCGTCTCCAAATTATCTTTACTGCTACTAAGGAAATCAACTGATATAATCTTATCATACACAGTTGTGTTGAATTGATTAAATGTTATGTTTCCGACGTGTAAAGCTTTCCTAATATTGGCTTGGTTTATAAAAGTTTGATAATTGCCTAATTCCGTAGTGTTCGCAAGAAAGTTGAACTCGTTAGATAGGCCTGCCATTTGAATGTAGTTAAAAATTAACTGATTGTATTTCTGCAGAATATAAAATTAATTATTAGTGAAAAAGCCTTCTTCAAGATCCTTCTTCCTTCTTTTAATCCTTCTTCAATATCTCAACTATCTCTATATAGGTAATACCAAAATTAATTGAAATTGCTTAGGAAAAACGTAACAGATAGATATATATTTCTTTCGCATTGAAGGTACAAGATCTTGTAATAAGTAGGGATGCTGAAAAACCTATATCTTAAATATTATCTTGGAAGCCATTGAAATCTATAGGTACTAATATTATAAAGCTGAAGAGTTTGTTTGTTTCAACCTCAGGAACTGCTAGATCGAATTGAAAAATATAGGCTATTTTTTATACCGATATTCTCACGGGATCGGGACTTACGCGGATCAAACCGCGGGGCGCAGCTAGTATTAAAATAAATATTAAAATTGGTTCATTCGTCTTGGAGTCACTTATACGGCTATGTCAGGCTTACGTAGTATTTTTTTTTTCTCTCTTGTTTGGCCCCAATTTTATGCCATTTTCATCTTGTTCTTCATTTTCAGCGGGATTTTTTTTTCATTCAGTTATGGCTTCGCACGGTTTGTGCATATAGCCAGTATCAAGTAATATTTTGCATCAAGTTATGGCCCGATTTACAGAAATCGGGCTCAAAGTGTTTCAAGATGGTCAAGTCGTCAAGTCACAGTTTGTCAAGTCAGGGGTCACAGTAAAGCGGTGGCTACTTTACTATAACCTTGTAGGAGATTTTGGAGGCAACGAGAAAAGTCCATGTTTGACACTGATTTTTACTTTCACTACACTTGTGCACTTTCACAGAACTAAATTAGATAACTTTCCACCGGAATTATACAATTTAACTCGGTTTACAACTAAGTTTCGTGTAAATAAAACTGCAGCACGACATGTTGTTGGCTCGTTCCCGCCAAAACTCTAATAATCTTACGTAGTATTTAAATTCTCTTTATCATACGGTGCCATCTTGTAAAAAAAGGTCGGCAGTAAAAAAGTTTCCTCTTTTTTTTTAAAAATACTTACATATTTCAAATACTTACCCTTGAAGATTCGAAACTATTATTAGCATCAATATCTTTTATTAACGCCACTCTGATAGGATCCAGTTTATCATATTGTTCCTTCTCTACGAGACCAAAACTACGATATATTTTTAATGAGTCTTTCAATATATATCGGTCTAATAAACCATTGCCAATCAACAAACCCTAAAATTAAAAAAAAAACATAAGTTTTAAATGTTTTGCCCATAAATTTTGTCTAGACTGCAAGAGACTATAATAATATAATCTTTTATTTTTACTCACGGGAATATTTTAAATTAAATGTAGCTTTTACAGGGTTAATCGTTATTAGCAAGCGGCACTTCTGTGCACCTAAACAAACAACTTTTGTTCTACGAATTTTGGTATAATTCTTTTTTTTTTTTTTTGTAAATTTTGACGTATAGTCCTATCGTAATGTAAGCTAATTTATCATAATTATGTACACACAAACTTTCGCTTTAATAACATTCATCATTATAATTATCAGCCACAGGACCAAAAACCAAAAACTTACGGAAAACTCCTATTAGGACAGACGACTTAATTAAGGTCGCAAGAAGCCATTGAACACAAAGGGCACGCGAGCGACCCATCACTCTGGAACTCATTTAACGACAGTTGGCATAATGGTCACCAATGCCGGACTGCCAGACACAGGGTTACGGGTTCGATTCCCGCCTCAGACATGTATTTATGCTTAGATATTTATCTGTGGTCTGGTTGTTTCTATGTAGTTTAAGTATTTATTTACAAAAGAAAAGTATATCAGTCTTTAGTCATTACTTAAGTAGTACTATATCCGTTGTCTAACACCCATATCACAAGTCTTGTTACTTACTTAACTCGGGGCTAGATGGATGTGTGGTATGTCCTGCAATATTTATTTATTTAGTAAGTAGATTATTATAACCTGTAAATTAATGTTGTCTTCCGACTTGTGTTTATGTATTTCCATGGCGAGCGCTGGGACGTACTTCCCCGCGTAAGACTCTCCAGCTACGAACAGTGGTGCCATCTTCAGTTCTGGGAACAGCTTTACCAGCTGCTTCAACGCACTGTACAGTGGTTCGCTGTACTATGTTGTTAAAAAATAAGTTTATACAATAAAACCACGGAATCGAAGTCAGAAAAGTATGAAACAAGAAAAAATCCTTGGTCAGCCGTGATCTTCTCTTTCTCTTTTCCTTTTCCCACTTTAGGTGGGGTCGGCTCTCCTAATTATTTTGCGCCAGGCAGTTCTGTCCTGGATTGTCCGTATACCTATATTAACCTGTTTTATGTTTCGGGTCATGTTAGTCCACCAGGTGCCGGGGGGGCGCCCCCTTCCTCGTTTTATTTCGGGTAACTCCAGTGCCCTTGGTCAGCCGTGATCATCATCATCCGAGCGATGTTCCCGGTTGCATCCCTCTCAGGAGCCCGGGGTCCGCTTTCCTACTTTTACGCCTCCACTTCGCACGATCTTCGGCATCCTGGTTAGTAAGGCCATTTGCACGCATATCACTCTTTACGACGTCAAGCCTACCCAGTCTGCCACGGCCCGGCGGAGGCGCCATGGCAAGACATTTGTTCCCCATACGTAACTAGCCGGTTTTCGCAAGACGTGACCGTACCAGCGTAGGCGACATTCTTGCAATTTATCTGCAATGTCTCGGACATGAAGGCTGCCCCGGATGCGGGAGTTCCTGACGCGATCCTTTCGCGTCACTCCACACATCCAGCGCAACATCTTCATCTCCGTGACACGCAGCTCCTGCTTATGTCGCTCAAGTACCGGCCACGCCTCACTACCATACAAAAGGACAGGTCTAATGATGGTTTTATAGACCTGTCCCTTTAGTTTAACCGGCATTTTGGGGTCGCAAATGACACCAGTCACCTCACGCCACTTGGCCCAAGCCGCTGAAATGCGTGACTTGACGTCGCAATCGATGTCGCCGGACCCGTGAAGCACAGATCCCAAGTACTTAAACTGGTCTGTCCGCTCGACCATATGACCGTCTACGCAGACAGGTGTGGAATCTGTGGTATTGCAAGCCAAGTACTCTGTCTTCGCCACATTCAGTTGCAAACCGCCGTTCTCAAGCGACTCCTTCCATGTGTGTACACGTTGGACCAGCCGCCCCTTATCCGAATCCGCCAGCGCAATATCGTCAGCGTACATGAGCAGCCATGGAGGCTGCTCGTGTGCATCCCTGATGGCAACGGACAATGCATCCAATATTACGCTAAACAGGAACGGGCTTAGGACGGAACCCTGGTGAACTCCAACGGTAACAGGGAAGGGCTTAGTGTCGCCAACAGCATTTCGCACCACAGAATCAGAATTTCGGTACATGTCTCTGATGATTTCAACATAAGCTTCCGGAACCCCTTTGGACCGCAGCGCCCACCAGATCATCATGCGAGGAACACAGTCGAAGGCCTTCTGCAAATCTAGGAATAGAAAATGCAGAGGCGTATTCTTCGTCCTGTATTTCTCCATAACGATCCTGAGGGCGAAAACATGGTCCATGGTGCCATGCCCGGGGCGGAAACCATATTGACACCCAGAGACAGTGCACTCCTGTCGGATCCGAGAGTCCACTATCCGCTCGTAGAGCTTCATGGTGTGGGACATGACCTTTATACCTCGATAACTGCCACACTCCTGCACCGATCCCTTGCCCTTGAAAACTGGGGTAATAACACTCAATCTCCATTGGGCAGGGATCTCGCCGGTCTCGAGTATGCGGTTAAAGAGGTTGGTCAAGATGCCCACACCACGAGGACCCATCGCCTTGGTCAGCCGTGATAAAGTTGATAAATCTTTAGGCAACATATTATCAAGAGGAACCTCCAACGTAGTACCACAGTACCACATGAGTAGGTAGTACTTGCCCTATAGGTTTTTTGACTATGCAAAACCCTTAACCGCTGTCGTATAGGCTGTCGCAAGACCGCATCGCGCGACCTATGCGGCCTAAATGCTAGGAAACTGCTGTTAAAATGGTCGCATGATCCTGTGAAAATGGCCATCGTGATTTTGATAGCATTTAGGCCGCATATCGGTTGCGCATTGTGATCGCGCAATGGGATATAAGAAAAGCGCCATAGGGGTGCTATTTTCTGTTGACCTAGAATTATGAAGCAAGATTCAAAAACTTTTTAAACTCACACGATTTCTAATCATTGTAATTTTTTGCCTGTGTTTTAATCGCGCATTTTTGTTTCTGTTACCTTGACATTTCGACTATGTTAAGATAGTCATGGTCATCAAGGTTCAAGGTTTCTAGTTCGAAAAACTAAAATAAACACCTTCAACTTACAAATTGGCGGCACAAATGAAACTTGGCCCCTGAATCGTATGAGCGCCTTACCATTTAATGGCCAAGATAACACAAAATATAACATGTCAGCCTGCCTAGCATGAAGACCAAAACACGATACGATAAAGCGATATAACTACATCAACTCTCAAAATATGATAAAGCCACCATGTTGAATTTTTATTATAAATTGCAATAAAAAATATGATAAAAATTCAACCTGGCGGCTTTATCTTTCATATTTTGAGAGTTGATGTAGTTATATCGCTTTATCGTATCGTGTTTTGGTCTTCATGCTAGGCATACAGATTAGTCTATTTTTTATTCATAAACTAGCAGTTTTAAGTGTAGTAGGTACTTAGACATTTACTTACAGTATGCATATGACTGCTGTAACCATTGATGTCATCGGTATAACTGAACCCGGCTCCGACGGGGTTGTCAATGAACACCAATGAATGATTCCTATGCCATGTCTGATGATTTACTGGAATATTTAAAACACGAGAACATAATTTTTAGGTTTAATTTTTTGCTTGAAGTGCTTGCAACTTGAAAGCTCTTGTACACATCAGAATTTCTGTCGCCTGATAGTTAGCTGACAGCTGTGCTGCTAACATAGGCTGCTAATAAAAGGTAATACATTTTATAACTTAGTTTGTATAGCGCTAGGAACTTTAAGTCATGCTATTTAAAATGTTGTAGTGCCTGAGACCAGTATAAGATGAAATACGCTTGCCCAGCACTTTTATAACACAGCCTTGTGCTCGTCGACGTCACTTATTTTGACGTGACAACGTTTTATAAATTGGTTTGCCGGGTGACACTTCAAGAAACTGCGTTACGCTCCGCTGACGTTATGCGCTCACAATGAGAGCGAGTGAGAGGCACGCGTCCCTTCCACTCGGGCATGGTTAGCCCGCCTAAGAGCGAGAGAGACAGACATAAAAAGTGAAAGGCACGCGTCCCTTCCACTCGAGCACAGTTGTTGTCACGTAAAACTTTCGCCCGTATACCGACTTTACAGGCAACCAGTTTTTTTTATATCCTATCCTACTTCCTACTAATATTATAAATGTGAAAGTTTGTGTGTGTGTGTACATACACACACAAACTTTCACATGTTTATTACTCCTTCACGCAAAAACTACTGGACCGATTGCGATGAAACTCGGAATCTAGATAGCTAATTTATTCCTTTTGGACAAACTAGTTTGACCAGAAAGTTTGATCAGCAGGAACGTACCATGTACCATTTATTTGCTTGTTATTTTGTCACTAATATCAATTTAAAAAATAATGTTTATTACCCTTAGGCTTACTTAGTTGCTAAGCTACTCACATTCTAAGTTACCATCGCTTCCAATACGGAAAGGTCCAAATTCATTAAACAAACCATCCATGCTGGAAGAACCAGGGCCTCCTTGGAGCCAAAGTATCCACGGAGCATCAGCGACAGCCACACCATTCGTTGCAGGAAAAAACCAGAAGAATAGATGCGAACTTTTATCTTTATCCACAGTGAGGAAGCCTGAAAAACTCTCATAACCAAAGAAAGTTTTGGGATTAACTGAGCTGAGGTTTACTGCTTCTAGTAACCTGTCCTGTTCGATGTATGGTGTTAATATTAAAGCTTTAAGATCATTATCTGTGATATTCTGTCCAATACTTTCTCCTGCGCGAAAGGTAGGTCTCCTACACAGTGCTGAGCATTCTTCGTTCGTCGTTGGATTGTGCACAAATCTAAATGGATTCCTAAGGCACTTAACACAAGCCCTGTAATTCAATTTTTCCTTTTTATTTTCGAGGTGATAAACTTCAGCAAAAATAAGTATTGTACTGCCTAGTTTCATATAGATAAGGAAGTATTTTATAAGATTTTAAAAATAAAATAAAAATAATTAGGTAAATCAAAAAACTTATTATTTGCCTTGAATTATTAAACATGATAAAAGAAAAACATAGTGAGACAACTTACACAAAACATAAAAGTAAAACGTAAAGATTTTTCTTCATTTTTTTCTAAGTTCTAACTTAGAACTGAATAAACCTAATAAAACGGTTTTTGAAAATCCTAATCAAAGTATCGTAGGTAAGTACCTAATTAGTTAACTAGGTATGTGTTTCTACTGTAATTAATTATGTATTACTAATTGCATATAATTGTGTCTACTACACTTAGTTGCAATGAATATGAGTTCGTTATACGGATAAGCCGAGGCTTGCCCGTTGTCCTAAGTGAACGGCAAATGACGACGGATATACAGGGTGATTTATTTAAATGGGCATTTAGAGTTATTTCGTAAGCTATAAAAGTTATCGAAAAATGCTTGAAATCCGACACACACAAAATAGTACATTGCGATACAAGTGTGGAAAGTTGATCATTCCATAGAGGCGGTTTATGACGCGCGAGCGGAACGCGAGCGTGGCAAAAGCCGAGATGGAATGATCAATTCACACGTGTATCGTACGACGTTTTTTATCACAGTTGCGAATAAAAAAAAAGACTTGTTAAAATTTTAATAATAAAAAGTTTTTAAGAATTTTAGGTTATGTTTACTATTTTTTGTTAATTACACTCCCGAAGGGCTAGGCAAAAGACTTTTAACCTATACAGCGTCTGACATACAATATTCTTTTTTCGTTTTTTTCATTTGTTTTTGCGTCGGCGATTAAAAACAGAATATATTAGTTCCGGGTTTCATTAAAAACAGAATATATAAAAAAAATATATTTATGTACCTAAAGAAAAAACAAAATAAAAACAAAACTCAATTTTTAATTATTTTCAAAGACGTCATCACGTAATATTATCGTTCGCAGACTTTAGAGACAACCTTTTGAAAAGAAGAAAAAAGGTACCAACAAAGAGTTTTAAGCCAGCAAGGCTTAAAAACTCTTTGGATGGTACCTTTTTCTATACATCAAAACAGTATAACCCAGATAAAGGAGATCATTCATGTTTCTAACAAAAAATACCCACAAAAAAAAATGCCGGCCAGTAATAAAAATTATTTGTATCTTGTAGAGAATAACATTTTAAACAATGTTTACTAAGGCAACAAAGAGCTACGATCAAAAATCGTTGAGTTATTTTACATTGAAAACCCAAAAAATGCATTTTATAGGGATCCGTTTGACCACTTTTAAGATCCCACTATAACTTCTGAAAGGGTTATTGGATATACCTATGTATATAAATATAATAAAAACAGACAAAACTTATCCATTTACTACTTATTTTTATTTTTTTTTCTGTAGTAATATCTTAGAAGTGGTCAAACGGATCTCTACAAAATGCATTTTTTTGGGTTTTCAATGTAAAATAACTCAACGATGGTTCATCGTAGCTCTTTGTTTCCTTATTAAACATTATTTAAAATGTTATTCTCTACAAGATAGAAACATTTTTTTTGTGGCCGGCACGTTAATTTTTGGGTACGATTTGAACGATGTCCTTAAGAATGTTTCATCTACTATATGTCATTAGCAGTAAGATACGTATTTGACATATCGGGATGACGTATTATTTTTCAACACTAGTTGGATTTTTTTTTATCGCACGCGTGTATTACGTTGCATTATGAGCCTAAAAGCGGTTTAATAAGATCCACTTTATGAGCAACTGTGATAAAAAATAAATATTAGATTTTTTTAATTCCTTCTAACCTTTTTCGTTATACATAGTTTAGGAAATTACTCTAAACGTCCATTTAAAAATTCAGCCTGTATATCGCGTCGCGTTGGTAGTTCAACGGCTTAGACGTTTTGACGAGTTCTATTCTCTATACACAATCGACTAAAGTTGAAGTTGAAGGCTGAAGTTGGTATACCTACCTAAGTTTGTGATAAGCCTATTTTGTCTAACGCTAACCTATCATTTGTTAAAAAAATCTTCACTTTAGTTTATGTCACCAGTTTCACTGCTCGTATTTGTACCTACAATGCATGATCAATTCGATTGTCTCTCAATTAATATTGTAAAATTGATTTTACACTTATTAATATCATTAATACGCTTTGTTACATAATTGGCAAATAATATAACAAGGTCTATACCGTAGTTACCTATGTACTTAAGCTGACCCCGAATACATGGCACCATTAGAAGAGATGCCACGGAAAGGTTATCTAACGAGGAAGCATAATCATTGTGGTCTATATGATGTCAGTGCGCAATGGCGCGAAGCGCAAATCTGTTTATGTCACTGTCTAAATTTGACATGACATTTCTCGTTGTCTGGTCTAAATAGGAATTGATTCTGGTTTATTAATTTTTATATTATTCAATATTAGACTATCCTATATATTATTACAGTAGAGCCTCGATAATCCGAACTACCAAAAAATAACCCCTGTTCGGACTCACGGAGCGTTCGGATTATAGTATGTTAAAAAAAATGCAAGTATATTTTGACAGAATATATTTATTGAGGTTATTATAACATACATATTATTTGAACAACAGAATACGTTACTTATTCATAAAGCCATTAATTTTAGTTTGGCGGGTTCTATTTATTGACCAAAAAAAGGCTTTATCCCTCGAATTACGCAGCATCATCTTTTCGGATAAGGACAATAATTCAGTTTCATCAGCCCAATCCAAACCAAGTCAGCAGTTCGGATTACAGCGGAGTTCGGATTAGCCTGAGTACGGATTATCGAGGCTCTACTGTATGTATATATGTATATAATCTGAAATTACACGTCTTAAATTTATATAACTACGTCATCGTACCTGCAGCATCGTCCTTTCAGCATTTTTCGCTATCTCTTATATTATAGTTTAGGATATATAGCCCTAAAGGCACATGTAAAAAAATCACCTTGTATACGCGACGAATTGAGAACCTCCTCCTTATTTGAAGTCAGTTAAAAAGAGGTAACGGTAAGTATGATAAAAGTTTTATATTGAAACACTTAAAAAAAACTAGAATTACCTCAAAAAGCGTTTTATACCTCGTTGGGCGCCACCGAAATGCTAAAATTTCAAGATTTCTTCAAAGCGAGAGTGAATCGGTTCCTACTGGGTAAGCACGCTCCATCGTAGGTCATAATGATGCTTACCATCAGGCATATTATGGTCAAGTGCAAACCCATTCCTAATAAATAAAAATAAATAAAAAAAGAGTAGCGGAAGATTTCAAAATAGTTTTAATTTATAACCTAAAATATCGCAGGGACGCAGCTACAGTAGAGACAAAACATTCAAACATTTTCATTAAAAACAGTTTTAATACACACTAAGTAACAAATAATAAAACAATATATTTGCACAAAAACATCACAAATAAATAACGGTGCTATTTTTCACAATTTTAGTTAGTATGTCCAGCGATAGAGTGTTAGTCGGTTTCGGTAGAGGTCGCGAGTGTGTCCACAAGGTGACCATTTCCTGCGCGGGCGCCGGTTTGTTCTGTGGGACCATGTGGCCGGCACCGCGGACTACTACCCAGGTTAGACCTCCGCCGCTCTTGTGATATCTAGAAAATATGTACAGTCACATTACCAATTAGCTGAACCCCACGTGACCTAGAGCTCACTCGGAAATCTGTAAGGTTGTAAAGTAATGACTTTAGGCATACGGGACGCAACAAGAACTTAATATTGAAAAACATCACTTATATTAGTACAAAGTGCTAATTACCCTGCAACTCTATTGTTGAAGATAAACGGATGCCTGGTCGCCTTCAAGAACTCACTGGAAGCCTTCCATCGCCAAGTCCTGTACATATCGGCTGATAGTGCGCATGGTAACATTTGATCCAGTTGTCCGCTGAAATATTAAGAACATTTATTTCGCTCATTCGGTTCCGTACAAAAAGGGTAAAAATGGGACCTTATTACTTAGGTCCGTATTAATAAACCGAACTTAATATCGATTTCAATCTTGAGTTGTTGCGCTGATTAATAAACCTATCTTAAGACGCGATTAAAGAGCGACGTATCACTTGAGTCATACCGTATTAATAAATCAAACTCAGCTCTCAAGATATGTCTCAAGATGTAGTCTGTCAGATCTGATTGCAGGTCATACATGACTAAAGTTAGAGGGCATTACAGTAAACAATTAATGTCATCACGCCGAACCTCTAAAACATGTCGGAATAATTAGCTAATAGTAAAATCTTACATTTTGTAAAATATTTTCACATTAAAAACAAGTTGACAGTAAAATATGACGAAACTACCTACCATAGGGTAAGAACAGACCATTGAAGATAAGAACAAAGGGTTACTGTCATTCAAGGTCGCTCTCAAAATCAGTCTCAAATCTCAAGAGCGATATCAGCTTGGTTAAAACTTGAGTTGTATTTATTAATTAACGCCTAACTTAAGATAGTGACCACATCTCAAGATTCACTTGATTGAAACGCACTCAAGATCGATATTGAGAACGATTTATTAATACGGGCCTTAGACTCCATCTGTATGTCCGTCACCAGGCTGTATCTCAAAAACCGTAATAGCTAGAGAGTTAAAGTTTTCACAGATGTATTTCTGTTGCCGTCATAACAACAAATACCAAAAACATAAAAAAAAACAACTGTGCTCGAGTGGAAGGGACGCGTGCCTTTCACTTTTTATGTCTGTCTCTCTCGCTCTTAGGCGGGCTAACCATGCCCGCGTGCCTCTCACTCGCTCTCATTGTGAGCGCATAACGTCAGCGGAGCGTAACGCAGTTTCTTGAAGTGTCACCCGGCAAACCAATTTATAAAACGTTGTCACGTCAATAATGGTATTATAAGCATAATCGACGTTGTGGATCTTATTGATGACCTCTATGACGCGTCGGATGAACAACCCGCCTGCGACTCAGAAAAGTTGCGGGTTCAATTTATACGCCTAAAACTTTATTATGTGTGCGATAATTACTATGATAATAGTTCGTTGAGGTATCTAAATAAATATTAAAATTATTAAAGGAATATTGACTAGAGTCTTAAAGCGTGTCCTCGAACATTTAAATGTAATGTTCTTACGAATGGTACAAGGCAAATGTTCAAAGTGTTGTTCGAGTTTTAAAAACAGCGAATGCTCGATGTTTTGTTACTAGTAAGAATAGGGTTACGAATCTGTTGAGTTGGGAATCTGTAGAATTATGATCTGATCTGGAATCTGCGGAAATCATTTTAAAAAGTCTGTAGAGTTGGAAATTTGTAGAGTTGGTTTGTAAAGGAAATCTGTAGAAATGGAAACAAAGCAAATGTCTATAGAGTACTAAAGTTTCTTACCAATAAGCCAAAACTTTGTAATGATCCAGAAGCGTCTCAAAGAGTGGTTTCGCATTGCTCAAGAAATCCGGTGCCATAGCCGTGTTCACAGTAACATTGACGAAACTGAACTGTATGTCTCCTACGTGTAAAGCTTTCTTAACGTCAGCTCTCTCAAGGAAGGGCGTGTATCCTCCTGCCATTAGCTCGTCTTGGAGGAAGTTGTACGCGTGTTTTTGGTGGGATAAGTTCAATAGTACTAGGATAAGAGTGCCCCATTTCTGAAATGGTTAGGAAATCACTATAACTAATTATATTATATAAGTTAATTTCTTATAGGAAGTTGTTTAAAGTGCTAAACTGAATGTCTATTGGATATAACGGAAGGGCGATTCCCGCCATTAAAGCTGGAAACACATTATCGGACGCATCCGACAGCCGCGACTAATAAGTGTGCACGGTCGTTTGGCATCCAGCGGCCCAGATCGCTCTAGGACGTCCGAACGCTCAAGTGTGGCCTAAGGTTATGTCCGCGACTGACGTCCGATAGTGTGCACAGTTAGGTACCTACATACATTTATATTACACATCAGATGCCTATAAGTGTGGCTGTCGATCGCGGCTGTTGGACGCGTCCGAACAATGTATCCCCAGCTTAACTCGTCTTGGAGGAAGATGTACATACGTGCTTTTGATGGGATAAGTGGAATAGTATTAGGATAAGAGTGCTTCATTTCTTGATTTATTACTTATAGTTAAGAAAATAGCCCTCTAAAGGCCCATTCAAAAAATTAACATTAAATATACCTCGGTATATTTTTAACTCACAGTTTTGGCTTCAACACTCCTATTAGCAGCGATATCACTTTGAAACGCCTCAATGAGCGGTCTCACTATGTCAATCTGCTCCTTCTCCAAAAGACCGAAGTAATAAAACGGTAGTATAACTTGGGATATCATTTTCGGCTCCACGTAGGCATTGCCTATTATTAAACCCTGGAATAATACAGACCGTTTAAAGCCCGCTTGAGCTGTTGTAGGTAATTCAGGTTTTGTCAGCACGTAAATTGCGTCCGCATACGTTTTTAACTTTCGAGCTCTATTTTTGTTGCATATTCGAGCTCATACTCCGAAATGATTCAACAAAAATATGAAAAGGGAATCACCAGCCGGCGCTGCGCGCATACAAACGGAGACTGCGGCGCGTGCGGTGCGGCTAGGTGTGCGCCCACCATAACACCAATCCTCCCGAGTCCTGGGAAATGCTGTTATTGCTGATTACACTCAATGTACGATGATCCACGAAGTCGCTAAATTTCTTGGTAGTAGGTATTTCAATTAAGAGGAAAGGGCACCGGGGGCTTTCTCCATACAAACTATTACAAACGTAGTCGACTGTTTTCTCCGTGGCTAGTGACACTAGAGCAAATATTTTTGGTGCATTAAACTTATAAGTAACTGCCATGACCATGCCCCTATTTTTTGATTTTGTAAATTTTTAATTTTTTTAAATTTTAATTTCTATGATAATTAGAAAATGAAAAATACCAAAACATAGGGGCATCATGGCAGTTATAGGTTTTATGGCACAAAAATATTTGTGCTAGTGTCATTATCCAAGGAGGAAACAGTCGACTACGTTTGTATAGAGAGAGCGCAGGTACCCTTTCACCTTAAATGCCCCTTTTTTATGAGTAGTTCTTGACAGGTCCGTTGAGCGAAGGGGAGCAGTTAAGCGATATCAAAATCTAGCTTTAGCGCGACTCCGTCCGCGTATAAGTCGATAATAGGTACCTACACTAAAGAATCACGTTGTCCCATACAAACTTTGCCCCCCTTTTTCAGGAGAAGAATTTCGAAAAATCCTTTCTTATCGGATGCCTACGTCATACAAAGAGCACACACTCCAAGTTTCACGTCTCTACGATCAGCGGTTTAGGCTATGCGTTGATCCGTCAGTCAGGACAAAGCAAGTAGTAAAACTAACCTTTAAATTAACACTAGCATCAGGTTCATGTTTATGTTTATGTAGTTCCATGCCCAACGCTGGGACGTACTTCCCCGCGTAAGACTCCCCAGCAACGAACAGTGGGGCCGTCTTCAGATCGGGGAACAGCTGGATCAACTGCTTTACAGCAGTGTGGAGGTGTTTTGAATACTAGGATAAAGGGAATGAAGAAATATTAAAAATTGTTGGACATTCCACAGATCACCATCTAGCCCCAAGCTAAATAACTAGACTTGTGTTTTGGGTGCTAGACCACGGATGGCTTGTAAATATATACTTACAATACATAGAAACATCCAGACCACAGACCAATATCTAAGCATAAATACTTGTCTGAGGCGGGAATCGAACCCGCAACCCTGTGTTTGGCAGTCCGGCATGGTGACCACTTAGCCAAGTGGGTCGTCAGATTAAGACAAAGGTCCTATCCGTCATTTTTCACGATTCGCAAGTAAAAAGCATTGCCGCTATAAAAAATCACGTAACTATCGTGAAAAATGAGGACGATAGGGTAAAAAAAATAAGAAAACATTTAATTTTATTAACCCGTAATATGCCCAGGCTTTGGGGAATTTTACAATAATATGACAACACCATCGTAATGTGGCATTTTTCTATCTTCATGTATAATTAATTACTTACAGTGGCCATATCGCTAACGAATCCGTCTTTGCTCTCCGTGAAACTGTACCCGGTCCCGACGGGGTTGTCGATAAATACTACTGAATGGTTTCGAATCCATGTGTACGGGTTAACTGAAATATAACCACGATTTGTTTCAATTATCATTAAATACAATGCGCTTAGACAAGGGTATTTTAAGACAATAGGGAGAAGATATGAGACCTCTGACCGCCCGCCATTGCATATGAGGCCAGAGGGAACACTAAACACCACTCTCGGTGACGGTGAAAGAGCATAAAACTCATATCTTTTATTTTGTAAATATATACTTTTATAGAACCACCACATAAATGCGGGAATCAAACCCGTGACCTTCTAAATTGCAGGCGGGAGTTCGCTCGCCGTGGCTCAGACATGTCGTCTGACGCAAAAAAACTGGCTAGCGAAACAAGATGAAAGAAAAAAGACGAATGAAAGTATTAAGAAATATAAAAACATCATGCAAAGATTTACTTATTGACACTGGCTATATGCAAAACGAATCCAAAATAGTAATAACAATTAAAAAGATAATAATTTAAAAATCGAAAGTAAAGTATTTAAAAAGCAAGCTGCGTACAACTTACATCTCAACGAATCATTATTATAAACTTTAAACGGGCCAATTTCATCAAACAACCCGCTCAAGCTCGAAGCACCCGGACCCCCTTGGAGCCATATCATCCACGGCGAGTCCACAACAGGCTTGTTCAACACAGGGAAGTACCAGAAGTAAAGGTGAGACCTCGACGTGCTGTTCACAGTCAGGAAGCCAGAATAACTCTCAATGCCGAAGAAGAGTCTGTGGTCAACTCGGCACGCGTTCCTCGCTTCCTCGAACCGACCTTGCTCGAGATACGGTGTCAATAACAAGGCCGTACCATTATCAATCTTTTTAGTCTCAACACAAGGCTCATTTCCGTTTGTATCGATATTGTTATCGACGTCTTGCGAACTATGACAGCCCCCTGACCGTGCTCTTGTCTCGTCCACGTCATTATTTTTATCTATTGAGTTAATTTTGTCTCCTAATACAATTTCTATTAGTTTATCATCCTTGACTAATAAGTTAGCTGCTATGATATCTTCGTATTGTTCTACTTTACCGTTAACACTGTAATCAAAAGAATGGGCTTTAAGCACATAAGGTTCGAGGAATGAATGTTCCACTAGAAGGTATTTTTAGAGGATAAACCGGAAGCGATTGTCATTCCGTCTGTCTGTCAAGAGCTGTTTTTCAGGAAGATATAGAGAGCCGTTTATATTGAAAACTAAGTTCTATCATCTATGCTTCCTATTAGATGTAAAAAAACGTCTTAGTCAAGGCAAACGAAAGATATATTATTTCAATTTTCGCGAGTGAGTGCTTACCACAACTCAGCTTTATATTTAAGTTTTTTAGGTTTCGAAATTTTTCTCTAAATGTTTAATAAGGTTTGTATTATTGTGTAGTATTGTGGTATTTCAAAACACTGTACCTAATCTTATCAAAATTGGTCTAATTCCCATGCCAATCTTAGAACAATTGTGTAGAATTCAAAAGATGGCGAAAGTATAACCAACAAAAGTAGGTTGTGGTACAAAAGGTTTTTTGTAAAAAGACTGGCATTTTTTTAGAGGAATGTTTACTGGGAAAGTGATCTACCTTAGAGTTGACATGCCCTCCCCAGTAGTCCAGAACCCGTAGCATAGAATAGACTTGCAAGTTTTTTCGCATAGCAAACGCAATGTTTTCATATAATTATTAGATTAGACGATAGTTTTCAGTAAAATAACAATTATGAGATTGTTACTTTAGTAATGGTTGAACCAAGGGTTAAAAAAAACGACCATTTTTAAGGGACATAAAAAAATATTTAAGAAGATTATAATCGAGCGACCGAGAATTTTTTTAACTTTTTGACAGCTGTTTTAAAAAAAACTAATCTTATCTAAAGTCTACCTACCTACACCTACCTTTTCTTCTCTCTTCATCTTCTTCATCAAACCTTCTAATCCAAAATCGTCAAATCCGACCATATCGTATTACGCGCCTACTTATATAAAAATTAAAAAGAAAAAAAAAAACACAACACCTACCTTAAAAAACACAAAATTAAAACACATAAAAACATCTCCATGTTAATATCGATACAAAAGAAAACAGTGCAAATGCAAATCCCGTTACATGCCTTCGCAAAATATAAAGACTGAATATATGTATCACAACGGCAACGACACTATCACATATATCTATCGCAGTGAACTATTTGACCCATGATACGATGAATGAAATACTTATTAGGTACCTCGTGTATAAAAAACATGTGAATACGACGCAGTTGAATGGGAAAATGGATTGCAATCTTCCATCACTACGTATACTTGAATATACAGGATGATTTTTATACGTGAGCCTTGAGAGCTATATCCTAAACCATTGAGATAGCGAAACGTGCTGAAAGGAGTAGCGTGTTTTGTCAAAAACTAGAAATCAAGACATATTGCAAAGTTATGTACCTACACAAGGATCATAAAATAGGCTTAATTAAGTAACAATCTTACCCATTACAGGCATGCAATATTATAAACTTATTTATGTACCTACTAAATATTTTCATTATAGGTAGGTAGATGGGTAAATTAAAAAAATGCTTACCTTTGGTTCTTCATAAAACTCAGACAAGCTATATTTTTTGAAGTGAAAACTTCTTATGGCGCGTTGGGCACTTTTGTGGGTGAGCATTTTCAGCCGTTCTCGCGACAGATTTTGACGCGACAGATGAGATTTGACGCGACAGATGAGATTTTATTTGTGTTAGTCTTTTTGTTTAACTTATACTGCCATCTATTACACAAATTGAGAAACTTAGTTTCTAGAAAGACCGCTATTCGAATGTAGATGGCGCTGATTTAAATTTTTTACTGCCATCTAGCGAATAAAAAATAAACTATATTTGTTTAAGTGAGTGCTAATAGATGGCAGTAGCAGATCGTTTCAAGAAATATTCTATGAGAAATAACAAGTTTATTGTTTTCACTTCTGCCTGCACTCCCAGAGTGCGTTTTATTTTTATAATGAGTCATTTTTTAATTTAGACTTAATTAAATATTGAATTTGGAATTTTGTTGAGATTTTAGCATTGTACGCACCTTTATAATTATTGCGGTATATAATGAGCTTATACCTTATACCTACATAGTATTGTTAACTTGAGGTATGCAAATGTTGTGCTTATTATTCAAAATAATCCCCCTATATTTTTTATACTGTGAAAATTGAGTTTCACAGTAGATTTAGTATAGTAGGTATGTTAGAGTAAGATCGGATGGTAATTGGAGAAATTCAAAAGGTTTTACAAAGTCTCAGTCTCAATTTCTTCAGCTTCAGTAAACGTTATATAAACAGAATATAAAATAATTTGCTAACAATAAATTGAAGTTTGATACGGTATTTAAATTGTTTCTCTACTATCAATCGTTTTTGTTTTATACGTCTTTAAAGTTGTGATACATGCATGATGAGAAATTCACCTATTTGGGGGATGAGAGGATATCAATTTAAAACCACTTCTATTGCTCATAGAATAAGGTCATTTATAGGAGTGTATCCGGCGTTTCAAGTACAAAATTGTAAAAAATATGTTGATTTGTTCAACGGCGCGTAGCGCGCGTCTCCCTTGCCGGAGCGACTGGCAATCACTACAGACGGGAGCGGGCTGAAACGCCCTTTCCGACAATGTGGCCAATTAAAAAAAAAACCTTTAATTTGGGAGATATTTTATTCATACAGTCTTCCCCCACTGCCGATCTTACCCGAACATCATCACTATATAGTATAAAACAAAGTCGCTTTCTCTGTCCCTATATCCCTTTGTATGCTTAAATCTTTAAAACTAAGCAACGGATTTTGATGCGGTTTTTTTAATCACTTCACTACATAGTATAAAACAAAGTCGCTTTCTCTGTCCCTATATCCCTTTGTATGCTAAAATCTATAGCCGTGCAAAGCCGGGGCGGGTCGCTAGGACCCGCTTCGCACTTAATTTTACTAATAATTTTACTTAGGTAAGTACATAAAATATATTTTTTTCAATATTTTCATAGTAATAGTTAGTTTAGTATGATGCATGTTTTATAAGTAAATTTAATATTCAAAGGATAAATAAAAGGCTATATACCTACAGGCAGATTTTTTATGTGGGTCTTCAGGGCTATATCCTAAATAGCTATTTCCTTTGATTTGCCATACCATGTTTGTTTCCAAGGATTGATTTCTATCAGCAAGACCGTTGGTTGGTGGTGGTGTAAAAATATAGGGTGATTATTTTTTTGCAAAATCAACATAATCAGCAAGTTAGAATCTGGCTAGGTAATAAATTTTTCAAAAATCTAATGATGTGAATAAGTTTGAGTTTTCGTCAAAATCGGGCACGCAACTCCTTTCAACATTTTTTGCTATCTCTTATAGTTTAGGATATAGCCCTGAAGCCCACATAAAAAATCATCCTGTATATATTTATACTACTTAATCAATAGTGTTGCTGATAGAGATCAATTCCTGTAAACAATTATAGTATGGCAAATAAATAATAAGCCATTCAGACACTAGACCTCTTTGGTTGAGTCCTTTTTGCGTGAGCACGAAGTAGATTATGTCCAGCACTTAAGACTACCTTCTCAGCTTAGTCAACCATATCCAGAATATAGTTCTCGTCCTACGTTGTTGCCAACCAAGCCGCAGGTTTCTTCACGATGTTTTCCTTCACCATACGAGCAATGTCGATTAGCGGACATAATCACTACATAGTATAAAATAAAGTCACTTTTCGCCGTCCCTTTGTATGCTTAGATCTTTAAAACTACGCAACAGATTTTGATGCGGTTTTTTTTTTAAAGATAGAGTGATTCAAGAGGAAGGTTTATATGTATAACTAGCGACCCGCCCCGGCTTCGCACGGCTATATTATGCATGTATTATATTATATAAACCTCTTGAATCACGCTATTAAAAAAAACCGCATCAAAATCCGTTGCGTAGTTTTAAAGATTTAAGCATACAAAGGGAATAGGGACAGAGAAAGCGACTTTGTTTTATACTATGTAGTGATGATACATGCATAATATAGCCGTGCGAAGCCGGGGCGGGTCGCTAGTTTTTTTTTATAAGAAAAATTCGTTTTTTGAACCCACGACCTTTGGAATGTACCTACGTTGCAAAAGAGTAACATAACTCGTAGTTAACCTAGTGTTGTATAATTTTGACTCATGTCGCGACATCCGCGGTAGTATAGTGGTTAGTATCCCCGCCTGTCACGCGGGAGACCGGGGTTCGATTCCCCGCCGCGGAGAACTCTTTTTGCCGTTCCTTTTTTTCTAGCTATGCTAACATGAAAAAACTGAATATTATTAAAACCTTATTTTGATTTCTAGTATGTTTTTTTTATGGTAGTATTCGACGAATGTAAAAAAAACTGGGATATTTAATACGGTACCTTCCTGCAAATCAAACTTTCTGGTCAAATATAACGGATCCAAAGCGTACAAACGTACTCTTTTACTAACACTGCACTGTCTGTCTGTCACCAGGCTGTATGTTATGAACCGTGATATCTAGACAGTGGACATTTCACTGATAATGTATTTCTGTTACCGTTAAAACACAAAAACAGAATACAATGGTACGAAAACCTTCGTGCGAGAGTCTGACTTAGCCGGATTTTTTCTCACTTTTTAATTATTATCCTGATGCTCACTTTTAAAAAGCACTCTCCTGCCAGTACGAGAATAATAACCATATTAGTTTAAAATTCTATATTTTCTCTAAAACTTCTTGACTCAGTTCAATAAATGTAATTCTAAGGCTAGGACATGACTGATCTACTACACATAGGTACTCTAAAGTTAAAATAAATATGGCTACTTGACAGTAGTGATATGGAGTAGGTATATGGATAAATTGAACAAAACCAATAAAAGGAAAAACGACAGAATTAAAAAACACTTCACTTAAATTATTTTTATTGCAAAGAAATTTGGTATGTACCTACTTATAATCTTAATTACAAACAATTAACACTTATTATAAAGGTTTAAAGTACTTATAACTATTATGAGGGTACATGAGTTTTGTTTTCTCTATACCAATTAGGGCGACAAATAAGAACGTTAGGTTTTATAGAAATAAATTAAGTTAATTAAATAATAGTAGTGTTATTGATTAAGACGTCTTTGACCTGCATTAGTACGTACTGATTACCAAACCTCGGTTACCATGGCGGCCGAAAGGACGTCTGCAAGTCTCGTTAGGGCGACAAATATTTGTTTCGTTGCTTCTTTGGTCTAACGTTACATGAAGCTTCCGTTTCTATAGAAATAAACTAAGTTAATTAAATAATACTAGTGTTATTGATTAAGACGTCTATGAACTGCATTAGTACGTCTGCAAGTCTCGTTAGGGCGACAAATTTAGTACGTCTTCAAGTCTCGTTAGGGCGACAAATATTTGTTTCGTAGCTTCTAATTGCTCTGTTACTACTTGAAGCTTCCGTTTCTATAGAAATAAATTAAGTTAATTAAATAATACTAGTGTCATTGATGAAGACGTCTTTGACCTGCATTAGTACGTCTGCAATTCTCGTTAGGACGACAAATATTTGTTTCGTTGCTTCTAATTTCTCTGTTGCTACTTGAAGCTTCCGTTTCTCTAGGTTCAGGCTTTTAAAGACAATATTTTGTTTTATAGAAATAAATTAAGTTAGTTAAATAATACTAGTGTTATTGATTAGGACGTCTTTGACCTGCATTAGTACGTCTGCAAGTCTCGTTAGGGCGACAAATATTTGTTTTGTTGCTTCTAATTGCTCTGTTGCCACTTGAAGCTTCCGTTTCTCTAGGTCTAGGAACTGGGCAGCTTCGTCTCCATTTTCTGGAGTAGAAAAAAAATAGATCAATATACTAGGTATATAATCATACAAAATATCATAATTCTAGGTCAACCGAACCGAAAGTAACCTTTAAAGCATTTGTACCGTGGCGGGCAAACACTCACCTGTGACACAGAAGGTTGTGGATTCGATTGTCGCCTCAAACAAATATATGTACATGTATGTATGTGTGTTTGTATATGTATGTGTGTGTATGTGTAATTATGTACAGTATTCCTACTGGATCGATTTTGGTGAAACTTGGTATGATGACTATGATGATACATTGATTACAACACTTTTCTATATACAAATGTTCTATAAAATAAACGTGGTGTTTCTAAGCGCATAACTCGAGAATGACTGAACCGATTTCGCTAATTCTTTATTAAAATATTCCTTTAAGTACGAGGATGGTTCTTACGGAGAGAAAAGTTCAAAAAATACTCCCTATTCCCACGACGACCCAGTTGGCACAATGGTCACCATGCCGGACTGCCAAACACAGGGTCGCGGGTTCGATTCCCGCCTCAGACAAGTATTTATGCTTAAATATTTGTCTGTGGTCTGGTTGTTTCTATGCATTATAAGTATATATTTACAAAAGAAAAGTATATATGTAGTATATCTGTTGTCTAGCACCCATAACACAAGTCTAGTTACTTAGCTTGGGGCTGGACGGCGATGTGTGGAGTGTCCTGCAATATTTATTATTTATTTTTTATTATTCCGATACAAACGATTCGTAATAATTTTTAAAAGTAAATTTGAACTTTAATACCATACTATAAAGTTCGTTTTAATGGAGAGGTCCCGGGAAGGCAAAACAATTGAGTGACGTTCTAATATCGTATAAATATTGATGTCAATCGTGTCGCGGTGTTAGTTGTTAAACTACACCTAAACGGCTGAACCGATTTGTATGATTTTTTTTATATGGCAAAACAACGACAACATTGACATCTTCAATGACTCAATGGCTGGTTACAGAAGCAAACTACTGAAAAGCTTTGGTTAGCCCTAGTCTTCAACTTACTTTAATTTAATTTAGGTTAAGCCTTAAAAAATTGTTATCTCAACCAGAAACTAGAATCTGTTAAGGCAAATTTGTGTATACCTATTATTGGTAAACACACTTTATTTTTATTTCGGTAATGTTTTTCCTTATTCTTAGTATTTGTGTGTTACTGTTGGTGTACCAAATAAATAAATAAATAAACAACGTTTGCCGGGACAGCTAGTGTCTAAATGATTTCTTTCATACCTATTTCAACATCTTCATTTTCAACTTTAGTTTTATCATCAAGCGGGCTTCTAGAGTCTTGTATATTGTCGTCAGAGTCAGGTGTATGTTTAGGGCTGTCCTTTCTCTTGCGACGCTTTGATCTTGTTTCTGAAATATGAACAAAATAACGTATTGTACGACACTGTGCAAAGCGCCATCTAGCCTCAAACTGAGTAACTAGGCTTATATGGTGAGCAGACAACGAATAGAATACTTAAGAGGAAAGGGTACCGGGCGCTCTCTCCATACAAATGTAGTCGACTGTTTCTTCCCTGGATAATGACACTAGAGCAATTTTTTTTGGTGCATATATCTTATAACTGACATGACCATGCCCCTATGTTTTCTATGATAATTAAAAAATTTAAAAAACCAAAACATATGGGCATAGTTAGTCATGTCAGTTATAGGTTTTATGCAACAAAAATATTTGTGCAAGTGTCATTATTCAGGGAGGAAACAGTCGACTACGTTTGTATGGAGAGAGCGCAGGTACCCTTTCACCTTAAGGCCTAAACTGCGTTACGTAGGCCCCGCGGCGGGTTCATACAAAATTAACCCGTCTCGGGGCCCGCCGCGTGAGATTTTGTATGAACCCGTTGCGGGGCCTGCGTAACGCAGTTAAGGCCCTTTTATACAGGATGGTTGATTTTATTGGGTCATTAAGGACATAGTATCTGTCCTTAATGACCCAAAAGAACTGCTGTTAGCTACGAGAATACATTTTTAGACCTCCTATAATGTTTCTTGTCCTATATTTTTAACAGACTTCAGAAAAAGATGCTCAATTTGTATATTAAAATAAACCACCTTGTACTTATGATTTTTTTTTTAGGGTTCCATACCAAAAGGGTAAAAACGGTAAGTACCCTATTACTAAGACTCCACTGTCCGTCTGTCTGTCTGTCACCAGGATGGTCGCAAGACTCGCAAGTTATTTTGTTTAGTTTAAAACTTAAAAAAAAAAAACGGTTACTAGTTTTAGCTTCGGGTGACCAAAGGGCTGGCTCGTACCTCGGACAACAGATAAGCATCGCCATCCAACGTGGTAACGCTGCCAGCCTTTTGGGCACACTTCCATTTGGACCTTTAATTTATCCTAAGTAAAGTAGGTAGTTTATTTAATTAATTTAAGTTTTCGTCATTTAATTGTTATTTAGTATAGTTACATTAAAACTATTTTAATGAAAATAGTTTGAAACTTACCATAATTCTCAGGTTCTCCATTAAGTTCATTTTCAGAAGAGTCCTGAAATAACATAACAATTACTTAATTAAGTTTCTTTAGGCCAATTTTTTTAGCAAAGTCATGAGTTACAAACATACACACAAACTCACATCACTACATAGTATAAAATAAAGTCACTTTTCGCCGCCTATGTCCCTTTGTATGCTTAGATCTTTAAAACTACGCAACGGATTTTGATGCGGTTTTTTTTAATAGATAGAGTGATTCAAGAGGAAGGTTTATATGTATAATACATGCATAATATAGCCGTGCGAAGCCGGAGCCGGTCGCTAGTACGCGATGTATTAAACCTCCTCCTTCTTTTAAAGTCGTTTAAAAAAGAATATTGAGTGCTTCGTCGGTCCGCCCGCGAGGCGACCGCCCGAATCGGGCGGACCGCAGTATTGCAAAAAAAATATTATTTTCGTTCCGCGTTCCGCCCGAATTTATTTGATACCTATTTTTCTATAAAAGTACAGTCGGCAACTAAATAATTTAATGAAATAAAAGTAAAAAATGGTTTGAAAATTGTATACTTAATACAATAATCTGAAGCTAAGTAAGTACATTAGTACACACGTTATTCAACTGTTAATATGAATAGATAAACTTAAATAAATTACTTAATGTATAGATATTAATTACCTTCTACATTTCATTTTACATTTCAACCATATTAGTGGTTCTGTGCTGGTTATAGCAATTCCAATTACTAATAAAAAAACCGGTCAAGAGCGAGTCGTACTCGCGCACTTTCTTGTACCCTTGCAGTGGTACGGTTGTTACCAATTTAACTTGACCCCTGTTTCGTTAGCGCGCCCTTATAATGTAAGGCTCAAGTTAAATTGGTTTAACTATGTAAACGTATGGGGACACTCTTTAATTTTCAACTTTTTTATTTTTTGGATTTTTTTCTTTATGTGTGCTGTAGGTCCTAGAATCACGAAATTTGGCTAAAAGCAAGGTCTTACAGCACACATAAAGGAAAATTCCAATAGGGCACTTCCAGTTGACCTGAAATTGTTAATTTTGGTTTAAAGCTAGGTCTTCTTACAGCACAAGTAAAGGGAAAAATCCGAAATATAAAAAAGTTAAAAATTAAGGTAAATTTTGGTACTTACAAGTTTTTGCAAAAATGTTTGCCCAAATCTTTTTATCATGTTGACTCAGGACTTTGATTTTTATACACCTAATAGAGACTATAAACCACAGTATCTGGTATGAATTTCAATTTGCTAGGTCCACTCGTTCCTGAGAAAATGGGTGATGGATGACACACGGACAGACAGACAGACAAGAAAGTGATCTTATTAGGGTTCCCTTTTTTACCTTTTGAGGTACGTAACCCTATATAGTCCCTATTAGGTGTATAAAAATCGAGGTCTTCAGTAAACATGATTAATAAATAATATGGTCAAATTTACATTTTCGCAAAAACTTGTAAGTACCTACCATAATTTACCTTAATTTTCAACGTTTTTATATTTCGGAATTTTCCCTTTACTTCTGCTGTAAAACCTTGGTTTAAACTAAAATTGACATTTCCAGGTTAACCGGGAGGTTTTGGGTCCTATATTTTATGGTAGTTCACGAGGTTTGGCAAAAGCAAACTCGTACAGCACAAATAAAGAAAAAAATTCATAAAAATAAAAAAGTTAAAAATTAAAGAGTGTCCCCATACATATATAGTTGGATCTATTTAACTTAACCCTTACATTGTATAGGCGCCCAAACAAAATATGGGTTAAGTTATATATTTGGTAACTACCATACCACTGCAAGAGTACAAAAAAAGAGTTGAAAGTAATGTATGGAACCCTCGGCGAGCGAGTACGAATCGCACTTGACTGGTTTTTTATGTGCTTTTTCACAAGTTTAAACTTTTTTTTCCACAAACATCTTAGAAAGTGAAAGAGGCAACCCTATTTTTTGGTGTAGAAAATACATCTTCCACAGCTTAAGAGGTAGGTACTACATTATTATGGGTTTTTCTACTCCATAATCGACATGCAGCGTAAATTACTGATAAAAATGCTTTACGTAAAATTTAAAAGGGTCATCACAAAGGATTACCATGTCCTTTTTCATTGAGTAAAGATCCAGCGGTTTTTGAATTCATAACTCCAGTCTGTAGTTTTTATTAAATGTAATAAACCGATTTTGTTGCTAACTGTACTAAATCTAAGTAAGTTAGTAAAATAAGTAGGTATAAATTACAATCGGGCGGTCTGCCCCTTGGATTTATTACTTTATGCGGTCCGCCCGATCGGGCGGTCGCCTCGCGGGCGGACCGACGAAGTACTCAGAATATTGAACTCTTAAAAGGGCTTTAACCGTAAGGAAGGTTTATATGTATAATACATGCATAATATAGCCGTGCGAAGCCGGGACGGGTCGCTAGTTTATAATATTAGTAAGAAGCAGGATGTAGGACACGCACAAGAGACCATAGCCTAATTAACAACATAATGTCTCCTTACATCAGCTAAAGGATCAGCCTTAATAACGATTCCATCGAGTGCCGACTCCCCGATGATGTCCATAATGGTATGTTCCATGTTTGTGAGAGGAGATGGTGTGTCGGGGCCGGTCTGGTTGGCTTCTCTAGCTGCCTTCAATTCCAGGGCATGTCTCCGGACACGGTACTTCCAATCACACCAGTACTGGGAACATTTATCATCATTTCAGCCACAAGAAGTCCACTGGTGAACATAGGCGGTGAGCAGCTGTTTTCCGCGATTAGACCGTTTTTAATTGGGTCCTTTTTGCGTGAAGATGGAGTAGGCTTGCCCAGCACCTACTACTCTCTCAGCTTAGTCGACCATGTCCAGAGGAGAGAACTTGTCAATACTTCTGGAGCCAACTAAGCCGCGGGTTTCATCACGATGTTTTCCTTCACCGTAAGAGCAATATCAATTAGCGCACATAAATTTTTCTTAAGAAAAATACAGTGGTGCACGGCCGGCCTGGATTCGAACCCACAACCTTCTGAATGAAAGTCGAGATATCTATCTCTAGGCCAACATCGCTCTTAAGTCTTAGTAATAGACCCTTCCCCTCCCCTCCGTCCCTTTTTACCATTTGGGTATGGAACCAAAGTAAAGAGGATGTTCTCTGTTCGATTGTATTTGTTTAGTTAGATTTTTTGTAGATTTATTTTTTGAAGGATACCAAACTTGTTTGTCGATTACTGCAGGTTCTTATTAGATTTCGATGTAAAGTATGCCTAACGTGACCATAATTTTTTATAGACAGAGCGGACAACAGCCGAATTTTGTTCAAAGAAATGTTGAGCTAGATTTTGCAACAAAACGAAAGAATATTGTAATATTTGTACCAAATTAATTGCCGGCAATGATGTTACCCAGCTCAGGAAAGTGGGTTAAGTTAGTTTAGAACTTTTAACCTAACTTTCGTAGAACTACGCCAAGTAATTTTTCATGTTTCCAACACTTATAATTGGTATAGATCTTCGGTTCAGCATTGTTTTCCACGAAAATCATCACAATGTTTAGGGACACTTTATTTAAATGTGAAAGCGGGACATTTCTTCCCTTGCCGGGGACAGCGGGACACACAGTTTGAAAGCGGGACTGTCCCGCCCAAAGCGGAGACGTATGGTCACGTTAAGTATGCCATAACCTTACCAGAAAATAGAGCTATCTATTATTGAAACTAGGTTATTGGTTTAGTAACTTTTAATTGATAGGGTAACGAAAGGCTCGACAGGCAGGCAGATTTTTTGGCTGTAAAGTACCATAGACTTTTTGTACTTTCTTTTAGTAAGTAAGCTATGGGATTTAACAAGCAGATGTCAAGCAACAAGTCTATCTGATATTTAGCTTTTATCAGTCTACACTAATATTATAAATAAAGAGAAAAGATTTTATGTTTTTAACAAATAGGCTCCGATACTACTGGACCGATTTTGATGAAACTTGATATGAGGATACTTTGATTCATTGGGAATAACATAGGCTACTTTTATCCCGATATTCCCACGGGATCGGGAGTTACGAGGGTGAAACCGCGGAGCGCTGTTAGTTGAAGATAAAGTGCATTAATTCAGTTAAAATAGGCAGTATAGAAGTACTTCACCTACTGGCCCCGCGCAGCGAATGGTGACCTCTGTGGTAAGTGGAGGGGGTATGCGCAGAACTCGATATATAAATGAAAATTGGGTTCTGCGCTTACCCCTTCTACTTTCCATCAGAGGCCAACATTCGCTGCACTACGTTTATCTACCTACTGCTAATAAAAAGTTTAGCTTAGCTTACCTTTGACCAGCCTTTGCCATTTTTATTAGCCCCCGTAATAGCATTCAATTTCTTAGCACAAGCCGCCCAAACTTTAACTGTTGTAAGTTTACCTCGTCTTCCCCGACTTAGGCCCTGGGCTAAGTCGGGGTGTTCCTTCATGAAGTCTAATAGTGTGTTCAATTGCTCCGGTGACACGAGGCTTCGTTTCAAACCTTTAATTAAACCAAACCAACAGTAAATAGGTGTTTTGGGCAAATTCTTCTAAGAAAATTGGTGAAAAATGTTACGAAACGTAGACAAACCTAAATCCATTTCTATAAATATCGCTGGGTCCCTGTACACGTAGTTAGTTGGCTAGTGTTTCTAACAACAATTTCGAAATAAGAACTTCACTTTTCTTTCTTTTACTCCGGCAAAAATCAAATGTAAACAAAACAAACCATAAAAAATACGAGTAGCCAACATAACATACTAATCAAACAAAATAGGATGAGGCAATCAATCAGCCAAATTCAGTTCAAATATTTATTAACCTTCATTCCATTTAATATTCATTTTCTTTATTAAAATCACCCCATAAAAAAATAGTAAATACCTACCTATTTTTCATTAGTGTTATCTGTAAGTTTTCAACTTTCGTAAATTAAGAGGAAGTAAACATTATAAATAAAAGAAAATGTACAGACTGTTTTACCGACATTCAGCAATCGCCCAATCAATAACTACACTTTCCCGCGCATGGCAATGGGCGCTAAAATTAAAAATAGAAAGAAGAGACAGCTGCTAACCAACCAGCCAGCACAATTATGGATGGATGCGTGCGCAGATATTTTCTATGTAAAACAATAACTAGGTTGTCATTCAGCTATGTCCATAAAGCATTTACAATTTATTGGATTGAGTTACAAACTGTAGAAAGTAATAACAATGATATTCATTTCACATAGAATTATCATAGACAGTTTTGTGTATTCTAATTTACTTACGAATTTCATGGATGTGTGTGTTTAAATGACAGCCATTAGCGATAAATCACGATATTGCTTGCATTGCTTAGGATTCAATCAATAAAGTTGTAAATAATTGACGCACTTTGATTTCGTTCGCACCTGTGATTTGCACAAGGGTTGCACCATGATTTGCAAGTTGTTTGGTGGGGTAAGTTTAATTATGTTCCTTCTAAAACTGAATGTTTTTATAGAAAATTGTTGTCTGATTAAAACTATGTTAATCGATTTTATTTTTATTTGTGTACTTATCTACTTTTCGGAAGGTTTGCAGGCGGTAACATGTGCTCTAGGACCTAAAGACATAACATAATAATATGGAAAGCTTTGATAATTTTTTTTGATAATCGATCAGAAGAGTAGGGGGCACTGACCTCTACAATGTACTAATGAGGGTCAGTCAGTGGTAAGGGGTCTCTTGCATAAACTTGCATTGCAAATTGCAAAAACCAAATGACAAATGTGACGCTATAAGTAGGTAGGTACCGTGAGGTACGTCATTATTTAACAATTTTGATGTTGCAAATTCAAGCTTTTGGATAGGCATTCGTTTTTTATACAGTAAATGGATAACTCTTTGAAACTCCTTAAACAAGTCATATTTCTCGTCTCCACTGCGACTGCGTACCTTATCATATCTGATATATATCATATTCGTCTTTTTATCAGCTAACGAAAGCTTTTGACTGTATTTTATAGTCAGACAGGGATAACTGTCGAATTGTAAAGTCTACGTGTTGGCTTCGGCTCCACGCACGTCTTTCAGAAGTCCGGGGCTTCAGAGCCTCGTCAATATGATAAATTTTACTTAATGCGAAGAAGTAACGCTTCGTAGCTAGCCTTCCTACGCAAGTTGCATCTCATTTAAACACTACTTACAAAAAGACAAAATGGCTGGCTCATTCGGCTCGGTGAATATCCACAAAAACCTAGCAATAAGACCATAGCAAATGCTTGTCTACTAACTAAAATAATCGCAAAACTGTTCGATGTTGAACCAAAGATGAATTCTGTAGATAGAATGAGACCTTGGATAAAGACAGGCATTATTCACTGGTGAAAACAAAGTTCTTTGTAACATAGTCGAAACGTCGAGGTAAAAGAAATAAAATTGAAAATACGCGATTACATATGGGTCAGACAGAATGCTGGCCACTAAAGAAACAGCAAACTGATAAACTCCATGTAGCTGAAATGAGAATGCTTAGGTGGTCAGCAGGAGTCACACTCTTGGACAAGGTGCCGAACCATTACATAAGGGGAACTTTCAAAGTGACACCCATACAAGACAAACTAGCAGAAACGCGACTGCGATGGTACGGCCACGTTATGAGGAGGCCGGAGGACCACATGACGCGCAAGGTTTTGACCATCGCCAAAAAACCGAGGAAGCGTGGGAGACCCCGGCTAACATGGATGTCGAAAATAAGAAACGACATAGAAAGTAACGCTATTGACCCAATGACGATCCAGAACCGTGAACTCTGGAGAAACACGATTAGGAGAGCCGACCCCAAATAGAGCAAGGCCGGAGAAAGAAGAAGAGACGCGATTAAGAATCGGGAAAACGGCTAAGTGCGAGACGGACTCGCGCACCGATGGGTTCCGTACCATGTTGAATGGGAAATTTCAACTGTCTAGCTAGCTTATTGGTTCATGAGATACAGCTTGGTGACAGACAGACAGTGAAGTCTTAGTATTAGGGTCTCGCTTTTACAAAGGGTAAAAGTACAAAAAATAAAACATTGTTCCTAAATAAATATCTCGATCGTTGTCTATAACCGCGTATACAGGGTGTCCCGTAATGAATGGCCAAGCGGGCCCCTACGAATAGAAGACACTGTGCCGGATCAGAAAAACGAAAGTTATGTTCTATGAAAGTCTCTTAGTTTCCGAGATATCCACCATTTAAATTTTTTTTTAAATTTCACGCCTTTTTCCGTGTTTTGTTATGCCAAAACTGCAAATGAAGGAATTATCCCAATCTGTTTTTTGGATAGTATTCCAGGATAAATGTGCTATCGAATGCAAACAATATTTTTTATGACACATTGAAAGTTTTTTTTTAAACTAAGGTTTAACTCAAACTTCATGGTTTTTTAATTTTTTAACCTGAACTTTAACCTTTCCTGGTGTAAAAAAAAAGTATGGTCACCCTGGTGCCAAATTAAAAAAAAAGTTTCCTATTTCATTGAAATTCTGAAAAGGTATAATATGTGGTATTGCCAGCATTTAATACTAAATTAATTTCTAATAAAATGAGTAAGAGCATGCTTTTTGCGAAGTAAAAGTAGTACCAAAATTTACTTTATTGTACTTAAAATAATTCAAGAAATTTTAGTTCTGAAATTCCCCGAATTTACTATGGAAAAAACAGGAAAAAAGACAGCTCTGGATCACTTTAATAGGAATTAATTTTGTATTGAAAGCTGGCAATACCACGTATTATATCATTTTAGAATCTCAGTGAAATAGGCAACTTTTTTTTTTATTTGGCACCAGGGTGACCATATTTTTTTTTACACCAGGAAAGGTTAAAGATCAGGTTAAAAAATTAAAAAACCATGAAGTTTGAGTTAAACCTTAGTTTAAAAAGTAACTTTCAATGTGTTATAAAAAATATTGTTTGCATTCGATAGCACATTTATCCTGGAACACTATCCAAAAAACAGATTGGGATAATTCCTTCATTTGCAGTTTTGGCATAACAAAACATGGAGAAAGGCGTGAAATTTAAAAAAAATTAAAATGGCGGATATCTCGGAAACTAAGAGACTTTCATAGAACATAACTTTCGTTTTTCTGATCCGGCACAGTGTCCTCTATCCGTAGGGGCCCGCTTGGCCATTCATTACGGGACACCCTGTATACATATTATGTAGGCGTTAGTTTGATTGATAAGTACAATGAATAAGCTAATAGAACCGACTGACATAACTCAATTTGGGAAATTAAAGTGCTTTCTATTGATCAATACCGATTTCGTATGATAGATAGGTTAGGTAGGTAGGTATACCATCCTAATATTTCCTACCAACCCCACCCGGAGCGCCTAAATTTATATTTCAATCGGTAAACAGCTGCGCCTAAGTGTCCCATTGTTTTTGTACCGGTGACACAACAAAGCCTTGTTACCCTGATACCTACTTAATTTGTCCAAGTTCTGCCAGTTGATTGTCCGCTAGCGAAGTGACCACGCGTGTCGGAAACTATTGGAATTTTTCGAGCTACACGTTTAATATTTTTTTAATTTTCTGTGATGTGAATTATTGGATTTTAATTTCGCAATGGAAGTAAAAGTTGAAGTGGTGAGTTATATTCCCAAATATATACCGGCAAAAAAATCTTATTTACCTGATAAAAATATTACCTATTGGGTACTTCATTAGAATAACGTACGCAATATTTTTTCCAGTCAAGTGGACGTCGGATTCGCACTTAGTTTTTTTTTTTTTCGGATTTTTTCCTTTCACAATTCTAGATCTACCATATAGATTACCGCAAGTCCAGCATAAATACATACGCTCCACTAATAAATGTAATAGAAAACTATTAATTGCTTTCTCTACCCACGCTGCGCTGCTGAGCGTTTACAAAAGCACAACTTTGCGTGTGGCAGTCTTCGGACCTACTAATTTGGTCTCTCAAATACGATGTCATGCCGAAACACAATTAATTAGTCAATAGTTGATGTGTGTACTTAGTGATTAGTTGTTTACTGGACTGTGTGCAAGTTGAGGCACACACAATGATGTACGAGCATCGAGCACTTACCTAGTAGAGAAGAAATGTCTTTAACTATGGTCAGCAAAAATCCACTAAATAAATTCTGCTTTCCGATTGGCCGACCAACGATTCCGATTGTTAAACCTGCATTAGGGATTTGACTACTAGAAATATTTTTATAAAAAAATTGGTTGTCTGTAAAGTCGGTTTACTGACGATAGTTGAACGTGACAACGTCTTAAGAAAATACTGATGGAATGGTAGCATTTTTCAAAAGAAAATTTTAATTTCTGTTGATACTCGATCAAAACATGAAAATGTACTATATTATAGCAGCTGTCCACGCAGACGCATCGCTCACTCAAGTAGGAGAGAGACGGATGTCGAACGCTGCCGAACGCAAAGGCCGATTGTGCTTCTTTGTCGCTCGTTCCGCGCTCTCGCTTGCACTTCAAGCCTTACATGGAACGCCTCAGAGCGAGGTAACGCCGCATGAGTCATGTTTTTTCGTGCGTGCAGCCGGCTCTTTCGAATTATAAGACGTTGTCACGTCAAAAATGCAAATCCAAAAATTGCACTGTGACGAGATTTGAACTCGCTATATTTCTAGAATTCCGACTGTCAACGTAAAACTAGAGTTGGGTATGCAAACGACACAAAACATGTCATTTTATAGAAACAAGACTAAATAAATATTAAATTTGAAATTAATTGAGCAATTTTTGAAAATACAGAACGATGCGAAAAACGGATACAAAATAACTTTTATGAAATCAATATTGTTAAGGTATGAGTGATAAGCTTTTTTTCTATCCTACTGGTTGTTTAAATATAATCATAACAAATAGTTACCTACTAATTTGATTGTATAAGTGCAACAGTATCACATCAGTTGAAAACCAATGATCAGTCGGAATTGTATGGACTACATTTCACCTCTACTAGGATGTGTACGAGAGACTTAGGTGGGGCGTCAAGTGTTGAATTAGGGCTTACAATTGTTAGGGCGGGCGGTAAAGTTTACTAGTGAAGCGATGTTTCCTTGTTTAAACAACATTTTCTGTGGAAGAAAGAAAAATGTTTATTTGTACCGACAACCAAAACTTAAACACAAAACTGACATCAGACCTTGTTCAATAAGCCCAGTTCCATAATATTCAGAGTCTCATAACGACTATTTTCCAACCCTATCCAGCGTAGCATAAAGTCTATTGAGGTCTTAAATAATTTAGTGCTGGGACGATCTAAACAAAAACAAATGACGTTATAAACGAAAGCCAAATACGATCTAAACAAAACCAAATCTTTAAAAGTGCACTGTCCACTATAACTGTCCAGTGGTCTGTTGTGGAAGACTGTTCCCTCCCGTCCTGACTACCTTAGTATCATTAGGGCATAATTAAGCAATTATGTCCTATGTTGGTAAAGTGCCCTGTGCCCAGTACCTGCTCACTTAATTTAATAATGATGGATGATATTAATTGTCTTATAATTAGGCACACCCAAGGGTATATCTACTTGCCTTGCCTACTCTAATAAAGTAGGTACCTATGTAACACTATTAATGAATATGCACTAAAACTGTCTAAGTAAAACTAAAAGGCAGGTGCATAAGATCTTTACTTACACCAAATCATACAATGCAACCGATACAGCGCGGAGGTAAAACTTCACGAATAAACAACAAAAGAAGATCGCCAAAGGAAAAAATCGTTACGTTTCGTATCATACGGTGTCGTGGGATACTACCTTTAAAGTTCTAAACAAAATGTAATCAAAAAGTCTTAATTTACATTAAATCTTGGCTTTGATAAAACCATTAAAACGACTACTCGGTAGTCAGCAGCCAGACAATTTTACCGCTGATTGTACGATTTAATTTATTGTGCCGGCCATTTGGATCATTAAAATGGCTTCATTAGATTGGAATTCAAGGGAGGAACCTTAATATACTCATGGAAATACTTTTGCAGTAGTCCCTACTTACTTAACTATGTGCGAAGGCACAATTGCGAAGATTTTAAATGAAGGTACTACTTTGCTGCCTCACTATGGAGGTTCTTGGGAAGGGGTATCTACTTATTGTACTTGTATAATTTTTTCGCAACTAAACCTTTTTGCGTGAAGATAGAGGAGGCTTGCCCACCACCTATACCGTAGTCGACCCTATATCCTCTTTAATAATAATAATAATTCGCCCGCAGGGCACCTTGAGGGCCCGCAGGGCACCTTGAGGCGAGGTGAAGGGGAGTAACGACCCCGCGGTCCCGAGTTCTCCAGGGGGAAGTCACCGTTCCTCATCTCCGGCTTGCCTTGGTTGACTGGTCGGAGTGAATATTGACGAGGAAGCGGTCCCCCGCCTCTGGCTTGCCTTTACCGGCCGTCCAGAGTGGAGTCGCATGAGTAGAAATACTCGAAGGATGGATGCCGAACGTCAGTGATGAGTTGGCCCGCTCGCTCGGACTACCAGCGATGACTTAAAATCCTGTGAGGCCTCTCCATCCTTCAAGCCACTCACGTTCCTGTTGCCCCCTTGTAATTGTAATTTACTCGGCTAATTAGGGTGGCCCAGTCTGAGAGTTGGCGAGTCTCCGCCTGCCATTTTTACGTGTTTATTGGACATTGTTACGGCAGGTGCCATAGTATCTATAGTTCCCCAGTATCTAGTCCACTACCATCCCATCACAATAGCTCAAGTAGTTTTGTCCTGTAGATTATCAATAGTTTCATCCAAACCGGAGGTTGTCCTTGGTTGCACTTTATAGTGTAGACAGGGATAATCGCCGGTTTAGAATCCACCCCATTGTTTGCTATTATACTTGTTATTGTAAAGGGCCTCTACGTGTTGGCTTCGGCTCCACGCACGCCTTCCAAAGGTCCGGGGCTCCATAGCCCCGTGATACAGGACGTATAATTCTTTATTATCAGACTCCTTGTCCATGTGTTAGTATACAAAGAGCTTCTTATATCTAAAAAAGGCATCTTTGGTCGACCCTAGAAAGAGCTGGAAAGATCTTGTCAATACATCTGGAGCCAACCATAAGTCGCAGGTTTTATCACGATGTTTTCCTTTACCGTAAGAGCAATGTCAATTAGCGCACATCAATTTTCCGAAGAAAAATCATTGGTGCAAATTCACAGTCGGCCGTGATACGAAACTACGACCTTCGGTATTAAAGTCAAGCGATATACCACTAGGTCAACACCGGAAGGGATACTTCTAGGGTCATAGTAATGAATTTCAGAACAGAAACAGATTTTTTACGCAATTTCCATATGATTTGTGAGTTAAATATGCCTTCCTATTATTACATCCTAGCTTACTTCAACTTGCTCCATCAATCCCATACACTCGTAATATCGCATTGTTTACGACGCGGACGTTTGAAAGCACTTATTGATGGTTTGGTATTCAAATCACAGCTGTCACGAGGCTAATGGCTAAGAGCCCGACCTTGCATCGCCAATGGACTACGACTTTGTTGTGACCATAATTGACTACATTAAAATGGCCTTTTTTAGACATAAAATAAGAGGAACTCTTAGGAAACTACGCCTATAGGATAGGCTACCTATTCGTTTTTTTGAAGATTTCTATCAACAAAAATATCTATTTAGGACATTGCTTGTGTGGTCAAACTACTAAAGCGTAGAAAGGAGAAAAGTGCCAAACAAATCTCAACCTTTTTTACAGTTTTTACTCTGGGCGCTATTGCAGAACAATCCACACAATAATTCATAATTCGTATTTTGTCTATTTTATCGTCTATTTAGATATAAGGGCACAGACCTTTGCTTATGTATGTAATTAGATACTTAAATAACAGAATTCGCCAATAGACGAGCACTGAGCAGACATCGTTTATGAGCTATGACTTTTATACGACTCTCCTATAAATGTACGTTAAATTTCTTTACCATGGCTATTAAAATGACGTATTACTTTAATAATAATAGCCTGAATTTACGAGCACAGTCCAGTTATGAAGGAAAACTATTTAACCTAGATTGAGGTTTGTTTATGAACAACTGTTCTACTTAATATGTTAGCGTTTTGATACTTCGTGGATAGTTTTTATACTAAATTCATCAATTGAAAGACTTTCAACTCAAGCAGGTCCTTAGAAGATTTTAATATAGCCAGTTTTTGGGCTCTACCGTGGTCTGCACTTATGTAGCCTGATTGTACTTAAAGCTGAAGCTGAAAAATGCGAGCTACATACTTTTCTAGCCCCTATAATGAATATTTCTGCTGACATATCGTCTTCTGGGTGAATAGAGGTCATCCTGTTTGTGGGGTTGTGTTTGTTGATGGATGTTGTGAACATGTTGGATGTTGTAAAAATTGGTCTTGAGTGCGTAACATACTTATGTACGGTAATAATAACCGCCCCATTCCATGGAGGTTACTATCAGAATATCTATATTGCAAAATGAAGAAATTATCCTTCTTGATAATAAAACGCCATACTTACTAAATAGATATAAACGCTAAATATCCATAAATAGCAAAAGTCTTGATCTTAAAATTACAATACTATTAGGTCGCGGATTTTTATTTAATCCGCGACTTATATCGAAGACTTCGATATAAGAAAAATGAAACGAAGTTCCGAATACGTTGTCAGAATTAGGGCGAAGCAGCGCAGCGATGATGATAATGATGACGATGATCTTCTTTTGCAGCATACTGTTCACCCGTATGCCATTGACTCGAAGGAAGGGAAGGATACTGATAAAGCTCCCTATGGATCTTGGTGTACTCCCGACTCATCTCCTATACGCAAACCGTAAGTATTAACAAAATTATTTACACTTTGCTCTAAATGAACTGCCAACTTCGTTCGTCCTCTTCGACTCACGAAGAACCTTAAGAGGAAGACCCACAAAACCTCCTAATAAAAAAGTTTAAGTAGGTATTTCATTTTAGCAGCTTCAGTACCGAATAAGTATAGAGGTCAGATGTAGGTTAACACTTGGCTCACCCTTTTTCATTTCCGAAAAACTTTATTCACAGGTTGAGACAAGCATTGCAATTCAAGAAAAAAGAAGATCATCATGATACGTAAGTCTAGCTTCTGACATTATTGCCTCTGGCATTATACCTCGCCAAAGCTTTTCAACTTGTACGTGAATGCCTTGATAGAGAAGTTGAGTGGCACTCGTATCGGCTGCCATATTGATGGTGTGTCTGAACAATATAAGCTACGCGGACGATATGGTGTTGCTCAGTGCATCGGTCTGTGGCCTATCTAAACTCCTTCGTATATGTGAGGAATACGCTCTGAGCCACGGTCTTCGTTACAATGCGAAAAAGAGCGAATGCATGGTCTTTCGGGCCCGGGGTAAGTGTCCAGATACCATACCAAGCATTAAGCTGAACGGCACTGAACTCGTAAAAGTAGAACAATTTAAATATCTTGGACATTTAGTAAACTCGGACCTGAAGGATGATGCAGATATAGAGCGGGAGCGAAGAGCGCTATCTGTGAGGGCGAATATGATTGCTCGCAGGTTTGCGCGGTGTTCGAGGGGCGTTAAAATTACTCTCTTTAGAGCATTTTATGCGTCGTTTTGCACCAGCGCCCTGTGGGCATCGTACACGCAGAAACAGTATGGAGCTCTTCGTGTCCAATACAATAATGCGTTCAGGGTGTTGTTGGGGCTGCCTAGGTTCTGCAGCGCGTCGGGGATGTTCGCCGAGGCGAGAGTCGATTGTTTCTACGCGACCATGCGGAAAAGGTGTACATCTCTGATACGTAGGGTTCGGGCTAGCACCAATACCATTCTGAGCGCATTTGCGGATAGGTTCGATTGTCAGTACTTGAATCATTGCTGTATGATTCAGGTGCTGACCTCAGGGTAAGGGTGGGATTGGACTGTATTTATTTGCTTTAATTTTTATTTTTTATTTATTTTGTATTTGTTTATATTCTATTGTTTGACATTTAATTGATTTATCTACTGATTGAATTTACTTTGGATTTAATTTATAATTTTGATTTTATTAACCTAACTAAAATACGACTAAAATAAGTTAAGTCATTTTTATATTCAATTCGGTTTTGCCGTCAAACTAAATTTGGTTGCCTTTTGACAGATTGTTCGACACAACTAAAATTTATTAGAAGAGTCCGGACATTTTTAGTGTAGGAGCTTGGCATAGTGATTTTTTTCCGCGGTTTATTTAATACCCCGTTTCCAAAACACTTTAGCGATCCGGTGTCAAGGCATTATTTGTTGGTCATAATGACCTCTATCGATAGGAATGAGTCTCAAAATGAACCGATGCATTTTAAGTAACAGGCATGTTGTGTCTAAAGGCCTTTGCACCAGGCAGTGCAAAAGTATTCAATTGAATGCCCCTCAGCCTTATTCTAATGGTTTACGGTTTATCCTTAGGTTGGGATTAGAAGAAAGAACGGAGTCTCAGAAAAACAAAGCCCGAATCAAGGCCGGAAAATACTAGTTTCAGCTGTTTATTTTACGTTTCTTCTGTATCTGCTACAGCAACTACCATATACTCCTCCATTTTCACCTCAAAAATCAACAAAAAATCGTAAAAACTTCAGAAAGTGGTTGCATTAATTTTAATCGATACGAAATAGGTCGCGACTAAAATTAGTCGTAATTTAGTTTGGCATTTCTAAAATTTGACAGTTAGACGATCATTCCGAATTGCAAAATTGTGTTTTGGACTTAATTTAGTTCGACTTAACTAAAAATTAGTTTACTCCTGTCAAAATTGGTTAGGTTAGGTATTTCCGAATAGCAAACATAATTTTACACATCTAAACCTAATTTTAGTTAAGTTAAGTCGTATTTGTGTACATTCGAATCGAGTCCATTGAATGTTATATATTTTGATTTTGATTATTTTTATTTTATTGATTTTATTCGTGTGATTTATGTGTATTTTATGGATTTTAATTATCTGAAATAAATGTATTGAATTGAATTGCTTCTAAATCTCTACGTCCACCGTAACATTCAATTGTTTGCAGAGCGTTTGAACTTCTTAAAGTTCACTTCTCCAAATCGAAATCTCCGGACGATATAAATGTTGATGCCATTGAAGAAATCGAATCAGAAGAACTTTGGAAACCGAAGACTGATTCATTTGAAGCAAAGTAAGAATAAAAAAGACCATATTTATATTACACTAGCTGTTGCCCGCGACCTCGTACGCGTGGTAGTTTTCTTTTATTTTTTATACTAAAACCTTCCACTTGAATCACTCTATCTATTGAAAAAAACTGCATCAAAATCCGTCGCCTAGTTTTGAAGAGCTAAGCTTACGTTACGGACAGACAGACGGGAAGCGACTTTGTTTTATACTATGTAGTGATTAGTTGTATCCTGCAATTTGCTTGTTTATGTCCCGATTTAGTTGGAATGATGAATAACATGATTCCAACCGAACAAACATACATACATACATTGCAAGTCGATTAAAAGCTTTTAAAAAGTAGCTTATGTTCAAGATAAAGCTTTCTGCATAAAAAACTTTGTAGTAGTTATTGAAAGCAGTTTTCCTCCAAACATATCAAACACTCGTTCTTCTGGCTGTTCTCTGTGCATGTCAATGACTGTAACATCCTGCCGCCCAATTGCCGTATTCTTATGCAGCGCGTCTTGACTGCGTTTGCGTCATAACCATAGATTTCGTATTGCTAAGACGCACTCGTCACGCACACGTTACGCACTCGTCACGCACTCGTCACGCACACGTTACGCAAACCTAAACGTCGTAACGTGTGCGTGACGAGTGCGTCTTAGCAATACGAAATCTATGGTTATGACGCAAACGCAGTCAAGACGCGCTGCATAAGAATACGGCAATTGGGCGGCTGGTCATAATCGCTTTAAGTCTCAATATTTTGTCCCAGGTCTCCAAAAGTCGAGGAAGATAAACCAAAGGTTCCAGCAACAGAGACACCACAGAGTCCGGTCCCTTCTTCACCCATACGATGTAATAAAGGGAAGGGATTCGCAAAGACATTTGCAACCTGCAATTTTCTTTTACCTATCGATCCACAAGGTGAGAACCTAGAATCTACACAAATTACTATAATTACCGAATTCTTCTTCTTTTCCTTTTACTACTATGTAGGGTCATCACAACATGTCATCCTTCTCCACTCCGCTCTATTCCCCATGAAGTCCGTATTAACTCCCCCGTCCTCCATATCTTCCCGAATGCAATCCCTCCAAAGTAGATCCACAATTTCAAATCTAGATCCAATGGGAAAAAAATATCACACTAGATACATTTTGGATCTGGCCCATGGATCTTCTGAGAATTATCCTTTCTGTCGCTCTTCGACCATTTACTTCCAAATTCTGTCCTCTTCTCCGTCTCTATGTATAACTTGAAGGACCATGCCAGTCCTACTCTTCAACTTGTCTGTAGTGGCCAATACTTTCATACTTCATCTTACATTTCCGGATATTCTTGTGAAAAAATAGGGTTTTTACACATGACATATGCCTAACGTGACCATTTATTTTTGACGTGACAACGTTTTATAAATTGGTTTGCCGGGTGACACTTCAAGAAACTGCGTTACGCTCCGCTGACGTTATGCGCTCACAATGAGAGCGAGTGAGAGGCACGCGGGCATGGTTAGCCCGCCTAAGAGCGAGAGAGACAGACATAAAAAGTGAAAGGCACGCGTCCCTTCCACTCGAGCACAGTTGTTGTCACGTAAAACTTTCGCCCGTATACCGACTTTTTTACTCAAAACGGGACATCAAATTATTAAAACCAGTGTGAGGCTGTAAATTTCCATACAAAAAGCGGTAACGTTCCCCTACCCCCCTAAAAAAAATCCGATTTTGATAATTTATCAAAATGTGCTAGATCTAATGGAAAACTAAGTTTAACCGTTTTTATTTTAAAGAAATATTGCCTATGATAAAAGCTATTAGTATCTGAATATCTATATTTTTGACTTAAAAACTTAATCGAGCGTTTCAATTGTTTTTTAATAGACTTAACTGAATTACCAGAAAAGAAAAACGTATAAACCTAGAATAAGATGCAGTGAATTAAAAAACCTTTACTAATTATATATATTTTTCAGATGTACAAATTTGCTTTAATATGTGATTTGGTGATGATTTTAAATTAGCATAAAGTAGACATGTCATTTTTATATTGACTTTTGTTATCAACATTGCCTTTAAAATTGGAATCTGTAGCTGCGTTTTTTCTGATGTCTACAATTTATTCGTTAATGAAAATACCTGTTCTACGGGGTCATAATTTTCGCGCGGATTTTGAAAACGGGACAATTTTGTGTCCAAAGGCTTTTCTTGGGGACAACGGGAGAGGAAACCAAAAAAAGGACAGTCCCGTTCAATACGGGACGTATGGTCACGTTACTATGCCTAGACTTGATCCGTAGTGGTATATTATTTGTATCCATTGGAAGTCAATTGTCTTAACTAAGTTATTTGTCATTAGAGCCGATAGCAGTCCCTGATAGATTTATGGCGCCAAGTCAATAAAACTGTTCCGTTACTGTTAATTAACCGGACCAGTTAAATACTGAAACATGGAAACAAAGTGTTTTTATTATGTCTTGTTGTTAGATTCTTTTAAACTTTTATGCCTTGGGGAAATTAACATCCTCATTCATTCTATATACGCTAATTCTACCGAGAGTTCATGAAACTCACCTATTTAGTGTTGATCTGACTTCTGAATCCTGAATTATTAATTCCCTAAGCAAATGGTCACTATCGCTTAGCTGTTTCATGCTAACTCTACCAACTATTAGCCTCAATAGCCATATGACTCAATCTTTAGTTAGTCACCAAAAATATATTTCTTTCTATAAATGCTGATTCTACTGAAAGTTAATGACATAAACCTATTAGTGTCGATCTGACTCCTGAAGCCAGAATTATTCATTCGCTATTAGGGGAACAACAAGGGAACAAAAAAGCAATAGTGACTATTTGCTTAGCTGTTTCATACTAACTCTACCAACTATTGGCCGCAATAGCCAAATGATAAGTCTCTATTTAGTCCAGGCAATCTACCATCGATTTTTCCAGGTCAACCCTACATCATATGGCTGCTTCTAGTAACATTCTGCTATAGCTACAACTCTTGGTGCATTCCCCTCCGAGCTACCTTCCCTTACCAGACTCCGGACAACTTGGCCATCTGGATGACCATAGACTACATCTGTGACGTCATATATTTGTTGGATGTGGTGGCAGTTAAGCCGAAACTGATGTTCCTGCATGAGGGGTTCTGGGTTGATGACCCGAAGGAGACAAGGAAGAATTATATAAGGAAAACTCAGTACAAGGTAAGTACAGTGACAACTGGAGCATTTCCTATCTTATCCAACAAAGACAATGTGGCTATCTGGATGACTATAGCCATAGACAACATGAGAGACAACTTGCTAGTTGTGGTGGCTGTCAAACCGTAATAAATGTACCTGCAGAAATGATTAATAGTAATTTAATGGGTTTTCTTCACGTTTTCTTCCAGTTCGACGTAATATCCCTATTACCTCTGGATTTGCTGTACTTTTTCCTCGGTACTAACGCGGTAATCCTGCGGATACCGCGTCTTTTGAAGCTTCAGACCTTCTGGGAGTTTCACCAGGCCATGGACAGGGTCCTCGCCTCACCTTACGTTGTAAGTTTGTAAAGTCTTGACATTTACAGCAATTTTCTATACTTTACTGGAACCTTACCTTACCTGGATTTGTAAGGAGTCCTGTAAAACAGGTTTATATAAAACTTTAGTGCAGGCTCCAGTCTTCGCAATAACTAAGTAGGTAGTATGTACTTAACAATAATATTACCTTCATGCAAAAAACCAACTGTACCTACTTGTATTTATTATTGTCAAGAATTAAATAAAGCTATTATTATTTAATTGTTCTGTGTTTTAGGTCCGTATCGGCAAGACGTTATTCTATATTTTCTTCCTCATCCACTTGAACGCCTGCGCCTACTACGCGATGTCCGCGCACATCGGTCTCGGTTCCAACGGCTTCGTCTATGACAACAACGGCAACGCGTACATACGTTGCTTCTATTTTGCTACCAAGACTGCTACCTCTATAGGTATATAACTAGTCTACTAATATTTTGAATATATGTATCTAATAAATCCTTATACATGTTTTTAATCTATTTATAGGAAAGAATCCCAAACCGGAGAACACAATTGAATACTTGTTCATGACAGTGGCTTGGTTGATGGGAGTTTTCGTATTCGCATTGCTGATTGGACAGATAAGGGATATTATTGCTACGGCTACTCGAGCTAGGGTAATAAATCAAACTTTATTATTTTTTAAAGATATTATTCTTTTCTTTTTTAAAACTTAGGCCATAAATCTGATAATTTTTCGTATTTTTTCTCACCCCAAAAATGGTTTCAATATTTTTAATTTCTTCTGATACTTTTAAATCTTTTTTTCTGTGTCTTCTTTATTTTTAACTCATTCGTGTTTATGTTTTTTTTTCTATTTTAACCTATTTTTTTTTTCTTGTGATAATAACTTATTTGTTTTCATTTCTCTAAGACTTTTTTTTACTAAAATGTTATTAAAAACCCATTGATCTTTTCTTCTTCTACTTTCTTCCATTATCTACTTAACTTTTATATTTCAGACTGAATATCGCAAAAGAGTTGACAATTGCATCCGATACCTTCGCCGTTTGAATATGCCGAACTATCTGCAAAGACGTGTTACATGCTGGTTTAATTACACTTGGACTAAACAACGGTGTTTCGGTCAGTACTTTAATATCAACAAATATACCTATTATTGATAATATCTTACTTAATCATATTCATTATTTGTTGATTCATGTGGGAAGAGATCTTACAGTTAAATTTTAGAATACGAACCCGGTTGGGCATTACAATGATCTAAATATAATAATATGTTCAGTATGATGTTATAATATGATTTTTCCAAGTTTACAAATAGTTACATAGCTTCCAAAACATTTATTTACTACATATTTTTTTTCTAGTGGGTTTTCCCCCCTTCCCCAAGTACCTGCAGAATTGTCCACTAAATACAGGACACCCTGTTTACTATGTAACATACAAAGCTTCTTCTATAAAAATGTCTTGTCCATAGAAATAGAAACCCATGGGTCCAAGCATATCACCCCTGGGAACCCCAATGTAAAAGTGTTCAATTTTTTTGCATTACAGATGAGCAAACGATATTGGATTGCTTACCGTTCAATATGAAACGTGACGTGGCGTTGGCCGTTCATATGTCTACGCTTAGCAAGGTGAATTTCTAGAAAAACTATATTAAAAAAAATGTAAATAATAATCTATCTGAAATGCATGAGTAGGTTCTAAAATACTCTCAAAAAAAGAAAAAAAGACACAATTTTACGCAAAAATAAAGAGTAATTGTTTGGTTAATAATGGTGTTGTCATATTTAAAAAAAAATCCAAACTGAGTAAATTAGGGTAGGGACGCCGGAGGTTGCGGGGTTCGATTCCCGCCTCATACAGATATTGGTTTGGGAAAAAATATCCTAAGTAGTACCTATTCTTTCCGGTTGTTTGGCCACTATAACACGAGCTTAGTTACTAAGTTTAGCGCTAGATGGCGCTGTATAAAATGTTCTACAATATTTAATCTCAGGTACAATTATTCCGCGACTGTTCGACGTCACTGCTACGTGATTTAGTGCTGCAGTTGAAACCTGTCACGTTTCTACCGGGGGAGTTGGTAGTGAGGAGGGGAGACAGGGGACATCACATGTATATCATCAAGTCTGGCTCTTGTCTTGTAAGTGTTATACAAACGTTTTAGTTATTATATATTGTGTGTGACCTACTTGACTTGCTTGACATTAATTTTTATTTATTTTTTGACTTTATATTTTATTTTTGTTCTGCTTAATTTAATGTATTTATTTGTATAATGGTGAGCGCACACCTACCCGCACCGCACGCGCCGCAGTCACCGTTTGTATGCGTGCGGTGCGGCTAGGTGTGCGCTCACCCTTACACAATGTAATTTTTGGATGATAAAAAAAGTTGGGTGTATTTTAACAAAAGTTAAACAAGATATAGGTAGTAACTTACACAGAAAAAAACCTAGAGGCCGGACAAGGTCCGGCCAAAGTGTCTTCCTACCGAGAAATGCATTCGGTCAATTGTTAAAAGGCGATACAGAGGGAAATCGTCACCCAGATGTCACCATCTCCCTTCCCAAAAAATTTGTTTTTTTTTTAAGGTAATGTCTCCGGATGAAAATGAAGTGCTGGCAACATTGAAAGAAGGTTGCGTGTTCGGTGAGATCAGCCTGCTCGGTATACCGGGGCTCAGTCGACGGACTGCCACTGTCAGGTATCACTGAATATCATCATAGACGAATAATGATTCCTTAAGACGAACACCGACCACGCCTATAAACTTTGGGTGTAGGTATCACATTTAACCAAAAGATAGGGGCATAGTCATGGCAGTTATAGGTTCCATGGCACAAAAATATTTGTGCTGGAGTCATTATCCAGGGAGGAAACAGTCGACTACGTTTGTATGGAGAGAGCACCAGTACCCTTTCACCTTAATAATAGAAATAGTGGGATGCACCCTAAACTTTTGAAGATAAATAGCACAGATGGTGGTGTAAAAAAATAAGGAACTCTAAGATTTTGTTTTACTAATTCTTGTTATTTTTCTCAGTCTAAAATAATTGATGATCCTCAGATCTTCATAATTTTTTTATTGGAGGTATCCTTTTAAAAAAATGATTGTAAAATCGGTGAAGCGCGATAAATTGGGATTGTTCCTTTATTTATTTTAATTGAACTAACAAAACCATTTTGAGAAATAGACTTCTTCTACATTATAGACAAACATAATATAGCCTGTAGTATAAGCCTGTAGTTGCTTAGCTTAGGGGTAGATGGCGCTTTGTGAAACTTCCCGCAATATTAAGCCGAAGTGATATGACCAGAAGTGCGATAGAGGTGTCTTAGAAACAGTTTTTAGGTATCAACCACTAAAATCCATAGAATTATATTCCTACTGTCTTAAAGGTGAAGAAATGCTTTGTATCACTTCGAAACACGATTAGAGTGATTTGTCTCCATAAAAAAAAAATCGTGAAAATTCTAAAAAAAAGTCATTTTTTGAGCTTTTAACAATTTTACCGCGATTTTAAAGAAAAAACAAGTACAAAATTTATATTTTTCATAAACTTTACATCAAATCCCAAAAGGTAGTACAGATGGTTTTTCACTAAAATATATGTGAGTCTTCTAATTACTTACATAAAACAGTTAATACGGCCATTTTGCGTCGCGCGGGGGAAAGGGAATGGGGTTTTCAGGACTTACTTCACCTTAAGAGGAAAGGGTACCGGGGACTCTCTCCATACAAACGTAGTCGACTGTTTTCTCCCTGGATAATGACACTAGAGCAAATATTTTATTTGCATAAAATTTATAACTGCCATGACAATGCTCCTATATTTTGTTTTTTAAATCTTAATTTCTATGATAGTTAAGAAATGAAAAAAAAACCAAGACATAGGGGCATAGTCATGGCAGTTATAGGTTTTATGCAACAAAAATATTTGCTTTAGTGTCATTATCCAGGGGGGAAACAGTCAAGTACGTTTGTATAGAGAGAGCGCCGGTAGGTACCTTTTCACCTTAAAATGAAAAAGAAAATCTTTATCATTCTTGTCGCTTGTCGAAGATCGATCACACAGTGGAAGCTGACCTGCACGAATCAACAATTTGAAAGAGAGGAGAGGGAGCGATGGAAGACCCTCGTTTTGGAGGCGTACTCCGACGGTATCTAGACCTACAATGGATCTTGATCGTGCACTGTACGTCTAGATAACGCGGATGTACGCTTGCCGCAAGCAACTATGTGACGTCAGACCGGTCGGTCTTTAGGTGCAGGCCTTTTCTACGAACACAAAATTCGTATTCGCGCTGCATCAAGCTTGAAGCTTGAGATCAATTTGAACGTGTCCGAAACACTTTAAAATATAAGAAATACATGTAACTAAGAAAATTTGTGGTTACATCAAAAGCTGCTGCTGCTGTTGCTGGAAGGACACAGTGGAAGCTGACCTGCACGAATCAACAATTTGAAAGAGAGGAGAGGGAGCGATGGAAGACCCTCGTTTTGGAGGCGTACTTCGACGGTATCTAGACCTACAATGGATCTTGATCGTGCATTGTAAGTCTAGATATCGAGGATGTACGCTTGCCGCAAGCAACTATGTGACGTCAGACCGGTCGGTCTTTAGGTGCAGGCCTTTTCTACGAACACAAAATTCGTATTCGCGCTGCATCAAGCTTGAAGCTTGAGATCAATTTGAACGTGTCCGAAACACTTTAAAATATAAGAAATACATGTAACTAAGAAAATTTGTGGTTACATCAAAAGCTGCTGCTGCTGTTGCTGGAAGGACACAGTGGAAGCTGACCTGCACGAATCAACAATTTGAAAGAGAGGAGAGGGAGCGATGGAAGACCCTCGTTTTGGAGGCGTACTTCGACGGTATCTAGACCTACAATGGATCTTGATCGTGCACTGTACGTCTAGATAACGCGGATGTACGCTTGCCGCAAGCAACTATGTGACGTCAGACCGGTCGGTCTTTAGGTGCAGGCCTTTTCTACGAACACAAAATCCGTATTCGCGCTGCATCAAGCTTGAAGCTTGAGATCAATTTGAACGTGTCCGAAACACTTTAAAATATAAGAAATACATGTAACTAAGAAAATTTGTGGTTACATCAAAAGCTGCTGCTGCTGTTGCTGGAAGGACACAGTGAAAGCTGACCTGCACGAATCAACAATTTGAAAGAGAGGAGAGGGAGCGATGGAAGACCCTCGTTTTGGAGGCGTACTTCGACGGTATTTAGACCTACAATGGATCTTGATCGTACGTCGCACTGTACGTCTAAATAACGTGGATGTACGCTTGCCGCAAGCAACTATGTGACGTCAGACCGGTCGGTTTTTAAGTGCAGGCCTTTTCTACGAACACAAAATTCGTATTCGCGCTGCATCAAGCTTGATGGCGGCTCCACATACACGCAAAATATAAGAAATACATCATGTAACTACGAAAATTTGTGGTTAAGTATATACATCATAGCTAAGGATAATTTCTTAAATTTAACTCTGTAGACGTAAAATGTTTTATATAATGGCAATTTGTACTGTATTGTAAACCCAATTTTAAAATAAACAGGATAACTGTTGGTTAATTTCGTTGTTTATCTTTTTTTTTTTTACAAAATTATGGATTAATGTAGATATTAATGTCTCTAATTTCAGATTTTGTACGCAAAATAAGATGGGTTTTCGACCTTGGGTTAGTTTTGCAATTATCTTACGGATCCCTATTTTTTTTTTTTAAGTTATTGCCTATGTTATTCACTAATAATTTACCTATTGGAGAAATTATTTTTGAAATCGAAAACAAACGAACTTGTTACTAACGTTACCTCTTTATAATATTAGTACCTATAGGTAGAAGACGTTATTGAAATGCACGTATGGCTTACCTACGTACGAACTTTTTATTCGTCAACTTTAGGGGAATTTTTACTTAAAAATCAGCTGTTTCATACAAAAATTTCGTACGAAATGATTTTTTTTTTTTTCAAAAAGTAGAACAAAATTTGTTCGCCTAGAGGTCTAGAACAACCCCCTTTCGTATTAAAACCCCTTCGTTGAAACAAATTGTTTCGTCTTTAACATGTATTTCCTGTCAGATCTCTCGGCTATTCCAACCTGTTCGCTCTCTCCCGCTCCGATCTGAACACGGCGTTGGAACATCACAAGGAGGCAGCTCATATCCTGAGGCTCAGAGCTGATCAGATCATCAGGGAGAACGCAGAGAGACAGACCAAACAGAGGCTGGAGAAGAGGAAGTCGGCGGGAGGTAGTGGAGGGGAGGACGGGAGGTAAGACAATATAGACCAAGATCCCGCCTATCACCGAACATTCGTGATTTTATAAAAGCAGAGGGTTTTTCAGCGTATGCCCGCAACACAGTTATAAACGATGTGCTATTCTGAAGTTCAGACCATAAATGGCTTGTAGAGTTATCAGGTAGCAAAGCCAAGAATCGAGCTTGTTAATTTTGCAAAAAAAAGAAGCATGCGCATGCGCTGAGATATTCTCCGCTTTCATAAAATCACGAAAGTTCGGTGGTTCTACCTGATAATCTACAAGCCACTATGGTCTGAACTTCAGAATTGCACATCATTCATTCATTCATCTGTTTTTATAAAATCACGAAAGTTCGGTCGTAGGCGGAATTTTAAGATAATCCACAAAGGTGTAGGTATATCTATAAAAATGAGCTATTTCCTTGTATTTGACATAATATGTTTATTGCCAGGAATTAATCGCTGTTAGCAACATTATCGATTGGTACAAAAATATAGGCGATTTCTTTTTTTGCAAAATTAACAGTTTCGATTTTTGGCTTTGCTATCTGATAATACTCCAAGCCACTATGGTCTGAAGTTCAGAATTGCATATCGTTCATAACTGTGTTGGGGGCATGCGCTGAGATATTCTCCGTTTTTATAAAATCACGAAAGTTCGGTGGTAGTAGGGATCTTGGTCTACCTACACTAAGATAAAGTAATAGCGTTGCAGCATCACAAGAAGAGCTAACTCCTTGTGATCTAATCAGCTCCGAACCGAAGGATATAAACTATTATACATATCCTCCGGTTTGGTGCTTGTGAGGTCATTAGGAATAACGCAGAGAGACAGACTCAACAGAGGCTAGAGAAGAGAAATGCCTAGTGCTGGCTGGCTTACGTAAGTACTAGTGTAAGTTATATGTTCGTTCCCGTGGGGATAGAAACTCTGGGAGCTTGGGGCCCTTGTGTCCATTTATGCGGGGCGTCTTAATGCGGCGTCAGGTGACTGGAGGGCTGGCGGCTTCTTCACTCAAAGGGTGAGCCTGGCTATCCAGAGAGGGAATGCCGCCAGCCTCTTGGGGACGATGCCGCGTGGAGACGTGGACGGTGTTTTTTATATGTGACTAGCGACCCGCCCCGGCTTCGCACGGCTGTATTATGCATGTATCATATCTAAAAACCTTCCTCGTTAATCACTCTATCTATTTAAAAAAACCGCATCAATTTCCGTTGCGTACCTAGTTTTAAAGATCTAAGCATACAAAGGGACATAGGGACGGCGAAAAGTGACTTTATTTTATACTATGTAGTTAGTGACTTTGTAGTGATGTATACACATACAAACGTATGTTTTTATTTGTGTTATTTAATATTTATTTGTGTTTTAGTAAATTAACTAATAATAATAAAAAAGTACTATAGTAATATTACAAAGAGTACCTAAAGATATTTTTGTTTGTAACGAATAGGCTCCAAAACTACTTAACCGATTTAGATAAAACTTGGTACAGGGATAGATTGATTCACTGGGAGTGATATAGGCTACTTTTTATCCCGATATTCCCACGGGATCAGGAGTTACGATGGTGAAACGCGGAGCGCTACTAGTCTTCTTCTATCTATGCATATAAAATGCTTTGTCCTGACTGACTGACGAATCAACGCACAGCCTAAACCGCTGATCGTAGACACAGAGACAGAGAGAAAGAAGATTTTCAAAAATTCTACCCCTTAGGGGGTGAAAAAGGGGTTTGTATGGGACACTGTGATTCCTTGGTCCATGTTCGACTTCTATGCAGACGAAGTCGCGGGCAAAGGCTAAAAATAAATAAATCATAAAGCGAATCTAGTATTTCCCACCAGTTAAAGCAAGTTATAGATGAGAAATTTAGGTAAGAATGTGTTCAGGTCCATATTCAGGTGTATAGGTATATAGCTCGCAGAACTGACAACCGCTGGGGAGTAAAGGTTCTCGAGTGGCGGCGGCGATGTAACGCGAAACGGAGTGTTGGAAGACCAGCTGCCCGGTGGACCGACGACATTGTAGCGGTCGCGGGTAGTCAGTGGTTAGAGGCGGCTCAGGACCGCTGTTTGTGGTGTCGTATGGGGGAGACCTATGTCAAGTAGTGGACGTGTATGGGCTGATATGATGATGATGTGTTCAGGTCCGGGTTGAGGAGACGAAGATCAGCTCGAGGATTGAAGATGGATGGTAGGAGACGCACAGCGAGCTGCATGTCCAAGCGACGGTTATCTGTCGTTTCAGAAGATCAGGTACGTTATGCATATATCGGTAAATGTTTGAGCTTGTATCTAGCATCACCCAGAGGCAACGTGCAGGGTTGTTCCTTTTTCATGGTCAAACGACGATCTATTTTGATAATCCACTTTTAGTAAAACGAATTGAAAAATGAAAAATAAACTGTGAAAATTTCAACTGTCTAGCTATCTCATGAGATACAGCCAGGCTAGTGTATATTCGTTTTGTGTATATTCGTTAGGTCTGAGAATTGAACAACATCAATTCCTATAGTTTCTTTTTTCATTTGCCTTTATGGAAAAAAAATCGCCATATATTTTAGCTTTTACGGCGATTGTAAAGAAAAAACAAGTTCAAAATTTATATTTTCATAAACTTTACATCAAATCCCATAAGGTAGTACAGATGGTTTTTCACTAAAATAGATGTGAGTCTTTTAAATACATAAAACAGTTAATATGGCCATTTTGCGGCGAGCGGGGGAAAGGGATAGAGTCATCGCGAGGCGCGCGCGTGGGGAAGAGATAGGGGTTTTCAGGTACTACTTAACCTTAAGTAATATATAAATATTGCAGCACTCATCTCACCCGTCAGAGAGATCGGATCCAGTTCACAAGAGAGTAAGCTGGTTGAGAGACAAACCTACTGACAACACGCAGGAACTACCTACCATTGTATTATCTACTGATTAATATAGGTACCTACTGCAGGCTTAAAGAGAGAATTACGGACTGACATATACCCTTTAAAACTATACTTACAACAAATGTTATGTAACGCGGTGGGAATGGAGCTTGTGATCTTTTGCTAAGCAGGCGGATGTTCGTTCACCACGTCACTAAAGTAAACGCTAAAGCTTATAGTGCTTGTAACATTCTGGCAAATGGTCTGCCATTTTTTATTAGTTGCTCGGCCACCTTTCAAACTTATGCCAATTCAATGGCTGACCAATGCCAGAATGTTGCAAGCCCTTTAAGTTAAACAGCTTTTGTGTTAAGACCTCTATAACATGGTAGGCCCGCCTGCTTAGCAAAATGTCGCTAGTTCGATTCCCACCTTGTAACAGAAATTTGTATGATCTACATTCTCATCTGTTTCTAGTCTGTTCTTTCGAAATTAAGTATTATATTTATTGTCAGACACTCATAATACAAGCCTAGTTGCCTAGTTTAGGGCTAGATGGCGCTGTTTGAAATGACGTATATGTACTTATAATTATTTATTAATTAAAAGTTTTTAATGTTGTTTAAATTAGCTCAAAACATGTTAGCAATATATCAAAATGTATACTATGTAGGATTAATATTGGAAAATACTTAAGGTGAAAGGGTACCTGCACGCTCTCCATACAAACGTAGTCGACTGTTTCCTCCCTGGATAATGACACTAGCACAAATATGTTTGTGCCATAACACCTATAACTGCCATGACTATGCCCCTATGTTTTGGTTTTTTTAATTTTCTAATTATTATATAAATTAAAATTAAAAAAATAAAAGAATAAAAATAACAAAAAATAGGGGCATGGTCATGGCTGTTATAAGTTTTATGCACCAAAAATATTTGCTCTAGTGTCATTATCCAGGGTGAAAACAGTCGACTACGTTTGTAATAGTTTGTATGGAGAAAGCCCCAGGTACCCTTTCCTCTTAAGAGGATCACATACATACCAATTGCATTTTTTGAAGGAATTTTCGTTCTTTATAATAGCATACATGTTTTAATTCCTTATATTGGAACAAAACATTATGTGATAGATGTCTTTCGCTTGAATAGTTTCTATTCTAAACTTACATGTTTTATTATTTAAAAAAAAAGTAAGTATTAAAAGTAAAAGTTCATTGAATTGCTTAAGGAATTAAATGAGCTGTAAAATAAAAAAAATATACGTATAAGACGTTAAACATGATTAACCAAGTGTCAAAGTAATTAAATAGACTTGTGGTGATTCAAATAGAATTGTATATTAGATTACCAATTAAATGCATTGAGCTAGATTTCGCTAAATATTTTTAAGCAAAATCTCACATATAAGCCTAACATACATACAAGCCTAAACTATAATTAAATTACACAAAAAAAAAAAAAACCGAAATCGAACAATATTAATGGAGAGAATAAAGTGGTAAGCGGTATGTTATCCTCTTAACGTTTTTCAAATAGAAAAGTAAATATTTAACACATTTTAATTTAATACAATTTAATACTTTAGACTAGTAAAGTATTAAATTGTATAATTTCTAGTTCGTGTTTTTAAAATATGTGATAGATAATATTGTAGGTACTTAACTACTTATTTATAGAAATATTAATAAATACTTGCAAAATAAAGGTGTTTGTTATTTCAATAAAGAATTCATTTGGAGTTTAAAAACCCTTTGTTCTGTATAGGACATAATAATATTCTAGATTGGAGAGATTCGTTACTCTGTCTCACCCTGGTTTTTAAATCACTAGTTTAATCGACAACAAAAGTGGAGGTCAAAGGTAAAGTATCTTTATTTATTTGGAACTAGCGACCCGCCCCGGCTTCGCACGGCTAAATTATGCATATAAAATATTATACATAAAAACCTTCCTCTTGAATTACTCTATCTATTAAAAAAACCGCATCAAAATCCGTTGCGTAGTTTTAAAGATTTAAGCATACATAGGGATATAGGGACAGAGAAAGCGACTTTGTTTTATTTTATGTAGTGATAATTCGCATGAAGTCACATAGGCACATAAGAAGACAAAAGAAACTCAGGGGTTTTTTGTGATCATCTTCACAAACGTCAAGATTACATTTTTTAAGCTATTGCATAGCTTTTATCGCAGGCTTGGTTACGGAATTTCTTGATTCGGTCGCCGCGCTCTACCGAATCAAGAAATTCCGTAACGATAACAAAACCTAAGACCATACCATGTAGCTCGGCCGAGCGTTCGCTTATTATTTTAAAGGTAATACATATTTGAAATGGAGCAATTAAAGGTCATGTCCATGTCCCATGGGATCTTATCATTAAGGTAGACGACGTAACATAGTTCGCCTTACCGCATAATTTATGCTTTAATTTAATTTTATTATTTTACTTTTAAAGGACATGTCATACCGATACATCTTAAGATTATAATAGAGCACACGTATATCCAATAGCTTAATAAACGACCTGTTTATTTACCGGAGCTTATATAGGTACCTAACTACATCTTTATTTCTGAAGTTAAAGAAGCCCATCTACTAGGGGATGTTTGATTCTAACTAAGTCGACTTCAGTCGAATCCATCGAAGAATTCAAAAATTGCTATGAAAGCCCCCGCTCTGATGTTCTGCGGAACAGAACCCTGGTCGCCTTTTACGACGGGCAGGAGCTACGGTAGCCATATTTTATTAGACTCGGGCTACGGTCACCTTAATTATTGTACCTAGACTAGACTACCTAGGTAAATAGTAACATAATGAGGTAGAAATCAATACCTTATTTAACTTTAAAGTTACGACCAAACCAACCAATAAAATACAGCACCATAACTTTGAAAGTAAACTCTATCTAATTTGCATACAAATTCGTTCCCCACTGAACCAATTTCCAACCGTCTAGCGTCTCCCCCTATTACGAACTAATGCATTAATTATAGAGGTGGTTGCGTGCATAAACCGGCGACATATTTTTTTTAAACTACAAGCTAAATTGTGCTTTATTACCAAATTATCAATGACTATTCTCTCGTAATAAGTTAAAATTATGTTTGTCAAAGTTTCGTGTTGAAAATTGCAATGTTCGTTACTTCCTTGTTGTTTGATTAAGTGGTAGCTTTTGTATAAATTGAGTTAACTTTAATTTTATTTAATCGTATACATACAATACCTACAGTCCATCAATCTATTTAAAAAAATCTCTTGTCACGGCGTTTGTTGTCAAACTCTACCTAAACGGCTGAACCGATTTGTAAGTATATGTTTCTTTTGTGTTACCTATATATTATATGTAAGGTCTGAGAATATTTTTTTTTTGCAGGGACAGCTGATATTAGTAGGTAGAATTCTATATTAAACATCAAAATTCTTAATCCATTTGGAATCATACAATTTGCATTACGTCACTTTGAAGCGCCTTTTAAATAAACCTAAATTGCTCTAATGACTCTGAGGAGAGCTATGTGCGCGCAACGAGACATGTCGAGTAGGTGGATCGGCTGGAGGCTATGTGAGGTCATGTAATAGGACAGAACAGCAGCCAAAGGTTGTCGTTCATCAAACGAAACGTTGGTGAAAGTGGCAGTTCCTGCAGACGGGAACTTCATTCCCCAAAGTTTTAACTATAGATCTTTATACGTAGAAATAACTCTAAAATATGTTTTCGGCTTTGTATTTAAATTAACCTACCTTATGAAAACGAATTAACTAAGTAGCTATTTAGGCAATTTTATAATACAAAGGAAGGGCATGGAATCAGTTGCCTCACAGAGTTGCCTGCGTCTGTCTTTCCTGGCGAGTACAATTTGGAGGTCTTCAAGTCGCGAGTGACTAGGTATCTTCTAGGAAAGCGTGCTATATCGTAGACCACATTGTCACCTACCATCAGGCAGGCGATCAAACGCTGACTGAAGTGACTGACCTATCATTTGTAAAAAAAAATGTGACAAAATTTCAATTAGGCATGATTCTGAGCGCGGGTAGATGTGAGTCTATATCATCACTATCACTATGACTATCACTTCACTACATAGTATAAAACAAAGTCGCTTTCTCTGTCCCTATATCCCTTTGTACCTATACTTAAATCTTTAAAACTACGCAACGGATTTTGATACGGTTTTTTTTAATAGATAGAGTGATTCAAGAGGAAGGTTTATATGTATAATACGTGCATAATATAGCCGTGCGAAGCGGGGGCGGGTCGCTAGTAACTTTTAAAACATTCTCTTTGTGCGCAAAAAGTCGCAAGTCGCGCAATAATCCGGAGTGGAGTCTGGAAATTTTTAATTGATGCAGATCAGATTACGTACGTTTTATACGTAAAAAAGGCTAGGTGTATACTAGAGAGAAAGTTACGCTTGGTCTGCACTTTTTTGCCTGATTGTACCTACAGGATATGTGGGTGAAACCACGGGATGCAGCTATAGTCAGATCATAATTCTATACAACTGCTACCAAACCACTAAAAAACTTAGGTACTTACCTATAAATTCAATCAGCAATTTCCAGAACATCGACCAAATGGTAATCCGACAAAATAAATACTAGTTGCGCCCCGTGGTTTTACCCGCGTTAATCTCGATCTTGTTTGAAAATCGAGATCATTGTTTCTTTAAGGGATCAATAGCTGCATAGCGCAACAATTTTGTAAGTTTAGTTTTTTTTTACTTGGTGTATTTTCCCTCCGTCCGCTTGTGGACACCACACACTAAGTGGATAGGTAAGTACTTCTTTTTATTTAGATTTGGATATAAGGCGTACAACGTACAACCTCTCTAGAAAATAGAGCTATGCAGTAGAAAACCAGATTTTCATCGGTTCAGTAGTTTTTAATGCATAGGTTACAGAGGGAAAAACATACAGACATTAATTTTAAAAACTATGAATATCACACATTCATAGTTTTTTTTAAATTCATGTCTGTTCTACTGGCTTATTTTCAAACCCTCGATTTTTTTAATATTTGCTTCCAAGTTTAAAAAAAACAGACTGTTTTGTCCTTTCTTCTGTTATTATGAGTATGTAGAAGAAGATAGAAGATAGGTAGGTACCTAACTTTTTCCATAACATTTAGCCGGTTCCATTCATATTGCGTGACGGTGGATATCATTTGTTTATTGAAATAACCAAGCGGCAGACGGGTTAATGTAAACAACAAAAAATGTGAGTCTTATTAGAAAAAGTTTGTAATTTCGCTTTTGTTTTATTTGCTTTGTGCTTTTTACGCTCGGTGCTTTTTATTACGGTAAAATTCCGCTGCATTGGTTATAGGTTACCGGTAAATAGTTCATTAGTGATGTGCAGTCAAATTAAACAGCTTCGATTAAATATTTCTTTAGCTGTGTAAATTCTGTGTAAATTATGTGAAGTGAATAATTTGTTTAACCGTCTTAGCGAAAAGACAGCAATAAAAAAAACATCAAACTTACATGAATATGCTCTACCCCCACTGGGGCCTGCAGAAAATCACTCATCAATCATTTTGTCACCGGTCAATCTCCTTAGTCGACTGTTTCCTCCCTGGATAATGGATAATGACACTAGCACAAATATTTTTGTGCCATAAAACCTATAACTGCCTTGACTATGCCCCTATGTTTTGTTTTTTTTTATTTTTTTATTATCATAGAAATTAAGATTTAAAAAAAAAACACAAAATAGGGGCATAGTCATGGCAGTTATAAGTTTTATACACCAAAAATATTTGCTCCAGGGAGAAAACAGTCGACTACGTTTGTAATAGTTTGCATGGAGAGAGCCCCCGGTACCCTTTCCTCTTAATATTTTTATTTACTGGATTGGACATTGGCGGATTTGAACACAATTTGGGCAGGATTGCCATTAATTAAGAACTGAACTCTTTCCACTGGTCGACGAAGACGATAACCCAGCCTAGATTCAACTTTCAAGTTAATACATATAAATTGTTATTATAAGTGTTGTTGTGTGTACCGTTTCTATAGAAGTTCAATCTACGTTTTGGTAGAATTTATAATCGAAAATTCATTGTCGTTTCTAAGCTTCCCAAAAAGACGGCAACTCTAGGTGTTTTTTCAAATTTGATAGGCCTAAGGCAACGGCAAGAATTTTTCGTCTTTATATTACCTGAATCTGTAGGAAAAAATACACATTTAAAGCGGACACAAAACAACACTTTTAAGAGGAAAGGGTACCGGGGGCCTTTTCCATACAAACTATTATATACGTAGTCGACTGTTTTCTCCCTGGATAATGACACTAGAGCAAATATTTTTGGTGCATAAAACTTATAACTGCCATGACCATGCCCCTATTTTTTGTTTTTTATTTATTTATTAATTTTTTAATTTTAATTTCTATGATAATTAGAAAATGAAAAAAAACCAAAACATATGGGCATAGTCATGGCAGTTAGGTATAGGTTTTATGCCACAAAAATATTTGTGCTAGTGTCATTATCCAGGGAGGAAACAGTCGACTACGTTTGTATGGAGCGAGCGCAGGTACGCTTTCACCTTAACAACAATTTTTCATGCAATCATTAACAATTATTAGTTCAGCAGGCATTGCACCTTAAATTGATTGATGAACTAGTGTAGACTCTTCTCAATACAATAAGAAAACGTTATACGAAGTCAGACAAAGAAGTAAAACGAACAACATCCCTCTTTTTAAGTCGGGGGGTGACATGCCTACTTCGTTTCTACTTCCAACTAGTTTGATTGTGTAATCCACCCCTTCATTACGGGTAAGTCAGTCCAACTAGTTGCTCAGTATCAAATCAACTTCGGCGGTGAATATAGTTCCCTATTTCCTAATTAAACTAGTAGTAAAAAGTTAATTGAATATTAGTTAAATGTTAATTTCAGTTAATCTAGTAGTCAAATATTTACTACTTGTAAAAAGTAAATTTAATATGCTTGGAAGAATTTGGTTTTGTGTTATTAATTAAACAGGTGAGTTATGCTTTACATTTTTAAGTACCTACCTAAGACCTATAGGTAGTTTCACAAAGCACTTACCTATAGTTATGTATCTAATTAAAATCACATAGTATACCTACAACTAGCTACACTCTTAATTTCACCCATGTGCACAGAAAAAAAGTTCCTTAAGCAAAAAATAAATTTCTCGCTATGGTCGCTAGAGGTTTTAGTAAAAACATCTTTAAATGATAAGCAGTATTCTTAATTTAATGACAATATTCTTAAATTTAGAATATTGGTTTTTAGTTTCTGGAACATTTACTAAAATCTATTCTCTATGGCGTCTCTAAGGAGAGGATTATTTCTTGCTACAAGAGACCTTTTATTTTTTGTGTAAGGCCCTATCCTATGGGAATATCGATACAAAAGAACCTTAGGAATTATTCCAGAACGCTAGTTGTATACTTATCAAGTTTCTTTGCAATCGGTTTAGAAATTTTTAGGTCACGGAGTCAGAACATACTTACGAACGTTTACATAATTTTAATAACATTCTACTCTAAAAAAATATATGTGACGAAGAAATCCTTCTTTTTTGAAGTCGGTAGTATACAGCAAGCTGGATATCTTACAGTTTTTATTTCTATGAAATAATTTTAGGTACTTACTTACCTACTTACTGTCTATTTTTCCGACCAAAATTGTAAACAAGTAATAAAATCCAATACGTATTTTTGTGATCGTAAACTAAAGAAGCTAACTTGCGTGACAAACTCGCATTATTAGATTAAATGTAATTTGTATTTTAAATTAATATTTTCCATTAATTAAATGGACGTTCGAAAATAACTAACGTTAGCTTCTGTAAGTTTTACAGATTAAGCATTTTTTTTAAGTTTATTTAGTAGCAGCGCTCCGCGGTTTCACCCGTGTAACTCCCGATCCCGAGTCTATGTTATTCCCAATGAATCAATGTATCCTCATACCAAGTTTCATCAAAATCGGTCCAGTAGTTTCGATGCCTATCCATTACAAACAAAACATAAAATCTATTCGTAAAATATTAGTAACTAGCGATCCGCCCCGGCTTCGCACGGGTATATTATGCATGTATTATACATATAAACCTTCCTTTTGAATCACTCTAACTATTTAAAAAAACCGCATCAAAATCCGTTGCGTAGTTTTAAAGATTTAAGCATACATAGGGATATAGGGACAGCGAAAGCGACTTTGTTTTATACTATGTAGTGATGATAGTGAAGTGGATGTTGATTATATTTACCCAACTATACGGCGAAGCCAAAATGTTATGGTTTATGTTTTTCTTCGCAATAAATTAACAGGAACCTAAGCATGACTAACCGTAATTAGCTGATGCAAAAGCTCGCATCGTATAGTGTTGCATCCTAGTCTATTTGAACTGTTATTGTCGGCGCACTGCAATGCTTCAAGCTTCAGTAGTGTACCTAGTAAATATTAGCGGGGTTTTATTCACGGATATTTTATCGTCTATATCGTTCTCTACTGATAAAATACCTAATATGTAAGTGCTTATGCTTACCATAAGTGCCTCATAACTGTAGGTTTTATTTTTTATAATTACACTAGCGACCCGCTTCGGTTTCGCACGGCTATATTATGCATGTATTATACATATAAACCTTCCTCTTGAATCACTCTATCCATTAAAAAAAACCGCATCAAAATTCGTTGCGTAGTTTTAAAGATCTAAGCAAACAAAAGGAAATAAGGACATAGGGACGGCGAAAAGTGACTTTATTTTATACTATGTAGTGATAGTGATAGGTACTTATTTGTAGAGATACGGTAGCATTTGACCAGTTATCTCACCCGATAGTACCTAAGTGACGATGTAGATGTAGCACGTTTATCTAGAAGATCCTTACATTTCTGATTTGAAGACTCCTAAATACGCAGGACCTTCGAGGGACACGAGTGAAAGTAAGAAGACAGCAATAGAATGAGAACTTTTCTGACCCATCCTCATTTAGTCCGCTGATTCTTGATTCTTGACTTATAAAACTTTATCATATTACATTATAACATCATTATTAACTACTTTACTATTAAACGCTTGTTATTGTAAATGCAATGTGTTGGTTTTGGTACCTATGCCTGCCTCCCTTCTAAAAGTCTGAGGCTCCATGATATGGGTAAATGTATCTATTTATATGTATAAAAATCCATTGCTGTTCGTTTGTCTCGCTAAAATTCGAGAACGGCTGGTCCGATTTAGATGTTTTCGGTTTTGAAATGTTTTTCGTAGTCCAGGGAAGGTTTCAACGGTGAGAAAGATCGGACTTACGAGGGTGAAACCGCGGGGCGCAGCTAGTGTTTTTTAAAAAATATAACAACAAAAATTACATACTTAAGAGTCATACAAACAAAACATAACCCTCCCTTTTGGCTTCGCCGTAGTCGGGCAAAAATAACACGGATTATGTGATTTATTATAACTTTGGAACTTCAGACAATCCTCCAAAGCTCTTGATACCAAAGAAGCTAAGTAGACTGGTACCTACCTACTTATACAAAGACTAAAGATTCATAGCTAATCGTATTCACCCTTGGAACATCATACAATCAATGATGTCATTTAAGATCATCGATAACAAGGATAAATAGTCAGCCATCACGGAAACAGGGTAGTCGTAACGCTACTATCTGATCGAGGTATGGATACCTACGTCGTAGATACGGGTGCTTACATAGGCCAAGTTGTGGCACAAACTAGAAATTTAAAAATTTCATAAACTTTTTATCACACGATTTGTATTTATCACTGCATTTTACATACATTATACCTAACAGTGTCGCTTTCCGCTGTCTATCCCTATGTATGTTTAGATCTTTAAAACTACGCAACGGATTTAGATGCGGTTTTTTAATAGATAGAGTGATTCAAGAGCACAGTTTTAGTATATAAATCAAAACTACTACGCGTACGAAGTCGCAGGCAACAGCTAGTAGTAATTATTTTCTAGTTTTAATCGCGTATTTTTATTTCTCTTGCCTTAACGTTTCGACTATGTTATAATAATCATGGTCGCGAGGAGACTGGAGCACACTGCTCCAGTCTCACGAACGTTGTCCTCTCATGCTGATAGTTGAGGATAGAATAACCGAAGGTAGGTCGAATATCGACACTTGATTTTATAAACAGACTAGCGACCCGCCCCGGCTTCGCACGGCTATATTAATGCATGTATTATACATATAAACCTTCCTCTTGAATTACTCTATTAAAAAAACCGCATCAAAATCCGTTGCTTAGTTTTAAGCGTACAAAGGGATATAGGGACAGAGAAAGCGACTTTGTTTTATACTATGTAGTGAAGTGATTTGTTAACAGGCATTGGGCCAGCGTGGGGCTCCGCCAGTTTATTTAAAAATCCATTTTCATTCTGCATTTTTTCTTGAATCAAAACTAATCACAATACGCCCGTTCATTGAGTATAACTAAATGCAAGGCTTTGTCCCAGTCGACGACAGTTTGACTGACCGAACTGTTGCAAATTTTTTGTCCCGCGCAACTGTTTCTAGTATACCTATCGACCGTAATAGCAAATTTTACTACAATCTTCTGTTCTAAAACTTTCAATTAATCGTGTGGTTGTCGATGAAATTATGATCTATTTATTTATGTGCCTTGGTTATGTTTGTCGTTGCTCGTAGACAGGTACTGAAAACTAACTTCTCTATGCAAGCGTCATACTTGTCTAATCATTCAGATTTATGGCTGTACAAACCAGGGTTGCAGGTCGACAGACAATACATCATAAATGTTATACGTAAATGTTTGCCTAATCCATTCTCGATTGTCGGTAAAATATTTGATTTGGGTCGTTTTCGGGTAAGTATATAAGTTTCGGTTAACATAATTTAGGTTATGGTATGGTCTCAGAATAGATCATAGATATGGTGAAGTAAAATTTAATTAAAATTAAAGTAGGGAAGAATCGGATGAAGTTTAATAAAAAAAGGGAAAAAATATATATATTTGAATTTTATTTTTATTTTATTTTTTCTTGTCATCATTCGTTGATTCGGTCGCCACGAACTCAAAGCCCGCGATAAAAGCTATGCAATAGCTTAAAAACTAATAAAGAGTCTAGGTCTGTTTAGAGTATAAACAGACCTAGACTAGACTCTAGACTCTAAACTTTAGACCTATCTCACAAAAAAGGATCAAAATTGCATAAGAAAATAACCACGCGTATGTGAAACAGTTCTTCTCCGTTCATAGGTTATAGATCACTTTCAGCGATAAGGCCACCTATTTTTTTCCACTTATTTTGACCACTATCACAAATGCCTGGTGACGATGCGGTCAAAGATGTAGCACGCGTTCATAAATTGAAGACCTCTTAATTGTACACGCATAATAAACTTCCATTTGTTGAGTTTATTATTTAATTTGTGTACATTGTGTTACTTTCGTGTATTGTGTATTGTTTCGTGTATAGCTCTAGCTGGATGGGTTTGGCCGGAAGACCAGCGCTGCAGCTAAGCATGCTTGGCTGCAGTTTTTAGCTGAGGTCGACCCATTTGGGTCAGCACACGACTCCTCATATATTTTGTTTGTTTTTTTTTCTTTACCACTTTTTTTTTTGTTTTGTTATCAATTTTCATTGTCATGTTCATTTCTTCATTCTTGTGTTTGTCGTGTGTTTGTACTCAATAAATGCTTTCTTTCTTTCTTTCTTTCTTTCTTTCTTTCTATTGTGTAAATAGTTTATCAAGCTTATCTAAGTTTAAAAAAAAACCGACCAAGTGCAAGTCATACTCGCACACGAAGGGTTATGCACCATTTAATGTATTAGTCAGAATCAGAATCAGAATCAGAATATTTTATTTGTCTAGAATGTAGTTTACATATGTATGATGTTAGTATGGTTAGTACGTGCTTACATTCTACCAGTCATCTGGTGTACAAATAGTTATAGCGGTAACAGAAATATCAGTGAAAAATTTCAACTGTCTGGTACAGCCTGGTGACAGACAGACAGACTGAGGGACGGACGGACAGAGGAGTCTTAGTAAAAGGGCCCCGTTTTTACCCTTTGAATACGGAACCCTAAAGACATATGCATAATACATTCCAGGATGGGCCGCAACAAGGAACCGGAACAGCCGACCAGCAATCCGGTCGAAGCTAAGAAATACAGAGACGAATCCACTGGACATTTGAAGACTGGATACTATGATAAGGCTCTTGCTGCTTTGAATAAGGTAGGTAGTAGTTTATTTAGAAATACTTATAAGGTACTTGCAGGTAATAATGTCACCTTAATTAAAAACTAAATATTTCGTAAAAATAGGGATAACTACTAAACAGGTCATTAAATTACTTTATTGGTATTTTATCACTAATATCAAGGTTTTTAAAAAACCTTTTTAATCTCATACCTGCTACCTCACTATCATAAGATGGCATTAACTCATGACTATAAGCTCAACAACAAGCTAGAGAAGATTGCCATTGCACCCTATAACAGCATTATAACGTGAAATTATTAAATAAAAAGTTAGTGTAACCTTTAATATCTATGGTAGATAGGTAGGTAAGAACCATATTTAGACATAGCTAAAACTGCTTTAAGGTAAATTGTCTTCTACTATTGGATGAAAGATGATTTTCGAAAGTTTCCTAAAATTAAAATTGAGCAAGTATTGGTACGTGTTCCCTCCATCTCGTACCGAACACCACTAGTGTGAACATAAAGAGGGTGCGAAAACACATTCAGTCTCCATGACGACAACAGCCGAGGCGTCGATACTGACACCACCTCACACATATCACACACTAGTTACGTAACGTATAAACTCCAGCTATGGAAGCGTTCGACAACGCTAAAGCCCAAGCCCGGTCCATCCTCGGCCCGACAAAGGATGCTGAGTTCCTCCAGAGCTTCGTCCGCGTCGGTATCGGAGACGAGGAAGAAGAGGAACCCGTTCAAAAAGCATCAATCAGTAAGCGGGCTCCAGGCGATAAAAATCATGAACTCGAAATTGAAGACAAGCAAACATCTAAGGAACGAAAGGAGTCTCCTAAGCCTAGGAGAAGGAGACAGCAAAAACCGAAACGAGAAAGACGGAGGCGAGAGGAGGAAATTTACACGGATAAAGACCGAGCTGCTGCCGTCGTCATGGGCTCAAGAGATATCAAGCAGTCTTTATCCATGAAGGATAAAGCCGAAAGGAGCAGCGCTTTACAATTGCCAGTTGAAGCAGATGCTGGCACATTATTGGCTCTAGCTAGAGCGGAGATGATGAGGGAACGATATCGTAATGCTGTGCTTTTTGTTAGCAAGGTACGGTCGAAATCAAAATTGCAGACCCACCATAGAGCTCCAAAATTGCTATAATTAGAATGTTTTCAGCTCAAGCAAGATTCTAAGGTCTTGCTCGAGTTCAAGTTTCAACTCATGAATTAATTTGATAAGTAAATATTATTAGAATAAAAACATTCCAATCATAGTCATTTTAGAACTCTACGGTGGGTCTGCAATTTTGATTTCGATCATACCTACAAAACCAGCCAGTCAAAAATCAATAAGAACAACTAATCTTGATTCTTATTTTTTCTGATTCCAGGCCATCGAGTTAGCTCCAGAAGAGAAAGCCGCTTACGTAGCCCGCAGCAAATGTTACCTGCTATTAGGGGAGCCTCATTTAGCTCTCGCAGATGCTGAAGCGTCGCTGAAGTTAGATCCTAAAGACGCGAAGGCTTTACTGCGCAAGGCAGAAGCCCTCTACTATTGCGGGGAGTTCGAGATGAGTTTGGTGCACTACCATCGAGGACTGCGGGCTAGACCTGACTTGAATGACTTCAGACTCGGAGTGCAGAAAGCACAAGTAAGTAAGATAGGTTTCAAATGATAACTTAAAAGATGAATAACTCTTATAGTTAGATTTATTGTCAACATAAATTAGTTCAACTATTTATAGGAAAAACCGTTCCTATAGTTATGAAGTTCGGAAAAAGAATTGAGCATCATCACTACATCGTATAAAACAAAGTGTCCCTATATCAATATGTATGCTTAAATCTTTAAAACTACGCAACGGATTTTGATGCGGTTTTTTTTAAAATAGATAATGACTAAAGAGGAAGGTTTATATGTATGTATAATACATACATAATATAGCAGTGCGAAGCCGGGGCGGGTCGCTAGTCTCTAATAAAACTAACACGTTATTATAGTCACTAGCAACACTTTTAACAACTGGGTTTTTAGCAACGATATCCAATTGAGTCCCAAGAAATCCAACGCTGACAAAGAGAAGTTAGGACACGGCACCTATGGAAAATTCTTAAATAAAATTATAAAGCGATTTATAAGAAGAAGAAATTTATCATCTTTTGTGTTTCTTTTTTCAGGAAGCCATCGAAAACACAATCGGTTCAGTGAAGAAGCCAAATAAACCCGCCAAGAAGCCAAAACGTTCCGTATCCAAATCTAGCAAACCCGCACTAGGACAGCTCATGTCCGATAAGATTTACTTAGAGAATCTACTTAAGAACCCCGACTTGGCAATCGCTGATAAGAAAAACGACATCGTTACGAAGCAAGCTGAAGAGGCTATTAGATTCTTAGAGAACAGAGAAGAGTTTTGGAGGCAGCAGCAAACTCAATAACACCCGTATTCACAATCAACCAACCATAGAGCCGCAAATAAGACGCTGATTCGCTAGAGTGAAGAGAGCAGCAAAAAATTAACCAATCATAGGGCCGCATTTAGCTCAGTGCGTTTACTTATGCAAGAGCAACTTAAGTACTGTTTGCGAATACGGGTGTTAATCTTTTAAGTATACATTTTGACACTGGAACATTTTTAAACCCTAATGCAATTTCACAATGATGTTCTGTTTTGTATTAAATAACACTTGCTCAAAAAGTATCAATGTCTCAAAGTTAAGATGTCAATCAGTATTATAATCTGTATCCAAAATGTACAAAAGTCTCTATGTAACTAGGTACATTTTGTAATGAAACATTGGTTGGCCAATAATTAAATAAGTAGCTGATTTAAATAGGCAATAAATTGCTATGATCATTAAAAATGTGTTTATTTTGAAATCGATTGTAATAAAAGAAAGTCGTGATAAACATTTCAGCACGATTATCTTTAAAATAAAATAAATAGGTAAATAATTCGTCATATAAATTAAAAACATGATTCTGCATTTCGCCAAAACTTAGTTTGCAGTGATCAAAGATGTATATCGCAGTAAATATTTTGACTGTTCTATTTTTATTTTCCAAAGTGGTAAGTAAAATAAAAAAAATATTTAAATTGAATGCTCTAAAATTCATACACTAAAGTTGACTTGCACAACAAAAATTGAAAGCCTAGCCGATGATTAGTTTAAGACCACATGATTAGCCGCTCGCCAGGCGACGACGTGTAGGATATTGTGCTCAAAAACATTTTTTAAATTATAGCTAAATGCATTTAATTGATATTATTTAATAAGTTTGATAGACTAGGATCCCGCTTACCGCCAGACCTCCGTGTAAGGGGGAGCATACTCTATTAAAATTTGTTGTTGGTTTTTAGCGTTTAAGACTTTAAACGTAAAATGATGATTTTTGATGTGCAAGTCAATCTAAACCTTATTAAATATATTTTTAGAATTTCGGTAAAGGCGATCTTCCATCCTGCGTTTCTGATGCTTGTGACAGAATTATAGATCCAGAGGTAAGAAACTAATGACATGTGAGTTAAGTAGGTATACGGGCTGTTTTCCGCAATTAGACCCTTTTTTAATGGGTGCTTTTTGCGTGAGGATGGAGTAGGCTTGCCCAGCACCTACTACCCTCTCAGCTTAGTCGACCATCATGTCTAGAGGAGAGAACTTGTCAATACTTTTAGAGCTAAAAGCCGCGGGTTTCATGACGATGTTTCCCTTCACCATAAGAGCAATGTCAATTAGCGCACATAAAGTTTTTCATTGGACCAATGAATTTTCGAGTACTAAATGTTTTTTTTAAATGAATGAAATTTTTCAAGCGAGTAATAGTAAGAATACGATATTTTCTAACTTGTGTTATTTATATTTTAGTATCTAACAACATCTTGTTGCCCGGCAATGGATCGTTTAATTGACGTAATAAATGAATGCAAAGGTGATTCCACGACGATTTCAGTAAGTTTCAGTTTTAGCGCAGGCTTTATACCCTATTGCTAACTATTTAAAGTTAATGCAAATAACTTGTTTTATACTTGTGTCTATTGTCATTTTTTTGTACTTAATTAAATATGGCCAACACACTTGATTTCCTTGGCTTTTATTGTTAAATCTTGAGTTAAATAATTCCTAATTAATTTCAGAAACTTTCTATACTAACCCCTAACCTGGTACCATTCCAAAATGGGAGACAAATTATAGCTCCCTAAAAATCGCCAGATCACGCTACTACGAGTATCTATTTTTACTGACAATTTTTTTGTTCTTTTACTTTCATAATAGACGCAATTTTTTTCAGACATGTAAGCAAGCAACATGCGTAGTTGGCCGCTACGGCATCCTAACAGACGGAGAAATTGACTTCAAGAAAGCGCAACGAGCCATACAAGAACTAGACAAAATAAATCCAGATCAAATACCATTGACTGATCTTGCTGAAAAATACTGTACAAAAGGCAATTATACATGCTTCCCATCTGAAGATCCAGATTGTCTAAATTGGAAATTCATGAATTGTGCTTTCTTTGCTGCTCGAATTGTTAGTATCAATATCAACTAATCACCTGTCTATCACTTACCAAGGATAAAATTTTGACATTTTGCAATAGAAAAGAAAAACTCTAATATATTTCTGTGAGAAAAGATGTTTAAATAATGTCAGTTTAACCTTTTGTAAGTGATTGATATATAGGTTATTGATTTTGACCATATTATAGGAGTCGAAATGGATAACCCTATATGAATACTTTTGCTCTAGTCAGCAGATAAGGTTTGAAATGGACACATAGCGCATGCGTTGTGAGCATTTTGCATTTATAGCCACACGCATGCGCCGGCGGGCGCCGTAAGTTTTTTGCACCCGCTGTCCATTCAATTTGGACCGCAGCAGCCTTCATATTGGCGTGAAAATTACAAAAAAATTAATAACTGGAGCAAGTTTGATAGGTTATCCAGTCGTGGCATAAGTCAAATTTTCAGCACGAATATTCCCGCACGGCTTTCCGTAATATCTCGGTAATCTTCTACATTTCAGGCATGTCCCATAACGTATTCGGACTGCGCTTGCGACGACATAGCAGATGACGTCATCACATGCAAGCCATATCAAAGGAGATATGTGCGAGAGTTATACAAGGGATGTAACAATTGTCCAGCTCCATTACCCAGGAAGAAGAACACGGAGTATGTGGAACTTTACGTATAATATTTCACAAATGTATTTTTAATTATTAAAATAAAAATTTGTAAATGGCATGTAGTTTTTTCAATACCTACCCAAGAACTACCTCCTAATTTAGATCAATAACTTAAGGGATTGTTTTTTTTTCCACAAGTATAATCAGGGTGCATGGATGATTACGTTGCCACCAAAGCTGCTGGCTGTGCTGTAGGTTAACCAACCTATTATTTTCTCCATTTTTTTACCTATTTATTATTTAAATGAACCCATTTTAGTGATCAACCATTCACACGGTTAGCTAAAACCTATGTTAAATAATATTTGAAAGCAACAAGACTATACTTAAATACAATAACACTAACTATTCGCCAATTAAAATCGCTCCCAATCAGTTATGGTGAAACTCCAAAACGAAATTCTAAATCTTAAATCTCCGACGACTCTCCCGTATCCAAGACAACTTCAACAAAAACTTGGTGCTGTAGGTACCTACTCAATTGATTTTTATTACATTAACCAAGCATAAAAACAATTAGGTCCGCATGACGAGGCTGAACCAGACTGCTTACTCTTCTAATCGATTTAAAATAGCTACGTTTAAGTAGGATATGTCAAAATAGGTTTACTTTATAGGGTTCCCGTACCCACAGCACAAAAACGGGACCCCTGTTACTAAGACTTCACTGTGTGTCTGTCTGTCACCAGGCTGTATCTCATGAACCGTAAATCTGGGGACATATTGTTCGGACGCGTCCGACAGCCGCGACTGATAAGTGTACACGGTCGTTTGGCATCCAGCGGTCCAGAAGGCCAATTCTCGTAAATAACATTGTTCAAATTACATTTCAATATCATTTCGATCACAAATAATACCCTCAAAGCAGCTCAAAATACCCTCAAAGTTGGCTTTTTGTATAAAAAAAACTGACTTTGAAGGTATCTTTTGCAATCGAAATGCAATCGGGATGATATTGAAATGTAATTTAAACAATATTATTTACGAGAATTGGCCTTCTGATCGCTCTAGGACGTCCGCGAACGTCCGAACGCTCAAGGGTGGCGCAAGGTTACGTCCGCGACTTACGTCCGATAGTGTGCACAGTTAAATACATTTGCATTACACAGATGCCTATAAGTCGCGGCTGTCGGACGCGTCCGTAAGCCGCGTCCACGCAATGTGTCCCCAGGGCCATTATTCACTAAGCTTCAAGTCGTTGGGCGCGCGTGATTAGGGCGAGATTTCCATACAAAAACCTCTCCCCCTCCGCCCCTTATCACGCGCGCCCAACGACTTGAACCTTAGTGAATAATGGTACAGCTTAATAGCTAGACAGTTGAAATTTTCATAGATGATCTACATATCTACATATCTACATATAAAATGCATTGTCCTGACTGACTGATGGATCAACGCACAGCCTAAACCGCTGATCGTAGAGACCTCAAACTTGGAGGGAGTGTTTGTTGTATGACGTAGACATCGGATAAGAAAGGAATTTACGAAATTCTACTCCCTTAGGAGTAGAATTTCGTAAAATCCTTACCCGTCACCCCCTTAGGGGTGAAAAGGGGGTGCAAAGTTTGTATCGGACAACGTGATTCCTCAGTCAATTTTCGACTACTACGCGGACGAAGTCGCAGGAAAAAATTACTAGTCTAATTTGACATATCTCTGGTCTAATATAAAACAAAATCACTTTCCGCAGTCTGTTGCTAACTATGCTTAGATCTTTAAAACTACGCAACGGATTTTGATGCGGTTTTTTTAATAGATAGGTAGTAGAGTGATTCAAGAGGAAGGTTTATATGTATAATACATGCATAATATAGCCGCGCGAAGCCGAGGCGCGTCGCTAGTAATAAAATAGGTTTCTGTCAAAGTCATAGGGGCTCCAATATCTTAACATAGCCCATACCAAGGCCTCTAATAAGTTAAAAACGTCCTTGACTGAGAGGTTGGTATCAGACGCAGGGCAAGCCTTATATGTTCTAGACATAACAGCGCCCTTAATGAGCATGGAGCGCCCCAGTAGGCGCTGTTTATATCATTCAGATTAAATTATACTAGCTTTTGCCCGCGACTTCGTCTGCGTAGAAGTCTAAAATGGACCAAGGAATCACGTTGTCCCATACAAACTTTGCCCCAAGTTCACCCCCTACAGGGTAGAATTTCAGAAAGTCCTTTCTTATCGGATGCCTACGTCATACAAAGAACACAATCTCCAACTTTCAGGTCTCTACGATCAGTGGTTTAGGCTGTGCGTTGATCCGTCAGTCAGTCAGTCAGGACAAAGCATTTTATTATACTTATGTATTATTTATAGAAGAAGATGGAGGGCAATATTATTATTCAACCTTGTAAGTCATGTACCTAGCTGATTATTAGGCAGTAAACTAGTGTCCTAATAAAACGTGTTAATTATTTTTTCGACGGTTATAAAACAAAGTCATGATCACGACCCTCTTATAAAAAAGACAAATAAATCATTTATAAATAACTTAACAATTAATTCTGAATTTAGTTAAAACTTAATTTGCAGTCAGCCAAGATGTACAATAGACTGAATATTTTGACAATTCTATTTTTGTTTTCCAATGTGGTAAGTAAAAAAAGTACTAGGATAGAAGTACAGTCGGATTACCAATTAGCTGAACACCACGTGACCCAGAGTTCACTCGCACATCTGTAAAAATGTAGTTATTTAGGTACCTATTTTTTAATATTTTTAATATTGTATAATAGGTATATTGTTTAAAAAAAACAGAATCAGGTAACATTACTTTAGAACCTTAAAGAAGTGCGAGTGAGCACTGATGAGTCACGTGGGGGTTCAGGTAATTGGTAATCCGACTGTACCTACTAGTTAGTATCAGTTCTTCCATTCAAAGGTTGCCTGGAAGAAATCGCTTTCACCGATAAGGACACCCATTTGTGAAACTTATACTTTTTACCAGTTTCATTAAGAGGAAAGGGTACCGGCTCTCTCTCCATACAAACATCGACTGTTTCCTCCCTGGATAATGACACTAGCACAAATATTTTTGTAGCATAAAACTTATTATAACTGCCATGACCATGCCCCTATGTCTTATTTTTAAATATATTTTGTTTTTGTAACTCTTACTATTTTCTATGAAAATAATTAGAATATGAAAAAAACCAAGACATAGGAGCATAGCCATGGCAGTTACAATAGCTTTTATTGCTAGTGTCATTATAAATAAATAAAATAAAAATAAATATTACAGGACATTCCACACATCGCCATCTAGCCCCAAGTTAAGTAACTAGACTTGTGTTATGGGTACTAGACAACGGATATACTACTTATATTACTTTTCTTTTGTAAATATATACTTATAATACATAGAAACAACCAGACCACAGACAAATATTTAAGCATAAATACTTGCCTTGCTTGTATGTCAATTTTCGTCAATTAGACTGCGTTATTGTAGTTTCTGGTAGTTCCAAATGCGAAAAATTCCAACGTTAAATAAGTACTTAACATTTTTTAGAATTTTGGAAAAGGTGGAAATCTCCCGTCCTGCGTTTATGATGCTTGTGACAGAATCATAGATCCAGAGGTAAGAAGCTATACTATGCATGAATACCTAATAAAAATAACAGAATATATTCTAATTTTTTCTTTTATACTTTTTAGTATTTAACCACATCCTGTTGCCCGGAAATGGATCGTCTAGTTGACGTCATAAACGAGTGCAAAGGTGATTCGCCGACAATTACAGTAAGTTCTAATAGTACATTGTTACCCTAGGTGTGAAAGTCACTTATTAATAATAGTCCCGAGACGGAGTTTGGCGCCCGAGCGTAACGAGGGCGCTAATAGTTCGAGGGACTTAATGAGTCTTTCACCCGAGGTAAACACTGTGCTTTTCATTACGAATAATACATAAAATTCTTCCTAACAACGAGAGTGAATAAGAGACTCCATACTACCTGATCCTCTTACAAGGTTGGGACCAAAGAGGTTATATACATGTAAAGTTATTCTTTGGTCTTACTTAAAGCAAGAAGGTTAGGTTTTTGAAGTTCCTAATGCGTAATGATACTGATACTGGCTACATGCACATTGCACAAGCCGTGCGAAGCCATAATTTGACATGACAGCTGTCAGTAAAAGCGATTTTCCCTAGGGCAGAAAGATTTTCTTTCTACACGCTCTTCAGGCACCTTTACACCTACTTTCGGAGTATGAGTAATGAAAAATCAAATAAAAGTTTATTACTTATAGTTTTAATACAATGCAAGTAAACTGATGTCTGAGATTGGCGTTAGCATGTAGGTTGATAGACAATATTTGGAAAATTTTAAAGGAAAAATCTTCGACCATAGCTACAAATGCATCTCCAAAATAGAGCACCGCGGCGGCATTCGAACTCGCGACTTCCCGCTTACCGTGCAGGCGAGATAACCACTACGCTACGCGGCCGACTAACGCCATGGTCCAAATCAGAATAGTTCTAATTTGCTTTTGCCAAATGAGGGTTCGTTATTCTCCACCAAAATTATTTAGTTCGGATACGGATTTTTAGTTATATTATTGAATCTTTAGACATTATATGCTAGCCCCTCAGCTGGTAGGTACAATCCACGGTCAAAAGTCTCTGCCCACCGTAACGTTTACAATTCTGTGCAGCACTATTTGAACATTATAACAACGTAACCTGTGGATCGAACCCACGTCGGTTGGTGTAGCCGGTGGTGGCTTATATCACTCACACAACTAAAGAGATAGCTAACATGTTGATAATAATTATCACACTGAGTACTTTTAATTCAAGTAAGTATTTATGTTTGTGTGTAACGTCTATTAGAAGGTCGTAAGTCCAATACTTGTTGATAGTATTATTGTAGCAAACTGATAATTTACTTATGACCCTTACTGTACGTTCCCGAAATAGGAGACAATTATAGTTAGTTTTAGTTCGGATTTTCTACCCATACATTATCTATTTCAGACATGTAAGCAAGCAACGTGCGTAGTTCAGCGTTACGGTGTCCTAACAGACGGCGAAGTTGACTTCAAGAAAGCTGAAAAAGCCATACTAGAACTAGATGCAGTAAATCCAGATCAAGCACCATTAAACGCCCTTGCCAAAAAATACTGTCTCCAAGGCAATTACACTTGTTTCCCATCTGAAGATCCAGACTGTCTAAATTGGAAGTTCATGAACTGCGCTTTCTTTGCTTATCGAATTGTAAGTATCGACTAGGTAAAGTATGTATTTTTTCTGTGAATCACTACATAGTCACTGCATAGTATAAAACAAAGTCGCTTTCTCTGTCCTTATGTCCCTATATCCCTATGTATGCTTAGATCTTTAAAACTACGCAACGGATTTTGATGCGGTTTTTTTTAATAGATAGAGTGATTCAAGAGGAAGGTTCATATGTATAATACATGCATAATATAGTCGTGCGAAGCCGGAGCGGGTTGCTAGTACGCGATGTATTAAACCTCCTTCTTTTAAAGTCGTTTAAAAAAGAATATTGAGCACTTAAATTTAGAGCTTTAAAACCGTAGCATGTATAATCCACCGGTTATTTCAGGGATGCCCTATAAAGTATTCGGACTGCGCTTGCGACGACATAGCGGATGACGTCATCACATGCAAGCCATACCAAAGGAGATATGTGCGAGAGTTAAGCAAGGGATGTAACAATTGTCCAGCTCCATTACCCAGGAAGAAGAACACGGAGTATGTGGAACTCTATGTATAATATTTTAAAATGTATTTTTATTATCAACATAAATAAATAGCAGGAAATATCATTTAGTTTATGCTACTATTTAATCAATAAGTTAACTTTTTTTGTTTTTACTAAAATTTATAGGCGAAATTATAGTAGCAGACTAAAATCCTGGTTAATATGTACCTAAGATTTTTTATAGCATATCGGATTTTTACGATAATGACGAAAAATAATAGATTACCTATTAGTATGTACCTACCTGTACCAATTTAGTGATCTAAGTTTTAAGCATCTATGTTTTTAATATTGTATGCTCGAAATGAGTAATCAGTTGGAACCATATTATTTGTACCTAAGATCTATAAGTAGGTACACAGATAGAACAATAAATGATATTCTATTTTTTATTCTACGCAATTCGAAGTGCACAAATGATCACGAATTAAAGCCAGCACACACCGACGGACGGCAAAGCACGGCATTTGTAATTTGCCAAAGTAAATTTCTACGTATCTAATGGTATTAAGCTGAAAGGGTACCGACGCTCCCTCCACACAAACGTAGTCGACTGTGCCATAAAATCTATAACTGCCATGACTATGCCCCTATGTCTTGGTTTTTTTTCATTTTCTAATTATCATAGAAATTAAGATAAAAAAAAATAAAAAATAGGGGCATGGTCATGGCAGTTAAAAGTTTTATGCACCAAAAATATTTGCTCTAGTGTCATTATCCTGGGAGAAAACAGTCGACTACGTTTGTAAGGAAAAAGCCCCCGGTACCCTTTCCTGTTAAGAAATAGATTTGAAAGTATAAAGACCGACCATTGTCGTTGCTGTACGTTTGCTGGTTGGTCCATTGTGATCGTCCACACGGTGTAATAGTTCTCTAACGTTTTAATATGGACTATCTGTCCATCCCACTAGTAGGTACAAAATTGTGTTTCCCAATGATGGGGCCTTATTATACAGGGTTATTGGTAATTATACTAGCAAGCCGTTGAGGACTACTTCTGTGTACCTTAACAAACAACTTTTGTTCTACGACATTTGGAAATTCCAAAAAAAAAATGAAAATTTTGAGGTTATGTAAACTCTAAAAACAGCAGGTTTTTCAATCAGGTCATTCATACTTAGAACAGTAGATAAAACTTAAAAAATAAGTACAATTTTAAGGTTTAATGACCTCTACGTGTATGGAACAGCTGATTAACAGGTAAACCTAGGCTCAACATTTTCAAAAAAATGTTCGAATTTCCAAAAGTCATAGAACAAAAGTTGTTTGTATAGGTGCACAGAAGTAGCCCTGAACGGCTTGCTAGTATAATTAACAATAACCCTGTATATTCCCACTTGTTCAATGGGACTACTAGAACGAATTAATGTCGACACGATAGGACTAGCAAGTCGGTGCAGACTTTTGTGTCATTTTTATATTATAGATAAAGAAAGTGTCTAACTACGGCTAAGGTATAGGTACTGATAATAAAACGATAATATTATATAAAAGAAATATGTTTTATTTGTTCGTAGCATTACTCCATGCGGCCATTACGCTCAATACATTAATCAAAGTAGGTATTTGTCTCCAAACTCATCGCTTAAAAATAAAAACTATATCCACTCTAGTAACTTGAACAGATAATTACTTTTCATTTAATATTTACATATATTTACAATATTACAATACTGATGGTTAATTTTCACCGGCCATTGGTTTAATAAAACTTGAAAACAACTAGTCAATGGCTAATAATGTCTTTTAAATAATACTCATTAACTCTCGAAGAAAATATCTAGTTTTTCTTTAAAATATTAACCAAATTACGGGTGAAAATGACCATCAAGTAGTGTCCACACATTCGAATAACTTGTTTAGGAAAATTTACATTTGCTAAGGCTCGCTTCCCATCTTATTTTATGTAAATAATAATACTATTTTCCAGCCTTGATACAAAATAAAGATAGTAGGTTTACTTTTTAGTCACACGCTTTTTATTCACACCGTGCCTATGGTAAGAAAAATAACAATATATGACTGTAAGTATGTGATAAGGAAAAATAATAGGAATAGAAATAAGTTCTTTTTGAAAAAGAATTGTGTTATTCGAATATGGGCAACATTACGGCCACTAGCAGATCACGTGACCATATAATACACCAATCAGCTTACGCCTCAGCTCTGATTGGTCGATTCCGTGATCGCGCGATAGTATGCACCAATCCGCTATTCTCAAAGCTTAACAATATTCTATTCATAACTAAAAGTACTACGATTTCTCAATGTTCATATTTTTCGACAGTAAATTCGAATCGTAGAGCAAATCATACACATTTTAAGTTCATAACTCAAAACCATACATCTTTTTACATCGATATTTAGAAAAAGTCCTTTTTAAGCATCACGTAAACAAAGCCGGTCATGATAGAGATTGAGCTTCGATTTACGTGATACTTTATTTAAGTTGAGCTTTTCCAAACAAATAGGAAACAACGCAATATTCTTTGTCAAAATAATTAACTATCCATAATACATTAAACTTTCGCGTGACTGTCAAATAAAAATATTATAGAAGAGACGCCATTAAAAATTAAAGGCTTTCTATTAAAAATTAATTACTCGTCATTATGTTTAAAATATTTATAAAATAATGTTACTTATAGAGTCCTTTCTTGACGTAAAGAGGTGGAAGAAGGTACTTAAATGCTTCGTTTTTCAAAGAATATATTACGGCTGCATAGCAGAATGTTGTTTTCTTGATTAAAAAAACTATTTCGAAATGCCTCGATAGATGGAGCTACTTAGAAAAATTACGAAAAAGCCAAGTTATTTAAAAGTGAATTTTTAACTTCGCGAATTTTTAGTGAAATTTTTCGGAAATTCAGAAGATTACAGTGTCTCTCTCTGTCTGGTCGATCCTTCGTGTCTAAACATCGCGACCTTCACCCAGCAGTTTGTAAGGCTCCGCATGTGTTTTCTTTTGTTTTTGTATTCGAACCACTTCTTCAAACTACACTTGAAATGTATATATTTTTGTGTTACAATAAAGATTTTATTTATTTTATTTAAACCCAAGCTGTTCTGTTTCAGCTCTACGTTTTCATCTAGGACCACCGAAATATCCAGAAAGCAAAAGATATCTGCAGCCTTGGCTGGATCTCAGCCAGAGACAATTGCACCATTATATAAACCTCCATCTATCCAGCAATTGGAAACTAGTTTAGAAAAAAAAAACTAATTTAACATCAGATGCCAAAGTTTTGTAACTCAACTAATCCCTATATCCCTTGAAAAACGAAGCTATTAACTAGTGTTGCCGAACTATCAATAGTTTAACATTCGATTTTTTAGATCGAAAATCAACTACCCTATCGATAGGGCAATGGATACTATAGATAGCATTGGGCATAATAATACTATCGATATGCAATACTATCGATTGCATGAAAACATCTAATTCTATCGATTTCTGCCGTTATTAAGAACAACTAAACAATCGATACTATCCATTGTTATAATTATTATACTCATCATACTATCGATTGCATGAAAACATCTAATTCTATCGATTTCTGCCGTTATTAAGAACAAATAAACAATCGATACTATCAATTGTTATAATTATTATACCGCATCATACTATCGATTACTATGATTTTCAATGAAATATCGATAGACTATCGATCGGCAACACTACTGCAAACTTATTATCGAGGTACTAAAATATGACCAGCAAATATTATACAGTACAAACAATTAATACTGCTAATACTAAATATTCGAGCTCACACATAATAAAACATTTAAAATCCCTAGAGATCATTATGTAGTCATATTCAATAAATAAATCACACATACACGTGTACATTTCTATACCTCGACCAAATTCGATTTGAATAAAAATTTCATTTAAAAAACACTGGTCTAGAATTATTACTGCTTTAGTTATGGTCTATCCAATATAGATAATTCAATAAATATTGTAGGAAATTGCAAACAGAGCCATCTAGCTAGACCAAAGCTAAGCAATTTAGCTAGCGTAGCGTGTTACGGTTATCAGACAATGTATATCTATATTTATCAAAGAAAAAATCACTGACTGACAAACTGATCACGAAGTCTTAGAAACTACAAGTACTAGGAGTCTTAAATTTTGGGCGTTCTTTTTACGTAGGTGCTTACTAAGACGGAATTTTGCATAATTCGAACCCTAAGGGTTAAAGGGGCTGATGAAGCTTGTAGTAATCTTAATCTATAAAAGAGGTAAAGACATCAAAAAACATCTGAAACTACAAAAGCTAAAGGGTTTCCTTTTAGGACATAGACGAATAGTAATAAATATTTTTTGGAAATTTGACCTCTATAAGGGTAAAAGTTTGTAGTTCGTACAAACTATTATCCATTCTGTGTTTGTTACACGTTTAAAACCTCGGGGTGCAGCTAGTACTTATACTTTTGATAGAATCTTAAGGTGCTGTCCTATATAATAGGCCATTGCACACAGCAGTTAATGTCATTTAGGCCGCATCGTGCGATCGATGCGACTGCTGTCTAAAGGTGAACGCAGATTGATACGCGCCGAACGCGTCGAATTTTTGCCGTCCACGGAAAAAGGTACCTTATAATAATAGAGATAAGGTATCTACATTTATATTTCCGATGACGTCATCAGAGTTGTCCGCAAGTCAGAGGCGGCCGACTCTGAAATAAATAAATGAATAAATGTACCTTATCTCTATTATTATAAGGTACCTTTTTCCGTGGACGGCAAAAATTCGGCGCGCTCGGCGCGTATCAATGTGCGGGCACCATAAATGGTCTCACGATCCTGTCAAATTGGTCGTACCATCGCGCATTTTCATAGCATTTAGACCGCATTGGTTGTGCGATGCGGTCGAGCGATGGACAATTAGGACAGCGCCCAATTTTACTATAATTTAGATGCAATTTCATTACTGAGATTGTGTGCATAGGTAGTGCGAAAAAGACGAGAAGGAGAAAGAGACGAGAAGAAGAGAAAGGTATCTATTATCTTTACCTGTCAAAATATAGTTAACATGTTTGATACATTATATACAGAGTTTGTATTTAAAACAAATCGAATTTGGCGTATAGTTGAGGGTCAACTTTTAAAGTAAACATCTATATTTACAATAATAATATTGTCTTAATATACTATGTTTAGAAGATTTAAAGGCAGAAGGCGATACGAGTCATTGGAAGCGGAAAATTTAAACTTTTTACAATACATTTTGTTTTTGCTTACAAATGCTTCAAACTGCGCCGCGAAAAGGGTAGCGATTTTGCGATTTATGCGATGTTCACTTCACAAAAATTCTAAGATTTGAACATCGCGAATACAGTATGTTGACATTGGAGCGAACATCGCTAATATGCTCTAGTCTGTTACATAGGGACATAGGGGCAAAATCGCTTACTCCCGTGATGCTTCTGCTAAATTGACTTGGCAACTATAGAACTTAGCAAGACAGACGTAAGGTTGCTTTTCGTATGCTCCAGTCTATTACATAGGGGCAAAATCGCTTACTTCCGTGATTGATCTTCTGACTCATCTTGGCAATTATAGACCCTAGAAAGCACTACAAGGTTGCTTTTCCGATGCTCCTGTCTATCACATAAGAGCAAAATCGCTTACTTCCATGATTGATCTTCTGACTCAACTTAGAAACTAGACCTTAGGAATACAGACGTAAGATTGCTTTTCCTATGCACCAGTCTATTACATAGGGGCATAGGGGCAAAATCGCTTACTCCCATGATTGATTTGCTGATTCGACTTGGCAAAAATAGACCTTAGAAAAACAGACATAAGGTTGCTTTTCCTATGCTCCAGTATGTTAAATACTCAATGAAACACACACTACTATTCTCACACACACACTATTCTCGCATTATAACTAATCAATGAAACACACACTACTTTAACTTGAGGTACAATTGACATCCATTAGCTTAAGAATCAATGTACTTTCGAATAACTAGGCGATAAAAATATAGGTAGGTACTATATTAAAATAGTATTAGTCCTTAGGCTAAAATAATTCAAAATATTCAGGAACAAAGATAAAGGATCTAGGTCTTTTAATATCCCTTCAAATGGGATAAATCTTTAATAGTTTCTCCCAAACAATTTTACTGTTTAACAAGAAAATAAATTTCGCATTTTTTTAGATTGCAATATAAAGTCTACCTACATTCTTAATTATGGTTTGCTTGTATAAACATAGCAAAGTTAACTCTGCACCTGGTTTGTATGAAACTTCATACAAGATAGGTGTCCGGTTAAGTTAGTCATGAATTTTGGGCTAGAACTTCCATCTATCTGGACACAGACAACAGCAAGCTAATATGTAACTAGTAAGAACCTCACAGAAGTAATATTTCTTAAATTAATGTCATATTATCTGAATGAACACGATGAGACAGTCAGTTCTGAAACTACTGAAATTTTAGCTCATTCGTTCGATGACAATTCGTGTTTTTTACCCAAATCGTAAATTTTCACGATTCGTGATTTTATATTTTGACGGCGACTATAATATAAATAAATATTGCAGGACATTCCACACATCGCCATCTAGCTACAAGTAACTAGACTTGTGTTATGGGTGCTAGACAACGGATATACTACTTATATTCTTTAGTTTTGTAAATATATACTTAAAATACATAGAAACAACCAGACCACAGACAAATATTAAATCATAAATACTTGTATGAGGCGGGAATCGAACCCGCAACCCTGTGTTTGGCAGTCCGGCATGGTGACCATTGTGCCAATTGGGTCGTCAAATGGTTTTTCACAAGAATCACGAATCGTGAAAAATGACGGATACGATTTAATTACTTAACGTCAAATAAAATCACGTTCGTTAAAAAAACACGAATCGTTAATAAACAGGTGCTGTGTGAATGAACCATAAGGTAAGAAATAATATATTTACACTCAGTTTCGTTCAATCAGGTTAATTATCTTTCACTTATAATTTTGCAGGCAGACATCGTCAAAACATAATAAAATCATTTAATTTTAAAACTAACATGATTAGTTTCAATATTAAAGTTACCGATTTTAAAACGGGATATTTAATTTTTACACTTTTTTTAGTGGCAAAACTCCAGTCTCGCCAACATGGCGCTTGCAACAATGCCGAAATATCGAAATTTACAAAATAACAACAAAAAACTTCGGTAAATGCCCCGTTTTAAATAACTTTATAATAAAATATTCAGTCATTCATATATTAAACATAGTTTCAGTTTTTTTTAATTATAACCGAAATCTATGCGAGTTCTGCAAATGCAAGTTCTAACAAATAATAGAGTGAGCATTTTGTAAGGCTAACAAGACACACATTTTTATTATCAAATATCTCTTTTTTTATATAGGTACTGTCTTTGTACACCAAAATGTCGCTATTTTGCCAATTAGGCTTATTTATTATTAATAAAAGAACTCGTTCCAGATGCAACTATAAATAACAGCAGCATTTTTACATCAAAGTAAATGACACACGGACAGACAGACAAGAGATTGATTTTACAAAGTTCCTTTTTACCTTTTGAGGTACAGGTACAGGTTTGAAGTACCTTAAAAAACTGAAAAATGTCTATTACCGGTTGGAAAGACAAGTCTTTAAGCTCACTCTGTAGTCTATACCTTCCCTGATTGGATAAAATTAAAACAAAAGCCAATCTAGTATTCCTTAGTACAAGTTTTTAATAAACTTGGACAAAGATTTTCCAAGTTTAATAAATTGTTTTTAATAATAAATTGTTTTTAATAATAAATTGTTTGTGTTTAATAAAAAATTTAACATATTGTACCACGAAATATGCAGTATCGATATTTTGACGTGAAAACGTCTTTTATATATGAATGCACTCGCAAAAAAGTGTGACGTCATCGCTCACGTTCCGTTCTTGACAAGGTAATTACAGTGTATGCAAAATGGTTATGCAACGTATTACTTCATCAATGTTTTCTTATGACGTTATCACGTAAAATTATCGTCCGTAAACCAACTTTACAGACAACCATTTTTTATTTTATAGCCAAAATCGATATTTCGTCAACACTATTTCAATAACAGTAAAGTTTATATTGCCTTGGCTCGAAGCTATCAATAGTTTTAGTCACAAATATTCCATTCATAAATCATTTCACTACACTAACTATTCTCCACTCGCTCACCTTTATATAATAATTTGTCTAACATGAAGTTGTTGCTAGTCAGCCTCCTCCGGCGGCCGTTGGTAGACCGCTCCGAACTTAGCCATGTACTTCTTGACGAACATCTTAGCTTTGGAACGGACTGAGTCGGTGACAACGAGCTCTTCCACTGACCGGCAGTGCTTTAACTCTTTCAACATTACGAAGTGGGTTAGCTGTGGAAGAAAAACATGATAACTTCTTTGACAGTTTGGTCAAACATTTTATTATATACTAGCTTTTGCCCGCGACTTCGTCCGCGTAGAAGTCCAAAATGATTCTAATAGGATTGGACCAAGGAATCACGTTGTCCTATACAAACTTTGCCCCCCTTTTTCACCCCCTAAGGGGTAGAATTTCGGAAAATCCTTTCTTATCGGATGCTTAAGTCAAACAAAGAAGACACCCTCCAAGTTTGGGGTCTCTACGAACAGCGGTTTAGGCTGTGCGTTGATCCGTCAGTTAGTCAGTCAGTCAGTCGTTCAGGAGTAAGCATTTTATATGTATATACTAGCTTTCACCCGCGACTTTGTCCGCGTAGAGGTTGAATTTTCCCAAATCCTTTTTTATCGGATGGCTACGTCATACAAAGAACACACCCTCCAAGTTTGGGGTCTCTACGATCAGCGGTTTAGGCTGTGCGTTGATCCGTCCGTCAGTCAGTCAGGATTCTGTCAGTCAGTCAGAATGCATTCTATATGTATAGGCTAGCTGCCCTCCGCGGTTTCACCCGCGTAAGTCCCGGGAATACCGGGATAAAAAGTAGCCTATGTCTTAATCCAGGTCTCCAGCTATCTACATAATATTCAAGACTCTGAAGCTTTTGTTGGCAAGCTCATCGTCACCGATGAACCGCCTCTATTTCATTTCTTTACAAAATAAACTTATTCCAAGCACAGACTATTGTCCTCTCTTCCTTTATTATTATATATCATCATTATCACTACATAGTATAAAACAAAGTCGCTTTTTCTGTCCCTATTTCCCTTTGACCGCTTAGATCTTTAAAACTACGCAACGGATTTTGATGCGGTTTTTTTTAATAGATAGAGTGATTCAAGAGGAAGGTTTTTAGATATAATACATGCATAATACAGTCGTGCGAAGCCGGGGCGGGTCGCTAGTTATATTATATATTATTAAGAGCCTGTAGTGTCCCACTGCAGGGCAAAGGCCGCTCTACACCCCTTCCACTGATCGCGATCTTGTGCGACGGATTGCCAATCTGCCAGAAATTTGTCCATATCATCTCACCACCTTCGGCGTGGTCTGCCGGGTGCCTTTATTATAAGTAAGATTATTATTATTACCTTTCTAGCAAGATGTTTAAAGTCAGCAGTACAAGTGATCCTGCCAACGCTCGCGTCTCTATGCCGGAACGGATTGAGATGTTGCACCATAACACGCGCCATGCTCGACCGGAATTGTTCCTTGATCCTTCGAGCAGACTCCGCGGGATCAACGGGTACAACGGTCGCAACTACAGGAGATGAAACGGGAGCTACTGCCACGGGGGAAGGCTGTTCTATCACTTCGGGCGATTCCGACTCTTCGGAATCCGTTTCCGAATCGATCAGGTCTACCATCTGTAAGAATAGAGGGTTCCTGTTGAAGCACAATTTAAGGTATTCCTCGATGCATAAATACTACCCGCGGAATTACGGAATAGTTTGACAACTAAACATATCTTTACATAGTATAAAATAAAGTCGGTTTTTTATGTCTGTCCCTATGTATGCTTAGATCTTCAATAGTATGCAACGGATTTTGATGTGTTTTTTTTAATAGATAGAGTGATTCAAGAGGAAGGTTAATATGCATAATACATGCATAATATAGCCGTGCGAAGCTGGGGCGGGTCGCTAGTTAAAATATAATTAACGCATTTTCTTACGTAATGTTTGCAATTAACTATATTACCATTATTTATTTTATTTTTATTATTTTTGAGATGTATTTATTTGTCCAGATCCCATTTGTTGAAACCTGAGTGCTAACCCAAGCTTATCCGACTTTTAAGTCGTGCTGGAGGAGGAATGTGACCGAAAAAGATGTGTCGGTGCTCCGTGATTGAATTTATACCCCTATTTGTAGATGTACAGTCACATTACCAACTAGCTGAACCCCACGTACGTACTACAACTGCAACAGGAAGGAAAAATTTGACTGGTCGAGCGTCACTGACTCGAAAAGAAGAAGTTATAGATATACCTTAGAATCAGGATCGATTCCCTTCAACTTGCTCCTCTTGCTGGCGGCCAGTAGACGAACCTTCTGCATGAGCTTCTCCTTCCTGCGCCGGAGCTTCTCCTTGGTCTGCCTGTACCGCTTCACTTCTAGTCTGCCCGCTAGTTTGTCTTCTTCGGTACGCGGCTGTGGGACATCGGAAGTATAATAATAAATATACAAAAAAACTCTTTAATTTTTTTCCCGTCGCGGAAAGAAAAGTTGAAAAAAGTGTTTACCGAAACAAATATCCGGACACCAATTCTTGTTCGGCGGAAATTGAATAGTTTTTATAGCGGCAACAGAAATAATTATCTGTGAAAATTTCAACTGTCTAGCTATCACGGTTCATGAGATACAGCCTGGTGACAGACGGACCGTGGAGTCTTACTAACCGTTTTTACAAAGGTTTACTTACGCTGATTGGCCTTTCAGAGACTAGACCGGGTCTTCGTTTCCTCGGCTTGACTGAGACTAACGCGTGGTCTGGTATCAAACCGTTGTGTGATTCTTCTCTTATTACTGGAAACATTCAACAATAACACCACTTTAGTATGTAAATAGGCACCAAACTGCCCCCTTAGACAAGATTGCTTTCTATTAGCGATATCGCCAATCGACAGACTTTTTATTATTATTTTTGTATTAAATTGACATCTAAGTTAACGAAAAGTCACTTAGCCTTGTGTTAGAGAAAAAAAAAGATAAATAAGTAGCATCTTATGCCAATTGTATACAATGATTTATGTCAATTTCATATAATAAAATCTGTCGATTAGCGATATCGGTAATAGAAAGCAATCTTGTCTAAGGGGGCTGCTCCGAAACGGCTGAAATTTATTAACTTTCGATGACTTTTTTATATTTTAACTATTTTATTTTATTCAAAGTATTTTTTATTTGATGTATTTAGTTTGTATAGAATTAATTCCGAAAAAAAATAAAATTAATTAATTTATATTAGGTCTGAGAATCGAACATCTATTTTTTTTTGTATATAGCCCAGTTAAAATAGCCGGATTTTAGGGGTAAGCTTACTATAATTCGCAGGTCGCAAAAAATTTGTAAGAGTGTTTGGAAAACCATTGTAAAGGAAATGTCAAAAGTCCCCATCGATCAGACATCGGCTAAAAGAGTTATACGAGGTCAAAGGTTGAAAATATGGGTTTTTTGCGTTTTTCTGCAAAACGGTAAGTTTAATCATAAAAATATGTAAGATACGATTGTATATCATGTAATTATCTATAAATATTGTCTAATCTTTTTCTTGAGAGTCACCGTTCCTGAGATATAATGGTTCAAAAAGTTGAAAAAAGTTGTGTTCTTCAAGTACGCCACGTATGCAGAGTATTTGATAGATGCTTGGCCAATTGCACGTTTGTGACAGAGGAGTCTTCCTCCTACCTGCTGACCTTTGTTTGGATGAAATCCGACTCCTGGCTGCGGAGCTGTGCCATGTAGATTTTTTTCTTCCAAGACAAAAACGTAAAATCGAATAAAACAAAGACGCATCGTTCTTTCAGCAATATTCCTTTGGATATCTGATTATGGATGTTTTCTTCATCTAATTATTTTAAAAGATTGGCATATTTAGTTATTAGTCTTGTAAGTATAAAATTGAGGTCATTCAAAGACTGGAAAAGGTATTCACACTTGCTTTTTGCACTGAGGTCAAAGGTCGAAAATATTGGTTCAGTGGTATATAGTCCTATCCCACAATACCACTTTTAAAAAAAAACATCTTATTCCATTTAATCGTTTGATCCTGAAGAGAAGAACAAACTTTCGGAGTCATTTGAGCTCGAACATTATTTACAATATTTATTACGTATAAGTATTATTAAGTACTAGCGACCCGCCCCGGTTTCGCACGGCTATATTATGCATGTATTATACATATAAACCTTCCTCTTGAATCACTCTATCTATTTTAAAAAAACCGCATCAAAATCCATTGCGTAGTTTTAAAGATCTAAGCGTACAAAGGGAAATAGGGACAGAAAAAGCAACTTTGTTTTATACTATGTAGTGATTAAGTATGTATATTGTTTAAAATACTTTAATAAATCAATGTTTTTTGTTTTGATTGCAGTCGCTAAAATATTATAACAGTATTATATTCCAATCAGTTCGATAATAGATTTTGTGTATCAGTTGCATTTGTGGCAAGTTTCCTATCACACGACAAGAATAAGAATATTTATATCATAGATCAAAGTGTTATTACATTCATTATTAATTATATTGCAAACTGTAAATTAAAAGATGGTTCGAAAAAGGTATGAATAAAATAATGGTAGATCACTACATAGTATAAAACAAAGTCGCTTTTTCTGTCCCTATTTTCCTTTGACTGCTTAAATCTTTAAAACTAAGCAACGGATTTTAATGGGTTTTTTTTTAATAGATAGAGTGATTCAAGAGGAAGGTTTATATGTATAATACATGCATAATATAGCCGTGCGAAGCCGGGGCGGGTCGCTAGTATTTTATATTTTATGGTAGTCCTAGCTTTTGCCCGCGACTTCGTCCGCACAGGGGTTACATTCAAAATCCATTTTCAGCGGATTCCTATACGTTATAAGCTATCTGCAAATTTTAGCTTGACCTGTTAATTGGTTTGCTGTGCGTTGATCTATCAGCCAGGACTTCGAATTTTATATTTATAGATTACTCCTATACTTATAAAAAAAAGAAAAAATATTTTATAAAATATTCCTTTGTTGTAATGAAAAAGTTCTAAAATTGCTTGATCGATTTTGGTGAAATTATGAGGATACATTGAATTCTTAGAAGTCTACAAAAGCTACTTTTTATAAGACTATACCTACAGGCTTGGGCCTTAAGTGGGAGAAACTGCGGGGCGTTGCTAGTCCTCAATATGTTTGACATGCAAATATACAGGTGAATTTTTAATGTGGGCCTTCAGGGCTATATCCTAAACTATAAGAGATAGCGAAAAATTCTAAAAGGAGTTGCGTGTCCGATTATGGTAAGAACTGCATCATTAGATTTTTGGAAAAGTCATTGTCCTAGCCGGGAATCGAACCTGTTCATTTTCCAAAAAAATTATCACCCTATATTTTTGTACCAATCGATAGTGTTGCTAATAGAGATCAATTCCATTAAAAATTCACCCTGTATATATATTTTTATCCCGGATTGTTTAAAAATATGTAAATTATTATTTAATGTTTCAGTGTAATATTTACGCTAGTGTGTTTAGCAACGAATTTGATCGACACATTGTGGGCTCGTAGCCACAAAAACGACGTCTACGCCCACGAACCGTGGCCTTCGTTCGCCCCGGGCGGGCCACTATCTGACAATCCCAAAATATTAAGGTCAGGATACAAGTGGGACCCATCAGATGAATTCTTCGACTGCATAGTTGCCCTGACGTACCAAGGCAACCACATAGCGACAGGGGTACTCTTCTGGACTAAAAATGTAATGACGACTGCGAGCGCTTGGGAACAGTTTTCTTGGGGCAAGCGGTTCCACGCCTATAATCCAGGACAATTGGTAGCTCATGCCGTCAACGATGTGTGGGACAGATCACAAACATTTTCGATTGCGGTGGTACTGGGCAACCAATTGGAGAGACAAAAACCATGGTTTTGGGTTGGGTTTGGGACAGACAAGAAGCACTCTCCTGTTCACGATTTACTGCTCATGGAAACATATTATAATGGTTTTAGGTTCCTTGAGATCCTATCAAATAGATATAGAGATAAGCCTTATCATAACAGATGGCCGTTCTTCGTGAGAAAATCTAATCCGGTGGACTACGCTATACACCGTAAAAACGATCGCTGGAAGATAGCTGGTTTTGGATTTGTGGATGAAGCAGATGTCAGAGACAGTACGCAATTACAGGTGTGCTAAAGCCTTTCGGAACGTGCTATCCGTTTCCCAAAACACCCGTTCCCAAAACATCCGTTCTAAAACAACAAATTCTTTAAATGATCGTACGCAAAAACACCTGTTTCTCGTAGCATCAGTATACCAAAACATCCATTTCTTATAACATGCATATGTCAAAAATGTATGGTGCCCTAGTGCCAAATTAAATAAAATACAGTAATAATACACGTTATGCGAACACTCGGCCGAGCTACATGGTTGGCGGAGTGGGGGGTGTCAGGTTTTATTTTCGTTACGGAATTTCTTGATTCGGTCGTCGCGCTCAAAGCCCGCTATAAAAGCTATGCAATAGCTAAAAAAGTTTCCTGTTTCATTGAGATTCTAAAATTGTATAACACGTGGTATGCTAGCATTAAATAAAAAAATCATTTCTATTAAAGTAAGCCAGAAAATACATGTCATCAGTTAACAAGTGCCCAGTATTCTCTCTATAGGTAGTACCAAAGCGATATTATATATAGAGGTTACATGAATACGAACGGGTATTTCGGGAAACGGACATCGAGCCAAACGTATCTTTTCGAAAAAACACATTATTTCGGGATTAGGTCTTTTCGGGAATTGGATATCAAGCTAAACGTATGTTTTGGAAAAAGTACATTGTGGGAAACACATTTATTGGGAAACGGATTATTAAGGAAACGGTAGTAACGGGAACGGATGTTTTGGGAACGGGTGTTTTCTGAAACGGATAGCACGTTCCGAAAGGTGCTAAAGACCTGTTCTAAGTACAAGACACTGATTTATTCAAGTAAAAATATTGAAAATAAGTAAAAGAATGTGCGGGTTAACCTTACTGTTCTTGTACATTTAATGTCCTCTTATTCCAGGTATTCGACTACGACAGCGAGGTTTTAGAAGATTGCGACGAATGGATCCCTCGCGCGTGGGGTTTGTTCATTTGTATCGCTAATATAGACAACTTGATAGGCATAGCTTCGGGCGCGGCCCTGTTCACTGACAACATGATGGTGGGTATGGGAGCCTTTGAGATCACTAAAGCTAAGGATAGTATCTTAGTGTTCACGGAATTCAAAAAATATGATCTTAGAACTTTTCATTTAGTAGGGTGGTAAACAATAAACATTTTTATAAAATGTTTTGGAATTTATTTTAACATATTAGCTTTTATTCACGAATTTCGATGTCAAAGTGACATTTGACAGATGTCAAATTGTCAGTTTTTTCTCTATTTACCATGGACGTATTAATAATACTTACTACACAGGACTGAGCTCTTGGAGCTGAAAAGCGTGCCACCCCGAGACAGATATAGCAGAGGCCGTGTGTCACTTTCTGACAGGGTGACAATATAATAAGATTTTTGCTGTGTATGACAAATTCAATCTTGCAATCTCCCTACTGATAGTTTAACACATAAGTATTGATGTTGAAATTAGCAATGGAAAATATTGATTTTGATATGGAGGTATTGATTTATTAATTGACCGATGCTATTTTAATGGTTTAATATAAACAAGTGACAAATAAATATTCTAATACCTAGTTGAAATAATGCCAGTACAATTATTTTAAGGGCCGGTATAACATGAAAAGATACTTTTAAAGTGAAAAATTAAGCAACTTCCGCCACAGGGACAACACTAATTTTTATTTAGAATGTATCTTCAGTAGAGTTTTCCCCACGAATGCCCAGGACGACTGCATACGACTGTTTTTTGTAATTTTTTGCTTCATATGTAGGTATACTGTTGAGCTATTTTTGTCGCATTTCTTCATTTTTTGGGAAACTGTAATAATAGTAATACAGTTAGCAAAGGACTGAGTGTAGCAGGTACAGTAAGGGTCATAAGTAAATGATCAGTTTGCTACAATAATACTATCAACAAGTATTGTAGTTATGACCTTCTTCTAATAGACGTTACACACAAACCTAAATACTTGAATGAAAAGTACTCAGTGTGATTATTATTTTCAACATGTTAGCTATGTCTTTAGTTGTGTGAGTGGTATAAGCAGCCACCCGCTACACCAACCGACGTGGGTTCGATCCACAGGTTACGTTGTTATAATGTTCAAATAGTGTTGCACGGGATTGTAAACGTAACGGTGGGCAGAGACTTTTGACCGTGGATTGTACATATTATGTTAAAGTTAAAAAAAAAGACGGTTCAATAATTCACTTGGACAAGTGTAAACGCAAAACTTTTTCACCAGTTTAACTGATGGTATTCCTTAACCTTTTTATCAAATTTTATGTAATTTTACGTAAATGACGTTGAATCCTCAGAACAATAACTATTAGTTATTGTTCTGAGGTTGAATCTAACTTGAACGTCACTGACATGACGGATATAAAAGAGTTACTATTAAAAGTTTTAAATTAAAAAGCTTTAACGATTTAGAAATACAAAAATAACGCTACATATTATATTACATATTTTGTCTTTTTTTTAATAATCTTATATGTATATAACTGTATTAATGCAATTATAATAGGTACTTGACTTTAAGACTTAAAATTGTTAAAATAACAGCAAAATACAAATGTGTCAACCGAGTTTTTGAGGCAACATATTTATACAAAAACATTTTTTTAGACTGGCAAGATGAAAAAACGAGGCACACGGCCTCGGTTATTGCTATTCCTCTCGGCTCGGTCGGACCAGCCTCTGTGTAAGGCGCAACAGAAAATAAACGTTACCAACTTTTAATATGGTTTATTTTAGTAAATACAATTTTTAACAGTTATCGGTCCTTAGTATTAATGCTATTTACTTGATACTTCTCGTTATATTTGGAAAATTAACCATTGAGATAAATATTACTAGAGAGGTCGGCCCCTTACACTGCCTCATTCCGTCCAACTGCACAGATATCCGACCTGACGAGACTGACGACTTAGTCGGTTGCTAGTTCGCGGAGGTTAAGCGCTCGTGCATTTTTAATTAAAAATATACGGAAAATTACAGAAAATGACTCACTGCGTACTTAGATACTGCACAAACAATAGTAGAAAGATTTTTAGAGCGGAAGGATTAACCAACCACAGGTAAACAACTAGATATTATCGATTGAAAATTAAATACGAACATCATTTTTTAGCCGCCATGTTGTGACTTGTTCCGCATCATTTATCAAACACTGTTTATACTCTTTGATAAAGTTACGCAAGTTTGTAGGTAACTTTCCTGTTCAATACTGGAAATACTGGTTCAATAGTGTAATTTGGCTTTTATAAATTAAAAAAAAATATGTAATGAATATAATTTAGTAGTACATAAGGTTGTGTTATTTAAGTTTTAAAAGATAGGTATTTAATATGACTGAATTTGCCTTAGATAACTGATAGACGTGTGGCAATCAAAAAAACCGGTCAAGTGCGAGGCGGCCTCGAGCACCGACCGAGGGTTCCGTACACTTTTATTAATAATTTGCAAAAAAAAATGTTCCTCTTTTTTTGCAGTAGATTATGTAGTAGGTATTGTAGGTATTACGAAACCCTAGTATAAGTATAGTTTTGCGCTTATTCTGTTTAAGGTTTCCACATCAAAGGTATGAAAATATGGAAAAATTTATAAAATTTGTTCAAAAACAAAGTCAAATATTTCCCTTTGGGAGATTACTCCCAACATACAAACATAAATGTTACCTTTAATAACATTAGTAGATATAGATGTAAGTAGGTATCTATAAAAACAGGTCAAGTGTAATAAACACTTACAGACGGACAAATGGGTGATCCCATTAGGGTTCCATTTTTCCTCTTGAAGTACGGAACCCTAAAAACTCTTAAATACTTTTATTCCTTAAACTAGCTGTTGCCCGCGACTTCGTTCGCGTTGTGGTTTTGCTTTATTTAGAATACCTAGCATTTATTTTTCGGTGTAACTTATAATAACAAAATAGCTAACTACATTGTTTTTAAACCATATTTCTTTATGTATTTGGCAAATGTTAAGTGGATGGGTATTTAAATATTTGTATTTATTTATTGACTTTACACAAATAGGACATAGGTATTATTACCTACACACACCCTTATAAGCCAAAACGAACTCCAATTCTAATTTTCACAAAGCTTACAACACGTTTTTTTATTTATTTATTACTTAGTTGTTTTTTTATAAATCGAACTCGAAATTAAACGAACATCTTTTGTCCCTCGATTTATAGGGGCGAGTCCCTAAAAACGTCATTTACTATTTTAAAATATTGAAGAACTCCCTGCATTGTAAGACACTAAAAAGAATTCTCGATAGCTTATTAGATGAGTCTACAGTTTCACGATGAGATATTTTGAAAATAATTCATAGTTATTGAAAAAACAATTATCAACTTTGATGAAAAACATCGAAATCGACCTTTTCTTTTTTATGTATCTGTGCTACTTCGTTGTTATATTTGAAAATATTTTTGGTTAAATTGTGAGACAAAAGTATAGAGAATGCATTCAACACTGCAGTTTTGTACTTATTCAAACCAAAAAATAATAATCAATGCCGAAAATTAGATATTTTTTTTGGTTAAAATCATTCCTCGCTGCCCATACATTTTAGTATGAAGCAGTAGCTCGCGACATTTCGCTTTATATTAGATGTCACGGCGCGTAAAAGTGACAGTTTCATCTCAGTATTCAAGGTGAGAGCACGTCCATTTGTTTCCCGACATTTATTGTTTGACCTGGCATAAGGGTGGGGTGCGAGTGTTGCACACGACAACTAATTTGTACCTATTCTTGGAGCAAGGAGTCGAAACTAGGTATAATCCGCGCACAATGACTAATGAGAATAGGATGGAACCTTGTCAAAGTAAATCGAAAATGACAGTTTATAAATACATATATAAATAAATATTGCAGGACATTCCACACATCGCCATCTAGCCCAAAGCTAAGTAACTAGACTTGTGTTATGCGTGCTAGCCAACGGATATACTACATACTGGGTTATTGGAAATTATACTAGCAAGCCATTGAGGGCTACTTCTGTGCACCCAAACCAACAACTTTTGTTCTACGACTTTTAGAAATTCGAACTTTTTTTCGAAAATTTTGAGGTTAGGTTTACCTGAAAATCAGCTGTTCCTTACACGGAGAGGTCAGTAACCTTAAAATTTGACTTATTTTTTAAGTTTCATGTACTGTTTTTGGTTTGATTGACCTTTGTTTTAAAAAATCAGCAAATACCTACCTACTTATAAAAATTTGTAAATATATACTTATAATACATAGAAATAACCAGACCACAGACAAATATTTAAGCATAAATACTTGTCTGAGGCGGGAATTGTACCTGTGTGGCAGTCCGGCATGGTGACCATTGTGCCAACTGGGTCGTCTTCAAGTAGCGTTAGCATAAAAGTTCTGAATAATGGGTAATTCGTTTTGTTGTAATTAGTTATTTTTTATTTATTCATATTTAGTGTAGCTACATATATAGTATAGGCATTTCTACTGTATGTGAAGACTTCACGGACAAACATACATACTGACACATATACGGGTCAAACTGAGAACCGCCTTTTTTTGAAGTCTGTTAAAAATACACAAAAATGTTTCATGGTTGTAATCCTTTCAATAATAATGTTTAGGGATATTTTTTTTAGTTATTCCAATTATTATTCCCCAATGCCACTCATATGTGCTTCATGGGAATCATCATCAGAGCTTTGACTTTCTTCAGAAGTATCGCTTTCTGAAAAAATGAAAAAATGAATTGATGCAGCCAAAGTTCCCTCACCTCGGATGCGTGACACCGTGTTTTAGATATGCTTGTTGCTCGTTCGGTTATTTTTTTTTGTATTTTTGAACAAACCCATAGGTTCGTCAAAAAGATCTCTTGACAATGTAATTCCCGAATTACTAGATTCGTGATCCACAGCCAACTATGTCATCATTTTCAATGCGTTAGAAAAACCGACTTCGTTCCTGATCGAAATATCTATCGACTGCCAGAACTATTTGAGGTGGTTGACTATTCAAAGTTTTACCCCATTTTCCACTCATTATCACTAAATCACTAAAATAATCACACAATAATTAATTACATAAATCTAGCATTTATAATAAAACAAACCACAATTTATAACAACACAAACCACGGTCGGAATTTATTATTTGTTTATTTAATCACTTTAATAAGCACAGTCTTTATGTGCTCGTTTTATTTATAATTTTGGAGAAAACATTTTTTTAAATGAAATCGCCATTGCTCCATAGACAATCTACAACAGACAATAATAATTTTTCTTTAAATCAATGGGTCTGTTTCAAATCCGCGACACTATGGCCGTGCAAATAACTAATTTATACCTAATTATTATTCAGAACTTTTTTTCTAACGCTACTTTTCTGTCATTTTCGATTTACTTTGACAAGGTTCCATCCCATTCTCATTGCGCGCGGGTTATAATGTAATATTGATTATTTATTTTAACCTAAGAAATAACTGTTTCTATATTTCATTTTAATTTTTGACATAATTATGACAGGCAAACATAGACAAAAAATTAAATACTTCATGGACTGTGGTTTTATACCTTTCGATATAGGGCATTACAACAAACAAATAATGCCTTCACACCAAACCTCTAAAGCGTCTCGGAAATGGGATATTTGAAGAAACATTTATCCTACGATTTTATAAAAGTTCGCGGTGCACTTTGAGACCCATACCCTTCGATAGAGGGCATTACAGCGAAAAAATTATGCCTACACAACAAACCTCAAAAGTGTCACGGAAAAGGACGCGGTGATACGTCTTGTAGAAATACTTGGTCACAATGCTTTTATTTGAATATCCCGTTTCTGAGCTGTTTTAGAGGTTTGGTGTAAAGACATTATTTTTTTATTGTAATGCCTTTTATCAATAGGTATGGGTGTCAAACTGCACAGCGGCATTTTAAATTACTATGCCGGTTGTGTCCAAAGATCTTTACATTTCGATCTCTAATTGGATATGTTTTACAAACAATTTGCGGGAAAGTAAAAATCAACTAGTATTTAACGTTCCTGCCTTTTGCAGGACTACAGTCTCTAAAGAAATTAAAATAGGAATTGATTGAGCTGTCAAAAATTAAATAAAAATATGGAAAAGGTAGGTAGGATGTATTAAAATTGTAGCTTATTTTTATATTTTAATCCTATATATTGTAATTTATTTTTATTCAAGGTTAATAATAATGGGAAAAGTAAAAGGAAATTACTATAAATCCCAAAAAAATAAAGGAAGATTTAAGACAAACCAGTAACTATTATGTACTCATCTTTTTACCCAACTATATCGAATATTATAAAGATTGGTAGGTATTTTGCATGAATATTTATATAATAATATATGATGCCGATACCGACACGTTAAAATATCAATGTGTGTGTTCTATCAGAAGGTCCCACGGTCAAGGATTACAGGCTTAATCATAATAAAAGCAAATATTTTATTTGTTTTCAAACATTTCCTATAATAAATATGAAAGGAATTTAGACAGAACCGATACGTATACTTGAAATGACGGTAGGGGGCATACGATAAACAAATAACGCCTCCACACAAAATCTCTAAAGCGTCTCGGAAACGGAATATTTGAAGGAACGTCATATACTATGATATTCGAAAGTGCACAGTGCAGTTTGATACCCATACCTATTGATAGAGGGCATCGAAAAGAACAAATAATCCTTCACACTAAACTACCAAAGACTATGCCCCTATGTCTTGACTTTTTTCATTTTCTAATTATCATAGAGTAAAAGTTAACAAAAAATTTTAAAAAATCAAGACATGGGGGCGTCGTCATGGCAGTTATACGTTTTATGCTGCAGAAATATTTGCTCTAGTGTCATTATCCGGGGAGGAAACAGTCGACTACATTTGTATGAAAAGAGCGTCAGTATCCTTTCCTCTTAAATTGAATTTAATATTTACTAAAGCACATACCTTCATAGATACCGTTGACCCCTTCGACAAATTTCCCCTTGGCCGGAGCGCGGACTACGGGACTGTCCAATAGTCCTGGCTGTTCCTCCTCCTCTTCAGACGAGGTCTCGTCTCCAGGTGGAGGCGCGGGTGGCGGCAACCACTGCGGTTGTCGGATCTTGGCGTGGTAGTAGTACGTGCGCCCGCGCTGGTCCTTGCATGAACGCCACATCGATGGCAGAACTATCTCTTTACTCTCCGATTCTGAGGGAGGGACCTAAGAAGCAAAAAACAAGTTGAATAGAAAGATGGAATAGTCTTCTTGTATGGGATAAATCGTCATCTTCGTGTCAACAATTTTATGGTGTAATTACAGTAACCGTGCGAACACCCGGTTGCGACGCAGAAGGTTGTGGGTTTGATGCCCGCCTCAAACAAGTATTTATGCTAAAAATATTTGTTTCTTGTGTGGGTGTTTGTATGAATATTAAGTATATGTATATTTACAAAAGAAAAATATGTATATAAGTATTCTATCTAGCACTCATAACACAAGCCTAGTTACTTAGCTTGGGGCTAGACGGCGCTGTATGAATTGTCCCACAATATCTATTAGTAGTATGGGATAAATAGTTGCGGTAGAGCGCATACCTTGTAGAATTTTGATGTAAAGCATACCATGATCTTCCTAGAACACAACAACACACAGAAAGAGAGACATTTTTTAAACATTATGCTTATTTTAGTTCTACTGCTCCTTCAAAGGCTTGACTGCGTCCATACTAAATCGCCGAGGACGGACTAGTTCATTTTAGTTTGGACCCGTCGCGCGTCGTAGCGGGCGTCCGCGTAACGCAGTTTAAAGCCTAAGCTACGCTATTTTGTATATCCGATGTATCAATTAGTAAAGTACTAGCTTTTGCCCTTATGGCCTCGGACTTGCGGAAAAATGGACCTAGGAATCACGTTGTCCCATACAAACTTTGCACCCCTTTTTCACCCCCTAAGGGGTAGAATTTTGGAAAATCGTTTCTTATCGGATGCCTACGTCATACAAAGAACACACCCTCCAAGTTTCAGGTCACTACGATCAGCGGTTTAGGCTGTGCGTTGATCCGTCAGTCAGTTTGTCAGTCAGGACAAATAATTTTATATGTATAGAAGGTAAGTGTTACCTGTTGCAATGCCTCAGCAGGTAGTTGTGTAAAGCTGGCCCCCGGAGCGCCGGGTGGGCCTCCCGCGCCGGCCAACTGCTGCCCGAACATGAAGCCACCCATGCCGTACCCACTCATGTTCAACATGCTAAAAATTATTATTACATAGGGTTATTCTTAACTATATTAGCAAGCGGTTGAGGGTCACTTCTGTGCACGTAAACAAACAATTTTTGTTCTACGATTTTTGGAAATTCGAATATTTTTTGAAATTTTGAGGTTATGTTTACTTGAAAACCTTGAGATGATACTTATATTTTTAAGTTTTATCTACTGCTCTACGTCTGAATGATTTCTTTTTTTTTTAAATCATCTGATTTTCGAATTTTCATAACCTCAAATGTTCGAATTTTCAAAAGTTATAGTAAGACAATACCTAGAAAGTATAAGTTGCATAAATAGGCGGCCTTATCGCTAAAAAGCGATTTTTTTCAGGCAACCTTTGGATGAAATAGAACTGTTACTGAATTAACTTTTATGGGAGGTTGAGAATTCACTTAAGTAGGAAATTATAGTGAACTAGCTGCGCCAGCGTTTCACCCGCATAAGTCCCGATCACGTGGGAATAGCGGAATAAAAAGTAGCCTATATGTTAATCTAGGTCTATAGCTACCTGCATACGGAGTTTCATATCAATGGGTTCAGTAGTTTTCCGTGATAACACAACAAACCTAACATAATATCCATTTTTAACTAAAAAAGAAGTGTTAATAAATCTGTTAAAGCGACCTCCCTAGGTATATCATGCAAATATTGGTTTAATACATAATTAAATTAAATTACACTGATACTATTAAACTTACTTCGGCTGTTGAAAGAAAGCCTGAGGCGGTTGAAAAGGCGGACAGAACGGTGCATTTTGGAAGTCGGTCAACCATTCCGGTGGCATATCTCCAGGCGGCATACCAGGTGGCAAGCCAGGTATCATCCCAGGCATGCCTGGCATCATGTTATTGCCTGGCATCATGTTATTGCCCGGCATCATATTGCCTGGCATCATATTTGGTGGGATCATATTGTTAGGCATGCCGGGCATCATCATTGGCATGTTGTTGGGACCCATCATGCCTGGAGGAAACATCTGTGGGATGGAAAATATTATTGTTTTTTTTATTAGTATAACCTAGATATAGTATTTGTGTTGTATAATATTGTTTTTGCAAGTAGTTAATTTAATATATAAAATATATAGGTAATTATTTAAGTCCCTTTTCGCCTGAAACACAGGATTTTTCTAGTTTAGGCAAATGTATTATTTATTGTTTTATAATGTGATTTAGCTCAATAGTATAATATTTTGTAAAAGTTTATTCAATTATAATTTATTGAATTTTATTTATTGAGTAAGTAAGTAATAAGAATACCCACAACCCAGTTGGCACAATGGTCACCATGCCGGACTGCCCAACACAGGGTTGCGGGTTCGATTCCCGCCTCAGACAAGTATTTATGCTTAGATATTTGTCTGTTGTCTGGTTGTTTCTATGTAATATTAGTATGCAAAGAAAAACTTATAAGTAGTATATCCGTTGTCTAGCACCCATAACACAAGTCTAGTTACTTAGCTTAGGGCTAGATGGCGATTTGTTATTTATTTAATTGCCTCGCCTCGGGACAAGCTCACGAACCGCGGTACGTTGCGTGGTCGACTTGATTCGGAGCTGCTGACTTGTGTTATGGGTGCTAGACAACGGATATACTACATAAATACACGACAATACAATACAATTACGTTACGATTCCGATTAGTGTGCGTTGCAGTAGGGAGTTTTCCTACAAAGATTACTCCCACAAGATTACGGGATAAGATCCCTGATATTTTCGTACCTGTGGAAAATGTTCATTAGGCCAGTAAGCAGCACTAGCACACGCTAGCTGCTGCCTTCGGGTCTCATCGGCCGCGGCAGCCGCTTCGGCGAACGCTCGTCTTCTCTCCTCTTTACTCATGGGAGGTACTGCCGCTAGCACTCTCTCGCTCAGTCTAGAACACAAGCAGAACATAATTCCTTATAATAATCACTACATAGTATAAAACAAAGTTGCTTCTCGCTGTCTGTCTGTCCCCTATGTATGCTTAGATCTTTAAAACTACGCAACGGATTTCGATGCGGTTTTTTTTAGTGATTCAAGAGGAAGGTTTTAGTATATAAAATAAAACTACCACGCGTACGTAGTCGCGGGCAACAGCTAGTTATATAATAAATAAATATTGTAGGACTTTTTTTTACACATCACCATCTAACTTTAAACTAAGTAACTGGGCTTGTGTTATGGTGGCCAGACAATGGATAGAATACAAAAATACTTTTCATGATATACATATATAAACACCCAGACCAGAAACAGGCGAGAATCGAACTCGCAACCTTCTATAGAAGTCCACCATAGAGGTCGTCTTACATCAATTGTTTCGAGACTTATGCGGGTGGAACTGAAGGATACAGCTATTACAACATACCTAATACTCCTCCTACCATCAGGACTCCTCCGTTTCCTCCGCTCCCGATCATCCCTCTCTCTATCTCTCTCCCTTTCCCGTTCCCTATCCCTATATCGTTCCCGATCTCTCTCCCGATCCCGATCGCGATCTCTTTCCCCTCTTTCCCGTTCCCTTTCTTTATCCCGATCTCTTTCCTTTTCCCGGTCCCTGTCCCGGTCTTTGTCCCGATCCCGGTCTTTATCCCGATCTCGATCGCGGTCTCTATTGTCTTTCCGTTCTCGGTCCCGGTCTCTCGAACCACTAGAGTCTGCAGCGCGGCGTTCAACGTTCGCTTGTCGTTCGTGCTCTTTCATTTGCTGTATTCGCTCTTTTTTTGGTATTTTGAAGACTTCCTGTTATTGGAGAAGAGAAAAGGCATTATTATATGTCATGTTGTAAGATTTTACTTGCGTTTATCTCAATAAAATAGTCAAACGAAACGGGTGGGAAGATGACATAAAGGTGGACCGGACCAGAATGGATCCACAATTACAAGGAAATCTTTAGAGCAGGCCTATGTCGCAAGAGAAACTGTTTTAAAAAATTAGGTAGATTAATTCATCAACTGGGAGACAGATGGCGCCATATTGAAACTGATAGATATGTAGTTTAAGTGTATGAGATAGATAGGTAGATACTGATATATAGAAGTAATGTTTAGTACGTTAAAACAGTAATAAAGGCAAGTTTTATTTTATTTTTATACTGTGAAAGTATAAGTACTTCACCCTAAGAACATTCATAAAGAAAAACTCATGACCAGACATGAGTTTTTATAGAGATTTGAACCCATAACTTTCGAATTGAAAGTCGAGGTACTACGACAAAACTAATGCCTTTATTTTTGTATTTATTCCAATTTAAAACATAAAATCAAATGTCAATATTACAAATTACAAGGATATATCTAATTAATCAAGATATTATTTTGTTCAGAAATTCATTATGGAGAAAAGTCATGAGAAACAAAATTAGGATAAATCTTACCAATCGGATTTGTCTTTCATATGAAAATTAGTTCAGTGATATGTAAGGGATGATTCTCATTAGACCGGGCCGTGCCGTGTACGAGGCATGGTTTTGAAACGTTACATACATTTTGTATGATGCATTTTTTCTTTTCTTTTGTTTTTGTGTCAAGTGCGGAGGGGGCGCTATTTAAATTTAGCTAGCTAGCTCTAGCTAGATGGGTCTGGCCGGAAGACCAGCGCTGCAGCGTACCATGCTTGGCTGCAGATTTTAGCTGAGGTCGACCCATTTGGGTCAACACTTCTCATTTATGTTGCTTTTTTTTGTTTAAGTAATTAATTTTCATTATCATGTTCATTTTTTCATTCCTGTGTTTGTCGTGTGTTTGTACTCAATAAATGCTTTTTCTTTCTTTCTATTTATATTACACTGGGCATGATCCGTGTCCCGTCAGTGCCCGGACGACGCTCGTCTACTCCACGGTGCCGTCCCGTCCCCTCGGCGGCTGATAACCCGGTGTAATATAAACGTGCAGCACGCACGGGCTCCGCTTCAGACACGGCACGGTGTAATAAGAATCATCCCTAAGTAACTCTCCTTACCTTTAAACTGGACCATCTTTCTAACAACTGCTTCGATAGTTCCTTCACTTTATCAATTAAAGCTGCTGTATCTTTAATTTTGTCTGGACTTGTTGTATTTTCTTGATTGTTCGGAAGATTCACTGGGAGACCTGAGGTAAAAAACATAATCTTGTAAATTTACTAGCGACCCGTCCCGGCTTCGCACGGCTATATTATGAATGTATTATACATATAAATCTTCCTCTAAAATCACTCTATCTATCAAAAAAAAACAGCGCACTCCGGGAGTGCAGGCAGAAGTGAAAACTGTATATCTGTGTAAAATCTCATCTGTCGCGAGAACATACGCAAAAAGAGTTTTAGATGAAAAAAAAAAAATAGTCGGACGACTACGACTATTACGACTATTTGACGGACGACATTTGTCGTCCGACAAATAGTCGTCCGACATTTGTCGTCCAACAAATAGTCGTCCGACATTTGTCGTCCGTCAATAGTCGTCCGACAAATAGTCGTCCAACAAATAGTCGTCCGACAAATAGTCGTCCGACATTTGTCGTCCAACAAATAGTCGTCCGACATTTGTCGTCCGTCAATAGTCGTCCGTCCGTTAAAAAATACCATATGTACGTCTTAATACACTCACAGCCAAATTAAAAAACTGTATATCTGTGTAAAATCTCATCTGTCGCGAGAAAATCTGTCGCGAGAACGGCTGAAAATGCTCACCCACAAAAGTTTTCACTTCAAAAAAACTGCATCAAAATTCGTTGCGTAGTTTTAAAGATTTAAGCATACATAGGGATATAGGGACTGAGAAAGCGACTTTGTTTTATACTATGTAGTGATTTATTTTTTGTCCTGAATGACTAACTTTATCCCGATTATAACTGACTGACGGATCAACGCACAGCCCGTGAAAATTTCAACTGTTTAGCTATCTTGGTTTATAAGATACAGCTTGGAGACAGACAGATGGACAGTGTGTTGTAATTGTGGACAGGGTCTTAGTTTTACCCTTTGGGTACGGAACTCTCAAATCGAGCCATATTTTCGTAGAGCCAGGCTGACGGCAACAAAAATACATCATCTGTGAAAATTTCAACTGTCTAGCTATCACGGTTCATGAGATACAGCCTGGTGACAGACAGACAGACAGTGGAGTCTTAGTAATAGGAGTTTTCTTTTCAGAAAAGAAGAGCAAGTCGTTATTTTTCTTATCAGTTAAAAGTTACCCTATAAATACATACCGGTAGCTTCGTCAATAAATACAAGTGGTTCCTGCGGTACTGCAGCGTCCGCGGTCGACAGCCAACGTTCTACGATAGTGAAGAACCGACTCTCTTGAACCATCGTCTTGTTTGGTATGGGTAGCCGGTCTACTGTTTGCAGCATTTCCCATCTGTACAAACATAACATGTCCACGTGTTAAATATGCACTAGCTTTTTGCGAAAACAGCACTTCTTAAAAGGTGTATTTTACGAAATATGCTATTCGCAAAATTTGTGTCGAGTGAAAGTGCAATGTAAACTGTAGCTTTTGTCTGAAGCGGGTTTTTCTCTGAATGCATTTAATTGGACTACAAATATTTGAATAGGGTTTGATCTGTATCGGCTTTATTTTTTACATAAATCTATCATTTAAAAAACCCCCGACTTTTATTTCCCATACCTTCCAAACGACTGAACCGATTTTGGTCATACATAGCTAAGAACACTCCCGACTAATTCACCTTCCAAACAAAAGAAACCAAAATCGGTTCATCCGTTCAGGAGCTACGATGCCACAGACAGACACACACACACAGACACGTCAAACTTATAACACCCCGTCGTTTTTGCGTCTGGGTTAAAAATAGGCTACATAAGTCACCTAAGGGCTAAACATTCAAACCCTTAAGGGTTCTTTTTGCAAATACCAGTCGTCGAAGTCGAAATTGACCATGATGATGATGTTTTTTTTTTTCATAGCGCAGACGTAACACCCGCGCCGTATGAGCCACAACCGACCGTATTGGAAAGGCGAAGTGTGGGATTGTCTTTACTCACTTGAAATCCAAATCAGCATCGTTACACCAGGGCGCCAGCAGCCTCAACCCCCTGTAGTCGAGGAACAGCCGTCGGCAGGGCAAATCAGCGTCGCGCAGTAGACGTAACAACGCCGTCTGGGCCACGGTCGACTTGGCGCGGACAACCGTACGGGATAGCCGGAGCGTGTGGGATTGATTCTTTACACCCGTCCGGGAGAGGGCTTCGAGATCTTCTTCTATCTGTAAAGGTAAAACAAATGGTGCTTAGTTAAACGTTGATACAATTGACAGGTGTCGCTGAGGAGTTCTGATTTTTATTTGTTTGGATTTGCACTTTTGACTGCGAAGATAATCACTACATAGTATAAAATAAATTCACTTTTCGCCGTCCCTATATCCCTATGTCACTTTGTATGCTTAGATCTTTAAAACTACGCAACGGATTTTGATGCGGTTTTTTTAATAGATAGAGTGATTCAAAAGGAAGGTTTATATGTATAATACATGCATAATATAGCCGTGCGAAGCCGTAGCGGGTCGCTAGTTACGTATATTTTTCGAATGTCTAATCTTCGGTGTTGTGTTACAAACGCTTTAATTAATGTGGTCAAAAAAATGGATATTAATTTGTATCATAGTTAGAACAGACAAACAGACGGACAAGAAAGTGATCTTATAAGGGTTCCTTTTTTACCTTTTTAAGTACAGAACCCTGAAAATTATCTTTAGTTAAATTGGCAGCTGATTTGTAGTATTAATATTGAGGATAAGTGAGGATACTAGCGCCTTTCCTCCGTTCATCAAGATTCTTGTTAAGCTGTATTATTTGGAGTTAACTAATTTAAAATCAATTCCAATTTAAAGTCCCCTGTATGAGAACTTTATGAATATTTGCTAACAAATATAACTTACATCGGCATCCTGTACCAAATCAGCAGGTTTAGGTTTATAAGTGCGATCTTTTTTGGCGCGTCTTTGTCGCGGGCGCGGCGTCTCAGATGCAGTAGCCGAGGACTCTTCTGATAACTCCGCGGTGCCAGACTTTGATGTGGACACGTCTTCATCCTGTTCACAAATTGGCTTTTATTGATAGCCGAGTGAAATTTAAAGATGGATTAGTCTATTTTTTGCATGAAATGTACCTAAATAAGAAGAAAGAAAGAAAGCATTGCCTCTAAGTAAGAACAGATGAGTTTAATGCCTTGAAACTGCAATAAGTATGAAGTTTGATATTAAAACATCACTTGAAATGAGAAAATCAAAATCCCTGTAGCTCAGTCGGATGAGAAGACCGCTACGAAGCAGGTGTCGTTGGTTCATATCCCACCAGGGCCTTAATTTTATAAGTCTACTCGACGTGACTTACGTATGATAAAATATTTAAAAAAAATTAAACACAAATTATTAAAAACACAGCCCGTTAGTGGCTGTTGTATCTTTATATCTATTTTGTGTAATTTCCATTCATATTTTCTTAAATAAACGTTTTTTTGTGAAGTCATATTATGCGTTTGACATCACTAAATAGTAATACGGAATCCTAGCCCTGAGAGATTTTATTTTATTTTATTAAACCAGAAGCTCGAGCGAACTTTACGTCAAAAATTGGCAAGAAATAGCACAGGACTGGGAGCGAAGGAAGACTCTCGTTTCGGAGGCCAAGATCCACTTTGGGTCGCTGAGCCAGCAGAGTAACTGCTAGCAGGAAACCAGAATAAGAATCCCTCCTGTTTTCAAATATAATATAAATAAATACCTCTTCATAGTCATCGTCATCTGAGTCAGGTTCTGCTCCGATCCAACCGCGGCAAGTGTCTGCGCCGCAGTAGCACCGCTGCGCCACCTTTCTGCAGTTAGAACCATCACTTTACATGATACTCGTATTGTCAGTGATGCGCCGCGATACACGCAACGCTGGAATTTATCGGTTCACTTATAAATATATATCTATTTCGTATCGATAGCATAAATTAAAGGGGAATTGTGTAGGGTCAGATCCGCCCACTCCAGTGTGCTGCCAGAGGCCTTACCAGGACTTATTTACGTACTCTAAGCTAAAAATCTCTTTGGTATAGATACTATTTTTGTCATCATCATCATCCGAGCGATGTACCCGGTTGCATCCCTCTCGGGAGCCCGGGGTCCGCTTTCCTACTTTTACGCCTCCACTTCGCACGATCTTCGGCATCCTGGTTAGTAAGGCCATATAGGTAAGGTATAGATACTATTTTTGTGCTTAACAAAATAATATTTGGTTCCCTACTTATGCAATTTATCTCGATTCGCATATTAGCTGATTCCGGTCTTTAAGTTACGTTTTATTTTGCGCGTAAATTACTCGTGGTAAGGCAACAGGTCTTTGGCTTTGTTATAAGATGACTTTAGGTCAGCCAACGTACAGCTATTAGGGCTGTAGGGCAAATCAAGAGGTGCAGCACAGTTTTGTAGCCGCACTGAATTTGATATAGATCGATAAATAAATAATAACAAATTGAAATTCTCAAAAAAATTCCATGCTCCTGGTGGGGTTCGAAACTTCGAACCTACACTTAGCCCGGTGGTGCTCACAGCACGCGTAGCTCAGTTGGTCAGAGCACCGCTGCGGTTAATCTGGGGTCGAAGTTATCATGGAATTTTTGATATTATTTTATTTCTTTATTTAACACTCTGGTTGGGTGAAGTGTAAGTCTCCACTTTGGAAGGGTTTTTCGAAATTCCTCTATCTGTAGGCCGAGCAGGCGAAACCGCGGGCAGAAGCTTGTATAAAATAAAATAGAAAACCATTTACCTATTGCAATAAGACCGGGTGTGTGGAGGCCTTTAGTCGCTGAGTGAGTACCTAAAAAGCAGTCTACCAATTTCGCTCAATGCCAAAATGTCAATAAGCTTTTGGACTGCCCAATTTATTGTCCAAAATAGCTGTTTCTTCAACTTACCCAAACCGCTGGAACTGGTAATCAAACGTGATCTCTTCCCCGGCCAGTATATCTCTCTTGCTGAAGAATCCTATCCTCAGTTCACCGTTAACAGTCCACTTCTGAGTCTCAGCGTTGGGGTCGCACGAGTGGTTTATGAAGCGGGATATGTTACCTTCAAATAAAAACATTTATATTAAGGCCAGTGTGAGGCTGTAAATTTCCATACAAAAAGCGGTAACGTTTTCCCCCCCATAAACGAAGTCCGATTTTGATAATTTTTGAAAATGTTCTAGATCTAATGAAAAACTAGGTTTAACCGTTTTTATTTTAAAGAAATATTGCCTAAGATAAAAGTTATTAGTATCTGAATATCTATATTTTTGACTTAAAAACTTCATCGAGCGTTTCAATTGTTTTTGAATAGACTAAAGAATAAGATGCAGTGAATTAAATGAGACCAAATTTATTTCATTTTGTGAAGAATAAAGGGGGTAAAAACGTTACGGCGCGCAACATTATTTGAAAGCAAAATGTAGGCAATTACGTCCGAACTTAAACTCTCTCTATCGCACGATACGGGTCATTTTTGAAAATACCTACTCGCGCTGCGTATCGAAAACTCATGATTCCCTTAAAGGTGCCCATATGGTCAATCGCGAGAGTTTTAAGGTCGATCGCCGAGGATAGCTAAAATTATCAGTGATTGACCTTAAAACTGTAGCTTTTTAGGGTTAAAAAGTAACCCTTATAAGATCACTTTCTTGTCCGTCTGTCTGTCTGTTCGTGTGTCACGATTTCTTTGTTTATAAGGTATGTATCTATGGGCCTTTGTAGTCTGAAATGAATGGTTTATCACTACCCAGTATATAACAAAGTCCCTTCCCGCTGTCTGTCTGTCCCGATGTATGCATAGATCTTTAAAACTACGCAACGGATTATGATGCGGTGTTTTTTATTAGATAGAGTTATTCAAGAGGAAGTTTTTAGTATATAAAACAAAACTACCACGCATACGAAGTCGCGGGCAACAGCTAGTTATTATTATAAATGTCAAATAGCAAGTAACTAACCTTTAAGAGTAGCATCAATAACAGTGTCCCCCTTAAGTGACATGAAGTAATGATGCAGATTGTTCTCGTCCGAGTACGCCTGGGCTCGCTTGAAGAACTGCTCGTAATCCAGGACCTCACCAATGTACTCCATCAGGAACTCTCCACTGAAATATTGGTGCAAATACAGGTGAATATTAAATAAATAAATATTGCAGGACATTTCACACATCGCCATCTAGCCCTAAGCTAAGTAACTAGACTTGTGTTATGGGTGCTAGGCTAGACAACAGATATACTACTTATATACTTTTCTTTTGTAAATATATACTTATAATACATAGAAACAACCAGAGCCCAAACAAATATCTAAGCATAAATACTTGTCTGAGGCGGGAATCGAACCCACAACCCTGTGTTTGGCAGTCTGGCATGGTAACCATTGTGCCAACTAGGTCGTCAATATTGAAGCAATAGTAGGAAGATAAATGAATATTATTATATTGATGTTTCTTGTTCCAATTTCATAGTCAAGCCACCGGCCACTTTATAAACAATAATACTAAAGGAATTATCATTTTATTTATTTGGAAAACTTACAGCTTTATAAAAATAATAAAACCCTTATCCACAATCAACCCTATGAGATTGCATAGTGCGCGCGAACGCATAGAGCCGCAAGTTATATACTAGAAGTGCAGAGAGCAGCACAAAATTGACCAATCATAGGGCCGCATTTAGCGCAGTGCGTTCACTAGTCCAAGAGCAACTCAAGAAACAGACAGTCGATTTATAGGTTTTCACCTATATTGCAGGGCAATCCACACAACGCCATCTAGCCCCAAGCTAAGCAACTATGCTTGTGTTATTGTAGCTAGACAAGAGAACGGATATAATACTTAAATACTTTTCTTTTGTAAATATATACTTATTATACATGTAGAAATACCCAGACCAAAAACAAATACTGTTAATAAATATTTGTTTGCCTTTGCCCTGCAGTGGGACACAACAGGCACTTAATAAATAAAAACTAATATCTTGAAACTATTTTTTTTTCTACATAACTTCATACTCCTATAATGATTACTCCGGACTAAAAAGGCGGATAAAGCCGCGGGGCGCAGCTAGCTTAAACATAAAAAAATTGTACTATAGACGCTATCGTGGAAATGCGAATTTATCTGGACAAACAATGGGTAAATTATTAAACTACTGATAAAATATCATGTAAACGTACCTACATTATTTGGTACATATTTGGGTATTTATAAATTGAACTAGCTTTTGCCCGCGACTTAGTCCGCGTAAGTCGAAAATAGACCAAGGAGTCACGTTGGCCCATACAAATTGTGCCCCCCTTTTTCACCCCCTTAGGAGTAGAATTTCGAAAAAACCTACGTTGCCTACGTCATACAAAGAACACACCCTCCAAGTTTCAGGTCTCTACGATCAGCGGTTTAGGCTGTGCGTTGATCCGTCAGTCAGTCAGGACAAAGGATTTTATATCACTATCACTACATAGTGTAAAACAAAGTCGCTTTCTCTGTCCCTATGCCCCTTTATCCCTTTGTATGCTTAAATCTTTAAAACTACGCAACGGATTTTGATGCGGTTTTTTTAAATAGATAGAGTGATTCAAGAGGAAGGTTTATATGTATAAAATATGCATAATATAGCCGTGCGAAGCCGGGGCGGGTCGCTAGTGTATAGATAAGAATAAATATTGTTTAGAAATAATTCACGTTAAATCCTATACTATATTAAGAAAGACACAGGATACTTTTGATCCCGAGACTTACGCGGGAGAAGCCGCGGGGCGCACCTAGTCTATTCTTACTAATCTTATAAAGAGGAAAGATTTTGCATTGCATTGAATTGAATAGGCTCCAAAACTACAGGACCGAATTTGATGAAACTTGGTATGTTGATACATTGATTCATTGGGTAATAGATAATCCCATCGCGATCGGGACCTATGCGAGTGAATCCGCGGGGCGCAGCCAATGTTACATACTTTTATAGAATACAAACGACCCGCCCCGGCTTCGCACGGCTATATTATGCATGTATTATACATATAAACCTTCCTCTTGAATCACTCTATCTATTAAAAAAAACCGCATCAAAATCCGTTGCGTAGTTTTAAAGATTTAAGCATACAAAGGGAAATAGGGACAAAAAGCGACTTTGTTTTATACTATGTAGTGAAGTGACTAGCTGTACCTGCAAACGTTGTTTTGACATATAAGAAAGAAGCAAAAAAAAAAAAAAGGAAACATATAAGTACATACACGTTAAGCGAACGCTCGGCAGAGCTACATGGTAGGCGGAGGGCGGGGGTTTTAGGTATTATTTTCGTTACGGAATTTCTTGATTCGGTCGCCGCGCTCAAAGCCGCACTGAATTTCATACCGGTTCAGCCGTTAAGGTGGAGATTGGTAACTAACACCGCGACACGAGAATGTTATCTGTACTAATATTATAAAGCTGAAGAGTTTGTTTGTTTGTCTAAACGCGCTTATCTCATTCGAATTGAAAAATTATTTTTGTGTTCAATAGTCCATTTATCAAGGAATGCAATAGGCTACTTTTCATTTTGATATTCCCACGTGATCGGGACTTACGCGGGTGAAACCACGGACCGCAGCTAGTATAACATATAGGGATAACAGTCGCGAAATCTTAAACAGTAAATGACTTACGCAGTTATATCAATCCCAGCTTCAACACCGCAACCTTTCTTATCAGCGTAAAATACTTTCAGCGATGCATTCTCACGTTTTTGGAAACGTCTGTTAGTACATCTCTCGCCGACTGGACATCTCGAATTACTAAAAATAATAAAGATTTTGGGAATAAACAACAAAGATTTAAAATTTTACAACAAAGGCAATATAATTGATAACAAAGAATTAAAATTGACAACAAAGCATATAAATTAAAACAATGATTTTTATTGAAAGAGAAATATTTAAAAAGCCACTATAATGGTATGTGGTATAAGTTATTAGTATTTCATCTCAATAAATCACTATGGAAAATAACTCTCAAAATTACTCAAAAGCTTTAAAATAAAAAAATTCAATCCTTTTATGAGACAACTCATAATGCACTTCTTAAACTCATTTTTACAGGATAATAAATGTTCATCAAGATTGTATGAAAACTCATAATGCCTTGATTAGTGAGTTAGTTAATTTTATGGGGCTGTTTCCCCACTTAGCCCTTTCATTGTGCCTTGATTACAATAAGGAAAAGCAAAGTCTTACCATTCAATCATAAGCAGTCTATTCAAACAGTCTTCCCCGCAGGCCAATTCACCTCTCTCCAACTCCTCTTTGGTCATAAAACAGTCACAAATCATCTTCTTAGTATCCTTACTGATCATTCTCTCACACAAATATTCATTCTCATCCAAATGTTGGTACTGATTCATTCTATCCTCAATTATCTTATCATAAGCTTCTTTACTTAAAGGAACAGATTCCTCTGGTTCATCGTTTTCATTTTCAACTACGGGAGGCAGTTTTGGCAAGTTAGGACTCGCAAGAGGTGAGCTTGCAGGCGAGTTCGCTCCCATTTCTAACTCACTGGATCGTCTCCAACGTGATTTTACTTTGACAGGCATTTCCGAAGGCACCGGAAATGAAGGTGAATTAGGTGCTGACAGCAAATCTGTGGATTTCTCTTGACTGTCCGATCCTAATTCTTCAAGTTTCAATTTTGTTTGTGTTATAAGTGCCTTCTTCAAAGGTGTCTTCACAAGGCCATAGCCCTTGGTCTTCTGTTTTAGGTTGCTAATTGTCTTGATTCGACTCGATCGCCTTACTCCAGTTGGAGATGATTCAGCCGAGTCATTTGAAAGAGGTATCAGTTCAGTGACTCGAGAAGAGTTGCTGTCATCTGAGAGTGTGGAACTTGGAGTGATGCTTGGGTCTGGTCTTAGGAGGTTTTCTTCTTTAATAAAAGATATATCCGGCGTTACACATGATGGTAAAGTTATTTCATTCATTTCTGTACTTTCTTTAGGTGATTGAGATTCAAGGTTTGCCAGTTTTAAGCTTTCAAAGTGTTTTTGTATATCATTTTCGCCACTGAGTGTATGTTCTGTTAGGTCTATAAAAGAGTTTTGATCTAATATTGTAGGGCTCCCAATATTAATGTCATATTCAGGATCTGAGTTGTCATCCTCAACGATTTGAACAACAGTGATGATCTCATCATCGTCAACACCGTATTCTATATTTTGTTCTTCTTCTTCTTCCAATGGAATGTCTTGAATCACTTCTTGGGGTGTTTCAACTGGAGTAGGATGTCCTGTGTCTTTCATTTTATCTTCTAGTTGATTTTCAATAGGTTTTACTTGAGGTGTCTCAACAATTTGGACAGAGTCATCAACTTGCACCGATTGTAGCTGAACAGGAGCAACAGGCTCAGGTTTTGGTTCATCGTTCTCACACAAGAAAGGTATTTCATTCATAGTTCTCTCCTTTACAAATGTTACAGGAGATATATCCCTAGATTTTGCCACATTCACAGCACTATTCAGAGGACTATAGCAAGCACCGCTGTTTGTGTCCGACTGGGTGTCCATTGCTGCATTAGAATCTGATTCTGAACTAGCACATGGATCAACAACCTTAATTTCTACGCTACTATTTGTCTCGCTGTCACTGCCTACTTCGTATTTCCTAGTGAATTTGTCATCATTGTTAAACAAGCAGCGGTATTTGCCGAACTTCTTGTGTAGCGCTACGATTGGGACCAGGCAGGGTTTGGTGGTAGCTTCTGAGGTGCTCGGTTCTGTGTTTTCTGGTGGGAGGGGGTTAGTAGAAGGGTCTTGGGTGTTGGAGTCGGGCGGGGGGTGTGTAGCGGGCTCGTCGGGCGCGGTAGAGTGCCCCGCGGTGGAGGGCTCGCCTTCCGCCAGCGACAGCTCACCCTCGGGCGCGCCCTCACCAGCCTGCTTCCCACGACGCGTGCTCCGGCGACCCGTCGCAGGCTTTGTTCCTGCCTTCTTCCGCTTAGCCATTGTTTCTCGCCGCGACAACATACAACCTAGAATAGTTACGATGTCTGTTACTGAATTATCAATTCGAGCTTACATGCAATGACCTCTTTCGATCAATTTGTAGATACCAAAAGATCAAGAAATGCGACAATGTCGCAGTGGGTGAAATACTGTTCGTAATTTGAATCGCTAGTTATTGTTTGGTGTTTACTAATTTACGTACAATGAATAAAACGATAAGATTTCAATGCTTCAGGCATTGCCACCGGTTGACAAGCAAAAACATCATGAACTCAATCAACCAAACATTACAAGACTTACCATCACTTTCTAAACGCTCTGTGGTGAAATAATTTCATTGGATGCTGTAAAAAAGATTATATTAGTAATTTTCACTAACAAATTGATACTATTTTAAATATGAAGTTCAAGTTTTCTCTCATTTTTTATTTTAATTCATTGCATTTTTCGGAAGGAAACCATGAAATTCTGTAAAAAAAAGACAGAATGTTGAAAGAGGGAGATGGAAGAATAATTACACAGAGTAAAAAAATAGCTACACAGAGTAGCTAAGCTACCCATAGTTTTATTTTTAAATTATCGCAGGCATGTCGCAGGCATATCGCAGAAAACGCGAACGTGGCTGTTTAAGCCAAAATTGTTTTGCCTGGCCTTTCGGTCAGGGTTAAAGAAAAAACTTGAAACACTAGGAAAAAAACGAAGACAAAGGCAAAGAATTTGGAAAATAATTTTCAATTTGAGAAACTACGATAAAAAAAGAGTTTTCTGTAAAAACTTCACCTCTGCACAATGACGGACAAAGACGAGGTATTATTTTGATCATTTCCATACATTGTTCCCTTTAGACATAAGTTTTATTGCAGCGGCTTGTGGACACGTCACTGTTTCGTGTGGTTGTTTTGTGAAAATATAACTGAATTTCTTGTTCAGGCTGTCAAGATCAACAAATGGGACGGTGCTGCAGCTAAGAATGCTATTGATGACGCTATTAGAGAGGTAAATAAATATACCTACACAAAAAACCTTAGCGACAGTTTTTGGTCATGTTTTTTTAATTAAAAATTGGTTTCCAGGTGCTCACAGGTGACCTGAAATGTAAGGAGAGCTTCGCCTTGATGGATGGAAGGCTATTCTTATGTGCTTTAGCTGTGGGAGTCGCTCTCTATGCCCTGCTGTGGGATTACTTATATCCGTTCCCTCAGTCGAGGTAGGTACTTAGGTTGTATGTAAATCATGGAACATTTAGTGCTATTTAATTTAATGAATTGTAAAGTAAGTGCTAGAAAAGACTGCACACCTGGACTGGTGGTGCTTTTGTTTATTTTTCAATCTGTTGTCTTTGCCTCAACCAATTACTTTTCTGGCGAAGAATCAGCACACAGAGACACTGAAATACTACTCTTCCCTCCTCACTTTACCTTCACTATGCCATAATAGTACCAAGTCATAACGTAGAATTTAAAAGAATTTATGTAGAAGAGGTTAAATCCTGATTAAAGTCAGTGAGATGTAACAGTTATAGAGTTGTTATCTCCAAACTTTGCATTACCTACTTTATTGTAATATTAGAATGCATGTCTTCATGCATATCCCAAACCACCTGAGAGATTGAAGAGTCAAAAGCCTTAAGAGTCTTTAAGTTTGTGTGATCAAGTTTATTTCAAAAAGATATATCTACCTCTGGTTGACATATTACTGATTAAAGTCTGTCATAGACTGAACACAGTAACAACACCAATAAATAATTGCATGCAATGTATCCATAAGTTTCATCAAACGGTAGGAATAAAAGTATCAGTGTAGATAAATAAACTTATTTTCAACCTTCCAGACTGGTGCTGATCATCTGTGTATCATCCTACTTCATCCTGATGGGCATCCTTACTCTATACACCACATTCAAAGAGAAAGGCATATTTGTTATTGCTAAGGAAAAGGTCGGGAACAATAACAGGGTTTGGGAAGCAAGCTCTTATGTTAAGAAGTAAGTAATCTCCTTTGTGCCACTAGTACTAGCCACGTGCTAGGAGGTTTTTTGATGTGAAACATCTATAGCTGCACGTAAAACCGATTTCTGGCGTGGCGACGCATGCCGCTATATGATGGTATATATATATACAGTCTATATGCAGTAGTGTGTATGGTGTGTACACACCGTAATTGACTGTACCATTCTATCACAATCTGTTCTTTTCTGCATATTACTTTTACAAAATAATGTCGATGTTTCACATCTGCCAGGCATCCCGTGACGGCTCACATTTTTTTTAAATCTTCATATAAGCAAAATTTACCAACTACATGAATAAAACAAAGCTCACGGATATGATTTCTATACCATTTTCACCAATGGAGAGATTGATTCATGGGGAAGATTAAGTTGTATTATTGTTTAAATTGGGTAAACTATGATGAACAAAAATTTGCTAGTTTTATTAAAATAACAACTTTTCCTTAATGTTGCTATGACAATGATGCATTTAAATCGAGATCCAAATAAAATATGCAAGCAAGTCGGTCTTAATTTGTAATTAGCGATATTTAAATTCGCCCCCTGCCTGTCGTCGACCAATAGAGTTCATCTAGCTAGGTGAACCAGGGGCATTTTTTTTCTAACCATGGTCCACCCCGAGATAACTTGGTACACCTCAATTTACACATTAAGCCGAGATTTAATAAATCCTAGACTTAACTGCTCCCTGCGGTCTCACCCGCTCTATCCAGGCAGATGACGAAAGTTTCCTAACAATATAAATATATTCCACAGACACGACGACAAATACAACCTAGTGATGCTCATGCGAGACTCCAACGGCAAGCTCCGCGAGGCTTCCTTCACGAAATCCTTCGCAAACTTCATAGACACCAACGGAACTGTCGTTCAAACTCTAGTTGTTAATGAAATAACTAAACTTTACAACTCATTGTCATCGGAGAAGAAGGAGAAGTAACTAGTATACTTTGAGTTGAGTATACACTGAGTTGAGGGTCTGATTGTAACGTTTCAATAAACTATCGTTTATAATTGTGATTTAATTGGAAGAAGTGGGAGTTAGAATAAGCAAGATCATAGAGTATAGAGGTAAGTGTACTCCGTCTAATATACTAATTTGCCAGACTATGTTTGTTTCCAGGAATTGATGATTATTAGCAACACTATCGATCGGTACAAAAATATAGGATGATTATTATTTTGGAAAATGAACAGGTTCGATTCCCGGCTAGGGTATTGACTTTTTCAAAAATCGAATTATGCCGTTTTAGTTTTTGTCAAAATGAGGCACGCAACGCCTTTCAGCATTTTTCGCTATCTCTTTTAAGGCCCACATAAAAAAAACACCCTGTATATCTGAAGTACTGCAGCGCCCTTAATAGCATGGTCCAATGTTGCAACTCAATATCATCTGAGTAGTAATAAGGATACTTTGAATTGAATATACTTTGGGTTGAGTTGAGCTGTATTAAACCAGTAGGTTTGACCCGCGTAAATTCAGATGTCGTGGGAATATTGGGATAAAAAGCAATCTGTGCTACTCCCAATAAATCAATGTATCCTCATACCAAGTTTCTTCAAAATCGATCCAGTAGTTTCAGAGGATTTTAGTTACGACCAAAAAATCTTATTGTGTACATTTAAATTACATATTTATGAGGTAAATATTAATTTTCCTACCTTTGATTTTCCTTACCAGTCCTATTGACTATATTTTGCTTAGTCACTACATAGTATAAAACAAAGTCGCTTTCTCTGTCCCTATATCCCTATGTATGCTTAAATCTTTAAAACTACGCAACGGATTTTGATGCGTTTTTTTTAATAGATAGAGTGATTCAAGAGGAAGGTTTATATGTATAATAATAGCCGTGCAAAGCCGGGGCGGGTCGCTAGTTTTTTATAAATGGTGATTATAAATTACACACTTTAAGTTGTGACGGAATAGAAATTTATTTATGTGACGGAATGGAAATTTAAATTGTATAAAGTTAACCTTAGGCTTTACAACATTTATACCTATGCACAAATGGAATCTAATACTTACTAATTAGACCATTTTGAGACATAAAATAGAATAAAAAAGTACCTACCTAAATACTTACAAAATACAATTAGAAAAAAAAATGGTAAAAATAAAGTGGTCATCACTACATAGTATAAAACAAAGTCGCTTTCTCTGTCCCTATGTCCCTATATCCCTTTGTATGCTTAAATCTTTAAAACTACGCAACGGGTTTTGATGCGGTTTTTTTTAATAGATAGAGTGATTCAAGAGGAAGGTTTATATTATGTATAATACATGCATAATATAGCCGGGCGAAGCCGGGGCGGGTCGCTAGTACTTATTATGTAAGATTAACTAAAGTTAAGTTACTCTTACTACCTACTTAGTTTAGGTTAAAAAATAGTAAGTATTATGTAAAGAAATGTTTTTCTTCTTTGAGTAGGTACAGACGAGTACAGTATATTTATTAATGATATATATATTTTTAATTATGTCTAAATATGGAAAACTAAATCAAAATGATAGATGGCGCTGTACGTTAGGATAGTCTTGGATAGAGTACAAACTCTACCATTTACCATCTTTGTAAAATAGTACAATAACATGATACTAGATGTCGTTACACGACGCCCTACTTATGGACGCGGCGTATTCTTACCAAATCTTATTGGAATTCATTCTATTGATGATAAAGTAGATATTCCGCTAAATATTTTCAGCATCCCCATGTATTATTCTATAGTTTTTTCTTCATGTATAGTGATGTTCCCATGTCAAACGCACCGTGAGTCGTATCGAACAAAGCTAAAGGTCAGGCAGTAGGTCGCTCGGTTTCCACCGAGCTTTACGTGCCGCGACGCGTAACTATTAGAAGAAAAAACCTAATAATGATTAGTAACACGACTCGATAAAATAATCATAATTTAAAAATATATAGTTAGTGATGTGAAATACTTAAATTAAAAAAAAAAAGTGGTGAATTTATTTAATTACATAGTAAAAGTAAAGTGATTGCAACCTGTCGCCCTTGCAATACTAAATTTAGTTTTTGTAAAACACACATTACATGAATACTTCGTAGTTTTCCATAAAATATTGTTAATTTAAGGTGAGTTCTTGTTAAAATATATTCAGTTTATGTTACAAATAGCGTTATTGTTAAGATGGCAAATACACTAATGGATATTACCATGTTTTTTTAGTACTATACATTAAAAGGTGATTTATTACTCATTCTTTTATAATGCCATACAAAAATATTACGGTAACACCACTTATAAAAATGGTTTTGGGATGAATAATCCTAAGACCATTAATTCAAAGCAGATAACGTTTAAAAAATGAAATAAGTATCATAATTATTAAACACTATTAAAATTACATAAATAACTACATTTCTTATTAAGTACGTCAACGGGAAAATAACTGTAAAATTATATCAAACCAAAGCTTAATCAGAATTACCTACATTTTCTGACTAAAGGTATATTTAATATTGAATTCACATAATATTAGGCTGTGCTGTGTAACAAGTTTAAGTAGGACGTCGGTGTCTATGACATCATCCACTAACGACCTGACTCAAGGATTTAAGTCAATAATATACTTAATTTCTTATATGTATCTTTTTGATAAAACAGTTTTATCATTACCTTTGTCGCTATTGTAAACCGTATCTTTGTCAAGTCCAGTGTTAAGTATTTCTTATCCATTTTCATTTCTAGTTTTGGATTGCAATTTGAATCTGTTGCTTTTAAAAAAACATTGAATTAAATTCGAAATAGTTTTTGCTGCAATTCTGTAGTAAAAACATTATTTTATATCGGAATAAATAAACAAAAATAATTTGTAAAAACATCATAGTACTTTATACTTACATATTTGTAACTTCGCTTATTTTATTATTAACACGAGCTGAGTATGTTTTTGATGGATGTTTTTGATGCACCGATATATCCCAAACAGGAATTCCCAAAAATTCTTTGTTCTTCATTTAAATACCCCCCTACGAAACCTAAATAATAATATCCAAAGAAATTATTTTAAATTGGCAAGTAAGTACCTACCTGAAATCGCTATATTTTGTGTTCCATGTATGAGTATTTTATAAGATTTCATCTGATGATAACGTAAACAAGCTTCTCAATCACCTGATTAACATTTAGGCACACCTGATTAACGTTTAGGTAAACCTAATTTCACCGGCTAAATTCTATTTTAGTTCTGGCTTCAGCACCGCTTTTATTCAGTACATTATACAACAGCGTTACCCACAGTCTCATTTGCCTACAGCGTGCGTTGACTGCGATGTGATATCAAAATAAGAACACAAACTACTTGCCAAACTATTTAAGACAACAATTCTTACAATACCTTACCACTTTGTATGAATTACGTTATGTAAAACGCTCTAAGATTGTTAAATCTACATTTGATAAGTCAAACACGTGCCACACGGCCTTGGTCTTCGCGTAAAACTTTACGGAAGTTTCATTATCTCTTAATTAATAAAACAAAACATTACAGACAGATAAATGGGAGTTCTCTTGTCGGGTACTGATAGCGATTTCTGTCGCGGCGCTGATTGATAATGCTATAAGTCTACGTTTAGGTACGTATCTAGTAGTTTATCTTCGTTACTACGTTGATAGTGGAATTTTAATTTCAGAAATTTTAATAGGTTAGGTAGGTACCTACTGATAAGAATGATAGACGACCCAGTTGGCACAATGGTCACCATGCCGGACTGCCAAACACAGGGTTGCGGGTTCGATTCCCGCCTCAGACAAGTATTTATGCTTAGATATTTGTCTGTGGTCTGGTTGTTTCTATGTATTATAAGTATATATTTACAAAAGAAAAGTATATAAGTAGTATATCCGTTGTCTAGCACCCATAACACAAGTCTAGTTACTTAGCTTGGGGCTAGATGGCGATGTGTTGAATGTCCTGCAATATTTATTTATTTATTTTATTTATAGACAGTTTTTATTGGCTGCAAAATTTCAGCGGTAACATTTCGTAGGTTGACAGACAATAGTAAAGTATGCTATTTCCACACTAAAGGTATTTTTGGGTTTTTCGTTTTATCATTTGTTTTTGTCGTGATATATTTAATGGACATGTCATACTCAAGGGCGCAAAACATATAATATCAAAGTTAACGTCATCGTTTTTTATCTAGGCAAAAAAAAATCCGGAAAATTACACACATTTTCCTTAAACATCTATACTTGGGTGTTAGCTACTTAAAATTCTATAAAGTAGAACCTAAAAACAATCATAGAATAATGATTTATCAATATCAGATGATTGTAACTATTCAACCGCGTGATTATCACTCAATTTTCAATGACTAATTTAATTAGAGCGTGACTGTCATGTTACGTATGCATGATACAATGATTTAGTACGATTTTATGTGACTACCTAATTTTCATTGTATATTATTGTGTGTTATAAGTCCCATATCACGGGGCTACGGAACCCCGAACTTTTGAAAAGCGTGCGTTGAGCCGCAACCAACACGTAAAGGCTCTCTACAATAACAAGTTTAATAGCAAAGTATGATGAAGCCACCAAACTGGCGATTATGTCTGTTTGTACTATAAAATGCAGCCAAGGAAAACTTCCACTTTCGATAGAACTATTGATAAACTACAGGAAAATACTACTTGGGCTAATTTGATGGGATGGTAGTGGATTGTATATTAGGAAACCATTGAGACTATGGAGCCTGCCGATAACAATGAAATAAGATGTCTAAACGAAATTACATAAATTATAAAAACATGTCACCAAGGCAGAAAATTATAACAGTTTTGTACTTGACTGTACTTTTACAGTCAAAAATCCCAGATGGTTATTCAGTTTTTAACAGACATAAATCCTAAGGTTGCCTAGAAGAGACCGCTTTCAGCGGTAAGGCCGCCTATTAAGCCACTGTTTTATTTTTAAAATTTAAATTATTGTCTTGTTATCATTTTCTGTAACTTGTGTGTGCAATAAAGAGTTTTTTTCTATTCTGTGGTTCTATCTATCCATCTAAATTACCGCCCTATCCGTTGCTAGGTATTTCAACCCCTTCAGTTTGAACGAGTACTTTAATCATAGGGTGGTGTTTACGCAGGGGTGGATGGGATACAAAGGGGGAAGAATCTGCTATAATACCTACCTAGCAAACGGTTCTTTGTAGTCTTATTTTAAATGTTGAAATTGGAGTATCGATTTCTGGTTAACGTTTATATTGTAGGTATTTTGGCAGTGAATATTAAATTCAAAACGTTAAGGTTAGTTTTAGAGTGAGAGTAATAATGCTAGAGTAAGAAGGTAGACTACACTTACTCTATTACTCTACTATTTAATCCATAATAGAACCTACTTAGTTCCTTTCTCAGTTTGTTCAGTCGCGATTTTACTCTCATAAGTCCCGATTCCTTGGCAATATTGGAATAAAAATTAGGCTATGTGTTATTCCAGTACTAAAGCTATCTACTTACCAAGTTTCATTGTAATCTGTTTAAGAGTTTTTGCGTGAAGAGGTAACGTAGAGTCTATTTATTATAAGAACAATTTAAAACCTGTTGTTAACTTCTCCTCAAACTATTTAAAATAAGTAGTTTTGAAGTTAGGCGGGAACAAATGAACATACATACATACAGGTCAAACACATAACCCTCCCTTTTGGCTTCGCCGTAGTCGGGTAATAAAATATCCCACTTGTTGAAGGAGAGATTCCATTTCAAACAGGAAATTATGAAATTAAAAAGAAACAGTGCTCGGGAAACCCCGATGATTATAATCTCGTTTTAAAAAAAAACAGCTCCGAGAATTTAGCCGTTCTATAGGAATCTATACTTCACTATCACTACAATACATAGTATAAAATAAAGTCACTTTTTGCCGTCCCTATGTCCCTATTACCCTTTGTATGCCTAAATCTTTAAAACTACGCAACGGATTTTGATGCGGTTTTTTTAAATAGATAGAGTGATTCAAGAGGAAGGTTTATATGTATAATACATGCATAATATAGCCGTGCAAAGCCGGGTCGGGTCGCTAGTAATATTATAAAGCTGAAGAGTTTGTTTGTTTGAACGCGCTAAGGAACTACTGGTTCGACTTGAAAAATTATTTTTGTGTTGGATAGTCCATTTATCGAGGAAGGCTATAGGCTACTTTCATTTTAATATTCCCACGGTATCGGGACTTACGCGGGTGAAACCGCGGAGCGCATGTAGTTCTAAATAAAAATAGTTATCAAGCTAAATTAGCAACAGTCTTGGCGCTACAAACGTAAATATTTGCCTTTGTGTCAGAAGTACCATTGATTGTACAAGTGACACAACTTTGTATCCTTAGTACCTTTAATGGTACTAGTGACAACTATTTAGGATCAGTAGTACCATCAGAAAAATTGATGTATGACAAAATTAAATGTCATCGGGTAATTATTGATGATTTTAAATTGAAATAATAAATATTTTAGGACACTTTACACAGCGCCATCTAGCCTCAAGCTAAGCAACTAAGTTTGTATCACACACAACGGATATAATACTTATATTTATTTTCTTTTGTAAATAAATAAGTAGGTAAGTACCTACTTATAGACAGAAACAGCCAGACCAGAAACAAATATCTGAATACTTAAATAAATATTTTTTTTTGAGGTGGGATTTGAACCCACAACACAACCTCTTACGTCGCAGGCGGGTGTTCGCCCGCCGCGCCACGGAGGTCATCGATTATGAGGAGTGAGTTTATTGAAGACTTATCTATTTATTATTTCATTAATACTAAAAAGATTCAAAAAGTTACAAAAAATAGTAATCGCATAGAAACGCCTTATCATTTTGGCACGATAGCCAAAGATTACGACAGACTTTATTACACACGGTTGTGTAATCTACTGGATACGTTATCTTATTAACAGCTGATGGATTTCCTGACACATTTTCCTGATGATTTAATTTTAAATGTGTGTTTCTGAACTTCACTTGCATTATGAGCATTGATTTCCGAGTTCAAGTCTTTTTGGAGACGCGTTTTTGATACATATTTCCAGACATTTTTCTGATGTGTATACCTACCTACCTATAAATTCATGATATTATTCTTACTCTATGAATTCTAATTGAAACATTTTTAATCGTGCCACTGCACTGTGAAAAAGTTTTTTTGTAATTATGAATGATTAATAGCCTCAAAATCACAAAATCTGTCGTAGGTATCCATACGAGCATACCTAATGCAAAACGACTAGTAAAACGAAAAAGCAAATTCGTTACAGTAGGTAATAAATTTTGACGTGACAACATCTTATAAATTGGTTTGCCGGGTGACACTTCAAGAAACTGCGTTACGCTCCGCTGACGTTATGCGCTCACAATGAGAGCGAGTGAGAGGCACGCGGGCATGGTTAGCCCGCCTAAGAGCGAGAGAGACAGACATAAAAAGTGAAAGGCACGCGTCCCTTCCACTCGAGCACAGTTGTTGTCACGTAAAACTTTCGCCCGTATACCGACTTTACAGGCAACCAGTTTTTTGTCTCATACCTCTATTCTATCGTATCTATTCTGTGCCTACCTTTATGCTACTCGAAACTCGTTTAAGTAGAGACTACAGTTAGTTCCTTTAAATCTAATCATCATCACTATCACTTCACTATCAGTATCACTACATCTTATGATATAAAAATGAATCGCAAAATGTGTTGGTAAGCGCATAACTCAACAACGCCTGGACCAATTTGGCCAATTCTTTTTTTTAAATGTTCGTTGAAGTTCAAAGATGGTTTTTACGGCGAGAAAAATTCGAATAATTGCCGGAAAAACCCTAAAAACAGCCCTTTTCTTTTGACGTGACAACGTTTTATAAATTGGTTTGCCGGGTGACACTTCAAGAAACTGCGTTACGCTCCGCTGACGTTATGCGCTCACAATGAGAGCGAGTGAGAGGCACGCGTCCCTTCCACTCGGGCATGGTTAGGCCGCCTAAGAGCGAGAGAGACAGACATAAAAAGTGAAAGGCACGCGTCCCTTCCACTCGAGCACAGTTGTTGTCACGTAAAACTTTCGCCCGTATACCGACTTTACAGGCAACCAGTTTTTTCCCATACAAACGTTTTCTAACTAAAACGAGCTTTATTGCTATTGTATAAAGTTCATATTGAATTACAATAGCAGTCACTGTTGTTTAAACAATGTATAAAAATCAATGCCACTTTTCGTTGTAATTTTATAACTCAAGAACGGGCTCACCTATCCTAACCAAATGACTGCTGAATGATGCTTTGTTTGGACTATTTAGTAGATGGTTCATGTGAAGTTTGCACAAAATCGGTCGAGCGGTTCTTCATTTATCACATTTTTTTAATATGGCAAAACAACGTTTGCCGGGACAGCTAGTAGTATATAAAGTCACTTTTCGCCGTCCCTATGTCCCTTTGTATGCTTAGATCTATATAACTACGCAACGGATAAATAGAGTGATTCAAGAGGAAGGTTTATATGTATCATACATGCATAATACAGCCGTGCGAAGCCGGGGCGGGTCGCTAGTTTTAATTAAAAAAACTCCATATCAAATGTTCCGCATGGCAACCTCTCACTCATTATTCAGATAAAGTCCGTCAACGTGAAAATCTACTCACATCACATTAACAAAGAATAGGTATAAGTATGCTATGTTAAAGCACAAAGTGTGCATTTAAAAGTAATACGAACTGTACCTTATCTAATGGCAAATAATGCGAGAGTAATCTCAGTTTGTTTTCGAGTCGAGGACATTTGACTTTACATTAGAAATCTAATAAAAACTTATTGCTCTTGCCCTCTTGCTCTCATTTTCTACATTAGGTAGGTTGATAACTTGGAACCTAGATCGTAAGTAGGTGGGTAGGTACCTAGACCTACATATTTTTGAGAAAGCTTAGAAAGAAATGCATAATAAACAGGGGATCCTATACTACCGAAGGCCCTGATCCCGAGGCTCCCAATTTCTAAATTCCTTGACAAATGACGATTTAGAGCTAATTTTGTAGAAAAGTACAACCATCAGCAAAAAAACAGCACCTACCTACCTACCTACTACTACGTATAAAAATGTAGTTAACATCACTACATCATTATATTTTATAGCGTTTAATACTTAGATACAGATCTACTTTTTTACCTACTTATATCACTTTCAGCCATCTTTCAGCCAAAGAAAATTTCATGTTAATTTTTAGGGTTCCGTTCCCAAAGGCTTCAATGTCTGTCTGTTCGTCTACTGTCTCTCACCAGCCGCCCAATTGCCGTATTCTTATGCAGCGCGTCTTGACTGCGTTTGCGTCATAACCATAGATTTCGTATTGCTAAGACGCACTCGTCACGCACACGTTACGCACTCGTCACGCACACGTAACGCAAACCTAAACGTCGTAACGTGTGCGTGACGAGTGCGTCTTAGCAATACGAAATCTATAGTTATGACGCAAACGCAGTCAAGACGCGCTGCATAAGAATACGGCAATTGGGCGGCTGGCTGTATCTCAGAACCATCATAGCTAGAGAGTTGAAATTTATGTATTTCTGCTGCCGCTATAATATTAAAAACTGAAAAAAAAAATGGGGCTCCCATACAACATGGTACGGAACCTTTCGTGCGCGAGTCCGACTCGCACTTGGCCGGTTTTTCACTTAACATCATTCAGTAGATATTATCTTCAAACAACTACAGTTACGTACATAATATAGGTAGCACGCCGAAATCAGATAACCATAAAACCAAGGTTAAACTAGGTACGAGTTTAAACGAATTGATTTTGGTTATGATCACGATTTATCAAAACAAGGTACCGAAGCATCAACTGTTCAAATATTCAGGGGTTGTCACAAGTTGTAGGTACTTGCTCGCATTCGGTACGATTATTTTATTGAGGCTTTTACATCGATATGATTCATGCAGTCACGCTGTAATTTAGGCGACCCCTAACTTCGGGGGTGTGTAAAAGCTAACTTTTGCATAATGCTCATCAAATATATTTTGATCCAGTGATTCTTAACTACGCTTCTGTCTAGTTTGCTTAGCAAAAATTAGGCCTGGGCGGCTATGTGGACCGATTTTTTAATTATTACTTAATGCGCCCTACGGTTTCACCCACATAATTCCGGGATCACAAGTATGCTATGTCCTTCTTCATCCCCTTCACTACCACTATGCCGATTTTCATCCAAATTGGTCCAGTCGTTTGAGCTTGAAGAGCGTATTATTTATAATATTATTTAGGACTTTAACTGTTTGTAAGCAAAATAAAGATTATTATCTGGGTACTTATTGCAAAAAAATTTCAGCATGTGAAAAATATGTGAATCCGACTGTCATTTCTACATTTCTAAATATTTTTTTATTTAAGAAACTCATAAAACCCAATGGTTTATTTCAGAGAATGTCCCGGAGGAGATTATTGGTGGGCGGGGCTGGAGCCGCCGGCGCAGCAGTCGCGGCGTGGCTCATATCCGCTGATGATTCACCAGTCGTGAGTTGATACTGTCACTTATTCTGTGGTAGAGTATAGGATACACTGTATGATAGAAGCTATTTTGTAGCGGGTATAGTCTGGAATCCATTGTGGTGGCCGGTAGGATAGCCACCGACCACTAGAGCTAGACGAGACTATCCACTGTAGAGTTCTAAAATTGCTAAACACCTGGTGGAATAGTCGAAATGACGGGGCAAGAACTTGTTGTTAGATCGAGATACTTTCAATGCTGAGGTTATGGGTTTGACCCTGCTAAATTTTGAAATAGGTAAAAGTCGCGGCTAACAGTTAGTCATATACAGAATTATTTGAATGGGCCTTCAGGGCCATTTCCTTAACTTTAAGTAATTTAAGTGAAACATGCTGAAAAGAGTTCCGTGCCAGATTTTAGTAAAAATTTAAACTGCATCATTCGACTATTGAAAAAGGCACTACCCTAGCCTGGAATCGAACCTTATAATTTTGCAAAACATAATATTTTTTTTAACAATCGATAGTGTTGCTGAAAGAGATCAATCCCTGGAAACAAACATAGTATAGATGTCAATGTTCCCGGCATATCAAAGGAAGTAGCTCATCGTTATTATCTTCAGTAATTTTCATACGACTTTCCCTGAAAAAATGCGGTAAAGGAGGCCACTGCTTAAAGTCGTCGTATCGCCTTTGACGTAACAAACTGTTGCACTAAAAACATGAACCGGTTTTACACTGAAATATGTAAAATATGTAAATTTTGAATATATTTTAAAACATCTAGAAAAATATCACTTGCCCTCTATGCTCTAGAATGAAATGTGAAAATTGCAGAAAACTACAAAAATTTGCTAAGTATGTCCTTTGATTTTCCGTACTATGTTTGTTTCCAGGCTTTGATCTCTCTAAGCTAGACTATCGATTGTAATACAAATATATAATTATTCACGCGACGTGAAACTAACCGCCTAGCTGGTGCCGGGTGTGCAATTCAATGCATGTAAAAGCGAGGTCATGCATAGATTTTATAGGTACCTATATGTAGATGATTTGTTACAATTGTACTGGGAAAATGCATAAAATTACTAGTTACGCCTTGAGCGATGTTGACATAATAAAAACGTCGACTTTCATTCCGAGGGTTCGAATCCGATCGTGCACCACAACAACGCGTGACGTAATTATGTAACCCCCAGCTTAGTTGACTCCAGACGTATGATGAGTGCTTTCCTCTTCGATCGACTTAGCTGAGAGGGGGTACTTAGCCTATAGTATAGCCTATAGTATTATTTAATCATGTGGTATAGGTTGTGAGGGACGAACGTTTTTTCCTTTGGGTATAGGTTGTACCTATAGACCTAAGACATGGTTCTTTTTGCGTGAGGTTAAAGTACCAACTAACCTCACGCAAAAATGACCAAACTAAATCCCCCTTATTCTAAAACGAGGTTTAAGGATAGTCCAAGATGTGAATTTAAACCTTAGATTTAGATACAGATTTACTCGTGAACTGTAGTCTAAACACTATCCCTATTTAATCTATAGGAATAGTGTTTAGAATATAGTTCCCTATTTAATCTATAGGGATAGTGTTTAGACTATTAGTTCACGAGTAAATCTGTGTCTAAATCAAAGGTTTAAATCCACATCTCGGACTATCCTTAAACCTCGTTTTGGAATAAGGGGGAATAGGTCTAGTTGCGGAAAAGAGCCCGTGTATATGTACTAGTTACGCCTTGTGGATTTTTAAAATCTCTTTTTTTTCATGTAAGGGCCCTGAAACTACGGAACCGATTTTGATAAAAGGTATGATCAAAATCGGTTTGATACAATAAATCCTTGCGAGTAATATTAGCTACTTTTATCCCTATATTCTTACAGGGTCGACTTATATGAATGAAACCGCAGCGTAGACAGTTATAAAGTTCAAATTGGGTTTGGATTATTCAAATGTGGTTTATTTTTCAGGAATGGTACAAACCAACAGTATCAGCGAAAACAGAACGCAAAAAGCGGCCCCTACCGAGCCGAGCTGAGCAAGTAAAGAACCTACAAGCTGGACACGCGTATGACGTGTTAATTATTGGAGGTGGCGCCACTGGTGTGGGGTGTGCACTCGATGCAACTACTAGAGGTAAGACAAGAGGCGCCCTCTACCTAGCAAACGTAGAATAGGTTATTCTATACCAATATTATAAAGCTGTAGAGTTTGTTTGTTTACCCACGTTAATCTCAGAAACTACTAATTCGAATTGATTTTTTTTTAATTTATAAATTTTTATTGGCGACCCAGTTAGCATAATGGTCACCATACCAGACTGCCAAACACAGGGTTGCGGGTTCGATTCCCGCTTCAGACATGTATTTATGCTTCGATATTTGTCTGTGGTCTGGTTGTTTATATGTATTATAAATAAATATTGCAGGACACTCCACACATCGCCATCTAGCCCCAAGCTAAGTAACTAGACTTGTGTTATGGGTGCTAGACAACGGATATACTACTTATATACTTTACTTTTGTACATATATACTTATAATACATAGAAACAACCAGACCACAGACAAATATCTAAGCATAAATACTTGTCTGAGGCGGGAATCGAACCCGCGACCCTGTGTTTGGCAGTCCGGCATGCCACGGCGGTTATAAGTACATATATATTTACAAAAAAAAAGTATTTAAGTAGTATATCCGTTGTCTAGCACCTATAACACAAGTCTAGTTACTTAGCTTGGGGCTAGATAGCGATGTGTGGAATGTCCTGCAATATTTATTTTTTATCTATACTAATATTATAAAACTCAAGAGTTGGTTTGTTTTACCACTCTAATCTCAGGAACTACTAATTCGAATAGAATTTTTTTTGTGTTGGATAGTCCATTTATCGAGGAAGGCTATAGGCTACTTTTCATTTTGATATTCCCACGGGATCGGGACTTACGCGGGTGAAACCACGGAGCTCATGTTTTATAAAGAGTGCTAATCTGTTGAGAGGTGAAATTCCAGCTGTGCGATTGTGAATTAGTATATCTTAGTAATTCTTTTTAAATGCGAAGAAAGTCTGATTGTTTGTTTCTTTATTTCATTTTTATTTCCGTGTCTCAAAAAGTAAAAAAGGAACCCTTTAATAACATCACCTTCTTTTTTCCATCTTTTTTGTCTTTAGGACCAAAAGCCTCGACAGATTTTGATTATTTGGTTAAGACTAGCTTATAGTTTAGAAAAGGACTTATAGTAAATACTCTCATCTCGAATTAAGAGCGAATCAGCGAATCATGGGACTCCTCGCGACCATGACTCGTCGAAACGTCGAGGTAGGAGAAATAAAAATACTCGACTTAGACCTGGGAAAATAATTACTAAGAGCGAATCAGTTGGTAAAAGCTAGTAAAAGTTTCAGATATTGAAATTACTTAATTCTTGCCACAAAAATAGCCAAAGGAGATTATTCATGTTTCCAACAAAAATACCCATAATAAAAAATGCCGGCCAGTAAAAAAAAATGTTTCTATCTTGTAGAGAATAACATTAAAAACAATGTTTATTAAGGCAACAAAGAGCTACGATCAACCAAAAAATGCATTTTATAGAGATCCGTTTGACCACTTTTAAGATCTTACTACTTACAGAAAAATATAAAAATAATTAGTAAATGGATAAGCTTTGTCTGTTTTTATTTTATTTATATAGCATTAGTAAACATTGTTTAAAATGTTATTCTCTACAAGATAGAAACATTTTTTTCACTGGCCGGCTACTTAATTTTTGGGTACGATTTGAATGATGTCCTTAACACATCAACTCTATACAATCATCCCCAGGTCTTCGCACAGCATGCGTGGAAGCAGACGACTTCGCGAGCGGTACATCGTCCCGTTCAACGAAGCTCATCCACGGCGGAGTGAGATACCTCCAGAAGGCGATCATGGGGCTCGACTACGAACAGTACAAGATGGTGAAAGAGGCGTTGCATGAACGAGCTAATATGCTGGAAGTGGCTCCGCATCTCACGAGACCTTTACCTATATTACTGCCGGTTTATAAGTAAGTTTAAAGCATTAGGTTGGTTTAATTATTACGTCTCATTCTATGTATGATCAGTGTATTTCCGGTAATCTATCAATTACAAAAAATTACATTTTTTTATATCTGTAGCAAACTGTTAAAATTGTTTGATATTGGATCAATTATTTGACATTACAGTAGTACTTTTGTTTGATTTATTAAAACTTAATATATATTTGCATGCTAAGCTAAGTGCTGGTGAAATATGTTGAACTATATTTTATGTTACATCAAATAAATGACATTCCCATTCTCATATATAAGTTACTAGCTCACGGGTTTACCCGCGTATGTCCTGATTCTCGGAACAGCGCCTCAAAAGACCGATCTTCGAAGCTGATTTTTAAACATTTCAGACCTTTATTTTGTAATACTTTCAGCCTGTTTTTAAAGAGAGAAAATAACTATGTTTTTTTAAAATCCTATATTTTACGTCTTTCTTCCAGATGGTGGCAAGTCCCTTACTACTGGTTCGGTATCAAAATGTACGATCTAGTAGCAGGCGATAGAAATGTGAAGAGCTCCTACTATTTATCTAAGAAAAACACTCTAGAACTATTCCCTATGCTTAAATCTGATAACCTTTGCGGCGGAATCGTGTATTACGATGGTAAGTACTTATTAAAATGATTAACTTGAGAATTCTGTATTTGAAAGGATAATCATTAGTGTTACTGGAAATTAATTTAGCGTCTCCTTATGAATTTCAAGTAGTTAGGTAGTGTGTATTTTATAATTATGTGGAGTTCACAGCCTAGTTAAATCCATAGAACATTAATTTATAGGCTGGTGGCGCCATCTATGGCGGTCACTGACAACATTTATTTTTCAATATGATAGGTGTATATTGCATAACACTGAAAAATTGCGCGTTTTCATGAAATAAGGTTCATTGAATAGAATAGTACTCTAAAAAGGTACTTGGTTTTAGAAACTCGAAAAAGAAGTAAATCTCCAAGAAACCTGTATATAAAGTAAATAAATTGAAGTAAAGTCAGTTATTACTCAGTGAATTCATTAATAATGGCAAAGAATTATTTAATTTTCAACTGATAACTTTCTTCCTTCTGGAAGTAGAGTAAATCCTAGCCTAATCCTAACCTGAAATGTATTCGTAGGTCAACAAGACGACGCGCGTATGAACCTAGCGATAGCCCTGACCGCGGCGCGGCACGGCGCCACCATCGCGAACCACGTTAGCGTCACCAAACTACACAAAACTAATGGAAAACTCAGCGGGGCCAGGCTTAGGGTAACTATCATTGTTTTAATAATTAGAAGCGTTTTTTCTCAGCATATAATTAATATTTCACCTTTTATAGTTTTAAAGTATACGCAATTATTTACGAGTACTTTACAAAATAATTAAAAATTGGAGATCGTTGCAAAGACTGACTACATAAGCCCAATTTACCTCCCACTATTAAGTATTATTTTGCACTAAAGTACCTACATCATTTTGTAAAAAAAATGCAACCGTCTTTAAAAGTAAGTAAATTTATCTTCTAGGACGAAATAACAGGCAAAGAATGGGACATAAAGGCGAAGTGCATCATCAACGCGACGGGACCCTTCACCGACAGTATCAGGAAGATGGATGACCAGAACGTCAAGGACATCTGCTGTCCGTCTTCAGGGGTTCATATTGTGTTGCCAGGATATTATAGGTAAGTCTAATATGGGACACTGGGGACACTATGGGACAGAAGATTATAGAGCGCTACTAATATGGGATCCACTACGCTACTACAATACGGATCCACTACCCATATTAGAGCGAACCACTAATATGGGACACTATGGGACAGAAGATTATAGAGCGCTAGCAATTTTAATCCATGCTATTTTAGGACACTGTAGTGTCTGGAACACGTATTAAATAGAGTAGAGTAAGAAATACCTCCGCTACAGCTCAATCCGCGTTCTTCAAATCGCGAGTAAATAGGTCATCATCTGAGCGATGTTCCCGGTTGCATCCCTCTCGGGAGCCCGGGGTCCGCTTTCCTACTTTTACGCCTCCACTTCGCACGATTTTCGGCATATTGGTTAGTGAGGCCATTTGTACGCATATCACCCTTTACGACGTCAAGCCAGCCCTTCTTGGGTCTACCCAGTAAATAGGTATCTTCTAGGAAAGCGTGCTACATCTAAGGCAGCATCGTCACCTACCATACCATCAGGCAGGTGTGATAGTGGTCCTGCCTGATGCTGACCTATCATATGTAAAGAAAAATAAGTAGAAAACTCGTCAAAACATCTGGAGCCATCTAAACCACGGGTTTCCTTTTATTCAAAACGGAGACACAAATATTAGGTTAATAGCTGTGTTCGTGTTTCTTCCGCATAAATGATAGATCAGCGTTTGACCACTATCACACTTGCCTGATGGTAGGTGACAATGCGGACTAAGATGTAGCATGTTTTCCTAGAAGATACCTATTTACTGGGTAGACCCAAGATTAAGTGCTGACTTGACGTCGTAAAGGGTGATATGCGTCCAAATGGCCTAACTAACCAGGATGCCGAAGATCGTGCGAAGTGGAGGTGTAAAAGTAGGAAAGCAGACCCCGGGCTCCCGAGAGGGATGCAACCGGCAAGCTTTCCTAGAAGACTCACTCGTGGCTTGAAGATTGTACACGTCAGGAAAGACACAGGCAACTGATGCCATTTCCTTGAGCTATTGTACGAATGAGGAATGACGAAGCAAAAAGCTTAGTGCATGTGTCTGGTATTTCCACCATGTGTCGGTGTAGCATATCCGTTAGCCTGGTTGCATGAGGAAAGAATGGGGATGGTCATATTAGGTCATATAGTTCTGATGCACACTACCCGAAATGATACTATGATACTCCAAGGTTTCAATGTATCCTCACACCAGGTGCCTTCAAAATCAATTAATTAGTGTCAGAGCCTATATTACAAACAAAAAATGTTTGTGTTATTTCATTGCGTCATAGTTTAAATATACATAAGCGAGTTGCATAGTGCATACAATTGGCAGTGTTGCCAACACGTGTGCTAATTACTCACGGTTTAATGAACTTGGCGTACTGTGCCAATTTGGTATTTATGGCGATCACATACCTGATTGATTTAACGATGTGATATATGAAATCAATTAATGGTTATCAACATACCAACATAATCAAAATATTAATAAACACATACCTACCATTTTCTGAATGTGTCCATATTATGTATATTAATGCTAGCTGAGCCCCGCGATTACATCCGCGAATTCTTGTGGAAATGTCGGAATAAAAAAAGAAACAGCTATGTGTTATTCCAGGACTTCAGTTGTCTACAAATTAAGTTTCATTCATCGCAATCGGTTTAATAGTTTTTTTGCATAATAATAATTATAATTTATCGGATGCCCACGCCATGCAAAGAACACACCCTCAAAGTTTTAAGTCTCTACGGTCAGCAGTTTAGGCTGTGCGTTGATCCGTCCATTTTATATGTATAGGATGTCAGTTTGCGTGTTAGTTTTCACCCAACAAACAACTGAACCGATTGCTATTTGTATGTAGATATATAACTGGAGTCCTGGGTAATAAATATAAACTACTTTTAATCCCTATTCCGATCCCGTACTTACGCGATGCAACTGAAGGGCGCAGCTAGTATTATAAATTAGTAAAATAATTACAATAAACTGAGGATTTCCTAGTTTAGGCAAATGTTTTATTTTTCGTTTTAAAATGTGCTTTAGGTTTATAGTATAATATATTGTAACAGTTTTTATCATTTAAATTATTCTTATTCTGTCTACTAATTTAAAGATGATTACATACCAAACTACCTGTTAACCTTCCAGTCCAGAACACATGGGTCTCCTCGACCCAGCCACCTCTGACGGCCGCGTCATCTTCTTCCTCCCGTGGCTGAAGGGCACGATCGCAGGCACCACTGACATGCCGTGCCAGATCACACACAGCCCTAAACCAACTGAGGATGAGATACTGTTCATATTGACTGAGGTCAAGAATTATTTGAATCCTGATGTTGAAGGTGAGTGTTTACTTATATCTTTTTTATTGTGTTAAATATTGAATAATATTATTATGTATTAATAAGTTACATGTAAAATTAAAGACTTCTTAAATGTTGTAAAGCGTTAGATCGGCGGGCTATGAGATATCTTTAAAATTGCGATCCAGTGTAAATTAAATCACAATTTTTAACAGACTTCGTTAAAATGAGGAAGTTCTCGATTTCTCGCGTGTATTCAAACCAGTTAAACCTATGGATATGCAATGCAAAATGAAGTCCATTAATAGTATTTAAGGCTAAAAAAATGAAGGCTCCATACGTAACATAACTACTTTGCATACCTCTTGGTGCCATGATCTTATCTTCATTTATGATTACTTATATTTCGCCTGGTAAGAGTTTTCACGTTGCTTGAATTGTTTGGCCTAAGCTAAGCTAACAACTGGTACCAGGGCAGGGATAGTAGCCGCACCCGACAGCGTAGCGTGCCTTTTGAAGACTGAGGAGCATCTATTCAATAAGGCAAATGCCGCTAGTGTGTAGGATAGAACTGACCCCATAAACCCACACATACTTACCTGCCTGCCCGGCAGTACCACCGTCATAGTGCATAAGAGTGCTTAAACCCAGTTATATGTCAACCAGAGGTAGATACGTCTTTGCGTAATAAACTTGACCACACGAAAGTAAGGCAATCTTCATAATCCCTCGGGTGGGTTTCGCATATTGTATGAAGTCACATCAAGTTATTTTGTCACAATAATGGAAGTTCGGAGATAACTACTATAACACATTACATCTCCTGTGTTATTATTCCAGTGCGTCGCGGTGACGTATTATCCGCTTGGTCCGGCATCCGTCCGCTAGTGTCGGATCCGAACAAGGAAGACACGCAATCCCTCGCTCGTAACCACATCGTGCACGTGTCGCCTGCGGGCCTGGTCACCATCGCTGGTGGCAAGTGGACCACGTACCGTGCCATGGCTATGGAGGCCATCGACCAAGCTATTGAGAGTGAGTTGTACTTAGCGTCTTAACCGAACACAGGGCCGAGACCCAGACGCGATAAATACCATGCGCAGTTGTTAAACTTCGCTTCCAAAAGCGAGAGGAAGAGCTGATAGTAATTCTATTGCTACGTTACGAAATGCATCATCTTTTTTTTGTCAGCCTATACTGTCCCACTGCAGGGCAAAAGCCTTTAGGTCCTGGGCCAGGTGTAATCTGTGTAAAATGCATTGAGATCGTCACGCCACTGTTTACGGGGTCTGCCTTAATTCCGACGTCCGTCCTCCGGCACCCAATGCGTGACGACCCTATATTAAAATAGAAAATAAACTGACATCAACTAATATCTCTCTCTATTCTATTCAGTAACTCTGCCATTATAAGTTTTACACCCAAATGTTTCAGGTTCAAACCTCAAGCCTTTGTTCCGGGAATGTCAGACGGACGGGTTCTTAATAGAAGGAGCTCACGGTTGGACCCCTACCATGTACATCAGATTGGTACAGGACTTCGGACTTGAGATGGAAGTTAGTATATTTAGGTGTTATAATGCTTCATTGCCTTACTCCGTAATGAAGGGGAACTCTAAAAATAGCCTTAGAAATTGAAAAGCTTCCCAAAAACAAATCTACTGTGTTCTTTACCAAATACTCTACAAAATGATTTAGCAATATTTTTCGGGCGGTTACCTGTCTGACGTCCTCCTTGGGAATACTGTAGTTGCAGATGGTTTACTGCAGCCACCTCTACCACAAAAATCTAAAGTGCTATGATTATCTATATGTATGTTAGTCCGTAAGGTATCTATTTTAAATGGGTCTGTACTTATAAAAAATACCTGAAATAAACGATTTATTTATTTATGATCAGGCAAAACGTCCCCAAATCCATTAGTCGCCTTCTATGACTCTCATAGGAGGAAATATGCCCTATTCTGTGCCTGGGGTTACAAGTTCACAAAAATGTTCCAGGTAGCACAACATTTAGCGAAGTCATACGGAGACCGCGCGTTTGCAGTCGCCAAGATGGCAGCCATGACCGGCAAGAGGTGGCCCATTATTGGCAAGAAGGTGCACCCTGAGTTCCCATACATTGACGCTGAAATTAGGTGAGATTTTACATTCTAACAGGGACATCTAATTAACTATAATATTATTCCCCTCAGGCGTGTACGCTCGCTCGACACATCGAATGCAACTCTCAACTGTCTTCTAGTGCGCGTTCTTGCATAGCTTCATGATGCGGTCTATAATGACGTATGCAGCAACGTTTTATTGTGCTTACATTTTTGTTATTTTAACATTTAGGTACTTCATAAATCAATTAGTTGATCGCACCAATAAATTCTAATAACAAAATAGAGGCGTAAAATTGACGAATACATATTTAGACTATATTTTTTATTTAAAGTCAATTAACACGATTATAAAATAACAATTACTTACAGTAATTGACTAATTAGGACAAATACATACTTTTATTCTTTCAATGTCTTATTCTAGTTTCTTTGTTTTTTTTTAGGTACGGCGTCCGAGAGTACGCTTGCACGGCTGTGGACATGATAGCGCGTCGCTTACGTCTTGCCTTCCTTAACGTGCAGGCCGCGGCTGAGGCTCTGCCTACCATTGTCGATATCATGGCGGAGGAGTTAAACTGGTCTGATGCTGAGAAAAAGGTAAGGATAGGTCAGCGTTTGACCACTATCACACCTGCCTGATGGTATGGTAGGTGACGATGCGGCCTAAGATGTAGCACGCTTTCCTATAAGATACCTTGAAGACCCCCAAATTGTACACGCCAGGAAAGACAAATACAGACAACTGATTTAACTGACATAACCTAACCTACTTGTTTTATTATTCAGAAACAAATCCAAAAAGCGAGCGAGTTCCTAGCGAACGAGATGGGCCAGATGGTGAACCGCGCGTCCCGAGACAAGATACCCATCAACCTGAGCAAGGACGAGATACAGACTTACATCAAACGGTTCCAGATCATTGACAAGGATAGGAAGGGATTCGTCTCTATTAACGATATTAGAAGGAGTCTCAAGGTAATGTTTTCTTCTTCTTTCTTCAAATATGTGACACGATACATTTTACTTCGTAAAAGTTTTGGGTGAATAGGCCAAATAAAATCAAAGTTTTCTATAAGGGTTCAACTACGTCCTATCGAAACACGTTTGCACTTTTGACATTTTTACTATGACGAATCACCTTAAGCTAAATTGAACTTAGCTTTATTAAAATGCCCCGAGATGATCTGACACCTTACAGTTTAAAAGAGTGACGTTTCATCCGAAGATTAAATAAAATATTTTGCGGATGAATGGACACCTGAAAATTTTAAAGGGCGACAATTCATCCGAGGATGAAATATTTTACGATTGTGCCTTCAATCATTCAACCCTATGGGATAGCATAGTGCGCGCGAACGCATAGAGCCGGAAATAAGACGCTGATTCGCTAGAGTGAAGAGAGCAGCAAAAAATTGACCAATCATAGGGCCGCATTTAGCTCAGTGCGTTCACGTATTGAAGAGCAACTTAAGTATTGTTTGTGAATACAGGCGTTAGAGCTGTATTCAACATACAAGAAATGACAAATTCTCGGCCTTAAAACAGCCAATTTCATTTAGATACGCGGATCTTGATTTGAAATGGATATGTCAGCGTTTGACTATTATCTCACCTGACAGCAAGTGATGCTGTGGTCTAAGTTGAAGCACGCGCGTCTAGCAGATACACGGGGCCTTATTCTGCTATTTTGCATTAATGGATTTACCATTGTCATTATATCGAGACTCTATTGATATTATATCGAAATTGTAATTTTATTTAGTATTCTGTTAAAGTTTTAATAACATAGCAATAGGATCGCTATGCAGTCTCAATGGGATGGTAATAGATACGTCGTTAGTGCTCCCTAGCAAAATGGTATATGTTGCTAAGCGATAGGTATACCGTTTTGACAACTATCGAGATTCCATCGAGCCACGATTCTAGAGCAGAATACCAAAGTGAGTCAATGGTGCGCCAGTAGTGTTTCGATAGAATAGTTAACAATAGGAGAATACCAATTTGACATGTGATGTCATATTTTTACATTAAATGTCTATTACGATTCTATCGACACTATAATATTGAAACACAATTGTGTTAGCAGACTTAGGCCCCTGTTCGCTCATGACTTGAAGATCCTCAAACTAATATAAGGTTAGGAAAGGCGGACTCAAGCAACTGATTCCATTACCTCACGATACGAATAAGGAATGACGAATCAAAACGCTAATTCACGAGTCTTAGCGATTTCCAGTAAGAACAAGTTTTTTTTTCAGTCGCTAAGGTAAGTTGGCCTATGTATCGTAATTTTGTCAACTTGCCTAAAGGAAGAGCATGTGCTTATCTAACCTCTTCGTTAGAAGATACGTAAGGAGTGAAGATGGAATTTATTTCCTGTATTTATCTATTACTACTTTAAACTGCAACTGCAAAGTCAATGAACACTGTGTCGTAGCGGCCGAACATCCACTTGCAGATCAGAAGGTTGTGGGTTCGATACCCGACATGAAACAAATGTTTGTATGATTTGCAGATATTTATTTCCGGTCTAGATATATTTGTATGTATAATAAGTTTGGCTGACATATGCAGTGTCATAAGAAAAATATAGAATATAGAAGAGTCTTTAATTTTTTTTTCCTAAAACAAAATTCTAGGGTATGGGACTGAAACCATCGGATGCTGAAATAAGTGCGATACTATCAGAGATCGATGTTACTTACCATGGCCAACTAGAGATACAGGACTACCTCCAGGTAGAAAATGGCGGGAATCGCACAACGGGAAATGGGATTACATGTTGAATGTTTAGAGGGATATAATGGGATTGCAAATTGTTAGAGAGATTTTTGTTTGTTTAAAATGTTGCTGAAAATTCGAAACACTAATATACATAATTAAGGAGTTACCTAAAACTTATCCATCGCACGCCATCTTAAAATCACGTATAAAATAGGCCAGTTGCATTTTTTTTTAGAAAAGGAATGTCTACCAAGGAACTTCTATAAAATATAGACTGTTTGGATTTTTAGTATGCAACCTGCTTTTTTGTGTAAGTAGGTTGTATACATTTGCCAGGTAATAAACCTTTGTCATAAACTTTTTTGTAACAAAAGAGTTTTTACTCAAGAACACAATAAGGTTTTGCTAAGAAGGTTGCTTCTTAACAATAAGGTTTTGCAAAGAAGGTTGCTCTACAAAATCAAAGGAGGACGTTGGACGACCTAAATGAGGCCAATCATGCTGCCGTAGCTGAGGCGCAATATTAGTCAGATAGAACTTTAAAGTACCCTGAGATAAAGTGGCGCCACCGGTGGAAAAATAAATAAAACAATCCTTTTGTACTATTTTTGTACCTATAATTAAATTATTTGATATTACGTCTTTAAAGAATTTCTCAGCAAATTTTTAACCAAACAAAAGTCTCGTTACCCCCATATCTACATACTAATGTGTCGTACCATACCTCATGATCGTTGTCGCAATGTCAACTTTCTCCAGGGGTCTGGCGAAGAGGTGACGGGCGAGCAACTTCACGAGATCCTCAAGGAAATTGATACCAACATGAATGGACAAGTCGAACTCGATGAATACTTGCAGGTCTTTGCACTGTGACGCTTTTACTATATTCATTTGATTTCTTATTATCGATACTGATATATAAACTGGAATCGATTTGACTAAGGCGATTACTATGCCAGTCTCTATACTCGATTATTGAATGGAGACTTCGGGTTAGGTTGGTAACACCATTTCGGGTCAAGAAAGAGAGAAATATATTTTTTTGCATTTTCTAAAGCCAGGTTAGAAAAGAAATAATATCATGAAATCATTATTTGCTCATAATCGCTGAAAAAAATTGCTTTTGCCTTAAAACTGTAAATGCTTATGCCACTTAAAGTGTAAAGGCACAAGCAACTTTGTCTTTAAACATAGATTTTTGAAATGCAAGAGCTTTGTGATTTTTTTGAGAGAACATTTAAAAAAAAATGTTAGTTATCTAACATTTTTTCTGGGCTAGTTACCGCAATAAGGAACTTTGTTCCAATAAACTGATGAGTATGGAGACTGGTATGCAGTAGTCGACTTAATGTTTTTTTTAACCATGGAGTATGAAAGCAATCAAATGGAATAGTTTGGTGGTGTGATGATGGCTTTTGTTTGCATGGCTTTTACTACATTACACTTTCATGTTGATATTGTAACCATTTTGTTCTGTTTGTATTTCATAGCAATTTATATTGCACATTGCATGCGTGTATCATCTCTGTTTGTATGATAAATTATGTGGGTGGGTAGGTAGGTAGGTACTCTAGGTACCTACTTATTTTTAAGTTAAAATACTTTTTAATTCGTTCCTTTTTTACCCTGCGCCTCTTAAATATCAACAGTCAACACTCAAAAACCTACCTTAGTAACTGAGACATAAACCCTATAATCCCCCAGATAATATCAGATAAAAAGTTAGGTTATTCCGATTAAATACCTTTTTAATTTGCCTGTATAATACTAAAACATTGCCAAGCAAAAAACAATCTTACTTACTAACACATAAACCCTATCATCCCCAAGGTGATGTCAATTAATAAAGTCAGGTTATTCCTAATACTTTTTCAATCTGCCTGTAAAATACTAAAACATTGCCATGCAAAAACCAACTTACCTACTCACACTTAAACTCTATAATCGCCAAAAAACTCAGATGACGTCAGTTATAAAGTCAGGTTAATAACATTAAATACCTTTTCAATTTGGCTGTATAATACTTAAACATTGTCAAGCAAAAACCTACCTTACCAACTGACACATAAACCCTATAATCCCCCAGATGATGTCAGCTATAAAGTCTGGCCACGTGGCGTACTCGCGGTTCGCTCGCATGGCGGAGATGGAGGAGGAACACCACGAGAAGGAGACGTTGAAGAAGATGATCACTGTCGACAGGAGTGGAGGCGGATTGTAGACGTAAAAAACGGTAAATATTTAACCCTTTATAAAACTTTACATAGAGTATAACCCTCTTAATATACAGGTGAATTTTTACATGGGCTTTCAGGGCTGGTGCAAAGTGTATCATCAGATTTTTGAAAAAGTCATCAGCGAACCTGATATTTTCCAAAAAAGAATCGAAATATAGGTTTCGGTAGTAATCGATAGTTTTGCCGATAGAGATCAATTCCTGAAAACAAACATACTGTGCCAAATTAAAGGAAATAGCCCTCAATTACTTTTTCAAAAATCTGATGATGTACCTACTTTTAGTTTTTGTCAAAATTGCACGCAACTCCTTTCAACATTTTTCGCTATTCCTTATAGTTTAGGATATACCTAACCCTGAAGGCCCAAGTAAAAAATTCACCCAATATAAGATTATTTTCAAATAGGTTTAACCGACAGTAGCGGTATTTAAAGAAAATCCCATTATCCTCCGATAGTTAATAGTACATTGTTATCCTAGGTGTGAAAGTCACTCATTACAAGTCCCGAGACGGAGTTTGGCGCCCGAGCGTAGCGAGGGCGCTAATAGTTCGAGGGACTTAATGAGTCTTTCACCCGAGGTAAACACTGTGCTTTTCATTACGAATAATACATAAAATTCTTCCTAACAACGAGAGTGCATGAGACTATGAGACTCCATACCACATGAGTAGGTACTCATGTGTCCAGTCCATACTACCTGATCCTTTTACAAGGTTAGGACCAAAGAGGTTATACATTATGTAGTGTTTTTTTTAGGTTTCTGCTATTTGTATTCAATACTTAAATACGGCGGTACTTACCGAAGAAAGCCACATCAGCAACATCGACAGGGCGCGGGCGGCTTTGACCATTTTCGTCTTTACATTTATTTTATTAAATAAGATATCTTGAACTAAATATACCTACTTGAATTTGATTACTGAGAAAAAAGTTACTAAGTACTAAACTCTGGCAGTATGCATGAGCCGTGTCAAGCCATAATTATTATTCTTTGGTGTAAAAAAAAAGCAAGGAGGTTAGGTTTTTGAAGTTCCTAATGCGTAATGATACTGATATTGGCTACATGCAGATAGCACAAGTCGTGCGAAGCCATAATTTGACATGACAGCTGTCAGTGAAAGCGAAAAGCCCTAGGGCTGGAAATTTTATTTTCTACACGCTCTTCAGGCATATTTAGACCTACTTTCGGAGTATGAGTAATGAAATAGTACATTGCGATACAAGTGTGGAAAGTTGATCATTCCATAGAGGCGGTTTATGACGCGCGAGCGGAACGCGAGCGTGGCAAAAGCCGAGATGGAATGATCAATTCACACGTGTATCGTACGACGTTTTTTATCACAGTTGCGAATAAAAAAAAAGACTTGTTAAAATTTTAATAATAAAAAGTTTTTAAGAATTTTAGGTTATGTTTACTATTTTTTGTTAATTACACTCCCGAAAGGCTAGGCAAAATACTTTTAACCTATACAGCGTCTGACATACAATATTTTTTTAGGGTTTTTTTCATTTGTTTTTGCGTCGGCGGTTAAAAACAGAATATATTAGTTCCGGGTTTCATTAAAAACAGAATATATAAAAAATAAATATTTATGTACCTACCTAAAGAAAAAACAAAATAAAAACAAAACTCAATTTTTAATTATTTTCAAAGACGTCATCACGTAATATTATCGTTCGCAGACTTTAGAGACAACCTTTTGAAAAGAAGAAAAAAGGTACCAACAAAGAGTTTTAAGCCAGCAAGGCTTAGAAACTCTTTGGATGGTACCTTTTTCTATACATCAAAACAGTATAACCCAGATAAAGGAGATCATTCATGTTTCTAACAAAAAATACCCACAAAAAAAAATGCCGGCCAGTAATAAAAATTATTTGTATCTTGTAGAGAATAACATTTTAAACAATGTTTACTAAGGCAACAAAGAGCTACGATCAAAAATCGTTGAGTTATTTTACATTGAAAACCCAAAAAATGCATTTTATAGGGATCCGTTTGACCACTTTTAAGATCCCACTATAACTTCTGAAAGGGTTATTGGATATACCTATGTATATAAATATAATAAAAACAGACAAAACTTATCCATTTACTACTTATTTTTATATTTTTTCTGTAGTAATATCTTAGAAGTGGTCAAACGGATCTCTACAAAATGCATTTTTTTGGGTTTTCAATGTAAAATAACTCAACGATGGTTCATCGTAGCTCTTTGTTGCCTTATTAAACATTATTTAAAATGTTATTCTCTACAAGATAGAAACATTTTTTTTTGTGGCCGGCACGTTAATTTTTGGGTACGATTTGAACGATGTCCTTAAGAATGTTTCATCTACTATATGTCATTAGCAGTAAGATACGTATTTGACATATCGGGATGACGTATTATTTTCCAACACTAGTTGGATTTTTTTTTATCGCACGCGTGTATTACGTTGCATTATGAGCCTAAAAGCGGTTTAATAAGATCCACTTTATGAGCAACTGTGATAAAATAGTAGATTATACAACAAGTGAAAAAAAGGTAATTTAATTCGAGGGACTAAGTTGGATCCCGAGAGCAGCGAAGGATTCTATAGTTGAATCCCGAGCGTAGCGAGGGATATAAGGACCGAGATAAATTATTTTTTTCACGAGTTGTGTACTCTACTTTTGACCATTGACTGCGCGAAAATAAATTTAGAAACGGTTCAAGAGATTGTGTCTCATTTTCGTTACTGGAAGAACTCATTTTAAAATATTTATGTTATTAGATGTTTCAATAACTTAAAACAACCACGATAACAGATAGAAAAGAAAAAAATTAATTGTTTAAAATATTTTTAAGTTTTATTCTATTTAATTGAATTTTATTCCATGTCATTCCATGTCATACTCCCATTGTCGTAAGTACTCCCGAGATTTTGGCGGCAACAAATTATCTACTATAATTGCTGCTTTATTTCGAAATTATTCCGGAGTCAGTGTCTCATTTTCGTCACTGGAACAACTCATTTTATTATTATTATTTATGTTATTCGATTTTTCAATGACATTATACAACCACTTTATCAGATAGAAAAAATACAAAATTGGCGGTATCGTTTTTTTTAAATTTAATATTCCATCCAGCCAGTACGTTATTTCAGCACTTTCAGTACGTTTTTTTTTATAAGTACATATTATTTCGTATATTCGTGCATGTTCCAAATTCAAAATGATTTTATTCACTCAGTGAGTAAAAGAGCGTTTTATTCACTTTTATCGATGAATAACATGCCCTTTTTCGAGTGGCAATGGTAAAAAAGATTATTATGTATCTAGCAGTGCCCTGCCTATTTTTCACCCACTGAAATATCTTTAAAATCCTTGATAAAGCAGTGTTTTAAAAAACAAATAATTTTATTATATTTAAAAATTTATTTTACCTTTTATTTTGTTTCAGCTACATCGAATTCATCTAAACTAAACAACACTCAAGCACTCAAGTATTATCGAAAATAAGAGCTGTCGGTACAATTTTACATTTATTTATTTACCAAACGACATTTTTATCGAGACGTCCGAATATTTACCTATTTATTTCAATAGACTAAGCGTAATTTTTTTAAATATTTTTCAACTATCCATATCGCCTTAGTTTAAGAATACTTCGAATATGGATTTTAAAACGATTTGTGATTGTTTTTTTAAGCTCTCGTCAAACCAGCACGACTGATTGCACGACGAAAACGTGAGGCAAATAATCTCCATAATTTATTAATTTGATAACAGGACCGAGCTTGCGCCATGTTATGAAAATATATTTTATTAGGCTTTGAAACGACTACCTATCTTAAATTTAAATTACAGTGACTGTCAGAATCGCCAGATCACTCGAGATATTCCCACTAAGCTGAACCCAATATTTAGTATCTATTTGCTACTATTCGCTACCTTTATTCATATAATTGCTACCTTCGTGAAAACAAAAGTAATTAAGCAATAAATTAGTACCAATTACAATGATGGAACTAAATTAAAAGTTTAGGATATTTGAAAAGCTGATAGTTAAAAGTTATGTTTTTAAAAGTCGTAAATTACAAAATAATTTATATTTTTAACTTGTTAATTTTTACGAAAAACTTTTTATTTTCGCGGTATCCATTCCCATTAAGATTGTCTCTGGTTAAGGGTCGGCCAATTTTTCCTTGTTTAAAAATAATCATTAACCTATACTAAAGCGCCATCTATATAGCTTTTAAAAAAAAATTGAAAAAAAAAAACGCGGTTTTAGGCGATTAGTCGTGCCGTTTTGTACAGAGCATAAAGTATTTATTTCGAGTTGTTTTTACAGAAATACCGCGTATTTCTTTATCTCATGTTATGAAATCTTGTTTTATGTAGGTAGTTAATTAATTTAGATGTTATTAATTATTGCGGAAAGTTTTTAATGCACAGGCTGTTAAATCACAAATGTAAATACCTAACTAATAAGTCTATATTCAATGAGAACAAATTATACTGGAGGTGATATGTCAAAGAAAAAGTTTGTTCAGCGGAGTGTTCGCACATGTGTCAAACACAGAGAAAAGGTTTCTTGAAGCAAGAAATAATCCTCTCTCTATAGCCATCAGAGAATACTTTCTTGGTTGGTTTAAAAAAGACCAAACCTCTTGGTTTGGTCACTTATATTTTGTGCCGAACCAAAGCGCGTTGGAAATACTGAAAAATTATCAATATTATTAATAAAAAACATTTTATGTGTATAGATTAAAAATTATACATTTTTATTCTACTACGTTTTCTAAGTCCTCTAAATTCATTATTTAATTTGCTTTCAAGTAGGTACAGACTTTTTGTCCTCTCTTCCATTATTATACGTAAAGACAAAAGTCGATTGTTGACATGACTAATATTAGTTTCAAATATCTTCACCACAGCTTTTAGCGCTAAAATGGTGAGAATCAAATATTATGCAAACATTTTATTGAGTAGGTACCTACTATAAAAGTCTGCGCTGCAAACTTTTTCGTTAAACATGTCATCTCCCATGAAAGATAGTGTCTCAGTGAAATTCATGCATTTTTTTGTAATGCAACAAAGACAGACTCTGACGAGCACTACCACAAGTGTATGTTTATAAATTACCTAAGACATTTATAACACCAAGTACAAATCTTAACACACCACAAATAATGTAAAAAGTTTTTGAAATCTTCTATGTGTTTTACTGTGCAATAAATAAATTGAACAAATTCAATTCGTTTTATTATTAAATTCATTAACCAACATAAAACAAATTAATGACAGACTAGCGACCCGCCCCGGCTTCGCTCGCACGGCTCTATTATGCATGTATTATACATATAAACCTTTCTCTTGAATCACTCTATCTATTAAAAATACCGCATCAAAATCCGTTGCGTAGTTTTAAAGATTTAAGCATACAAAGGGATATAGGGACAGAGAAAGCGACTTTGTTTTATACTAAGTATGTAGTGATAGTGATTGACAATCCGTCGCACAAGATCGCGATCAGTGGAGGGGGAGTAGAAAAGCCTTTGCCCTGCAGTGGGACACTACAGGCTCTTAATAATAATATAACTTAAAACAACGATAATGAGTTGCTATGGTTACCTTGTCAATAACATGACGCGGGAACGTGAGGGATGACGTCACATTTTTATGTGAGTGCCGGTATTCATTGATTTATAAGACCTATCACGACAAAAATTGAGCTTATCCATTTTGACCAGGTGTAAATTAAAAATATAATTGCCTTTTTCATCTTATCTAGATGATTTTTACAAGTGTCAGCAAGTTAATTCATGCCATTCAGGGCGTAGTGCCTAGGCCAGGGGTCACCAATTAGTTTCGCTCAGGGTCCGTTTTAAGAAATGAAATGACCATAGCGGTCCGCACAACATTTTATAAAAAAAATAATTATGAATCAAATGTAATTACGAAAATAACAAAGGTATTTTAATCATACCAATGGGAAAAATGGTTTTTTTTCTTCGGACTATCTGTCTGAAGTTTGGAGTAAAGTTGATGCAGGCTATTGACATTAAATCCTGGAGATGTTCATCAGTAAGTCGAGATCGAAAATTATAAATGAAGTTCATCTTCGAATTGTAATTACTAATTACCCACCCCCTCGCGACGCGACGCGCGCTTCTCCGCCGCGACGATCAAGCTCGTTACCTACTTCGCTCAGCCGTTTTCGAATGGACGTCAACAAAGATAATGCGGGACATACATTTTTATTAAATTACGTACTTTGTACTTCAAGTTGCTATGTTCTCGCGGTCCGCACAAAATGGGTCGGCGGTCATGATGCGGACCGCGGTCCGCCATTTGGCGACGCCTGGCCTAGGCTGTGTAATAAATGGAGTAAGCTTACTCAGTAGGTACCTAGTACCTACCTACCTATACCATACCACCCTCTCAGCTTAGTCGCGTCCAGAGGAACTAGCTCGTCAATAGGTACATCTGGAGCCAACTAAATCGCGAGTCTTATCACGGTGTTTTCCTTCACCGTAAAAACAATGTTAATTACTTAACACTTAGGTAAGGTCAACCAGGCTAATTGCGTCTATGGGGCAAATGCATCTTTTCGAATTAATTTAAAAACTGTTCAATCTATGTAAACTGCTGACATCTAGTTCTATTGTCTAAAACTAAATATTTTACACGTGGTTACTACAGATGGCATAGTAGTTCATTTATTTAAAAAAATAGCCATTTTGTGTTTTGCATGGTTTTGGACAAGTCGACATTGAGAGAGGGAAATCAAATCTAAAGGTAAATCTGTGTTATTCATATGTTTTCTTCAGTTGATTGTTTTTTATCAATTATGACTGTAATGAATAGTCAATGGGTTGCTTACACATGCAGTTATTTTTAGTAAAAACACATTATTTGTAGAAATAATTACATTTTCATTTTTGAGGTTGGGAATAACGTCTTGGGGCAAATGCGTCCGCCTTTATGGGGCAATAGCGTCTCTGCTAACGCATTTGCCCCAAAACAGAAATCGTCAACCTTTTTTACACCTGTAAATTTTAAAAAGATAATATTAAAGCCAATATGGTAATATGGCCAATACAGCCAATACAGCCAATATGGGACATTACAAAATAAACAGGAAATACATAACTAAAGATAGATAGATAGATAGATAAACTCTTTATTGTACCACATTAAACCTTACATTCTAACGTAAACTCCTGCTATAAAAACAATAAAAAAAAATAAAAAAATATAAAAAAAACGAAATATGAAATTCAAAACTTTATACAACAAAGACTTGTATAGCCATGGCAAAATACTCATTTTATTTTGTCATCTAATTGTTTTGGATGTGGAGAGCCAACAAACACACCCAAATCCCTTATCATTTTATAATGGATGATATAAAAATTATAAATATACAAGTTATGTTGGAAAGCTTATTTTTCTGGTGTCCATTTTGCTCCATTTTTACTATATATGAACACTATCCTTAAGACGAATGCGAGTGTTGCCAAGTAAATATATTAATTACCTACTATTTAATTATAAAATAACAACAGAATGGTCCCCTATTAGGGATACGACCACGCGGCAGACCAAGGCTTCGATGGCGAGATGATTTTGACTCTAGGAATGATTGGTGGTGTGCCATAGCGACAGATCGTGATCAATGGAAGAAATAGGGGATGGGACAGTGTAAGCTCTTATTAATAAAATTAGAGAAGAGAAAATTGAAAATAGTCCTACGGATAAATGAAGAATGATTTTTTTCTGCATTTTTATCCAAAAATAAATTAAAATTGAAAATAACGACATCTACCACATTTCAGCATAACTAAAACACATTTAGGGTTCAAAACAAAGTTCCTATTTAAAAAGGTGCAAAATATAAACTACTAACGCCATCTATTGACAGCTTTCGATATGTGATGGAGGGAAATATTTGAAGCAATTTCAAAACAAAAGAGATGTATTATAATTGTGCAATGCTGCGATAAGTTATGCTTGAGTGTAGTTCGTTTATAAATGATGCATTACTTCAATGGCAAGAACTGCATGAATGTATTAGGCTCACTTACTTGTTATTTTTAACTAAATGTAAACACAAAACTACTCGTAAAGGCCCATTGGTTTTTTGGTAAGAAATAAAGTTTATTGGATTGGCAGGTTTCAAAATACAATGAACTCCGTGTCCGGAAACGGAAAACATGACAGAATGAACAAAATGAACGAACTAATACAAAAGGATGAGATAACTTCCGGTCAGTTCCAGTCCGTAAATTGAAATGTTACTCAGAAAATTCAAAGATTAGGTAGAATTAGTAGGTTTAATAGAAAATTTTAAAAATTACTTAGTTGATTATAATAACATCAGTACTTAAGTACCTATCCCAAAAAAAATGACTTTTCAGAAAATTGTTGACCCTTTCAAAATAATTATTTTATTACAAAGTTCCTGTGGGTAAACAAAATATTATCAGATTTTAAACCTGGTAAAAAAAAATTGGCGCGAAAAATTCGCGGCCTCGGGCGCGGCGTGGTGGCGTAGGGCGGCGGTAACGCCCCCGCGGGCCGAAGTCGCGGGCGGGTGATGGGTGGACTCTGTTCTTCCGCATTCCGTGGTTTATGGGATCTAACAACGTGAAAAATAAAAATATTTTTAATTATTCAACAAATTCACGTTTGAGTATAATTGTAAGTACTTATTACAAAATAAAGGACATTTCATCATAAATGATAATATTTTGTTAGATAACGTTTATAGTGCTAGTTTTTCTATCAAGTCTAAACAGTAGTAGGTACTTATATTATACATAACGTGTTACCAGTACTAGGTACCTAAGATTAATTTGTCGAACTAAAATAAACGAGAGGATAAGTTTCACATTTTTGAAAATGACTAGCTTACTATCCTATATGTCAAATGATACGCAAATTACCACTATGAAAGGTGGGCGTGTCATTGTGTCTAACTAAACCTATACCTAGGTTAGGTATGTACTTATCTCTACCAACTATGAGTCGTATGTTGAATACAACTACGTACTGAGTAAGTACACCTACAAAAAATTACTACCTTCGTCACTCATTATACCTAATATGCGTAGACCATCAAAAGGCTTTTGCACAAAGCTCATTGACCCATACCAAAGGATACTTCCTTGCCCCTTTGCACACGATTTTCATTCAGTAACTATAGTAACGAAAGATTGGTTATTGGTTTTTTACTTAGATCGTACCTATTAGCTTTTTTCGATTTGTATGCATGAGGATAATCCATCGTAATAAGTAAGTAGTTATTGCAATTCAATAACAACAAGGTTACCAATGAACAGTCAATTGCTTAACCAACGTTAGTCTAGTCTCGTGACAAGACATTAACAATTTCCATGATCTACCTACCAACATTATATATTACTTCTATAATATTGATAATAGTAATTATTATAGATATTGTGTTAATTAGTATAATGCAACATAACTTTTGAGAGCTAGGGCGTGTCTGGACGTGAGGGCGGGTGGCGCAGGCGGTCCGGCCCGCCCACCGTTACTTCCGCTTCCGTCAGCGTCTTGAACACCTCAATCATCTGGACCTAAGAGACATCGTGCAATCAACATCACACCCTCACCAAAAAGTCAATCCGATATTCATACACAGTTGGAAGTTACAAGCCAGCTTATTGTTTACTGCCATAGCTGTTCTGAGAATGGATTGCAAATACTACAGGAACCTAAAACTGTTTTCATTTATTCGGGGTTACTATCAAGTCCAGATTATAGCTAATTTGACGTTGAATACCTACCTGGCGGCCTTAGACATTTATAGATATTATTTTAACTAACAAATAATAATTGACTGGTGACATTTTTGTGTGTGAGTGCGTGTTTAGTGGTTAGGCATATATGGTTAGGTTAGGCATAACGGTTAGGCATTTTGTCTTCGGAATGGAATAAAAAAAAATAACGAAATCGGAATGGTAGACAATAGGTATAACTATGTTTAAGTAATCAAAATCTCGTGTAGGCAGTATCAGGATTTAGGAACGCATCGACATTGGAGAACCTACGCGTAAACTTTAACGTCTTGTGTTAGAGAGTGTGTAATAAGCACTAGTGCTTGTGTTCTACAACTGGATTTAATATTTCGATCTAATTGACACAATTTACGAAGTAGCAGATGCGAGTTAGTACTATAATTAAACATGAACAGTTTTCATTTTAATGGAATAGGTACACTTGATAACCTAAAGACGATGGCATATTTATGACATCATAATATTTATGTTGTCGCATATTCTGTCATTTAGTTTTTGCAAGTGACGTCCTACTTTTCTGACTGATTTAAAAACGTTAACACGTCAAAAATTAACGGAATATCTAAATATGCTTGTTTGGCCAAGGCAGTTCATTTTCCTTGGTTTTTTATCACTATTTAAATATCTAACAATTCCTAGATAGTTTGACCTTCATTTAAATGGAGAAGATTGTATAAATCTGTATAAAACAAGATACTTGGTAATGTCCTTTATGCTTAGTTAGCCCATATGATATAAGGTCAACCACAATTATTAGGCTATTGATTACATTGTTCTGTTTACTAATTGAGTGGCGATACTCAAAGTATCACGTCACTCTCTTACTGCGTGCCGCCCGCCGTCAAGCTTGTACTGCGTCATCATCGAGGTACACCCATAATAGATGCGTATGAAATAAAAAAGAACTAAATGATAAGCAAGTGTAACCGAAAGTGAACTTTTTTGTAAGTCAATAAGGTTTATAACCTGTTGCTGTTAAGTAATTGATTTGCATTTCTAATTTTGCATGTTTAATGTTTTTTTGTAAAGCAAACTGATCTCTAAATTACAACTGTTTAAGTATAAAATGAAATAGTGTTAGCCGATAATTTAACCTAGGACACACGTTCTCTCGGGGCGGTTGCTCATTCGTGCATAATGGACTCGGGGCAAAGCGACGCGTCTGACGCTTGACAAAACGTGGTTCGACTTTCACTTTCACGTCGAACCAGTCCAAGGTATCTATAGGTGAGTAATGTCTCTGTATAAAGGACTTAAAAATAACCTTAATTGTGGTCAACTTGTAGTTTTCTTAGTTTAAGTAAATAATACTTATACAAGTACCCAATCATTGTAGTACTACACACACGTATGTTAAAATTTTCTAGTTACGATTATAAGACCGTTACATCGATACACTCCATAAACATTAAGAATATACGCATAAGTATCGCCATAACATAATCAGGTAAAAACATTTATAACCACCCTATTTCAATCTAACTAAATGTTAATATACCAACGTAAGTACATAATATGATACTACTGTGCAATCAGTGAACTCAATCCAGGGGCAATAAATTTCTCAGACATCGAGTATGTTGTGTAATCTAACATACGATATGGACGGTCATGTGAACAAAGGCCGCCAAGTGCAACAACGGACGCTTATCGTTTGTTTACGGGCCACGTCTTGTAAGTCGATGCGGCTGGAGCGCCGACTAGCACGACATGTGTGCATTTTTTGCCCGCCCAAGGAGGCCGCGGGCGCGAGGTTATACACCCATTATTACGTCCTTCCTACTTTCAATTATTATTATCGGGCGGCAGTGCCGCACTCGCGACGGGGAGGAGGAGAGAGGCACAGCTGCTGCCTACCAATAATCAAGACCTGTCTTGCTTAGAAAGAGATGGAGATAATAGAATCGAAGTTCAAAATCTAATTTTTTTTTGCCTACATGGCTTGAAACTAAATTTGAAGGATAATGTTAGCAAGAAAAATAATTACTTTCTACTGTAATTTACTTAAAATTAGGTAAAACTGTAAAAACATATCGAAAAATACGGATAATACGACATAAAACCGACAGCGATAGGAGGCGGATCTCCGAGAAATGCCGAACGCGTTCGTAGGAACTCGTCAGTTCGCTCGCCGCAGTTTGGCGGCCGGTCGTGAGGATGGTGCGTTCTGTACGTGGACAAAGAAAATATTTTGATTTCAAGTGTGTAGTAGATAATGTCGCCTGAGCCCGCAAAAGTGCAGGTGGAATACATTAGTGAGGACAAATCAAACAAGGTAATGGTTGCAAAGTGAAATAAACCGATGTTGTTGTGAACCATGTAGGACGCTAGCGGGCAGCGGTCTTGATGATCGGCGCAGGGGGAGGGCGGGGCGAGAGCGGGCCCGGCCGTGTGGGGCCCGCCAGGCCCCACGCAGGAGGTTGTGACCGAGTCACGAGCAACTCCCTTGCCGAAATAGCATGTGGTTCCTCTTGTGATTATAGTTTCATCTACGTAAACATTGATTGAAGAAATAGGGCATAAAGAATATAACGAACTCTAAAATAGACAAGCTACTTATCAATGAGTTCACTGACGTCGTCGCGGTAGCCATTTTATACGAATATTGTTAGCGTACATAATTCAATAATTCATCCATGACCCTAAAAATACAACTAAAGTTAAAAGTTTGTAAGTGCTCACTTTTCTCAAAAATGGTGTCATATTCGGTAGTACTTTCGAAATGTAAAATTTGATTTAACAAATGCATAAAAATCAGAGTCACGCGTTTGAGGTGGGTGGATCAAAGGGCGGCAGCGGCCTTGCGTACGACGACTCCCGGCACTTGTTAGGAAAAGGCGTGTCGATATTAAACTACTACGATATCTACATTGTACAACTTTGTTTTAAAACAAACTTAGTTTGAAACAAACTTCATCAACTAACTGACTTTGTTCGAAATATGAGTGAATCTTTCAAATGTGTGAAAATAAAAACAAAACAAAACTAACACAATAACACAAAAATATTGACGCCGGAAGTGAAGCTACTTGCAAAATTGAGTGAATGATTTACTATCATTTTTAAGTTTGACCGAATGACTCAACGCATAAAATGTCAAAACAAGCAAGCTGTCAATTTTCGCACAATTTTAGAAAAAATCTATTTTTATTAATTTTTCGGTGTAGGTGAGCAAAAGAATACAATGTTAAAAATGCGGAATGAAATGAATGTAATCCCAGCGACGAGGTCAGTAACTAAATTAATAAGTTCGACAAAAATGCACCCGTATCCACGTAAAAATTCACAGTTTAAAATTAAATTGTTGAAATACCAATAAACACAAAAAGGCCGGGCCTCGCTCGCCGAGCCTTTGAAGTCGATAAAACGCCGCGAGCGAGCGCTGCGAGTGACACTTCCCCCTTCGATTTAGCTAACACCCGCCTATAAAAAAATGTACGCTGTACATAGCCATTAGAATAACTAATAGTTCGTCCGCACCTTACGTTTACGACACATCTGCTCGAAAGGGTCACGTAGGTTTTTGATTTTGTATTTCTGAGAGTAAACAAAAAGGTAGGTAAATACTTTTAAGTTTTTAGGGTTCCATACTTACCTCAAAGGGTAAAATACACACAAAAAAAAAACAACATACAGATGAATTGAGAACCTCCTCCTTTTTTGAAGTCGGCTAAAAAAGGAACCCATAAGATTACTTTCTTCTCTGTCTGTCTGTGTGTCACCACTTGTTTTGTGTGTTTATTCTGCTGTGTTCCACAAATATTCCATGACTTTTAACTAGCTATGAACCATCGCCAATGTAGCACAAATATTTTACATAAATTGGTTCAGCTGTTTTGGAATAAATGGGAACAATGTCTCACTCTAAATGCATTTACCATCCTCCGTTTCCTCGTGGGTAAAAAATGTTGGTGGACGAGACACCCCTTAAGGCTAGAGCCCCTTATCCCACCCTACTAGACTTGGCTATAATATCTAACTAATCTTAGCAACAGGGTGCCACTGACTTCTATTTGCTTTATTATCATGAGATTATACCGACACCTGCAATGAAAAACATCGTAACTCATTTTTCGTTACTTTACAGGAGAGTGTTAAGTTCTAACACTCTGTAACTTTGTAAATTTAAATAAAAAGGGATAGTTTACATTTCTGTATGATTAATATGTTATAATTATTTAGATTTTAGTAGAGGGGCCTTGCCCCCCATTTGTATTGCATTTGTGGAAGGGCAAGGCTCCCCTTCCACTCATTGCGATCTTGTGCTGCAGATTGCCAATCTGCCAGAAATTTGTCCAAGTCTTGTTCTCTACCTAGTCTAAAACCCCAAGCCGATGCAATAAATATGCATCTTAGTCATGAGACTAAGATCATAATCTTAGTCTTTTGTCCCAATTAATCTGGTATTGCAGTATGTCTCCGATTTCCATTCTCTATTAGCCATCATCTTATTGGTCATAGTTATAATATGAGTGGTCCAGTGACGAATGACTCCTACAAAACAAGTATCTGTATATCGAACAGAATAGAAATCAAACCAATCGATCAAAATTAATATCAATCAAAATCATATCAATCATACCACACTGGGTTTCCGATGCAGACATTATGGAACTTGTTTATTCTCTCCTCTCTATCTTTATAAATATAAAATTCTCATGTCAGGGTGTTCGTTATCTATGTCCACCTAAACGGCTGAACTGATTTGTATGATGTTTTTTGTGTATATTTTTCTGGAATCAGAATTTAAAGTACTCAGTGTGATTATTATTTTCAACATGTTAGCTATGTCTTTAGTTGTGTGAGTGGTATAAGCCACCACCCGCTACACCAACCAACGATTCACAGGTTACGTTGTTATATAATGTTCAAATAGTGCTGCACAGGATTGTAAACGTTATGGTGGGCGGAGACTTTTGACTGTGGATTATACTTACAGATTTGAATTTTTAAATGAATTCCCCAAGTTTATCTAAAATTTTAAAATGTTACACAATGTTGATTTGCTTCTATAAATCAAATGCTATAATGCAAAATTAAAACTAAACAGGAAAAACAAGATCATTGCAACAAATTAACAGTTTTTAAATGCAAATCTTCATTAAAGTCTGCTCTACTTTGCATAAAGGATAACTAGTTATGTCATTTTGATTGATAAGCTCGATAATACAAACAATAAACTAGCTGCGTCCCGTGGTTTTACCCGCGTCTCTTTAAGAGAGATAATTGATTGCCTAACGACACAGAATACTTAATAGTTACTACGAATTTTAAACTTTAACAGCTCTTTCTCTACCCCTTTGGCCCCTCTACATGATGAGCCATCATGCTGGCCCACTAATATGGGCAAGCATGTAGAGGGCGTAGTGTCTTGCCATGACGCCTCCGCCGGGTCGTGGCAGCTGGGTAGACCCAAGAAGTGCTGGCTTGACGTCGTAAAGGGTGATATGCGTGCAAATGGCCTTACAACCCAGGATACCGAAGATCGTGCGAAGTGGAGGCGTAAAAGTAGGAAAGCGGACCCCGGGCTCCCGAGAGGGATGCAACCGGGAACATCGCTCGGATGATGATGATGATGTAGAGTGCGTAGTGGTGTATGATGGGTTATGGTTCGTGGGATGGCGACTGGATCGCCACGGTGTCGGTTTTTCGGTCGCATATCAAAGGAAGTGGGCAAAGATGGCTGAACGTGGCCATCGTGTAGTTGCGTTTCAACCATCGCATGGCCATCTCGCTGGTCCAGTGCTGGGCCATCATGTAGAGGAGCCATATCGAATTACCTAAACTCCTATCTAAGTGCTCCTTGTCAGTGTCGTCCTAAAAGGAACGAAGGTTGTGTATTGCGAAGTTTCAGAGATTTTTTGATGAGACTTTTTTTTATAATTATGTAGATTTTCAATATCATAGATTTACAACGGTATTTAAATTGTTAATCATAAACAAAAGTCACAAAAAGCCCTTCTTTCTAGATGGCGCTACCGCTAATTATACAGTTTATCCGCTATAGATGGTGCCACAGCAATTTTTACCTTAGATATACTTGATATTCATTTTATTTCATTAATTTATTTCATGTTGAAAAAATTATGTAGGGTGAAAAAATGTGTAAAAAATATCATTAAAGAAAAAAACCACTTCTAATTAGTAAAAAAGTTCTTAAAGTTCTCTAATTCTTTATTACAACGCCATCTGTGTGACTCATTTACAGAAGTTTGTGGTATTCATTAGGTTTCATAATGTAACAGATGGCGTACGGTTCTTTGTATTAGTTGTATTGTGTTGTATTTGTATTGCGTTGTATTTGTATTGTGGTGTTTATCTTTAAAACCACGGAAGAAACTCCGTGTCTATAACATTGTTAATTTAAGTCAATATGAACGTCTGCCTGTCCCCTTTACACGGTCACATGGTTTGATCGATTTCGATTAAAATATGCATAGAGGTAGCTTAAAGTGTGGAATAGGATATACAATACTTTTACATATCCTGGTATCGTGTTAGAAGGCAGGCAAAGCCACGGGCAAAAATTGATATTTTCAATGTATTGTTGAAGCCCACTGTACTTGGTACTTAAGGTGAAAGGGTACCTGCGCTCTCTCCATACAAACTTAGTCGACTGTTTCCTCCCTGGATAATGACACTAGCACAAATATTTTTGTGCCATAAAACCTATAACTGCCATGAGTAATTGACTATGCCCCATTTTTTTTTTTTTTTCTAATTATCAAAGAAATATAGATTTAAAAATTAAAAAAAAAAACAAAAAATGGGGGCATGGCCATGGCAGTTATAAGTTTTATGCACCAAAAATATTTGCTCTAGTGTCATTATCCAGGTAGAAAACAGTCGACTACGTTTGTGATAGTTTGTATGGAGAGAGCCCCCGGTACCCTTTCCTCTTAAGTAAAATTCGGCCGGAAATAATTAATTTTAACTTTGACCTAATATCATAAAAAATGTTCTCAGAAAATTAAAACTCACAGTTTCCTTAAATGGTCAGAGAAACCACATTCATTACAATCAAGTTCTTGAAAAAATTACATATATTTCTTTTAGCTATAAAACTTTCACATTTAATAACATGACTGGTCGATGTCAATCCAATTTTAAGTGACCTACCTATATGCAATTTTTGTTCTATGGAACTGGGTAAAAGTACTACGAGTAAGAAATGCACTGTAGGTACTTAAGCCATTATTCTAATGGCTATAAAGGTCTAGATTTGGAAATACAAATGTGAAAGTTAGTGTATTAGTATGTAAGTATAAACTTATGTATGTTTGTTACTCCTTCACGCAAAAATAACAGGGGCTCTATTTTTGAATCGCTCGTGTGACATAGCTTCGTCGTATACGCCTACAAGTCATGCTCGACTTCCAAGTCGCATGACACCAATTTTCTGTATTTTTGAATCTTCGTCGTCTAAATTTGAAATGTCCATTTTTATTCGTTTTACGCAGATAATTAAGAAACCGGTAATTACCGACGCACGTCCTAAATAATCCCAAAAGATATACCTACTTAAATATTTTTTGAAAGATCCTTTCCGAATGTTTGACTTTGATTGTTTGACGTTTATTCTACCACTCGCCTGTCGGCGACGAGTGGTGGAGACCACTCGTTACGATCGAGCGATTCAAAAATAGCGAATTTCCGATGTCGAACGAATATCAGTAGAAATCGAGCGCTCGACGCGGGGCGAACGATTCAAAAATAGGGCTCCAGAACGAATTGCAATAAAAGTTAGTACCTTACCTATATTTACATGTAATTGGAGTCCTGAAATAACACTTAATAATTTGCAAGATTCCATGACAAACATCTTGACAGGTGAAGCTTAATAAAAGCTTGTAAAAATAGTAATCATTGGCCTTTAAGAGGGCTCTTTCTCCATACAAACGTAGTCGACTGTTTCCTCCCTGGATTATGACACTAGCAGGAATATTTTGGTTGCATAAAACATATGGGCATAGTCATGCATGGCAGATAAAGCTGCCATGACTATGCCCCTATGTCTTAGTTTTTTTTCATATTCTAATTATCATAGAAATTAGGACTTTAAAAGCAAATCCGTAAATCCGGGGCCAATAGTTCGGTCACAGAGCTGACTGGACACAGAAAAAAGACTTTAAAAACAAAAAACAAAACAAAACATGGTCAAATGGTCATGGCAGTTATAAGTTTTATGCTAAAAAAATATTTGCTCTAGTGTCATTATTCAGGGAGGAAACAGTCCTCTACGTTTTTATGGAAAGAGAGCCGGTACCCTTTCTTGAAATCTAGATAGATGATTTATACAGCGCAGCGTCAGCAACTATGCAATCTATCCCTTTACCAGACATACGCCGCACGTGAAACGTCATGGTGCAATCAGTCAATATTAGTTAGTACCGTCAGGAAGGGTAGAATCCACACGCTTCTGTGTCGCTATGGTGTACTAATTGTACGCAGGGTTACCAGACGACAGGAATTTTCCGGACAAGTCCGGAATTTTAGCTCTCTTTCAGAGAAATAGGAAACAAAAATTGTAAAAAAACAATGAGTTAAAATATTTCTTAAACTTTTAACTTAAATTTCATTTTTTGATCTGGTAACTACTTGTATATTCGTAGTGAAAATGAGGGAAAACAAAGCGCGACATCGAGGGAGGTAAACTGACCTTGTAACCTCCACCTACTTCCACCCCACCACCCTTCAGACAGAAAGTTGCTGTATTTCACCCAATTATTCAGCTCCCCCACCCAACAAATCTCGACCTTAACACCCACGCGTTACAAACAATTTTCCTTTGTTACTCATTAACATTGAACTTTAATGAAGAAGCTGACCGATTTTGACCTTTATAGATCTCAATATTAAAGTAGAAATGCTTTATTAATATCTTGATAAATATCTTCCTTTAATTGTTACTCGGTCCAGTAGTTTCGGAGCCTATTCGTTACAAACAAACAAAAAAAAATCTTTCCTCTTTATAATAAACTAGCTGTCCCGGCAAACGTTGTTTTGCCATATAAAAAAAACTAAATCAAAATCGGTTCAGCCGTTCGGGAGCTACGATGCCACAGACAGACACACACACACACAGACACGTTAAACTTATAACACCCCGTCGTTTTTGCGTCGGGGGTTAAAAATCATACAAATCGGTTCAGCCGTTTAAGTGTAGTTTGGCAACTAACACCGCGGCACGATTGACATCAATATTTATACGTCACTCAATTGTTTTGCCTTCCCGGCACTTCTCCATTAAAACTTGAACTTTATGTTATGGTATTAAAGTTCTTATTGACTTGTATTATTACGAATCGTTTGTATGGTATGAAGTATAGAAAAGTGTTGTTTTTAGACATTTTCAGGCAATTTTTTAAATTTTTCTCTCCGTAAGAACCATCCTCGTACCATATGGAATATTCTAAAAAAAGAATTGGCCAAATTGGTCCAGGCGTTGTTTAGTTATGCGCTTACCAACACATTTTGCGATTCATTTTTATATATAAGAGAAGATAAGTTTTACTAGCAGCGCTCCGCATTTCACCCGCGTATCTCCCGATCCCGTGGAAATATCGGGATAAAAAGTATCCTATGTTATTCCCAATGAATCAATGTATCCCATACTTTCATCTAAATCAGACCAGTAGTTACAACAAAACTTTCCTCTTTACAATATTAGAGTATAAAATTTTCGAGAGTCAAAAGATGTATTGTTAAAGTAACTCAGCTCTCAACTACGCAGTATGTAAATTAGACAACATTTGCATTAAGTTTGTTACTGGCATGTTACTGGTAGAATGTTCGTGTGTGACCTACCTACCTAAGTCAGTTTGTAGGCAACTTGATTTATTACTCTTGCTTGCATGATACACTAAGGTTGAATGCACTTAATGAATAGAGGTATTTCGTTCATAAAGCAAATATTAGTGTAACTGTCTTGTTTAAAAACGAGACGAGCTCCCAAGACACTAGCACTCAATGGCAAACGAGCGAGCGTGATGTCACTATACACACCTATAACTATATCTACCTTTAGCTATAAGTATGTATTCATTCGTGCCTTCCGTTCAGATTCTGGATTCAATTTTCCTTAGCAACTGTTAAGGAAAAATCATATCAAAAGAAATTCTCCTTTCATAAAAAGAAGTACAATTTCACCTACGCAATCTATTTGAATTTTTCTTTGCAATTCAATTACGTAAAGGGCATTTTAAGGGACTTACAGTACCCATGGGATTGATCTGCAAATCTTATTATTGGATTTGCGGGGTAGAGTACCTTTACTTCGAAAATACAAAGTTCAAAACTTGATAAAAATGTCTGGGAAGCATGCAATCTAATCCCTTGAGGATATCGGGATAAAAAGTAGCTAAAGTTTAGTATGCGTCATATGTCCACTATCAGTGCGCTATAGTAATACTATAAACAAGTATTGGACTTACGACCTTCTAATAGACGTTACACTCAAACTTAAATACTTGAATTAAAAGTACCTACTAATTTGTACTAACATGTTAGCTATGTCTCTAGTTGGCCGAGTGGTATAAGCCGGCGATGACGTGCCCATTGCATTGATGCACTGTACGGAGTGCGTCTGTCTGTATGGTTTGACGACCCAGTTGGCACAGTGGTCACCATGCCGGACTGCCAAACACAAGGTTGCGGGTTCGATTTCCGCCTCAGACAAGTATTCATGCTTAGGTATTTGTCTGTGTTCTGCTTGTTTCTTTGTATTATAAGTATATATGTATTTACAAAAGAGTTTTTAATGATTGTGATTTTCTTTTAGTTTTATTTGTTTTTAATTTTATTTGTACTTAATTGTGAATTGAATCATATTTTGTCCAATATTACGAAATTTACCAAAATTTTAATTTACAAAAGAAAAGTATATAAGTAGGTACTTAGTATATCCGTTGTCTAGCACCCATAACACAAGTCTAGTTCTTAGCTTGGGGCTAGATGGCGATGTGTGGGAAGTCCTGCAATATTTATTCTATTTAGTGCTGCACAGGATTGTAAACGGTACGCTACCAGTGGACTTTTGAGCGTCGATTGTACCTTACTAATATCATTTTTCTGTGCGATAACCATTTCCACATTAAGAATTAATTACGCCATCGCCAATCTATTTCTATAATTAGGTTAAGGATAAGAAAGATCAATAATGATTTTCCCGGGATTATTATTACATGTGATTCTGCGAAAGGTTTTTAACACGAAATACGAAACGGTCTAGATGTCTAGACGAACAAGTTTTGTTCTACGACTTTTGAAAATATGATTTTTTTTTCAACTTTTTGTATTTCGCAGACACACATGAAGGTATAGTTGCTTGAATTACCTAACTTTGTAAAAAATAATATTTAGTCATTAACACGTTGTACATATGTTGTCACTAACACTAGATAATTATCACTTCTGCCACGTTATAAAATGCAATGATCAATTTACCACACTTATATCGTAATGTACTATTAACATTGCACGTTATTTTGATACTATAAAATTGTAGCAAAATACCTATTAAATTTTAGATTTTTTTAGCAGTTTGCCTAAATAAGTTTATAGGTATACTTAACTACTTGTTTATGAACTTTATTAACTTTTTAAACTCACACGATTTGTATTCATAGTAATTATTTCCTCAATCTTAAAAAAAACCGCATCAAAATCCTTTGCTTAGTTTTAAAGATCTAGCCATAGAGACAGAGAGACAGATGGGAAGCGAATTCGCGTATTTTTAACCGACTTCAAAAAAGTAGGAGGTTCTCAATTCGTCTGTATGTTGTTGTTGTTGTTTTTTTTGTGTGTATGTTACGCGATCATTCGAAGACGTCTCAACCGATTTAGATGATTATTTTTGTGTTCGAAAGGTGATACCTCAGGGGTGGTCCCATAAAAATTTGGTGAGGATCTGATGAGAATCTTCGGAGTGATGAACAGAATTGCACCTCGAGAGTGCAGCAAATTGCTCAGTTTTCGATTTCCACCAGTAGAATTGGCCCATAAACGAATAGCTACCGATAAATGGAATATCTGAAACCATCTTCTCATCAGAAAACTCTTCAACCAGTTACGATTACAGGTTACAATTTGAAGAATTTAGTCGAATTTATTATTTCTCTTACCTCGACGTTTCGACTATAAAAATGCGCGATTAAGACCCGGGAAAATATTTGTTTTACGCTTACCTGAAATTGTATTACATTACGCTGATATATTTTTACTGAATGGGTTTTGCCTGAAATAAAAATAAATTTATTATTTATTTATTAATTACAGGAGGGTAGCGGTTCCCAATCGCCCCTAGCGCTTCTAGCGGCAACTTGCAGCCGCCTCGGGGCCGCCAACATGGGGCCCGAACAACAGCAAGATGTCAAAGAGCAACAGCACTTTAGTAAGTCAAACGTTGTCAAATTAGCTAGGTATCATGGTTCATGAGATACAGCCTCGTGACAGACAGACGGACGGAAGGACAGCGAAGTCTTAGTAATAGGGTCCCATTTTTACCCTTTAGGTACGGAACCCTAAAAACCGGCTAAGTGCGAGTTGGACTCGCTCACGAAGGGTTCAGTACCATTCAATTCTGTTTTTAGTTATTGTTATTGCGGCAACAGAAATACATCATCTTTGAAAATTTCAACTGTCTATAATAGCTACTTATCACGGTTTATGAGATACAGCCCGGCAAACGTTGTTTTGCCATATACTAATAAAAATATAAAAGAAAAAAATAGAATAGTGTTCGATTCTCAGACCTAACGAATATACTTACACAAAAAATTCATACAAATCGGTTCAGCCGTTTAGGTGGAGTTTGGCAACTAACACCGCTACACGATTGTACAAAATAGTGCTTTTTCAGTTGTGTGTGGATGCTGTATTAAACCTCTTCCATCTATATTATTCTAGGTCCCCAATCTCAATCGCAGCAGTCACAGCAACAAGCGCAACAACAGGCTCAACAACAAGCCCAACAACAGGCCCAACAACAGGCCCAACAACAGGCCCAACAACAGGCTCAACAGCAAGCCCAACAACAAGCCCAACAGCAAGCGCAGCAACAAGCGCAACAGCAACAAGCCCAGCAACAGGCACAACAACAACAGGCGCAACAACAACAGGCACAATTAATACAACAACAGGTAAACTAGAATAATAACAAACATCTAAATATATAGAAACTGTCCGAAAAAGGAAAGTGACACTAGCAAAACTGAGAACAGTGAAATTAACAAATAAGGAAAATAGTTAATTAGGACCATTTAGTCGCTGAGTACCTAAAACGCAGTATGCCAATTTCGCGTTATGCCAAACAGTAATTTAAAATAAGCGTTTGGTCTAAGTGTTTTTATGCCTATGACGCAATAGATCCACTTCTCGTATTGCCTATTTAGCGAACACTATCAGCTACCAGTAAATGCAATTTAGAAGAGTTGCTTTTTTAGACTACCTACCTAAGTTTGCAACGGTTTGGTCATAACTACCATTTGATTTTATTTTTGCTATGGATTGATATTTATTTTATTTGGATTTGACTGACCTATTCGATTAATTTATATTTTAAATAATTATAGACATTTAGATAATACAAATACTATATTTTTGGTAAATTAGTATAAAATATTGTGAATTTCATTATGCCTATAAGGTGAACCAAGGAGGCACTAACTTTTTTTTACTATTTAAGATCTTTATATGTACCTACCCATTAAATGAAATAAATGAATTGATTATGAAACTTCAATAACAACCTGGTAGCATATTGGAGTGGGTGAATCTCACTCCACCGGCTAATCATTACCTCCTTTGATTTATCAAAGAAGAAAAAGGAAACTGAAAGGAAAAGGAATTAACGCAGCTGGCGACAAAGGAAACCGACTACTGATACGCGGACTCGTTTGATACATAACATCCATCTTTGATTTGTGTGCCAGTGATGCGGCAGACATTGAAAATCGGCATGACTCACACATAGAACAGCGCGCCAATATGAGTTGAAATATCAGTAGCTAGAACAGATAAGACAGCTAGATAACTTCTTGTAACGTGAAATCTTATACAAGTACTCTGCTTCATGCAAGTAAGCGCTAGGGATTTTTGAGCATCGCAAGATCAGGATCACTGTTTCTCGCACTTTTTTTTACGCTAAAAATGAGGCATTTCACTTCATCTCATCTTATTGAAAGCGATAATGAGGTCGAGGATGTAGCATGCTCGTTTGGAAGGTATCTTCACTCTAGACTTAAATACTGCATTAGTTTTTAAGTAACAGTGACACTGGCAATGAGTTCCACTTCATGACCCTTTGTACGCAAATATTATGATGTTTTACCCCTCGTTGTCTATGGAAAAAACCCTTCAGCTAGTATAATTGCGAAAGTAGAGTATGTCCGTCTGTTACGTTTTCACGCCTAAACCGCTAAACCAATTTTGGTTAACTTTAAAATAGCGATAGATGGGAACTTGGAGAAGAACAAAGGCTACTTTTTTTTTCAATCCTGGGCTTGCGCGAGTAAAACCTTGGGGAGCAGCTAGTATTAAAAGAAACAGATGCCCTTCAATTCAATTTTTGCGTTACGATTCCGCCAATTTCCAATGTACTTATAGAGAAATTGACGAAGGAGATTTCTTTCGTTAGTTTCTCTAATCTATTTTTATCTCCTTTTCCTTATCCTTGACCAATCGGCCAAGGACAATTATAATGAGTTTCCTCAGTATATTATTAGTGTGGACAATAAATATTTTCTGTTTCTTTGCAACTTTCTTTTTCTTTCTTTCTTTGTAAAGGACCCGAAACTTCTTAACCGATTTTGTTGAACTTGGTATGAAGGATACATTGATTTAATGGGAGTAACATAGTTACTTTTTATTCCGATAATCCCATGGGATCGGGACTTACGCGAGTAAAACCGCGGGGCACTGCTATATCTATACACCGAGTTTCAACGCAATCGGTCCAGTAGTTTTAGCGTGAAGGAGTAACAAACATACACACAAACTTTATAATTATACATTTATAAATTACTAGCGACCCGTCCCGGCTTCGCACGGCTATATTATGCATGTACTATATCTAAAAACCTTCCTCTTTAATCACTCTATCTATTAAAAAAACCGCATCAAAATCCGTTGCTTAGTTTTAAAGATTTAAGCATACATAGGTATATAGGGACAGAGAAAGCGACTTTGTTTTATACTATGTAGTGATAATATTTACTAATATTATGGACTAGCTTTTGCCCGCGACTTCGTCCGCGTAGATGTCGAAAATTGACCAAGGAATCACGTGGTCTCATACAAACTTTGCCCCTACGATCAGCGGTTTAGGCTGTACGTTGATCCGTCAGTCAGTCAGGACAAAGGATTTTATATGTATAGATAATTAAGGATAATCTTTGTTCCAAGGTACAAGGGGATGCTGCAACGATCGCTGCGATACAGCAACAGTATTTGCAACAACAACAGCAACAGCAACCGCAACTTAGGGTTATAAGTTCTGCTGTGGTCCAACAGTTGAGGGCGCAGGGATTATCGGTATGTTTTTTATTATACATATATTCTAGTTTGGCTTCATATTACCAGTGTCAATTAAAATTAAATCATGAGTAAATCTTTGGTTAATTTTTTTCTTCTATCTAATTTATCATCACTTTTCAACGAAGCATTGCCGTGGGTTCACTTGTTCTCTTTCTTTAAACTCTCTTGCTCTGGTGAATCTAGCTTTGCTAAACCTATTTTATGTTTGCCTATGTAAGTTAATCAGGGTTTTGATATAGTAAGAATTTATCAACAAAATCTATCACTTTGTTTTCATTCCTTATCTGCTTAATATTAAATCACAAACTTTCTGATAAATATTATCTAAATGCCCTTATTTCAATTTACTTTACATTATTTATTACATTTCTACTTACGTACATCTTTTGAATGACGGATGAAATTAGGCCAGTACTCAAGGATAGAACCTTGCCTCTTACATCTAATTTATACAACGCCAGCAATTATAATCCATGATATTAAGGACGCGCTGTGGTGCCTGGGATATGGTATTAGATGGAGTAGGCTAGTCCAGCAACTTAACACACTCTTCGCCTAGTCGACCATGTTGAAAGAACCTCTGGAGTTTATTATGCCGGAGGTTTTTTTAATTAAAAAATTACACAGAATAAAGTTATTTAGACAAGTATTTATCTTTGCAGGGCAATGAATTGTCAGCAGCTATTGTAAATGCAGCGAATACTGTACCAAATGGAATACAAGTCCAGCAACCACAGGTGAGTCATACTCCAGCAGAAACCCTTCAGTAATTGGCCAATAGTGCCTGATTTCTGCTCCTTTCACCCGCCCAATCCGGTGAGAATATCGGGATAAAAAGTAGCCTATGTGCCCAATGAATCAATGTTTCTTTGTGTCTTTATACCAAGTTTCATTAAAACCAGTCCAGTAGTTTCGGTTACTATAATATTATATTAGTGTAGAGTTTTCGTCTCATTTGGGTATTATTTGTTAAAAAAATATGGTAATATATTTATAGCCCCAAATTTGGTCAATCCATCCTTGGTTTTTAGGGCAGACTGCTAGAATCCCAACATATTTGTGGTCAGTACGTATAAAATACTCATGATTCGAGGTTTTCCGGTTACACATTATTTTATGATTTTTTATAATATTCGTGTATCGTAATGAAACTGTGTCAGTGTTTTTGAAAATGCTATTTCGTCTTTCCAGGTGATATCAATGCAGCAACTGCAGTCGCTGCTTGGCGGTGGTGGAGTAGTTACCAGCGAAGGTGCAGCCGCTACGGCGTACCAAAGTCCTCAGCAATTACTGCAGATACACCCGCAACTGGTGCAGCAGCAGTATGGGGGGTGTCTGGTCGGCGGTATGGGACCCATGCAGGCTGTCACTGTTGACGGGCAGGACGCGCTCTTCATACCGGCCCACCACGCACAGGTGAGCAATTACTGCAGATACACCCACAGCTGGTGCAGCAGCAGTATGAGGGGGGGGGTGTCTGGTCGGCGGTATGGGACCCATTCAGGCTGTCACTGTTGACGGGCAGGACGCGCTCTTCATACCGGCCCATCACGCACAGGTGAGCAGTTACTGCAGATACACTCGCAGCTGGTGCAGCAGCAGTATGGGGGGGTGTCTGGTCGGCGCTATGGGACCCATGCAGGCATCACTGTTAACGGCACACTCTTCATACCGGCTTATAGTTACTGCAGATGCAGTGACAGTCTTGTGGGCGGCGGCGGCGTGAGACCCATTTAGGTTGTTAATGTAGATAAGCAAGACTTTTATACCCCTCTGATCTTCTCTTCGATGTGTGTCACTAATGCAATAAAACAAGAAAAGTTTTCGCGCCTAAATGGAATAGAATAGAAAAACATTTATTTGGACAAGCACACGACAAAAACATATTTAGCACAGTTGATAGTTGTTGACAAAACAAAACATAGAATGTATAACAATAAGAAACAAAAGAATAAGATAAAAAGACAGGAAATTATAAGAAAATAAATGGTTTATGTTTGGCTAATAGCAAGGTTAAGTCTGGAGTTCTTAAACTTGATCATTCATCGAACCAATGCATGGTTTTAACCTACTTTAACCTTGTTCTTTCCCAGAATTTCTCCGGCATGGGTCAAGTGAGCCTTGTGAACGGGCAACTTGTTCGAACGCCGGTCCTTCCCGCTGGATTCTTACAAAACGTCATGCATTTACCTACAGGTATGGCTTCATAATGTAAGAAAACTCCCAAGCGCGACCTCTGCCGGTCAATTTAATTACACTCCATATATCTGTGGGAAGATTATCTTGACTTTAAGGCAATAGAACTATGTTATTTCATACATTAGGTTCAAAAAGTCATACATAATGCTTGGGTTCCACAAAATCCATGCAAATTAAAAGTCTTAGCTTTGGGATTGCTTTGGATTAATTTTCCATTCACCAGCGTTGCTTTACTTTATAATCTACTTCATTCATCCCTCATTAATTATTATAGTCTGTCCAACGTGTTATTAACTTGTTGACATTTAGTTTTGTGGAAACATCTTACACAAAAAAAACACTAAGTAAGCTATAAAAATAACAGTAAAAAAGTTAAGGGTCGCGAATTTAAGCCTTTCTGTTGCAATTTTTGGAAACAGATAGATTTATTTATTTAATTATTTTATACGCACACAAATCCAATTAATTAGGCAAAAAATTAGTTTCATTCAGCTTTAAAAAAATAGCTTAATTTGCACAACATAAAAACATTATTTTAATGTATATAACATAGAAAAATAACAGGATTTTTTTAAATCACCATGTGTGGAAACAACACGTTGAACGGACTATAGTTGTAATTTCTTATCGGTTTAATTTGATGCATGTTTCTAATTCGTATCGGTTACTTTCACTGAATTCATTACGGCAAGTGAAAGTGGTCGGGTCTGCGCAGCGATGTTAATTTGAACGGCGAGCGGCGGCCGATGTGTTAGATACCTACCTAATTCATTCATCATTATGATAAAGATTCATTGTAATACTTGTCTGGGGGGTTTCATAAGAGGAAAGGGTACCGACGCTCTCTCCATACAAACGTAGTCGACTGTTTCCTCCCTGGATAATGACATTATAGCAAATATTTTTGTTGCATAAAACTTATAACTGCCATGACCATTATTGACCATGCTCCTATGTTTTATTCTTAAGCTATTGCATAGCTTTGACCGCGGCAACCGAATCAAGAAATTCCGTAACGAAAATAAAACCTAACACCCCCCACTCCGCCTACCATGTAGCTCGGCCGAGTATTCGCTTAACGTGTATGTATGTACATGGCACGACTGTACGAAGCTCGCACGGATCGAGACGAGCTGCTCCGAAAACTTGATTTATTTTTTAAATCTTAATTTCTATGATAATTAGAAAATGAAAAAAATCAAGACATAAGGGCATAGTCATGGCAGTTATAGGTTTTATGCAACAAAAAATATTTGCTATAGTGTCATTATCCAGGGAGGAAACAGTCGACTACGTTTGTATGGAGAGAGCGCAGGTACCCTTTCACCTTAAGCTTGCACTTTTAAAGGATCAACCTAGATTTTTTATTGCATTTAAATTGACTGTTTTATTTGATAACATGATTCCATGACTAATTTAAGTCATCTAAAAGTAGTATTTGCGAATAATTTGTTTGCATTCTTTATATTACGGAACGAGAAAAATTAAATCAAAATTACCTATTTCGGTTTGAAACAGAGATTTTAATACTAATTATTATGAAGAGAAAATTGCTCTGAAACTATTGGTTTTGATGAAAATCTTAGAATGGGAATACATTGTTTGATACCTAGGGATAAATAACTACTAACTAACTAAAATGACTACTTTATATTCTGATATTCCCACGGGATAGGGACTTAAGTATAGTTATTATTAATCTTTACTCAAAATAAAGGAAGTGAGGACAAAAGTCTGCACTTGGCAACCAATTAAAAAATCAACTTGCTAGGTCCACCTGTTCCTGAGAGAATCGGTGGTGACACACGGACAGACAAACGAACAAGAGAGTGATCTTATTCTTTTGAGGTAGAATAGAATAGAATATAGTTTATTCAAACAAACACACGACATAGTATTCACACAAATAAGAAACAATAAGAGATAGTTACAGAGAATAGTAAAACAAATAAGAAACAATAAGTCATAGTTACATATAATAGTAAATACAAAAGACAGAGAATAAAAAATAAGTATCTGAGAAGTCGTGTGGTACACGGTAACCCTAAAATAGTGTCTAGGGGGACAAAGAAAAAGTAGTAAGAAATATAACCTACATTATCGCTTCTAACCTAGCAAACACGTCAGTTAACACCGCTGCCGCAGGCTCAATCTCACGCATGCGCGCTCTTCTCATACTAATCCACGTTTCTCCCTCCCTTCCTTCGCCCCGCTCCGACAGAACAACAGGCGACAGTGACGATCCCTGGCACTAACCTATCGTTCCCACTGAGCGCGCTCACTGGCGGCCAGCAGATGGTGAACGTCATGCAAATACCGACCAGTCAGGTGCAGGTCCAACCGGCTCAGACCAATGAGAAGAAGGAGACGAAAACGCCTTCTACGTCGCCATCTGAAGGTTTGTTTAAGTTCGAGAGGGTTTTCTTTCATTTAGGATTTATAGAGGAAAGGCCAAATAAAAAAATGAATACCTATTGTGGAACATTTTACACAGCGCCATCTAACCAAGCTAAGCAACTAGGCTTGTGTTATGGTGCTACAGAACGAATATCTAATAAGTAGGTATACTTATAAAATTCTCGTATCACAATGTTAGTTACCATACTCCTCCGAAACGGCTTGACCGATTTTTATGAAATTTTATATGCATATTCAGTAGGTCTGAGAATCGGCTACTATCTATTTTTTATTTTGTTTCCTTTAGTTTTTTTTTTGTAAATGGTAAAACAACATTTGCCGGGACAGCTAGTAATACATAATTACTTACATTTTTTGTAAATATTATACAGTAGACACCCTGACCTGAAACAATCTATAGCATAAATATTTATTTGAGGCGGGAATCGAACCTTCTTCGGTCCGCCCGGCGCACCACAAATGTCGTAAATCTGAAAATAGTCAAAATTGCAACCTTAGATTAATGATTATTTACCAGTTATAGATAAACAACGCCCATACATAATAGCGTACGAGCATTTTAGTAACGCCAACTGTTACTAACCTGATGAAATGAATTAGTGGAAACTTTGTTGGATTAAGGGTTTTTTATATATTGTTATAAATATTTCTATCATAGTTCTGTATGTTTCCCAAATAAACGAAAATAAATAAATAAATCTACATATATTTAATTTCGACTCACAGATGGCGTTGTAATAGAGAATTAGAACTTTAAGATATTTTTTACTTATTATCTATTAGAAGCGTTATAGCTATAGCCCTACAGTCAGTGTAGACCTATAGTCATTTTTTTTAACAGTAGCTGATTTATTTATTTTTTATTCTCACAAACAAAACTCGTAAAAGTATGATAAAAAAATATCGGCGGGTTTCTATATGTACGGTCGGCTGCATAATTGCAGACCCGTAGAGCTCCAAAACGGCTGTTATAAGAATGTTTTCAACACAAGCAAGATTCTAGGCACCTGATTTAGTTGAAGTTTAAAGTCTTCTAACTTATGAATTTATCAAACAAAAATATTAATAATTATAGAATTACAACATGCCAATAATAGTAATTTTCGAACTCTACCGGGGGCTGCAATTATGCAGCCGACTACTTCTATAATAAATAAATATTTACAAAAGAATAGTATGTATACAAGTATTCTATGCGTTGTCTGGTCACCATAACACGAGCCTAGTTGCTTAGCTTGGAGCTAGATGGCGCTGTGTAAATGTAATTAGCACTGGCTACATGCAGAAATCGTGCAAAGCCAAAACTGGAAAAATAATCACAAAACAGGTAATCAAAACTTCCTTGGTAGTGGCCCCACGCTGCCCTGCAACTTACGATATTAGTACCATTTGATAAAAGTTATTAGTAAGCAACCTTCAAATGAAAGAAAATTCTCCTGTTTAAAACCCTTATGTTTCACATTCCCTCGCTTATCTTGTTCACTATACTTTGTTTGCTTTTTGTGTATTATCCCTGTCATTCATAACCCATATTTCATAGGTGGTTCTACATTCAATGGACAAAAGGTACAGATATTTCAAATAATGTTGGCGCGAAGTTGTATGTGTGAGTATGCAACATATAGCTTAGATTTGTGTTATTCAGACGGGGCGGTCTACACAAATCTAAAGCTGCATGTGAATAGACTTACGCACACATAGAATTGTGCGCCAATAAAACTTGAAATATCTATATTTATATGTGTTAAATGTTGTATCTACGTCTATTCTCACGATCATAGCACTATCATCTCATAAGGCGTCACGGAAAACACTTTTTATTTGGTTGCGGTCTTTCTAAAGTTTGTTTCAGAAATCAACTAGTTTTTATTTAAATGTGTTAATTTAGCGATTTAAAAAAAAACATAAATTCCCGCCTCAAGAATGTTCCAGGTAACATCTCAGAGTGTGCTCAGGGTACTCAGCACTTTTAGGTTGTAAAATGGGAATGAAAGTTTATGTGCAAAATTCGTAATTTTTGAAGTTAGAAACATGAAAGTGATGATGTGCTTTTGTCTAGATTAAGTTAGATCAAAGTTTTATTGGAATTAAACCCTTAAAGTGGTAAAATAGGAAATTAAAGATGGAAAGTAATAAGTTTGTTTTAGTTATAACTAGCGACCCACCCCGGCTTCGCACGGCTATATTATGCATATATTATATCTAAAAACCTTCCTCTTGAATCACTCTATCTATCAAAAAAACCGCATCAAAATCCGTTGCGTAGTTTTAAAGATTTAAGCATACATATGGATTAGGGACATAGGGACGGCGAAAAGTGACTTTATTTTATACTATGTAGTGATAGTGATGATAGTAATAATATGAGTACTCAATATAGGGCATATAATATAGTCTTTTTCGTGTTAAATAAAATAAATAAGGAAACTTCGCCTTTTAAAAAATATTCTGAACTGAATTGGTCATAAAATACTGGTCTTCAGCTCTTCTACAGAGGCTAATGAGGCTATTGAGGTTATAATGCTAATTACGGGCATAGATTTGTGTTATATTATTACTTAATATTATTATGTGTAATGTTATAGATATCTATGTTTAAGTATTTCGTTTATAATATCTCTTTTACGTAGGTATTTATTTTACTACGAAATTGTACAAACAAGCAATAAGATCGCCTGTTTGTACAATTTCGTAGTAAATAGGCTTTCTCGTCATTTTTGTTATTTTCAAATGTGTTGTACAAATAAACCCCCTTATTCCAATACGAGGTTTAAGGACAGTCCGAGATGTGGATTTAAACCTTAGATTTAGACACAGATTTACTCGTGAACTTTACTCTAAACAATATCCCCAATAATCTAGAGGGATAGTGTTTAGACTATAGTTCCTTATATAATCTATAGCGATAGTGTTTAGACTATAGTTTACGAGTAAATCAATGTTTAAATCTAAGGTTTAAATCCGCATCTCGGACTATACTTAAACCTCGTTTTGGAATAAGGGGGAAAGTGTTTATCTATCTAACTATCTATCTAATATTAAATGAACTTACATAGGTTCCGGAGTAGCAGTCCGGGGCGGCGTGGGCGGCGTGAGCAGCGTGGGCGGCATGAACATGGTCCCGGTACAGGTGCCTGTGTCCGTGAACAACGGGCACACCGTCTACCAGACGGTACATGTGCCTTTACACGCGCCGCAACATCTGCAGATCATACCGCAGTTGCAACAGGTTAGTTTGTACCATGCCGGACTGCCAAACACAGGGTTAACTCAGACAAGTATTTATGCTTAGATATTTGTCTGTGGTCTGCGTGAGACAAGACATGAGAGAGATGAATATGAACTATGAGATGACGACTAATAGGAGTGAATGGAAGAAAAACACATATTGCGTCGACCCTAAATAAATTGGGATAAGGGCAGGAAGATGATGCGATGATGATTATTTGTCTGTGGTCTGGTCGTTTCTATGTATTATAAGTATATATTTACAAAAGAAAAATATATAAGTGTGTATCCGTTGTCGAGCACCCATAACACTAGTCTAGTTGCTTAGCTTGGGGCTAGATGGCGATGTGTGGAATGTCCCTGCAATATTTATTTAATTCTCATGTCGCGGTGTTAGTTGCCAAACTGCACCTCCGATTTGTATTTTTTTGACGTGACAACGTCTTATAAATTGGTTTGCCGGGTGACACTTCAAGAAACTGCGTTACGCTCCGCTCACGTTATGCGCTCACAATGAGAGCGAGTGAGAGGCACGCGGGCATGGTTAGCCCGCCTAAGAGCGAGAGAGACAGACATAAAAAGTGAAAGGCACGCGTCCCTTCCACTCGAGCACAGTTGTTGTCACGTAAAACTTTCGCCCGTATACCGACTTTACAGGCAACCAGTTTTTTTGTGTATATAAGGTTTGAGAATCGAACAATATCTTTGCACTGCGCGACTGCGCGAAATATTTTATATTTTTAACGCGAATTGGTATAGTTCCCTCAAAAACAGTGGGTCAAATTAAAGTTGAAACACGACGTCAATTTATTTTGGTTATTATTGCCGATGTTTTTTTTACAATAGTTTTAATATTTCCGATCACAGCTATACTTCAGAGTCCTTGTAATATAATGTATTTTTAATCCAATTTAATTAATTTTTAAATATTTTGGTCATTGTATTAGTATTTGATAGAATTATTGTTAAAATTGTATTTTCTTGTACAGATGCAAGCGCAGCCCCAAGTCGCAAACGTACTTACACCATCTGGACAAATACAACAGATTCAGATTGCTTCATTAGCAAATGTACAGGTATGGAGAAAAGCTTTTATTTTTTCAATTTTAATTTGGATATGGGCATAAAGCCAGATTAGCCTTATTAGTTTCATCAAGTTTTAATATTTATTTTACTCTTTACTCATCTTCTTGTTAAGCAAAACTTTGTCGAGGAGTTACTTAGCGACTCATAATCTATAAATATAAAATTCTTAGTCCTGACTGACGGACTGATTTATCAACGCACAGCTCAAGGCAATGGCCTGATTTGGCACAAGAATATCTGTAATTGAGGTAGTTCGAAATGATTAAAAAAAAATCAACCCTTACGCGAACGAAGTCGCGGGTAAAAGCTAGTAACATCATTTAACTTAAACACTTTTATTGAATCAAATGACATAAAAAGAAACCGAAATAATATAATAAATAAATAATTGAACTCAAGTCACTATCACACAAAAGTCACAATAATATATTAAATAAATAATTGAACTCAAGTCACTATCACACAAAAGTCACAATAATATATTAAATAAATAATTGAACTCAAGTCACTATCACACAAAAGTCACAATAATATATTAAATAAATAATTTAACTCAAGTCACTATCACACAAAAGTCACAATAATATATTAAATAAATAATTGAACTAAAGTCACTATCACACAAAAGTCACAATATATTAAATAAATAATTGAACTCAAGTCACTATCACACAAAAGTCACAATAATATATTAAATAAATAATTGAACTCAAGTCACTATCACACAAAAGTCACAATAATATATTAAATAAATAATTGAACTCAAGTCACTATCACACAAAAGTCACAATAATATATGAAATAAATAATTGAACTCAAGTCACTATCACACAAAAGTCACAATAATATATTAAATAAATAATTGAACTCAAGTCACTATCACACAAAAGTCACAATAATATATTAAATAAACTAGCTGCCCTACGCGGTTTCACCCGCGTAACTCCCGATCCCGTGGGAATATCGGGATGTAAGCTATCCTATCTCTCAAGTTGGATCGAACTGCACATGGTGTGCGAATTTTATTATAATCGGTTAAGTGGTTTAGGAGTCTATTGAGGACAAACATTGTGACACGAGATTTATATATATTAAGATAATTGAACTCAAGTCACTATCACACAAAAGTCACAATATATTAAATAAATAATTGAACTCAAGTCACTATCACACAAAAGTCACAATAATATATTAAATAAATAATTGAACTCAAGTCACTATCACACAAAAGTCACAATAATATACAGTGGTGGTCATATAATTAAGAACGCTGATACAAAAGGAAGATTTTTTCAAACTAAGACGCAAAACTAATTGCATGTATTTTTTTTTATTTCTCTCGGTATCGTAAAACTTTTCCATAATACCACTGTATTTATTGATACACATGATTAGCTTAAAAATAAATAGACAAACTTTTTACACTACTTCTTAACATAGTATTCCTATTTACTGGCTGGTCACGTAATTAAGAACGCTAAATAGTGTATACCTTTATTCAAAAAATAGAGAACACTCAGTCGATTTGTTACTGTTTGTATAATTTTGGCGCCATGTAGTGCTGGAAAAATTAAAAGTGATTGCTTCTTATGAAAAAACAATGGGAAAAAATAAAAGTTGTGATAAATCTACAAGGGAAGTAATAATAAAACTTCGCCGGAAGAATTGGTCTTATAAAAAGATAGCCGACCATTTGCAATGTTCAAAAACGATGGTTTTCCACGCTGTAAAGCATTATGCTACGTATCAAACTACTTCGAATGTTCCACGTCTACCTAAACAGAGAAAAACGACTCCTCGAGATGACCGAAACATCGTTCGTATGGCAAAACAAAATCCTTTTAAATGGTCTAATGAGCTGAGAAAAGAATATTTTGGTGAAAACAACCCTTCAGCAATCTCAGCACGCACTATTCGAAGACGTTTGGTAGAAGAAAAATTGCACGGTAGGATAGCAAGAAAGGTACCCATGTTGAAACTTTGCCACAGGCAAGCCCGGCTTGCATTTGCGAGAAAGTATGAAAACTGGACTGTGCGACAGTGGAAAAATGTACCTTTTTCTGACGAGACGAAAATAAATAGAGTATGTTCTGATGGAAAACGATATGTACGACGTCCCCCGAATACAGCATTTGACCCTAAGTACACAAAAATTACATTAAAGCACGGTGGTGGAAATGTGAAAATTTGGGGGTGCTTTTCTGGACATGGTGTGGGACCTGTAAAGTTGATAGAAGGTAACATGGATCAGTTCCAAAACAAAAATATACTGGAAGAAACAATGTTACCTTATGCTGAAGACGTTCTACCGGTTATTTGGACATTATAGCATGACAATGATCCAAAGCACACTGCACGCACCGTTAAGGAATTCCTTACAGCGCAATCACTTTCTGTCTTAGACTGGCCAGCTAACAGCCCAGATCTAAACCCAATAGAGAATCTGTGGTTCGAAGTAAAGAAAAAGGTTTCAAATACAAAGTGTGGAAATTTAAGAAAGCTGTACGACGTTTTTTTAGAAGAATGGAACTCTATTTCTCTTGCGAAATGTCAAAAAATAATAGAGTCAATGCCTCGCCGGTGTAAAGTATTTTATTTCCTTATTCAGAGGTGTAAAGCAGTAATTAAAACCCGTGGATATGCTATTGACTATTGACTATTACTTTTAGTTAAAAATGTATTAAATTTCTTTTAAAATTTTCCTCACGACATTGTGATTTTTTTTTAATGTAAGTCTCATACTAAACAATTTCCGGGCAGTTTAATAAATCGTTCTTAATTATTTGTCCAGCTTCAGTACTATTTGAATGTGTTACTTTGGTAAAATATATAAAATGTGTAAAAAATAGTTAGCGATTTTATTCTTTATTCCTAAGCTACGTTGCTCTATTCATGTGGTTATTTTATAACATAACTAGTTGCTTCTCAGAAGGTACAGATTTCTGTGTATGAGACGATTTAAATAAAAAACTTCTAGAACTTCAAATCGTTCTTAATTAAATAAATAAATAAATAAATATTTCAGGACATATTACACATCGCCATCCAGCCCCAAGCTAAGCAACTTAATGCTTGTGTTATGGGTGCCAGATAACGGATAAACTACTTATATACTTTTTTTTTTTTTTTTTTGTAAATATATACATATTATACATATAGGAAACACCCAGAACCAGAAACAAGAATTTATGGTCAGCATAAATACTTGTTCCCGGCGGGAATCGAACCCGCAACCTTCTGCGTCGCAGTCGGGTGTTCGCCCGACGCGCCACAGAGGTCGTCTTATATATGACCACCACTGTATTAAATAAATAATTGAACTCAAGTCACTATCACACAAAAGTCACAATAATATATTAAATAAATAATTGAACCCAACATTCGACACAGAGTTCTCAACACAGAGTTAGCGCCATTTTTTACTTTACGCCATTTTTTACTTGGAGGCAAAAAACTCCCTTCTATTTGCATTCTTCTAGAGCGTTTTTTTTGTTAAAGCAGGGAAACGGCCAGCAGACAGGGAATGCGAACGGAGCGCCCACACCTGCCACCATCACTTTACAGGTTAGATTATTAATATAAAGCTATAATATTTGTTCTATATCGTCCTTTAGGTTTTCTGTCGCTAAAAAGAATTTACCCCAATAGTTAATTTTAAACAATAGTTATTAGTTGGAGGTAAAAACGATAGCGCGACGAGGTGCATTCGACGCAGTGTCTAAAGGTGGACCTTTGCCCAACAGTGGTAAACAACAGGCTAGCTTTGTGTGACCCAAAAATATGCTAAAATACCTAAAGACCAATTGTAGCAAAATTTAAAAATCTGAACTTTAATAAAATTAGGTTAGTACACTTGACAGATTTAAGCTAAAATCTAGTTTAATTTCTACTAAAATATTCAAATATTCCTGCAAGCCGCCTTAAGAGTACTGAATCTATTTATTTTCGTCTATGGATACTTATTGAGATACTGATTTATTCTGATTTTATTACTTTTGAAGAACTCGATTTTGTGTGACTATGTCAGTTTCAAACGGCGGTTTACGGACGATAATTTTAAGCTACAACATCATAAGAATACATTGATGGTAACCATAGCAACGATAATACGTTGTGTCAATAACGGAACGACGATGCTATGGTTACACCTTGTCAATAAGGAAACGTTAGCGATGACGTCACACTTTTTTGTAAATGTCGGTGTTCATCGATTTATAAGTCGTTGTCACGTCAAAAAATGCTAACGCGAATTCAATCCGTCTATTTTTTTTAACATGCTTTTATTAGTTTCACCTGTATGTTTGCTTGTATGTATGTAACCGACTCTTTTGGGCTCGATTTTTTGAAATTGGTTTAAAATGACCCCATTGATATTGTGAAGGCTGTATCGAACCCGATGCAAGGGGACACGAGTGGGCAGCAACAGCAGACGCAGACGATCATTACGACGACGCCGACGGGTCAGCAGCAACTCACCGTTATTCCGGCACCTAACAATGTACGCCATAAGGTACTTCGGCTATCTTCGCAACATGAATATAGCCGAAGCGCACTATCTGTTTACTATTGTCTTGTGCAGTCGTTCGATTTTCGTTGTTTTTTTTGTTGCCATAGTGTACCTACTTCGAAAAGCGAAGTATTGTAAACTTACCTACATTGTTTGCTTTGTTAAGTTTTTTTTCGTATTATACCACGCTGACGGGTCAGCAGTAATTCACCTAACAATGTACGTTATAAAGTACTTTGGCTATCTTCGCAAACACGCATATAGCTGAAGAGCACTATTTACTGTTGTCTTGTGTAGTCGTTCGACTTTTGTTTTTTTTTTTGTTGCCGTAGTGTACTTCGTAAAGCGAAGCATTGTATTGCATTGTAAAGTTACACTTACCTACATTTTTTGCTTTGTTCGCCTTTTTTTTGTTTTTTTTATATATTAAGACCACGCTGACGGGTCAGCAGTAATAATTCACCGTTATACCGGTACCGGCACCTAACAATGTACGGCATAAGGTACTTCGGCTATCTTCGCAACACGAATATAGCCGAAGCGCACTATCTGTTTACTGTATGTCTTGTGTAGTCGTTCAACCTTTGTTTTGTTTTGGTTTTTTGGTTATTCACCGTTATGTACGGTATTAAGTACTTTCGCAATCACACGAAAATAGCCGAAGCGCACTATTGTTAATGTCTTGTGTAGTCGTCGTTCGGATTCTTTTTTTTTTGCTGTAGTTTTGGTCATAGCAGAAGCATTGTACTTTTTGTGTATTTGTTCGGCTTGTTTTGTTCTGTTTGTCTTAGTACTTACTTCGGCAATATATTAATATAGCCGAAGCGTATCTGTGCTCACTGTTGTCTTGTTTTTGTTCGATATTTGTTTAGCATTTTGTATTATTTTCGTCTTGGGTCGGTAAAATATATAATTGTGTGGACGAATTTAGACTGTTCAGTTTTTTGTTTTTATCAGTTATTAGAGAGTGCTTTTTATATTGATGCCACAATTCTGTTTGTTTGTTTGTGAATGATTGTTACAATTTTATGGTTTGTTATAATCGTACTTCTTTATCTTCTTTACATAGTATAAAACAAAGTCACTTTTTCTGTCAGTTCTTATGTATTATTTAATCTTTAAAACTACGCAACAGATTTGGATGCGGTTTTTTTAATAGATAGAGTGATTCAAGAGGAAGGTTTATATGTATAATACATGCATAATATAGCCGTGCGAAGCCACATCGGGTACTATACTATCGCTAGTACTTCACAAAACTAACGGGCTATAAAATTCTGTAATGTTTAGAATAATGGTTTCATTTTATGAACGCAATCCAAAATGCCATATCCGATTTTATGCCTCCTTGGATCGTAATAGTTTCTCAATTTGCTACGAGATGTCTCTACTGTGTCTCAAGCAGAAAAGTTATGAGCGGCGCCACTTTCTACGTGGAGTTACAAAAGACCTTGTAAGATGTTTAGTTCAACAAAATTCCTCCGCAACACTTAGAATTGTAGCGCACACGTTTCACAAGTCAGTCGCCATATTGTGTCTTATTTTTCAACGTCACGCGTCAGTGTCAGATTATGCGTAGCTATGTGCACGTGTTTATTATCCACGTTGTATTTTAAATCTATGATTTTACCATTATAGCTTTGTTTATAAAGAGTATTAGTTGATATTTCGGTGTTTAAATGGAATTACGGTAGTTCTAAGAACATGGAGTATTCTAAGGAGACGCGTACCGAAGGTTGTAAACGCAAAAATGGAAGGATTATTAGAAAGAGACTTCGTAAATTGATGAGTTCTTCTGAAAATGACAAGGTTTTTATACTATCAATAATACCTAATTGTTTTTGTCTCAAAGGTGTAAGATTTGACAGTTGCAATAAACAAAAATTATGAATCATAAACAAACACCCTTTTCACGTCTAAAGTTTATGTTTAAAAAAAAAAAAATTTTGTTTGTTGTGTTTTATAAACATTGGACTGGTTTTAAAATATTTTAAAACAAATGACTAAAGGATTGATGTAAATGTAGAATTTAAATGCCCATATTTAGTCAATCTAATCTAAGGTAGGTTCTAAATTATTTTAGTAATAAATATTAGTTTAAAAATACTTTCATGGGGATTAATAATATACTTAAGAGGCAAGTCCCTAAAAACGTCATTTACTATTTTAAAAATATTGAAGAACTCCCTGCATTGTAAGACACTAAAAAGAATTCTCGATAGCTTATTAGATGAGTCTACAGTTTCACTGTCAGATATTTTGAAAATAATCCATAGTTTTTGAAAAAACAATTATTAACTTTGATGAAAAACATCGAAATCGACCTTTTCTATTTTAAGTATCTGTGCTACTTCGTTGTTATATTTGAAAATATTTTTGGTTAAATAGTGAGACAAAAGTATAGAGAATGCATTCATCATTGCAGTTTTTTACTTATTGAAACCAAATAATAATAATCAATGCCGAAACATAGATATTTTTTTTGGTTAAAATCATTCCTCGCTGCCCATACATTTTAGTATGAAGCAGTAGCTCGTGACATTTCGCTTTATATTAGATGTCGCGGCGCGCAAAAGTGACAGTGTCATCTCGGTATTCAAGGTGAGAGCACGTCCATTTGTTTCCCGACATTTATTGTTTGACCTGGCATAAGGGTGGGGTGCGAGTGTTGCACACGACAACTAATTTGTAATTGTACCTATTCTTCGAGCAAGGAGTCGAAACTAGGTATAATCCGCGCACAATGAGAATAGGATGGAACCTTGTCAAAGTAAATCGAAAATGACAGTTTATAAATACATATATAAATAAATATTGCAGGACATTCCACACATCGCCATCTAGCCCCAAGCTAAGTAACTAGACTTGTGTTATGCGTGCTAGCCAACGGATATAGGTACTACATATACTGGGTTATTGGAAATTATACTAGCAAGCCGTTGAGGGCTACTTCTGTGCACCCAAACCAACAACTTTTGTTCTACGACTTTTAGAAATTCGAACTTTTTTCGAAAATTTTGACGTTAGGTTTACCTGAAAATCAGCTGTTCCTTACACGGAGAGGTCAGTAACCTTAAAATTTGACTTATTTTTTAAGTTTCATGTACTGTTTTTGGTCTGAATGACCTTTGTTTTATAAAATCAGCAAATACCTACCTACTTATAAAAATTTGTAAATATATACTTATAATACATAGAAATAACCAGACCACAGACAAATATTTAAGCATAAATACTTGTCTGAGGCGGGAATCGTACCTGTGTGGCAGTCCGGCATGGTGACCATTGTGCCAACTGGGTCGTCTTCAAGTAGCGTTAGCATAAAAGTTCTGAATAATGGGTAATTCGTTTTGTTGTAATTAGTTATTTTTTATTTATTCATATTTAGTGTAGCTACATATATAGTATTAGGCATTTCTACTGTATGTGAAGACTTCACGGACAAACATACATACTGACACATATACGGGTCAAACTGAGAACCGCCTTTTTTTGAAGTCTGTTAAAAATACACAAAAATGTTTCATGGTTGTAATCCTTTCAATAATAATGTTTAGGAATATTTTTTTTAGTTATTCCAATTATTATTCCCCAATGCCACTCATATGTGCTTCATGGGAATCATCATCAGAGCTTTGACTTTCTTCAGAAGTATCGCTTTCTGAAAAAAAATAAGTTGATGCAGCCAAAGTTCCCTCACCTCGGATGCGTGACACCGTGTTTTAGATATGCTTGTTGCTCGTTCGGTTATTGAAGTGAAAACTTCTTATGGCGCGTTGGGTACTTTTGTGGGTGAGCATTTTCAGCCGTTCTCGCGACAGATGAGATTTCGACAGATGAGATTTTACACAGATATACAGTTTTCACTTCTGCCTGCACTCCCGGAGTGCGCTGTTTTTTTTTTTTTTGTATTTTTGAACAAACCCATAGGTTCGTCAAAAAGATCTCTTGACAATGTAATTCCCGAATTACTAGATTCGTGATCCACAGCCAACTATGTCATCATTTTCAATGCGTTAGAACAACCGACTTCGTTCCTGATCGAAATATCTATCGACTGCCAGAACTATTTGAGGTGGTTGACTATTCAAAGTTTTACCCCATTTTCCACTAATTATCACCAAATCACTAAAATAATCACACAATAATTAATTACATAAATCTAGCATTTATAATAAAACAAACCACAATTTATAACAACACAAACCACGGTCGGAATTTATTATTTGTTTATTTAATCACTTTAATAAGCACAGTCCTTATGTGCTCGTTTTATTTATAATTTTGGAGAAAACATTTTTTTAAATGAAATCGCCATTGCTCCATAGACAATCTACCACAGACAATAATAATTTTTCTTTAAATCAATGGGTCTGTTTCAAATCCGCGACACTATGACCGTGCAAATAACTAATTTATACCTAATTATTATTCAGAACTTTTTTTCTAACGCTACTTTTCTGTCATTTTCGATTTACTTTGACAAGGTTCCATCCCATTCTCATTGCGCGCGGGTTATAATGTGATATTGATTATTTATTTTAACCTAAGAAATAACTGTTTCTATATTTCATTTTAATTTTTGACATAATTATGACAGGCAAACATAGACAAAAAATTAAATACTTCATGGACTGTGGTTTTTTACCTTTCGATATAGGGCATTACAACAAACAAATAATGCCTTCACACCAAACCTCTAAAGCGTCTCGGAAATGGGATATTTGAAAAAACGTTTATCCTACGATTTTATAAAAGTTCGCGGTGCACTTTGAGACCCATACCCTTCGATAGAGGGCATTACAGCGAAAAAATTATGCCTACACAACAAACTTCAAAAGTGTCACGGAAAAGGACGCGGTGATACGTCTTGTAGAAATACTTGGTCACAATGCTTTTATTTGAATATCCCGTTTCTGAGCTGTTTTAGAGGTTTGGTGTAAAGACATTATTTTTTTATTGTAATGCCTTTTATCAATAGGTATGGGTGTCAAACTGCACAGCGGCATTTTAAATTACTATGCCGGTTGTGTCCAAAGATCTTTACATTTCGATCTCTAATTGGATATGTTTTACAAACAATTTGCGGGAAAGAAAAACTCAACTAGTATTTGATATTTTTTTTTTTTGTTTTTTCTTGAAATTAAAATAGGAATTTATTGAGCTGTCAAAAATTAAATAAAAATATGGAAAAGGTATGATTTAGGTAGGTAGGATGTATTAAAATTGTAGCTTATTTTTATATTTTAATCCTATATATTGTAACTTATTTTTATTCAAGGTTAATAATAATGGGAAAAGTAAAAGGAAATTACTATAAATCCCAAAAAAATAAAGGAAGATTTAAGACAAACCAGTAACTACAATGTACTCATCTTTTTACCCAACTATATTGAATATTATAAAGATTGGTAGGTGTTTTGCCTGAATATTTATATAATAATATATGATGCCGATACCGACACGTTTTAACCTGTTTCTTAGTAGGGCACATAGGTACATACGAACGTTTATGTGTGAATTTTCAATATATAGAGACGGATGTAATAATTATTTCGCATAATTATTATTATAAAAATATATAAATATAAAAATTATTATAGTACAGAACATTTACTTATTGACAATTTCGTTATCAAACAAAATACCCAAAAAACGTACACTCTGACCCCACCCTTTCCCGCCAGCTACTTACTACCGGACTGCAGTTTTGCGATGTGACAAGTTAAATACTACATACATTGCGTGTTTTCTATGATATTCATAAACATCCTACAAAGACGAACGCTTGATGAATATGTAACTTGTACAAAATGTACGATGCATCGAAAGTAGATTTATTTGTTTCCAGGGTGCGTAATTTTAATACTGCGTTGCACCTGTGTGGCTAGAAAATATCAATGTGTGTGTTCTATCAGAAGTTCCCACGGTCAAGGATTACAGGCTTAATTTTATAATAGGTACCTACTTACAAATAAATGTCTATTTTTTTTGTTCATTTAATTAAAAATCAACACTAGCACATTTTTAAACGGATAGTTAATTTTACTGGTACTTTATTAGACGCTTTATATTCAAAGGGGTCTAAAAGGGTGCCTATTCAAAAGGATTCAAAAAGGGTTCGATTTTTTCTTGAGTGCATTCTTATAGGGGTATTTATTTTTTCTTTATTACTTTCTCAGCAAGGCATACATACCTAAAGGGGTCAGAAAGGGGTTTGATTTTTTCTTTATTTGCTTTCTCAAAGGTGTTGGAAAGGATTTTTTCTCTTTACCCTTTCAATAGTGTATCCGTGGCGACTGGCGTCTTAGGGCCTAAACAGCGATACGCAGTTCCCGCGGCGGGTTCACACAAAACGCAGTTAATACCCTTACTGCCCTGTAGAATAACGGGCTAACTTTATAACATTTATGTGGTGTTGCCAGGTGCCAACCCTGGGCGTGGGCGGTCTAGGCGGTGCAGTACAGCTGGTACCAGCACTGGGCCTGCCCGGAGGCGTGCAGCTGGCGCAGCTGCAACAACCGCAGCAGCAACCACAACCTGTTATAGGCAAGTATTATATAGATATATCAATAGACATACATACGGACCGCTTTCTCTTGTACAGAACCCTAAAAATTATGACCAAGACGATATGGCTTCATAAACACAGTGTTTTTGAAGTCGGCCCTTTATCTATAAATATAAAACAATATGTTAGACCAATTAAAAAAAGCCCGACTGAGAAGGAAAATTGCATATCCTACTAATATTATAAAAGTGAAAGTTTGTGTGTGTGTGTGTGTGTGTATGTTTGTTACTCCTTCACGCAAAAACTACTGCACCGATTGCGATGAAACTCGGTATCTAGATAGCTGGAGACCTGGATTAACACATAGGCTACTTTTTATCTCCATATTCCCACGGGATCGGGACTTACGCGGGTGAAACCGCGGGGCGCAGCTAGTAACTTATAAATGGCTGAACCACCATTTGATCAAACATAAATAGCTTAGAACACACCTGATTACACCTTACAAACAAAAAAAAACATAATTAAAATCGGTTCGGGAGCTACGATGCCACAGACAGACACACACACACAGACACGTCAAACTTATAACAACCCTCTTTTTGCGTTGGGGGTTAAAAATTGAAAGTCCTGTTTGATGTATCAAAGCAACGCTTAGACCAACAGACGGCTCGGCCTAAAATTTAGTATACAGATAGTTATTATGACTTTGCCAGGGTTTTCAACTTTAAAAACTGGTAAAAGCATTATAGGGTTACTATAAAGTGATTTGACAATAATATTTAACTGGTGGCTGGCTGTCGCAAGCATAAATCTTCCTTGGGAATGCTCTTGTTGAAACGGTTTTCCGCAGCAACTGCGCAAAAGACTCAAGTTACGATGATCAGCAAATGGTTCCCAAAACCCTATTCGCCTCGGAAGGGGATAGGGCAGCGGTCGGCAACCTTTTGAGTCGGAAGAGTCTATAACATTTCAAAGTTTTTAAAGAGCCACAATTTTATTTTCCAACGATCCTCCTGCAGTCCTTGCAGTCCGTTAATAAAGTTTTTTGAAGATGGTTCAAATGCCAACTTCTTCACCTCACTGTAGCAGTCGGGAAGACTATTCCATGCGTATATATAAGTGCCTCAACTTGCGGTATTTGTTTAAAATTAATATTAATATTATAAACCTGAAGAGTTTGTTTGTTTGAACGCGCTAATCTCAGGAACTACTGGTTCGAATTATGCAATAGCCACAGCTTCACATCCAAAGAGCCGCATGTTGCCGACCCCTGGGATAGGGTAATCCTATCCTATGCCGAGGACTACATGACTTCTCATTTACAAATAGTCTAACTAAATACTAACAAAAAACCTTCCTTATTCCAGGTCAACAGATCCAACAAGACCCGAACGAGCCTGGCAAGTGGCAAGTGGTGACAGTGTCTACTAGTGGGACGCCGGCCCCAACGCCTGAGTGTGAAGCGAGCAAGGCGCGCTCTACCAGCCCCAGCAACTCCAAGCGATTGATGAAGAGGGTCGCTTGCACTTGTCCTAACTGTGATACAGGGGAGAAGTAAGTCTTTTACTTTTATTTATATATATATTTATTTAGTTCCTTTCCTATCCATTGATTTATTTTAGTTTTGTTAGGATTAACAATATACAAATTTAATATTACAAATACAGATGAGTTACAAATAATCCTTTTCAATTTGTACATCACTATCACTTCACTACATAGTATAAAACAAAGTCGCTTTCTCTGTCCCTATTCCCTTTGTATGCTTAAGTCTTTAAAACTACGCAACGGATTTTGATGCGGTTTTTTTTAATAGATAGAGTGGTTCAAGAGGAAGGTTTATATGTATAATACATGCATAATATAGCCGTGCGAAGCCGGGGCGGGTCGCTAGTCTATTATAACTGCGCAAAGCGTTTGATTACACTTTTTCAATTACTTATACAATTTAGTTTTGACAATTGACTAGTAAAGCTTTTGTTTGAAAGTTTGTGTGTAGATAGCTAGAGTAGAGAGAGTCCTGGAATTATAAACAGCTAAAGGTACGGTAACTCTCCGTAACCTCGAAAGATAAAAAAACGAACCCTTATAAGATCACTCTCTTGTCCGTCTGTTTTGTCCCGATATTCCTTTTAATTTAGTTTTTATCCCGATATTTTAAACCCTGGGGAGCAATCCTATCCTAATTTAATTACTACCCTCATTGCAAATCCTACTCTATCCCAAAAAGTTTGCATGACATTTAATGTTTTAAAAGGGATACGTCACTAGATGCGCAGAAAATTTGGTAAAAAAACGGGTCACTTATACATAACTATTATTTTTTAATTTTCCGCACATTCAGTGACGTACATCTTAACTTGTTTTTCCATCACTTAAAAAACAAACATATTTTTTTATTATGCGACTCATTTACACCCTTAACGTAGCTCTGCTAGGTAAAAGAAGGTACTTTGTAATGTTTTTGTTTTCTAAATAGAAAGTTTTCAGCTGCTTAGCTTTAGTATCAAAAAAAAAAAACAGTTTTAAGTCTTACTAATAATTTGTTTTGTGCCCAATTCATATTTAACCTCATACATATTAATACGAACACAAAATTGAAGCAATATTTCTCTTTCTCTTAGCCGAAAGAAGTTCTCGCCTTCCCAATAGCCACACTGCCCTCTTCCATCCGCATCAAAGGCACCACTCGGACCAAAACCAGGCAATATAAAATATTAAATACCTATTTTATTTAACATATTCTTAACTGCTTAGCGGTTGCCTTCACTATTTCACTAACTTTCATTCACTGTTCATTAAATTCTCATTAATTTTGTGTTAAATAAAACTAATTTTTATTGCCTTGTAAAATCTTTTTCTAAAAGAAATCATATTACAACTTTTTAGTATGTAAATGTAAAAAAACATGCCTTTGTTGTTTTTGTACCTACCTCTTCAAATCATATATCAGGGTATTCATTTCATTTTTGTGGTGGCTTATAGGGAAAAGTCGTAATTTTAATAATAAAAAAAGAAGATAAATTTTATTATGAAACTATTTTAATGGATATAGTTAATCGCGTTTTTTTTTTTGTATATTTTCATTATCAAGTCACGAATTAGCACGAATTCCATAAAATTTCGTTAAATTGATCTAGTTGGAAATCTAATTATTCTTAAGTATTTCATTAACTCGTGCTTCTAAGATCAATGTATATGCCTGAATATGCTTTGCAAATATGTTCTTAAGCACATTTCGTCCAAACTGTTGGGCCTTATTCTTAAACTATAATTTAGAGAAATTAAGAAATCATTGATAAAAGATTTATTTTATATTTTTTATAGCGCATAAAAATATAGTGCACAAAAAATGGTGGCGTAATTAATAAGAGCACTTCAACGGTATTCAAGGGATGTAAATTTGAGTTTCGTCTCAGTAGCAACTTTTGAAGACGCATTTTTCCTTAAAAAAATATTTTCAATCGTTGATCAATCAAGGAATTGTGCTTGTGATTTTTCCCAAAACAAAATATTTTGGAAAGCATTTAGATTTGTAGCATAATTTCGTATTGTTTTATTTGCAGCCGCCTAGTAGATCGTAAGAAACAGCACGTGTGTCACATAGCGGGATGTAACAAGGTATACGGGAAGACGTCACATCTCCGAGCGCATCTCCGGTGGCACTCGGGCGAGAGACCCTTCCTTTGCAACTGGTTGTTCTGTGGGAAGAGGTCAGTTTTATAATAACATTTGATAATTTAAAAAGTGCATCTTGTTCCTTTTTTAGTCACATAAGGAACCCCAGTGTAAAGTTATAGATTTGTTAAACCAGTAGTTTAGGCTGTGCGTTGTTATTAGTCAGTTAGTGAGTCATTGTTGGTTGCGTTTTACGAAGTAACTTCTACATAAGTACCAAGTTTTGATACTAATAGATTTATTTTTCGCTTTAAACTTCTGGGCCGTTTTCGATGAAAATTGGTATAAGAATTCATTATAACTGAACGAAGTTTACATAGGTAGGATACTTTAATTCTGAGCTATATAGAATACTTTCATTCTGAGCTACACAGGATACTTTCATTCTGAGCTACATAGGATACTTTCATTCTGAGCTACATAGAATACTTTCATTCTGAGCTACATAGGATACTTTCATTCTGAGCTACATAGGATACTTTCATTATGAGCTACATAGGATACTTTCATTCTGAGCTATATAGAATACTTTCATTCTGAGCTACACAGGATACTTTCATTCTGAGCTACATAGAATACTTTCATTCTGAGCTACATAGGATACTTTCATTCTGAGCTACATAGGATACTTTCATTCTGAGCTACACAGGATACTTTAATTCTGAGTTACATAGGATACTTTCATTCTGAGCTACACAGGATACTTTAATTCTGAGTTACATAGGATTACTTTCATTATGAGTTATATAGGATACTTTCATTCCAATTGGATCGGGACTTATATCGCGCTAAACCTTGTGTTTCCCACCCCAGGTTCACCCGTTCGGACGAGCTCCAGCGTCACCGGCGCACGCATACCGGTGAGAAACGGTTCGAGTGTCCCGAGTGCAGCAAGCGATTCATGCGCTCCGACCATCTTGCTAAACACGTGCGGATACATACTAAGAATAGGATTACGGTATGTACACTCATTACGACAACATTCGAGATCATACCCATTTATTTGAATATAATTTCATTATCACATTGCCACGTCTTAAAATCTTAATGCGCTCTTGAATAAGAAGAAACAACTCATTGCTTTTTATTGCAAATCTTTGGATCCAAAAGAGCGAATTGTCGCCTGCCTGGATTGTACACACACTTTTTTTTGCCGTCAGTGTTGTATGGAACACTATGAAGGTTTGTCCACAGACACGGCGGCGGCACTACGGCGCGCCGCCGTATGCACCGTGTCGGCCCAACGGCGAGCCGCCTATAACCACGGCGTGATTCACATCTGTGTTGTATCACAGTCTATGCGAGTCTGTTGACGGCGCCGGACGTGTTTGCGGCGATTATTATTTTCAGTTTACCCGCGCTATTTTTTGTTGGTTCATGATAGACCATATTCCTTCCTTTTTTTCTAAAATCGGCTGTATCCAAAATCTGCTTTTTCCTTTTTTTTTTTTGAGTTTACTTTAAAAGTAAGTACTTACGTAAATAAGCGATTGTGTTGTTCGTCCTTTAAGGTTTCATGTATGACGCACTTCTGCAGTCTCGCACAGAAAAACCACCTGACTATACTTAGCCGTTGTCTTGTCCGGTAGTTAGCTGTGTCACACGACTATTCTACGGTAGCGCGGTTAATACTCCATCGTGCCACTTCGTGCAATCGGCCATTCATCCTGATTTATTCATTACACCTTAGATAGTAGAGCGTGCGTCATACATCTTGACCTATGCATCCTACTGGCGAGTTTCTTCCTTCAAATCCAGAATTCTTAAAAGTTGGATTCCTTATTTCGCTAAACCCGTTGACAATCTTTAAAGAAATCTCACCGTGGAGTTTATTGCATCAACGACAAAATATCAGATAGCAATTTAGTTTTGTGTTTACTTTGCTTCCACACCTTAAATTGACTTAAATGTCATCGAAAACATAATATAATGTTACTCAAGAAACTTGAACACTAGAGTCGTCTCTATTAATTTGTAACAGCGTCCTCCATCGGTAAATCTAGGAATTATTCATCTATACTACTATTATAAAGAGGCCAGATTTGATTGTTTGTTTGCATGGAATAGGCTCCGAAACTACTGAACTGATTTAGATGAAACCTGGTATGAGGATACATTGATTCATTGACAATAACATAGACTTCTTTTTATCCCGGAGCGCTGCTAGTATATAATTTAAATTGATGGCAGTGGCAGGCGAAAAACATGTCTTTTTGAAAATAATTTAAAGTCTAATCTGCCCACTGATTTATATAATTAAAGGGCTTGCCTTACCTTAGACTCAGAATATTGCAGGTTAAATTTCTGCCCCTGCTTCAAAATGTTTATAATCTGGCTGTTTTTTGTATGTGTGTATAAGTGTATTTATAAAAGACACAAGCCCCACCTAGCCAACCCTTGGGTCTAGATGGCGCTGTGTGGAATGTCCTGCACTAATAATTCATACAATAATTACCCATTGTTCTAGGAGGTAGCGACATCAACACAATCAATGTACTCAGACTCCGGCGAGGACAGCTGCGATGACAAGATGATGTTGACTATAGAAACGGTGCACAATGACAATGATAACGACAATGAAGAGAAACTTGTCATGATCCGACCTGCGACCAAGGTTGAGCCGGATGCAATAGACAGCTAAGGGGGGTTTAGTTTAGTTTTACGGGGCTGTTTCCGTACTGAGCCGCTTCATTTGGAACCATTGTGCGTGTGAGAATATCCTACCCTAACAGGCCTTTGGAAGAGATGCCGGCGATTGAAGAGACCGAGCCCCCAAGCTAGGCAAGCGTTGATCTGTTATGTTTTAAAAGCTTAAACGTATATCCCCTTATTTGCACCTGGGTGATGATAGCCTTCCGTGCCCTATTGAGTATTTAATCGGCCATTACGGGCATTAACGTATATCTGTCACTGTCAACCAGAAGTAGATACGTCTGTGCGAAATAAACTTGACCACACGAACAGACAATTGACTCTTAATCCAACGGGTGCTTTCGGATATGCACGAAGACACGCATTCTAATTATTGTGTCACAATAAAGTAATGCGAAGTTCGGAGGTAGCTACTCTATAGGTCGTAGCTATCTTTCCTTTTTCTGAGGTCGTAGCACATACATCAACTCGTAAACGGAACGTAAACGTATCAATTCGAGCAGTTGGGTATTCTTTGCATGAAACTCCCTACTGCAACGCACACTAATCGGAATCGTAACGTAATTGCATCGCCTCGGGACAAGCTCACGAACCGCGGTACGGTGCGTGGTCGACTTGATTCGGAGCTGCTGATCTCTTGGTATCGCGCTTACGTTAGGTTGATGGCGAGGCGATACGGTGACGATCCTTTTCAAAGTTGATATGTGTGCTACGACCATAAAACTGTTTCATCTCACTGATATATGTTTATAAAAATACGTTAGAATATTAATGTTAAGTAAATACTTTTGAGGTTTTGACGTGACAACGTTTTATAAATTGGTTTGCCGGGTGACACTTCAAGAAACTGCGTTACGCTCCGCTGACGTTATGCGCTCACAATGAGAGCGAGTGAGAGGCACGCGGGCATGGTTAGCCCGCCTAAGAGCGAGACAGACAGACATAAAAAGTGAAAGGCACGCGTCCCTTCCACTCGAGCACAGTTGTTGTCACGTAAAACTTTCGCCCGTATACCGACTTTACAGGCAACCAGTTTTTTTTTTAAAGAGAAATCATTACTAACCTTATCGCTAGCTTTTATAACTTACAGATCGATTCGCTCGTTCTCGGTAAAGTTTAACAATTTGAATTTTTTTTATTAAGAAATCATTGTTTCGGTTTGGAGCGTGTGTGTTGCCAGACTGCCGGAAAAATTAAAGTTTTTGAATAACGCTTTTTTTCTAATCAATATGAAATAGCCCCTGGCCAAAAGGCGATCAAGAGAATATGTCAATTGTCAAATTCCATAAGGTTTGGTAGTCTGATGTTCGGATTTCCTCTGGATTCTCACTGAAATTTTTTAACTTTACGGCCCCAACGGGCATCACTTAGAAAGCCCCTTTGCAATATTATTGTTTGTTCGAAGGCCCGCCTATTTATACTTATTGGGTTTAATTATTGATTGGTATTAATTATTGGGTTGTGTGTTAATAAAAAATATGTGCGAATGTAAAAATGTTTATAGATATGGACTTGGATGTGTGTCGGATTATATTTTAGCAAAGATTAAGATTAACCAGTGATTTGTATTTAAAAATAAATGTTAGGTTATTTCTTAAGTGTTAAATATTGTTAATATTATACATAAGTAATAGATACATATTAATTATGGGCGATCATGAATTTGGTAGAATTTTTTTTTGTAGAACTTTTTCTTTGAAAAAGACATAGAATATAAGTGATCTGTGATCTAAATTATGTATTTTCTACCATATTATTATACGAAGAAGAACACGCACATAATTAAATTGAAAATAAATCCGTCTCTTTCTTTGTCGGTTTATTAGAAGAAGAGAGCAAGATATTAAATCAGTAGTCATTTTATTTTGCACCAATTGCACACTTATTGCAATATTTTAATACTGTATCCCTGTGGAAAAGTAATGTAAATATAAAGATATTTAGGGTTGCCAGATTTGTATAAAATCCGGACAATTTCTTCTTTTGACCGCAATCGGTGCAACTCGATCGAAAGGTCGGGCAAATATTAAAATTACCCGTATTTATGGAATTAATATTAATTATCGCATAACTAATGATTTTAAGAAGTATACAGATTTTTTTTCCAATAATGCTTTTACAGCAGGAAAATAGGTATATTAAAAAATCTAGACTAATATTATAAAGCTGAAAAGTTTGTTTGTTTAAACGCACTAATCTCAGGAACTACTGGATCGAATAGAAAAAATATTTTTGGGTTGGATAGTCCATTTATCGAGCAAGGCTACATAGGCTACTTTTCATTTTGATATTCCCACGAGATCGGGACTTACACGGGTGTAACCGCGGAGCGCAGCTAGAATTAGATATAGTGAGCGCCCAGAGGTATTAGTACATCTCCGAAAGATAACCTTTCATTTTTTTAAATTCATTAATCTTTTGTCCGTTTTCGTAAGAAAATTCATTGCTGCACCGCAGGCAGAGATTTGAACCCACAACAACAACAAAGTAAGCATGAATTATAATTTTCTGGCGCTGTAAAATCTAGATTAAAGTTAAGGCCAATATTATTATTTTTACCAAAATTGTCTTCCTGTCCTGTCCAAAACCAAACATCTGGCAACCCTATAACTAAGTGCCTAGGATAAACAAAAAAACTATCGTAAGTAAATAAACAGTAATATAATTAATTAAGTGTACAAATAATGTCGTTTTACATCGAAGATTGGTCCAAGGTTTTCTTCGCCCTACATTGCTTCTTATGTATTCCAATAAGTTTGATTTACCTAAGAAATGTATACCTATTATTTGAAGGGCCTTTGATTTTATAAATTCACTCATAGGTGAAAGGGACATAGTTACCTGTTCTGTCAGAAGAAACAAGTATCATTATTAATAGGTATTTTACAAGGTATATAAGTAGGTTTTTATCGCCTATGTCATAAAATATGTTTTTATCACAGTTGCTCATAAAGTGGATCTTATTAAACCGCTTTTAGGCTCATAATGCAACGTATTATACACGGGTGCGATAATAAAAAATCCAACTAGTGGTATAATAATACGTTATCCCGATAAGTTAAATACGTATCTTACTGCTAATTACATGTTAGGTAGATGAAACATTCTTAATTTATCTGGGTTATACTGTTTTGATGTATAGAAAAAAGGTACCATCAAACAGTGTTTAAGCCTTGCTGGCTTAAAACTCTTTGTTGGTACCTTTTTTCTTCTTTTCAAAAGGTTGTCTCTAAAGTCTGTTAACGAACGATAATTTTACGTGATAACGTCTTTGAAAACAATTAAAAATTGAGTTTTGTTTATATTTTGTTTTTTCTTTAGGTCATAAATATATTTTTTCCTTACCATTATATTGTTTTTAACCGCCGCCGACGCAAAAACAAATGAAAAAAAAACCCTAAAAAATATTGTATGTCAGACGAGGCCGTATAGGTTAAAAGTCTTTTGCCTAGCCTTTCGGGACTGTAATTAACAAAAAATAGTAAACATAACCTAAAATTCTTAAAACCTTTTTATTATTTTAACAAGTCTTTTTTTTATTCGCAACTGTGATAAAAAACGTCGTACGATACAGGTGTGGAGTGATCATTCCACCTCGGCTTTTGCCACGCTCGCGTTCCGCTCGCGCGTCCTAAACCGCCTCTATGGAATGATCAACTTTCCACACTTGTATCGCAATGTACTATTTCTTAAAAAAATACAGAAGTGAATTTTTTAATTGGGCCGTTTCTTAAACTTTAAAAGAGCGAAAAATGATAAAAATTAAAAGTACAAAAATTTGCTATTCCTTTGATTTCTCATATTATGTTTGTTTCCAGAAATTGATCTCTATCAGTAAAACTATCGATTGATACAAAAATATAGGTATTTTTTGCAACATTAAGGCGCAAGACACACAGAAGAGGCGAGGTACGGGTGCGGCGCGGGCTCGTACAGACGATTAAAAACCGTAAGTTTGTTGTGACAGAGTCTATATTTGTATAATGCGCAAGCGGTACCCGCGCCGCTTCATACAAAATGTGCCGTATACAAATATAGACTCTATCGCAATGATCTTACGGTTTTTAATCGTCTGTACGAGCCTACGCTGCACCCGAACCTCGCCTCTTCTGTTTGTTCCGCGCCTAACAGGTTCGATTCTTAGCTAGTGTAATGACTTTTTATTATCAAAATCGGGGTCATCACTCCTTTCAGATTTTTTCGCTGTCTCTTATAGTTAAGAAAATGACCCTAAAACGCAATTTATAAATGTACAGTCGAATTAAGATTTCCTCATTTTTAGGAGTCGGTAAAAGTAAAATAAAATAAGATAGTTTCTGACAGAGTATTTGAGCTGGTTAATCTAAAAAAATAAAATTTACTTGCTTAGGTAAAATTTACAAATTTATATTTAGCAAATTGTAATAATAAAAAATACACTTTATTAAACCTTTGTACCTATGAGATGAAAGTTTATTTGTAAATAAAGTGTAAAATAACTTGTACAGTGTAAGTTTGTAAATAATTTTGTTGTTGAAAAGTTAAAATAAAAATATTTTTATAATTATTTCTTGTTTTTACTGAAGTCCTAGTACCTAAAAGCACTTATTATAGTTACATTTTTAAAGTTACATACTAGAAGGAACTTTAGTTAAAACCTTCCTTTTACTGTGACTTCACTGTCCGTCTGTCTGTCTGTCACCAGGCTGTATATCATGAACCGTGATAGCTAGACAGTAAAAAATTTACAGATGATGGATTTTTGTTCCTTTTGGCGACTGAGGTCTATCAGGAAAAATGGCTAGGTGTTATAATAAATGGCCAGTTGGCCAAATGTTCACCATGGCGGAGTGCCAAACACAGGGTTGCGGGTTCGATTCCCGCCTCAGACATGTATTTATGTAACAGATATTTGTCTGGTCTGGTTGTTTCTATGTATTATAAGTATATATTTACAAAAGAAAAGTATGTAGAGTAAGTATATCCGTTGTCTAGCACCCATAACACAAGTCTAGTTACTTAGCCCCCATGAGTTTCTTGTGCCTTCTTCTCATTGGTGTGCGCGTTCCGAAGGCACACATCCTAACTTAGTTTTTTAAGACGATTTCAAGTGATGATATTTTTAAACATAAGCATCGAAAGAAATAAAGAAATTTGACTTTGACTTTAGCTTGGGGCTAGATGGCTATCTGTGGAATGTCCTGCAATATTTATTTATTTAATCGCTCGATGGATCGCGTATTTTACAAGCATCATTATCTCTGAATGTTCTGAAGGGCAATGCTCGTAAATAATATTGTTTAAATTACATTTCAATATCAACCCGATTGCATTTCGATTGCAAAAGATATACCTTCAAAGTCAGTTTTTTTTGTACAAAAAGCTAACTTTGAGGGTATTTTGAGCTACTTTGAGGGTATTATTTGTGATCGAAATGCAATCGAAATGATATTGAAATGTAATTTGAACATTGTTATTTACGAGAATTGGCCTTCAGGTCAACATAATGCGGTCTAGAATACAGATAGGTACCTACTAGAACTAGAATGCTTACTAACAAATAGGTAAGTACATAAAATAGATTCGTTATAAAAACATCTTTCAGTTTTTTATCCAGCAGCTAGCCGGTGGCTAAGTACTACCATCAATTTATTAAGAACCTTTTAAAGTAAATCGTATTCCTATAGGATTGAGATCTATAAGATGTAAGAGAAAAATGAAATGATTTCTGAAATCCTGAGATATCGACGAGAAATCTCATCAAATCACATGGCTTTACAAATTACTCTTTAACAAACCATAGCTCGAATCGAGGCATATCCGTCGCTAAACCGCGGCGGTCGTCGACTTGTCTGAGGCTGCGGCTCTACTAATGGCGACCACAGATTATGTTACAGTTAGCTACATTAAAATTCCCGTCAAATCGTGATCTTCACACGGATGCTTTGTCACTGCAGGCCACAAGTTTTATAATAAAGTATTTTCCATTAACTTTATTTTCTATAAAGAAAAGCGCCTTCATGTATGATCCCACTGCTTTCGGGGTATGTCCACCCTGCTTTGAAGCTGAAAGACAACCAGAGGTTTACCCATTAAAACTCTACCGGTTCCTCACTCACCCCAGTGTCGGGACTATAGGAACGTTATGTGAGTCTTCCACAGTACCTACCCAACGGCATCTACGAGCATGTCATCTTTAATCTTTCGTAGAATCCTCTCCTTCCTAAGGTTTCCTGGAAGAGATCGCTTTTCGTAAGGTCGTCTGTTCTGCCACTCTATCACACTCTCTATCACAGCTTAATCATCATCATTTTTTTTATTTTTTTATGCCTCATTTTTTGTTATTTATCCATAATAAATATTTATCTTATGAAAACGTTTATGGCGGACAATTCGAATAAGGTTCGAAGGCATAGGAAATTTGATGATTCAGAGTATTGTAGTAGGTACTTTCTTATGTAAATCCGCTCTATTGATCACATTGACTTCCATTTCCAGTTACAGTAGGTTATGTCCAGTCTGCTGCATAATTGCAGCCCCCGATAGAGTTCAAATTTTTTAGAATGAAAACATTTTCATTCTAATATTTTTATTGATAAATTATAAACTTTATTTAACTAAAGCAGGTGCATAGAATGTTGCCTGTGTTAAAAACATTCTTATAACAGCCGTCTTGGAGTGGATTCTTATAACAACCGTCTACGGTGGGTCTGCTATTATGCAGCCGACCGTACTTATACATTTATTCTAGGTAGATAAATAAGTAGGCAGTAAAGAAATGCGCCTATTTTCGTACCTAAGTTAATTAACATTTGTTGCAGCATTAATTAAATATGTTTTACATTGTATATTTATAGAGGATAACTAGGTATATAAAACAGTATGGTGCCAAGATTTACTGTTGATAGTGAATGTAAGAGCGGAGCAAGAAAGCAAAACAAAGCTGTCCGCTCCGTTGGCCACCACGAACCGTAGCAGGGGCCAGGCTTCTAATGAAAGATACGCGATAAAATTTAATTATACTAGACACTAGGTAGCTAGGTACCGGGGTAATTATGGTGAGGTAAAAATGTGATTACGTACCATTCCGTTCAGATATGGACAATTTGAGCTGTTAATATCCATACGCGTTTCATTGGTCGGATATTGTTGTTGCAGTTATGGTGGGGGGTCTAGTATCGCTGCTGGGTTTAAGGTCGTTATGCTCTTTCTTATTATAATTAAGAGTCTCCACTATTCCACTGCAGGGCGAAGGATTCTTCACCTTCCTTATGCGATACGCATAAATAATTTCTATAGCAATCGAAAATCGTCCCGCCAACGCCACGTGGTCGTGACCATGGGGGACCAATCGTTTGTTGTATATTGGTTCAGCGTTCAACTGACATAAAGAAAACAAACCGTACTTCAGTCACATGAGTAAGCTCTAGTTTTGCAGTGGAGTACAACCGTCAGCAATGTCTTTCATCTTTGTTTTTGTTAGCCTAATTATTAGATTCTATCTAGAATTAATGTATTCGGGTAGATGTGAGTTTTAAACTTTTTTTTGTACCTATGTTAATAATTGAGGAAAAGAATAACCTCCCTGATGCGGCGTGTGCGCGGGAGCGTCAATAGCATCCTAGGTGTGTTGGCTGATAGACCGGCCTGTCCGATGTGGAAACACTGGATAACTGTGAACACTTTTGACGACCCAGTTGGCACAATGGTCACCATGCCGGACTGCCAAACACAGGGTTGCGGGTTCGATTCCCGCCTCAGACAAGTATTTATGCTTAGATATTTGTCTGTGGTCTGGTTGTTTCTATGTATTATAAGTACCTATATATTTACAAAAGAAAAGTATTTATGTAGTATATCCGTTGTCTAGCACCCATAACACAAGTCTAGTAACTTAGCTTGGGGCTAGATGGCGATGTGTGACATTTCCTGCAATATTTATTTATTTAAGTGTCCACATCGGATGCTCCGATAAGCAACGATGAGCGTCGTCTAGCTCATGATAATGTGTATGTTTTTATTTTTTTGACATTCATTATTGTTGTGATTATATTACCTACAACATTTTTTAAGCCCATTTAATTTTGATTTTATTTAATTTAGACTCAATTTAATTTTAATTTCAGTTGGATAATTTTGTTGTTTGTCTTAGTTTTATTTCATTTTTCATTTACAATTTACATCATATTTTATTTCATAATTTAATTTATAATTTGCATCTATTTTCATTTATTTTTGTTTTTACTAACATACATTGTGTAAGGTTGTTACTAACAATTTGTGGATTTTTTTAATTATCCGAAATAAACGAATAATAATAATATAAAAGAAAATTGAAGGAAGCAAAACTGTGGCAAAACTTTACTAAAACTGCTACATTACTAGCAACTAAGTAACTACAGAAGCTATCATAAACTACATCGTTTCTGGCAAGAAAATTACTATAAGCACAAATAGCGGGTTCAGAAGAGCATTTAGAGGGCTACTACAAGTCAGGCAGGGTCCGCAGTACCTACCTATCTAAGTAGATATTAAATTATTGGTTAGACAATCGCGGCTTAAGTTACCGGCAAGCTTTTTCTTGTAGGTAGGTATACTTTTTGCTTTTTTGAACTAACAATGTTTATTGCAGCATTTGCTGTGATATAGCAACGCTCGGGCTAACCTGATGGTAGAAATGAAAGGTCAAGATAGGAACTCTTAAACGACACATGACAAATCCTTCTTATTTGAACTCATTAAGAGGAAAGGTTACCTGGGGCTCTCTCCATACAAACTATTACAAACGTAGTCGACTGTTTTCTCCCTGGATAATGACACTAGAACACATCTTTTTTTGCATAAAACTTATAACTGCCATGACCATGCCATGACTATGCCCCTATTTTATGTGTTTTTTTTTCATTTTCTAATTATCATAAAAATTAAGATGTAAAAATTAAAAAAAAAAAACAAAAAATAGGGGGCATAGTCATGGCAGTTAGGTATAGGTTTTATGGCACAAAAATGTTTGTGCTAGTGTCATTATCCAGGGAGGAAACCGTCGACTACGTTTGTATGGAGAGAGCGCAGTTACCCTTTCACCTCAAAATCGTTGGTTGGACTATTTTTTTGTCTTGACAAAAACAGAAAATAAAAACTAAACAGGAAGTTATTATTTTTAAAATTAGGTTAAGTACTTATTTATTTTTGTTTTAAGCGAGTAGGCTCTAAAGGTTCTTAAGGTTGCCTGGATGAAATCGCTTTCAGCGATAAGGTCGCCTGTTTGTACAATTTAATAAGCTTTCTTGTACTCTTTGATTTTTTCAACGTTTTGTGTGTTGTACAAATAAAGTGTTTATCTATCTATCTATCTCTACCGCATCAAGGAGCGAAAGCAAAGATTCCCAGGAGTGTGTTTCGAAAATGCTTCCCAGCCTTCAGCAGTTTGTAAGGCATTCTTGTCTATTTTACGTGATGTCATTCAGAAGTCGCGCCTCAACGCCTTCGCAAAGATAAAAAAATAAACGTTTACTGGATCTTACGGTGAGAAAATTCCTTTCAATTGGAAAGTAATTTACAGCTAAGTATAGGAGCTACTTTTATTATTATATTGCTTTTATACCTATCCTCTACGAATAAGTAAGATATATACGGTAATCTATTCTATTTCGATGCCTATCTAATACGTTAGGTGCATTTTTAGCAGTACATTGTAAGACAATATCCTATTATAATGAACGACTTTGTACAATTATAAAAATATAAGTATATTTTTATTTATTTAATTATAATTGTACGGTCGGCTGCATAATTGCAGACCCACCGTAGAGCTCCAAAACGGCTGTTATAAGAATGTTTTCAACACAAGCTAGATTCTAGGTACCTGCTTTAGTTGAAGTTTAGAGTCTTCCAGCACATGAATATATCAAACAAAAATATTAGAATGTAAACATGCTAATAATAGTAATGTTTTAACTCTACTGGGGGCTGCAATTATGCAGCCGACTACCTACGTATGATTTGCTTAACATACGTAGGTAGTCGCATGTCTAACTGGGGGCTATCAATAAATATCAACTAAGTATTTGTATTCTGGATCAACTTTATAAAAAACTAGCGACCCGCCCCGGCTTCGCACGGCTATATTAAGCATGCATTATACATATAAACCTTCCTCTTGAATCACTCTATCTATTAAAAAAAACCGTATCAAAATCCGTTGCGTAGTTTTAAAGATTTAAGCATACATAGGGAATAGGGACATAGAGACAGAGAAAGCGACTTTGTTTTATACTATGTAGTGTTTTCCTATGCTCTACAAAATCAAAATTTTCTCGTAAAATCAAACCCTGCAGTCCCGACAGAGCTAGAAGCAGGCAGGAGAAACGACCTGACACGCGCCGGCGCGCGCGCATCCACCGTGGTAAATTGTAGGTGCATGACATCGCAGGTGACGGTCCACCTGCTCTAGGAATCATCTGATGACCTTTTTAGCTCAACATTACATTACTAGATGTTTATAAACGGTTTTTTTATTGGTGACATTTTGCAAATTGTTATTTAAATAGGATGTCTTGCTGAATTAAGATAAATGTGTTAGTGTTAAAATTAATTCGAAAAGGTGTACCTAGTCCTAGATCGGAAACTACGACATGTGGGTTTTGCCTGCTGTCATCCAATATTTCTTCAATATTACTAATTTATCTCGATCAAGATCATAGATCAACACAAACAAACATACATAGATCGAACATTGTTAGCACGCATGAGCCTAGTGTTAGTAAAAATTATATATCACTATCACTACATAGTATAAAACAAAGTCGCTTTCTCTGTCCCTATTTCCCTTTGTATGCTTATATCTTTAAAACTACGAAACAGATTTTGATGCAGTTTTTTTTATTAGATAGAGTGATTCAAGAGGAACGTTTATATGTATAATACATGCATAATATAGCCTTGCGAAGCCGGGGCGGGGCGCTAGTAATATATAAATTGATTAGAACATCAGGAAGCACATCATCGCTAGAAGGACACAGTGGAAGCTGACCTGCACAAACTTCAAGTCAACAATTGGCAAGAAATAGCACAGGACGGGCAGCGATGAAGACTTTCATTTCGGAGGCCAAGATCCACTTTGGGTCGCTGAGCCAGTGGAGTAAGTACCTAGTAAGTAAAAACATAATCCCCCTTATTCCAAAACGAGGTTTAAGGATAGTCCAAGATGTGAATTTAAACCTTAGATTTAGATACAGATTTACTCGTGAACTGTAGTCTAAACACTATCCCTATTTAATCTATAGTATAGTGTTTGGACTATTAGTTCACGAGTAAATCTGTGTCTAAATCAAAGGTTTAAATCCACATCTCAGACTATCCTTAAACCTCGTTTTGGAATAAGGGGGCAAGGATCTACTTATTTGACAGTGCTAAACGACGAAGTATGTTTGCTCTCCAATGCCAAACAAAGAGTATATCCCATTGACGTTAGAAAAAAAATTGTATCCTAGAGAGAAACATTTAATTTGTACAACACACAAGAAACACAGGTATAGCAAATCCACAGACTGCGAGTGTAAAAACTCGGGCAGTATTTGTATTCAAATCTTTGTAATTTCTTCAAAACATTTCTAACATGAACTTCATACACTTCTACGGTTATTAAACCTCCTTTGGTACCTGCCTCATAACTGGTCTTTATTAAAAATAAACTTCCATATTTAATTGTTATTTCATAAAGGTTAGACTTGGGGTGCATAATGTGCGCTTGCGCCGTGACGGACGGACATACACTTGTACGTGTGTTAGTTGTTGGTATTTTAGAACAAGTGCCATTCCAGGTGATAGGGTGGTTTTTTGTTGTTACAAATGGCAAGAAATATAAAACTAATTAATTCGAATAAACACACGACATAAATATACATGAAAGAATAAGAGACAGCTAAATATGAATTACAAAGAAAAGAAAATACACAGAGAATAAATAATTTTAATAATTAAGTAAAATCAATTTTTTTCTAGTGCATGGCGTGCACTGGGTTATCAGCATAAAAAATAAGGAAAAATGCTTATTCAAAAATTGCTACTGAGAGCACTTAAAGTGCACTTGAACGGTTTATTCTAACGTCTCATCGTTGCAATTCATGAAGTCGCATTTTTCCTAAAAAAAAAAATGAGCATGTGCTGCAGATACGCACGCAATCTGAAGCGCTGGTCTTCCAAGAAACGTTTTGGAAGTTCTTCCTCTTCTCGTATAGCGCTCTAGATAACCTCCCAAGATAAAATAGGTAACATTAAAATACTGCATAAGTGCTTTGAAATCTGTATAACTATATCTGACTTGCCCGTACTGTAGCTGTTAATAATCTTAACCGCTGCTTCTCTCTAGCCATTAAAATACCGAAAACTAGATTATTTTGGCCCTCTTTTTTATGTATAAGCGCTTTAAATGCTGTATTAAAGCTTTGGTTAAAGTAATGTAAAAAGTTTTATTTGTCCCAGTCATCTCTTGGACAGAAGATAAAGATCATACTTGCTCCAGTCGTAGAAATTATTTTCTGTCATTATCACGCCGATAAATGGGCTGGGGCCCAAATTGGATGGGCAGCGTATACATTGCCAAAACATGCGCGCGGTTATGTGTCCATTTCGGGCCTAATCTACAACTGACTGAAACAAGTATGGTATCTTCGCCTCTAGTCTCCAATTTGATCTAACGACTGCTACCAGAGATAACAGGTTGTCGAAATCAATAAACTATCTTTCAACAACTAAGGGTTAAACCGACATTTTTGTGACAGTATAGAAAAGATGTTAGAAAAATGTTATTTTAACTGTTGCTCGTTGATAGACAGGTAATTAATTTCGACTATAGACGGGTATGTTAGCAGCACTTACTCCACACCAATGCATTCTGCTAATTCCAACCTAAGTAATGCCTTTAGAGAAATAATTATTTTTTCATAAAATAAAGGTTTGTAAGAAGATTATTATTATGTTGCCGCGTAAGCAGTGTTAGTTAGCAACATATTATCCTAACTAATATTATGAATCGGAAAGTTTGTTTCTTTATTTGTTTGTATGTTCTGTCTTCACGGTCAAATGATTAACCGATTTGGGTGAAAATCGGCAAAGTGGTAGTCGAGAAGATGGAGAAAAATATAGGATACTTTGGATCGTGATTTACACGGGTAAAACGGCAAGCCGCAGCTAGTAAACTATACGTCCTCATTACAACAATCAATTGCAACAAGAAACTCTCGATTCTAAGAAATTCTTCTAAATCATTAAGGTTACCAACGGTGTCTCATCTTTAGATATAATTGTTCAAATCTCAAGTAAAGGCGTATCTCAGGAGTGGTGATCATCCGCCCGTGACGGACAGTGTCGATGACCGCGTACACTCGGATACGTACGTACTAAATATTTGTAGCAAATAGGCTGATGTATCATTATAAAAAATACTAATTATGAGTTATTGAGTTAAATTAGAGTTTTGTTTATTTCGGAATGGTAGAGTGCGTGACATCGAGAGGTTGGGTATTCAGGCTTAAATGTACGGGGACAGGCAATATTTTATTTCATCTAGCGCCTTGAGGTTTTCGGATCTTAATTTTATTATTTAACTCAACATTTAAACTTTCAACAAATTCAAAACCAAAATTAGCCAAATCGGTCCAGTCCTTTTCCAGTTTAAGCGAGACTAACAGTGATTGATTTTTATTAAAGAAGATGGTGTTTTCAGAATTTTTGGACTTATGTTTTTGGTAAACCACTAGGCATTCGTATTCTTTAGATAGATAGGTCTTAGATAATAATGGAAATTTGTTGAGAAGATTAAAAATAACGCGTTCAACGCACACTACATCATGGTTATTTGAAATATCTAGAGATATTTTCTACTTAACAATCCACGTTTTCTACTATATAAAATTACCGAAGAAAGCTCTCGGTTTATGCACAGTCACGTCCACATTATCTCCTCCAATGACATTGAAATTATGGTGTGAATATGGAGCAATTTCCATGCCAGTTGGCAAAGTGGCACATCCGTGTCGCATTACGTTGTGGAAAATCCTGGAAACCAGACCTATTAAAGAACAAACTAAGATAAAAAAACAATAGATCAGTGGGATTTTCAAAGAGGCATAATACCACCGAAGAACAGTGAACAGGCGGAAATAACAAGCGACCATTTTCATTTAACACATCATGAGGAACCACGGTATTCAACGATTATGAACACTCTTGCGTCACACACCTATTGTTTATGCCAATCATACAATTGCTAAGCAATTTCCAAAATAACTGCGTAGGTAAGTAGCTAGAGTCGGAGCCCTTTGTCTTGTCACCGTCTCGCTGTGCTACCAACCATTGAAACAGTCAACTTTCTATGCATTTATCAAAATATGAAGGTAATTTCACATTCGTTACATCACATCAATCTTAAATGCTTACTCAAAAGTCATTCTTCACTCTTATTTCTTACTCTACAGAACATAAAATTGTTTAAGCAATTGAAAATAGTTTTCTTTTAAAAGTAGAATTTTTCAAGAATGTGTTTGGATTGGAAGCAATTTGCCGACACGAGTTTTCGTGATTTCGTACTAAAACGGTGACTCGAACGTTTTGATTTCTTTTCAAAAAAGTTTATTGTGTAAGTGTCATTGGGGGTCTACGGCTGTCGTGACGATGATGTCACGAAACCATAAATAAATGTAAATAAAAAGTGTAAATAAAAACAATGGCAACATTACACCGGAAGTGAGACAAAGAGGAAATAATGTCTATGAAGGTGAGTGAAACTAGTATGGCGGTGAAATAACTATCTTGATAAAGTATTTTGTGTTTGTAGTGCAATTTAAGTTAAAGTGTTCTTCGAGAAAGATAGATTTGGAGGAATTAAGCTAAGTATACACAATTAGGTAATAGTTACAAATAAAATGAAATGGTAAAGTAACATGTAGAAAAAAATGGTATCTGAAATACATAAACTGGATGCAATCCTTGGTACAGAGATTGCATAATTTAAAAACCTGGCCTACGTGGATATCTTCTCCGGTAAGGTAGAAGATATAATTAAATCTGGATGCAGTCCTTGGTAAAGGGATTGCATAATTAAACTTGGCCTACTTGGATATCTTCTCCGAAATGGTAGAAGATATAATTTAATCTGGATGCAATCTTTGGTACAGGGATTGCATAATTTAACAACCTGGTCGATGTGGATACCTTCTCCGAAAAGGTAGAAGGTATAAATAAATAAGTCGAAAGTCAAAGGCGTAAAGTAAGAAAAAACTAAAATTACAAAGGAACTGAATAAAGTGTTGAGTACTATCAAGAGCATAAAAATAGAGATAAGTAGGAGTAAGAAATGCAAATACAATGCTGACAGTAAGAGAGAGAGTGGACCTAGGATGGCTGACAGTAAGAGCACATGTAAGAGTAAGAGAGTATGCGAGTTAGTAAAGAAAGGAGAAGTCTCGTTTAGGTTTATAGGCAGGTATACTTAGTGACACTGAGGTGTTAATGATTTCCGTATCTCTACAGGTGGTGGACGTGTTCAATGACAGATATGTTACTTAACTTTAACGAGAGATGCCGCATACTTACATCATGAGGCGAATGCGAGGAGACTGAAGGTAATCAAACTCTAATTTGTAACATCGTTAGACTTAACGACATGGTGGAGATGCTGGGATATCAAATCCTGGGTGAATGGTTGGAGTTTGATTGCGTTCAAAGGCATCCTTGTTAATTTAATTCAATTCCCGTTTTGTGTACCTAGTTACCTAATAATTACCTGACAGTACCTGACATAACCCTAAAAATAAGTTGGGAAAAAAGGTGGGAGAATAGAAGAAATTTGGGAAACTAAACAGGAAATGGAGTAGGTAGTCAAAAAAGTTTAATTAATGGTATTTGTTTGTGGAAAGCACTTTACGTCATAATCAATTATTAAAACCTTAAAAATTAATAATGTCCTATTTAATTAATCGATAAATAAAAGGAAATCACTACATATTGAAATAATTAAAGTTTAACAAAAGACTTGAATCGACCTTGTTTGACAGGAGTTTGACCCGCCATTTTCTTTAAGTTGGCACTACGGTCCGTCTCAGTGTTACCAAGCAATTGTGAATCTACCAAATGTACGAATTTTTTTCTCGTGTTAAATTAGATCGCAGTACTAAATTTATAATTGAAAACGCTATTAAAGTTCTATTTTAGGATAATAAATTTAGATAAACTTAATAGACGCGAGCGTCCGAACCTTTTAACTGAAAAAAATAATAATAATAATAACCCGTGTAAAAAAAAAAACTGACCTTTTTTAAAACCTACCAATTTAAGCAGTTCGAACAGGGTAACACTTTTCATGGAATTTGTAGAAATCGTTTCCTTCGTTCCTTTCGTTCTCCATTATTTAAAGTGAAAAATTGGTGAAAAAGTTTGGAAAAAGTTAAATAATTTGTATGAGTTGGTGAAAGGAATTGTGCTAAATTGAACTTGGGTAAGTCGAATTCATTAATTTCTGAGAATAGTTTAAAGGTGTACCCACCATCCCGAATCATACAAAAATTAATATCATGGCTTCGATTATCAAAACGTTAGTATCACCCATTATCTCGTGGTACAACTTTATGTATTAAATAGGTATAAATTGGTTTCGTTAAACCTACTAAAGTATTAATCATGCTTGTTGAAAGGTGATCAATTAGGTACATTACTTGCCTAAAGAAACACCGAAATTAAAACAGATTTCGATATAATAAACATACATACCCAAGTAGGGCGGGAAATTGGAGCCTTCTGCGCTGTGTAACTACAAACACCAGCTATTTGTTCCTTACCTGTTCTATGCAGTAAGTCATAGTTTAGAAATCAGTGAATGACAAAAACAAATAAATTAATGTATACCTGTGGTATACCTACCTAGCTAGTTTGAAGTGTGTGATGGTCAGTGTCGAATTTGCCACAATAAACATGTGATAAATATTGTGGAAACTAACAAGTAAACAAAGACTCCATGGTAATCTAAACCGATCTGAGTTCTTATAAAAAATGATCTAAATTTAAATTTCCTTACATATTAATACTGTGATAATTTAAATAACTTGCTGGTTGGGCAATCGGACACTGGACTTTTTAAAACGTACCCTTTTAAAATAAGGAGTTGTAAAATCTTGGAAAAGGATTCATTATAAATTAGAATGCTTGAAAACCTTATAACTATAAAATACCAACACCATACTTACCCCCCCATACAAGGTTAAAGGCTCATACATGCTAAGCTTTTGTCATTCCGAGAAATATTTTGTACGTCCATTTGGCTCAATTAAGTATGATTAATTATTGTACCCTTAGTTTTTTACTCACCTTAGAACTGATTTCATAAGGATCTTAATGTAACCACATACAAACAAGATGATTAATTTTAAACATAAAAAACAAAAAATATGTATAAATATTTTATCATTTTTATTTAATATTGAATACCTACTTCACTACATAATATAAAACAAAGTCGCTTCCCGCTGTCTGTTTGTCCCTATGTATACTAAGATCTTTATTTTGAGGATTTTGATGTGGTACCTACTCTTTTTAATAGGTAAATAAAGTGATTCAAGATGAAGTTTTTTATAAGAGGTAAATAAATTAAAAAAGATATTTAATCAGTTTGTAAATAAATTATTAAATATCTCTCTCTCTAAGAATAAATTATTCTTTAACCGACTTCATTTTACTTCTAAACTCATTAATTATAAATAATACTCCTTATTTTAACCAACTCATTAAATTCGAGTGAATGAACAGTTCAAAGAGTCCGACCAGTAATTAACACCAAATTATGAGCGTTTACTTTCTCAAGTTAATTTATTTCTAGGACAAATTTAGGAATTTGCTTTCATTTTTATTTCAGAAAATGGATGAAAGTCTGTTGACCATTGTAAAATTAGGTGTAAAACGGGGTGAGGAATTATATAAAAAGCTTGAGGCAGTTCGTAATGGCTCACCGGCAGAGATCGAATTGGTTACTGCAAAACTTGAAGTAGTACTAAATAAAATAAAACAAGATTTATTAAATTACATGAAATGTATAAAAGACCCAGATGTAGAGGAAATATCACTAATTACAACCTTCCAATTATCGGCTACTGAATTGATATGTGAAGCAAAATTGAACAAAAATTTAAAAAGGATTGAAAAACAAACAAAACCAGGGAAACTTCCAGAACTGAGATTGCCTGAGTTCGAAGGTGAGGTGCTACAATGGCACCAATTTTGGGACCAGTTCAAATCAAACATAGATAATAGAGCAATAGATGATGTAGATAAGTTGTTATATTTAAAATCGTGCCTTAAAGGTCAAGCTAGGCAAGTAATTGAAGGTCTAGCTACTACAAATAATAATTACATGATCGCAGTGAAAACCCTACAAAATCGATATGGTAAAAGAGACAAAGTGGTTGATGCTCATTACTCAGCTTTGAATAAAATTAAACCGGCAAATAACTGTATTGAGGAATATCGTCGAGTATTAAACGAAATAGAGAGAAACCTGCAAATTTTGACTTCCTTAGGTGAAAATACCACTTTGAACTACTTAAGATTTTTGATATTTGAAAAATTTCCTGAAGATCTAATATATGAAGTAAAGCTGAAACTTAAAGATAATTCTATAGACGAAATTAGACAAACTTTAGAAGAAATAATAGCCGCTAGAGAAGAGGCATGCCAATCTACTCCTGTAACAGACAATATGGAGAGTTATACGACACAAACTCTGTATACTCAATCAACAAACAATAATAAAAGAAAACTAAGTCACGATGGTCCAATGGGCTCAGCGATGAACAAAAGAAGAAAATGTTCCTTTTGTAATGACTCACATTACAACGATCAATGCCAAAAATATCCTACTCGAAAACAAAGATTGGATAGGTTAAAGGGCAAGTGCTATAAATGTTTCTCGGAAACTCATATGAGAAGATACTGCCAAGTCAAAGGTCGTTGTTACCATTGCAAAAACTTTGATCATAACAGTGCTTTATGTCCTGTGAAATTTAAAGAAAAGCCTGCGGAAGCAACAAAACACACAAAGTCATTCCATGTAAGTGAAGATCCACATTTTAAAACATCTACCACAATCCTTCAAACGGCCTGTGTAAAGATAAATAAGATAGGAGACAACAAGATAAAGAAATGTAGAGCTTTATTAGACTCCGGAAGTCAGAGAAGTTATATTACACAGAAATTAAAGAATGATTTAAAATTAAAGACGGAAGAAACAAATAACCTATTGATATATACATTTGGATCGGTATCACCTCAAGAAGTTAAAAGTGAAATAGTTATGTTTGAAGTAGCGATTAAAGATAAAACAAAGAAAAAAGGATCGTTGACAATAGTAGCTAATGTGATCCCATCCATAACTCACAGTGTACCATATACAAGAGTAGAACTCAACGAGAAATATCCCTTAACTATGGCAGACGATGGATCACTTCAAGATCAAATTCACATATTGATTGGAAATGACTTCTATTTTTCGATCATATCCACCGATAAGATAAAAGTAAAAGAAAATCTTTACCTAGTCGACTCCCTTTTTGGCTGGATTGTATCAGGTAATACTAATTGGGAAGCAACAGATTTAAAATTAATAACATATTTTCAATCAAACACTGAATCGAAATTTAGCCAACCCGACCTTCCACTAAAGGATGAAGACGGATGTCTTAAAGAACTATGGAGTTTAGAAACTATTGGTATATGCGACTCTCAACTTTCTATAGAAAGTCGAGAAGAAGAAGCTATTAAACATTTCAATGAAACCACTCTTTACATTGAAAATAGATATCATGTATCGTGGCCCTGGATTGATTATCCTCCCCCTCTAACAAAGAATTTCGGATTAGCGTTTGGACGTCTAAATAATTTAGTGAAAAGACTAGATGGTGCTACTTTAGTTTCATATAATGAGATGATACGAGACCAGGTAGAAAAGGGAATAGTGGAAATTATTCCCGACTCCGAAAAGGACATATCAGACCACCCTGTCCATTACCTTCCACATCATGGAGTTAAACAAGCTGATAAGCCAATACGCATTGTATATGATGCCTCTTCAAAAACAGGACAAAACAAAAGTCTCAATGAGTGCTTATTTCGTGGTCCTCTAATGCTAGAAGATTTAACTGGCCTAATTATAAAGTTTCGTAGTCACCTTTTCGGAATATGTGCTGATGTTGAGAAGGCCTTCCTACAAATTGGACTCCAGAAGGCTGACAGAGATGTGACACGATTCCTTTGGATAAAAAATTTAAGTGAACCAGTATCAGATTCGAATTTGCTATACTTAAGATTTTGCAGAGTTCCCTTTGGCGTCATTTCGAGTCCATTCTTGCTGAATGCCACAATTAAATACCACCTAAATAATAGAAACCAAACATCCCTAGCTAATGATATATACGTAGATAATTTAGTTACCGGAGTTGATACAGAAAAAGAAGCTTTAAACCTCTATACCAGTGCAAAATCGGCGTTTGACGAGATTTCTATGAATCTAAGAGACTGGACCTCAAATTCAAACCAACTAATGACGGAAATTGAAGATTGCTATAACCAAGAGATAGTAAAGGTATTAGGTTTAGATTGGAAAATTAATCAAGATACACTGAATCTTAGATTTAAAGTTAATGATGCACAACCTAAAACTAAGCGAGAGATATTAAGAATCATAGCATCAGTCTATGACCCATGTGGCCTAGCAGCTCCTTGGACTCTTCCAGCCAAATTATTAATACAACAACTTTGGAGAGATAAAGTTAAATGGGACACACCATTAACAGAAGATATAATTAAAGAATGGGAAGACATCAAAGAAAATCTGAATTATATTCAAAATTTAACAATTAACCGATATTACTTTAAAAACCTACCAGCCAAGACGTGTCAGATACACTGTTTTACAGATGCTTCCATGAAAGCATATGCCGCTGTTATATACATTTTAGATGAACACAGAAGTCTAAGTTTTGTTATAGGAAAGTCACGGTTAAACTCAGTTAAACACAATTTATCGATTCCTCGTCTAGAACTCCTCGGAGTACTTATCGGCAGTAGATTAATTAAATATGTCTCGCGATTCCTGAAATTTAATGTAATAAAACAAGTTTTATGGACAGATAGCCAGATAGTGATTGACTGGTGTAACTCGGATAAGTTACTACCCCCATTCGTTGCAAGAAGAGTGGGTGAAATTAAGAAAAACAAAGAACTGATTATACGATACGTCCCATCAAAAATGAATCCGGCAGATGTAGCTACACGTACAGAAGGTATTTCAGATGAGAAAAGTGTCTGGATTACAGGTCCAGAATTTCTCTCAAATGATCCAAGTACATGGCCGGCATTTGCGAATGAATCGTCCTCTTTTCTAGTGGGGGAGGGTCTATCGAACGAGACTGATATAACTACATTAAGTACAATAAGAAGAATTCAATCCGAATATTTCAAGAAGGAACTAAACAACGAAGAAACCAGTTTAAAAAGAAATTTAGGCGTATTTAAAGACATTGATGGAATACTGAGATGTAAAGGTCGTCTTACTAACACCGGTTGGCCTTATGATAAGCGATATCCGATCTTAATTCCGAAAGATTGTGACTATACTAACAGAATTATCATGGAAAATCACATAAATAACTATCATGTGGGAGCTGGTCACACTCTAAGTATTCTGAGAGATAAATTTTGGATCCCGCAAGGAAGGGCACAAGTACAAAAGGTTTTAAGGAAATGCGCGCAATGCATCAAACACGGTAGAGGTCCTTTTAAGTTGCCTTTATCACCGGCACTTCCCCCAGAGAGAGTAAATTATTCTTCACCATTCACATTTACAGGAGTGGACTATTTAGGACCGATAGTCGTGAAAACAGAAACAGGAACAAATAAACGATGGATCTGTTTGTTTACTTGTTTGGCAATAAGAGCAATTCACTTAGAGTTGGTTAATGATTTAACAGCAGCAGAAAGCCTTCTTGCCTTGAGAAGAATGATCTCAACTAGAAATGTACCCTCACTTATTATCTCGGACAACGCTACAAATTTTAAATTAGTATCGTCATGCTGTGAAGAGCTAAAAATAAAATGGCGCTTCATACCACAATTAGCACCCTGGTATGGAGGATTTTACGAAAGATTGATAGGGATTGTCAAAGAATGTATGAAAAGAACATTAGGTAAACACTTACTAACAGACAGCCAATTATGTACAGTAATAAAGGAAATAGAAGCTGTAGTCAATTCGAGACCACTCACGTATGTGGATGCTGAAATGTCACATATTCTGAAACCCGCAGATTTTTTAGCTATGGGAAGAACTATAACATATGAAATAGATGAGCAACAACTACAACCATATGGTACATCAATAAGAGCTAATTTAATTGCTGGTTGGAAGAAAGGACTCACAATCCTCAGAGAGTTTAAAGAAATGTTTATTAATCGGTACTTGACAAGTCTCAGAGAAAGATATTCACATAACCCTAAACAACCAAAAGTAAATAATTTGACACCAACCGAAGGACAAATCGTACAGATAAAAGGAGAAAGTAAAAATAGAGAAGATTGGAAGATAGGAAAAATAACATCATTATTGCGCAGTACAGATGACGCTCCTAGAGTAGCGAAGGTCAAAGTAGGTGAAAAAGAATTCATCCGTTCTATAGCGCAACTTTATCCTCTTGAGATAGAGGACACTGAGAAGGACGCGGAAATCCCAATAAATAAGGAATCAGACAACATACATAATAAGGAATCAGAGAGCATAGAATCTTTTCGAACACCAGGAAACGAAGAAAGTATTCAGAATGACCATGGAGAGTTGCGAACCGTAGAGCCCATACATATTCAAAATGAGATGCCTCAAACAGAAAAAAATGAGCCTGAGCTAAGACCCAAACGAACGGCGTCCACAAGAGCCTTAGAGAAAATAAGACAGTGGACCCGCAGCCTATTAACACTATTCTAACCTCGCCTCGTGGCCCGGGGGAGTGTCGTGACGATGATGTCACGAAACCATAAATAAATGTAAATAAAAAGTGTAAATAAAAACAATGGCAACATTACACCGGAAGTGAGACAAAGAGGAAATAATGTCTATGAAGGTGAGTGAAACTAGTATGGCGGTGAAATAACTATCTTGATAAAGTATTTTTTATCACAGTTGCTCATAAAGTGGATCTTATTAAACCGCTTTTAGGCTCATAATGCAACGTATTATACACGCGTGCGATAAAAAAAAATCCAACTAGTGCTAAAATAATACGTTATCCCGATATGTCAAATACGTATCTTACTGCTAATGACATATAGTAGATGAAACATTCTTAAGGACATCGTTCAAATCGTACCCAAAACTTAAGGTGCCGGCCAGAAAAAAAAATGTTTCTATCTTGTAGAGAATAACATTTTAAACAATGTTTACTAAGGCAACAAAGAGCTACGATCAACCATCGTTGAGTTATTTTACATTGAAAACCCAAAAAAATGCATTTTGTAGAGATCCGTTTGACCACTTTTAAGATATTACTACAGAAAAAATATAATAATAAGTAGTAAATGGATAAGCTTTGTCTGTTTTTATTATATTTATATAAATAAGTAAATCCAATAACCCTTTCAGAAGTTTTAGTGGGATCTTAAAAGTGGTGAAACGGATCTCTATAAAATGCATTTTTTGGGTTTTTAATGTAAAATAACTCAACGATTTTTGATCGTAGCTCTTTGTTGCCTTAGTAAACATTGTATAAAATGTTATTTTCTACAAGATAGAAACAATTTTTATTACTGGCCGGCATTTTTTTTTTGTGGGTATTTTTTGTTAGAAACATGAATGATCTCCTTTATCTGGGTTATACTGTTTTGATGTATAGAAAAAGGTACCATCCAAAGAGTTTTTAAGCCTTGCTGGCTTAAAACTATTTGTTGGTACCTTTTTTCTTCTTTTCAAAAGGTTGTCTCTAAAGTCTGTTAACGAACGATAATATTACGTGATGACGTCTTTGAAAATAATTAAAAATTGAGTTTTGTTTTTATTTTGTTTTTTCTTTAGGTACATAAATATATTTTTTCCTTACCATTATATTCTGTTTTTAACCGCCGACGCAAAAATAAATGAAAAAAACCCTAAAAAAATATTGTATGTCAGACGCTGTATAGGTTAAAAGTCTTTTGCCTAGCCTTTTGGGAGTGTAATTAACAAAAAATAGTAAACATAACCTAAAATTCTTAAAAACTTTTTATTATTAAAATTTTAACAAGTCTTTTTTTTTATTCGCAACTGTGATAAAAAACGTCGTACGATACACGTGTGAATTGATCATTCCATCTCGGCTTTTGCCACGCTCGCGTTCCGCTCGCGCGTCATAAACCGCCTCTATGGAATGATCAACTTTCCACACTTGTATCGCAATGTACTATTTTATCACAGTTGCTCATAAAGTGGATCTTATTAAACCGCTTTTAGGCTCATAATACAACGTATTATACACGCGTGCGATAAAAAAAAATCCAACTAGTGCTAAAATAATACGTCATCCCGATATGTCAAATACGTATCTTACTGCTAATGACATTAGTAGATGAAACATTCTTAAGGACATCATTCAAATCGTACCCAAAAATTAAGGTGCTGGCCAGAAAAAAAAATGTTTCTATCTTGTAGAGAATAACATTTTAAATAATGTTTACTAAGGCAACAAAGAGCTACGATCAAAAATCGTTGAGTTATTTTACATTGAAAACCCAAAAAATGCATGTGGGTATTTTTTGTTAGAAACATGTATGATCTCCTTTATCTGGGTTATACTGTTTTGATGTATAGAAAAAGGTACCATCCAAAGAGTTTTTAAGCCTTGCTGGCTTAAAACTCTTTGTTGGTACCTTTTTTCTTCTTCTCAAAAGGTTGTCTCTAAAGTCTGATAACGAACGATAATATTACGTGATGACGTCTTTGAAAATAATTGAAAATTGAGTTTTGTTTTTATTTTGTTTTTTCTTTAAGTACATAAATATATTTTTTCTATATATTCTGTTTTTAACCGCCGACGCAAAAACAAATGAAAAAAACCCAAAAAAAATATTGTATGTCAGACGCTGTATAGGTTAAAAAGTCTTTTGCCTAGCCTTTCGGGAGTGTAATTAACAAAAAATAGTAAACATAACCTAAAATTCTTAAAAACTTTTTATTATTAAAATTTTAACAAGTCTTTTTTTTTATTCGCAACTGTGATAAAAAACGTCGTACGATACACGTGTGAATTGATCATTCCATCTCGGCTTTTGCCACGCTCGCGTTCCGCTCGCGCGTCATAAACCGCCTCTATGGAATGATCAACTTTCCACACTTGTATCGCAATGTACTATTGTGTTTGTAGTGCAATTTAAGTTAAAGTGTTCTTCGAGAAAGATAGATTTGGAGGAATTAAGCTAAGTATACACAATTAGGTAATAGTTACAAATAAAATGAAATGGTAAAGTAACATGTAGAAAAAAATGGTATCTGAAATACATAAACTGGATGCAATCCTTGGTACAGAGATTGCATAATTTAAAAACCTGGCCTACGTGGATATCTTCTCCGGTAAGGTAGAAGATATAATTAAATCTGGATGCAGTCCTTGGTAAAGGGATTGCATAATTAAACTTGGCCTACTTGGATATCTTCTCCGAAATGGTAGAAGATATAATTTAATCTGGATGCAATCTTTGGTACAGGGATTGCATAATTTAACAACCTGGTCGATGTGGATACCTTCTCCGAAAAGGTAGAAGGTATAAATAAATAAGTCGAAAGTCAAAGGCGTAAAGTAAGAAAAAACTAAAATTACAAAGGAACTGAATAAAGTGTTGAGTACTATCAAGAGCATAAAAATAGAGATAAGTAGGAGTAAGAAATGCAAATACAATGCTGACAGTAAGAGAGAGAGTGGACCTAGGATGGCTGACAGTAAGAGCACATGTAAGAGTAAGAGAGTATGCGAGTTAGTAAAGAAAGGAGAAGTCTCGTTTAGGTTTATAGGCAGGTATACTTAGTGACACTGAGGTGTTAATGATTTCCGTATCTCTACAGGTGGTGGACGTGTTCAATGACAGATATGTTACTTAACTTTAACGAGAGATGCCGCATACTTACATCATGAGGCGAATGCGAGGAGACTGAAGGTAATCAAACTCTAATTTGTAACATCGTTAGACTTAACGACAACGGCCGAGGTGGAAGGCGTGACGAATGTCGGAGCCATCAGGAACGGATGGTATTTTGATGGTTAAAAAAACTGGCCAAGTGCGAGTCGGACTCGCGCACGAAGGGTTCCGTCATGTTCATGTATGGTATACAATTTTTTTTCCGTTTTTAGTAGGCATTTGTAGTTACAGCGGCAACAGAAATACATAATCTGTGAAAATTTCAACTCTCTAGCTCTCACGGTTCATGAGATACCGCCTGGGTGACTGACAGACGAACAGATAGTGAAGTCTTAGTAATAGGGATTCGTTTTTACCCTTTCGCTACGGAACCCTAAAATGTTGTTCAGGGTCTATGACCAGGCCTAGTATGATAATAACACTGTTATGACTAAAATACATTGTAAAATTGTATACTTACTCGTACATTGTAAACTTCTAAAAGCATCAGATACATAATTAATTGCTAGTTAGGTTTCTATTTGAACACATGTGATTCTCTTTACCTAATATGTGGATCTTTATTCTAGTTCTGATATAATAACTGCTTTTTACTTTAACTCAATTTAGTTCTAGTTGTGGATACCCGTTATTGGCTATCTGATTTATATTTTTGTTTCTAGTTTGTAGTATTAGCTGTGGGTGTTCCTAAGATAATAAAATAAATAAAATAATTATTTTGTTCACTGTTTTGTAATATCTAGGCTTGACACATTCATGCAAGCAGATAGATATTATGTACCAAGACTTAAATAAATAAATAGGTATCTTATATAAGAGAGTGGTGTAGGCTTAGTGGTAGATAACTAAATAAATATTGCAAGACATACCACACATCGCCATCTAGCCCCAAGCTAAATAACTAGACTTGTAAGTATTATGGGTGCTAGACAACGGATATACTATACTTATATACTTTTCTTTTGTAAATATATTCTTATAATACATAGAAACAACCAGACCACAGACAAATATCTTGGCATAAATACTTGTCTGAGGCGGAAATCTAATCCGCAACCCTGTGTTTGGCAGTCCGGCATGGTGACCATTGTGCCAACTGGGTCGTCGACTTCATTCCTCGACTTTCATTGCGAAGGTCGGCTGGTCGCAACTAAACCTCTGTTCGGTGGGTTTTGCGTGAGATGGAGTGGACTTACCCAGCATCTACTACGCTCTCAGCTTAGTCGACCATGTCCATAGGAAAGACCTCGTCAATACCTCTGGAGAAAACTACTCTAACAATAGGTGAGCTACACCACTAGGTATAGAATAGAATAGAATAGAATAGACATTTATTGGATAAGCACACGGACAAGAAAACAAATATGGAAAAAAAATTGACAGTTTTTTGCCATTTGTCGCCGTTTTCCAACTTCATTTGTTTATTTTTTCGATTGTCGTTTGTTTTCGTTACGACCGTGTTTTGTTTATTTTTTTCGATCGTCTTTTGTTTTCCTTGGAAATTCTATTCTAGTTTACTAAATAATGAAAAGTGGTTAAAACTAATTATCTTGGTCCTATTCTTCCAGTAGAACTATTACCAATACAAGTTGATATTGTTTAAAGGATAGTCCGATTGAAAGAACCACTGCCAATAGAATTTAATATTATTATAACGATGGTTCGATTGATAGAACTACGGACAGTTTTATTTGCCCGTGGTTCGATTGATAGAACTCTGGCAGTCGGACCACGACCAATAGACGAAAAAAGGTACCTAGACATAATTACAAAGCAAACAAATGAATAAAAATGAAAATGGAACAGGCAGAATTAGAAAACAATCTATTGAATTAAATAATAGGCACATAGTAGGGAAAACGGGATGCCGTGTGCTATCCCAAAAGGACCGACCTCAGCTAAAATGCTGCAGCAAGCATTACGCTACACTACAGCGCTGGTCCTCCTGCCAGGCCCAGGGCAGCGATGCAGAAGACGATGCAGTATACGAGAAGAAGAAGAGCAATGTTAATTAGCGCTCATACATTTTTCGTAAGAATAATATTTATTAGGAAACCGAAACTAGATGAAAATCAGACGTAAAACGCAATGTACCGTTAGTCGGAGCTCGGAGGGCATCAGAGGAAGGGCGATTATCAACGCAGGTGAAGCCAATGGCGTGGGACGAACCATCCATCGGATAATCACGTCCGCGGTTTCTACAGCTACGCGACAATGGACACACCAAACGCTTTGTTTTTTAGGGTTAGGTAGATTGATAGATAAATTCTGTATTGCAAATACCATTTTTAAATTACATAAAATATTAGCTGTCCCGGCATTTACATAAAATAAAAAGATGTTCGATTCCCAGACCTAACGAATATATCTACACAATACACAAAATATTTCATACAAATCGGTTCAGCCGTTTAGGTGGACATAGGTAACTAACACCGCGACACGAGAATTTTATATACGGTCGGCTGCATAATTACCGACGCACTATTAGAGCTCCAAAACGGCTGTTATAAGAATATTTTCAACACGAGCAAGATTCTAGACACCTGCTTTAGTGAAGTTTAAAGTCTTCTAACTCATCAATGAATCAAACAAAAATTATTAGAATGCAAACATTCCAATAATAGTAATTTTCGAACTCTACCGAGGGTTGCAATTATGCAGCCGACATATAATATGTACATATAATAATATGGTATAAAAAACAAAACTTAAGTCTAAGTGTTACAAAGGGCGGCCTTATCGCTCAAAGCGATCTCTTCCAGGAATCCTATGGATGTATAAGAAGAAGGTTAAAGGGTAAAAACGGGATCCTATTACTAAGACTTTACTGTTTGTCTGTCCGTCCGTCCGTCTGTCACCAGGCTCTCATAAACCGTGATAGCTAGACTGTTAAAATTTTCACAGATGATGTATTTCTGTTGAACCCTTTGTGCGCTAATCCGACTCGCACTTGGCCGGTTATTTTACTTGATTCCCTAGTTATATTTGTGAAAGTCAAGTGACGGCTAAGTAGTTACAATGTCCAAAAAGTTAGGTATTTCGGTAGGTAGTTAGTGCGGACCATTGTTCTAGTTGGTTGCGGAACTGTGGGTAAATAAACACAAAAGTTGGAATACGACATCATAAACTATTATGGAAATTAAACAACTTATTTATTTGCAGCAGTTTTTGGAATTCGTAGAGGTAGTAAATCGTAGGTCTTGAGTTTGTGAGATTTCGTGCTTAGTTTATATAAATACTAGCTGCTGCTACCCGCGACTACGTCTGCTTACAATATCTCAAATGACAAATCAGTCAAAGTGACAGTCGTCAAAGTGACAGTTGTCAAACTAATTTTCGTCCTTTATTGTTTGAACAAAATCATGATAAAAAGTAGCCTATGTTCTTCTCCAGGGGCACATCTATGTCTGTATCTGTACCAAAATTCATCTTACTCCGTTCAGCGGTTTAGGCGTGAAAACGCGACAGACAGACAGACAGAGTTTGATGTCCACATCATACTTTGCCATTAAACTTGTTATTGTAAAGGGCCTCTACGTGTTGGCTTCGGCCCCACGCATGCCTTCCAAAGGTCCGGGACTCCATAGTCCCGTGATATAGGACATATAACAAACAAATAATAAATCATTTATTTCAGGCAAAATAGTTATTAAGTTCTCTTATAAGTGAACTGTTTAATAAGTTCTTTTGAGAAATAAAGTTCTTTAACCATACTGGGCGCTGTTTAAATAATCTGGATATTATTAAGCATTTTGTTGTTTTGATTTCATTTTAATGTTTCTTATGTGTTGTACAAATAAAGTGTTACCATCTTTAAAATATATCTATAATTCCACATACTTATCTAAAATATCTAATGCTCAACTCTTTCTAACTGGTGTTTCATTCTCTAGTTACACTAAAACTTTAATTAAATGTACAAGATAATAATCTAAGAACCGTTAGTTTAGAGAAATCAGTCATAATTAACGTTTTACGCTCCACATGTATGTGTTACTTGCTGTTCTGTCTGTAAATTATTTTTACTATAATCTAGTACATTTTGCGTGGGGGTAATTTAGAAACACCTACAGTAAGTATTTAAATTTGTAGACGGTTGTTTTGTAATTGATAAACGGCATCTGTTGATGGGCAAACAATCGCCTGTTCTCCTTCTGCAGTTGGTGAAAATATGCAATGACGGTTATAACTACAGAAACTCCGAGCAAATTTCTTAACATTTTGTGGCAGTAAGAAAAAAAATGGGTGCGTAGGTACTTATGTACAGTCACATTACCAATTAGCTGAACCCCACGTGACCTAGAGCTCACTCGCAAATCCGTAAGGTTGTAAAGTAATGTTACCTGATTCGGTTTTTTGTAAACAATATACTATACAATACAAAATACAATATAAAAAAATTACAAAATAGGTAAATACTATATTTTTTACAGTTTTGCTGGTGAGCTCTGGGTCACGTGGGGTTCAGCTAATTGGTAATGTACGCGCGTGAGAAATTATACTTCTAGAAGTTATACGTCCTTCTGTCTGTATCTTTATTTTGCGGGTAGCTATACTTTTACTTTTGGACGCAACTTGTAATTTTTGTGTTACAAATGCGCGCGCGCATCTTAAAATTTCACTCTCATCTTTTTTTCATAATGCGCCTAAAGAAGGATAACATCAAAATTAAGTTTATTTGTAAATTGTACAACATCAGTTATTTACAATGCTTAATTTATGTTAGACGTAACATTAGTTATTTTGAGTTGCTCTCCGTTTGAATTAATTAAGTCAACCCAAATTATGGTTAGTTAGTACAAAAGATTAATAAAAGCTGTGTTTTGTTTAATTAAAAATGGCGAATCTTGTTTAAAAATTGAGAATAAGACGCCTCCTTTGGTTAATTTCTTTCTGCCTTTTCATTGCAATATCTTCCAAAGTAAGTATTCTATCTTTATGATGCCATAAATGGTCATAAACGTTAATCAGACACATGATTTTACCAGAACAATAATGTGAAAATCCCACAGAGAACCGTTAGGGTTGCCATATCACGTAATAATGCTGCCATTAATCAAAACTCAATTATGCTTACACAAAATCCATCTTAATTTAATTACATTTCGGATTTTTATAACTGATTAAAGATAATTAAGGCAGTTTTATCTTTCTTTTAGGTCGTCGTTAAATAAGGAGCATTCTTTGAACGAATCCTTTGATTCCCTTTCTAAGTTAAATACATAACTTTTGGTGCAGTTAAAAATCTAAACCCATATCAATCTTGCTAACTATCTAAGATACTCTTTTGTCATCATAACTATCTTTTATTATGTGTAGGAAGATATCTCTCCCACTTTTGACTACACAGAAAATAACGTTGCTTAAAGCAAGAAATAATTCTCTCCCTATATAGGTACCTATATACGCTAGAGAATAATTTCTTATTTTCGTAAATGTTCTTAAAAATAATAAGCAGTGTTTTTAATTTAAGAATATTTCCTTTTATTAAGATAAGATATATAATAGGTAGATTTTTAACTAGAACTAAAAAAAATATCTAAAGGATAATTTCTTGATTCTAGAAACCTTTTTTTTGTGTAGATAGCTTAAAAAGAAAATATATTTTTTGCCAATTATATAAGTGAGTAACTAGGACATACCTAAGTAATTCATATTAAACTAGCAGCGCTCCGCGGTTTCACACGCCTAACTCCCGATCCCGTGGGGATATTGGGATAAAAAGTACGCCTATGTTACTTCCAATGAATCAATGCATCCTCATACTAAGTTTCATCAAAATCGGTCCTGTAGTTTCGGAGCCTATTCGTTACAAACATAAAAACAAACAATACTGGTTGTGTGTAAAGTCGGTGGACGATAATTTTACGTGAAAACGTCTTGATAGCATAGCAACACTAATACGTTTTTATGGTTACCTTATCAATAACGGAAAGTGAGCGATGACGTCACACTTTTTTGTGAATGTCAGTGTTCATCGATTTAAAAGACGTTATCACGACAGAAACAAAAAATCTTTCCTCTTTATAATATTAGTGTACAAATCAAGTCATGATCATGAACCGTCATTGAAACTTCAAAACAAATGACCAAATGCTGTTCAAATTACACCTCATTAAAGGCCACTTTGGTGTCCAAGTAGTCGCTATTTACAAAACTAAACAGACTTGTTCCTTCGTAAAAACTTTGACAAAAAACCTAGCCTAGGCACGGTTGCGGCTAAGTTAGAGATACTGGTAGGTATCACGATCGAGTTCATCGTCCGTATGTCGACGACAGATCGAGACGAATCGATTCAGGGATCGAATACCTCGATGTTCACAGATCGAATCGGGATTATGGGATTCGAAATTATTCGAATACTATGATTCACTAAACTTCATATTCGTTCATTAGTTTTGTTCAATGGAAGGGCTCGATTCAAAAGGTTTATAGATTTTACCGTGGGGCATTAAATAAAGAAAACGCTTTGCCTCCAATTTGTAGGTAGTACAGTCACATTATCAATTAGCTGAACCCCACGTGACTCAGAGCTCGCTCGCAAATCTGTAAGGTAGTAAAGTAATGTTACCTGATTCGATTTTTTTTTAAACAATATACTATACAATACAATATAAAAAAAAATAGCAAAATAGGTAAATACTATAATTATACTTTTTACAGATATGCGAATGAGCTCTGAGTCACGTGGGGTTCAGCTAATTGGTAATGTGTTGATTGTGAATACGGGTGTTAGTTTCTAAACTAATCGGTTATTATTTTGTTAATGTTTGTACAAAATACTGTTTAAGTCTCCATCTTACTAAAAAAAATTACAAAAAAAGCTAAGGTTTTATTCTTTTAAGTCGTTCTTAGGGCAGCCTTTCAACTTAACACAAACTCTATCATCAAAATAAGTCAATGAACTTTTGATGAACTTCAAAAGGACACGAAATTTAAACGACGTTTTTTTTTCATGATATTTTATTTTATTTTTTCGATTAATATTGAGTTTTCTCGCGACCATGACTCATTCTTTTTATACGGGCACCCTGTGGGCTTTCTACACAAAGAAATCGTTCAGTGCTCTTCGAGTCCTGTACAATAACGCGTTCAGGATGCTGTTGGGGCTGCCTCGGCGATGCAGCGCATCAGGGATATTTGCAGAAGCACGCACTGATTGTTTTTATGCTTCGCAATTCGCAAGAAGTGCACATCCCTGGTGCGTAGAGTCCGGGCCAGCTCAAATAGCATTCTGAAAATGATTTCAGAGAGGCTGGATTGCCTTTACATGAATTGGTGCGACCTTATTCATATGGAGTACATCCGGTGCCTATAGATATAGGTTTACTAACATTAAATTTTTAACGTTTGTTGTTTTTACTAACCCTTATGGATCTTTGGTCTGAAATAAACATATATTTATTTATTTATTGGCACATAGTCCAAACGTCGAGGTAAGAGAAATAAAAAAAAGCGATTAAGACCCGGAAAAATAATTACTATGAATGCCCGATGAATGCTATTCATGTGAATTTAAAAAGTTTTTTTGACAACATAATTTACTGAATTTAGAGGTTACGGTCAAAGTTATTATTCGACTCTTATCAGTCACATTGTACTCTATCGACGACATTATCAACATTTTAAAGCTAAGCAAGATAAATGAAAACAATGACACCTACGCACTGCCTTGATTGAGACGTCAAATCGAAGCTAATCTACAAGATTTTCTCCACAATAATACTGTGATCGATCTATATTGATGCGATGACAGATTGACCACTTCCCGCGTAATGATACAAGCAGGCGCATAGTTATAGTTGGTTCTATGGACAAACGATTTTAAACTTTAAACATCCGATTAGTTACTTAGACTTGTATACGGGCTTTTTAGTTGGCTCCTGATTGTGTGAGGATGGAGTATGTTTGCCCAGCACTTACTTCCCTCTCAGCTTAGTCGACCATGTCCAGAGGAAAGAACTAGTCAATACTTCTGGAGACAATTAAGCCGCGAGTTTCAACACGATGTTTTTCTTCACTGGAAGAGCAATGCCAATAGCGTAGGTACATACATTTTTCAGATCAAAAATCCAATAGTACACAGCCGAAGGCCGAGATTCCAACTATTTCTTTATTCCTATTATAGGCTTTTAATCGACTTTTGCGACTATTAAAATACTCCTTACCTGAAAATCAGCGCTGGGGTTTCTAGCTCTAGCATCGTGCTGAGGACCAACCTTTTTTCTTTTGCTGTACTACTTTTTTTGTGTTTTTTTGTAGTGTCTATTTTTTATATTTTTTTATGTGTTTAGAATATAAAATTTCATTTATTTCTTTCTTTTACCTTATCACAATGGCCACCAAGTTCAAGTTAGGTATATTTTTTAACCGACTTCAAAAAAGGAGGAGGTTCTCAATTCGTCGCGTATATTTTATTTTTATTTTTATGTATGTTCGCGGATTATTCGAAAACGCCTGGAGCGATTTGGAAAATTGTTTTTTTGTTTGAAAGGGAATAACTCACAGGTGGTCCCATAAAAATTGGATGAAGATCTGATGAGGATCTTCGGAGTGATGAACAGAATTACACCTCGAGAGTGCAGCAAATTGCTCAGTTTTCGATTTCCACCAGTAGAATTAGGCCATAAACTAAAAGTTACCGATAAATGGAAAATCTGAAACCACCTCCTCATCAGAAAACTCTTCAATCGGTTACGATTACAAGTTACAATTTGAAGAATTTTGTCTAATTTTGTCGCCGGCCTGGGTCTGTATGAATGTTGATAGAGAACCCTATCTTAAATGAAGATCTGATGAGGATCTTCGGAGTGATGAACAGAATTGCACCTCAAGAGTGCAGCAAATTCCTCATTTTTTCGATTTCCACCAGTAGAATTGGCCTATAAAAAACTAAAAGTTACCGATAAATGGAATACTTATCTGAAACCACCTTCTCATCAGAAAACTCTTCAAGCGGTAACGATTACATGTTACAATTTCAATAAAATAGTCGCTTTCGCTTCGCCGGACTGGGTTTGAATGAATGTTGATAACCCTATCCTAAATGAAGATTTGATGAGGATCTTCGGAGTGATGAACAGATTTGCACAGCGAGATTTAGCAAATTACTCAGTTTTCCATTTCCAAGTAGAATTGGCCCATACACTAATAGGTATCGATGAATGGAGCATCTGAAACCACCTTCTCATCACCAAACTCCTCAATAGGTTACGATTAGGTAGGTACAGGTTGTAATTTGAAGAAATAGTCGCTTTAGCCTCATGGAATAGAATTTTCAGTGACAGCGGCACTAAAAATAGTGAAATAAAAAAATAAATTAAAATTTTAAAAACCGACTTAAAAAAAAAACAAAAAAAAACAAATTAAAAAACCTGAACCCAAAACCTAAAAAAATAGTAAAAACAAAAACTAAAAAAAGTTAAAAATAATCCATTTCGGGTCACTAAGACAGCAGATAACTTAAACATACTTGGAAGTCGGACTGGGTGACATCATGTTTTCCTCTCAACATTAAATCTAACCCAGTCCGACTTCCAAGTATGTTTAAGTTATCTGCTGTCTTAGTGACCCGAAATGGATTATTTTTCACTTTTTTTAGTTTTTGTTTTCAGGTTTTTTTTTAGTTTTTGTTTTCACTAATTTTTTAGGTTTTAGGTTCAGGTTTTTTAATTTGTTTTTTGTTTTCTCCAAACTAAATGGTCTGAAAAATTGCCTGTCTGCAGTCATGTCATTTAGGAATGTAGTTGTGGCCGCGCACAGCTTGTGATCTATGAATGACGTTGATAGCTAGTACATTATCGCGGCATGTGGCGGGAAATGAGTAAGAAGAATGCAATGGAAGTTAAAATATCAAGAACAATCACTGTTACGATTCTAATGGTGACGCTTAGGGCCGTGTGATGCCAACCGCCAAGTACCTGTGGCCTACCTAGATATACTGGAACTTAAATTGTTAATTTATGAAAAGATATTGTTTTTATCCAAATCTATAAGTTTAAAATTCAAAGTCCTGCGGGCCGATCGCCGTATTCTTATGCAGCGCGTCTTGACTGCGTTTGCGTCATAATTATAAATTTCGTATTGCCGTAATTTCTTAAGAAGCACACGTTACGCAAACCTAAACGTCGCGCGCTCGTTGTATTGCCCTAATAGAACGTGAGCTACCCGTCTTTTATGCTTTTGTATCGCACCAAAACGGTATCGCGCTAAATTTTGACGTGATATAAATGTCAATTTCATTGTCACCTAGGAACGTTAGTTAAAAATTTCGTACGGCAACAACTTGTTTCACGCGTAGGTGAAGTAGACATGCAGTTATAATAACGGTTACGCATAGCTTCATTTTACGGCAATACCGATTATTGTTTGCGTGCACGTTACGTATGCGTCAACTGTACGTGCACTCGACTAATGCGTCATAAATTACGGCGATCGAGGGGTGGATTGTTTGACTGACAAATCAATACACAGCTCAAACCCATTTCCAGATCGGGCTAAAATCTATATTAATATTATAAAACCTAAGAGTTTGTTTGTTTCTTAGTTATTTACCTGTGGTGGGTTATTCCTTCCGCTCTAGAAATCTTTCTACTATGGTTTGTGTAGTTTCTAAATACGCAGTGAGTCATTTTCTGTAATTTTTCCGTATATTTTTTATTAAAAATGCACGAGCGCTTTAACCTCTACGAACTAGCAAGCGACTAAGTCGTCTGGTGTGTTATCTGTGCAGTTGGACGGAATGAGGCAGTGTACGGCGCTGACCTCTCTAGTATGTAGTACCTACATATCACCTCACTGTTTGCCGTACGAAATTTTTGACTAATCTTCCTAGGTGACAATTAATTTGACATTTATGTCACGTCAAAATTAAGCGCGAAACCATCGCGAAACGGCGAGCGCGCGTCGTTTGCGTAGCGTGTGCGTGACGAGTGCGTACCGTGTGCGTGACGAGTGCGTCTGCAATACGAAATCTATGGTTATGACGCAAACGCAGTCAATACGCGCTGCATAAGAATACGACAATTGGGCGGCTGGACTTACGCCGGTGAAACCGCGGAGCGCAGCTATAGTTTGGAATATAGATGTTACAAAGTAGGCTTCCGCTGAAAAACATTTTGGAAAATTCAAACCCTAACGCACACAAAGACTTTTTTTAATAAAATTTGGAGGTCTTTACCGAAATTTTGGTTCAAGAAGGAAAGTTTTCTTAACCAATTAATTATTACTCAAAAATCTAAAAATGTTTGTCTATTATAAATGTCTTACATTAATAGAAACATAGATCATTATTACAGCGGAAAATACTTTATTTAAAACATTTCAAAAATTAAAACACCATGATTTAGTAGGTAGATAAGTACAATTTCTACTGCGAGCATCTATTTGACGCTTTTTTTCGAAAAGCTTTTTAAAGTTAAACGTGCTCATTGTCGGTATTCTTTTCTTGTAAGTAGTATTGTAAGTTTCATTTCCAGCATTTAGTATAACGATGTTTTTGAAGAAGCGATTACTCATAATCACCAGTTAGATGTTGCTAGTAATTTATAACTTTTACAGCTCAACCGAGATGGTACCCATTTTATAATGGAACGACAGTTTTAATTAAAAATACCGTTTGTAAGACGATCAAATATCAACTCAAGCATCAAGTCATAAAAGTCTGGAATCTGCGTCAATGCTTTCAATGCTTCTGTTTTTCTGCTGAATCACGACACGTCTACGCAAAGTTCGACTAAAACAATTGTTTTGTTTTAGACAAATTCTTCTAGTGGAATTTTTCGCAAAACGAATCACTACTGTATATTAACAGTTTATTGTGGGTCAGTATAGTTTCTTAACGAGAAATGAATTTAGAAATTGACGATTAGAGCTTACTGTTTTTCAATTACACATTTGAAATCGCTTAGATTACTATAGTTTGATATCTTGTAAGACTTTACAAAACTCTCCATTCAGAGGTGGTCGAGCTACCTAGCGTTTTATAAAGCTTTTAAAACTAAATATTGCTTGCCTACGACAGCTTTGCCTACCGGCTTTGTTCGATGAAATTATGAGTGGAACGTTTAATTTAAAGTTGCATGAAGATAGAATATTTTATTGGTCTTTGAGATAGCTTTTAAGAGGTATTCACACAAATCTGTTAGTAAGTCACCGTGTGAAGTAAATTTACGACAGAGAAATCAATATTGCATTGAATTCTATCCTAATGGATTTGAATCAAAGAGTCTTAAATTGCATAGAAATAGAGAGAATTAAAAAGCTGCTTTGGTAAATTATGCATTTTAAAACAAAATACCACTCACGTACCTACTAGTTTTTTTGCGCGATGCACTTAGAAGCGAACAACGAATGCTTAAATGTCTTAGAAACGGGATATTCGAAAAAATAATGTGTGCCTTGTTTCTTCAAATATGCTGTTTTCCAGACGATTTAAAGGAATGGTGTGAAGCCATTAGTCCTCTATTGATAGGTATAGATCAAAATCAAAGTCAGGGTCAAAATTTTTGTCAATCCCCTTAAATCTTCTTAAAAACTAAGTTAGGATATGTGTGTAACACACCCACCATTGAGAAGAAGACATAGGAAACTCCTGGGGTTCTTATTTTTTTGTGATCATGCTGACAAAGGTCAAGATTACAAATATTTTTGGAGGTATATAAATGGAACAGTTTGCACTTTTATAGGATACTATAGCTGTTTTGTCCTAAGGCCTTAACTGATGAGGATAAAATGTTTCCTCTATAGATATATAGCTTTAATGTCTTGGGCTTGAGATAGACTTACCTACGTGTGGTACCGTGGGACTCAAGATTTCAAATTATGTTTATATCTGTTGCTGAATTGCTAGAAATTTCGATTAACTAAGATAAATTGATTGAAAGTTTGTAGTTACTTCTGAAAGTAAGAATAACTCTGACTTGGAACTAACTGGCAATATAAGTAAGCAGTTATAGATATTGAAGACCAACTGATATCATTACTAGATAGTATAAAATAAAGTCACTTTTCGCCGTCCCTATGTCCCTATTTCCCTTTGTATGCTTAGATCTTTAAAACTACGCAACGGATTTTGATGCGGTTTTCTTTAATAGATAGAGTGATTCAAGAGGAAGGTTTATATATATAATACATGCATAATATAGCCCTGCGAAGCCGGGGCGGGTCGCTAGTATAAAATAAAGTCACTTTTCGCCGTCCCTATGTCCCTATTTCCCTTTGTATGCTTGATCTAAGCATACAACTACGCAACGGATTTCGATGCGGTTTTTTTTAATAGATATAGTGATTCAAGAGGAAGGTTTATATGTATAATTACTACATAGTATAAAACAAAGTCGCTTTCTCTGTCCCTATATCCCTTTGTATGCTTAAATCTTTAAAACTACGCAACGGATTTTGATGCGGTTTTTTTTAATAGATATAGTGATTCAAGAGGAAGGTTTATATGTATAATTACTACATAGTATAAAACATGGAGGAAAAAAAAAATTCCCCGCCCAGATGGAGTAATAATCATGCCTATTTTGTATCGAAACCTATGCGGCCGCTCAGAGGGGTGGGAGGGTAGGTGGAAGCGGGAGACAGGGTTTGTCTTTTATCTCTATCACATATTTTCATATACGTTACGTTAGATAAAGATAGAGACATTCATGTTATGACATAACCAATTAAAAACAAAATATCAATAAAGTACGACATTTATTTGTCTTTATTGGCATGTAAAAAACAAGGAACTTCATGGTTGCTGAATTTGAAAATAGTGATGTGATGTGGTATGAAGCGTAATGTATATTTATCGATTATTTACTTATATTTTATTGTTCAGGGGTATTTATTTTAGTTCAAGATCAGACATCCAGGTGGTGAGGATGAAATCTATCACCTATCGGAATTAAATATACTTACCTAAATTGCATGGATCATGTCAAATTTTAAGTGGAGATCATGCCTTAGCAAATGTAGCGTAGAAAGTCCTCCAAATACTTGGAGTGAAGACTTTCGCAAAGTGACTAGTAGCTGTTGGAGGTGCAGAGGGGGGACCAAGTTCAGTGGCGTGCTATTGGAGAAGCCTACTTGTACTTGTATACGGGCTGTTTTCCGCAATCAGACCTTTCTAGTTAGGTCCCTTTTGCGTGAGGTTCCACTTGTCAGGGGGAGAACCAGCCCAGCTCTTCCATAAATTTTGCCACTAGATGTGGCTTCTCAAACATTTTTGGAAGGCTTTTAACGTCACCTATAGTCCTGAGTCTAATATCTGTCAATACCATGCAGTCCAGCAGCACACGCGCGGTCGTTTCCTCAGCCTCTATGCACGCTCTGCATAGTGGGCTGTCCGTTATATCCAGGTTATGGAAGTGCTTGTTGAAAGCGCTGGGACCGGTCAAGGCGATTGTAACCAAGCGCATTTGAGGGCGGTTTAAGTTTAGAAGGCGTTTCGTGAGTCTGTTGTTTATGTCGGGGAGTGCTAGTTTGGCCTGCCTACAGCTTTCCGTCGTGGTCCAGAGGTCACGGTGTCGCATTTTAGCGTGGTTGCGGATCCAGGCTTTGAGTTGGTTTGAGGGGATTGGGACGGAGGGTTGAGGCCCGTAACTGACCGCTTCCACTCCTCTTTTTGCCAGCTCGTCCGCAGCGTCGTTTCCCCTTGAGCCGCTGTGTCCCTTTACCCATTGTAAGGTCAGACTATTGTGTTCTCCTAGTCTGTTGAGTGTCTCGTAACATTCGTAAATCAGGGCTGAACTTATAGTTTTACTGTTCAGTGCATGTAGCACCGCCACGCTATCGGACAGGACAGGATTCTGATGACATGGCCCGAGACATCGCGATCCTGCGCAGCCAAGCTTGGAAGATTGAGTTGTGAGGGCCTAGAGTTACGCTTAGATTTATGTTTAGGTCCTCCGAGAAGACCCCGGATCCAGTGGCCATTTTTTTCCGTTTTTGAGCCGTCGGTGTGTATATCCACATTTCACTGGGTTGCGGATAGTCACGTTGTCCTTCAGTCATTTGTATGGTGTAATGTCTTTTGAATTCGTGTCTTTTGGGTATTGGAGAAGCCTATATCCAGCAATGGACGACTAAATGTCGATAGTGTTGATGATGAAATATCCTGCAGTCCACGTGAACGAAGTCGGGGGCACAGCTAGTAGAGAACTAATTATACAAATAAAAATACATCACCAATTTTAAAACAATATTTTTAATTTATATTTTAACTATTTACATTACGTTTAGAATAGCTTTTGACTAGCTGTTTTTTCTCGTAAATCATCATTAATATTGACATAATATTTAGTTGAGTTCGTAATCTGAGGGAAGCACTTTTTGTTCATGAACCTGTAAGTAGGAAAATATATTATTTAGATATAGAGCTAATGCTGAAATTAATAAAACACCAATACTTCCTTCAGTATGGTCTGTCTGACTCTGAAGCACAAAAATCTTACAGTTATTAGAATCTTTTAGAAAACTGCGATAAATAAATGAAATAAAATAATAATAAGCTGACGATTCGATTCTATCTTATTTTTTATCGACTACTTCACATCACTAAAAATCAACAACAATATTTTCTACCAAAAATTTGACCACGAAAATTGTAAAAACCAAGCGGTTTATTACTTACCAGAAAAATGTGATACCAGAAAGCTTTGTACTTTTGCCTGCGGCATGGTTTCTGCATAATTTCACTGCCCATTTTGTTAATGTAATATTTTATTTGTAATATTTTATGACAGAGGTGATGTCCATGTCACACGCCATGAACGACTATTTGAAGGAAAAGTGTGAATGTGTGTGTGAGCTACAAAATTGTATCTCAGCCGGCACCCATATTATGTTTTGATTACTACTCCATCAGGGCGCGGAAAACTTTTTCTTGCTTCATGGTATAAAACAAAGTCGCTTTCTCTGTCCCTATATCCCTTTGTATGCTTAAATCTTTAAAACTACGAAACGGATTTTGATGCGGTTTTTTTAATAGATAGAGTGATTCAAGAGGAAGGTTTATATATACAGGGTGAATTTTTTATGTGGGCCTTCAGGGCTATATCCTAAATTATGATAGATAGCGAAAAATGCTGAAAGGAGTTGCGTGCCCGATTTTGACAAAAACTAAAACGGCATCATTACATTTTTGAAAAACTCATTACCCTAGCCGGGAATCGAACCTGTTGATTTTGCAAAAAAATAATCACCTATATTTTTATACCAATCGATAGTGTTGCTGATAGAGATCAATTCAGCAGTTTTCGCTACCTCTTATGGTTTAGGACTTTAGGATATAGCCCTGAAGGCCCACATAAAAAAATCACCCTGTATAATACATGCATAATATAGCCGTGCGAAGCCGGAGCGGGTCGCTAGTATAATATATAAAGAACATAATTTTAGCAACTACGAGTCCAAGAACTTAGTTTCATCCATTAACTTGATGAGGTGAAATGGGTTTCCAGAACAGACCCCTAAATTTGGTTGGACTGTGGAATCCTACAAGACTAGCCTCGGCCGACATGGTTTTAAGGGTTCCATACCCAAAAGATTAAAAACGCGCTTGTGACGCATTTTTTAAAGCATTCTTATTTATATTTTACTAGCGACCCGCCCCGGCTTCGCACGGCTATATTATGCATGTATTATACATATAAACCTTCCTCTTGAATCACTCTATCTATTTAAAAAAACCGCATCAAAATCCGTTGCGTAGTTTTAAAGATTTAAGCATACAAAGGGAAATAGGGACAGAAAAAGCGACTTTGTTTTATACTATGTAGTGATAGTGATAATCGGTATAAGTTACAGTATTTTTTTTTAAACAAACGACTTAGAATTTTAGTCTGTTTAAAAACGTAGCAGAAGTAAGTGTATGTGATTGCAAAATAGCGTGACACAAGTCAATTCCTTGAACGGCTAATCATATCCGATATTTGCCGATTTAACATAATCGACATTTTGGCTAAAGACAATCAAACATTCTGTGTGAATGAACTTCGTGATGCAATCTACCAACGTGTATTATGGTTAGAAAGGTTCACAGACAGACACTACATACTGTAAAAAAACCAAGACTGTTTTTTACAATGGTTTTTCTTTAACTATTCAACTTAACAATAATTCCTTCTACGATAGATTTTGTAATATTAGGTACCAAATTTATTGCATAGCTGAAGAAGCCTACTTACAAGGCTTTTGACATTCCTACTTCAGGTTACAGGCTCATACAAGCAAATTTCGCGGCTCTGGTTCAGCTTAAGATCACTACATAGTATAAAACCAAGTCGTTTTCTCTGTCCCTATATCCCTTTGTATGCTCAAATCTTTAAAACTACGCAACGGATTTTGATGCGGTTTTTTAATAGATAGAGTGATTCAAGAGGAAGGTTTATATGTATAATACATGCATAATATAGCCGTGCGAAGCCGGGGCGGGTCGCTAGTTCTTAAATAATAGATCAGTCAGCGTTTGACCACTTTCTGTAAGTGACGATGTGGTCTATAAATTAGTACGGTTTCCTAGAAGATACCTAGTACGCTCGTGAGTCTTGACTCATTTTTGACGAAAAAAAATATAACATAATTTTTTGCTGAAAACTTATTTTCAATGGTGGCGTGGTTAGTTCTTTTTCACAGCACTAATGCGTAGGTGACATGCGCCGCAAAAACTCTCTCTCGAATAGAGTTACGCAAACTCTCAACAAATCCCCAACTCCAAATTCTTTAATTAAAATGTCTATTATCCGAAAAATAACTTTTTACAGAAAGTTCACCTGAAAAACTTTTAACAGGTGAACTTTCTGTAGAAACTCAAAAAAAAACGTTTATTAGGTAACAATGAAAATGACGATGACCCTTATAGATCTTTTGATTCCGATCCTATTTAGGTATATTGTGTTTCAGTTCATGAGCCAAAGGCCCAGTATAAGGACATCGTAATCGCGTCAAAAACAAATCATAACTAAATATTTAACTAAACATAAAGCTAGAGTTAAATTTCAATTTTGTTGGAAATTATTATAATTATATAATATTGGTGTTTCAAACACTACCAATTCTATTGTCCTTTGAAAGTAAATTCCACGAGCCTATATACAAAAGCGTCATAAATACCTTTATAATAACAGGGTGTAAAATTGTAAATATAGCATGGAATTCCATCTTGAAACAAATATTTGAGTGTGTTTCAAGACGCGGTGTTTATATATTAGTACTAGCTTTGCCTTTTTGCGTTGATATTTCAGTCAGTCAGTACTTTGAGTTTTATATTTATAGATTTAAGTAGTACTTTCTTTGGGAATGGTGTAAATAAATATTTGTTGTTGGAAACATAATGACAGAAACTAAACATAAAAAACACGTATTAGTTACTTGTTTTGACCCGCAACTTCCGCGTAGGGGTTGAATTTTTTAACGTCGCGTCGTTTCTTAGCGGATGCCTACGTTTATAACAGCTAAGGAGCCAGATTCGTCCATTGCTGTGGGTTTATAAATATATCAGTTAATTACTCAGTCAATACTGAGTTTTATATTCATAGAAGAAAATAGGCGAAAAACACTTTGGGTTTAGATTTTTTTTTCAAAGAAAATGCATCTGAAATCTTTAAAAATGCCCCAATTAATTATAATTTAATTTTGGTTTTGCTCCTCAAACGCCTATAAGCGTTAAAAAAGACATGCATAAAAGACAATTTCTTTCTCGTGTTAAGCAGTAACCCGAATTCTTCCGGAGGTCGTCTTCAATTAGGTAGGTACTAAGTAACAAATAAAGGTAAAAATTCATAAACGGTACCATGAGCTAGGGTTGTCAATGCTCTGTTTTCAGGGACCAAAATTCAATGTAAATTACATAAAGTCGCATTTTCACATCATTTTCATTATCTTAAAACAATTGACCACTTGCAAACGTCTCAAAAGCTAAGTTAGGATGTGTGGCTTTGGAAAGTGCCATCCAATGAGAAGATGCCATAAGAAACTAAGGGTCTTTGGTCAATTTTATAAAGGTCTCGACATGAAGGAGATTTCGACTTTTGAGTAAGTATAAGTAAGTATACTTAGTGAGTATTCCAGCCTAGGTTAGGTTATTAGTTCATCTATTTCATTGATGCATAAAAATAGCATAAATATTTTCATAGATTTAGGTTTGCGGTTCTTCTTTATTTCATATAAGTTGGGGCTGAGTAGGTATTTAGGTACTTTAGTGCTGCTTAATATCTGATCGATTAGAACGAGAAATCTTATGCACAAACAGTCTCCTGAAGTGTCGCCTTATGGTCGACTTAAACTGTCGTCTCTTAAAATAGAATAGACCTCTAAGTAACGAACTACGAGAGGAAGGATAGCGTCTTTATTGGGCACTGAAGAACAATGCATGCTTCATCGTACTGCCAAATATAAAACCCCTGGCACTGCGTCTTAAAGTTTTGTATCTACTTATTAGTCACTACTCTAACTACTTACCCAGATAGACTTTGGCTCAGCGACCCAAAGTCGATCTTGGTCTCCGAAACGAGAGTCTTCCATCACTCCCTGTCCTGTGCTATTTCTTGCCGATTGTTGACTTGAAGTCTTGACTCTTAACATATTAATTTAAAGTAACCTAGACCTAGATGAACCTATACTTAGATGTATTTCTATAAAATAAATTACTTAGATTTTTTATGCCATCCCTAACAGTGACCGTAACAAAAACGCATTGCTATATAGCGTCACGAGTCGTTCAAAAACCGATTAAAATTTCATTCCGTGCCGAAACTTCTTAAGCATCAAATTGTAGCGTTAAAGAAGTTAATGATCGTGCGGTCGATGTCTCACTGAAGCTAACACTTTGCTTTATATAGGTATAGAAAAAGTAGAACATTTGCTATAATATAATCTAAAAATCTATGAAATGAAATATGTACTGTTAATTCTTATTTTCCCCCTTTCTTCAGCTTTCTCTTGACTTCCTTTCAGGCTTAGCTCTTAAAAAGGCGTAAACCTAACACCCTTCTTAAAACTTGTCATTTTAGTCATAAAATATAGTCATAAAATAAAATATATAAAAAAAAGATTTATTCCGGTCGGATCCCCTGGATCTGATACCCTGGGGGATCAGTTTTATTTTAAAATATTTAATTTTTAAAACTATTCCGGTCTGATCCACCGTGCAGGGGATCACAAATTATTTATTATTATTATTATTATTATGGTTGTTTAACAAAATTATTATTATGAGCCTGTAGTGTCCCACTGCAGGGCAAAGGCCTCTCTACCCCTTCCACTGATCGCCATCTTGTGCGACAGATTGCCAATCTGCCAGAAATTTGTCCAAGTCGTCGCGCCACCTTCGACGTGGTCTGCCGGGCTGTCGTTTTCCGTTAGTTGGGGTCCAAAGGGTTGTTATTTTAGCCCAAAGTTCATCCGGCATGCGACTGACATGGCCGGCCCAGTTCCACTTTAATGTGGCTGCTTTTTCGGTGACGTCGGCTACCTGGGTCCTGGAACCTATTTCGGTATTCCGAATTCGGTCAGTGAGTCTAACCCCGAGAATAGCTCCATCGCTCCATCGCCCTCTGGCATACCCCGAGTGCGGACCTTTGACGATCAGTCAAAGACCAAGTTTGAGCGCCGTACGTAAGAATGGGCAGAATGCATACGTCCATGAGCTTCTGTTTGAGGGATAGTGGAAGTTTGCCCTTCATTAGTTCTTTCATGGACCAGTAGCTCCTCCAGGCATTTTCGGTGCGTCTAGCAACTTCTTTGTCTTGTCTTGCCTGGAAAGAAACTAACTGGCCCAAATAAATGTACTCATGAACGTAGTCAATCCGCCCACTCTCCACGCTGATCGCGCGTTTGACGCTGTTGGTCATAACTTTGGTCTTCGACATGTTTATCGCCAGTCCGACCTCGAGGCTTGCCTTGCTTAGGTCTTCAAGCATTTGGCTAAGCTCTTGTGCCGTATTAGAAAAGAGAACGATGTCATCGGCGAAACGCAAATTTGTAAATCTGCGTTGGTCGAGGACGATACCCCTCTCTGTCCAAACTGCTGCCAATTTTTTAAATACTTCCTCTAGTAATGAAGTGAATAGCTTTGGGGATAATGGGTCGCCCTGTTTTACGCCTTTTTTGATGTCGAATGTGGGACCTATTGAATGAGTTTTGACGGCTGCGGTGCTATTTCGATAAATGTTTTGGAGAAGTTGGATGTACGTGTTATCTATTTCTTGGTTGCGGAGGGCATCAAATATGGCTGTGTGTTTTACGCTGTCAAATGCTTTTGTAAAGTCTATGAAGGCTAAATATAGTGGTCTATTGTATTCGTTATGTTTTTCAATTATTTGATTAATGGATTGAAGATGATCTGTTGTTGAGAGTCCTCTGCGGAAGCCTGCTTGTTCGGGGGGCTGGTGTTCGTCTAATTTACGGCTTATTCTATGTTCTATTCTTTTTATAAAAGTTTTGTAGACATGGGATATAAGGCTGATCGGTCGGTAATTGCCTAATTCAGTTTTATCGCAAATAATTCACAAATAAATTTAAATAGTTTATTCCGGTCGGATTCCCCAAAAGTTTGGCTTACAAACTTTTGGGACAATCAGCAACAAAATATTTATTCAGGGTTTATATTTAATACAAAATATTTGAAATACATGTTTATAATACTACTCATTGTAATGGAAATGTTTAGTATTGGAGAACAACTACCCTACTTGTCTTGGCTTGTCCAGTCTTGGCCAAGTCACAGCATCTTTTTAATATTTTTTACACTTTTTTTTAAATTAAGTTTTGTTTAAAAGAATACTAAATTTTAATGTCTGACCTGTGATGATTTTAAAAACTTCGTTGATTTGGTGTTCATTTTGTAGGGTTCAGTTCCTTGAAAGGTAAAAGATAATAGGAACTATAGACCTCAGTATCTGGTATGCATTTCAACTTGCTAGGTTCGCCCGTTCCTGAGAAAATCTGTCGGTTCCTAGTTCCGTACCTCAAAAGGTAAAAAAGGGACCCCTATAAGATCACTTTCTTGTCCGTCTGTCTGTCTGTCCGTGTGTCGCCACATATTTTCTCAGGAACGGGTGGACCTAGCAAGTTGAAGTTCATATCAGATACTAAAGTAGTTCCTATTGGATGTGTATAAATCAAGGTCCTGAGCCAACGCAATAAAAAGATATGGGCAAATTTACATTTTCGCAAAAACTTGTACCAAAATTAATCTTAATTTTCAACTTTATTATATTTCGGAATTTTACCTTTACTTGTGCTATAAGACCTTGCTTTTTGCAAAATTAAGAATTCCCAGTCAACCGAAAGTACCCTAGGTTTTGGGTCGAAAACCTATTATAATGGTAGTTCCCGTTGACCTGGAATCAGAAATTTGGCAAAAAACAAGGCCTTACAGCACAAATAAAGGGAAAATTCCAAAAAAATTAAAAATGTTGAAAATTTAAGGGTGTCCCCATACATACATAGTTGGACCAATTTTATTAAACTTGATCCTTAAATTGTATGGGCGCCCAAACGAATTAGGGATCAATGTAAATTAAATTGGTAACTACTAACTACCATACAACTGCAAGGGCAGAGAAAGAGAGTTGAAACTAATTTATATATATTTATATGACTAGCACTTGATAGGTTTTTATTAATTAAGGTTGGTCCAAAAAAAATCCAAGTCTGATTACCTGTAGTGTGATGATTTTAAACACTTCAATTTTGTTGATTTTTTAGATGATTTATTATATTAATTTTAATTTCTGTTTTTATGTTATTTAATTAAGTTAGTCAAAACTTTTTTTTAATTATGGTTTGTCCAAATAATAATAACAAAGGTTGCCTGGAAGACACCTGAGCGACAAGGCCGCCCTTTGTAACACTTATACTTAAAATATGTTTCTTTTTAAATATTTAGTGCAATTTAAAAATGGTGTTTACAATAAATAATTTTTATCTATCTATCTAAAGCCTGATTGCCTGTGATGATTGTAAAACACTTAAAAAAAAAAAATACATTAAAAACTGTTTTTCTCTTGACTGTACTAACCTGTCCAAAAGAGTAAGGGGATCGGACCGGCATGATAAAGTTTATAGTGGATCAGAACGGAATTAAAAAATAATAATAACCAGCAGGGGATCAGCTCAGGGGATCAGACCGGAATATAAAAAAAAAGATGGTTTAAGGTATTTTTCCCTTTTTAAGCCTCCCGAGTATTTTTAATCTTAGTTTTTTAAGTCTAGATTATTCGCTTAACTAATGATAAAGTTTATAGTGGATCAGAACGGAATTAAAAAATAATAATAATCAGCTCAGGGGATCAGACCGGAATATAAAAAAAAAGATGGTATAAGGTATTTTTCCCTTTTTAAGCCTCCCGAGTATTTTTAATCTTAGTTTTTTAAGTCTAGATTATTCGCTTAACTAATCTACATCGTCTCTTTCATCTACATCTACCTACATCTCTACGTTAATATAATAAAGCAGATTTTTATGTTTGTCAGATAGTCTCCGAAACTTCTGGATCGATTTTGATAAAACTTGGTATGAGGATACATTGATTAATCGGGAATAACACAGGCTACTTGTTATTCCGATATTCCTACGGGATCGAAGCGCTGTTAGTTTCTTAATATAACATGCACAGGAGACGTTCTATCGTCAAGCAGGTATCAAAACTAACGAAAAGGCGAAGTATGATATAAACCTAGACATACTTAGTATCAAGTTATTAAAAGAAAATATTATTAAAGTTTTAAAAGTAGGTAAGGTTGCCCCGGGGCAAATGCAACTTCGGGGCTATTGCAACCAATGTAAATATCTCAGTTACTATAGGATTGCAATATTACCATTTATTATTTTCATAGTACAATATGGTATACTATTATGCTTGATCCATTAGTTGGCGTTATATCAAACAATCAATGGGCCAAGATTATCACGCAATGGGTGCCGATAGACGGGAAACGTAGCCGTGGCAGACCCGTAAATGGCGTGATGATCTGGATACATTCGATGAGGACTGGCCCAATATAGCCCAGGACCGACAGGTTTGGAAACAGATGAGGGAGACCTCTGCCTCGGAGTTGGTAGGTTAAAAAAACCATAAGGTAACTAAGATATTTACCTACATTGGTTGCATTTGCCTCGGGGCACTCCAGATTATTTTATTAAGCCAAAATAAAAACAAAAACAACAAACATACACTTCATAAAATACATATACCAGATTACGGTAGAGACACCTACCTACTTTAATTTCGGAACACCGTTACCACGAGATTGCTTCCAAAGAACTTGGGACAAATTTTGTATTGCTCGACAATTTTAACGTTTTCTTGGTAGAGCTCAGAAAATGACTAATAATTCGCACTGCGTAAAAATTAGAACTGCAATAGTTTAGATAAACTACATTTTGATCCATGCATACATCTAAAGTGTATGGTACCTTTAGTAAGTATGGCTACAGGTGTTTTTAGTTTTATTTTATTGTTTGGCCTTATGTAAACTTAGGTAAATATATTGCAGAACTGAAAATTGTGTCTTGAATCTTTAGCAAACTTTTTAGAAACATTTTGGTTTATTTCTAAATAGCTTTTACCTGCTACTTTGTTCTCGTAGAGGTTTGAATTTTCCAAAACCCTTTCTTAGCAGGTGCCTAAGTCATAAAAGCTACCTGTATGCCTAATTTTAGCCTGAGTCTACCACTGGTTTGACCCGTTGATATGTCAGTCAGTCAGGAATTTTATATTTATAGAAGTTCTCTTTCCACAAAAATATCAAGATTAACCAAATTAAACAAATACAACAGGTTGGAGGTCTGTCATTTTAATTAGTGTCGGAGGTGTTGGTTCCCACGGTGCGGTGGTTACAAATATCATTCGTCACGAGAAATCTCTACTGAACGACCGACTTGGGATTTCTGGACCTCAAAATATCTCTAGTCCATTAACGCTTTGAAAATTAACGAATTATTTCAGATTAACTCGATTTTATCGTGAAGTATTTTGCGTAGGATAAACTTATCACGAGTCATTCTACACAAAAACTATCGAAGGGCACTATCAGAGTTTCAGTAGCCAAAAAAGGCTATAACTATTCTTCAACTTAAAAGCTAATAAAAAGCAATTTCTCCGTGCAATAACATCAACTCTAGTTATTAAACGATGGGAGATAGTCAAGTTGCGTAAATGCTCTGTAAATGGCATTCCTCTGGTTTTTTGGTGTCGCCGGCAAGCGGAACGGATGCAAGGCATTTCAGAGCGGTTCTTGGGACTAATGGACTGACGGTGGAATCTGAATGGACGTTTTGTTGTTCTTCCGCTCGACGCTCGGCGCGAGACTTGAGGAATCCTGTAACTGGTTTGATGATAGGCATATTATTATGATGCTGTCTATAACATAGTTTTTATTGGCCAGTGGGTGTTGAAAGAGATTTTGTGATTCGGTGATTTAGAGGTGTAATCAGTTAAGTAAGAATAGCTACCATTTATTTAAAAGTATGTATGTAAAGTATATATGTATGTCACTACATAGTATAAAATAAAGTCGCTTTCTCTGTCCCTATTTCCCTTTGTACGATTAAATCTTTAAAACTACGCAACGGATTTTGATGCGGTTTTTTTTTAATAGATAGAATGATTCAAGAGGAAGGTTTATATGTATAATACATGCATAATATAGCCGTGCGAAGCCGGGGCGGGTCGCTAGAATTTGATAATACAAAAGCTTATAACTTTTAAAGAGCTAAACCGATTTTCATGAAAAATAAGTCTGCACACTCAGGAATGTCACATTTCAGCGCTTAATCAGGGGTTGAAAGAAAAATATGTAATTTTCTCAATTTTTAGGGTTCTATACCTCCAAAGGTAATTAAGGACCTTTGTAAGATCACTTTCTTGTCCGTCTGTCTGTCTTTCAAGACCCTTTTTCTTATGAACGGGTGGAAGTATCAAGCTGGAATTAATTTTAGATGGAAGGTATGCCACCCTATACTTCTACCTAACTCATTATCCATCCGTATAGTAAGATTTAAAGTTTGTTACAAACTGGGGCCGGAAGCTGTTGTTACGAGATTAGCATCAGCGATATGTTGTGCCACAAAGCAAATCACTATAAAATGGGTTTTAGCGAAGGGGTCTTAAAACGAAAGGGGGTTGTCCTAACCATCTAGGCAAACAACTTTTGTTCTACGACTTTTTGAAATTTGAACTTTTTTTCGATAATTCTGAGGGAATTTTACTTAAAAATTAGCTGTACAAAAACTTTGAACGAAATGTTCGAATTTCCAAAAATTGTAGAACAAAAGTTGTCTAGAACAACCCCCTTTCGTATTAAAACCCCTTTGCTGAAACACATTCTATACGAACTTATTCACGAATTTTGCGTCATGTGGTACATACGACTTGTCCCAACTTAGTCAGAGCTATATTTATGCGTGATCCAATCTAACTACATTTTTGTAAAGAAGTAGGTATCATCTATTTCCATTTAATTAAGTACTATGTGTGTAAATTTAATATTATCACCTAATTTAAGTTATGTTTATTAATGCTTGATCTAATTAAAAGCCTACCATAAAAGCTGTATCTGTTCTTATCCATCCAAAGGTTCCCTAAATAAGGCCGCCCTTTTGTGCAACTTATACTATTACTTTGCTTTGTGTATTTTGTGTTGTATACCTTTTCTGTGCTGTACAAATAAAGTTATTTATCTATCTATGTGAAACGCAATAAAGTTGATAAATTTATTTGTAGACACCTACTTTTCTCTTTGATTGAATTGTACGAAGGCGTATTTCAATATCTCAACACGATAGAACGCAGCGATTCAAAATTAATTTAATAGAACTTTCTAACTAAAGCATCAAGACACAGCTCTACACTAATGAAAAACTTAATTAACCATCACAATACATTAATAAATCTTACTAATATTATAAAGAGGAAAGATTTGATTGTTTGTTTGAATTGAAAGGCCAAGGAACTACTGGACCGATTTAGATGAAACTCGGTATGAGGATACATTGATTCATTGGCAGTAACATATCCCGGAATTCTAACGCGATTAAGAATTGCAATTTAAACTATACGAAATCTATCAAATTCTGGTTTATCGTAATTTTTAAGGATTATCGTTACATTAAAATCCAACAAGTAGTGGAAATATTACTGAGCAAATAATATTGGCATTCACATCTAGATGAGTTAAATTCTATTCAGTTGCCGTAGTGACATAGGTATATAATGCCGGCGCCTCACATTGGCTATGTTGGCTCCAAGTTATATTGTTGGATCCAACACACCAATGTGAGGATTGATCTTGGAACGTTATTGGACGTTATTGAACGTTCCAAGATCGATCCTCACATTGGTGTGTTGGATCCAACAATATAACTTGGAGCCAACATAGCCAATGTGAGGCGCCGGCATAAAACCAGAACGGAAAACTGCGGTCACTCGCTCGCACCCCGCGCTCGCATACATACACGCCGACAAAAGTGTGATATTTTATACTATTCCGATTTTACAAATATCGCGAGTGAATCCACGGCACGTTCATAATTAGTTAAGTTATTAATAAAGATAATTATCGCTGAAGCCTTAGTACTTTAAGAGAATGGACTTAATTTTGTGTACATTTGAATGATTAATCTTTTTAGTTTAATTAAGCTCAAAGTCGCGCGACTTTACGGGCCGATTTGTCTAAACCTTTCATTAAATTATGATGGTAAAGGACAATGGTCTGCATAGCGCACACCGGTGCGTTTTCTGTACGTAATTAAGCATGCTCAACGCCCGTGAAGATCATTCACCGCAATTTGAACCAAGAAATTACAGAAGGTTGAAGAAATTTCTACAATTTGATTTAGATTCAAGGCAGTCACAGACTACTGTAGATTTCAAATCGGTCGATGATTTTTATTTATTGTATTGTCTTTATCGGCGAACTATCGTCTGACTGTTCAGTCTGAAGCCTGCATTCTCCCTTAATGTGATTTTTGTTAAAGAAGAGGCATATTAGTCATTCATAACTATCATTTTAAGATGTTGAAAAGAGCGGAACCTGTTGGATGCACATGTATTATGTTTAGAAAATTACCGGAATAACTAGGCTTTCTTTATTAAAAGTCCATGTTACCATATTATGTTAATAAGTTATTAAGGTGACTGCACTAATTAACATTGAATTCGATTCCATAATTGACCAATTTCCTTTATTTCACCAAAAGATATCTAAAAAATTCTTTAAATATTTTTTTTGGTGTTATTTTCTTAATTAGGTAAATTCTAAACTAATTTAAAAGTACATAATTGAAAGATATTCACCTACAATAAATTATCACGACTCTGACGGGACCAATGATTAAAGATTTCCTGCCAAGAATAAGCTTAAATTTTCTTATTTTGAAAATAAAAACACACATTTGCAATTTAAGTGCAATATGCCAATTATACAAAAATTGTAACCAATAAAAAAAAAACTATTGGAGCTTTTTGAATTCATCTATTCTCTATACTAATATTATAAATAGTAAAGATTTATTTGTTTGTAACGAAAATGCTTCGAAACTACTGTACCGATTTTGATGAAATTTGGTATGGAGGATACATTAATTCATTGGAAGTAACAAAGGTGACTTTTTACCCCGATATTTCCACGGGATCGGGAGTTTCGCGGGTAAAACGGAGCGCTGCTAGTTCGAGATAAAATCGCATGCGATGTGAAAGCACCTTAACTTAATAATTAAAGTAGATAACATCCCAATTATATGTCTAAGAGCGTTGAACGTTAGACATAAGGTTCCAAAGGTGGATTTACGATAGTAATTATTGCTTTAAGCCTAGTTAAAGTGAAGTGCTTGAATCATTTGGTCCGACATTAGTGCTAGAGTATTCGGCGCGTGACGAAAATAAGTAAAATTGTTTATGCTCTTTAAATTCTGTAATTTGTGTTGATGGTGGATAATTTTATAACAACCTTAATCTATGACCGTATTTTTTAAGATGAAAGCAGAGTACAGACTTTTCAATCTGCTGATTTACTTTCTCATACTACATTTGATCGCTTTTTTATATTAATTACTAGCTCGAAAATCTCTCAAAATTTGCCAATTCGGTTCAGCCGTTCTTCAAGTTTTAGCAAGACTGACGAATAGCAACCGAGTTTTAAAAATATAGATGCACAGCTTGTGCCATCGTGCATAGAGCTAGTAATTAGTTATATTTTGCATCAAAATGATTACCCGATTTATCGGGCTAAGTGTTTAAAAACCATTCCGTACATACAGTGTGTAACAAAAAAACCTTGTAGGTACCTCCAGGACATTCCTAAAAAAATATATTTGCTTGAAATAATAAAAAAAAAATAACTCTGTCATCTGTCAATACCACGAGACAAAACGACACTTAACGACCATGATATCGATCTAAATGTATGGAGAACGATGTATATCGTTTAATTTAGGTATAACATAATACCTACGGTCAATGCCAGATTTCGCGCTGGTTTTGTGATAAGGTATATAAGTAGGCTTTAATTTTAACATTTTTAACTTGTATTTTAACACGGTGAATGAATTTTGCCTGATATTATTTTACGGTACAACAGAGAAACGTCAGTTTTTTTTCATTGAAAGCCTCGTGTGAAGGCGCGTGCTCAGACCAGCTGCTCGGCAGCTGTTCCGACCTGGTCTGGTTGGCCGGCTGCGTAGAATGAACATCCTTATTTATAACAGATAGTTTTTTTTTAGTGAAGACGTTGTGTTTGGACTGAGATGAATGAACTGAACAGGGGGTAGAAGACATAGGATGTAAGAAATAACTATTTGAATTATGTACAAAGGTAAAGTCAGGAATTTTTATTTTCATAAAACAAAGTGCAATTTTTAACGCATTTTTGTAAAACATACTTTTGGATGGTAATTGTCTCCTTTCTTAATTCTAATCCATTCAAAGTTTTCTGGAAGAGATCACTTTAAGCGATAAAGCCTACCTAAGTCTAATTTAAAGTTTATTTTATATTGCATGGTTGGTTTGTAATTTATCATTTAACTAGCGACCCGCTCCGGCTTCGCACGGCTATATTATGCATGTTTTATATATATAAACCTTCCTCTTGAATCACTCTATCTATTAAAAAGACCGCATCAAAATCCGTTGCGTAGTTTTAAAGATTTAAGCATACATATGGATATGGGGACATAGGTACAGAGAAAGCAACTTTGTTTTATACTCGTACTATGTAGTGACACTATAAAAGTGTAGGTAAGTATATCTATCATACGCTTTATCAGCTCTTTCTACCCCTTTAGAGGTCGAATTGATATAAATCTTTTCTTAGAGGTCGTCTACGTTCTAAAAGGAAACCCCTAAATTTCAGACTCGTAGTTCTTGTAGTTTCAGAGCGTTCTTCATTTGTTTTTTTTCTATTGATTTCTCGATGGATTTCAACCAAGTTATTCAATAAGTTAAATTCAGTAGCTACCTACTACGTAACATCAGTTGATCGACAGCTGTGACTTCGTAAAGGACGGTCGGTGAACCGTCTGCGGGATATTTGTGCCAGCCCTCCGGCGTATGCGCAAGGTGTTGTATCAATGGTTTAGGGTTCCTTAGCTTTTTAACGAAAATTTAAAGCTGTAGATTCAATTTCTGAATACATGACCAAATCACGGAAGTCAAAGAGAATTCCTTAAACTCTCGTTTAAACTGAACTCTCGTTTAGACTGTAGAGATGGATAACTCAGATAAGTCACTTTTTTTTATAAAATTATACATAGTGCTTCAACTAAAATATCATACCAATTAATCGTTCCATTTCGTGCTCATTGCATTTAAATCTCTTATTTTACATACTTAGTGATATTTTAGCTTCATAAATTATATTATTATTTACAAAAAAAATACAAGTTAAATATGAATGCTCATCAAAGTAATTTAGATTTCATTAAAATGTTGCCAGCTAAAATATAATTATTACATAAAATATATTTCTATGTAAAACATGCTTCAAATATGCTATCAGAAAAGTACAATTAAACAATCTACATACTACTAATACCCTACCTAGGGAAACGTATTTAGATTTTCAATATTGTTATTTTGTTTTAGTTATAAATAATATTTTAAAGTTTTAGGAAAATAAATAAATTAAATACTTACCTGTAAATTTATTAAAAACATGGTTTATTTTTTAGCTTTAGTTTGCATGTCGTTACTGTAAAAACATGATATTATGATAAAGATTAATTTCTACGGAACCCAGCAATAAAAATTGCCAAAATAATTAATCAAGCATTGGACACATAAGCACTTCAGTTCAACTGTTTTAACCTGCAAAAACGCAAAAAATATGAAAAGAGAGAATCTTGGGAGTTAAATTGTTGTTTTAATACTAAACTTAATTTTGAAAAAATTAACTAAACGTTATTATGTTTAGAGATGTCAATGTTGATTCCGTTGGCGTATTTCTTCATAATTCATGTCAATTACTTAAATTCGACCAAGACACTTAGAAAACAAACGAACATGGATTTCTAAGAAGTCTACGTTCTACGGACCGAAAATCTATGATCCCTCTTGTTTTATGACCCACTACATCATGGGCCATCATGCTGGCTCACTAATATGGGCAAGCATGTAGAGGGCGTAGTAATGTCTGATGGCTTATGATTCGTGGAATGGCGACTGGATGGCCACGGTGTCGGTTTTTTGGTCGCACATCGAAGGAAGTGGGCAACGATGGCTGAACGTGGCCACCAAACTAGAAAGCCTTCCTTTCTCACATCTTTCACTATTTAAATGGAAATGGAAAATTTCTTAACTACCGTATTAAAATGGCTAGGAAGGAAATTAAAATTTAACACAGAATTAATAATTAAATTAACTTACCTTAAATGAAGTGTTATCATAATTACACGAAGCTTCCTTTTCCACTATGTGGAAATACAAATATTTATTTACTATAGTTTTTCAATCGCTTGGAAGGAAGTAAAAGTCTATAATAGAATAGTTGTAAACACTAACATTTAAGTAAAATAACATCCTTATGTAAATAGTGGTTAGTTTACTGGGATTTCTAGCTACCGGAGGCTGTAATCCGTTTTTGTAATAGTCGCAGGATATGACGCCTTTCCGGCCTATAAGGCTTGGTGTTAATGACAAATGTTGATATGTTACGTATCTATTAGGAAATCGTTTGGAAATTTTTAAGTTTGGCGTGTTTTAATCGTCTACTTAGTTAGCTAAATATTTAATACATACATAATTTTATTATTTAATTATTAACAATGGAATACGACATTCATCATAACGATCACTACATATCACTATATAGTATAAAATAAAGTCACTTTTCGCCGTCCCTATGTCCCTATATCCCTATGTATGCTTAAATCTTTAAAACTACGCAACGGATTTTGATGCGGTTTTTTTTAATAGATAGAGTGATTTAAGAGGAAGGTTTATATGTATAATACATGCATAATATAGCCGTGCGAAGCCGGGGCGGGTTGCTAGTCACTACATAGTATAAAACGAAGTCGCTTTCTCTGTCCCTATATATCCCTTTGTATGTTTAAATCTTTAAAACTACGCAACGGATTTTGATGCTTTTTTTTTTAAATAGATAGAGTGATTCAAGAGGAAGGTTTATATGTATAATATAGCCGTGCGAAGCCGGGGCGGGTCGCTAGTTAAATAATAAAAGCCTAACTTAATTTAATAACCTACCCTTTACGTTTAATAAAAATTAAAAGTCCAAATAACCCAAAGACCCCCTAGAATGGGTGCCCAGAAGGCTGGCTGCGTTAACTCGTTGGATAGCGATGCTTAACCACTGTCCGAGGTCGGAGCCAGCCTTTTGGTCGCAACCGAAGCTAAAACTAGTAATTTTGAAACTTCTTTATTAAATTTTAAGGCGTCTGGACCCCAAGGGCGAAGTGTTCCCTTAAAATTAGATTATTATATTTATAATAAACTTTGCAATTAATGATTCTTTTGACAATTACGTACAATGTTCAGCTGTTTATTTAATGTAAAATTTGTTTCAACTGTTTATTTAAAGTAACAGTAATAATAGTTTTAAGTAATACAGCACCTATAATACTAATATTTATTTACCTAAACTCGAGGAACAATGTGAAATTGTTAGCAAAACATTGGTGTTTCTTATCAGCGACGCGGCGCCCGCGCCGTGACGTGGATATCGGCTGCGCGAGTACAGCTCATGTAGTAGTTATCGCGATTCAAAGGCTTCATGCGAACGCCTTCCTTTATCGACTCGGTTACAGTCCTTCATAAAACTATATTTATTTACTTCATTGAAATGGTGATCTCTCTCTATGATAGTCTTCTGAAATTAAAGTTTCCGAAAAACAGATGTGCATCAGTAAATCGTGCTATCGAAAATACTTGGCCACACGCATTGTATGTCATACAAACAGAGTGAACCAATTCCAATCGAGTGTTGATCATAATGACTAATATAACAAGTAAGTGCTATTAACAATTCAAACTAGTCAGTGAGCACTCGGTAGGCAATTTGGCACCACAAGTAGTGTTGTCTCTAGATAAGATAACGGTAAGTAAACCAAATAGAAAAACTCCTTCTCCATTCAAAAGCTAAACGATGACATTGCCGAGGATTAACCGTCGCTCTAAATCACGATAGGATTTAATTATGGGGCTATTGGCCGAGTCGTTATCATATCAGTTGATGATACAGTCGATAAGCATTGAATAGCTATCGCGGCGGCTGAGCCGTTTACAAATACACAGGAACCCATTTGTAAATAAATTGTGACGGACAGTGTTGAAAAACTAGCGACAAAATCGGCCTCGGATGTCCACCCGGTGTCGGTGTTTGTGTTTACCGACGAGTGCGTTGGTACCTACACAGGAATCGATAGGTATACCGACAATCAGTTGAGCAATCGTTGTTACTGACTGATCGAGCACATTCAGCAGGTGACCGAATAACGCCACCTCCTGTGTCAACGTTTTCTTTGTATTTTGAATTATCGCTAACTCGATTTGCATATTCGACGTCATCTTTAATTGTGCCGCATGAATAATGAAAGTCCATTTAGTTATGAAAACAAGGGCTTTGTGCGAGGCCATTGTGTCAACGGATCGTTCGACGTAAATCATCGTATCAAGAGACGAGAGAGTTTCGGCGCGTGAGTCAGGTGTAGGTGTTGTAAAGCGAGCGATGGAGAGAGCATGAGCAGGACAAGCAACGAGCCAGGGGTGAGCCCTCGGGGACCCTTGGCGGGGACCGGCGCGGTGGCGCGAACATTCGCGGCACGTCCTTTGTTGGCCGTTTTGTTTTGGAGTACCATCCGGTTCCTGGTGGTGGAGGGGAGGGGACAGGTGGGCGCAGGTAGCGCGCGCGCCTGCAGTCAGTCCACATCGCCGCGTCGGCCTGCGCGAGCGCCTCTCCCGTACATATATACTATCTAATATGGAAATGGCCAGTCATTCCGCGACAGGTGCGCGCTCGCACTGTTCGTGCACGTGTGCTGTTTGTGAGTGCGCCGCTGCCTCCAATATAACGTCCTCTCCTAGGTAAGTCTGTTGCACTATTCTTGCTTACTTAAATCTCTTACGAAGCTCGAAGAGTCCGCCTCGTTTTTGCCGGTTCTGTAATATAGCAAACAGCGTCGTCGTCGGCCTGTTCGCGCATCTGTCGTTCCGTTCCGATGCAGCTGCTATCCGTTGAATAGGTACGTACCGATGGTTTTTATATTCTTTGATTGTGTAATGTATGCCTTTTGAGTACGTTGTTATACCTTTACTAGGGAGGGTTCTAATACAATTAGTGTGTGCTAAAACTTGGGCTAGTTCACACGGTGGCAATGTTTCGCGTATAGCTGTTGCCAGTGTAAATATCGGTACGATAACGTTTACTAGTGCGTGCGACTTTACCTACGTAATGTACTTCGCCTTCTGTTATCGATTCCACACATGCGTCAACTTCGATGGTTATCTTCACCGGATCTGGGTCATTGTTCTTTTATACTACGTAAAAAATATCCACTCGAAAAATTCCAGAAAATAGCAGGTAATTTTCGATATATTTTAATGTTTTTAGACTAACACTTTAATTGTGATTAGTGTGCTATACTAAATATTTCACCCCCATTAACTATTATTGGCAACATCAGTAATCATGATATTCTCAGAAGTTTCCTCGTTATTCGAATCAAATTGATTTAAAACGCGTTCTAAGGCTAAATTTGAAAGCTATGCTCCAAGTTTCATAGCCTTAATGTTCGTGAGAAATTTTTAATGTCTCAAACATACTCATATATTATGATGAGGTGCTCATTTTTTTATGAAACGATGATATTTTCGCTTAATTGCAGCTTCAACTACCATAAAGTTATGTTCGTTAGCTACATAGATAATTCATAAAATCTACATTGTTAAATTAAATCGAAGAATCAAAGTATCAAACGTAAAGACAAGTTGACCATAACAATCAATAAAATTTAGCATCATATAACAGATAGGCTTTTCAATTTATGTTCGGCTTTATAGATAAATTTATATTTATAGATCACTTTCTTCCTTTGTCGTATTCAATTACATACTTTGAAAGACTTGTTTTCAGCTGTTATAAGTTAGATGAAGCTAAAAAAAAAATGTATCCCACAGTCTTTATTAGAGCCTGTTTAAAATTGTAAATGCCGCATCCACCAGCAACACGAAGCGTTATTGGTTTTGGTTGTAAAACAATTATTTTGGTATGACTATGAAAAGGTTGTTTTTTCCCAGCCGTAGCCGATCCGCTCTGTCGCTCACCACTGCTATTGCCTCAGTGACTTTACACAATTTTAAAATTAATTATATTTTAGTTTACTCCGTTTCGTAAGCTTATTCACGATATCACACTGTAACTCTGTTTGAGCCAACGTTAATCCTTAAAATATTATTTTAATTATCTTAATCGTCTGAACTAAGCCGCTTACCTGTTTCGCTAATGAGAATCAAACTGCAAATGCTATAGTTTAAAACTCAGTAATGGTTGAAACCATTACAAAAACTAATAGAGAGTGTCTTCCGAGACACTTAGCTTAGTACTTATTCGATACTTTAACAATATTCTTGTAACATTTAACCTTGTCAGACATGAATATCATCATAAGAACTTTGAACCTGATGATTTTCAATGCCAAGGTCGTTGCCTCTACTTTAAATATAGATTTAATTCAAATTTTGAATGATTTCGCCAACACCGATCGATAAATGATTCATTATGCATGTCCCAACACTTAAGCATTTAATTTAAACAGGTGTTTTAAACAACTCTCATAGTTCCGTACGATTGTTGAATATAAAGCGTTTTCCGTGGTTTGTGAGTTAACTTTAAATTTATAGGCAGAGTTAGAGATAGTTTTGACACTTTTTTTGGTGCATCATGTTTTCTATCTATGATTTCCTCAAGCAAAATAATATTGCCCCAAAGCATAACCTATCGGCGTCTGAGCGAATTGCCGCAGATAAGCATCGACTAGACATAATATATAAGGGTTGACGAAGAACGTTTATATACGTCAAAAATGTATATATAATTAATAAGCATATTGCAGAAAAATATAACGGACAACCTCCTCCTTCTTTGAAGTCGGTCAAATAGTTAAACTATGGCATTTTAATAATCTGAAAAGATTTCCGAACTGCTGAATTATACCACAGCACGTATTTATATCAGGCATCGGACAGAGTCCTTTGGGGGAAGACGGGTGATCCTCTGCCCTGGTAGAGTTACAAACCACAGCATTTAAGGAACGACGGAGGATGAGGAATACTATATTTTTTTAATTCATAAAGTTTTTGATAGACTCTATCGTAAATATGATTTGGAAATGGAACTCTGTTTTGGTAATGATAAACATAGAATTTATATCGACTTTAGTCCAAGAAAATATATTGGTGTAGTTATTAAAATTGGTACGGTTCTACCAATTTTGTGGGGGTGAAAGCTGTTCTAAGGGTATTGAAACTTAAGGAATTCTAGTATGTTGATCAGGTACCCTCAAAGTATAATTGTACGAATTTCAAAACTACACAAATTATTTATCTAGGCTGCCTATTTTCGGCTTAATTTGAACAGACTATTTGCTTCCGTGACGGGTCTCAGTGGCTCATACTCGTCCGTTTAATTAACTTGTGCGTAAATAAACGATAATATCACGCATTCTTTCATTATTAGCCTTGACTAAACAGAACCTCTGTAATTACTTACCTATACAACCTACGTGTTGTTGCCTTTGTCACCAGGACCTGACGTATTTCTGACGTGTTATCCATCGGAGATCGGAGCAAATAACTGTCATGAATTCACGATAATTGTTCTTGATTTTAAATTATAATTATACAATGTATTTGTTTTGCTTGGAATATTCTGTGTGTAGTAAATTGATTGTGGAAGCCCTAAAAACCATGAAGAAGTAATCGCACTCTGCGACCATTCAAACAGTAAATGTGAGTTAAAGGTACTCCGCAGACCACTAGTACTCGTAGTTGAATTGTTAGATAAATATATTATTCTGCTTTATTTTTAGCAGAAAAGTAGATTAAGTTGCTAGGAATTACTAGCTATGCCTAATTTTAATACTACTCGTTGCGTCTGGTAATGACTGTTGAAAAATAATAAAACAAAAGACCAAAGAAATATTGAATATCTTTGCTGGAGACTATCTATCAAGGTAAAAGCATTATGTTAATAATACTATATGAGTTATCGTATATAGAAGAAGTATATTTAGCAAAGTGAATAGAGCACTTAGTAGGCGTTTTATTCAAATTATTCCATCTATATTTAGCAGATACCAAGTTTTCTTCCACACCTTCGAAAATGACGTGTCAGTATCAACACCTTGTAAGTCACGCCAATCATAAATGCCGACAAAAATCCAATTAGACAATTGAATCGAACGCCGCCCGTATGTGAACCATTCGTAAATGTGTTCGACACGGTTCAGTTTGATAGTCATTGGCTAGATTTAGAACAATTAATTAAATCTAAGCCAGATTCGAGTTTCGTGTATTCGAGCATTGTTGAAAATATGACCAATCTCGACTGTTCTTAAGAAGCCGGAGCATGAAATTGTGTGCACGAGGCGTATCGGCAATTTGCGTCAGTTTTTTTTATCACAGTCACGACAGGCCGGATTCTTCGTGAAGTGGCCAATCGCGGGCTAGAGACGGTGTAATTGGGAGAAACTACGCGGCCAACACAAATGCTTGAGATTTGTTTCCGACCAGTGGGTAGAGACCTTTGAAGCATCATCTGCTTGCCTCTCTTATAACTATTGTGGTGTAGTTTTTAGGCGGTGAGGAAGGTCATCAATAAATGGCTGCTCTATAATGACACGGTCTTATTCTACTCGGTTGCAACACTGACAGTAACTGTTTCGGCCCTTTTGTTCGGTGATTGTCGAATGACGGTTTATTGTTTTTTTTGGCTTATGTTGCATACTTAACAATAACATTTTCTCTAATATTAGCGGAAGTTATGAAGAATATGTGTCATGTGCAAAACAGTTAAAACATTTTGTTAAGAAAATGCAATAAATTTTACAATTATGCTTGCCTATGTACATTTGTACAACAACTTATTATTATTTTGTGTTAAAATATATTTCCGTGGTTTAATCACATCCTCTGTGAGGTATCTCGAGGAAAATAATTCTAGCGTATTGAGACCAAAAGTTATCATAAAAATCCTACTTATTTTCTAAACACGTTTACTTCCCTACATCTTATTATGTACTTCTTTACCTACAAATTAGATTTCTTTATGTGTTTGTATGAAAATAATTTAATAAACTTACTTACCTAGATAGACTTCACAGAAGTTAATAGCTTACTTTTGAAAGGGACCTACAGCAAAGAGATGTTATTTGATCTGATAGCATTGGCATTGAGTCTCTTATGTCATCAAATAGGACAGCTTGTACTAAGCCTAGGCTGTATAGATTTTATCTAATAATTTGTTAAGGCAAAGACTTTGATAGGTTGGAAATGTAATATTCCAATTTGTCGTTTAACGATAGAAAAACCTACCTTAATATAAATTAAAAGTAATTTAGAAAAAAAATGTCTAAAATTATTTTAAGGACAAACAATACGTAAATAAAATACGTTTTGAATAAGAATTCATTTATCATATACCGATTACTAAAGTCAAAGATAAATGACGTCAATCAGATATGAAATATATATTGAAAACTAATTAAAATATAAATCGGAAAAATTAAAGAGGAACAACGTACATCAAATAATAGCTGAATCTAGAAATACGAAATTTTGCGTAGTTGTTACTCATCTGAGCGCTAGGTTGATATCTGATACTAGAAAATAATTTTCATACAAAATTCTGATCTACCTTGGAAAACTGAAGGACCATAGCTAGTCTTGTAACCAGCGGGTGACGAAGACGCTTCTGACGATACCTAATTTGTCAAATTAGAATAAGTAGTTTAGAAGATATGTGGAAACAGATACGTAACCACCGTAACCACATACAAACATTTCAAAAATATAACCTCTTTCGGCTTCGCCATAACCACATATAAAGTCACATGAAACCGTATTACTTAGCGGATTAGTCGAAGATTTATAGTCTGAGGTCAGTTCCTTTATCGATTAGGTACACACGATGCAGTCTGTTAATATGATCATAATAAAACCCTTAAAGCGATAGGTGGTAGCTCATTAATGATTCATGAAGCTGTTTAAAACCGTACTGATTGCTATGGAAATTAACCGTAAGACTTGTGAATGAGTACCGTTTTAAACTTTTTAAGGATTGATATATCGAACTAGAAGTAAAGCGTTCCAGTTATTTCCTTGAATTATATTAATTAAATTTTAAGTCCGAAGTGTTGGCATTTTGAATAAGTATCAATCAATCAATTTTATTGATTTTTCAGTTTATTGATTTAACTGGTCCTTGCGTAAAGAGGACTTGTTAAACTTGCTGAATTGTGAGCAAACTTTTTAAACCATATCGTTTATATGGCGGCTTTAATGGGCGTCTACATAATTGATTAATTCCTCATTGTAGTTTTCTGATATATTTGCAAACTCATTACGGAAATTATAACTATACTCAGATATTGGTTTCCTTCTAATGAGGAAAAGAACGGTTTCAATATCTTATTATTCACTTTCAAATAGCGAATGAAGTTTCAGAATTACTGTTATAGGTACAATTTCGTAATTAAATTCCATATTCTGTTAGTTTCACATAGCAGGAACGTGCAGTCTCGCCGCCCTGAGGCTATAGTCAGCTTTTGCTTCAATTTTGGAATGGAATGTATAGGTGAAATGTCTAAATAAGATGCCCTTTATTTCCATTTGGTTCATGACTAGGTACATGTAGATATTATTACAGCACGTCTATGTTAGAAATGCGCCTGATTCTATTACCATTGATATTAATAGAACCGGTAGAGTTCTGTACACGTGATGACTTTTGTTTAGACGGGCTCTACCTAACCCGCAAACATGTTATTCTCTTATCTCAATCAAGTAATGCTCTTCGTGAGGTATAAAAGGAATTTGTTCTGGTGTATTTAAAGTGGAACTCAATTATAAAGGAATCATGCCGAGTCATACTATCCATTGGATTACCGTTACCCAAATGACAGAGGCTGTGGTTATTTCGTGCTAGAGAAAAGATTTAGACTGAATCGTCTGTGTATTTGGTATACATTAACCGTACGGAAGTTTCATATCATTTTTTTTATCTGAATTAAGTCAAAAGGGTTTCAGCTTTCGCACATCACAAGAATTAGTGATAATAGTTTAGCTTATTTTTTTTCTAACCGTAGTCTCTGATGAAGGCAATGATTAATATTTATTTTAAAAATTTTACCCAGTCAGAGAAGGCACATACTACTGAATAAGCCCATGCAGCATCATATTTATTTTCGTCATTTTTTACTTTTCATAGTCATCTTTCCTTTCCATAGTCTTTTACCTTCCTTGATGTAAAGATACTGCTGCTTTTAAGGCTTCTGAAACTATGCCTTTTGTTGAGTAAGCAAGCATAATTATTACAAAAGTTACCTAACGAAATATTAAAATAATTTTTCATTACTCATACTCCGAAAGTAGGTCTAAAGATGCGTGAAGAGCGTGTAGAAAATAAAATTTCCAGCCCTAGGGAAAATCGCTTTCACTGACAGCTGTCATGTCAAATTATGGCTTCCCACGACTCGTGCAATGTGCATAAAGCCAGTATCAGTATCATTATACATTAGGAACTTCATAACCTAACCTCCTTGCTTTAAGTAACACCAAAGAATAACACTACATGTATACAACCTCTTTGATCCCAACCTTATAAGAGGATTAGGTAGTATGAAGTCTCTCATTCACTCTCGTTGTTAGGAAGAATTTTATGTATTATTCGTAATGAAAAGCACAGTGTTTACCTCGGGTGAAAGACTCATTAAGTCCCTCGAACTATTAGCTAATTAAACTAATTAAATATTCATTACATACCGCCTCGGGACGTCGACATTTTCTGTCATTAGACCACGAAATCTAGTATGTATTATATACTTTTCGGGTTGTTCGCGAATAGCCTAGAGCTTGTATGGTAATGTAATAATGCGCAGTAAATCATGGCACCAAGCAGGTAGGTATTAGAGAACTCTGCGGAACGTTAGATGCAAGTATCATTGTGTAGAATCAGGCTTGCACTTATTTTGCATTTCCTTAAATGTTAGTTTAGGAATTTCGGATTATTAAAACGTTTTGGTAAGACTTGCTTGTTTAGGATGAAGATTATTAGGTATTATGAACTTATGGTGTTCTAATTTAGGCTTTTCTATTTCGTTTCCACTGTGCGCAATCTTGTCCGACGGATTGCCATTGCCAGAGTGCTTAGTTTGTCCAGGTAATGTTACCAGCTTTGACGAGGTCTATCAGGTAGTCGTATTTCATTCGTTTGGGTTTAAAGTATGGGTGTGTGTGTTTAAGTGGGGTTTCGATGGGGTTTCTTGGGCCCAAAGTTCACCCGACATACGGCTGACATGGCCGGCCCAATTCCACTACAATATGGAGACTTTCTGGGTGATGTTGAAGATTTTGATGAAATGCACCAATAGTACTAAAGGCGCTGTTGTATGATTGGTAATTTCGTGATAGTGCACTATCGGCAATTTGAGTCATAGTTTAAGAATTTCTATATCAAAATAACTGAACAATTAGATTAAAAACGGGCTATCTACCACGTTTTTTGTCTTTATTTTGAGAAGATCGATATTGGGATATTGTTACAAACATTATAAACATTTGAAATATCCCGTTAGGAATAACGTTAATAGTGATAATAACTGAAATCGCAATTATACATCTAAGAAGGTTAATTCTTAGATTAAACTTTTCAATTTCCCACGGCATAAACGTGACCAAATCTATAACCAACTTAGCTTTATTTTCAAGTCACAATCGATAGATATTTTATGACGAATTTTGCTATAATGATTATGTAGGTACGGTACGAGGCTATTGGTACATTAGATAGCCTAAGATGAATGCATCATTTTATATCACTACATAGTATAAAACAAAGTCGCTTTCTCTGTCCCTATGTCCCTATATCCCAATGTATGCTTAAATCTTTAAAACTACGCAATGAATTTAGATGCGGTTTTTTTAAATAGATAGAGTGATTCAAGAGGAAGGTTTATATGTATAATACATGCATAATATAGCCGTGCGAAGCCGGAGCGGGTCGCTAGTAATTACTAAACAAAATTACACTAACAATTGACATACATAGTTCGTTAGTTTTTTTTAACTTTAAATATCTATTCCGTGGGGTTTCCGTCCATATTTAAAAAAACGTGGTCATTGAAGTAGTATTTTGCACACGAAATCATCACATAGTTATACGAAAACACAAGACACATACCATAAGCCATAACCATACCAACTGAGTGTGCATTGAAACTTCATACCTACAATACTTATCACTTTTAAACAATAACGAAGGAAACGAACACGACTTACATAAAGGCGATAAATGAAATGAAATAAGTTTATTTCCAAAATTACTAAATGATGATACATTTTGTTCCCTTCTCCTTTTAGCACACAAAGAGTTTTGACAATAAGTAATAAGAGTTTTAACAAGAATCTGAGCCATTATTATCTTAATATATATAAATCTCGTGTCACAATGTTTGTCCTCAATGGACTCCTAAACCACTTAACCGATTATAATAAAATTCGCACACCATGTGCAGTTCGATCCAACTTGAGAGATAGGATAGCTTACATCCCGATATTCCCACGGGATCGGGAGTTACGCGGGTGAAACCGCGGAGGGCAGCTAGTATTCCATATAGAGCCATATTCCCACGGGAACAGGAATTACTTGGGTGAAACAGTTATTTAAAACGGACAATCGTTTAGCATAATTTTAACATGTCGACATTTTTTAAACCATTTTAAAATATATACGGCGGTTTCCAGATAATTGTAAATCACACATATCACTCAATTTCTTTTGTAATATTACGAAAATGGATTGGAGAATTTCGAATTTTGACAAAAAGGAACTACCTTAAAAAACATACATACAACCGAATTGAGAACCTCCTCCTTTTTTTGAAGTCGGTTAAAAATGAAGTGTGTTCCAAATTGAACGATTTTAGACGAGTCGACCTCAGCTTTATTAAAAAAGATACACCTTTAGAACCGCTAAACCGCTTTTAACAAAATACTCTATTATTTCGGAAACCAAAGCACGATCAAAAAAAGTTGACTAAATAAAAATGAATTTTAAACTTTTCGTATCCAAAAATACACATTATGAGGTGGTCGTCAATGTAAAGAATCAACTTTATTTAGTTTTGTTCAGAAATATTGCCATATTTTCTTAATACATTTTTAAATTTCTTCTAATTATTATCATTAAATGACATTTTCTATCCTTTCTTGTAAACTATTTTGTGTAAAATATTAAGAATAGTAAGAGAGAGAATGAGAAGTATTATACCAAAATTCGCCTAAATTTCGCACCATCTCATCTGACAGGGACCGACGATCAACAACGAGTAGCACCTTAAAAGAAATGTAACCGCAAATTGGTCTCCATCGAATAAAGAATACGAAATGACTTTCCCACGCACGTGACGCAAATGTTATGCTAAGTGTAGTTTACAATACAATGGATGTTATCCAATAGCAATAATTGCCTTAATAAGCGTCTTATAATCATAATCAAAATGAATTACAAGGGTTTTTTTATGTAGTAAGCACGTTGTATTGTTCGGTAGCCGACTAGCCGAGTGCCAATTAACTTTTATGTAGTGATGATGATCGCCATGTAGGCACTAAGCCTCAAAGAAACGGTAGTTACCTATATACGTACATATACTTGATGAGAACATCCTTAGGCAAAGACTTCACTACATAGTATAAAATGAAGTCACTTTTCGCCGCTTTGTATGCTTAGATCTTTAAAACTACGCCACGAACTACGCAACGGATTTTGATGCGGTTTTTTTAATAGATAGAGTGATTCAAGAGGAATGTTTATATGTATAATACATGCAATAATATAGCCGTGCGAAGCCGGAGCGGGTCGCTAGTTTAATAATAATGTGCACACATCCTTATTTAATTTTTAAGACGTTTAAATGTGATCTCATGTAAATAAATTCAACGAATTGCGACTTTGACTTTGAGTGCTAATGGAAGTTCAACCTCTAAAATGGTAAAGAGGCCGGATATAGTGTTCTGTGTATGTTGGACATCCATTTCACTTAGAGACACTGACGCGAGTAAAACCTAAGGCGCAGCTAGTAATAAACAAAATGAAGAAGTAGACCGGACAAAACAATATAAAAATTTTGTCGCAAAATTTTGTACATAGTACAAAATCGCTCAGTCTAGTGTGACGTTTGTTGAAAACAACGACAAAGTCCGAAAAATGGCAAAGAATGAAAAATGTCCTAATACCATCTATAATACAATTAAAACATCTCTGTATATAAGAAATTTTATTTTTTGAAAAATTATCTAATTTTTTGAGAAGCAATTTTGAGGTAATATATTATTTTTTCATTTGATTTAGTGTAATGAATTTAGTGGGTTTTTATTTTGTTAAAAAAATACCTAACGATGGTTAGGTAAATGATTCAAAGTCAAAATAATTAGTCGTTTTGTTCACAGTTTAGGTATAATGAATACTAACCTAGACTTGTAGTTTATATCTTACATAAAATACCTACTGTACTTATTTTAAAGTTTTTTTGATTTCATTTGTATTAGGTTATTTGTAGGTATATTTTACTGTAATTTGAATTTTGTATGTACTTTATAATTTCTACTTAGATTTTATTAAAATGATATTTTGTAACAATATTACCTACGTAAACGTTTATCACCTATTTTGCATCGTATTTAGTCTATAGTCTATCTATCTTAATATTATAAAGAGAAAAGATTTTTTATATTTTTTTTGTTTGTAACGAGCAGGCTCCGAAACTACTTTTGTTGTAATTTTGATGAAACTTGGTATGAGGATACATTGATTCATTGGGAATAAATACTTTTTATTCCGATATTCCCACGGGATTGGGAGTTACGCGGATGAAACCGCGGAGCACTGTTAGTGTTAGATAAAACGGTGCAAAAAGCATAAAATATTTTGTCTAGTAGTACCTACTACTTTACTTCAATACTTTGCAGTTAACTGAAGCAGTATAAAAAAGTCTAGCATAATTTATTCACCAAGCAAAATGGTTCTTACTCATCTAGCCGGCGACAATTGACCGGCAGACTCCGGTACTATTATTCCGTGACGGAGGCTTCTAAGGAGTTGAATGACCTCTCCGCTTCCCCTAATTATCCTGCAGCTTCCACGCTCGCTGTGCTGTGGTTTTATTCTACCTACTATGCACATTTACAAAGTGCTTTATTAAACTCGTTTTTAGACATTAGTTTGCTTACTAAAAATCTTAATGGGTACTAGTATACTTATTGAAGTTTTTTTGGTTAGGTAATTTTTTTGGTCAGTATGTGTCGTTGAGTCATAAAATATATTTTAAGTTTTTCTTAGGAGTTATTTATTTCTTTGAATGTTTAAGAAAAAGGTTTTTTGAACCTGCACTATTATTACAATACTTTTAAATTAAAAAATCCTAGTAATCCTACTAATATTATAAATGTGAAAGTTTGTATTTTTGTTATTCCTTTACGCAAATACTACAGACCCGATTTCAAACCTGGGATAACATTTTAGGCTACATTTTATTCCGATATTCCTACGGGACTCGAACTTACGCGGGTAAACCAAGAGGTGCAGTTAGTCATTCAAGTATTTGTGATTAAACGTACTTATAGGTACCTACATCAAATACTTTTTTAAATCAATTCATGATTTATATTATAAAAAAACTAGCGACCCGCCCCGGCTTCGCACGGCTATATTATGCATGTATTATACATATAAACCTTCCTCTTGAATCACTCTATCTATTTAAAAAAACCGCATCAAAATCCGTTGCGTAGTTTTAAAGATCTAAGCATACAAAGGGACATAGGGATATAGGGACCGCGAAAAGTGACTTTATTTTATACTATGTATGATAAATAAAGATTTAGGTAGAGTTTTAGATAAATAAATAAAATTAAGTATTTTTATCTCTTAAATCAAATTGAACATTAACATTTTTGATTAAGATTGGAATTTAAGCACAAATTAACGTTAAAAAATCCCAATTAGGGTTCACGCCTTCACAAGCCCATTCCTCAGAAGACATCAGTGTTCCCATGGAGCCCGTGGGAAAGATTCTATCCGGCTCCATTCATTTTTGTGCAAAAAGTGTTCGGAAGCAACTTTAGAAAGGTCACACGAGAAATAAAGCGTGTTTTAATTTGATACAAACAGGAATACGGAGAATTTTAATAAGTTTTTAATTAAAGCTCTTTATTGCTGTAGGTTGGATATATCTATGCGAGAGGTGCGTGTTTCTAAAAAAGAGATTTAATGATCGGATCAGACTATCATTATAAAGTTCGTTATCTAAATTTAAAGAGATAATAAGACTCATCAAAGTCAAAGTCAAATTTCTTTATTCCTTTCGATGCTTATGTATATATACATTGATCACTTGGAATCGTCTTAAAAACTAAGTTAGGATGTGTGCCTTCGGAATGCGCCCACCAATGAGAAGAAGGAATTTTTGAGAAAGAAAGAATTTTTGTGAACGTAGAGCAAGTTTTCGTAAATATATTTATCTCTTTAAATTTTTCTCTAAGTGATTCCCTGGGGCCCATTTTATAGATAGCTCAGAAAGCTCTTTTTTGTAATATAAAAATAGCATCAATATCTGCAGCACACCCCCACAGCAGGAGTCATCCTGTCGTCAGGGGCATGGTCATGGCAGTTATAAGTTTTATGCACCAAAAATATTTGCTCTAGTGTCATTATCTAGGGAGAAAACAGTCGACTACGTTTGTAATAGTTTGTATGAAAAGAGCCCCCGGTACCCTTTCCTCTTAAAGATCAGATCAGACTATCATTAATAAGCTTGCTATCTAAATTATAAGAGGGAAAAATACTCAACCTGAAATCCCTAAAAAAAAAGCTTCGAGCCTGAAACTTAACATGGAGGTTCCTTTCATGACAAAATCACTATACCACTGGTCAGGTCATACCCATGACCCTGGTGGTAGGATGGGTCCCGAATCATACCACGAAAGTGATGTAAACGCGTGCCCCCTTATTCCAAAACGAGGTTTATTTAAGGATAGTCCGAGATGTGGATTTAAACCTTAGATTTAGACACAGATTTACTCGTGAATATAGTCTAAACACTATCCCTATAGATTATATAGGGAACTATAGTCTAAACACTATCCCTATAGATTATATAGGGAACTATAGTCTAAACACTATCCCTATAGATTATGTAGGGAACTATAGTCTAAACACTATCCCTATAGATTATATAGAGAACTATAGTCTAAACACTATCCCTGTAGATTATATAGGGATAGTGTTTAGACTTTAGTTCACGTGTAAATCTGTGTCTACATCTAAGGTTTAAATGCACATCTCGGACTATCCTTAAACCACGTTTTGGAATAAGGGGACTGGGGTTTTTGTGTAATAGCTATTTTATAATTTCACAATAGGAAGTTTATTCGATATAGCGGATGTTGGTACACTTTACCGCCATAAAAGCTCTTGATTTAATGTAATTCAATTGGTTCAGTTAATTCCACGAGTTATTCCTTTGATAAATCCGATCTAAACCAAGGCTTATTTATAACGATGTAACTGCATCTTTAGTCTTATGAGAACTAACAAACAAGAATAATGCATTGGTAGCCTTTTAACGATATGATAGGTCTAGATAAATAATACTTATTCTGAACGATATTTACTGTGAGAGCGAACGTAGCCACGCTATCTCCTAACAGAGACGCACTAAATCTTAATGAACCTCTGATTTGTTAAGCAAAACGTATATTGTTTGTTCTGTTGTTATCCATTATTTATCCTTTATTTCAATAGCACAATTTGCAAACTGTGGTATGAAGTTTTATTGCCTCCATTGGACTGCAAATCTTGTATTAGCCCGCTCACATTTGAACGCAATAGTCGTCGCCTATCTTGTTTATCCGTTTTATACTAACATCGAAATATAGTCCGATAGCAAGGGGTTGTGACATTATGGCATAGTTAACGATCACCCATTTTTTTTAAATTGCGCTGCCACATTTTAAAGCTATGGCAAAGTATAGATGACATGAATACAAGCGACAAATTATATTTAAAAAAATCTTGTAAAGGTTTTCTTGATATGCGTCTTAAAATTATCTATATAAATATATTTTTTAACATCAATTAACAGGAAAATCTGACACCCTAAGTGCCCTTACTTAGATATAAGTACCTACTTGTATATTCAGCGAAAGCCTAAAGGTTATAGAGTCAGATGTATTGAAAAGCTACAAGATATGGTAATATAGATAGAGCGTAATATACAATATATATTTTATACCGTTATTATATAAACACGTAGTAACAAAGGGAAGCGTCTATTTATGCCTCGTTTCCGCCTGACCCGTGGGGAAACTGCGATGTTGCAGTGAGAATTTTAAGGCTTTAAGAGGGTACGCGGTTATTGCTTTCTCCATACAAATTAATTCCTCTATTTTCTTCCTGAAAAATGTCTCTGAAACAATAATTATCTTTGTATTTAATTCTATTGTACGTGTGTATGTCACTGAACTCCTCTTAAACGGCTGGATCGATTTAAATGGTTTTTTTGTATGGGTTTGGGTAAGGCCCTGGATGGTTTAGATTCACAATTCAGCCAGGCAGATGGAAAAACAACTTTTGCTGGGACAGCTAGTATTTTAATATATAACCTAGGTTTTCTTCATTTCTGTTATTAGTTTTTATGGAATAGAGCAAGCAATAATAACACTAACAGACGCCCCTTAAATTTTAGCAAAGACAAAGTTCTATTTTTTTTTGATTTTAGCATAGGTAATCAAATGCGTGGATGTTTCTAAATTTTCACTTAAAATGGTTTTTGATTACTGTAATTTTGTTTACTTACAAATTATTTTAAAGTCTCGTACCTATCCCATTAAAAATTACTTATAATTTTAGTGAGAATTTGATGACAAGTTTAGCTTAGAAATACTCTTATTTTAGAATATCCCACACCATTATGTCTGATACCAGCTGCGTAACTATAAAATGTTGGGGGTTTTGTTGAATATACTTTTTAAACTCACACGATTTGTATTCATAGTAATTATTTTCCCGGGTCTTAATCGCGTATTTTTTGATTTTTATTTCTCTTACCTCGACGTTTCGACTATGTTACAATAGTCATGGTCGCGAGGAGACACCCCGCGGGAAAATAATTACTTTGAATATACTTGTTTCCATGGTACTCGTATATAACTACAATGATTTGGTTAAAATTACTAATATTTATTTGACTTTACATGTTATTTAACAACATTTTATTTTCTTTACTATTAGTGAAAATCAATTAACTTCTCTCGGTTTAGTGTACTTATACATCATACTTTTAAATAATTACCTATACGCACTTAGGTAACTATTTAATTATTTCTTTTGTGAGTTAATTCGAATAACAAGTAAGTAAGTATCTGTGTAAAATAAACTTGAAGTTTTATTATGCATTGGTACTTACTTTCCAATGACAATTTTAACTTACACAACTTCTAAAAATGATTATACAAAAATATGTACAGTATGCGTCATAAGTCTACTATCAGTTTGCTTCCATAATACTATCAACAAGTATTGGACTTACGACCTCATTCTAATAGACGTTACACACAAACATAAATACTTGAATTAAAAGTACTCAGTGTGATTATTATTTTCAACTGTTAGCTATGTATTTAGTTGGCCGAGTGGTATAAGGCGCCACCCGCTATAGCAACCGACGACGTGGGTTCGATCCACAGGTTACGTTGCTATAATGTTCAAATAGTGCTGCACAGGATTGTAAACGTTACGGTGCCGGTGACTTTTAAACGTTGATTGTACTATAGAATCATGTAGCAAGGGCCACTAAAGTTATTGGCATAGTCTTGGACGTCACATTTAGTTTTTTTTTCTCTTGTTGCACGATGGGAATCGTATTATATTTGTATGGACAGCTCATAAAAAACTTAAATATCATCAAACCGAAGGATAACATTTATCTGGAAATATTTACAAGAAAAAATGCGTTTTCAGATATAAGCACCCAGTGCTGTCTCACGCACTTAAAAATAAAATAATTAAGATAAAATATGTGTTTATCAAAGTAAGACATAAAAACTACCTAATAATTGTCGTCTTCAAACCATCAGCGATCAGAGTAATTCAAGGGCAAACATTTGAAATCGCCTGCGAATTTATTATATCGCCACGTCGAAGGATATTTGAAAATAAACATCATTATATTCGAAAACAATTAAACGGTTAAATATTTGTTACTTGACGGTTAAGAAATAGGGTCTGAAGAGAAAATAATATTTGTTTTGATGTATTATTTTGACTGCTGTAAGTTTTATCCCACGACATGACGTCATAAGTAATCCTTAGACATTTTCTTTATAAACTTTAGTGGCTCATATCTTTGAAAGTTGTTACCTTAGGACATCATGTGATAGAAAACATTTTGTTTATTTACATGTTGACTGTCTAAATATTATCTGGCAACAAAAGGAATTGAAAAAAAAATTGGTTGTCTGTAAAGTCGGTTTACGGACGATCATTTTACGTAATAAAGTCATAAGAACTCTTTTCTATTGTTGAAATTACCATTTTGCATACTTAAATACGTTACTATGGTTACCTTGTCAATAACGATAACGTGATATGACGTCACACTTTTTGTGAGTTTAGGTGTTCATAGATTTATAAGACTTTATCACGTTAAAAATATAATGGCATCGAAGGACTAGATCAACTTCCTTACAATTATTTAATATGTCCTTATGATGTGGAAACAATACATTGCAAGGTGGTGAGTTCAACAATAGTTACTTGAGAGTGCTCCCGGCGCATGCGCATAGTATAATAGGCCGATAAATTTCAATTCTCTCTTTAATGACGGCTAACCATCGGTTAATACATTATACAGTCTCTATCATGTTGTTATTTTACTATTATACCTACACGTCTTTATCTATGTATCGATCGTAAATCCCTTTACATATAAAATTCTCGTGTGGTGGTGTTAGTTGCCAAACTCCACCTAAACGGCTGAACTGATTTGTATAATTTTTTGGTGTATATTTGTTAGGAGAATCGAAGACTATTTATTTATTTTTCCTTTTCCAAAACAACGTTTGCCGGGACAACTAGTAAACTATAATATTTTAATTTTATAATGCAACTATTGTTGTTTGGGAGTCATAGAAAACTAATTTATGTATCTACGTCTCATTAAGAACACACAATTTAATTAGTTATGTGTCTGACTTAAACCTACTGTAACTAAACTAAGTAATTTAATATCGCGAAGATCGTAAACTTAATTTGAAATTAGATTTAAGCAATTACTAAAAAAGGCCTAGTTCCCGATGCCTTGATAAATGGCAGCGTCATATTTACATCAAGGGAATGTGAAAAAAAAACTGAACGTTAACATGACTAGTAAATAGATGAAATTTTTAAAGACCTGGCTCTATGTGCTCCCTCAGTTTTGCCTTACCTGCCCGGTAAAAAAAAACATTCTCTTGACGGTGGCAATAAAGCCCGCCATTTTAAGTCAACCTATCTTCTATCCCTCATTACTATCTGGAAATATACACATTTAAGTACTAAGTCCGACTTAATCACTTTAGCTTCATTAACCCCCAAATACTGAAAGGCTACTTAATCTTAAGTGGCGTTTAAATTGAAATTAAAGTGTAGGCTTCAATAGAAAGCATACACTTAAAGTCAATTTAAACGCAACTTAAGATTAAGTAGCCTTTCAGTATTCGGGGGTTAATCACCTAACAAGTAAGTAGCTAGGCACTAACATTTAACTGTTTATAAAATATATTAACGGTTAAACTAAAATATTTGCATTAAAGCGCGTGGCACTTTAACAATATCAAAATTAAGTAGGTACATAAGTAGAGCAAGCAGTATGCTAAAGTTAGCTTGTTTTTGCATTTTTTAATATTTGTGTCTTTCTTTGCAGGGCTGAAGAGTCCAAAGTACATGATGATTTTAAGAAAATGTTGCCGATGTGGTAAGTTTTATCAATACCTAAATTATTCCTAACCTAACAAAAGTATTATGATAGGTATGGGAAATATGCATTTTTTTCGAAAAAGATTCCAGTTAAAAATCAATATGTTTAACCGCGCTTCTAGAAGATAATTTTCTAACGACGAAATCCTTTATTAAGCTTTTGAAACTATCTTTAATTTCAATAACAGTCTAATTAACAATTATTTATGGTTAATTCATAAATGAGATTGTTGTATGTGAATTAAATTGGGAATAGTTCAAAGGTTTGCAAAGAATTTAGTAGTTGGAAAAGATATTCTAAAAGGGCTTGTCACATACCTATCAGTATGGAAGTAAGGTTAGATTTTGATTTCTAAACTGGTATTTTTTATAAAACCTGATAAAAGTAAACTCTGTTCGTTACTTCGACATTTAACTTATTACTTAGGCACATATGTTAAAAACAATTTGAGCTTTAGGTATTCCATGTTTTAAAATTAAAATTTCAAATAACTTCGCTCATTACTTAAGTACTTAGATCAGACAGGCAGTAATTTGGTGCTTACTTTTTTGTTTATTACTTCCTTTTGACAAAAGGTATGACTAAACGCATGCGGGCCGGTTAATCAGTACTTAAAATTTAACTTACTTAATGTCGACTTATGTAAAGTAAATCTACTTTAAAACTGACGATAGAAAAACTAAACAAATAATATTTCAAAAAACATTAAGAAGATTAAGATAAATCGATTAATGTAATAATTAGTCCACACGTTTGTCTAGAGCACCACAAACGAACAAACATACATACATGCAAATATATAAACATACGCTGATAAACACATTAAACTCTTTTGGGCCACGCAGTCGGGTGAAATAGAGATTCCTACCATTTATAAATAAAAGTATTAAATATACTGAATTGACAAAAATATTACGCATTTCACGCAAATTCAGCCTAAAAATGTTTATTAACACCGATCAAGGTCCAATTTATTTCGAGAATTGATCAATCGACAGATTTTCTACTTATTCGGGTACCATTTGAATTGATGTTGTGTCGAAATGTTAAATTTTAGATGCTTTAACAAGAATGATAATCAAGGAACACGGTAATTGCCGTGACGTGTCCAACCGTACCTAGCAGTCACGCAACGATGCGCGCCCCTACCACTGAACTTTCGACTCGCATTCCGTAGCGTTTCCACCGACTCTTTTCAAATACATAGCTCGTGTTGGACGGTTGTGTTTGTGAACTGTGTGAACAATACTTACCGAGCCCGCCATGGATTGTAAATTAGTCGTTGATGTGGCCGGAGGTGATGTGAAAATGTGCCGGTTGTGGAGCGCAGTCGAAGTCCAAGGCCTTTGTGTTATTCTGTTTCAGTTTTTGGCAAAAAAACTGAACTGAAATAAAGAATGACAGAATCATTTATACCTACTTATTATCTAGATACTTTGCAACGTTTTATTCATTGATGTGAGTACCAATTTATTATAATACGAATATACCTAGTTTTCAAATTACCTACGTAACCAAAGTCTTGCTATTTTTAAATTGTACTTAAGTATTCGTTTTACTCATTCAAAAATTTCCCTTGGTCCATAATTGTGTTTCGTAATCAGCTACAAAATGGATATCTTTTTCTTATTTTATTAACCAGACTCACTGACAGACTGGCTTACTCTTTTTTTTTTTATTTACTGGCTGGTAACTAGCTACGAAAAAGCTGCAGATAATTTAAAATGTAACCCACTCCCGCTAATTTTCGCTTACATTTACCGTAAAGTAACTTGACGCCTGAACTTCGAAATAAAAAATCAAGTTACAATTAAATTACCTATAAGTTTTAAGAAATTAACTAAAAAGTGCAAATTAAGGGATATAACTGTCATATAAATAACTTTTAAATTGAATATTAACACTTAAAATGTAACGGTTGTCGACCGCCATGTTAGCAGTTTTAATAAGGAAAGATAAAAAGTAAATTAAATATCGGCGCCTGCGGTGGTGAAGTACTGAAATTTTATATTTGAAATTCCCTTTAGGGACTGGCGTGATCTGACACTCTTTGAAAGCTAAGGGTATTATGGGTTTCTAACTAACATGGTTATTTCACTATGATTTTCTTGTGCCTTGTTCTCATTGGTGGGCGCGTTCCAAAGGCGCACACCCGAACTTCGTTTTTAAGACGTTTCTATGTGATCCCCTGCAGACTGTAAGATTCCATTTTTTTTTACTTTAACTCTACTAAAAATTTACCGTGTCTTAGTATTAGATCAGTCTCGTGAAAATCATGCTTGTAACAGCTTCGAAATATCGCGCCCCACATAATAAAAACATGATTCTTAAATGTTACTTTATGAGAATTTTTACCCATTGTACCTCCTACTTTATACTAGTATTATTTCACGCCACACACTTTTTTTTGGTAGTATGATATTTTCCAACTGTGTTTCTATGGCGGTCCGCTACCAAAACAGTTACGAGCGGGCATGAATAATGCGTCTAAAGCAATTTTTTTTCATCATTAAACCTAGGTTTGCTGTACATAGGTCGTAGATGTATATTTACTAATTGAAGGAAATAATATTTTCTTATTTAATTATTAGAAAAAAAGAAAACAGGGGGCCATGGCTACAGCAAGCTTAGACTTTATAAAAAAAGCTCTATCTAGAGGCTTTTTTTCAGAAAGAAAATAGGAGAATAGGTATAATACATGTCACAAAAAGCAAAACCCGCGTATCCACTTTAATGTCCGTGTAGGCCTGCGTTCTAAGTACAATCAACGGTCAAAAGTCTCTGCCCACCGTAACGTTTACAATCCTGTGAAGCACTATTTGAACATTATAACAACGTAACCTGTGGATCGAACACACGTCGGTTGGTGTAGCGGGTGGCGGCTTATACCTCTCGGCCAACTAAAGATATAGCTAACATGTTGAAAATAATAATCACACTGTAGGTACTTTTAATTCAAGTATTTAAGTTTGTGTGTAACGTCTATTAGAAGAAGGTCGTAACTCCAATACTTGTTGATAGTATTATTGTAGCAAACTGATCATTTACTTTTGACCCATACTGTAAACGGATAATTGGCAATTTGTTGTACGAAAATGTGTAAAGAATTGCAAAGGTATTGATTACACGAGTAGTTAATAATGAAAATTAAACATGCAAGCTCGAACTTCGTCGATGACCTGTAGGTATATCATTTTATTAAGGTGCGAACAATTACGCACCAATATTGATGGTCATATTACTGTACTTACAGTTCAAAATTATTCTAAAAGATGTTAATTTGCACGTTATTATTCTTTTTGGTGTCATGTTATACCGGTAACTTAATTTCATCTACTTATTTAACTGAATACTTACAATTTGTATACAAAAATATTTTTTAATTTTCAACAGACTTTAAAAAAGGATCAGGAACTTTGTCATTTTTTTTTAATTATAGGTCAGCGATTGACCACTATCATACCTGCCTTGATGGTAGATGACGATGCGGCCTAAGATGTAGCACGCTTTCCTAGAAGATACCTATTCACTCGCGACTTGAAGACCCTCAAAGTTATATACCTACTATTTATTTACTGATTTTATTTTATTTGAAAGTTTATAAGTACTTATTCTTTTTTCGGCCATGTACAAGGTTGCATTATCTCCACCGTAAAAAAATACACTACAGTAGAGCCTTACCTAACATTCAGTTAGAATCTATTGCTTAATCAATTTATTGCACTTGTTACACTTATTATATGTGACAGAACCGGTAGTAAAAAACGCAAGTAGATACTCCATGATAAATACAGTAACAGGTAAAAAATACAAGTCGCTTTTTACTGTCTTTTAAATGGAACGTATGGTCGGATAGTTTATCCATTAATCACTTTCATAACATAATTGAAATAACAGGATTCAATAAAATTAATGTTTGACACTGACAAGCTCGAGGTGCGGTTATTAGAATCATCGCAAACTACAGATCTTCTATCGACTGATAGTTTGGTATCTCTTTTATTTAACTGGCCAAAAACGAATTGCTGTTAAATGTGTCAACTGTCGGTATAACATGGCCGCAGGACTGCTTTTCTATAGCTGACTTTTTTGAAACACTCTTAAGCCGATTTCCAACAGTCGAGTCATGATTTGATTTAAAATACATAACTCGATAGTTACTAGCTCTATGCAAAGCCACAATTAAAAAAAGCGCTTTTAATGAAGTTTTTTTTTGCCACCAAGTGAAAAATGGCGTCATTCTTGTGTTTTGTTTTTATTTATCCATCTTGAGTTAAATTGGAAATTTTCGGTGACTTTTAAATAATTCAACTTAACTTTTACCTATATAAAAGAAGTGATCATAAAATTTGAGGGAAATTTGACATTTTCTCGTTTGATGCAAAGAACTCCACGGCGAGGTTTGATAGAAGATTTATTATTGACTGAACATGATAATGAATGAAATATAAAAGAAGTCGTAAAATTAAATAGAAAATTTACTAGATTTATATACACGGGTTGTACGAAGCCAGTGTTGTTATAAACCGGTTACATGTTTTTGCTATTTTCCTCGGTTTTTCAAGTAGGTAAGTAAGTAGGTACGAGTACAAAGTGTAGTGTAAACTGTGTCAGCAACTCCATAATGTGGGTGTGTTGATAGGCACCTGCTGTTTTAAATAAGTACCTACTAGGCAGCTGATTATTTGAACACCGTAAATGCTTTTTTAACACTTTTTTCTAACTAGTTTTCTTTCACTTAAATGTTACTATAGTATGTGGGTAAGATAAAAGAATTTCTTATGTAAAATTATTTGGAACGCATTAAGATTCAAAATTTACAAATTTACAAGTCACAAGAATAATAAACCATAAGTGCCGTGAAAAACCTAAACTAAATAAAGAAATAGTTTATTTTCCAAAAATAAATGAAACTAAGGTTTATTCAGTTAATCTAGATATTTACAGTTAAGCTAGATATTTGTTAGCGTAGTCTGAATTGGTGTATTTCAGGTTATATTTAAGTACCTATATTATACTTACCTATTATCTTTTACTAGAGTTGGTTTTTCAAAATCCTTTCTTAACGGATTACGTCATAATAGTTCACTTTATGTCAAATTATTTTTATTTTTTGTTTATGGCAAAAAAAAAATTGCCTGAACAGCTAGTTTAGCTATAAATTAATGTGTAAAGACAGTACATTCTATTATCGTTTCACTTAACTTTGCAGTTTAAACAAATAATATACTTAAGTTATTGAATATTGAGTTTCAACGTCTTAAATGGTTGTCAATAGGGGCACGTAACATGAGGGTACTAATAGTAACATGTGTGTGTATGAGCAGGTGCGCTTTACATCTGCCAACTGCTGGCATTTGCACCCTTTAGGTAACGTCTCTTTTAATCTACCTAAAGGTACTTAATAATGAAGGAAGGTAGTACAAAAAGTGTGTATAAGGAAGCAATTTAAAAAGAAATCTAGTTAAGTGTCTTAGAATAAGCAGTGGAAAATGAATATAGTTTTTAAAATTCACGTCTTTCTGTGTTTTAACCGAAACTGCGAAAGCTTTACGAAAATACGATCTGAAAGAAAAGAAAGAAAGAAAGAAAAGCATTTATTCCGAGCATTAGCATATTAGCATTTATATTACATTGCATTGCATTGCATTTGCATTTTTTTTTGCATTTTTTTTTTTTATTTTTTTTTTATTTTTTTTATTTTTTTTTTATTTTTTTTTGCGTATTAGCATTTATTTCATTTATTTTGCATTTTTTTTTTTTTTTGATCTGCTGTTACTATTTATCCGGATCTCCCCACAGGATTAGGACTAACGAAGGGACTAACGATCACACCTTTAAAGATCGAATTTCTAAAAATCCTTAGTGGTTTCCTACCTTCTAAAGGAACACCATGCGAAGTTTTAAACTCTTAGCTCTTGATAGTTTCAGGCATCAAAAACCACATACATAGGTACCTACTTTATCCAATGAGCTATTTCGCATAGCCATATTTTATTCGGTTTGACTCCGACATAATCTTACCACAGTATTCCTGAAGAATCACTCTTTGTTACGTCGAAAAATTATAATAATATAAATGTTTATTTCTTAAAAAAATTGTAACATTATAAACACTTAAACCTAAGGAATCAAACTATGCTAAATTCTAAAATAGTGTTTTATAAGACTCAACACCTACGTTAAGATTAAACTTGTGTGTTGTGGGTGTCTGTTCTTTCACAAAAAAGATTGAGGCTTTGTTGCAGGAGATGGGCGGTACACCCTTCTTAATACTAAATAGAAATAAATCAATATATATTTATAATATAAACTAAAAAGTCATGTTGTAGAGTGCAGTGTTGAGTGGTTGTGGGCAGTGGCGTAGTTAGGGGGGGGGCGGCGGGGGCGGTCCGCACCGGGTGTCACCCGCTTAGGGGTGACACCCGGGCCCCGTTTCACGAAAGTACAAGTTACAAGTTTACTATCCTACGATGGTAACATTGGTGAAAAAATGGCAACATTGGATACACACAAAAGGAGTACTTTTTTGGTAATTACAAGTAAAAAGTACCTAACCATAGTGTATTTTGATTTTTTTAAATTGTAGGATTAGCAAGTTAATTTTTCACCGAAATTCATAAGATTTTTCTAAATTTACTTGTAAAATAATAGTAAAAAAACCTACCTAGCTTCGAAGATTGGTAAACTTGTAATTTCCAAGTAACTTTCATGAGGAATCAAGAAAATAATAAGGTTTAATAGGTAAAGAATAGTAAAAATACAAGTTCTTTTGCCAAGTTCAATTGACAAAATAGATATTTAAAAAAAGTACTGGTTCATTATTATTACAATACATTGATTTTGGCAAACCCTAAGCAGTTAAAATATGCTGCTACAAAATTTTGTGACTTTTACGATGAGGTGTCAGAATTAGAACTCCTCTCAGAGATACCAAGACTCCGTAGACATTTAAAAGCTGCAAATGTTACTGTGACTAAATGGGTGACTACAGTCTATCTTAAATTCATTGTGGAATGGGATTTTACTGAAGCTTTTCTAAATCTAGTGGTCGCACTAAAGTTATTTAAATAACGATATGTACCTATATCAGTTACCTCATGTGAGAGATGTTTTAGCAAATTGAAATTGATAAAAAATTACTTGCGGGCTACAATGACGGAAAATAGATTAAGCAATCTTAGCATGTTACCCATAGAACATGAAGCAGTCCAAAATATACATTTTGAAGAAGTCATTTCCGAGTTTGCAAATGTTAAAGTTAGAAGAAAGAAGTTTTAATTTTTTACAGATTCATTGTTATAGCTGAAAATTACAGTGGGGTTCTCATTTTTTTTTTATAATATAAATAATTTGAAATACATATTATAATTAGACATAAATTATTTTTATTTTAATATTTTGTGTAAGTTTTGGGGTGACACATAAAATATTCGCCCCGGGTGCCACCCATGCTAGCTACGCCACTGGTTGTGGGAACAAAATCGTCCACGTCACCCCAGGACCTTAAGGCCCTGGGTACGCAATTATATTACAGAAGCGGTTATGATACTATAGAGTGGACGTGTACCCTAAGTCATCAAATGAGACCGGCAGAAGCGACGTATCATCAACACCTGGTGACTTACGTGACTTGACTTAGAACTTGCGGACCACCTGTGCAGTGTGCGGCTATTAGCAATTACTATTGGCGATTCGACTGTCCTAGACCGCTCCTTGTAAATAATTATATTAACATTTGCCTTTATTTTATCATTACCGATGGATTTATTTGACCGACTTTTAAAAAGGAGTCTCAGGAGGGTTCTCAATTTATTTGTATATTTTTTCTTATGTCACTCAGACAGCTAAACCGTTTGAGATAGTTCTTATTTAGTTGAAAAGGGAATACCTTAGGTGTGGTCCCATAATTTTTTGGGGATCTAATGAGGATTTTCGGAGTGATGAACACTTCGAACGTGCAGCTCAGTTTATTACCGACTACAAAAAGTAGAAGTTTCTCTATATATTTCATTTAAATGTTCATATTGAGATTGCACTATGAATCAGTTTATCTATTCATTTATTTATCTAACCGAGTATGTTTTTTATATTTATTATTTTATCACAATATTTCAATGGGATTGTTTCTTAGAAGGGGAAATCGCGGAACACAATTTACAGAAATATTATAATTCGTCAAAATTAAAATAAATAACTGGAAACATCAATCTTGAAAATAAATTGAATCCCCGGTGGTGCAAATAACTAATAATGGTAGTAACATGTTACTATGTTGTCTATAGCAATTGGTCAGTCCTTGTACCAAGTATACGACGGCCCTGAGAGGTGATCAAGTGCTCTACCCCTACAAGACGGGACGGCCTACCTCCCTTACAAAGGCGTGCAATATCCGTAAAACATGCTAACTTATATTTATAACAGTGTCCGATATGCAGTTGGTGGTATGTTTTTACTTACGCAGAGCCTTTGGCGGTCTGATTGAATGATCACCAGCGCGAGCGGCGCGGCGCCTTTCTTAATATGAAAGTGACTATTCGTGTAAATAATTTCTTTGTACAAAATAATATTTCGAAAATGAAAATGCTAGTGATTTTAAAAATGACAGTTTTTGTTCAATTATTATTTATAACAAATTGTTTTTCGAGATTTATAATTGTTTTTAAAATTAAGAGCGCGTTGATGTCTTTTCTTTGCCTGACAAGAGTCTTAATGAAAATGAAAGAATTGTGTCCTAAATCACCGTGTTATAGCTTTTCTTTTGCTGTAAATACATGCTTACTAAACAAAAATTCTTAGACAAGAAACGAATATCTTAACTTTGTAGTGAACTTTTTTATTGTTTACTCTACTGGAAAAAACGAATAGACATTTGAAAATATTTCTGCATTTTAGTACCTAACCTTGTTTATTGACTGTTGATACAAGTTTAGATAACAATGGATTTTTAATCATTTTGGATATAGCGGAAATAAGCTTAAAAATTCGATGCGGTAGGAATTGAACCTGCAACCTTGGTCGCCCACATGCGCTAATGAGTCATCATACCTAATAATGTTTTGGTATAGCTTTATCTCATCACTATCACTACATAGTATAAAATAAAGTCACTTTTCGCCGTCCCTATGTCCCTATGTAGGGACATAGGGATAGGGCTTAGATCTTTAAAACTACGCAACGGATTTTGATGCGGTTTTTTTTAATAGATAGAGTGATTAAAGAGGAAGGTTTTTAGATATAATACATGCATAATACAGCCTTGCGAAGCCGGGGCGGGTCGCTATTTAATTAATAAGAAATACAATAAAAAATTGATCAATTTTAACTAGCTGGCTTCGTTCGGGGCGTGGGAACGTGAGACAATGGGGAGAGCTCAGGCTGTGTCTGTCACCGGCACAATATATGTTTCGAAATCGTGAGACCTAGTTATTTGTGCTCTTCTGCCGCTAGCTACGCCTGACTTATTAGATTTCTACGTATATTTGATAAAGCTACATGTAGTTAGAAATTCTAGAAAGCATAACAGACTCTTTCCAAGACGTGTACAGATTTGGGGGGCCTTCAATAAAAGAAATACTCATTATGAAATCTTTGAAACAACATCATTTTAGAACGTAGGTGCGGATAAAGAAAATATTTTCAGCCAATTTTCATTAGATAGATAGATAAATTCTTTATTGTAAACACCAATAATGTGCGATCAAATAATTAATTACTAAGTTCAATGAAAGGTCAAAGGCTATTGAATAAAGATAAAAACATAAGGTTTAAAGACTCATATTATGATATAAATCAATCATCAAGATTAATTAATAAGAAATTAAACAATATTGTAAAAATTACTGACGTAATCATCAAAAATCAATAATCAAACATTCATGAGTTTACGGCCAGTAAATACCTTGATTGATGAAGCGATTCATCATATAGAAGCCAAACGCAAAATACCTTACGCCTATAAATAAAATTGTTAATTATTGCATGGAAAATTGTTTTTAATTGTTTGTACCGTTTGTAGGTGGAATCTTTTCCTACATTGGTAGTTTAAAGGCAAAATTCCTTTGTCGTTTGTTTAAAAAAGTTGTTGTTGCAAAAATAAATTTTAAAAATTTTCTTAAATCTTTTCTTAGCGGATGCCTACGTTATAACAGCTATCTATTTGTCAAATTTGAGCCTGATCCATCTTTTGGTTTGGGCGGCAGGTTGATATATCAGTCAGTCAGAAGGACTTTGAATTTTATATTTATAGACGTGAGAGAAGAACTAACCTAAAAACAGTGCAAAATACACCCAACAACTTTAATGCAATAACTAAAAATGTTAGTTATCGGCGACAGGTATTTTGCACTTGGCTCCTATATGCACCTTAATATGGTAAAACCATTTTGCAGCTTATTTGTGTATTTTAAAAGATAAATATTATAAATACATTTATAATAGGGCCCAATGTATTCATTAATACAAATATGTAACTAATGAACACATCAAACAATAAATGTACTTAACTAATTAACTATGTCCGTCTAAACGCGCCATCAATAAAAAAAACATATGCGACGAATTAAGAACCGCCTTCTTTTTTGAAGTCGGTTTAAAAGCTACTATTTTGTGTGGAAAAAAGCTAAGTATTTGTTTATTGTCAGGGTGTTTTTGTATATTTTTATTTATTTATTTATCAATAAAAAGTTTACAAATTTTTTAACTTAAATAACATTAAAAACCAAAGAGGTTTGCCAAAAAATGTTACCCGTGTCACCCGCATTAGTCCAGGATCGGGATCTGGATAAAAAGTAGCCTATGTCATTTTACACTATTTTCTGGACACTTTATCAAATATTTTGTATATTTGTTTATTCCTTCACGGTTAAACAATAGATGAAAATCGGCAAAGGGGCAGTTTACAGGATGGAAAAAGACATAGGATTATTTTGATTTCGAAATTCTCGCAGGATTGGGAACAACGCGGATGAATCCGCGAGCGCAGCTAGTTTAAGTACTTCAAGTCCCCTAGACTCAATTTTTAATTTTCTTTCAAGTATAGACTTTTAGTCCTTTCTTCATTTATGTATCCCGTTCCTATTGCCTCCTTGCTGTAATTTACTCAGCTAATTAGGGTGGCCCAGTCTGAGAGTTAGCGATTCTCCGCCTGCCATTTTTACGTGTTTGTAGGACATTGTTACGGCAGGCGCCATAGTGTCCATAGTTTCCCAGTAGCCTGTCCACTACTACCCTCTCTAACCTCGCTTCATTTATTCATCATAATCATTATCATGTCAGCCCATACACGTCCACTGCTGGACATAGGCATCCCCCATATGACGCCACAAACAGCGGTCCTGAGCCGCCACCATTCACCGACTACCCGCTTAATTTATTATTAGATATTATTTAATAATTTATTGTTGTTTATTAGCTCATCTTCATATCCTATACTATTAAATCCTACATACATAATAGTCTAAAGTTGTCCGTGAACTTTAGAGTCGTGTCAATGAACTCGTGCACAGTCAAATCGATCGTCTATGGAAACGTGACCTGGGGATGGACTGACTAGATTCGGATGGTACGAGGGCTAACTGTGGCGGGGCAATGCATTTATATTGCTTATTTAGTAAATAGTAAATAAATTAAATGTGATTCAAGAGGAAGGTTTATTCAAAACACATTTATACTAATATTATAAAGCTGAAGAGTAAGTTTTTTTGATTGTTTGTTTGTTTGAACGCGCTAATCTCCGGAACTACTGGTTCGAATTGAGTAATTATTTTAGTGTTGGATAGTCCATTTATCGAGGAAGACTATAGGGTACTTTTCATTTTGATATTCCCTCGGTTAAATATATTTAACCTAAACACATTTTATATAATAAAATAAGTAAAGTCAACCTTAGTAAGGTTTAATTGAAAAAAAGGCACAACAAAAATTAAAAGCGTTTAATTAAGACCTTAAACATAATTTACCAACTGTCAAAGTGTTAAACTGATTAAATAAAATTAACCGTGTGGTTACCTGTTAAATGCATTTAGATAGAATTTTGCTAAATTCGTTACGCACAATATCATGCCGTCATAAATAATAGGATTTTAAACTTAATTATTTTTACTACCTACTAAAGCTATTCAAACTTTTTTATATATGTCTAATGAACGAATTGAGTCAGTTCTATATAGAAAGAAACTAGAGTTTCACCCGTGTAAGTCTTGATCCCGTTTGAATATCAGGGTAAAAAAGGACGTATAAAAATTTAGGTTCGGAACCCATTTGTTTATTAGTAACAAGTTAGTAACTTAGGAAACAAAAAAGGTCTTTCCACTTGGTGTAGATTAGCTTCTGCTTTTACAAGACAATTTCGCACAGACTTATTGAATAAATTAATCACTACATAGTATAAAACAAAGTCGCTTTCTCTGTCCCTATGTATGCTTAAATCTTTAAAACTACGCAACGGATTGATGTGGTTTTTTTTAATAGATAGAGTGATTCAAGAGGAAGGTTTATATGTATAATACATGCATAATATACCCGTGCGAAGCCGGGGCGGGTCGCTAGTTTAACATATATGAAAGATCACCTCTCACTATCCAAGGACAAGGCCGACTCTACCTCAAACCGATCTATGGAAATCGACATTTCCCATACCGTTGCAGCATTATACCTACAATGTATAAATGTATTTATCTATACAGGGTTATTGGCAATTCTTCAATTCCCATGAGTTTCTTGTGCCTTCTTCTCATTGGTGGGCGCGTTCCGAAGGCATACATCCTAACTTAGTTTTTAAGACGATTTTAAGTGATCAATGTATTTATTCATTTCGATACATAAGCATCGAAATGAATAAAGAAATTTGAGTTTGACTTTGACTTTGAATTATATAAGAAAGCGGTTAAGGGCTACTTCTATGCACATTAACAATCAACTTTTGTTTTACGAAATGTGGAAATCCTAATTTTTATTTGGAATTTTTTGAGGTTATGTTAATTTTAAATTCAGCCTTAAAACACTCGATGAATCGTAAAAAAAAAAAAATTATATTAAGGTTAATGATCTTGAACAGCTGTTTTTCAGGTCAATCACACAATTTTTAGGAAGAATGTTCGAATTAGCAAAAGTCGTAAAACAAAAGTTGACTGTTAGGATGAACAGGAATTGCCCTGAATCGCTTTCTTCAATAATTAATAGCAACGCTCCGTGGTTTCACCCGCATAACTCCCGATCCCGTGAGAATATCGGGACAAAAAATAGCCAATGTTACTTCCAATGAATGAATGTATCCTCATACCAAGTTTCATCAAAATTGGTTCAGTAGTTTCGGAGCCTATTCGTTACAAACAAAAAAAAATCCTATGTATAATATTATAGTAAGTATAGACAATAACCCTGTATTGTATATGTATATTATTGTATATATATTGTATAATGTAGACTGCGAGTCTGGCCGCGTTCACACGCTAGAGATTATATACCCGCAAGTGGATTCAAATGGGGTGATTGATAACCCTAACGCGAACTTAGAACGGATTATACTTTCAACTGTTCTTAGCGCTTTGTCTTTACTTTAGTATAGGGTTGGCACTTAAACTTTGCGTATTTGGATATGGGATTAGTTAAGATTTTTGTGTGTGATGGATGTGTTGTAAGTAGGTACAGTCGGCTGCATAATTGCAACTCTCGGTAGAGTTCGAAAAATATTATTGGAATGTTTGCATTCTAAAAAAAATGGTTTGATTAATTGATGAGTGAGAAGACTTTAAACTGCACCTAAAGCAGATGTCTAGAATCTTGCTTGTGTTGAAAACATTCTTATAACAGCCGATTTGGAGCTCTACGGTGGGTCTGCAATTATGCATATACTACCTATACATATAGCCCTTACTCAGATCCCCTGCTCCAGTGACATAAGTTGACATAACTGAGAGATTAGATTAGCTACATCCGTCAATTTAAGATGAGTATTACGAACTTACTGCGGTTGCGTCCTTAATATTAATATAGCCTAACCGATTTTGTTTTATCTTTAAAAGTGGTATAGCTTTTACGCGTAGTTTTATTAATCGAGGCATTATGATTTCACCTTTCGATCCATACCGAAATGTTGCACAGAAAACGGATTAACTAAAAGTGACAATCTGGATGCCTTGCTTGGAGACTGGCTAAGTTTAACCCAGAACCAAGATGCTTGGAAGGATGAAGCTTTTGCCCAGCAATGCGGGACGAGAAAGGTTGACTAAAAGAAATGTATAATGCCAAACTATTCGTGAATAGACAACCCTAAGCTTAAGTTAAATACAACTATTAGTAACAATTAATATAACACTTTAATATCTCTATCGATACGATTATTACATCGGGTGTTTTTCACCATTGCATTATTTACGATAATTCATGATCTTAATTGAGTAATTGCGAATTATTCGACACTCAAGTCCACGGTTTGCATTAATGTTATGTTCACGATAGGACCATGAATAGTCGGATTGTAATTTTTTCCAAAAGCTTGTCTCAATGGCTTTATACATATTTCCAGGAAAGCCTGGACAACAGTAACTAATTTTATCCCAAATTTTTGTACATATTATTAAAAAAAAGTCCCTCCCGTTCAGTCTGACATTTGTGCTCTAAGCAGAGATCAACGAAACAAAGATAAGGTTATTGTATAAATATAAAAAATGTCCTGATTTCTTTTAAATCACTACATAGTATAAAATAAAGTCACTTTTCGCCGTCCCTATGTCCCTATTGCTATTGCACACCAGTCATTCTTATAGGAGTCAAAACCATATATTCTTTGACGTAATAAAGTCTTATAAATCGATGAACACCGTAAAGCACTCACAAAAAAGTGTCATGTTACGGTCAGAATACGGTGTAAGCGAGAGTGCGGAACAAGCGTTAGAGAAGCACGATCGGCCTCAGCGTCAGAGTATGACGTTATCACGTAAAATGATCATCCGTAAACCGACTTTACAGACAACCATTTTTTTAAATAAATATTAAATGTGATAAAATTATAATCTCCTGCTTTGAAGACCTTATTTTCTCGTTTTTAATACAATCCGGTACAGCAGATACTCTTATTGCAAATTATCCAACGCCCACACTTGATGTTTTTACGAATATAATCCGACAAAACAAAATACTGTTTAATGAAGCTCATGTCGGTGTCAACGTATTATTGACAGTGTAGTCTGGTTTATCGTGTAGGAGTAAAAATTACGTTCACTATACTTACCTACTTTAAAGATGGCTCATCGTCTTTTTGTTAATTTTGAAACAGCAATGTAAATTATTGTTCAGAAAAATCTTTTGGTGCACGGCTGACCAGAATTCGTTACCTTTATCTTTCGGCATAAAAGATGTATCTACTACACTTCGTCTCGTATAGTGGTGTGGCTCACCTATTGTTAGAGTTTTCAGATCGCCCTAAGCCCTAAGGCCTCTAACTTGACCTAACGACTGCTACTAATTGCTGAAGCACGGAGCGCCTCACAAACACACTTTTTTGCCACTCGACTAATTGGTCACCTATCGAAGTAATGACCGCGCCAGGCGTCGCTTAACCCGTAAACGATCAGCGAGGGTCGCTTAGCTATGAGCCTCTTTAATACACTAACGCCCGAATAGCGAAAGGCTACTTATCTTAAGTGGCGATTAAATTGAGTTTTTAAGTGTATGCTTCATTAGGATAGGAGCGTCTTAAATGTTTAAGGGATCCCTAAATATTTGAGAGTCATTCGAGTATTCGGGCATTAGCCTCTAAACTCATAGGAATTTAAGTTACTAATAAACTTGATTCCAAATTTGATATCATGATACATTTAATTGCAAATCTATAGATACCTATGCCTACTTATGCTTATTTAATTAAATCAATCAATTGATATCTTATATTATTCATTTCTTAACGGTTTGTTGTTTCGTTTCATATCTCACAGAGATGTAATTAAAGTTATAAGAATAAGAATGCTTTTGAGATATAGGTAGAGATAGGATGTTTTTTGTTATTTTATTGGCTGATCTGGAATTAGAACTATTAACAGAGTAGGTATGGCTAGGTATTTGTAAATAATTTGTAACTTATTTTTTCAGTTATATTTTCGACACCATCTTAAATGACCGCTGAATTGGATAAACGTTCATTTAAGGTCGTAGCACATATATCAACTCGTAAACGGAACTTAAACGTATCAATTCGAGCAGTTCAGTATTCTTTGTATGAAACTCCCTACTGCAACGCACACTAATCGGAATCGTAACGTAATTGCCTCGCCTCGGGACATGCTCACGAACCGCGGTACGGTGCGTGGTCGACTTGATTCGGAGCTGCTGATCGCTTGGTATCGCGTTTACGTTAGGTTGATGGCGAGGCGATACGGTGACGATCCTTTTCCGAGTTGATATGATATGTGTGCTACGACCTTTAGCAGTCTTTTTACGTGGCATCAAATTTTAGGAATGTATGGGGACGTATCCATTTAAACAGAAAACTTTGTATATTTTCTATTGATAGATAATTCTTTGAGATACTTTACCTATATGTACTAGACATGAGTGGCTTTACTTACCTATATTTTAATGATATCTTATGATATTTGTATCTGTGAATTTTGAGCGCGTTTAGCACCACCTAAGGGAAACTTGAGGGGTCGTTGTAACTCTTGCGGACGCCAGCTGTGATCTCCCTTCCACTTCTATTAGAGCGCCATCTATTGTTTTCAAAAATTAAAAAATGGTTGTCTGTAGTTTTGGTTTACGGACGATAATTTTACGTGAACACGTCATAAGAAAACGATGAAAAATTAAGTGTTTTTTTGTTTTTCCTTTTTTCTTGTATATTATTTTTTCCCTTTATATAAGTCAGTATTCGTCACTCGTCACCATAACACAAGCAACATTAAATATACCTTGTCAATAACATGACGCGTTCCGGGAACGGGACACTTTTTTGTGAATGCAGGTGTTCCATCAATTTATTAGACGTTATCACGTCAAATAAAAGATTGGAAAACTTCTAATTGCAAATGTAGAGTTCTAGGTAGACAGGTTTTTCCGTCTTCACTACATAGTATAAAACAAAGTCGCTTTCTCTGTCCCTATATCCCTTTGTACGCTTAAATCTTTAAAACTACGCAACGGATTTTGATGCGGTTTTTTTAATAGATAGAGTGATTAAAGAGGAAGGTGTTTAAATATAATACATGCATAATACAGCCGTGCGAAGCCGAAGCGGGTCGCTAGTTTCTTATAATACTGTGTTTGTAATACGTTACTTCTTTTAAATAATAATATTAACATTATTCCAAGACATCTTCAAGGCATGAAAGTTTAAATAAATGTTACATTATACTCTCAAGTAGCCACGCTGTACTATTTTATGACAAGCTTCATTAATAAATATCACCATAAAGATAAGAAAGTCAAATCCCTTCATTAACATTTACTCGTGACTTGTATAGATCTTGCATCTCAGCAAGGGCCGTGGGATTTATTTGTGTTACACTTTATGAAGTGTTCGTATCACACGTTATGAATGTGAGTTTATCACTGTCTAGAGGACTTATCACGAGTTGTTTATACTCTAGCTAGATTAAACTTACTTAGATTGATAAATAGATATATGCTTTATAGTACCAAATAAGAAATTATAATTCGAATACATGGAAACTATTACTTTTAATATTTATGATTGAGTTATTTTTATAATAATTACTTTAAACGTTTCGCGTCGTCTATTTCAGCTATCTATACAAATTATTGTTTAGTCACCTTAATGACAGATATACTGTTATTAGCTCTACCTCGGCTCGCGTATAGGCCAATTCTAGTCTATGTTTCATTGATCGAACTGTGGTAAGGCCTCAGTACCATGAATTATATTCAACAAATGTTAATTATTAGCTTGACTCAAAACGGAGCTGTAGACACGGACGCCGCCGCACGGGGAGTGACTGGTCTTTTTAGCAGGTTCATAATATGTTTATCACAATTCGTGCTACTGAGCAAACCTGTTATCATGCGCACGTTCACATAGTATTTCTTTTTTTTTACTTGTATGTAAACTGTAAATAATTTATGAAAAAACTAGAATCATATTCGTGTTACAGTCATAAGTACATATATTAAAAAAATATTACACAACAGTAATAATAACACAAAATTAACATACACGTTGTATTTTTCTTGTAGTCACACTTCGTTAAGTGTACTATATGAGATGCAATATCTATAAGTATTAAGACTTGTCAAAGTACACTGACATTAATAGCTATAACTCGATATAGCAGGTAGGTAGGTAGGTACATATAACATAATAATTAATCGATAAGCTCTTGTTAAACAAATTAATAACGCTGTTCGAACTGTCAACGGTATTTTGTAACACTTTTTTTTGACGGTGCTTATTTGCTCGTTGTGGTTTCTAGCTGACCACGTTTGTTAGACGTTTTGTTGGAGTGTACCTCTGAACTTCGACAGTTTTTTATTTCGACACGACATTGTTTCGGCTGAACATAATTCGACAAGTTTGTACCTACCTACCTATTAGTTCCACAGAAAATATTATACACACCCTACTTCGACATGTCGACAGATAATAATTTCGACAGAACATCTCTTCGACTCAGTACTTGCTCCTGCGCCTACCGCTACTGCGAAGAAGTGATCTTCGAAAGTTTTGCTGTCGAAGTATTTTCTGTTGAACTGATACTTGTTGAATTATGTTTAGGCGACACAATGACTTGTCCAACTACAGTTATTAGAAGTAAATGTGTCGCACTAAAGAGCTGTCGAAGTTCAGGTACACTCGTTTTGTTGGTGAAATATTTGTTTGAAAAGAATTAACTTATATGTAAACTTTATTTGACCCAATTATGGACCACATTCATATGACGATATTGCCGGCCCCCCTCATCGCGATATACAGGGTTATCGGTTATTATATTCATCCACTGGCAGACAGATAGCGCTGCTTGGAAAGCGCTTCTGGGCTACTTCTGTGCACTTCAACAATCAACTTTTGTTCTACGACTTATGGTTATTCGAACATTCTTTGGAAATATTTGAGGGATAATTCGAAAACCAGCAGATTTAAAAAAAAAAATGTCATTTAGACTTAGAACTATCGATAAAGCTTAAAAAATAAGTATAGATCGTTCGGGTAATGACTTCTCCGTGTAGGAAACAGCTAATTTTCAGGTAAACATAACCTCAAAAAATTCCAAAAACTGTTTGTATTTCCAAAAACCGTAGATCAAAAGTTTATTGTTAAGGTGCATAACAGTAGCACTCGATCGCTTTCTTGCACAATTACCTATAACCCTGTACAATCGTATGGCAATATATGCCTTTATTGTTTTTTGAAGGTCATTGAGAACCACCCAGGTTGGGATACGACACGTGTAAGGTCATGGGTAACTCCTGCAGACACGTGTATAATAGTACATGTCTAAATTATTCTATGGGCAATTCCTGCTATAGTACATGTCTACACTATAATCTAGCTATGCCAAAGATAGATATCTTTCTCTATATCTATTAACGTCTTCAAATCGATGAACACCGGCCAGTGAGGCATGTTATTGACAAGGTAATCATAGCAACGTATTATCGTTGCTATGGTTACCATCAATATTTTTTATAATTACGTTTGTAACGAGTGGTATCCGAAGCTACTGGACCAATTTTGATTGAATTTTGTATGAAGGTACATTGAAACCTTTTAAAGTAAATTTTATTCCTCATTATCCTCGCTGTAACGCGATTTACGTAAGTGAAATCGCGGACCGGTGCTAGTATATTGAATAAAAATTTGTACTACGGCAGGAATCGAACCCGCAACCTTTAATCGTTAACTAACTCGTAACAATTCTACCTACTAATATTATAAATTTGAAAGTTTGTGTGTTTGTTTGTTACTCTTTCACACAAAAACAACTAAACGGATTTCGTTAAAACTCGGCATGTAGTTAGCTGGGCACCTGAATTAACTCATAGGCTACGTTTTATCCCGATATTTCCACGGGATCGGAACTTACACGGGTGAAACCACGTTCTTCAACGACTAGGTGTCTAAAACCCACCTATATTATCTAATAACAATCAAATCACAGTAGATTGTAAATAAACGAAGTGAAAGTACAGTCACGGCCAATCGGTAGGTACTTTATCACGGTATTACGAAATGTACATCAAATCACGTTCCATTCAACCGTTCGAGCTAATCATTGCCGATTTGAAAGTTAACATCGGTCAGCTTCTTTAAAACGGTGATACTCTTTCCATAAAAATATTTGTAATCATCACAAAAACATATGTAATCATTACAAAAACATATGTAATCATTACAAAAACATATGTAATCATTACAAAAACATATGTAATCATTACAAAAACATATGTAATCATTACAAAAACATATGTAATCATTACAAAAACATATGTAATCATTACAAAAAAACAGCTCCAAATGCGTAAAAACGGGATCCTATTACTAAGACTCCACTGTCTGTCTGTATGTCTGTCACCAGGCTGTATCTCATGAACCGTAATAGCTAGACAGTTGAAACTTTTGCTGATTATGTATTTCTGTTGCCGCTCAACAACTACTAAACCCAAAAAATAATAATTTGTGGGGCTTCCTTACAATATGGCACACTTCGTGCGCGAGGCTCCGGCTCGCACTTAGCCAATTTTTTAATAAGATACTAGCTGCGCCTCGTGGTTTCACCAGCGTAAGTCCGATCTTTCTCACCATTTATACCTGCCCTGGACTATACGACAAACATTTCAAAACCAAAATCATCTAAATCGGACCAACAGTTCTCGAATTTTAGCGAGACAAACGAACAGCAATTAATTGATTTTTATATATATAGATTAAGTTTTCTAATCAGTGTTTTTCATTTGTTACAGTTGACTTGGATTGTTACATCTACTTGGAGATCATTTCATTCTTGGATTACATCAGTGGGTGAGTGATTTGACAATTACCCAATTTTTTGACCTAGGCAAATTGGCTCCTATATGCACCTTATATTTTTTGACTGACTTCAAAACAGACAGAGAAACAGACGGATAACAAAGTGATCTTATAAGCGTTCTTTTTTTTATCTTTTGTGGTACGGAACCCTAAAAAGGAGGAGGTTCTCAATTCTTTGCGTATTCCTATTTTTTTATTTATGTTCACCGATTATTCGTTTGATATAATTAATTCCTCCATTTTTAAGTCAGCCAAAAAACGAACTTAATGCTACTATCATTTAAAACGAACACGACATTTTCCAAGAAAACTGTAACATTAGCGCACAGTGACGGATTCCCACGTGTCTTAGCTCTGTTAGCTGTGAGCGCATGTGAGTATAAAAATGCACGGGTCGTGAACCCAACGTAGACACCGTTACTATTTGCGTTAATAAGGTTTCGCTTCTCTGAAATAAGGCATTATGGAGCGTGTACTTTTTTTTTTAAAGAGACATGACTTGTTTATGTAAATTAACGTTTTGTTGCAGTCTTTTGAAACTGAACCTAACTACTTTCTAAGATCTCTGAATTAAAAATATTTTTGGGAAAATTAATAACTTTTACCCACTTTTACTGACTGTCATTACATTTATTGATTTTTTTTTGGCACTAGGGAAAATATATAGAGTCTATCATAAAATTGGTGTCTTGTGTATAAAGTCTGTCCATTCCGGTTAGTTTTTACAAAACAACCTTCGAATTTTCAAAAGTCGTAGAAAAAGATGTTCGCTTAGACTCTTGACGTCAAAAACAATCCACATTAATCTTTTAATATAACCTAGTCCAAATCCATAGTAATATTATAAAACTAAAGAGTTTGTTTGAACGCACTTATCGGAACTATTGGTTCGAATTGAAAAGTATTGTTTTGTTGGATAGTCCATTTATCGAGGTAGGCTATGGGCTACTTTTCATTTTGATATTCCCACGGGATCGGGACTTACGCGGGTGAAACCGCGGGACGCAGCATTGTATGAGAAAATATTTTCAATAAAATCCCTCAAGGTATTGCTACCTAATTAAAACATACAGAAGCTATAAATACCAAGTCTATATAAGTCTAATCTAAGTAACGCAAATATGTATAAATAATGAAACAATGTGGTTTTTTCCATTTCCGACTATTTCTGCAACTGATTGCAATAATCTCTATAATTTACTAATCGTTATGACTCATTCACTAATACCTACGTTATGCCTAATTAAAAATAATAAAAATACAACCTAAGGTACAATTAGGCAAAACAATCGCAGACCCAGTAGAGTTCCAAAACTGCTTTTTAGAATGCTTTTTTAAGTTGAAACTTTTTTAACTCATAATAATTGGTCAACTTAACAACTTAACTTATTAGACAAACATTATTATAATTAAAACATATAATAGTAATAAAGAACTCTATGTCAGCTCTGCAATTCTGTTGTCTTTACCTGCCACTAACTAGATGGATGGATAAAATAATATTTAAAAAAATAAACTTACACGGCAATCGAACACAAGGCGAACTAAGTTCTTTCTAAGTAATTGCTAAGTATATAACTAACTGAGAGATTTCATAAATAAAAACGAAAATAAAACAAACCGAAATATTTAAAAACACAGTTATTCTGAAATGATCACACCTCAGCAAAAAACTGCAAAGATACTCTGCCGTAGCACTGTTCTACCTCTTTGCTTATTAGATGCAACCTCTTTGCTTACCACAAAATATTTTGTGTCTGGTTAGAATTTTGTATTCTATGCTTGTGTGGGCGTCACAGCCAACGTGATTCTTTTAGTTTGTGACCTTTGTTGTTTATAACTGTAGTTCTTGAAATGTTAAACTTTAAAATAATATGTTTAAAAGTGAATTTATAATTAAACGTGGGAATGGAAAACAATCAAGGTAGATGCATAATCTATAATATATAGATAAATTTAAAAATTATATTTGAAAAATAAAACCTCCTCCTTATACAGGGTTATTTGAAATTATACTAGCAAGCCATTGAGGGCTACTTCTGTGCACCTTAACAAACAACTTTTGTTCTACGACTTTTGGAACATCGAAAAAAAAAAATGAAAATTTTGAGGTAAGTAATGTAAATTCGAAAAACTGCAGATTTTGTAAAACAAAGGTCATTCAGACTAAGGACAGTAGATAAAACTTAAAAAATAGGTAAAATTTTAAGGTTAATGAACTCTTCGTGTAAGAAACAGCTGATTTTCAGATAAACCTAACCTCAAAATTTTCGAAAAAAAATTCGAATTTCCAAAAGTTGTAGAACAAAAGTTGTTTGTTAAGGTGCACAGAAGTAGCCCTCGCTAGTAAATAATTTCCAATTTTAAAATTTGATGTTCCTAGCACTTAGGAATATAATCTAACAGAGAAGGTATATTCAAAGGAAAGTGCCTAAAGTTTACCGTGATAATATTAGTGCTTTGATTAAGTTGACGTTGGTTATCAATATATATCGGTGACACATCGATTATTATAACCTATCAGAGTAATTCATATCTATATCTATATAAATCGACACAAGTCCGATAAACTAGCTCACTCATCCGACACTCGATATCGATACTGAATCGATACTTGTGATTTAATATCGATTTTCTCAGTACAACTAGATTATTGACGTTCAGACTAAGATAATTAAATTGCAGTGAAATAGAAGGAGCATCATCTTTTCTAGCAAATTTTGGTGCTGTCTAATCCCAAACCATGCAACTAGCCATAATAAATATTTTCAAAGAAATTAGGGATCCGTACTAAAACTAAAATAATTTAACCTAAAGTGTAACTCCAATAATTTGACACAACATTTCGCCACTTGGAAAAGCTCTTGGTAGAGTTTTTGTGTAATTTTTGTTAAATACCCGGGCGGGCCGCTAGTCATTAACAAAACTGTGTGAAGTTTCAGATGTTATAATTTATGTCTATAATTTAAATATCTTTAAGTTCAAAATTGGTAATTCCGTTCGGTAAGTACACCTTTCTGGGTGGACTGGTTATGTGAGTTTGGTTTCCGGACGGATGCGGGCTTTCGTGGCGGTTGCACCCTCTTGTTTATACGTCGTACTTACCTAGGTACTAGTAGTAAGGCAAGGTATTTGTTTACTATTGACTGTTGTCTTTGGTAAAGTTAGTCTAAGTTAGTTAGCGGCGTATTAGAAGGACTGACGTCTGTATACACAAACGGCATAGGTAAGTTGCTGAATGCACTGCGCTAAATGCAGCCCATCCATCTCTAGTTAAGTCTACGAATTACACCTTATGGAGGCAGGGGAGGCTGAGGTTGTGCAGGACCAGAAATGGCATTGGTCAACAATAAAGCTGACGCCTCTCCTTTTGTCTAATAACTCTTGAGTAATAAGAGTAAGGCACTATTTTAGTTAAGGTGAAAGGCTACCTGTGCGCTCTCCATACAAACGTACTTGACTGTTTCTTCCCTGGATAATGACACTAGCACAAATATTTTTGTGCCATAAAACCTATAACTGCCATGACTATGTCCCTATGTTTTGGTTTTTTTGATTTTCTGATTATCATAAATAGAGATTAAAAAAAAAACGAAAAATAAGGGCATGGTCATGGCAGTTATAAGTCTTATGGACCAAAAATATTCACTATCCAGGGAGAAAACAGTCGACTACGTTTGTAATAGTTTGTATGAAAAGAGCCCCCGGTACCCTTTCCTCTTAAGGTTTATTTAGACAATAAAGTTTATTTCATTTCATAATGATTGGTCAATTTTGTGCTGGTCTCTTCACTCTAGCGAATCAGCGTCTTATTTCCGGCTCTATGCGTTCGCGCTCACTATGCAATATCATAGGGTTGATTGTGAATAAGGGTGTTAGAACGTCAGCATGTTAAAATGTCTTTATGGTGATAATATCTAGTTTGGCAAAACAAGTTTATATAGTGAGAGTTTAGAGTGACAAAACGACTTAATAATAATATGGTGACAGTGTCTAGAGTGACGAAACGATTACTAGTAAATTGTCCTTAGTAAGAAATAGTCACGAATGTGAAGTATCTACAATAAGAGATTAAAACTCCGAAATGTAGAGAGATTGACTGCATTGATATCCGAAATGATTTGATTAATGACTATAATACTGTTTTCATATTTTGAGTTTGTTTTAGTAGGTGTAGAAATAAGAAATAAATGCATCTTGTTTAATTTATCGCATCTTCCTACCTCTAGATATACTTTTCCCATAATATAATTTTCCTTAGCAATCACTTTCATGTGTTGCCCGTACATAGTTCCATATTATTTCGTGACACAGATTACTGGCAAATGCAAATTATGCCAGTCATTTGTCATTTGGTCTCGTATCTCATCAATAACTTTAAAATCATCGGATATAACCCGTTAAACGCCAAGAAAGTACATTAATACATACGAATTATTCTCGTAAAGTTGCGTGATGTCATTGCTTATTGGGTTTCCTGTAATTTTCGTTTAGTCTTGGGTATTAAGTTTGATGACTCTATCTTGGTGCTGAGAACTGAACTTCCTTTTTTCGTAGTTTACGTGGTTTTTTGATGTATTCCAGTACTTTTGAAGTGGGTTTTTCACTTGATAAGTAGTTTTTTTTGGGGTAGAACTTATGGTAAAAAAATAATCATATTAAAATCAGATTGATATCCATAGCTCCTGCATTAGAACTAAGTCACCATATCCAAAAAACTTAAGCAATAGAGATAAATAAATAAATAAATAAGCCTTTATTTCCAAACTTATAAAACAAGAAATGTAGTATTAAAAAAAATATTAAAATGTAGGATTGGATACCCAGATTTGGGTGAAGGCCTCCTCCATTAGTTGCCACTTGCGTCTATCACGAGCATCTCTCGTCCATGTCTTGCCGGCCACCTCTTCTATATCGTCGCTCCACCTTTTCCGTGGACGGCCTCTCGTGCGCGACCCATCCCTCGGGTACCAGTGGAGAATACGCTCGCTCCACCTGACGTCAGTGGTCCTTGCTACGTGGCCCGCCCATTTCCATTTGCTTTTGCAGCAAAAAGTAAGCAATAGAGTTAAATTTTAATCTTTAAAAAATCACACGATTTGTATTCATAGTTATTATTTTTCCGGATCTTTGTAGCGTTTTTTTTTCTTCTCTTACCTCGACGTCTATCTATTTTTCTATCCAATGGAGTAAAATTTTGGACTTAAAAATTGTATCTATACGTTTAGATTATGTGGTAAACCATTAAAATAGCTAAACTGTAAACTTAGTTGTAAAGTGTATACGTTAATTTGAATGTAACCCGGCCGTGGCCTAGCTGCGGTTACCTCCATATACGATGTTCTTGGATGAGAAACTACCGCAAATTGCCGACTAATCGCCGCACTGTGGGCAGATGTCACTGTCAAAATGTCAACATTTCGAAACAAAGTATTTTTCTTTAGTATAGAACTAGCTGCCCTCCGCGGTTTCACCCGCGTAACTCCCGATCCCGTGGGAATATCGGGATGTAAGCTATCCTATCTCTCAAGTTGGATCGAACTGCTCATGGTGTGCGAATTTTATTATAATCGGTTAAGTGGTTTAGGAGTCCATTGAGGACAAACATTGTGACACGAGATTTATATATATTAAGATTAACCTTTGACTCTAATGTGAGATTTTTATTTTAGTATCTGTGAATGGATATGCTTATGCTTATCTCTCTGTTGAAAAATTGACACGTATTTATTATTGGCTAAGCGAAAGTAGTCAATTCTGATAAGGTAAGAGTTTTATTAGTATTTTTATAGCATACGGGCTAATAAGCAGAAATAATTGTAATTAAGTAAAAAGATAGATAAAAATATTCAGAAAAATAAAGGCACACGAAAAAACAAACACAAATTACTAACCGAAGTATACGTATTTTAAAATACTCCAAATTGTCCAAGAAGTTGTGTGACATTGTCTGTAAGGGCCACGCCTCAGTCTAAGTCTTCCGGTAAAATCCAATAGGTACTTCTGGATAAATGTTATGTTATTTACTTCGATTAAAGATAGCCGTAATTTGGAAAGGTTCAAACCTTTCTAGCATCATGAGCGTTTACTGTTCTTAATTAGATATAAAGACGTATAACACTAAAGAATATAATAATTTAATATCAGACAAAAAAAGGACTCACTTCACTCACTTTATTCAATGAAATATTATCGTAGATTCGTGATGCACAAAACGTAAATTAACATCAACATCAATAAATCCATAGGATTATCTATTTAATTACATTTATTGCTAATTATTAATTCTCCGGTTCGGATGACAATTTATGAAAACCGATACGTATCTTTACGACAAACGAGAGCGCGTTTCCAGGATATTTTGCAAGGGTTCCGGATGTAATCGTATTTTTGACGACAAAATAGTTGTTTGGCTAAGTTCGCATCCTGTTGACTGTTTATGTCATAATTTTATGTATCTGTGTATTTTCCCTTAGTTTTATTGATAAGTGTTTGAAGTTAAAAACCCATAAACTATTAAAGCACTACGGAACTAGTATATATTCTTATCATATTAAAATTTTTAATCATGCACAGTTACGTTTGACTGATTGAATCAAATCAGTTGTTTAAGAGGGTGCACTAAAATAGCCGCATTTTAGTTATTAGTTCGGAGAAAAAGAAATAAAACAGAGGAGTATCCTAGCCGCAGAAAACCTAGGAGCAAACCTAGGATAAAAAAAATAAGATTTCTCTAGTTGCATTATTCACGAAGAAAATAGGTTAAAACATTTGTTTAAAAGCACTACCCGTGCAGCTTCATAATAACATTCCGCAAAAATAAATCGATATATATACAATAATATTGTAAAAGTACCAACAATACTTATTAAATAAACAGAATGAACGCCTATTATAATGAGATTTACGATAAGTGACAAAAAAGACAGATCAAAATGCTATTGACACATGAACAGGTTTAAATGGAATTTATGAATTGATTATATTAGTTTTGACGTATATTATAACTCGTAAATGGTTGAGGTATTCGACCTGCAGGTATTTCACTTTAGTTATTGATATTTTGTAGTCTTTTACCATAAATATTTACTATTTGACGACCTCTGTGGCGCGTCGGGCGAACACCCGACTGCGACGCAGAAGGTTGCGGGTTCGATTCCCGCCGGGAACAAGTATTTATGCTGACCATAAATTCTTGTTTCTGGTTCTGGGTGTTTCCTATATGTATAATATGTATATATTTACAAAAAAAAAAGTATATAAGTAGTTTATCCGTTATCTGGCACCCATAACACAAGCATTAAGTTGCTTAGCTTGGGGCTGGATGGCGATGTGTAATATGTCCTGAAATATTTATTTTATTTTATTTTTTTATTTATTTAGGCCGTGGAATAACAAAAACCAAGAATATATTTTAACCGATGTTGTATTGATGAAAAGACAAAATAGAAAGTTTTAAGGCTATGCTAGTATAATTGGCTAAACAGAAGACACTGTACGTCATTATCAGTTGATATATTTTATTGTCAAATTGGTAGTGTGGATTGTTATAATATATGTTAATTACCTGCGGAACCCTAAAGGTTTCGTTGTCCGAAGGGAAATGAACCTGCCGGACCAGCGCGACGACTTTCTGAGTAATGCTGTTCGAGACGGGAGCTGACACCAGCATTATTTAAATTATGTCTTCCTTTTTTGTTTTATTGGACTTTTTGGATTCTAGTCGGTATATTCCATGTACTGAATTATCTGTTTTGAAACCTTAAAGAATTTTTTTTTTAGACTAGCGACCCGCCCCGGCTTCGCACGGCTATATTATGCATGTATTATACATGTAAACTTCCTCTTGAATCACTCTATCTATTAAAAAACCGCATCAAAATCCGTTGCGTAGTTTTAAAGATTTAAGCATACAAAGGGATATAGGGACATAGGTACAGATAAAGCGACTTTGTTTTATACTATGTAGTGATAGTGATGATAGTAACTATGTAGTGATCATGAAAAAAGCTTTTATGTTTTAAATCTAGCACTTATGTTGGTACTTAAATAATATGTTCGTAATAAAGTAGTTATCTTACAGTTGTCACCGAGTACGCCATGTAACAAATAATTTTGTCCATCCGAAATTCGTAGTACCACAGTCTGTAAGAAATGACTCACGCGCAGTCCGTTTATTTTAATCAAACCGGTCGCCCGCACCACAGCGCCGAAGCCGCTAAGCTCAAAATGGACGCGGCAATATATTCATACCCAATTAATTTCCCATAATTATGTGAAAAATCTCACCGTTCGAGAGATAAGTACCTGTACGTATTTGTTTTTACAATTTATTCGGTTTTTTATTAAATTTATTGACATGACACCGTTTTAACAGGTCGTTGATAACGTTTCCAGTTTATAATGCTGTCAAATTTTGGCTGTTACTCTTATTGTGACACTCATTAGCTGGTAACGGGTATTTTTAATTGTTTACAATGTTTTTTTGTGACTTATTTGGTACAGAAATGTATCAGTTTTATGTTGATTGATTGATTTTATGTCAAGAGTAATATATGACTAGGTAGAAGTGTCATTATCTTTGCTTACTTCACAAATTAGCATTTTGTCTTATTAATTTAAGAGTTACGTTTAAAAACGGGACCTTTATAAGATTGCTTGATTAACTGTCTATCAAGACACTTATTTTTGAAATTAAATGATTTAAGGTAATCATTACTAATCGAAAATATATAAACATTAGTTAAAACGTTTAAACGCTTTAAGTTGTGCTTATTTTTTGAGGAGGGAAATTAGACGCAAAACCAATTACTCAATGGTGTTATCAGCTGAAATGGTGCTCCCAGGAGCGTCAAAACTTGCAGAGTGTTTTTAATTCCTTAAAATCAATTACTTCTTTATTTTATTTATTTATCCATTGTTTTTAGACAATTTATTCTTCTTAGCTCAATGTTAAGAGGACGTCTGTCAAGTGAGATGTTTTATACCTATATCTCGGTACTTGACGATTAGTTAGAGGTAGGTAGCAATGAAACTACTTTTATATTCAAGTTATGTTCAGTCAGACGTACCTACATAAGTACCTATATTTAGGTTCTTGGGTCTACAAGATATCAGCTACAATTATTATAGCTGCGCTCCGCGGTTTCACCCGCGTAAGTCCCGATCCTGTGGGAATATCAAAATAAAAAGTAGCCATTGCCTTCCTCGATAAATGAACTATCCAACACAAAATAATTTTTCAATTCAAACCAGTAGTTCCTGAGATTAGCGCGTTCAAACAAACAAACTCTTCAGCTTTAAAATATTACTTTAGATTTGACCGACTTCTGTGGCATGGTGGGTAAATTCTCAACTGCGATGCAGAAAGTTACGTGAGCCCGCCGTTGAATAAATATTTGGCTGATTGGTGGTGTAGGTGTTATTCAATATTTATAAAAAGAAATATTTGTGTTTTGTTTTTAATGAATAGGCTCTGAAAAGACTAGACCAATTTTGATTAAACACGGATAAATACATTAATTCCTTGGGTATAACTTTATATATCACTACATAGTATAAAATAAAGTCGCTTTCTCTGTCCATATGTCCCTTTGTATGCTTAGATCTTTAAAACTTCGCAACGGATTTTGATGCGGTTTTTTTAGATAGAGTGATTCAAGAGGAAGGTTTATATGTATAATACATGCATAATATAGCCGTGCGAAGCCGGGGCAGGTCGCTAGTTAATATATATATAATATATATATTTATTTCTATATATATTTTTCTATTAGTGATTTTCTGTAATTGGCTTTCTGTTTCTATTTCTTCTGTTTTATTATGTTAAACTTAGCTGTAGACTTTCCTTTAAATAAATAAATAAATTAATATCCTGATATTCCTACGGGATCAGGGCTTACGCTGTTGAAGTAATTACTTATTGCTGCTCTTTTCGTTGAATAAAAATGACTAAATTGCTAAAAGACAACAATACAATACATACAACAACATACAATGCAATAGAAAACAACAATACAACATACAATAGAAAACTAATATTCTAATCGCTATCACAAAAATACACACAAAAATAATATAAAATAAACTCACTTTTCGCCGTTACTTTTCAGCTTAGCCGACCGCGTAAAGAGAAAAGAACTACTTAATAAGTAATAAATACCAATAATAATTATTAAGCTTGCAATAAATCTATTTGCATACATTATGTCATCAGCGGCCGTTGGCACTCGCGTACTCTATGACCAACCAGTTCCACCAGTAATACTTGTTCTCTTACTTTATTACGATCTTAGGCACAAGTGAAATGTTATTTTACTGATTCCAATGTGTTTAATCGTTACCCGACTGCGAAGCCAAAAGCTAGGTTTATGTTTTTGACCCTTTTGTATTTGGGTAATTCATCTATTCCTGCATTTCTTCCAAACTACTTTCGAAGCGTTTTGATCGTTTGGTGGTTGTAGGTTTAAATATTTGGTATCAAATAAAAGAGCTTTATTAGCACATTCGAAATTTATATGATTATAATAGATACCTACCTACCGATACTCAAGTGAAAAAAATTAAATAAAAATATAGGAAAACTAAAACCCGACTTCGGAAAAAACGCGCTCAAATATGTCTGAAAAAGTTGAGTTTAGTGTTTTTCTTTTACTTCGATTTTTTATGTATTTCAGTAGGTAAATTAAATCTCAAAATTATTTGTACATGCCTATAGTCAGACTCAAATTATTTTTTAGAATAATTGCAACAAACCCCCTAATGAGCTGAAAATGTGCCAATTGATTTACCTATTAGTGCTGTCAGTCCACCAGTCATGTCCATAAACCTTTGTGTGGTATGTTTCACTATTTCATACTATCAAACTCAAACCAAACTGTTTTTTTTAATATTTATTGCAATTTTTATCTAAAATTCGTTTATTTGAATAGTGCCATACCAATAAACTAAGGATTTTACCTACCTGCAAACAAGCTAACTGACTTTGATATTTATTTTATCACCACTTCAAGATATTTAGCTCATTTGCTTAAAAGCTCGTTTGCGTGTGGGCGTTGGATGCCTGTTTGTCTGTTTGTTTGTCGATATAATGTTGATATCTAGTTTGACAGTTATTATAAGTTGCCCATTTGTGCAACTTATACTTTCTAGCTATTACTTTACTTTGTATATCGAGTTCTATGTTCCTTATTGTGGTGTTCAAATCAAGCTAACTATCCGATCCCGTGGGAATATCGAAATATAAAATAGCCTATATAAATAATGGTTTAATAGTTTAATAATAGTTTTGTAGAATTTTCGTGTATCTATAAATTTACATATACTAATACTAATACATATAATAATTTAAATACAAATAGTTCAAATTCGAGAGTCGTAGGTATATCTTTTTAAATTAGACCATGGGCCTCTTACTAGCGGTCTGGTTTCAATTAAGTATTTGGACTACGAATATTTTTAGAGTTCCATGGTTCAACTGATCAATCCTCTTGGTCCTCATGGACTCTAAAAAGCTCACACGTATTGAAGAGTTATTTGGACTTATTTGAGAGGATAGCATTGGTTCTGGGTCAGCTTACTCCATTTTAAACAGCTTTATAGCCAAGTTACGCTTGTCTGTGGCTTACAGCTGAGGTCGACCCATTTAGGGCCGCACATTCTTAAATATTCTTAGGTTTAATGTATGTTTTTTCTTTATTTCTTCGTTGTATAAGTTACCTATTTCTTTGTGTGTGTTATTTTAAAAGTTGTCGTGTGTTTGTACTAAATAAATGTTTTTCTTTTTTTGAAACATGTCCTGGGCACTACAGTGCCATGAACAGCATGAATTAAGTGTATAAATAAAGTGCTATATTATTAAAATAACAACTAGGTATATCTAGTTTCACTAACTTAACACTTTATTCATGGACGCAATGAAAAAGCTAATTAACTTTTACATTTTATGTAGCACTTCGCGTCGTTTTAAATTAAAATTTTCTAAACATAACAGGGAGGCCTTAGGTATCGTTGACATAAAAATTTAAACGCGCTCCCAGCACTTATTCATAAAGTAATTACCTTTTAACCTCGTTGCAATCTAAGTGATTAACGACAGCCCTTTTGCAAGTCCTCTCTCTCTCGGAAATCTTCAATGGCTGGTATATTTTTCAATCTAGACTTCAAACCCTTTCAAACCACGGATTTTCTGTCGGGCGATAGTTTTCTAAAAGTATGAAGTGGCCGTCCAACAAGATGACGATTCTAGTAAGAACTGTACCCCCACCACGAATTGTTCACGGACTCTATGAAATTGGGTCATGAAACTTCAAGACGCAAGAGGATGGGTCCATTTTAAAACCTACAAAAAAATATATATGAACCCGTCCCCTTGACGTCGTCGTACGCATTCGCGTAACGTACCACGGGCCCTAAAATAGGTTAATACGCGAACTGAAAAGGGAAGCTTAAAGAAACAGAATATTTGTATTCTAGGTAACAAATATTATTTTGTGTCGAGACATAGATCAACCTAGTTGTTTTTTAAGCTTGTATTTATCGTATTGACCGATTCTACTTTTTAAGTTTTACGGGAAACACTTAATACGGTTTGTACGGTACGTTTATTCCAGTTCGTAAACAATTTGTGGTAAGGTCTGTGTTAGCAAACGGTTAACAAGAAATTTCGTTGTCAGAAGTAACCGTCTATAACCATTAAATAATGGTTGAACGAACATAAAACTGTGTTAAAGCTATTTGTAATTTAAGTTTATGTTTGTTTATAAGGCTTCGGAGATGCTTTGCTTCAATTTGTTGAGTTTGAGATCGTAGACTAGGTATTGTTTATGGGCAATGTTGTTTTACTTTAGCAATATTGACTCATCGTTTCCTATTCTCTAGAAGCGTTTACTTACTACTTAGGTACCTGTATTATTTCTAACGATGGGAAGGCATTACTGCATCATTACTCCCAGCAGGTGGTGAGAGTATGTGGGGCTTCCTGCGGCCAGGGGATGGTATGTGGTCAGATATTTACCCACTGAAAATTCATCGGTGTGCCGTCAACAGTCGGATCTGACGGATTACAGATAGATAGATAGATAGATAGTACGCTTTATTGCACACACAAGTTACAGAAAATGACAACACAATTATTATTAGTTTAAATTATAAAAACAGTGGCACAATAGGCGGCCTTACCGCTGAAAGCGGATGAACACACACAGAGTACAGATGAGTACACAGAGTACACAGAGTACGGATGAGTATAGATGTACTTAAGCAAGTCTTTTGTTACTCCGTAGTCAAAGTTTCCTCAATAATAACTTTTCCCTTGTTCTCTACATAGCCTGGCATCTTTGAAGCAGCTTGCAGCTTTGCAGCCTATTATTATTTTTTCGTTTTTATTTTACTTATACTATTGTTGTTATGTTTGTTACTCTTTTCTGATTGGCTTCTGTCGCGTGCTTGTCCAAATGAATGTTTTCTTTCTTTATTTCTTTCCACTAGTTTTTCAGGGTAACTTGACAATCGGGGTTTTGGCGGGAACGAGCCAACAACATGTCGTGCTGCAGTTTTATTTACACGAAACTTAGTTGTAAACCGAGTTAAATTGTATAATTCTGGTGGAAAGTTATCTAATTTAGTTCCGTGAAAGTGCACAAGTGTAGTGAAAGTAAAAATCAGTGTCAAACATGGACTTTTCTCGTTGCCTCCAAAATCTCCTACAAGGTTATAGTAAAGTAGCCACCGCTTTACTATGACCCCTGACTTGACAAACTGTGACTTGACGACTTGACCATCTTGAAACACTTTGAGCCCGATTTCTGTAAATCGGGCCATAACTTGATGCAAAATATTACTTAATACTGGCTATATGCACAAACCGTGCGAAGCCATAACTGAAAAAAAAAAAAAAAACTTGACAATCCATATTTTTTTATGAAAACTAAGCTCGGCTCTCAGTTTGTACGTTTCTTTTTTACGCAAGTTTAGCTTCATCAATGCCCAAACCAAACGCTATTGCATCTGTGAGATCCAATCCTTTTTTGAGTTTTTATATTAGTCGTGTTTAATAAAAAATAAAAATAAATATTGCAGGATATTCCACACATCGCCATCTAGCTCCAAGCTAAGTTACTAGACTTGTGTTATGGGTGCTAGACAACGGATATCTTACTTATAGGTATGCTATTCTTTTGTAAATATAGGTAGGTATACTTATCTGAACAGACAAATATCTAAGCATAAATGTCTGAGGCGGAAAACGAACTCGCAATCCTGTGTTTGGCAGTCCGCATGGCATGGTGACCATTGTGCCAAGTGGGTCGTTATCTCGTTGAGAAGCATTCATTAAAGTTTAAACTCTTTTGAGGAACACCGAGTTTGATTCATAAATATAGAGGTTTTAAAATACGATCGCACACACGTGCCTCGGTTACCTGCTGGTCCTCGCGTAGGACGGTAGTGCACCCCCCGTCGGGTCTTGCATTAATTACCATACCTACCTCGGGGAACGCCCACTCGTCCTGTCACGGTACCTACACGATCCAGATTATGGGACTAAGAAGGACCAATTTATTTTCGTTTCGGATTAGAGAGACTTAAGTTTGAAGCAATAATTTTGCGGATTTTGAAAGGGTTAAGAATATAAGTGGTTGACGTATAAATTTTGATTACAAAAGCAGTTTGTTTGTTTAGTTTATTGTTGTTCAGTTCTTAGAAGATTCGGATGCATTATGCATTGTTTTATTCATATTTGATTTTAAGAAACCTTAGAATGCTAAATGTTTTAACATTGCCCATTTTAATGACTTAGCAAACGTAAAATTTGTAGTTAAATATTATCTAAATTCAAATATCTTATTAATATTTAAGTGCATATCTGCTTTCGGTGAATTTCTGGCAATATTATTCAAATTAAAATGCATGGCCTTTTCCAGTTACTACATATAAGTACATAGAATTATGTCTATAAACCGAGCTACCTATATCAGTTGCGAGGGGTCCATGCAACTGATTTCTGTCGGCTACAGATGAAGACATGTGTCTACCAATAAAAGAATGACAAATAATCATTAGAACTCAATCTTGCGGAATTTATCAGTTTAATTATATTATAATAATATGCTAAAGGTTAGAATGAACTTTGAATAAATCTATCCACTTCGAATTATAGCTAACATTATCCAAACTTTCAAATATATTTTTTATAGTGACACTATTCATTTATGTGACTATATATGAACTCTATGCAAATGTAAACAATCCAGATAAACGTGTTGTTCGTCCTGCAGATTTATCGCCATTCATTACATCGATAAGATAAATTGTAACCTATATTTATTGCTTTTGATACCATTGTATTTATAACGATATTAACGACGATAAAATAAAAACAATGCTGTGCACTCGCATTACTTTGCGTCGATAGAATTTCATTTTTCCGGTAGATGAGTTACGATGTTAGAACTAGATTTTCCTATTTATACACTTACCGACGACTTAATTAAAGGAAGTCTATGGGCCCTATGTTTGGCAGTGGACGTGTTGTGGCTGATAGGATGATGTAGGTATCTACACTTATCTTAATGTTGCCTTTGTAATGGTTATTGCTTTGTCCATACAATTGTATTCCATTATTTCCAGCCTGGATAATACCGCCAAAACAATTTTTTTTTTCTTCACTATAATATAGGTTCATATGCGTCATAAATAAATATACTTATGTATAAAATGATTCGACAAGCAAGGGCCCGCGGATCTGTAATACGTGTAAAGAGAAAAATATAGCCTAGGTATCTGTAGGTATATGTATTGCCTATGTATCTCCTTACTTTGTATTTTGCACTTTTTTTGCAATTTCTGTACACATTTTCTTAAATATGTGCTGGCTAAGATACTGCATTATAGCATTATAATGATCTTATAAGGGTATCAGTTTTGGTAGAAATAGGTAAGTATCTGCAGAAATCGTGTTATTGATAGTTTTCTCTCGATCTACCTAAATGCAAACTCGATCGGTCTCGGTTACCTATCTTTGTAGGTACGATAGATACCGAGTCGTGTTCGTGTCTTCGCGAGGTATTAAATCTCATGGCTAGCGAGCTAGGTGTCAGATGAGGAGCCGGATCCCACGGGACATGAACCTTGTGTTCCCATGGAATCGATTCGAACTGCCTCTACTAATCGTCTATTCAATTAACTCCGCGGGTAATTGCTGTGGTTTTGTTTTATTACTGTTTATAAATAAGGTTTAGTGACTTAAGTACGACGCTTTCGTTGGGAGAGTTAATTTCAAAAGGAAGGCTTATTTATAAACTTTGAGGTAAAGTACAATACTTATCTGTTTCTCACTTGATGGGGATACTTATAATAATTTATGTGGGTTTAAAAGGTGATTTCATTTCGAATGTCTATGGCCAGCAAAAAGCAGCAGCAGTAAAATGTGTAACGAGGCTATTATGGGCTGATAAATAACTCTTTGCCTTCCCTGATAAGAAAAAAAATTGACTGTTAGACAATTTGATCTCAGCATCATCCATCAAGCGATTTGGAACTAGTCTAGAAAAAAGCTAATCTGAGTAAAGGCCATTAAATATAACTGGTTGATTGGTTCCGGTTAACTTAATCTAACTTTATTATAAATATAAATTCTTACAGAGTACCTTTACATATGCACATTATTCCACGCCCTCAGATTTAAAGATATCACTTCACTAACACTTAACCGCTTATAAAATAAATAATGAAACGTGAGATCGATAAACACTAGTAGTAACAGTTTCTTCCTTTATAGATGTGAAATTATAGTTCTTTGGTACGTCGAAAGTGCGGCGTTAATATTTTCTAAGTCGATGTACAGTCAAAGGCAAAATTATACAGCTTTATTGATAAACTAGCTTCTGCCCGTCATTTCAACCTCATAAGGGTGGAATTAAGAAAAACCTTTTCTAAGGTGATACTCAAGATACCTACACTTCACAAAAAATACATGCTCTTTAAATTTTATCTGTGTTGGACCAACGCTTTAAGCTGTGCGGTGGTGTGTATCGGAATGGCGGGTGTACTGATGCGAATAAGCACGAAAAAAAAATGGTTCGGACCTACCTTGATTCTAGTTAATTCTACCAATAAAGCAAATAAAAGTATCACTTTGAATGCAGAGAAAGCACCAAAAAGTGAGCCGCCAACAGTCAATTGGTCGGTTATATAAGGTACAAGCAGTTGATAGATATTTATTCTGTGCACTTTAACAATAAATTTTACTTTCTATGTCTTAATTTTAAGATCCCAGTATTCAAAGAAATGATTACCTATCTATTTGGAAATAGCTTAGATATATTTAGAATATCAAAAAAAGCTCATTGCACCATATCTCGCGAGTGTACATTGAAGTAATACCTAACATTAATCTCTCGTATCTCCAAATGCTGTTTATTTGCGTTACTCACGGAGGTTTCAGATGTTGTCAGCGGAAGTCGACTGAAGCAACTCTGCTATTAAATATATGCAAACTCAGAACCAATTATCGGACGAGATTCTTTAGATAGTTGAATTGAATCAATGCAATCGATTTTCAATTTTTTAATTTGTTATAAAACAAATTAAAAAATTGACTTAATTAAAAAAATACTTACTGAAATGTTTGAAGAGAAATTACTTATTTTTAATTAATATATTGAGTTCATATCATTCTTTAAGAAAGATAGGGGAACAGTTTTTAGGCAATTATAACAGTAGTGTTTTTTAAACTTAGGTATAGAATTTTTATGGTTAAAATATTTTCAAGGGTATTAAGCGTATTAATTTCTCCGTTGTGGCATCCTCTGGCTCAGGCTTGCCTCGCTTTGAATATCAACTTAGATGACCTAAGTTAAATTGAGTCATGCTCAAATCCACAAAACTAAATATGAAGAACTATATTTGATTAGCCAAGATGACGGACCCTAGTGACGGACGTTTAAGATTCTCAATAAGAAATTTACTCTAAGTAAATCATATTTTTTTTATGATAATTGGGCATAAAATACAAGTATTCATTTTAATTACCGTCAAGTAAATATAATATAAAATATTAACCAAGGCACGAGCTGTCTGCGATCTTTAGACAGGAAATTGATATTATCTTTTATGTCGACGGACGATCGTATTATTCAATGTTGGTTTAAATCTGCTCTGAAGAAATGCTTATTTAAAATATATTTTTCATAATAATGATTAAAAGAGATAAACATTCAAGTTGTTTTTTTAGTCATACTAGTTACAGTTTGCGGTTTTACTCGCGTGTTATTGGTAAAGGAATAACAGCATCTTTAGCTTTCATCCGCGTAGGCGTTAAATTTCCCAAAATACTGTTTTATCGGATGCCTATACGTCAAAATAGCTACCTGTGACCTCAATTTTAGCCAGATCTGTTCTATGGCTTGAGCTGTGCTTTAATAAATGAGTCAGTCAGGACTTTGATTTTATATTGATAGATTATTTTTTAAATATAATGTATGCCAGGCTAATAGGAAGCGACCTAGGAATATTTCCAATTTTTTACAGTTGATATTTCACCACAATGTTCCAGCTATCACGTATCAGCTCTTCTCAAAGCTAACATAATTCAAAAAATGCGTACCCTGACGCGATAAGAAGTTGATATTTCATCGAGGTTCAATCCAAAGAAGAAAATGGCAAAAATGAAGTACGAAGATCCAAAGAAGAAATGGCAAAAAAGAAGAATGAAGAGCTCGCACCATGCACAGGCAATGGCACTGGAAGAATTCACGGGTTTAAATTTGTAGTCCCGTGGTCTCTTAGTGGCATCACTAGTGCTGGGCGATACAACATTAAAATATCAAAATTGAAAACAAGTGATTGGAATTTTGGTGCTGTAGTCGGGAATTGGGACGAACTAAATGAATTTACTAGTTAAGTTTAGCGCTTAGCTTATAGAAAAACGTACAACTAGGGACTTTGTAATTAACTTTTGTTGCAAATAAGTATTCTAGTTTATTGTTTTAATTACCTACAATATTTTATGCATAACTCCATAGTTTAAAATGTCATGTAATGCTAAGGATACACAACAACACTGACACTCGACACAAATGTCGACACTAGTGTCGATAGCGTCCACACTGTAGCAAACTAGATGTCGCGGCGGTGGACACACGTAGACACTCGATGTGTACATCAAGTGTCTATAGTGTCAAGTGTCGTCGTGTAGCTTAAGTAAATTGTGAGTATCAAACTTAGTTAGTATCATATAGGTACCTACCTATATTACTATAATTATTGGTAGGTACTTATCTAAAGACAAAACAAAATCGAAATCGGTTCATCCGTTCGGGAGCTACAATGTCACAGACAGACACACACATACTCACTGACACGTCAAACTTATGATACCCCGTCGTTTTTGCGTCGGGGTTAAAATTTTGAACCACTATTTCACTAGCATAAATATTGTTGAGATTCAAATTATTGTCTAAGTATAACTACCTAAATTACATAAGTGTTATTGATAATTAGTTAAGAAAACGGTTGACGGGTGCAACTTAACAAAAATGACTTTTGTTCCACGATTATTGAAAATTCATCTGGGTTTCTAAAATATTATGGTATTTGAAAATTTTGATAAAAACTACATGCAATAAGTGACAACTATGTTAGTTATAAATAAAATAATAGGGGACAAGCATTTTGCGTTATATTGCTACCTTTTATATTATTATTATGATAGGTCAGCGTTTGACCACTATCACATCCGCCTCAAAAGACGTTTAAAGACCACATGATGTTATCTCACGATAAATTTGCTTCAATATGCAAACTGACTCATTTCATGCGCCTCTAGCAATCGTTTTACTCCATTTTTAGAGTTCCGTTCCTCATGAACAAATGGACTCCTTTTAGGATCACTCGGTTGTACGTCCTTCCGTCTGCAACGTGTGTCAAGACCGTTTTTTCTACGAAAACTGTTAGATATCTCTTAAAATTTAGGTACCTATCTATCAATTTAACTGATAAGTAATGATAGTTATTTTCAGATATAATTTTTTAATAATGAATTTAAATATAAATAAATCTTTTATAACAGTTTGTAAATCTTCTCGGTTGCAATTTTGAAACACGCATTTTTCCTTTGAAAATATTTTCATATTTTTAAATATTCTAACAGTTTTCCCTAAAAAAAATGGGTTATAGTGAATCTGACCGAAAGATGTAGTGCAGCAATCAAGCAAACTTGACTGTAGCTTATAGCTGAGGTCGACTCATTTAGGATAGCAATGAGCATACACGTCTTCTCTTTCTTGTTTTTTTATGTTCTTGTCTATTTTTTGTATATTTTGTTCTGTAACTTGTTTGTCGTGTATTTTGTATCAGATAAACTATTCTATTTGAAATATGTGACCTCTTCCGCAAAATGTATTTGTACGGAACCCAAGCCCGACTCGCACTTAACTGTTTTTTACATTTGCCGACCACAGTTGGATATTACTCGAGTTTTTTGGTGTTCTTATATAAAATCGATTACTTTTTGTATAAGAGAAATCGTTTTACGCTTTCAATTGAGATTGTTTCATTTTAGTTTTTTAAGAAGTTTATTTAAAAAAAAAAGACAATTGGTATAGAATAGAATTGTTACAATAGTAGCCATTACGAGTAGGTAGGTACCTAATCTATCCCCTTCCTGATCATGTTACCTCTACTAATATTATAAATGTGAAAGTTTGTGTGTGTATGTCTTTCTATCGTCTTTTGAGTTTTTGTCGATCGTCTTTGTTTTTTTCAACCGTCTTTTGTTTTTTTTATCGTCTTTTGTTTCTGTTTTCATCGCCTTTTGTTTCTATTTCGATCGTCTTTTATCTGCTTCGATCGCCTTTTTTAACCAATTAGTTGAATAGTTTGACTACGAGGAAATTTATTACGTTTCGACAAACTATTTGACCAGAAAGTTTGATCAGCGGGAACGTACCGTTTGTTTCTCCTTCACGCTAAAACTACTAAACCAATTGTAATGAAATTCGGTAAGCAGATAGCTGTAGACCTGGCTACTTTTATCCCGATATTCCCACGGGATCGGGACTTGCGCGGGTGAAACCGCGGGGCGCAACTAGTCGAGAAATCGGGCGGGAATCGATCCCGCAACCATCTGCGTCGCAGGTGGGTGTTCGCCCGACGCGCCTTAGAGGTCAGTCTGTATGAGTGTTGAAAATCAATAATAAACTTGGTAAGTATCCTTAGATATCTCAGTCATATTATAACCCCAGTTCGACGGGCCGACCCAGTTGGCACAATGGTCACCATGCCGGACTGCCAAACACAGGGTTGCGGGTTCGATTTCCGCCTCAGACAAGTAGTATTTATGCTTAGATATTTGTCTGTGGTCTGCTTGTTTCTATGTATTAAAAGTATATATTTACAAAAGAAAAGTAGGTATATAAGTAGTATATCCGTTGTCTAGCACCCATAACACAAGTCTAGTTACTTAGCTTGGGGCTAGATGGCGATGTGTGGAATGTCCTGCAATATTTATTTATTAAACCACCTACCTTACCTTATGATTAAAAGTTTTATGTAGATATAACTGTATTGCCATGAAACCGCAGACAAAATACGTATTCAAACTTGTTCCTAGATTGGCCATCTGCAATTTACTTCAATCATTGTTGACAATAAAACATAGTTAACAATTAACTTTACAACGGTAATGTAGATAAACTATTATAAGGGGCAACAACTTGGTAAAGTTTAGGATTTAACGTTCTCATATCTTTCTTGTTTGTAGAATTTCTCGATAGATAGCGAATCTAATTCCAGGATATCTCTTCTTATGATTTTTTAATTTTCTTTAGGTACTTACCTACCTACTAGTAATTTTCTTTAAGATTTAACAAGGTACAAGCGTTTTCTGTTAACGTTCTGATATCTATCTTGTTTGTAGAATTTCTCTATAGATAGCGAATCTAATTCCAGGATATCTCTTCTTGTAATTTTACAATTTTCTTTAGGTACTTTAGTTTTACGGGGCTGTTTTTGCACTTATCGTCTCATAATTTGGGGCATTGTGTATTTACTAGTAATTTTCTTTACTGCTTAGCAGCCTTTGTCGACGAAGAAGAGACTGGTAAGTTCCCTTTGCCTTCTTCGTCATACCCTGTCGAGGAAGGCAAAGGGGACTCACCAGTCTCTTCTTTATAAACTCCGTTGATTTTTACTGGCCATCATAGATCCTACTAATAATATTATAAATGTGAAAGTTTGTGCGTGTGTATGTATGTTTGTTACTTTTTCACGCAAAAACTACAGAGCCGATAGCGATGAGACTCGATATCTAGATAGCTGGAGACCTAGATTAACACTTAGGCTACTTTTTAATGACACATAGCAAATATTTTTGGAGCTTAAAACTTATAACTGCCATGACCATTGACCATGCCCCTATTTTTTATTTTTTAATCTTTATTTCTATGATAATTAGAAAATGAAAATAACCAAAACATAGGGGTTATAGGTTTTATGGCACAAAAATATTTGTGCTAGTGGCATTATCCAGGGAGGACAGTTGACTACGTTTGTATGGAGAGAGCGCAGGTACCCTTTTACCTTAAGTGGGTAACACCGCGGGGCGCAGTTAGTAATTAGATAATTTTTAGTTTTTTTTATCCGCTACAAATATGGTGGTGCTATCTAACAGGAATAATGGAACTAGTTATTTTTATTGAGTGAGCCTTGGCGTTGGTATAATAATGTATTTTCGAGAAAAACTTACGCCCGTGTTCACAAACAGTATAGGTACTAAATAAATACACGTTATATAGTACTACACCCCCTCCCCCCTTGTGATATTTAGTGATTTGATGCCTGACGTGATAAATAGACTGCCTGTTGCAGCCACGCGGATGAATTGGTAACACGCTTTCCTAGAAGTCACTCACGACTTGAAGACCCCCAAGTTGTACCTATACATCAGATACCTATACGGGTTATTGGAAATTATACTAGCAAGCCGTTGAGGGCTACTTCTGTGCACTGTAACAAACAACTTTTGTTTTAAGACTTTTGAAAATTAAAAAAAAAAATGATTTTTTTTAGATTATGTATCGTAAATTCCAAAAAACAGCTGATTTTTTAAAACAAAGGTCATTCAGACTAAGAACAGTAGATAAAACTTTAAAAATAAGTAAATCTCCGTGTAAGGAACAGCTGATTTTCAGGTAAACCTAACCTCAAAATGTTCAAAAAAATGTTCGAATTTCCAAAAGTGGTAGAACAAAAGTTGTTTGTGTAAGTGCACAGAAGAAGCCCTCAACGGCTTGCTAGTATAATTTCCAATAACCCTGTATAATGAGGTATCTCTTCCGATCGCATTGTTTAGCTTCCTGTGTTACAGTGGACTGTCGAGGGAATATCGAACAATAACGTCGGACGGACGGAAGTTGTGTTTCAGAACACTAACTGTGCTATGTTTAAGTGAACCAGTAATGTTATAGGTGAGTGTATTCTTAACTGTCTAGAAACAATCGGCATAATCACACTGAGTACTTTTAATTCAAGTATCCGTTTGTGTGTAACGTCTATTAGAAGAAGGTCGTAAGTTGATAGTATTATTGTAGCAAACTTATAGTAGACTTAGGATGCATATTGTACATAATAATAGATAATTAGGTATCTATCCCCGGAAATCACACTTATGAATCTACTTATAAAAAGACATTGGAAAATAAAATTATCCAAATTTCCAAAATGTCATCGTTATTTACCTGAGGTTATTATAATATTTTTTTTATTCTTTGCATACGGGCCCGCTTCCATACTATTTCGCTTTCAGTGTTAAGACTATCTTTTCTTATTTGAACTTCAAGTTGCTTGAAGATTTGATGAGGATCATCAAAGTAAGGAACAGAATAAATATTATTTATTTATTCTGCATTGTATTTTATCTGAAAATAAGTGAATAGCTGCTTAAAATGCAGTAAAAAAAAGTAACGACTAGCAAATTATTATTTATTTCACTTACTTATGTTAGAAGCATAATAAACTTGTACATTTTAGTATCAAAGTATCTTTACTAACAAGATTTAGTCAGGTTTATAACACCGTTTACTTTCTAATACTCACAGTTTATGAGTATTAAATTGAACTATAAATAAAGCTATTGTTATTAGAAGTTAAGCGTCAAATTTATACTTACTTGTAGTACTAACATTTCTTGCTTAGGTTTAGTTTTGGCTCTTGCGCTATTCGCTTAAATAAGTAATCTATTTAAGCGAATAGCGCAAGAGTCAAAAGCAAAATGGTATGGACGTGTTATAAGAAGAGAGTAGAGTCTTATGACTAGTAGAGTAATGGGTATGAACTTAGAGGGATGGAGAGGAAGAGAATTATGGTGTGATAAAAGGTATGAGAGAGAAGGATGTGAACGATGAGATAAGGACTAATAGAGATGAATGGAAGAAGACGTGTGCCGACTCCAAATAAATTGGGATAAAGGCAGGCAACAGAAGAAGCAAAATTCTTATTAACAAATACTTTTTGATAACATACTTTTTTATTTTTGAAATACTTTTTGATCTTTTTGGTCAGGCCACGACTGATGACTGATATATCAACACACAGCCCACACCGATGGTTTTATAGACATCAAATTTGGAAGTCTGTTCTTTTTGAAGTGCAGGCGCCATAATGAAAATGTTTGAATCGACCTTTTGGAGGTCGCGATGCCAGTTGAGAAAGGGCTTTTAAAAACTCCTTCAAAACTAAAATTGGTAATTATTTTATGGAAATACGTGTTGTAATTGATGCCGTTTATAGGTTAAATCTTTTCCTACATTATAGAAAGATGGAAATTCCTTATCAAAAAATTATACAAACAATTCTTATTTTTCACAACTGTAGTCTACTATGTTTTAAGGGCTGAACTCGTAATAAAATAATTTTATAGGATGTTATCGCGTTTATTTTGTTTAATCCCTAACGCTTCACGGTTCTTATAATGACGATAGTTGAACGTGACAACGTCTTAAGAAAATACTGATGGAATGGTAGCATTTTTCAAAAGAAAATTTTAATTTCATTTGATACTCGATCAAAACATGTAAATGTACTACAGGGTTATTGAAAATTAATTGACACGGCGTTAAGGGCTTCTTCTGTGCACCTTAACAAACTACTTTTGTTCTACGACTTTTGTCGAAACTTAATACATATCCCAAAAAAAAATTTTAGTGTTTCTCGTACTGTCTGGTAATTTTCTATGTCTATGCGGCAAGTGCGCGCGCGCGATCGGCACGGGGCGGGTTGTACCATACCTACTATGATTGATTCTGTGACGTAGACATAGAGTTGAGTATTATTTGAACTGTTGGATTTAATTTTTTATTTTTGTATGGAATATTTTTATAATGAATTTCCAAAAGTCGTAGAACAAAAGTTGATCGTTAAGGTGCACAGAAGAAGTCCTTAACGCCGTGTCAATTAATTTCCAATAACCCTGTATAGTATAGCAGCTGTCCACGCAGACGCATCGCTCACTCAAGTAGGAGAGAGACGGATGTCGAACGCTGCCGAACGCAAAGGCCGATTGTGCTTCTGTGTCGCTCGTTTCCGCGCTCTCGCTTGCACTTCAAGCCTTACATGGAACGCCTCAGAGCGAGGTAACGCCGCATTTTTTCGTGCGTGCAGCCGGCTCTTTCGAATTATAAGACGTTATCACGTCAAAAAAAAAAACACGATTTATTCATTAATAATTTAATATACTAGTTTCATTTCGACTGTAGTCTACTTACCTACGTTTTAGGACCACCTGTGTAACCAGGACTACACCACCTATTATTAATTAATATTTTATGATCGTTAAAATTTAACAACCGTTTAATTATTTCCTTAGAGTGCCTGTTGCTTTATTGTTTTATAGGTACCTACTAACGGTAAGGTTTTATCGTAGCGAAACCTTAGAGGTTCAGTTACTCAGCGTTCTCTTTTATTGTTCCTTTGTCTTTCGTAAATAATAAAATGGAATTAGACAAATTGATTGTAATAAAAAGAAAGGACTGGTTAGTGGCTGTGTCTAAATATTTTATATCTTTAGTGAAACCAGTTGGTGATGTAGAGTTGTGAATTGTAAATGCAAAACAATAGATTTTTACTGCACGCCAATCTCTATTATTATATTTTTAATACAATATAGTTAGGTAGACTAAAGTTATTGAAAAAACATGGTAAATATCCCGTTATCATGTGGTTTTTTTTTAGTGAAAATAACCATGTTATTTTATCTGTTTGCCCAGAGTTTGAAGAACTTACAAAACCTAGGTCTGTCAATAATAGTAATAATCAATAATAAAAAATAAAAATAAAAATAATAATAATAAAAAAATAATAGTAAGTGGGAAATTATTTCCCAGTATTTGATTAAGGGTTAACAAATAGAAAGATAGCTTCATATTTTTCAGTAGATTATTTTCTGTAAATTAAATACACGCATTTTTTTTAAACTAAGTCGTTTTTTAGCGAATTCCTTGGTTTGATTAGCTACACAATACATTTTTTTAAATTCAAATGAGATCTCTCCTCCCATATTGGAAGCGACTATGAGGTCGACGGAGTAGCATGCTCTTCTAGAAGGAAAACGGTATGCCGGAACAATATGACTGAACATCCTAACTTAGTTTTTAAGACGTCTCTATGTAATCTTTGTACAAAATATACATAAGCAACCAAATGAATAAAGTAATTTGACTTTGACTATGAACAAGACCAGTCACTTGGCACTATTTAAAAAAAAAAATGGCACAACTGTAAGACTCTTATTATTTTATGCACGTTTTAGATAATTTCGCAAAACCAAAACGAATAAAATGTATCATAATATATTTTAAAATATATGTCCTATGGGTAGAAAACACAAAATAACTTAAAATAAACCAATTTCTATATTTTAGGACCCCTTAAATCTTTAAACCTTAAAAATTCACAGAATGTAAGTTGTGCCATTGTTTCTCCAGATATGCGACATTCTTATCGCCTAATGTACTGAGTCCGGATAATAGAATGACATTAAAAGCATATATAAATAAATAAATAAATAAATAACCACCCCTTGACGACCTCTGTGGCGCGTCGGGCGAACACCCGACTGCGACGCAGAAGGTTGCGGGTTCGATTCCCGCCGGGAACAAGTATTTATGCTGACCATAAATTCTTGTTTCTGGTTCTGGGTGTTTCCTATATGTATAATATGTATATATTTACAAAAAAAAAAAAAAAAGTATTTAAGTAGTTTATCCGTTATCTGGCACCCATAACACAAGCATTAAGTTGCTTAGCTTGGGGCTGGATGGCGATGTGTAATATGTCCTGAAATATTTATTTATTTATTTATTTATATATGCAGAAAGTTTAATTAGTTGCGCGAGCAATCTTAAGTTGACGCTAATTAAATGTTTTTTACGCTATCCATGTAGTTTTAATTTCATTCGATAAAAAAATAAAATGTTAATATTAGCCTCTACTGTTTAGGGGGCGTCCATAAATTACGTGAGGTGTTTTTTGAAATGTTCTGTCCCTCCCTCCCCCCCTGGTGAGATGTCGTGAGATTTTATTCAACTCCCTCCCCCATCCTCCAATCTCACGTGAGATTTTTCTAATAGACCGTTGCAATAACGAACTAATCAACTGTAGAGTGTGTTCAGTTACTGGAGCAGTAAAATACAGCTCCGGTAGCAGAATTTTTTTTACAGTGTGTACAATCTGGATTAAATGGACCAAAGAAGTATACATTTTTTTTGTTTCAATCAGAAAAAAAATTGCGTGATATTTGCCGAGACCCCCCCTCTCACCAACGTAAGATTAGATGAGATTTGACTCGACCCCCTCCCCCCCTTAACCATCTCACGTAATTTATGGACGCCCCCTTAATAATTTGGAAATAGATCCCAGAAACAAAACATGGTTTTCAATACCCATAGTGTTTTCAAGACCTATGTACAACGATACCTCTCATTATGGGTTTGACGAGAAACTTTACGTGTTGGGGAGGTACCAACTACAATAAAATGATTTTAAACGCTTCTTAATAAATGCCTTAGTTTAAAACCCCAAAGGCATACACCCAGAAATTCGGCACCATCAGCTGGGAAGATGGGAACGACCTAAGGTATCGACGCACCTCACATCCCAATAGCCGGAATGTTAGCTGAGACAGGGTAGCTTAATCACACATTCATAACTAAGGTTCTTACGACGCGCTGGTGGTGCCATCTAGTTATTATCATGTAGATACACACATTGCTCATAGATGGCACCACCGGCGCATCGACATACAATAATAAAGAAAAAAATAATATCGATCTCAAGCTCAACAGTTTTGTTTCATTACTTAGTTTATTACTTTTGCTCCTTTTGCTATTCATACCATTTTACAAGTTTTTATTTAGCTTCACTTGACCCGATGTTTGTCATCAAATCTTGCAAATTAATTTATATGTCATCCCCTCAGGTCATCCCGTTAGGAATATTTTAACTATTTAATTTTCAAAAACAATATAATATTATGCCAAGTTGGGAATTGAACCGCCACACAGTTGTTCTCAAGGCAACCTAAATAGCCATCGGGCCAATACAATGTTAACAAATATTGCGAAATATTTGAAGACTTGAGGCGGTTATCAATCTATGATCCAACGTCATACTTACTACTTCAACACAAAATCCACTATTGCTATGAGAAGAACTAAAATAAAATGTGGGTAAGTAGAAAAAATAAACTGCCATTAGCTTTTTTTTCTAATAATATCTCAGTTCAACGATTACGGTCGAATACTTTACTGCAATTCCTGTTTAAATTCTACTTTTATTGTTAAAAATGTAATTTGACACCTTTTTTGAAGGCCAAGATTGTTGTCTTATTTGATGACAACACATCAATCAGTGAAATTGCCTGTTTTAGTCTTACTTGGTAGGCATAGGTAGAACTTTTTTCCACCTATCCCCACTAGTAGCTCAACGGTAGGGATAGGTGGAAAAAAATTCCACTTATCCCTACCAGGGGGGATACGCTGGTAGGGATAAGGACACTAGGTTTATATATCGGTAACTTAATAAAATATTTAAAAAGTAATTTATTGATAGATGAATTATACAATCCATTATTATAATTACTAATTATTTGATTTATCAATTTACAGATAAAAACCGTATGTATGGCTCTAAGTCAAACGATATGGAGAAGTTGTAAGTCGTTGTAAAGAATATCTAGAAACATTACGCGACGTCATGCTCTCATGTAAGGTATGAGTAAAAATAAAATCAATTTTCTAAAAAAGTAATACTTACCTAACTAAATCAAAAAGTATATTTTAATTTTTTTCATACAGGTCGAAAAAGAATTACAATGAACTAGTAACATCTACCTGGGAGTTCAGGCGTTCGTAGTGAACTTTGCTACTTTGGTAAATAAGCATCAACAAGTAATCGATTTTGAAGGAAGACCTTTTTTACCGTTTAAAATCAACATTTTTCTGTATTAGTGATTAGGCAGTTTAAAATTGTAAGTAGTGTGTTATAAGTAGGTATATTGTTTTGATTAAAATAAAACTAACGAAGTGCTGTAAGTGATGTTATTGATTATTGGGTCAAAAACGGTATACCTACACGTTTTTACTTATAATAATAAGTATACATGTAATTCACGATGTTGGAACGACGACGTTGGATTGCTACTTATGGAAATTAAATCGTTTATTTGTAATCGTTAATATTTTGTAATATTTTTCGAACCACCCGCATGTAACTAAGTTGAGTAAGGTATTTTTTTAATCAAAATAATTTTTTTACATGAAATTTTGTTTTCTCCACTGTCTGTCACCAGGCTGTATTTCATGAACCGTGATAGCTAAGCAGAAATTTACACAGATGACAGTTGATGATGATAATTTATAGCTATAGCTGTTATTTGTTATAGCTGTTATAGCTGTTATTGTGTATTTATTTATAGCTGTTGTTATAGCGGCAACAGAAATACATATTTCTGTTGCCGCTATAACAACCAATACTAAAAACATAAAATAATGGCACGGAAGTCTTTGTGCGCGAGTCCAACTCGCACTTGGCCGGTTTTTCATTCAACAGTACCTAAGAACCTAGCGCCAGTACTTACCTGGATCTCGCCGGCCCAATAAAGTGTTTTTTATAAGTTTTTAATAAATAAAATAATATTTGAAAACCGACATCAAAGAAATAAAGCAAAAAACATACGCGTCAAATTGTGAACCTTCTTCTTTTTTGTTTTTTTTTAATGTTCTTTTAATATACTTAAACAAAAAGTGAAAATAAAATAAACCAAAAAACTGAATTCCAAAAAAGTTTAGTACCTACCTACTTGGAAGTCGGACTGAATTTGATAAAATGGTGAAATGGTGAGAGATCGGTTTTTTGGTACCTATGTATTTTTTTCACTTTTTTACTTTGAGTTTTTCTTACAGGAAAACAAACTAACTTTTTTAAAGTCAGTTTTCATATTTCAAATAGTTACAAATAAGAAACAGTTTTGAAATTAAATTTACTTCTCTGATAATTTAAGCAAATGATGATATAATATATGGGCGCCATCAAATTTTACCTAATTTACCATTAGACCGACGGTCGACAATATAATTTGCGAGAATTATAAGCAATCCAATCGTAGTAGTAGCTGGTATTTGTGTAGACGATTAATGTACGTGATTTGCTTGGAATCTTGTAGGAAACGAGGCCAATTTGTATATATCCATCGACTACGAGTGCAGAGCCGGAATCTCCTCTGAAATCATTTTAGAGACCATTTCAAAGACCGATAAAATGTACCGTATACTATTTAAAGTAGTTCTGTCTGCTCTAACAATAAGTGTATACTTACTGAGCAACGTATGACTGAGAATTTTGACTTGAAGCACAAAAAGTACCCATTGGTAAATGGCCGTATATATTTTCACAACTACGTTTGGTCCATAATACCTGTGATAGCTTCTGAAGATCATCAGTAGTCAATTTTTTGTCTTCCTGAAATAGTCAAGTAACCACATAAAGTAGTTTATGGTTAGGTACACAATAAAATACAGTCATAATATCTAAAAATTATATCTAAATAAACGAGATCATACATCAATAAGTCCCCAGCCAGCAATTTGAGCATTTTTAGTACCGGAAGGAAACATCTCCATTATTGCAACTCTTTTAATAGTACTACCAAAATTCATCTTTGGAGTAACTTTTATTAACGCAACGTCATTTATATCCTGTGATTCATCATAATCCTCGTGAACTACATATGCTTCAGCTTTGAGTTTTTGTATTCCTTTCTTTTTGTGCGTGCTACCAATATTTATTTCAAGTTTGTTTAGCTGATTGCCATCGCAGGTGCGAAGGCAATGTGCTGCTGTCAATATTATATACTGATTAAGGATCGAGCCCCCACACAGCGTCATCTTGGAGGTAGAACACGTCATGGTAAGGAAAGCAGAATGTGGGTAATCTCGTATAGGTCCCAATGTGCCCCCGACAATGTAACCTTCGAAAGATTTGCAGTTGATTTTTATTACAATTACACACAACATGAGTATAACATGAGTATATTGTGCTTCAAGCATTGTGCTACTGGTTAGAAGGCTACGAAATATTAATGAGAACTGCTTATCGTCAAATAGTAAATTTTATAGCTGTTAGGTTCAATTTTAAAGACGTAAAAAATTATCAAAAGAAATAGATTTGATTGTCCGTTCAGAGTACCTTATTGATGAAATCATGAAACCCCACAGAATAAAATATAGTCCGTTTTCTGGCGGAAAGCATGAAACTTGCCATTTATGCAACGTGACTTGGCTCAGTAGTCAGGTTGCAGTAGAAAGACATTGAGCCCGAAATATTAACTAGGTGTGGTGCCGGGGAACAAGTTTTTATCCCCAGGATACCACTGCTTCAAGCGCATTCAATTTCCAGTGAGCCTATGCTTTGGCAATGCAAATGGCAATAAACAAGGTGCAAGGCCAGACATTGCACACCGCAGGCTTAGATCTCACCATAAGCTGCTTCAGTCACAGTCAGCTGTAGGCGTATGACACTGTCGAGAGTGAGTGACGCAGCTAACATGTTCGTATATTGTTCCGACGACAATACGTACCAGAATTTCGTAGACCATGGGAGTAGTCCAGGGTTTTCAAGGATGCAAACTCAGACTATTTTCGGAGGGTCTAATAACATTTAAAAAATATTATTATTACATGTGGTTTTTCAATGTATACCGTTTTTTGTGTCAATTTTCACTGGCCTATTTGGAAGAACATTTTGAAGATTATAAATCCTAGTCTAGTAGTCCTAGACTAGTTTCTACTTCGATATCTTATTATCTAAAAGTAAAAGCTACGTCCATGTCAAGTTTCATGCTTTCCGCCAGATGGGACCTTAATCGTAGATTTCGGGAGCTAACACCCGACACTAATTGTGTTTTGCGCCATGTGCAATTAAACTGAGAACCCAACCATTATTACATTTTTCCTTGCTGCTCTTCTGACTTCTGACTTTACCTCAAGATAAAAAAAACTTACAGAAAAATTGGCCGCGCCCCGCGGTTTCGCCCGCGTAAGTACCAATCCCGCACGTGCCTTGTAATAGTGAACATAACGTTTCGATAATATAATTTCTTTTATTGTAAAATAATTAACTTAGCAGTTCTGAAGATTACCTATTTAAACGATTAGCAAATCTATTATATTGAGAAATTAGAATCGGGCCATATTAATCAGTGTGTTAGATTTGCAATTGTTATTAATCCAATATCGAAAAGGAAAAAACGTATGTGATGGTGACTGCTGCTCGTCTGGAGGGATTTTGATTGAATTTGGCCAACGTTTTACCGTTTTTGGGTAAAAATAAAATAACCTAACTAAATCAAAAAGTATATTTTAAAATTTTTCATTTAAGGTCGAAAAAGAATTAGAATTAACTAGTAACCGAACGAGCTCGTCTCATTGCCTCTGCGAAGAAGGAGTCGGGATTTTGGCTGCAGGCTTTGCCATCTCCCAATTTAGGCACACTTTTAGATAATATCACTTTCAATACTTGTATAAGTCTTAGATTAGGCTGTTCATATATATCTACCCATAATTGTGTCTGTGGCTTTCAAGTTGATTCCAAGGGTTACCATGGACTTTCCTGCCGACGCAGCGCAGGCAGAATATCACGCCACGCCGCTATCAACGACGTTATTCGTCGGGCTCTTGTTAGCGTCAACGTACCGGCTCTCTTAGAGCCGAACGGTCTCGTACGTGACGATGGCAAGCGTCCCGATGGAATGACGTTGATTCCCTGGAGTCGTGGCAAACCGTTGGTGTGGGATGCTACTTGTGTTGACACACTGGCGGCTTCACATCTTAGCTCCACCTCCAGGGAGGCGGGCTCTGCGGCTGCAGCGGCGGAAGTGACGAAGCGACGGAAATATGCTTCTATCGGTGATGGATACATATTTCTGCCGTTTGCAACGGAGACACTTGGTCCTTGGGGTCCAGACGCCTTAAAATTTTATAAAGAAGTTTCAAAATTACTAGTTTTAGCTTCGGGTGACCAAAGGGCTGGCTCGTACCTCGGACAACGGATAAGCATCGCCATCCAACGTGGTAACGCTGCCAGCCTTTTGGGCACACTTCCTAGGGATCCCCATTTGGACTTTTAATTTAGTGTAAGTAAAGTAGGTAGTTTATTTAATTAATTTAAGTTTTCGTTATTTAATTGTTATTTAGTATAGTTTATTTACTTGTTCACTAGTAACATCTACCTGGGAGTTCAGGCGTCGTAGTGAACTTTGCTACAATACCTATGGTAAATAAGCATCAACAAGTAATCGATTTTGAAGGAAGACCTTTTTTACCGTTTAAAATCAACATTTTTCTGTATTAGTGATTAGGTAAGTAGTGTGTTATAAGTAGGTATATTGTTTTGATTAAAATAAAACTAACGAAGTGCTGTAAGTGATGTTATTGATTATTGGGTCAAAAACGGTATACCTACACGTTTTTACTTGGCCCAATAAAGTGTTTTTTATGAGTTTTTAAGAAATAAAAATAATATTTGAAAACCGACATCAAAGAAATAAAACAAAAAACATACGCGTCGAATTGTGAACCATCTCCTTTTTTGTTTTTTATTTTAAATGTTTTTTTAATATACTTAAACAAAAAGTGAAAATTAAATAAACCAAAAAAACTGAATTCCAAAAAAGTTTAGTACCTACTTGGAAGTCGGACTGAATTTGATTAAATGGTGAAATGGTGAGAGATCGGTTTTTTTGGTAAGTATTTTTTTTTTACTTTTTTTTACTTTGAGTTTTTCTTACAGGAAAACAAACTAACTTTTTTAAAGTCAGTTTTCATATTTCAAATAGTTACAAATAAGAAACAGTTTTGAAATTAAATTTACTTCTCTGATAATTTAAGCAAATGATGATATAATATATGGGCGCCATCAAATTTTACCTAATTTACCATTAGACCGACGGTCGACAATATAATTTGCGAGAATTATAAGCAATCCAATCGTAGTAGTAGCTGGTATTTGTGTAGACGATTAATGTACGTGATTTGCTTGGAATCTTGTAGGAAACGAGGCCAATTTGTATATATCCATCGACTACGAGTGCAGAGCCGGAATCTCCTCTGAAATCATTTTAGAGATCATTTCAAAGACCGATAAAATGTACCGTACCTATACTATTTAAAGTAGTTCTGTCTGCTCTCACAATAAGTGTATACTTACTGAGCAACGTATGACTGAGAATTTTGACTTGAAGCACAAAAAGTACCCATTGGTAAATGGCCGTATATATTTTCACAACTACGTTTGGTCCATAATACCTGTGCTAGCTTCTGAAGATCATCAGTAGTCAAATGGTTGATTTCCTGAAATAGTCAAGTAACCACATAAAAGTAGTTTATGGTTAGGTACACAATAAAATACAGTCATAATATCTAAAAATTATATCTAAATAAACGAAATCATACATCAATAAGTCCCCAGCCAGCAATTTGAGCATTTTTAGTACCGGAAGGAAACATCTCCATTATTGCAACTCTTTTAATAGTACTACCAAAATTCATCTTTTGAGTAACTTTTATTAACGCAACGTCATTTATATCCTGTGATTCATCATAATCCTCGTGAACTATAAATGCTTCAGCTTTGAGTTTTTGTATTCCTTTCTTTTTATGCGTGCTACCAATATTTATTTCAAGTTTGTTTAGCTGATTGCCATCGGAGGTGTAAAGGCAATGTGCTGCTGTCAATATTATATACTGATTAAGGATCGAGCCCCCACACAGCGTCATCTTGGAGGTAGAACACGTCATGGTAAGGAAAGCAGAATGTGGGTAATCTCGTATAGGTCCCAATGTGCCCCCGACAATGTAACCTTCGAAAGATTTGCAGTTGATTTTTATTACAATTACACACAACATGAGTATAACATGAGTATATTGTGCTTCAAGCATTGTGCTACTGGTTAGAAGGCTACGAAATATTAATGAGAACTGCTTATCGTCAAATAGTAAATTTTATAGCTGTTAGGTTCAATTTTAAAGACGTAAAAAATTATCAAAAGAAATAGATTTGATTGTCCGTTCAGAGTACCTTATTGATGAAATCATGAAACCCCACAGAATAAAATATAGTCCGTTTTCTGGCGGAAAGCATGAAACTTGCCATTTATGCAACGTGACTTGGCTCAGTAGTCAGGTTGCAGTAGAAAGACATTGAGCCCGAAATATTAACTAGGTGTGGTGCCGGGGAACAAGTTTTTATCCCCAGGATACCACTGCTTCAAGCGCATTTAATTTCCAGTGAGCTTATGCTTTGGCAATGCAAATGGCAATAAACAAGGTGCAAGGCCAGACATTGCACACCGCAGGTTTAGATCTCACCATAAGCTGCTTCAGTCACAGTCAGCTGTATATGGCACTGTCGAGAGTGAGTGACGCAGCTAAAATGTTCGTATATTGTTCCGACGACAATACGTACCAGAATTTCGTAGACCATGGGAGTAGTCCAGGGTTTTCAAGGATGCAAACTCAGACTATTTTCGGAGGGTCTAATAACATTTAAAAAAATATTATTATTGCATGTGGTTTTTAAATGTATACCGTTTTTTGTATCAATTTTCACTGGCCTATTTGGAAGAACATTTTGAAGATTATAAATCCTCTCAACATACTTCCAAGACAATAATTAAAAATTAACCGTTTTAGTAATAAAAAAAATCAAAAAACTGTAAGGGTAGATACAAGCAAGAAACAATCACCTTCCGACTAGTTTCTACTTCGATGTCTTATTATCTAAAAGTAAAAGCTACGTCCATGTCAAGTTTCATGCTTTCCGCCAGATGGGACCTTAATCGTAGATTTCGGGAGCTAACACCCGACACTAATTGTGTTTTGCGCCATGTGCAATTAAACTGAGAACCCAACCATTATTACATTTTTCCTTGCTGCTCTTCTGACTTCTGACTTTACCTCAAGATAAAAAAAACTTACCGAAAAATTGGCCGCGCCCCGCGGTTTCGCCCGCGTAAGTACCGATCCCGCACGTGCCTTGTTATAGTGGACATATCAATCGCTATCCCGATAAGTCAAATACGTATTTTACGTATCTCACTGCTAATGACATATTAGGTTGATGTTTTGATGTATAGAAAAAAGGTACCATCAAAGAGAAGAGAGAGATTTTAGATTTATATGATAGCAACAATAAATGTCAGTAAACTTGATAACATCAATGTCAGGATAACGGTTTGTCTATGAACTCTCTCTGTTAGCCGCCATCGATGTATCGACACGTACCGTTTGACTGTCTCAATAAATTCGTAATAATCTCTCACAGTTTGTTTGTTTTATGCTTATAACCCATCAGGTTATGGGCCCAGGGCTTGCCTTCAGCAAACTCTGTGTTTATTTTAGCATATTTTCGGCATAAAAAATAAAACAAAAAAACAACCGCACATCGTACCGTCACAGGATTGAAAAAATTTGCGATCGTGGTTGTAAAATGGCTGAGAGGACACAGTCGGGATCGTCGTGCACTTCAATCGACAAGTTATGAGGAATAGAAAACTATTCGTCATGGAAATTCATGATGAGAATGATTTTCATCCATGAGGATCTGTGGGAGTGCGTAGATGCGACAGGTCCGGCGGCGGGCGCCGCTGTTGATACCAAGAAAGATGGAAAGGCGTTGGCTAAGATCGCCCTATCTGTACAGCCGGAGGCAATCCCTCACATCAGAGGAGCGAAAACGGCGAGGGAGGCCTGGAGCAGTCTTGAGAGAGCGTATGAAGACAAAGGGTTGAGTCGGAGACTGACATTGCTCAGAGAAATGTTTTCCACGAAACTCGCCGAACACCATAGTATGGAGACCTACGTGAACTACATCACCGAACATGCTCAACAACTTACTGAGGTGGGCTCGGAACTAGAAGATGATTTTGTTGCTGTGATCATGTTGAGCGGCCTCACTACAGACTATGATCCGTTCATTATGGCAATTGAAAACACACACATAAAGTTGTCGAGCGAGCTGGTCAAAGCGAAGTTGCTACAAGAATATGCAAGAAAAGATGGAAAATTAGAGGAGTATGAACGGCGCGGCGGAACCGACATGGAGCGGGCTTTGGTTGCTCGAAAACCAAAGTGTTACAGATGCAAAAAGACGGGCCACTCTATAAATGGTAAATAAGCATAAGAAGCCGACTCAACAAGTAATCGATTTTGAAGGAAGACCTTTTTACCGTTTAAAATCAACATTTTTCTGTATTAGTGATTAGGCAGTTTAAAATTGTAAGTAGTGTGTTATAAGTAGGTATATTGTTTTGATTAAAATAAAACTAACGAAGTGCTGTAAGTGATGTTATTGATTATTGGGTCAAAAACCTACACGTTTTTACTTATAATAATAAGTATACATGTAATTCACGATGTTGGAACGACGTTGGATTGCTACTTATGGAAATTAAATCGTTTATTTGTAATCGTTAATATTTTTTTCGAACGCATGTAACTAAGTTGAGTAAGGAATTTTTTTAATCAAAATAATTTTTTTACATGAAATTTTGTTTTCTCCACTGTCTGTCACCAGGCTGTATTTCATGAACCGTGATAGCTAAGCAGAAATTTACACAGATGATGTATTTCTGTGGCCGCTATAACAACAAATACTAAAAACAGAAAATAATGGCACGAAAGTCATTGTGCGCGAGTCCAACTCGCACTTGGCCGGTTTTTCATTCAACAGTACCTAAGAACCTAGCGCCAGTACTTACCTGAATCTCGCCGGCCCAATAAAGTGTTTTTTATAAGTTTTTAATAAATAAAATAATATTTGAAAACCGACATCAAAGAAATAAAGCAAAAAACATACGCGTCAAATTGTGAACCTTCTTCTTTTTTGTTTTTTTTTTTTAATGTTCTTTTAATATACTTAAACAAAAAGTGAAAATAAAATAAACCAAAAAACTGAATTCCAAAAAAGTTTAGTACCTACTTGGAAGTCGGACTGAATTTGATAAAATGGTGAAATGGTGAGAGATCGGTTTTTTGGTACCTATGTATTATTTTTTCACTTTTTACTTTGGGTTTTTCTTACAGGAAAACAAACTAACTTTTTTAAAGTCAGTTTTCATATTTCAAATAGTTACAAATAAGAAACAGTTTTGAAATTAAATTTACTTCTCTGATAATTTAAGCAAATGATGATATAATATATGGGCGCCATCAAATTTTACCTAATTTACCATTAGACCGACGGTCGACAATATAATTTGCGAGAATTATAAGCAATCCAATCGTAGTAGTAGCTGGTATTTGTGTAGACGATTAATGTACGTGATTTGCTTGGAATCTTGTAGGAAACGAGGCCAATTTGTATATATCCATCGACTACGAGTGCAGAGCCGGAATCTCCTCTGAAATCATTTTAGAGATCATTTCAAAGACCGATAAAATGTACCGTACCTATACTATTTAAAGTAGTTCTGTCTGCTCTCACAATAAGTGTATACTTACTGAGCAACGTATGACTGAGAATTTTGACTTGAAGCACAAAAAGTACCCATTGGTAAATGGCCGTATATATTTTCACAACTACGTTTGGTCCATAATACCTGTGATAGCTTCTGAAGATCATCAGTAGTCAAATAGTTGACTTCCTGAAATAGTCAAGTAACCACATAATAGTACATTGCGATACAAGTGTGGAAAGTTGATCATTCCATAGAGGTGGTTTATGACGCGCGAGCGGAACGCGAGCGTGGCAAAAGCCGAGATGGAATGATCAATTCACACGTGTATCGTACGACGTTTTTTATCACAGTTGCGAATAAAAAAAAGACTTGTTAAAATTTTAATAATAAAAAGTTTTTAAGAATTTAAGTTATGTTTACTATATTTTGTTAATTACACTTCCGAAAGGCTAGGCAAAAGACTTTTAACCTATACAGCGTCTGACATACAATATTTTTTTAGGGTTTTTTTCATTTGTTTTTGCGTCGGCGGTTAAAAACAGAATACCTATAATGGTAAGGAAAAAATACATTTATGTACCTAAAGAAAAAACAAAATAAAAACAAAACTCGATTTTTAATTATTTTCAAAGACGTCATCACGTAATATTATCGTTTGATATCAGACTTTAGAAACAACCTTTTGAAAAGAAGAAAAAAGGTACCATCAAAGAGTTTTAAGCGAGCAAGGCTTAAAAACTCTTTGGATGGTACCTTTTTCTATACATCAAAACAGTATAACCCAGATAAAGGAGATCATTCATGTTTCTAACAAAAAATACCCACAAAAAAAAATGCCGGCCAGTAATAAAAATTCGTAGTATGAAAACTAAAAAAAAATGTTTCTATCTTGTAGAGAATAACATTTTTAACAATGTTTACTAAGGCAACAAAGAGCTACGATCAAAAATCGTTGAGTTATTTTACATTGAAAACCCAAAAAATGCATTTTATAGAGATCCGTTTGACCACTTTTAAGATCCCACTAAAACTTCTGAAAGGGTTATTGGATATACCAATTTATATAAATATAATAAAAACAGACAAAGCTTATCCATTTACTACTTATTTTTATATTTTTTCTGTAGTAATATCTTAAAAGTGGTCAAACGAATCTCTACAAAATGCATTTTTTTGGATTTTCAATGTAAAATAACTCAACGATGGTTGATCGTAGCTCTTTGTTGCCTTAGTAAACATTGTTTAAAATATTATTCTCTACAAGATAGAAACATTTTTTTTTCTGGCCGGCACCTTAAGTTTTGGGTACGATTTGAACGATGTCCATAAGAATGTTTCATCTACTATATGTCATTAGCAGTAAGATACGTATTTGACATATCGGGATGACGTATTATTTTAGCACTAGTTGGATTTTTTTTTATCGCACGCGTGTATAATACGTTGCATTATGAGCCCAAAAGCGGTTTAATAAGATCCACTTTATAATAATAATAATAATAATTCATTTATTTCAGATTAAATTCAATTCAATTATAAATTAATCCATATGCAAGTTTGTCATTATACTAAACTAGATCCATTTAAAAAAAAATAATAATAATAATAATAAACAAAGAATAATTAATAAATAAAAGGAAATAAACAAAGTCAGAAATCTTACAAACTACAAAATTAAATGTCAACAGTGATTAAAATAAAATTAAATTTGTTACATTAATTCATCCCAAATAAAATAAAATAATCACAACAAAGTACTAATAAATAATCAACATTAAAATACTTAAAAAATAAATTCATTCAAAATCAAAATAAAACTAACTAAAACTAAAAATTGAAAAACGATTAATGAAAGTCCCAGAAAAATTAATGCTAACTACATTCTCAAATAGTTTTATGAGTCCCTATCCAATATCTCCAGATAGGAGACTCCAATTTATTTGCTATAACTCTTAGCATACTATTGGAACTGCCCCGGACTCGTCGCATTAGTGAAGCAATTCTTTGTCGCCTAATTGCCTGAAAAGGAGCCACACTATGCCCGGCATGCATACCCGACGCGCTACAGTACCTAGGCAAACCCAACAACACCCTAAGACCATTATTGTACTGGACACGGAGTGCGTCGGCTGCCAACTTTGTATAGCTGACCCAAAGACTGCACGAGTAAAATGATTGACAATATGCCTTAAATAAAGTAACTTTAACATTACAAGTGCTGCGTGCAAATCTGCGAGCAACCATATTACACCTGACAGCCAACGCCCTCCGCTCCCTATCAATGTCCTCATTATCCCTTAGGTCATCTGTAACCAAGTGACCCAGGTACTTAAATTTAAATACTCTATTTATGGGCTCATCCTTCAGATAAACTTGTGGGATCGTTGAGTAAAGTTTTGAGCGCCCCCTGAAAACTAAAAACTCACTCTTCTTACCATTATACCGGAGTCCATGAGCGTCTGCATACCTGGCACATATATTCAAAAGTTTCTGAAGACCACCGACCGAAGGACTCAGCAACACCATATCATCAGCATAGCTTATATTATTAAACGACACTCCGTCAACCGAGCATCCGATACCAGTGTTGCTGAGTTCCTCAATCAGGCCATTCAGATAACAATTAAACAAGCTCGGAGACGTCAAGCCTCCCTGCCTGACCCCACACTCCATGGTATACTCCGACGATAGAGTTCTATTCCATCTCACCTGGTTCACCTGGTTACTATACCAAAATCTTAGGATGGAAATCACCTCATCTGGTACATCGGTTTCCGTGCCCAACTTCTCCCAGAGCATATCATAGGAAACGAGGTCGAACGCCCTTGACAGGTCCAGAAAACAAGCGAAAACCGGCGTCTTCCTATCCGTGTAGTACTGGACAGTGTGCTTTAAACACAGAATAGCAGATTCTGTTGATAAACCAGATCTAAACCCGAACTGTGCGTCGTGTATGTTTATATACTTAGCCATTCTACTGTTCAGCAACCCATCCAGCACCTTGGCTATAATAGTAGCCAGCGAGATTGGACGATAGTTAGACCTGTCAGAGGCGTCCGCCGTCCTGTTCTTCATGATCGGCACCACCACTGTACGCATTAGATCAGCTGGAAGGTACGAATGGCCAACACACAAATTAAAAAACAAAGTAAGCACACGAGGCAGATGTACCCCCGCAGACTGAAGATGCTCGACACTAAGACTATCATGCCCAGGCGATTTACCCCGTGTCATGTTCTTTAGTACCTGTTTGGTTTCTTTCACGGTAAATAGAACACGTTCACCCGAACAAGACGATACCCCCCCTCGAGAACCCTTCAGTAAAGGCTCTACCCTAAATTGTTCCTTAAAAAGCTCAGCAATTTTTTGCGGCTCACACTCCCCACCGACACAACCAGGCACCCCAGAACGCGGATTCAATCTATTAGTGTGTTTCCAAAAAGATTTGAAGTCCTTAGAAGCATGCTGAGATGCCAGTAAATCCATTTTTATTTGTGTTTGATTATTCTGGCACCATTTTAATTTGTCTTTAAATGCCTTCCTTAACCGAACCATTTCAAGATAGATATCCCCAGTCCTAGGTTTACCCCATTCCACCCAATTCAGAAAACTAGATCTAGCGGCCCTATGTACCTCCCTTACATACTTATTCCATCCAGTCAAATAACCTTTCTTAAATCTTTCTCTTTTATCGAAGCTGATTCTTGCCGCATTTCTCAACGTACCCACAATATCCGAATACATTTCATCAATCGTTTTTCGATGCAAAATGTCATTACAAAAACCATCACTATGCCATCACTACACGATCTAAATTGCTCTGGAAAGTCAATGTTTTTCAGTTTTTCGTTGCATTTAGAGCGGTACAATCCGGTCTGACTAAGACTTCTCTCTCCCCAGATTATTTTGTCAACTTCTTGTGTGTTTAAAACTACATTGCTACACAATTTTTCAAAATTACAATTTAATTTCATAGGCAAATGATCTGACTTTATGAGCAACTGTGATAAAAAAGTAGTTTATGGTTAGGTACACAAAAAAAATACAGTCATAATATCTAAAAATTATATCTAAAAAAACGAAATCATACATCAATAAGTCCCCAGCCAGCAATTTGAGCATTTTTAGTACCGGAAGGAAACATCTCCATTATTGCAACTCTTTTAATAGTACTACCAAAATTCATCTTTGGAGTAACTTTTATTAACACAACGTCATTTAAGTATATCCTGTGATTCATCATAATCCTCGTGAACTATAAATGCTTCAGCTTTGAGTTTTTGTATTCCTTTCTTTTTGTGCGTGCTACCAATATTTATTTCAAGTTTGTTTAGCTGATTGCCATCGGAGGTGTGAAGGCAATGTGCTGCTGTCAATATTATATACTGATTAAGGATCGAGCCCCCACACAGCGTAACCTTGGAGTTAGAACACGTCATGGTAAGGTAGGCAGAGTGTGGGTGATCGCGTATAGGTCCCAATGTGCCCCCGACAATGTAACCTTCGAAAGATTTGCATTTGATTTTTATTACAATAACACACAACATGAGTATAACATGAGTATATTGTGCTTCAAGCATTGTGCTACTGGTTAGAAGGCTATGAAATATTAATTAGAACTGCTTATCGTCAAATAGTAAATTTTATAGCTGTTAGGTTTAATTTTAAAGACGTAAAAAATTATCAGAAGAAATAGATTTGATTGTCCGTTCAGAGTACCTTATTGATGAAATCATGAAACCCCACAGAATAAAATATAGTCCGTTTTCTGGCGGAAAGCATGAAACTTGCCATTTATGCAACGTGACTTGGCTCAGTAGTCAGGTTACAGTAGAAAGACATTGAGCCCGAAATATTAACTAGGTGTGGTGCCAGGGAACAAGTTTTTATCCCCAGGATACCACTGCTTCAAGCGCATTTAATTTCCAGCAATGCAAATAGCAATAAACAAGGTGCAAAGCCAGACATTGTACACCGCAGGTTTAGATCTCACCATAAGCTGCTTCAGTCACAGTCAGCTGTATATGGCACTGTCGAGAGTGAGTGACGCAGTTAAAATGTTCGTATATTGTTCCGACGACAACACGTACCAGAATTTCGTAGACCATGGGAGTAGTCCAGGGTTTTCAAGGATGCAAACTCAGACTATTTTCGGAGGGTCTAATAACATTTAAAAAAATATTATTATTACATGTTGTTTTTCAATGTATACCGTTTTTTGTGTCAATTTTCACTGGCCTATTTGGAAGAACATTTTGAAGATTATAAATCCTCTCAACATATTTCCAAGACAATAATTAAAAATTAACCGTTTTAGTAATAAAAAAATCAAAAAACTTTAAGGGTAGACACAAGAAAGAAACAATCACCTTCCGACTAGTTTCTACTTCGATATCTTATTATCTAAAAGTAAAAGCTACGTCCATGTCAAGTTTCATGCTTTCCGCCAGATGGGACCTTAATCGTAGATTTCGGGAGCTAACACCCGACACTAATTGTGTTTTGGGCCATGTACAATTAAACTGAGAACCCAACCATTATTACATTTTTCCTTGCTGCTCTTCTGACTTCTAACTTTACCTCAAGATAAAAAAAAACTTACAGAAAAATTGGCCGCGCCCCGCGGTTTCGCCCGCGTAAGTACCGATCCCGCACGTGCCTGGTAATAGTGAACATAACGTTTCGATAATATATCACTAAACTATTCAAAGATATTTTAAAAAGTATGTAGGTACCTATCTTTGCTAAATCTCTCTCCATTAAATCTGTGATAAAAAGTAGTGTTGGTAAAATTGAACCTACGTGGAAAGTAATTAATGCTAAAACAGGGAGAGTCGCAGCCATAAACAAAAGTCAAAGTCAATTTTTTTTATCCATTTGGATACATTGAAACGTCTTAAAAACTAAGTTAGGATATGTGCCTTCGGGACGCGCCCACCAATTAGAAGAAGGCACAAGGAAGTATTATATAATATAAACTTAACTCAAGTATTAATGGATAAACCTATAACTAATAATGATCAATATGGCAAATGAGTTTGAGATTTTGTTGAGTAATGTAGCTATTACTTAGTAGTAAGTAGAAGTAGTTCCACTGTTTAAATCTGGTGGTACCTCAGACCCCTCCAATTTTAGACAAATATCAGTACCTACTATCCACGTTAAGTAAAATTTTTGAAAAACATATTATTTTAAATCAAGTACTTCAACATTTTCATGAAAATAATAAAATATCTTAATTAATAAACAGTTCGGTTTTAGTAGGGGGCACTCGACCACTGATGTGGATATTAGGGTGGAGCGAAAAAACTTTTTTTCGAAATTCGATTTTCCTGTATCGTTAATTAATGACCCGTGGTCTTAGGAGTGTTCATGCAAAATTTCAGCTTTCTAACTTGATATCTTGAGGTGGCGCACTAGACTTTAAGATTGGAACAAAGGGCATTTTTGCGTTACCAATAGAGCTAATGTAAGATTATAATTACCATCTTTATTAACAATATAATTACTCAATATTACTATTACAAGTAATAACTTTATCAATACGTAATTAATCATTATAAAAAATATATCTTAATGCCCTAAATCAGAATTCTCAGAAACATCTTTTTTGACGGAAATAGTAAATTTTGGTGTTATACTGTGGGATGTCTTGCCTGGCTTTTATTCTGGGAATGAATGAAACCATACCTAGCTTCGGGTCCACAAACAGACTACGAAGCCTCTGATGCAAGCTTGACGCATCTCTGTACTGCCTGAGTGTGGTTAGAATACTTTTAATGTCAATTAAATTACTTCCTAGAGAAATGATTGCCATAATTTTGGTGTCCCTATATTTTAATACATCGGAGGTTCTATTAACATCTATTTCACCTAATCTACTGCAACCATCTTAAAATAGTGTAAAAGACATGATTTGGAACATATTTACAAGAAAATATTGACTTGATATCAAACAAAGTTGGTGCGTAAACTTTCATGGTGAAAGTAGCTATAGGTTCCTCCTAGTTATGTGTCAATTCAGCTGTTCCATTAAACAAATGAAGAATCCTATTTGCGCATGTCAATCATCAAGAATAGACCACCTTTTCTAGGCTTTTGTTAGCTAAGGTTTTGAGACTGTACCAGCAGAAATAGCAGAACACTCTGAAACAGATATTTCTGATTGGTGCTTCACAAATCAGTGTTTAAATCCGGGAAAGATAGAGATCGGAGGTGCAAATGGGTTCTATTCCTCTATTTTTAAGTCGAGACACTTGTCGAGCTTTTTTCTAAGCTATCAGTAAAGCTATTAGGGCATGTTGTGGTACTAGTCGAGTCTAGATAATGAATGGCATGTAGATAATTGACAATTGACATTACAAAAAACATTGAAAACGTGGCTTCAGTTGTTTTCTGGTAAAAATTGACTATATCTTTGTGTCTGGTGTTCACAGCGGTCCATCGCATCTAATCACCACCAAAAAATAACTATATTCAAAACTCCTGTGATGAAAGTTTCACGGTAGAGTTTTTGAAGAAAATTTCCTAAAGTGTGACATTTCCCAACATTGATGTATAGAATTTTATTGGACCGCAATGCACTCACGTCTTAGATACGACATCGAAAAAAGTAAAAACCGTATTTTTATTGTAAAAAGTTTTGAAATTAGTTAAATTTGCGAGTAGAATATAAAAGTCAAAAAGTAAATTTTGTATAAACTACCTTCTCAGTGCGCCACCTGAAGATAAAGTCGTAGACTTTTGATTTTTTGTCTGAATGAAGCTTTTTCATAGGGTCATCGATTAACAATACAGGAGATTTAAAAAAAAAAAAAATTTTTGCCCTGATTCGCTCTACCCTAGTGGGTATGGCGTTAATCAAAAACATATTCGATGTTTGGGAGGAGTCGCATGATTATGATGAGTAACATTATCTTTGTACGGTTCTAAAAAAAATATTTTACAGAATATTTTTTTCTGCAACCTATCTTAAAAACTACTAACTTTCATGAAGAATAAACCCTGAAAGTTGCAGTCGGCTAGAGCTAGGGCATCATGTTGATAAATGTGATTGATAGTCCAAAAAGTGAAAATAATTGATAATATTATTTTCATTTAAAAAAATAGGTAGGTGTACATAGGTAAGTAAATTTTTTTTTTATGTTTTTTTTTTACAATTGCATAATATTATTAGTGTATTTTATTTGACTTATCCATGGACTTTCCTATAATAATCTTGTTATTCTACTTTTAGCATAGCGTACGCTTATCAAATTTTGTATGAAAATAATATCGATTATTTTCACTTTTAGGACCATCAAGTAAATTTTTCAACATGATGTCCTAGTTCTAGCCAAATGAAACTTTCAGGGTTTATAATTCATGAAAGTCAGTAGTTTTTAAGCTAAGTTGCAGAAAAAAATATTCTGTGAAATATTTTTTTTAGAACCATAATATAAAGATAAAGAAAACACAAGATTTTGAAAAAAAAAATACTTTAATGGTTTTATTTTGAGTTTTATGAATCTTATGCAGAACATACAGGGGGGTTAAATCGATAGGCACTGAGGTCCCTCACCCCCCAGCAACCGATGATCCACCCCCCTTGTTACACCGTGTATAATATATATATTAATATAATAATAATTTTTATATTAAAAGCATGTATGGTATGCATCTAATTAAAATTTCTTTCTTAAGCTGACGCTAATTAAATGTTTTTTACGCTATCCATGTAGTTTTAATTTCATTCGATAAAAAAATAAAATGTTAAGATTAGCCATACAAAAATGTCATAAAGTAGGTATAACACAAGTCTAGTTACTTAGCTTGGGGCTAGATGGCGATGTGTGAAATGTCCTGCAATATTTATTTATTCATTAGTTCATAAACAAAAATATAAACAGGTTATAAAATAAATACAACAAAAACCAGCCAAGTGCGTGTCGGGCTACGCGCAATGTAATGTTCCGTAGTGTTTTATTTCATAATGTTTGTTTGTCTGTTTAATATTGTATATAAAGAACAGACTTCATTTAACTAATTTGCATTGGAATATTATGTTCGGTCGTCTATTACTCATTAGTGATAGTTATCCCTTTAATGTCGTTATCACTATCACTACATAGTATAAAACAAAATCGCTTTTTCTGTCCCTATATCCCTATGTATGCTTAAATCTTTAAAACTACGCAACGGAATTTGATGCGGTTTTTTTTATTATATAGAGTGATTCAAGAGGAAGGTTGATATGTATAATACATGCATAATATAGCCGTGCGAAGCCGGGGCGGGTCGCTAGTATCTTATATAACTATATCCAATCCAAATACAACCATTCAGTTGGAAGCAACCAAATAGCTGGTAGGGGACACTTTAACAAAATAATCACTTTAAAGATCAAAACATGGTTTTTAATAGGTACCCATAATATTTTTAAAGACCTATACAACGATACCTCTTATTATGGGTTTGACGAGAAACTTTACGTGTTGGGGAGGTACCTACATAGTAAAATGATTTAAAATGCTTCTTAATAAATGCCTTAGTTTAAAACCCCAAAGGCATACACCCAGAAATTCGGCACCAGCAGCTGCCGCACAGGCCTGCGCGCAAGTGGCTCGAAGATGGGAACGACCTAAGGTATCGACGCACCTCACATCCCAATAGCCGGAATGTTAGCTGACAGGAGTTCGATGGATGACGTCTACTAGTCGAATTGTTTTTAGGCGAATTATTTTAGTCGAATTGTTTTAAACGATACTTACTAGGTTTTAACACAGTCAAACCGGCCTAACTTGATATAAAAAAACATTTTAATCATAAGTAAGTGTATAAAACGTGATCTATTAATTGTAGAAAATATGCTGGTATGAGCATTGCAAAGCTTATACTTACTGTATCTTTTGATCTAGCTTCTAACTCTGTGGCACTTACAGATTAGGCGCGGCAAGCTCTCAAAACTACCTACTCGTTTTGGCTGCCCTGTAAAATTTACTTTTCGAATTTTTGAGAATAAAAGGTGAGGCAGGAAAAGTGACTAAAAGTGTTCAAAGTAGGTAGTACCTCCAGGCTGTATTTCATGAACCGTGATAGCTAAACAGAAATTTACACAGATGCTGTATTTCTGTTGCCGCTATAACAACAAATACTAAAAACATAAAATAATGGCACGGAAGTCTTTGTGCGCGAGTCCAACTCGCACTTGGCCGGTTGTTCATTCAAAGTGTTGCAACAGTACCTAAGGCCCTAGCGCCAATACTTACCTGAATCTCGCCAGCCCAATGAAGTGGTAAGTTACCTGCTTTTTTTTTAAAGTATTTGATAAATCATCATCACGGCACAGTATAAAACAAAGTCGGTTTCTCTGTCCCTATTTCTCTTTGTATGCTTAAATCTTTAAAACTACGCAACGGATTTTGATGCGGTTTTTTTAATAGATAGAGTGATTCAAGAGGAAGGTTTATACATGCATTATATAGCCGTGCGAAGCCGGGGCGGGTTGCTAGTAATTATAATATTTGAATACCGACATCAAAAAAATAAAACAAAAAACATACGCGTCGAATTGTGAACCTTCTCGTTTTGTAATGGAGACGGTTAGCAAAATCTGAATTAAAAAAAAGTACTTGGAAGTCGAACTGGATTTGATTGAATGATTGATGTGAAATGGTGAGAGATCAGTTTTTTTTGGTTAATTTTTTTAGTTTTTTATCCTTTAGGTTTTTCTTATAGGAAAACAAACTAACTTTTTTAAAAGTCGGTTTTCATATTAAAATGGTTACAAATAAGAAACAGTTTTGAAATAGAATTTACTGCTCCGATAATTTAAGCAAATGATTACATAATATGGGCGCCGTCAAATTTTAAGGAAATTTTTATTACGACAAAATAGTCGGCGAGCATTAAAAGCAATCCAATCGTAGAAATAGCTGGTATTTGTGTAGACGATTAATGTACTTGATATGCTTGGAACTTTGTAGGAAACGAGGCCAATTTGTATATATCCATGAACTACGAGTGCTGAGCCGGAATCTCCTCTGAAATCATTTAGAGACCATTTCAAAGAGAGATAAAATATACCGTATACTATTTAAAGTAGTTCTGTCTGCTCTCACAATAAGTGTATACTTACCGAGCAACGTATGACTTAGAATTTTGACTAGAAGCACAAAAAGTACCCATTGGTATATGGCTGTATGTATTTTCACAACTACGTTTGGTCCATACTACCTGTGCTAGCTTCTGAAGATCATCAGTAAGCACTCGATTGATTTCCTGAAATAGTCAAGGTACACATAATAGTAGATTATGCATCAAGGGCATAAAGCAATTCTTGTGTTGTGGGTGGCATATTGAACCCCGAGTGTAACGAGGGAGTTAAGTAGAGTCCTGAGTGAAGCGAGGGTTTCAAGCCGCCCAAGACGAAGACATGCTTTATCCCGAGGTGCATACTCTACTTTTCATACCGTCGGTCCAATTTTTTTTTAGTTCTTGTGGTGACCAGTTCCATGGCCTCTTTAAAAAAAAATGGGGCAATTGCAATGATAATAAAATTATGGTAGCATGATGGTAAATATTTGGTAGGTATTATAGGCAAAACCTATTTGCTTAGACCTAACGCAACAATCAAAATAAAAATCATAAATCGCGGCATGCTAGATTTTTGTAGACCAATCAAATTACTTATTATAAATAAAACCTATTTGCTGAGACCTTCAAAATTAAAACCAAGAATTTTCACACGAATTTCAACGTTCCGAATTCAAATCACTTTATTCCCTTGAGAGTTTCATACAACACTAGCTGCGCCCCGCGGTTTCACCCGCGTAATAATTTTCTGCGCAACTTTCTAATTTTTTTCTTTCATAAGAACCTTCTCCTGACAAAAACAAACACAACAAAAAAAGAATTGGCCAAATTGGTCCAGGCGTTGTTGAGTTATGCGCTTACCAACACATTTTGCGATTCATTTTTATATTATAGATTATCTCTTTGGAAATAAAGTCTTGCTTTAAGTTGAGGTTAATAGGGCATTAATCCGTGATTAAAGTGCTGCAGGTGTGAAAAAGTAGTTTATGGTTAGGTACACAATAAAATACAGTCATAATATCTAAAAAATAAAAATCATACATCAATAAGTCCCCAGCCAGCAATTTCAGCATTTGTAGTACGGGGAGGAAACATCTCCATTATTGCAACTCTTTTAACAGTGCTACCAAAATTAATCTTTGGCGTAACTTTTATTAAACCAATGTCATTTAAATTCAATGTTGCATCATAATACTCGTGAACTATAAATGCTTCAGCGTTGATTTTCTGTATACCTTTATTTTTTTGCGTGCTACCAATACTTATTTCAAGTTAGTTCAGCGAATCGCCATCGTCGCAGGTGTGAAGGCAATGTGCTGTTGTCAATATTATATACTGATTAAGGATCGAGCCCCCACACATCCAAGCCTTGGAGTTAGAACACGTCATGGTAAGGTAGGTAGAGTGTGGGTAATCGCGTATAGGTCCCAATGTGCCACCGACAATGTAACCTTCGAAAGTTTTGCAGTTATTTTTTATTACAATAACACACAAAATGAGTATAATATGTTGTGCCTCAGACATTGTGCTACTGGTTAGAAGGCTACGAAGTATTAATTAGAACTGCTTATCGTCTAACAGTAAATTTTACAGCTGTTAGGTTTAATTTTAAAGACGTAAAAAACTATCAACAACTAGAAGTAAGTAACTTTGGTTGTTCGTTAAGAGTACCTTATTGATGAAATCATGAAAGCCTACAGAATACAATATATTCCGTTTTCTTAGCTCTTTTTACGGTCCTATCTGGCCGAAAGTGCGATTTATTCGTGCCATTTGCGGTGGAGACAGTGGAAAGTTAGGCGTCGGAAGCCGTGACTTTTGTGAGGGAAATAGGCTGCCGTCTGAGGGACCGAGGTTTTGACTACCGCTCCGGATCGTTCTTGGTGCAAAGGTTAGCCGTTGCCATACAGAGAGGTAACGCGGCCAGTATTCTCGGCTCCTTTGCACCGGGTGCGGTCAGGGGCGGTTTTTTTTGAATGACAATTAATGTAAATTTTAAATTATGATTTTATATTAATTTATTTTAACTTTGTATTTACCTATAAATGATTAAATAAAAAATTATAAAATTGTAAGTTAATATTATGTTTTGTGATTTAATTGTATTGTTTAATACCTAGTTACCTAAATAAACATATTTTAGTTTTAAAAAAATGTACAATCATAATTATTATTGAATATAAATTAATTATTTCCAAAAAAAACCCTGAAATACGCTTCTAAGGGGTAGTTTTTCCACAAACACATGCCAGAATTTCGTAGCACCATGGAAGTAGGCCAGGGTTTGCAAGGATGCAAACTCAGGTGTACTCGGACTATTCTCGGAGGGTCTAATTACATATAAAAATATTATATGGGGTTTTCCGTGGGTTTTCCGATGTTTACCGTTTTTTGTTAATTTTATATGGGAATCCGTAAAAATAATGTTGCAGTGTAATAAGAGCCACAAAAGATTTCGTAAGTCTAACAACTCATTTATTATTATGAGAAACTTATTTATTGTTTAATGCGTTGTTTCTATTTTGAATAATAATTTAATTTCATCATGATTTTTAATGTTAAAATGTTTGGTTGGTATTCAGTCAAAAAACCTTGTTTTTTAACCGACTTCAAAAAAGGTGGAGGTTCTCAATTCGTCTGTATGTTGTTTTTTTTTGTGTGTATGTTACGCGATCATTCAAAGACGGCTCAACCGATTGAGATGATTCTTTTTGTATTCGAAAGGTGATACCTCAGGGGTGATTCCATAAAAATTCGTTGAGGATCTGATGAGAATCTTCGGAGTGATGAACAGAATTAACAGAACCTCGATCGTGCAGTAAATTGCTCGTTTTCAAGATCTCCAGTAGAATCGACCCTTAAACTTATAGGTAAAAATTGATGGAGCATCTGAAACTACCTTCTTATTACTAAACTCCTCAATAAATTACGATTACGCGTTACAATTTGAACAATTTCGTTGAATTTAGTCGCCGGACTGGGTTTGAATGAATTTTGATAGAGAACCCTGAAGTGAAGATCTGATGGGGATCTTCGGAGTGATGAACAGATCTGTACAGCGAGATTCAACAAATTGCTCAGTTTTCCATTTCCACTAATAGAAGTGGCCCATACACTACGCTCCATTCATACCTATGAACAGGTACCTTATTAGTAATTATTTCGGTTGCCTCTTTGTTGCCTTTTTAGGTCTCATATGTCAAAAGGTAAAAAAAGGAACCCTTATAAGATCACTTTCTTGTCCGTCCGTCTATCTGTTTGTATTTGGTGGAGAAAATGCTCTGCATTATATCTGCTGCCCTAGAAGTAGCAGGGGAGTATGTAAAAGTTAACACTAAAACCACAAAAGCTTCTCTACTTCTACGTATCGTTGGGGTGCCGGAATGCGTGAGTATCACTTCTAAACGACGACACCCCGACCACATACGAGATAAAGCCTGGAATAATTTAAGTAGGTAATTCATTCACTTCAAATAAATTTCATTAAAAGACAAATCAATTATTAGGTAGGTACAGTATAATTTTTCAACGTTGGAACTGATCCAGTCATAATAGTAACTAACGTCAGTAAAGACAATCACGTATCTTGACATTTGAGGTGTCTTATGATACGAGACCTATTTGTATGTTGCCTTGTACCACCAGAGCGGAGCCAGAATCCCCTCTTAAATGAAACATTTAGCCTTTAGACTTGTACCTACCTAGCCGTGACAATAACGGATGTAAGGAAAGAGGTTGGATTAGCTAAATCGGCCATAACTATTCTGTCAACGTAAAATAAGAGTTAAGACGTTTGACGAATGTAGACTGCATCTCTGATACTTACGGAGCAGCGAATTGATGTTTGTTACCCGATGCACAAAGTCCAGGAGATATTGATTCACCTAAAACTTTCTGGCAGTCGCTGTTTTTCCATATGGTCATTTGCAAATGCATTAAATATTCTGTTTGCAATTTTTTGTTTTCCTGAAAATAATATACTTTTTATAAGCTATAGTTATGGCGCACCATAAAGATTTCTACTAACTAGGTAGTTAGCTCAATGTAGAGTATAGACAAATTTTCTAAATTAATGTATAAAGTGTACATCAATAAGCCCTCATCCAGCAAGTTTTGCATATTTAGCTATCGGAGGATTCCTCATCAAAGCTACTCGACTCGACCTGGTATTGAATGTTATCCTGTTCTTCAACTTCACCAGTCCTATGTCAAAATCAAGGTTCGGCTTCCTCCCTTAAAGTTCGTGAACAATATATCCCTGAGCCAATATTATCTGACCACGGTTTCTTATACTACTGCCTGCGCTTATTCTGATTTTGAGTCGTTGTTCGCATCCGCTAAGACAATGCGCAGCTGTCAGTAAAATATCTTGGTTCAAGATTGAGGATCCACACATCCATGAACTGTTTCTATAGCCAAGGCAAATCACACTAAGATATGCACAATATGGATATTGTTCGATGTCGGCAATTTCGCCTCCCTCTATGTAACCTTCCATTTAACATCGAATTTTTCCAACGAGGAGGGTTATTGTGACCACACATCGTGCTTCAAACATAGCAAATAAATTTGTATCTAAAGAATTATTGACGTCTTAATTAAACTTGCTTATCGTGGGTAATTTGATTGCTTCTGAATTTTAATTTACTAGACTAATAAACTTAGAGCAATAAAAGTCTGTAAAATTACAGGCATTAGAACATTACATCTTAAAACCTTAGGGACGAAAGCGTAGATTACACTATAATATAAAATACTTTTTTTGTTTGTAACGAATAGGCTACGAAACTACTGAACCGATTTTGATGAACATTAGTGTGAGAATACATTGATTCATTGGGAATATGCTTTACAAAATACAATAGTCATCAACCAAATATAAATATTAAAATTCATACCTGTGACGTCATATTTTTCAGCACTCGCACTGTTATTGTAATCTAATTAAGAAAGTAAACAGCACTAAATATCTTAGTATCATTGTAGATCAGCGGTTGTCATGGCATGCACATCTAAGAGTTAATTAATAATGAGTAGAATTAGGAAACTTATGTGGATTTTTTAGACGTTGAGACTTATAACTTCAAAATATCTATTGAACCAAATCTACGCGTCATTAGTGCAATCGGTTATAAGTTATTGTATTCTTGTTTGAGGTGGAGCTACGAATACTAAGTTCCTAGATGTAGAAAGAGCGCAAAGGTCCATAATAGAAGTCATGCATAATTAACTGATTTTCAACTAAGACTCTCCTACAGTATTTCTGATCTATTTAAAGCTCTACCTACAGTGTGATCTATTAACAATTCGACAGCTTCTTACACAAGCCCCTAAAATTTTACCCAGATATATTGCAAAAACGACTAAAAAACTAAGTGGGTGTGTACTCAATATCCTCTAAAAATATGTAACTTTCTGACATGACTAAGTGTTCTGTATGTACCTACATGTATGTCTAAATAAATGAGTATGAGTGGCCCAGACAACTGCCTCCAAATCAGCATACGCTTGGGCGGCGTCAGTACTTAGTACAAGCTAGCCCACCTATAAAATTTAATAATATATGAAAAAAATTAATATTTTTTTCTTTTGACAATTTTTAAATGCAAGAAGTTACTGATAATTTTAAATTCCAAAAAAAATGTCGCCTTAAAACACAAATATATTTTTTAACTTTTTTATTATTTTAACAAGTCTTCTTTTATTCGCATCTGTGATAAAAACGTCGTACGATACGCGTGTGGATTATTGATCATTGCATCTTGGCTATTAAACAGGCACGCGTTCCGCCCGCACGTTATGTATTAACCGCCTCTATGCAATGATCAATTTACCACACTTATATCGTAATGTACTATTGATTAGGTTTGCTTTGAAGTTGCTTTCTGAAAGTCATGTTATCTTTTGATTTTCTCATTCTAAATAGGATATTGGTACGTGAGTAAGTGTAAGTCGTTTAACATGTGAAATTATGTGAGTCGTAAAGGCATTTTTTTGCGATATTCGAGAAACTGAATATACAGATCGATAGAGAATGAAAAACTGAGTAAAACTGTTACAAAAAGTCACTTTCGGCCAAATGTCCTTTACGACCTTTGAGCCCAGAGGTATCGAATATGTATACAAAGCATGAACTTACATCTATCATACCCCAACCGTCAAATTGCTATAATCTCTAGTAAATACTTTTTGGTTAAGGATAGAAGCGCCACTTAGAAAAGCCTGTCCTTTCTTGCAGGTGGTCAGTCATAAACGCACAGTGTTGGTGGTTAGCTATGGTAGCCACTTTGCCACCGACAATAAAGCCTTCCATTGTACAGTGTGTTGCTGTAACGAAATTCAAAATCAAGACATAACAGTTCAACCATAGATATAGCCTGAATAATAATTAAGTTGTTAGAGCAATTAAAGCAGACTTGAATTAAGCAGAGAGACGATCCTCTCATGCGCGTCTTCAATCAAGATGATTAAGGTTGATTTTCACTCAAAAGTCCGAAATTTTAATATAGACTAAAGTGTTTTATGATAATGAATGAGCCTTAAAGCATTTTCAATTGGAATTACCAATTAAAAAATCAACAAACAAACATTAAAAACAACGTTGTTATTGGCAATGAAGAATTTGGTGACACAAGTACCGTAGCTTTTTAACTTATTCTTAGAAATGTTCGAAATGAAATGTGTGGTGCTATTAAACCTCATTGCAGCAATTCACTGCAGAATGGAGGGATTCATAGTCGGCGGAGAACGTGCAGCTATAACTGACTATCCACACAGCGCTTACCTAAGTGTAATGTGTAATCAGTACCCAGATCAATCTTGGATGTGCGGAGCTTCAGTCCTCAATCAGGATTTACTGTTAACTGCAGCACACTGCCTTGATGGTTGTCCGAGAGACATGATAATCTTCATCAGTGCTGGCAATTCTGAACGTTTAAAAGGACATACGAGCTATGCCCAGTCTTATATAAAACACCAATTGTATGATGACTCAACAAATGAAAATGATATAGGATTGGTGAGGATGTTAAGAAGGGTAGAGTTCAGTTCTAGATTGAGTCGAGTAGCTATAATGAAGAGTCCACCGATAAGTAAGGAAGCCAGAATTGCTGGCTGGGGAGTAATCGATGTACGTAACCGCAACGAATTGTACACTGAATTAATATAATTAATATAATTAATATCTACCTACTTATTGAATATTGATCTCATTTTTCAGGACGAAAAATTTACTCAAACAGATTACTTAATGAAACTTAATCAAACACTGTGGAGCAGGAAAGATTGTTTAAGCGTTTATACAGTAATACCACGAAATACATTTTGTGCTTCGAGTAACGTGATCGATAAATATTTATCCGTGTAAGCTAAAACATACGTATATAGTATACTTTCGTAGATTTTGGACATGAAATTAACCGTCTTTAATACCCAGTTAACCTTCATGTTTTAGCGGAGACTCAGGCTCAGCACTTGTGATCCGTGACTACATTCAAATCGGCATCGTCTCTTTTAAGATTCCAAATGCATCAAGAAACCTAATCGTCTATACAAACGTCAGTAGTTATTATACATGGATACATCAACAAGCAAAACAGTTTTACTGTTCTAACAAAAGATAAAATAATTAAAACATAATGAATACTTAGTTTTTTAATAAAATCAAATAAGTACAAAGAGAAAAAAATAAATAAAAATAAAACAAAAACAATTAATCTAATAAAAACCTACATACACTAATACAACCTTAGTCTAGCAAACCGCCCCGAGACATCCCTGGCGCAAAGGAACCCATCACACTAGCAGCGTTACCACGCTGAATAGCTATGGCCAGCTTCTGCACCAGGAACGATCCGGAACGGCTATCCATTTCTCTGTCCCTCAAACGCCGCCCAATCCCCCTGACAAACTCAATCGCCTCTAACCCCCAACAACCCACCGTCTCCACAGCAAAAGGAACAAAAAGGTAATTTCCCTCCAAAGGTGCGTACTTGGCCCGCTTGCCAACCGCCGCAGCCTCCGCAGCAGAAGCCGCCACACGTGATGTGCGAGCGAGGTGACTTGGAGCAAAAGTGCTGACGCACATGGCATCCCAAATGAGACACCTTCCCCTCGACCAGGGCACCAGCGTCAACCCATCAGGTCTCTTCCCATCCGTGCGGCTGAGACCAGGCGGCTCCAGCACACTCGGGACATTTGCGGATATAAGTGCCCTCCGGATTAAATCATTAAGAGCGTGATGTCGCGGAAATCTTCCAGAACACCGACGACAACTCAAGGCATGGTGGCCATTGACCCCCACCGTGGAACCACAAATGCATACATGCGATTCACACACATCACAAGAGGGAGAGCCACAGCCACCCGCAAAGAGTCATCGTCGAGGTGAGTTCTCAGACTCGGAGAAGGCAAAGCCTGCAACCATGCCTGATTCCGGTTTAGCAACGCCCGTTTAGCAAAGTCAAGTCAGCAGTCAGCAGCAGCAGCTACTCAGCAGTACCGCCAACCAGGAGATCCTGCACTCTCTTAGCCCCAACTTCGTCCCACAAACGCTGAACACCAGAAGTTGAAGGAAAATCAGCATCAGGATTGAGGGTCCGCCACGCATCACAAGCGTCAGCAGCAAAGGGAATGGCAACCTGGCCTCCGTTTAAAGACAGAAGGTTAGAGACCAAGCCCACCACTCCATGCACCGACCCAAGAAATGATAGTTTAGATGATAGTTTTTTTTACTTATAATTAGAAAAAACGGTTCTCTGTAAAGTCGGTTAACGGACGTTAATTTTACGTGTCTTACGAACTCTTTTGTATCTTTTACATTACCATTTCTCATACTTCAATAAGTTGCTATGGTTACTTGTCAATATAACGTTTGGTAACTTAATCGATAACGCTTGACGTCACACTTTTTTGAGAGTGCAGGTGTTCACCAATTATTATTTAGAATACGTTATCACGCCAATTATGTTAAATCATCTCTATCGCAAAAATAATAGATAACAACAATTTGATTTCTAAAATCTTCGTTCCTCTTGTTACTTTTGAGTTTTAATCGACGACAGTCAAAAGGACTGTAGAAGTATACTTCAACTGTTAACAAAACATTTGTATTACCTATTAGTACCTACTTAGGTTAAAATCAAATCAAATCAAAATCATTTATTTGTGATTCACAGGTAAATTTAGAAGATACGAATACAAATATTATTGCGCTCTGTGATCTGCCATTTGGCGTACAAAATAATAATATATTAGATTTTATATGGTTTCATAACTAAAACTAATGTAATACTTATTAGTAGAGTTATTAATGAAAATATTTCATGTACTTACGCAGATAAGTACTTATTATAGAAATAGAAATAAACGACCCTACTTCACATAGAAAAAAACAACATACAAACGAATTGAGAACCTCCTCCTTTTTCGAAGTCTGTTAAAAAGGTTTCTTGAAGCAAGAAATAATACCTTCCCTATAGATGCAGGTCTCAGCAAATAGGTTATTTTTAATAAATAATTTGATTGATCTACTTAGCAGGCTACGATTTATCTCTTTCATTTTGATTGTACTTGTACTTGTGTACGGGCTGTTTTCCGCGATTAGACCCTTTTTAATTGGGTCTTTTTGCGTGAAGATGGAGTAGGCTTGCCCAGCACCTACTACCCTTTCACATTTTTGTAGCATAAAACTTATAACTGCCATGAATATGTCTTATATTTTATATATATTTTGTTTTTTAACTCTTCTTCTTCATGTCAACGGCGGCCAATGCAATATCGGCCAATGTAATATCTTTTTTTTAACTCCTACTTTTCATGATAAAATATTTGTGCTAGTGTCATTATCCAGGGAGGAAACAATCGACTACGTTTTATGGAAAGAGCGCCGGTACCCTTTCCCCTAAGAATATTGCTTATAAATGAAGAATGCAGTATTTTTAATTAAAAGAAATCTAAGAATTTATTCTCTAGCGCCAATAGTGATAGGATTATTTTTTGATAAAAAAAACCTTTTTGAAGCTTTTGACAACAAATGCTGTGCCGAAATCTCCTCTGATAGTTCAAACTCCCAGAGCCCCTAGGATAAAGTTGTGTTAATTGAGAGGTAATTAGTAAGCCTAGACTCTGATTTTTATATCATAGGTTTTCATATTATACTTAAACTAGCGACCCGCCCTGGCTTCGCACGGCTATATTATGCATGTATTATACATATAAACCTTCCTCTTGAATCACTCTATCTATTAAAAAAAAACCCCATCAAAATCCGTTGCGTAGTTTTAAAGATTTAATCAGTCAAAGGGAAATAGGGACAGAAAAAGCGACTTTGTTTTATACTATGTAGTGATGGTTAAAACAAGAAACCGTTTTGAAATAGAATTTACTGCTCCGACCAAACCGCTGCTGCTCCGATCATTTGCTTAAATATAAGCAAATGATTGCTTATGGTCACCGTCAAATTTAACCTAATTTACCATTAGACCGGCGACCGACAAAACAATTGGCCAGAATTATAAGCTATCCAATCGTAGAAATAGCTGGTATTTGTGTAGATGATTAATGTATTTGATATGCTCGGAATCTTGTAGGAAACGAGGCCAATTTGTATATATTCATCGACTACGAGTGCAGAGCCGGAATCTCCTCTGAAATCATTTTAGAGACCATTTCAAAGAGCGATAAAATGTACCGTATACTATTTAAAGTAGTTCTGTCTGCTCTCACAATAAGTGTATACTTACGGAGCAACGTATGACTGAGAATTTTGACTCGAAGCACAAAAAGTACCCAATGGTATATGGCCGTATGTATTTTCACAACTACGCTTGGTCCATACTACCTGTGCTAGCTTCTGAAGATCTTCAGTAGACACTTGATTAACTTCCTGAAATAGTCAAGTAACACATAAAAGTAGTTTATGGTTAGGTACACAATAAAACACAGTCATAATGTCTAAAAAATAATATCTAAAAACGAAATCATACATCAATAAGGCCCCAGCCAGCAATTGAAGCATTTGTAGTACGGGAAGGAAACATCTCCATTATTGCAACTCTTCTAACAGTGCTACCAAAATTCATCTTTGGCGTAACTTTTATTAAACCAATGTCATTTACATCCAATGCTGCATCATAATACTCGTGAACTATAAATGCTTCAGCTTTGATTTTCTGTATTCCTTTACTTTTTTGCGTGCTACCAATACTTATTTCAAGTTTGTTTAGCTGAATGCCATCGGAAGTGTGAAGACAATGTGCTGCTGTCAATATTATATACTGATTAAGGATCGAGCCCCCACACATCCAAGCCTTTGAGTTAGAACACGTCATGGTAAGGTAGGTAGAGTGTGGGTAATCGCTTATAGGTCCCAATGTGCCCCCGACAATGTAACCTTTAAAAGTTTTGCAGTTGATTTTTATTACAATTACACAAAACATGAGTATAATATATTGTGATTCAAGCATTGTACTACTGGTGAGAAGGCTACGAAATATTAATTGGAACTGCTTATCGTCAAACAGTAAATTTTACAGCTGTTAGGTTTAATTTCAAAGACGTAAAAAACTATCAGGGGTATTATTACCTTTGGTTGTCCGCTAAGAGTAAGTAAGTACCTTATTGATGAAATCATGAAAGCCTACAGAATACAATCCTACCAGGCTGAAACTTGGCATTGAATGAAAACGGTTGAAGCTACAACTAAACTGGCAATGAGCAATGTGATCTTCATCAAATTCACTACAACGATTATTACCTTGGCAGTATATGTAGATTGGACTTATAGTTTTAGAAGCTGTAAAGGGATTTTTAATTTTGGTAAATGATGAAAACATTGTTCTGAATAATTATTTTTTCTATTTCTTTATAAAAAACGTGCTAGAGTATGAATTTGGATAAGCAATATACAAACATATGAAACAAAGATACCTCTGAAATACGCTTCCAAGGGGTAGTTTTCCCTAAAAACTAAAGCATATGCCAGAATTTCGTACCATGGAAGTAGCCCAGGGTTTTCAAGGATGCAAATTCAGCTATACTCAGACTATTCTCGAAGGGCTAAATTACATATAAAAAAATATTGATGGGGTTTTCCGATGTTTACCGGTTTTTGTTAATTTTATATGGAAATCCGTAAAAATAACGAAGTTGGATGTAATAAGGGCCACATAATATTTCGTAAGTCTAACTTATTTATTATTATGAGAAACCTATTTATTGTTTAATAGGTTGTTTCTATTTTGAATAATAATTTGATTTATTCATTATTTTTAATGTTAATATTGGTCGGTATTAAATCAGAAAACCTTGTTTTTTTACTATTTTTAGATCCCATACATTTCATTAGGGCCACCCCTGTTTTTATCCTTATATGCTTACAGTAAAAATGAGATTTTTGGCTATTTAATTTTTAAGCTCAAACGAACTGGGAAATGTAAATTTTACTAGCTGTCCCGGCAGTTTGCCATTTACAAAAAAAAAGAAGAAAAAATAGATGTTATTCGATACTTAGACCTAACGAATACACACAAAAAAAATTATACAAATAGTTTCAGCCGTATAAGGTGAACAGTTGTAACTAACACCGCGACACGAGAATTTAGAGATGTAATCTTAATATATATAAATCTCGTGTCACAATGTTTGTCCTCAATGGACTCCTAAACCACTTCTTCTTCTTCTTTCTCCGGCCTTGCTCCCATCTCTATTTGGGGTCGGCTCTCCTAATCGTGTTTCTCCAGAGTTCACGGTTCTGGATCGTCATTGGGTCAATAGCGTTACTTTCTAGGTCGTTTCTTATTTTCGACATCCATGTAAGCCGGGGTCTCCCACGCTTTCTCGGTTTTTTGGCGATGTTCAAAACCTTGCGCGTCATGTGGTCCTCCGGTCTCCTCATAACGTGGCCGTACCATCGCAGTCGCGTTTCTGCTAGTTTGTCTTGTATGGGTGTCACTTTGAAAGTTCCCCTTATGTAATGGTTCGGCACCTTGTCCAAGAGTGTGACTCCTGCTGACCACCTAAGCATTCTCATTTCAGCTACGTGGAGTTTATCAGTTTGCTGTTTCTTTAGTGGCCAACATTCCGACCCATATGTAATCGCGGGTCGGACAGCAGTTTTGTAGATTTTGCCCTTGGTACGAATTGGCATTCTGGAATCACACAGAACTCCCGTAAGTTCTCTCCACTTTTGCCATCCAACGTTTCTGCGATGTAAAACATCAGCGTCGACGTTGCCATCGTCCGAGAGAACGCTGCCTAGGTATTTAAAGTTTGTGACAGTTTTTAGCGCAGTGGTTTGGAGATACATGGTGTGATGTGTAGAGGTTTCACCGAATTTGCAGTGCATGTATTCCGTCTTTTCTCTGCTGATCTTGAGTCCTGCAGTCTCCAGGGATGACCTCCAGTTCTCCAGTGTAGCTTGGAGAGCGCCAGGGTCCGTATCGGCAAGCACAACATCGTCCGCGTACAGGATGTTCCAGGGTGTGGGTTGTTGTACTTTGGATGTAAGATAATCCATCACGAGATTGAATAGAAGAGGGCTGAGCGCAGACCCCTGGTGAACACCCACCTCAACCTCAAATTCCTCACCAACTCCGGCTGGACACCGTACCCTCGTTGTGACACCGCCGTACATGTCTACAATTAGTTGAGTGTAACATTCGGGAACACACTGTGAACGCAGTGCCTGCCAAATCAGTGGTCTAGGAATGCGATCGAAGGCTTTTTCTAAGTCAATAAACACCATGTGTAGATCTTTTTTGTTATCTCTGTGGGACTCCATCAGGATACGTATGGTGTGAATGGCGTCTGTCGTCGACTTTCCCGCTACAAAGCCACACTGATTTTCTGTCACAGATGTTAATTGTCGCAGTCTTTCGTTCACAACCCTTTCCCATATCTTAAAGCTGTGCGATATAAGTTTTATAGCCCGATAATTGCCACACAGTCTTATGTCACCTTTGTTTTTGTAGAACGGAACCAAAAAGCTTTTTCTCCAAGCATTTGGAATGCCCTCCTCAGGAATTTTATTGAACAGGTTGGTTAGGAAACATACTCCAGCGTCACCCAGTTTTTTCCAGATTTCAGCTGGAATGTTATCAGGGCCGGTGGCTTTGTTGTTGGCCATACTGCGAATTGCTACTTTGACTTCATCAGACTTGATGACAGGCCATGGGCCTTCTACTGTCGGTAGCGTTTCTATCGGTTCACAGGGGTAGGTCTCATTAAGCAACTCTGAGTAATATTCCCGCCATCTCCCATTAATGTCCCGATCCGATGTTAGGAGTGTTCCATGAGAATCCTTTATGTATTTGACCGCCTTCGTATCTTGGGAGTCTTGGTGTCTCTGCTTGGCAATTCTGAAAAGCTGTTTGTCGTTAGTGGCATTTTCCAGATTGTTATAAAATTCCTCTCTGTTTAAAGCTCTGGTCTGTGCCACCGCACGTTTAGCGTCTTTCTTTGCTTGCTGATATGCTACTTGGTCGCTTTCGCTTTTAGAATTTTGCCACGCTTTAAATAGTTCTTTTTTTGTCTTTATTTTCTCTTGGACATTTGGGTTCCAGAATGTTGGGTCCTTATTCTCCCTTGCATTTCCGCTTGTGACACCCAGATACAAAAAGGCCTTTTGAAGGGCTAAACGCTGGAAATCGTCCCACGCCACATTGATGCTCTTTTCATTTTCATCTCCCTGTATGTAAGCAGTCAGGTCGGAGCAGAGTCGGTCACCTTCCTCCTTGTGTAGCATATACCATCGGACTCTCGCTTCTCTGGTTGTTTTCACTTTAGTTGCCTTCTTGGTCACAAAATCTGCAACCAGAAGCCTGTGCTGCGTTGTTAAAGGTTCGCCAGGTATCACTTTGCAGTTCTTGCAGGTCTTCACGAGGTTTCGGTCAGCCAAGATATAGTCCACCTGTGTGCATTTTCCTCCGCTCTTATAAGTTATTAGATGTTCCTGACGCTTTGAAAAGAAGGTGTTAATAATTGCCATATTGAACGTTATTGCAAAGCTCAAAATATCGTCGCCCTCAGGGTTTAGATTTCCATATCCATAATTTCCATGCACATCCCTGTACGTAGTCGTCGTCTCGCCCACATGGCCGTTGAAATCTGCCCCAATATATTTTGACTCCTCGCTGGGTATAGACTGCATCACTTCGCTTAAATCGTCCCAAAAAGCCTGTTTTTCGACTTGTGATAAACCCGATTGAGGTGCGTATGCTGATATGACATTCATGCAATGTTGGTTATCAAGAGCAAACTTAATTGCAATGATTCGATCACTGACTCTTTTTACGTCAACTATACGAGCCTGAAAGTTTTCGTCTACCACTATGCCTACTCCATTTCGGTTATTCGTTGTGCCATTGTATATGAGTTTATAGCCGTTTCCGATTTTACGCGCTTTGGACCCCTTCCACTTCGTCTCCTGTATGCAGCATATGCTGACACGTCTTCTGAGCAACGTTTCGCTTAATTCCGAGCCGCGTCCGGTCATGGAGCCCACGTTCCAACTGGCAATGCGGACCTTTGGTACGTCGGTTCCACGTTTCTTCACGTCGCTTTGGGGGTACGCCCTAACATTTGCTGCATTTTTATCGCCTTGTACGTCGCTTCCGGGGGACGCCCTAGTATTAGACCCTTTCTTACTTTTGTTTTTCTTGTTCATGATTAGGAGAAGTTGGATTGGCTGTTGTAGTTTTACGGCCGGCTGCCGCCTGACGCCAAGATAGTAACCCCTCTTGCTAACAAGGGCTTAGGATGCCACCGTTGGCTTGCGCTCATCCGCTGCCATCCTCTACGCGACATCCTACCCAATGCCGCTGTCCTTCGTCGGCCCGTTGTCAGAATATGTCCGAGCGGCCCGGCAAAGGAGTACCTGTTGGTCCGCGGGAGGTATTTTATTTCCCTCCTACCCTCCGGTGCTTCTCCCGAAGCACCGGCGAGCGTTCCCCGATCCGCCACCTGGGGACGCGTTCTCTAGGGGTGAGGCTCCCCCGAGAATACCACCACACCACACTCCTAAACCACTTAACCGATTATAATAAAATTCGCACACCATGTGCAGTTCGATCCAACTTGAGAGATAGGATAGCTTACATCCCGATATTCCCACGGGATCGGGAGTTACGCGGGTGAAACCGTTATTATATAAATTAGTTTCTTTTTAATCACCGAATTCAAATAAGGGCCACTTGAAGGTTTCTAAAAACCTTGATAAAAGTGACAAAATACCAAAAAACAAACAAATTTATAGGTTTTCAGATTGTCATTAAAGCAAATAGGTATTTATGTAAAAAAAAAAATTTTAGGCAATTTTCCCCATTTTAACGAAATATGCCGTTTTCAATTAAGGTGGCCCTTATTTATCGCTGGTACCTTATTAGCAATTATTTCGATTGGGTCTTTGTTGCCGTTTTAGGGTTCCGTATCTCAAAAGGTAAAAAAAGGAACCCTTATAAGATCACTTTCTTGTCCGTCTGTCTATCTGTTTTTATTTGGTGAGGAAAATGCTCTGCAGTATATCTGCTGCCCTAGAAGTAGCAGGGGAGTATGTAAGAGTTAGCACTAAAACCACAAAAGCTTCTCTACTTCTACGTATCGTTGGGGTGCCGGAATGCGTTAGTATCACTTCTGAACCTAGAATAATTAAAGTAGGTAATTCATACACTTCAAATAATTTTCATTAAAAGAAAAATCAATTATTAGGTACAGTATAATTTTTTAACGTTGGAACTGATCCAGTCATAATAGTAACTAACGTCAGTAAAGACAATCACGTATCTTGACATTTGAGGTGTCTTGTATGATACGAGACCTATTTGTATGTAGCCTTGTACCACCAGAGCGGAGCCAGAATCCCCTCTGAAATGAAACATTTAGCCTTTAGACTTGTACCTAGCCGTGACAATAACGGATGTAAGGAAAGAGGTTGGATTAGCTAAATTGGCCAGAATTTTTCTGTCAACCTAAAATAAGAGTTATGACGTTTGACGAACGTAGACTGCATCTCTGATACTTACGGAGCAGCGAATTGATGTTCGTTACCCGATGCACAAATTTTTCCAGGAGATATTGGTTCACCTAAAACTTTCTGGCAGTCACTGTTTTTCCATATGGTCTGTTGCAAATGCATTAAATATTGTGATTGCTTTTTTTTGTTTTCCTGAAAATAATATACTTTTTATAAGCTATAGTTATGGCGCACCATAAAGATTTCTACTATTTAGGTAGTTAACTTTGTGTAGAGCATAGACAAATTCTCTAAATTAATGTATAAAGCGTACATCAATAAGCCCCCATCCAGCAAGTTGTGCATATTTAGTTATTGGAGGATTCCTCATCAAAGCTACTCGACTCGACCTGGTATTGAATGTTATCCTGTTCTTCAACTTCACCAGTCCTATGTCATAATCAAGGTCCGCCGTGCTCCCATAAAGTTCGTGAACAATAAATCCCTGAGCCAATATTCTCTGACCACGGTTTCTTATACTACTGCCTGCGCTTATGCTGATTTTGAGTCGTTGTTCGCATCCGCTAAGACAATGCGCAGCTGTCAGTAAAATATCTTGGTTCAAGATTGAGGATCCACACATCCATGAACTGTTTCTATAGCCAAGGCAAATCACACTAAGATATGCACAATATGGATATTGTTCGATGTCGGCAATTTCGCCTCCCTCTATGTAACTTTCCATTTGACATCGAATCGTTCCAACGAGGAGGGATATTGTGACCACACATCGTGCTTCAAACATAGCTAATAAATGGGTATTTTAAGAATTATTTTGACGTTTTAATTAAACCCGCTTATCGTGGATAATTTGATTGCTTCTGAATTTTAATTTACTAGACGAATGAAAGCAGAGCAATAAAAGTCTGCAAAAATACAGGCATTGCGTATTCATTGCGGAATCGCCAATTGCGCGGGTGAAACCGCGGAGCGCTGCTAGTGCGATATATAACATTGGTGATGCCATAATATAGTGGGAATATTGGGTCTTCTTTTTTGATACAATAACTTTTTGTTGGTTATTAATTAAAATGATATTACTATTATTAAACAATGTTTATATATTTTTTCATTACTCATACTCCGAAAGTAGGTCTAAATATGCCTGAAGAGCGTGTAGAAAATAAAATTTCCAGCCCTAGGGCTTTTGACTTTCACTGACAGCTGTCATGTCAAATTATGGCTTCGCACGACTTGTGCAATCTGCATGTAGCCAGTATCAGTATCATTACGCATTAGGAACTTCAAAAACCTAACCTCCTTGCTTTTTTTTTACACCAAAGAATAATAATTATGGCTTGGCACGGCTCATGCATACTACCAGAGTTTAGTACTAAGTAACTTTTTTCTCAGTAATCAAATTCAAGTAGGTACCTATATATAGTTCAAGATATCCTATTTAATAAAATAAATGTAAAGACGAAAATGGTCAAAGCGACCTATGACCATGCCGCGCTGCCCGCCCGCGCCTTTTTTTTTCTTATTTTATTATGTTTTTGTGTTAAGTTTAATCTGGTGTTTCATTTATGATTGTGTATTTTTGTGTAAATAACATTTTCTAGACAAACCGTGTTACAAAAACTGTAAGTTAAATCTACGGACTTCGCGTCATTTCCCAATGTTGGATTACCTCATTAATAAAAACTTCTTCGGTAAGTACCGCCGTATTTAAGTATTGAATACAAATAGCAGAAACCTAAAAAAAAACACTACATAATGTATAACTTCTTTGGTCCCAACCTTGTAAGAGGATCAGGTAGTATGGACACATGAGTACCTACTCATGTGGTATGGAGTCTCATAGTCTCATTCACTCTCGTTGTTATGAAGAATTTCATGTACTTATTATTCGTAATGAAAAGCACAGTGTTTACCTCGGGTGAAAGACTCATTAAGTCCCTCGAACTATTAGCGCCCTCGCTACGCTCGGGCGCCAAACTCCGTCTCGGGACTTGTAATGAGTGACTTTCACACCTAGGATAACAATGTACTATTTCATTACTCATACTCCGAAAGTAGGTCTAAAGATGCCTGAAGAGCGTGTAGAAAATAAAACTTTCAGCCCTAGGGAAAATCGCTTTCACTGACAGCTGTCATGTCAAATTATGGCTTCGCACGGCTTGTGCAATGTGCATGTAGCCAGTATCAGTATCATTACGCATTAGGAACTTCAAAAACCTAACCTCCTTGCTTTAAGTAACACCAAAGAATAACACTACATGTATATAACCTCTTTGGTACCAACCTTGGAAGAGGATCAGGTAGTATGAAGTCTTTTATTCACTCTCATTGTTAGGAAGAATTTTATGTATTATTCGTAATGAAAAGCACAGTGTATACCTCGGGTGAAAGACTCATTAAGTCCCTCGAACTATTAGCCAAACTCCGTCTCGGGACTTGTAATGAGTGACTTTCACACCTAGGATAACAATGTACTATTTTTTATGTTAAAATTAGTTAAATGTGAAAAAAGTTTAATAAAGATATATAGTTTATTTCGCATAGAACCTTCGATAATTATGAAATTTATTTATATTTTGGTATAACATTGATTGTACTAAAGTTTAGATAGTATTAAGGTAAATATTGTGATTTCTATATTATTTAACAATAATTAATACAAAATACATAAGTACTTAATTCCTTTACATAACTTTAAATTGTTAAAGTTTTTCTGTTAACAAGCAATTTACTGACAATATTTAATATAACTTTCGAATTAGTGAAGGAAACACATTCTTCTGACTTCTAGGCTATACGTAGTTTCTTAATAAAACCACTTTACTGTTGTAAAACTAAGAGGTATTTCATGAAACGAATTATTACAGTAGGTACAGTTTCTTAGCTTTTTTTTAATTCAATCATAGCATTGACTGACTTTCGTGTAAACAGTGAAATCGTTTGGCATTTTTAACGATACTATATTACAATTTGTATGTAGTTTTGAATCTCCTCTAAATAATTTGAATCTCCTCTAAATAATTTATAACTTGTTTTAAAGAAACAGTTTGCTGGATGTATAATCTTAAAATATATTTCTAGACAACTTAATCTAGAGTAGATACTTAGGTACACTAATGCAAATCGAGATTTTATTTTTATTTTAAAGTAGCTAGTGGTATAAATGTTCCAAAACAATCTTTCTTTTCTAAATTTCCTGCTGAAGCTTCATTAAAAATATTTTTTTCACACCTGCAGCACTTTAATCACGGATTAAAGCCCTATTTACCTCGACTTAAAGCAAGACATTATTCCCTAGGAAGATAATGTTGAATGAAACTCCCAAGGGAATAAAGTGATTTGAATTTGGAACATTGCGAAATTCGTGTGAAAACTCTTGGTTTTAATTTTGAAGGTCTCAGCAAATAGGTTTTATTTGTAATAAGTCATTTGATTGGTCTACAAAATTCTAGCAGGTCACGATTTATGATTTTCATTTTGATTGTTACGTTCACTTCACTCTGTACCATTATTCACTAAGGTTCAAGTCGTTGGGCGCGCGTGATTAGGGGCGGAGGGGGAGAGGTTTTTGTATGGTAATCTCGCCCTAATCACGCGCGCCCAACGACTTGAAGCTTAGTGAATAATGGCCCAGGACACTACATAAATCCCTCGCTTCGCTCAGGAGTTATCTCTAAACTCCCTTGCATAAAAACCGTTTAAATCCCTTTTTCCAAGATGGCGGCCGTGGGTTACATATCATAATAACTAAGTTCAATATAACTATGTTCGAAATAACTACGGTCATAATACCTACTGTTTAAAATACCTAATGGTTGTTTCACATATTTTTGTAATAACTAATGAACGAAATGCCTAATGTACGAAACAACTACAGTTAATTGAACTATGTTCATTATAACTATGTTCGAAATAACTACAGTCATAATACCTACTGTTTAAAATACCTAATGGACGAAACACCTACGGGTAATTTAACTACAATCAATTCAACTACCTACGATTAATAATCATCTATGGTTTTTCTCCTATCATCCATACCTAAAATCAAATTTATAAAATACACGCTCCCTAACCAAGTAAAATGGGTCGAATTCGTTTCTAGCACTCGCCGGCCGCTGCCGCGGCACCGCTCGCTTCGCTCGCTCGGCTCGTGCGTTGTGGTCGCAGTTCTAACATAAACCTAACCTATCCATGTCGGTTCTGGATAGGGGGTGTTCCGGATGGGTCTTTATATGCTGCCCTAACCAAGTCAAATAGGTAAAAATCGGGTCAACATATAAATACCCACCCGGAAAACTCCCTACCCAGAACCGACATGGATAGGTTAGGTTTATGTTAGAACTGCGACCACAACGCACGAGCCGAGCGAGCGAAGCGAGCGGTGCCGCGGCAGCGGCCGGCGAGTGCTAGAAACGAATTCTACCTATTTCACTTGGTTAGGGAGGGTGTATTTTATAAAATTGGATTTGTTTTTAACCGTAGGTGTTTCGTACATTAGATCAATCGTTCTTTAGCTCAATTAATTTTAGTTGAATCAAACTTAGGTAAGTATATTAAACAGTAGTTCAATCGACCGTTAGGTATTATGAACATATGTGAATTGACCGTAGTTATATCGAACATAGTAATATTGAACTTAGTTATTATGATATGTAACCCGGCCGTGGGACAAGAGCTACAATCACTCAAACTTGGATTTAAGCTTAGACTAACCCTTAATATCTAAAAAATAAAATTGCGTCCTCTGACAAATGCACGCAAGCGCTGTAACATATCAATGGACTATAATACTTATTAGTAGAGTTATCAATGAAAATATTTCATGTACATTAGCAGATAAGTACTCATTATAGAAATATAAACAAACGACCCTACTTCACATCAATTCAAGATCAATTCTTGTTTGATCTTCGATACGATCGGACGTGTTGAATATTTAATAATTAATGTTTAAAAATTATTAATTGCTTGCAAAAATTGTGACCTAGACTTTCATACGGAATCTATCTGGGTCACTCGGACATTCATTTTAACGATAATTATGTGTGGTGTGTTCTATTATAGCTTATACACACGTCCCGACTTGGTCGGGTCCGACATCAGTGTTGCCACATTTCATTTCGACAAATCTGTATCGATAAGTGAAAAAATCTGTGTAAAATCTGTTTGAGAACAGCTATAATTGTATAAAATCTGGATTATTCATAATCGTAGACAGAGAATAAATAGTTATTCTCTGTCTACGCTCCATAATACCTAATATTACAAATGAATAGTCCAGATTTTATACAATTATAGCTGTTCTCATACAGATTTTACACAGATTTTTTCACTTATCGATACAGATTTGTCGAATTGAAATGTGGCAACACTGATGTCGGACCCGACCAAATCGGGACGTGTAAGCCCTTAACATAAAAATGGATAGTTCCTTTATGGAACGTAGCGCGTTAACGCGTCGTACCCCGCCGCCCGATTTGCGGAAAATTCGTCTAAAACAATTCGTCTGAAAAACAATTCGACTAATAACAATTCGTCTAAAACAATTCGACTAAGAACAATTCGTCTAACACAATTCGTCTAAAATAATTCGACTATAAATAATTCGACTAATAACAATTCGTCTAAAACATTAAGTTCGAAGTGAGTTAAGATTCGGTAATGGAGTTATGCTGAGTAGCGGATATGTAGGACGCAGCTGCAGTGGAGTTAAGATTCGATAATGGAGGCAAAATAAAACGTGGGTATGTAGGACGCAGCTGCAGTGGAGCCAATATTCAAGTAAAATGGGTAGAATTAGTTTATAGCACTCGCCGGCCGCTGCCGCGGCACCGCTCGCTTCGCTCGCTCGGCTCGTGCGTTGTGGTCGCAGTTCTAACATTTCCAGATGGGATTTCCAGATGGGTCTTTATATCTCTCTCTTAACTCCACTGCAGCTGCGTCCTACATACCCACGTTTTATTTTACCTCCATCATCGAATGTTAACTCCACCGCGTGAGTGTACCAAACCCGCGACTCAGTATACCTCCATTTTTGAAACCCAATTCGTCTAACAGTTTTTAGACGAACTGTTAGACGAATTGTTTTAGACGAATTGTTATTAGTCGAATTGTTTTAGATGAATTGTTTTAGACGAATTGTTTTAGACGAATTGTTATTAGTCGAATTGTTTTAGTCGAATTGTTTTAGACGAATTTTCCGTAGACGCCGCCGCCCACGCCATCACGTGCGCCTGCGCCCAGACCACAGGCAGAGGACTCTCCAGGAGTAGTGAGTACCCCTGAGATCCAAAGCTGGATGAGCTCTATCGAGTCATGCCTAAATGAAGTGTGCGCTGTGGCAGCCGAAGGAAAGATTCGAACATTTTTTTTGAAAATTTTGAGGTTAGGTTTACCCATAAATCAGCTGATCCATACACGGAGAGGTCATTAACCTTAAAATTTTACTTATTTTAAAAGTTTTATCTACTGTTCTTAGTCTGAATGACCTTTGTTTTATAAAAATCTGCTGTTTTTCGAATTTACATAACCTCAAAATTTTCATATTTTTATCCGAATTTCCAAAAGTCGTGAACAAAAGTTGTTTGTTTAGGTGCACAGAAGTATAGCCCTCAACGGCTTGCTAGTATAATTACCAATAACCCTGTATATATTACTAACTGAGCTCCGCGGTTTCACCCGCGTAAGTCCCGTTCCCGTGAGAATATCAAAATGAAAAGTAGCCTATAGCCTTCCTCGATAAATGGACTATCCAACACAATAAGATTTTTTCAATTCGAACGAGTAGTTCCTGAGATTAGCGCGTTCAAACAAACAAACTACATAAATAACTCTTCAGCTTTATAATATTAGTATTTTATAACGCCTTCTTTACCTATAAAAACACCTTCATAAATTGAAAATTTCAACGAAAATGTTAAAGTAAGTATTAAGAATTACAAGTGAAACTACTTATATAAACTAAATACCTACTTACACAACTTAACTGTTAATGCTAAAAAAGAGCGGTCCCTCGACGCGACAATATTTTATCAAAAATATTCACATGTAGTTACTTAGGTCATAATTTCGAGGTTATTTTTTGTCTTTTGTAAGGTTTTACGTTTATACCTTTTTTGTTCTATTTGTTATATCATAGGTTTTCATATTATTATACTTAATATGGTTAAAACAAGAAACCGTTTTGAAATAGAATTTACTGCTCCGACTATTTAATCAAATGATTGCTTATGGTCATCGTCAAATTTAACCTAATTTACCATTAGACCGGCGACCGACAAAACAATTCGCCAGAATTATAAACAATCCAATCGTAGAAATAGCTGGTATTTGTGTAGATGATTAATGTTTTTGATATGCTTGGAATCTTGTAGGAAACGAGGCCAATTTGTATATATCCATCGACTACGAGTGCAGAGCCGGAATCTCCTCTGAAATCATTTTAGAGACCATTTCAAAGACCGATAAAATGTACCGTATACTATTTAAAGTAGTTCTGTCTGCTCTCACAATAAGTGTATACTTACGGAGCAACGTATGACTTAGAATTTTGACTTGAAGCACAAAAAGTACCCATTGGTATACGGCCGTATGTATTTTCACAACTACGTTTGGTCCATACTACCTGTGCTAGCTTCTGAAGATCATCAGTAAACACTTGATTGACTTCCTGAAATAGTCAAGTAACACATAAAAGTAGTTTATGATTAGGTACACAATAAAACACAGTCATAATATCTAAAAACGAAATCATACATCAATAAGGCCCCAGCCAGCAATTTGAGCATTTGTAGTACGGGAAGGAAACATCTCCACTATTGCAACTCTTCTAACAGTGCTACCAAAATTAATCTTTGGCGTAACTTTTATTAAACCAATGTCATTTACATCCAATGCTGCATCATAATTCTCGTGAACTATAAATGCTTCAGCTTTGATTTTCTGTATTCCTTTACTTTTTTGCGTGCTACCAATACTTATTTCAAGTTTGTTTAGCTGAATGCCATCGGAAGTGTGAAGGCAATGTGCTGCTGTCAATATTATATACTGATTAAGGATCGAGCCCCCACACATCCAAGCCTTGGAGTTAGAACACGTCATGGTAAGGTAGGTAGAGTGTGGGTAATCGCTTATAGGTCCCAATGTGCCCCCGACAATGTAACCTTCAAAAGTTTTGCAGTTGATTTTTATTACAATTACACAAAACATGAGTATAATATATTGTGATTCAAGCATTGTACTACTGGTGAGAAGGCTACGAAATATTAATTGGAACTGCTTATCGTCAAACAGTAAATTTTACAGCTGTTAGGTTTAATTTCAAAGACGTAAAAAACTATCAGGTGTATTATTTGGTTGTCCGCTAAGAGTAAGTACTAGGGCTTGAATATCGGTTCATTTTTCAATTCCGGAATTGAGTTTCAATATTGATCTATCCAGTTGCGGAATCCCTGAATTTAATGCTTCCTTTAAACATAATAGGTATACAAAATGCATAATATTTATTGAATAACTGATGTTATCGAAATGAAGGGATATTTTTAGGTACGAATCCATTGAAATAGCTGTTCACAACTGTAATTATCATTAAAAGTTAAGGAATCTATCAATTACTTAAAACTTTTGTTGGATGTGAAATTTTAAAAAAAGTCAGAGTATCAAGCTTTTTTCTGTTATAGAACTTCTTACACGATTACAAATGTAAGAAACTGGTAAAAAGTCGCGTTCAGTCAAGACACTAGTAGGCGGTATTGTTTTTGAATACTTGAAGCATTGTACTCTATCCCCGCCGTCTTAGAAAACTGAATTTTCGACTCTTAACTAACGATATCGAAATTCCGGTTTTGCTCTCACCTATTCCGGTATTACAAACGATACTGAAATTAGCCGGAATTTTGTTAAAACCGGAATTCCGGAGCTCAAGCCCTAGTAAGTACCTACCTTATTGATGAAATCATGAAAGCCTACAGAATACAATCTTAACAGGCGGAAAGCATGAAACTTGGCATTGAATGAAAACGGTTGAAGCTACAACTAAACTGGCAATGAGCAATGTGATCTTTATTAAATTCACTACAACGGTATTACCTTGGAAGTATGTAGATTGGACTTATAGTTTTAGAAGCTGTAAAGGGATTTTTACCCCCCCCACCCCCCTATTTTGTATCAATGCTGTTGGGATTATTTAGGAAGAGTATGCAGCAGTGGATATAAAAGCTAACATTTCATAACATATACAGGGTGAATTTTTTATGTGGGCCTTCAGGGCTATATCCTAAACCATAAGAGATAGCGAAAAATGCTGAAAGAAGTTGCGTGCCCGATTTTGACAAAAACTAAAACTGCATCATTAGATTTTTGAAAAAGTCATTACCCTAGCCGGGAATCGAACCTGTTCATTTTCCAAAATAATAATCATCCTATATTTTTGTACCAATCGATAGTGTTGCTAATAGAGATCAATTCCTGGAAACAAACATAGTCTGGCACATTAAAGGAAAAAGCTCATTTTAGTAATCTTCTGTAATTTTCATACAACCATCCCTAAAAAAAAAGCCGTGAGGAGGTATGGCCAATGACATAACAAACTGCTGTACTAAAAATATGAACTGTTAATGAATGAAGTTCTTTACAAATTTTATGTAAAGAACTTCATTTAGAACTTATTTTATAATATTTGGAATAATATCACTTGTCCTCTATGTCTCACACTATTGTTTTGCCAGAGACATAAAGGTGAAAATTACAGAAAACTACAAAATTCAGCCATTTCCTTTGTTTTGCCATACTATGTTTGTTTCCAGGAATTGATCTCTATCAGCAACACTATTGATTGGTATAAAAATATAGGATGATTATTTTTTGCAAAATCAACAGGTTCGATTCCCGGCTAGGGTCATGACTTTTCCAAAAATCTAATGACGCAGTTTTAGTTTTTGTTAAAATCGGGCACGCAACTCCTTTCAGCATTTTTCGCTGTCTCTCATAGTTTAGGATATAGCCCTAAAGGCCCACATAAAAAATTCATCCTGTATATTGTGGTGACATTCTAAAGGTGAAGAAACATCAATCACCAAACCAGCCTGTGAGATAAGACCATGAAAGTGATACATGTAATACATTTACTTCAACAAATGCTTTCAATTTTAGGATTTTATTATAAAAACTTAAGTACTGGCTGAAATCATTATTTCAGCTTTCATCTTAGAGGAAAAGTTATGGGATATACATTTGTGGATACTAAAATTACCTTTAATTTGATTTCAAACTGGTGCTACTAGGATTGAAACAAATTAATTGTTTACTATTTCTTAAAATTAAATTTTGGTAAATGATGAAAACATTGTTATGAATAATTAATTTTTCTATTTCTTTATCAAAAAAGTGCTAGAATATGAATTTGTTTAGCAATATACAAACACATAAAACAAAGATACCTGAAATTCGCTTCCAAGAATTTCGTAGCTCCATCGAAGTAGCCCAGGGTTTTCAAGGATGCAAATTCAGGTATACTCAGACTATTCTCGGAGGGTCCAATTACATATAAAAAAATACTAGATGAAAATACGTAAAATAACTTAGGAGTGTACTACATAAGATTTTGTAAGTGTAACAACTCATTTATTATTATGAGAAACTTATTTATTGTTTAATACGTTGTTTCTATTTAGAATAATGTATTTTACTATTTTTAGATCCCATATATTTCATTCAGGCCACCCCTTGTTTTTATCCTTATACCTATGCTTACAGTAAAAACGAGACTTTTGGCTAAATAATTTTTCAAGCTTAAACTATGTAACTGGAAAATGTAAATTTTACTAGCTGTCCCGGCAAACGTTGTTTTGCCATTTACAAAAAAAAAGAAAAAAATTTGATGTTATTCGATTCTCAGATCTAACTAATATACACAAAAAAAATTTGTGACAAAATACCAAGAAAACAAACAAATTTATAGGTTTTCAGATTGTCAATAAAGTACTTAAATATTTATTTATTAAAATTTTTTTAGGTAATTTTCCCCATTTTAACGAAATATTTCGTTTTCAATTAAGGTTAAGATTATTTATAGCCGGTACCTTAATAGTAATTATTTCGGTTGGCTCTTTGTTGCCTTTTTAGGTCTCCATATGTCAAGAGGTAAAAAAAACCCTTATAAGATCACTTTCTTGTCCGTCTGTCTATCTGTTTGTATTTGGTGGGGAAAATGCTTTGCAGTATATCTGCTGCCCTAGAAGTAGCAGGGGAGTATGTAAGAGTTAGCACTAAAACCACAAAAGCTTCTCTACTTCTACGTATCGTTGGGATGCCGGAATGCGTGAGTATCATTTCTAAACGACGACACCCCGACCACATATGAGATATAATCACTACATCACTACATAGTATAAAACAAAGTCGCTTTCTCTGTCCCTATATCCCTTTGTATGCTTAAATCTTTAAAACTACGCAACGGATTTCGAAAAGGTTTTTTTAAATAGATAGAGTGATTCAAGAGGAAGGTTTATATGTATAATACATGCATAATATAGCCGTGCGAAGCCGGAGCGGGTCGCTAGTACGAGATAAAGCCTGGAATAATTAAAGTAGGTTATTCATTCACTTCAAATAAATTTCAATAAAAGAATCAATTATTAGGTACAGTATAATTTTTCAACGTTGGAACTGATCCAGTCATAATAGTAACTAACGTCAGTAAAGACAATCAAGTATCTTGACATTTCAGGTATCTTGTATGATACGAGACCTACTTGTATGTAGCCTTGTACCACCAGAGGCGAGCCAGAATCCCCTCTGAAATGAAACATTTAGCCTTTGACTTGTACCTAGCCGTGACAATAACGGATGTAAGGAAAGAGGTTGGATTAGCTAAATCGGCCAGAATTATTCTGTCAACGTAAAATAAGAGTTAAGACGTTTGACGAACGTAGACTGCATCTCTGATACTTACGGAGCAGCGAATTGATGTTTGTTACCCGATGCACAAATTTGTCCAGGAGATATTGATTCACCTAAAACTTTCTGGCAGTCGCTGTTATTCCATATGGTCATTTGCAAATGCATTAAATATTCTGTTTGCAATTTTTTGTTTTCCTGAAAATAATATATTTTATAAGCTTTAGTTACGGCGCATTATAAAGGTTTCTACTAACTTGGTAGTTAGCTCAATGTAGAGTATAGACAAATTCTCTAAATTAATGTATAAAGCGTACATCAATAAGCCCCCATCCAGCAAGTTTTGCATATTTAGTTATTGGAGGATTCCTCATCAAAGCTACTCGACTCGACCTGGTATTGAATGTTATCCTGTTCTTCAACTTCACCAGTCCTATGTCATAATCAAGGTTCGGCATCCTCCCAAAAAGTTCGTGAACAATAAATCCCTGAGCCAATATTATCTGACCACGGTTTTTTATACTACTGCCTGCGCTTATGTTGATTTTGAGTCGTTGTCCGCATCCGCTAAGACAATGCGCAGCTGTCAGTAAAATATCTTGGTTCAAGATTGAGGATCCACACATCCATGAACTGTTTTCATAGCCAAGGCAAGTCAGATTAAGATATGCACAATATGGATATTGTTCGATGTCGGCAATCTCGCCTCCCTCTATGTAACCTTCCATTTGACATCGAATTGTTCCTACGAGGAGGGTTATTGTGACCACACATCGTGCTTCAAACATAGCAAATAAATGGGTATCTAAAGAATTATTGACGTCTTAACTAAACCCGCTTATCGAGGGTAATTTGATTGCTTCTGAAGTTTAATTCACTAGACTAATAAACTCAGAGCAATAAAAGTCTTTTCATTACTCATACTCCGAAAGTAGGTCTAAAGATGCGTGAAGAGCGTGTAGAAAATAAAATTTCCAGCCCTGGGGAAAATCGCTTTCACTGACAGCTGTCATGTCAAATTATGGCTTCGCACGACTCGTGCAATGTGCATATAGCCAGTATCATTATACATTAGGAACTTCATAACCTAACCTCCTTGCTTTAAGTAACACCAAAGAATAACACTACATGTATACAACCTCTTTGATCCCAACCTTGTAAGAGGATCAGGTAGTATGAAGTCTCTCATTCACTCTCGTTGTTAGGAAGAATTTTATGTATTATTCGTAATGAAAAGCACAGTGTTTACCTCGGGTGAAAGACTCATTAAGTCTCTCGAACTATTAGCGCCCTCGCTACGCTCGGGCGCCAAACTCCGTCTCGGGACTTGTAATAAGTGACTTTTACACCTAGGATAACAATGTACTATTTCATTACTCATACTCCGAAAGTAGGTCTAAATATGCCTGAGGAGCGTGTAGAAAATAAAACTTTCAGCCCTAGGGCAAATCGCTTTCACTGACAGCTGTCATGTCAAATTATGGCTTCGCACAACTTGTGCAATGTAATAAAGTAATGTAGTATTTGTCTTTCTGACAGGACATTTTCATAGGTATACTCATTTAGATGTCTGCCTACTAGTATCGTGGTTGAATGTCTTCGGGGTTTTTTATCTGCAAGTTTGGCATTTCCAGAAGGATTTACGGGTCGGTCACTTAAGTAAAAATCTATTTAAAGACATATCTTCTCGGAGCAGCCCCCACAGTCCATTTTCTAAGTTAAAACTTGTTGATATTTTAATTGTAGTTTAAATTGATACAAGTAGCGCCATCTATTGCTGGGTAGCCGTAGCAAGTTTATTTCACGGGTTCAAGACTTCAAGGCCACAGGCCAAGCGTCGTTGGGCGGAGGCGGTTAAGGCCAGTGGTAGGCTGTCAATTTCCATACAAAAAGCGGTAACGTTTCCCCCCCCCCATAAACCAAGTCCGATTTTGATTATTTTTGAAAATGTTCTAGATCTAATGGAAAACTAGGTTTAACCGTTTTTATTTTGAAGAAATATTGCCTAAGATAAAAGTTATTAGTATCTAAATATCTATAATGTTGACTTAAAAACTTAATCGAGCGTTTCAATTGTTTTAAAAAAAAAACTGAATCACCAAAAAAGAAAAACGTATAAACCTAGAATAAGACGCAGTGAATTAAATGATACCAAATTTATTTCATTTTGTGAAGAATAAAGGGGGTAAAATCGTTACGGCCCGCAACATTATTTGAAAGCAAAATGAAGGCAATTACGTCCGAACTTAAACTCTCTCTATCGCACGATACGGGTAATTTTTGAAAATACCTACTCGCGCTGCGTATCGAAAACTCATGATCCTCTTAAAATTATTTGAAAACCAAGTAAGGGTCTTTTTTTAGAATGTTAGTTAGCACTTTGTTAAAATTTAGTCACACCATGCAATTATAATTTTATAGTTATGTAAAGTTAGTATGTTATTAATAGTATATAATATATTTTATATTATAATTATAATATTATAATACATAATTAGTATATTTATAAATTTTATAAATATACTTAGCACTGTTCTGGTATAAAAGCACAATTTAAATGTAAAAACAATGTTTACATCAAAACCGAAACTGTTACATACAAAAGTTGATTATTATCAGAACTACAAGGAACTTCACTTGTCCATTGTCTATTTAAAACAGTTTATCGACTTAAAACTTCATATTACTAATTTTATTTAATTAAAGTTATACAGAGCCGACCTTTCGCGACGGCTAGCGCCGCTGAAGTTGTGTAATAGAGTGGTTATTATAGCCTGGGCTTAGATTTATAAGGTAACAAATAAGAAACGGTTTTGAAATAGAATTTACTGCTCCGATAATTTATGTAAATGATGACATAATATGAGCGCCGTCAAATTTTACCTATTTGGCCGGCGACCAACAAAATAATCGGCGAGTATTATAAGCAATCCAATCGTAGAAATAGCTAGTATTTGTGTAGACGATTAATGAACTTGATATCTTTGGAATCTTGTAGGAAACGAGGCCAATTTGTATATATCCATGGACTACGAGTGCTGAGCCGGAATCTCCTCTGAAATCATTTAGAGACCATTTCAAAGAGAGATAAACTAGTAGTTCGCCCCAAACTGAGACCTCACGAGTTTTTTTCAGCGATTATTATATTTCAGCGTAGAGTAGGTACTAAAATGTATAATATAACGACGAAAGTCTCAAAATACGACAGGTCTATCTTATTTGAATGATAGGTGCCTAGTATCGCTATTATCTGACATTGGATGATTTAGACTTTAGAGAATCTAAACACAATAGGCATAACTTGTTGTTTTTAAGTTCTAAAAGCATAGGTCCAGCTCAATCATCACACCCGTTAAATTTGGATTAAGAATATTGTAAATAGTAAGCGTGTTACATTGTGATGCTACACCTTCATTATTTTTATTAACATGTTTTTATTAGTTTCACCTGTATGTTTGCTTGTATGTATGTAACCGACTAATTTGGGCACGATTTTGCCCTACTTAGAATGATCAGAATTAATTCAAACTTTGCACACTTGTCAAAGACCGATGACAATGCAATATTATGATAACATGGTGCTGATCTGATGATGGAGCTGGAAGGTGGTCATAGGAAACCCTATCGAGTTTGGGCTCGTTAGAATCGTCTTGACGAGTAGTTTGGCTTTCAATGGTGACCAGGGTCTGATGATGGAATTGGAAGGTGGTCATAGGAACTTCGCAACGAAACGACACAACCCCATCGAGTTTGGGCTCGTTAGAATCGGCTTGTTGTTTTTAAGTTCTAAAAGCATAGGTCCAGCTCAATCATCACACCCGTTAAATTTGGATTAAGAATATTGTAAATAGTAAGCGTGTTACATTGTGATGCTACACCTTCATTATTTTTATTAACATGTTTTTATTAGTTTCACCTGTATGTTTGCTTGTATGTATGTAACCGACTAATTTGGGCACGATTTTGCCCTACTTAGAATGATCAGAATTAATTCAAACTTTGCACACTTGTCAAAGACCGATGACAATGCAATATTATGATAACATGGTGCTGATCTGATGATGGAGCTGGAAGGTGGTCATAGGAAACCCTATCGAGTTTGGGCTCGTTAGAATCGTCTTGACGAGTAGTTTGTCTTTCAATGGTGACCAGGGTCTGATGATGGAATTGGAAGGTGGTCATAGGAACTTCGCAACGAAACGACACAACCCCATCGAGTTTGGGCTCGTTAGAATCGGCTTGACGAGTAGTTTGGCTTTCAATGGTGACCAGGGTCTGATGATGGAGCTGGAAGGTGGTCATAGGAACTCTGTAATAAAGACCAAACTCGATGGGGTTGTGTCGTTTCATTGCGAAGTTCCTATGACCACCTTCCAGTTCCATCATCAGACCCTGGTTACCATTGAAATACAAACTACTCGTCAAGAAGATTCTAACGAGCCCAAACTCGATGAGGTTGTGTCGTTTCATTGCGAAGTTCCTGTGACCACCTTCCAGTTCCATCATCAGACCCTGGTTACCATTGAAAGACAAACTACTCGTCAAGGCGATTCTTGACGAGTAGTTTGAATGAATGAACTATGAAGTATGGATAATGAGATAACTCCTGCTCTTTCATCAGATCAGCTCTATCATCAGATCAGTTCCATGGTACCATATTATTGTCACCGAAGTTACGCCCTTTCATTTGATACCCCACTCGGATATATTTGCCCTAAAGTTTGTGTGCCATATAGGTAGATCCCCTTTTGGACCCCTATCTCCGTAACCCCCTGACCGATCCTGCTCATGTTCGAACTTAAAAATTCTATGGACCTCAACTACTTGTATACCAAAAATCATGAAAATCAGAGCAACGGTACTCAAGTTATCGTCGAACAAACATACAAACATACAAACATACGAGCGACCGACCCTTCTCAACACTAGACCTCTCTCGCTTCGCTCGTTCGGTCAAATATACCGTATACTATTTAAAGTAGTTCTGTCTGCTCTCACAATAAGTGTATACTTACGGAGCAACGTATGACTTAGAATTTTGACTTGAAGCACAAAAAGTACCCCTTGGTATATGGCCGTATGAATGTTCACAACTACGTTTGGTCCATACTACCTGTGCTAGCTTCTGAAGATCTTCAGTATACACTTGATTGACTTCCTGAAATAGTCAAGTAACACATAAAAGTAGTTTATGGTTAGGTACACAAGTAAAACACAGTCATAATGTCTAAAAAATAATATCTAAAAACGAAATCATACATCAATAAGTCCCCAGCCAGCAATATGAGCATTTGTAGTACGGGAAGGAAACATCTCCATTATTGCAACTCTTCTAACATTGCTACCAAAATTCATCTTTGGCGTAACTTTTATTAAACCAATGTCATTTTCATCCAATGCTGCATCATAATTCTCGTGAACTATAAATGCTTCAGCTTTGACTTTCTGTGTTCCTTTATTTTTGTGCGTGCTACCAATATTTATTTTAATATTGGTCAGCTGACTGTTATCGCAGGTATGAAGGCAATGTGCTGCTGTCATTATTATATACTGATTAAGGATCGAGCCCCCACACATCCAAGCCTTGGTGTTAGAACACGTCATGGTAAGGTAGGCAGAGTGTGGGAAATCTCGTATTTGTGCTAATGTGCCCCTGACAATGTAACCTTCGAAACCTTTGCAGTTGATTTTTATTATAATAACACACAACATGAGTATAATATATTGTGCTTCAAGCATTATGCTACTGGTTAAAAGGCTACGAAATATTAATTAGAACTGCTTAGCTTATCGTTCAACAGTAAATTTTACAGCTATTAATTTCACTTTTAAAGACATAAAAAATTATCAGAAGAATTACCTTTGGCTCTCCGTTCAGGGTACTTTATTTGAAATCATGAAACACCACAGCTAAAAACAAGATACTTAATCCGTTTTCTTTGTTCTTTTTACGGTCTCATCTGGCGGAAAGCATGAAACTTGGCATTGTATGAAAACAGTTCACGTTACAACCTAACTCTCAATGAGCAATGTGATCTTCATTAAATTCACTACAACAATTAACTTGTAAGTAGAAGTTGTTAAGGGATATTTATCCCCTTCGACCCTGTTTTGTATCAACGCTAACATTTTTTTGATTTTATGATTAAAACTTAAGTACCGGCAGAAGTAATGGTCCGAGAGGAAAAGTTATGGGATATAGGTACATTTGTTGATAATAAAATTACCTTTAATTTGATTTCAAACTGGTGCTGTTAGGATTAAGAGTTTTCTCAGAAACAAATAAATAGTTTACTATTTCTTAAAATTAAATTTTGGTAAATGATGAAAACAATGTTCTGAATCATTATTTTTTCTATTTCTTTATAAGAAACGTGCTACTTAGACTTTTTGATCGGGAGGCAACCAGTTTACATGTAGGTAGGTAAAAATAAAGTTACAAGTTAAGTTTGTTGTTTTTGCAATTGTGAGAAGCTGGTGTCTGATGTAGGTATATATAACCTGTATTACAGATCACCAGGTTCCCACCCCCGGAAAACGGCAAAACGTTTTACGCCTCATTTTTATATAAATATAAATAAACAAACACCAATAGGTAGGTACATGAAAAATCAGACAATCAGTGACATATTTTATGATTGAGACAATTTTTTTACCTAGGTGATAGTTACTTCATACTCATTCATAGGAATTTTAAAATAACAACACAACAAAAAATATAGTACTTACCTAACTACCTACTAAAAGTGCTTCGAAATTAGGGTAATTTTATAAAATATCACTCGGCGCCATTACCTACTGACCGGACAGGTCGCAGAGATAGCCAGCACGAGTCAATCGGAGCGCCCGGTTGCGAAACCAGTTTAAAGAAAGGTGTGTGGTACAAGTCAAAGACTTAGGTGACGACACTTGACGACAGGCTAGTTAGAGATAAAAGTAGATTGTTGCTTGGCCTATTTTATAGGCACAACTTTCGTTTATCTATTTATTATCTATTCAAGTTACCCATATACCCATTTTGACGTGACAACGTTTTATAAATTGGTTTGCCGGGTGACACTTCAAGAAACTGCGTTACGCTCCGCTGACGTTATGCGCTCACAATGAGAGCGAGTGAGAGGCACGCGGGCATGGTTAGCCCGCCTAAGAGCGAGAGAGACAGACATAAAAAGTGAAAGGCACGCGTCCCTTCCACTCGAGCACAGTTGTTGTCACGTAAAACTTTCGCCCGTATACCGACTTTACAGGCAACCAGTTTTTTACTCATTAATAATATTTATCAAACTATTAATATATATATTTTATTTGTTTTTTATTTATTCCTGTTAATCCATTCTCCATACAATGACCTCTCATTAGTTATCAAGCAAGGATTCTGTTACGTTGTAATTTAGTTTCATGAGCCAGCCCTGAAGTCTGATTTTGCTTTATTTTATAAGTTAAATCTTTGATAGCCATAGAATTGATGGGAAAAGGCGGTACCTATTGTTTGGGTTTTCCATTTTACAGACGATGTCCTTTCTTCGTTTTTTAATTATTGACTTAGGATCATAGATAATCTCCGAATGCTGTTTGAGTACCGTGTTAAGAATGTATAGTTGTCTAACTGTTAGGACTTCACATTTTTTATGCAGTTCATCGGTTGGGAAAAGAAATGGGAGTAAATTCTTGTTTCTGGTTCTGGGTGTTTCCTATATGTATAATAGGTATGTATACAGGGTTATTGGAAATTAATTGACACGGCGTTAAGGGCTTCTTCTGTGCACCTTAACAAACAACTTTTGTTCTACGACTTTTATCGAAACTTAATACATATCCCAAAAAAAAAATTTAAGTGTTTCTCGTACTGTCTGGTAATTTTCTATGTCTATGCGGTAAGTGCGCGCGCGGATCGGGTTGTACCATACCTACTATGATTGATTCTGTGACGTAGACGTAGAGTTGAGTATTATTTGAACTGTTGGATTTAATTTTTTATTTTTGTATGGAATATTTTTATAATGAATTTCCAAAAGTCGTAGAACAAAAGTTGATCGTTAAGGTGCACAGAAGAAGCCCTTAACGCCGTGTCAATTAACTTCCAATAACCCTGTATATTTACAAAAAAAAACAATATCCGTTATCTGGCACCCATAACACAAGCATTAAGTTGCTTAGCTTGGGGCTGGATGGCGATGTGTAATATGTCCTGAATTTTTTATTTTTTTTTAAATGGCACACCTTAAGTATTGCTCCTTGAGCGCGCTCAATCTTAAGCAAGTGTGTTTTGTAGATTCCTCCCCAGGAGGTGATACAATATGACACAAACGTTTGAGCAGGGCAAGATATATTGAATTTAAAGTTTCCACTATGAGATGTGTCTTAAGTTCTTAAAAATTACTATCATCTTCCTGATTCTAGCTGTCAAAAGATCAATATGTGATTGGAAAGACATTTTTTCATCGATTACTACGCCGAGATATTTGATTGATGTTACATTTTCTATTTTGGTACAATTACAGTAACAATCATTTAATTGTTACAGTTGTGGTAAATCTATTTTAAAACTTTTGTTTTGTCTTTATTTACGGTAAGAATATTTAGTTTTAGCAATTTATTTATAGTGTTTACATTTAGAACTTCTTGCAACACTGACGTTAAATGTGGAGATTAATGTTGCCATATTGAGCTAAATTTACCAATTTCATTAAAAATTGTTAATTTTATATGAAAATCCGTAAATTTAACGTGGGACTGTAATAAGGGCCACATAAGATTTCGTATGTCTAAAACCTCATTTATTATTATTAGAAACTTATTAATTGTTTAATACGTTGTTTATTTTTTGGATAATAATTTGATTTTATTCATGATTTTTAATTTTAAACTTTTTGGTTGGTTGTTTTTTTACTATTTTTAGATCCCATATATTTCATAAGGGCCATCCATAAACGCTTACAGTAAAAACGATACTTATGGCTAATTCATTTTTCAAGCTCAAACGAACTGGAAAATGTAAATTTTACTAACTGTACCGGCAAATGTTGTTTTGCCATTAACAAAAATAAAATTAAATAATAATAATAGATGTTATTCGATTCTCAGACCTAAAGAATATACATAAAAAAATTATACAAATCGTTTCAGCCGTATATAGGTGAACAGTTTTAACTAACACCGCGACACGAGAATTTACTTTAGATAGGGATGTAAATTATTATATTAGTTGTTTATTTTCAGGTGGCCTTTATTAAATAAGCGTAATCAAATAACCACTAGAAGGTTTTTTAAAAACCTTGATAAAAGTGACAAAATAACAAGAAAACAAACAAATGTATAAGTATAGATTGTCAATAAAGTTTCAAGTTTCAAGTTATTTATTGCATAATCATGTGTAATACAGATGGTGGAACAAATTATAATAATAAATTTATATATTATAATAATAAATAATAAAGCAAATATTTATGTAATGAAATAATTTTAGGTAAATTTCCCTTTATTCACGAAATATTTTTTCAAGTAAGGCGGCCCTTATTTATCGCCGGTACCATATTAGTAATTATTTCGGTTGGCTCTTTGTTGCCTTTTTAGGTCTCCATATGTCAAAAGGTAAAAAAAGGAACCCTTATAAGATCACTTTCTTGTCCGTCGTTCTATCTGTTTGTATTTGGTGGGGAAAATGCTTTGCAGTATATCTGCTGCCCTAGAAGTAGCAGGGGAGTATGTAAGAGTTAACACTAAAACCACAAAAGCTTCTCTACTTCTACGTATCGTTGGGGTGTCGGAATGCGTGAGTATCACTTCTAAACGACGACACCCCGACCACATACGAGATAAAGCCTGGAATAATTAACGTAGGTAATTCATTCACTTCAAATGAATTTAATTAAAAGACATTTCAATTTTTAGGTACAGTATAATTTTTCAACGCAGGAACTGATCCAGTCATAATAGGAACCTAACGTCAGTAAAGACAATCACGTATCTTGACATTTGAGGTGTCTTGTATGATACGAGACCTACTTGTATATAGCCTTGTACCACCAGAGGCGAGCTAGAATCCCCTCTGAAATGAAACATTTAGCCTTTAGACTTGTACCTAACCGTGACAATAACGGATGTAAGGAAAGAGGTTGGATTAGCTAAATTGGCCAGAATTATTCTGTCAACGTAAAATAAGAGTTAAGACGTTTGACGAATGTAGACTGCATCTCTGATACTTACGGAGCAGCGAATTGATGTTTGTTACCCGATGCACAAATTTTTCCAGGAGATATTGGTTCACCTAAAACTTTCTGGCAGTTGCTGTTTTTCTATATGGTCATTTGCAAATGCATTAAATATTCTGTTTGCAATTTTTCGTTTTCCTGAAAATAATATACTTTTTTATAAACTTTAGTTACAGCGCACCATAAAGGTTTCTACTAACTAGGTAGTTAGCTCAATGTAGAGCATAGACAAATTCTCTAAATCTTTGCTTTGTCCAGACGGACTGACTGACGGATCCACGCACAGCCTAAACCGCTGATTGTAGATGCCTGAAACTTAGAGGATGTGTTCTTTAAATGACGTATCAGATAAGAAAGGATTTCCCGAAATCCTTTCCGTTAGAAGGTGAAAATGGGGGCGAAAATTTGTATGGGACAACATATTATGATTCCTTGGTCCAAACTACTTCAAATTTTCGACATCTACGCGAACGAAGTCACGGGCAAATATATATATAAATATTGCAGGACATTCCACACATCGCCATCTAGCCCCAAGCTAAGTACCTAGACACTAGTCCCATAACACTAGTTATGGGTGCTAGACAACGGATATACTACTCATATACTTTTATTTTGTAAAAATATATTTATAATACATAGAAACAACTAGACTACAGCCAAATACCTAAGCATAAATACTTGTCTGAGGCGGGAATCGAACCCGCAACCCTGTGTTTGGCAGTCCCGCATGGTGACCATTGTGCCAACTGAGTCGTCAAAAGCTAGTTATATGTATAATTAAAAAAACCGCATCAAAATCTGTTGCGTAGTTTTAAAGATTTAAGCATACAAAGGGAAATAGGGACAGAAAAAGCGACTTTGTTTTATACTATGTAGTGAAGCGTACATCAATAAGCCCCCATCCAGCAAATTGTGCATAATTTACTTATCGGAGGATTAGTCATCAAAGCTACTCGACTCGACCTGGTATTGAATGTTATCCTATTACCAATTTACTTTATCCAATTTATTTTCGTCCTATGTCATAATCAAGGTTCGCCGTGCTCCCATAAAGTTCGTTAACAATAAATCCCTGAGCCAATATTCTCTGACCACGGTTTTTTATACTACTGCCTGCGCATATGCTGATTTTGAGTTGTTGTTCGCAACCGCTAAGACAATGCGCAGCTGTCAGTAAAATATCTTGGTTCAAGATTAAGGATACACACATCCATGAACTGTTTTTATAGCCAAGGCAAGTCAGACTAAGATATGCACAATATGGATATTGTTCAATGTCGGCAATTTCGCCTCCCTCTATGTAACCTTCCATTTGACGTCGAATTGTTCCAACGAGGAGGGTTATTGTAACCACACATCGTGCTTCAAACATAGCAAATAAATGGGTAGATATATAAAGAATTATTGACGTCTTAAAAAACCCGCTTATCGAGGGTAATTTGATTGCTTCGGAATTTTAATTTACTAGACGAATGAAAGCAGAGCAATAAAAGTCTGTAATATTACAGACATTAAGCTTTCATTGCGGGATAGGCAGTAGCGTAGCACTGCCTATCCCGCAGCAAAAGCATGGGTGGCACCCGGGGCGAATATTGTAAGTGTCACCCCAAAACTTACACAAAATGCTAAAATAAAAAAAAGATCATAATTTATGTTTAATTATAATATTACAAATAATATATGTAAGTAGGTATATAATCCGCAAAAAAATTAAAACCCTACTGTAATTTTCAGCTATAACAATGAATAAGTAAAAAATTAAAACTTCTTTCTTCTAACTTTAACATTTGCAAACTCGAAAATGACTTTTTCAAAATTTATATTTTGGGCTGCTTCACACGCTAAGATTGCTCTATTTTCCATCATTAAAGCCCGCAAGTAATTTTTTATCAATTACAATTTGCTGAAACTTCTCTCACATGAGATAACTGTTACATATCGTTATAAATAACTTTAGTGCGACCACTAGATTTGGAAGAGATTCAGTAAAATCCCATTCCACAATGAATTTTTGTAGCAGCATATTTTAACTGCTCAGGGTTTGCCAAAAGCAATGTATTTGGCTGTACAACCTCAAACAATGAAGCTACGTCTTGAATAGACTTTAATCTTGTTTTGAGTTGAACATTGAATCTGTCAAGATGTTTTTAACCGTCTTCAAAAAAGGAGGAGGTTCTCAATTCGTCGCGTATATATATATATATATATATATTTTATGTATGTTCGCCGATTACTCGAAAACGCCTGGACCGTTTTGGAAAAATCTTTTTTTGTATGAAAGGGGATAGCTCAGAGGTGGTCCCATAAAAATTGAATGAAGATCTGATGAGGATCTTCGGAGTGATGAACAGAATTGCACCTCGAGAGTGCAGCAAATTGCTCAGTTTTCGTAGAATTGGGTCATAAACTAATACTTACCGATAAATGGAATATCTGAAACCACCTTCTCATCAGAAAACTCTTAGATCGGTTACGATTACAGGTTACAATTTGAAGAATTTCGTCGAATTTAGTCGCCGGACTGGGTTTGTATGAATGTTGACAGAAAACCCAATGAAGATCTGATGAGGGTCTTCGGAGTGATGAACAGCATTACACCTCGAGAGTGCAGCAAATTGCTCTATTTTCCACCAGTAGAATTGGGCCGTAAACTAATAGTTACCGATAACTGGAATATCTAAAACCACCTTCTCATCAGACAACTCTTGAATCGGTTACGATCACAGTTTACAATTTGGTCGAATTTAGTCGCCGGACTGGGCTTGTATGAATGTTGATAGAGAACCGTATCCTAAATGAAGATCTGATGATCTAGGGTCTTTGGAGTGATGAACAGATCTGCACAGCGAGGTTCAGCAAATTGCTCAATTTTCCATTACCACTAGTAGAATTGGCCCATACACTAATAGGTACCTATCGACGAATGGAGCATCTGAACCTTCTCATCACCAAACTCTTCAATGAGTTACGATTAGGTACAGGTTGCAATTTTAAGAAATAATCGCTTTCGCCTCATGGAGTAGAATTTTCAGTGTCAGCAGCACTAAAAATGGTTAAATAAAAAAATAAATTAAAATTTTAAAAACCGACTTCAAAAAACCTAAAAACAAAAATTAAAAAAAAAAAAAAAATATATTATATCTCTCAACATTCAGTCTAACCCAGTTTGACTTCCAAGTATGTTTAAGTTATCTGATGTTTTAGTGACCCGAAATGGATTATTTTTCACTTTTTAGTTTTTTTCAATTTTTTTCTAGTTTTTGTTTTCAGGTTTCTTTTTCAGGTTTTTTTTTAGTTTTTGCTACCAGGATTTTTTTTTCAATTTTTTTTAATTTTTGTTTTTTAACACATCCTTTTGAAGTTCTGCTCTAAGTGTAAGTCCAGCATTAATGGACGGAGCTAACTCACCAGGTATGCGTTTCTTGCGTCTAATTCGCCGTTCCATCTGAATGTTGTATTACAGTATTCCTCAGATTTTTTACAGCAAAATCTATAGCCTCTTCTGCAAGATACACCCGTTTCTCTTCAATAGAAAGACGAAGTGCTTCTAGTTTTATGGCTACTTCATTAACACTTAAGCCCTTACCTACTTTGTAATGCAATTTGAGCACTGTTTACTTCTTTTAGCACATCAATTTAAAAAAAAAGATAGCACAGAAACGAGAAATTGCACACAGCGAGCATTAGGTTTTGTGCAGCTCCTCTGGTATCTAAATCTCGATCACATAATTTTTCTATTACAGAAACAACTCCGTCAAAAATTTCAGCCAATACTCTGACTGCAGCATGTGTTTAGGTCAAAATGAGATCTTTTTTTTTAAATATATTTGTAAATTATTATTGATCTTCCGATTAAAATCACTTTTTAGGCAAAATAACTTGTATTTCTACTATTCTTTACCTCAAAAACCTATTTTAAACCATAATATTTTCTTGATTCCTCATCACTTGGAAATTACAAGTTTATCAATCTTCGAAGCTAGGTAGGTTTTCTTACTATTTTACAAGTAAATTTAGAAAAATCTTATGACTTCCGGTGAAAAATTAACTCGACTAAGGTCTAATCCTACAATAAAAAAATAAAAATGCACTATCATATGGATATTGTTATGTACTATTTACTTGTAATTAACAAAAAAGTACTTCTTTTTTTTAAACGTATCCAATAAATAAATAATAATAATAGATAAATAAATATTGCAGGACATTCCACACCTCACCATTTTTTAACTCTACCGGGGGCTGCAATTATGCAGCCGACTGTACCAACAAAGAGTTTTTAAGCTAGCAAAAATGGTTGTCTCTAAAGTCGGTTTACGAACGAAAATTTTACGTGATAACGTTTTAGAAAACGATAAAAAATTGATTTTTGTTTTTCTTTACTTAAATATTTTTTTGAAGTTATACTTCTTTAGGCGCGTTATGAAAAAATGATGAGAGTGAAATTTTACAAAAGCGAGACACAAAATTCTCACGTCACACAAAATTCTCACGGGAGAAGTTGTTTAAATCTAAATTGAACTTTATTGATTGTGTTGACAATCCTTTTCCAGTCCAGAGTTTTTTGTCGGACGAGTATTTTGCCCGACGAGTTTTTTGTCGGACGAGTTTTTTGTCGGACGAGTTTTTTGTCGGACGAGTTTTTTGTCGGACGAGTTTTTTGTCGGACGATTTTTTTGCCGGACGAGTTTTTTGTCGGACGAGTTTTTTGTCGGACGAGTTTTTTGTCGGACGAGTTTTTTGCCGGACGAGTTTTTTGTCGGACGAGTTTTTTTTGAAGTTATACTTCTTTAGGCGCGTTATGAAAAAATGATGAGAGTGAAATTTTACAAAAGCGAGACACAAAATTCTCACGTCACACAAAATTCTCACGGGAGAAGTTGTTTAAATCTAAATTGAACTTTATTGATTGTGTTGACAATCCTTTTCCAGTCCAGAGTTTTTTGTCGGACGAGTATTTTGCCCGACGAGTTTTTTGTCGGACGAGTTTTTTGTCGGACGAGTTTTTTGTCGGACGAGTTTTTTGTCGGACGAGTTTTTTGCCGGATTTTTTTTTTGTCGGACGAGTTTTTTGTCGGACGAGTTTTTTGTCGGACGAGTTTTTTGCCGGACGAGTTTTTTGTCGGACGAGTTTTTTTTTTTTTTTTAAATGCCAAAGAAGTATAACTTCTCACGCGCGTACATAAGTACACGCACCCTTTTTTTTTTTTTGAAGTTATACTTCTTTAGGCGCGTTATGAAAAAATGATGAGAGTGAAATTTTACAAAAGCGAGACACAAAATTCTCACGTCACACAAAATTCTCACGGGAGAAGTTGTTTAAATCTAAATTGAACTTTATTGATTGTGTTGACAATCCTTTTCCAGTCCAGAGTTTTTTGTCGGACGAGTATTTTGCCGGACGAGTTTTTTGTCGGACGAGTTTTTTGTCGGACGAGTTTTTTTTTTATTTTTTTATTTTTTTTTTATTTTTATTTTTTTTTTTTTTTAAATGCCAAAGAAGTATAACTTCTCACGCGCGTACATAAGTACACGCACCCTTTTTTTATCCGTAGCTTTGTGTTCTGTTTTAACCCCCGATGCAAAAGGAAATGGAAAAAACCCTAAAAAATATTGAATGTCAGACGAGGACGACGAATTTTCTTTTCTTTTCAAGTCTTTTCTTTTATTCGCAACTGTGATAACGTCGTACGATACGCGTGTGGAATTGATATTTGCGTCTCGGTTTCTCAACACGCTCGCGTTCCGCTCGCGTGTCATAAACCGCCTCTATGCAAAGATCAATTTACTACACTAGTATCGTAATGTACTATTAATTAGGTTTGCTTTGAAGTTGTTTCCTGAAAGTCATGTATTGTTATCTTTTGATTTTCTCATTCTAAATAGGATATTGGTACGTTAGTAAATGTAAGTGCTAAGTATATGTATGTTACAAAGCATGAACTAACATCTATCATACCCCAACCGTCAAATTGCTATAATCTCTACTAAAAGCACATTGCGATACAAGTGTGGAAAGCTGATCATTCCATGGAGGCGATTTATGACGCGCGAGCGGAATGCGAGCGTGGCAAAAGCCGAGATGGAATGATCAATCCACACGTGTATCGTACGACGTTTTTTATCACAGTTGCGAATAAAAAAAAGACTTGTTAAAATAATTAAAAGTTTTAGGTTATGTTTACTATTTTTTGTTTATTACACCCCCGAAAGGCTACGCAAAAGACTGTTATCCTATACAGCCTCGTCTGACATACAATATTTTTTTAGGGTTTTTTTCATTTTGTTTTTGCGTCGGCGGTTAAAAACAGAATAATAATGGTAAGGAAAAAATATATTTATGTACCTAAAGAAAAAACAAAACTCAATTTTTCATTATTTTCAAAGACGTTATCACGTAAAATTATCGTTCGTTATCAGACTTTAGAGACAACCTTTTGAAAAGAAGAAAAAAGGTACCAACAAAGAGTTTTAAGCCAGCAAGGCTTAAAAACTTTTTGATGGTATACCTTTTTTCTATACATCAAAACAGTATAACCCAGATAAATTAAGAATGTTTCATCTACCTTATATGTCATTAGCAGTAAGATACGTATTTGACTTATCGGGATAACGTATTATTTTAGCGCTAGTTTTTTTTTTATCGCACGCGTGTATAATACGTTGCATTATGAGCCTAAAAGCGGTTTAATAAGCTCCACTTTATGAGCAACTGTGATAAAATAGTACATTGCGATACTTGTGTGGAAAGTTGATCATTCCATAGAGGCGGTTTATGACGCGCGAGCGGAACGCGAGCGTGGCAAAAGCCGAGTTGGAATGATCAATTCACACGTGTATCGTACGACGTTTTTTATCACAGTTGCGAATAAAAAAAAGACTTGTTAAAATTTTAATAATAAAAAGTTTTTAAGAATTTAAGGTTATGTTTACTATTTTTTGTTAATTACACTCCCGAAAGGCTAGGCAAAAGACTTTTAACCTATACAGCGTCTGATATACAATATTTTTTTTAGGGTTTTTTTCATTTGTTTTTGCGTCGGCGGTTAAAAACAGAATATAATGGTAAGGAAAAAATATATTTATGTACCTAAAGAAAAAACAAAATAAACACAAAACTCTATTTTTAATTATTTTCAAAGACGTCATCACGTAATATTATCGTTCGTTATCAGACTTTAGAGACAACCTTTTGAAAAGAAGAAAAAAGGTACCAACAAAGAGTTTTAAGCCAGCAAGGCTTAAAAACTCTTTGGATGGTACCTCTTTCTATACATCAAAACCCTGAGATCAAAACAGTATAACCCAGATAAAGGAGATCATTCATATTTCTAACAAAAAATACCCACAAAAAAAAATGCCGGCCAGTAATAAAAATTGTTTCTATCTTGTAGAGAATAACATTTTAAACAATGTTTACTAAGGCAACAAAGAGCTGCGATCAAAAATCGTTGAGTTATTTTTACATTGAAAACCCAAAAAATGCATTTTATAGAGATCCGTTTGACCACTTTTAAGATCCCACTAAAACTTCTGAAAGGGTTATTGGATATACCTATGTATATAAATATAATAAAAACAGACAAAGCTTATCCATTTACTACTTATTTTTATATTTTTTCTGTAGTAATATCTTAAAAGTGGTCAAACGGATCTCTACAATATGCATTTTTTTGGGTTTTCAATGTAAAATAACTCAACGATGGTTAAAAAATATATTTTTATCACAGTTGCTCATAAAGTGGATCTTATTAAACCGCTTTTAGGCTCATAATGCAACGTATTATACACGCGTGCGATAAAAAAAAATCCAACTAGTGCTAAAATAATACGTTATCCCGATATGTCAAATACGTATCTTACTGCTAATGACATATAGTAGATGAAACATTCTAAAGGACATCGTTCAAATCGTACCCAAAAATTAAGGTGCCGGCCAGAAAAAAAAATGTTTCTATCTTGTAGAGAATAACATTTTAAACAATGTTTACTAAGGCAAAAAAGAGCTACGATCAACCATCGTAAAAATATATTTTTTATCACAGTTGCTCATAAAGTGGATCTTATTAAACCGCTTTTAGGCTCATAATGCAACGTATTATACACGCGTGCGATAAAAAAAAATCCAACTAGTGCTAAAATAATACGTTATCCCGATATGTCAAATACGTATCTTACTGCTAATGACATATAGTAGATGAAACATTCTAAAGGACATCGTTCAAATCGTACCCAAAAATTAAGGTGCCGGCCAGAAAAAAAAATGTTTCTATCTTGTAGAGAATAACATTTTAAACAATGTTTACTAAGGCAAAAAAGAGCTACGATCAACCATCGTTGAGTTATTTTACATTGAAAACCCAAAAAAATGCATATTGTAGAGATCCGTTTGACCACTTTTAAGATATTACTACAGAAAAAATATAAAAATAAGTAGTAAATGGATAAGCTTTGTCTGTTTTTATTATATTTATATACAAAGGTATATCCAATAACCCTTTCAGAAGTTTTAGTGGGATCTTAAAAGTGGTCAAACGGATCTCTATAAAATGCATTTTTTGGGTTTTCAATGTAAAAATAACTCAACGATTTTTGATCGCAGCTCTTTGTTGCCTTAGTAAACATTGTTTAAAATGTTATTCTCTACAAGATAGAAACAATTTTTATTACTGGCCGGCATTTTTTTTTGTGGGTATTTTTTGTTAGAAATATGAATGATCTCCTTTATCTGGGTTATACTGTTTTGATCTCAGGGTTTTGATGTATAGAAAGAGGTACCATCCAAAGAGTTTTTAAGCCTTGCTGGCTTAAAACTCTTTGTTGGTACCTTTTTTCTTCTTTTCAAAAGGTTGTCTCTAAAGTCTGATAACGAACGATAATATTACGTGATGACGTCTTTGAAAATAATTAAAAATAGAGTTTTGTGTTTATTTTGTTTTTTCTTTAGGTACATAAATATATTTTTTCCTTACCATTATATTCTGTTTTTAACCGCCGACGCAAAAACAAATGAAAAAAACCCTAAAAAAAATATTGTATATCAGACGCTGTATAGGTTAAAAGTCTTTTGCCTAGCCTTTCGGGAGTGTAATTAACAAAAAATAGTAAACATAACCTTAAATTCTTAAAAACTTTTTATTATTAAAATTTTAACAAGTCTTTTTTTTATTCGCAACTGTGATAAAAAACGTCGTACGATACACGTGTGAATTGATCATTCCAACTCGGCTTTTGCCACGCTCGCGTTCCGCTCGCGCGTCATAAACCGCCTCTATGGAATGATCAACTTTCCACACAAGTATCGCAATGTACTATTTTATCACAGTTGCTCATAAAGTGGAGCTTATTAAACCGCTTTTAGGCTCATAATGCAACGTATTATACACGCGTGCGATAAAAAAAAAACTAGCGCTAAAATAATACGTTATCCCGATAAGTCAAATACGTATCTTACTGCTAATGACATATAAGGTAGATGAAACATTCTTAATTTATCTGGGTTATACTGTTTTGATGTATAGAAAAAAGGTATACCATCAAAAAGTTTTTAAGCCTTGCTGGCTTAAAACTCTTTGTTGGTACCTTTTTTCTTCTTTTCAAAAGGTTGTCTCTAAAGTCTGATAACGAACGATAATTTTACGTGATAACGTCTTTGAAAATAATGAAAAATTGAGTTTTGTTTTTTCTTTAGGTACATAAATATATTTTTTCCTTACCATTATTATTCTGTTTTTAACCGCCGACGCAAAAACAAAATGAAAAAAACCCTAAAAAAATATTGTATGTCAGACGAGGCTGTATAGGATAACAGTCTTTTGCGTAGCCTTTCGGGAGTGTAATAAACAAAAAATAGTAAACATAACCTAAAATTCTTAAAAACTTTTAATTATTTTAACAAGTCTTTTTTTTATTCGCAACTGTGATAAAAAACGTCGTACGATACACGTGTGGATTGATCATTCCATCTCGGCTTTTGCCACGCTCGCATTCCGCTCGCGCGTCATAAATCGCCTCCATGGAATGATCAGCTTTCCACACTTGTATCGCAATGTGCTTTTAGTAGAGATTATAGCAATTTGACGGTTGGGGTATGATAGATGTTAGTTCATGCTTTGTAACATACATATACTTAGCACTTACATTTACTAACGTACCAATATCCTATTTAGAATGAGAAAATCAAAAGATAACAATACATGACTTTCAGGAAACAACTTCAAAGCAAACCTAATTAATAGTACATTACGATACTAGTGTAGTAAATTGATCTTTGCATAGAGGCGGTTTATGACACGCGAGCGGAACGCGAGCGTGTTGAGAAACCGAGACGCAAATATCAATTCCACACGCGTATCGTACGACGTTATCACAGTTGCGAATAAAAGAAAAGACTTGAAAAGAAAAGAAAATTCGTCTCATAATGCAACGTATTATACACGCGTGCGATAAAAAAAAATCCAACTAGTGCTAAAATAATACGTCATCCCGATATGTCAAATACGTATCTTACTGCTAATGACATAATTATAGTCTCAGCATATTATAGTAGATGAAACATTCTTAAGGACATCATTCAAATCGTACCCAAAAATTAAGGTGCCGGCCAGAAAAAAAAATGTTTCTATCTTGTAGAGAATAATATTTTAAATAATGTTTACTAAGGCAACAAAGAGCTACGATCAAAAATCGTTGAGTTATTTTACATTGAAAACCCAAAAAATGCATGTGGGTATTTTTTGTTAGAAACATGAATGATCTCCTTTATCTGGGTTATACTGTTTTGATGTATAGAAAAAGGTACCATCCAAAGAGTTTCTAAGCCTTGCTGGCTTAAAACTCTTTGTTGGTACCTTTTTTCTTCTTTTCAAAAGGTTGTCTCTAAAGTCTGTTATCGAACGATAATATTACGTGATGACGTCTTTGAAAATAATTAAAAATTGAGTTTTGTTTTTATTTTGTTTTTTCTTTAGGTAGGTACATAAATATATTTTTTCTATATATTCTGTTTTTAATGAAACCCGGAACTAATAATGCTTACCATTATATACCCGCCGACGCAAAAACAAATGAAAAAAACCCTAAAAAAATATTGTATGTCAGACGCTGTATAGGTTAAAAGTCTTTTGCCTAGCCTTTCGGGAGTGTAATTAACAAAAAATAGTAAACATAACCTAAAATTCTTAAAAACTTTTTAATATTAAAATTTTAACAAGTCTTTTTTTTTATTCGCAACTGTGATAAAAAACGTCGTACGATACACGTGTGAATTGATCATTCCATCTCGGCTTTTGCCACGCTCGCGTTCCGCTCGCGCGTCATAAACCGCCTCTATGGAATGATCAACTTTCCACACTTGTATCGCAATGTACTATTTTTGGTTAAGGATAGAAGCGCCACTTGGAAACGCCTGCCCTTTCTTGCAGGTGGTCAGTCATAAACGCACAGTGTTGGTGGTTAGCTATGGTCGTCACTTTGCCACCGACAATAAAGCCTTCCATTGTACAGTGAGTTGCTATAACGAAGCTCAAAATCAAGAAATAGCAGTTTAACCCTATGGTTAAACTGCTATTTCTTGATTTTGAGCTTCGTCACGCTTCGTATCTCTATAGATAGCCTGAATAATAATTAAGTTGTAAGAGTAAATAAAGCAGCCCCGAAAGTAATGTTACAACGAGAGATCCTCTCATGCGCGTCTTCAATCAAGATGATTAAGGTTGATTTTCACTCAAAAGTCCGAAATTTTATTATAGGCATAAAGTGTTTTATGATAATGAATGAGCCTTAAAGCATTTTCAAATGGATTTACCAATTAAAAATCAACAAACAAACATAAAAAAAACGTTGTTATTGGCAATGAAGAATTTGGTGACACAAGTTCCGTAGCTTTTTAACTTATTCTTAGAAATGTTCGAAATGAAATGTGTGGTGCTATTAAACCTCATTGCAGCAATACACTGCGGAATGGAGGGATTCATAGTTGGTGGAAAACGTGCAGCTATAATTGACTTTCCACACAGCGCTTACCTAAGTGTAAAGTGTGATAAGAACCCATCCCAAACTTGGATGTGCGGAGCTTCAGTCCTCAATCAGGATTTACTGTTAACTGCAGCACACTGCCTTGATGGTTGTCCGAGAGGCATGATAATCTTCATGAGTGCTGGCCATTCTCAACGTTTAAAAGGACATACGAGCTATGCCCAGTCTTATATAAAACACCATTTGTATATTGACTCAACAAATGAAAACGATATAGGAATGGTGAGGATGTTTAGAAGGGTAAAGTTCAGTTCTAGATTGAGTCGAGTAGCTATAATGAAGAGGCCACCGATAAGTAAGGAAGCCAGAATTGCTGGCTGGGGAGTAATCGATGTACGTAACCGCAACGAATTGTACACCGAATTAATATAATAAATATCTACCTACTTATTGAATATTGATCTCATTTTTCAGGAAATCAGATTTAAAAAAACAGATTACTTAATGAAACTAAATCAAACACTGTGGAGCAGAAAAGATTGTTTAAGGGTTTACATAATACCACAAAATACATTTTGTGCTTCGAGTAACGTGAACAATAAATATGTATCCAGGTAAGCTAAAAATACGTATATAGTATACTTTCGTAGATTTTGGAAATGAAATTAACCGTCTTTAATACCCAGTTAACTTTCATGTTTTAGCGGAGACTCAGGCTCAGCACTTGTGATCCGTGACTACATTCAAATCGGCATCGTCTCTTTTAAATATCCACATATATCAAGAAACCTAATCGTCTATACAAACGTCAGTAGTTATTATACATGGATACATAAACAAGCAAAAAAGTTGTACTGTTCTGACAAAAATAAAATAGTAAAATCATAATGAATATCTAGTTTTTTTTTACCATAAAATTATGTTAAATCATTTCTATCGTAAAATAATAGATAACAATAATTTGATTTCTAAAAACTTCGTTACTCGCGTTACTAATGAGTTTTAATCGATGACAGTCAAAGGAGTGTACCTACCTCAACTGTTAACCAAAAGTTTGTATTATTACCTATTAGTACTTAGGTTAAAAATAGATAGTATATTACCGTGTCATAATTATTAAAAATAATGTAATATTTATAAGTAGAGTTAACTATGAAAATATTATATGTATATTATCGTAAGTACCTACCTATTCATCACATAAATAAGAATAAACGACCCAACTCACATAGACAAAGGTTAATTGAAGCAAGAAATAATACTCTCCCTATAGATGCTAGAAATTAATTTCTCTTCACACCTGCAGAACTTCAATCACGGTGAAGTCTTAAAATGTGTGAATCTCCCAAGGGAATAAAGTGATTTGAATTTGGAACGTAGAACTTCGTGTAAAAACTCTTGGTTTTCATTTTAAAAGTCTCAGCAAATAGAATTTATTTTTCATAAATAATTTGATTCGTCTACAAACGTAGCCTGCAAGCTACTATTTATCTTTTTCATTTTGATTGTTACATTAGTTCTAGGCAAATAGGTTTTGCCTGTAATACTAAATATCTACGCTGGACGGTGTGAAAAGTAGATTATGCACATCGGGATAAAGCATGTCTTCGTCTTGGGCGGCTAAACCCCTTGCTTCATTAGGACTCTACATAACTCCCTGGGCGCGTTCAGATGACACGCGTTGACCACACGCCCACCACGCGCATCACACGCGTTGAAATTTGCCGTAAATTTGCCGTATAAAAACGTAACCTGTGGATCGAACCTACGTCGGTTGGTGTAGCGGGTGGCGGCATATACCACTCGGCCAACCAAATACATAGCTAAGGTGTTGAAAATAATAACCACACTCAGTAAGTACTTTTAATTCAAGTGTTTATGTTTGTGTGTAACGTCTATTAAAAGAAGGTCGTAAGTCCAATATTTGTTTATAGTAATATTGTAGCAAACTGATAGTGGACTTAGGACGCATACCGTATCACTTCACTACATAGTATAAAACAAAGTCGCTTTCTCTGTCCCTATATCCCTTTTATATGCTTAAATCTTTAAAACTACGCAACGGATTTTGATGCGGTTTTTTTTAATAGATAGAGTGATTAACGAGGAAGGTTTTAAGATATAATACATGCATAATACAGCCGTGCGAAGCCGGGGCGGGTCGCTAGTATACATTTAAACCTAACAATTCTGAGTATACAGTCTTTCTGCAATAATCTAGACACCACAACCGTTATAATTTCAGATACTACCGCAAAATACACCACAAAATAAGAACAGTGAAGTAAAAGTATCTAAACAGTGTTTATTTTTAGTAATAAACTATCTTGCCAACCGAGTAACGGTTCCTTAGTCCAGTGGTTATAAAAGATTGTACTTAAGATAATGTACCTAGCTGATTTATAAAGGCCTCAAGACGCCTAAAGGTTAATTTCAAATACGCGAAATGTGGCCTACGTTTTGGTGCCCTATGTTGTTGACTTAATCTATACTTAATATTATAAAGCTGAAGAGTTTGTTTGTTTGTTTGAACGCGCTAATCTCAGGAACTGCTGGTTCGAATTGAAAAATTCTTTTTCTGTTGGATAGTCCATTTATCGAGGAAGGTTATAGGCTACTTTTTATCCCGATATTCCCACGGGATCGGGAGTTACGCGGGTGAAACCGCGGAGGGCTGCTAGTTTTATGATAAGTGTCCTATTTGATCAAATAAACTAGTCTATGTGAGTAAGAAAACGGTTTATTTTTTCAGTGCGGTTTAACCTGCATAACTCCCGATCCCGTTGGAATATAGAAATTTGAAATAGCATCAAGCCTTCCTCGACAAATGGACTATCCAACACAAAAATAATTTTTCAATTCGATCTAGTAGTTGCTGAGATTAGCGCGTTCAAACAAACTCTTAAAAAAAATCGCTGATTTTTTTTATATTATTGCAGGACATTCCACACATCGCCATTTAGCCCCAAGCTAAGTTAGTAGACTTGTGTTATGGGTACTAGACAACGGATATACTACTTATATATTTTTCTTTTCTAAATATATACTTATAATACATAGAAACTACCAGACCACAGACAAATATCTAAGCACAAATACTTGTCTGAGGCGGGAATCGAACCCGCAACCCTGTGTTTGGCAGTCCGGCATGGTGACCATTGTGCCAACTGGGTCGTCTTCATCTTTATAATATTAAAGTATCGATTATAAAGGTACGACTTTATCATATCAACCACAGGACATCCACTACTGCTTCTGCTGCTGCCCACAAAGACTTCGAGATCGATTGGTCGCATGCCCTCTGCGTCCAAAAACTTCGATTTTAAATAAGTCGTATGTCTAACATATAAAATACGCGCTCAATATAATCTCATACCAAGTTTCATCAAAATCGGTCCAGTAGTTTCAGAGCGTATTCGTTACAAACAATAAAATCATAATCATTATTAGTGTAGATAAATCAAAGTCCATGTTTGACTAGTATATCAACGGACACTGCACAACTCAAGCCAATGGACTGATCGGGCTAAAATTTAGCACACCGATAGCAATTATATTGTAGTTAGTCGGTAAGAAAGGAATTGGAAAATTTTGTACACAGATAGCAATTATAACGTAGTTAGTCGGTAAGAAAGAAATTGGAAAATTTAGCACACAGATAGCAATTATATTGAAGTTAGTCGGTAAGAAAGGAATTGGAAAATTTTGCACACAGATAGCAATAATTATAACGTAGTTAGTCGGTAAGAAAGAAATTGGAAAATTTAGCACACAGATAGCAATTATATTGAAGTTAGTCGGTAAGAAAGGAATTGGAAAATTTTGCACACAGATAGCAATAATTATAACGTAGTTAGTCGGTAAGAAAGGAATTGGAAAATTTAGCACACAGATAGCAATTATATTGTAGTTAGTCGGTAAGAAAGGAATTGGAAAATTTAGCACACAGATAGCAATTATATTGTAGTTAGTCGGTAAGAAAGGAATTGGAAAATTTAGCACACAGATAGCAATTATAACGTAGTTAGTCGGTAAGAATGAAATTGGAAAATTTAGCACACAGATAGCAATTATATTGTAGTTAGTCGGTAAGAAAGGAATTGGAAAATTTAGCACACAGATAGCAATTATATTGTAGTTAGTCGGTAAGAAAGGAATTGGAAAATTTAGCACACAGATAGCAATTATATTGTAGTTAGTCGGTAAGAAAGAAATTGGAAAATTTAGCACACAGATAGCAATTATATTGAAGTTAGTCGGTAAGAAAGGAATTGGAAAATTTAGCACACAGATAGCAATTATATTGTAGTTAGTCGGTAAGAAAGAAATTGGAAAATTTAGCACACAGATAGCAATTATATTGAAGTTAGTCGGTAAGAAAGGAATTGGAAAATTTAGCACACAGATAGCAATTATATTGTAGTTAGTCGGTAAGAAAGGAATTGGAAAATTTAGCACACAGATAGCAATTATAACGTAGTTAGTCGGTAAGAAAGGAATTGGAAAATTTAGCACACAGATAGCAATTATATTGAAGTTAGTCGGTAAGAAAGGAATTGGAAAATTTAGCACACAGATAGCAATTATATTGAAGTTAGTCGGTAAGAAAGGAATTGGAAAATTAAAACCTGTACGCGTTGTGTACGTAAACAACATACATAAATAAAATAATGAACGACACAGACCCCAAAACTAATAATTATTGTGTTTTGAAATATTTGTCTGTAACCAATTTCAAAAAACAACGAAACTAAAAACAACCGATTTCAATAATCATTTTATGGGCTTTATTAAATTTTTATGGTAATCCTTACTCCTTATTTTCTTTATTCAAAATAATGTGCTTTTGCACAGAATATCGATATTAAAAGGCCCATGGCTTAACCGTAGATCACTTTATAAAGTGATTTGAGATTTAGCCACGAGGCCTCTTTTAGACGTATTAATACAGTCATAAACTTCAGCATATCTATTGTTTATTGTCTGATGTTTAAACTCTGAATTTATGAAATTATAATTTCCTAGAGCGGTCTTATCAAACAAGCTGGAAATACATATTTGTAGCGTACTTTACTTCAAGGAACTGACTATAATTCATGATGAAAAAAAATATTAATATCTTTTTTTCCTTTCTTTCTTTTTTGGTTATTCGAATATTTGTTTCTTTTTTGGGGTATTATTCGAATATGTACAAAAGTTAAAGTTATTTTAATAATCATGTCTTTAATTATACTAATGTTTTACTGAAACTCCATCTCCGTTGTTGGTAGGTACCAATGAACGGACGTGGTGAATGCACCCTAGATTGTTTACTATTGTTTTACAACTCGAATTCAAAGCTCACTTCTTTTACATGAAATAAACGTAGCTATTTATAGGATAGTCGATTATAGATTACTAGCGACCAGCCCCGGCTTCGCACGGCTATATTATGCATGTACAAACCTTCCTCTTGCATCACTCTATCTACAAAAAAAAACCGCATCAAAATCCATTGCGTAGTTTTAAAGATTTAAGCATACAAAGGGATATAGCGACAGATAAATCGACTTTGTTTTATACTATGTGGTGATGATAGATTGCTTGATTGATTTATTAAAAATTTATAAGTGCAGTCTTCTGTGTTTGTATGTAGGTTCTTAGAGCTTAAGACAAGTGGTGAAAAAATTCGGAAATATCAAAATAATGCCAAAAAAGATACACAGATACCAGTTTTAAAATGATAGGTGGTTTCTAATAACAAATCCTTAGATCTAGAAGAAAAAATATAGAAATAAAACATCGAATGGTGTGTGATTCGAGCCAAATCATAGCGACTTTGCGTTCCGTAGTAGTTTAATAGCGAAGCACAAAGAAAAAGTACTGCAAATGGTAGAACCGTTACTTAGAGAAGAGCAGATAACTGTCATGTTCCGGTTCCAAGCATCCGAGTTTGAGCATTTATTGCTAGTATACAAAGAGATTAAATCAATAGCATGAGAGAGATAACATATTTAACTTTTTCCGTAACAATACTTTAATCTCGATTCTAGTTTTAGTAGGTAACGCCAGTAGTGGATGATGTTAGAATTTATAAAGCATTTGGTAGTGGCTCACATTTGACTTAGGTAATTCAAGAAGGACCGTTTACTAAATGTTTCAAAGTCAATATGTATTATAGTCTTAGTATCAAAATGTACAAAAGTATTATGTACAGACGACCTCTGTGGCGCGTCGGGCGAACACCCGACTGCGACGCAGAAGGTTGCGGGTTCGATTCCCGCCGGGAACAAGTATTTATGCTGACCTTAAATTCTTGTTTCTGGTTCTGGGTGTTTCCCATATGTATAATATGTATATATTTACAAAAAAAAAAAAAGTATATAAGTAGTTTATCCGTTATCTGGCACCCATAACACAAACATTAAGTTGCTTAGCTTGGGGCTGGATGGCGATGTGTAATATGTCCTGAAATATATTATTATAGACAAAATATCATTGTGACACAATGCAACGTAAGATAAAACATCTTTGTAAATAATGCATCAGGGCGTTTTTACAAGAAAATAAAGAACTCCTTTTGTATTTAATTTGTGGAATTCGACTTTTTGAACAGAGTATTAAGTTCAATCGATAGGATACGATTAAGAAAGAAGCCAGCGCGCATAGGTCAATTGTGTGCATTGTAACTCAACGATATTTCGTTACTGTATAAGCACCGTGTTCACGAAAGTGAATTTTGCGGGTAGTTCTTTATCTTTAGGATATCGGTCTACCCTCTTTCGTGTAAGTACTTATATTTTTTTTGATTCCGATGTTCGCTCTACTATACTATATTTATAATGTTGTATCTCTTTTAGTATTCTGCCGTTTTTTGAACCTAAGTAACTCTTTATTGTTTCTCTCGAGATAGCTATCTAGAATCTCACGATATTCTCATAAATATACCATTATGTGACTAAAATTAGGAGCTGAATTATTGTTTTAGTTAAAGTTCGTCGAACCTTTAGGTATTATTCGTTAGGTATTTTTGGTAAACATTTTGGAAATTAAAAAGTACTTACGTACGAGTAAGTAAGTAGGTATAGGGGAGAGTCCCCTAGCGCCGAACGGCAGGTAGTACCGAACGAATGCTGTAACTGTAACTAATACACGAACAAGTACGATGCTTTGTCGTGCAACGGAAAGAGAAAAAGGTAGTTAGGCAGCGGGTGGCGCGCGAGCTCGATGTTACACTCGTGGCGTGAGTGAGAACGGTCGCAGTGAATTTTACAAGGGAAATCAGCGTCGCCCACAAACTTCACGTGTCAGTTGTGACTTAAATTTAAGTATGGGATCATTTTGGTACGAGTTTTGATTGCCATTGGTAAGTAGTTTTTACGTTTCAGTGCCTTAAACATGCATTAAATAGTATTTTATTAGTTTATTCGAATATCAATTCTCTCTAGTGAATCCCTAGTACCGAACAGTTTTTTTTCCCCTATGACCGAACATAAATGTTTCGACGATTACGCTGTTATTCTAAGTGTTACAGTTAAAATGTGTATTTAATTATTTCAGGAACAAGTATATCTTACAACATCGAAAAAATCAAGAAGGGTCGTTGAGAATCGTAAAACTTATAGATCGCAAATTAAAAAGTTACCACGAAAAAAATGTAGTCAAGAGAAGTACCTTCAAGATATGGGATTGATGAGGAAGACTGGATTCAATGCAATTCATGCAAAGAATGGGCGCACGAGGCATGTGCTGTGCTCTGAATTATATATTTGTGACCGATGTTACCTTTTTTTAGGAGTGTTCGGCCATATGTGCCTTTCAATATACATGTTCGGTACTAGGTGCCACTGTATGGTTTTCCAAAAATGTATACCAATGAGGAACTTGTGTTTTAATATATAATTTTAGTATTTTTGTTTGTTTTGTTCATTTATACGAGTATGTATGACTGTTAGGTACCAAATAATTTTCATTCAATGTTTAATAAAACATTCGTTTTTTTTAAAATGCCACTTAAGCTTAAGTGTTCGGCACTGTGGGACTCTCCCCTATTATTATCTTATCAACACCAAGTTTAGGTAGTTTTGTTTGGGAATCTTATATATATCACTCTGCTTCTATCTATTTGTTTTTTTCTTTTTACCCTCGACGGAACGGAGGACGGCATATAATATTTAGGGTGAGTGAGAGAATCATATAATTTGCATGAAATCATGAAACGTTTAAAAACTAAGTTAGGATGTGTTCCTTAGGAACGCGCCCACCAATGAGAAGAAGGCATAATAAACTCATTGGATTTTTTTGTGATCATGCTTAGAAAGGTCAACATTACAAATATTATATTTGAAATGGAGCAATTAAAGTCACGTCCATGTCCGTCTGTCCGTCAATATGTATCAGTAATAGATAGGTACTAAAACCCAGTTATTTTTTATTAGACCCTCCAAGCCCTATGAAAAGCGTAGTGCCCTTAGGCGGAGCTATGCAATATTCCGATGAATATCTACAGACAACTTGAGCTGTTCTCACTCCATAAGTCAATGGTTTAACATTTTCGTGTCATAAATCTACTGCGGTTACGACAAAACGTTTTGTTGTGGCTTCATTGCAGTATATCTGGTATCTATTGTTTGTACATCAATCAATATAAAATTGTATTAGTTTTGAATGAATTTAACAAACTACTACCACAACTAGATAGACTTTACGAGAACAAAATAGCTAGCATATTTAAAGGAAAAATGCATTTCCAAAATTTTGCAATGATTGCTGTTGTGTTCAATCTGGAACTCCCCCGCCCTTCTGGCTTCCTTCCTCTTATAAATTATAGCTTTGTCAAACTTATCTTATGCTACTGAATGAAGATCACACCCCAACTACTATAAAAAAAACACTACAGACTCGTAGTCACACTGTTTTACTACACCAGTGTAACTACGAGTATTTTCTGTTACTCGTGGTTACCCTGTGTGGTGTGATTAACAACTACACTTCACTTCACTAAACTTCTATAAAAAGATACTCTAAACGCCAATGAAAAAGGTCAGTTCCATGATTATTTTTTAAATCTTTATTCCTAATTTTATAAAAGACTATATATTTTTGTATTAATCTAATACCTAGTTACCTACTTACAAGTATTATTTCAGTAGATTTGATAGATTTTTTTTTCCAAAATTATTAGTAGGTAAGTATTAGTTACAGGTGACCAAAGGGCCTGGCTGGTACTTTGACCAACGGATCGGCATTGCCAAAGAGGCAATACAGCGAGCCTTTTGGGCACCCTACCTGGGAAAACTCTTTAGATTTAGAATATTATTATTAATAAAGCCCGCGACTTCATCCGCGTAGGAGTCAAAAATGGACCAAGGAATTGCGTTGCCCATACAAACTTTGCCCCCCTTTTGGTTAGAATTTCGGAAAATCCTTTCTTATCGGAAGCTTAACTCATACAAAGAACACACCCTCCAAGTTTCAGGTCTCTACCATCAGCGGTTTTGGCTATGCGTTGATCCGTCAGTCAGTCAGTCATTCAGGACTAAGCATTTTATATGTATAGATTTATCTTTGTTAAAATCTAAGTTATCTTTATAACTCAAGTGCAACATGTAAGTATATTCAAGCATTACAAGAGTGTTTGAGCATGTTGCAACACCAATGCCTGGGCGTTACAAGACATGATTTGTGTGTGTTTTGCTGTTTCCACATCTTTGTGCCTTGCTCTGTAGTCTGTAGGGACATAGAGGTGTGTCAGACATACTAATGTACCTATAGTATACTCATATACTATGCACTCGCAATGCACCTTAGTGTCTACTTAGTAACTTTACCATACTCATAGACGATTATAAGCTGACTATGGATGTCACTCATGCATGACAGCGAGGCAAAGCTGTCACTTACGTTTCCTAAGTTAAACTGACGACAGTGTGTAAGTACGGCGGGTAATGTATTCTCATAATACGTCAGAATTTTATAGTCTTAGTGCATCAATCCCAGTGTTAAAAATATTTTAGAAATAGCATCGCTTCGCGGTTCACCAAGTCCCTATCCCGTTGGAATATCGCAATAAAAAATAGCCTATAGCCTTCCTCGATAAATGGACTATCCAACACAAAAGTAATTAGGGTTCTGTACCCTCAAAAGGTAAAAAAGGAACTCTTTTAAGATCACTTTCTTGTCTGTCCGTCTGTTTATTCAATTCGAACCAGTAGTTCCTGAGATTAGCTCGTTCAAACAAAATCTTCAGCTTTATAATATTAGTATTAATTTAAATGATTTTTCTAAAAGTTTTATTTATTTATACGAACACCAACATTCCGTCCAGATAACCTTGACCGATATCCACCTTGTTTTTTGGACATATCCTTGATTTTTTTTAAACTAATCAAATCAGTATGTAGTTCTTAGAAACAGAGTATAGGTAGGTCACCGACTAATGTTTTACATTTTCCTGTTTACAAAAAAAAATTCACGAATTTTAAACTTCATGAAATATTAATTTAAAATTCGCTCAGTATTTACATTATTATTTAAATCAGTAAGACGCATGTGACTAGAAGAGTGATGAGTATGAATGTATAGGGAATGATAAGAAGAGGACGGTTTAAGAGAAGATGGATGGATTGGGTGAAACAGGATGTGAAAGAGATGGATTTGAATTGGAACTATGGGATGATGGTTAAGAAAAGAGAATGGAAGAAGACATTAAATTGCATCGTCCTCAAATAAAAGAGTAAGTACCTAATAAGGGCAGGTAGAAGAATATTAGCAAGTAGGTACCTACTTTTTGTATTTAAGATCTATTTTAGAACACTTATATTATAAATTTCTTTGCCTTGACCGCTAGTCGTAGAGACTTGAAACTTGGAGGATGTGTTCTTTTTATGAGACGTAGGCATCCTAAAAGAAAGGATTTTCCAAAGTTCTAGCCCTTAGGGGGTGAAAAAGGGGGCAAAGTTTTTATAACTTTTTTATAACCCAAAAAAACTTTGCCCCAATTTTGCTTGGTCCAATCTACTTAATTTTTTTTAATTTTACGCGTACGAAGTCAGGGGCAAAAGCTAGTCTTCTATAAAAAGTCAATTGATATCAGTTGAAAAGTAGCTACGGCCTATGCCGTATTCATATGAATTTTCCAGACATTTTGTCTGGCCGGGTGTACGTGACACAATTCGTAATATTTAAACTGCGTGCGCGCAAGACCGCTGGGCGCCTTCGTCGACAGATTTACGCAATACCACCGTTTAGATAAGCAAGCTGTTGCCTATGTACTTTATTTTATTAACTACTAGCGACCCGCTCCGGCTTCGCACGGCTATATTATGCATGTATTATACATGACGGAGGAGGTGTTCCATGGACTTAAAGAATATCGGTGACATCAGCAAAGCTGACGTCACCAATCTCATCGTCCACTTGACGACTCTTCGGTTAGTAGTTTTTGTAAGTGGTTTTTGGTTAGAAATATTAATGACGTCAGTGAAGCCGACGTCATCAGGTAGACCAATCTTCGATTAGGAGCTTCGTCTTCAAATAGTAGCTTCGATGGTGCTGAGTAGAAACCGCAGGTTGTAGGGAGGTCCGCTCGGTCTGAAGTCTGGCGCTGGAATGGCTTTCCTACTGTTTTGCGGCTGTATTTATATTGATTTTGTGTTTAAGTCAATTGAATGTTTTTCAAACACTAGAATCTTGTTTTTAATAGTTAAATTCAATGTAAATCGATCTATCAATTAAATTCTTAACTGTTTATTATTGTAGTTTAAATTAACCGTTAGTTTCAAGAATTATTACAACGAAATGAAAACATGTTATTGCAAAACAACAATATTGTTTTGAATAATCAATAATTTCATGAATTCTAGATGAAAGTTAGTTTTACCAATCAAAGTTTAGGTCAATAATCATAATTGCGCCGATATACATATAAACCTTCCTCTTGAATCACTCTATCTATTAAAAAACCGCATCAAAATTCGTTGCGTAGTTTTAAAGATTTAAGCATACATAGGGATATAGGGACTGAGAAAGCGACTTTGTTTTATGCTATGTAGTGATGACTATGCTGCGCTCCGCGGTTCCACCCGCGTAACTCCCGATCCCGTGGGAATATCGGGATAAGATGTAAGCTATCCTATCTTTCAAGTTAGATCAAATTGCACACGGTGTTCAAATTTGATTAAAATCGGTTAAGTAGTTTAGGAGTCCATTGAGAACAAACAACGTGACACGTAATTTATATTATATATTAATTAGAATTTTGTTATAGGTATCTACGAAATCAAAACTTATTTTAACAGCTCTTAAAATATGTAAATTAGATGGAAATAAAGTTAGATTGGCTGTGTGGCTTTTAAAGAAAACAGACGCACAAGAAAGTGATCTTTGAAAATTAACAGGTTCGATTCAAGGCTAAGTTAATGACTTTTCCAAAAATATAATGATGCCGTTTTAATTTTTATCAAAATCCGTTACGCAACTCCTTTCAGCACTTTTAGCTATCTCATTATATACTTTAAGATATAGCCCTGAAGGCCCATGTAAAAAACTCACCCTGTATACATGATTGTACACATCAGATTTATGTTAATTAGATCGAAAACAGTTGTTAAAATACTTTAAAACTTGCGCCTACACCGGAATCCAAGTTAAGCAATTGATTTCATATCCAATTACTGCAAGAATATTAACATAACAATCTTTAGTTTAAGCTATTCCTTTGCTCTGCTGCCAATTAACTTAAATACTAAGGCCCGTATTAATAAATCGCTCTCAATATCGATCTTGAGTGCGTATCAATCGAGTGAGTCTTGAGATGCGGTCACTATCTTAAGTTAGGCGTTAATTAATAGATAAAACTCAAGTTTTAACCAGGCTGATATCGCTCTTGAGATTTGAAACTGATCTTGAGAGCGACATTGAATGACAGTAACGCTTTGTTTTTACCTTGAATGGTATGTTCTTACCCTATGGTAGGTAGTGTCGTCATATTTTGCTGTCAACTTGTTTTTAATGTGATTTTTTTTACAAAATGTTAGATTTTACTACTAAATAATTATTTAAATGCGAATGATTTGTTCAAAAAGTCATTAGCATAAAATATCATTATAATAATTGATTTCTGACAAAATTTGTTCTAGCTCCATGTTCCTGAACTACAAAACTAACGAAACAGCTAACTTATGTCACGTATGACCCGCAATCAGACTTGAGTTCACGAAACTACACCTTGAGATATATCTTGAGAGCTGAGTTTGATTTATTAATACGGTATTACTCAAGTGATACGTCGCTCTTTAATCGCGTCTTAAGATAGGTTTATTAATCAGCGCAACAACTCAAGAGCAAACTCAAGATTGAAATCGATATTGAGTTCGGTTTATTAATACGGACCTAAGAATGCCCTTGATGTAACCGAGTTTGACAAGATATTAGCTCAATCAACAAAATTTTGTGCAGACACTTTTATTAATCGTTTGGCCAAATGCAACAATAAAATTTTTAGCTTCTGGCTTCTTTAGAATCTTTTTTATCCGAAAAAAGAAGGAGGTTTCAATTCGTCGCATATTTGTTTTTTTAATGTAGGTATGTTTACTAATTGCTCGAGGACGGCTTAACCGGTTGAGAGGATTAGTTTTTGTTGAAAAGGGGATACTTCAGAGGTGGCCCTTTGGATGAGGATCTTCGGAGTGATGAACAGAATTGCACCTCGAGCGTGAAAGAAATTGATCGGTTTTCAAGATCTACCAGTAGACTCGTCCAAATTAGGGTTCATGAACATTAACGGCGAATTGCTTGAGTTTGTGCTTAAACATTAACAAGTTAATTAAAATTTGAAAATATTCAAATAACTTGTGATTATTATTTAATCACATGTATCTAGTTGTGTTTGATACTGTGACAGTTGGTTTATCTTGTTTAAGAGCTTAAACATTGTTTTTATGCACAAACAAACCGATGAGTTTCCTTTAAAAATTACAAAGTTTAAAGCAAACACACAAAACAAACTAGAAAATATATCAAGTTACCTACTCATTATCTTATTGACTCTCTATAATCTCTGTTACAGTAAATCGTTCGATAAACGGGTATTATTCAAACTGACCGGTTAGTGTAAATTACCGGTTGGATAGAACAGCTCGGATTCAAACAAGCATTAGGTGGCCTCGTAAATATGGCGGGCTCATTACGCGCGCCCCTAACGAGCGAGCTTGCGCGAGCGCACCGCACGTGCCGTGATATATTAAGACTAGATAGATGTCACACCGAATTATAGAACCGGGACTATTAAACCACGCGTATATCTAAACTTCGTACGCGTAGGATTTGAATTTGTCATAATTATTTCTTAGCGGATGCTATAATACTCGTAGTTATCATCATATCAGCCACAGGACGTCCACTGCTGAACATAAACCTCCCCCAAAGACTTCCAGAGCAATCGATCGCATGCTTTCTGCGTCCAACGACTTCCCGCGACCTTAATTAAGTCGTCCGTCCATCTAGTCGGAGGCTGTCTCGCGCTGCGCTTTCCGGTACGTGGTCTCCAATCTAAGACCTTTCGGCCCCAATGGCCATCAGCGCTACGAGCCACATCGCCCATCGCCACTTCAGCTTACTAATTCTTTGGGCTATGTCGGTAACTTTAGTTCGCCATCGAATTTCCTCATTTCTGATTTGATCTCGTAGTGAAACACCGAGTATAGCCCTCTCCATAGCACGCTGAGCGACCCTGAGCTTTTTTTGAGGCCCATGGTGAAAGACTACGTTTTTGAGCCATAAAGGTCGATTCGCACACGTCATTACTGGTAACACACACTGGTTGTAAACTTTCGTCTTGAGGCACTGAGGTATTTTGGACGAGAAGATATCGCGCATTTCCCGAACGCTGCCCAGCCGAGCCGAGCTGGATTTGTCGATTGACCTCTCTCTCGAAGTTGGACCTACCGTTTCTATCTGTATGCCAAATTTTGATCCGATCCGTCCATTGGTTTGAGGTATGCGTTGGTATATCAGTCAGTCAGGCAGGATGTTATATTTGTAGTTTGCTTTTATTGGATTTTAAATCTAGAGACCTTTTATTAGTTTGTTTAACCGAGCGAGTGGAGCATTTCGGCTTCAAGTCTTGCAAAAGTTAGCGGGTTCAAACAAACAAAAACTTTTTAGTAGGTACTCCTCTATAAGTCGTATTTTACAACCGATTTGGACGATCGACAGTTGGTATTCCGGTTACGGTTCTTACAGAATTCTTTGAAATCAACTTCATTTTATTTTATTTACTTGTCGTTGGTTGAGGATACGCCGAAATCGAGATTCGATGTAGTTTTTTTTATTTGAAAGAGTGGTTAACTTCAAGTAGGACTTAAAATAAATTGATGAAAATCAAATGAGAATTTTCCAGAGCGAACAAGTACCTTTTAAACCTACCTTTAAAAAAATATTTCAGGAAATTCCACACATCGTCATCTAGCCCCAAGCTAAGTAACTAGATTTGTGTTATGGGTGCTAGACAACGAATATACTACTTATATACTTTTCTTTAGTACATTGAAACAACCAGTCCACAGACAAATATCTAAGCATAAATACTTGTCTGAGGCGGGAATCAAACCCTGTGTTTGGCAGTCCGGCATGGGTTCCATTGTGCCAACTGGTTCGTTAAACTAGTAAATTGGGATGTAGGTACACATTACACTATGCATATTACTTTAATAACTGATTTACCAAGATCATTAGCACTGTTTTTGAAATACAAAAACAAGTAGAAAATAACTGTAGTGTTCCAAAACAGGACATGCCGCACATACTTCCCATCGCATCCTACCCCCTGCATAAGGAAATACTTAATGGAGGCCATGACAGATGTCACTGTAAATGTGGCCAGTTACTGCTCTACAAAAAATAAATGCCAATGCCATGAAAAGAAGGAGAAAAATAACTGTTATTTTAAGCTACGATCATATTACTAATAATATTGGCTTTTTACATCTTATCAAGGTGATTTTAATATTTACTAGTCAGGGCGTTGTAATGCCTAGGATGGAGTAAGCTTGCCCAGAGCCTATACTTACTCTTTTTTTTTTTAAGGTAGTAATAAGGATGAACTGACCGTGCCCGGTAGTAGGCTCCGGAAAATAAACGTTTAATAGTACCTAAATGTGTGCTCTATTAAAATAAATTACCTAAAGATGTATATGACATGTCCACCAAATAATGAGGCTAATTTTATTGCGGTGACAGCCCCGTAAAACTAAACTAAAATGTCCAATAACAGGTTCAAAACTTTTATAAAGCATAAATTGTGCAGTAAGGCGTACTATGATACTTCGTCTTACTTTAATGATAAGAACCCATGGACGTGACTTTAGTTGCTCCATTTCAAGTAATACTTTCAAATATTTGTAATATTGACCTTTGTGAGCGTGATCACATGAAAAAAATAAAACCCCATGAGTTTCTTGTGTCTTCTTCTCATTGGTGGGCGCGTTCCGAAGGCACACATCTAAACTTAGTTTTAAGACGATTTTATGTGGTCTTTATACAAATTTTAATGTATTAAGCATCCAAAGAAATAAAAAATTTTGACTTTTGAGCTTAGTCGGCCGTGTCCAGAGGATAGAACTCTTCAATATGTCTGGAGCCAACTAAGCCACGGGTTTCATCACGATGTTTTCCTTTACCGTAAGAGCAATGTTAAGGTTGCTGCATAGGTACATGCCCGTCACGTAGGTACATATGCAGCGACCTTAACATTGCTTTTTCCCGTGCCGGACAGAACGTGATATTTTTATATGAAACGCTGTCAAGAAATTGTCACGTTCCGTCCGGCACGGAAACGATCGCGTTACGTATGTTTAACGCCCACAAACACTTTATGAACGATGCACGTCACGTCCCCATCCCGTCCGAGGTTAATTAATTAATGTACGCTTAATTAATTAATTGATGTACGCTAATTAACGGGATTAATTAGCGTACATTTTTTCGTTAGAAACATCCATTGGTGCACGGCCGGGCTTCGAACCGAAGACCTTCAAAACGAAAGTCGAGGTATCTACCACTATGCCAACACCACTCTTATAACAAAGCACGTCGTAATAGACCCACCTTTGTTATCAAGAGCAATAGTAGCACCTAATAATTATTGTTTTCCTTAGAAATGATTCGAGGTAGCCGAGAAATTGTGTGCGTGCCTGTTCCACGTTCCTTCCACGTATCGCAATTTTATCTGATTAATGCCGAATTATTTATTAAACAAAATAATAGCGTAGACCATTGTTAGTTTCAGCTAGCTTTAGAAATGATATCTGAAGGTGCTTATGTACTACGTATTGTTGTAGCTTTATGTTGAGGTACCTACATACACTTTGAAATAACAGGAGAGATCTATATTAACGAAATGTTACTTTTGAACGACTTCTAAAAAGGAGAAGTTCTATAATCGAATACGTATAATCCGCGCGCAATGAGAATGGGATGGAACCTTGTCAAAGTAAATCGAAAATGACAGTTTTCAAGTAGAGTTAGCATAAAAGTTCTGAATAATAAGTACTTAATTAGTTTTGTCTTTTTTTATTTATTCATCTTTACTGTAAATATAGTATGGGTATTTCTACTGTATCTGAAGACTTCACGGACTAACATACATATTGACACATATACGGTCTTTATGTGCTCGTTTTATTTATAATTTTAGAGAAGCAACATTTTTTAAATAGAAATCGCCATTGCTCCATAGACAATGTACCACAGACAATAAAAAATTTTCTTTTAATCAATGGGTCCGTTTCAAATCCGCGACATTATGACCATGCAAATAATTAATTTATACCTAATTATTATTTAGAACTTTTTTGCTAACGCTACTTTTCTGTCATTTTCGATTTACTTTGACAAGGTTCCATCCCATTCTCATTGCGCGCGGATTATACTAGTACCTATAAAAGAGAAAAAGACTCATTAACGAATCTCTAAAACTTTGAGAGCTACGAATCTCTAACTTCGCATGGACGTAAGGGAGCATTAAAAACCCTTTTAGGACGTAAGGTAGCACTAAAAACAGATTTTTAGAACTTCGACCTCTAAAGGCTAAAAAGAACCAATAAAGTTTGTAGTTTATATTAACTAAAAGCGACCCGCCCCGGCTTCGCACGGCTATATTATGCACTAGCGACCCGCCCCAGCTTCGTACGGCTGTATTATATCTAAAAACCTTCCTCGTTAATCACTCTATCTATTTAAAAAAACCGCAATAAAATCCGTTGCGTAGTTTTAAAGATCTAAGCATACATAGGGACAGACAGCGGAAAGTGACTTTGTTTTAAACTATCTAATGATTAGGTAAATATTCCGTGTTTGTAGGGAATGATTATCAGTTTTAAAGGGACACTGACTGTACTGATACACAGGTAAAACCGTGGGGCGTAGGTAGCTATTGTGCAAGAAGAAAACAAAAGTGAAAAGTCACTATAGGATTTTGAAATTGCTTTGATTTTAGTTATTACTAAGCTTAATTTAAGTAAAATTTAATTAAAGCAGGACTTCAAAGCCCTGCCTAAGTTGCAAACATTCTGATAATATCATTTTTAGAACTCTACTATGGACCTCTACTTGCCGATTATCATCATCTTCCTGCCCTTATCCCAATTTATTTGGGGTCGGCGCAGTAAGTCTTTTTCTTCCATTCACTCCTATTAGTCGTCATGTCATCGTTCACATTCATCTCTCTCATGTCTTGTCTCACGCAGTCCATCCATCTTTTCTTCGGTCGTCCTCTTCCTCTCCATCCCTCTACATTTATACTCATCACTCTTCTAGTCACATGCGTCTCCTCTCTTCTCATCACATGTCTATACCAACTTAAACGGTTCCCTTGTACTTTTTCAGTAACCGGTGCTACTTTCAGGCTTCCTCTAATATATTCATTCCTTATTTTATCCATCCTCGTTACTCCACACATCCATCTCAACATTCTCATCTCCGCTGCATGCAATCTTCTCTCATCCTTCTTCTTCACGGCCCAGCATTCCGATCCATACATAACGACAAGTCTTATCACTTGCCGATTATATACCCATAATAATACGTTTAAGTTTAAGGTGAAAGGGTACCTGCGCTCTCTCCATACAAACGTAGTCGACTGTTTCCTCCCTGGATAATGACACTAGCAAGAATATTTTTATGGAAATTAAGATTAAAAAAATAATAATAATATGGTCATGGCAGTTATAAGTTTTATGGACCAAAAATATTTGCTTTATTGTCATTATTCAGGGAGATAACATTCGACTACGTTTGTAATAGTTTGTATGGAGAGAGCCCGCAGTACCCTTTCCTCTTAATCAACTTTACTTCTAATTTGTTCTTTTAAGATGCGTCCGCATGTCAAATGCTAAGCATAAAGATTAGTCATGGTCGTAAGATGAAGACATTAGTTATACCAATAATACTGAGGGTCATTCATTTCTTAGATCGTTACTAAAATCTTGGAATCAAGTAATTTCTAAGGAGTAGCTTTAAGTATTTAACTGAATTTTACGCGAAGGTGTACTTTTTTGTACCTTTCATACCCGTTTTTCTAACTGTTCAGTGGATGGTGTAAAATGTTTTTGAACTAATTGGATATACATTACCAATTAGCTGAACCCCACGTGACCTAGAACTCTCTCGCAAATCTGTAAGGTTGTAATGTAATATTACTTGATTATTAAAAAAAATATTATGTTTATGAATGAATATAAATAAAATAAGTATAAATATCCACCCCAAAAAAACAACAAAATAGGTAAATATTATATTTTTTTACAGATATTCGAATAAGCTCTGGGTCACGTGGCGTTCAGCTAATTGGTAATGTGACTGAACTATCATCTTATAAATATAAATATCAAAGTCTTGTCTGACTGACTGATATGGCAACACACATATCAAACTAGTGGACGAATCGAGCTAGCATCCTACGCGGACGAAATCACGGGCAAAAGCTAGTTTAAATTTATTATATAAGATTATTCCTGTATATCGGTATTCTCACCTCTCATTCGGCTCATTCGGTATTCCTGTATCTCAGACGAAAAAGGACTTATATAGTCCTTTTTCGCCTGAGATACAGGAATACCTAGTTCAGGCATATGTGTTATTTTTGTTCTCTTTAATATTTAGTGCTTAGTTTATTATGTAAAATGAGTTTAAATAAATACAGGGTTATTGGTAATTATACTAGCAAGCCGTTGAAAGCTACTTCTGTGCACCTAAACAAACTACTTTTGTTCTACGACTTTTGGAAATTCGAACATTTTTTTGAAATTTTTAAGGTTAGGTTTACCTGAAAATCAGCTGTTCCTTACACGGAGAGGTCATTACTCTTAAAATTTTATTTATTTTTAAAGTTTTATCTACTGTTCTTTAGTCTGAATGACCTTTGTTTTGAAAAATCAGCTGTTTTTCAAATTTACATAACCTCAAAATTTTCAATTTTTTTTCGAATTTCCAAAAGTCGTAGAATAAAAGTTGTTTGTTAAGGTGCACAGAAGTAGCCCTTAACGGCTTGCTAGTATAATTTCCAATAACCCTGTATATTTGTATTTGTATTGTAGTTTCCAGTATAATTTTACATCAAAATTGATTAGGTAAATATGTAAGGTATTGGCCTTTTATTTCTATTTACATGGAAGAAATTAAGGAATCAACTAAAAACTACAAGCTACTACTTTAGCGGATATTCCGCGGAATCGGATACTTATAGATTGTGAGAACCACCTTTTTTTCAAGTCGGATAATAACGCGCGGTGCAACAATATAAACACTACAATGTTATATTGGTATTTATAAAACAACCGCTATGCTCATTTTAGCTTTACCCTACCTACAGGTTGGTCCTACGCTAGCTAGGTCTAATCTTCACAACAATTAACGAGCATCTGCCCGTGCAAGCTATCATCTGCTAGAGGCTTAAGGGCACATCCGTTCATATAAATATGACCAATTAAGAAGCACAAGTACCGCACCTGTTAAGATCGGCACGCTTCGTGGAGCGCGACCATGTCCATCAGACCGCGCATTAAGAAGCCGTTACATATATACTATAATTTTCTATGGTATGTAATTTTTGTTATGGGTAGTTTGAGGAATTTTAGAAAATGATTTGCCAAGAGTAAAATTGTTTAGAGTGTTCGTAAATTTGAAGTAAACAACGAAAAGACCAATTACAAAGAATAAAACGATTTGCGTTCTGCTTTGGAATATTATTTATTTCTAAGCATTAACTTAATTTCCTTTGAAACCCGCCACAAGTTTGCCAATAGACAACTAAACATAGATTGTATGGAAGATACAAAAACAAGTTTACAATTTAGTAGAGGAAATCAACACAAAACAAAAAAGCTAGATTTTTCTGATTTCTTATTTTTATATGTAACTACGGAATCTACATAAAATTGTTATGAATGATCACAGGAACTGAAAACAATTTTAATTAATTTCTAAAAGTGATGTCGAACATCCGGCTCGCCAAATTCAAAATATAAAATGGTTTTTCGTAAAAATCACCCAGTAAAAAATATTAAAATAAGATAAATGTAACATTGTTCAGAAAAAATAATCTAAAGTTCAAAGCCTAAAGTCTGTTTATATTTAGATTTTAGTAGTTTTGAGAACTAGAGAACAAAGTTGAATTTTCCTGAATTTATGTAGTTCTCGCTTATAAATATTATTAAATTAATAATATATTAATAAATAATAAATTTAATTGAGAATTTAACGCGCTGTTTATAATATTTTTACCCATTGTAGAGTTCTAAAATTATTAATTTGAAATGATTTGATATTAAAATGATTGAATTCAAGAAGGACTTTAGGGTCATGCTTTAGTTTAAGTTTCAAGTCCAGCTCAAGCAGGACTTTAAAACCCCTGCATGGGTTGAAAACATTCTAATAATAGTAATTTTAGAACTCTACGGTTCGTCTGCAAATAAGTGGCGGAAATTACTTAATAAAATTAACAATTCAAACCGACAGTAAGCGGCAGACCAAGGTGACGATGCCGGGATGATTTTGATTCTATAGGAATCATTGGTGTACAATAGCTACAGATCGCGATCAATGGAAGAAAGGTAAAAAGGCCTTGGGCTGGCAGTGCGTGGGAAAGTTTAGGTGTAAGGAAAGTGTACTCTTCTCTCTCTGGTCGATCCTTCATGACTGTAAATCGCGACCACCACTTTTCTTCACCCAGCGGTTTGTAAAGGTCCTCCTTCTAATCCGGTCTGCGGCCAATCGAACCACTTCCTCAAACCTGGACGAGCTCTCCTGTTTCAGCTGATCTAACCATCTCATCGGGGATCTACCACGTGACCGTTTACCCTCTACATTTGATGATCAGTACTCTCACTCTCTTAATCACTATCACTACATAGTATAAAACAAAGTCGCTTTTTCTGTCCCTATTTCCCTTTGTATGCTTAAATCTTTAAAACTACGCAACGGATTTTGATGCGGTTTTTTTTAATAGATAGAGTAATTCAAGAGGAAGGTTTATATGTATAATATATGCATAATATAGCCGTGCGAAGCCGGGGCGGGTCGCTAGTAAATAATAATACAATTGATTTTCGCGGGCATCCGGTTAACGTTCACGTTAATTTCTTAAGCCAGTGGAATTAATTCGAAACTCTTTAGTGAGTTCTGGTAAGGTTGTCGACCGTCGTCAGCGGACCGCATCGCCCTCCGCCTCGGTCCGCTGCTTCGGCAGGATAATGACATTGCCGTCTTGAAGCAATCATATCTCACTAACATCGGTTTATGTGTAATACAGGTGTACTGGTAGTGTACAGGTTTACATAGATTTACGGAAAAATATTTTTTTCGTTGATTTTTATACTAGCTGTTGCCCGCGACTTCGTACGCGTGGTAGTTTTATTTCATACTAGCTTCGCCCAGCGGTTTCACCCGAATAAGTCCCGATCGTGGAAATCCCTACATAGTATAAAACAAAGTTGCTTTCTCTGTCCCTATATCCCTATGTATGCTTAAATCTTTAAAACTACGCAACGGATTTTGATGCGCGGATTTTTTTAATAGATAGAGTGATTCAAGAGGATGGTTTATAATGTATAATACCTGTATAATACATGCATAATATAGCCGTGCGAAGCCGGGGCGGGTCGCTAGTATCAAAATAAAAAGTAGCCTATAGCCTTCTTCAATAAATGGACTATCCAAGACAAAAATATTTTTTCAATTCGAACCAGTAGTTCTTGAGGTTAGCGCGTTCAAACAATCAAACAAACGTATAGATACTAAAACCTTCCCCTTGAATCACTCTATCAATTAAAAAAACCGCATTAAAATCCGTAGCGAAGTCTTAAAGATCTAAGCATACATAGGGACAGACGGCGGGAAGCGACTTTGTTTTATACTATCTAGTGATTTAAAAGTTAAATGTTTGATGAAATAATAATAAATCAATATTTCTGGACAATGTACTCAGCACCATCTAGCCCCATGCTAAGCAACTAGGTTTGTGTTATGGTGGCCAGATACATGCTACATTATATACGCATACAGAAACATACAACCAGACCAGAAACCAATTGGCTTCGCTGTACCTAGTCGGGTAATAGTCCTCAATCTTCCAGGACAGGTCTTTTGTTTGCAAAATTTTCTATACGTCTAAAATCTAGCATCGGGTTATTGGCTTGAAAGAATAATGGCAAAACTTCGAACAAAAATTACTTGTTTCAAGAAGGTTAGGTTTTTGAAGTTCCTAATGTGTAATGGCGTCAGATGCTGGTGAAGAAAATGAAAAACACATGACTTTAAATGCTAACATCTTTACCACATCTAGTTCACTAAATACTATAAATCTCACACGAATAAAATTACTATAAATCACTACATAGTATAAAACAAAGTCGCTTTCTCTGTCCTTATATCCCTATGTATGCTTAAATCTTTAAAACTACGCAACGGATTTTGATGCGGGTTTTTTTAATAGATAGAGTGATTCAAGAGGAAGGTTTATAATATGTATAATACATGCATAATAAAGCCGTGCGAAGCCGGGGCGGGTCGCTAGTTTCATTGTAATTTAGAAAACAGTAATTTTTATCAATTTTTCAATTTGATAATATATATGCTCAAGTATTGTCTTGCCATCATTATTTAGCATACTCATCTATACTAATATTATAAAGCTGCAGAGTTTGTTTGTTTGAACGCGCTAATCTCAGGAACTACTGGTTCGAATTGAAAAATTATTTTTGTGCGGGATAGTCCATTTATCGAGGAAGGTTATAGGTCACTTTTCATTTAGATATTCCTACGGGATCGGGACTTACGCGGGTGAAACCGCTACTATGACGAACCTAGACATCCGCTAAGAAAGAATTTTAGAAATACGGGTTAAAGCTAGTTCTAATAAACATTTAAAAATAACGACAAACGTAACCATTCAATAATTTTACACTAAAAAAGATTAAAATGTTGTCGGTTTCCAAAGTGTTGGAAGCGTCATTGTAAGTAACAGAGCGGAACTAGGCGTCACGGTCTGCCGAACGCAATGGCATGAACAACACGATTTTATGATCATCCTTCAAACATTCAATAATAAAATGATATGTTACTTTAGTTAATACTAGATGAGGGCTTCACCGCGTTGGTACTTATACACAACTAGCGACCCGCTCCGGCTTCGCACGGCTATATTATGCATGTATTATACATATAAACCTTCCTCTTGAATCACTCTATCTATTAAAAAAACCGCAACAAAATCCGTTGCGTAGTTTTAAAGATTTAAGCGTACAAAGGGAAATAGGGACAGAGAAAGCGACTTTGTTTTATACTATGTAGTGAAGAGCTCTTTTCACCCCCGTGTTTCTTTTTTAACCCCCGACGTAAGTACGACAGGGTGTTATAAGTTTGACGTGTCTGTGTGTGTGTCTGTCTGTGGCATCGTAGCTCCCAAACGAATGAACCAATTTTGATTTTGTTTCTTTTGTTTGAAAGCTTATGTGAATTTGTCGAGAGTGTTCTTAGCTAGTTTGAACGAAATCGGTTCAGCCGATATGGGGGGAAAGTCGTTTTTTTTTTAATATAAATATATTATATTATATAAATGAAATAAATATTGCAAAAAAAACAAACTCCGAGCTAAATAACTAGGCTTGTGTTATGGTTAGAATCCAGACCAAAAATAAATACTTTACATAAACACCTACTGCTAGCTGCTGTTGCTGCTGCTGCACCTAGCTGTAATCATATTCAGTACCCTCACGCTAGTAGCACTTGTTGCAAGCGAGGGTTGTACATCTAATTCGAACCGAACAGCCTTTGTATAGACGACGTGAAAATTACAAAAAAAGATATCCGCGACCGACTGAAGTAAGATAGGATATTATGTTTTATGTTAATTAAAATGACTTTTCTAGTAGAGTTAACCTATTGTTTTGTTTGTTAAAGTTTATGATTCAAAATGTAAATCAACGAGTTAGTATTTTTTAGGGTTCAGTTCCAAAGGGTAAAACGAGACCCTACACTAAGACTCCACTGTCCGTCAGTCACTAGAACCTCATGAACCGTGATAGCTTGTTTTATTTGATTTGTCAAAGAATAATAATGAGGACAATTTAGCGCGTCTTCGCCGTAGAGCACACAGACGAGAGATAAAATCCAATAAAAAAGACAAGTTTCATTAAAACAAGTCTAGTCATACAAACTTCAAAGAAACTACTAGAAACTTCACGGTCAATGAACTTGAATCTTTGTAAAGGAAATTAAGACAGCAATTAATTATGATGAGATCTTACTAAGGAGGTCCACGTGCGCAAACGCCTGCCGAGTTAATGCAATAAGGAAGGAACAATTGAATTACTCAGAGGTCTAGTTTTAGGGATGTCAAGAGTTAAGATGGAAATAATAAGAAAAATCATCTATAAACAAAAAAAAATAGAAAATACTCATTATGAAATCCTGAAGCTACAAGTCTAAGGGCGTGTTCGATACGCGTCGACCACGCGCCCGCCACGCGCATCACACGCGTTGAACACGCTTTGAGATTTGGTCTGTATATAATTTGAGTCTTATGACACATCAATAAATCTCAAATTGCATTTATACAAGTCCACCCGCTCTAGCCACGCGCCCCCCAGCGCCCGCCTTGCGCACGCCCCGAGCCCGCTTGCAGAAATGCAATTTGAGATCAAATAAGACTCAAATTATATTATTATACAGACCAAATTTCAAAGCGTGTTCAACGCGTTTGATGCGCGTGGCGGGCGCGTGGTCGACGCGTGTCATCTGAACACGCCCTTACGCTTCGCGTGAGGGTTTCTTTACGAAGTAGGCGAGCACTAAAAAAATATTTTTTGGAAATTCCACCCTTTAGGTGTAAAAAGGGCTGTCAAAATTTATAGTTCGTAGTAACTATGGTGAATTCTGTGTTAGTAGAAAATGAAAAGGTAGGTAGGTATGCCTATTATAAAAAATACTCTTATATTCTTATCTACTTATATACCTATGGTAGGTATATAAATTAAGTACTTACCTATATAAAAATACTCATCACGATATTTCTGGAACTATAAGAGTTACGACTCTCGGACTTTATATGAGTTTACATTTTAGAACCTACGGGTATAATTATGCCCCCACTATGAGAGGAATTTTGGAATTTTGATTCCTAAAGGGGTAGAGTGTGAAGGACTTTCATAATACAAGAAACTACATTTGCGGAACCAAAGACAGAATTTGAGAGTATCAAGAATCGATATTCAATCTCAATAAATATTTGACCCAATTAATATTTTTTTTTATTATAAAACCGATAAATCTGAATGACTTTCCTCATAGATAACAGCGAAAACAAAGAGATGACCCTACAGTATAGTTATCTTTATTATTAGAACAATAAAGTGTGTCACCCGTGTTATATGTCCTGTAATCTCATTCAATGACCGAGCTGTGGCTGTACAGACGCGATTTTAAATAAGTTAAAAAACAGTTTTAAAAGTTTCGTTATATTTCGCGCGTTTTTGTGTAAATTTTTTTCAAGTTGGTTTACATTTTTTCGTGGATGTGGTCTTTTTTAGCGCGGAACAAGCAGGTCGCTGCTATGCTTGGGCTGCTATCTGTAGCGGCTATTGTGGCTATCTGTTTAGCCACTAAAGGAGGTGGATCTAATTCTAATGAAGACCTATCGGATGAAACTGATGATTTTAGTAACGATACGCATATCTTCTCCGCTCATATGTAAGTTTTAATAAAGTAATAAGTCTATACTAATATTATTTTTGTTTGTAATAGGCTCCGAAACTACTCGACCGATTTTAATGAAACTTGGTATGAGGATACATTGATTCAATGGGAGTAACATAGACTAGTTTTTATCCCGATATTCCCACGGGTTCGGGAGTTACGCGGTTGAAAGCGCGGAGCGCTGCTAGTTAATAATATTGAGGCTTTGCATAAGTCCGGGAACTGTTTACAGTTACCTTAACCTTTAGGTTATTTCCCGGTTCCAGCTATATATATATATATAAATACTAAGTTTTTTAATCGGTCTCAGGTTTGGTGCGTGAAGAAGTAACAAACATACTAACACACAAACTTTCACACGTATAATATTAGTAGGACACACGTCGTCAATTTTCAACAGCAATAGATTTCTCTTGTTAATTAGTTTAACCCCAAAACAAAGTAGATAAACCAACTCTCTAAACACTGCCTCTTCATGCAACTTTATATGGCCCTTATAATAACTGATTTAGTTCGATATTTAGCACCAAAATATTCAGAGGTAGGCGAATTGCGACGCATGCGGATTCCATACCCGCCTCAAATAAATATTTATGTACCAACAGACAGGTCTAGGTGTTTTTGTATGTATTATACATAATGTATTTACAAAATTGAAATATTATATTTGTTTAAATAATGTTTAATTTTATTTTAATAAATCATACCCAGTAGTCCCAACATAAGCACATGGATCAATTATTTTAATATTTGTATTAAGTCCACTACTATAACTTATATTGCCATTAAAATGCCACCCCCAAGCGTTTTATTTATCCACTTTTATTGCTAGCAATACACTTGATTGCATCCGTATTGCCTGAATTTAAGATCATTGCTTAAGCGCCTTATCATTTTATTACAGCAAAGTTCCACGACAGTACCTATCATTGGGTACAATTGTGAATTAAATTGTTATATTGCTAGTCTTGTTTCAAATAAGATTGCTTGTAACTGTTTACTTATACTAATATTATGCTTTATTATATTTTTAACCGACTTTAAAAAAAGGAGCACAATGAGGTTCTCAATTCTGTTGTTTATACTATACCTAGTCTACATCTATTCTATCTATCATCTAGATTTTTTTGTTTGTTTGTTTGCATTGAATAGGCTCTGAAACTACTGGACCGATTTTGATGAGACTTGGTCTGAGGATGCATTGAATCTTAAGGAGTAACATACTTTACTTTTTATCCCGATATTCCTACGGAATCGGGAGTTATGCGGGTAAAACCGCGGAGCGCTGCTGGTATTATTTAAGTTTGTTACGTCAAATCTGTGACGCCTTGACCTATCCTGATATTTATATGGGATCGGAACCGAATCGAATGAAATTGTGGGTCACAGCTACTGACTAAATAAACCAATAGTTTTAAACGATTTCCGATATATTTCAGGCTCCCATCAAACGACCGTTTCTACCCTTCAATAGGTAACGGTCATGTAGCAGCAACAATCTTCAGTGACACAGTTTACATGAACGGAGTCTACAATGGTCGGGGTGGCAAGAGCCATCGTGCTAGAATACCCAATTGGGCGAACATAAGACTAAATTCCACCTTAACACACTTCCCTTTTAGTCCAGTCTACAGTTTAGACACTAGAGAAGGTGCTTTTAAAGTAAGAGTGGATAGAGATAGATCCATTGTGACGCATAGAGTTTACGCGCATAGGTTTTATACCAGAACTATTGTGAATCAGGTTCAGGTTGAAGCTAAAGTTCATACAGGTAAGAATTTTGACTATTTTACAGGGTTATTGCTGTAACTATACTAGTAAGCCGTAGAGGGCTACTTCTGTGCACCTTAACGATCAACATTTTTTCTACGACTTTTGTCAGAACGAGAACCCAATTTTTTTTAAATGTTTCTAGTACTAACAATAACCCTGTATATTCTGTGGTCTAAGGGTCTAAGTTAGTTCCATTTAAGTCAAAACATTTAGACAATGTCATAAGCAATTCGTGGTAAATCAGCAGCGGTAGCAATCACTTTCTCCCAATGTCCACTATGCCATGCACGTTACACGATCTAATTGAGGCTAATAATGCTGTCGTAGGTGTCACGCAGTTTTAGTCAGACAAAATCTAAAGATGTAGATGTAGGTACCTAACGTACCTACTGAAAAGCAATTATATTAAGCTAAAAATCTTTGTAGGAGTTCGTCATATTATAGTCTATTTTTAGACATTGCCTGAATCATTTTAACGTAGCCAGGCCAATATGACGTAATTTATAAATGTAAGAAAGGAAACATTAAATTAAAATCGGCCTTGCGAATTGTCAGAAATGTGAAATAGTGCAATCGTTCGAGATGACAATATAATGGGATAGAATGCGTTGCTATTTGTTGTGTAGGCGTTGGGAGAAATAGCACAAGTTGCAATTACTTTAATGTTACACCAAATAGAGCAATACCTATGTAGATAGGACAGTCAATTAGGTACATCCCGCAGTTTATCTTGCGTTGAAGTCAGTCTGGTAGAAATCAAAAAACCTCCATAACATTTAAAATCAAGGATTTACATTTGATACAACAGGTTTGAAATAGAAAAAAATGAAATAAATAATTTCAATTTGTTTTCCTAGGTAAGGTGCCCAAAAGGTTCGCTGCATTGTCTCTTTGGATGCCAATGCCGATCCGTTTCCCAAAGTAGCAGCCAGCCCTTTGATCGATTGATTGGTAATGAGTTAAAGTGATTTCACCATGAATCTTTCAGATCCCAACTTTATCCACCGTGAAATCTGGATTGCTCTAAAACTAATGCCAGGCGAGATGAGCGACGACATTTCATTCCACGATCCTCACCCAGAAATCATCGAAGGCCGCACAATTTGGACCACTTGTGGGCAGACAGACGAACCGGAAGATGTGGTTTATCAACCATTACCGGTCAATGTTTGTGTTTACTGGACATCTGTGCCAGATCATTTAGTGGTGCCGCAGCAAGGGTCCAGGGTGTTCACGTTTGTAATGACGGTGGATCGAAATCGAACAGTCGCGAGAAGCGAGTTGATTAGAGGTGTGTATAGAAGGTAACTTTGTTAAACCAAGGAACCGGAAGATGTTGTTTATCAACCTCACCGGTCAATGTATGGTTATCGAATGTCAGTGCCTAATTACCTGGTGATGCCTCAGCTTGGGTGATGACAATGAATTGAAATAAGACGGTCGCGAAACAGAAACAAGCAGATAAAATGGCATGAATGGATAGTCAATTTCGTCATCACAGATTTGCTCCATGCAGTCAGGGGTATTTCTAATTACGTAGCCAAAGTTGAGAGAAGCGTTAATACCATCAAAGTAGGTTATTTTAAAAGGATTGAGAAAAATGATTTAATAGTTTTGCAGGAGGATGGGGAAGAATTATACGATAAACACGTGTTGGCATGGCAAAAACTTTACTCCCAAGGGCGTATGGAGATCGAAGGAAATATCAAATTGGTAAGGATGATTATCGCTAAAAATAGTCGGATATAATTGTACAATAGATGCTTTACCGCCGTAAACATTTCGTTTAATTAGATTAATGTATAACAAAACCTTTTATTACAAACTGCACTACTGATGATTTGCTAAGCAGCGTTATTACTCATAATGATATTGGTACCAAAATAATTATGTTTCAGGCTAAAATAGTAAACGGTATATGGTACTACTACTTGAGTTCACTACCCTCAGACCAGTCCTATCATCCACTGGGCAGGTTCTATGGGTTGAGTCCAGTGGGTTTGGCGAAGGGAGGCACTTATGAAGATTATGAAGGTAACAATAGAGAATATATCAAGTTATTTGTTTAAATTAAAAAGGAAGTTTAGAGTAAGAATTTTTTCTAGACCCTTTAAAGTTAATTCGTTGGTCCTGGGTGCTCAGTAGCCATTGTTAGAGCAATTGAGGCCTAAGGGCGATCTATACAAGGAAAAGTTATATGAAATGACAAAGGACTTAACAACTAGTTTTTAATCTGGTCACCATAGGTATAAATATTGTTTATTTACTTAGGTTGCTTCTGAATTTCAGGTCATAACTTCTGGGATACGGAAACTTGGATGTTCCCCTCCATTCTTCTGTTATACCCGCGGTATGCAAACAAGTTGCTTCAGTACAGATTGGACACAGCCTACGTTGCTGGCGAACTTGCAAAGCTCACTGGACATAAAGGATACAGGTCAGTACTAAATCCCAGCAAGGCTTTTGAATCCCTACAAGTTACTGTTGGTCAATATTTGATTAAGACTTCGCAGTCATGTTGGTCCACCGACACGTCTGTTACGGAAACTGATTCAAAAAATACAAAAACATCATTTAGTACGCTATCTGTTTTCACAGATTCCCCTGGGAAAGCGCGTATACAGGTGTAGAAGTAACACAGCCGTGTTGTCCAGAAGTAGCAGAGTTTGAACAGCATATCGGGGGGTGCATAGCTTTCGCTGCGAGGCAGTACCTGGCTACTACGAGAGATGAAGATTGGTTAAAGGTAATTCTTAACGTAACGTAGAAGCAGATTCTGACTGCTATTTGATCTATTTTTTAAGATATTAAGGTCAAAGAACTTTCTTTTACAGCATGGTGGATGTTCTCTCGTCACCCATATCGCTGACTTCTGGGCGTCTCGAGCAATTATAAACTACAACACCGGACTTTATGATATAGCCAGTAAGGACTATAAAATATGAATTTCTAAATACTTCCGTAACCATCAGCTAAATGCTCATAACAAGATCTTTTTATCTGGTTGCTTTCAGACGTTATGGGACCTGATGAAGATCATAGCAACATTACTAATTCAGTATTTACTAATGTAGTCGCTGGCTACTCATTGTACTTAGCACAGTAAGTAATTCCCTAACTTTGCTTGGATCAAGTTATTCTGGTCTTTAATGATCATGAATTTAAGTCATTCTGCTTTCCAGATACGTGTCCTGCCTTTGCAAGTCTTACTATTTAGCCAAAGATCCGGAACATTACGCAGACATAGCCTGGAGCCTCAGTCTACCGTATGACGAGGTGCTAGATTACCATCCTCAGTTTACAGGATATAAGAGAGGAGATAAAATTAAGCAGGCTGACGCTGTACTACTGGGATTTCCATTACAATATATGATGAATATGTGAGTATTAAAGTGTTCTGAATGGGAATCTGATAATGATTTTGCTGGTGGTGATCATTAATTTAAACATTCTAAAAAGTGGGCTAATTGAGAAGCAGTATGTACATATTGCTTCTCAATGTTAGCGTACGCTAACAATAACAAAACTATGGACTAAATCAATTGGTATCAAGTTCAAATAAATCGCTAAATACTCGGGCATACGACATTGTCTGATCCGCCTTTTTTTACTAATCTCCTAAGAAAATTTTAAAAAGACATGACGTATGTCGGAAGTATGATCAAGGCTTGAACATAGACGGCGAACATATTATCTTGCAGTCTAGCATTACTCAGAAGCCTAATCAATTGTGAGCTATCAAACATTGCCTTGCAACTTAACCTAAAATATTTTCCAGATCAACACGAGCGAACGATTTATTATATTACGAATCAGTAACTCGAAATACAGGTCCAGCTATGACATGGAGTATGCACACTATAGGGCACTTGTATTTGGAAGATGATGAGAAAGCGGCAGCTGCTTTTCATAAGAGTTATCAGGGTTATGTGAGAGAACCTTTTAAGGTTGGTACATTTTCGGACATTGCATGAGCTCGAACAGCTGGTAGAGACTTATCTAAATAGCTTGTAATAATACCGCAGACCGAAATTAATTCGGATATAAATAAAAAATACGATTATAAGTTAAGAAGAGGCAGCCTACAATAATAACAAACCTGCTGAAAGCACGGGGAAGCATGTGTTATAGGTGTCATCAACTGATTGTCTTTTAAAGTGGTCTTTTAAAGATATTATGTTAACACTAGATAGGTAAAAGAGGGTCCTTAACATATCCTAATATTATTTATTATTAAAGAAATGCCTAAATATCAGGTTTGCAAAATGTCATTATTAAGAAATGCTAAGAAAATTGCAGTAAAAATATTTATATTACTTACCTAAGGTTTGGTCGGAACTTCGTCGTCCAAACGTCGGTGCAGTGAACTTCTTCACGGGCATGGGTGGGTTCCTTCAAACCTTAATGTTCGGATACGCCGGTCTCAGCATACACCTCGACAGATTGGAGATCAGCAACCCGAGACTACCGCCTGACACAACAAAGTTTAATATAAGAGGTAAGGACATTTTGCTCTAGTATTTCCAATAGGCAAGTACTTGGTATTGTTCACAAATAGGGTAATCTACCTATATATCCATAGGTACTCTTTACTATATTTGAAAACAAATGGTGGGTATCGAACCGCGCCACAGAGGTCGTGGAATGAAGGATTGGATTCTTATCCACCTAGGCCTTTGCCCAGCAGTGCGACAAAACAGGCGAACAAAAAAAGACGTGTGGCAAAGCTATTGCATCGCCGCGCTCAATAAGCTATGCAATAGCTTAAAAACAACGAAAACACTTTGGCTAGCACGATTCTAAACTTTTTAAACTCACACGATTTGTATTCATGACGATTCTAAACTTTTTAAACTCACACGATTTGTATTTGTATTTGACGACCTCTGTGGCGCGTCGGGCGAACACCCGACTGCGACGCAGAAGGTTGCGGGTTCGATTCCCGCCGGGAACAAGTATTTATGCTGACCATAAATTCTTGTTTCTGGTTCTGGGTGTTTCCTATATGTATAATATGTATAATATGTATATATTTACAAAAAAAAAAAAGTATATATTATTATGTAGTTTATCCGTTATCCGGCACCCATAACACAAGCATTAAGTTGCTTAGCTTGGGGCTGGATGGCGATGTGTAATATGTCCTGAAATATTTATTTATTTATTTATTTTATTTATTTATTTTATTTATTCATAGTAGATAATTATTTTCCAGGGTCTTATTCCGCGTATTTTTATTTCTCTTAACTCGACGTTTCGACTATGTTACAATAGCTATGGTCGCGAGGAGACTGGAGCAGGGGCGAGCGTTGTCTCTGCAGATAGTTGAGGGTAGTAACCGAGGATATCTCGAGTAGGTATCGACACTTGAAAAAAAAACAAAAATACGTGATAAACACCTAGTTCTGATTCTATTGCCGATGTAATCAAGCCATTACCTATAGTCCCGTGTAGTACTTAGTAGTAGACGACGGGAATGTTATTATAAGACGTGTCTGTCTGTGGCATCGTATTACGGCTGAACCGATTTTTATTTTGTTTGAAAAGTAGATTAGTCGGGAGTGTTCTTAGCTATGTTTGATCGAAATCTGTTCAGCCGTCTAAATTTATAGGGGATGAAAGTCGGGTTTTTTAAATTCTGAATATTTGTTACAGGTACTGAACCGATTTTGATTTTGTTTGAAAGGTGAATTAGTCAGGAGTGTTCTTGCTATTTTTGATCGAAATCTGTTCAGTCGTCTGAATTTGTAGGGGATAAAAGTCGGGGTTTTTTTTTATTCTAAATTTTTGTTACAGGTATTAAGTATCTAGGAGCATCTTTGACAGTAGAAATAGAGAGAGACAGAATAACATTGAAGGTGGCATCTATTAACGAAAACTGGCCACTGAACATGTTTAATGGAAAATATAACGTCACCTTAGTTCCTGGGATGATTGGTAAGAAATTCTGAAACTTACGCCCGTGTTCACAAACAGTACTTAAGTTGATCTTGGATAAGTGAACGCACTGTGCTAAAAGCGGCCCTATGATTGGTCAATTTTGTGTTGCTCTCTGAACTAAATACAGGGTTTTTGGTAATTTACTAGCCAGCCGTTAATTTACTACTTCTGTGCACTTGAGGTGTACCTGAAAATCAGCTGTTCCATATACACGGGAAATAGCCCTCAACGGCTAGCTAGCCGCTACCTATAACGCTGTATAATTTTCAGCTCTATGCGTTCGCGCGTACTATGCATTCTCATAGGGCTGATTGTGAATTCTGGTGTTGTTTACTTGCTACGGCCCGAGCGTAACGCCGTTTGTCCACCGCCGCCGTCACCGTCACGTCAACGAGAACGAGATTATTTGGGGTCGAGTTTAAGATGACGTGACGGCGATCGTTTGTCCACCGTGCCGATATATCGGTGGCTCAGCCCTATATACAACTTTGTCGTGGGTGGTAGTCGGCAGTGTTGCCACCTTGCCCAAAGAGTAAGTTGCTAAACATACCGTAAAAAGTTGCTACTTCCGAAAATAAATACTCTGGTAAAAGTTGCCAAAAGTGGCTAAACATAAAAAGGCAACATATAACAACAATTTAAATAATAAACGTCGATTTCGAAGACATTTAGATTCCCAGGCGAAAATGAAATCATAAGTATCGAACAAGACTAGGCAGCCTAGGTAGTCTTGTTCGATACTTTTGAATTTTGTGAATTTATTATTTGTTTGTAAACGCAGTATAGACTAGGCTGCGTTCACAAACAAATAATAAATTCAAGTGACAAGACTCTGTCTCTTTTACACTTTGAAGATTCTCAATAAACTATCCTGTTGTCAGGATCCTTCCTTTAAAAACACAAATTGAAATTGATTGAGACGATGGTAACTTAAGTAGTGTAGCTAATAAATTTAGCAACTAAACTTTTTTGTCTTTAGCTAACTATTTCGTAAATGTGGAAAATTGGCTAAAGTAGCAACACTGATTGCCGGCACACGGCACGCCGCCGATCTACTGGAATCTCGGCGGCCAGGATGACGGTTCTCGGTTGACGGACTTGCGGTGGACACGCGGCTATAGTAGTCTATGTATCAGTACTTCGGCGCCGTCATCTCGTTCTCGTTGACGTGACGGTGACGGCGGCGGTGGACAAACGGCGTAAGGCTGCCTGTTCACAGGCGAGGAGCGGTTTCCACGAATATAATTGCACTAGCGACCCGCTCCGGCTTCGCACGGTTATATTATGCATGTATTATACATATAATTCTTCCTCTTGAATCACTCTATCTATTAAAAAAACCGCATCAAATTCCGTTGCATAGTTTTAAAGATATTCTAGGCATACATGGGGACAGACAGCGGAAAGTGACTTTGTTTTATACTAAGTAATGATAACAACTCCGCACGTGGAGTTATTGTGGAGCGCTATTGGTGGAATGGCCGCTCCGCTACCTCGCTCTGCTCCTCTGGACAGGCAGCCTATGTGTCGATCCTATAGGAATATCTTTTAATATTATAAAGCTGAAGAGTTTGTTTGAACGCGTTAATCTCAGGAACTGCTGGTCCGAATTGAAAAATTATTTTTGTGTCGGATAGTCCATTTATCGAGGAAGGCTATAGGCTACTTTTTATCTTGATATTCCCACGGGATCGGGAGTTACGCGGGTGAAGCCGCGAAGCGCTGCTAGTTGGAAAATAAAGGTAGCCGAATGTGTTAATCCAGGTCTCTAGCTATCACCATACCAATTAAGTTTCATCGCAATCGGTTTAGTAACAAATAAACATAGCACGAGCCCGTACCCATATTAACTTTCTAATCACTACATAGTACAAAACAAAGTCGCTTTCTCTGTCCCTATATCCCAATGTATGCTTAAATCTTTAAAACTACGCAACGGATTTTGATGCGTTTTTTTTTAATAGATAGAGTGATTCAAGAGGAAGGTTTATATGTATAATACATGCATAATATAGCCGTGCGAAGCGGGGGCGAGTCGCTAGTTTTTTTTATAATTTAGATATTTTATTTATAAAATCACTAGCTGTACCTACCTAGGTACTCCGCGGTTTCATCCACCCTCCACGAATTTGGTAACCCCCTTTTTTCCTCAGCGCTTCTAAAATTGTTTCATTGTTCTCTGAAAATAAAAAAAAACCGCAATAAAAAGGAAAAAAAATACAATAAATACACAGAAATAAAAACATGTTGTGGATGTACAAACTTACCTTTTTTTTCCAGTGACACTCACAGGCAAAGGACCGTTTCCAATAAGAGCGAGCAAATGGAAAGACTGCAAAATACCAGATGACGTCATAGGAAATAACTATTTACGACCAATAGGATCGTAGGAATTATTAGCGTTTAGAATTAAAGATCTCTATTCACCTTAATAAGTACCTTAGCTTAACTGTAACCTCGACTGACCCCACTAATTATTTAGCTAAAAAAAAACAAAATACCCTTTAATATTATATCGAAAAACATCTAGCTGCGCCGTAACGTTATCCCAGCAGAATCTGTTTTTTGCAAATTACGAGAAAACTACGGTCAAACAAATTACGAAAATTCAGAAACATTTACAGAAGCTGGCCCACTTATTTTCTATCAAGACAGAATTGCAAAATTTGACAATATTTAGCTGGAGTATAACGCACTCGTGATTTTCTGCTTGTAAATAAAAAATCAAAGCTGTCCGTAATTTCGACGGAGGGACGTAGTGCCAGAAGCTCTGTTAGTCAAAAGAACAGGGGCCTTATTCTGCTATTTTGCATTAATGGATTTACCATTGTCATTATATCGAGACTACTAGTTTCCCTAGTTGGAGCACATACTGTGTGAATGCGACGTCTTAGCAGCGAAGCGTATGAGCCTCCTTGGGAATGCGTATCCCAAACCGGAGGAATATAGGTTTCTTCCTCTCAGTGGGATCACCGCGTTTATCGACCACTTCTTCAAAGAGTAAGAAACATCAAGGTAGGGGTAAACACAAAAGATCCCATTGGGGGAAGTGTTGCTGGCAATTTGTCAGCCCCCATTATATAAGATAAGATATCGAGACTCTATTGATATATTATATCGAGATTGTGAGTTTATTTGGTATTCTACTAAAGTTTTAATAACATCGCTATGTAGTCTCAATGGACTGGTAATAGATACGTCGCTGCCTAGCAACATGGTATGTTGCTAAGCGATATACCGTTTTGACAACTATCGAGATTTCATTCAAGAGCAGAATACCAAAGTGAGTCAGTTATGTTTCGAAGGAATAGTCAACATTAGGAGAATACCAATTTGACATGTAATGTCATATTTTTGATATTAAATGTCTATTACAATTCTATCGACACTCTGTTGAAACACAATTCTGTTAGCAGAATTAGGCCCCTGTTACGTAAGTTGAAATCCCACCGGAGATAATACTTTTGGAAAAGAACAGGTAGGTATTTCGAATTTCATCAGCTTTCTTAAATTGCCCTTTCCTAAACTATAGATATAGCGAAACTTGCTGAATGGAATAACGTAATTTTGATAAAAATTAAAACTGTTTCATTACATTTTTGGAAAAGGCATTAGGCACTTTAGCCAGGAATCGAACCTATTTTTGCCTATATTTTTGTATAATCCGCGCGCAATGAGAAGGGGATGGAACCTTGTCAAAGTAAATCGAAAATGACAGAAAAGTAGCGTTAGCAAAAAAGTCCTGAATAATAATTAGGTATAAATTAGTTATTTGCACGGTCATAGTGTCGCGGATTTGAAACGGACCAATTGATTTAAAGAAAAAATATTATTGTATGTGGTAGATTGTATATGGAGCAATGGCGATTTCATTTAAAAAATGTTGTTTCTCTAAAATTATAAATAAAACAAGCACATAAGGACCGTATATGCGTCAGTATGTATGTTTGTCCGTGAAGTCTTCAGATACAGTAGAAATACCTTTACTATATACCTACTCTAAAGATGAATAAATAAATAAAAATCAAAACTAATTACATATTATTCAGAACTTTTATGCTAACGCTACTTGAAAACTGTCATTTTCGATTTACTTTGACAAGGTTCCATCCCATTCTCATTGCGCGCAGATAATATCAATAGATAGTGTTGCTGATAGAGGTCAATTCAAAATAAATATGTAGTTCATGGCTCATGATTGTGATTGAAATTATATTGCATGATTATAAAAAAAACTATGTCAATAATTAAAAAATAACTAAGTAGGTCGCCTAATTAGTGTAGGTAATTACTCTCGTAAATTATTTAAATTAAACAAAGTTATTTTGATAGGAATTGTGGTTTTATTTTTAACATTAGATTCATAATTTTATTTGTAGTTAATTGTTTAAATTGGACCCTTAAACATTAAGGTTGACTTGCACAACAAAAAAAAAATACGTTTAAGAACTTAATAGGAAAGTGTACCGGCTCTCTCTCCATACAAACGTAGTCGACTGTTTCTTACCTGGATAATAAATAACACTAATGCACTAAGCAATAATATTTTTGTTGCATAAAACCTAAAACTGCCATGACTATGCCCCTATGTCTTATTTTTTATATATAATTTGTTTTTTAACTCTTACATCTATGATAATTAAAAAATGTAAAAAACCCAAGTCATGGCAGTTATAGGTTTTATGCAACAAAAATATTTGTGCTACTGTTATTTATTATCCAGGGAGGAAACAGTCGACTACGTTTGTATGGAGAGAGCGCCGAAACACTTTCCTCTTAAACATGATTAACCAACGACTGAAGGCCAATTCTCGTAAATAACATTGTGAAAATTACATTTCAATATCATTTCGATCGCATTTCGATCACAAATAACACCCCCAAAGTAGCTCAAAATACCCTTAAAGTTAGCTTTTTGTAAAAAAAAAACTGACTTTGAAGGTATCTTTTGCAATCGAAATGCAATCGGGATGATATTGAAATGTAATTTAAACAATATTATTTACGAAAATTGGCCTTCAGGATATTGAAATAGAATTTAATTAAAGATTACCCGTTTAATGCATTAAGCTAAATGTGTTAAAGCGCAATCTCCAGTGACAAAACACATTTCAATAAAGAAGGCTTATTAAATAAATAAGGGCGTAAACTTTATATACCTACTTGCTACAAGGAAATTCAAAATTAGGGATTTCCATATTTCAAATTGTATTATTTAAGTAAATGGTCTATTCAGATATTGGCATAGTCTGCTCTCCGCCATTTTTAAAAGCTCATTTAGAACTTGCTTAAGAATTGTATGCGGGATGATTTGTATAGGGTGAAATAGGGTTCCCTTTCGTCGTGCGACAAGATAAAATGGCGAATCTGACTACACCAACGTTCTTATAATTTTTGAAGCATGTCCTTAATAAACATATTATTAAAATAGCACCTTATTAAAAACTATTATAATTTTAAGACTAATATGAAACTTACGAGAACAATTATCAATTTCCCCAATTTAATTGGGTTCGCCGCGGTACAAGAAGACAAAAGAAATAAAGTAATCAGAAAATCTAGGAATAATAAAAAGAGTAATTGGTCCCACAATGACTAAAATTAGTATAATAATTATGTGCTATTTTTAATAGCAATATAATTATAAAACTCTATTATACAGCGTTATTGGTAATTATACTAGCAAGCCGTTGGGGGCTACTTCTGTGCACCTTGACAAACAACTTTTGTTCCACGACTTTTGGAAATACGAAATAAAATATGAAAATTTTGAAATGTCGAATTTACATATCGAAAAAGCAGCATTTTTTTTTAACCAAAAGTTATTCAGACTAAGAACCTTAAATAAAACTAAGGTTAATGACCTCTCCATGTATGGAACAGCTGATTTTCAGGTAAACCTAACCTCAAAATTATCAAAAAAAAATTCGAATTTCCAAAAGTCGTAGAACAAAAGTTTTTGTTTAGGTGCACAGAAGTAGCTTTCAACGGCTTGCTACTATAATTACCAATAACTCTGGTATATCTCTCTTAGGTCTACAATCTACATCTTCTTAAAAAACGATTTAGTAAACAAAAACAAATTGGTACTGGTCATGGATAAACTATATAAAATCTACTAAAAAGATTTATTAAAAATACTTGTGTATTTTGAATGAGTGGTATTTTGCGTAAAAGGTGGTGTTTTGCGTAGTTAGAATCACTCTATCTATTAAAAAAACCGCATCAAAATCCGTTGCGTAGTTTTAAAGATTTAAGCATACAAAGGGATATAGGGACAGAGAAAGCGACTTTGTTTTATACTATGTAGTGATAAAGCTGAAGAGTTTCTTAATCTTTCGTTAATCTCAGGAACTACTGGTTCGGATTGAAAAAATATTTTTGGGTGGGATAGTCCATTTGTCGAGGAAGGCTATAGGCTATTTTATATTTCGATATTCCCACGGGATTGGGAGTTACACGGGTGAAACCGCGGAGCGCTGCTAGTCTACATTAAAATTCTACACACACACTACTTCTTACTAAGCACTTAGTACTTACTTACCTAATATTGTACTGGCATTATGTAACATTTCATACATATTTCTATGCATACTCAAAAGCAAGTTGTTTGTTCCAAAATATAGATGATTAATCTAAATAAAATAAGCATCAGATTACTTACATGATACAGCGAAATTATGACCTACAAGTTGAAGAAAGTAAATTATTTTGGATAATAATTTAAAAAGTTGAAAAATAATTTAATACCTACATACCTAGGTACACCTGTAATCGCAGTGCGAGTTTTTGTCGTATTTAACCCTATCCCTTTTGTGTAAGCGCGATTAATGGAAAGTTGAAGCTTTGCATAACGTCCGCCAGGGGCGCCTTTTAACTATTCATTGAATTTTCACGTTTACGCAAACTTTTGCAATATGATTTTTTTATGCTGCTTTCAACATAAAATCATTTCAATAAGCCATCTTCGAGTAATCGGTAAACATAAATAAAAAGATAGGCGCGAAAAACATAACCCTTTCCTTTCAGTCGGGTAAAAAAGTATACGCGACGAATTGATAAATACCTACTATAATGAAGTCAGTTAAAAACTCGCACTACGGGTTTCGGTAAACTTTTGTTAAAAAAAATGCCAAATGATTAATTTTAACAATATGGTTGAGAATCCTACATGTAGAATTAGACAAATAAATCTTTAATACTATATATAATATTATGAAGCTAAACCCCCTTATTCCAAAACGAGGTTTAAGTATAGTCCGAGATGTGGATTTAAACCTTAGATTTAGACACAGATTTACTCGTGAACTATAGTACTAAACACTATCCTTTTAAAATCTTTATGGATAGTGTTTAGACTATAGTTCCCTTTATAATCTATAGGGATAGTGTTTAGACCGTAGTTCACGAGTAAATCTGTGTCTAAATGTAAGGTTTAAATCCACATCTCGGACTATACTTAAACCTCGTTTTGGAATAAGGGGGAAAGAGTTTGTTTGTTTGTTTGAGCGCGCTAATCTCAGGAACTACTGGTTCGAATTGAAAAAATATTTTTGTGTTGGCTAGTCCCGTCGAGGAAGGGTTTATGCTATAGGCTTATTTTATAGGCTATTCCCACGGGATCGGGAGTTACGCGGGTGAAATTGCGGAGCGCTCCTAGTACGAAATAAAATTACTTATATAAGTACATAAACAAGGTCAATGGGAAATTTTCTTAAAAAAATTGGTAAATACTCAAGGTCAACTAAATGAAGCACACGGTAAAGTGTGTCTAGGAAATATTTTTAAAAGTAGAAAAACCGTCGGAAGGAAGTTTTTTATTATAAACAAATTTTCCCATTAGATAAGATATTTATGGAAAAACAAGTGGGTACCTACCTACCTACATCCCAATGATTCAGAGCTACTGTATCAGGAAAAAATTTCCTACATAATAGGTACTATACTATTGTAGGTACCTAACGCAGTTACATTTTGTGTAACGATAAAAATAATTAAACAAATAACCTTCGCTGATATGAAATTATCAGTTTTTAATATTATTTACTTAATTAACTAAAGTTTTATGTAAAAAGCTTTCAATAGGAATAAACAAGAGCCAATTCATTGATAAAGCACCATTATTAAAATAAAAGAAATTTACAGTTACAGTAAATAGGCATAATTGTACCTTACTAGTTGTGTCCCACGGTTTCACGTCAGTCTCGAGCCCGTGGGAATATCGGGATGAAAAAGTCCCATATCCTTTTTCATACTATGGACTACCTACTCTTATGCAAATTTTTATACAAATAGGTCAAGCCGTTTGAGTGTGGGAACAAGCGAACAAACTTTATAATATTAGTTAGAAAAATAATTACGTACTAGAATGTTCAAAAAGCAATTTTTATATTCTAACAATAATCAAATTAGATTAATCTAAAAAACCGTTTTACGATTGGGGGAAACAAAACAACAAAATAAGAAAGAAAAGGGAAGGAAAAAGATGAGGAGAATTCTCGCGAGTTAATTTTTCTATAGAAAATTCCCCATTAATTAACAATATCAATATCCTCTTCCCCTCGGACCGCGTAAGCGAATAGACGTGTAACCTGTATTTATTATTTTTAAAATTCTCGTATTTTTATCAAAAAACAATTTCGATTTACCACTTCAAAGTACCAGGCGCTCATAAAGTGTGGGAGTATCAACAAGCTGCGTTGCTACGGGAGTGCGTTCCGAAGACCAGTATCAAGATGTCTAAGTCAGCAAATGACCCAACAAAAGTGAGCGGTCTTGAAAAATCACTAAGTGAAGATAACATCAACCTGCAGGGAGTGAGCACCGTCATCACCCCTCCGAATCACTTATTCTTTAGAAACAAAAGACCTAGAGACGACGATTTTGCTGAGCAGTTTTCTGAATTCAGAAAGGAAATAATAAGTTCTATGGAGAATATAATGGCTAACCAAGAAAAAGAACTTAATAAAATATTTACTCCAGCTCTCATGGATTTAAAAAATACTAATGAGAACATTGTGAGCTCAATAGCACTACTTGCGACTCAAAACGAAGAACTGACAAAAAAGTTAGAACAGCTTGAACTTAAATCGAGGAAAGATCAGGAGTATATCACAGTTCTTGAGAATAAAATTGAAGACATGCAGAGATCTCAGAGAAAATCTAACATTGAGATTAAAAACGTGCCAAAGTCTGTAACTGAAACAAAGGAGGACCTACTTAATATGGTTGTAAACCTGGGAAATACAGTAAACTGCGCTTTGACTAAATCCGATGTCACAGATATTTACAGAGTGCGTGGAAAAAAAGAAGGTCAATCGAATACACCCATTGTTGTGGAGCTTTCCTCGACCATTCTAAAAACTGATGTCTTGAAGATGACTAAAGCTTTTAACATAAAGTACAAAACCAAGCTGCGTGCAAAACACCTCGGCTTGACGAAGAACGAAGAGACTCCTGTATATGTAGCTGAACAACTTACAACAAAAGCTTCCCGACTTTTTTTCCTCGCAAGAGACCTCTCGAAATCAAAGGGCTTCAGGTACTGCTGGACATCCTACGGTCGCGTCTACGTAAGAAATTCTGATAACTCTCCTATTATTACTATTACCAATGAAAGTCAAATTAACATCCTCATGCAGATGGCATGACTACTAGTTCGCATTTATTGTTTTGTCTTTGCATTTCATATTGTAACTCAATTGTTATGTACACAAAAATCAATCAAATTGATTATATCTAAATCAATGATCAACATTGCAAAAATTTTTAGGTCTCTTACAGTTTTATTTACATACAAAATCACACTACACTTTTATATACAGCTCAAATCACCTATTCTTATTTACACGTATTTGCCTCATATTATATATTTGTTACTACATCCATCATTATTACTTCAGCACTTTTCACACAAATCTGCTGATTATACATATTTTTCTCAGCTAGTTACGATCGTTGTCTCATTAATTACTCATGATGCCTGATCTTCTGCATACCATCCAAGAGATAGATAATGTTGAAATAGCTCGTACTGTTGAATGTGACACCTCTGAGCTACTAAGATTTATAAATGTTAACAAATCTGATTTAACAATTTTATCACAAAATATTCGTAGCATAACTAAAAATTTTGATGATTTTATAATAACACTTTCTGAATTAAAGGTCGACATTGATGTTTTGGTTTTTACGGAATGTAGACTAAATTTAAATAATTCTCTTCCACAACTGAATAATTATCAATCTTATTTTACTAAGCACTTACTTAACCAGAATGATGGTGTAGTTGTTTATGTCAAAACCTGCCTAAGACACAAAGTGACAGAAATAAAATTGGTTGATGCTTCTTGCCTGCAGGTAGATATACTGAACTGTACGGTTCTGGGTATTTATCGTTCTCCTTCTAATCGTTACGCAAATGGTTTCATAGATTCCCTTGGTTCTCACCTAAATACGCTATCATCTCAAGGTGAAATCGTGATATCAGGAGACATAAACATCAATCTTAAACCAAATGACAAGGAAAAGTCTTATGAATATGATAATCGTACTAACTATTTGCATACCCTGTCATTATATGGTATTTTACCAGGCCACACACTTGCCACCAGGGAAAGTAATTGTTTGGATCATTTGATGTTGAGAATTGATAAAAAAAAGACAACTGCCACCATAGCAATATTACATACTTCTGTAACTGACCACTATACTACCTTCTTGTCATTGTCTAAATCTAAAAATAAACCCAGGTCTTGCTCTAAGACTAAAACTAAGACTGACTATGAAAAAGTAAGCAAATATTTACAGGAATTAAACTTATCTAAATTACTTTTAAATAACGACCCTAACATAGTAACTGACTTATTAATTCAAAATATCCGTGAATGTATAGACGCAAGTACTACTACAGTTATGATACCTAAGAGCCAACGCATAATAAAGCCATGGATTACTCCTGGTATATTGCGCTGTATACAGCATCGTAATAAACTACAAAAAAATCTTCGTAATGATCCCCTTAATGAAATTTTAAAGATAAGCTATAACAGATACCGCAACTACTGTAACAATTTAATAAAAAAACTAAAAAGAAAATATGAGAAGGACTTACTGGAAAAATCACTTAACAATAACAAACTATTATGGAAAAATCTTAAAAAGGTCACATATACCAATAAACAAAACAATCAAAACACAGAACTATTAAATATTAAACCCTCTCCCTTGGATTCAACAAATTATATTAACAACTATTTTACCAATATTGGCAAAGAGCTTGCTCAAAAATTTGTCTCAGACTTTTCTTCTGACTCCAATTCTATTGACGAATCTTTGTCACAGTCTAATTCTTTTGTATTGTCAGATACAGATCAAGGTGAAGTAAACAGTATCTTGATGAATCTTAAGTCTGAAAGCGCCCCTGGTTGGGATGATATTACTCCAAAATTATTAAAAACTATTAAGCAAGTCATTGTTCCCATTATAACCCACATATCTAATTTATGTTTTCATCAGGGTGTTTTTCCTGCCGCTTTGAAGCAGTCTATTATTGTTCCTGTCCATAAAGGTGGTGATTTTGACGACATTAATAATTATCGACCTATTTCTATTTTACCGGCTGTGTCAAAGGTCATTGAAAAACTATTAAATTTACGACTCTTAAATTATTTGAACAAATATAAACTCTTATCGTCCTCCCAATTCGGATTTCGGCAAGGTATATCCACTGAGCATGCAGTGACGGCTTTGAGTTCCACTATAACCGAACATCTTGACAAAGGCAAAAAAAGTCTCGCAGTATTTTTAGACATAAAAAAAGCCTTTGATACTGTATCTATTCCTATCTTAGTCAGCAAACTGGAACGAATGGGAATAAGAGGCCTGCCATTGCTACTGTTCAAAGATTATCTTTGCAACAGAAAACAAAAAGTGAAAGTTGACAGTTACATTAGTGATGAAACTACTATATCTCACGGCGTTCCCCAAGGAAGCGTGTTAGGCCCTACACTATTTTTAATCTACATCAATGATCTGTGCAATCTGAAGATAGCTAATGCCGAAATATTTTCTTACGCTGATGATACAGCTGTTGTTTTCAGTGGGAAAACATGGCAAAATGTTAAATGTAGTGTGGAGACTGGTATGGCTAAGCTGGTAGTTTGGTTACGTAATAACCAACTTACGTTAAATACATCTAAAACGAATTACATATGCTTTAGTATAAACAGTAGTACTCAACCTAAAGTAGACCTTCAAATAAAAATTCATAACTGTAAGAGCAGTACAGGGGATGTTGTTTGTAACTGTCCTACTATCGCTAAAGTTAGGCATACTAAATACCTTGGTGTTCTAGTCGATGATAACCTTACCTGGTACCCACATCTCGAATTGGTTACGGCCAGAGTCAGAAAATTCATTTGGGTGTTCAGAATGTTAAGATATGTTATCCCAGCTAAGACCCGTCTAGCGAATGGCAATAGCCTCTTAAATAACATTTATGTTGCTTTGGTTCAGTCAGTGTTATCTTATTGCATCCCGGTATGGGGAGGCGCTGCTAAAACGAAATTTTTAAACGTTGAGAGGGCACAGCGTGCTTTGCTCAAAGTTAGTTATTTTAAAAAAATTAGATATTCTACTGAAGCTATCTATAAAGATTGTGACTTATTAACAGTTAGAAAGCTATATATAAAAAAAGTTATTTTGAATACACACAAAACATTGAATTTTATTGAATTGAATGCAAAGAAAGGAAAGAGACGTATAAATGAGGTAGTACCTGTATTTGTTGTTAGAACTAAGTTCGCAAGAATTCAGTATAAGCGACGCTCATCGTATATATATAATAAAGTAAATAATGAATTAAATATTTACAACAAGCATCAAGCAAAAAATTCTTTTTGTGCTGGATAGTCCATTTATCGAGGAAGGCTATAGGCTACGTTTTATCCCGATATTCCCACGGGATCGGAACTTACGCGGGTGAAACCGCGGGGCGCAGCTAGTTTAACAATAAAGTTATAACTTTTCTACACAATTGTACTTTTAACTACTTATCTATTTTATACTTCATTGTACTTATTGATACATTTAAAGTAAATAATGATGATTAAAAAAGTTTTAACTTTTTGGTTCAAAATAAGTAATATTTGTATCTTTATTGCCTCACTAAGATAAGATAAATAACGCTGTCGATATCTTAATTCTATAGAAATATCGTAGTAATAGGTATTATAAATGCGAAAGTGTGTGTGTTTGTTTCTTACTTCGTCATGCAAAAACTAAGCCCGTTGTGCAAGTTTTTCCGTATAGCAAACGCTACTATCCCGCTTGCGTAAACTATACAATTGTAAGAAAAAATTGATGATTTGCATTGTCTGCCTTTTAACTTTTCATACATAAAGAAAATTGTATGGAAAGTTAAAACTCGCACTACGCACTACGGGCTTTGAAATTTGTAGGTAGACAGCCGAGTCCTAAAATAACAAATATGCTACTCTTTATCCCTTTGCGGAATTAATTGAAACCACGAAGCGCAATAATATTACAAAGAAAATATTTGATTTTTTAAATTATATATGTTTGTAATTAATATGCTCTAAAAATTCCCGAATTTGATATGTTCGTGGATGTATGTGGATATAATATATCCACATAACATCCATTATATCCATCCATCCACATCAATTATGAGAACTTCGTTTTTACAAATGATATGTCAGCATGTGACCTATCACATCTGCCTGATGGTAAGAGACGATGCGGTCTAAGATGTAGCACGCTTTCCTTAAAGATACCTGTTTACTCGCGACTTAAAGTGCCCCAAATTGTACACGTCATGAGACATCATGTTTTAAGGCCCATCCGCACACCACAGTGACGACAGTACCGTACCGTACCGCGCCGTGAAGGCCCATCCGCACAGCACAGTGACGACACAGTGACGCCACAGCGACGACAGTTCCGTACCGTACCGCGCCGTGACGTGCTATTCGTACATATCAGTGCCTATAGATAGTCTAGTACAAAAAGTATGCAACAATATCATTTTTCACTGACACTGATGGAACGTCACGGAACGTCACTGTGTCGTCACTTTGCTGTGCGGATAGGCCTCTAAGATCGGCATTTACGTAAGTGAAGCCATGGGGCGAAGCTAGTTGTTTGATAAAAATAATAGCGCAGGTGTTTGAAACGTCACACTATTTCTAAGGATTTTTAACGTGATTGTACTAACTTACTTTTTTAAATAAGTATATTTTTAAAAGCAACAAACAGAACTGTAACTACTTTTCCCTGTATCAAACTGAGAGTTAATATGGATAAACTAATCACAGAATACTTATAACATAAATAAAAAAATCTATTAAAACAAAAGGGTTGTAACATTTTTGTATTATCAATCGATGGTCATTTCAACTATACTATAACAAGGTGATTTCAATTTACCTAGTGCAGTAAATTAAAAAAATAAACTTGTTTTTCAAAAACTTTTAGGGTAGGTAAGGTTATTATAGTAAAACAAAACCACTACAAAAATTTATGGTTTTTTAAAAAAGACGTAAGTAACTTAGTTTCATGCTGCTTTTAACCAAAATAGTGCTGAATATCAGTTAAGTTGGATAAAAATATTTATATCAATACTCAGTCTGTCTAAGTTAAAAACAGATATCATGAGGCGAAATAAATATAAATAAATAAATATGGCAGGACACTCCACACATCGCCATCTAGCCCCAAGCTAAGTAACTAGACTTGTGTAATGGGTGCTAGACAACGGATATACTACTTATATACTTTTCTTTTGTAAATATATACATATAATACATAGAAACAACCAGACCACAGAAAAATATCTAAGCATAAATACTTGTCTGTGGCGGGAATCGAACCCGCAACCCTGTGTTTGGTAGTCGACCGGCATGGTGACCATTGTGCCAACTGGGTCGAAAGCTAGTTTAAAAAAATGACAGTTCAAGATTGATGCAAAAAAATTACAACCTCTTAGAACAAAACTAATAATCCAATGTAAAACTACATTCACTTTGATCACAAATTCTACATAAAAACAAACACAAAATAAACTCTAAACAAACACTACCCTAAATCGAACCCAACTACATTATCCAAATCGTAATTGAATAGCGTAAAATCGTGTTTATACAACTTATAAAGTTTCCTAATAAGGGGCAAATCTAACTGTGAGAAGTATGTGTTTAATTTCTGCGAAGTACCTGATGTTGTGGAAAGACGGGGGAAGTGGATGTTGGAAGCGTTGATGGTATGAAGAGCTAGTAGCGCGTCGTCGAGTAGAGTTTCGTATTTTCCTGAAAAAATAATAGTTGGTTTTTTTAATAACAAGACAAAAATGTTAAGTGCCCCACGGGAATATTGTTTGCTATTTAAGGTAAAGTAGGACTTGAAAACCCCTATCCCGTTCCCACGCGTGCGCCGCGCGTGACTCTATCCCTTTCCCACGCGTGCGCCGCGCGTGACTCTATCCCTTTCCCACGCGTGCGCCGCGCGTGACTCTATCCCTTTCCCACGCGTGCGCCGCGCGTGACTCTATCCCTTTCCCACGTGTGCGCCGCGCGTGACTATATCCCTTTCCCACGCTTGCGCCGCGCGTGACTCTATCCCTTTCCCACGCGTGCGCCGCGCGTGACTCTATCCCTTTCCCACGCGTGCGCCGCGCGTGACTCTATCCCTTTCCCACGCGTGCGCCGCGCGTAACTCTATCCCTTTCCCACGCGTGCGCCGCGCGTGACTCTATCCCTTTCCCACGCGTGCGCCGCGCGTGACTCTATCCCTTTCCCACGCGTGCGCCGAGCGTGACTCTATCCCTTTCCCACGCGTGCGCCGCGCGTGACTCTATCTCTTTCCCTCGCGTGCGCCGCGCGTGACTCTATCCCTTTCCCATGCGTGCGCCGCGCGTGACTCTATCTCTTTCCCACGCGCGCCGCGAAATAGGCCGTTTTAACCGTTTTATGTAATTAAAAGACTTAAGTACATCTATTTTAGAAAAACCATCTGTACTCCCCTATGGGATTTGATGTAAAGTTTATGAAAATATAAATTTTTTACTTGTGTTTTTCTTTTACCGCCGTAAAATTTAAAAAGCTCAAAAAGTTGACGATTTTTTAGGATTTTCACGTTTTTTTTTCTATCGAGGCAAATCACTCTAATCGTGTTTCGAAGTGTATACAAATCATTTCTTCACCTTTAAGACAGTAGGAATATCATTCTATGGATTTTGGTGGTTGATACCCAAAAACTGTTTCTAAGACACCTCTATCACGCTTCTGGGCTTGCCACTTCGGCTTAATACATTTTGATTTTTGTGTTTCAGATTGTGCTTGTTAGGCAATAGACAGTTAGTGTACAAATACAGTTTTTTTTTACCCGACTGCAAGGAATGGGTTATGTTTTTCGCGCCTATCTTTTTTTAATCTGTTAATTGCACCTATCGTTAAATGATTCCCTGCCGGTCGCTCTTAATAATACTTCAGTAGGTTGCCTGGTAGAAAATGCTTTAGGCATTATGTCTTTGGTATTTTAATATATAAAGACTTGAGTTAGGAGTTCTGATCAAGAGAGCTAATGTCCATCAAAATCTATTCAGTTACTGTACAGTAACTGGTGATAAAACAAAAATTTTTCGAAGTGCAAAAATTTTAACCGATAAGTATCAAATAAATGAATTATTTCTCAATTTGTGTTTTTTTTTATTTAAAGATTTTTTATGATACCCAAGTATATTACCAAACTTTCTGAGATAGTGTAATAAACTAAAGTTACTAATGTATTGTGCAAATGGTTGTAATATGCCATTTTAACTGTTACTAGTGAATAGATTCTTGTAACTTTAAAACTCTACAATACAGCAAACTTCTTTAAGGTTCCGCTGGTCGATCGTGTTTTCCATACAAATGAATTTAGAGTGTTATCCATTTATTCTTTATGGAATTTGAAAAAACAAAAGTTAAATCTACATAACAAGTCTATATCTAGCCCATGTAGGCGACGAAATAGACAAATTATATTTATTTATATTAAATTATATTGAATTAAATATAATTTGTCTATTTCGTCGCCTACATGGGCTAGATATAGACTTGTTATGTAGATTTAACTTTTGTTTTTTCAAATTCCATAAAGAATAAATGGATAACACTCTAAATTCATTTGTATGGAAAACACGATCGACCAGCGGAACCTTCAGATATCAAACAAAAATCTTACAGTAAAAACAGCATAAAAACTGTTCTAGAAACATTGATACGCCTTTATTCAGTTATTCAATGCCTAAAATTCTACGAACCAAAACTGGGACTGTAGGCAACGCGATAACAGCGTCTCGCTCGCACTTCAATTCATCTGCGATTTTATACTCGAATCATTACTGAGAATTTAAAACATCCGTTGTTTATATTCCAAAATAGGGTTCATGCTAAACAAATAGAATCGATATACAGGGTTATTGGTAACTTGCTAATATGCAAGCGGTTGAGAGCCACTAAAACAAAAACAAATGTCATTCAGACTTAGAACAGTAGGTAAAACTCAAAAAAAATAAGAATCATTTACATTTTTTATTCCGCCTATGATGTCCTACTTTCATGCAAGACTTGCCTAATGGAATCGCGCCTTTAGGTGCACAGAAGTGGCCCTCTACCGCTTGCTAATATGATTATTTACCAATAACCCTGTATGTGCCAAACGTGCAAAAACAGTTTTGATCAAGTCCGTTTTTATATCACTTCACTATCACTACATAGTATAAAACAAAGTCGCTTTCTCTGTCCCTATGTCCCTCTATCCCTTTGTATGCTTAAATCTTTAAAACTACGTAACGGATTTTGATGCGGTTTTTTTTAATATATAGAGTGATTCAAGAGGAAGGTTTATATGTATAATACATGCATAATATAGCCGTGCGAAGCCGGGGCGGGTCGCTAGTATAAAACAAAGTCACTTTTCGCCGTCCCTATGTCCCTATTTCCCTTTGTATGCTTAGATCTTTAAAACTATGCAACGGATTTTGATGCGGTTTTTTTTAATATATAGAGTGATTCAAGAGGAAGGTTTATATGTATAATACATGCATAATATAGCCGTGCGAAGCCAGAGCGGGTCGCTAGTATATTTATAGAATAGAGAATAAAACTCATCAAAAATATCTGAAACTCCATAAGCTACACGTCTGATACTTCGCAGGGTTCCCTTTTAAACGTAGGCGAGTACTAAGAAAGATTTTTTTAGAAATTGGACCTCTCCTCTAAAGAGGTAAGTAAATGGAGCTGATAAATTTTGTACATAGTAACGATTATGTATTCTGTGTTAGTAGAAAATCAATACCACTTTTATAGACACTAACCCCCGAATACTGAAAGGCTACTTAATCTTAAGTGGCCCTTAAATTGAAATTTAAGTGTAGGCTTAGAAAATAGGCAATAGAAAACATACACTTAACATCAATTTAAACGGCACTTAAGATTAAGTAGCCTATCAGTATTCGGGGGTAAAACGCGGGTAGCGCGCAGAGCGCAGCTTGTTTATCATATTTAATTTTCCACGTCACTGGAGATGCAAAAATTTATCAAGAATCCAAAAATAAACCTAATCTACTAATATGTAAAATCTACTAATATGTAAAATCGATTATAAAAAGTATAATTTTTCGTACAGAATTTCGTAAATATGTTGACGAAAAACTGGTTACAAGACTGCTCATTAATCAATGTTTTGTACGAAATGACGTAAGTACAAAATGGCAAGTTTTTTAACGACAAAAAAATCATGTGAACCAAACAGGTTAGCTGAGAGGTAAAGCAAGATCGTAAACTATAATTTAACACTGAAAAAATAACTTCGAATCTATCTGTTAAAATGTAGAGACTAAAACACTTTGTGCAAAAGTTGTATTTGTATAATTTTGATCTTAATTCACTTGCAAAGTAAAACGCAATAAGTAGGTATTTTATTTTAATGAGGTCAAAAACTTGAGAGATTACTCTCTAATAAAGTGTTTTACTAAATTGACGTGATATACAAACATAGTACGAGTATATTACAATATAGATACTTTAATAAAAAGTTATACCTACACGTATAACATAATAATGTCTAGCGATTTTGCAGACATGCGAATAAAAAATACTTTTTGTTCAGTATGTGGAACGCGGCATTGACTTTGAGAGAGCCTCTTGAGTCAAGTTATTTCTTTTAGACCTTTTTATTAATCGTTAAATCTTAAAACAAATTCTAATCCACTAAATATCTATTAAGTTCTATTTAATTTGCCAAAAAAATGATTAATTTATTAATTGTTCCGTTTATTTATTTTTCTTTTTATTTTGAGCAATTTATTTTTATTTTTTAATTTGGGTTTTCTTTATGTAAGTAAAGTGTTTTTAGTTAATTTATTTCAAAATTAACACAGAAAATTATATAAACTAATTTTCAATTAACTTTTAATCTCACTCAAGATCTTTAGAAACTCTTGCGCAGATTTATTGTTAAAAATCTAAGTATAATAGGTACGTAGATTTAAACAATGTATTTAACGAGTTCGAGTGAAATCCTTGGCCAATGTTTATTTAGAGAATGAAACTTGACAAGTCTTAATGGATGTTAAGGATCGTTTATTGGCCAATTAAAGTGTTAATCAAAATCAATTGATTGGTGCTTTAAAAAAACCCTGTTTTAAATCATATAGCAGGTTTAAACCGGCTGCGAAGGACACTGTGGCTATAAAATACAATATAGAAAATTACCTTTCCTATTTTCTTCAAAAAAAATTCTAGATATTCATAGTGCTAGCTTCAAAATGAATACTTTAGGAAATCATAAAAAAAACTAACTAAAATATACCTAGATCAAATTTTCTAAAATTATTAAACAGAAGAAAAGCAAAATAGATCATTTTGTACTACGATTAATTTATCATAGATTTTGTATTAATAATTCTGTGTCAGCTAGACTAACAAAAAATGATAACCATTGCTTGACAAAACGGAAATATTCAAAGAAATGAAGGTCAACAGTAACCACAGAATTTGTAAGGCGCTCGTACAAAAACGTACTAAAATTATTACTAACGGAAACATCAAACTGGCAACATTCTATGATTAGGCATTATAACTACAGAAGATACTAAATACAATTAATGGGGAATACTAGATTCGTTTTTTAAAGGCAAATCGTTCGATAGATGGCGTGCTTTATAAAAATCTAAACTTTGATCAAGAGAATGCAGGTTTGTAAAGAATAGGCTCCGAAACTACTGGAACGGTCTTGATGAAACTTGATATGAGGATACATTGATTTATTGCGAATTACATCTTGAAAACATTTACTTGGGAATATCGAGGCTACTTTTTTACCCCGATATTCCCTCGGGATTGCGAGTTAAGCAGGTGAATCCGCGGAGCGCTGCTAGTATAATAATAAAGTAGAATCATTTTTGAAATTGTGTATCAATTACTACAATAAGTATTTCTTTTTATATAGCAAAAAAAAGCGTTTATGATTAAAGCTTTTTAAAAATTTATAAAATAGCCTGTCAAATAGGTATATCAGAAGTTTGCCATATCTTAACGCTTCTCTACCTATACTAATAGGTACATAATAATAGCCAGCATACAATAACATGATTGTAGCTTAACGGGATGTAATTGGCAAGGCGTAATATCAATAAAAACCCGGCCAAGTGTGAGTAGGAATCACGCATGAAGGGTTCCGTACCATTTTTCTGTTTTAGTATTTGTTGTTATAGGCAACAGCCGCCTAAACCTCCCCGAACGGCGAAGAGGGAGAGGACGTCTAATGGCTACGTGGCAGTCCAATGTCATGAAGGATCTGAGAACCCCTGAATTTAGAAGTAGAGAAAACCCTGGACAGAGCGACCTGGCGCGAGGTGATCTGCCTCCTGATTCACAAACCGTCGGAAGGCAACCGAAACGAAAGAAAATATTGCTGCCCTTTCACTCCCGTGACTTTTGACGTGTTGCCATCTTTGTCTTTTCAGTTTTATTCGTTTCGGTAGCCTTCCGATATTTTGTGAATCAACCTGCAGGAGACCCGACCCCAAGTAAAGGGAAAAGGGAAGAAAGAAGAAGAGTTATAGCGGCAACAGAAATACATAATCTGTGAAAATTCAACTGTCTAGCTACGGTTCATTAGATACAGCCTGGTGACAGACAGACGGACAGTGAAGTCTTAGTAATAGAGTCCAGTTTTTATCCTTTGGGTACGGAACCTTAAAAATCAACGCGATATAGGCTGAGACAAAAAGCCTTTGTAGCAGTAATAAAAACTAATAACATTTGATGTTAATTTAATGTTGTCAAGACATGTAAATGGAACCTTTGGAGTTGACGAAGATAATTTATGACTTGTTTTACGTCAATATTATTTAATGTTATTCAAGATAATCGCAGAGTATTCAACGGTGGGCTTCAGATATTTTGCTTATGGAAAACATTGTGATAACTATTCGTTTTTGGTAAGTATTATTTTTATCTTTTCCTTCCTGTATCACGGGGCTATGGAGCCCAGCCTGCCTAGCATGAAGACCAAAACACGATACGATAAAGCGATATAACTACATCAACTCTCAAAATATGATAGATAAAGCCGCCATGTCGAATTTTTGTCATAATTTTTATCGCAATTTATAATAAAAATTCAAAATGGCGGCTTTATCTATCATATTTTGAGAGTTGATGTAGTTATATCGCTTTATCATATCGTGTTTTGGTCTTCATGCTAGGCAGGCAGGACCTTTGGAAGGCGTGCGTGGAGCCGAAGCCAACACGTAGAGGCCCTTTACAATAACAAGTATAATAGCAAACAATGGGGTGGATTCTAAACCGGCGATTATCCCTGTCTACACTATAAAGTGCAACCAAGGACAACCTCCGGTTTGGATAAAACTATTGATAATCTACAGGACAAAACTACTTGAGCTATTGTGATGGGATGATAGTGGACTAGATACTGGGGAACTATGGATACTATGGTACCTGCCGTAACAATGTCCAATAAACACGTAAAAATGGCAGGCGGAGACTCGCAAACTCAGACTGGGCCACCCTAATTAGCCGAGTAAATTACAGCAACATTATCTTTTCCTTATTATTATAAACGTTGTTTTGCCATACTTATGGAAATTGGTAACTATCACCGAGACACGAGAAGTTTATCTATTTAGATTTGACTAATTTTGATTTTAAAGATTTTTATATGACTGTAAAATTAAACATTTGACACCTTGCAGAAAAGATTAATTTTAGCCAGACTATACTAATTATATTACGACATTCCTTCGAATCATATGCATATGCATGCCAAAGCTGGCCACTAACTATAAAACACCTAGAAAAGTTAAGAATATGCCAGAGGGCTATTGAGAGAAGCTACATAGGATTAAAACTTAAAGATCGAGTAAGGAACAATCTCATACGAAAAAAGACAAAGGCAAAAGACGTGGTAAAGAAAATACTGGGTTTGAAATGGAAATGGGCAGGTCATCTTCATAGATTAAACCCAAACAGGTGGTCTCAAATCACTACCAATTGGTTACCACTTGATGAGAAAAGAAGAAGAGGTCGTCCAACCCAAGAGATGGAGCGACGACATAATCAAAGTAGCCGGGAACCACTGGTCCAAAAGACGTGGTAAAGAAAATACTGGGTTTGAAATGGAAATGGGCAGGTCATCTTCATAGATTAAACCCAAACAGGTGGTCTCAAATCACTACCAATTGGTTACCACTTGATGAGAAAAGAAGAAGAGGTCGTCCAACCCAAGAGATGGAGCGACGACATAATCAAAGTAGCCGGGAACCACTGGTCACGCACTGCGAGAGACCGCAAGAGATGGAGCTTATTGGAGGAGGCTTTTACCGCTTTAGGCGGCTACACCAACTAGCACGCCTACATATAATGTTTTTACTGTTTTTTCAAATGTAATATTAAGTGTTAAGGATAAATAAAGCTATTTTTATTTTATTTTATTTTTATTCCTTTGAATAGATTACAGACAGATAGGTACAATTGACGTTCAAAAGTCCACCGCCACCGTAACGTTTAAAATCCTGTGCAGCAATATATCGAACATTATAACAACGTAATCTGTGGATCTGTGGGAGGTTGGACCAAGGAATCACGTTGTCCCATACAAACTTTGCCCCCCTTTTTCACCCCCTAAGGGATAGGATTTCGAAAATCCTTTCTTGTCGGATGCCTACGTCATACAAAGAACACACCCTCCAATTTTCAGGTCTCTACGATCAGCGATTTAGGCTGTGCGATGATCCGTCAGTCAGTCTGTCAGTCAGGACAAAGCATTTTATATGTATTGAAGATTTTTACCCCCAACCAACATACATACAAACAAACTTGTTACCAACGATACCTCTTTATAAAATAGTATAGATTGTAGCACACTGATAGTGGACTTATGAAGTTATGACGCATACTGTACCTAATTTACTCACTGACTTTACTACATAAATCTACCTTGAGAATGTATAAACTTTGAGTGTCAACTGTTACGAAAATAACTATCGAATCGGCGGAGTTAAATCAGTGGGGATTTTCTTGACTCACGCGAATGGATTAGTATAAACATTTATGACTTAATCTTTACTTAAATCATTTCAATGTAAGTAACTATATTTCCTAAATTCTAGGATCTAATTCGTCATACACAGGAAAAACGGTATTCTAAGGCAAGAAATGATCCTCTTCATAGACGGTAGAGAATAATTTCTTGGTTTTAGTAAAAAAATAATATTAAGCAGTATTCCTAATTTAAAAGCCTAAAATTAAATTGAAAGTACTGCTTATTATTTTTAAGAACATTTTCTAGCGTCTATAGGATGAGGACAGGATTATTTCTTTCTTCAAGAAAACTTTTATATGTGTTTATAAGAAGGCAAGTACCTATAATACTGTATTAAGACTTGAAAGGTATGGTTACACCTTGCCGGTCACGATGACGTCACAGGTCCATGCGTGAGGCATGAGTCTTCAGAGCGCAATGCAAGACCCACTAAACTCATATTGCTATAAGCTATTACCGTGGACCATTTGCTTCAACCGTTACATTTTTCACATAAAAAATATGAACATAGATCACGTACGCTTTACTGTGAGTAGGTATACCTAGAATACCTATTTAAAAAGTGTCTTAAAGTAACAGGAACACACACAAAATATGCCCTTAGAAGGACCTCATTTAGAAAACCTACGAGTAATTTTAGCAAGGAAAATAACTCGTTTTCGAAGGATGTTAGCCAAAATAGATTTAGTGACGTACATAGTCAATAACGAAATATACCTCTGAATATTCAGACGCAAAAAACCCACAATTATATGAAAAACTGAATTTTTGATTAGGTATCTTTGGACGAAATTGTTATTTTGTTATTGTACATTTTTAAATATTTTACGTCATATAGATAAAACTTATTATGTTTATAGTTTTTATTATGCTTCATTAGGTACTTTTACGTTTTTGATAAGTATAGGCGGAAATGAAATGTCTCTGACCCCAAAATGTTGATATTTGATATCAATATTTATACAGGGCTAATGAAATTCATGAATGATGATCAGGGACAATTCTTAAACTATGATAGATTGGTATTAAAAAGTCATAGAATCATGACAGAACCTTTTTTTGAAGTCGGATAAAAAACTGTTAAAAATACTTTTTAATAATTACCATTTCCCTAACATAAATAAATAGTTATAGATACTGAAATAACAAGAAATAATGTAGGTACCACGTACCACTAAAATTTGATCATTAGAAGTAATTGCACTCACTTAACTGCTTTAAAGTCATACTTTAGCATAAGTGAAGACTTAAAGAGAAATGGTCATTTAGGTAGTTAGTTACTTTCAAAGTTAATTAAAGAGGACTAACCTACCTATATTAGGTAGGTACTTAACGAAAAATAGTCAAAATGAAATCCTATGAAATTTACAACCAATAAGATTTTAGACAGGTTTCTTTTAAATTTTACAGCTGCGTCATAAAACAAGAGTACATAACGCACACAAGTAAATTTTGCTTACATCGATCGTCATGCTATTTGTTCTATGGATCAGATTTCTTTTTTTTAATCCGAATCTGACTTAGTTATTACGTACTAATTTTAATAACACAATAATAGTACCTACTTAACTTTAATAATAACAGTAGGTATCTATTTGTAGAAACAGAAATATGAAAGTTTACGAAAGTTGATAATTTGAAAGTCGGTCCACAATGCAAAACAAAAATTGCTGATTTTTATTAAAAGTGATAGGTCAGCGTTTGATTGAACACTATTACACCTGCCTGATAGTGGTGACGATGCGGTCTAAGATGTAGTACGCTTACCTAGAAGATACCTGTTCATCCGTGACTTGAAGACCGGTAACTAAACTTCCTAGTAAATAGCTTATCATATCTCTTAATAAATACCTAACAAGTGACACTACATGACCCTCGATCCCACGTAAATGCTGTATATTGTTCATAGTTTTATAGATGTAATGCATGAGTAAATAAATGATACCATTGTTACATTAATTCATACATTTATTGTAAGGAAGTTACGCCAACGCGTTTTGTTCATTGTATTCTATATTATCGAGCAGATGTTCAATGTAGATGCTCGCTACAGTTTTATAGCTAATAATGCCCGCGAATTCGTCTATGTTTGAAAAGCGGATGCCTACGTTTTATGAGCTATCTGTATGTTACATTTTAGCCCGATCCGTCGATTGTTTTAAGCTGGGGGCTGATATATCTGTCAGTCAGTCAAGACTATAATAGTACATTGCGATCTCGGCTTTTGCCACGCTCGCGTTCCGCTCGCGCGTCATAAACCGCCTCTATGGAATGATCAACTTTCCACACGTGTATCGTACGACGTTTTTTATCACAGTTGCGAATAAAAAAAAGGCTTGTTAAAATAATAAAAAATGTTTAAGAATTTTAGGTTATGTTTACTATTTTTTGTTAATTACACTCCCGAAAGGCTAGGCAAAAGACTTTTAACCTATACAACCTCGTCTGACATACAATATTTTTTTAGGGTTTTTTTTTCATTTGTTTTTGCGTCGGCGGTTAAAAACAGAATATAATGGTAAGGAAAAAATATATTTAAATATGTACCTAAAGAAAAAAGAAAATAAAAACAATAAGTACTCAATTATTAATTATTTTCAAAGACGTTATCACGTAAAAGTATCGTTCGTTATCAGACTTTTGAGACAACCTTTTGAAAAGAAGAAAAAAGGTACCAACAAAGAGTTTTAAGCCAGCAAACTCTTTGATTGTACCTTTTTTCTATACATCAAAACATCTACCTAATATGTCATTAGCAGTAAGATACGTATTTGACTTATCGGGATAGCGTATTATTTTAGCACTAGTTGGATTTTTTTTTATCGCACGCGTGTATAATACGTTGCATTATGAGCCTAAAAGCGGTTTAATAAGATCCACTTTATGAGCAACTGTGATAAAAATATATTAGTTTTATAAAGGCTTACTAAACTAAACGATTTGTATTCATAGTAATTATTTTCCTGGGAATATAATTAAGTACTATTTTATAAAGTTTGTCGTTATAGTACACAATGATGAGTTTGGGTTCGAGCATATAGCCTTGAGGTACACCCAGGACGCTTTGGGTGAAATAAGCAAAGCAACCATAGACTTGTTACTGAGATTTTCGCGATATATAAATATTGGGTGTTGTCAAAAATAAAGTCTCAGTGCAATACTGAATTAACTCAAGGTTTTTGCGGTTTCCAACTTAAATCCGCATTACGTTTTATATAACAAAAAAATTGCAAATTTCATAATCTGTTACATTAATAGGTTTAGTAGTTTTGCGATGACTAATGAAATGACCTCTGTACTTATTTGTGTTTGTATATCGCGCGTGGTGATGCACAAATATTAGAAAATTAAAATATTTAACGAAATTCGACTTTGTATCTATGTGGCTTAACCGAGAACACGATAGCTAGCGCGTACGTAACTAAGAATAGTTTTATAGGCAGCAAAAATAGGTGCTGCTAAGAAATACTTAGTCTATTTGCACTAGTTTGAAGGTAGGTATGGACTCAGGGGATATCAAGATAATCAAGCAAGTCTAACAATTGGACCATTTGGTCATATTATAACATGAAATAAACTTACCAACTAAACTGTACTTGATCAAGCACGGATGACAGAGATTCGTGATCGGTTGCCAATGTTCGTTGTTAACAATATCAGCCATCTCTTCGGACCTGTTCGTAAGGAATAGAGCAAATTCCTTGAAGGTCACGTCGTGCCCATGTTTTAGAGATTCGTTTGAAGGGTTCTCGCGGTAGGCTTTTATGATGCGGCGGCCAACGCGGTTCTGAAAAAGTTTGATATATTAAAACGTCAAAATAAATACAAACTTGGAGACAAGTTCAGTTTAAGAATATCATTACTTTGCATCGGCCTTTATTGCATCTCTTTTGAGGTCTAAATCAGAGACATGCTGATAAACTGCTGCACCGCTACGCGTTCTCCAAAGTAATTACTAAAGAGTTATTAAACAAATGTTGGCTAATTAGGATTGCCATATTAGTTGTACAAATTCTAATTGTAAATAATAGCGTCAGAAAGATTTTATTTACTCTTTAATTAGTAGCGGAACAATGCTCTTCTTCAACTTGTTTGAACTGTGTTCAATATACAGGATGAATTTTTACATGGGCCTTCAGGGCTATATCCTAAACTATAAGAGAATGCGAAAAATGCTGAAAGGAGTTGCGTGCCCGATTTTGACAAAAACTAAAACTGCATCATTAGATTTAATTGTCATTACCCTAGCCAGGAATCGAACCTGTTGATTTTGCAAAAAAATAATCATCCTATATTTTTATACCAATCGATAGTGTTGCTGATAGAGATCAATTCCTGGAAACAAACATAGAATCGCAAATTAAAGGAAATGTATTTGCTAGAAACTTTAATTTTCGGGAAGAAAAACTTGTATATTTATAACTAGCAGTGCCCCGTGGTTTCTCCCATGTAAGTAGCGACCCCTGAGGAATATCGAGATAAAAAGCAAAAATCACTCAAACGTACGCTTATGGCCTCTTATACAATGTATTGACGAATTACATAATAAAACCTGTGAATTAGGTAGGCATGCAAGTAGGTACCTACTTATTACTTAATTTCGGCAAAATCAAAATGATTTTTTTCTGTTGGAAACCAGAATTTTATTTAATTTAGTACTTAGTAGATAGTGATATTATTATGTACATTATAAATACTAAATTCGCGTCCAATTTCGGACAAGTGCGAGTCGGACTCCCGCACGAAAGGTTCCGTACCATGTTGTATTTGACACACGCTCTATTTTTCACTCAACCACACGCTATTTTTTTTCTGTTTTTACTTGTTATAGCGACAATAGAAATATCACTTCATAGTATAAAATAAAGTCACTTTTCGCCGTCCCTATGGCCCCATGTCCCTTTATATGCTTAGATCTTTAAAACTACGCAACGGATTTTGATGCGGTTTTTTTAATAGATAGAGTGATTCAAGAGGAATGTTTATATGTATAATACATGCATAATATAGCCGTGCGAAGCCGGAGCGGGTCGCTAGTATTATTATAATCTATGAAAATTTGAACTGTCTAGCTATCACGATTCATGAGATAGACAGACAGATGGATGGATGGACGGACGGAACGGATAGACTGACGGATTGACCGTGAAGTCTTACTAATAGGGTCTCGTTTTCCCCCTGAGAAACGGTACCCTAGATAGGGCCGATCAAATATGGACGCGTGTTGTTAAGGCCTTAACAGTTTATATAATACAATGCAATAAAACAATAAAACTGTCTGATATTGTTTTTCCACAGATGATAAGCTATAATCTTCAGAGTTAAATGATAATGCATTATAATCATTTCAATGAAGAAAATGAACCAAAGGTCATGGATTAATTTTATAAATCTAATTATCTAATATAATCATAATTATCTAATTATGCAGATAACAACACAATATTATACTAAATATTTTATGAATGAAGACTGTTTAGTTTTACATTAAGTAGATAGTATTTAGAGAGTTACCTACATAACTTTTTCTTAAATTGCATGCTCGCAATGGGCAACCTGTGGATGCTATACCTAATTTTAAGAACACCTATGTACACAGGTTTTTAAGCAAATAAATGTTTTTGTATTTGTATCGCAAAACTATGTAGGTACCCAAAATTATACCTATTTAATTTAAGATTATTATCTTAAACTAAATAAGAAATAAAACTTACAGAACAATAGAGTAAAATTTGAGTAGATTTTTTTTTATTAACTTTAAGTAAGTATTTGGGTCTATAAAACGCTACGTTTGTTAATTAATTAATTCAAATTAATTTAATGATAGGCATTTAACTTAAAAAAATAAGCAGTGCAACAAAACAACTAGTACTTACCAACATACAAAAAATTTATTACATCAGTTTTTCGGGAAAACCAATAATTAATTATTTGCTATTTATGTAAATTTGGCATATTACATAGTTTTTTAGGGTCAAACCATTAACATTTAAAGTTTTTAGATCAATCTAAGCTATTTTTCACATACCTGAAAATACTTGGCACTCGGATAAGTCCCTTCCAACTTGTTCCTAAAAGCCGAAAGCAGTCTTTCAAACGGATTTCTTACTACAATCATCTTGTGATAGTTCTCCAAAACATTATCCCTTTCTGGTTTAGCGAAAGTGCTGAGATTCCTGAACATTCCTGGAGTATGAGCGAGGCCTGCTGGTATGGATAGCACATCTGTGTTGTTCCATTTGTCTTCCAGTATCATTAGTATGCGTTTCCAATTTGTACAGGCCACCTAGAAATAACACAAAAGAGGTTTAATTTTTGTTTTGAATAAGAAAAGATGAGTGAAACTTTTTTCATAATTTATAAATGGTTGCACAAGAAAAAGGAAATGAAACTTTTTGTTTTTAAGAAGGGAAAAAAAGGTTTTAAATATTTAAGAACTGGCTGCGTAGAAAAACAAAATAAAACTTTTTATGTTTTTGTGACAAGCCACGTAGAAAAAAAATAGTTTATAAAAAGGCTGCATATTAAAGTTTATGTTACTGGCCAGCATTGTGTCATTGCATACCTAAGCAATTTTTATTAATTTCCTTTTAAAACCTTGGTGATCAATTATATACCTACTTAATATTTTCTATCATAGTGGATTAAAGGAGCTAAGTAATTAATTAAAATCAAGGCTAGAAAAATAGGTAATAGGTATTACCTAGGTTACACCAACTTTAAAGTGGAATTACCTAGGTAAATTTAAATGCGGACAAATAAAGTACCAAATAAAAATACATTTTTAAGCAAATTAGGCAAATAGATCAAGTTTGTTTTTAATAGGCTCTACATATTCACAATAATTCTATTAAAATCAAGGATTTAATGTTATTACCTAACAGTTTTAAATCGGAACTGAGACGATGTAGTGTTTAGTTTAGATACCTACCTATTAATTTACCTACCATCAGGGAACTTTGAAGAACTCACCTTCGGCACGTAGCAGTACAACAGTTTGTGCTTCTCATCGACTAGCAAATGTTCCAACTGCGACGGAGGCAGCTCATCAATCGTAAACCTCGGCGGCATGTGTCGACATTTCTCTTGGATCAACTCTTGCCTTGCCAAGTTCAAGGACTGGGTCAGCTCGAGCGAGTGCTCGTCGAGCTCATTGTCATCGACACCACAGTTAACGAAACAGAGAAAACTAAGAAACACTAAGTCTACAAACTTTATGGCCTTCATCTTCACGGCACATCACTTTCTTAGCATTTAAAAAAAACAATTTCAATGTAGGACAACGTGATTTTAGAACTACTTTTCGAAGATTTTAACGAAATTATTGTTTTAAAGAGAAATTATTATAAGCTTTCTAATAATAAATGTGTGAACTTTCATAAATAAACTTTATTGATAAGTTTATCGCGTGATTGTTTTATTTCGTAGACTCGGCAACACAACCTCCCGCATCTATTATTTTCTGACAACTGACTAAATGAATGAACAACGAAAAATCATGCATGAATGAAGTTGCTAAAATGCGAAGCGCTATCGCGAAGAGCGCCATTTTTTCCGAACGAGTGAACGAATGGTTCGTAGTATGTTCACTCAACACTAAACTAGTGATTGTGGTTGACCGTGACCACAAAGTGACCATGAATGGCCAAAAAGCTGGTATGATATTACCACCCATAATCACGTTTTTAGTTATTCCTGTGGTTTTTTCCGTTGAAAATAGATAGTTTGGTCTATTTGATTTTAACACGTGTACTTACCTACCAATATTTTTACAGTAGTAAAAATTTCAAAATTTGGGTTGGGCTTGGGTGCTAGGTCTTAGATAGGTAGGTACTTACTTATAATAAAATTACCTTTGAGAGTTCGCTTATTATTTTTATATCAATTCAAAAAACTTAAACTATGTAGGTACTTTAATAATACCTTTTAGGTAATTGGTAAGTAATAGATAAATAATTAGTAGTTATATTAGCTATTACTATTTAGCGATATTTTATTACTTAGTGAACATTTAATTTTCTTAAAATTTTGAAATGATGGGAATTCTGCTAAAGTAAGCAGGTCCAAAAAAAAGTTTATTTTACTTGAGTAAGTAAATCAATTCTTCAACTTTTCTGGTATGTTATTCTGAAAACCAAATTGGAATTTTTATTATTTAAACTAATATTATAAAGCTGAAGAGTTTGTTTGTTTGTTTAAACGCGCTAATCTCAGGAACTGCTGGTACGAATTGAAAAATTATTTTTGTGTTGGATAGTCCATTTATCGAGGAAGGTTTTAAGCTACTTTTTATCCCGATATTCCCACGGGATCGGGAGTTACGCGGATGAAACCGCGGAGCGCAGCTAGTTATTAATAGGTGTTTAACTATCTAATTTTCATCCTACTTAATTAAAAAGTTCCTGTTTAAATTAGGTAAGTACTAACTTTTAATCTTCGACTCGTCTTTTTAATTCGTTATTTAGACTAGAAACTTACCCTCAAATGTTGTATGAAAACAACTTGATGATACTGATGGATTAAAGCAAATGCCTCCTCAGCGACTTCTAATTGATGACTGTTCCAAGCCAATACAGCGAGACATGCCCAGAGAGTCTCATCTTCTACTGTGCGACAAAGCTGAAAATTATTCAACATACTTAACCATCATGGGAGTTTTAACAGACTTTTAAAGGAGAGTCACGACGATCCAAATGACGACCCAGTTGGCACAATGATCACCATGACGGACTGACAAACATAGGGTTGCGACAAGTCTTTAAGCTTAGATATTTGTCTTTGGTCTGGTTGTTTCTATGTATAATAAGTATATATTTACAAAAGAAAAGTATATATAACTAGCTGCGCTCCGCGGTTTCACCCGCGTAACTCCCGATCCCGTGGGAATATCGGGATAAAAAGTAGCCTATAACCTTCCTCGATAAATGGACTATCCAACACAAAAATAATTTTTCAATTCAAACCAGCAGTTCCTGAGATTAGCGCGTTCAAACAAACAAACAAACAAACTCTTCAGCTTTATAATATTAGTATAGGTAAGTAGTATATCCGTTGTCTAGCACCCATAACACAAGTCTAGTTACTTAGTTTGGGGTTAGATGGCGATGTGTGGAATTTCTTGCAATATATATTTATTTATATTTATAGAGTCTCTTTTTTTATGAATGTTTTTTTTTGTGTTAGTTCGGGCATACCTACATTGTTAGTCTACGAATCTATTTCGAAAAATGTATTTTTATTAGAAAGGTGATGGGCGGTCTCAATTCAATGTTACAGTAATTGGACCGTTTTGAAGTTGGTCTCCAATTTTTAATTTTTATTTATAACCATAACCACCTGAAAATAGAATCCTAGGTAGGTACATTATTTATTGATTTACCTGCAAAGCATCCTGCCACATATTGCTGGCTACATGTTTGAGCAACTTTTCTGGAAAAGCAGCAATCGATAGATGAAGCACAGAACCATTGCCTCGACAAATCTTGACAATGCCATCTTCAACAGTCATTATCGTTGGATTTCGACCTAAATCTCTAAAAATAAGTTCAAAGAGTTAGGACAAATACAATTTTCCATACATTTTTAGTAACTATGTAAGAAAAATGTCACATACGCAATTTCCTTGCTCACAGTAGTTAAGGCAAGCCAATCAGGCTGTACTGCTGATTTAGGACAACACCAAGCTATGACTGAGTTTGCTCGCAAACCAACAATTAACTCAGTTTCACAACTCCAAGCAATGCTTAGAACTTGAGACCCTGAAACATAATTAAAAAGTAAATCATTTTGCTGTGACACTAAAAATAAATTATTGACTGTGAAAATAAGTCAAAGCTTTTAAATGACGGTTCAACGATAATATCTTAAAATGTATCTTAATAATAAAAAATCCCACTACAATCGGCCCAATGCATAAAAAACAGTCTTAGACCTTTACATAATTTAGGAAAAGGATAAAAGCAAATTAAATATATTTTAATAACTCACCTAATTTGACGAATTTAGGTTTCGTATCCTTAACAGTAACCACATATAAATCTCTATTATAATCCAATAATGCGAGTTGCCTCTCATTTATAGGTCCAGTTTGACTTATAGCAATACACGATACAGTCATTTTGTGGGTCAATTTTGTCACTGTGTTATCGGTAGAACTACGAACTATTAGTCCCGTTGGTAGATCAAAAACATGGATTACTAAAACAAAATAGAGAGTAAGTATTAAGTACTTTTTGAGCCGGACGAATCTAGCTCGAAGGACCATTATCGTAGACGTGCAATGTACTGCAGGTGTGCTATGTATGCTACACATCAAATAAAACTAATATTACTTATGATACTTAGTTCAGTTTGAGAACCTACTTTTTGAAGTAGGTTAAAATTAAGCTTAACTCTAAAATCACTGGCACAATAGGAATGAAGCAGAATAGTCTCCTGACAGGTACCTAGGCATGACATAAATGAAGTTATCTAGTTCAACTTACATTTTCTATCAGTTTGATCAATAACAGCTAACGCATCAGGTCCTAAAGAAATAGCAGCTCTGCCTAACGATTCAGGTCTGGCACCCCAACGAGGGCTTGCCAACAAACGACCCATGTAACTGTAGATAGAGAGCCCAGCTCTTTCTGCGATGCATAAACATCTGTAGAATATAAAATAGATAAGTATAAATTACACTTTTTACACCAAATACACAAAAACAGGTAGGAATAAATGGTTTTCGATGTAGTGGGTGTCGTTATCGTTAGAAGCTATATCCTTTAGGTTTAGGCAACCCTTAGATCTATAGACAAGTTAGGCAAAAGAAAGTAAAAAAAAATACGAATATGGGAATACTACTCACCTTTCTGCTAACAATATCATGCTAATAGTCCCTTCTTTTAGATCAAATGTGACAGGCGTATTCCAAGAGCTCAACTTATGTATAAAACACTGTTTGGCGGTTGCCGTGACAAGATGGTTGAAGCCAAGAGCTATTTGAATCACTCTATCAGGATAATCTAGTTGATCACTTTGGTCGGTTATAATATCCTTGATTGATATAACTTTGCGACCGATTTGTGTGCAAGTGAAGTTTTTCCAAGTATATTCTCTGGAAATCATTTTAAAAGGCTTACTATAGGAATCTGTTTCTACTTAATGTATCTCTATGAATCGTTAAAGTAGGTACATATTATCTTATAATCAGCATCCTATGGTTTCATGGGAATTAATTCCAATCCCGGGTAAAAACTTGCCTTCAATGTATCTTCTTACCAAGTTTCATCAAAATCGTTCCAGTCATTTCTAAGTGTAATCATTACAAACATCTAATAAAACTAATCTGCTTTCTATAAAAGTATGGATGGTTACCTATCAATAATATGAGCGAATAGGACCTGTCCGTTAGCACACGCAGCAGCTAATTGAGTGCCATCAGAAGACCATGCCAAATTATAAATGCTTCCTGTGGCTGGTCTATCTAAACAATGAGACCACTGAAAAATAAAAAAACAAAATTTTTAGAAAACACCCTAAACGTTTTACTTCGTGATTCTTATACGCACCGAGAAGTAATGGAATCAGTTGCCTGTGTCTATCGTTGCTGACGTATAACCTACAATTTGGGGGATTTCAAGTCTCGAGTAAACAGGATTCGTTTAGGTTAGTGTGTTACAACTAAGACCTATTCCATTTTATAAAATTAGATAGGCTGTATCACGAACGCAGCCGCAGTTAAGTTCGTGAAACGTCTCATAATACATCAAGTCGACCCAATTTTAGTGACTGTAGTTCATTTATTGTCTTTATTAGAAGGTTAAGATACAAGATATAAACTTACTCCATTAGCATTACAAAGTCTAATAAGATTGTAACTGCCTATCACAAACATGTCACCAGCAGGAGACCAGCTGACGCTTGTGATTGGTTGATCATGTCTAACACTGATGGAAATCTGCTGCCCAAATGTATCCCAAATCTGTGATAGAAAGAAGCAAATGAAAAACAAGTCACTTATGAGTAAGTATATTATAATGATTAAGTTTTTAACTAAATTACCTTTGAATATCCATCTTCAGATCCAGAAAGTATAAGATTATTGTTCGAATTCCAAGCTATACATAAAATAAGTCCTTCGTGAGCCTTCCACTGAAAATTAAAATCATTTCAAAAATTACGTCCCCCCAGGTGCGACCTAAAACGTAGAGATCATACCTTTGTAACTTTATTATTAGAACTTAAATGTTTGATAATAAGACAGTTCCCCTTGATATGCAAAATTGCTGAGCTGTCAGGGCTCCAAATAGCGTTAAAACAAGGAACGTCTGACTGAACCATAGTCGAGCGTAGTAGACCATTACGTGACCAAACTTTTACGAAACCATCTTCACCCGCTAAAATAAAATAAGAAAAATTTAAATATTTAGAAACCGGCTTCAATTAAGTCCAATGAAACTAAAATAGAAGCACCCATGAAGAATAGAAGCACCCATGAAGTATGACGACCCAGTTGGCACAATGGTCACCATGCTGGAATGCCAAACACAGGGTTGTCGATTCGATTCCCGCCCATAGAATCGGGTCATAAATATAGAAGATACCTAAATATTATACCTGTAAGAAAACCAGCACCGTCTGGACTCCATTGAGCAGCAAGACATGCACCCTGATGTGCATTTACAGTTTTTTCTATACGACCATTGTGGTTGACAATATGAAACCTTGAAAAAAATTAAATTATTAATTATAATACTATTATTGTAAATCAGAAGTTATTATTATTAAGTCAATGTTGTTACCTTTCTTAGACAATACAAGAGAACCCTATGACATAATGTGGAATAGTCTTACTGTAGGCAGCGTCAAACCTAACCACCTTACCAACCGACGACTAAGCAGCTACAAAGCCTGTGCTTTACTACACGCTCGCTTTTATAGGCGGTGGTGGGATCGGCAATGTCCTCAGTTGACTTATATTGACGGACTTGACGTCACTAGTCGTTTGAAAACTTGTAAGAATACAAATAGATTTAGATTTTGGCTTTCAATCCCAACATTGCTAAATAATTTCGGAAAGTAAGTATTTCAGTCCCTAAAATTCACGGATTGGTAACACTTTGAATTACAATCTAGTGCTAATGCAAGTAGGCAAACAGAATAATAATAAGAATATACTTTCAAACGCACTTTCCATCGGCAGCTGATATAAGAATTACATCGTGTTGATGTTTGTTTCCTCCGTGACTTATTTTAGGAAACAAGTGCATGCCTGTTGGGTAAATATCGTCAGAGAATGTGGTCACGACCATACATTCGTTGTTTACTATATTCCATTTTAGAAGTTTGTGATCATCTCTGAAAAGCAAATTGGCTCATTATTTATACATAATATAAAAAAAACCCCAACATGTTGTTGTTTGTTTATACTTCACGTCTAGAAAACTCCCTTTCATATTACATTACCATTGCGGAAACACGTATATTTAGTTGTATAGTTAGTCTATACCTAAACATGTCCCTAAACTAGCTAGGCAATCCACTTATTTTGAACTTCTCACAATCATAATTATTTTTAATTTCACTTACCCACAAGAAAACACATCCTCAGTATTATTCCAATTAACACACACAACGACTCCAACGTGCTTTGGTTCCTTGAAAGAAGAAATCTTCAATTTCATTTTGATATCGTTTGTTTTCTAATAAATTGTTCAACTTTTGTTTTTGTTTGTATTTAAAAGTTGTCATGGTTTCGCTGATTTTTCGTGATGGCGGGTCACCATGGTAACGCAACACCACAAAGTTAGTAGCTAGACGTTGATTGGTTGAAAATTTTCACAGATTAATAATCGCTCCCAATTGAATGATAATTATTCTGTTATTTCAGAGCGCCGCCGCCACCTGATATTTGAGCAGGTTTGAATAGAAAAAACTTTAAGTTCCAGAGTTACCAACAGCTCCTTTGAGGTCTTTGAATAAGTAAATAGTAAATACTCTATATTTGAGATATCTTAACTATTAGTTTCAAATATTTTCTGGGATGTAGGTACTTGATTGTAGGATTTATAAAGATGGTAAAGACACTGGCTTTATGCACAAATCGTGGAAAACCAAGTCTTAATAAAAAAACTTTAGTGACAAGACTGACAGTGACAATTTTGACATTTATTGCACATGGATTGTAGTTCGTGTTATTTTTGCAATTTTTTCGCGATTTATTGCGTAAAATATAATAAAATCTTCTCGACCTAGCCAACAATCGGAAAATGTCAGACGTCCCGGACCTAAGCAGTGACGAGGAGCAGTTCAATGAGGAAGAATGGCAAGAAATGGACACTAGTTCGTCGGCCACTGCATGCCTGTTCTGCGACAAAATTTTACCATCAGTCGAGGAAGGTTTCACACACTGTGAAACCGACCATAGCTTCTCAATCAACAAGCTCAAAGTTAATTTCAATATGGACTGCTACTCGTACATCAAAATGATCAATTACATCAAAACTCACAAACCTACCTCCGATGTCATCATGAATGCGAAACAACCTCTCTGGGAAGACGACAAGTACCTAAAACCAGTTGAAAACGACGAATGGCTCATGTTCGACTTCGAATCAATCGCAGATAAATCTACTTCACCTAAAACCTACCACGCAAATGTAGAAAATGGTCTAGTAACACTGTCGCAGGCACATTTTATAGAGCTGCAAAGAACTATACAAATGTTAACACAACAACTGAACGAGAGTCAGATGCATTTGCAAATGGCTAAAGAAGATATTACCAAGATGCAGGGTTCAATGAAAACTCTAGTCGAAGGCAAGTCTGCTTCTAACGGCGACGATAAAGTTGAAATCCTAAACTGTGTATCTAAAGTTTCATTAGAAAATGATGAAGGTTACTTTAACACGTATGCTCACTTTGGTATTCACTATGACATGCTCTCGGATAAAGTTCGAACAGAAAGCTACAGGGATGCAATATTGAAAAATAAGGAAACTTTACATGATAAACTTGTTCTAGACCTCGGTTGTGGGACTGGAATACTTTCTATGTTCTGTGCCACAGCCGGTGCTAAGAAAGTCTACGCATTAGACCAGTCTGAAGTTATCTACCATGCCATAGATATTATACAAGAGAACAATCTACAAGATAAAATAAAAACAATAAAAGGCAGATTAGAAAATACAAAATTAGAAGAAAAAGTTGATATTATCGTCTCAGAATGGATGGGATACTTTTTACTATTTGAAGGGATGTTGGATAGTGTGATCTATGCAAGAGATAATTATCTCAAATCTGGCGGTTTGTTACTACCAAATAGATGTAATATTAGTATTATAGCCAACGGAGATGTCGACACACATCAAAAACTGATCAATTTCTGGTCTGATGTCTATGGGTACAAAATGAACTGCATGAAATCCGAAGTCATTAGAGAAGCAAGCATAGACATAGTAACTTCTAAACATATACTATCCGAACCTAGTGTTATTAAAGATATTGATATAAATACTTGTAACACAGACGTAATGGACTTCACATCAGATTTCAAGCTGAAAATAACAAAAGATGGTGCTTTGACATCTCTAGTCGGATACTTTGATACTTTCTTCGACTTGCCACAGAGTATATCTTTCTCCACTGGCCCTAATAGTACACCTACACATTGGAAACAAACTGTGTTTTACTTTAGAGATTGTAGAATTGTTAAAAAAGGTGATATTATCGAAGGAACGATCATTTGTAACAGACAAAAAACTGATGTAAGGGCCTTATCGGTTCAAATCAATATATTTGGAAAGATTTATAAATATATACTAAGTTAAATAATCTTTTAATATTCCTCAATACGTTGTAAGTGTAAATGCTATATGCTATAGCTTTTTGTTAAGGAATTTTTGCTTCCACATTTATTAAAGAAAGTTGAGAAAATAAACTAAACATTTTCTACGAAATTTTTATTTTTATTTTACATAGTATAAATTACACATAGATAACTTAAAAATGTTAAGTCTATTTACATTTAGGAAAAAGAATTTTAACAACATGAATTATTTGCTTTTTTAGGTAATTATAGAAGATAACTTAATTAGTTAAAAAAATAAGTGGATAAGTAATTAACAGTAAAAATGATAACATGAGATCCTTTAAATACTGAAAATGAATATTATTTAAATGTCTTTCTATTCTATTTCAAATCCAATAGGGCTACTAGGAAAAGGACTAGTTTCACTGAGCCCCAATAGATGGCTGCACTATACACCACTAGCTACTGGATAAAAAAAAATACATGCTTACCTACAACCGAATTGAGAACCTCCTCCTTTTTTTAATGTCGGTTAAAAATAACAGAAACATGGTTATGACCAGTAAAAATCCATTTGAGTACAAATAATATTTTTTTTAAGTAAGTACAATTTTCTCTTGACACTCATTCTTTAGAGCAAAATGGTGGTAATATAGCACGCCATCTACTGTGAGATTTGGAACTAGTGAAAAAAAACAGAATCTACAATTCCACCGTATCAGGTAAGTAGCTATGTTATTTAGGTTTACTAAAAGTAAAAAAAAACATTGTGCCTTGTATACATTTTTCTATTTCAGTTTGCATTAATAGAAATAATTACAACTACTTAGAATGCATTCATTTAAAAAGTACATTATTTATCTTTAAGCTAGTAGATAGGTAGGTAGGTACCTACATAAGTCATGTAAAATGCTCACATAAATAGCTGAAATTAAGCTTGTATAATATTATACAGTATACCCACTAATTAATGCTGCAAGCTATAATAAACAACATTAATTGTACGTAAGGCTCGATAGACTATACTACTGTTTATAAAGCTGTCTCCAATCAGAATCTAATCTACATCTCAAAAGGTACATGGAACGATGTTGAGAATGCTTTTCGGGAACTTTTATGAACAATTTAGCCAACCTTATTTTACCATATGGGAAACCATGGTTACGTCAACCCCTGTCAGTGGATAGGTTGGTAACACTAAACGCGAGCGCCACCATTCTATTACCCACTTCTGTGAGCCTTCTTTAGTGTTTTACTCACTCAACCCGTAGGGACAAAAAACCCCTTTTTTCCAATAATTCCCAAAAAGATATTTAACATAACTAAGTGCTGTTACTGTCATTGTTAGACTTTGTAGGTAGATATTATACTTACCTACCTATTAATTATTTGATAAGTAGGTAAGTACCTACCTATTTGTGGAAAATTGTTTGACATTACCATCTATGACGCTCGTTAATTAATGATTGACAACGTAATAGACAAGGCCGGGCATTGGTTGCATACTAATTCGGAAACACAAAAATTCTCGAAATGCAATATCGACATCGTACTCGCAATACTGTAATTTACTTATCTTATTATTTTGTAACCTAACTCTATCAATAGGTACACTAAATGCACAAATATACAGATTTTATCGATATTTTCTATACACAAATAGTTAAGTTAGATACATCTAAAGTTTATAAAAAATGAATGTTTTTTTTATCTACGTTAAGCGTCACCAGTTAAAGTCTTTGCCCACTACACCGAAGCATATTATGCTACATACAATTAATCTTTTTATGAGCCTTATATAGGCATTGTTTTAAAAAGTTTTCTAAAACACCGTTTTTTTTCTTCAAATAGGACAGTAGGTTTTCTTTAAATATCGGCCTAGGTATCTTATTCATTTAAATGCATAGATATCCTATAATACAGAGTATATTCCATACAAAACGTTTGGACTTTTTTATTAACAAAAGTAGATTATTGCAGTAAGTATTAGTTATAAATAACTTCGCCACCCTTCCATAGGCCAGCCATAACGTCATAACGGAGAAAATAATATGGAAGCATTTTTTTTCTTCTTCGAAATTTATGAATGTGGAAGCATTTCATTGATGACAATTGCCAGTCCAGCGTAATAAGTAGGTACTTAATGGAGGTTGGTGGTTAAAATTCTATTGAATTTTACCAGTGAACTGGCAGATCGACATTCATAAATTAAGTCGTTTCATACAGTTTCCAAGCAGCGCCATCCTAAGGATCTTTTTCTTCATAGATTATGTCTATTAAAGTTGTTATCTTTTTGGATTCAATTCTATAAAAGGGAAGGCCCACAATAATTCAATAACTGAATTAGATAAGTACCACAGAGGAGAGCTCCTCAGTAGGTACCTACCTATATACCTACCTATATTGGGAGATAAAAAACTTCATTTATTTTCAGAAAATTTTGTAAACGGGCACTAAACAGGCTTCAAAATAAGAAAGTTCTCAATTCAACAGAGTTAATTAGGTTCTTTTTTGTCATAAGTGACGTTATCAAAGGCCTCGGTGCAGTCCTATCCTATGCCACAAGCGGTGATATGGGCAAAGACACATTTGTTCTATCCTAAACTATCCCCAAAAATAATAAAGGACCTTAACAAAATTTTATGATTATGGTTCAATAGATTGTTTCTGATATTCGAAGAGAATGGTCCACGTACCAATCTGATAGACTAGGCCTCTGAGTTAGATATAAATAAGCTTTTTATTTAATTTAATGCATATAATTTGGCATAATAATATGAGTAGGTTTAAAAGATTTTAGCTTCTGACCAATTGTCATATTTTCTGTTTCTTTTCTTTTTTTTCTCACAAACTCCGGATAGTTTTATTTGCCCGGAATACGATAGGACTACGGATAGGTAGTTTGATATACCCGTCCCGTGGTCCGATTTATAGAAACAATTAAATAGCAAAAAACTGATTGACCAGTAGAACTCCGCGATCGGAACACGGGCAATAAATGAAAACTTTTGCACACTACATCGTTAGCTTACCAGGCATTTTTCATCAAAGCTTTTTATCTATTACTAGCTGTCCCGGCAAACGTTGTTTTGCCATATTAAAAAAATGTGATAAATGAAGAACCGTTCGACCGATTTTGTGCAAACTTCACATAAACCATCTACTAAATAGTCCGAACAAAGCTTAAACATTTGGTTTGGATAGGTGAGCCCGTTCTTGAGTTATAAAATTACAACGAAAAGTGGTATTGATTTCTATATAATACCTACAGCAAATAAAAAAAAAGGGTCTGTTGGACTTCGAAAAAGTAATAGAACAAAAATATATCTGTCTGTCTGTTTGTTTGTTACATAATCTACAATTAAAAACGCCTAAACCAAGTGAAATCTGAGGAAAGTCGTGGTATACTTTACATCAAAATCCAATTAGTAAGTGCTATAATAGTGTATATCCCGATATTCCTACGGGATCGGGACTTATGCGGGTTTGAATATGGAATAATTCGTATATTTAATTTCACCCGCGTAAGTCCCGATCTCGTTTGAATATCGAAAAACAAAAAAAAAAAAGTAAGTACCCTATGTCCTTCTCCTGGTTCTAAGCTACCTCTCCATCAATTTCAGCCAAATCGGTTCAGCCGTTCTCGAGTTATAAATAGTGTAACTAACACGATTTTCTTATAGATGTGTCCTTCCTTAATTTCAGCGTTTTTTAAGAAGGTAGCTATTAGGATCTCTCAAATTTTATAAAAGAAAAATGTATAATAATTTAGTTATATATTTTTAAGTTAGTTTATAAGTTAGTTGAAAAAAGGTAGCGGTAAGTATATAAGTAGTTTTAATAAAAAATCGCCTCCGTCGAAGTGGCGCCATCTTGGAGAATCATCATCACTTTAAATTCAGTAGTTCCTTTGAGGGACGGTTCTTTGGTTCTTTTTTACTTCAAACTTTTTTTAAAGGATTCATGTGCATTTAAGCTTTCATTCAGTCTAGGATCAAAGTTGATTTTTTTCATTTTTATTTTGAGCACATTTTAAACATTTTGAGAGATTTTTGTGCCTTCTTTTTGCTTTTATTTTTTTATATAAATGAAGTAACCTAACCTAACACTTGTTTTATAAAAGTGACACGTGACCGGGTGCGCAGGAAAGTTATATTTTTTAGTTGTTGGTAAAAATTAAATGCGTAACGCAGTTCGAAATCAAAATTGATGTAACATTATTTTGTTGATAGTGCACGTAGTTTTCTTGCTACTAAAATCTGAATTTCACTTTAAAACTAACCCAAATCTACTTTGTGGAATAATCTTCAATTTTGTAAGCTGAATACAATATAAGTAATTGTTTGAATTTATAATAGTTTCAAAGTAAATAATTATTATTTTTGTAGTTGTAAAACTATGATTCTGTAATAAAATAACGTTACATTTCGATCTCTAACTGGAACATTTACGAAAAACTCTATAAATTTATTTATTTAACGCACATCCAGTGACAAATCCTCATAATTTCATACATATTCACAGTGAAGTATACTATCTACCTTAACTAAGAAGAAATACCTAAGTGTTTATTAGGTATATTTTTTTACACAACTAACTAGAATTTGAGATGGCATTTTATTAAGTAGAAAATAATTTTATATTAAGTATAATTACACCACTTGGTCAAGAATATCAAGACTCCAATTTAATCGGAAATATTAAAATTAATAAGCGTATTTTTCATATGGATTAACAGCTAAAGTTCATAATATTTAAAACTAGTATATTTCTACACCTAAAGGGTATACCTAGCTAGGTATATATAATATTATTTTTGATAAACTAATGTAATGAAAGTGATTTTTATATTCCTTAAAAGTGCATATTTTTGTATTCCATTTTTACCTATTTGATGTAAATGAATATTTGCTCCGTAACCAGCGTTTTTAATAATTGTAATATCTACAACATGTTCACAATAAAATAGCGCTTATCACTAAATTACCTATATTAAAATGAGTTCAGTACGTTTTACATTCATAAAATATGAGTTTAAATATTGTATTATTCGGATTAATACTTACCCATGTCAATTTATCTCTACGATTAGAATAAACCTATAATATGATAGTTGAAGGTAGGTAATATTTGTGGGGTAACGCAGGGGATGTACATTGGCCTGCTTTATATTAAATTTACAGAAACGATTACTCAATACTAATGATTATGTACGCTTTAGAACTAAATTAGACTAATGAGTCTTAGCTGCGAAATTTACAATTAACTATTACCTAATCTAATGGCGTTACGATATCGCCTGTTGAATTAGCTCACTATGTTGTCTTCCACATAGAGAAAAATAACGATAATTCACATTGTGCTTTCAATTCGCATTTTGTGCGTTAAAAACAACATAAGCAACGTAATTATGAAGCGTCCACGCACATTTAAAGTTTAATGTTTATTCATAAATGAGTTGAACATTTTGGAACAATTTGTTCTAACTGTATTTACAAATGTGGCTAAATATTATTCTTCTGTTGGCGGTGGGGGTGTGCTAATGCTTTCCTCCTCCTGTTTGTCTTCTTGTTTGGCTCGAGCCTCTGCATCTAAAAACAATAAGAATATCAGATCAAGTTTCAAAGGATTTTTAATATCTCAATGTTAATAGAAACTATTATTTGACAAAATTGCATAACTGCCGTTACTAAGTTAACGTGTAAAATCAAATAATTCTTTGTAGAGATCATAAACCGACCACTTAATGTCAGTATACATCTGAGTTTCATCTGTCTGTCTGTATTCATGTGATTTTCCTTACTATATATAGGTACATTGAAGTTCTGACTTTAAACCCTTTTCTACAGAGGAATTAAACACATTTTAACTTAGTGACGGTGGTTATGTAATTTTGTACCTTATTGCTGGGAAGAATCCGGAGGGTCGTAGCCATAGGTTCTTATCGGTGCCTAGGTACTTATTTATTTTATTCGTGTAGTTCTTCAACTTACCTTTAGCTGCTTGTTCTTTCCATATTTTCTTATTATCCCCGAGACATGCGATCCAAGGCTTCCTTATCTTGAACTTCGGATTTTCAGTGGCTGGAATTAAAACAAAAAGATTGTAAGATCGTGAGTCATAAAAATCTACCTACTTATCCGTCTCTTGATTAATATTTTTATGGTCTTACTTTTATCTTCGTTAATAGTTTCACTGCCAGTGGAGCTGGTAGAATTCTTAGTGCTAGTATGTAAAGGCCCGAGGACGCACTCCAGCATGTCAGCACATACTCCCATACTTGGTTCTACGATGAATTCTATGAAACCGATTTGTGATTCCGCGACTAGGGTGTTGTTTCTGTCGCAGAGAGGGCTGAATGGTAGGCCTAAGTCACGTTCTTTGTCTCCTTGCAGGAAGAATTCGTCGAGTAGACTCATTGTCCATCTGTGGTGGAGATCCCATCTCTGAAAATTATAAGTTTTACATATCAAATGAAGCTGGACATTGTGATAGTATGGTTTAGCCTTAAACTAAACAGAATTTGAATAAGTACTACGAGAATAATAGTGATTTATCTAACAACGACGCAGAATAAAACTAATATTTTTGAATGGGAAAAATTTCAGAAAAAATATTTTTACATAAACTTTGGTCGTGGTTATCACGGAGCAGATAGGTTATTTATTTCGATTATAAGAGAACATTTGAGTTTAAATTTCACGTCGTTGTCAATTATGTAGTTGGAATAAATATTGTTTCTAATCAAAGTCAATGTCACTAATCTCGTTACTTTGTCTCTAGTTTGTACCTAATTAATTTACCTTCAAATTAACTGAGTAAACTAATCGCAAGTGATAGATATCTTCATTAATTAATCACTATGTATATCAAATAATAAGACCTTTAGTTTGATATTACGTATTACGTGTTGCCACCTTAGTTTTAGTAATGGGGGCAATTGAAGAAGCTAAAAAGGGCTAGATCGGGCTAAAAGCACAAAAAGAGTTGGTGTAAAAAAAGGCTAAAAAAACACCTGTACTAATGATTTCAATTATTTATTTTTTAGTTTGAATCACAATATTTTTTTTCAAAATTAGGTTCAAAAAAAATATTAGTTATTTTACAAACTAAAATTAACAAATTTTCCGTTTAAAATTTTTAAAAGAATCATTTAGTAGCTATTAACCAAAAAAAATCAAAATTAAACAGATTTAAAACATAATTATTTACCTTGCTATCAACAAAAAAAAACTAACAAAATTTAACAGAAAATACCAAAAAGTAATCAAAAGTCAAAGTCTTCATCTGAATCCTCCAAAATCTCATTTGGCGGAGCAGAAGAAGTAGATGGCTCATTTAAATCTGTGGTATTTTTCGATAATTTGAAAGTGTATTTCAAATTACTCCCACATTTTTTAAGTAAATGAAAAGGGCTAGATAACCCTTTTCGGGCTAAATCATTAAACAACGAGTTCACCTACAGTAAAAAGTGCTAGATCTAGCCCCATAAGGGCTAAGGTGGCAACACAGATTACGTAAAACAAATTGTTGTAGCGATGTGAAGGGAAAATTAAGCTTCGAGTTCTAAGCTCGAGTTCTAAGTCTAGGTAGGTATGTTTGGGCGAATGTCAAAGACGGTTTAGGGAACTATATATTTAATTAGGTTTTGTTTTACATTGCGTATTAGCTAATGTTGTTATATAAGATACAAGATGGTTGAATAGGAAGAATGAATGTCACTATCTATCACGTTACGTACTACACAGAAAAGCACGTAGGAATCAAGGAGAAACGGAACGGCGCGAACATACTCCCGGCGTTGGAAAGCTCAAAGCTTTTCAAGAATCTTCACAGTTGGGAAGTAGGCAGAGGCGGTTGATGGCTCTTCGCACGAGTCCATGAGCGGTAGCGACATCAGCGACGCGTGGAAGTCCGTCGGATCCCGGGAAGAGTTTCGCTACTCTACCAAGACGCCAGCATAGGGGAGGTGCCGCGTCCTCTTTTATGAGGACCAAGTCGTTCAGTTGGAGTGGTGCAGACTGTGTGCGCCACTTGGTGCGTTGTTGCAGCTCGGAGATATACTCTGAAGTCCATCGCTTCCAGAATTGTTGCCTAGCCTGCTCAATACGACGATAGCGGTCAAGGCGATCCGTGTTGGCAGCCAGTAGACATGGAGATGGAAGCGAGGTGAGGGATCTACCGATTAAAAAGTGGCCCGGGGTAAGAGGAGACAGGTCGTCGGGAGAAGAACTGAGAGGATATAAGGGTCGGCTGTTCAAGATTGCTTCTATTTGCGAGAATAAGGAAGATAGTTCCTCAAACGTAAGATGCCTGTTTTTAAGAATCTTATACAAATGGTTTTTCGCGCAGCGAATATTGCTCTCGTAGAGTCCTCCAAAGTTAGGAGCGTATGCGGGCAAAAAGCGAAATTCGATTCCTTGAACAGATGCAAAGTCGACTATAGAATCCTTGTTAGTTATTAGAAACTTCTTAATATCGTTAGCAGCGCCAACAAAATTTCGACCATTGTCACAATAAATAAATTTAGGTAAACCACGTCGGGCTATAAAACGCTTTAAAGTAAGTAAAAAGGCCTCTTTAGTGAGGTCGCTTACCGCTTCTAAATGTATGCACTTATAGCGGAAGCATATAAAAATACAAAGATAGCATTTCGTTATTTTACAGCCGCGTCCTTTGCGATCTGTAATCAAAAATGGTCCGGCAAAATCGGTACCTACTGTACTGAATGGAAAGTCCGGCTCAACTCTATCCGGCGGTAAGTTGCCCATTATTTGATTTAATGTTTTACCTTTAAAACGGCGACATATCAGACATTGACGGAACACGCGCCTGGCGAGGTTACGACCACCTATAGGCCAGTACCGTTCCCGCACAGATGCCAGGATATGCTGAGGACCGGCATGAAATAGGCGGTTATGCTCAAACTGAAATATAAGTTTAGTAAAATGATTGTCCGATTTTAAAAGAACAGGATGCCTTTTATCAAAAGAATAGTTTGAGTTACCTATACGGCCTCCTACACGGATTATACCGTTAGAATCTATAAAAGGATTGAGTGAAGTTATTGATACGTTAGATTTTAAAACCTTGTTATTATTTAAAAGATTTAATTCATTAGGAAACGATTGTTTTTGTGAAATTTTAATAAGATAATCTGTGGCTTTGTTTCTTTCGTCATTAGATAAAGGACCAACTAATTTATTTGATGGAAATCTAGAATTATGTATAAATCGATGGATAAAACTGATTACATTTTGAATAAATAACAAATTCGAATAGTCAGTTAGTTTAATTATAGAATCGCACGATAGTGCAGCCTCCCCGACGAAAGCGGAATGTGCTTTCATCTCAGGCAAGTCAGCTACAGGTGCTCCTGATTCTATAGGCCAAAAGGATTCAGATTTCATGAGAAATTCAGGCCCATGCCACCAGAGGGAAGAGTGTACGTGTTGAGGATCGACGCCGCGCGATACTAAGTCCGCTGGATTTTCAGCGGTGGGGACATGACGCCAGCACGAAGTGTCTACTAACTCATTGATAGCGGCAACTCTATTTGCAACAAACGTTTTTGTTTTATTCGGAGATCTCAACCAACCTAGAACGACACTAGAGTCAGTCCAATAAACTAAACGTGTAATAGCACAACGTAGAGATTGAATGACTGTGTTAGTAAGCTGAGCACCTAGCAGAGCAGCACAGAGTTCAAGACGGGGTATAGTCTATAGTTGTTTTATAAAGAATCTATTTTTAAACTTATAAGCTACTAGCGACCCGCCCCGGCTTCGCACGGCTATATTATGCATGTATTATACATATAAACCTTCCTCTTGAATCACTCTATCTATTAAAAAAACCCCATCAAAATCCGTTGCGTAGTTTTAAAGATTTAAGCAGTCAAAGGGAAATAGGGACAGAGAAAGCAACTTTGTTTTATACTATGTAGTGAAGTATATAATTTGTGTAAATAAACTTGCGTCTTGACTTTTGATTTTGTATTTTTATTTTGTTGTAGTTTCATTTACCTATGTGGGTTCATATTGCCTGAACAAAGATTTGATTAATTATTATTTACTAGCTGCGCCCTGCGGTTTCACCCGCGTAATAATTTTTTTGGGTGACTTTTTTATTTTTTTCTTTCGTAAGATCCTTCTCATGACAATAACAAACACAACAAAACGCGTGATGCCGTGACAACGGAAAACGGGTTTCATTTTTATATATATAGACTAGCTGTCCCGGCAAACTTTGTTTTGCCATATAAAAAAAATGTGATAAATGAAGAACCGCTCGACCGATTTTGTGCAAACTTCACATAAACCATCTACTAAATAGTCCGAAAAAAGCTTAAACATTTAGTTTGTATAGGTGAGCCCGTTCTTGAGTTATAAAATTACAACGAAAAGTGGCATTGATTTCTATATAATACAGCAAATAAAAAAAGGGTCTGTTGGACTTCGAAAAAGTAATAGAACAAATATATATCTCTCTGTCTGTTTGTTTGTTACATAATCTACAATAAAAAACGCCTAAACCAAGTGAAATCTGAGGAAAGTCGTGGTATACTTTACATCAAAATCTAATTAGTAGGTGCTGAGTAATCAACAAAAAACTGCAGCCGCTCGAGAAAACCCCCCGGTCGAACGCCTTACCACAAAGACGAACGTCACAGAATACATAATAGTGTAGCATACTTTTATCCCGATATTCCCACGGGATCGGGACTTATTTTATTACACCCGCGTAAGTCCCGATCTCGTTTGAATATCGAAAAAAAAAAAAAAAAAGGTTATAGTATCTAGATACCTAAATGACCTATTCAACGAATTCTAATTCGTGATACCCATATACCATGATTATTATTCTAATTAACAAACCTGGCCAACACCATGCCCAACATGACTATTAAGAGGGTGTCCGCCAATACATTGTGTTACTCCTAGTTATTATAAAATGGTATTATAACACTGCGACGCGAGAAGCTCTATGTTCCTTCTTCGATTATCGGGTCTTGTCTCGCGCGCAATGTTACTGAGTCGTTTGTTAAAATTTTCACCGTTTTCTTCAATTTGATTGAACTTTTTGTAAAATCGTTGCACTCGTACAATAAACTTTGTGTTTGAACTTAGTAGTACAGTCATTTGATCGAAAAAATAGAGGTTACCTGGAAAAATTTCCGGGAGTTTTGAAAATTGGTAATTTTATAGATTTTGACGTGCTCTTTCCGAATTTTAACTTTGCCACCTCGTATCTTTGCCGCTCGCGCCGCCATATTGCAAAAATGGCGCCTAAAAGCAGTTTTTTGATAATAATTCCTTTCCGACGCATTTTACAAGAAAAGCATATCTATACAAAACAATAGTAGAGAAAATTTCCTACAATTTATATCATAACCTTTTTTTCCCTAAAACCAATAGTTTCGGCGTACGAGCGCCGTAAAGTGTAGTTCAACACACGTTTCGGCAGAAATACTCATTTCCACACCACCATGAGGCTCAACCTTTTGCCCATCTAATGTTTGCGTGTTGAAATCGGCGTTGTCGAAAACAAACTGTGAAAACGACTGATCAAAGATATTCAATGGTGAGCGCATTATAGCTGAAACTTCGAACAGCATTGCTTCGGTGTACGAAGAGCAAAATCCGAGAGATGATAAAGTATCTATCAATCGTCGAGATCCATATTTTTGAAATAAAAATACTGCTACTCCGACCTGAACTGATGATATAAAAGATTTCGGCCTTGCTGCGGAAATAATAGAATGTGCAAGAGCAATGCTTTTTTTCTTCCATTTGTCAAGCAATGCTGTTCGAAGTTTCAGCTATAATGCGCTCACCATTGAATATCTTTGATCAGTCGTTTTCACAGTTTGTTTTCGACAACACCGATTTCAACACGCAAACATTAGATGGGCATAATACTTTTCATGCTATGGGTGGCATTCATTGTATAACACCTAAAAATGCTATTGCTTCCGACCAAAACATTGAACGATTAAAGCAAATTAAAGCAAAACTTAATTTTGAAATAGTGAGTCAGATGTGGATTAGGCCTACTGGGGATACCACGAAAAAAAAACACGCGCCGCTTTCTCTACCTCATGGTGGTGTGGAAATGAGTATTTCTGCCGAAACGTGTGTTGAACTACACTTTACGGCGCTCGTACGCCGAAACTATTGGTTTTAGGAAAAAAAAGGTTATGACATAAATTGTAGGAAATTTTCTCTTCTATTTTTTGTATAGATATGTTTTTCTTGTAAAATGCGTCGGAAAGGAGTTATTATCAAAAATCTGCTTTTAGGCGCCATTTTTGCAATATGGCAGCGCGAGCGGCAAAGATACGAGGTGGCAAAGTTAAAATTCGGTAAGAGCACGTCAAAATCTATAAATTACCAATTTTCAAAACTCCCGGAAAACTTTCCAAGTAAAAATACCAAATGACTGTACTATAGTGCGTGTTTCCTTAAATATACCTCGATAAATTCAGCTCTATATTTCAGAAGTGTTGATATAATATTGACAAACTTATCAAAAAACCTTTCAGCACACTTATTTATTTCATCCAGAAACTGGAACCCTAAACCTAGAGGGCTTTGTGAAGGCAAAATTTTGTAAGATAGGAATGCCTATTATTGGTTAATAGGTTACCTTGAATATCATTTTAGTAATGTATGTCTCTATTCTAAGTATTAGTATGTTGTAACTAATAAATAAATAAGTAAATTAAATCCGTGAAAAAAAACCTTAAATTAAGTTTCACTTACTTTAGCCGGATGCGAGATATCACAGCAATGCAACACAAGCGAAGCAGCTTTGCTCTTGTCAACTGTAGGCTCCGCCAACGTTAGCAGCGACCTCATGTTCTTCAGCTGTTGGAAGTGGAAAGACATGTCTGTGGCTAACACCATGTCGATGACGAGGGTTCGAAACTCGCGGAACTCGTCCCGGGACAGGTTCTGGAGGATGTTGCAGTCTTCATCGCGCATCAGTCTGGAATGGAAAATACTTCAAACGTTAAAAATGTTTTAAACTACTGCCTGCTGTTAATCTAAGTTGACTAGCTGGACCCCACGTTTCACTTGCGTTCATTCAGATCCCGTGGGAAAAGCCGGAAAAAAATAGCGCATGTGTTATACCATGACACAGTGATTTTATACCAAATACCGCAATGCGCTCAGTAAACTTCAGTAGTTTTGCGTAAGGAGTTAACAGATATAGATACAAAAGACACGCCACACAAACTTTCACATTTATATTATTAGTAAGATTTTTAATGTTTTAATTTAAATTACTATGCTTTTCCAAACAATTGTCTCTCCAGGATTCAAACTTACAACCTTGAATATACTCAAATACCAACTGCTGCGGCGAGTGTAAATTTTATGTTTGTTACCATGAAGCAGATAACCAGTTTGTTACCACTTCACGCAAAATCGACTGAACAGAAGGCCAATTCTCGTAAATAACATTGTTCAAATTACATTTCAATATCATTTTGATTGCATTTCGATCACAAATAGCACCCTCAAAGTAGCTCAAAATACCCTCAAAGTTAGCTTTATGTAAAAAAAACTGACTTTGAAGGTATTTTTTGCAATCGAAATGCAATCGAGATGATATTGAAATGTAATTTAAACAATATTATTTACGAGAATAGGCCTTCTGATTGCGATGAAACTTGGTATGTAGATAGAAAGTCCTGTGATATTCATGAGAGATCGGGACTTACTAGGTAGAATGATATCGTGGAAAACAGCTAGTATATGTATAATATGAATAATCTTAATGGGAATCTAAAAACTCAATTTTAAAGAAAACCCTTGTAGGTAAAAGCAGCTCTTCATAAAAGTTAAAGTCATTTGCATAATATCGTAGGTATCCCTGCAGGCATGAATATTTTAACTTAAAAGGTATTCCATATAAATACCTAAACCTTAACCTTATCTCTTATCACAAAGTTAAAGGATTTTCCAAGCGGGGTAGTCTTTGAAACTAGTTTTGTTGAAGTTTGGTTAAGCCTAAACCCATCTAGGTCCTATGTAAATATTATAAAATGGTTAACTACGCCAAACAAGGGTCAGGGTTATAGATGCTCATCATTATAATCTTAGGTATAAGTATATACGTAGGTAAAACTGTGAAACAGTATACAGGGTGGTTAATTTGAGTAGGGCAGTATAAGGCTGCATGTCCACAGTTTTCCACAAATATAAATGTTATTCTTATTAGTACTTATACTTATAGTTGAATTAAATTGCGTCTATTAGTGGAAAACTACTCCGCTCTTCTTCGCTCCTCTCCTGTGGGTAGGTAGCCTAAGAGCAGGTCCTGTAGCGGCTACGAGCAGTGGTTCTATTCTCTTGTTCTTCTAAGCCAAAGAATACTTTTACAAATCGGTTCAGCCGTTTAAGTGGAAATTGGCAACTAAAACCGCGACACGAGAATTTTATATGAATAGATTATTTATTTTATTTTTGTTAACCTAAACTTACAACAATATAAATAAAATTGAATATTACGTTACATTAACCATAAAACCATGGCTAGGTTTGTCTTTGGTGTGAAAATCTAAAAACTTCTCTAATAAAGTCAGTGTGTAGGTTTTGTCAAGTCGTTAGAAGATAATAGGTTTCAATTAACTTAAAGTTTACCTAAACCCTTCTAGTCTAGGTAAGTACTATACTGTGTAAAATCGTATAAACTCAACTTAATTGGTTTCGTTACCGACTTTGATTAAAATACCTATTCATCGGTTGGTTTCATCCAATCAATTTGTTCCAATTAGAATTTCTCAAGACATTAAATTAACTACCGAGAGCTTTGTTTTTACCTTTGTCGTTCTTGGAGTTAAAATATTGAAAATTAAACGAATATATTAATTTACACTTTAAGTATTTACATTTGATGTTTTAAACTTCAACGCACAGCTTAAGGTGGGTTCATACGCCAACGACCTTGCTACACAGGTTACTAAATAGTTACTACCGGCACCGGTCGCCTTCGTTAGTGAAAATGGTTGATTGTTACGAATGTGTTTTGTTTTTCTCAAATGTGCTGAGATGGAATTGTATGTGATATTTTTACCGACATTTTGGTGTGATTTTGAGCCAAACATTTCCTATAGTTAAGAAGCTATCCTAAAATTGAGAATCAAAACGAGTATAACTTTGAAATGACAAAGAATTTTCGCCTCGAAATTACCCCAAAATATCGGTGAAAATTTCACCTACAATTCTATCTCAGCACTTTTGAGAAAAACAAAACACATTCGTTACAATAAACAATATTAGCTGTAAGCGACGGGTATTTCTGGCGCGTTGCGTTTGGCAGCATAAGTAGCCTTAAGACAATGGACGGGTAGAGCTAAGGAATGAAATAGAAAAAATAAGATACAATTTTCCGATTTTCTAGATTACAATTAAATTGATAGTATTTCATGTGAAAAAATTATATAAGAATTTAAAGTCATGTGTTCTCATTTTCTTCATCAGCATCTGACGCCATTACACCTAAAGGAACTTCAAGAACTTAACCTCTTTGCAAACAAGTAATTTTGGTTTAAAGTTTTGCCATAATTCTTTGGTATAAAGATAGATTAGTTTAGTTTTACGGGGCTGTTTCCGCACTTAGCCTCATTATTTGGGCCATTAGATATTGATTAAATTATCGCTAGCCCCTTCGCGAACAAAGTCACGGGTGAAATTAAAGTTAGTTTATAAAAAGTCTACCTATCTTCTAAACAGTGTTGATAGTCAGTCAGGACAAAATATTTTATAAGCATTACTAGGAGTACGGTCTGAAACCGTACTATGGTAAACAGCTGAAGCTGTGACCTACTTAAACACGTGTGCCAACTAAGCTCATTTACCTTATAGTTAACTTTATTACTTTAACATTGTAATATAGGTATACTAGCTTTTGCCCGCGACTTCGTCCGCGAAGAAGTCGAAATCGGACCAAGGTTGTCCCATACTAACTTTGTCCTCCTTTTCACCCCCTAAGGGTGCGTTTCTATTGACGCGGAGCTGGGTGGAGTGGAGAGAAGCAAACCATGAATTGGTCAATCAACAGTGCTCACTGATACGGAGCGGAGATTTCAAGCACTGTGATTGGCCAATGCACGGACGCTCCTCTCCACTCCGCGTCAGTGGAAATGGACCCTTAGGGGTAGAATTTCGGAAAATTCTTTCTTATCGGATGCCTACGTCATACAAAAAACACACCCTCCAATTTTCAGGTCTCTACGATCAGCGGTTTAGGCTGTGCGTTGATCCCTCAGTCAGTCAGTCATTCAGGACAAAGCATTTTATATGTATAGATAATGGATGGTACGATTTTTTGAAAATAGTTTAGAAGTCATTACATAGTATAAAACAAAGTCACTTTCCGCTGTCTGTCCCTATGTATGCTTATTAGATCTTTACAACTACGCACCGGATTTTAATGCGGTTTTTTTTATAGATAGAGTGATTCAAGAAGAAGGTTTATAATGTATAATACGTGCATAATATAGCCGTGCAAAGCGGGAGCGGGTCGCTAGTTTATATTAAACTTTAGGAAGAATGAGTTTCTAAATTTGCCAATTCCGTGTCTTCTTTATCTTACTTATCTTTATCATAAAGAAGTAAAGTTTGTGTGTTTGTTAAATTGTAAGGGGTAATCTCGGGATCTACTGAACCGATTTTAAAAATTCTTTCACCAGTAGAAAGCCACATTATTGCTGAGTGTCATAGGTTATATAAAAACCCGAAAAATAAAAAGGCTTTTATTCCGTTTACGGTACGTTTACGATTCACTTTGTGCAAAGTGAATCGGAGAAAAAACGGTCGAATGAAAGCGTTTCTTACGAACGCTGCCTTAACTATGAAAGATATATTTTTGAGTTCTATATAAAAGATGTGGAGATTGAAAATGCCTACAAAAAAGTCAACGACAGCATATTATGTCTAACTTTTATATTTAAGTTACAAAAAGTATTTTTTTTAATATTAGTACCTCTAAATAATTTATTTTTTAATATTAATAAAATAAATGCCTAACGAAGTGGGCACGGGTCAGCTAGTATCTTTATACATCTAAAGACCTACATATCTTTATACAGAATTTCATGTGAATAATTTTTACCACTTAAATAAAATACTTCGTAAACATATCGTTAACCTTTAACCAACAAAATCTCCAAGGCCCCAGATTGATCTTCTTTGTAAATACATTTTTGGCGGAGCAAGATTATTTATGGAGGCTCCCATTGATGGATGCGCAGCGAGAATTGCTTTCTACTTTCTGGATGTCTCCGTCATTTATCTTAGGGCTAACGTAGACTGTGAATTAAACGGTCGGCAGATTGCTCTGCGACCGTTCAGTTTGAAGGCAAACGAAAATAAGTACATCATACAATAAAAAAATGGTTGTCTGTAAAGTCAGTTTACGGACGATAATTTTTCGCGATAACGTCATAATAAAACCTACCATAGCAACGATAATACGTTGCTATGGTTACCTTGTCAATAACGCTCACTCACGTTCCCGTAACATGACACTGTTTTGTGAGTGTGGTACGGTGTTCATCGATTTGTAAGACGTTATCACATCAAAATGATATTATATTAGGTACTTACAGGTATTTCTGTAACAATTTCCATTCCAAAATGCATCTTAAAAATTTTGCACCTCAACGAGATTTGAACTCGCGACCTACCGCTTACCGTACGGTTGCGGTATCCACTACCCTACGCAGCCAAGTATCGCTGCAGATTACATCGGCCGATCGATATAAATAGTCTGCGTCCGCTCTAAGGACTTGCGAATGCAATGATTTGTTTTACTTGTTTCGGTATCAAAGACATTAAACGTAAGTATCATGTAAAATTTCTGCGCTACAAAACACCGTTTAACGAGTTTGCCGTGCTACGAGACTTCAGTTCTAAGAGTTCTCGTGTTATAAGACTCCAGTTTATTAAGTTCTCGAGCTACGAGACTCTAGCTCTACGATTTCTAGCGCTACGAGACTCCTGCGTTACGTGTTCCCGTGCTACGAGACTTCAGTTCTAAGAGTTCTCGCGTTTTAAGACTCCAGTTTAATAAGTTCTTGCGCTACGAGACTCTAGCTCTACGATTTCTAGCGCTACGAGACTCCTGCGTTACGAGTTCCCGCGCTACGAGACTTCAGTTCTAAGAGTTCTCGTGTTATAAGACTCCAGTTTATTAAGTTCTCGCGCTATGAGACTCTAGCTCTACGATTTCTAGCGATACGAGACTCCTGCGTTACGAGTTCCCGCGCTACGAGACTCCAGTTCTAAGGTCCGTATTAATAAACCGAACTCAATATCGATTTCAATCTTGAGTTTGCTCTTGAGTTGTTGCGCTGATTAATAAACCTATTAAGACTCGATTAAAGAGCGACGTATCACTTGAGTCATACCGTATTAATAAATCAAACTCAGCTCTCAAGATATGTCTCAAGATGTAGTTTCGTGAACTCAAGTCTGATTGCGGGCCATACAAATCTTACATTTTTTTAAATATTTTCACATTAAAAACAAGTTGACAGCAAAATATGACGACACTACCTACCATACGGTAAGAACATATCATTCAAGGTAAGAACAAAGCGGTATATTCAAAGTCGCTCTCAAGATCAGTCTCAAATCTCAAGAGCGATATCAGCCTGGTTTAAACTTGAGTTTTATCTATTAATTAACGCCTAACTTAAGATAGTGAACAAATCTCAAGACTCACTCGATTGATACGCACTCAAGATCGATATTGAGAGCGATTTATTAATACGGGCCTAAGAGTTTCCGCGTTATAAGACTGCAGTTGAATGAGTTCTCGCGCTACAAGTCTTTAGTTCTACGAGTTCTAGCGCTACGAGACTCCTGTGTTACGAGTTCCCACGCTACGAGACTCCAGTTCTACAAAATTCGTACTACAGGGATACAAGTAGCTACGACGCAACGTTCTCTTGACTCCTGTGACTACACCTTTAACTTTTTTATTGTAACCATCGAAAGAGGGGTTTTAAGAGTTTGACCCCAATTTGTTTGTTTGTGTACGTAGCAAGGTAACTACAAAGCGATTGAAACAATTTGTAAAATAACTCAACTATTCTGCGGTGTATTTTTAATATAAAGTTTCAAAAAGATTAAAAAAAAACAACACAAACCCTATTAAGGTGTACGCCCATTAAACTGTTACGTATGTTTAGCCTGACATTTCACGTCATACCTTTACAGTTGATTCCGTGACATTAAAAAAAAAACGAGTTAGACATCTATTGTGGCAAATTCACACCAATTACTCGACATACATATTATCAAAATGGAAAAGCCCCAAATAGTCTCTAATCTGACATTTGAATCGATTCCAACAGCCAATTTGCGAAATAACAATTCGAAAGGGGAAAAAATTCAATGCCTCTTGATAACAATGGAGGGACGAAATCTTAGAAATTTGGTATTTCTTACAAAAGACCGCACGAAGACTCGTTATGATCCCGTATAATTTCCCTGGGGAACGAATGTAGGCCTCTTTCGCACTCGATATTCATTCCAAAATAGATATCTAGGCATATCTTTTTACTAACAGGTTAATTTGGCTCGTGTAAGATAGGGTCAGAGTCGAAATTGTAGAGCTCCAAAACTTCTATTATTATTAGAATGTTTTCAACTCAAGCAAGACTCTAAGGTCTTGCTCAAGTTCAAGTTTAAAGTCATAACTCAAAGTCATAATTCATTTAACTCATGAATATCACTACATAGTATCAAACAAAGTCGCTTTCTCTGTCCCTATATCCCTATGTATGCTTAAATCTTTAAAACTACGCAAAGGATTTTGATGCGGTATTTTTATTAGATAGAGTGATTCAAGAGGAAGGTTTATATGTATAATACATGCATAATATAGCCGTGCGAAGCCGGGGCGGGTCGCTAGTATTAGAATAAATCATGCAAATAATAGTAATTTTAGTTATTTAGCTAAAGCACAAGTGTTTGTCTATACCTATAGTTTGTTATATTTTTGTTGCATAAAACTTATAACTGCCATGACAAACTACAAAACATAGGGGCATGCCCTGTGTTTTGTTTTATTTTCTTTTGTTTTTTAAATCTTAATTTCAATGATAATTAGAAAATGAAAAAAACCGAAACATAGGGGCATAGTTATGGCAGTTATATAGGTTTTATGCCACAAAAATATTTGTGCTAGTGTCATTATCTAGGGAGGAAACAGTTGACTACGTTTGTATGGAGAGAGCGCCATTTTATTTTTAAGCAAAATATCCCTGCTAAATACAGTAGACTTCGCGAGCTCTCTTTTTTGAAATATCAAGTTTCATCGAGATCGGTTGTAAAATACGACCTGACGAAAATTTGCTCGACGAAGCAGAGACGCTTCGTTCGCTCGGTCAATAAATGCAAAATTTGCTTGTTTGTTTGCCTCTTTGTAGGCAAATGGTTCAACCGATCTGCACAAATCAAATCCATCAAATCAAAATTCTTTATTCGTTTGGAATCCCACAAAAATTAGTATGACATCACTTTGAAGCGTCTTAAAAATTAAGATACAATGGGTTACACAACAATTAAAACAGGGGTCCACATTAGCATTTTTTATCAAAATTTATCTACGGGCTTAGCTTTAAACAGATGAAACCGCGTCGCAAAGCAATTCATTCATAAAATCTACCCCTATAAAACAACCAAGCTTTAAAATAATATCAGTAACTAAGTGCAAAAACGTAAATCGTATTAAAGTGAAATATTAAAAGCAGAGCATTGCACCGAGACCGACCACTTGCTAGGTATCCCTAACTACTCGCTTGTCTGCATTCAACTTGGATTTGCATTTTAATCAAATATAACCCCGTCTCTACGAAGGATATTGCTTAGCGTTTATTTGAAAAATTGCTTTTGTAAAACAGATTATGTTCACCTGAACTGTTGTCGACTATGAGAATGAGTAGGATTTCAAACGAAGGTTTAATAAAAAATAACTTGACCGTCCGGGGAACATTAGAAAACATTTAAGTAGGATATACATTTAAGCAATACAATATTATGAAGAGGAAATATTTTTTGGATTTAAGACAAATTGACTCCGAAACTACTGGACCGATTTTGATGAAACTTGGTGTGAGGATACATTGATTCAGTGGGAGTAACATAGGCTACTTTTTACACGGGTGACATGGGTGAAACCGCGGAGCACTGCTAGTAACCAATATTTAGTAATTGAATTTCCAAAAGTCGTAGAACAAAAGTCGTTCGCCTAGTCGTCTAGATCAAACTCCTTTCATATTAGAAGCCCTTTGTCGTAACACAGTTTTTAATTAGTCTTTCTGTTGTCTGGCTACTATAGTACAAACCTCAGCTTGGGGTTGGATGACGCTGAGTGTTTTAAAATATGTATTTAAAAAGTACCTATCCTAAAAATAGTTGAGCATCAAAAAATCAATAAAAGTGGCAATTATGAATGAGAAAATGATTCATTGAACCTCGGGACTTTGTATGGACGTGTTCCTTATCTCTGTCGATCATTTGTTTAATTATATTTTTAATGTATTGTGTTCAATGTTATTATTTTTACTTAGCAAATTGATATGCTGAGATCAGCATCCAAATTATGTTAGCGGGGTAGAGACCCATACAATACTCGTTTAAATCTAACAAATAAATGAAACTTAAAAAAAATCGGTGTTGACAGACATACCTACAGACAAACGGACAAGAAAGTGATCTTATATGGGTTCCTTTTTTTACCTTTTGAGGTACGGAACTCTAAAAAGCACCCAAGAGCATTGTAAAATTAAATGAAATAACATTTTTCTTACCTAAAAGCGGCACTAATATGATGGTTCTCCAATACGGCTCTATCATTATACAAGAGAGCGGTGTCAGTGCCGGACATCACGTGGAAGTTATTTGTGGTACCGGTGTGCTCGAAGTCATGCACAATGGCCGCCACTAGAGTTGCAAAGATCTCCAGATCTGAGAGCCAGTTCTGTAAAGGGATAACATAATATTAGCTCAGCTATATCCTTGCTAACCTCTATTTATATTATTACTAGCTGCGCTCCGCGGTTTCACCGGAATATCGGAATATCGGGATAAATTAAGATGTAAGCTATCCTATCTCTCAAGTTGGATCGAACTGCACATGGTGTGCGAATTTTATTATAATCGGTTAAGTGGTTTAGGAGTCCATTGAGGACAAACATTGTGACACGAGATTTATATATATTAAGAAAACGCGAGTGAGTAGTTGTCTTCTAGGAAAGCGTGTTACTTTTTTAGGCTGCATCGTCACCTGCATTCAGGCGGGTGTGATAGTGGTCAAATACTGACCTATCATAAAAAAATGCGAAAGTAACTCTTTCTGTTACGGTTTCACATTAATGTGGTTGAATAAATTTTAATGACTTTTGTTTTATGGAATCTTAGAGAATGGCACAGGCTACTTTTTATCTACATCTGGGTGATAAGGTGGGGTTCAGCCTGTACAATTATAATCATTACTTTTATTCCAGAAGTGTTTTTGAAATTCTGTAACTAAAACCCAAAAACGTTAAGAAACTGATTTAAATTTTTCGGTGCAGTTATAGAATGACGAAACAAAACAAAACGTTGCATTCAGAAGGTTCGAATTTCGGGCGACGGCCCATCAATGGATTTTTCTTAAGAAAAAATATGCGCGAATTGACATTGCTCTGGTGTTGGTTCCAGATGTATTGTTATGTGTGATTTCCTCTTCGATACAATTAACTAGGCTGAGATTATAGTATGGATGCTAGCAACCTACTCTATCCTCACTCAAAAAATATACAAATAAAGATGTCTAGTTGCATAAACAGCTCGTACAAGTACAACGTTGTATGCTCTTGTGATTTTAGCTTGTCATTTGCTGGATATCTGGTAGTAATTACTCACCATAAGCCCGGTCTGACATAGCATGTAATGAACAGTCTGCGCCACATCAGCTGCGTGAAGGTTATTGTGGTACGGGTTGTGGAACTTGCAGTAACCATCCTCGATCCGACTCAGGAAGTTCTCCAGTATCGTTGGAGGGACCTGAGGATAAAGCATTATCATATAAATAACGACTTTTGTAGCGCGGCGGGCGAATACCCTCCTGCGAAACAGAATTGCGGGTTCCATTCCCGCCTCACACAAATATTTATGTAGCATTTTTTTTTTCTAGTTGTTTTATCTATATTTTTACCTGGTCCCAGACCAGACACCTGTTTCTGTATGTATTTACAAAAGAAAAAGTAAGAAGGTATTCTACCCGTCGTCTGGCTACCATAACACAAGCCCAGTTGCATCTAGCTTGCTAGATAGCGCTGTGTCAAAATGTCTTGCAATATTAATTGTTAGCTATAGCAGATTATATAAGCCAGTGTTAATAAATTTTCCGTAATTTACAGTCTAGGTACCTATCTACTCTGAAAATTTATTTTCTAACTAATTATAGTTAAATATTTCAAGAGAACTTGAGATGAAGAACTTTTCAACGAGGATAAACGAAACTTCTTGAAAATTTACCGTTACTGCTCTGATTTCAATAGATACCTATTAAAACTTCTAAAACTAAATTCAATCGATTTTACCTTTGATTTTAGTTTCTATAATGTTTATTTTGTGCAAATAAAGTGTTTCTATATTTTTGAAGCTAGGCTTGATTTAAAACTTAAAAATCCATATTAATTCGTGTAGGTTGTATGTAGCTCCTGCTTGAATATATTCACAACCTACCATTAAAGCTAAATCAGTTCTTTTCCATCCAAAGGTTGCCTGGAAGAAATCGCTTTCAGCGATAAGACCGCCCATTTGTGCAACTTTTACTTTCTAGCTATTACTTTACTTTCTGAATGTTGTGTTTTGTTTCTGCCTGTGTTGTACAAATGAAGTTTTCTATCTATCTATCTACCCCATGTTGTCCAAGAGGCGAGAAATGAAGCATTTTCCGAGTCTTAGTTTAACGGTTTGACGATGTGTAAACAAACCTATACCGCTTTAGAAACATTTGTTAACTTTGCAAGACTTGTTAGCTGTTACCTACTACATGCAGACGAAGTTAAATTGAGTCACATTTGCTTAGGATTTTCTGTTTGAATTTAGTTATAAAAGATATTTTAATATAAAAGTTAGGTATAACTGTAAACTCCAATATATTGCAAAAAAATAGAGCCTTACTTGAAAGATTATTCCGTAATACTTCATTTCTCCAGCCTCTTTTAAAAATCACAATATATTGTAAGCAAATTAAGACTTACTTCACTATCACTACATAGGTATAAAACGAAGTCGCTTTGTCTGTCCCTATTTCCCTATGTATGCTTAAATCTTTAAAACTCCGCAACGGATTTTGATGCCGTTTTTTTTAATAAATAGAGTGATTCAAGAGGAAGGTTTATAAGTATAATACATGCACAATATAGCCGTGCGAAGCCGGGGCGGGTCGCTAGTTAAATATATAGGAGTAATAGGGACTTTATTTCTACAGCCTCTACCACATGTATTGGTTCAAGCACAATAAAATAATCAGAGCGTGGAAACCGTATATCAAAGATCCTACTGCTACTACTCAGTGATTTACTGGCTATTCCCCGCGGTTAATTTTTGCAGAATCCGTTCAGAAGATCCGTAGGAAAACTCACTTGTAAACGGCTCGAATTGAAACCTCGGTATGCTTAGGTTTCTTTTTTACCTACGAATAGGTAAAATTCAATTTCTATTTCCGATTCTGAGAAGTTGTTATCTAGCGAAGGAAAACGGAAAAATCACATGTTCGTTTTAACATTTACCTAACATTTAAGTAAGTAATATTGAATGAATGAATGAATGAATGAATGAATGAATGAATGTCATTTATTTGCTTGAAATATGGTACAAAGATGTCACATAAAAATATAGTTCAACATATTTCACCAGCACTTAGCTTAGCATGCAAATATTAAAAGTTAGTTAATTAAAAGTACTCTAATATGATGTCAAAATAATTAATCCAATGTCAATAATATAAAAAAAAAAAAATATTAAAATCATTGAAAGTTAAATAAAAACAAAACAAAATTAATTAATTAATAAGTCAAGAATGGAATACAAAATCATGTCAAATTCAATTTACGTCATCTTTATCATTTATGAATTCTTCAATCGAATAATAGGCCTTATCGATGAGATAATTGTTGACAGCCCGCTTGAACTCTCCAGGACAATCAATTTGTCGTAATGATTTGGGAACTCCGTTGTATATTTCAGGGGCCATACAGAACACGCTAATTCTCATTAGACGAGTATTGCGTGCAACGATTAGAAGATCACCTTTACGTCTTCCACTATCCGCATATCTATTAAAAAGATGCAAATTTTCTTTTACAAATTGAGCCATTTCACTAATGTAAATGCAAGGGAATGTAAGGATTTTTAATTTTTTAAAAGATTCTTTACATGATTCCATTCTACCTAGCTGACATATTGCACGTATGCATCGTTTTTGTGCTATAAAAGGCTTATTTTTGTTTGTAGAGTTTCCCCAAAATATAACACCAAATCTCAATATTGACGCCACATGTCCATGATAAGACGCTAATAGAGCCTTCAAGTTCACTACCTTTTTCAGTTTGTATAATGCATATGAAAATTGATAAATTCTTTTACAAATAATGTCAATATGATTTTTCCATGTCAATTTACTATCTATAGTTAACCCTAAAAACCGTGTGGAGTCAACTTCGTTAATTTTATTGTCATGATAATTTACACTAAGAGTCAAGTTATTATTTCTTTGTCTAAAATTCATTAGGTTAGTTTTATCAATATTTATATTTAAATTATTTAAATTTAACCAATTAATTAAAGATGTCAGAGTTTGATTGATTACGTTCGATAAGTTAGTTTTAGTTTCATTTACAAATAATACCGTGCTATCATCAGCAAACAATGTCATATGATATGGAGTAGTGTCAACAAAATCATTAATATATATATTAAATAATAGAGGGCCCAATACACTACCTTGAGGAACACCATTATATATCTTTCTCAAATCAGATTTAAAAACCAGTTCAGTTTGAGATTGCGGACATACCTTATTAATATGCGTTCTTTGAGTACGGTTACTTAAATATGACTTTATCAGATCGTATGTGTTTCCTCTAACACCATATTTTTCTAATTTTTCCATGAGAATTTTATGATGGACGTGGTCAAATGCCTTACTCATATCCATGAACAAAGCAACAGCAGGTCTCCTAATGTCCATATTTCTAATTACTTTAAATAGAAAATCATAGATAGCCATATTTATTGTTTTATTTTTCCTAAAACCATATTGACTATTTGCAAAAATATTATAAGTTTCAAAGTAATTATATAGCCTTTCATAAATCACTTTCTCAAATATCTTTGAAATGACAGGTAATAATGCTAACGGTCTGTAATTATTTAAAGATTCTTTATTACCTTTTTTGTGTAGTGGTAAAATTATAGTTTTTTTTAAGGAATCAGGAAATATGCCCTGCTCCATACAAAGATTGATAATGTAACAAAGTACTGGTGCTATCAATATTGCTACATCTTTTAAGATTTTTGTTGTAATACCGTCCCATCCTACACTGTTAGTATTTTTTAATGTTAATATAATTTTATAAATGTCAAAAGGTGTAGTTGGTGTCAGATAAATAGAATTAGGATTATTATGATTAATTGAAATTTTTGTGTCATTTTGAATGTCAGTATTTACCACGTCAATGAAATAATTATTAAAGCAATTTGCAATTTGAATAGGTTCAGTTATAATATTACCGTCAATGTCAAGTTTTGTAACACCTTCTTTTGGGTAACTGTTTTTGTTTTTGTTTATTATCTGCCACGTGGCCTTAGATTTGTTCTTAGAATTATTGATATAAAAATTATTTTGTGATTTCTGCGTTAAATTTATTATTCTCCTATATTTTTTAGAATACTCTTTAAAAGCTATCTTGTTTATTATAGAGGGATATTTTCTATATTTCCAAAGCAACTGTCTTTTTCTTTTAGAGCATAATTTTATGCCTCTAGAAACCCATCTAATCTTCTTCTGAGTGGATATTTTATATTTTAATATCGGGAAGCATAAATCATAAAACAATAAAAAGTCTTTATGGAATGAATTGAAAGCATCATTTGTATCTCTGGACTCATAAATGTCCTTAAATTGTAGGCTTTTAATGCAATCAACAAATTTCTTTCTATTTTCATTACAATAGTCCCTTTTATATATAAACCAGTATTTCATACAACAAGTTTTTTTAACTCTTATTTTAATTAATTGAGCAGTATGATCTGACAGAGCCAATTCTACCAGTTCACACTTAGCACCTCGGATATTGTGGCAGATGTTATCTAAGCACGTTCCACTGGCAGAACGTGTAACTTCTTTCAATCCGAATTTTAAATTATAACTGAGCAATATTTGTTCAAAGTCATCTGTAATTGTATTTTTTTCTAATATATTTATGTTAAAATCACCACATATCACAATTTTATATCCTGGTTTCGTTCGCAATAAAAAGTGTAATATATTGGTTACAACTATTACAACTTTATTATTTTTTCTTTTTCTCGAAGGTCTATAGATACAAATAATACAGATTTTATGTTCCTTAATTTCAACTGCAGAGCACTCTGCTATATCTGGTACCGACATATCAACTATCGTATCAATGTTCATTGATAAATGAATATTACGAACTACTATACAAGACCCTCCTCGCCTTTGTTGTCTGCAGTAGAATGAAATCAAAGAGAAATTAGCTAAATTAAGACTTTCAAGATCATCTTGCAACATGTTGTGTTCTGTAATGCATACAATATCAACGGACTTACCAACATCATTAAGATTATCCAAGCACACTGTCAACTGATTTGATATATTTACTAATCCATCAATATTTTGATGTAGGATATATATGCTGTCATACACGAAAAAACTTATGATTGCTTGGCTCGTTATCTACATGTTTCTGCTCATCATCAACAGCCTCTTTACCATCGACAGCACAAATATCAATTATATTATGTTCATTATTAACAACAGCATTAAGGTTAACAGGTTCATAGTCAGTTGTTTGTGTAGATTTATCTACGTATTTGATTTGATTTTTTTTAGTCTTCTCTCTTACATATGTATAGAAATTATTTAAATATGTCAAATGTAATATTTCTCTCAATATACACCTAGATACGTATGTTGGAAGAAACTTTTTTCGAGGCCTAACACGACTATAATTCATGTCAATATATATTACATTATTATATTTATTGCAAATAAATTTTAATTCATAATTCAATTTACTTTCGCTGAGATACTTATTAAATGGTATTTCAGTAATTATTACATTAGTATGTTTTAAGGATTTTAATAGGATATTTAAATTGAGGAAAATGTCAAATGGGTTATTGTCATTGGTGCCACATAGAAGAATAACATAGTCATCTTTGGAGAAATAAGATAGTTCAGAGCGACAACAGTTTATAAATTGACTAGTTAATGCACCTGGTTTAATCATTGAAGTCACAAAGTAGTCAGAACCTAAAAGACTTTGAAGTATTTGTCTTACATTCCGACCTTGATCGTCACCTAGTATCAATACTTTTCTTTTAATCTTGTTGTAATCGATTGATTGTTGTTGATTTTCTTCTTTATTGTTTCTTTCTTCTGACAACTGTTTCTCCATATTTGTATTAATTTGTACCTCGATTATATTTCTACTAGTAACCGACGTACTTGGGTCAGTTTGATTCTCATCTTCGATTGAGTTATTGTCTATGTCCTTTAAATTCTTATCTTCACTTATGTTATTTGTATTTATGTTATTTCTATCTTCATTTATGTCATTTGTATCAGTGTCGTTTCTGTTTACATCTTCATTTACGTTATTTGTATTAATGTCGTATCTGTTTACATCTTCATTTATGCTATCTGTATTGGTATCATTTCGGTTTCCATCTTCATTTATGTTATTTGTATTTCTGTTTACATCTTCATTTATGCTATCTGTATTGGTATTATTTAGGTTTTCATCTTGATTTATGTTATTTGTATCCGTACATATATTTTCAATATTGGCGTCTTTTTTTGTATGTTGTAGTTGGTCATAACTCTCATTGTGTCTCTGTCTTTTCCGTTTCCGCTTGCCCAGTTTTGTTAGGGGACTTTCATATAAGGTGACAGTCTTATAACGTTCTATTATTCTCTTATATTCTTCAATATCTCTGTTCAGTTGTGTATTTTTAATGCTAAGATCATCAATTTCTTGATTTGCCGATTGTAATTGGTTTTTCAAAGATTCAATTTCATTTAGTGTCGTATTTATTATGTTTAATGAACAGTCTTCGTAGTCACCAGGCGAATTTGGGGCGCTAATCGCAGTACTTTCAAATAATGAAGATTCTGATGAGTCACTCATAGACGGCGCTGTTCTATACTGGCGGAATGTCACATTTTCAGAATCCATCTTTTTTATTATTTTTTATTTTTTTATTTTTATTTATATTTTTTATTAGTTGTTACCAACACGTCACTTAAATATTTAGAAATATAATTTTTTCTGTCAATTAGTCAAAAGACCAGTCATTGTCTAATTACTGGAAGCGTTTACCTCAGTTATGTTCGGTATGTCCGTACCCTGTTATCATCTGTCATGTAGGTTATCTCTGATGGCTGTCAGTGTCAAAGTCGATCAGCTGATTGACGTAGGCTCTCATTCATTCATTATGTTGTTGTTTGGAGGTTGTTAGCAATTATTTAATTGTTGCCAATGATAAAAATACGTCAATATTCTTTGTTTTGAGACGATGAGTCATTAATTAACGGTATCAAACACGAAATCACAACATGAATTTAGTGTTTTATCAATATAATATCGCTCACCAAAGTCCAGTGGATGTATCCTTGGTATTTTAGGTTATAATGGTATGTACTCTCACTTATTTAACCACTTAATAAGGACAAAAACTAATTGTTTTGATTAAAAATCAACAGAGGTTTCACTTTAGATGCTGCGGCGACTAGGGTTGCCAGCAGCCCTCCTATTTAGGTTATTTTTAGATAAATGTTTGCTACGTTTGCTCAAATATTCACAGTCGAAGGTAATCTGAAAATTATCCGAGTTATTAGCGGGGATCCATTAAAAGTTTCGTATCAAACTTTGGCGATGATATTTAGCTCGACTTTAATATAAGAAGTTTTACATTTAGGTTTAAATTTAGCTTTTCGTTTTGTTTACTCGTAAATTAAAGGGAAATTTAGAATCTCATATTTAATGTTGTTATAATGTTTATGTTATCAAGGTATTTTTACACCCCAGCACAGTATCACTACATCACTACATAGTATAAAACAAAGTCGCTTTTTCTGTCCCTATTTCCCTTTGTATGCTTAAATCTTTAAAACTACGCAACGGATTTTGATGCGTTTTTTTTTAAATAGATAGAGTGATTCAAAAGAAAGGTTTATATGTATAATACATGCATAATATAGCCGTGCGAAGCCGTGGCGGGTCGTTAGTATATCTATATACTAATATTATAAAGAGGAAATATTTAATTGTTTGTTTGTTTGCAATAAATAGGCTCCAAAACTACTAGACCGATTTGAATAAAACTTGGTATGAAGATACACTGATGCATTGGGCGTATCATGGGTAACTTATAGCCCGATATTCCCACGGGATCGGGACCTATGCCGCGGTGCGCTGCTAATAATTACTAAAGTGACAGTTTCACGAATTTCCAGAATCATAATTATTCTCCACTGGGTTTGCGCGGTAGATAAATGAATGATGGTGCACTGACATTATCGAAGTCAGTCGTTCTGTCGCGTCAGTATGTGTATATTAATATACAGTCGGCTGCATAATTGCAGCCCCCGGTAGAGTTCAAAAATTACTATTATTGGCATGTTTTCGTTTTAATATTTTTGTTTGATAAATTGATGAGCTAGAAGACTTCAACTAAAGCCGGTGCGTAGAATCTTGCTTGTGTTGAAAACATTCTTATAACAGCCGTTTTGGAACTCTACGGTGGGTCTACAATTTTGCAGTCGACCGTACTTAAGTACCTACCTACTACTAGGTATATAGCTTCTATCTTTTCTATAACAACAAAACAAGAAACTATTTGCGCCCTCAAAATTCAATTAGATAGCTTGTTTGACGTGATAAAAGAGAGTTGGTTCGGAGATGCAACAGGTTGTATTTGTCTACGAAGTTGATAGTCAAGTTAGTCAACATAGTTTAGGGAAACCGATAAGTTCCGATGGCTATAAAGCAGCTTCAACTTAGACCAACTATAGGTAGAGTTCGAGTCAAACTTAATATAGTGAAGTTAGATTTATAGATAAATACCTTATTGCACAATAAAATCAAACTTATAGATAATATTACAGGAAACTTGCGTGAAAGATCCTGGTGTGGGCCTAGCTATGAGCGTAGCTTTGCGCTGTCAAGAGCGTGGGTGGGTAATAATGAGTGTTCCTTAAATCTCTTTGTAGCTCAGCATCTAACCTAACTTATCTTTAGAGCCAAGTTAAGGATGTTCATGCACTAACACACTGACAGAACGGAGCGACCAACGTGCAGTGCCAGAACTCTACGGTGGCTATTGCGCGACGGAAAAATGTTTGGTGCGACTATCGGTCACTATAACGCGTCAAGTTATTATTATTAACCTAAGATAATTAGATAGTTACAAGCGTTAAAAGAGCATACGTGTGCCGCCTAACCGGGTCGAAGGCCGATGGGACGCACCAGGTATCGCTGGAAGGACATAGTAGAGGCTGACCTGCGCGGATTTCAAGTCAACAATTGGCAAGAAATAGCACAGGACAGGGAGCGAAGGAAGAGAGAAGACTCTCATTTCCGGAGGCAAAGATCCACTTTAGGTCGCTGAGCCAGTGGAGTAGTAGTTATACAGGGTTATTGGTAATTATACTAGCAAGCCGTTGAGGGCTACTTCTGTGCACCTTTACAAACAACTTTTGTGCTACGACTTTTGGAAATTCGAATAAAATATGAAAATTTTGAGGTTATGTAAATTCGAAAAACAGCAGATTTTTTTTAAAACAAAGTCATTCAGCCTAAGAAAAGTAGATAAAACTTAATAAATAAATAAAATTTTAAGGTTATTGACCTCTCCGTGTATGACACAGCTGATTTTCAGGTAAACCTATCCTCAAAATTTTCAAAAAAATGATCGAATTTCCTAAAGTCGTAGAACAAAAGTTGTTTGTTTAGGTGCATAGAAGTAGCCCTCAACCGGTTGCTAATAAAATTACCAATACGATAATAGCAAATTACTTACTTTGAACTTGTGAATCATGCCGTATCTGTTTAGTAATTCGTATCCTAAATACTTGACAGGAGCACCACCTGCTGCCTCGTGTAGCGCGAACACGTCGAACGACCATTCGTCTAATGTCTGCAAACAAAGATAATACATTAAAAGTTGTTTTAAGCAACCAATTTAAAACCTCCTCAGTAACGTGGTAATCACCATCATTTTAGGAAAACAGCAATGTACTGCAAAGTGCATATCAAATTGATGTCCACCGAGTTAGCCACTGGATAGGGAATAGGCCTACAGGAAACACAATAGCTGCGTGGTACGGAATATTCACGTTCCTCGAAACAATGATTTCTTCAAAGGTGGTGTAGGTAGGTGATTTTAAGAATCGTGTTTATAAATTATCTAAAAACCTAGGTATTTGTTGTACACGAAGAAAAAGAGATAGATATTATATTCGAACTATTATGAGATATTTTCCATATTGCCTTTTCTGTTTCGACATGCAGAATGGCGCATTTCGGTAATTTCCACCACATTTTCAACATTTTCATCTTTTTGCAATTCACTTCTTCTTTTAGTACGGGATCCCTTTATAAACCACCTTCATCGAGCTGTCTAATGGATGAAAAGTTATTTATATCAAATTAAATAGGTCAAGAAATATATTACAAATGGGTTGCCTAAAAAATGCAGTCCAGAATGTTTTTTTGTTTTTTTTGTTTTTAGACTTTTCACTGGTTTGGTCAATAGACAAATCCCGTACCAATGAAGTACATAATCTTTATTTTAACTTAACTTTAATTCTTAACCAGACCAGTGTAAATGACTAGTATCGTTTTACCTGCCTACCCAATAGAAAAAAAGAGAAAAAAAAACGGTGGATTAACTATAGTCAACCTAACGTTTGCATATTCTATAGTCTTCATACTTTCTATTGGTATGGAATTTGTCTCTTAAACAAACCAGTGAAAGGTTTAAAAAACAAAACAAAAAATTCAATTGTTAATTAATCATATAATATTCTGGACTGAAATTTTATAGACAACCCATTTGCAATATGTTTATTGACCTATTTAATTTGACATAAAATACTTTTCATCCATGGCTCGATGGAGTTCGTACTTAAAGGGATCTCCGACTATTTTATAGACTAAACAATATTCATATCCATAACTTAACCTTCCTTCGTTCTTCGCCAGAAAAATAAAACTAAATTAACTTCTCACAATATCAAATGTTAGAAATCTAATACCAGTGCCTAAAGATTGAGTATACAAACAACAAAGAAATAAACAATCAAGGCCCCCGAGGCGGTTTATGTAAACCGAACAAAAGATTAACTAAATAACGACCGCCGACAACTCCCTTGGGGTACAACTCACCGCGGTAAATAGCGGATTTCACAAACCACAGTGTGAAACCGCAAATCTTCACGACATTCTGTGAAATTTACAGGGAAACCTCGTAACTAGTACAGATAGTCGAAGGGGATACCTCGTAACTAGTACACAGCAGAATTTCTTGCACATGTGTGGAAAGGAACCGAAATCGATTGATCGGAGTACCCGTGACTTTAGGCATTATCGTAAAGATCATACGTAAAGTAAGAAAAGGTTATCCTTTCCTACTAATATTGTAAATGTGAAAGTTTACGTGTGTGTATATTTTGTATGTTTCTTACTCCTTCACGCAAAAACTATTGGAACGGAAACTCGGTATGTAGATAGCTGGAGACCTGGATTAACACTTAAGCTTCTTTTTTTCCCGATATTCCCACGGGAATTTCCGCGGGGCGCAGCTAGTAACATAATTTACGCGGGTGAAATTGCAGGGTCTAGCGAGTACCTAATAAATACCTATAAAAATTACAGTTTCACAACCTCACTGTCTTCACTACATAGTATAAAAAATAAAGTCACTTTTCGCCGTCCCTATGACCCGGGGCGGGTCGCTAGTTTATAATATACTAGCAACCCGCCCCGGCTTCGCACGGCTATATTATGCATGTATTACACATATAAACCTTCCTCTTGAATCACTCTAAAACCGCATCAAAATCCGTTGCGTAGTTTAAAGATTTAAGCATACAAAGGGAAATAGGGACAGAGAAAACGACTTTGTTTTATACTATGTAGTGATAGTGATTACAAGGTACAGCCTACCATTGTAGTTTTATAACTGTTATTATATGAATAATTGAGTTGAAAAATACAGAGAATAAAGGGCCACGATAAAACGAAGTTTAATTTATTCTCTTGTAAATAACAGTATCTTTGTGTTGTTCTATTCTGCTAAAGGTACGCTGGAATATAATAGCAATCATGATATGCACATACCAATGAGGGTGTACGATTTATATAAGCAAATTGGGTTGTGAAAAATACCTACAAAGAAAGTGCTTGTAAAATCTAGCTAGTTGAAATCTGTGCCATCATTTAATATTTTATACAGAAATGGGTACAGTATGCGTCACAAGTTTACTATCAGTTTGTTACCATAATACTATCAAAAATTTGGACTTACGACCTTCTTCTAATAGACGTTGCACACAAACATAAATACTTGAATTAAAAGTTCAGTGTGATTATTATTTTCAACATTTTAGCTATTCTTCAGTTGGCCGAGTGGTATAAGCCGCCACCCGCTACATCAACCGACGGATCCACAGGTTACGTTGTTATAATGTTCAAATACTGCTATACTGGATTGTAAATGTGACGGTGCCGGTGGACTTTTAAACGTCAATTGTACATTGTTCTACCCTATCTATCTATTTATAAGTCAGACGTGGCAACTGCACGCATTCGCACATAACGACAGCTTTACAGAAGAACAAATTAATGCCCCAGAAACCCATAAAGCTGTTTCTTGTTTTAGCTAAGCACCCTTTAAACGCACATAAAGCGTCACTCATGTGGTAATGACAATATAAAGAGCGACGAGTCATTTTACATCCGTTGACGAGCGACGTTCACGGCTTAGCTAAACCATTACCTGACGAGGACTGCGAGACCGCATATACCTATTTTATCGTGCCATTCTGGAAATGGGAATGAATGGGTGTATAGTGGCAATACTAAAGTGGTACTGGAAGCGTTCTGGGGCGGATTTTTTGTAATATTCGAGTTTCTATGCACCATGCCACGTAGACACCGACTGGTCTATATTATATGTTTCATAAAAGCAGTAAAGGAAAGCTACCGATTCAGTGTGTTACTTCATACTAGGGTAGTAGTTTTGAGTACCTAGACTATTCATTGATACTCCATAGATATTATCGTACCCTAGAGCGTATGGTATGAGTATTTCAACTTGATTACTCTCTCCAAAGTCGTTCTTTATACGGCAGTATAATTCTAATTATCAGCTTTTGTCGTGTCAACCACAGTGTCAACAACAGAGTGATCTGTGATGTTTTCGAACAAGGTCAATCCTTTGAACTTCGACAGTTATTTGTTTCGTCACGACAATTACTTCGGAAAAATATAGTTCGACAAATAATTGTTTAGACTGAACATAATTCGAAGAGTATTAGTTCAAGAATCAAGAAAAACCGTAACGAAAATATAACCTAACACCCCCTACTCCGCCTACCATGTAGGTCGGCCGAGCGTTCGCTTAACGTTTATGTATATGGTACGAATGTACGAAGCTCGCACGATGCAATAGCTTTACCGCGGCAGTCCCCGAGTGCCACACATTTTTTTTTATATAATTGGTAAACTTGTTATAACAATATGAAAACATATTTAACGTTATTGAATTGTTCCAGCTACTTATATGACCATATATCCAACATTTACCGTATCCGATTTACCTGCTAATTAAATACGATTATTGGATTTATTTTACGCTAATTATGAACGTACCTGAAAATCAAAGCACGTATTAAATATATGAAAATTACTTTAGGAAATATGAAACTCTAATAATCATTTAGTATTAAATACTAATTGGAGTCTCTGATGAATTACTTATTGATTTATACTTGACTCGGTTAGATTTAACGTGGCTGTAGATTTATGGTCCACTTCTAAATAGAGTTTTAGGGTTCAAATGAAGTAATTATTTACTTGCCCCGGAGCCATGTTTCAACAATTCCGTCGTTAACGAAAAGGCATAAAGTAGGAAATTGGAAATACGATCGCGTCTTTTTATTGGTTTTGGTTTAATGCTTGAAGAAATTGAACTGAAAATCGGGTTGACGTTGTTGAAAAAGATTTATTTTTTCAAATAAGTAAATTCAGCAGTTATTTTCATTGTACACGTATAGCCGGCATACTTTCGGCGAATTTTGTTAAAACAATTTCTATCTACCGTTGTAAAGTTCTGAAATAAAGCTTCAGATTCCGATCCCTATTGTAACATTATTGATTTTGACACACATCAAAGCTGGCACTACAACAATACAAAGCTACCTACTCGAATATCTGCCTTTAATATTGCTAATAGGAGCTGAAACTATGAAGCAAATTCAATGTATTTCACCGGAATTTCAGGTATTGATCAACCATAATACTCGTATTTATATGTAGAGGTATACTACATATCAAATAGTAGCTGGTATTTAGTGTTGATTAGAAACTCAATATGTTTATTGTTTTACTTCTTATAGTTATATGAAACAATTCATTAGAGTAGATTGCTTGTTGAATATCGGTAAACTTCTTCTAATTAGGTTGATGTTATTGAGAGATTCAGTGGTATCTCATTTCATGTAATTAGTTTGTTTAGTGAGCTAAGGGTTCATCAAATAATATTATATTAGGATAGCACCTAGTTCAGTATTTTAAACTGTAATTTGTCGATCCTTCATTACCTTTGTGATATGTATTTTTAAGTATCGTTTTTTTATTTAAAGCTAAATAGCTATTTACTTATTTTATTTCATAACCAACTCACCTTTAAAACTCTTACAACATCCTGAGGGAATTGCATCAATGCCGTACTCGTAACTCTTCTATAAATCCTATCCACAAATATTCCCGCTCGGATCGCATGGGCCACGGACTTGAACTTCGGCTTCTCGTCCGACTTCCGCTTGGCGGTGGCCAACTGCCTCGTGAATGTCGACGCCAGCCACTCCCGGACTTCAGGGGGAACCGCATCCGGCTGTACTTCGGACAATTCGTCATCTTCGTCTGCCAGTCTCCTGATCACAACAATTACTGATTAGAACAAAGCATACTTGCTTTTGTAAAAGCTGTCGTCGATTCCGCAAGCTCCCACGTCTCTGTTAATCCATCGAAAGCTAAGCTTGACGGATGATCAAGACATCAAGAACATCGTTAATCAACACACGAATTGTTAAATTTAAATTAATAACAGTGTGATTACCTTTCATCCTAATTGCTAGTGGTTTAAGTGTTAATATTAGTTTAAGTAATATTGCATTAGTGAATGAAGACTATTCTATTAAATTCTATATTTTATACTAATCTGTACAATGTTATCTCTTTCTAGTTTATCGAGTTCTAATGCTAATTCTATTATTTCAAGTGTCCAAACGTCGTTTAAGCTGCTAAAAGGTAATGAAAAGGTATTTTTAGATCTGAAAGAAAAATATTATCAGAAACAAGTCCCATTCAGGTGGATAAATTGGTTGTCATTTAGCTAAATGAGACTTGTTTTTATTGGCTCAGAGTACTTCTGAGTAATCCATTTTCTTCGATTGTTTTGCGGTGAATAAAGTGAAGGAAATAAAATTAGAAAGAGTGTTGTCGATAGTATCTGTGTAGGAGTGTTCTGACATGCTGGTTTTGTTGAGTTTTTTCGAGCACTTTAACTTTACGCTTCTTTTCGCGAAGCTAATGTTTGTATGGAAATAAATCGTTCTTCATCCATACAAAATTCGCTTCACGTAGACACGAAAGTAACATCAATAAACTCGTAAAAACTTACACTACGTATTCTGATGACATGCGTCGTGCTGGTATGCTAATTGAGATCGAATACATTGCTTTCCATTGAGCGGTTCGGTTCAATGGAATTGAAACGTCATTGTTGTCGTTGTTAATTTGCGCTGTATTTCAATTATTGTGTTTTGATGCGTAATATTAATTAAAAATGTAATATGTTTACAGGTAAAAGGCTAATTATCACGGAATCGGGCCTTTATGTTTTGCATGTAGGCTTTATAGTGAAAATTGTTATAGTACCTTTTATTTGCTACTCACTGCACTTATATTAATGTAAAGTAGGTACGTTAGAATAAGACACAAGTGACACAAAAAATTACAAATAAGTTAAAGACACAAATAGTCTTTATAACGTTAGTAATCGATCTTAGAATGTGATCACTATTTATAAAACATTAACAAATATAATCAATGTTAATGTTAATACTGTTTGTAAAATGAATAATTCAGTAACAATAATACAGCTATGGACAATAGAAAGCAACATAGCACAGAATCACGTTAAAGCCGGGTATGATAGGATGCAGGTTATTCGGGTACAAATCGTATTGTCGCTTGAAATGTTCCACCATTTCGATTCATGTTCACAGGTGCCCATAATAATGGCAATTAAGATTTTTAGCCGTAGCGACAATTATTTTTGTAAAATTTAAATATATGTATGTAGGTACGCATAATTTCCATACGACTGCACCAAATTGGAAGTCTTTTTTTTTGTGTTCGCTATTTTGTCAGGACAAGGTTTGTATAAATAAAAATCGTGTTAGTAGAAAATATAAAAGAATACGTATTTGTCGAAGATATTAGGTTTTTCTAAAAAAAACTAAGGTAAGTATATAATGTTAAATTTTTTGATATAGTTTATATAATTTAATGTAAAATAGGGAATAAATTTTATAAGTACAAGACTAAAATCAATTGACTATAAATTGATCATGCTAAAAACGTGCTACCATGAAATGGATCTGATATTCAAGCGACAATATTACTAATGTAGGTAATTGGCAACATCGACACACCTAAACACCAGGGTGGGGGCTGACTGCTGACGCGCCACGGCCGGTCTAAAATAAAACACCACGTCAATCGGGTCGTTAAGGGTAAAATTGGAAAAGGAAATGGGATAAATATTGGAAACTAATTTTAAATAATATATAAAAAGATTGGAATCAATCGTAAGTGGGAAGGAGTATATACAGTATCTGGATATAGGTAGCTAGGAATATTTGTTGGGCCAGTTAAAAGTAACAAAGTTCTATGTTTGTCTTTATACAGGCTTATATTATAATATCAGAAACTTATTACATCTACTTAATCAATACCTAGAATGAAATAATAACGAAAAAAATATAGACGTGGAAGCAGGGAGAGAAGTAGACGAAACGGATTCCAATAAATATCAAGAAGTTGAAGTAGATGAGAATAAGCTATAGGTAGATGGCAGAAAGGGTCCAACAGGAACACATGCCCAGGAGACACAGACGGTAAACAAGGACGATCACAATACGAGTCACATGGGATCAGACGACACACGGACTATTTCCCATGTCTAAACTAAACCGACTACTACTAGAACAAGTAACGCTAAAGCGTAACTAGCGTGACTTATTCCTTCAACCTACGAACAATGAAAATATGAGAAGAGCAACGTAAAAGAAGTCTATAAAGAACTAATAGGAGGTGAAAAAAGCTACAACTGAAAAGAAAGACCTAGCAGAGTTTGGACAGAAGGGATGCGCGACTACTTGGCTGTCGGCGGTGTTGTATTTTTATTAACTTTGCTTCATTGGGTTTCTGGGAGCAGCGTGCCCAGCAAGGAGTTCGGAGCCGGCGCATGTGGAGTGTGGTCTGCTGCGCTCGAGGCTGCTCCACGGCTCTGCTATCCCTGTGTGAGATAGAATCACTGGCGGCGACGCCGGCGCCGACTTTATCATCCCTAGCTTAGATCCCTAGGCTGCTCGATGATAAACCCATTGATGACGTGAACGTTACATTACATATATTACAAAAAATAAGTACATATTATATACAAACTAAAAATAATAAACATAAACGACATCGGAGCGTTTTGTGTCAACGCAAATACGAAATAAACAATTTCATAGTTTAAAAGTAACAAATTACGGTTAGCTAGGTCTCAAAGTTAATTTTGAATGACGGAGTTACAACATGTATGGATTCATTTCGAAAGCATTTCAAAGATGACGAAACCTACAAAGTACAGTTTCATTTCATTGCAAATCAAATTACATAAGTTTAAATTACAATTTATCACACAAATAAATTAAATTAAAATAACTGTAGGGACTCATGAGAAATTCCATAATTACTTAATCATTATTGATGACTGATTAATCTTTGAAAAATTAAAATATTATATTATGTAGACTGTTTCAGTGCTAAGCGGAGTTATGTAAAACTATATTTATCTTACTTCTATTAAAATAAAATGTAAAATACGTCTTTGAATTTACATGTATTCGCGTCCAAGAAACTTTCGTATTATCCGTATGATGAGAACCATACCGCCCAGTTAGAATAGTGTGGGTACATACGGTTTTTTATTGCAAGACATTTATTTTTTATGTGGACGATGGAGTGACGATCTCGATGCATTTGAGACAGACTTGCTCAGGACCGAACTACTTGGAAAGATATTAGGGAAGCCTTTGCCCGGCAGTGGGAATATATAGGTTAACAAAAAAAAAGTTATGTGGAGCCCCTTAGTACCTCGAAAGGCACGATAATTCGTTGATTTCGGTAGCATTCAATGGGTCAATTCAAATTTTTAAGAGGTCAATCTATTTGCCCTAAATTGTATTCAGTCAAAGATTGTGCCATAACGCCTGCGACCCTAAAGAATTACAATTCACAACAAATGAATAAACAATTATCCCTTAGGATTGAATTTGTTGACTGGGGCCCAAAGCCACAAACTTTAATTAGTTTGCCGTGTTTTCGCTGACGCAAAATGTTGTCGCAGCAACAAGACAAAGCATTTATCAACTAATTCAACGCTTATCAACGTTTATAAATAAGTGATTTTATTATTGTAGTGCTTAAGCCAATCTAGAGATTTCTGAAAGAAATTTCAAGGAAGAATGCATTTTCATAATAAAAAGTTTATCTCTCTATCTATCTTCTTTAGCGCCGTCGTGATTTCGCTAACGAAAGTAAAACAAGTAAATTCATATCCCAATTTCGACCGAGACGTTTATTGGGTGCGTGCGCACCCGCAAGGAAGCGGAAGTTAAAAAAAAAAGACGTTTATAAGGCCGCTATATATTCCGGAATAAAACCAGAAAATACCTTGGTCTTTTTATTTCACCACCCACTATCTTCCTACTTAAGCATCATTTCATTAGTCTCCATGAAAATATAATGTTTCTTGCGGATACTTCGCATTGGAAACACTAAACAAAATGGCTCTTTAAAAATTTATAACCATTTTTACAACTGATACGGTTCCATAACGATGCTTTTAGTACAGTTATGACTTTTACTATGAAAGACGTAGAAGTAAATTATAGTTAGGTGCTTGAAGTAAAAATTATAAAGTTCTATTTATGATAACGAGCTCTTTTATTATCTTGAAAGAATGGAGTCAGCTGCTTGAGTCTATGCTTCCTGGTGCGCAATTTGAAATCTTTTACTACAGGCTACATTCGCGTAGAACGCGGATATCTGGAATAATTTTGAGAGATAGGTAAGCTGTATGAATTTGGCAGCGTAGACGTTTGAATTCTACATGAATGCAACCAAAGTCACTATAGGAAGGAAGAATATTGTAGTAGGTGTGCTATTTCATTGTAATCTTTTAAACGTTCATTGTAATCTTTTGACGACCTCTGTGGCGCGTCGGGCGAACACCCGACTGCGACGCAGAAGGTTGCGGGTTCGATTCCCGCCGGGAACAAGTTTATGCTGACCATATATTCTTGTTTCTGGTTCTGGGTGTTTCCTATATGTATAATATGTATATATTTACAAAAAAAAAAGTATATAAGTAGTTTATCCGTTATCTGGCACCCATAACACAAGCATTAAGTTGCTTAGCTTGGGGCTGGATGGCGATGTGTAATATGTCCTGAAATATTTATTTATTTAAAACGAGCAATTCTTGAATAATAGGTATAATCAGGATGTCGGAAACGGCTCCAACGATTTTCATGAAATTTAGTATGCAGGGAGTTTCGGGGGCGAGGTAAAAAAGCAACGTAAATAACCGATCAAAGCTGGTCACCCAGGTACTAGATAAAATCAGTTTTCTTATAATTTGGCTCGCATCGCTTTGATTTAAAAGTCTAGAACATTTGTAAGCAGTATAAACCCTACTGTAAATTATTACAAAACACTTAGTAAGTAATTCTACTACCAACTTCCGTAACTTTTACGCAAATTAACTGTCATAGAGCTTTAAAATTATAGAACCTCAATACTTAATAAATCATAACAACATATAAATTAATGTTCTTCTCATAATACCTACTTTTAATAATTAAACCCAAAATGACAGTTCTCCATTACTCCATTTCACTAATTAATTAAACACTCGGGTAAATCGTAGACTTCTCAGATAATAATGATAAAAGGGTACTTCAGGTAAATGGTGAAAGATAGATTTACCCGCGACTCAATTGATTTTTGTTCAAAGTTGACCCTCCGTAGTTTAAATGGTGTCTGAACTGAAGTAGGTAATTTAAGTACCTCATCGCCTAACTTTCTTACCGGATAAAGTGAAAATGACAAGAAAAGTTTTGAAGAGTATTTCTTACTAGTGTAAAGAAGCGTCTTTTATCATAGTTCTTTGGTAGGTGTTGCACCAAAGAACTATAATAAAACAAGCTACAGAATAAAAAAACCGGCCAAGTGCGAGTCGGACTCGCGCACGTAGGGTTCCGTAACATATTATATGGTAGCTCCACTTAGATTTTGTTTTTAGTAAAATGTTGTTATAGCGGCAACAGAAATTCATAACATGTGAAAATGTCTAGTGTCTCTGTATACAGGAAAAGTATTTTTGTAGTGCACAAATTTCGGTATGTTTTAAGCACATTAAAATAAAAAATACTGCTTTTTTTATTTTGGAGCTAACTCAAAAACTCTCAGAGCTATAACCATTTAAGTGTTTCTAACAAAACGACGAAGTCCATGGACACAATACTAGCGCCAGCGAGTTTAATAGCGCGCTCTAAATGAAGGTAGGTACCTACGTGTCACTGTGTGTATCAATACTGAGATACCCAATAATTTAGAAATTGCAGGAAGTTTTTCACATTAAGTTTTGGTTTTTTTTTATTTATTTCTTTGCGTAAATGTACTCCACTACCGACATATATTCAGCAGAAAAAAAATGTGCACTACAAAAATACTTTTCCTGTATAGTTATCACGGTTCATGAGATACAGACTGGTGACAGACAGAAGGATAATAAAATCTTAGTAATAGTGTCCCGTTTTTACCCTTTGGGTACGGAACCCTAAAAAACAACTTTTAGAACACCACTCAGCTCAGAATTAAAAAAATCAAGTTTAGTGAATTTCTTAAAGGTCGGAAAAGTACCGCGGACTTTTCCACTCTAAAGAAATAGCTCTCCTTATTGCTCGATTTTGGTGCTAAATTTTTTGTGTAATTAAATAATTACAATATTTTAATTTTTTATATAACTTAAAAGTTATAAGTTACAATCATACTTTTTACCCCACTGCGAGGAAAGGGTTTAGTTTTTAGCGCCTTTTTTTGTTTGTTTGTTTTTGAAATAATAAAACATGTAAGCCTAGAATACAACATTTTCTGGCGACAATAACACAACATTATGTTGCAATGCGATGAAAACAGGTATGCATCAAAAGATGTCAAAAATTGCATCAAAAGATGTCATTAGTATGACGTTTGAAAGTTTTAGAATATAAAAGTTACAATTATATGGACTTATTTAATTAGAAGGTACATACATACTCAAGTTATTTGAATGTTAACAATCAAACCGATGTACGAGTACCTAAGATACACGTGTTTAGTGTCTGGTATAGGTTTAATATGCAACACTGAATCTCAATACCTAATCTATCTATGGTAGATCCTAAGTAATTAGTTTGAGTATAATTAGATTATCCCAAGCAAACAGAATCTGTAATATACAGATAATCTAGGTAAGTATGTGGAGGAAAGTAGCGATCAGTGGACTAGTGCTTTGTTCGGAATACTTTGGACGTGTTTCTAAAATTTCATTCTTCAAATCGAATTATTTTTCCCCGTTTGTAATTAATTGAAGTGGACACGAATAACACATACTTAGTAACTTTTTTCATTAAATCAACTGACCGCAATCTTCTCTAAAATATTTATGCTCGACACTTGATAACATTTATACAGAGCGTAAATAATACTAACCAACGAATAGTACCTAAATAAAAATAACAAAACTTTGAAACCGATCGCGAAATCTATTGTCGTACGAAAACGCTCCGACATCCATTTACAAAAAGAATTAAAACGAAACGAAAGGAAAAAAAAACTACGGGATTCCGAAGCTATCAGAATGCTTTTAAATGCTCCCAAATTAAGAACAGAACCCGCGTCCAAAATAAGTAAGTGCAGAATCTATAAATCACAAAACCAAAAATTACCGGCTACAAATCTGAAACACAGAAATTATGAGTTTCGATTCATTGAAAAATTAAAGACTCCGCGTCACAATATTGGTTAAATTGACTTTAAATGGTCAAAACTCAAAAAGTCTTTACGACGCTTTTCATAGCGAAGAATAAAATTTTCGATTTGTCATAACAAAGTTAATGTAAACGACATATTGAGTTTTGTACCGGAGTTACTTGAGAAAAGGTGAACTAATTAAGAATTCCTTAAGGCTGGGCTCAGGTAAATTTGAACAAAAGAATTTGTCTAAGGATTAACCTGGTTTGCAGGGTCAGAACCTGATTTCTGTAAGTATAATTTTATGTTTAAAAAGTTCGTAATTGCGCTGACTAGGACACCGTAATTAGGAATTTTAGTAATTACGCATTTTATGACAAGTCCTTCTGATTACACTAACAAAGTAGTGAATGATAAAATTATGTAGGCAAAGCTGAGAATATAAAATATTTAGATGAGCCCATACATTGTAAGGGCACCCATCTCTGATAATTTTGTGCTTTAATGTATAACAGTTAAAATTATGAAAATTCAACTTAAAAACTTGACCTTGAATTTATATGTATAAACCTATTAATTTTTGACTAAATTTATTAATTTCTTGGAGCGAAAAATTATTTAAAAGTCACTTATACCAATTTCTACAATCCCAGCCAAAAGGAAATTCCATATACTCAATACAAATAGATCCTTTGTGCACGCAGAGCCTTAACAAACATCCATAACAACTTAATAACTTAAACACAACTTATCGTCTAAGTACGTACTTAGTTTCGTCGATATAAACAGCTTCGAGTACCCTCGCAGCATAATGAAGGTTCTTTTGTAAAGTCTCTGCTGATATTTCACCTCTGTTTAATTGTCTAAGGAGATATCGTAATCTGTGGACAAAGAAAAATATAATTTTAGTTAAAAAGTAGACATCTATCTATTTACCTATATAAAATTCTCGTGTCGCGATGTTAGTTACCAAACTCCATCTAAATGGCTGAACCGATTCGTATGAAGTTTTTTGTGTACTTATATTTGTTAGGTCTGAGAATCGAACATCTTTTTTTATTTTCCTTTTTTTTGTAAATGGCAAAACAACGTTTGCCGGGACATATAGTCTACATATAAAAATCAAATCAGAATAAATTTGGTCTAAGTTCTATGTACAGTATGGGTCATAAGTAAATGATCAGTTTGCTACAATAATACTATCAACAAGTATTGGAGTTACGACCTTCTTCGGATAGACGTTACACACAAATTTAAATACTTGAATTAAAAGTATTCAGTGTGATTATTATTTTCAACATATTAGCTATGTCTTTAGTTAGCCGAGAGGTATAAGCCGCCACCCGCTACACCAACCAACGTGGGTTCGATTCACAGGTTACGTTGTTATAATGTTCAAATGGTGCTGGTGCTGCACAGGATTGTAAACGTTACGGTGGGCAGAGACTTTTGACCGTGGATTGTACAGTAGGTTGGAACATATCATTGTATGATGATAATATCTTATAATAATATTATAATAACTGTAGAATCTTTGATAGTAAATAAAATATAAGTCAAGTGTCACAACCGAATATGCTTGAGTCGAGGGTGTAAATTTGTTTAATTTAGGCAAGGTAAGCTCCAGAAATAGGTACTCGATCGATTTTGAAAATATGGGGACAACTTGAACTTTGGGAAATGTGAGTCTAAAAGCTTTCCTATCATGATTTTGGCACGAAATTGGGACCGCGGCGGTAAAGTGCCGAGCATAGCCATTGAATAAATTGATTGGAAAAAAGTAAGACGTCACGACAAATACACCTAAAAAATGTTTGGAAAAAAATCTAGACCAATCTCTACTCTTATACTCGTATCACCTATGTATTCTAGCAAAAAACAAAGGTATCTTTAATTTTTTTGACGTGATAACGTCTAATAAATTGATAGAACACCTGCATTCACAAAAAAGTCTCACGGTAATATTGTGAGACATCATGCGTCATGGTAATATAACCAGACGCGTCATGGTAACTTATAAAACAGAGTATATTTAATAATAATATTGCTCATCTGGACTTGTGTTATGGTGTGACGAGTGACGAATAGAAGACTTATATAAAGGAAGAAAAAGAAAAAAAAAGAAAAGAATCACAATATTTTTTTTAATCGTTTTATTACGTTATCATATAAAATTATCGTCCGTAAACCAACTTTACACACAACCATTTTTTTGTTATAATTTAAATTCTAAATAATACCATCAAATTTAGGGCAATCGAAGACCCCAGTTACTTACGTAGCGTGTGAGTGAAGCGCTCAATCCAATTTGAACGTTCTCTGAACCAATCTCGGTCTAACCATTATTCGCTTTTAGGCTCTCTGGCCTTTTGTAAACCTCTTAAATTAGGTTTGTTACCATTGTACAAATTGCATTCGGTCAGCTAGCACTACCTTAATGGGACTTATTGGCTGTTAAAGTTTTTCGTTTCATAAATGACATGAAAGTGTTGTGGTAATCTATTTTTCAAATATAAGAGTCAGTATCTAATGTGGAAACTATAAATTGTTGTTCTTCTTGAATCTGTAAGCTAAGATTGCCCCGCACAAGGGCCGATAAGACTGCCCTTTGCGCCACTCTAGAATTAAGTTTCCTGTTTTTAGTTTGTTTAAGATTTATTTCTAAAGTACTTACTTACAATAAAGTGTTTATCTATCTATGAACTTTGATAATTAAGGCTTAGCATAGCAAGGGACCTAAATATTGACGAATATAAGGTCGCACGACTTCGTACCGGAACCAAGGACAAAAATATTAATTTATAAATTCCAAAATTACCCAAACAAAAAAAAACATTGAAATGAAAGATTTCGAGTACTGTTTCACAATTGAACGCCTCCAATTCGTCAGTCACTCATTGAAGTGTGAATTTCTTAAAGCGAGAAAGATAAACGAAAGAGAAAAATAAACTGAAACAAAGCTAGTGAACTGTCTGTATTGAAGCGCTATTTGTTCATTGGGAACGAATCCAGTTGTAATTTCAGTGTTTTCGATGTTCATTTCTCGTTTTGGTAGTCGAGTTCTACGTTGTTTAGACTGTTAAAATAGATTTTTACACTACAGAAATCTCTTTTGGAACAAATATAAAAACCACTTTTTCCCAAAATGACTGATTTTCACAATTACATTGTTTATGAATGTCGGAAACTTATATTGTCTGGCAGGTACATTCAATCAAAACATTAAGTCCAAAATATAAAATGTCGTTTCTTTTTTTTTCAGAGGTCAGATTATGTTTTTCAATTTTAGGTCATCCCTTTCTCCAGGTCGTTTAGCGTGAGTGGTTAAAGACTAGTAGAGCCTCAATACCAGCAATTCATTAAAGACCGCAAATACTTTCAAAAATTGACAGCTCGATCTTCTTTAGAAGATAGCAATAGATGATGACTGACTTGATGGCAGATTCTGTGGATTACCAAAAACTACTGAGTTTAGGAACATTTATGTTTTATCGCACAAGGAAAGTATTTTACAATTTAAGCATACGATACACTGCAGATCTGCAGTCACTTTTCAGGCAACTACTGTTTACATTGCAGAACGACCAAAGTCACCTTGGTAGATTGGACAATTTTCTCTGCAATGTGGTAACCGCTTTAATATTTTTTTAAATAGCTTCTTTACAAGTAGGTAAGTATTAAGGTAGTACAGAAGTGTTAAATTCAATCGATACCGGAATATTAACGAGAGATAGCATCGCGATTTGAATTCTAATGAGCTTGATCTTGATAATAACCTAAATCAAATTTATAATATTATTCAAATTGGAAGCGCCTGATAGAATAAATTATTAGCCAGTTCGGTGGTATTTGGTGATAAACAAGCTTAAAGTTAGGGATCAAACTTTGAAACAATAATCAAATTCTTTAAAAGTATCTACCTCTAAGTCCTAAGTATTATAGATACTAATATTTATTGATTGATTCCTTATTCGTACAGCAAGGGAATGGAATGGGCCTGCGTCTGCGTGTTCCCTGACATGTACAATTCGGGGCTCTTTAAGTTGCGAGTGAAGAGGTATCTGTTAAAAAAGCATGCTACATCGTCGACCGCATCCTCATCTACAATCAGGCAAGTGCCATAGTGGTCAAACGCTATTTGTCAAAAAAACTCAGCTAGTTTTCGTTAGGATAATTCACTGCCATTCACCGAATAGACAAAGCGAAATAAAAGCTTAACTGAAACCAAACGAATGATAAACTCAACAAAGCAATAAATTCACTTAAAATAATGAACTATAATGGTATTCCCCTTTCCGTATAATATCACATTATCTAAAGAGTTGTCGCCATTAGGACCCGGGGGAGGGTGCGATTTGTCTTGCGAACGAACGTTCCCTTGTCTAGACTACGACCCCGATTCTGTATGTCAAATAGATGAAAAAAAAACTTGTATTTTTTTCCTTCTTTTGAACTTTTGAACCTTATTTTAAACTTCTTTTGAACTTCTTGTCTATCCAAAGGTTGCCTGGATGAAATTGCTTTAAGCGATACGGCCGCCATTTGTGACACTTAGACTTAAGCTTTTAACAGGTTTATTTTAGAATCTACTTTATTTGGAAACATAACCAAATATTAATATTTTGTTTAGTATCCTAATCTTATTTGGGCTGAAGTCAGAATTTCGATTTGAACATGAAATCTATCCCTATATTAAAAATGGAGTAAGCTTTGCCAGTATTTATACCACCATCAGAGCTAAGTCGACCATGAAAGAACATATACTAAAGCGCGCTGAATAGCATAGATTGAAGTTGCTGGGGTGTATATAAAACATCATCTAAATTTGATGTAATTGGCCAATATTATAATATCAAAGAACACGAGCCGCTAATATCTACGGAATTGATGTGAAATCAAAGATTTCCAACAGGAATAAGGGTCCTAGGTGCTGTGCAGAACTCTCACGGGACTAGTGATTGATGGAGATATAATATATCTTACAAAGATCTATCGGGGAAATATCGTGTTACCTTTGTAAACGTGGTTTGCCAATTTTTACATGCTACTACTATTTTACCAACATGTTTTCTGAAATACTGCTTTAAAAGACATGACTTATACATACATACGGGACGTTTTTCCGGAATTAGACCTCTTTAGTTGAGTTATTTTTGCGTGAGAATGAAATAGGCTTGCCTATCACCTATACTACCCTCTCAGCTTAGTCGACCATACTCAGAGGAAATAATTTGTCTGGAGTAAACTAAGCCGCGGGTTTCATCACGATCTTTTCCTTCATCGTAAGAGCAATGCTAATTAGCGCACTTACATATTTCGTAAGAATTATCCATTGAAATTCAAGACATTATATTTGCACATCTATTAGTATGATAAAATAAATAAATATTGAAGGACTAGCTTCAATATCCCGATTCCGTGAAAATATATTACGAAAATTAAGTAACACGTTAATCCAGGTCTGAAAACTCCCTCTACAAATAGAGGGGAGCCCTATCGCTCTCATAATCTTTTTTAGCATTATGCCGTTTGGCATAACAGTCTTAGCCTAAAGTTTTTTTCCCATAAATTATGATAAGCAACACTCTGCTTATCATAATTCTAAATGTCACTGATTTTTTGACATCTGACAGATGTCAATTTTTCGACACTTCACTACATAGTATAAAACAAAGTCGCTTTCTCTGTCCCTATGTCCCTATATCCTTTTGTATGCTTAAATCTTTAAAACTACGCAACGGATTTTGTTGCGGTTTTTTAGATAGATAGAGTGATAGTAATATATAGAGTGATTCAAGAGGAAGGTTTATATGTATAATACATGCATAATATAGCCGTGCGAAGCCGGGGCGGGTCGCTAGTGTCATTATATTTTGGACAATTCACAAAATATCTTTATAAGTTATAGCCTATGTTATATTCTGATGTATAAGCTATATTATTGTAAAGTTTCATTAAAATACATTTAGTCGTTTTTGCGTTAAAAAGTAACAAACATCCATACATCCGGATATCCATACATACAAACTTTCACGTTTATAATATTAGTAGGATATTTCTTACACCATCTATGTTCGAACTAAGCAACTTAGCTTTTATTATGGTGACCAGACAACCAATATAAAAATCGAATATCTGACAAGATACGTGTTCTTTTTCATTGACTAGTTTCTGTGCCTAAAAATGTAGCGCACATAAATGTAGCGCACTAAAGCGCACATAGATAGCATAAAATTCATAACATTAAATTAAAAATGCATTTTCAACAAATCTTGTTGCTATCTTTTTTAGCTCGTTTCTAAGGACTGTTGATTCTTGGAACTCTACGAGTCTAATATCCTTCCTTTGACATCAAACAGTTTCTAAAACTAATATCGTGAGTGAGCGAGACATACGACTTTACCATTAAGAGGTTATGAATTCATAGAAACCTCCAAGGGTGGTTTTGAGAAACAAAATATACTTTATAATATTAATAGGAATTAGGTTTATGGCAAAATAAATAGATAGGTAAATGACAATGAAGTTGTGAGTGTATAATGCTTACTTGAAAAAAAAATGCCATTTCCCTCTATGGTTTTTTTTAAATATAGGTAATAGTTTGACCACTATCTCATACAATGGTAAGTGACGATGCGGTATAAGATGTAGCACGCTTTCCTAGATGATAACTATACGCTCGTGACTCAAAGACCAAAGAGAGAAAGGAATTTTTGGATTTCGTCTGTTATTTGTTTTCTTGTTGTTGTGATATCGAACGTTTGTGAAATTCAGAGATTTGTTCGGGTTAATTGGGTCAAATTGGACGTCCATTAGATTTGTTATATCGATCGTTACTGATACCTACTTTATTGTTTAGTTAGTTTTGTTACGAATAAAATAAATTTCTAATAAAATAAAAATATATTTTAGCGTCACCAAATACCGTTTCTTTGTAGTTTCGTAAAGATGAATAAATAAAATCTTTTTTGGCTTTTTTCAATCAAACAAACAATCTCAATTTATTATAAAAATGTTATCTCATGTTTTACGTAGTAGGGTTTCTATTTAACCTATTTTTGTGCGGTAGAATAGGCACAGAAAAACTCTATCAACCACTGTCAACGCTTGAATATTCCGAACTTCCAAATTATGGAAATGTAACCTCGGTCTGAATTTCATAGGTAAGGCAAGCGGCGTGGACGTGGCAAAGGCGCTTGAAAGTGACGCATCACGCCAAACAAAAGACGATAGGTAACATCGAATTAATAGTTATTTTTTAAAATATAGTACTTTTTAATTAGAGACAGGCAGGAATTACCTGTTATCTCAGTATTAGTTTTGTCCTCGTAATCAGAAGTTAGAAATCTATCCATTTCCCCTTTCCGGTTACCCCTATATTCACCTAGAAATATTTATTTTATTTTATTTACATAATTTTGTTTTGTTTTTTTTTTTAACTTGAAAAAAGACTTAAATTTTAAAAATTTGCTTAATGGTTTTTTTATTTATTTCACGTCTGTATTCTGTCCAGTTGCGGTTCCATCCAGTTGCGAATCAGTCTAGTTGCTACTAAGCTCTTTATTTACCAGGAAGTAGGTAAACTATAACACTAGGCCCGTGCATGTGTGTGCAAAAGTTCCATCAATAAAACCGCATTAGCAGCGTCACGTCCCTTACTTTTGTCTCTTCTTAATGTCAGACTTTTTCGAGTTATAGAGTCGACTTCCTTTGCAACCCCGTCACGTCTCTATTAAAGTGTCGGTGAAACAAGATATTTTTGTTTATGTAGATTTTTGGGCCTACGCTTTTTTATTTGGTTACATAAGTAAGACCGCATTAATGTAGTAAGCCGGGATCGATTGGTGCTGTTTTAAATTTCACACAGTGCTCAGATATGTGTGTGGTGGCCAGAAAATGGATAGAATATTTATATACTTTTCTTTAGTAAATTACATACATTTTATACATTCCCAGAAATACCCAAACAAATATCTGTGCATAAATATTCTGTTTGAGGCGGGAATCAAACTCTCAACCTTTTGCGTTGCAGGCGTGTGTTGGCCCGCCGCGTCACTTAGGTCAATGAGGGAAATTAAATTGCCAATTTTTTTTCTTAGCTAGTTCCGAATCACTAGATAGATGGCGAGCTTTATTATATCTATCGGCAAAGACTCCTAAGTGAGCTAATACAGCCTTGCGGTTTTTACAAACTTCGTCAATTTCTATTCCATAACCATATGTTAATAGTTACAACTAGCAACTGGTTGGCAATAGATACAGGTGAATTCCCAGACTTAGGATATTAATTATTAATTAAATGTACGTAGTGGATTCGTATTAGACTATATTATTAACATCTACCTCATTCCAATTAAATCCTTTCAGTCCCTTTTTATTGAAACTCGTAATTTGTTTGGTAAAATAATAAAATTTGTTGAAAGTATAAAAAGATTACCGAGTCCTAAGCCATCCTAAACTAACAACAATTTGTAGCGCGGTCTGTACGCGGTAATATGAGAGACGTCTTCTTTATTTTTATGTAAAATAAGTAAAACAGTTATACAAAAAAGATTAATAAGTACTAGATATATAATAGAAATAAAGCCAAGTAAAAGCCTGCATAATCTATGGGTTTCAGCTATGCGACTTTTAAGCTGTCATGAAGGCAAAATTGTATGTATACTATCGCGGATTTTTGTTATACTCGCAAATGTCTCATAGTTTGTATAACTTCAATTCCTCCTTCGACCATGGTGCAAGGTTGCAGGTTCGATTCTCACCACAAACAAGTACCTATTTATATATAGATACTAGCTGTCCCGGCAAACGTTGTTTTGCCATATAAAAAAAAACTAAATCAAAATCGGTTCAGCCGTTCGGGAGCTACGATGCCACAGACAGACACACACACACACACACACACACACAGACACGTCAAACTTATAACACCCCGTCGTTTTTGCGTCGAAGGTTAAAAATCATACAAATCGGTTCAGCCGTTTAGGTGTAGTTTGGCAACTAACACCGCGACCCGATTGACATCAATATTTATACGTCACTCAAATGTTTTGCCTTCCCGGAACCTCTCCATTAAAACTTGAACTTTATGTTATGGTACTAAAGTTCTTATTGACTTGTATTATTACGAATCGTTTGTATGGTATGGAGTATAGAAAAGTGTTGTTTTTAGACATTTTCAGGCAATTTTTTAAATTTTTCTCTCCGTAAGAACCATCCTCGTACCTTATGGAATATTCTAAAAAAAGAATTGGCCAAATTGGTCCAGGCGTTGTTGAGTTATGCGCTTACCAACACATTTTGCGATTCATTTTTATATATAAGAAAGAAGAAGAAGACTAGCTGTCCCGGCAAACGTTGTTTTGCCATATAAAAAAAATGTGATAAATGAAGAACCGCTCGACCGATTTTGTGCAAACTTCACATAAACCATTTACTAAATAGTCTGAACAAAGCTTAAACATTTGGTTTGGATAGGTGAGCCCGTTCTTGAGTTATAAAATTACAAGGAAAAGTGGCATTGATTTCTCTATAATACAGCAAATAAAAAAAAAGGGGTCTGTTAGACTTCGAAAAAGTAATAGAACAAAAATATATCTGTCTGTCCGTTTGTTTGTTACATAATCTACAATTAAAAACGCCTAAACCAAGTGAAATCTGAGGAAAGTCGTGGTATACTTTACATCATAATCCAATTAGTAGGTGCTGAGTAATCAGCAAAAAAACTGCAGGCGCTCGAGAAAACCCCCCGGTCGAACGCCTTACAACAAAGACGAACGTCACAGAATACATATTCCCACGGGATCGGGACTTATGCGGGTTTGAATATGGAATATTTCGTATATTTAATTTCACCCGCGTAAGTCCCGATCTCGTTTGAATATCGAAAAAAAAAAGAATATTTCGTACGTATATTTAATTTCACCCGCGTAAATCCCAATCTCGTTTGAATATCGAAAAAAAAAAAAAAAATTAAAAAAAAAAAAAGTATTCTATGTCCATCTCCTGGTTCTAAGCTACCTCTCCATCAATTTTCAGCCAAATCGGTTCAGCCGTTCTCGAGTTATAAATAGTGTAACTAACACAACTTTCTTTTATATATATAGATATAGATTTGTTTTTGGTCTGGGTGTCTTTATTTATATTAAGTAGGTGTCTATTTATAAAACGAAAAATATATATTTAAGTATTCTATACGTCATCTGGCCACGCACCGTAACACATGCCTAGTTGCCTAGCTTAGAGCCAAATGGCGCCCTGTGTTTTTTTTACATAATTTATTTTATTTTACCAGAACATTTTCACGCCACTTTAATAGGATCCAGTTTTTATCCTTTGGGTACTGAACTCTAAAAAATGTTTAACAAAAATAGTAAATTACAAAACAAATCCTTTTTGCCACCCCCTCAATATATCTGACTACTGGAAACGTTAAGTTGTGTTAGAAATTAGTTAGGGGGCTTAATTTGAATAAAATGTAATCAGTTCTCTTGCTTGAGTTTAAAACTATCTGTTCGTTATTACACAAACCATACATCCTAACTTAGAAGTTGAGAGCGTTGTTAATGATTTGGAACAAAAACAAATGGTTGTCTGTATATCGGTTTACGGACTATAATTTTATGTATAGCAACGACAATACGTTGCTTTGGTTACCTTGTCAATAACATGACGCGTTCCCGGACATCATGTTTTTTTGAATGAAGGTGTTCATCAATTTATTAGACGTTATCACGTTAAAAATAAATTTGGCTTTCAGCGTTTAAAACTATGAGTAAATATCGAATCGTCGCAAAATCAGGTAGTCTAGAGTAGCAACTCGTCTAAAATGGTCGGTTACATAATTGGAGACCCACCATAGAGCTCCAAAACGGCTGTTATAAGAATCTTTCAACGCAGGCAAGATTCTATGCACCTGCTTTAGTTGAAGTTTAAAGTATTTTATCTCATGAATTTATCAAACAAACATATTAGAATGAAAACATTTCAATAATAGTAAATTTAGAACTCTACGGTGCAATTGTGCTGCCGACGTAGCTTTAGACATTTTAGTTCTTCTTCTTCTCGTATAGTGGTGTAGCTCACCTAAGGTTAGAGTTTTCAGATCACCCCAAGGCCTCTAACTTGACCTAACGACTGCTACTAGAGGTAGCAACCGGGACCAACGACTTCGAAGCACGGAAGTGCTCACGAAACCACATTTCAAAATTTTTTGCCACACAACTAATTGGCCACCCATCGAAGTAATGACCGCGGCCAGGCGTCGCTTAACTCGCACGATTGTAAACGATCAGCGAGCGTTGCTTAGCTGTGAGCCTCCTGATTTTAGTTTAGATCATGTTATGTCTTACCTAAGTGCAGCTTTATCACAAGCATCGGGCGTGTCGACGGCGGGCAAGTGTTCAGTGTCGAGATCTAACTGATCGAGTTGCTCGTCTGTTGGTGTCGGACAACTCTCGGGTTTGCTTCGACTAGACGATCGGCGGACTATTGTGAGTGCGCCTTGCTCTGGTGAAGAAAAATATGCAATTAGAAAGAAATACATTTGACACAGAAAGAGGCATAGTTTGATTCTTTGTTCCTTTAAATTTTCTCATTCTACACTTGCCCATCGGCATATAAAGGCACCGACCACGATTAAGTTTCAAGCAAGATGTTTGGCTTGACACTTCCTATAAAACGCTTTTGGATGTGGGCGTTTAATTGGCGTCTTGAGACCCCTTTGGCTATTGCTTCTAAGAAACATTTATAATAGAAAATCCACCTTTTTTTTCTACAAAATATTACGATGTTTAATATAAAAAGAGTGTCATGCTATATCCTTCTTGGTATAAAACTACACATGCAGTGCAGAACAAGCACAAGAAATTCGGTGAAAAATTACACGTAACAGTAAAATACAACATGCAATGATATTATTTATACCGATAACTAAGAAAATACGGCTACCGATATTAATTAACACGTAGAAATGAGGTAAAGAGTAAGCCATCAAAGAGCAAAAACGAAACCAGCTGAGTTTTATTAAAACGCTGAGTGTCAAATGATGGCACTGAAGATGAATAAATGGAACGATATGGTTAATTAGGTATTGTGAAATACGGAGGATTTTTTTGTAAAAATACTTGGCAATAAAAGATTTTTTAATTTTAGCGCGCAAGTAAGTACTTACTAATCGATTAAAATATTTTCATAAAAACCCAGTCCAAAATCTTTAGTTGTTAAATGTTTTATTCAGTTCAAGCATTTATTTTTAATTTCATTTAAATGCTTCTAGCATTATGGGAACCTTTACGCCGGGAACGATATGAAGCGGGTTGGTGGTCATTTATTCGTTAAATATATCTGTTTTTAAACAGTTCTAAGTAAATTTTCAGTAATAAAGGCCTGACGGAGCCGATAGCGACTGGAACTGGACAATGTCTAGTCCAATTCAATTCATATCTACGACCAATGGACATTGGAAATGGCCATAGACGGAAAATGCACCTACATACTTCTACGTAAGTAAACTATGTCGCTAAATAGCGAGACTCAGTGTTGTCCACCGTAAAGTCCATGCAAAGTGGAGCTGCTACTTTTTTTTAAAATAGTAGGTATTATTATAGCTTAGAAAAGAGTTTATTTGATGAGGTTGCTATTATACAGTTTATAGTCTTGCCTTGTCTATCGTCTGCGCTATTCTTCAAATAATACTAAAAAATAATTGTTCTTTTAATTCCTCTGAATAAAGCTCATTCAAACCTATTCACTGTTTGTTTCGAATTCAGTCAGTCAGTTGTGCCATTTCAGTTCCAAAAGGCTTTCACTGAAGCTTTTACTATTCAGATCCATTGCTTTATGAATATTTAATCAAAAGTTTTGGTTTACTTATTTAATGTTGGTACGAAAATGTTATTCCAACTGTTTAATAATAAATTGTAGGTTTCTGTTTATTTTGGGTAACAAATTGTTTTCAATGGATTTTCAATAGAAGTAGACTTTATTACACTAGATGAATAATCTAAGTTATGTAAAGGTCAAAGCATATTACCGTTCTGATGGCGGACTGAACCTCTCCAGCAAAGAGTACCTAAATAATGATTTGTACAGTGTAAAAATTCCGGTTCAAATATGATTCTATTTTCACATGCAGAGGACGTGGATCTTTATATCCTAATCTCAAAATGTATCACTATACCTTAGTAACAGAGTATAGGTAGAGTCAAATAACACAAGACGCAAGATGACAAGATACCGGTACTGTGCCTATAGTGGTTTGAAAACTCATGCTGTCTACCATATTGTGTCAAGTTATTTGGCGCAACCTGTATCCTATAGACTACTATTTTATTATTATAGCTATATTGACTATGCTCGGTTTTGATGGCAACGAGGTCAGACATTCACTCGGAAAAATTGCATTGTAAGGTTTGCCTTCTCGCTAATAAATGAAATGGAAAGAAAAATCAACAACCGAAGTGCTGAATTTTCTACGGAAAAAAAGTTTTACGTGACAACAACTGTGCTCGAGTGGAAGGGACGCGTGCCTTTCACTTTTTATGTCTGTCTCTCTCGCTCTTAGGCGGGCTAACCATGCCCGAGTGGAAGGGACGCGTGCCTCTCACTCGCTCTCATTGTGAGCGCATAACGTCAGCGGAGCGTAACGCAGTTTCTTGAAGTGTCACCCGGCAAACCAATTTATAAAACGTTGTCACGTCAAAATCCATCCTATTCGATATTAAAATTTGATGAAACTAGAAATCTTTGGTCAAATATTTAACTTTAAAACACATGATAAATCTAAAAAAGAACTAATTACATCACTAAATAGTATAAAATAACGTCACTTTTCGCCGTCCCTATGTCCCTATGTATGCTTAGATCTTTAAAACTAGATACGCAACAGATTTTGATGCGGTTTTTTTAATAGATAGAGTGATTAAAGAGGAATGTTTTTAGGGTTCCCTGGCCAAATGGCAAAAAACGGAACCCTTATAGATTCGTCATGTCTATCTGTCTGCCGTATGTCACAGCCACTTTTTAGATATAATACATGCATAATACAGCCGGGGCGGGTCGCTAGATACTTTAAATTAAAGACTAGTTTATCAAACCTCAATGATAGCTTTGTGTGTGTAATTAAAAATTTCTCTCTGATACTCGCGATACTTATCCAATAATAAGAAATTACTTTCTAGATACCTTTAATTAAAAAGTCAGACTGTTCGAGCGACTACGTGAGCCGAAGGTTTTCTCAAAGGACATATTCAAGAAGTTAATAAAGTAAAGGACAAATAGCAATTTTATCAACGAGAAGACGTTATAAAATCTTGTCTTTTTAATTTACTTACCCACTTACTTCTTAGAAATGAAAATGTTAGTCTTGAATTTTCTATAGGTTAAGGTTAACGCTAACTACGGCAGATCTGCCGATTTATTTTTCGCTCAAATTTAAATTAAATTCCGTATTTTATCGGACCAATGATTCACATAAATAAATCAATGGAAACAATGATCATTCGATTGCATTTTAGAAATGATGGCCGAAATTCCTCCAGCGACGAAAGCTGACCTGCGCGAACTTCAAGTCAACAATTGGCAAGAAATAGCGCAGGAAAGGGAGCGATGGAAGACTCTCGTTTCGGAGGCCAAGATCCACTTTGGGTCGCTGAGCCAGCGGAGTAATTAAGTAAGTATGACCGAAATCAATTGACTATCTATCAGCTACCAAGGGCTTAACTGACATTTTCTGTCAGTTGTGCTAAATGAGAGATGTCAGAAAATCCGATTGGAATGCCATGATATGAAACAGCTTGTTCATATATTTTATTTTGTTTGTCTTCAAATGTGGCGGTTCGTTCAAAACCGATTTGAGGAATGATTAGGTTCACTTGATTAATAGTGTGATGAAATAAAACGAGCACGAGCAGTATCTCTTTCTTGCCATTACGCGTCGAATCGTCACGTGGTACAGGTCTGGCTTGACAGTTGACATGTAGCTAGCAGCTACTACAAAAGGATTGAACGAGCAACGACAAGAAAGCTATTTAAATATTATGTGTACGGTTAATAATATTTTGGTGCAGCAACATTTCGTTTTAAAATTGATCAATTTTATCACTTTTTTCAGTCAATCAGACTTAAACTAATGTTACGAGTTCACAACACAAAAAGACATTCCCATGTTTAAAAAATTAACAAAAATATTATGAAAACGATCATGCGAACCTGAAACATGAATAGGTAAATAAATTAAATTAAAAGTTATTAACAAGATTCCGCTTAAAAAGTTGGTACCCTATATAAATAAATATTTAATTATCGTATCTAAACCGATTCTTACAACTTATTTAATGAATTTCATCATAATTAGACAATTTTTTTTTTTCATATTTACTTAATAAAGGCCGTCGCCCACTATACCGGAAAGATTATGAACGTAGTTAGACCGGATATGTATTTTTATGAAAACGCCACCAGACGATCTTATTATTTTCATGTCAGAGGTTCAGACAAATAAAATTTTGTCTATATACCTATCTCGCAACAGCTATGGCTGCATCATCACTACATAGTATAAAACAAAGTCGCTTTTTCTGTCCCTATATCCCTATGTATGCTTAAATCTTTAAAACTACGCAACGGATTTTGATGCGTTTTTTTTTAATAGATAGAGTGATTCAAGAGGAAGGTTTATATGTATAATACATGCATAATATAGCCGTGCGAAGCCGGGGCGGGTCGCTAGTTGACCTTATAAAGATCGACGGTGGCAATGACAAAAGACCATCAAAAAACTAGAGAAGACGAAACCTTTCGGTTCGGCTAAGTTGTTATGTTTTTTTTATGATTTTTAGGGTTTCATACGTCAAAGGTAAAAAAAGGAACCCTTAGAAGATCACTTTCTTGTCCGTCTGTCTGTCTGTATGTGTGTCACCACCGATTTTTTCAGGAAAGGGTTGACCTAGCAAGAAGAAATTCATACCAGATACTCTGAGGTCTGTAGTCCTTATTAGGTGTATAAAAATTAAGGTGTTGAGTCAACACGATAAAAAAATATGGGCAAATTTACATTTTCGCGAGAACGTGTAAGTACCAAAATTTTGCTTAATTTTTAACTTTTTTTATGGTCAGCGTTTGTCCACTATCTCACACGATGGTAAGTGATGATGCGGTCTAAGATGTAGCAAGCTTCCGGTATAATGGGCAAAAACCTTTAAATCTGCCATGTTTTTTTTATTAAAACGACTAGGTAATTAAAAAATACCAACCCCTCAAACATCCACCGCTGAAAAAAAATGACGTGAACACAATACAGGATGTCTGTACATGATACAGGGTGAGAGGTGACATCAAACGAAATGTCAAAACGAAGCGGTGACGCGAGTGGAGACAAACAAAATAGTCCGAGAGACGAACACCAAAAATTGTATCACTTATTCCATATAAATTTTTAAGGGTATGTAACAAATGCCTTCTGTCGTCGCTAAAAAAGCGCGCTATCTAAAAAAGGCGACTGACGGCATTTGTTTATGGTAAAATAAGTTCTGGCTTACTATTTTTTTTAATAATTTCTATATATCTAATTTTTATACCGAATTTCGGTCTTATGAAACTACTATGCACGTTGCATGCAAAGTAAGAACTAAATCTTATTGTTAACTATGCAATGCAGGGTTATTGGTAATTACAATACAAACTAGCGGTCTATTTTTGTGCACCTAATTCAACTTTAGTCAATGATACTTATTTTAAGATCACTTTCTTGTCTGTCTGTCTGTCACCACCTATTTTTTTAAGTGTTATCGTTTGTTTTAAGTCTAAACGACGAAAATATAATAAAAACTGATTTTTCTATAAAATTAACCTTAAAATTTCACAAAATGTTCGAATTTCCAAAAGTCTTAGAAAAAAAGTTTATTGTTAAAGTGCACAGAAGCCGCTTTTTTAATACAATTAACGATGGGGGACGATCTAAAGCTCGCGTCCGCAGGAGTTACCTAACCATAGCCCTGCACGTGTCCCCTGGGTGGTGCTAAACGAGCTTCGAAATTAAAAGGGCATTAAATGTCATACGATTAAATAAATAAATACAATTACCAATAACCCTGTAAACGCCACAAATGTGACCTAAAATAAAATCTCAGAATTGCAATATTTGGCTCTCTTCTCTCGGACTAAAAATCCTATGAACGTGCACGAATCGACGTGGCGGTTATGGCTGTCAGATGTGACGCTTCCGGTGTTTGACAGAGATGATATCGTAATGCGTAAATTAAACGAGGGTGTTTTGTGACGTTAATGTTTGAACATTTTTGTGGTTAAAATTGAAAATTGCTTTAGAAAGTGTTAGGATTTTTTAACGTATTTATTACCTAAATTACCCATACTTAAAAATTATAATGATTGTAAATAATGTTAAAATTAAATTAATTTGTTGTTCCTCGTAGTCCGATCAACAAAAAGCGATCGGACCTTAAGGCCGGAGTGCTATTTTTTATGTCAGCGTAGAGCGCTACGATTCGTAGCAATATGCTACGAGCGAGTGGTAACATAATTTTTAGCACTGATTTTTTTCTGCCAAACTGTTTTCAGATATAGTTTTGTTTGTTATTAGCATAGTAAGATTACTATTATAGTAACAAAATTACAATATTGATATCGGTACACATAATTTCTAAGTAGTATTTTAAAACGTTTAAAACGTCAAAAAAACACCTTCAACATATTATATTTTTTATGGTATATTTTAGCCATAACCGCCATTAAGTCCTAAAAACCGTGCTTACTGGGAGGGGTGCCGTTGCGGGGTGCGGGAGGCGGCGGTGGGCGGGGCGTCTCTTCGCGCGGTGTGCCCGCGCCGCCAGGAGGGCTCGCCACTGCAACACCAACCAACAATTTAATAGGTGGGCTAAAAACAGGGGTAAACATGAGGAAAATCAGGCTAAATATAGGCTATGACTGCTTTCTGTAGCAATTATTGCCATTTAGATGTAATAATTTGGCAATTATATTCAATAGAATGAAAAACACTTTGATTTGTGTCCCTTGCATCTATAACGTATACTTTTATTTCCTACCTCATCGTTTCGGCTATGTTGCAATAGCCGTGATGACGAGGTGACACTAGCAGCGGTGGCTGTTGCAACATAGCTGGAACGTCTAGGTAAGAAAAATAAGTTTAGGCTCGGGTCTAAATGTATATCCTTCTCCGTTATGTCCTACTAATAGAACTGAACGGTAGAACTATACGGACTACTTCAGAAAAATACCGAGTACCTGCTATATGAATACAAATAGGTACATAGGTAAATTAAATTTACACCAAACTGTGTACATTAAAAAAGGAAATATTAGGAAATATTATTGTTGAATTTTACGTGGATAGATAAACATGAAATCACACGGGAAATAAAATGTATTGTTCAAACCAGAGTGACTGAAATAAATATTAAAAGTCTTTGGTTCGAACCACTGTTTTTATTATTAATGTGAATTGACTGTTTGTACACTTTTATTAAAATGATATATTAATTCCACGAACATAGTTTTATTTACATTAAATACCTATTGAACGAATGCAAACACAATTTCAAGATCAATTATTTGTTTTGAAATTAAAAGGAGCATGAAAATTAGATATTTTTCGTATATTCACGACCTACGATATTGCAATGTGCCCACTAAGGTCACATACAATGGGCCTCCAGGGTCATTTTCTAAACTATATGAGACATCGAACAATACCAAAAAGGAGTCGCGTGCTCATTTGCTCAATTTTGAAAAAAGTAAAACAGCATTATTAGATTATATACATTGACGACCCATTTGGCACAATGGTCACCATGCCGGACTGCCAAACACAGGGTTGCGGGTTCGATTCCCGCCTGAGACAAGTATTTATGGTTAGATATTTGTCTGTGGTCTGGTTGTTTCTATGTATTATAAGTAAGTATATATTTACAAAAGAAAAGTATACAAGTGTAGTATATCCGTTGTCTACAACAAGTCTAGTTACTTAGCTTGGAGTTAGATGGCGATGCGTCGAATGTCCTGCAATATTTATTTGTTTATTTTATATAGTAAGTTGATCTTTAGCTAGTAGTCGTACTTTTTAGTTTTCCAAAAAAATATCACCATATATTCTTGCACCAATCTATAGTTAGTGATGTTTAATTATTAATTTACTTATAAACATATTATTTTAAAGATTAACATTTCAAGAACTACAGTTATAAAATAACAAAGGTAAATAAAAACAAATTAAAAAATCACGTAGGCTCTGATGATGCTCGAAGGCTCTGACGCCCACAAAAGCATAAAATATAAAATTATACACACACACAAAATATGATGTGGTAGGTAAGTAAAGAGGTTGCATCTGCTAGGTAGAATCTGCTAATCAAAGAAGTAGAACAGTGCTGCGGCAGAGTAGGTGCTGTAGTTTTTTTCTGAAGTGTGGCCCTTTCAGACGGAGGCACATGGCTAGATATATCTTGCTGTAATTTACTCAGCTAATTAGGGTGTCCCAGATTCAGAGTCGACGAGTCTCAGCCTACTATTTTCACATGTTTGTTGAACATTGCTACGACAGGCGCCATAGTATCCAAAGTTCCCTAGTATCAAGTCCATCCCATCAAAATAGATTAAGAAGTTTTCTCCTGTAGTTTATCAATAATTATCTCCAAACCAGAGGTTGTCCTGTGCTGTATTTTAATGTGCAGACAGGGATAATCGCCGGTTTGGTGTCCACGTCATACTTTGCTATTAAACTTACTATTGTAAAGGGCCTCTATCTATCGACTTTGGCTTCATGCACGCTTTTTTAAGTTCCGGAACCTTGAGATATGGGACACATAACAGACAAAAATAATAGGTATTTAAAACTCTACTATGAGCTTCGAATTTTGTTGCTTGATTACACATGTATGTATATGTTGCATTTGATGACCTAAAAGAAGCCATTTCACTATAGTCTTTACTTCAAAACCTACCCCTATCCAACACCCCTTGATCGAAATTTAATTGGTTTTAATAACATCTATTAATTTCCAAGGGGTCGAACCGTAAACCTATTGGACTAGAGTGCTCGCGGTTACACAAGCGTTCAAAGTTAGCTTTACTTAGTTAGGTTATGTTACTTTAACAAACTAGTTTAGCATCTGGGCAAAACGGATCGACTAGACAACGGGACATTTTGTAAATATCTAATATGTCTTTTACGAATATTTAGTTGCTTAACTTCGGGATATATGGCTTTATGTGCAATGTAATGTGCTGTTTAAAATATGTATTTTTATTCCGTTTTTTTTTTTACATTTTTCGAGTGCAGAATACACACTCTCATTCAAACAATTTAAACAAAGGCTAAGGAATTGGAGGAAAAAAGAAACACACATAGAGATTTTACGAAAATACACCTACAAATTACACGACATCTATAATCTATTAGAATTCACTACGTATGTAAAATTTTCTGTTTTTCAGTTAGCCTACTTTGTTTCAAGCATCTCGGTCTAAAGCTAACTTTGGCCAGTCTACGTCGAAGGCATTCAAATTGAATATCTACCTTAAGACAAATTATTTTATATGTTTATAAACAATGTTAGTGAATCTGAATTTTATTACTGCTAACCTCTATGAGCAAATGTTTGGTTTGTTCAGTAGATATGTTCAGAGAATGGTTTATTTTAGGAATATATCCGGATTATCTTTTCAATACAATACAAGCCATTATCATAAAAAATATTGACGACCCAGTTGGCACAATGGTCACCATGCCGGACTGCCAAATACAGGGTTGCGGGTTCGATTCCCGCTTCAGACAAGTATTTATGCTTAGATATTTGTCTGTGGTCTGGTTGTTTCTATGTATTATAATTATATATTTACAAAAAGAAAAAGTATATAAGTAGTATATCCGTTGTTTAGCACCCATAACACAAGTCTAGTTACTTAGCTTGGGGCTAGATGGCGATGTGTAGAATGTCCTGCAATATTTATTTATTTATTTTATTTTTATTTTATATTGTAAGATGCATACTTAGAGGGCTCTGAATGCAAAATGATGTCGCCGTTTACTATTATTGTATCTAAAATTGTTTATTAAGTACTATTATGGCTACCGTTTATCTGTAGGTGAGTTCTTTTCGTGAATGTACCGAATAGATTAGGACTTACCGAATTCGACCAATTCGTACTTGGGGCTTATTTGAATCTCGGTCTGTTGCTACAAGTCTAGTCTTGCTTGTCTACAGGCCAAAATTATGATGTTAAAATCAATGAACTGAAGACGAAAATTCCATGTCGTTCCAAGCCTTTCCAACTTAAAGTTAAAAAACACTATTGTCAGCTATCTTCTTTTCACCCAAGAGTTAGACGAAATGCTTTAAAGACGAGTTCCCAGTTGCGTTTTAGACAACTTGCTACCTTAGATGACCTGAGTTTGCGATGATTTGATACTAACTATTTTTAATAAGGATTGAATTAGAAAAGACAAGGCATTTTCGTCTTTAAATTATACCAAAGGAAGTAAAAAACTCACCTACAAAAGGTGCACACAATAACACTTTAACAATATATTATATGCAACAACAACAATTTAACAATTTTTATTTTGTTAGCAATTTCAGGTACAGGCATTTTGCTCCTAATTGCGCCTCGAATGTGATACTCACGATGTAAAAAGTTTGTATCCCTAATTGGTACACACCTAGCAGTTACAGTACCTACCTATATATCACACTACGTTGTTGCCTGTAAACCTATTAATAATACGTCAAGGGTCATTTATCAAGTTCGCTTGGATGACTACTCATGTTGGGAAAAAGGATCGTTCAATGTTTGTAGTGTCAACTGATACTACGTATCGTGTATAAAAGCCGTTGCTGCTTTGTGAGTGATCTAGATAGATTTGTAGGGTGAGATTTTTATCACCGAATCATTAACATGGTGAAAGTTTTCCATTCAGTTTCAGATGAAAAAGGCACCCTGGATGTTAAATATTATAATTATTAAAATAGACGGACGACATGGGCTAATCGTTCGGCTACAGTTCGACTGCGCGCATTTTGCCAGTGTAGACAAATTTTCATCTTGTCCTTTTTTCAAATTCTTTTCTTATACATGTAAGGAATATTTCAGGAAGAGGGTGCCAGAATTGACTTTTCCTAAAGTGTCAATATATAAATATCACTATGAATGCGTATAATATGAGTATAGAGGCTATTTTATCGTGCAATCTCTGCGGTCGGTCTACAGAGTCCTAAACTAGCGGCTCGATCAGCGACTGATATCTACATTTACTCACACGCATTTAACTCAAATGGAAGTTGTAGAAAATCAAAGATGTTTACCTGGAACAAAAGATTAAAATAAATGTTAACACATTCATAATAATAGTCAAACAGTTCCTTACGAGGAAAAGTACCCGGCTCTCTTTATACAACCGTAATCGACTGTTTCCTCCCTGGATAATGACACTAGCACAAATATTTTTGTTGCATAAAACCTATAACTGCCATGAGTATGCTCCTTTGTCTTGTTTTTTTTCATATTCTAATTATCATAGAAAGTAAGAGTTAAAAAAACAATATATATATAAAGAATAAGACAAAGGGGCATGGTCAATTGGTCAAAAAAAACCAATTGCTCTAGGGTCATTATGGAGAAAACAGTCGACTACGTTCGTATGGAGAGAAAGCCGGTACCCTTTCCTCTTAACTACAGATATGATGTAACCCGTGGCAATTGTAACTAAGGTTCTTAAGTTAACATCTGTTTCGTTAATTCATCTTCAAATTTTCACAGTCCTGACTGACGATATAATATCAACGAAGAGCTCAAGCTTATGAACGGATCGCGCTCACATTGGACATAATATGTGTTAAACCGTAGGCATCCGTACTATTTTGGAAAATTCAAAACATACTCGGACGAAGTCTCGGGCAAGGTCGTGCGACATAATTATTGAAGTGAAAACTTCTTATGGCGCGTTGGGCACTTTTGTGGGTGAGCATTTTCAGCCGTTCTCGCGACAGATTTTGACGCGACAGATGAGATTTGACGCGACAGATGAGATTTTATTTGTGTTAGTCTTTTTGTTTAACTTATACTGCCATCTATTACACAAATTGTGAAACTTAGTTTCTAGAAAGACCGCTATTCGAATGTAGATGGCGCTGATTTAAATTTTTACTGCCATCTAGCGAATAAAAAATAAACAATATTTGTTTAAGTGAGTGCTAATAGATGGCAGTAGCAGATCGTTTCAAGAAATATTCTATGAGAAATAACAAGTTTATTGTTTTCACTTCTGCCTGCACTCCCGGAGTGCGCTGTTTTTTTATTTCTACAAATTGATGCGGCAATTTATTATAATACCATTTATAAATTACTAGCGACCTGCCCCGGCTTCGCACAGCTATATTATGCATTTATTATACATTTAAACCTTTCTATCTAAAAAGAAACCGCATCTAAATCCGTTGCGTAGTTTTAAAGATATAGGGACAGACAGCGGAAAGTGACTTTGTTTTATACTATGTACTGATAAATACCTTTGCTATAAACAATCACAACAGCCCCGAATAATTACTGATTTTGTATAAAATAATTTTATTAATCTACCTATAGGTAGGCTTAGATACCAAGACATTTCTGGAATTTTTATCAAACAAAAAATAAAATAGGAATTTAACAGTTCACGAGTTCAAATCTCATGGCAGTGCTACATTTTACATTTTCCTTGAAAAAAATTAGTATAAAATGTTTGTAATTTTTTTGGAAAAAGAAAAAAAAATTGCTTGAGCTGGAAACTCGCGCTTTCGACCGTTTTCAAATCATTTCTATGTGCGAACTCAGATTCCCAAGAAAGAAATAACTATAACAAATGCGGACGACAATGTTTCTCAAACATGTCCCAGATGGAAAACTAAATCTTACTTTACGTGCTCGGTAGAGAGGATCGTCTCACTGCTATAAAAATGCCAATAAAGATTCTGTGGTGTGTCTCAAAGCTCAAATTGAGCAAAAGAAGCTATCTAAGTTTTACTACGTGCTCTTGAGCTACTGAGATATGTTTTCAATAAGATTTTAGCGAATTAAAATATATAGCAGCAGCCGATGGAAAATAAACTTATTCAAAATAAACAACGTTTAGAGTTATCCAGTGTTATTATACTGTAATGTCATGACAACTACACTTATTTTGTAGTAACCATTTATTTATCACTTCACTATCACTTCACTACATAGTATAAAATAAAGTCGCTTTCTCTGTCCCTATTCCCTTTGTATGCCTAAATCTTTAAAACTACGCAACGGATTTTGATGCGGTTTTTTTTAAAAGATAGAGTGATTCAAGAGGAAGGTTTATATGTATAATCCATGCATAATATATCCGTGCGAAGCCGGGACAGGTCGCTAGTTTATTACAAAAAGAACTTTAACAAACTTACAAAAAAAAATATCAATAAAAGTATGTATCTATAGCACATGATTAAACAATGAATTATAGGTAAACTTTGTCTGACCTAAGTCTATTCTACTAGATATTTTATTTGTAATTGTGTAAGTAATATACTATTAATAAAATTCTTTATGCATTTTGAAATTATAAGTTAAAATTCCTAATTCATTTAGAATCAAACAATTTGATTGAATCAAACAATTTCAATTAAATGAAACATCACATAATTTTTTTAAAGCGAAATTCAAACCAAAAGTCGTAAAAAAAAAGAAGTTGTTTATTAATGATAGATGTCTAAATGTATAGACAATTTGATTGAATCAAACAATTTCAATTAAATGAAACATCACATTATATCTCTAAAGCGAAATTCAAACCAAAAGTCGTAAAACAAATTAAGTTGTTTATTAACGATAGATGTCTAAATGTATAGAGAAAGCGTTTCGTATAGTGCCTTAGTTAAAATGGCTCAATTTCTCTCTAACTTTCGAATAGATTCTACCAAAAACTCGATTACAATCACAAAAATCACTGAAAGCCCTTGTGATTCAATCACCGGAAGCTTCGAAGCGTATCTAAAATCGTCGAATCGTACCGTTATCTAATTTCGATGTCGGGGAGCGTTAATCCTCAACCAACCATTAAACTCGACCTAACTCGATAACTTAGCCATTCACATAAACGTGGATTATTGACCAATAACCATTGGCGAAGTGACGTGACTGATGGATTTCGTCACTTTTAAATGAAATGTTTTTTTGATATACATAATAGTGCTGAATGGCTTCTGGGAAGACAGTCAGCACTGTCCCTATGCAATAAACTAAGCGTATACTGCTTGTGATAAAACCGATTTGGACATACGGGATCCAACTGTGGTCATCTGCAAGCACCTCGAACAGCTTACAAAGAGCCCAAAACAATATACTCAGGGTCTTATCAGCTGCTCCATGGTACGCCCGCAATTCAGAAATCCACGAATACCTTGAAATTCCAACCATCACAGATGAAACAAAACGCTATACAGCTACCTATAGGGATCGCCTGACATCACATCCAAATCCACTGTCACACACGCTGCTACAGCCTCCCTCCATCAAGAGACTCAAAAGAGCCGATGTGCTTCATTATTATATAAGGGGATCTAGGGCACTGGTCCTAAGTTCTCCCAAACATTCTGATACTCTAACTCAACTGTTTATAGTCTCAGTCAGTCTCTCGACTGCAGATTAATATAAAAAATATATATATACATAATATGATAGGTTAGCGTTTGACCACTAAGATGGAAGATGACGATGCGGCCTAAGATGTAGTACGCTTTCCTAGAAGATACCCATTCACTCGCGACTTGAAAACGTCAGAAAAGACAGACGCAGGCAATTGATTTCATTCCCCCAAAAATGTATTTTAAACCGGTCAGAAGAGAGAGTCACTTCTAAAAACTTTGAATTTTTAAATGAGCTTTGAGGGTTATATCCTAAACTAGGTATAAGAGACATTGAAAAATGCTAAAATGAGATGCATTGCATTGCCAAAAATTAAACCTGCATTATTAGATTTAAAAAAGGTACCTATTACGTTAGCCAAGAATAAACCTGTTAATTTTGCAAAAATATATCCATCCTGTAGGTATTTATATCCATCGATAGTCTTGCTGATAGAAACAAACATAGTATAGCGAACCAAAGAAAAGAGATAATTTCTGTAGTTCATAGATTCAAATTCCACTAGGGATATTTTTTTATAAAGTATTTTAAATGTTTCTCTTATCTTTAGCAACACTATCTCGGGTAGAGTTTCTGAAAACACGATACCAAAGTTTTCCGTCACAATTTCATCATAGTTAGACATAACGTAAACTTTAACTACTTCAAGTTTTGAAAGGAAAGTTAGTTCCGGCCGTCACATTGTTATTTATGAAAATTTTATTTTGTATATTTTTGACGTTATAACGACTAATAAATCGATAAATACCGGCATTCACAAAAAAGTGTGACGTCATGCGTTACGTTACGAAAAAACTCACACTCCACCCACTGGTGTTGTCATTACGTATACGCCTTCTTTGGCTTTCTGTTTCTATTTCTTCTGTTTTATTATGTTAAACTTAGCTGTAGACTTTCCTTTAACTAAAATAAATAAATAAATACCTATTTTTTTCGCGAATTACGACGACGATGACTGGAGTTTTTATTGTATACAAAATAATATAGTTTCTACTAGAATTTTAAACAAACACGCTTATTTTCACTAGTAAAGTTAAGTCAAAACATTGAACGTTAAATCTTGTCTTTAATATCTTTAGTAACATAAGTACTGTCATCTATTGTCGGGTATGTATATTAAAAAACATAACGCTTTTTGGTAAGTAACGTTCGGTTTCACTAACTGAAATACCGAGGGTTTAAAATGAAAGTGATTCTCAAGCAGTAAATTTCTAAAGCACCAACTGATTTTAAGTCTGTAGTCAAACCAAAGTAAAACCAAAGTTACGTTCGTCTTACACATGTAAAATGAAAACCACAATACAAATAAAAGACACATCTTGATTCCCCAGTTTTGTTTTCCCTCGTGTAAATTGACAGAGGCCTGCGTCAACAACTCCATGTAATGAACGTGCCATCATGGAGTTGCTATTAAAATTTATGCCGTGACGTGGGTCGAAGGAGCCTTTACCCCTACCATGAGTTTACTACTCGATAAACGTAAGCGTTTCCTGACATAGGATAAACACTCACATGGTTATTCATTTAAGGATCTGGTTTCCTGACCATTGTGAGAATGATTAATATAAACGCCCGCGGTTTTTTGACGTGATAACGTTTTATAAATTGGTGAACACCTGCAATCTCAAAAAAGTGTGACGTCACGCGTCGTTACTGGAACGCCTCATGTTATTGACAAGGTAACTATAGCAACGTTTTATCGTTGCCATGGTTGCCATCAATGTTTTCTTATAACGTTATCACGTAAAATTATCGTCCGGAAACAGACTTTACAGACAACCATTTTTTTTCTTATTGGCCGGGTTTGTTCCGAAATCGAAGTCTCACAGTTTTTGAACGGCATGCTTAAAAGACTGGAACTAATTATATGTATTTTGTATTGCATTTTTGAGAACTCATAACCTGAACTATTTCTATTGCCCTGGTCCCGCTCTGAGTGTAGATACACGATCTAGAGTGGTCTTTAGATTTTAAGATAATTGATCTGATGTAATTAAATTATGTTGAACTTGTTCAACGTATAAAAGCATATCCGCAACGGCGATATTCTCGAATGTCACGTGGTTCGACTGCAAGGATTTTCACATGGTTTGATCAATCGAAAGATGATCGTAACAGAAACGAAAGAAAAACAGACGATCGAAACTAAAACAAAAGACGATCAAATCAAAAATAAAAGACGATTAGAATAAGAAAACCCAAAAGACTGACGTGGTTGGCGAGACGGTGTGGGTGGCGGGGAGCAGCGAGGATAGGTCGTTGTCGACAGGCTCATACGTATAACGTAGGTTTACCGTTATTTATCGAACACTTAACTTGTGGTAGGGGTAAGAGATTAATAGCTCGTGTGTAGATGGATATCTATGAGTTTTTGTTGACGTGATTGAGATTAAAGGGATGTAATGTTTGCCCTTTTGTGCCTAATTGAAATACAACTCGTAATTATTACAGTGGTAGCACGTGGGGTAAGGGAACGGCGGCGCGGCGTGGCGGCGTGTTAACATTACGATAGTATCTATACTAATAATAAAAAGCTGAAGAGTTTGTTTGTTTGTTTGTTTGTTTGAACGCGCTAATCTCAGGAACTACTGGTTCGAATTGAAAAAATATTTTTGTGTTGGATAGTCCATTTATCGAGGAAGGCTATAGGCTACTTTTTATTCCGATATTCCCACGGGATCGGGAGTTACGCGGGTGAAACCGCGGAGCGTTGCTAGTACGTGATAATTTGACGACCCAGTTGGCACAATGGTCACCATACCGGATTCCCATTCCCACCATTCCCGCCTCAGACAAGTATTTATGCTTAGATATTTGTCTGTGGTCTGGTTGTTTCTATGTATTATAAGTAGGTATATATTTACAAAAGAAAAGTATCTATGTAGTATATCCGTTGTCTAGCACCCATAACACAAGTCTAGTTACTTAACTTGGAATGTCCTGCAATATTTATTTATTTATAATTTCGTTCACCAGTGAAACGTAGATAACATCATTCAGGAACACAGAGACGACCTCTGTGGCGCGTCGGGCGAACACCCGACTGCGACGCAGAAGGTTGCGGGTTCGATTTCCGCCGGGAACAAGTATTTATGCTGACCATAAATTCTTGTTTCTGGTTCTGGGTGTTTCCTATATGTATAATATGTATATATTTACAAAAAAAAAATGGGTGCGTGTACTTATGTACGCGCGTGAGAAGTTATACTTCTTTGGCATTATTAAAAAAAAAAAAAAAAAAAAAACTCGTCCGACAAAAAACTCGTCCGGCAAAAAACTCGTCCGACGAAAAGTTCGTCCGACAAAATACTCGTCCGACAAAAAACTCGTCAGACAAAAAACTCGTCCGACAAAAAACTCGTCCGACAAAAGACTCGTCCGACAAAAAACTCGTCCGACAAAAAACTCGTCCGACAAAAAACTCGTCCGGCAAAAAACTCGTCCGACAAAAAACTCGTCCGACAAAAAACTCGTCCGACAAAAAACTCGTCCGGCAAAAAACTCGTCCGACAAAAAACTCTGGACTGGAAAAGGATTGTCAACACAATCAATAAAGTTCAATTTAGATTTAAACAACTTCTCCCGTGAGAATTTTGTGTGACGTGAGAATTTTGTGTGACGCTTTTGTAAAATTTCACTCTCATCATTTTTTCATAACGCGCCTAAAGAAGTGTATAACTTCAAAAAAATCAAAGAATGTTAGTTTCATCTGTCTATCAAATTATGTGTCAATCAAAAAATGTTCGTTTCATGTTTCATGTGTATTTGGTAAGATTCCTCGTATATCACCTACCGAAAACTCTGTTACAAGAACAACATATTGATAGTTTCAAAAATAATTTAAAAAAGTTTCTTTTGAGCAAGTCTTACTATAGCGTTGATGAATATTTAAAGGATAAATTTGTATAAGTAATGCAACTTTGACATGTATATTTTATAACTCTTATTACCTTTAATAATGTAACTTTTAAACCATTTGACATTGTACCTACTTATTTTAAATTTTCATTTCATGACCATTTTTATTTGACATTATTTCTACTTATTTTCATGGCTAGAGTTTGACGAATAGAGTTTGAGTTTTGTGTGACATATTTTAGCTATTGTACCTAAATAATTAATTGATTTTAATTCTAATATTGCATGCCTCATGTATTGGCCGAATAGAGTGTTCTTTATTTCATTAATGTAACACCATACTATGTACCTTTATCCTACTAATATTATAAACGTGAAAGTTTGTATGTATGGATGTATGGATGTTTGTTACTCTTTAACGCAAAAACTACTGAATGGATTTTAATGAAACTTTACAATAATATAGCTTATACATCAGAATAGAACATAGGCTATAATTTATAAAGATATTGTGTGATATACAGCTAATCACTACATAGTATAAAACAAAGTCGCTTTCTCTGTCCCTATATCCCTTTGTATGCTTAAATCTTTAAAACTACGCAACGGATTTCGATATGGTTTCTTTTAATAGATAGAGTGATTCAAGAGGAAGGTTTATATGTATAATACATGCATAATATAGCCGTGCGAAGCCGGGGCGGGTCGCTAGTTGGCAATAAATGAATTGCATTTGAAATTTGAATTTAGTATTTCTAAAAGTCTTATAACAAAAGCTGTTTGTTTAGATGCACAGAAGTGACCCTCAACGGCTTATTAATATAGTTACCAATTACCCCGTTGCAAGTAACGCATTATAGTAAGGTGGGATGTATTATTCATTCTTCCAGACTATTTTAAAACTGAAACCTACGAGATGCATCTCAAGAAAGCAGCAAGTTAAACAGCAATATTTTCTCAAGCAATTTCCTCGCTATTATAGTCCAGGCGGCCGCTGTATGGTTCCACGTTCCGTATTTGATACGGTTCTTGTCTCCCATTACCGGCTGAGATAAAGTGGACGTCCGGCCTTGTGGGATCGCACTTTGCAATTTATGGTTATTCGACTACATGCTGAGGTTGTTTTCATTAAGGATTAGCTGCTCACGGTGGCGGCTTTTATACCAGGATACGATTCTATCCATCTCCCTTTAAGCATTTTTTTACGCAAAATAGGCTTGCATTTGATCTCATCTCATCTGATGGGAAGCGATAATGAGGTTTAAGGATGTAGCATTCTCGCCTAGAATAAGAACGGCATGCGTGAAAAATTATGATGAAACGCGACGAGCACTTGACACCACAAGACTTTGTCCAGAGGTGTGGTGTTAATTATACCTAGATAGATGTAAAAACACACCCTCAAAAATGATTTTTCACTCCTTCCATGGATTTTAACACACGAAAAGTAATACGAAAATGTAAGGTTGAAGAATAATACTAGATCATTCAAAGCCTCGAATAACCATCGGAGCACAGCCACAAAGAGCAGATCTAACAGAAAACAATAGGCACACACTTAACAATTGTGTACCCTTAGAATTACTACAAGAGAAAGCAGCTTGTAATTACTGTTAAAATCGTACCTACCTAATGACTAGGAATTAACTCAAAGGAGTGATAGGAACGTATGGTGAACGAAAATAAAAGCTGGTGTAGATTATTGCAACTGAAAATCACATAGTTTACAGCGTCTTCTCGGTCTATAATAATATCCAATAAAATATTGACAGTTCATAAGTATTTGAATAGACGTTTATAGTTCCATCAGTAACACCCCACTTATCCTATTTTATTATCCTACCCTACCTATCCTTCCCTACTATCCAATCCCTGTTTCCGTATTTTCTATTTTAAATTTATAATATTAGTAGGAAGTAAGATTGTAATAGTACATTGTTATCCTGTGTGTGAAAGTCACTCATTACAAGTCCCGAGACGGAGTTCGAGGGACTTAATGAGTCTTTCACCCGAGGTAAACACTGTGCTTTTCATTACGAATAATACATAAAATTCTTCCTAACAACGAGAGTGAATGAGACTATGAGACTCCATACCACATGAGTAGGTACTCATGTGTCCATACTACCTGATCCTCTTACAAGGTTGTTTTATTAAATACTAGCGACCCGCCCCGGCTTCGCACGGCTATATTATGCATGTATTATACATATAAACCTTCCGCTTGAATCACTCTATCTATAAAAAAAAATCCCATCAAAATCCGTTGCGTAGTTTTAAAGATTTAAGCAGTCAAAGGGAAATAGGGACAGAAAAAGCGACTTTGTTTTATAATATGTAGTGAAGATATCTTGAACTAAATATACCTACTTGAATTTGATTACTGAGAAAAAAGTTACTAAGTACTAAACTCTGGCAGTATGCATGAGCCGTGCCAAGCCATAATTATTATTCTTCAGTGTAAAAAAAAAGCAAGGAGGTTAGGTTTTTGAAGTTCCTAATGCGTAATGATACTGATACTGGCTACATGCAGATTGCACAAGTCGTGCGAAGCCATAATTTGACATGACAGCTGTCAGTGAAAGCGAAAAGCCCTAGGGCTGGAAGTTTTATTTTCTACACGCTCTTCATGCATATTTAGACCTACTTTCGGAGTATGAGTAATGAAAAATACTTATTTTATTTCCATAAAGATAATTTTCTATCCATGCCTATTACTTCTACGCATTAAAATTATTATCGTTTTCTATTTAATAGAGCTCTATTTACCTTCACCTTTATTTATTCAAGAAATAAAGTAATTCCTCGTCCATTATACATTTATCGTCGGCAATTTGTGCCAACAAATGTGTACAGTCGGGCACTCAAAGCTTACATTTAGAGGTACACTTGTATAGTAAAGTGGTAATTAATCCATTATATGTTATGTACTAACCCTTTTTTGTGGCCCATGAATAAGAAAAGGGTAAGTTTGACCCTTTTGTCTGTTTGTGTATGCTTCATTATAGCTTAGAAAATAATGAACCTATTTGAAAGCAGCTTTTTTTTTTATAAAAACAGATTATTAAGTTAGTGTTCTTAGCATTTTTTTTATGAAAATCGGTAAGTACAACCGTTTTAAAGTTGTGAGAGTTATTTTTATTGTGAATTAGGGATTTTTTTACTCAGTCTGAAAAATAATTTGTGGAAAAATAAATCAATATCTAAGTTAAGAAATGTTGATTTGGTTACACAGTTGAAAAATAATGAAAATATTTATTTAGGGTTGTTGTTTTTATGACTTCTGGTCTAATAAAATCATCGTCATACCTATAAAAAGCTGAGATCAACCTTTTTATCTAAACCATAGCCAAAAGTTGCTAAAAAAAATGACAAAATGGCCTATCTGTGTTTTCATTTGGATTCCATTTTCTCCGTTAAAACGAGCATGTCACAATTTATCTCCATCAAGACCCCATCCTAAATCTACTACCACATCACATACACGATAAAATCTAAAAATACAAACGCGGAAAACACAATTTTTCCGTCAACAAAGAAAACAGCGTGAAGTAGCAAACGTGACAAACGTCACTTAGTAAATCGGTAACAGTGGAAACCATCAATTTCTGTACACGACTGTACATCGTGATGCGTGCCGCGCCTCACGTATCAGATATCCGATAAGGAGTGTCCGCGAAGTAATAACTAACATGTTACGACGAAACGTACTCTATTACTAAAGTCATAAGGTCGGGAATGTATCTCTTTAATCATCACTGGCTAGTAGTAAACAAACATGATACAATGTACCTAATGTTTTGGGCAGTAAGGTCTAAAATGTATCTGTTCTTGTCGTTTGATGTGATGTTCGAATGTGGTAATACTTGTCTACACGATTGTACTTGATAGGCGTTAGTGAGAGTTACATTTTTATATTAACTGCCTTAGTATTAATTGAATTGGAAATTGTTTTAAATAATAGAGAATTTATAGTGAAATAAAAGTTTTCATAGATCGGAATGAAACTGGCTGAACATAGGCAATAAAGCCTTTCAAACATAAATAAATGATAGGAAATTAATAGAAATAATAATTTACAAGAATATGTTTATCATAGTATGATCCCCTATGTGTAATAAATCGTAGAACATCTTATCCGAATTCGTAGCACATCTTATACGAAACCAAAGAACAATTTATAAGAAATCGTAGCACTACAAATAAGAAATTATATTATTACACTACGTAATCCATAGAAATACTACGTACAAATTTTAATAAGCTACAAGAATTTTAAATACTTATCTTTTCTTAGTATTCTACGACTTTGTTTTATATGTGCTACGATGTGCACTTAATAAACCAAAATCGTAGAACAACTTACACGAAATCGTAGCACAACTAATATAAAATCACATGACATCTGCGTAATCCGTAGAACTACTACGTTCAAATTTTATTGAGCAACAAGAATTTTAAGTATTATTTTCTTTACTTATTCTACGACTTCGTTTTATATGTGCTACGGTTCGCACTTAATGAAACGAAATCGTAGAACAATTTATACGAAATCGTAGCACAACTAATATGAAATCACATCACATCTACGTAATCCGTAGAACTACTACGTACAAATTTTAATAAGCTACAAGAATTTTGATCACTTTGTTTTCATAGCTATGTGATCAGCCATTTAATTGTTCACGGAATTACATAACTAAAAATACGCCTCGGAAGATCGGGTTTTAAGCGAGCGAAATCGTGGGAAATACCTAGTTCCCAATGAAATCCGCGGCTTAGTTGGCTCCAGACGCATTGACAAGTTTTTTCCTCTGGACACGATCGAGTAAGCTGAGGGTAGTAAATGGCTTGACAAAGCCAACTCCATCCTCACGCAAAAAATACCTAAACAGCCTTTATCATCATAATCACTACATAGTATAAGACAAAGTCGCTTTCTCTGTCCCTATATCCCTTTGTATGCTTAAATCTTTAAAACTACGTGACGTACGTACGTACGTACGATAGAGTGATTCAAGAGGAAGGTTTATATGTATAATACATGCATAATATAGCCGGGCGAAGCCGGGGCGGGTCGCTAGTACAAGTATAAGCCTACTTATTAATATTCAACAAGAAGTATTTAACATTTTGAACTAGCGTTGTTTGTAATATAATTTCGCTGCTCCGTACGACTACGATCCACTTTAGCTCTAATTGCACAACCTAAACTCATTTACCGTACGCTTACGGGGAGTTTCGTACGGTTTTACTATATAATTGGTTTATTGAATGTTTAATTTTCATAAGAGCGGTGTTGGCCTAGTGGATCTATCAGATCAACTTTTATTCCGAAAGTCGTAGGTTTAAATCTTGGCAGTGCGTGCACTTTCTTACTTATATAAGCGTTCTACATCTTAGACACCATCGTCGAGTGGATGTGATTTGGTAAAAAAAAATCTTTATTTAAAATGGTCCTGCTTCTGAACTAACTCTGATCTGAATCAGTTCTTATACATAAAAAGGTTGCCTGGAAGAAATTGCTTACAGCGATAAGGCCGCCCATTTGTGCAACTTATACTTTCTAGCTATTATTTTACTTCGTGTATATCGTGTTCTGTTTCTTCCTGTGTTGTACAAATAAAGTTATCTATCCAAATTATAATCATAGTTAATCAGCCGTACGTATAATACTTTCGAATCAACAATAATAGGCTTAATTTACGACCTTCGAAATGAAAGTCGACGCATCTACCACTATGCAAACACCGCTTCATATAAACGTATGTCACAAAATGGTCTACTCTGAAAATAAATGAAATATATTAAATTCCACATCATTAAACATAGTAAATCAGCCGTATCATACGTTCGAATTATAGCAGTGATATTGCAGGAAGCACGGGCACGTATGCCGTACTCAGTCGTAGATGTACGTGATCAGACTACAAGAATATAGGATCAGGTCAACTGAAATTACTTATCTGAATAACGGTCAACGTAGACTGTAAGACTTTAAATCGACCGATACTTAATTTGGACGTTTAAACGATCAGAAAGATTAGCTACTATTGATATTCCTGATAGATTTTAAAAATGTCACTTATTGATATAATATACCGCAACCAGTTAATTTATCATACTTGCTCTAGTCAGTAGCGAGTGTATTTCTCTGTCATTTTAACGAAAGTATGAAGACTCCGGTTCAAACTCTATGAGCAGCGATTGCAGTTCTAATTAGCGAAAGTGTATTCTTAAATACTTATAGTGCCTGCTCGATTAATATGTAAAATAATAGCAATTACATACCAATCGGGATATTTTACCTGCACTATATTTATTAATCTACACTTTATATTCTTCAACTAGTAGTAGGGACATATAATTTAGGGGGCAAATAAAAGGTTCAAGTATCATGAAGCCACTGCGACAAAGGGAACCATATCCCGCCATTTTAGTGTAAAAATAAACAAATGAGATATTACAGTAAAACACAAGATGGTGCCACAAACTGAGCTCTTACGTGTATCTCGATTACTGTTTTCATAACCAGCTTAATGAAAAATATTTTATTTTGAATTTGACGAACATCCGTTACAAAATACTAAATTGAAAAAAACTACATATAATCTTTTTAAGCTATGAACACCTGTCATTGGATTAGCTGTCGCCAGACTATTTAATCGGTAGTCTGCATTTGGTTTAAGGGGTTCAGATATTAAAACCTATAATTTTTTATGTTGCTATAAATTTTATCACCGATTTTGACGATCGTTAAGGGTTACATAATAAGTATTTTTGCAGGTATTTTTTTTGGAGATTCGATCGAAAATACTAATACTCTTTTGAAATATATTAACCGTTATTTTATTTTAAAAAGGGATATTTAGATTCAATTCGGAACAAAACATAAAGAACAAGGGCGAATTATTGTCTCAAAAGTTTTGGCGTCTTAAAATTTGAGTACAACCATGGTGTTTAATTAATTGTATAATGTTTTTTGGCGCTAATTATTTATTCTATATAACCACCGTTTATAAAATCATATTGATTAGTATAAACACGATTACTTGGTACTTCCGTTCTACTCAATTTGCATTTCGGTAATACCAGTACTAGAGCATTACTTCTATTTTAGAAGTTATAAACATTAAATGACACATTTTTTTCTCTATGGATATGTATTTATATTTTTAATTATTGTGCATTATGTAGGTACTTATAATAACTAATTATAATGAATCAAAGATAATGAACATACAAAATAAACAACAAAATAATGAACTAAGATATTTTAGCAGTAGAAAATAAATTGAAATTATGGCAACACTAAACTCAAGTGACGGACGAATGACATGCGACTCCGGCGCCGCGCCGCCGAGCGTGTTGTTTGCTGAGGTTGTTTGTGTTTCATTGCGATTTTGTTTTTTTATTATCTTTTTAACGGCGGTTCCTATGGAGAATTTTGGTTGTTATATGTATTCTAGGACTTGTGTAGATTGTTTTAGTATTTTTTTTACATCAAGACGCCAAAGTTTTATATAAAAGAAAACCATGTATGGAAAACTGCCCATGTTCTTTTGTTTCAGTTTTAAAATATGATTAACAAACTGTCACAGTGATTACAGAATTTCAACTTTGTGATTATTGAAATCGAATTTAATTTTCAACTCAATTATATTATATTTTGTATGTATGTTTAATCAAATAATTAAATTAATTAAGTTAACCCAGTTTTTGTAATAATAAAGTTTGAATTATCGATTTATTGGTTCCAAAAACTTTACCTTCGTTAGTTTCAGCTGACAGATGTCAGGGTGATTGAATTTTCAATTGTTTTGTAGAATTTAAAAAAAATATTTAAATATTTTAAATATTTAAATATTGCAGGTCAATCCACACATCGCCATCTAGCCCAAGCTAAGTAACTAGACTTGTGTTATGGGTGCTAGACAACGGATATACTACTTATATACTTTTCTTTTGTAAATATATACTTATAATACATAGAAACAACCAGACCACAGACAAATATCTAAGCATAAATACATGTCTGAGGCGGGAATCGAACCCGCGACCCTGTGTTTGGCAGTCCGGCATGGTGACCATTGTGCCAACTGGGTCGAGAAGATGATTAGGTATTATTACAAAACATCTCATCATCTCAAAATAATTATCACTAAAATGTGATAATTATTTTGAGATGTACACCTTTAAACACGTACAGAAGAGAAATACTTTTAAACCCCCGACGCTAAAAGATGTTATAAGTTAGACGTGCCTATGTGTGTGTCCGTAGCTCCTAAACGGATGAACCGATTCTAATTTTCTTTTTCTCATTTGACAGGTGAATTATAACCAGTGGGTTACGATCGAAACGTCATCTGGTAAATATTCAAATAACTCTGTCTTCCTCAAAGTCAAAGTCTATATTTTTTATTTCTTTGGATGCTTAATATATTAAAATTTGTATAAAGACCACATAAAATCGTCTTAAAAACTAAGTTAGGATGTATGCCTTCGGAACGCGCCCACTAATGAGAAGAAGGCACAAGAAACTCATGGGGTTTTATTTTTTTCATGTGATCACGCTCACAAAGGTCAATATTACAAATATTTGAAAGGATTATTTGAAATGGAGCAACTAAAGTCACGTCCATGGGTTCTTATCATTAAGGTAAGACGAAGTATCATAGTACGCCTTACTGCACAATTTATGCTTTATAAAAGTTTTGAACCTGTTAATGGACATGTCTTATACATCTTTAGGTAACTTATTATAATAGAGCACACATGTACTATTAAACGACCTGTTTATTTTTCGGAGCCTACTACCGGGCACGGTCAGCTCATCTTTATTTCTTAAGTTGAATTTAATGAATATCGCTATTTTTACGAAAAATATCAGGATTTTTGTGAACGTAGAGCAAGTTTTCGTAGATATATTGTGAATAGAGCGTTAATCACTACATAGTATAAAACAAAGTCGCTTTCTCTGTCCCTATATTCCTTTGTATGCTTAAATCTTTAAAACTACGCAACGGATTTTGATGAGGTTTTTTTTTATAGATAGAGTGTTTCAAGAGGAAGGTTCATATGTGTAATACATGTAAAATATAGCCGTGCGAAGCCGGGGCGGGTCGCTAGTATATATCTTTAAATTTTTCTCTAAGCGCGATTATAATATGTGCAACCCAATCGAAACATCGAGTAAATATTAAAAAAAACTATTTTATTATAACATTATTGCGACCCGTGTAAATAAAATGAATAAATAGATAACAGTCCCATTATCACTAAACTATGAAAGAAAAACTCAAAGAATAACACAGATAATACATCAACTTAAGCGCACAGAAAAATATGTGTATAATAATCTTATCCCACCGATATGTGGGTCAACGTTTTCATTATAGTCGTTTACGTCTAACGAAGACTATTTCTTCACAAAACTTACATGTAATTCTCGCCCCTGTTTCTCATAGATTTAAGATACAAATCCGTTTGAAGTTTTCATCCTATGGTGTCTACTTGTCTAGGTATTGTTATGGGTGGATTATTGTTATGGATCTGCTTATTAGATGTTAATAGATACTTAATAATCTAAAGTAAAGTATGAAAGTAGCAAGGAGCTTTTGTTAGAGAGGTGAATGGTTTATTTGGAATTTACATCTAATCTAGTCTAAATGATTTATTCCGTAACTTTTTTAATGCATGGTTTTGAGGGCGATGGAATAGGCTTACCCTGAACCTATACCAGATACCAGCCTCTCAGCTTAGGTAAGTCTTAAGAAGAAAGGGTACATGCGCTCTAACCATACAAAGGTATAAATATTTTTGTTGCATAAAACCTATGCCCCTATGACTTGGTTTTTTTCATATTCTAATTATCATAAAAAGTAAGAGTTAAAAGAACAAAATATATTAAAAAAATAAGACATAGGGGCATGGTCATGGTAGTTATAGATTTTATGCTGCAAAAATATTTGTGCTAGTGTCATTATCCAGGGAGGAAACAGTCGACTTCCTTTGTTTATGGAGAGAGCGCCGGTACCCTTTTTTCTTAAATATCATCATCATCATATAGCCACAGTACGTCCACTGCGGAACATAGGCCTCCCCCAAAGACTTCCAGACCGATTGGTCGCATGTTCTGACGACGATGATGACGACCATAATTAAGCCGTCCGTTCATCTAGTCGAAGGAGTCTTAATTATAAATCTCTTTAAAAAAACAATAGGAAATTTCATAAAGCAGAGTTAGGTACGCTCAAAATAGCTATTTTCGATTTTCAAACTCTTGTTTTGGGCATTTCGTTCTTTTCCTAAGAAACCTCATTGCTGAAAAGGTAAAGTGAGTTTGTCATTAAAAAGGGCCAAAAGACGTCTATGGTGACTTGGTAATAAATGTTGCCAGGGGGTGAATAAATGGCAACATAAAAATAGGATAGTTCGTTGAACAGATGCGCCCTGTAGGCACACTGTAGGTATCACTACATAGTAATAAAACAAAGTAGCTACTCGCTGTCACCGTCTGTCTGTTCCTATGTATGCTTATGGATTTTGATGCGGTTTTTTTAAATAGATAAAGTGATTCAAAAGGAAAATTTTGGTATATAAAACAAAACGACTACGAGTACGAAGTCGCAGGCAACAGCTGATATAAATATACAAAACAATAGTCGAGGTTCTTCTCTGTTTTCAAGACTTAGTAGATGTTACATCTACCTATGACCTGTTACAGGTACTCAAGGACACGACTACCCATCCTTGAATTTGATACTCCAGAATCAAGTAACATAGTATGTTCTAAAGGCTTTGTCAAACCTTTTCTCTTTATGAATGTAAGCCGGATTTTCTAAGAACTTTAGGCCCTAGCTAGAGTTTCTTGAAAAACCGGTTTTTTTTGCCGAGGGCGCGCGGCCCTCGGTTTACCCGCGGGGTCTCTTTTAAAGTTATATTGATTTACTATAAATACAGACATAATCACTAAGTAGTATAAAACAAAGTAGCTTCCCGCTGTCTGTTGTTCCCTATGTATGCTTAGATCTTTAAAACTACGCAACGGATTGTGATGCAGGTTTTTTTAATAGATAGATGATTTCAGAGGAAGGTTTTAGTATATAAAACGAAACTAGTAATTAACAGCTAGTAATTACTATAAACTTAGGTTGCTTTTGGGGGTCAAATTTCGAAAAATCCAAAGGGCGCCTTTACATCCTAAAAGAAACTCCTTGCGAAGTATCAGATTCGTAGTTCTTGTAGCTTCAGAGATTTCTCTCTTATATACTTACTAGCGACCCGCCCCGGCTTCGCACCTTCCTCTTGAATCACTATATCTATTGATTTTGATGAGGTTGTTTTATATGGTAATAGTGATTCAAGAGGAAGGTGCGAAGCTGGGGCGGGTCGCTAGTAAGTATATAAGAGAGAAATCTCTGAAGCTACAAGAACACAATCCGTTGCGTAGTTTTAAAGATCTAAGCATACATAGGGACAGACAGCGGAAAGCGACTAGTTAAAGGTAAATACTTACTTATAAAAAATAAATGATGACGTGTTTCAGAGTTTTCGGATTGAATAGGGGATGAAATATAATCAGTACAGTGTCAAAACTTACGCCGGTGAAACCCTATCTTTAACAAAATAAGTAGCAAAAACAACTAATTTCTACCCATTGATGCAAAGTTTAATAGAACCGTCAGATAAAGCATGTTTCTCAATTAGATACGCTTCGGTTATTATGATCATGGATAATTAATAGTTAGTTTGTTCATGAATATTTAATTAATATTTGGTTTGCCTTTATGCTTCAAAACCGAACAAATATTTTTAAACTTACACGATTTATTTTTGATACGTATCTACCTATGCTAGCACTGATCTTTTTACCCGACTGCAAGGAAAGGGTAATGTTTTTCGCGCCTATCTTTTTCACAACGAAAGTTAACGATCTTTTTTAACCAATCAAATTAAATATTGAACTTAATTATTTCTAGTTACTGATAGTGAGTTAATGGAAAACTAAGAAAAATAATAAATAAATAAATATTGCAGGACATTCCACACATCGCCATCTAGCCCCAAGCTAAGTAACTAGACTTGTGTTATGGGTGCTAGACAACGGATATAATACTTATATACTTTTCTTTTGTAAATATATACTTATAATACTTAGAAACAACCAGACCACAGACAAATATCTAAGCATAAATACTTGTCTGAGGCGGGAATCGAACCCGCAACCCTATGTTTGGCAGTCCGGCATGGTGACCATTGTGCCAACTGGGTCGTCATAAAACGTATTTCCAATTACCTAATCCAAAATACGTTTATACTAATATTATAAATATGAAAGTTTGAGTGTATGTTTGTTAGTCGTTCATGCAAAAACTACTTAACCGATTGCTATGAAACTCAGTATGAAAATAGCTGGGAGACCTGAAATAAACAAAGGCTACTTTTTATCCCGATATTCCCACGAAATCGAGACCGCGTACCACAGCTAGTATAACATAAACGTTATGAGATTACCTATAACCATACTTAAATTATTATTGTTGTTACATTGACAGGTAAATTACAATAAAACATGCAATTTATTCAATAGTAGTCGACGTTAATATCTCATATAACCTCGGTTAAGTCTGACTAATAAGATGTTAGAAAATTACTATAAATTATTAATTACGACCCGCTCTGGCTTCGCACGGCTATATTATGCATGTATTATACATATAAACCTTCCTCTTGAATCACTCTATCTATTAAAAAAAACCGTACCTATCAAAATCCGTTGCGTAGTTTTAAAGATTTAAGCATACAAAGGGATATAGGGACAGAGAAAGCGACTTTGTTTTATACTATGTAGTGATAGTGATGTTACGACGTCCCGTGGTTTCACTCGGACGAACACCCATAGATTATTATGTTATTTATAATAGAAATTTATTTGGTATTAAATTATACCATTTCAGAATCTCAATAAAATAGGCAACTTTTTTTAAAATTTGGCATCAGGGTGACCATACATATTTTTACACCGGAGGTTGAAGTTCAGGTTAAATCTTAGCTTAAAAAAAACTTTGAATGTGTAATTAAAATAATTGTTTGCATTCGATAGCACATTTATCCTGGAATATTTTACAAAAAACAGATTGGAATAACTCTTTCATTTGCAGTTTTGGCTTCAAAAACCATAGCGAAAAAATTTAAAATTGCGGATATTTCGGAAAACGATAGACTTTCATAGAACATAACTTTCATTATTCTGAACCGGCACAGTGTCCTCTATCCGTAGGTGCCCGCTTATCCATTCATTACTGGACACCCTGTATATAAATAAATTTCTAAGTCCTGACAGACTGACTGATAATATATTGATTATTAGTTTTATTTATTCTAAAGGATACAACTTATAACGTACTCGGCGTTCGTCCCAATACTCGATCCAATGTAAAGTTGAAATTGCTTTGACAGAGTTCCGAATCCAATTTATGTTTCTAAATAATATCAAATGTATTTGTTTGTGACTTTTGTAGGTTCATTGATACGCTATTGATTTCAGGCCATCAAACGAGACTCGACAAAGACCAGATCACTCTCTAGTCCATTGAAATGTTACATTTTTTTTGGGCTTAGCGTGCATTTGTCAGAGGACGCAATTTTATTTTTTAAATATCAAGAGGGGGTTAGTCTAAGCTTATATCCAAGTTTGAGGGATTGTAGCTCTTGTCCCACGGCCGCCATCTTGGAAAAAGGGATTTAAACGGTTGTTATGGTTTATCTTACAAACTATAGGTCTCACAAAAAATATTACTTAACATTTTTTGTTGCAAATATGATTATCTACAACTTTTGTTAAATAACTTTTAGTCGTAGAACAAAAAACAAAAAGTTATACGCGAAAATCCATGAAAATTTGAGTTTTTATTTTTACTAAGAATACTGATTTCGTAGCACCATGGGAGTAGCCAGTAACTAAAAAAAACTATAAGGCTGATACAAAACATGGTCGACGGGGCGTAAAAATCACTTTACAGCTTTTAAACTATAAGTCCGATCTACATACTTCTCAGGTAAATGTTGTAGTGAATTTGATAAAGATCATATTGCTCATTAGCAATTTGGTTATAGCTTTAACCGTTTTCATAAAAAATGCAAAAAAACTCTAAATTGGTACACAAAAGGGGGAAAGGGAGGAATCAATAGCCATACGACTTGTTTCTACTTCTATATCTTATTATCTATGTAAAAGTTACCTGCATGCCAAGTTTCATGCTTTCAGCCAGATGGGACCGTAAAAAGAGCTAAAGAATCTCAGTAATGGATTTTTTTCTTATGACATTTTTGTATTTTTGGTTTACGACTTAAAGTTACTTAATAAAAGTTGTAGACAATCATATTTGCAACAAAAAATGTTAAGTAATATTTTTTGTAAGACCTATAGTTTGTCAGATAAACCATAAAAACCGTTTAAATCCCTTTTTCCAAGATGGCGGCCGTGGGACAAGAGCTACAATCCCTCAAACTTGGATTTAAGCTTAGACTAACCCCCTCTTGATTTCTAAAAAATAAAATCGCGTTCTCTGACAAATGCAACCCCAAATGTAACTTTTCAATGGACTACTCGGCCATTTTGTATAATTCTGTAAATGGTGGGCCTATGCCATATTATGCGGTAGAACATTTTCTGCAAAAATCGGGTACGCAATAGAGCACACCATAGACGAGCTGCTGAACATCGAAGCTCGTCATCTTCTTCTGCATAAGTAGCCAGAAATAGTCACTGTGGCCAAAATCCGTCAAGGAGACATCATCACCTTCTGGCGGTGCCGTCATCTCACACGGTCTTCCATTCTAAGCTGGGTTCCCACGGTGCGTGATTCTGCGGATCATCACGCACAGCCGACGACCGCACGGACGGCAACGCACACAGACAGGGCTCTTCCAACGGTGCGTGTCGGTCTGTGTCGATCTTTTGATAGCTTCATTTCAAAATGCAAAGGGAAAGAGAACGTATCGTCGCTGCAGCTGCGGCTGTGGTATTAATTAGCAATTACCAAATTATGTTCCATAAAGTTGTTTCATTTTGATAAAGATTCAAAAATTCAAAAATAAGTTCGTTTGTCCACTCCATTTCTCCGCAAGTTCCGCAACCAACTACACACAACACCACTACTCGTGTTCAAACAAGTTCTGACTTGTTTACGTACAAACAAGGTCTGACCTGTCGTCTGTGCTACGACACGCACCTTTGAAGTTACCGCCTCGCGACGGATACCGGCGCACCGCCACAGACGTCCTGTGCTACCACGGACGAGACCCTTCCCACGGTGTGTCGTGCGAGCTGGTCCGCGGTCCGTCCGCGATATCACGGACCGTGGGAAGCTAGCTTAAGTCTCCTATTCTCCACAGCATCAACGCGATTAACGCTATCCTGGATGCAAGTGCTGAAACTGATCTGTTTGCGGACGAATGGAGATCGATATTGTCAGTGTGTTTGTATTTTTGCGATAGAAATGTAAGAATTATTTGTTCTAATTAATCAATTGCTGTAATTGGTAATTGTAATTTTAATATCATGTTAATTGATTTTAAATAAATAAATCAAGAGCATTCACTTACTCTCTTGTTTACAGATATGTGTGGTTCTTATGGTTACGATAGTTTACCTTCCTGACAGCAGTCAGTTCAATCAGGCGTTTCTTGATTTCAGCCAATATTTCATCATGAGTGGGATTAGTGGCATCCACATAATAAACGATATTCGTAATTTTAACCTGTCCCGCCTGTAATTAACTCCCGATTCCGCGTTAATTGCAAAAAATCCTTTCTTGCTAATTTACGAGAAACCCCTATGAAGAATGTCTAGTTCTAGTCCCAGCGAGCGGTTTTAGATTGTGCGATACTGTCAGTCAGTGAAAGTTGCGTTTTTTATATCTATACTAATTAGAGGAATAGTACATTGTTATCCTAGGTGTGAAAGTCACTCATTACAAGTCCCGAGACGGAGTTTGGCGCCCGAGCGTAGCGAGGGCGCTAATAGTTCGAGGGACTTAATGAGTCTTTCACCCGAGGTAAACACTGTGCTTTTCATTACGAATAATACATAAAATTCTTCATAACAACGAGAGTGAATGATATACTACATACTACCTGATCCTCTTACAAGGTTGGGACCAAAGAGGTTAAATAAGATATCTTGAACTATATATAGGTACCTACTTGAATTTGATTACTGAGAAAATAGTTACTTAGTACTAAACTCTGGCAGTATGCATGAGCCGTGCCAAGCCATAATTATTATTCTTTGGTGTAAAAAAAAGCAAGGAGGTTAGGTTTTTGAAGTTCCTAATGCGTAATGATACTGATACTGGCTACATGCAGATTGCACAAGTCGTGCGAAGCCATAATTTGACATGACAGCTGTCAGTGAAAGTGAAAAGCCCTAGGGCTGGAAATTTTATTTTCAACACGTTCTTCAGGCATATTTAGACCTACTTTCGGAGTACGAGTAATGAAATAGTACATTGTTATCCTAGGTGTGAAAGTCACTCATTACAAGTCCCGAGACGGAGTTTGGCGCCCGAGCGTAGCGAGGGCGCTAATAGTTCGAGGGACTTAATGAGTCTTTCACCCGAGGTAAACACTGTGCTTTTCATTACGAATAATACATGAAATTATTCCTAACAACGAGAGTGAATGAGACTATGAGACTCCATACCACATAAGTAGGTACTCATGTGTCCATACTACCTGATCCTCTTACAAGGTTGGGACCAAAGAGGTTTAAATAAGATATCTTGAACTAAATATAGGTACCTACTTGAATTTGATTACTGAGAAAAATGTTACTAAGTACTAAACTCTGGCAGTACCTATGCATGAGCCGTGCCAAGCCATAATTATTATTCTTTGGTGTAAAAAAAAAGCAAGGAGGTTAGGTTTTTAAAGTTCCTAATGCGTAATGATACTGATACTGGCTACATGCAGATTGCACAAGTCGTGCGAAGCCATAATTTGACATGACAGCTGTCAGTGAAAGTGAAAAGCCCTAGGGCTGGAAATTTTATTTTCTACACGCTCTTCAGGCATATTTAGACCTACTTTCGGAGTATGAGTAATGAAAAGATTTTTTCTTTTGTTTTCTTTGTTTTGTTGGTAACGAATAGGCTCCGAAACTACTGAACCGATTATGATGAAACTTGGTGTGAGTAAAGATGATCTGACTATGCCCAGTAGAAGTAGTAGTAGTAATAGATATTGTGTGCTCTAATATAATAAGTTCCCTTTAGATGTATAAGATATGTCCAATAACAGGTTTAAATTTTTTTCATAAAGCGTATCCATTGACATGACTTAAATTGAATTGAGTAATAGATTTATACTACGCCTTTAGTACTTAGGTAAATAGATTTTGGCAATTTTGCATATCATTTGTTTCAATCGGGAATAGAACCTGGCAACCTATGTCACAGGAAAAGTGTTACCACTCTTAAAGTCACTTGCTTCCTTAAAAACCTTTCCATTCTGTGTCACATCTTATTTATTATTCAAAAAGGGTAAAATAAAAATACTGTCTCAAGTATTCACTGAAATTTCTAGAACTAGTGCGAAATTACTTGTGAAACATCATTAAAATGTAACAATGAGATAATATTCTGAACAATTAGATTAAGTTCCATGATCTTCTTGTTCTTCTCGTATAGTGGTGTGGCTCATCTATTGGTAGAGTTTTCAGATTTAAGGCCTCTAACTTGACCTTACGACTGCTACTAGAGGTAGCAACCGGGACCGACGAAAACATATTTTTAAAACACTACTAATTGGCCACCTATCGAAGTAATAACTGCTTCAGGCGTCGCTTAACCCGCACGACTGTAAACTATCAGCGAGCGTCGCTAATCTCCATGATGCTTTGATGGGTGGAACAGCTTCAAAAATTTTGAAAAAATATTTCCCGAATGGTATTTATCTAGTCATTCTGCCACCCTGGCTAAAAGTAGGTAAGAATAAGTATTGCAGGACATTCCACACATCGCCATCTAGCCCCAAACTAAGTAAATAGGCTTGAGTTATGGGTGCTAGACAACGGATATACTACTTATATACTTTTCTTTTGTAAATATATACTTATTATACATAAAAACAACCAGACCACAGACAAAATATCTAAAGCATAAATACTTGCCTGAGGTGGGAATCGAAACCGCAACCCTGTGTTTGGCAGTCCGGCATGCTGACCATTGTGCCAACTGGGTCGTCACCTAATAAACATTTTGACATGTGGACTTTATATAAAAAACATCCTTTTAGATCCTTTTTGAATCGAAGCCTTTTTAAGGTGTTCGAAGATCACACATAATTATAAGTTGTTTTTGAGTTTTTGAGGCTATTTAAAAAATAAATACGTTTAAGACCTTTAAGTGGAAGTGTCAAACCGATTGAATAATGGCCATAAGGTTATTGAAATATAACTTAATTTTAGATTATCCGTTAAATGCATTTAGCTTGTTTTATCTAAATATGTCTAAATATGTACGTGATAGAATCCGAAATACGGAAATCCGTAGAAGACCAAAGTCACCGACATAGCTCTCAGGATTGGTAAGCTGAAGTGGCAATGGGCAGGTCATATAGCTCGCAGAACTGACAACCGCTGGGGAGTAAAGGTTCTCGAGTGGCGGCCACGATGCAACGCGAAACGGAGTGTTGGGAGACCAGCTGCCCGGTGGACCGACGACATTGTGGCGGTCGCGGGTAGTCGGTGGATGGAGGCGGCTCAGGACCGCTGTTTGTGGCGTCGTATGGGGGAGGCCTATGTCCAGCAGTGGACGTGTATGGGCTGACATGATGATGATGATTGATGATCTAAATATGTCACGCAAATCACTCGTGTAATACTAAAATAACAATAGTTGTAAAACGTTCACTTGTTTGTTTTGCATTGCGTGATTTTATTTTTTGTTAAAGCAGTTATTTTTATAAAGCTATAAAAAGCATTGAAAATAAGAAAAAAAAGCAATATAAAAATACTTTACGCTAGATTTAACAAGTAAGTGTCTTATGCAAATCCATTTAGCACTTAACCTATTTATCGACGACACTTTTCCATTTAAAACTATAACAGGGCATTCTTGAACCGTAAACTGTGAAGTTCTTTGAACTCTTGACATTATGATAGTTATAAATAAGATCAGGTTATAAACATTAAAGCGTAGAGTTGTAAAGTTAATATTATTTTATATTTTACGCGTTTATTCCTTACAAAAATGCTGAAATATATTTACATTAGATTGAAGGTTTCTTTTAGGCATGGAATGCCTGTGTGAGAAGACTCCGCTCTTACCTAGCTACCTAGATATTTAACGGATAATTAAGTTTAAGGTATAATTAAATACATTTTATAGATTTTATTATTTATAGTGGGTAAGCAACAACAGAGTATTTCGCCACGGTGTGGAAAAAAAGAACTCCGAAGTAATTTTAGTTTTTGTACACGTCAGGAAAGATATACTCAGGCAATAACTAATCGCGATTGTTTCTACAGAGATATAAGAGGTACAAATATATCAAGTAAGTATCTACTTAGAAAACAACTCAAACACACAACAATATATTACTTTCGCCTTCAAAATCCCATCTCATCATGTAAAACACAAATACAACATCTATTGTTCTGGAACCAACAAATAACTCCTGTAAACTAAAACCCTTTGTTTCTTAAGGGTGGAGGTATACCACATACTTTTACATCGGACGATAACGTAGTTTGCCGATCGTTCAATTTGATGTCAAACAAACAGAAATCGGATGCTACATCAATGGGTGCAATCAGTGTTGCCAACTTGGATTTTGAAAAATTCGTAGTCCCCATTATAAAAGTTCGTAGATCTACGAACTTTGGTCTGAGTGAAATACAGAGGATTAAAATGAGTGTTTTAACTCTGCATTTAACCCGCGCGCGGACCGTTCCTATAGGAACGGTCCGCGCGCGGGTTAAATGCAGAGTTAAATGCAGATAAATGCAGAGTTAAATGCAGAGCAACGCAACTGAAATAACATAAGTAAGAGGTATACCTCTTACTTATGTTATTTCAGTTGCGTTCAATTAAATCGAAATTTGCTAGATATCAAATGAACAAAACAACACTTATTCCGTCGAATTGAAATATTTTTAGGTTAATTTTTTCTACAAGGCGAGCTGGTGAGACGAGATGTTTCGTTTTAACAGTCACAGCTCTGTGGAATGAGAACTTTGTTTCACTTGTGTTTAAAAATAATGACAGAAGTAGTGTTAGCGAAGCGAGTGTGCTTTAGTATAAAACGGAAAGTTTATTAACTTATTTTCGCGAATGAAAAGGAAATTATGCACATTCATGAGACCTATGAGTTTCGTTATTTTACAAATTGATAGAAAATACGTATATTTTTGGACTGAAGTTCGTAGGTTTGCAGGAGAGGCCTAAAGTTCGTAGATCTACGTAAAAAGACGTAGAGCTGGCAAAACTGGGTGCAATCGCAGTAGAGTACGTGAAACTTTGCTATTGACGACGATGATGTTAACGACCTGATGTGACGAGCGTAGTCTTTATCTGGCCATTGTAACACAAGTCTATAGCTGCTTAGCTTAGGGCTAGATGACGCTTAAAAAAATTAAGCAATAGATATTTTTCGATTCTCAGACCTAACAAATACGCTAAAAAAAGATCATCCAAATCGGTTCAGCCGTTTAGGTGGAGATTGGTAACGTACACCGCGACACGAGAATTTGTGAAGCGTAGATTAAGTATTTTTTATTGCAGATAAAATATCCTGATTAGTTTGTTTACTTTACAACTGATTTATTTGAAAAACATTTTAGCACAAAAGTAGAGATGGAAATCTGTGGTCCGGGTGTTCCTTTATACACTCACAGTGAAAATATAGCGATTTTTTCTTTCATTTTCTGTTTCTTCAAGGCAGACGACGTTGTGACGTCATAAATCTTTCACACATTTTTCCGAGGAGATTTTTAAAAGGAAACGAGAATTTTGTTTATTAAAAATGTTTTGTTTTCTTTAGATGTATAGTGTACGTAGACGTACCTTGCACCGTGGGTGAAAACCTACCTGCGACGCAAAAGGGTACAGGTTCGACTTTTTTTATTATAAAGTTCTTAAAGTTTAGTAAGTATTATCAAGATTGTTAAAGTAATTGTAAAAGTAAAAAAAAGTAAAAGTAACCAAAGGGCTGGCTTCTACCTCTGATAACGGATAAGCATTGTCAGCAGCCAGCCTGTTGGCCACAATTCCTAGGGACCCATTTGGACTTTTATTAAATGCAATTAGGTATGTAGTTTATTTAATAAATTTAAGTTTTTATTAATAACTAGCGACCCGCCCCGGCTTCGCTCGGCTGTATTATGCATTTATTATATCTAAAAACCTTCCTCGGTAATCACTTTATATTTAAAAAAAAATCACATCAAAATCCGTTGCGTAGTTTTAATGATCTAGCATACAAAGGGAAATAGGGACATAGGGACGGCGAAAAGTGACTTTATTTTATACTATGTAGTGATACTGACTAATTTTTATTTGAAAGTTAAATAAAAGTGTACTTATTTAAAAAAAAAGGAGGTAATCATAAATTAAAAAGCTGGTTTAACAATTTCTTGCTGCCGCTACCTTAATGCAAAATTTACTTTGGAAATTGGGAGTCTCAAGGATCCTGGGAGAGGTGCCTGTGAGGTTGGGATCCTCCAGTACAAACCCACACAGCCAGTATCCGAACCCACGACCTTCAGTGCAGTGCAGCTAAGCCATATCTTTGCTAATGAAACTAGACAGTAGCTATAAGTCTGGCTGTCATCTAGACTTAATTCATATTCCCTAGTGACATAGCAGTAATAACAGTTTTAATCAAGTTCTCTATGAAAGTATTGGTAGGTATTACCTATAGGTATACCTATAGTTTATTCTACGACTCGACATCTGTAGGAGTGTAATCAAGGATATTCAACTGCATTGGTCATTAGGGACCGTTTTCATTTGCCGAATGGTAGTCATGTGACTTTTCCTTAACTTTTTAAATAAATAAAAATAAAAAATAAATTGAGTTACATTTTCTCTTCGGTTCTCAAAGTTAGTCCGATCCCTGCGGTAAAGAGGGGTTGAAAGTAAATTTTTCCACACACATTAAAATCTAGGGTTGACGCCCGAGGTCTCCCCCAACGGATCTCCTTGTCAAATAATAATTATGAAAACAAAAAAACTATTTGATCAACAAAGCTTAATCTATTTGATAAAGCTAAATTCTAGCGAAATGTATTTCGTAAATCAAACTTGGTAAAACACAAATAATAAATTTTCTAGTAGAGTGCAAGTGATTTATTGAAAAATTTAAGCAAACCGCGTAACTTCGGTGATGTTGGCGTTATGCAAAGAATGAATACCTTAGTTTCCGTTTCCAACGATTTCAAGTGGATTAATTCTGCAGTTGACGTGCCGATGAAAGATAGAGCACGACTGACCTTTTCCAAAGAGTCGATGAGGATTATACTGTCGATTGGGATATGCGCATAATTTCATGATATTTTTACAATTTTAAATTTGAACTCTTCCGGGATTTTTCTAAAAATAACATTCCTTTTTAAAAAACGAAAAAAAGAAATTACGCTGCGCCTAACGCCCTTCATTATTATCACTATCACTACATAGTATAAAACAAAGTCGCTTTCTCTGTCCCTATATCCCTATGTATGCTTAAATCTTTAAAACTACGCAACGGATTTTGATGCGGTTTTTTTTAATATATAGAGTGGTTTAAGGGGAAGATACATGCATAATATAGCCGTGCAAAGCCGGGACGGGTCGCTAGTAATAAATAAAGTATTGAAATTTTTCCCTTTTTGGACCTTTCTACCTATTTCTTTCGGGTTTTATTTTGAACTGTCATTCTTGCAACAGAATATTTAAAGCGATTATGCATTCTAAGTCTACGAAAATGCGATTTATGACAAATATTATCCCGATTTTTTTCACGAGATCGACACTAACGCGGACAAAACTGCGGGGTGCAGCTAGTATTTATTATAAATCAATTAATTTAGTTTTTTTTCCAAGTATAATACATTATTTATTAAGTAATACAAAAAATTAAATTACAATATATTTAAGTAAATTAAAATTAAACCGATCCTGATTGCACCAGGTACAAAGGGATACTGGCCGCATTACCTACCCCTCTGTATGGCGACGGCTAACCTTTGCACGAAGAACAATCCGTTGAGAAGGTAGTTTGTGAAATACCTCTTAGACACCTTAATTAATAACAGCTATTAAAATATGCATGGCTAATCAATTGTGTGAGCTATAACTTTGATAAGAAGATTTTACGAACTCATTCTGACTTCTGAGATAACTGAGAAATGTACACGCGAGTTTTGATTTTTTGTTTTGTAAGTAATTTTCTACTATAGCTAACATGTTGAAAATAATAATCACATCGAGTACTTTTAATTCAAGTATTTATGTTTGTGTGTAACGTCTATTAGAAGAAGGTCGTAAGGCCAATACTTGTTTATAGTATTACTAGCTGCGCTCCGCGGTTTCACCCGCGTAACTCCCGATCCCGTGAGAATATCGGGATAAATTAAGATGTAAACTATCCTATCTCTCAAGTTGGATCGAACTGCACATGGTGTGCGAATTTTATTATAATCGGTTAAGTGGTTTAGGAGTCCATTGAGGACAAACATTGTGACACGAGATTTATATATATTAAGAGATTGTAGCAAACTGATAGTGGACTTATGACGCATACCTTACTACTTGTATTTTATCTTTCAGATTTTGATGGTTGTTATTTTGCAAGTATCATCATCAGGTAAGTGGAAAGTTTTAAAACACATTCTGATTTTGTCTGCAGCATTACCTACTTGGTAGTGTGTGTGCTTATGCATGTGTGTGCTACAACAAATTGGTGTATTTTTACCGTCTTACTCTTTTCTATGGGTTCCGTACCTAGTACCTTAAAAGATGAAAAAAGGAACCCTTATATGATCACTTTCTTGTCAAGTCTGTTATAGATGTCAACCTAGTTGACACAATGGTCGCCATGCCGGACTGCCAAACACAGAGTTGCGGGTTCGATTCCCGCCTCAGACATGTATTTATGATTAGATATTTGTCTGTGGTCTGGTTGTTCCTATTATTATAAGTATGTATTAATTTATATAAAAGAAAAGTATATAAGTAGTTACTTCGTTGTCTAGCACCCATAACACAATTCTAGTTACTTAGCTTGGGGCTAGATGGCGATGTGTGGAATGTCCTGTAATATTTTTATTTTTTTATTTATAGATAATGCTTCGACATCCAGCAGCTCGATTGAATCTAGTATATCGGATGAAATCCCAAGCAGGGGTACTTTTGAATTTTTCAATTTTGTTTTTGATTTTTTTTTATAGTTATTTACTTTAAATTTAGAGCTGTTGTATTGAGCGTTTTTGTTTTTTCTCAAATATGAAAGCTCTCTAATAGGTACCTATACCTAAGTAGGTAGGTACAGTCGGCAACCGTAATGCAGACTCACCGTAGAGTTCTAAAAATATTATTGGAATGTTTCACTTCCTCATAATTCATAATTTTGAATAAATTATTGAGTTAAAAGACTTAGAACTTGAACTTCTGCATTGCCTTAGAATCGTGCTCGAGTTGAAAACATTGTTATAATAACAGTTTGGGAGCTCTACGGTTGGTTTGCACTTTTGTTGTCTGATTGTAAATGGACTAGGAATTTTCAAAATGTGGAAAAAATATTATAACATATTTATTTATGTTGGTATTGCCACATCTTAAAACTTTCTTAAAATAGATTAAAAATAAATAATAATTGATTAAAACGTAAAATAAAAATTTACTTTTTAATTAAAAACAAATGTTATTTGTTGATTTTCTTTTATTTAAAATTTCAGAACTGAAAAAGTATTATAAGAAGATTGGTAATATAAAATACATAATTTACCTAAACTATAATTAAATATTATTTATAAAGAATAGCTACTTAAACAATAAAACGTTAATTTTCAGAAAAAATGGAAAAGAAGTATTTGACAAAAAAAATGCGTAAGTAAAAAAAATTGCTTAAATTGCTTATGTGGTTTTATGGGTTCCTTCCTGCTATTCAAACTTTCTGGTCAAACTAGTTTGTCCAAAAGGAAGAAAATTCCTCTTAGTCAAACTATGTGGTAATTTGGTTATGTAGACCCAGACTTGTCTTGGTATGGAGGTATCCCACACCTTACCATTAAGTGGCAAACCTTTTTTTGAAAGTGGTCTGATCTTAAAAAAAGTATTAAGAAATATACTTTTTTATCGTTATCCTCCCGGAGCTACGAGCGACATATCGTAAGATTTCGTCGTTAAAAAAAGTTTCAAATAAATTTAATTCAGACTAAATGAAAATATTATACAGGGTAATCATAGTAGCAAGCTTGACTAAAGAAACAATTTCTGTTCTACGACTTTTGGAAATTAGATTTTTTTGTTGAAAAATTTGAGATTATATTATGTAAATTCGAAAATAAAGGTCATTTGGACTTAGAACAGTAGATAAAACTTAAAAATAAGTATAATCTTAACAAAAATTGTTTGTTTAGGTGCTTAGAAGCTTAGCCGCTTGCTAATATGATTTCTGTATTTCTGTTCAACTACTCTCTCTATATAAAAAAAAAACCACAATATTTTGCTATCTTCTCAATGAGTTTGTATTTATACTTTAACATTTTATATCAAATACTTTCTTAACTAATAGTTAAACCAATATGAAATATTATTTCAGAAAGAGAAATAAGCGCTGAAGGTAAATGAAACGTTGTTTTCTCTTTAAATTTTCTTTTTTTTACTAAAAACGTTTCTCTTAACAGGCTTGTATGTTTTCAGAGAAACAAGAAATGAAATATTACGAAGATTTATTAAAGAATATAAAAGCAATTAATCGATCATAAAACATTTAAGAAAACGTGTTATTTTCTTGCATTGTATAATATTTTTCGATTTGATGAATTAAATGTAAAGAATTAAATACTGTAGTTTCATTTTAAATTGATAGTTGTTATGACGACTGATCGATGACTTCATTAAATCGTCAACTAGACGTCAGTTTCTTATAGTTATTACAATATAGTCGGAGATCCCGTTAAGTACGATCTTCATCGATCTGTTTAATGGATGTAAAGTATTTTATATCAAACTAGCGACCCGCCCGGCTTCGCACGGCTATATTATGCATGTATTATACATATAAACCTTCCTCTTGAATCACTCTATCTATAAAAAAACCGAATCAAAATCCGTTGCGTAGTTTTAAAGATTTAAGCATACAAAGGGATATAGGGACAGAGAAAGTGACTTTGTTTTATACTATGTAGCGATTAAATAGGTCAAAAAATATATTGAAAATGTCAGGTTGACTATTTTTTCCCGTCACAACTCCAGGATCGGCAGGTAAATCGATACTAGTCATTTGCACTGGTCTGGTTCATGTTATGTTATGTTAAAATAATGCATCCCTCTCAGGAGCCCAGGGTCCGCTATATATTTATTGGCCTATTTAATTTGATATTAAAATACTTTCCATTAAACAGATCGATGAAGGTCGTCCAAGGACGTACTAATATAAATAAAATATTTTTGTTTTACAAATTATTACAAATAATACAATACTTTTTTACATAATTTAAAATAATAAATAAGCGTCATTCAAATAAACCGCCCCTGACCGCACCCGGTGCAAAGGAGCCGAGAATACTGGCCGCGTTACCTCTTTGTATGGCGACGGCTAACCTTTGCACCAAGAACGATCCGGAGCGGTAGTCAAAACCTCGGTCCCTCAGACGGCGGCCTATTTCCCTCACAAAAACCGCGGCTTCCGCCGCCCAACTTCCCGCTGTCTCCACCGCAAATGGCACGAATAAATAATTAGGCAACAAATTATTTACAAATCAAATCAAATCAAATCAAAATTTTTTATTTCTTTGGATGTATAATACCTTAAAAGTATAATAGACCACTTGAAAACGTCTTAAAAACTAAGTTAGGATGTGTGCCTTCGGAACGCGCCCACCAATGAGAAGAAGGCACAAGAAACTCATGGGGTTTTTTTTTTTTTTTTCATGTGATCACGCTCACAATGGTCAATATTACAAATATTTGAAAGTATTATTTGAAATGGAGCAACTAAAGTCACGTCCATGGGTTCTTATCATTAAGGTAAGACGAAGTATCATAGTACGCCTTACTGCACAATCTATGCTTTATAAAAGTTTTGAACCTGTTAATGGACATGTCATATACCTCTTTAGGTAATTTATTATAATAGAGCACACATGTACTATTAAACGACCTGTTTATTTTCCGGAGCCTACTACCGGGCACGGTCAGTTCATCCTTATTTCTTAAGTTGAAATTATGAATATCGCTGTTTTTACGGAAAATATCAGGATTTTTGTGAACGTAGAGCAAGTTTTCGTAGATATATTGTGAATAGAGCGTTAATATATTTAACTCTTTAAATTTTTCTCTAAGTGATTCCCTGGGGCCCATTTTGTAGATAGCTCGAACAGCTCTCTTTTGCAATATGAAAATAGTATCAATATCTGCAGCACACCCCCACAGTAGGATGCCGTACGACATGACACTGTGGAAGTAGCCGAAATAGACTAGGCGAGCAGTCTCAATGTCCGTGTATTCGCGAATTTTCTTAACGGCGCGGCGTAAGCGGCAGAACTAAGTCTATTGGACAATGCTTCCACATGCGGGCCCCACTGAAGCTTAGGATCTAAAGTTATACCTAGAAAGACAGCCTTACTGACTAATTCAACTTCCTCATCATTAATCTTTACAACAGTTTTTACTTGTTTTACATTTGGAAGTGTGAACCGAATTAATTTAGTTTTGGATCCATTCAGTAATAAATTATTGGAATTGAACCAATCAACTATTCTAGAGAGAGCATTGTTCACATCGTCAACGTTGGACTGACGCCTTTTAACCTTGAACACCAAGGAGGTGTCATCTGCGAACAACACTATCCCATGGTTGTCCCTTACAAGGTAAGGTAAGTCATTTATATAAACTAAAAACAGGAAAGGTCCTAATATGGATCCTTGAGGAACCCCCATTGCTATCGCAGATCCGGGGGATCGTTTCCCGTTAACATCAACACTCTGGACCCTACCGCTCAAATAAGAAGAGATAAGATCCAGGGCGCCGTCCCTAATACCGTAGTGGTGTAGTTTCATGATCAATGTATTATGTTGAACGCAATCAAATGCCTTGGATAAGTCACAGAATATGCCATACGCATCATGTGACTCCTCCCAAGCATCAAATATGTTTTTAATTAACGCTATACCCGCATCAGTAGTCGAGCGCCCCTTACTAAAACCGAACTGTTTATTATGTAAGATATTATTATCATGGAAATGTTTCAGTAGTTGCTTTAAAATAAGTTTTTCAAAAATTTTACTTAACGTGGGTAGTACTGATATTGGTCTAAAATTGGAGGGGTCTGAGGTACTACCAGATTTAAACAGTGGAACTACTTTACTCAATTTCATTAAATCAGGAAACACACCACAATCTATACATCGATTAAATATAATGACTAGTTCTGGTATAATCAGTTCAATAATTCTTACAAATCTTAATACAAAATATAAATACAAATCTTAATATATATAAATCTCGTCTTAATATATATAAATCTCGTGTCACGTTTGTCCTCAATGGACTCCTAAACCACTTAACCGATTATAATAAAATTCGCACACCATGTGCAGTTCGATCCAACTTGAGAGATAGGATAGCTTACATCCCGATATTCCCACGGGATCGGGAGTTACGCGGGTGAAACCGCGGAGGGCAGCTAGTCTTATATAATAAAAATGAATCGCAAAATGTGTTGGTAAGCGCATAACTCAACAACGCCTGGACCAATTTGGCCAATTCTTTTTTTGGTGTGTTTGTTATTGTCAGGAGAAGGATCTTACGAAAGAAAAAAATAAGAAAGTCACCCAAAAAATTATTACGCGGGTGAAACCGCGGGGCGCAGCTAGTTATTTATAAATTTAAAAAGCTTTAATATTAATAGTACCTACAATTATTTTACATATTATCATAACTAACTTTTTAAAAGCAACGCTATTAACTTTTAAAAGCAAGGTAATTTTCTAATATTTATATTAATAAATAATACCTAAAGTAACATAATATTAAGTACCTACTAGCTTTCACTCGCGACTTTGTCCGCGTAGGGTTTGTCCAATGGTTTGAGTTGTGTGTCAGTCAGTCAGTCCATTAATATCAATGTACGACATTTAGCAAATAAACTCCCCTATCTATATTAATGAAATAAGTACCTAATTGGAATAAGTGCAAAATTTACCAAAAAATAATTATTAATTGTACGTATTTTTAAATTAAAATATTTTGTACAAACACTGAAAAGTTGGCATTAGAGCGATTACCTTTGCGGTGCCGAGCAAGTGTTCTAACTTCCAAGTTACTTGGAAATTTTCAGTGAACCGTTTAAGTTTTGCTGGCAAAGTGCCAGTAGGTAAGGCGGCGCGGCGTAGGTAAGTTGGGTTAGTATACATACCGAATCTTATAACTATGATTTTTATTACATACATAAAGTTGTTTAAGTAAAAAAATCGGCCAAATGCAAGTCGGACTCGCGCACATATAAGGTTCCGTAAAATTATATGCCGTCTTTAAAAATACATCATCTGTGGAAATTTCAACTGTCTAGCTATCACGGTTCATGAGATACAGCCAGCCGCCTTAGACAAGATTACTTTCTATTAGCGATATTGCCAATCGATATAATTAATTGTATGAAATTAACATAAAGCATTGTATAAAATTGGCATAAGATGAATCTTACCTACCATCTTTTTTTCTCTAATGCAAGACCACACGACTTTTTGTTGGCTTATGTCAATTTCATACAAAAAAAAGTCCTTCGATTGGCGATATCGCTAATAGAAAGCAATTTTGTCTAAGTGGTGTCTAAGGGGGGGTGTAAGGTGACAGACGGACAGTGGAGTTTTAGTAAAAAGGTACCCTTTGGGTACGGAACCCTATATAAAAAGACTAGGTATCTATTATTGTAAAGAGTTATTACTCTATACAACATTACATTAGGTAACGTGACATTAGGTATAGGTATTGTTTCCTGAGCATAAAAACTAATGTTGATTTACACAGCAAAGGAATGTTCCATTAAATTTACTACACAAATAAATAAATTAGTTTATTTAAGACGAAATACACGACATACCTAGGCACAGAATAAAAAGGCACAAAAATGGACAAGGATAACATTATCAAGCTTCGATCATAAATACTATCAAGTATGCTTGACTGCGGCGCATGCGGCGCAAATGTGCATTTTAGGTATTGAGTCAAAGTCGAAAAAATACAAACCAGTAAATCTAAGGACGGCTTATTGATTTTCGTCAATTGCGTTGTGGAATTAGATTAGAGGAGCTCTACAGATCTGTAGCTAATGCGTAGCCCTAACAGTTTTAACCTTTTTTGCACCAAATTTAAAAATATATTCAAGAAAATAAACGGCAAAAGATCCAACAAAGTCTCAAAACAAACCGCTAACAATCAGCAAACGACTTTGACTAATGGAATAAAGCCTACAATACACGAGTATTATCGTTTAACAATTAAAAAGGTCTAAGTTGTCGACTTGTCGCCAACGACCTGACAAAGGTATCCCTTATCCCGGCTCTATCCTTGACAAACAACGAAAAGGCTCGAAAAGGCTTTTGTTTTCAATTGACACAAAGGAAACGAGATGAAAATGTTGAAATTAATTAAAGTTTTTAGGACTTTGACTTTTAGGAACGAAAGTAGAATGAAATAAAATATCTATAAAATCTCTATTGCTAGGTAAATTTTACAGTTCCCTATCTTATAATAGTCATGGTCGCAATGAGACTGTCCAGTCTGGAAAATAATTACTATGAATACAAATCGTGTGAGTTAAAAAAGTTTATAAATAAAAGTATAAAATAGAAGAATTCCAATGAAGAACTATAGTAGTAATAAAACTCAGCTGGTCTAGTAATTCCGTGTCAGATGCTGAAGTTTTAGACGCGAACAAATTTTCTCTATTTGTCCTGAAATGACCACGTATTTTCCAGAGACGTTAGAATTTAATATATGTATGAAGCGGTGTAGAAGACAATTCAAAATTTCTCTCCGGTTTTGGAATATACTATACCTGGTATCTAGTTGTAGTTGTAACATAAATCGAAAGAAATTATAGGTACTTACTGAACAGCGTTTTATCATTAATTAAGAAGTAATTAAACAATACTCAAGAATGTTGGTAACTTTCAGCTACTGCCGCTGCTAATCTCAACTCAGACTAATTATTATTCAAATTAATTTCGGATACGTATAAATAACCAAAGAAAACCATTTTCAATTACGATAACTATTCTCTATACTTTCATTGTTTTCCTAGCTATTTTATATCTCACCTGTTTTATAAGCCGCGAGTGAACAAATATCTTCAAAAAAGCGTGCTACATCTTAGACTGCATCTTCACCTACCAGCATAGTGGTCATACGCTGACCTGTCATTTGTAAAAAAAAGTCCTGATCTTATTCCTATCCCATTGATTAAAGCAAGTTTAAATTCAATTATTGGTCCACTAGTTCACATAATAAATTTAAGTTTAGAATCCGGTATATTTCCAGACTACCTTAAAAAATCATTGCTTAAACCATTATTCAAAAAAGGACATAAAAATGACATCAACAACTATAGGCCCATAGCGTTACTTCCTTGTTTTTCTAAGATATTTGAACGAGTTATATACAATAGATTAATTTCCTTTTTTGATTTCAATAAAATAATAAGCAACAACCAATATGGTTTCCAAAAACAAAAAAATACCACTTTAGCTGTATTTAAAATGCTCAAAGAGTCATATGAAGCAATTAATAATAAGAACACAGGTGTTGCCATATTATTAGATCTTAGTAAAGCTTTTGATTGTGTATTACATCATATTCTGCTACAAAAACTTGAACATGTAGGCATAAGAGGCTTAGCGCTCAAATTAATTCAATCTTATTTAGAAAATCGATACCAAGAAACCGTACTCGATGTCTACAATAAGTGTACCAAAACTATTGATAAAATACATTCCAGGCCTGAAAAGACAATCCTAGGAGTACCACAAGGGAGCATCCTGGGCCCCCTCTTATTCTTAATATATGTTAATGAATTTCCTAAAACCATAGAACATTTAACAGTCATGTTTGCGGATGATGCCACTATATTCATTCCTACTACAAATCTAACATCCTCAGAATTTGAAAAAACGATTAATTCTACTATAGATAAAGTAACAATATGGTTTGAGAACATCAACCTCAAAGTAAATGTTAGTAAAACAATGTATATTCATTTTAGAAATTATAGAACTAACCCTCCAAAACTAAATATAGTAAATCAAAATACTCAAATAAAAGAAGTGAAACATACAAAATTTTTAGGTGTTCATATAGACTTTAACTTAAACTGGAAAATTCACATTCAAAGTATAAATAGTAAACTGTCATCCTGCTGCTATATGCTATCCATTCTTATTAATATTTCATCCAGAAATATAGCAAAAAGCGCATACTATGGTTACGCTTACTCCATTTTAAGCTATGGCATAATATTTTGGGGTAACTCGGTAGATATAGAATCAACTTTCCTACTACAAAAGAAATGTATTAGAATCATTTATAACCTTGTTAGCACAGATACTCTCAGAGATATCTTCAGAAAAGAAGAATTCTTAACCTTATGTTGTATTTATATATACGAAATATGTAATTTTGTTAAGAATAATGAAAAATACTTTTTTGCTCAAAAATCCAATCGTTTAGAAAGTATAAGAAATAAGTATAAACAAAATATCTTTGTACCTCAAGTTAATAACGCATTTTACTATAAAAGTCCATATTACAGTGCCATTAAAATTTATAACACATTACCTACAGAACTTAAATCAATCCAAATTAATAGAATATTTAAATGTAAACTAAAGAAATGGCTAATTTGTAAAGCCTATTATGATGTAAAAGAATTCTATGCAGATAACAACACAATATTATACTAAATATTTTATGAATGAAGACTGTTTAGTTTTACATTAAGTAGATAGTATTTAGAGAGTTACCTACATAACTTTTTCTTAAATTGCATGCTCGCAATGGGCAACCTGTGGATGCTATACCTAATTTTAAGAACACCTATGTACACAGGTTTTTAAGCAAATAAATGTTTTTGTATTTGTATTTGTATTTGTAGAAATTTCGGGATACAAATGTTGGTCCACAAGTATACAATCACACGCTTTTATGTTTATCACTTTGCTACACATCTGATTTCCATTCAGAAGTTTGTGGGTTTGAATGGCTGGCTGTGCAACAAAGGTTTTTCCTACGGATAAATATACAATAAGCGAAAACATCGTGATAGAACTCGCGGCTTATAATTTACTCTTTGATTTTTTCAATGTTTTGTGTGTTGTACAAATAATGTGTTTATCTATCTATCTATCTACTCCAGACATATTGACGAGTTTTTTCCTCTGGAGACTCGACTAAGGTGTTAAGTGTTATAGAATCTGGACAAACCTACTCCATGGCTCCATGGAATAGCATGGATTTTTAAGTTGCGGGTGATGTTTACATAACCTATTTAATTATTTTTTGATCTAAAGCCAATATTGTTAAGTGGCAACATTAGCAAACTTTTCAACACTTTGAAAGTCCGCTCTATGTATTTCCTTGCTAGAATTTCGAACATGGTTTCGATTTGATGCAAGTTTCAGATAAGATTTCAACCGCATCGTATGGTTTCCCCAATGGTTTTAAAGGAGTTTTGAATGTAATATAAATTTACATTTTTATTCAGAGTTAGGGACGTTTGTTATGAGTTTTATTTCAAGATCGTGAAGACTGTGGTAGTATTTATGTAACATACACATTTGTTTAAAATGCGTTTTTTTTATATACGATAAACATTATGCTTTTTTCGATGGATTGGTATTTACCATGTTTTCTGTTTTTATTTTGTGAAGCTTGAAATTTCAATGCTGTTGATGTTTACAATAATTTTAACTTTTAGTATTGAAAATAACCATTTAAATTTAAAATCCTATATTATTACCTAATGTTTTTAACTATTTATTTCATTAAGTTTAGACTGATTTTATACGGGTCGGAGCTACTCCTTCAGTTATATTCAAATAATCGCCAGTAAAACATGCTCTACAAATTCACACAACATCTACAGAAAAGGTTCAGAAATTAAAAATTCCGAAAGCTGCAGCACCTTTTGTCATTGCAAACAAAGAACGCGTAAACACGGAATCCTTTTACAAAAGAACTGGCAAAAGCCTTCACTCAGATTTGCTTTTTTTCAAAAGTAGTTCCAAATCACTCTATGAACGGCGCTCTGAGATCTAATTCATCATCTTCCTACCCTTATCCCAATTTATTTGGGGTCGGCGCAGTATGTTTTCTTCTTCCATTCACGCCTATTAGTCGTCATCTCATCGTTCACATTCATCTCTCTCATGTCTTGTCTCACGCAGTCCATCCATCTTTCCTTAGGTTGCCTCTTACTCTCCATCCCTCTACATTCATACTCATCACTCTTCCAGTTGCATGCGTCTCTTTTCTTCTCATCAAATGTCTATACCAACTCAAACGGTTCCCTTTTACTTTTTCAGTAACCGGTGCTACTTTCAGGGTTACGTATCATAATAACTAAGTTCAATATAACTATGTTCGAAATAACTACGGTCGATTCACATAAGTTCATAATACCTAACGGTCGATTGGGCTACACATTATAAAAACTAAGTTCAATATAACTATGTTCGAAATAACTAACGGTCATAATACCTACAGTTTAAAATACCTAATGGTCGAAATACCTAATGGACGAAACACCTACGGTTAATTTAACTACAATTAATTCAACTACGGTTTTTCACCTGCGGTTTAAAAAAATCAATTTTATAAAACCCCTAACCAAGTAAAATGGGTAGAATTCGCTTCTAGCACTCGCCGGCCGCTGCCGCGGCACCGCTCGCTTCGCTCGCTCGGCTCGTGCGTTGTGGTCGCAGTTCTAACATAAACCTAACCTATCCATGTCGGTTCTGGGTAGGGAGTTTTCCGGGTGGGTCTTTATATGCTGCCTTTATCACGCAACTAGAGACGAATTTTACCTATTTGACTTGATTAGGGAAGCATATAAAGACCCATCCGGAACACCCCCTACCCCGAACCGACATGGATAGGTTAGGTTTATGTTAGAACTGCGACCACAACGCACGAGCCGAGCGAGCGAAGCGAGCGGTGCCGCGGCAGCGGCCGGCGAGTGCTAGAAGCGAATTCTACCCATTTTACTTGGTTAGGGATTTTATAAAATTGTTTTTTTTAAACCGCAGGTGAAAAACCGTAGTTGAATTAATTGTAGTTAAATTAACCGTAGGTGTATTTTATAAAATTGATTTTTTTTAACCGCAGGTGAAAACCCGTAGTTGAATTAATTGTGGTTAAATTAACCGTAGGTGTTTCGTCCATTAGGTATTTCGAAAATATGCCAAACAACCATTAGGTATTTTAAACAGTAGGTATTATGACCGTAGTTATTTCGAACATAGTTATAATGAACGTAGGTAAATTAACCGTAGGTATTTCGTCCATTAGGTATTTCGTTCATTAGTTATTTCAAAAATATGTGAAACAACCATTAGGTATTTTGAACAGTAGGCATTATGACCGTAGTTATTTCGAACATAGTTATATTGAACTTAGTTATTTTGATATGTAACCACTTTCAGGCTTCCTCTAATCTGTTACTCTACACATCCATCTCAACAGAGATCTAATTACAGGGTCACAAATCAGTTCTAGGGAAGCTAGGGGTTAATTTTTAACTCTTAGAGCCCTGTTACACCCTTCATCGATTTTTATTGAATATGGCATATTGAATGCCATATAAATTTTACATATTTTTAACCTGTCGGAGCATAATCTAGTCTTTCTTTTTGGGACGCTCTAATAAAAGCTAAATCTTTGAGAATACATCCGTAAAATTACTGAGCCTACGTGGTTCGACTGAGTGCACAGAAAAAAAGGTTTACTTGAAGTGAGAAATAATCATCTAAATAAATGTCCAAATAAATGTTTTTCTATTCTATTCTATTCTATTCATCTCCCTATAGACGCTAAAGAATAATATCTTGTTTGTAGTAAATGTTCATGAAATTAATAAGCAGTATTCTTCATTTAAGAATATTGCTTATTATATAAATAGACGATCGAAACCAAAAACATTCTCTATCGTCCATAGGAAGATTAGGTAGCGTTATTTCATGCATCAAAGAAACCTTTTTTTCTGTTATTCGATCAATCGAAAGACAACTGAAACTAAAACAAAAGACGATCAAAAACAAAAAGATATGAGCAAGAAACATAGAAATCGCATGTTAGTATACTGTATGGCTTTTAATGCAATGAATAATAATTATCTATACTAATATTATAAAGCTGAAGAGTTTGTTTGTTTGTTTGTTTGAACGCGCTAATCTTAGGAACTACTGGTTCGATTTGAAAAAATCTTTTTGTGATGGATAGTCCATTTATCGAGAAAGGCTTTAGGTTATATAACATCACACTGCGACCAATAGGAGCCAAGAATCAGTGGGAAATGTGGGAAAAAAAACGGGAAAAGTTCTTTGGGGGCTTCCGTTGTTTGTTTGAACGCGCTGATCTCAGGAACTACTACTTTGAATTGAAAAATTATTTTTGATTTAGATAGTCCATATGACGAAGAAGGGTATAGGCTACTTTTCATTTTAATATTCCCACGGGATCGGGACTTACGCGGGTGAAACCGCGGGGCGAAGCTAGTAATAATATATGTAAGCTAAGAATAATATGCAATAATGTATTTTATTTACGTCGTCGGTTGCTTACAAAGCAAGAGGCACTCGGCTTGCTCTAAACAGAACCAAACATAGAAACTGTTTAATTGAGCGAGACCTAACTGCACTATGTTCGCTATTCTCTTTGATACAATTGTTTGTTTTAAAATTGAACGTAGCTGTACGATGAAAATTGTCATATAAGTTTTAAAATACTATGGTTGATGATCTATACATATAAAATTTAAAGTCCTGTCTGACTGATTTAATATAAACGTACAGTTCAAACCAATTGACGCTTCGGGCTAAAATTTGGCATAGTGTTACATATATTATGTACTCGTACTAGCGACCCGCCCCGGCCTTGCACGGCAATATTATGCACGTATTATACATATAAACCTTCCTCTTTAATCATTCTACCTATTAAAAAACCGCATCAATATCGGTTGCGTAGTTTTAAATATCTAAGCATACATAGGGACTGACAGTGGGAGGCGACTTTGTCTTATACTATGTAGTGATTTTAGACAGTTTTAAAACTAGATAAAATTTATTTATTACTAGCAACACTCCGCGGTTTCACCCGCTAAGTCCCGGGAATATCAAATTGAAAAGTAGCCTAAAATAGCCTTCCTCCATAAATGGACTATCCAACACAAAAATATTTTTTCAATTAAAACCAGTAGTTCCTGAAATTAGCGTTCAAACAAACTAATAATTAGACGCCGCCGGCCTACCACCGCTTATAACGGTTAGTCTATCGGTTAGTCAGTCAGTCAATCAGGACTTAAAATTAAATATTTATTTATTTAAGAATTGATTAAGGTAAGGTCTATTCATCAAATACTGAATATTATGGTCTCTAATAATTTTATTAGTGTCATAATCGAAGCAGTATCTATAATATTTGAGCTTACAGAAATAAAATCATTCTTTTTTAAGTTATTATTTGTTTCTGATAATGGCACGAAATCTCAAGTGACATCCATTATTATAACCATCCGATAGTGTGTCGTACTCGCAGCAATGTTTTATTCAATATTTGAATAAATGTCATTTTTCATCGGCAATGAAACAAATCGAACCGTTAGTCGATTACGGAATCACCGAGGACTCGTCGATTTAATTTATTGAGGTGGCTAAGCCAAGTAGATGATAAATATCTACCGCTTAGGGTGGGAGCAGACTACGGACGGTTTTATTTACCGATTGTTTGGTGGCAATATCAAGGAGAGGATAAATAAGTAAGTAAACTTCTTTTTTCGCCTGCTCTTGTCCAAATTTGCTTCCATTATTCTCTATTAACCGTCATGTCATCATCCACATCCATCTCTCTAATATAGAATAGAAATATAATAACATGAATGAATAAATGTAATATCTTGTCCCACTCAGTATATCCATCTTTTTTTAGATTGGCTTCTTCCTTTCCATTCCTCTAGATTTATACTTACTACGAGTACCTACTCTACGAGTTACATGCGTCTCCTCTCCTTTCTATACATGTCCAATAATACCCATACCAACTCAAACGGTTCCGTTTCTCATTTTTCACAACTGGTGCTTCATTCAGGCTTGTTTTATCCACCCTCGTTACTTCATGCATTCAACATTCTCATCTCCGCTGCATGCAATCTTCTATCATGCTTCTTGTTCATGGCCCAGCAATCTAATTCATCTGTTTTTTTAACAAGTATGTAAACGATTGTACTTATTTAAATTCGAATTATCGACTTGGACCGCAGACAAGTCTGTAGTATACGAGTGGTCTAATACAGTGGGGGTTCAATCGAATGATTTGTTTTCAAAAGCCCCTTCTAATACGATAAATCCTTGGAACTTTACCCCATGGGAATTTTTATTCGATGCAAATTGCAAAGTTAACAATCAAGGGTCAAACCTTTTTGCCATCGAAAAAGAATGTAAAGGTTTTATTAAAAGGCGAACATCAAACAAGTGGGTTTGGAGGTGTGGAAAAGTTCGCGTTGATGGTTGTTCTGACAAAAACATACTTGCCTATAATATTACTGCGCGGAGCAGATAATAAATAAAATCATACGGTGTACTAATACAGTCTAGTAAACTCAATTTTCTTTTGAGCAGATAAGTCAGTCAGACAGAGTTCTTAAATATGGATAGTTTTCACATATCTGGCAACATAAATAAATATGAAATCAAAGTCCTGACTTATCAACGCACAGTTCAAACCAATTGACGGCCCTGGCTAAAACTTAGCAGAAAGACAGCTTTTTTAAGTACGAATTTAGGAAAAAGACAAACGCTAATTATTTGGGAGTAGGTATTAACAAAAACATAAAAGTTTACAACTTTAATTTTACCTAACAAAATAATACTTCAGTCTAAAATAACACCCTTATACCTACTCGTTATATGCTACCACAGAAATTTCACAGAACAAATTACATAGAGCAATAATAACATAGCAAAACCCAGCGGTGTAGCTGACATTATTAGCCAGAGTACCTACCTAGAAGGCAATTTAGCTTTCTATCGAATTTATCTTGCACGTGCAACCTGCTACAGTCTTAAGCTACAATTTGATTTTGTAACTTCGTAATCTTAATAATAAAAAAAAATATTTAAAAATATTATACATAATTAAAAACACACAAATAAAAATTAATTTACACAAATAAAAATTAAAAATAAAAACACACATAGATACACATTACAAATAAAAAAATGGTTGTCTGTAAAGTCTGTTTCCGGACGATAATTTTACGTGATAACGTCATAAGAAAACATTGATGGTAACCATGGCAACGATAGTTACCTTGTCAATAACATGAGGCGTTCCAGTAACGACGCGTGACGTCACACTTTTTTGAGATTGCAGGTGTTCACCAATTTATAAAACGTTATCACGTCAAAACCCCATCCAGAGCGTCTCCACGCGACATCGTCCCCAAGAGACTGGCGGCATTCCCTCTCTGGATAGCCAGGCTCACCCTTTGAGTGAAGAAGCCGCCAGCCCTCCGGTCACCCGATGCCGCATTAAGACGCCCCGCGACGTCCTTAAAGAATAAATGGGCATCTTAATAATTGTGTTTTAATATAAAAACCACAGTGGTGTTAGCCTTGCCTTTAATTCCGGAGGTTTTGGGTACCGTACAAAAATTTATACATTTGCGCTAATTAAACCCCGCGGTTTAGCTGCCTCCAGATGTATTTACGAGTTTTTCTTTTCTAGACACGGTCGACTGGGAAAGCTTACTTTGTCTAAAACATATTCTAGGCACTACAACATCCTCAATAGTATGGAATAACCTTTTGAAACCGTGGTACACCAGTGGTACTACGGTTACTTTTTCATTACCGTGGTACAAAAAAGTTGTTGGTGCTATATAAAACTAAACCATCTAGAATAGTTAAAGGTACCTATAGGCCAATATTATTAATAGGTAATTGTTCTTTTAGGTAACGACTGTTTAATTTGGCAAAAACTTGTCGATTGTCATTCATTATTCTTTACTGGGTAGAGATTATAATAGGCCAATGTATGAAGAGCCTAAATATGTATCATAATGAAACTATTTTATAATAGTATTTAGTTTGATTATGAATTTAACCCCTTACTGCATGAATTATGAAGGAGGTACAATAAAAAATATTTCTATGTAAGATAGTGTTTCTTAGGTAATAGGTCTGTTTAAGTAATTTAAATTAAGAAAAAAAAATTAAATTTAGTTATTATTTAAGAATTTATACCGTGAAGCCAAATATGGCTTCGTATGCTTTATAGTAATATGACGTGAGTCAGATATGGCTTCGTATGCATTTTGTGAAAACCTTTAAAACAATATCGCTTGTCTTTATAACATAGAAAGACATTACTTTTTTCACATTTACTGTAGAAACATAGCATTGAGCAGCACTGGCATAATTAACGTTTGTTTTTGACCCAAATTGGAAAGTAATATAAATGTTGTCAGTACGTACTGAAGCTAATGGCAAATGTTGATGCCTAGCTGGAGCTGATCAAGGTTTTTTTGAAGATTCAAGATATTTGAAGTGTCAACTTGACTAGAGATGTAAGATACTCCATAGAAGAATATTGATTCCAAGAGATTCTCTGGAAGACAACTTTTTCTTGTCGTATAGTGAGTTTTTACGGTGTGACGTATATGTTCCGGAACTGCAATCTTGAAATCGTATTTTTATTGCAAGGTTCCATTTTACAATTATCTATGTAATGAAATTATATTTTGGAAAAAAATAACCTTTTCGTATTGCTATCGGAGCTGACGGAGTCAGACTCTGCTATGATAACATGTTTTTTCAGGTAAACAAAAAGGGGTTTTTCCGTATTCCGGGTTTGAATCGGAAACGAGCTCATGATTTCGCTGCAAACCATCGCCAGAGACCTATTTACGATATTGTGGAATTTTCAAGCATGTTAACATGGCATGTTAGCATGGTAACATGCTTGCAAATTCCATAATATCGTGAAGGGTTCATATCTAAAAAATCTGAATGAAAAGCCTTAGTGCATACGAAGCCATATATGTATGGCAGTATTGTAACGGTAACACATACGAAGCCATATACGGAGTTTAAACAAAATGGACCAAAAATCAAACAAAAACAAAAGAAAACACAAATACTACTAATACGCGTTATATTTTCACAAGTAAAAGTCTCATTGCAATAGTTGCAATTCATGCGCCGATAGCCCTCCAAACAACCTCAAATTGTGATTTTACCATACATTTACCACAGACAACAAAATTACTCTCCGTTTTATGAAGACATGATTAATATAATACAATTCTTACATTTCAATTTTCATGTTAGTATGAACTGTAAAAAAATAAAAACTTCTAGAAGCCATGAAAGGCTTCGTATGCGGTAAGGGGTTAAGTCGCGCACCTTAGAAAATACTATGTTTGTTATGTTATGTTTATGGAATTGTTTTGAGAAAACCCAAAATCTTATAACCACTGCACTATCACCTACATCGCAATCAAATCAACGAAGTAAACATAAAACGTGTTTCCGCAAAAGCCGGTAGGGCTCGTGAATTCGTGACTAAACTAAACCGAACAATAAATTCCGAAGGTAAAATGGGGAAAAATATTCTTTTAAACCTGTATAAATTTGGTAGCACGAAGGATTGTAGCCAGAAACGTTTGCATGTTAGCGCTAGTCCCGAGGGGAGGGCTCTACTGCAGGAAATCCCGCAGTACGATTGCTTTTCAAATAAAATTTTATCACGGCAGGGTAATTTTAAAATTTGGCGTAGGTACTTAATTTTAAGTCAACTTTATCACGAACACACCATTGTATTGAAATGGTAATTTAAACGTTACAGAGACAAATCGCAAGTCCTGCAATTTAGGCTACGCAATTTGCGCGAATTGAGAAAATACTATGCTATGTAGGTATCAAGTGATGTAAAAAAAAACATACATACAACCGAATTGAGAACCTCCTCCTTTTTTTGAAGACGGTTAAAATTGCGTCCATTTCGAAATTATAAAAATACTTATGCAAATAAAAATGATTACCTGTTTTGATCGTCTTTTGTTTTCATTTCAATCATCTTTTGAGTATTTTGTTTCTATCGTGTTTAATTTTCGATAGTATTTTGTTTCTGTTTCAATCGTCTTATGTTTCCGTATTCATTTTATTCGTTAGGGCCACGTCGCGACCAGCTCCGGCTTCGCACGGCTATATTATGCATGTATTATACAAATAAATCTTCCTCTTGAATCACTCTATCTACTAAAAAAACCGCATCAAAATCCGTTGCGTAGTTTTAAAGGTCTAAGCATATTACAAAGGGAAATAGGGATATAGGGACCGCGAAAAGTGACTTTATTTTATACTATGTAGTGATAGTGATTAGGTGTGGAGACCCTTGATCCATTTTCTCTGATTTTAAAAACTTCAATCGCTACAATGTGAAAAATATTTATAAAGTTTGTATTCCAGCCTGCAATGATATTATTAGGATACCTACCTACCTAGCTGAATAAAACAGAATACGTTCACAAAGCGAACGTTTATTTCCCGTACTGTTGACTTTCTGATTTCATGAAATATGAATTATAAGCACTTATGTAAACCCCTATGGCTGTTATTGTTATTTACGTTCATTTTCTAATCTCCATAAATAAATTATTTGTTTTCAAATCTTCATACGGTTTAGAGAAATGTTTTAGAATCTAACGTCCCTTCTGCATTTTTACTTATGTTGTTAATGTGGAGAATTAATCTACTTAGTGTAAAATTAAGCGAAGAGGTATACAGGGTTATTGGAAATTATACTAGCAAGCCATTGAGGGCTACTACTGTGCACCTTAACAAACAACTTTTGTTCTACGACTTTTGGAAATTCGAAAAAAAAAATTTAAAATTTTGAGGATATGTAAATTCGAAAAACAGCTGATTTTTCAAAACAAAGGTCATTCACACTAAGAACAGTAGATAAAACTTAAAAAATAAGTAAAATTTTAAGGTTAATGACCTCTCCGTGTATGGAACAGCTGATTTTCAGGTAAATCTAACCTCAAAATTTTCGAAAAAATGTTTTAATTTCCAAAAGTCGTAGGACAAAAGTTGTTTGTTAAGGTGCACAGAAGTAGCCCTTAACAGCTTGCTAGTGATTTCCAATAACCCTGTATATATTATGCTAAAAAATAATTTGAAAAACAAATGACTGTTTCATTAGGTTTTTGGTCACAGGAATTACGTTGTTAGTCATGTCGATTTGTCAAGAGAATTATTTGTAAACATTCTATAGTTGAAGTGATAAGTCATATCAAATTGTTTTGAGTTTTATTTGTTATCAAAAACATACCATAGTTGAAAGCTTTTCTTAGTACCTAGGTAGTACGTACTTCTGAAGACATAGATATTGAATTACATTCGAACAGACGAGAAACAATATTGAAACCAAATATCCGTTGTTATGAGGTACCGGAAACTGCAATAGTGGTTTCCTTCATGTTATTGTTTGTCTATACTTGTCTATCATAAGCTATGTTTGATATTTAAAGTACCAATATGCAACTAATATGAAAGTTATTTGTGACTGAATATAACTTAATTTTGTAAAATAGAAACTAAAGTGTGGTGAAACTTTGTTGCAAAATGTTTTGATAATAACACTTTTTACAGTTCAGTACCAAAAGGGTAGAAACGGGACCCTATTACTAAGATTTCACGTCCGTCCGTCTGTCTGTCTGTCTGTCACCAGGCTGAATCTCATGAACCGTGACTGTGATAGCTGGAAAGTTGTAATTTTCACAGATCATTTATTACTGTTTGGATAACACAAATATGTACTTACCTACTCAAAACAGAAAACAATATTAGTAGAGCTCTCATACAACATGGTACCTTCGAGCACGATTTCTCTCGCACTTGGCCGGTTTCTTAAACTAATATGTGTCAGTTATTTCCGACCTAACGCGATGTAATCAATTCAGATTTAGTCTTAACTAGCGACCTATATTATGCATGTATTATACATACATTACATGTATTATACATACATGCATAATATAGGCTGCCTTCCTCTGAAATCACTATCTATTAAAAAAACCGTATCAAAATCCGTTGCGTATTAAAGATGTAAGCATACATAGGGATGACATACATAGGGGGGCGATCTAGTCATACCGAGATATAGTCATAACTAAGGCACCTAACCCTCGGTTTTGGTCCGCGTATGTTCAAGTATGTTTGTTAAGCTTTCATATTTATTTTCAGGATAGAATTTTAACCCAATTTAACCGAATCAAAATTAAATCGTTCCAATATCTAAACTACTCATAGATAGGTATTAATATAAATCGCGAGTGGCCGTTCGCATCGAATTCAAACGATTTTGACTCCCGATGTGTGTTTGACAGTCCATGCCAATAAATTTGACACTCGCACTGAAGATAAAATGACATTTCATTTTGATATCGTTCAATTTTATGGTCCTAACTGTCATTGCAATGCATTGTATTTAGAAACTACATTAAAGGTGTAGAGCACTAGAGCATGTGTAGAGGCACAATTCAGTAGCGCTCTAAACACGCTTGTAGATAGATAAATTCTTTATTGTAAACACCATTTTTAAATTACATTAAATAATTAATTAATTGGTCTGGTGGGTTTTAGGTCTAAGTACTCTTTTGGGTGGCTCTCTAGCAGAGGGATGCTGTCTCTCAAGTTTTCAAATGTTTCTAACAGACAACTTGTATTAGGTCATTCAACTATTTTATAAAAGCTCACGTTTATTTAAATGAAACTTCAAGAACACAAAGCAAATGACTAATAAAATACCTTTAAAAATTTTCGCAGTCTCTGTCAACGTTGTTGTGTCGCTAATTTCACGCCATTCTGCTTTGAAAGCAGAGAATACAGCCCTTGGAAGTGCACTTACTCCCGATATCTGGTTTATTTTTAGTAGTCTATCTTGTAATTAAAACCTTGAGAGCTCGAAACCGGATGTAATTTTATCAAATGTCGGTTTCAAAAGCTTGTCAAGTTGACAACAAACGCTTTGCCGTGATAAATTTATATCAAAAAGCACCTGCTCTCGTTATATTAATATGCCAAGTAGTAGGCACTGTTTCGGCCAGTAAACTTTTTTAGAAGAGGATAAGTAAGGATTTTTAGGCACATAGAAAAATGATTATTAAACAGATTACAATTTTTTTATGCTGAGCCGATGTCCATTAAACAAAAATACTCTCGGATTAAGTCACTATTTTTTAAATTAAATCAAAATCGGTTAATCCGTTCAGTGGCTACTATACCACATTCCTACACCTCTTTTCACGTTAAAAAGCGTATGGTAAATAAAGCTTAATCTAGACCGTCGTGTTTTTACGAGAGGAAAATGGTCGAATAATAATGTTTTTGTTCCCTCGTATCTCTCACTTTCTAGATAAAAACGTCCACTTTACAAATCCCGGTCATAAACTATGTTTCACGAGATAGGTAAGGTCTGACATTTGGAATTAAGGTTTACATCCATTGCACCGCATAAGTATTACTAAGAAAGGGTAAAAGCCGACATTTCGTTTTGTTATTTATAGATCATCTTTTGTTATAAAACATCATAGAATCACTATGATGTTTTATAACAAAAGATGATCGAGCTGAAACAAAAGACGATCGAAAAAATTACGATTGTTCCCTCAGTTAATTTATTAGTGTATTAAGTACACTACTTGGTGCACTTATGAGTATACAACAACAATTTATACAACAATGGTACTTAATTCTCCAGGAAGTGACCCGGGTGAATTAAGTCTATTATGTGGTATACTTAGTTCAACTAGGTAAATCACCTCAGGTAAATTAGGTTGACGACCTGTATAGTTTGCTGATGGGACCGTTTATAGACAAAGACATTATTAAGTCTCAGCATAAAATATGGTGACGATAAGCATTCATTCATAATAAGGATCCGCCAATCAATTTGAGGTCAAAAATTTGACATTTGTTGTATATCCAAAACAGCCAAGTGTGTCCGGGTCATGATTAAAATTATTGAGTTTTGTTGGCCCATCCGCTCAGTCTTTTTACGAAGTGAAATAAAAAATACCTCCCTCATACCTAAAATAAAAACCACAAAGTCTAAGCCCTGAAAGCATAGTTCTTATTATTCAACATTGAACAAAAAATTGCCAAATGGATGGTTCCTTTGTAAAAATTGTACATCGTGTTCGAATTCATCCCTTGGGTAAACTGAAAGGGATTTTCTCGACGGCAAAAGGGAGAGATAAATAATATTTTTATTTTTGCGCATAAATTTCAAATTACTTGCAGGCAAAAATTTTCTTTTTAATTTTTAGCAAATCTAGCAATCAATATTTAGCAAGAGAAATAAAAAAGTCATGTATATACATTACATAAAAAGGTGATTACGAAAATACTTAGTTACTGGTTACAATCCTAGTTAAGGAATTTTAAAAGAGCAGTCTAAAATTGACAGCATATTTTATTATCTGAACGAATTTAAATCTTAAGTCACCAAAGAGAAGCATAACTTACCGACTCATTACGTTCTCATACAAAATTAAGGCAAACTTCGGTCAGAACATTAACTAACTTGCTCCTGTTTTATACTAGGTTAATTAAGTGTGGAAGCTTAAGAGTCAAACCACTTGTCTTCAGATACTTCACCTACGAAATATGTAGTTTCATCAGGATGAGAGGCAAAATTCATCAAAGTTTACGACGTAACCTACTATGAAATTGATGAATTAAAATTCAGGATTGTATTCCGCTAGGGGCGCGTCAGATTTCCGTGAGAGATTAGCGCCCTCTCAGATTACCAGACTCTCTGTAAGCCGATAGTTTTAGTATCAGAGTGAATCGGTCGATCGACACGTAAACGAGTGAACTGTCGGCGAACAAAAAGTCTGTAATTTAGGTTTGGTCCTCGACAATAGAATTTTAGTGTTAAGGAATATTACGACGAACATGATTTTCTTGTATAACTTTTTGTCTGGGACTAAAATTTAGAGCCAATAAAACTTGTGATTCTATTAGAGTTTTTTTTATAAGATGAACGCTTTTTATGAATTCTTGTTTTGCAATTGATTGTAAATAAAAAACATACATACAACCGAATTGAGAACCTCCTCCTTTTTTTGAAGTCGGTTAAAAATTACGTGTTTTTTCACTTAATAATTCCTTTTAACTTTCTTTAATTCTGTTATGTTTAAAAAACTTAGACATTAAATGTCTTATTTTTTAATTTTAAGTTGGTCTTTAATTTTAAGTTGAATAAAAGTAGGAAGATGGGGTCTTCAACTTAAAATTCAGGACCAACTTAAAATTTTGAAAGTTTACAGTCGATAAAATTAAAAAAATACTAGGTGTCGGTATAACTTTAACAACTTTTCTATGCTTTGTCTGTTTTACCGGATTCATTATTTATTTAACCTCCGTCGCAAAAACGACGGGGTGTTATAAGTTTGACGTGTCTCTGTGTGTGTGTCTGACTGTGAGTGCTATGACATCGTAACTCCCAAACAGATAAACCGATTTTGATTTTGTTTATTTTGTTTGAAAGGTGAATTAGTTAGAAAAATAGTCGCGATTAATTCATTACGTCCAATCCCAATAACTAAACTGACCAACTAGTTGTGCACAACGGAGTTAATGAAGACATATTTTTCCTAACGCTTGATCAGATAAAAACAGAAAACGATCGAATTAGAAACATGAGGCGATCGCAAAATAAACAAAAGTAGGTAAAAAATGTTAGTTTTATCATTCAAAATCGCGGTTATCTGTATACTGTTAGAGTTAGTATTTAATTTTTATACCACCGACACAAAGACTTAGGTAGTATCGGAGAGACCTGATCCCCGAAGAACCCGTCCCAGAAGGACCTGTGCCCGAAGCTCCCGGTATCTAATTTCTCGACAAATGACGATTTAGAAATTTTCAATTAAAGTACCGTCAGCATCAAAGTACAATTATCGTTTTATTATAGAATTTGGTGTAATCAAATTTCATTTTTAACCAAAATCAGTACCTAACTAAGACCTTAAAAGATAAAATCCACAGTTAAAACACACAAACCTTTAACACAAACTAATTCTGACACGGAACTCTTACGATTAAATTTTGAGCAGGCCCAACGTGAAAAGGGGCTTTATTCAGAAATTCTATCAATTATTAACGCGAGTACCTACCTACCTACCTACCAAACAGAAATTGTGACCTATTTCCATTATATTGCGTTGAATGGGGTGTTCGCTACCTTGTAACGTACTGTTAATGTAGCAGCTTACCTGGAACAAAAAGCAAACATTAATTAAGCATTGATTTATAATTTAATTTGGGTGTTTTTGGCGGGAAGGTGGAAAACCTGACGCGCTGTGTTTTATCTTCATTAGATAGGTAATTCGAGCCAAATTTTTATGAAAGGATTTTTAAAACCATGGTTCCGAATAGCTTAAGCCCGGCAGATAGAACATATAACCAACGACTTAATGCAAGGATGTCTTATGAATAGATAAAGAATTTTACAACCAGCGACTTAAGTACAAATATGTCTTGTGAGCTGACAAAGAACTTAACTAGCGACTTAAGTACAAATATGTCTTTTGAGCAGGTTTATGAATTTACAATCAGCAACTTTAGTACAAAGATGTCTTGTGAGCTGACAAAGAACTAAACCAGTGACTTATATGCAAAGATGTCATATGAGCAAACAACCTTAGATGAAAGTTCAACGCTCCAAAAATATCTGTTCATAGTCCTAGGACTAATTTTAGATGGTTCAAGAAAAAAACCATAGCTAAGGAAACAGTATTCATAACGCTTTATTCTTTAGAAACACCGATGCCACGTCACAGCAGGCAAACAAACAGATGATTTAGAAGCGGCTTGCATAATAACATTGTACTTAAATAAATTTAGCTAATTTCTAGCTAAAAATTTCAATAATCGCACGGTTGTGATTATTTATACAGTTTGACACTTTGACAGTTGGTTAATCTTGTCTAATGGTCTTAAAAAAAATTATTTGTTGTTGTGCAAGTCAACCTTATACCATTCAATTTCCACATAAAAAATCTTAATTAATCTCAAACACAGAAACAACTTAAAAACTCATTTTGTCATTTTGTCATTCGGTTATAAAAAAAAAGAAATTAGTCATTGTGTATGTACCTTCGATAGTTTTTTTTTCAATTCTCACCTATGTCTATTGTTTAATAAACTAGATCTACTGTTAGATGATCTAATTGTTTTAAAAATTATTTCGACAATGAAAATATTATGGTTTAGATTTTGACAATGGCTCTATGAGTCTATAAAGGAAAGAGAATTGTGATAGATATGCTGAGTTTAGTTCATAGAAGCCTACGTTTTAGTTTATCTAATTGTATTTAGTTTAGATTTACAGTTAAAATTAAGTTGAAATAAGTGAGTGTAAGCATTTTTACTAGTTTCTTAATTACTTAGATGTTTATATTTGAAACAAAGAGGTCACTGCAATTAAAATAGTATGCCAATTTAAATTTTTCATACATTTTTTTTAATGTACTCTTATACAATTTTAAAAGAAACTGAATTTGATACTTCCAGTACCTGCCTTACCTACTTATAACATAGCTTTCAATAAAGTGTACTTCTGGGAAAACACGTGTAAGTCGACTTTGTTTACTGTCAGTAGTTTTTATATGGAACGGTTTATTGGCACGCAAGTTGTAGGACTACGTATTCAGTTGGGAATAGTCGAGAACTTAATGTTATTAATGTTGTATATCTGCCAAGATTATTAAGAAAAGTTTTCTTAATTTTTTCTCGAACTGAAGTATTGTAGATTATAGTAAATTATACCATTGTAGATAAATAGTACCGCAGAAAAGCATCAGAACGCAGCATCTCAAAGAAAATACAATGGCGAAAAAAATGTTAGTATTTAGTAATGACTCATAAATGGTTAGAAATATTTTCAGGGAAAATTGCTTGCTCTGGAAATTTTCCTAAATGGTTTCTAATTTATTTTAGAGTTTTGATTTTAATATTTATAACTCAGGAAATAGATACCTACATGAATGTTTTTTAAAAACTTCCACCATAAACCATAATATTATGAGTTATTAAGTAGAGACATTACATTTACCAATTTCACTTAGTTATTGATCAAACTTTGTTAGCGGTCGTCATACTAAAAAAACCCTAAATTGCAAATAGAGAATAATTAAAGAGATTGTTACGCATTGTTTTCGCAGTGACCCCTTTAACTAGTTTTTTTAACTGTAGATATCTGATTTATAATTTACTAATTTTTAAAGTTTTTTAAGGTAATGCTTAGGAAATGTGGAGTTTAGTAGCAATATTCATCGTGGTATCACAATCAGAGGGTAGATATGAAAACGTAAATCTGAAACAGGATTGGTGGGAGACGTCCGTCTTCTACCACATCTATATTCGATCATTTATGGACAGTGATGGTGATGGGATTGGTGATTTTAATGGTAAGCTTTTAATAGTAAACTAATAGCATTAAGAAGTGAGGCCTATGTGTGGCGCCCTAACAAGTATGGATTAAAGTTGCTTGAACTAAATCAATAATATCAATTAGATGTAAAGGCCAATATAATTACTTATTATTTTGATATTCCCACGGAAAGGGACTAACGAAAGGGTAAACCACAAGCCGCTACTGGTGTCAAATATCTAGAGAAATCACAATATTATTGTTAAAATCTATATGTTCCGAAAGATAATCTAATAATAACAGACTCTGTCATAATTAACAGAATGAAAAGTAAGTATTTCAACTCCATATTCACGAGCTATTTCATTTTCAGGCATTACCTCTCGCTTTGAATATCTAAAGGAAATAGGTGCTGAAGCAGCTTGGCTGTCCCCAGTCTTCAAATCACCCATGCACGATTTTGGCTACGACATAATGGACTATTATAGCGTCCACCCGGAGTATGGGACCATGGAAGACTTCGAACAGCTCCTGAAGAAAGCTAACGAACTCAGTAAGACTTCATAAATATTCATTCTAAAATCATGTAAATTTATGCATTAGGAGTTATCAAAACTCGTGTTTATTTGAACCTTAAAGTTTTAACTATAGAGTTCTGATTAGTATGTCTTATGTTGCGTAAACCGTACATAATGTTAAGATTCAATTTGTTTAATAAACTCTTCTATTTGTTATTAGTAGGTATCGTTATTTCACTCAGTGGGTTGAGAATTTAACGTTATTTATTTAAATTTAATTGAAGGATTTCATTTAGTTTGATTGGAATCTGAATTGAAAGATTCTGAGTTTGTATTTAAATTAATCTTGAAGTGAGTTAGTAGAATTGATTGCGGAGTGTGGAAATAGCGTACGTTTAAAGATTCTAGTGTGCGCTTCAAAATGGTTCCCCTTTTCAGATATCAAAATAGTATTAGACTTTGTGATAAACCACACGAGCAACGAGAGTGAATGGTTCATCCGATCTTCAAACCACGACGAGTACTACAACGATTGGTACATATGGGAGAATGGGCATATCGATCCGTCTGGTCAAAGGAAACCGCCGAACAATTGGGTATTGTATTTTATAGGTTTATCTATTGCTTTGGTTCAAAGCAAATTATGTTGCGAAAATAGTAAATGACCCTTAACTTTGCAGATAAGCGTATTCAGGAAATCGGCTTGGACTTATTCGACGAACCGAGATCAATATTACTTGCATCAGTTTGGTAATGCGCAACCGGATCTCAATTTTAGGAATCCAGTGATGGTTGATGAGATAAAGGTAAAAAAAATCTAGACTTAAGACTAAATAATCGGACGATTTTAATTAGTACTGCCATCAAATATAGGTATACCTACCTATACCTAATAACCAGAAGACTTACTATCAATTCAATTGATTTCAAGTCTGTAATCTATAGTTTATCAAGTTTATTTAGAAATCCGATGTAATTGGTCTTTTAACATAGAAATGAGGAAAATGTAATACAGCCAAAATTAAATTGGTAACCATAAATATAGCAATGCTTGCGTGACTACCGCAGAGAAGAATATTGCAATTTTTATTCGATGAACTGTACCTAACTAATTGATTTTATTTCGATATCAATAAATACCAAGTTATAAATACCATATCAATAAATACCAACTTCTACAAAATATCTACTATCGTCGTCGTCGCGTGACTCAAGCAGCGCGAGACTTGTTCGAATAAAATTAGTTGTATGGAGAGATATATGTACTTGTTCAGATCAATGTTACTCTATGTTAAGAATTTGGAAGTTTTGCTTCGAGGAATATTTTCCCCTGCTAAACAAACTCCTGGGACCACTAATTTTGATTACAAGGAAAATAATTCCTTTTGAATCAACTAATTAGATCAAATAATTTGACCACTAAACACTTAGGCTACTAATTTCCTTGAAAGTGATTTTTCGCTATAGGTACTTTATTAAGTTAGCATTTGACGTTTTCACGAAAATGTATGTGCGAAAGGCTAAAAAAAAGAAGTTTATTATATAAACTGTTTGTACATAATAAGGTCGTTTACTGTCCACAGAATATAATAAAATTCTGGCTCGAAAAAGGCGTAGCAGGTATGATGATAAAATCATTCAACCACCTCTTTGAGGCTGATAGAGACCTCTACGGTGGAAGGTACCCAGACGAGCCCAGGACAGGGAAACCAGGACTTGGGCCTGATGACTACGGGTATTTGGACCATGTATACACTAAGGATTTAGAGGAGACTTATGACTTGGTGTCGCAGTTCAGCGATGTGTTCGATTCTATTACACTAAGGGATAACTTGACCAGGTACGTTCAGTAGTACGAGGCAATGGAATCAAGAATTTATTCCAGTCAGAATGACAAGTTGATTTTTACCCGCCTACGGCAAAGCCAAAGGTTATGTGTTTGCCCTGTATGTTTGTATGTATGTTCATTTGTTCCCACCTAACTTCAAAACTACTTACTATAGTTCAAAAATAAGGTATCTTTATTGATAATAGATTCAAAATACAACAGACTTGAATATTGTTCAAAGGATTTCGATCTATTTTTATTACCCTGTTCGTACAAATATTATCTCGTCTTCAAAGCCATCGATCTGTCTTGAAATCTCAAGTAGGTGGAGAATGTATCTCGATCTCAAACGTCGGTAGATATGACTACTAATAACCGAATACCTCCTTGTTGTACGATAAATTCTCAGCATATTTATGGAAATTCATGCATAGTGACAGTCTATTTCAAAACCAGAGAGAATTTAGGCCACTGCTTTAATTTTACTGAAGTGAAAAATGAGATAATTTTAATCAATAAATAAAGCATAGGAGTAGCATCATCTAATGTCGATTCTATAAATAGCCTCGGAAAATGTCTCATCTAATAAAAAGTCCTAGCGGAACCTAGTCTTGTCTATCTTTTTGATTAACTATACAAAATAATGAAAATTTACCAAACTGGTAGTTTTCTGCCATCGTGATGGATGAGCCTATAAATCTTTTACTGTAATTGGCTCTCAGTAAAGGTGCGTTCAATTATCTACGGGTATAGGGTATCCTAGACCTATGGGTTACAACTCATTCCGTTTCAGATAGACTTTTACTGTGCGGTTCTGTTTTAGGCACAGTTTTGTATTTTATAGAGCAAGGTTAATTCATATTAGAAGTTCGGCTTGAAGAACTATATTCTAAGATGTGGATTAATTAATCAGGAAACTAAGAAGCTTAATTTCTTAGTGAGATCAAATGATGGAAGTTTATTAAATGTCGAATGCAGGTTCACGCATTTAAAATAAACAAGATTAGTATCTTTGAGGATAGTTTGGGCCTAGATGGCACTGTGTGCAATATTTACGATATTTATCTATTTTTCCATAACTTGATTGTATAATTTCAGAATAATGCTCACAGAAACCTCTTACACGGGAATAAAGAACGCAGTGCGATACTACGGCGACTCCATGCATGTTGGAGCTCATATTCCATTGAACATATTTTTAATGGAACATTTAGACAAAGAATTAGATGCAAGGGATATCAAACACGCATTAGATATGTGGTTAACCTATAAACCTTTGAAGAAGCATGCTAATTGGGTGGTAAGTATTGGAGCTGGCATCATTATATCAAAGACTAGCTGCGCTCCGCGGTTTAACCCCTGATCCCGTGGGAATATCGGGATAAAAAGTAGCCTATAACCTTCCTCGATAATTGGACTATCCAACACATAAAGAATTTTTCAATTCGAACCAGCAGTTCTTGAGATTAGCGCGTTCAAACAAACAAACAAACTCTTCAGCTTTATAATATTAAGTATAGATAAGTAATACGTGACATAAACACCTATAAAACCAGAAGTGATTCATATTCGATTTGCATTTCTCATTATGCATTCAACAACATGCCGGTAATTACTAACAAAGTAAAACTACGCTTGTAGCACAAAAAATAGTAAGTGCAGGGTAGGCAGGTATGCTCGCCTACAAGAGTTTGATCGGTCTGATCTCTGGACTCTGGACATCATTTGACTTAGGCGACGCCACATTTTGCACGAATTTATGTGAACGATAATTTAAAACGAGGATATTAATAATTTGTCAATTATTGATATTGGAGGAGGCAAAGATGTTTGAGTTACGCCACACATATAGTCCCGTTTATTCAGATAAATAAGATTGCAAGAAAGAGTTTCTTTAAGATAGCGGTCAATCTGTTTTTAGATTGGCAACCACGACAGGAGCAGAGTGGCATCAAGATTTAGATCGGAACTGGTGGATGCGTTCAACATGCTTATTCTCCTGCACCCTGGTATTGCAGTTAGCTACATGGTAAGATAACAGTTATTTTAAAATATCAGAAGTTTTTAAAATAGCAGCAGCGGCTACTATCAATTAAAGCGAACAAGCCTCAAAAATGACACTGCGCAAGCATCAATAGCAAAGTGTTGTGTCAAATTTAATGCGCTAGCGCACATAGCGTCATGCTTCCAAGCTTGATCGTGGTAAAAATTATTTGAATTTGAATTTTATTTTAATAAGGGTGAAGAAATTGGCATGGTTAATGGATTTGTACCCTGGAGTGAAACGAAGGACCCTCTTGCTTGCAACACAGATGACCCTGTCAACTTCATCGAAGTATCAAGAGACCCAGTTCGAACGCCGTTCCAGTGGAATAGTGGTAAAAATTCAGGTGAGCGTCACATCGTAAAAATTCCTAAACTACCGTAAGCATTTGTAACGTTTCTGACGTAAGACAACAAGCTGATTGATCAAACAAATAGGTAAAATTATTATGTTTAGTTAAAAGTTAAAACACATAAACAAAGCAAAGACCTGTTATAAACCAAAATATTATACATATAGCTATCATTGCATATAAACGATATATTTCTTGCTAACTGCCTTAATAATTCACGTAGTAATCAGACTGAATAAAACATTCTAGCGAACTGGACTGGACATCGAAATGTCACGAATATTAGCCGTTCAAATACTAGAAACATCGTAGCTCCCTAAATATTTTATGGTCTCATGTTGTAAAGAATTTTTGGGAACGTAAGACGGCCATTGGACAATAGCGTTGTTTATTTTCTGGCAACTGTTCAAATACCTATGCTATTGTTTTACTTGTTTTTGTTGTACAATATAAAGCAACTATATTTCTATGTATGTAAATTGGAAATTCCTACGCTTATTTGTAATAGGTACTCGTATCTTACAACTTATTATCGTCTTGTAAATTTCTAGGAAATATTTATTCATCTTTCTGCTCTGCTATCATAGTATTAATATTGTACCTATTAATTTATCAGTTTATTGTATTCTCGTTACTACATAATATTATTGTATTACCCTCTTTTGGGTTCTGCAGTCGAGTAAAACAAAGTACATTTTGAGATTTGAGATTTTTGCGTTCAGACAAATATGCAGCGTGTTGCATAAGTCTGAACGCAAAAATCTCAAAAACGACTGAACGAATATTCATATGGTTTTCACCTATGGGCAAACTGATTAATGAGCAAGGTATATGTCCAAAGTTGCGGTTGTAATCCCAAACGCTTTGACTGGTCGCTCAACAGAAAATAGTTTCGTGTTTCGATATTTCAGGCCGCGTAGCGTTGATTGCACGACTAGTTCACTAGTTTATATAGATCTTTAATATTACATTAAAATACAGCCTCAGTGAGATCAAGTAAAACAATGAGAATTGTCAATGCAAACTTTACCCTACTATGATTTGTTTAGGGTCTAAATTACATTACCTTCCTCGAAGATCGCTGACGTATATCATATGCCCTTATTCATGAGGTAGATTAGCAGTAATCCTATAACAGCAAGACGTGAAGTAGGTTGACGGTTTTGTTTAATAAGTAGGGCTGCCCTTTTGTATCTAACCTTTTAAATTGTGTACACGTGCGATTTTTTAAACAAATTGGGTAATTCCACGAAATTTGTAAGCATTTTTAAAACACTGTGTAATCACGTGTACTGATATAAACTTTTAAAATCCTACTTCTGATAATACCTAGAGTAATGTTTTAAAATGGAATAAGTCACATAATAAACTTTATTGTCTGTCTTTATTGCATGTTTTTATAAACTTCCATAAAAATTGTAAAAGCTCTTTAGGGTCACATTTATCTACAAGAAATGTGCGGTTTGATTAGATCCGATGCACGATTGCCATTTTTTCTCATCTGACAACGGTTTTATAAAACGAAGTACCTACTTTTATCAGGAAACGTAACCTTATAGGTACTTTATATTGTGATATAAGGAGTTCACGGTGAATATTTAAAGGGTTTAGTCTTATCGGGTTGAAATACTAAGTACTATTTTAACCGCTAAAGTGTCGGGTCGTAAAAGGTCGTACCTACGCATAATTTGACACAAACAGTAATTTTTAATGCGTTGAGTCAATAAAATGGACGATAAAAACCTAAAGAATAAAATTAACTGTTAGAAGTCTAAGATAAGTATGCCCATCTGAAATTCCGGAATCTTATAAAATCTTTTTTTTAGGTTTTTCTTCAGCGGAAAATACTTGGCTCCCATTGGCTGACGGCTACGAGCACCTGAATGTAGCCAATCAGCGATCAGCAGTAAGATCTCACTACCAAGTGTACAGAGCGCTGACAAATCTTCGTATACGACCAGCTTTTAAATTCGGAAGATACGAATCTTTGGCTATGAACAATGATGTTTTCGCTTTTAAACGGTAAGCGACTAAATATTTTATGGAATACCTACCGTTTTTTGCCCGAGGTACTACCTGTAGTACCATCAGTGTGAGACTAACCTATCCAGTAGTGACACAGACAGTTTTTTATTTCACTCGTACTACTAATCAAATACTTTAAAAACTCCTTACGGAAATAACACAAGAGAATCACAAAAACACAAAAGACGATCGACAAAAAAAAGACAAGTAAAAATTTCACATAATATCAATACAAGAATTAATGTAATAATTCATTATTTGTAAAAGAAAATACACCAGTTCTAAATATCTCAACCAATATTTGCACAATTAAGAACGTGATTTTTAAGGGCTCTTAGGTTTCTATTTGTAGAACATCTTATTGAAATTTTCAATTTACCTTTAGGTTCTTAGAATCAACAATTTTCATCATTTATTTTCGATACAAAAGATACATGTTTAATACCTTATTGTATGCTGTAATAAGAATCCACAGGTTCAATACAATGTTCCGATTATAAAGAATAGAAATTTATATATTTTATTGTTAATATTTATCATTTACGAAGGAGACTAGAGATTTCAGACCAAAAGCAAACATTTTTGCATGTAATTATTTTATTTTAAATTTCGAGATAAATATTCAAATTAAAAATATATATATGAATTATTCAAGATGTGGCTACACCATTATTGGCAGCGGATTTCTTGTCACATTTTGAAAATTCCCAAAACTCTGGGTAAATTTCCCAATTTTTTTTTCCTTATTCTCTTTTCTAGGTTAGGTCTCAGACTACCTACATGTACTTTTTGACAGTGGTCGAGCTAGTAACCCAGCCCAGACTAGGTTTTCTTCTAGGTTGATTTTACACACTGTAGATCGGCTGATAGCTCGACTGTGGTCTGCGTCCACCCTTACATCTAGACATCTAGATAAAAAATAACATAAATGAACCATCTCCATCAAAGCTACTGACTAAAACAACTGATTAAAAAGAAGAATGCTCGTTAAAAATTCAAAGGAAAGCTTCAGAGACTAATTACGTGTCTACTAGAGTCAAAACTCATTTATTACCTTTGTTCGATTAGAACGGTTCGAAAGATCATACAAAGCTTATTAAATGGCGGGTTCACTAAGTTGCCAACTTCACGTGCAACTTACTAAAGTTTCTATTCGAATTAGGTAACCATCACCAGGACTTAAGTACTACCCATAGTTAATGTATGGTATCATAGAGATAGTAGAGTCGCAATGAGATGGTGACGCAATGAGTTTTGACTATAAAAGTAAATGAAACGAACAAAAATAAATAACTTTCAAAGAAATTTCGAATATAATCCGCTTAACAGAATAAAGTCTACAGAGAAGCAAGTAGACGAGTTTTTGAAACGTCTTAAATAAAGAAGCTTTTAGTTTAAGTAGGTACCTATAAATCGAGAAACTTAAAACGATAAGAAGTGAGCGACTTAGTAAACCTCGACTATCATTTTGAAGGTCGTGGGTTTGAATCCCGGCCGACCGTAAATAATTGTTCTTACGAGAAATATATTTGCCATAATTGACATTGCTCAGAAGGAAAACATTGTGATTGAATCCACAGCTTAGTTGGCTTTAGGCGTATTGAAAAGTTCTTACCTCTGGACACGGTTAACTAAGCTGAGAGGGTAGTATAGGTGCTGAGCATAGTGGGTAAGCATAGGTATATTTCTGTGAGGCAAGCCTACAAGAATGAAGTACATTCTCACTCAAAAAGGTCCCAACTAAAAAGGTCTATTTGCGAAAAACAATCTGTGTAAGTCCAAGTAAGATAAGAAGTGTTGGCATAACCTAATTTTGGCATTCCTACATTTTTCAGATGGTACAACGATGACACGTACGTGATCGTGATGAATGTTGGCAAAACTTATAGAGTCGTGAACCTTACTGCCTTTGACCTGGTGTTTGGACAGCTGGAAGTCGAAGTCAGCAGTGTCCTGTCTTCTAGGACTTACAGGTATATCCTACTGATGAAGCGAATGAAATGTCTTTAAGTGTCTTAAAAGCTAAAATTAATCGACTCTCAATATCAATGACTAATAATGAACTACAAAAGAAATTTGAGGGTAAAAAATTCCAAAAAAAAGTACATTGAGTAGTAAGGTACGTTCACAGTCACTATGCGATTGCGTTTACACGCTAACTAATCACCCCCCTCATTAAAGTAAACGTCAGCCGGTGATCCCCTAATTTAAGTAACCGTCAGCCGGTGTTCCCAATAAGGATAAATAGTTTTCGTAACTAGGAGCAGTGTTTCCAAGTAGGATCGAAGTTATATCCGCACGGAATAAGGAAGTAGCTTTTTCTGCCCTGCCATTGTGACTGTTAATTTTCAATTTATGTCTATATTTTATTAATTGTGTCTTCTCTGTTTCAGTGATAATGTCCAAGCAAATTACTTAGACCTGTCCGCTGATGAAGCATTGGTGCTGAGGATGCAGGTCTGATTCAACATCTTCATTATTATCTATGGGGTTTTCTAGAAAAATGTAATAAAATATATTTTATAGATATTTTGTAGAAATTGGAATTACATTGTTAACATTGTTAACCGACTAATAAAATTTATCTGATTATTTATTAAATAAATTGAATAGTCACAGTGTTTCATTTTGTTAACTGTTTAATTTAACCTTAATTTTTTAATAATCACTTCACTATCACTACATAGTATAAAACAAAGTCGCTTTCTCTGTCCCTATGTCCCTTTCCTCCTTTCCATTCCTTTGTATGCTTAAATCTTTAAAACTACGCAACGGATTTTGATGCGGTTTTTTTAAATAGATAGAGTGATTCAAGAGGAAGGTTTATATGTTTAATACATGCATAATATAGCCGTGTGAAGCCGGGGGGGGGGGTCGCTAGATATATATTAATAAAATGTGTTTGCTTAGTGTAAAATACTTTGATAAAAATATAGTCATTTCTTTTTCCAGATTTAGATTATAAAAATCTGTTGATCTTTAGTTCACAATAAAAACATAAACTGTGGACTTTTAATTAATCTTTTTACGTTAAAACTTTAAGGTGAAAGGGTACCGGCGCTCTCTCCATACAAACGTAGTCGACTGTCTCCTCCCTGGATAATGACTCTTGCACAAATATTTATGTTGCATAAAACCTATAACTGCCATGACTATGCCCTATGTCTTGTTTTTTTTTCAGTTTCTAATTATCATAGAAATTAAGATTAAAAAAAAAAAGAAATAAAATACAAAAAATAGGGGTAATGGTCATGGCAGTTATAAGTTTTATGCAACAAAAATATTTGCTCTAGTGTCATTATACAGGGAGCTCTAGGAAACAGTCGACTACGTTTGTATGGAGAGAGCGCCCGGTACCCTTTCCTCTTAACTGTCATTTTTTCGTTTTTGTTGGACATTGTTACAGTAGGCGCCACAGTAGATAGATAGATAGATAAACACTTTATTACCCATAGTTCCCCATTATCCAGTCCACTACCATGCCATCACAGTTAAGTAACCTATGTAGTTTTCTCCTGTTCTTTATCAATGGTTCTATCCAAACCAGAGGTTGTCCTTGACTGCATTATTATAGTGCAGAAAGAGTTAATCGCCCGTTTAGTGTCTACATCATACTTTGCTTTTAAACTTGTTTGTAAAGGGCCTCTACGTGTTGACTTCTACTCCACGCATTGTTTCCAAAGGTCCGGGGCTCCGTAGCCCCGTGATATAGGACACATAAATATTAAACTATAATGTTAATGCCAAATTATCCACGAACTAACTATGATAGATTACTAACAGGAAACAGTAAAGCATCTTCATAAAAACAACTCATTCGAAACATCACGTACAAAATCTCAAGCACCATGAAAAAGTAAATTTTCATCGAAAGCAAACTCAGCACATGATTTGATAAACTTGTTTATTTGTTTGTTATCGGCACTGTTGGCATGATAAAGGTATAAGTGTGGTTGATCACTGTCAAGAAATGGCGTGAGGAAGGTAAGAGCTAGTGGGAAAATCGTACACGTGTTACAATTTATTATTGAGTTTTTGATATAATAATATGAACATCAGAGGGATATTTTTGTTGTTTTGACCAAATAAACTAAACGAATGAGTGTTAAATATAAATAAAATATTGCAAGACATTTTTACACAGCGCCATCTTACTACTGAGCTTGTGTTATGGATGGTGGCCAGACAACGGATAGAATACTTAAACATTTTTCTTTTTTAAATATGTACATACAAAAACACCCACACCAGAAACAAATATCTCTACATAAATATTTATTTGAGGTGGGAATCAACAACCTGCAACCATCCTATTTGGCAGGCGGGTGTAAACTTTCCAGTAGTTCAAGTCAATAGAACTTTTAAGTTAGCACATGAGCTGGGTCGGATAAAGGGTTATGGTTACGGAGATATGGCGTGAAAACTATAAGGCAAGTACTTAATTTTACTAGATAATATGGGTCAAAATCGCATTTAGATAATTATTTTGATAATTACATCGACACTACGTTCAAATACTTTAATATATTCTAGCTATTTTCTTGGACCATAACAATAAATGGTATCATATAAATAAGATAGATACCTAGATAAATAGATAGATAGAACATATGAATGATCTAGTATAAATTAATGAGTAATCGTTTTTTGGATTTCCATTTCTGCTCAGCAACCATCATACTCCATAGCGTCATAGTTTTGCAATCATAGCAAGATCCACATCCGTAGTAGCTCTGCCTACTGTGAATTGAAACAGCTGTCTGTTATTATGTTTGTAGGTGCCGATGCCGTCAGCCGCTGCCCAGCCGTCCTTCAGTAGACTTTGTATTGAATGAACCAATATCAGCATGCAAGCGCGACGAAAACGTTTGGAAAACAGATGCAACACCACTGCTATTTTTAAAGACAACTCTATTATTAACTTATTATAGTACTCTTTTTTGCAGAAAAGGCGCTATGATAAGGAATAACAGATTCAAGATTTTAGAAGTTAATAACAATTATTTTCCCGGGTTTTAATCGCGTATATTTATTTTTATTTCTCTTACCTCGACGTTTTGACTATGTTACAATAGTCATGGTCGCGAGGAGACAAAAATAAAAAAATAAAGAAAATAAGAGAAAAATAAAAGAGAGTAAGATAGTAAAGGTAAAAAAATTAAAATACGCTATTATGACCCGAATAAATAATTAGGTACTATAAATACAAATCGAGTGAGTTTTAAAAGTTTCAGAAGTTCTTAATATTGACAGCCAGGTCCGCTGGTGTAGATAGTCAGATAGGTAGAGGTTTTAGCGTTAAGCTTATCTTTCCGTTACAGGTTGTTTCAGTAAAAATATTATTTATAACTATTCAGCGTATATATAGAAGTAAATCGAACGAGTTAGGTACATTTGTGAAAAGATGGATAATCGTAATTGGCTAGAAGCCAGTTCCAGGTAACAGAACTCTTCATCCATAAATAGTAGCAAGGTTAAATAAACACTTTGACTGTTAATTGTTTTTATGAAGATGTGTAAGTTCAGTAAAATTTTAAGTGAAATTTTATTAGAGTTTCAATTAAAGTTTTATATTTTCACATTCCCCAAGAAGGAGGGGTTTAGGATCTGACCTCTTTTAAGACGATGTAAATTAACTTAATCTGAATAATTTTATGTAATAAAATACATATATTTAGTTGGATTGATTTATCTTCTAAGATGTCTCTATACCTTGGAAATATTAATTCTAGTTCAAGTTTTTTTTTACAATGTTTTCTTTCATTAATTAAATATCATGGCTTTAATTAACATGAATTAGATTATAAATAAAAGACTTGAAATATTTCCAATAGTTAAGTAATAGTTTAAACTACCGAGAAAAACAAATTCTTATCATCACCTCTCAAGTCACGAGTGGTTAGAGATAAATATCAGGAAATTAATTAACATTAATTTGATTATAACTTAAACACTTTAAATATTTCCAATAGTTAAAATTTTAAACTATCGAGAAAAACAGATTCTTATCATCACCTCTCAAGTCTTGAGTAACGTAAATAATCTTACTGATAATAGAAATCATCTATATAAATCTTGACGATTCACTGGAGATTCAGTTGTCATCAGATTTTGAACATTTACTTTTAAAAATGAGGGTAGTATTTTTGCTACCATTTTTGGTAGTTTTAATAGGTTTATCTAGATCAAATGTTTTGAAAAATGAAGAGAAAGAGTTAGAGTGGTGGGAGACGACAATCTTTTATCAGATCTATCCGAGATCTTTTGCTGACAGCGATGGAGATGGTATTGGTGATCTGAATGGTAAGTTTTATTTGATTTTAAGTTTATGCATTAGAAAAACAATCGACATATTAAAATCACTGTACGCTCAATAGAGCAATTAGATCATGTAGACCTTAAAGCTATTATAGCTATCACATCTCAATTGTAACCATAATTATAGTAAATAAATGAGTACCTGCAGAATAATTTTCATCTATTTTAATTTAGATTGTTTTATATCTCAAATTGTCTTCACCTTGAAGTTGTCTCTCACTATAAACTACATTGACAAAAATTATGCACCTTAAATAGAACTGAATGAACTTGAAATAGGTTGATTTCTCGGCACAAATCAATCTTGATTGCTCAGGTGCAAGTGGAACTTAGTGCCAAATACTTATGTAGGTAATAGTACTATTATCAGGTTAATTTGGCATTATCTAAGTAGTATAAGGCCCGTATTAATAAATCGCTCTCAATATCGATCTTGAGTGCGTATCAATCGAGTGAGTCTTGAGATGGGGTCACTATCTTAAGTTAGGCGTTAATTAATAGATAAAACTCAAGTTTTAACCAGGCTGATATCGCTCTTGAGATTTGAGACTGATCTTGAATGACAGTAACGCTTTGTTCTTACCTTGAATGATATGTTCTTACCCTATGGTAGGTAGTGTCGTCATATTTTGCTGTCAACTTGTTTTTAATGTGAAAAAATTTAAAAAAATGTAAGATTTGTATGACCCGCAATCAGACTTGAGTTCACGAAACTACATCTTGAGAGTTGAGTTTGATTTATTAATATGATATGACTCAAGTGATACGTCGCTCTTTAACCGCGTCTTAAGATAGGTTTATTAATCAGCGCAACAACTCAAGAGCAAACTCAAGATTGAAATTGATATTGAGTTCGGTTTATTAATACGGACCTAAGAATCGGCCCAAAAACTTTCTGACTTAGCTGTTCAGATATCATTCATTATGTAATTTGAAAACCGATTTATTTTCATTCGTCAGGAATAACTTCTAAACTGGACTACATCAAAGAACTAGGTGTTGGTGCGATCTGGTTATCACCAATGTTTCAATCGCCGATGTACGATTTCGGATACGATATCTCGGACTTTTACGCTGTTCATGATGAGTACGGGACTATGGAAGATTTCGAGAATTTGATTAACACTGCTAGTGAGCATGGTAAGTGTTAGGAATCGATTGGTTTTATGTATTGTTTAAATAAGATTTTATGACTAGTAAATACACTACAATGACAATAGCGCTTGCGTTAAAATAAAGTACAGTAGTATTTTGAAGAACTTGTACCCCCTATCCAGTAGTTATTAAATTCTAGATAAAAATGAATAAGTATAACATCTTATTTAAATTACAATGAATATAGCTATTTCCCTTGGTCATGTCATAACTTAAGAACGGCTGGGCCGATTGTAGTAATTTTGGTTTTGAAGGGAGTCCAAATAATTAAGATTACGCGAGTGAAACCGCAGGGTACAGCTAGTTAGGAATAAATATGAATATAACAAGAAAATAAAAGTAGTAATTCCTGTGTCATGGACTAGTTTATCTCTATATTTTCAGTCTCGTAACAAAATAATGCTCACTAAAAATAAATCAGATTACAAAGATCAGAGAAAAATCTTTATTTCTTTATTATTCTTTAGGTATTAAAGTTGTATTGGATCTTGTGCCGAACCATACATCAAACGAAAGCGTTTGGTTCCAAGAAGCTTTGAACGGCAATGAGAAGTATTATAACTATTTCGTCTGGGAAGATGGAGTGATTGACGAGGATGGTAATAGGCAACCGCCTAACAACTGGGTAAGGGAAACCTATAAAATGGCTAGAACACGATAAAACACACAGCCAAGCTAAAGCTTCAAGCAGGAAAAATGTACCAAAGTTACTAATTACTAAAGTTATTTAAAAAGTTACCAACGCCTAGATTAGAACTTATAGCAATCAAAACTACATCGAAATGTCGACACAAGTATTTTTGTTTTTCAAATTCGAAATATTTCGATTCAGAAAATTTAAGTTTGTTTTAACTTCAATTTAAATTGTTCGGCTCATTTTAACATTTCATTTCAGTTAAGTCACTTCCGTGGAAGCGCTTGGGAGTACAGAGAAGAAGTAGGAAAATATTATTTGCATCAATTCGTTATTGGACAACCAGATTTAAACTACAGAAACCCTGATGTCGTTGAAGAAATGAAGGTAAAAATAAAAGCAATCAATGAGTTTCTAACTAAAGCTCGTAATCAAGTTTGTTAATAAAAACGAATATTTTTTTAGGATATTATTCGTTTTTGGCTCGATAAAGGTGTGGCCGGATTCAGGGTAGATGCAGTGAATTGCTTATATGAAGTAGATAAGGAGCTTTTTGGAGGCAAATACCCTGACGAACCACTCTCAGGCAGAACGGATTTAGATCTCGGCTCCCACGACTCTCTTGACCATATCTACACCAAAGACCAAGATGAAACTTATTACATGGTTTACCAATGGAGAGATGTTTTTGAAGAATTCAGAGAAAAAGATGGTTTACCCAGAGTCATGATGACTGAAGTGTATGCTTCTATACAGAATGTAGTTAGATATTTTGGCGAAGGTGACTTGAAAGGAGCACAGATGCCATTTAATTTTGATCTGATTACTGATGTAGATGCTACGTCTTCTGCAGCTGATATCAAACGAGCTGTTGATAAGTTTTTAACTTATAAACCTGTTGATGAGGGCGCTAACTGGGTGGTACGTATTTCGAACTAACATTACAATTCAAAAATTTTACAGTATGTATGTAAAATTTTAACCTAACACGATTTGTATTCATAGTAATTATTTTCCCGGGTCTTAATCGCGTATTTTTATTTATTTCTCTTACCTCGATGTTTTGACTATGTTACAATGGTCATGGTCTCGAGGAGTGTCTCCTTGCGAAATAAAAAACACGCAATTAAGACCCGTCAAAATAATTACTATGAGTATGTATGTAGTCATTAATGAACGATGTTTTTTTTAGGTTGGCAATCATGACAACAGCCGTATGGCTACAAGATACGGACCACCTCTAGTCGATGTCATCAATATGATAGTACTCCTTTTGCCAGGCGTTGGAGTCACCTACATGGTAAACATAGAAAAATACCTTAACATTATTAATGCAGTTGAAATCATGAATAATTAGTATATGATTTTATTCAATAGGGTGAAGAGCTCGGTCTTGTTGATGGCTACGTTAGTTGGGAAGACACAGTAGACCCAGGTGGTTGTAACACAAACGACCCTATCAACTACTGGAAATCCTCGAGAGATCCAGAAAGGACACCATTCCAATGGAATGCGGATAAGAATTCCGGTAATATTATAGTTAGTGTATAGTAAATACAAGAATCTTTTACGAATTGGAAATCCAAAGAAAAGTCCTAACCGAAGTCATAAATCATAGAATGTCGGTAAACTCTTATAAACATCCTAGTTACTTAGGTAATTTGCTCTATTGATAGACATTTTTAATCATAGATTCTACTTATCAGTATTTGTCAAGAAGTATCTCAAGGGGGTTTAGTCGGTTTATCAATTTATCTGTATGTTTCGTGAGATATATATACCTACTAACCTAAAGAAATAAACTATTGCTGGCATTATGTAAAAATGTAAGGTGTCACGTACATTTTTAACATAAAAAATAAAATTGAAAACCAAACGATGGCGTAAGGTTTAGGATTAAGATTCAGGCCTTCTACTGGAGGACCGTAACTAGGCCGGCATTTGACACTTGCTAATTCTAATTAACTAATTCTTACTTTGCTGTTCATCAGGATTTTCAACAGCGGACAAAACCTGGCTCCCTGTGGCTGAAGGTTATGAAACTCTAAATGTGGAAGTGCAGAGAGCAGCTGAAAGATCACATATGAAGGTGTACCAGGCTTTAGCTGATCTTCGTCAAGATAACGTCTTTAGATTTGGGCGTTACGAGTCTCTGGCTTTGAATCATGATGTATTTGCTTTTAGAAGGTAAGTGACATGATGAGTTTTTGATGACCATAATAATTAGGACTGGAAATACCCGAAGATAAATCTGTTATCCTAGAAATATAAATCTTAGATTGCTTTGCTCCCTTATTTCATTAATCAACCCTTGCTATACATGTTAAGGTTTTGGACAAATGGAATTTCCAAGAAATTTTTTGTTGTACGATTAATCTGCCGATTTGGTCAGAGTTTAAAGGCCGAAGTTAGAAATTAGGTGCAGTTTGGCTATTACTGTCACTACTAATAATTCTCCATTCATTTCATTGAAAACCAATTTTTTTTCCAATTATCTACAGACTTTAATCGTGTTGTTATTTGCAGATGGTACAACGGTGAAGTGTATATAGTTGTTGTGAACATGCGAGACTCCGAGTACACAGTGGACTTGACATACTTTGAAAATGTTAGCGGTGACGTCAGAGTAATTCTGAGAAGCATGCAGTCGCAGAAAAACGAGGGGTAAGCTTTTGGAAGATTACTTTTTGTTTGATTAATAGCATGTATCACGGGCCAAAAAAGGGGCATCTGAAGGCCCACATCACGATATACGCAATTATATATTTTATCTAAATACGATATATACGATATTTTTTCAGATGTCAAATAGATGTCATAATATATTATCTAAAAATAAAACTCCAAACATAGACATACAAGCTTTGCCTTCGAAAGATTTTTAACTGAATGTTTTAATTTACCATTTTCATTTTCAGGGAAAATTTCGACTCTGCTGCTCTTCCAGTCAACGGATACGAAGGGCTCGTTTTAAAACTGAATTGAATTCCATGAATTTAAAAGTGTAATTTATTAAAATGAAGAGTTTTATGAATTTGTGTTTGAGTGAATAAAAGTTTTATAAACTGTACTATTCTGTTTATTTTTAACTTAACACATAATATATCTGTCTTCTGTGACGATCAACCGAAAGAATTAATACTGGACGATTGTTTTTACCTTATTACCATTAGAAACAAATAAATGAATATAAAATGTATGAATGCATTTTATTTTTGTTGTTAATTTAGGACAAACGATTTTAACAGAAATAAATTGCATGCATGGGCAATTTTATGCTTGCGCATGAACTAAATAGTCAAGTTAAGCGTATTTACGCTTGTCACCAGCAACTTTGTATACAAAGCAATAAGTTTATACAAGCATTTATTTATTATTTATTTATTTATTTTTCCTAGCAGTAAACGCCGGCTTCAAGTCTGAGTAGTTTTAGGCTTGAGAATTGAGATAATTTTGATCGTGTAGGGATCCTACATTTTGTCAAAATTATCTGAAAATGCATTTTATCGGTATTATCGGAAGATTGGTGTCAAGATATAACGTAGTTTTACTATAAAATAAGAAACGTAGTTTAAATCGTTGATCTTCACGGGTTTCAGCTATGAGGTAAGACTGTTGTACATATTTGTTATTTTTAAAGACCATCATATTTCGTCGCGAATAGCCTGGATATAGCAACATAAATACCTGCTTCTATAAATAATTATTATAATATTTATAACTAGCGACCCGCCCCGGCTTCGCACGGCTATATTATGCATATATTATACATATAAACCTTCCTCTTGAATCACTCTATCTATTAAAAAAACCCGCATCAAAATCCGTTGCGTAGTTTTAAAGATTTAAGCATACAAAGGGAAATAGGGACAGAAAAAGCGACTTTGTTTTATACTATGTAGTGATTTCACACACCTAGTAATTCCTTAGTCGTGAGCATAGTATTGCGAACATAATTCTGCATAACATTAGATCCTATTCTATAGTATTAAACGCAATTGTCGCGTACTTAAAATTGCTATGAAAATACCGCGTGAATTCAAAAATACTCTATACAGTTTTTATTTTATTTTTTCAGGTTCCTCAAAGCACTCCTCCTCTTTCCCGCATTATTTCTGCTAGTGTCAGCTCAGGAAACTGAGCTGGACTGGTGGCAAACAACAATCTTCTATCAGATCTATCCAAGATCTTTTAAAGACAGTGACGGTGATGGTATTGGCGATTTGAACGGTAATAAGATAGTGAATATTTTAGTTAGTACATTAAATTGGTAGGTAAAATCATATCTATCATGGACCTTTCAATTAAATCTTCTTTGACAACAACCGATTATATTATGACAATTTATAAAAAAGTTAAGGAAACGATTTGAAATTGTGAGAGATCGATGGTCTACCGGTGCTCACCAATCATTTACGGTCGTGCGAGCAACACCTGGTGCAGTCACTATTTTGATGGGTGACCGATTAACACTGTGAAAAAAATATTTAGGTATATGAGCTCATCCGTGTTGTTTTCGGCTACTGTTATGGAGATAACAGTAGAATTATTAACACTAGCAGACTGATTTCGTCGCATTTTGTGCACTTGGGATACGATTTATTTTACACAAAATACCACTTAGTCAACTTTTTAAAAGGCCACCATACATTAGAATGTATTTCTCTACCGTTTTCGGCTAAAAAAAAAGTTCTTACATAGAATTAAAATTATTGCAATTATAACACACAAATTTGAAAGTCGATAAGGTGGCAAATTAAGTTATTATGTTTTACAGGTATAACCGATAGTCTAGAATACTTGAAAGAGCTAGGTGTCGGAGCAACATGGCTGTCACCAATCTTCAAGTCGCCAATGTACGATTTTGGCTACGACATCGCTGATTTCTATGACATACAACCTGAGTATGGGACTATGGATGACTTTGACAGGCTCATAGCTAGAGCCAATGAGTTGGGTAAGTGATGAGATATGTCTGATTAATAGGTAGGCTCTTAGTTTAAGAACGCTTGTAGTATGAATTAGTCTCTTCAGTCATTACAGCCTATAGTCCGTAGCCAATGGTATATAAAAAAAAACAGTAAACAGTAATATAAAGAGTAATTCATAATATGTAAAGGCAAACAAAAAAGCAAGAAAAAAAGAAATATTGGTCGATGGAATTCTATGGCTCGCATTTACTTAAAAAAAGCTTATGCTCTGATACGTTTTTGCCTGCTTTATGATTTTATTGCTTGTATTGATGTAAGTATGTATCTGTTGAAATAAGTTTTTTTTGAAATATTTAACGTTTATTTTTAAGTGTCTTCTTTATGTATGTTCTATTTGCATCTCCGGGAACATTATATAGATAGTTTTTTTTTATTACAGCTCAATAATTGCCATGAATTTATGTTAGTACTGCCAATAATCATATCATCCAACTCTGATCAATTTTTTTTAAATCTTAACGTACTTCAAAAGTGTGCCTAAAGTTTGTGTTTGCTTTCAGATATTAAAATAGTTCTAGACTTTGTACCAAATCACTCAAGCAATGAGAGTGTTTGGTTCGAAGAGGCCCTAAAAGGTCACGAGAAGTATTTTGATTATTTCGTTTGGGAAGATCCCGTGGTTGATGAAAATGATGGCAGTTTGCGTCCACCAAATAATTGGGTAAGGAATTATCATGTTAATTCAGTTCCAAAGTTTAAAGTACAGTTGGGATGTTATTTGCATTGAAATGTATGTTGAAATACCAGAAAACTAATTCTCGAAAAGATCAAAATATGTTGCAAAGCTAATAAATATTAATAAGTAGGAACATAAACTAATTTTCAAGGACTGTTTCATATAGGTTAGTGTATTTAGAAAAAGCGCTTGGGAGTACCGGGAAGAAGTCGGAAAATACTACCTCCACCAGTTCGTAATTGGACAACCAGATCTCAACTACCGAAACCCTGCAGTAGTCGAAGAAATGAAGAACGTTGTCCGCTTCTGGCTTGGTAAAGGCGTAGCTGGTTTCCGAATTGATGCTATAGCTCATCTCTTCGAAGTTGACAAAGAATTATTCGGTGGCAAATACCCTGACGAACCATTGGCAAACAATTTAGAAACAGATCCTGATAACCATAGCTATTTAAACCATATTTACACAACCGATCAAGACGAGACTTTCGATATGATTTACCAATGGAGAGAAGTCTTTGATGAATTTAAAGAGCAAGATGGTCTCACCAGGGTTATGATGACGGAGGCTTATTCGAGTCCTCAAATGACGATGAGGTATTTTGGTGAGGGGGAGCGAAAGGGGGCTCATATGCCGTTTAATTTTGTACTGATATCTGATGTTAATGGCCAATCCTCAGCCGCGGAGATAAAGTATGCTCTGGATAAATTCTTGACTTTCAAACCTATTGGCGAGCTTTCAAATTGGGTGGTAAGTTTATTCTATTCTTTTTTTTTGGGGTGGTTTCTTAAATAGGTGCAGTTAAGTACAGGTATTTTTATTTTCTAGGCTGGTAACCATGACAACAATCGTGTTGCGAGTAGGTTCAGTCCGGAGCTGGTGGATGGTATCAACATGATTGTTCTTCTAATGCCTGGAGTAGCAGTCACTTACATGGTGAGTTATATACTAGATATATTACAGATTCTCGTGTCGCGGTGCTAGTTACCTATCTGCACCTATATGGCTGAACCAATTTGTATGAAACTTTTTGTGTATATTCGTTAGGACTGAGAATCGAACATCTTTTTTTTGTACATATAGGTATGCCAAAACAAAGTTTGCCAGGCCAGCTAGTAAAATATAAAATTAAGTTGCATAATAATTATGTAAGTAATAATTACATAATTATTATGAAACCTTCGGAATCAATTCCCTTTTTTACCATTCGTGATTTTCGGGTAAACAAAATAAAATTTAGAGTATTTCAGAGTGACGTTCCATGTCGTCCAACGAAAAACATGTACACCGCTGAATATCAAATGAGAAAATGAATTATACATTCCACTAAAGTGGTATTTCATTAATTTTCAACAGACTAATCGAACCATATCTCTTTTGTTACGACGGAAAATTTAAAAACACTAACATTCAAATAATTAATTAGGTAAATAGTGTAAGAGTAAAATACAAATCTCGAGAGAATCACTAACGTGAACCTATGGCTTTACTCTCGAATAAAACCTAATTATTTTCCCAAAAGGGCGAAGAAATAGGCATGGTTGACGGCTACGTGAGCTGGGAAGACACCGTCGATCCCAGTGGCTGCAACACGGATGACCCTATAAACTACTGGACAGTCTCTAGGGACCCTGAACGTACCCCATTCCAGTGGTCCTCGGACGTAAACGCGGGTATAGTTTACGAGTTATTTGTTTTATAGCCCCTTTTTATTTCTCGTTTCGGCTCAAGTGCCTTTATGAAATATGCCATTATGTTATTATATTGCTTAATCGAACTTGAAGTGGTTGTTCCGCTAGCTTCGGAGATTTATGCCGGAAAATATTCCGAATTTTTTTAAGTGCCTAACTTTGTTGTCGTTTCCACAACTTTTTATACCTACGCCTCGGTTATTTTCCAGCCACCCTTGGCCTATAAACGACAGAGATACTGTCAAATCAAATAGGCCTCTTTTCTTACTTTTTCCTAAAGTTAAACAAAGTGGATAAAACGTTGTATATTTGTGATAAAAGTTCTATATATTATTTTGCCAATTAAATTATGCTATATAATGAAATTGCTATCCAGGTTTCTCCACCGGCGAGAAGACTTGGCTTCCAGTCGCAGAAGGTTATGAGTCCCTCAACGTGGAAGCCCAGAGGAACAATGACAACTCCCACCTTAACATTTACCGAGCTCTTTCGAATTTGAGAACAGAAGCAGTGTTCAGACATGGTAGATACGAATCAGTGGCTTTTAATAACGACATCTTTGCTTTTAGAAGGTAAGTCAAAAATAAAGTGGATCTTATCCTTAGTACCTAGATGTGAAAACGTCTAGAAGTTTTCATAGGTAATTTTTGCACATGTCGACTGTTGAAAAGGTACGGTTCGTAGCTGGAACTGTATTATGGGCGTAATATCTTACGAAAATCCGAATAGGTATCGAATTTAAAGTCATATATTACTTCATAGATCGGTATTACTGAAACTTACGAAACACTAAGATACTAGTGATAAATTGATAAGATACGAAACATCTTGTAATGGTCGTTCGATGTCTGTTTTCAAGGCCGTGTTGTTGACATTTAGGGATTATTATTTCATTGTTTATCAACTTGCTCTAGAAACTAGTAGAGACATGGGATTGCTTTTAAAAGTACATAATTTACTTCTTGTATTGAATTGCGGTGATGCAGAATATCATTAGAAAATCGACATGAATAAAGCCTGGAAATTACCACGGTTCCAAGGGTTGGAACATTCACAAACCAGAGTGGCACCTATGTCATCTAAATTTCTATCTGCTTGTTCTTTTACAAGCCCCTTGTTGTTCCGTTAGTGATTGTTAGTTAGCGAACTATAGGTAGATTCTATTGGTGAAATAATTCAAAGTTTTTATTGGTCTATTATATCTAGTTCATCCTAAGTAAACAACGTATGTACCAAGAGGTACATAAAAGCGAATAATATTTGTAATTTAGTAGGAAACTATAACGTAGAACAATTTGCAGTTAAAATAGTTATTACACCGCAAACTTATAATGAAGATTACAAAGTAGATAACATGGATACTTTATAGGACATAGATCTTGGACTTTATCTTGTTATGTCTTGTTTGCAACTACTAATCTAATAACAAGTAAAATTAATATTTCAATTGCAAGTAATTACGTAACTGAACTGTCAAACAAAATGAAACTTGAAATGTAATTTAATTTAATATACGTTGATAGATTAGCTTGTAAAAACTCTAATGTAATTTTTTATTATGCTTAAAAGTTACTACAGAGATAATAATTTATCAACAGTAAGGAAGTACAACAAGTTTTAGTAGGATTATGTTATGTTTGAAATAAAATGATGGAGAGAGATGGAAGGGGCCCAAGAATAGATGTTAAAGAATGCATGAGAAAGAATATAACAAAAGAAGTTGATAAATTACGAAGTACCTAACTATAACAAAAGTAGGGGACGATTTACAAACCCAGAATTAAATATTAAACATTCAGATTTTCAGAATTTAAAAGACGTTAATTTCCTTTTTCAGATGGTACAGCGGTGAAATCTACATTGTCGTAGTGAACTTCAGAGATCAATCTTATACTATCGATCTCAAATACTTCGAAAACGTTGGTGACCAAGTTGAAGTAGTGATCAGCAGTGTCCAGTCTCCAAAGAATTCTGGGTATGTAACATAATAAAATAATCGATATGTTTTCAAACAAACTACATGATAGGCCCTAAAGGCCCTGGCTACGAACGCAATTTTCGGTTCGCCCACAGGATGCGGATGCGATTGCGGTTAACCATATGAAGGCTAGATGTAATTGAACAGAATACTTAGTAAATATGACGGATTCTGTTATAATGCACCAGTAACCTCAAACAGCTTGATGCGTAAATAGCCGCATCGTAATGTGCTTTAAAGATTTAATGAAGAACTGATTTTCTCATACATATTATATTTTTTCTCCGACCGAACTGCACAGTGAGTACGTTACCACAAACAATAAGAAATAATTTAAAAAATTCTTCTGCTGCGATTTGTCACCAGTTGTTTCCGCTTTAGTACTTAGCAATATAGCTAGTGAATGTAGTATAGAGTGTTAAAGAAACACTTTGAAAAAATCGACGGTCTCTTAACAGCGATAACATCATGTAAAGTGAAACGTATACAAAATTAATAGGTAGCTGGCCGAAATTCCCTGAGGCTCGGTTTACTTTAGCAACGTAGATATAATTATGGTAACGACGGGGATAAGATCAAGTAATGGCACTGTGGGAGATCTACGAGTGTGTAGGTTATACTTACGTAGGTATTTATATAATTCTGTTAGATTAGGTATTTACTATTCAATTTTCTGAACTTAACAATACCTACCTAAAAACGCATATTACTAGATGTGCCATTTACAAAAAAAAGACGTTGTTCGATGCTCCGACCTAACGAATTTCATACACAAAAAATTACGTATAAATCTGTTTAGTCGTTTAGGTGGACATAAGTAATTAACACCGCGACACGAGAATTTTATATTTATAGGGAAGGTTATTTTAACATTTTAAAACTGAGCCTATGATTGACATTTTAATATCGAAACATTTTGTACGAGGTCTGAAAATTTGGTTGTTTCTTTGTTAGATTTTTGCAACTATCAGTGAGATTTAATTAATTATGCTTTGCATTTCTTAGTCCAATTATTATTATCGAGGAAGATTTTAGGTTTTTTTTCGTTTTACACATAGTGCACTAATGCTTAGACATATAGTCAAAGGCATAAACATTTGCAAATATGGAATACTTTTTCTTAGCTAGGGTTACATAATTATTTATTATGTTGTACGTTTTATTTCAGTGACGCATTGGAATCAAGTGAATTACAAGTTGTTGGCAGCGAAGCGTTGGTCCTGAAAATTGTCCAGTAAATTGTAAAGTTTTAATTACGTCTGTGTATTTAGAATGGCTCCAAAACATCATTACCATTTTGTTGATTCACGCAAGTCACGTCTGGCGTGAGCTGTGTGGCTAGCCGTATCTGTTTATTAAATTAAGAAACACAAAAAGCTTTTAATAGAGATGTTACTTAATTATTAAAACAATAGTCTTTAAAAGCTACTACGTTATTTTATTTCAAACAACTTAATTAAATTTAATAAACCTTTTTTTACTTTTTGTAGACCCATTTTAGATGTTACAGAAATATAATTAACTAAAAATATGCTTTTCAAGTATCTTAGTTAGAGCAAAAATTATGTAAAATTGAGTAAATATAACGTGCTATAATGTTTTACTAAAAGGAGATTTTAAGTATATTTTATCTTTTTAGGGTTCAAAAAGATAGTGAAGTCTTTGTAGTAGGGTCCCATTTTAATCCTTTGGGTACGAAACCTATAAACACGATAGACTAAAATATACAGGGTGAATTTTTTATGTGGGCCTTCAGGGTTATATCCTAAACTATGATAGATAGCGAAAAATGCTGAAAGGAGTTGCGTGCCCGATTTTGACAAAAACTAAAACTGCATCATTCGATTTTTGAAAAAGTCATTACCCTAGCCGGGAATCGAACCTGTTGATTTTGCAAAAAAAATAATCATCCTATATTTTTATACCAATCGATAGTGCAAACCGGTAGTGGTAATCGGTAGTTGATAGAGATCAATTCCTGGAAACAAACATTTTATGGCAAAACAAAGGAAATGGCTGAATTTTGTAGTTTTCTGTCATTTTCATCATTCTGTCTCTGGCAAAACAATGCAATAGTGTGAGACATAGGGGACAAGTGATATTATTCTAAATATTATAAAATAAGTTCTAAATGAAGTTCTTTACATAAAATTTGTAAAAACAGTTCATATTTTTAGTACAGCAGTTTGTTACGTCATTGGCCATACTGCATTTTTCACTGCATTTTTTTCAGGGATGATTGTATGAAAATTATAAAAGATTACTAAAATGTGCTATTTCCTTTAATTTGCCAGACTATGTTTGTTTCCAGGGGCCTTATTCTGCTATTTGACCAACCATTGTCATTATATCGAGACTCTATTGATATTATATCGAGATTGTGACTTTATTTGGTATTCTGCTAAAGTTTTAATAACATCGCAATATAATCACTATGGAGTCTCAATGGTATGGTAATATTTACGTTGCAGGTGTTGCCTAGCAACATGGTATATGTTGCTAAGCAATATACCGTTTTGACAACTATCGAGATTTCATTAAGCCACGATTGTAGAGCAGAATAAAAAAGTGAGTCAGTGGTGTGTCAGTGGTGTCTCGATAGAATAGTCAACGTTAGCAGAATACCAATTTGACATGTAATGTCATATTTTTGACATTAAATTTCTATTACGATTATATCGACACACTATTCAAACACGATTGTATTAGCAGACTTAGGCCCCAGGAATTGATCTCTATTAGCAACACTATCGATTGGTACAAAAATATAGGATGATTATTATTTTGGAAAATGAACAGGTTCGATTCCCGCCGGGATGCAGTTTTAGTTTTTGTCACAATCGGGCACGCAACTCCTTTCAGCATTTTTCGCTATCTCTTATGGTTTAGGATATAGCCCTGAAGGCCCACATAAAAATTCACACAGTATATCAAATACCTCTTAATTATCTCAATAATTTAAAATAGAAACATAAAATTTTATAGAAATGCTTTTTACGCATCTATTTAAGAGGTTAAATTAACACGTAAAAAGCAAATCAATAAAAAAAAATACCTAAAGAACGTAGGTGAAGAAAACTTTATAGAAATGCTTTTTACGTATTTTTAAAGGAGGTTGATTATATACGTAAAAAGCATTTCTATAAAATTTTCTTTACCTAATTTCTATTTTTCTTGGCAGAACTCTACCTTAAGCAATTAAAATAATTCGATATGCACCTACATTATGGTAATTAAACAGCAACAAGGGATCACAGGGGCCTTTGTAACAATAACATATTAAACAAACTGAAGGAAACCGACCTTTCTCTTTGATAATGTTGATTTATATTATATATCTGTTCTTCTATTTGTTGGATGTGTTGGATTTGAAGAATTTTTCAGGTACAAAGTGCTTTTATTTTACACTTAGATTTGTGTACCTATGTTAAATTAATTTAATAGAATATTAAACATATCAGAAAAGTAACAATTAAATTTAAAAATATACACTGATTTTTACAAAAATATTTTAAAATTATTAGCTTCAGATGACCAAATAAGAATAAGAATAATTTAATGAATAAAAACTTTTACAAAATATTATACTATTGAGCTAAATCACATTTTAAAACGATAAATAATACATTTGCCTAAACTAGGAGAATCCTGTGTTTCAGGCGAAAAGGGACTTAAAAAATTACCTATATATTTTATATATTAAATTAACTACTTGCAAAAACAAAAAGAATATATCTAGGTATTAGAACAAAAGTACTATATCTAAGTATAAAATTTTACAGTGTAAATATAAAGGGCTGGTAGACCCCGGGCTTTCGAGAGGGATGCAACCGGGAACATCGTTCGGATGATGATGATCAAAGGGCTGGCCGCTACTTTGGCCAACGGATAGGCATTGCCATCCAAAGAGGCAATGCAGCGAGCCTTTAGGGAACCCTACCTATTTTTTTTATTATTTAATTAAGTTCTCACTAACAAGTAGCTTCAATTTTGTTATTAAATTAAATTTTTCATAAATACACACTAAAAAAAATAAAGCCATTAATAACTTCACTCAGAAATTAGATCTTTATTTAAATAATTATACTGTACGTGTGTATGTCACTGAACTCCTCCTAAACGGTTGAATCGATTTGAATGATTTTTTTTTTGTTTACGTTTGGGTGGGGCGGCCTGGATGATTTAAATTCACACAACAGACCGGGTTTTTTTAAATAACAAAACAACTTTTGCCGGGACAGCTAGTTAAATCACTACATAGTATAAAACAATGTCGCTTTCTTTGTCCCTATTTCCCTTTGACCGCTTAAATCTTTAAAACTACGCAACGGATTTTGATGCGGTTTTTTTAATAGATAGAGTGATTCAAGAGGAAGGTTTATATGTATAATACATGCATAATAATAGCCGTGCGAAGCTTGGGCGGGTCGCTAGTATAAATATAAAACACAAGTAGGTAGGTATACAAAGTGATCGTGAGATGTTAGCTTATAGGGTTCTGGTGACTTCTAACGGTCCCCTTGACTATTGAGGGGTTCAAATACTTATCAAACCCGATATAAAATTGATCTCTACCTAAAATATCTATAACCATTTTTCAAAGAAAACCTACTGATCAAAAATTCAAGACATCAACTATTTTGATGGGAAAGGGTGATTGTCGTTGATTTGACCATTTTTCACGTAGCAAAGAAGTAGGTAAAATGGAAGGATGTGATTTTTTTACACCTAGCTGCAATCTACATAATAATTTAAGAGTGATGTATTTAGGTTACTTTTAGGTCGAACTTTGAAGTGATAGGAATCTATTTTGCTGTAATGGTGGGAAAAAGTTTAGATTTAACCCCGATCCCGTGAAAATATCGGGAGAAATATTTCATCAAAATCGGTAGTTACTACAAACAAAACCTGAAAAAATTATTAAAGGCTTGTAACATTTTGGCATACTTAAGGGTCAGCCATTTTGGTGTATTTTTTGGGTTGTGCGACCAACTTTCAAACCATAATGTGATACTTGATAAAGGACATTAATATAGGCAACAAATGCATGTAACAAAACATCGTAAAGGATGAGGTTTTCCTGTTAAGTAGCAAATAAAAATATCTTTTTTTAATTATTTTTTACCATCAAATAACAATACAAATGTTGTAAAATTGTTGTCCATCGCAATAGATTTGAAAGATGGCTGCAAAAGAAGCAAAAATTTGAGGCGACTAACTACTATGTCAGTCTTCATACTCAAATATTACAGAAATTATCAGACTTTAAATAAATAAAATAACCATTAATTCTATATTTCGACTCAAGAAAAGACATTTGTGATTTGTAGTCAGGAAAACACTAAACACAAAGCCAGTGCTTCTCACTGCACTGAAGTACTAGGTACTTGAAACGAAACACAACAACATTTTACGAATAAGCATACACAAGCAACTCGTGCATCTGAGAGCTTGTTTCGACAAGAGCGTCTTAGTAAGTATGCTCACAACAAAAATAACTTGCGAGAAAAATTTAATGGTTTCCCGTGGTTTCACATACAAGTTCTGATCCTGTGAGAATGTTTAGATAGATCAATCCATGGATCAACTGTATGTCAAATCAATATTATGCTGGGACTTTCCCAAGGGAAAGTCCCAGCGTTTTCCGACAGTTGTTTTACCTTTGTTCTGATCACCGATAGAACGTTTCATGTTTCATTTCTGGGAGATTCGCCGTCAGAACCATTCACCCATGCGATGACAGAATGAATCTTATTTGGCAGTACCGACGACAGTACTTTGTTAACTGTCAAATGTGTTAAGACAAATTAGAACAAAGGAGCTATTTACCCAACTCTTCGTTAATATACACTAGTATAAAATATGGTAAAATTTAAATGCACAAACAAACAAACACCCTCACATTGCACCATAAAGGCATAATATACCGTCCTCCATTCCATTATAATAAAGGGAAGGGGGTATAAAGGGAAGATGTTTGTAACGAATAAACTCTGAAACTACTGGACCGACTTTAATAAAACTTAGAATGAGGATATATTGAATCATTAAGAAGAATATAGGCTAATTTTTGTTTCAATATACCCACGGTTTCGGTTTTCAAGATATGTTTCTTTGAAAAGACAACTAGCAGTACTCTGCGGTTTCACCCGCGTATGTCCCGATCCCGTGGGAATATCAAAATTAAAAGTAGCCTATAGCCTTACTCGATAAATGAACTATCCAACACAAAAATAATTTTTCAATTTGAACCAGTAGTTCCTGAGATTAGCGCGTTCAAACAAACTCTTCAGTTTTATAATATTACTTTTTTGTTTTTTGTTCCTCTTGAATCACTCTAACTATTAAAAAAACCACATCAAAATCCGTAGCGAAGTCTTAAAGATCTAAGCATACATAGGGACAGAAAGCGGGAAGCGACTTTGTTTTATACTATGTAATGAAGTATAGAATATGTTATAGGTATAGAATATTAGGGCCGACCCTTGTTAACGCAACAGGAACTTATAGAGTAACCTTATTGAATATACTAAGGATGTTCTGAAGCCTTAAAGGGCGGACGAAACGAGGAAAGAAACGAAAGTTTTAACGACGTTTCTATGAGATATCTCGCACCATTTATGGGGATTGTTTTTCTGATAGTTCTTTGATAGATTATTAACCTTATAAGTTGGTTGTTAGTGATTGTACTTTAATCTACTCGTTTATCTTTTCTATCAAGGACTTTGTATTTCTTGAACGGAGCTTTTAATCGCGATTTAGGCTGCGTATTGATTTAATATTTCAAAATTATTTTTTAGTGAATGCTTACGTCTTAAGATAGGCCGATTTGTCTTTTAATTTGAGTAGTACGTTGATATATCTGTCAGTCAGTCGCAGGACTTAGAATTTTTTATTGATAGATGTAACAAAAGAAACTAAAAAAAAAACTAGTTTTAGCTTCGGGTGACCAAAGGGCTGGCTCGTACCTCGGACAACAGATAAGCATCGCCATCCAACGTGGTAACGCTGCCAGCCTTTTGAGCACACTTCCTAGGGACACCCATTTGGAATTTTAATTTAGTGTAAGTAAAGTAGGTAGTTTATTTAATTAATTTAAGTTTTCGTTATTTAATTGTTTAGTATAGTTTAGTTACTTGTTTATTTATAATAAAGTTTTTTCACTTATTGCTCTACATACAAAAGAAACGAAATCAAATTCAGCCGTTTGGAAGCTACGATGTCACAGACAGACACACACACACATACACAGACACGTCATTATAACACCCAGTAGTTTTTACCACATGAGTAAATAATACATCTACTCATGTGGTTTTTACGTCGGGGATTAATCATTAAAATGACTTAGAAGAGTGCGGAATGGGAAACAACGAATCGATATGACAAGGAGTTCTCTAGATTCTTTCTTCATCATCGCCATATCGATTCAATGTAGAATCAATAACCGATTGAATGGTGAATAAGGGTCGAGGCCAGGAACCTCGTGTGTAGCATGGGGCTTTCTTTGTTTACCTTTCACTTGTCATCTCGACAACGCAATGCCAACCTAACCGATTTAAAACACAACGCTCGCAATACAACATAATTCCTTTACAATCATGTAATTAAGATAGATATAGATAAAATATTTATAGTAAGTTAACACTATTTTTAAATTAGATTAAATAAATAGTTCATCTTTATTAAACTTCTATATGAACATTAATTAAAAAGAAAGAAATAAAACAAAGTCAATAATCTAAATAAGTCTCCCTAGTTAGGGGTGCTGAAAAGGCTCGCTGCATTGCCTCTTTGGATGGCAATGCCGATCCGTTAGCCAAAGCAGCAGTCAGCCCTTTGGCCTTATATAAATAAAAAACAAAGATTCTAAGTATTACAAAGGGCGGTCTTATCGCTCAAAGCGATCTCTTCCAGGCAACCGGGCCGAATAGAAGTTGCGAAGGTGAAGAGTACGGTGTCCAAACTTAGGAAATTAAGTAGGATGCAAATAACAACAAAAACTAAGTAACAAATACATACATACCTACAAATAATAATCTAGATGATTTATATAGCATCAGTTACTTTTAATTCATGCTATTTAATGCACTGTTGTCCTGGAACCTGTATTAGATTAAGGAACGTTGCCCTGCACCTATCAGAGGATATAACTCGTCAATAGATTCATCCGTCAGATTTCGCTTTCATCAGTAAGTGTTTTATTGACTTTTGGTTCAGTTTTTTTGGTTCACGATTTTTCTTTCACCGTGAAAGCAATGCTTATTAGCGCAAATTTTTTCGTAAATCATAAGGCGATATGACTCGAATCATACTACTCCTCTTTTGTCGTTAGAGGGTTAACTTTACGCCTGCCTATCTATCTGTGTACTTGGCATTGTAGCTCCAAAACGAATGAGCCTATTTGAATGCATATTTTATCTCAGAAATTTTCCCTTTTCGCAAATTTCCCTGAATGTTCTTCTTTCTTTGGCTATACCTATTTCAGGTAAATCTAGTGAAGCCGTATAAAAGTTATGAGCACAGGTTATGAGCAATTTTCGTTCTACATCGTTATACATCGGAGGTTTATTAATTTTTAAATAATAATATTCTCCCAGTTCTCAACGTTTTGGATATTTTGCAATAGCCGTGGTTACGAGCGGATGAAGCAGCGGCGGGCGTCGTCATCTCATTATGGTGGTGGAGGTTAAAGGTTTAGGTAAGGGTATCCAGACCACAGAATATATAAATTTGTTAATGCTATGAATATATATCGTTGCGTAATTTGATTTTACAAACAAATAACTAGATTTAAGTTATTTTTCTTTTTCGTGATGAAAAAATCCAGACCTAGTGATTAGACGTTGCGCTCCAAAACGGGGACAGCCGATGTTGGACAGAAACTTGCTAACTTAAAGTGGAATTGGGTAGGTCACATGAGTCGGACGCATCCTGACAGATGGCTTAAGATCATTACACTATGGGAGTTGGAAGACAGACGTCGACATCTAGGCAAAACACCGGAAAAACTGGGTTGACGATCTTGATGCTTTTAAAGGAGACTGCAGTTTGGCCTAGAAGCAAGATGCTTCTAAGGGTGTGAAGAAGACATTTCGCTGTGGGGCGCAGTAGTTAGGTGAAAAAAAAAAGATGTAATTTAATTAGCCAACGTCAACAATATTGACCTAATTTATTTCCTCCAGCGAGCTGCTGGTAAGACCAAATACATATTAGAGCTGGAGATCTATCAATACATTACTTTTTTCATATAAAAACAAGGCTTTATAGAGACAAGTAATAGTCACTTCGTCTAGCAGGGTTATAAACCCAGCCGCACCTTCGACGTTGCAAAATGTTTCGACCACTTTAATTATGGACGTTAAATGTAATGTGTTATGCCTCGTCCAGTCATCGATAGAGTTATTAAGTGATTGCATGCGTTGATGAAATTAAATTGTTTGTGGCTGTCTGGCGGGAGGCGCTGGGCTATTTTGCAGGCTTTACTTAATATAGAACTTGTTTGGGTATTTATAGATTAATAGGCTTTATGCATACAATACTGGTAATCATATAATAAAGCGGTTCAAGGCTTCTTCTGTGCATCTTAACAATCAATTTTATTCTACGCCTTATATTTTTTCATAAAATTTGAGGTTATGCTTATCTAACGTCAGCTGTTACTTACACGGAGAGGTCATTAACCTTAAGATCATAAGGTACTTATTTTTGAAGTTTTATCGACTATTTCAAGTTTAAATGACTTATTAATAATTAATAAAGAAATTGCTGATTTTTTAAGGCGCACAGGAGTAGTCTTCATTATTATTTACCAATAACCCTGTATATTTGAGATACGATTTTGCGTAATAAAAACTTTAAGCTTATGAGGAAATTAAGTTATAGTAATAATGCCCGTCTAAGTTTATTATTTACAGGAAATTTGGTAATACTTTTTAAACATGTAGCAAAACTTCGGACTCGAAACTTCGGGCTCAGACCTAGTTAGGTCAGAGAGCTCTTAATAATGGAAAGTTATTAATTTTCATTTTTCAACGACTGCCTAGTTATCCCTTTAAATCAAAAGGTCAAAGTTGCAGTAGGTCAGTGGCTTATAGAAAATTTTAGCGATCACTGGACTTAATTGTATCTTCCGGATTAGCTCTAATATCCGGTGAACTTTTCCGGTTATTGCACTCTGGGGCTTACTTAAACTTAGACGGGGACTTACTCTGGTACTCTAGTATCTAGGTACTTACATTTTATCAGAATGACTCTAATAACATTATACTGTAATGCTTGCCTACTTCTGCTTACGTTTGTTCAATGCTATTTTCAAAAGAAATAATTATCATTAATTACAGTAAGGAATGAACTGCCGGCTGTAACACAGCTTACGCTTAAGCAGCTGGTCGGGCTAAACTTGAAATGTAAATTTTTTGTGTTACAATAAAGATTTATTATTATTATTTATTTGTTATATGTCCTATATCACGGGACTATGGAGTCCCGGACCTTTGGAAGGCATGCGTGGGGCCGAAGCCAACACGTAGAGGCCCTTTACAATAACAAGTTTAATGGCAAAGTATGATGTGGACATCAATTATTATTATTATCATTAGGAAATAATCATTTGCCAAATCCGAGAAGAGCTTGCTGCTGGGTAAAGTTAGTTTACACCAGACCCACAATACTGACAGCGGATATTATTATGGCCATACAATATAGCCTCTAAGATCTGCAGCGGATGCAGCTATATTGTAGTTGTCGCTGAGGTGAACACATCTATAACTACAGATGTCACGAAGCCGACCCAGTGTCAAGCTATGCCTAACAAAGTCTTAAGCTAACTTTATATAACTTAACGGTACCAGAAGCAGTACCTATTTTAATGAAAAAAGTAGGTCACATTTTTATTATTATTTTTGTGGTGATGTCTATGTTTAAGTAATTTAAATTTTAAATGATTAAAATGTTTAACTTAATTCGCCTTCGGTCGTTGCTATACTTTTTTTTGGCAATGACCAAATGCTGGGGAATGAGGAGGAGCTCTATAAGTACTATCTTACAAAGAGTTTGGATAAGCTACATCCATAAGAATTCAGTCGACTCAACGTTAGATGAGAGTTGAAACGTTTCACGAATAGAGGCTACGTCCCTGACGCAGAATACCAGTTTTTCTATTTTTCCTTCTATTAATTTAAACCTTATTAAAATATACTTAATTAATTATGGATGCAAATGTATTTAGGTATGTCGTTATCAATCGTTAACAAAACTAGTACGACGACAACTTAACTAATTATTTTCTAAACCAAACAGTATAGTAGTTAATTAATTAGCGATTTCAACAGCAAAATGTCCCAGTAAACACTAGACGCAAATGATCCGGTTCGTTTACCCAACTATCGAATACATTACCTACTTTATAATCAAGAGTATTTAATAAATTACTAACTAGTAGTTCTGGTAACGGCGATAAGAACCTGGAAAAACTCATCGTGGTAACACAGATGAAAAACGCTCTGGAGGCCGATCCACAACCACAAATTATTAATAAATATACAAAAATCTAGCTGTGATTATAGTAAAATTAATGTCCAGAACTGGTACTTAGTATAAAAAAACAATTAGGTATTTTTCAAGGATAGTCATTAATCTGCATTTAAAGAGCTAAACCAGTCATATATCTTAGGCCGCATCGTCACCTATTATGAATTTCAGAGCACTCAACACAAATTAAAAGTAGTTACTTGTACTTGTATACGGGCTGTTTTCCGCGATTAGACCCTTTTTAATTGGGTCCCTTTTGCGTGAAGATGGAGTAGGCTTACCCAGCACCTACTACCCTCTCAGCTCAGTCGACCATGTCCAGAGGAGAGAACTTGTCAATACTTCTGGAGCCAACTAAGCCGCGGGTTTCATCACGATGTTTTCCTTCACCGTAAGAGCAATGTCAATTAGCGCACATACATTTTTCTTAAGAAAAATACATTGGTGCACGGCCGGCCTGGATTCGAACCCACGACCTTCAGAATGAAAGTCGAGGTATCTACCACTAGGCCAACACCGCTCTTTTAAAAGTAGTTATTTTTATTATACGTTAACCTGTGTTTGTATCTAACTAATGATTTATAATTATAAAATTTAATTATGTTCAAAAAAAACCAGTTGACATTTCGATACCTATAATAAGTTATCAGAGATCTCGTTTTAACATACAATAAAATTGTCACTGTGACATAATTTAACCGCATAATATAATACGCAGACCACAACCGTGTTTATGTCATGTTTTAAAATATATTTATTAATATAGTGATATATGATACTCGGATAAAAAAGACTTAGCCATATTTCTCCACTATGTAAAGAAAGTAGAGTTTTGTTTAGATAGGTACTTACGCAATACCTACCTACTAATTATGTGCAAAGAAGTTTAATCCTATTTCTATGATTTTGGATAACTTTTAGGAAACTGAAGTGAGATGGCCTCAGGGGAGACGGCTTTTTGGAAGACCTAGATATCGCTGGATTAACTAAGTCCAATAAGACCAAAAAAATATGAAATTCCAAAAAAATAAATGACTTTTGGTCCCTTGACGGTAAATCCCTTCAGAATAAACCCTAAAACGATAAAATAATCTAATAGTGTTATGTTATATTCTTGTTTTGCGGCAACCCCACGTCTAGACGGCTCAAATCGTTAACGTGTCTATTTTATTCGTGCTACTAATTGCTACTAATACTTAATTCTATGTTGTGTAATTTCAATTATTTATTTATATTGCAGAGAGATTAATAAGTAAATCGAGATAAATAAACTTTCAATTTATTTAAATGCAAGCAACGTTTCTCTTTAGGTTTTACTTTATAATTAAATCTGCTTTTTAATCCGCTTATGTTATGTATTAATTAAAAAATCATTTCATTATAATTTTATCTCTCGTATTTTTAACGCGTTTTTATTTAATTTAGGCTTGGGTTTCGCTGTCGGCATTTTTCATTAGGCTGGGAACAAACCGGACGAGCCGTGACGAGGAGTGCAAGAATCAAAAATCTAAATATTTTTGTTGAGGTCGTAAATATGTCCTCATTTCATAAATATGAAATATGATTATATGTTTTAAAAATATGAAATGCGTCATTTAGAAAAGTCCTTTCAATAATAATAAAAAAAATACTATTATCATAACCCGGTGTTTCGGAAGTTATTAATGGAAATGACTCGTTTTTTTTTACTGTGGGGACTAAAAAAAGATAAATAAAGAATAAAGACAAAGATAAATAAAGATGCTTTGTATAGTTTAACAAAGTTATTGTCTTCTTCAATAAAAAAATAAAATAAATAAAAGTATTAGTTCCAGATTCCTCGGTCATCTTTTTATCAGCAACATATTTTTATCGAGAGAGGTAAATAAAGCTGAAAGGCTCACTCGTTAGTGTTTGCCTTCCCTGACCGAGAAAAATTAAAAAAGATGTAAGTATTATACTCTACAATGGTGGCTATAAAGACTGCCATCTATCTAGCGATTTATACTAGCTTAGAAAAAATTAGTCGGCCATTACAAACAGCGTCTAATCAAAAATGACTCACGCGCACTATTGTAAAACACATGTTAAATTAATATATGATTGACAGGTAATTACAAGTCTTGTCCACATCTCAAGTACATTGTAAATAGGTATAAATATATTCATTGTATTTAAATCCATACCTACATGTTTTGACACTTATCCACGTGAGTGCGCAAGCGCATTAGAAGTCGTAGAACCTGTTTGGTCTACCTTCCATAATTGAAATAGTTGCAGGCTTGTCCGTAGAGTGAGTATGGGTATGCTAGTTGGATACTAAAAGTTAAAATGCCAACTAGGTAAGTGAACATGTATTAGGGTACTTATAATTATTAAACGCGAGAGTTATGCTGCGATGCGCATGCGCAGAACACCAAGTAGCTGTCTCTAAAATCAGTAATTTTATACAGATATACAAATTGTGTAATAAAATCCCTGTAGGTAATCCCTTTAAGAAACACAAGGACCTTACTGAAAAAAATTTAAAAAATGTAATTTAAGGAAAAATAACTAAGTACATACTTTTTTTTTATTTAGGAAATTAACCCTATTTTATCCAGATTTTGGAAATTTTCTTAATGTTGGTACGCACACCATTATATAAGGAGCTAATAATGATGTTTTTTAAATTTAAATAAAGTGTAATATTTTCTAGCAGATTTTATTTTTAAAGTCTTCCAGTTATCTTAAAGGGATTAAGTACAGGGTTTTGTAACACGCAGTATAAGAAATACGTATTTATTTGATGACCTCTGTACCTACCATTGGTTAACAAAAGAATAATTTGTGACTATAGGGTTATTTGCAACTTAATACCAACAGATGTCGCTAACGAACCTTGTAAATAAACAGGTGAAATGCATATTGTGATTTCGACTGCGACGTGACTTGATCACGAAATGTCTCGAGTTCGAGTCTCGCAAAAGTACAAAACTTTGAAAATATATTTTTTCATTGAAAATATTTCCGACCAAAAGAATGTTAGTTCGCGTGTCGTCGTTTTTAACATTGATAGATAGATAAATACTTTATAGCACCATAAAAACAGAACACATATTAAATACTAAAACAGGTATCTAAATAAGACCCCTAAAAAGATTCAAGAGTGGCACTAAGGGCAGCCTTATTGCCTAACGCATAAACATTATTTTGAGGCATTTGAAAGTGTAACATGACACCTTTAGTGGCTTTTCAAACAGACAGGTAAGGTAGCAATTATTTTACAGTACCTAAAAACCATGGCCGAACGCGGCACGATCAAAATATTCATTAGTAAAATGAAATAAATTAGAAAGACCCAAAATTACGAGAGGTGGAATTAATTGCTACGGAAAATTACGAAATACGACACTCAAGCTCTCGGCGTAGACGACATTTTAACTACTAACACTGTAATTCTTAATTTTGATACAGAAATACTTGGTTTCAAATCATAACGAAATCTTAATAAGAAATATAACACTGCTCAACCTAATTAGTAGCCATTTCTATAAACAAATAGTACCTAAATATTACAACTGTTTGTGATATTGTGTAATATCACATAGCTATGGAGCCCCGAACCTTTGGAAGGCGTGCGTAGAGGCGAAATCAACACGTAGAGGCCCTTTACAATAACAAGTTTAATAGCTAAGTATGACGTGGACACTAAACCAGCGATTATCCCTGTCTGCACTAAAAATGTAGCCAAGGACAACCTACGGTTTGGATAGATCTATTAATAAACTACAGGAGACCTCTACTTGGGCTATTGTAATGGGATAGTGGACTGAATACTGGAGAACTCAGGCTACTATGACGCCTGCCGAAACAATGTCCAACAAACACTTAAAATGACCTAAATAGTACCTAAATATTACAATTATTATTACGCAACTATGAATAAAAGGCTTTATCAAAAACCTTGTATCGGCATAAAAAACAACAAACTTTCGATTAATGATACATCAGCGTTATCTGATAACAGGCTCGTCGTCTTATCAGTGACGTCATTGATATAACATGTCCGACGACACTCGGTTAAAACATACCTACTGAAATGGAACAGTGACGGATGAAGCAAAGAATATAACTATTAAAGTTAGATATTGTACCTATACCATCATCATTGTGAGCTATAGTCTAAACACTATCCCTTTACAATCGATAGGGATAGTGTTTAGACTATAGTTCCCTATATAATCTATAGGGATAGTGTTTAGACTATAGCTCACGAGTAAATCAGTGTCGAAACCTAAGGTTTAAATCTACATCCCGGACTATCCTTAAACCTCGTTTTGGAATAAGGGGGTTTGTGTTTATTTGGTGGATCTCCATATTTAGGCAGTGTTGCAAGCGTCATATTTTTCAGGCAAAACTTCTTTTCAAAAATGCTCCTTACTTATTTATGTTTATATTTTTATTATTTTCATAAGTTTTACTACTATTTATATTAATAAGACAGCATAGTCGACCAGTCGGCTATGCTAAGTCATAAAACTAATCTTTTTGACAATTATATTGTTATTAAGTTTTGATCGTCATTCGTTTTCGATCGTGTTTTGTGTTAAAAATGCTCCTTACTTATGTATGTTGTTTATTTAAAAAAAAACAAAAAACTACTGTTCAAATTAATAAGACATAGTCGACCAGTCGGCTATACTAATTCATAAAACTAATATCTTTGACAATTATACTGATATAAGTTTTAATCGTCCTTTGTTTGTCTATTTCGATTGAGTTTTGTTTTTTATTTCGATCGTCTTTTAAATTTTTTGTTTCAATCGTGCCTTGTTTCTGACGTCTTTTGTACAAAACTACAAATGAATAAGAAAAAATAGTTTCACCAGATCCAGAACTTCATGGAACTAGTACGAAAGAAAATCTTACTAGTTCTATGAAACATTATCATGATGAAACTAATAAAAACATAGCCTATGTTTAAGTATAGATAGAGAGATAAATTCTTGCACTCACCATAGCACAAATGTATGTGTTTGTTAAAAAAGACAAATAAAACAATTCTTCCAAATAGTTGCTCGAACTTCCAAATTGTCTTTTAATTTAGGTATTGCGTGCATGAATGAGAGCGGAAACTTTTCTTTAATCAGAATAAGTAACAAGCAGGCCAAAAAATTACCTAAATGAAGAAAACTCTTTCAATCCTAGTTTTAGTAGAATACGATGCATTATAAGACCTCTCCTGCATTCTAAGCTATTAATATTAAAAACAAGATTTACATAGGCACAGTAGTTTCTAATAACATAATAATATCTGCAATATGAAAAGGGGCGGTTTATTTGACAAACTGGTGTTTTCATTTATTTGTATTTATAATGTTAAATATATCTGTTTTTGCTATAAATAAATATGAAAAGACAAATCTATAGACTCGACTTTTTCATTTTCTTTCCTATGCCAACTTATAGTTCTCTTAATTTTTTAAGGGTTGAAGATTGCCTTTGAGACTGTTTTAATTGAAATTTTTCCCTAAAAAAAATTAAGGTTTTTCAACTAATTTTCCGTGATACGTGTGCTACATATATTATTATATACATTGGACCATATTCCACGTGAAAAAATGTTATTTTGCGTGGAAATGTTTTGTAACAATTCTACAAAAAAACGTAGGTATTTAAGTTCCCTAGGCAACAATTATATCACTGATCAAGAGTAATCACAACAGGATGCCGCGCCAAGCCGAGAAATACCATTGACAGAGGTAGCGAGAGATGCTTCGCATTGATTCGATCTGATTACAATGTGCCGAAAGCAAAGATAAGTACTTAGGTACCTATCTACACTCGCGAACAATCAATCTGGGTTAGCTCATGTAGAAAATTACTTTTTACCTATATACCTACTGTAATCTGTAGAACCAGAATGTTGGGACGTGTCCCGGAATTCGACGCGATGATTTAAACTGATTAAAATGGCCTAAATAATCGCATAATAATGCATAAATAAATAATGTTTGCCTTTACAAATTTTAATGTATAATTATTCATTTAGATTAGATAGTCTAGCTAGACGATTTATTTTTTATGTTATAATTTTGCGTTTTGTTTGTATAGTGCAATAAAGTGTAACTTTGTAACACAACGCAAGTAACTTTGAATCCAAGAAATTTAGGCATGTATTGCCTGAGACATATATTCGATGGAGTAGGCTAGCCGCTAGTCGCTAGCCTATACCACCCTTTCGGCTTAGTCCACCATGTCCAGAAGAAAAAAACTTACTATACATCTGGAGCCAACTAAGTCGCATGTTTCATCACGATGTTTTTCTTCACCGTAGCAGCAATGTCAATTAGCGGATATAAATTGGTGCACTTCCTGTCAGGATTATGAATTAGGGCAGCATCAATACATTGTACAATTATGTACGGTTTGTCTACATCCGAAGCTTTATTAATCAACAATAATGTAATACAAATAAGTAATTTATATGACTGGGTTTTTGGGGTCCCGAAGCTTCTGCTTTTTTAGGGACCTCGGCGCGCGTCTTGTCCATGTGTCTGGTGATCGGAGGGCTGGTGGCTTTTTCGCTCAAACGGGAAGTCTGGCCATCCAGAGGGGAAATGTTGCCAACCTTCTCGGTACGATGCCTCGGAGAGACGCGCTTGTGGATGTCTTTTATTTGTAATTTTATTTTTGCTTACCTTATATGAATTAAATTTTAGAAACTATATAAAATAAAAATATGTAGTAATAAGGAAGTATTGACCTATTAAACTTCCTTTTTTTAAATGAGCTAGTGCTATATAAGACTTTACTACGATCGCTTCCAAGACCCATCAATTCATCAATCGGAACTGACCTAAATTAACTAGCCCTGAATTAAACAAAAAGAACTGGAAACAAGTTACTATTTCCGAAATAGCTTGGTCTTGTAACGTTTCCTCTAACTCTAGAGTTCATTTACATGAATGCTGTAGGTAGTAGGTACCTATATGTATGTTTGCCATAAAGAACAAGTTTGTTTGGGACTCAAGATGTGTATACCTTACTTTAGTATATTCTCAAGAGAAAACTAGATGAAACTAATAAACACGGTTGATAAAATTTGACAGGGATTTTGTGTGTACAATCAACGCACAAAAGTCTCCGCCACCGTAACGTTTACAATCCTGTGCAGCACTATTTGAACATTATAACAACGTAACCAATGGATCGCACCAACGACGTCTTGGTTGGCGGTTTATACCACTCGGCTAACTAAAGACATAGCTAACATGTTGAAAATAATGAGTAACTTCAATTCAAGTATATTATATGTTTGTGTGTAACGTCTATTAGAAGAAGGTCGTAAGTTCAATAATTGTATTATTGTAGCAAACTGATATATGTACTGTGACGCATTCTGTACAGTAACCAACAAAAATGAAAACCCAACCGGGATGATTTTTAAATAAAATTATTAGTTTTACAGCTGGGGACGAAGACTGGGAATTATTCCACAGTAGAGTTATCAAACTGCTATTAGATTTTAAACATAAATAAAATCTTAAAACATAACTAGAATTAAATAAAAATTTGATTTATTTGTATAAAATCGAATTAAATCCTACTTATTTCCTTCCCTGTAATAAAAGGAAATAACTACATTCTTACTTGATTAAAAGGTCCATACATTTCACACATTTTTTGCCGTCCGTCTAGAAGCGCTTGAAAAAGCGCAATTTCTTATCCCATTTGCAAAATTGCTTTCGACGTACTCGTACCTTCCGGTTGTGGGGCCTTTATGGCTGTAGTCAAATTGGTTCCGTATTGCTAACATTCAATACATTTTGTTAATGTATTTACTTTGCTTGTACATAAGCTTAGCTCTTAGGAACGATTCCTATTTCTGTAATTGAGATTATAAATAGCGATATTCATTTACTTAAAAATAAAAATGAATGCCGAGATAAATGAATAAATGCTGGGAATAAATGCTTAAATGCTGAGATGGTCTGGTGGAGTGACCAGACTGGACAGAGTTCGAAATGAATATGTTCGGGGTTCCTTCAAAGTCAATACAATAAACTAACTGAAAGCAGACTGAGGTGGTACGGACACGTGATGAGAAGACCGGAGGACAATGTTGTAAAATCAGCTTAAAGCCTACTAGAGAACAAGAGAGGCAAAGGGCGTCCTCCTTCGACATGGTGGACCGTATGACAAAACTCCTCAAGGAGGAGCAATTACCTGACCCGACACCCTTAACAGAATGTCTTGGCGCCGTGAGATAAGGAGAGCTGACCCTACTTAAAGTGGGATAAGGTACGGAAGAAGAAGAAGAAGAATTACTTAAAAAGTAAGGATGATCTGACCTTACCCGGTAGTAGGTTTCGGAAAATAAACAGGTCGTTTAATAGCACATGCGTGCTATTTAAAAAGTTACCTAAATATTTGTCTATGACTTGTCCATTATCGGGTTCAAAATTTTTATAAAGCTTAAAGCGTGAAGTAAGGCGTAGGTACTATGATACTTCGTTGTAACTTAATGATAAGAACCTATGTATTGTTCCAATATTTGTAATCTTGATCATTGTTAGCATGTTATCATAAGACTCCCATGAGTTTCTTGTGCCTTCTTCTCATTTATTAGTACCCACCAATTCCGCATCCCGAGGGCACCCACCAATAAACCTAACTTAGTTTTCATGACGTTTCAATGTGTTTCTACTAAGCTAAACTATCTAGTCATTTTAAAGCATTGAATTGTCAAGACTGAAAACACTGTGAAATTTGCTTAGCTCTGTGTACACACATTTGATCTACATTTTCAAATTTAATGGGTCTGCTGGCGGATGTATGGTTATGGCATCAAAACCACAGAATTTGCTATGTTGAATTAAGATTTCTGATATTTCGTCATCACAGTAACTGTTTACAACCTTTATAATTTGGACGACCCAGTTAGCACAATGGTCACCATGCTAGACTGCCAAACACGGGTTGCGGGTTCGATTCCCGCCTCAGACAAGTATTTATGCTTAGATATTTGTCTGTGGTCTGGTTGTTTCTATGTATTATAAGTATATATTTACAAAAGAAAAGTATATAAGTAGTACCTATATCCGCAGTCTAGCACCCATAACACAAATCTAGTTACTTAGCTTGGGGTTCGATGGCGATATGTGGAATGTCCTGCAATATATTTATTTCTATTTATTTTTATTACAAAAGAGAATATATAGGATGTACAGGATTATTAAGCTGCCACAGTAATAGATACCTAAAGACGGTACAGTTAAAGAAGATAAGACAATACGAGGAACCTTATACATCAAAACAAAGTTGAAACAGATACCTTTGTCGTGACCTACATAGTAATGCAGGATCGTCACTCTCAGTTTGTTTGTAAATCTCCGGGACGAACTCTGTAATTTAGGTGTATTATGCCCTCATTTCTCCAGGGATTTCTAAAGATTTCAGAAAGATGCGGTTTTAGGAGAGAGTCAAAAGGATCAACAGCTCTAGATACGCTCTGCTTGAATACGCTAGCCGCTAAATCACGTAACAAAAACTTTCCGAAGCTTTAAACATATTCTTCAAGATACAATTTCTTTACAGTATACAGTCGGCTGCATAATTGCAGCCCTCGGTAGAGTTCAAAAAATACTATTATTGAAATGTTTGCTTTCTCGTGACGACCCAGTTGTCACAATGGTCGCCATTCCGGACTGCGAAACACAGGGTTGCGGGTTCGATTCCCGCCTCAGACAAGTATTTATGCTTAGTTATTTGTCTGTGGTCTGGTTGTTTCTATGTATTATATGTATATATTTACAAAAGAAAAGTATATAAGTAGTATATCCGTTGTCTAGCACCCATAACACAAGTCTAGTTACCTACTTAGCTTGGGGCTAGATTGCGAGGTGTGAAATGTCCAGTAATATTTATTTATTTATTCATTCTAATAATTTTTGTTTGATTAATTGATGAGTTAGAAGACTTGAAACTTCACCTAAAGCAGGTGCCTAGAATTTTGCTTGTGTTGAAAACATTCTTATAACAGCCGTTTTGGAGCTCTACAGTGGGTCTGCAATTATGCAGCTGACCGTACATAATTAAGTAATAGAGTAGAAGTGATCAACTCAATAGAGTCAACACTCACCTATCACATACGAGTATCCATCCAGTGTAAGTACGCATTTCCTTGGCGCCCCTGACGCTGATCTATGTCTATGTGTTCTTGGAGTTGCACCCAATGCTCGACCCCCTCCCGGGTCACTGTGACACTTATGCACCAGTTCCTTGTCACCCACTGGGGGTTTGCCGTCGACAGAACCCTGCCTGCTGCCTTCCAGCAGCGCTTTCCCGCGCCGCATCATCACATCATACGATATCTCCACACTTCACTGACTCTGCCACTAATATCATTCAAATCGCCAATACGTCACACTGAGCTACAATACGTCACTACAAATTACCATACGTCACTCGGAACAAACTGTAAGTTGTGTTTGGAACACTAATCCGTCACTCAAAAATCACTAGTTCTTGATGACAGTGAAAAAAGTAAGTCACGAAAAACTTTAGTCACGTGAGTTAACGATCAATCACTCGGAAAAAGTTCAGATATGTTTATAATTTCAACACTATGTTTTGATATGGTTCAGCCAGAACTCATAAATTATATCAGTTTAGGCATTTTCATTGCTTCGTCGGTCTTAAACTAATAAATTGTGAATTATTGCTCTAACGGCGGGCTTCTTATTTTTAACGTGGATCGAATTATATCATATTTATTGATTGAGATTTAATGGGATAAGTCATTATTGACTGTTAGAGTTTTACGTCGTAAAGCATACCTATTTTAAAATAGGTAGGTATTTGTAGCATTGATTTAGGTTCCTAGATTAACTAATTCAGAAAGTCTAATTTTAAATATTCTGACTCTAAAGAGGAATTATCAAGTCGATACATTTTAGGAAAATTTCGATTAATAAAATTGTTATCAATACTTAATTGTCTTTGTTATTACGCAATTAATTAGTATTCTTTCCATAATTACCACCTCGGATCAATCCAAAAATAATTGGCGATATCAATGGTTCATTGTTTACCTCAACACAGGTTTCGTTTGTATCACTGACAAAAACAATAAATGAATTGTTTCCCTTTAATTAAGCTTGATAGCACGAGATCTTTAAAAATAGCTCAGTATATCTTGAAAATTACTTGTATAACATTAATTTCATACCGTCGGCTCGGGAGTAAAACATGACCGGCATGTTGGGTTTTTTACAGGTCGTAATTTACCCTACTGCGGCTGGACGTAATGAATGTTTGGCTTTAGAGTCGGGAACACGGAAATCTATTTTGAACTGCGGAGACTGTTGTTTTTCCGCCATAGTAACGCACGGGGCGCCTATAAGCGTTGCGTCATTGCTCATGACCGGGGGTGGTCGTCTCCCTCCTTGTAAACAGATTGTGACGCTGTCCATCGGACTATGTCAAATCGCGACCAACAGGTGGTCCGGCTGTCTACCTCGACTCTTCATCAATCCAAGACTGACGAAGTAATTTTTAGATTTTTATGACTTTAAGAAATCTTTTTAACAATACCGTTTTATAGTTTCCGACATTCACGGACGGAGCGGAGGTGCGTTCGGCTTCGTCAGTAGGACAGGACGTGAGCACGCTACCGCACCGCGTGGAAGCCTGCGCGCGACTGTCTTTTTTGCCACATGCTTTCCCGCTACAGGTAGCCGTTGATTACTATACCAAGTTCCAAATTCGAAATCTCCAGGATATTGAGCAATTTGTTTTTCTTAAACATGGCACTTGAAGTTGTACATTCGACCAGTAACTGCGATTATAATATTTTAACGGAAATGTTTAATTTCGGAGCAGTTGGGCCAATCAATGCGCATGGTGGGGTGATGTAAAACCTGACTTTTCTTCTCTCGTTCAAAAAAGGTACACAACTAAAGAGGTCTGAAAAACGAGAATACAAGAACGTATGATTGTATACTTTCCAAAAGTAATATCACCTATAACAGAAAAATCTAATAAAATCTATTGTTGAAAGAGTGTTAGTCAGTCGAATGAAATAATATTATTATTCTTCGAACTTGTCCTCATTCAGGATGTTTACAAAAGGAGGGATGTTTAAGAGGATATTAAGGTCATCCCTTGGTGTTTCGATGTCACAGGACAGGCCGGTATATTCCAGAATTACGCAGCATCACTTAATTTTACTCGGATGTTGTCAATTTAGAATTTAGGGCATTCCTCGAAAGGCCAATCAAAATGGCTCCTTAATTTCTATATCACATGACAAACTTCGCCTAATCTATCGACCTTGAGATTACATGTTCGAAAACAACAATCTAATCCACGAATTAACCTATATTAGTGCAGATCAAGTTCTTAGCGATCTTACGTTACGAGAAAAAGATGAATGAACTATTAAAAACTAGGTGACAACTATTTGACATTATGTAATTTAAGTATATTATTTTTAACATTTGCACGTCTGCTTGCGGACCGAATACATGTTCTAATATGTTTTGTAAGACCTTTATGCTATGTATTCCGGCGAATAAATGATCTTATCTTATCTTATAGGTACGGATGGTCAAAGTTAATTAAAAAACCATACATTTTCGTTGAAAAATTTACAAAAATCAATCCGAATCTGCGCCAATTAACTAGTTTTAGCATTTTGTCGGCATTCATCTAGATTAATTTAAACACTAGCTAGACCCAACATTTGCATGAATAAAGTTAATTCAATAAGAAAAAAAAACATAGAGGGAATTCGCACGTCTATCGTATATTTTAGACACGATTCACACTACAGGGTCTCGGTTCGTTAACGTCGTAGTCGTAAATATTTCCTTTGCAAAATACTACCAGTAGGTATTATAGTGAATGTTGGAACAGGTATTGACGTCCGTTTATTAAAGATTTATGCAGTGTTGCCAACTAGGTTTACGTAAAAGGTGCTAAAAATGGTAAACATTAAAAAAGTGGCAAAAGTGCAAAATTCACTAATCAAATATCTCACTAACAGTTTTATTTATAGTTTAACCGAACATCATAATAAATATAAATTATTTGCACCAAAACAAACAAAAAATGTAATTGAGTATGAATGAATGAAAATGTCGTATTTAATTTCAGTCGATTTAAAAAATTGAATTTGATATACTTACCGAATCGCCATTTGCCTAAAAAAGTAATATTATAACTATAAAAATTACCGTTTTCCAAGTTAAACTAATGATGTGACGTCACGATTGTCAACTCATTTAATTGACCGAGCAAAGAGGTCTAATGACCGACCATTTGATTATGTGCCTATAGATTTACCGTAATCGCTGGACAAACATTTAACATGTTGCACGCATTATGCCCTTGATAAGTATCATAACCACATAACAGCACTAATGTGTTGAGTGTCAGTGCCATTTGCATTGTTACCGTTGTCCTATGTGAACGACAAACGCGGCAACGCGACGCAATATACAGGTTGAACTTTTTAAATAAATAAGTAATTTATATAAATAAATATTGCAAGACATTTTTGAGGTTATGTAAATTCGAAAAACAACAGATTTTTTTTAGAACAAAGGTCATTCAGACTAAGAACAGTAAATAAAACTTAAAAAAATAGTAAAATTTTAAGATTAATGATCTCACCGTGTAAAGAACGCCTATTTTCAGATAAACCTAACGACAAAATTAAAAAAAAAAACGAATTTCCAAAAGTCGTAGAACAAAAGTTGTTTTTTATGGTGCACAGAAGTAGCTCTCAACGGCTTTTACCAATAACCCTGTATATACTTATAATACATAGAAACAACCAGACCACAGATAAATACTTGTCTGAGGCGGGAATCGAACCCGCAACTCTGTGTTTGGCAGTCCGGCATGGTGACCATTGTGTCAAGGGTCGTCAATTTTACGTTAAACGTTAGAGTCTAAAGGTTGCTGCATAGGTAACGCGATAAAACCTCGGACGGGACGGAGATGTGACGTGCATCGTTCATAAAGTGTTCGTGGTCTTAAAACATACGTAACGTAATTTTTCTCGTGCCGGAGGGATTTTGACTAAAATTAAAACGGCATCATTACATTTTTTTTAATTTAACTTTTTTTGTTATTATCTCTTAAAGTATAGGAAGGGCCCAGCATACTGTATCGCGTCGCATCGCGTCGTGTTGCCGCATTTATCGTTCAGCAACACAACGTCTTAGCTTTGCGCGATTTGTGCATACGTATAGCCAATAAAAACGCATCCAGATACTTAGTCTAAATAGGGTCAAATTTAAAGTTCTTAGTATCGATGGCACAAATTAATAAAAATGGAAATAATTAAGTGTAGTAATTATCCCTCTAATATGTTGTCGCGTCGCATCGCGTCGTGTTGCCGCGTTTATCGTTCAGCAATACAACGTCTTAACTTTGCGCGATTTGTGCATACGTATTAGCCATTAAAAACATTTGCATCCAGTTGTACTTAGTCTAAATTGGGTCAAATTTAATGTTCTTAGTATCGATGGCACAAATTAATAAAAAGGGAAATAATTAGGTGTAGTAATTAACCCTTTAATATGCTGTTGCGTTGCATCGCGTCGTGTTGCCGCGTTTATCGTTCAGCAACACAACGTCTTAGCTTTGCGCGATTTGTGAATACCTACGTATAGCCATTAAAAACGCATCCAGTTTTACTTAGTCCAAATTGGGTCTTTAATGTTCTTAGTATCGATGGCACAAATTAAAGAGGGCAATAATTGGGTGTAGTAATTATCCCTTTAATATGCTGTCGCGTCGCATCGTGTCGTGTTGCCGCGTTTATCGTTCAGCAACACAACGTCTTAGCTTTGCGCGATTTGTGCATAATATGTTTAGCCATTAAAACGTTTGCATCCAGTTGTACTTAGTCTAAATTGGGTCAAATTTAATGTTCTTATGGCACAAATTAAAGAGGGCAATAATTAGGTGTAGTAATTATCCCTATAATATGCTGCCAGGTTTTTTGCGTTATTATTAGCTGACTTACAGCTAATAATATCGACAAAAACCAACTTACAGCTTTTAGGGCTGGAGGGGCAGTTTAGGAGGTGCAGAAAAGTTTGCTCAGGACGTTTCTAAAAGAATAATGATAAGCTATACCTGCGGGTATTATGGGCCACTTTGTTTATTTTTTTGTTGTTTTGTCATTATTATCAAGGTTTTCACTGAAATCTTTTATTTAGTGGTCCATTTTATATTCTTATTTTATATCCATACCGGACTGCCAAACACAGGGTTGCGGGTTCGATTCCCGTCTCAGACAAGTATTTATGCTTAGATATTTGTCTGTGGTCTGGTTTTTTCTATGTATTATCAGTATTTATTTACAAAAGAAAAGTATATATAAGTAGTATATCCGTTGTCTAGCACCCATAACACAAGTCAGGTTACTTAGCTTGGGGCTTGATGACGATGTGTGGAATGTCCTGCAATATTTATTAACTTATATAAATAACATTTTATCTAAAAGTATTATTTTAAGAAAGTACGATTTGTAGCAACTGCTTACAATCGGCCTTGACTTGCTTCACATGAGCATCTTTATTACTAACCTAATAGATGGAACCTCTTTGGTCAAATCATATTAAAACACGATTAAAACTTTATATCCGCATTAAAGTAGGTCGTTAAAAAAATAAGGTAAACTAACTTAATAATGTATTCATAAAAACCTCTAATAGGAACTTAAAAAATTACACGTGGCGCAACGTTTATATTTTTTTTGCTAAAAACACGCCAGAAATAAAACTAATTACAATTTAAAATTGCAAATCATCGTGTTTTAAAATAAACACACCTAATTGAACAAGCGGTCGATAAGCCAAAGTTCGCGTGACGTCAAAATTCCCTTATTTTATCATTTCGACATCACAAACAATTCGTTTTATCAGAAAGATAGATACTTTTACCTATCCGAAGGGCGGGGGTTGGGAAAATTCCGTAGCTTTGCTATTTTCTATTTTAAGTGTGTAGGCTCGAGAATTTGTTACTATTGGTATTATTTATTTATTTGGTACACCAACAGTAAAACACACTAATACTAAGAATAAAGAAAAACATTACCGAAATAAAAATAAAGTGTGTTTACCAATAATAGGTATACACAACTTTGCCTTAACAGATTCTAGTTTCTGGTTGAGATAACAAATTTTTAAGGCTTACCATTATAGGGACAAAATTAATTTAAATTAAAGTAAGTAGAAGACTAGGAGTAACCAAAGCTTTTCAGTACTTTGCTTCTGTAACCAGCCATTGAGTCATTGAAGATGTCAATGTCGGAATTTCTAGCTATCTCTTTGGTATTTCTTTATATTCGGTATTAGGTTGTCTCGAGAAACACTTTATTGTACTTTTACACGGTAAAGTAGTTCTATTTTCGTTTGAGAAGGAAATTTGATCTCGATTTTCCGTTATAGAGTTTTGCTACTGCCTCTCCAATATTTTTTCTGTTACGATTTCTTTTGGATGTTTTTTCGTTTGGCTTTATTTTTTTATGGTGTAGGTAAGTAAAATGATTCGCACTAATAATGTTCAACATGAAAGGTCAGATAGATCGATGAAATATTATACCATAGATAAAAATTTAATTGCTCACATAATTATAGGTAGGTTTTTAAGAGAAAATAAAGACTTAAAAAAGTCAAGTAGGTAGTAGTTATCAAGTATTTTGGTTCTGGTCATACACATCCTAACTTAGTTTTTAAGACGTTTCAATGTGATCTTTATACAAATGTATTAAGCATCCAAATGAATAAAAAAATTGGACTTTGACTTTTGTCAAACCTAGACCATGAACGAAATGCTTGGAATGTGAAGAAAAGCTTTGTCCATTAGTGGGACGGCAAAGAAGGTTGTTAATAGTACATTGTTACCCTAGGTGTGAAAGTCACTCATTAAAAGTGCCGAGACGGAGTTTGGCGCCCGAGCGTAGCGAGGGCGCTAATAGTTCGAGGGACTTAATGAGTCTTTCACCCGAGGTAAACACTGTGCTTTTCATTACAAATAATACATAAAATTCTTCCTAACAACGAGAGTGAATGAGAGACTTCATACTACCTGATCCTCTTACAAGGTTGGGACCAAAGAGGTTGTATACATGTAGTGTTATTCTTTGGTGTTACTTAAAGCAAGGAGGTTAGGTTATGAAGTTCCTAATGTATAATGATACTGATACTGGCTCTATGCACATTGCACGAGTCGCAGCCATAATTTGACATGACAGCTGTCAGTGAAAGCGATTTCCCCTAGGGCTGGAAATTTTATTCTCTACACGCTCTTCACGCATCTTTAGACCTACTTTCGGAGTATGAGTAATAAAAAAAATATTTAAGTGTTTTAAAAAATCGCTGTAACAAGATGCGAGAGGAAGAGAGGAGAGGCATCATAAGTAACCCCTTCTGCACCCCAACTTTACCCATGAAGCGTATTTGTACCATACTTAATGGTAGTTTATGGTGTAATTTGTCCTTTAACTTATTCGTATAAAATCGTAGAAACAGTGAAAATAAACACAGTAGCGCCACAACAGCAAAATCTCGTACTACATTACTAAACTTACCAATTGTATACGTAGCGCCATCTATCTGAAAGGTTGCGCTTTTGCACTTCTTGAACAGTTTCCCGCTAACCACCTGTCGGGTGGCGCTGCCGTGCGTCGCAGGGTTCGACGCGATTTCCCTCCTCACCACGTGAGAAATCGTGGCGCTAGTGTCGAATTTATTCCGCAACTCCTCGAAGGATAATTCGGAAGTGATATCAGGGGTTTTATTCCGCCGTACTTGCCCACACAGTCGGTTTCCGCCCTCGTTAGATTCCATTTTTAAACGTCAAAAGTAGTCAATCACACTTAGACAGTTATTCCATTTTTAAATGTCAAAGTTACTAACACTCATTGATAAGTTAATTTTTCACTTATTATTATTATTCACTGACACATCACTGAAGTTCACAAAAGGATAAGTTTGTGTAAAGAAATGATGTACGTATTTAAAAACAGAGATAGTGTTAATATTGGTAAAACTTTTAGGATTTTTCAATTGACGCAAATTAATACTAGTAAGTTATGCTGGTTGTCATAGAAACTAAAATATGTTTAAGTATACGTTTCTTTCACACGATAAATGTAACCTTTATCACAGAATTTGCAAATTCAATGAACTGAACAAAAGCATACTGAAGGGATAACTATAAAAATCCCTAAACCGGCATACCGGTAAAATTTTCCCAGGTTGATTTGATCTTGTACCTAAAATTGAAAATTCAGTGTCCATACAACCCTGATTTGAATTCGAAATGATACCTACTCTATGGATCCTACCGTTTGATATTCTTAAGGTATTGGTCGTCTCAAAGTAGGTAATCTAGGGTGGAATTTGATCTAAATTTATTTATATTTTTGTCTTTATTGTATACTAGCGACCCGCCCCGGCTTCGCAAGGCTGTATTATGCATGTATTATATCTAAAAACCTTCCTCTTTAATCACTTTATCTATTAAAAAAAACCGCATCAAAATCCGTTGCGTAGTTTTAAAGATACATAGATACATAGGGACGGCGAAAAGTGACTTTATTTTATACTATGTACCTACTGACTATGTAGTGATAGTGATAAAAACAATACCTACAGAGCAAAACTATTTTTATACATATTACTAAGTAGAGATTAACACTATTAAAGTTAACCGAGCCATTAGCAATAGGTACATATTTTTATATATATAACTATTTATAGTAGTGTTTTAAGAAGTTTTTTAAGGAAAAAGTCTCTAAAATCAGTCAGAATAGTAGGGGTTCACTTGTTAAAACGAAAATATAGGTAAAGGATGTAACGTCATAAATAATCAACGGATTTTCGTAACGCGTAACGTGTTTTCTTGGCTAGGTCCTCTCGCCAACCCGCGAAGAACTTCATTCCAATAAAACAAATAAGTAATCTTCTTACCATTATTCCATTCATTGCTATTGGTATCTTAAAGGAGTAATACGGGAAATTCTTTCTTGGAGTAATACGGGAAATTCTTTCTTTTCCATTCCACCACGGCAGTACACGTTTCAATACACGTAACGGAATGAAAATACAGGCAATTGAAAAGGGAACGCACGTGCGCACCGTTACGGTCACGATATTTGTGTAAAAGGAACGCCACGACCCACTGCACTGTTTTAATTTTATATAGTGAAGTGAAATCAAAGCGTGGGTACTAATTTGCCACCCATCGAAGTCATGACCGCGCCAGACGTTCGCTTGACCCGCACGACCGTAAACGATTAGCGAGTGTCGCTTAGGCCTTCTCAAACAGAGATAATCGCCGGTTTGGTGTCCACATGATACTTTGCTATTAAACTTGTTATAGCAAAGGGCCTCTACATGTTGTCTTTGGCTCCACGCATGCCTTCCAAAGATACCCCAAAGATAGAGATGAGGGGTTCTTTGCCCCGTGATATGGAACGTGGAGTTTATTTTTGACGTGATAACGTTTTATAAATTGGTGAACACCTGCAAGTTCAAAAAAGTGTGACGTCATGCGTCGTTACTGGAACGCCTCATCGACCCCCGCCGCCCCCGCCCCCTCCACCGCCACCGCCCGCGCCTCCTTTCCTACCGGCCCATGTATTTTGTCTCTGAGCCAACGATACTTTGATAGTTGACAAGGTAACTATAGCAACGTTTTATCGTTGCCATGGTTACCATCACTGTTTTCATATGACGTTATCACGTAAAATTATCGTCCGGAAACAGACTTTACAGACAACCATTTTTTTTTCGTATAGATCATAGACATTCATAATAAAGGCTACTTGTATTTCAATATTCTTACGGAATCGGAACTTTTCCAGGTATTACATAACTTCGGGGTCCCGCTAGTATAACCATAAAATTAACATACTCTTCACTAGGACAGCCAAAAACCACTGCCCGCAACCGTTAAATATTTAAAAACGGAAGCAGCCTAGAAAAGGTAGAGAGGACACATATATGTTTTTCAGTTGAAAATATTAGCCGCATAGACTTGTGAATTTTTAATAGGGTCGTTTAATAATTTGAACTCTACACAATATTTTATCCGCCTATCTAATAAAAATAAGAATATTAAAATAAGATAAACAAGTAAAAAGGTAAAAGTAAAGGTCTGCACAAACCAGAACAACTAGGCGTCCAAACTCGGCATAATTTACATCGCTACCTACGTACGAGTAAAGATTTTTAAATATTATAAAATTCAAAGTCCTAATTGACTGATTGATTGATCGAGGGACTGCTCGAAGCAATAGACGGATAGGGTTTAAATTTGCATAATAGCTGTTGAAAATTCAAACCCTACGCGGAGAAAGTCACGGGCAAAAGCTAGTTTTATTACATTCTGCGCAGATTTATTAAGGAGGCAGATAAATTACAGAATTACAGAATCCGCTTCATGCGTTGCTCTGGTCGCACGAACAACAGCATTAATTGCACAAAACCGCTTCATGCGTTGCTCTGGTCGCAAGACCAGCGACATTATTGTAAAAATTCGCTTCATTCGTTGCTCTGGTCGCACGAACAACAGCATTCATTGCACCAATCCGCTTCATGCGTTGCTCTGGTCGCACGACCATCGACATTAATTGCACAAAACCGCTTCATGTGTTGCTCTGATCGCAAGACCAGCGGCATCAAGTTGTACAAATCTGCTTTATGCGTTGATCTGGTCGCACGACCAGCGGCATTAATTATACAAATCTTAGCCCTGCGGTTATTTTTGTAGCGCGTTATTTTGAACTTGTGTGACTTTTATAGTGTTTATCTTTACCGTGTTTTAAGATGTTTAATGTTTTAAATCAATGAACTTTTATGTTGGAAGATGTTGTGTAGGAAACTGGAGTAAGCTTTGTAGTAATAGTTTTGGTGGCTACATGCGGATTAATAGATTTAGTCCGCTATACCTACTTTTATTTGTCATAAGAAAATTGACAAAAATTGCAAAAAAAAAACACTAGGACGGAAATCAGAATGTTCTTAAATAACTTAAATATCAGTAATGGTCTTATATAACTTATTGTACAAAGACACATAATATTTAATTATTGTTATAGGTACCTAGAGGTAGGTAAATGAGAGGACGTTGTAAAATACCTACCTATAGTGGTGGTTGACAATAAATACTTAAACAATTAAAAGTTACACGACGTGTTAACGAAGTCGAAATGAACACCCTAAGATTCGAGTCCCTTCATAGCTAACGCGGACTACTAACTTTAAATTGGCCGACAAATTGATGGTAGGTTTAAATAGTTAGGGAGCTCCTTATTTGAATTATGAATTGGTGGTGTTTATCATAAATAAGATCAATAACACCCCGTCGTTTTTGCGTCGGGGGTTAAAAAGAGATAGGGGGCGTTAAATACCAGTCCGTTAAAAAACAAACTGAAAACCGACTGCCGTTTTCATGTATTGGTAAATGATCTTGGACGTACATCCAGCAAAGTTTAAACCACGCAAGTAGGTTCGCCTAGTCAAGATACAGAATTTCAAAATTTAGCTTTTTTGAGATATAGCATTAATCATTTAATATAATTTTACATAGGCAATAAACAAATATAAAACACTGATGCTGGAAACGCTGTTTAAATCTTGTTTGCCCACGGATGTTTTAATTTATTCTATTTATTTGACGACCTCTGTGGCGCGTCGGGCGAACACCCGACTGCGACGCAGAAGGTTGCGGGTTCGATTCCCACCGGGAACAAGTATTTATGCTGACCATAAATTCTTGTTTCTGGTTTTGGGTGTTTCCTATATGTATAATATGTATATGTATATATTTACAAAAAAAAAAAAGTATATAAGTAGTTTATCCGTTATCTGGCACCCATAACACAAGCATTAAGTTGCTTAGCTTGGGGCTGGATGGCGATGTGTAGGTAATATGTCCTGAAATATTTATTTATTTTTATTTATTTATTTAGTTTGTAGTCTGTATTAGCCCTTACAAGGGATGACAACATTTAATTAAACAACTGATATAAAGGTTCTCGAACACCTCAGTAATCGAAACCTCAAAGTTTCATAATGGGAGAAGATTCAATTGAAAAGTAGTTTTCATTAACTTTGACAAGAAGGATAGGTCCAATTTATCTGATATGTTTTCGGTGGAAGTTTTATGGATAGAGTTTAGACACGCTTAGAGATATTTTTACTAAAAACAACTATCTTTACAGAATTACCAGGGTATAGCATAAATCTTGCATGACATAAATATATAATAATAATTGCTACCTACGGCACCATATGATAGTACTTATCACAGTATTCAATCCACTACCATCCCATCACAGTAACCTAAAGAGTTTTCTCCTGTAGCTTATCAAAGTTCTATCCAGTAAGAAAAAAAGTATTTTTATGTAGTATATTCGTTGTCTAGCACCCATAACACAAGTCCAGTTACTTAGCCTGGGGATAGATGGCGATGTGTGGAATGTCCTGCAATATAAATAAATAAATCCAAACCGGAGGATGTCTTTGGCTGCATTTTTGGTACAAATAATAGTAATAAGTTATTTATAAGTTTTTTTAAAATATCTTAATGATAAGAATACATGTTCACTTACAAAAACCAAATGACGGATGTGATTGAGATCATAAATTAAAATATCATAAATACTTCGTTATTTGTAATTAAACGCCAAAACAAACAAAAGACAATCAAAACGGAAACAAGAGACGATCGAAAATAAAAATAACAAAAGACTTCCTATTCATAAAATAACATTCGCTCACGACAGAAGTCTAAAGGCTGTCTTAAACAGATAAATTCATATAATTTACGTCCGCGATGAAAATGTAAGCTTGAAAAGAAATCGATATGGGTCTTACAGACTTACACAACATCGTTGAAAAGGGCATTGTTACTTGGTCGAATCCAATCTTCAGTAAAAACCCCTTTAGTTTTCTTCAATAATATTATGTACTGGCAGAGCTCCGCGGTTTCACCCGTGTAACTCCCGATCCCGTGGGAATATCGGGATCAAATGTAGCCTATCTTACTGTTAATGAATCAATGTATCCTTATACCCAGTTTTATCTTATTTGATGACCAAGTTGGCACAATGTCGGACTGTCAAACACAGGGTTTTGGATTCGATTTCCACCTCAGACAAGTCATGCTTAGCTATTTGTCTAATAATATAAGTATATTATATTTACAAAATAAAAGTATATAAGTAGTATATCCGTTGTCTAGCACCCATAACACAAGTCTAGTTGCTTAGCTTGAGGCTAGGTGGCGATGTGTGGAATGTCCTGCAATATTTATATATTTTTTATTCCGATGTACCCACGGGAAATCGTAAGACAATATCGAAGTCTTTTAAATTCCGATATTTCTACGGAATTGGGACTTACGCGGGTGAAACCGCGGGGCACTGCTATTCTTAGATAAAGTGCTAAAATCTTTGAACAATACCAGTAGGAGCAATTAAATAGGATTACCTTGAGAAAACAAGAATAAAGTCCAATGTTATTAATAAGCAAATAAGCAATAAAATAAGATCGTAATTTTTACTCTAAGGTGAATTTTTGAGTTTTCAAGACAAAATGGTATATTGAAGTGCGAATGCTTGTCTTATAAAAACGAGAACGGCTCAACCGATTTATCTAATTTTGGATTTAAAATATTTCTGGGTGTTCAGGGAAAGTTTTAAAAGGTGAGAAAATATCGATATCTCTGGGCTCAAAGGTCGTAAAGGACATTTGGCCGAAAATGACTTTTTGACACAGTTTTACTCAGTTTTTCATTCTCTATCGATCTGTATAGAACAAAGAAAAAAAAATTGGAACTTACTGACTGACTAACGCACAAGTCACATCAATGAACGAATCGGGCTTAATTGGTACCTAATGTACCCATACAGATAGCTATTAAGACATGATTAATTCAATATGAAAATTTTGGAAAATTCGAGTCGAAGTCGAGGTTAAAAACTAGTGTCATATAATATCAATTTTTAACCGACTTCAAAAAAAGGAGAAGGTTCTCAATTCGGTAGTATGTATTTTTTTTTTATGGATGGTCCCGCATATCTTCTTTGTTTATCAACCGATTTTGATGAATCTTTTAGAACTCCACAGTGGACCTCCACTTATATTGGAGGTATGGTCAGAATCGAAATTTCAGACCCACCGTAGAGTTCTAAAATTAAGTTCACGATTGACCGTCCCCCTTACAGTCCCCCGCGTTAAACGGTCAACATTTATTTCACGATTGACGGTCCCCCTGTGTTAGCATAGGGGGACTGTCAATCGTTGAACAATGTTAGATTTTTTCAAGCTTATCCGTCCCCCTTGTTCAAGCTGTAATTACTATTAATGAAATGTTTTTATTCTAATAATATTTACCTATCCATAAAAAATTCATTAGTTAAAAGTTAAACTCGAACTCAAGCAAGACCTTAGAATCTTGCTGGAGTTGAATAAATTCAAATAAAAGCAGTTTTGGAGCTCTACGGTGGGTCTGTAATTTTGACTCCGACCGTACCTACCTACATAAAGTTTGACTGTAGATAGATTAAGTACCCCTAACTCCACGATACCCCGTTTGTTTGAGTTTATGATCCGTTCTGTACCCAAATGTGTCCAGCCATGCGATGGTTAGCAACACGAATAATGGTGAAGGGAACACTGTTCTGTTATGTAGTTGGTAGCACGATGTAGGTCAAATCCTAGTGATAAGCTGCTGATAAGGGGAAATTCAATGAACTTTAGGAAGTTGAAAGAAATAAATTATAGCCTTTATTTTGGAATAGTTAGTGTCGGTTATTGCAGGTTTTTATGATTATGGCAAGACTGAAAATTTATAACCTTACGTACAGTCATAAAAGGATCTAATTATTTTAATGACGCTTCAATAATTTTTGGTTATTCTGCGTGAAACACTTCGAAAGCTTTAGTGATATCAAGCAGAATAATTTACAATTACTGAACCGTTATTACAAATATTAAAACTTTAAAATATGCACCCGCTACCCTCAGTCCTTTTCTGACTGTACAACGCACATTTCATTGACAACGCACAACCTAATAAATTAAGAAGGAAATTACGCATTTCCAAAAATCCCTTCTCTTTCATTTATCCTTCACGTCCAAGAAGTGATTTTTGGATATTCCCGCACGTAGGTAATCTTGGTCTTGGGTAAACCAAGAAGAAACCAAGTCCATTTTATCACTGGCTATAGCTAGTGATAAAATGGACTGAGAGAGTTTTTAATTCAGTGGCTTTAGTTTTGGTAATTTCAGTTTTGAGTTTACAATTACAGAGGTTTTCAGGAGCCTTAACGCGATTAGGTCCCAAACTACGTTCGAATTTGAAGTGAATTTAACAAACAGAAATAAGTTTGGCAAGTAAATGGTAGTTGGTTTGGTAAATAAATAAATAATAAAAATTAAAAAACGTGTGGCACTCGGGGACTGTCGCGGAAAGCTGCCGCGTCGTGCGAGCTTCGTACAGTCGTACCATATACATACATACATACACGTTAAGCGAACGCTTGGCCGAGCTACATGATAGGCGGAGTGGACTCCCCACTCCGCCTATCATGTAGCTCGGCCGTTAGGTTTTATTTTCGTTACGGAATTTCTTGATTGGGTCGGATTGATACAAGAATTATACAGGAAAAGTATTTTTGTAGTGCACATTTTTTTTCTGCTGAATATATGTCAGCAGTGGAGTACATTTACGCAAAAAAATAAATTTCTAAATTATTGGGTATCTCAGTATTGATACACACAGTGACACGTAGGTACCTACCTTCATTTAGAGCGCGCTATTAAACTCGCTGGCGCTAGTATTGTGTCCATGAACTTCGTAGTTTTGTTAGAAACACTTAAATGGTTATAGCTCTGAGAGTTTTTGAGTTACCTCCAAAATAAAAAAAACTGTATTTTTTATTTTAATGTGCTTAAAACATACCGAAATTTGTGCACTACAAAAATACTTTTCCTGTATATAGAAAAAAAAATTAAAAAAAATAGTCGTCCGTCACTTGTCGTCTGTCAATAGTCGTCCGTTAATAATCGTCCGTCAATAGTCCTCCATAAATAATCGTCCGTCATTTGTCGGGGGTGTTAGGTTATTTTCGTTACGGAATTTCTTAATTCAGTCGCCGCGCCCAAGGCCCGCGATAAAATCTATGCAATAGCTTAATAAATATTGCAGTACATTCCACACCTCGCCATCTAGCCCCAAGATAAATAACTAGACTTGTGTTATGGGTGCTAGACAACGGATATACTACTTTTGTACTTTTCTTTTGTAAATATTATACTTATAAAACATAGAAACAACCAGACCACAGACAAATATCTAAGCATAAATACTTGTCTAAGGCGGGAATCGAACGCGCAACCCTGTGTTTGGCAGTCCGGCATGGTGAGCATTGTGCCAACTAGGTCGTCGAAATGAGTTTGGTGCGGTGGTAGTTTTCTAGTAAAATATATAGCAAATGGCATTATTTCACTAGTCTCACATAATATTTATCCGTTACCGGCAAAACAATCAATCTAGCTAGAACCCAGAAGTTATGGTTAACCGCAAATCTGTAGATTTATGTAGATAGGAACAGAATGACAGTTTAGGTTCAACGTGAAAGGGAAAATTAGATGCAATTCAATTTTGAAATTGCAGCAGTGACGTACGTCCAATTTTACCAATATTAACTGTATCCAATTTTGAATGAAGATTAACTCCAAAATGGGTCAAAAGTATTTGCTTGTTTTCTTTTTGTTTAACCGACTGCAAAAAAGGCGGTTCTCAATTCGATGAGAAAGATTTGCAATGGTCACGACATACTCTCGACATATTAAATCTAATTTTGATGATTCTTTTTTAGCTTTTTCTTTTAGCTGTCTGTCTCTTGACACTTAGTTTATGCTTAAGTTGTTTAACCGACTGCAAAAAAGGCGGTTCTCAATTCGATGCGAATGTTTTGTAATGTTCACGACATACACTCGACTAATTAAGTCTGATTTTGATGATTCTTTTTTTAGCTCCTATCTTTTGGCTGTCTATCTCTTGACACTTAGTTTATGCTTAAGTCGAAACGGAATGAGTTGCCTGCGTCTGCTATTCCTGGACGTGTACAATTTGGGGGTCTACAAGTCGCGAGTGACTAGGTATCTTCTAGGAAAGCGTGCTAAATCTTAGTCCACATCGTCACGACAGATGACGATGATGATCAGGCAGATGTGATAGTGGTAAAAAAGGTTAAACACCTGTCTTTAGTTTATAGGTATTTATGATAACATAAGAAATATTTATTTAATAAATTAACGTATATGGAGTTTGACTCAAGTCGTTAAGCCAATTAAAATCATAAAACACTTGATAATATTTAAAAACTATAATTTAATAAACAATTTATCAGTCAGTCGCTCGTCGCTAAATCTAGTTTTCGCCCCCTTCCTCGGACTACTCCCAGATTATAAAGCAATTTACTTCCGTCACTTCCGCCGACATTTTCCTCTTAAGAATCAAATTATAAATATAAATTACTCGGACACGGCTGCAGGTGGCTTAGCAGACTGAAGTTGAGCTTCAAGTTTTGTTCTCTAAAATCGTAATAATTAATCTTCATTGCATACTTTTTTTTTAAACGTAAAAACGAAAATAATGTAAAGTTTATTTGATGAGAAATCCTGTCAATCCTTTCTCTACATTTTTCGAATAATAATTTGTTATTTTAACGCTATTGTTTGTGTCTCAAAATGGTGACATATCGCTCTTTTCTCATATCTCGGGGTCATGTGGCGATTCGCACCGCGAGCGGTTCGGACCGCGGTATGAATCGCCTACGAACTTTTAGTAATGGGGTCGATTCGAACTGCACAGTGACGTTTCTTTTTGAATGAGTGAATTTGGACAGAAAAGATGTGCAGAGTAATTATACATCCCTAGTAACAACCATGCATAAATATCTCGGTGATTCTTTTTGTGTCATTAATTTATCAAAAACTTTCCTGACATTTCTTATTTTTTTTTAAGTAATATAACATGTACGCTAGAATATAAAAATGTCATTGATATGTGATGCTTTTAAATACTTATTTTTACCTCCAAAAAGGTACGTATTCCTTATAAAGAAAAGCTTAGCACTGCGAGAAAACGTTCGAAAATAGGCAGCTTACGCGCACTATTTCAAGGGATTCAATGTGGCCACTATGATCTCCATAAATCGCTATGTTTATACGCTTTCCTGATCATTCTTTTAGCGTTCACCAGACACCCTTTTCGATTTACCTAAGTACAACGTAAAAATGGTCAAAAAAGGAAAGAAAATAGATACTTAGATACAAACTACAACGTCGTAAGTTCGTACGAGCATCTATTTAGGCTGTTTCGTGATCGTGTAGGTTTATTATGGACCGTTTATTTGAAGGAGATTGCTATTTTCACGTGATTATCGACGTAAAAAATATTAGCTAGAGGAGAGAGAGTCCTTTTAGCGGGTGAGCATTATCTAAGTATGTATCTTGCCAACACTTTAAAGGAATAAGTTTTTATCTCACGTAAATGTTGAGCCTAAAATTAAATAATCTTTGACAAAGTTGGGTCACTTTATAGGAATTAGTTATCATCTTACGTAAATGTTGAGCCTAAAATGTTTGACAAAGTTGGGTGTTCTATACGTATATTTACAAAAGAAAACAATATAAGTGTTCAATCCGTTGTCTCGCCACCATAGCACAAGCCTAGTTGCTCAGCTTGGTGCTAGTTGACGCTGTTTAAAGTGTCCTAATTGTTTTTATTTTTTTTATGAGAAAGCTTTAAATATCCAAATTAAGGGGTTGTAAAATTCTGGCACGGTATACGGTCAACATGGCCACGAATTTTTTTCTAAGCATCTGCTATTTCAATCTCTATACTTACCTCTATGTTACTATACACCTTTAACAACATTAATGATTTGTAGATTGACGCATGTAGCCTTGCGTGTTATAACGAATCATGAAAGGATATCTAAAATAGAATAATGCTATCTATTATGATCAATTTACATGGAATTAATGTAGAGAGTAAGTTGGTTCTTAGATAAACCAGGATGTGCTGAAAGATCTAACAGGAAACGGTAGCTAGTGGATGTTTAGTGTTTACTACTAATTTAAATATTTATCTCTCTCGATATCTTTGGTATTCAATCAAAATAAACAATTTAAATGCTCTGCAACGTTGAGTTGGCGTAGAATAAGATTAAATAGCATCTGTCAATCAGAACATTTCTATGTTTAAAGTCAATTTAATAAAGGTATTTTTAAAGTGATGTAATCAGTCTCTTTGTGAAGCAGGTTTTTCGGCAAATAGATTTCTTTTTTGCGGTTTTGGTTACGTAAAATTTTTGTAGAACTGTCTGACTGACCGATATTTAAATCGCTGATCCTAAAGATTTGGAATTGGGAGCGTATCTTCTTTGTTATGTGTAGGTAATATAGGAATCCACTAATAAAGGGTTTACCGAAATTCCACCCTAAGTTTTTATACAAAATATTTCATCTTTAGAAAAGAAATTGTTTAAATAAAACATTATTATTATTATTCCACAACATTGCATCCGTAAAGTATAAACACCTGTAATTTTCTTCTAAATTGCATCTGGCATCAGTGAAACTACAAGTAAAATAGCAAAAAAGCTACAACCCCATCTTGTACTTGCCTGCCATTTTTTGATTAACTATTTAATTTTTAGGGTTCCATGCTTTAAAAGATAAAAAAGAAACCCTTTTAAGATCACTTTCTTGTCCGTCTGTCTGTTTGTCTGTATGTCTGTCCGTGTTTCATTCCGTAAGAATCAACTGTTTAAATAATCTCTATTTTAAAATATTGCAAAAATAAAACGAAGTCTTTGTTAGGGTAAGTCTAACTACTAAATATTATAACTCGACACAGAGTCTCCACAAAAGGTGCAGAACACAAAGAGCGACCTATATACACCTGCATACAGAATAGTACCTATATGCACCTAGGTTATCATATACCTATGCTATTGAACCGCACAATGGTTTATCTGCTGAAACCAGACTATTGACTGTCTCATTATGGAACCATATTGCAATGTGGTTGTGAATAGATAACGAAGATGCGAGATATTGTATTGTGTTGCGATTCACTTGTATTTAATTACTTGGAGAAACAAGTAGTTTCTTACTTGGAATATAGATTAACTTCTTCTTTTTGTCCACTTATTAGATAAGAACATTGTTTTGCATTGGAATAATGAACAAATTTTTGTTTGTACTGGTATTTTCTTTTATCTTTGAGTTCTGTGTCAGTTTTAAGTTTGAAATGTATGGATTTTGGTCCAAATAATAAACATATTATATTTATATTTTAAGCGACTTTGAATGAATCAATGTATCTTTATACGAAGTTTCATCAAAATCGGTCCAGTAGTTTCAGAGTCTATTCAATTCAAACAAACAAACAATCAAATTTTTCTCTACGAAATATTAGTGTAGGTATAGATAAGTTTTCAGTTCAATTAATCAATCCATACGGCAATCTGTCAGTCTTGCAAAAAGTTCAAGCAAAGCTACTTTACTAAAACTTTGTTGAGGAGCTTTGGGACAAGATGAAAAATTCTTGTAGATTGGTAATCATTTCTTTGACATTTTGGTCTTTTTTCTTTGTAAAACTTTTTGTTTGCAGAAATACTAAAAACTTTGAAGCTTGACAACAACTTTTGCATCAAAACGACGCGCGAAATAACTAGCCGGCTATTACTCTAGTAAACTTAAACAAATAATAGAGAGCAATTTTTTGGCGTCATTTTAGTTTATTTTGTAATTATTTTTAGTTCTTTATTTTATGCATAAATGAATTTCATATCATAGAACAAGGCAATTTTTTTGTTTTGTGTCTTTGTTTGTAACGAATAGAAATACTCGACAGATTTTGATGAAATTTAATATGAGAAAATATAAATTCATTAGAAGTAACTTAGGCTACTTTTTAATCTGAAATTCGAAACATTTAAGGGTGAAACCACATGCAGAGCGCTTGTATACCATTATCTGGGACTCTAACATGAGTTGAAGTATTAAGGTGAATAAAAGATACAAACAAAAAAAAAACGAAATTTTTCTTTTTGTCTTCGAAAGTCTTTTTAATAATTTTTTTTCTAATTTCTTGTACATAATTTAATTAATTGTAATTTGAAATCAGATTAATGTGTGTATGAATAAAGATACAAACATCTCTCCCACCTGGGAGAAAATTTTGTATCTGATTTTTGTATCGGAACAAAATAGTTGTTCATATGTTTAGGTGAAGTATATCACCTAAACATCTGAACAACTATTTTGTTAGTAGATACGAATCCGTTTGTAATCACAGTTCCGTACACGATCGGAATTTTGATAAGTCTAAACTAGATCAACTCTGACGTGAAGCAAAGTGGAATCGAATTGCAATCGAAAACTGATTATTCGGTTTTCCACTCGATTTTTCCTATTGAAAAGCTGATAATTTAAGGGATCCCGCAGACTACAGATTTGATTTGCAGAGGCTGTACCACGACTCGTTTTGGATACTGATCATAATGCAAGAGATATCGCTTGAGTTAGAACGACAGATGTTCCTTAATATTTTTTTTTTTGACGTGATAACGTTTTATAAATTGGTGAACACCTGCAATCTCAAAAAAGTGTGACGTCACGCGTCGTTACTGGAACGCCTCATGTTATTGACAAGGTAACTATAGCAACGTTTTATCGTTGCCATGGTTACCATCAATATTTTCTTATGACGTTATCACGTAAAATTATCGTCCGGAAACAGACTTTACAGACAATTTTTAATTAATTTTTGATTAAATGTAACTTAAGGAGTACTTACCTATTTCCATAGTTAGCATATTGTTAAGTGTTAGCTTGTTTCTTTTTTGATCGTCTTTTGTTACCACTTCGATTTACTCAGCTGTACTAGGGGAGCCCATAACATTGAAAAAAAATTTAACAGCTTGCAGCTAGGCTTTGATACTTAGCCTATACGATAGCCGCAAGACTTTCCTATTTAAATTTTAAATTAGCTCTTCTGAGGTCCCATGGACTAAGTGAGTTGAAAAAAGCTTGAAGTTATAAAATATTCGTTTAAATGAAGTTACTATGAAAGTATGAAGTTTACGTTTGATCGAACATTTGAACGACTCGTGGTGAGGCTTCTGATAGTTTGGTATCACCATGAAGATGCCGATTAACTAGTGAAAGATTAGTCATACCTTTATGTGTCGACTTGTTCGCTGAGGAAAAATCTGTAGTCTGCGAGGACTTAAGTGGAAAAGATTTTATGTGCGGACAAAATGGTTGAAGATAAGAATTTTTTGTCGAGGAACTGATAGGTATAAATGATCGGGGTTCCATTAGTACGCTCGAGTATTACATTTTTCTAAAGTGTTTTTTCAGTACCCTATCTATTGATTATCGTTTTATTAAAATTGTTTAGAAAATCCTTCTTTTTTAGGTTTGTTTTTAAATAAAATGGTAGAGGATATTTTTTAATTGAAGTTTATTAATCACCAAATAAACATTTAAACTAAATGATAAATAGTTAATAGAACCTTATTAGAATTTGCAAAACAGAAAAGAAAATAATCAGCCAGTTACTAAATCGAAATTAATTCTATCCCTTAAAAAACTTCACTGCTCAAAAGGAGTATTTTATTCGGATTACAAAAAAGGTCGACTCTTAACGATACGGCGATAAAACAGCGCCACCAACCTATCAATACAAACGAATATTTAACGAACTACACTTTTATGTCATCCGTTTGACGAGTCCACGTAGACACTAGCGCCACTTTCGACTGCCAAAATAAATTGGCCGGACTAAACCTTCGATTCTATCGGTCATCCTATGAAAGGAATTCACTGGATTGTTGTGGAAAATTGAGAAAAAAGCCGGCAAAGAGATTTATTTCAGCGATAAACTGTCGGACTGTATTTTCGATCTACGTGAATGGGTATAAGCTTTTATGGAGTAAACTGTTCAGAAATTAGGTTTATGGGTTGTAATTTTTGTAAAGAAAATGTTCAGTGTGAAAAAAATCTTTGTCAAAATTTGTAAAGCATAGTATTCTTATAGTCACAGAAGGCTTACTCAAGCCGTATGGTCTCTTAATATATGCATTTTCCCATCGTTAAACATTTTTTTTGGTTTTAGCCTCGAGTGTCCAAAGGGCTGGCTTTTAACTCAGACAGCAAAAAAGCATCGCCACCCAACAAGGTAACGCAGTCAGCCTTTTAGTCACTTTTCCTAAAAACTATTTGGAATATTACAAAAAATATATATTTCCTATAAAATAATACAAAGTAATTCATAAATAAAATCGCGGGCAAGTACATTCACCTTAATTGCTTGTGGTAATTATACTTATGTGTATTGGCATTATTTTCTTTATATTATTTTAAATGTTGATTGTTGTAATTGGTGATAAAAATGCTTATTTAAATGTTTTTCATTCTGACTGTACTTTTTATCATATCGGGTAGAGTTGAGATTTTTCATTAGGTAATTTTGAATTAGGTAGAGATGGAATCGGGTAGAGTGGGAACGAAGCTAATATAATATGTTGTAATAATATAATATTGAAAGTTTTTGTCATCATCAAATCGGCCACAGTACGCCCACTGCTGAACATCCCCCAAAGACGAATCCCCTCTTTGCCAACGGCTTCCCAATAAAAAGTTTTTGTATTAACATTAAACTTTATATTGGTTGTGGAACTTAAAATTTCAAATTTTATCTATTACATGAAGTTCTCTAAATTTGAATACATTAATTATCCGTCTTTGTAAACCGGAAATGATAGAAAATATAATAAAATAAAGTGATAAAGAAAGAATTAAAACAGTTATTGCAACTTCACGAAGTCCGTATCATTATAAACTTCAAAACAATCGCAGAAGTTTTATAATTTTGTCGAATCGTTAAAATTTTATCTGGCGGAAGTCGTTAACTGAGAAGCTTTGTGACGTGATGCTTGTTTAAATTATTGGCTACACACGATTTGTATATATAGCCAGTGCCAAGTGAAAATATTTGTTTCAAGTAGTACAACAATGTTACAAATATTTCAAATCAAAATTTAAAAAATATTCAGTTGGAATCATTTACTTGAACCATTTTTATATTCGCGTGAAATCGTCCTAAAAAAATTAGGATGTGTGTCTTCGGCACGCGCCCTCCAATGAAATTTTTCTGTGATCATGATCACAAAGGTCAGAATTACAAATTTTTGGAAGTTTTATTTGGTAGTTTTCATTGTCATTTTGTCCTGTCCAAGTTACCAAAACTCTGAGTTGAACTTTTTTTTTACAAATGATCACACCTGTTGGATGGTAGGTAATGATGCAGCCCAAGATGTAGCACGCTTTCCTTGAACATAGGTACCCCACTCATTCGCGACTAGAAAACCCTCAAATGGTACACATAAAAAAAGACAGACGCAGAAAACTGATTCCATTATTTTGCTTGAACTATTTTTTATTTATTGTCAAAATAATTTATTTTTCTATTTTGTCGTAAACGCGCTCAAAAACCATCAAATATTATAATTTGATATTAATTTAATAATTTCCTCAGTAAGTGATAGGCTTGAGTCCCTAAAGGACCTTTGTGTTAGGGTATCTGTTTCAAAGAGATATGCGGGTTCCTTCAACATTATCTTAATAAGATAAGGCCTCAGGTACAGTATCGCAGGAGCTATTAAAATTAAATTAAATTGTAAGTGTTTAATAAGATGGTTAATTTAGTAGTTATTTTAATTAGATTGTGGAATTCCAGCTATTATCCTCCCCTTTACTACAGCCAAAGGTAACAAAAGCGTACTGTTTATTTATGGAAAAGTCATACCTAGCAAGTAGGTACCTTGGTAACATTAAAACTCAGCATCATGGAGGAAAAAAAAATTCCCCGCCCAGATGGAGTAATAATCATGCCTATTTTGTATCGAAACCTATGCGGCCGCTCAGAGGGGTGGGAGGGTAGGTGGAAGCGGGAGACAGGGTTTGTCTTTTATCTCTATCACACATTTTCATATACGTTACGTTAGAAAAAGATGAGACATTCATGTTATGACATAACCAATTAAAAACAAAATATCAATAAAGTACGACATTTATTTGTCTTTATTGGCATGTAAAAAACAAGGAACTTCATGGTTGCTGAATTTGAAAATAGTGATGTGATGTGGTATGAAGCGTAACGTATCGTATAGGTATTATATCGTATATTTATCGATTATTTACTTATATTTTATTGTTCAGGGGTATTTATTTTAGTTCAAGATCAGACATCCAGGTGGTGAGGATGAAATCTATCACCTATCGGAATTACTTAAATATACTTAGGTACCTAAATTGCATAGATCATGTCAAATTTTAAGTGGAGATCATGCCTTAGCAAATGTAGCGTAGAAAGTCCTCCAAATACTTGGAGTGACGACTTTCGCAAAGTGACTAGTAGCTGTTGGAGGTACAGAGCGGGGGACCAAGTTCAGTGGCGTGCTATTGGAGAAGCCTACTTGTACTTGTATACGGGCTGTTTTCCGCAATCAGACCTTTCTAGTTAGGTCCCTTTTGCGTGAGGTTCCACTTGTCAGGGGGAGAACCAGCCCAGCTCTTCCATACATTTTGCCACTAGATGTGGCTTCTCAAACATTTTTGGAAGGCTTTTAACGTCACCTATAGTCCTGAGTCTAATATCTGTCAATACCATGCAGTCCTCCTCTCAGTCTCTATGCACGCTCTGCATAGTGGGCTGTCCGTTATATCCAGGTTATGGAAGTGCTTGTTGAAAGCGTCGGGACCGGTCAAGGCGATTGTAACCAAGCGCATTTGAGGGCGGTTTAAGTTTAAGTCTGTTGTTTATGTCGGGGAGTGCTAGTTTGGCCTGCCTACAGCTTTCCGTCGTGGTCCAGAGGTCACGGTGTCGCATTTTAGCGTGGTTGCGGATCCAGGCTTTGAGTTGGTTTGAGGGGATTGGGACGGAGGCTTGAGGCCAGTAACTGACCGCTTCCACTCCTCTTTTTGCCAGCTCGTCCGCAGCGTCGTTTCCCCTTGAGCCGCTGTGTCCCTTTACCCATTGTAAGGTCAGTCTATTGTGTTCTCCTAGTCTGTTGAGTGTCTCGTAACATTCGTAAATCAGGGCTGAACTTATAGTTTTACTGTTCAGTGCATGTATAACACCGCCGCGCTATCGGACAGGATTCTGATGTCATGGCCCGAGACATCGCGATCCAGCGTAACCAAGCTTAGAAGATTGAGTTGTGGGGGTCTAGAGTTACGCTTAGATTTATGTTTAGGTCCTCCGAGAAGACCCCTGATCCAGTGCCCGTGTCCGTTTTTGAGCCGTCGGTGTGTATATCCACATTTCACTGGGTTGCGGATAGTCACGTTGTCCTTCAGTCATTTGTATGGTGTAATGTCTTTTGAATTCGTGTCTTTTGGGTATTGGAGAAGCCTATATCCAGCAATGGACGACTAAATGTCGATAGTGTTGATGATGAAATATCCTGCAGTCCACGTGAACGAAGTCGGGGGCACAGCTAGTAGAGAACTAATTATACAAATAAAAATACATCACCAATTTTAAAACAATATTTTAATTTATATTTTAACTATTTACATTACGTTTAGAATAGCATTTGACCAGCTGTTTTTTCTCGTAAATCATCATTAATATTGACATAATATTTAGTTGAGTTCGTAATCTGAGGGAAGCACTTTTTGTTCATGAACCTGTAAGTAGGAAAATATATTATTTATATATAGAGCTAATGCTGAAATTAATAAAACACCAATACTTCCTTCAGTATGGTCTGTCTGACTCTGAAGCACAAAATCTTACAGTTCTTAGAATCTTTTAGAAAACTGCGATTAAATGAAAAAAAAAAATAATAAGCTGACGATTCGATTCTATATTATTTTTTATCGACTACTTCACATCACTAAAAATCAACAACAATATTTTCTACTAAAAATTTGACCACGAAAATTGTAAAAACCAAGCGGTTTATTACTTACCAGAAAAATGTGATACCAGAAAGCTTTGTACTTTTGCTTGCGGCATGGTTTCTGCATAATTTCACTGCCCATTTTGTTAATGTAATATTTTATTTGTAATATTTTATGACAGAGGTGATGTCCATGTCACACGCCATGAACGACTATTTGAAGGAAAAGTGTGAATGTGTGTGTGAGCTACAAAATTGTATCTCAGCCGGCACCCATAGTATGTTTTGATTACTACTCCATCAGGGCGCGGAAAACTTTTTCTTGCTTCATGCTCAGCATCATTTTAAGGTACAGAAAACTACAAATTCAAAGTGTTTAATAAAATCTCGTTTAGTGAAAAAAACAAAACGTATTCTTCATCTTAAAGATTGAGAAGACATGCAATATAAAATACTAGCTGCGCTCCGCGGTTTCACCCGCGTAACTCCCGATCCCGTGGGAATATCGGGATAAAAAGTAGCCTATAACCTTCCTCGATAAATGGACTATCCAACACAAAAAGAATTATTCCTTTAAATACGTCTTCTATTCGTCACTCGTCACCATAACACAAGCCCAGATGAGCGATATTATTATTAAATTCTCTCATGTTACCATGACGCATGACGTCACACATCGGGAACGGGACGCGTCATGTTACCGGAACAAGACAGTTTTGTGTGAATGCAGGTTAGGTATTAGACGTTATCACATCAAAAATATCTTAGTGTATGTAGAGGAACAGCGCATTCAGCATCTCAAATATTCATAAGTCAGTTCTTTCACTCCATTTTATTGTAATCTCATCCCATACTCGCCAGTTCTAAATATTGTAGTATTAGTTGTTTATGCAAATATAACATCGCTGTACTTGGCACCAGCGCAACTATCCAGTACATTTGAGTACAATAACTATAGAATGGTTTACAAAATGAGTACAGTTCAGGATAAATGTTTAATGGGGCGGTAAAGGCCTTTTTCCACTACATCGTAATACAGTTCGGTTGACATTGATGAAGATGGATTTTGATGGGACGAGAGATGGAACTATTTAGTCACTTTTGGTCATAGAAATTGGAAGAAAAAAAATTTACCATTGAATTTGTTTTTATGATGTTCATTGGGCTTATTTCGGATTTGTTCTAGTAGTTTGGTTACAGAACTGTTGCAACTTTTATGTCTCAGTAATTCGATTGATCCGGCCGAACCGTTGAGACTATTTTTGTTCCAGTGTTTCAAAATATTTACTAATCCATTGTTCTTTAAATTGTTTTTGTTCATACGTGGTGACCGTTTCAAAATACGTTTAAGTTCATTGGTCTCTCCGATTTTCAACTGCTTTTTAGATTTTCATCAATGCCATTTTATTTAATTTTCCGACCTTATTTCTCAAACTTTATTTTTCACGATTATCAGCTGTTTTTTTTTCCGTTGTCAAAACGTTTTTGTAAATCAAAAAATTAGATTCTTTGACGAATGTCTTATCATTTTTAGCTGGATCATTTTGAGATTTTTCCATTTTGATAACATTTATTTAAGTACCAAAATGAATCAATGGTTGTTGCCCAGTGAACGGAAATGTTTTATTTGCGTTCACTGTTGTTGCCTAATATTTTTGCGAAATCGATTTTTTTTTATTGTTTTGTTAATTTTGTACGATGACCATAATTTGGGTCATTCGCTTTTTTGCTCTGTTTTTGTCGTAGATGCTTTTACACAAAAACGTTTTATGCTCGTACGAGCTTGATCTGTTACCAGAACGTTAACGTCAGCTTAGACCCATAAAAAGAATGTTGGCACAAAATAATTCCGTTCAAAGTTCGAAGATATTCCTAACTATGTAGTCTTCTGTCGAACAAAAACTGAAGTAGGTATCCGAACTCAAAGAATGAACTCAGAACTTTCTAAGCAACCGTCTCCGGTACTATTCGAAATTCGGATTGAATTTACAATTTAGTTTGAATCGAGAACTCGATGTTCATTGGTTATTGATTGCATTGAATGGGAGAAAATTCAATTTTTGAACAGGGATTGTCTGGATTAAAACAAGTTATATTCTTGTACATTAAAAACAATTTTTAACACTTGCGATTTTGTATGTTTCTAAAATTAATATTGAATACCATTCAACAATTATTTACTAGATCTTTTTTTTAATACGCTGTGAACTGATATGGTCAGGCGGTGCTAAACCTACGCGAACAGTTAAAACTTTTTTTTTTAATTAGGAATAAAAAAGGCAAGAGCAATTTCAAAAAACTCACTATGAAATAAGTCTTTTATTTTTGAAGTGAAAACTTCTTATGGCGCGTTGGGCACTTTTGTGGGTGAGCATTTTCAGCCGTTTTCGCGACAGACGACAGATTTTCTCGCGACAGATGAGATTTTACACAGATATACAGTTTTTTAATTTGGCTGTGAGTGTATTAAGACGTACGTATGGTATTTTTTAACGGACGACTATTGACGGACGACAAATGTCGGACGACTATTTTTTTTTTTTTCATCTAAAACTCTTTTTGCGTATGTTCTCGCGACAGATGAGATTTTACACAGATATACAGTTTTCACTTCTGCCTGCACTCCCGGAGTGCGCTGTTTTTTTTTTATTATAAATGGAAATATATATTAGGTACCTACTAAAATTCCTACCTAACATTTTAATTGGTTAGTGACTCCGTTATAAAACATTTTTTTGTTATTATAACCCACTTGGTTTACGAACATTATAAATCAAATAATACTAGCACAGTTAAAAAACTAAAACTCTTTCTAAGAAAATGTTTAAGTACAATAATTGCCTTTTTTGTGTAACCCTTTGCAAAAAACTTATTTCAGAAAGTAAAAGATTGAAACATGTCGTATAAAAGTTTTCCAGAATATTTATAAAGGGGTAAAAGTAATTCCACTACTTATTTGCTTTGTGAGTGGAGTAACATCGACAAATCTTGTATGGAGTTTTATTTTCTTTAGAAGGTACAGTCAGTCAACAAAAGTGCAGACCCAACGTAGATCTCCAAAACTAATTAGAATTTTTCAGTAGATTTAAAAAAAAACTTCACTTAGAAATTATATAAATCGGAAATTTTATACATTTCCAACTCCTATAAAAATGACTTCACTACTATAGAAATGACTGGTGTGCAGATTGTGATCAATGGAAGAAAGGCAGTTTGCCCTACAGTGGCAAAGTGTAGACCCTTAATAAATAAATTAAAAAAATAATGTAAATTTTGGTAATTACAAGTTTTTGCAAACATGAAAATTTGCCCATATCATTTTATCGTGTTGACTCAGGACCTTGATTTTTGTACACCTAATAGAGTCTATATATAGACCTCAGTATCTGGTATGAATTTCAACTAGCTAGGTCCACTCGTTCCTGAGAAAATCGGTGGTGACACATACAGACAGACAAGAAAGTGACCTTATAAGAGTTTCTTAAAATAGAACCCTAAAAATACCTTCCCGAATTTCTTTATCTTATATCTCGCGGTACATCCAGCCTACCCTTTGTACGAATATTAACCTACTTTACGTCTAGATAAGTTCGTTTTATATCTCCAAACTCTGCATTGTTTCAACTGAAGACAATTATCTCTAGCTCTCTGTTGTGGAACAATGCAATGCACTAAAGCTTTGGCTTAAACTTGGGTAAAGAATAGGTAAGTATGTACAAATATTACCTGGTTATATCTCTTGGATAAGTGCTCGCACTGCGCTAAATGCGGCCCTATGATTGGTCAATTTTGTGCTGCTCATAGGGTTGATTGTGAATAAGGGTGTCAGTTATTAGGCTACGTTTGCATTAACCAGCTTATTTTCTATTATAGGTTAATGTAAAATTCACTTCTAATTAGGCATCAACTATCAGAATATTTAAAGTTCAAAATCTGCGATCGCCTTAGATTGTTGTCCATAACCAGAACAAACTGTTCAAAAATATTTTTACCGAAAAACAATTATAATCACTACATAGTATAAAACAAAGTCGCTTTCTCTGTCCCTATATCCCTATGTATGCTTAAATCTTTAAATCTACACAACGGATTTTGATACGGTTTTTTTTAATAGATAGAGTGATTCATGAGGAAGGTTTTTAGTTATAATACATGCATAATACAGCCGTGCGATGCCGGGGCGGGTCGCTAGTGTATATTATTTCCTTTCTGAAAACTGAAGTCCCTCTTCGTAATAAGTATACTTAAAAAGTCTAAGTTAAGTCATAAATCACATTTTTTCCCTAATTACGATAGAGTCTCAAAGTATTACGGCTCGAAGATGTTCAAAATGTAATTTAACGTTCGAACTAAAGAGAATATTAAATTGTGTTGCCTCGGCAAGATCGGAGAAGGTATATTGATGAAGTACATAATATCTGCCTAGGTAACAAGTAATTAGTTTGCTTAGGTTCGTAGGTAATTTTGAACGTAGCCGCATTTAAGGTCGCGATCTATAAATAGATGAATTATTTAATGCACACACCTTAGCACGAATGTTAATTTATCAAATAAATATTGGTATAGCTACATTTTAGTCTACATAATAGTATTCTCCTCGCGACCATGACTATTGTAACATAGTCGAAACGTTGAGGTAAGAGAAATAAAAAACAAATATTACGCGATTAAGACCCGGGAAAATAATTACTATGAATACAAATCGTGTGAGTTTAAAAAGTTTATTAGCTACATTTTTACGCAGCGCCATCTTTCCAAGCTCAGCAAATAGCTTTGTGTTATGGGTGCTAGTTAATGGATAGAATACATATTCCTACACTTTTTTGAGGATGAACAGTGACTTTAATCTTCCAGGCTTCTTTCCTAAGCTATTATTAAAATATTGTTACTAAATTGCTTGCCATACTATACAGTGTAATACAAAACCTCTATCATCCCTTGCACTAATAGTTACCAGGATATTACAAAATATATTATTTTTTTAAATAAAAAAACTAAAATAATTGTTTTAATTTAAAAGTTGAGAAAATTAGCCTTGTTTACAGAAAATTTAAGAAATTTACAAGATGTGCCAACACCATCATTGAGAACGGGCCCTTAGGCTTGTACCTTTATATGCCGTAGGTAAAATCATCACCTAACCCAACGACAAAAAATCCGACTATACTTAGTTCCCATTTAGGCTAGGTACATCACCTACAGGCAAAATCTAGCGCGCACTCTAACTTGATATTTAATAGAGTTCATCGTATCTATAACCTTTTTATAAAGGCGAACCATTCATTTTAAAGGAAAACTTTCACATATTTTTTGTTCGGCTTCAAATAGAATGAAGGAGGCTGATGTTTGCATTCGTAAGACTACGCAATACTGCAATGCCGGGATATAAATAAAAGGTACGCTAAGGCCTCCCGGGCAAGGCAACCGTAAGCACATTACAGTTATTTCTTTCAACATTACGAACAAAACAAGGAAACCCAGATTGTTTTTAGCTCAGAACAATAACTACTGAGGTTTTTAGCATCCGTTTTTTTTGTTTTACTTGTTACTTGTTTGCAAGGAGGTTAGATTCCGGAAGTTTCTATATTATGTGTAATGGCGTCAGATGATAAGAAGAAAATGAAAAACGAGTGACTTTAAATTCTTATTTCCTCAGTTCATGGAATACTATCAATTTCATTGTGATATAGAAAAACGGAGGAATTTATCATATTTTTTTCTATTTGTGTATGTCTAGGTATGCTCATTAATTGTAATGACTTTGGAACGAATATTGTAGTGCCAAACCTTTCGATTCATTTTGAAGATACTTTGAACGTCAATAAAAAGCCAAGACTAAGTTATTCGTTTTCTCATTCATAGGTATAGACATCAAAAAGTCATGAAACAAACAATAAAGAAACTGCTTATAAAAAAGATAATATTTCAAAAGACGACGTACGTAAAAATAGTTTAATTCTAGACTCAATAATAGTAGATACAGTATTAAAAAAATGACTAAAATTCGCGTCGGCTTCCTTAATCACTTCCAAAGAAATACTCCTTTTAATCTCATCGAACAGCCTTCAGAAGTTCTTGCGAAAGAAACTCATTTTGTTCGAAATAAGCTTCATATACTTTACTTGACAAAAAAGGAAAGTATACTCACGAGGAAAAACGTTTATATATTGTCGTGAATTGAAACATGGGTTAAGGCTCAATCCTGGGGATTTGGAACACAATCGTCAGTTTCCATCGGTCGAATATTATTTTTTTGTGAAACATTTATTTGGCAAACAAATTGTTGATATAATTCTTTCGATCGTCATTGTACACAGTTCGAGCGTGAGAGTCTTCAGATGTTCAAAGTGTATTTCGATTTAGTTACTATTTATACATTTTTTATAATATATTATTTATCGTAGTATAGGTACCTACTCTCTAGCGAGCACAAACTTTGAGGAGCTTTTTGATGAGAAGGTGGTTCTAAGTAAGGATTCCATCCGTACCTAGAGTTAAAGGGCTAATGCCACTGGTAGAAACCTAACAGTCAGCAATTTATTGCATTTTGAGGAGTAAAAATTCTGCTCAAGATTCTCATCAGATCTTCCCCATATTTTTGAGACCAAGTAACTTCTTGTAAAAAAAACATCGAAATCGGATCTCATAATCGGATATTTCACTTTTTACCCCATTTTAGGGAAAATTAAAAATCCCCGACGACAATTTTTTTAAAAATAATATCGTATAACTTAAAAACCGATCAAAATAAACAAGTATCAAGTTAAGTCCAAATCGGTTGTAAAATAAGATTAACAGAAGAGTACCAACATACATAGGTACTACAGAGGAAAAAAACGTGTGGCGGTAATAAAGTAAGTCTCTACTTATCTTTTTTTCTTTCTTTCATAAATAGGTAGGTATAGAAAATTCGTAATCGGTCTCCTTCATTCTCTTTTTCTCTTACAGTTTTTATAACACGTAACGCGTTACATTTTTTACAGCCAGGTCCTCTCGCCAATTTTGCCGAACTTAACGCAGAAACACTTTTTATTTTATTTTATTTATTTATAAACAAAAATAAACTTAAAAAACATAATGCATGCCGAAAATCGCAGTGATTTGACTGGCGTGCTGATATGGGTAAGTAGGTGGACTGCATTCTTAAATATAAAATACAAAAAATTGAAGTAGGTAGCTAGTAGGTAACAACAATATGCTATACAATACAGTGAAAACTCGCTCGTTCGGTCAAAAATAGGCCACGCAGCTAAAGAGTTTTGTCTACCGAACACATAATCTACAACTCGTTCTACCGCTTAAGTAAACTAAACACAACAAACGTTTGAACCCAGTTAATCCAATTACTTACAATGCACACACTTGCCCTACTTACTACTTCCCTAACTAGACTTAGAACCTACCTAGATCTCAAACAATTCACTTCAAGTTGTTTCAAGCTAGTAACTTCAATGACTGTAGGTAAGTGTGGAATTATTTACTGAAACAAACTAACTGGATCCTGAATGTTCTTCTATTATAATATCTACATACATGTATCTATTATAATATTGTCTAAATAAATTATATTCTATTCTATTTATAATAAAGGAACGGTGGACAAAAAGTCTGTACTTGGAAGCAAATAAAAAAAAGGAAGGGGTCTTTGAAAAAGCAGTAGAACAAAATTAAATTTTTAGGTTTTTAAAGTTTAAAGTTTTTAAAATGTATGTCTATTTGTTTCTCTGGTACATAGACAAACTGCAAAACCAATTGAAATCTGGTTTTCACTATTGGGTAGCTCCATTTTTGAGGAAGGTTGTGGTAAACTTTACATCGAAATCCAATTAGAAGAACCTAAGTAATCAACGAAAAACTACAGCCGCTCGGCCTGTGACGACGCGAACGCGTCCCAGCAAACAAGAAATCATAGAATACAAAATAGTGTGACACAGCAATCTATATCTAAACTATATCTATACTAATATTATAAAGCTGAAGAGTTTGTTTGTTTGTTTGAACGCGCTTATCTCAGGAACTACTGGTTCGAATTGAAAAAATATTTTTGTGTTGGATAGTCTATTTATCGAGGAAGGCTATAGGCTACTTTTATTTTGATATTCCCACGGGATCGGGGAAGGGGATGTAAATAAAACAAAACAACCATGTGAACAATGTTGCGGGCAACAGCTAGTATTTGAATGATGAGAGACAGGTAATATTATTGAAGTGTAATTGGTACATTTACAAAGTGATTTAACATAACTAGATTGATGTACACGTCTTTGAACAACAGTAGCTAATTTTGGACCAATTAATCAGTTCCCTAGGTGTGTTATTTCACAATATAGTTTCGAAAACATTTCACAGCCAAGTAGGAGTGGGTTCAGGTGCCTTTGGCAGCAATGTGTATACATTGCTGCTTTCTGACTTCACATCAGAGGCTACAGAAAAGGTGGTACAGTATGGGTCATAAGTAAATGATAAGTTTGCTACAATAATACTATCAACAAGTATTGGACTTACGACCTTCTTCTAATAGACGTTACACACAAACATAAATACTTGAATTAAAAGTACAGTGCCGAGAGGTAAAGGGTGTCCGCCGGCAGATTTTCGGCTTTAAAAGTTCACATAAATTAAACCAAGAAAGCTATGGTAAAAAATGTTTATTTAAAGAAAACCTAGATCATGCGGGCGTTATTTCTTAAAAATAACACCTTCCAAATGGCGACCGTTTTGTCGTAAGCACTCATCAAGCCTGTGCCGCATATCGGTAAAAACCCGCTGGCAGAGCTCTGGCGATATTGCTTGGACTTCTTGCCGTATATTTTTTTGAAGATCTTCTATTGTTTTTGGAGAGTTATTGTAAACTCTAGCCTTCAGAAATCCCCACAAGAAGAAGTCACACGGAGTAAGATCGGGTGATCTGGGAGGCCAGGGTATGTCTCCAAACCTACTGATCACTTTTCCAGGAAAAATGCTCCTCACTTTGCTCATAGACGGTCTAGCCGTATGTGCAGTGGCGCCATCTTGTTGAAAATGGGTTTGCCTATTGTTCCCATCAAAATGTTGCAGGGCCGGTACAAAAAAATTGTCTATCATTGCACAGTACCTCTCCGATGTCACAGTTTGGTCAGCGTCAAAGAAAAATGGCCCAATTATTCCTCTTGCAGAAATCGCGCACCACACCGTTGTTTTTGGGTTGTGTAGTGACTTTTGGTGGAGTTTTTTTGGATTGGAGTCTGACCAGTATCTCATATTCTGTTTATTTACGTATCCTTCCAGATGAAAATGCGCTTCGTCACTAAAAAAAATATTGCCCAATCGCGCAGGGGTCCCAAAACGGTCGATAATCGTTTTGGCATAAACTTCTCTCGCTAAGTAGTCCCCTTCTTTCAATTTTTGCACAATTTGCAATTTGTATGGATGGAAGTTGAGTTGACGCTTCAATATTTTATGTACTGTGGTTTTTTTTAGGCCAGTAGAAGCTGCCACCTTCCTAACGGACTTCCGTGGATTTTTGAGAATTTCTTCTCGAACGGTGTTGACGTTTTCAGGTGTCGCGACAGAAGTTGATGGACCCGGTGGATGAATGTTTAATGTCGTGCCCGTTTTCCTGAACTTCTGTACCCACGATGAAATTAGTTGGGTGGAAGGCCCGTCACTTACACGACGAATTTTGAAGTGTGAACAAAATTGCTGCCGTGCACTAAGTAGAGAATCACCACTCTTAAAGTACGCTTCCACAGCGAACGCGCGATGCGGTCCCCGCCACTGACTCATCGTTACTGACACGTCCGCAATGTTCATGCACCGATCGGTACCCCCCGCACCTCCCTCATGCGTTTCGTTCATGCACTAGGCGAGTTTGAACTGAAAAATTTCCCAGCGGACACACGTATAAGCCGCCACTCGCTACACCAACCAACGTGGGTTCGATCCACAAGTAACGTTGTTATAATAATGTTCAAAAGAGCTGCACAGGATTATAAACGTTACGGTGGGCAGAGACTTTTGTCCGTTGATTGTATCTACTCACCTCTACACAAATGAAAACCCCAAAAGTGTCTTACCTATATCAATCTTATATAAGACAAAAGTCTGTAATAATATTTGGCTATTACATCTAATCTAGATGATTTATACTCCAGCAACGTTAAATCCTAGTATTCAGGGCGCTTTCGTGCCTAAGACATGTAATAAATGAAGTCGACTTGTCCAAAACCTACACCACCCTCTGAGTATAGTCTCCCGTGTTAAGGTGAAAGGGTACCTGCGCTCTCTCCATACAAACGTATTCGACTGTTTCCTCCCTGGATAATGACACTAGCACAAATAGATAAATGACTTATTCAAAAAACGACTTCTAGTCGTGTTTGAACCTATCATAAAATATAAAATTAAATTAATATAAAATTACACAAGAGTGGTACAAAGTAGGTACAAAGTTATTTTCATTATTTCATCAGGTAAGAAGTGGTCATTAAATACTTCAAACTAACATTTACACACTTACATTGTTCGTAGTTACAATTTTTATGACCAAACACTGTGAGTAATTGCTTTCTGTTAATTTGTTGTGGTTATTAGCGGAGTTCGGTAAGTATAAATTGCTTTTAAGTAATAACAAAAGTTTATTACGTTTTGGCATTTATAATTACTTATGATTAGTTTTAGTTAAGGTATCAACCGAGGTATCAAACTATTTGATTAATTACCTATCTGTGGTGTGTCCTGTGGAAAACAATGAGGAAAAAACCAAAGGACGCGTCATTTACTCATGTTAGGACCGCGAGTCGCGACCAATTCGCCATTTTAACTGACTTCAAAAAAGATAGGAGTTTCTCTATTCGTCGCATATATTTTCTTTTATTACGATTACTCGTTGACAACTTAATCGTCTCAGATGATTCTTTTTGTTGTTGAAAAGGGGATACCTCAGGGATAGTCGCATAAAAATTGGATCTGTTGAGGATCTTCGGAGTGATTGAACAGAATGTATTTATACAAGTTTTTGTGCTGTCAATGGCTGTCAAACGTTCAAAATGTATATCAAAACACTATCAAAAGCCGTCATTTAAATTAGAATTTTATTATTATTTTATTGACCCATTTTTTTATGTGTGCTCGCAGTTTCTGTAGTTAGACCAGTCCTTTACGTAAGAAATTTCTGAGATCTTTGGTGCAAAGCGACACTAGGTTCACAACACTACCTGTTTGAATAACAAAGAGTTGTCGCAAACGCAGACGCAGTTATTTAATTTACCTATTTAGGTTATCTGTATATCTTTATTTCATCCTATTTCCCTAAAGTAAATTTGACTCACATTGACGTAATAAAAAAGCGATCATTATAATAATATTTGAAAATCTATTTTCGTATCTCCCTAAAAGCTGCTGTTATCAAAGTGTAATCCCACATCTGCGTAAAACGAAGCGACGACGAGTGCCTTAAAGTAATCAATTAAATATTCCCTCGGCTCGTTCCTGAAATATCTCGTCTTTACTAAAGAAAACAAACCCAAAAACTATGAGACATGATTTCGGTAGACGTTGAACAAACGACAAGGGTTTTATAGATATTTTCCTTGAAAACTGTTTCAGAATAAGTTATATTTTGTTAGACAAATAAAACATGATTCAAAAAGAAAAAAATGCTCATAATTTTTAAATGGCACAACCATTTTTGACGTGACAACGTCTTATAAATTGGTTTGCCGGGTGACACTTCAAGAAACTGCGTTACGCTCCGCTCACGTTATGCGCTCACAATGAGAGCGAGTGAGAGGCACGCGGGCATGGTTAGCCCGCCTAAGAGCGAGAGAGACAGACATGTTGTTGCAGCTATTTTTTGCTGAGGCAGAGCCTTTTTGGAGGCACACGGCTCCTTAGACCCTATTTTTTAATCAAATACTTTTTTGTTAATTACTTTCTTTCTACTGTATTTTCTGAATTGTCTGTCACTCTATCTTATACTTTTTGGACCTTGTACCTATTCTAATAATTTCCTGTCTTTTCATCTTATTCTTTTGTTTCTTATTGTTATACATTCTATGTTTTGTTTTGTTGTGTTTTGTAACTGTTCTAAATATGTATTTGTCGTGTGCTTGTCCAAATAAATGTTTTTCTATTCTATTCTATTCTACATAAAAAGTGAAAGGCACGCGTCCCTTCCACTCGAGCACAGTTGTTGTTTATCAAACATAGCTAAAACAACCATTGCATATTTAGCATTCAGATTAAAAATCAACACGTCACCTCGGCTAATGGTAACAAATAATCTTTTACGAAACCTCGGCGTGTAGTTATTTTTAGTAATAGTACCAGAACTGCAGACGCCCTCGAGGTAGGCCCAAAAGACGATGGCGGGATAAGTTAGACCCTCACACGGGACAGGACCGTAAAGGTGGAAGGAGGTTAGGGAGGCCTTTGACCACCAACAGAGTGACATCATGGGCCTATAGCACCAGAATTGTATTATATCACTTCACTTGCGTGTGACTAAATTGCATATTTTTTTAACGAAAGCATCCAATTTAAGTCAAGAAATAACAAATTATGAAAAACAAAAAAATACCCATGCCAGTTATGATTAAAATTTAAAATTGCCGTCTATAAAAAAATAATATAAAATAAAAAAAAAATTAAAAAAAAAAACGATTGATTTCAAAATCGGGGGATACATTAGTGTTGATATCTACATATACATATCTGTCATACTCATACAAATTTAAACATCACTGAATAACTAAAGAAATTACACAAAGTAAGGACTGTAACACACCGTGCGCGGCGGAGGGGGAAGCCCGCCATTTGGAAGGTCAATTTTTTTTTAGATATGGCTGTGCGCGCCAGATAAGTTACTGTACATCTTTAGTCTGACAAATTGACATATAAGACTAATGTGTCATTGGACAATATAGCCTTAAAACCTACTTATGTAAGATCGAAGTTTGGCTTCGGTCCATAAGTTGGAGGCATCTTGCGTACAAGTATGCCAAGTTTATATGCTTTATTTTGATGAGATGGGACGTGTAAGTAAGTAGGGTATTATTTAGTAAGAGCTTACGCTCACTAAATTGCACCAGAATAGAATATTATTTATTTGCAACAAAAAGAAATGACAAAGTGGGTGCATGTATAAGATAAACTATACTGGACCACAACTCAGCACAATGCTAGTCTAAACAAAATGCGGTGAAAATGGGAGCCCCGGGATGGGTTCTTCGGGGATCGGGTCTCTTCGACATTAACCTCTTTCAACTAGAGCGCTGGTCTTCCGTTGAAGCCGTTTTGGTGACTTTAGAACTAAGTATATATCATCGAATAGTAGAATCTTACTGGTACTGCGCTATAAGGGCTTTTTTTCCGCAACTTGAATTTTAGATGGGTCTTTTTTGCGTGTGGATGAAGCAGACTCGCCCAGCATCGTTACTTTCGGGGGAGGGGTAGCAGGGATGTGTCCCCCTGGCTTCAGATGGCGAGCAGCCAGGGGTTTACCCACTAAAACTTCACCGGTTCCTCTCGCGCTTCGATGTTGGGGACGCAGGGAGGCGTGAACATTCATATACGGTCCCAACAGCGCTGGTCTCTAAAAGAAGAGTCTAGTCTTATTACCCACTCAAGTTATTTACTCTGTTCACGGTCGAATAAGTCCAAATGTTCCAGGCACTACAACGACCTGAATTAAAGTACCATGGATTATAGTTACTGGTGCTGTATAAATAATTTTGATTAAATGTATAAGCCAATATTATTATTTACATTAATTTGGCTTAGGTTTTATTTGATAAACATACATTAATTAGTTACATAATTGGGGTTACGAATGAATAAACGGTAAATGTGTTGACGCAAATTAATTGAAGACGTTTCGTGATTAATTATGTACCTACGCGGTAAATTAGGTACTTACCAACTAAGTAGGTAGTAGTTAGACGTAGGTATTTACAGTAACATAATTGTTAATTTTTTTAACCCCCGGGCAAAAAGACGGGTGTTTTATGTTTGACGTGCCTGTGTGCGTGTCTGTCTGTCTGTGGCATCGTGGCTCCCGAACGGATGAACCGATTTTAATTCTGTATATTCTTGTTTCAAAGGAGTTAGTTGGGAGTGTTCTTAGCTATGTTTGATCAAAATCGGTTGAGCCGTTTAAAACTTAGATATATGCAATTCTTCTTATAAGTCGCGGTTTTTTAATTTGTCTGTCTGATTGTGGACCAGGGTGGGTCAGGCGTTTGTGCACGAGTCTTATTAGTCTCTCCATCTGCATCTCTCCATCTGCATCGGTCTGCCTCGAGGACGTTTTTTACGGGACTGCCATTCTGCTTCGGTTTTGGCCCATAACTCCTCGTCCATTAGGTATACGTGGCCCAGTTCCACTTTTGCTTACTGGCCTGCTTACAGACATACCTAACTGATTCGTGTTTTGGAGCGCAGTTTTATACCCTTGACTAGCTTTAGGGTTTAAATTTAACAAAATCCTTTCAAAGCGGATGTCTACTTTATAATAACTATCTTTAGATGCTTTTCAGCCCGATCCGTCCATTGGTTTAAGTCGGGACTTTCAATTTTATTTATGCTTGATGAAATTATGCTTTCCATAAAAGTGAAGCAAAGTTACGCTTTCCCAATTAAGCTCTTGAATTATAGCGAGGTACTTACTTAATCGTTTTACGACGGCAACTTTAACGTAATATGCGCATAAAGGGTTAATTAGACGTAGACGAAGTAAGTTTTATTGTTCTACAGTAATTTACAAATGAGGCAGTAATTTTCAGCGGGAAAATCACTCTACAAGCTTACTGTCGAATTCTATGACGTACTTTTACTTGTTACCATCTGTTAACACCATACCTGGGTACAACGCATAATGGCCCAAATTATGAGGCTAAGTGCGGAAACAGCCCCGTTAACTAAACTAAACCTGAGTGTTGTTACTGAAAAAAGTAAACATGACTTAAGCTGCAGATCTGCAACCACTGTTTACATTGCAGAACGACCAAAGTCACCTTTGTAGATTGGACATTTTTCTCTGCAATGTGGTAACCGCTTAATAATGACACACGAATGACAGATAGTGGCAAGTCAAGGTCTAATAAAGATTCTGATAGTAAACGAAAACTATAAACTTAACTAAAACCCAGTCAGACAGTCAAGTTATGTGTTGTTATCTATGACAAAAGAAAAGTGTAGTATAGAAGTATTCCATCCGTTAGCTAACAAGTTTAGTTGTCATACAATTTGGATAAAAATATCACAGTCAGAAGTATATTTACGAGTGGACTGAGTACAATATCATCAATTCTTCCACCACCGGCCGATTACTTTAAATCTCGATGTGTGGGTACAGTATAGAACATAGTATGAGTGTAGCCACTAAAATTACGTATATAGTATATAGATACAAAATCTTGCCAAACGTCCTTTCCCGCCACTAAAATCTCAACTCAATTTTGTATAGATGCAATCTATTTTCTTGTCTCCCATTTTTTGCTGACGGAAGGGACCGCTGTATCACTAAAATGAAATCTATTCGTCACTGTGCCGGTTTCCTCTTCACCTATCATATTCTAGCTTGTATTTTCTATTCACTGTTCAAACAGTGGAAAATCGAATTGTATTTTTCACAGAGACAATAGACAACATACTTTTTGACGGCCGATTGTTTACTTACTGTTTGTATTTGATAGTAAACGTTCGTTTGACGAGCTATCTGCAGATAGGAAATTATTAGTTTTAGGTATATTAGTTTTGCAGCCCTTTAAACTTCTAAACCCTTTTAAACATATGCAATGTAAAGACGACATTATTACAAACAGAAAATGCCAAAAAACAAAATCCCGTAAAGTGTCAGGTTTGTCTGTCATTTGATGTTAAAAAATATAAAATACGATGATTTTCATAATTTATGTGATAGCGTCATAAGAAAAAATTGATGGCAACCATAGCAACCATAATACGTTGCTATAGTTACCTTGTCAATAACGGAACGTGAGCGATGACGCCACACTTTTTTGTGAATGCCGGTGTTCATCGATTTATAAGACGTTATCACGTCAAAAGTTTTTTTTTTGTAAATAATTTGTCTGTCTATCATTGTTTTGTTTGTAAGTATTAAGTATTCTATACATTGCCGTAGGTTTGTTCATACCTTCTAATAGTAGGTTTTGAAACTATTGCTAGTCATTCCGATACCTGTCATGAATCTTCAGTTTCCGGACGACCTATATTTCACTACTATTCCAATACAGAAGTTCGCACATCATATCGACTCGGAAAACTTTCAATGTAAAGAGATTTAAATTACAGACGAATTAGAGTGAACATTGAAAGTACTTGAAGACCCTGACATTAAATGAGGCTACTCTTTCCCTTCAGTAGGAGTCGTTGAAGGCGGCGAAGAGATTTAAACGCTGAAAAGAGACCTAAGGCGGGATTTTTTGTAATCATTGTAATTACGTTTCTCAGGCCTTATTCTTATTTTTACAAATCAATTATTTGATTAACAATTGATTTTTATTTTGGTGTACTTTATTTTTTTTACAAATCGTTTCCAAGAAGGGTCGGTTTCAGGCAGGTAGCCAACCGTGAAATCTTTATAGTGCGAGCTCAAATACTAGAGACCTTACTGCGCCAACCACAAATACTTAAATCTGAAATGGGGGTATTCCCCCTACCCCCCAAATGCTATCCCGCAAATGTGAGATAGTGGAAATCTTCGTGGCATTATCCCCAATTTCAGGAAAACGAAAAATCAAAAAATGAATAGTTCGATTGTCAATAAACTCTCAGTATAGTAGTGTTACTTATTCAAAACATTGTTCAATAATATTTCAATAGATACAGATGTTTCATCTATTTCGCTGTGATGTTAAATTCTTTCTTCGAGTAGTATTGCCGAATTCAAAACCAAAACAAATCATAAATTCATCTCGAAGGTTTATCGATAACTTATAGTAGTTCACCTCAACATAGACGTAAAGACACCGAAATAGAATAGCGTAAACAGATGTAAACATGCGGCCCAGGTGGTGAGACGTCGTGTTATTTGGTTAACATTGCGCAGATTAGATAAGAGTTACTATTAAGGCTACGCATCAAATTGGGGTTTGGGTATGGGTATTGTATTTGCAGTAGCGTAACTCAAGATAGTCAATCTTCTATAATATAAAAATGAATCGCTGAATGTGTTGCTAACGCTAATCTCGAGAACAGCCGATTTCGCTCATTCTTGTTTTGTTGTGTGTGTTATTGCCAGATATTATGGTCGAAGTTGTCAGTTACTACGCTAGTGAAACCGCGAGGCGCAGCTAGTTATTAATATTTGTAATTTTTCCGTATTATGGACCCAGAGATGGCGTCCGCGGAGCCAAAGCCAATACGTAGTGACCCGTCCAGTTACATTTTAATCGCAATGTAAGATATTTTTCTTTACGTGTCAATTTTGTCTGACCAGTGGTCTGGACGATATGAGGTCATAAAGAATATTATGAAGATTATAGTGAAAAAGATAACCCTCCTTGCAGCCAGGTCGTAGGCTACAGATACGCCTCATTAATGGCTTCAATGAGATCGTCCAATATAGAGGTGTTAAGAAATAGTGGAGATTTGAGAAGGTGATCTATCGATTGTATGTTGGAGCCCTAAGTGAAATCTAACCGGCTCATATATTATGTCTACAGCAATTTATTATTTTGTCTGGAGTCGGTTAAGTAACTTTTACGTAAGCTACTGTAACTCGTGGTCTAGGCTTTTCGTTTTAAGAGCCATTTTTGTGGTAGATTTGTGTTATGGTGATGAGATGACAGTGGACCGAAAACTGGGTTCATTATGAATTATTTTTATTAGTGCTGTTTAATGTTGCAATTATAATCAGGTTGTCTCCTAATAAGCTTCTTTACTAAAAAGCTTAGTAAGTGCAGACCAAATGTGATTACGTTTGTACTACACTAAGCTACCTACTTTCATTCAAGTGCCCACTTCAGGAGCTGCAAAACCTCCTTTCAAAAGACGTCTCGACTAATTCCTCCTTTCAACTCTCAACGATATTTTTCCAACTTTCAGGGCGGATAATATTTCAGAAATGAAATATTATGAAGTAGCTCTTAATTAATTGTTATAGTATGTCAAAGTGAAAAAGTTGATTTTTTCTCGACGAAATGGTTTTTCGATTGATTGATTTATTAAAAGCCACTTACTGCGCCGTAACCCACTCGAGATTATATTTCAGAAAATTATAAATCATCGTTTTCCAATGAAAAGTGCTCATAACTATTTGAAAACAGTTACCGATTTTCACAAAACATTGCTAAGAATATTTACGGCAAAGTTTTCAGATAAAAATGCATTCACATAAGATTCAAATAGATTCGCAACTTTAGACGCTATGGTACTACGTAAATACGTAAACATACTTATCATGACTTATCATAACATCTTTGTTTATTCGGGGCTTGAAAACATGTTTTTTTGCTTTTATTGGCTTGGTGCGGTTTGTTTGCAAAATCGGTAGGTTATACGGTGGTATATTTTAATTCCGAATTTAAGTTTTCACATCCTAATTTATAAATAACTAGCGACCCGCCCCGGCTTCGCACGGCTATATTAAGCATGGATTATACATATAAACCTTTCTCTTGAATCACTCTATCTATTAAAAAAAAACCCATCAAATCGGGAGAAATAGGGACAGAAAAAGCGACTTTGTTTTATACTATGTAGTGATAGTGATCAGTCCAGCACGCAGCTCACTAAATCGCGTTTATTATCTAAAAGAAAATGGCTTTTATCAAAGAAATAATTCAATTCAAATAATTCATCAGCCTTTTCAAATTTCCTGGACTGTGTAATTTTTCTCATTTTACAAATTAACAGTGGCTTTGAGAAGAACAAATTGGATTTTCGATTGATTTGTTTAAAATTCTTTTTTCTTGCTTTGATGAGAAGGTAATTTTCTTGTCCGTTCAGACGAATATTTATTAGAGCCTTTTTAACAATACTATGGAGTGGTATAACTTTACATAACTAATACCTACATAAATGTATGTATGTATGATGTTTCAACCGGATAACGTTTGATGTTTCAACCCTCGCAACTTCTGAATGTAGAATGTGGAGGCATTACAATATTATCAGCCATGCTTTGCGGCGTTAGAGCCTTGAAAAATGTGCGTGAGTTGAATCACAGTTAGTTCTAAGTAGGTACCTAGTTTAAATAGGTAAAATATCATATTTTTTTTAAATAAAAAGCTATTACTCGTATTTAACTTGCAAGACTTAGTCCCATCGGCCCCGCTGGCTCTGCCCCGCCAGCGGGGCAGATGGGAAAAAGTGTTGCATCGGCCCCGCTGAACGCAGACGCGGACGCCAGCGGGGCCGATGAAACAAATTAAGTTTCATCGGCCCCGGTATAGGACTTACTTCCATCGGGCCCGCTAGCAGATGGAAAAAAGAGATTCATCGGCCCCGCTAGCGTCGGCATCGGCGTTCAGCGGGGACGATGGCAAAAATTAAGTTTTTGCCATCGTCCTGGTATTGCATGTAACGGGTAGGTACAGATCAAGTTACAAATAGAGGCAATCAATACTTAGGTTACCGAAAAAGGAATGTCTATAATTAAAATGGTTTGTATGTTAATCAGTTTTTATTGAGTGCTCAAAATACATAATATTTTAATAATAAAAAAATACACATAACAAGAACATCACATAAACATTTTTTAATTTTCATAATCACAGATGATAGTCACACAAATTACATTAATCAGTCTTCATTAAACTATACGTCAGACGCCGCCACCGATCACAAGATCATCGGCGCACATCTCTACTACCTACACACGTAGATACAATAATAGGTAGGCAGAATAATAAATTATGTCGCATCTGCGCGCATTGGTTATCTATGAGAACATAACAACCCCCGCTGGCCCCGCGCATGTTCCGCGGCCATCAAATGGGCGCACTATGTTCGTTTGAAATAGTTTCTCTAGTACGTAGTACATATCACCTCACTGTATTCCACAGATATTTTAATGGCCGTCTCTATGCCAGATGTGGCCATATGATCTTTCGCTGCGTCAGTGTCTTTTCAAAACTAACCATTTTGTCCTAGCTATTGTTTTTCGTCTATACAACATCAGTATATTTTATTCCAACCACAGAACTCTAGTTGGTAGGGGTAGATAGGTACTATAAATTATCAACACGAAAATGCAACGTTTGAGAAGTTTAAATGATAGCAATAAGGAAGTGATGAGGATTAAAAAAAGGATTCTACGACGATACTCGATAGGAGCAGTCATTGTTACTATTTGTCAGTTATATTTTAGTCAAGTCAAACATCCAAACAACGCTGTGTATGTTTAAGTTTTATTAAATGTACCTAATTTCAATTACCTAATCGAAAGTTTATAATTAAAAATGAATAACAAACGAAACCTGGTCGCAGAATCACGACCCAAGTAGCACGTTAGTGAATTTTGGAACTTATTTTGCAACTGTAGGTAGCATATAAGTGATGCAAGAGTGTATGCTAATACTTAAAGATGCAAACAGCACTCGAATTTGCAAATGAGTAACTCTTATCACTAACGGTTGCTTTTGAGTGATTTTTGTTTCTGCTTTATTACCTATGGTAGCATTAACCTTTTTAGAGGCGCAGTCCCCATATGGGGACCAGCCTTTAAAAAAGTCAAACTTCCGTCAAATGGCGCAGTCCCCATATGGGGACCAGCGTTTTCACGCGACTATAACCTTTATTTCTATAATAATAGAGTCTTTAATCCTATGAACAATGTATTACCGGAATTAGCACATTGAAATTCTCTATGGCTTACAATACTCAAAGACTTGACGTCGAAACAAAAAACTGACAAAAATTAGTAATAAATGACAGGTCGCCATTTTTTCTAAGTGATTTTTTATGGCTGATTGTTTATGTTTGTGGAAGTGTAAAATTGTGAAATTATAGGTAATTTTATTGTTGTATCATATGTTTTGTAGTGTTTGGGATACGATCAAGCGATTTACGTAATCAGATACGTGAATTTCGTTGTATTTTTATTGCATTCATGATGGAAAGTTTTTCCGATTTTCATGCATTTTTTATGCAATTTCCGTACAAATTTAGCTAAATATAATTGAAAATATGCTGCGTAGTCGTAAATATCTATTTACAATACACTATCGGATAGGTAAATTATCTAGCTAGCTAATAGTGTTTACGGAACTATGATAGGTAGTCTAAATCAATTTTGATAGGTATTTCGCTGACGTGCGAATTGTTCGCGAAATTGCATCTAGATGCGCAGAATGCAGCAGAATGCAGGTGAAATAAAAAAATAAAAAAAACCGTTAAATTTTGGTTTTGGGAGAGGTTAAGCCGAATCTATTACTCATAGGCGCATAAAGGTTTTAATTTTCTCTCTTATAGAACTCAAAGAGGCATATGACATCTTAAAATCCCCCCTAAAGAACTGAGCCCTAATAGGTGGTATTTTTCCCTCATTTGGCACCTTTAGTACTAAATAAGTAGTATATATGAGTTATTTATCACTTGTAGTGGCTCAAGAGTTATTATTGCAGCTCATTTGGAACCTTAGTGTAATTGCCTTTGTAAGGTCTAATATACTCTTATATGCCACTGTAAAGCGTAGATCGGTTCCATTTTTATCTCATTTAGAACCACAAGATCTAATTAAAATAATAACGGGTCGAGTGCGAGTCGTACTCACGCGCTGAGGGTTCCGTACATTAGTTTTATTCCAAACAGTTACAGACATTGTCAAACAGTTCCATACAGTGCCAGACAGTGCACAGACGGTGCCAGACGGCACCAAACTGTACCAAACTGTACCAGACTGTACCAGACTATACCAGACTGTAGCAGACGGTACCAGACGGTACCAGACAGTACCAAACAGTTTCAGACAGTTCCAGTCAGTGACAGACAGTTGTACAGACAGTTGCACAGACAGTTGCACAGACAATTGCACAGACAGTCCTCGACTTTACAGTTAAGTAAATTTTACTTTTTTTACTTTATTATCCTTCACAATGGGTTTTGTACCCGTCTTGAGGATCCCCAATTCAAAGTAGAGACAGCAAGACCTGTGAAGTGAAAAATATCACTACTAGGTACTAATGAGTGATTTTTGGGCTTAAGAGTTCCAATAAGGTAACAAATTAGTGAAAATAAGAACTACAAGGTCTACTTTAAATCGCCATGTTTAAAAATAATAACCTTGAAAAGCATTAATTGTTTAATGATATTTTATTACAATAACATAAAACAAAATAAGTTTTGATAACTATTGTTGACATTATACTTTTTGTGAAACTATAATGTTAGGTTTTTAACAACCAAATTGTTGTAAAGTATTATCTTATTTATTTGATCAGCACATATTTGTTAATATTTTTTGATTAAATTGAAGGCGCATCAAAATTTACTAAGTAAATATACCATGGTTTCACGACAAAAAACCATTTGCAAGGGCTCCGTGATATTATGCTGCGGTTTACACGTACATTTTTAATACTCGCCAAATAGATGCAATATGGCTGTCACAATTAACACAATAGAACAAAGCACACCGTTTTTCGTTTGTCTCCGCCGAAAATAAGACTAGTTATGACAAATTGTCACTCAACGAATGAACGGTATCGCTTTATCGTTCAATCATTCATTCACAGCGCGCAATTCGCACCGTTAGTTCCAAGTGCCACTCAGGGTAACAATTCGAACTCTTATGCAACGCTTCTGCAACTATAAATGAGTTGCAATTTTTCTCCCTTTAGTAATATATAGGTTGCATATAAGTTCTAACCACCTATATAGAACTTAATCAAGGTGGTACTAAAGGTTCCAAAAAAATACTATATGCAAGCTATTTGTTACCAAATGTGTTACTTGGGTAATACTTTGCGAACATTATCCGACAAAACAGGAATGACATAGAGTGTGTTCCGCTTAGTACAGAGTACGCTTAGTACCTGGCATCATACTTTTGCCGGTTAATACATTCGTTCACAGTTTACTCCAAATTTTAAACCAAGAATAGCTATGCCTCAAATTGCATGGAAAAACGACTCCTATATTTTAGTCGAGAATAAAGAATAGAATAGTTAAATCATCGCTTATTAATTCGAGAATAAAGTCAAGTTTGGTCGAATCCACCTTTAGTGTAAAAAATCTTATACTCACTTTTAGAGTTATTTTTCCGCAACATTTCATTTTTTTTCTGTAAATGCATTCCCAAGCTACTGTTCCATTTTTGTATTTCTGTTTTAATATGTATTGGTGCCCAGTACGTAAAAGGACAGTGCCACCGCCTCTTTTAATAAATGTCAAAGGTGGTAATTCTTTAGAACAACTTGGGATTTGTTCATCTGCCATTGTTCCTGGAATTATAAAATTTAGAAGTAAATCACAGTCACTTATCACTCACACATACTAAAAAAGATTAGTGACATAAAACTAATTAAATAATTTCACTTACAAAACACTTTAACGCAAAATCACGGGTAAAACGCGCAGTGATGAGTGCTTGAGGGCGACTGACGTCACTGCACTGTAAACAATGCATTTTGCGATCCCGTAAGTAACACGCTTTTGGCTATTGGTCGAATCATAGATAAGCACCGGTCCGGCGCGGCGGCATCCCTTTGTCTTTCTTGTTTTTCTGTTACTCCTTGAGCCGTGATTGTAAGCAACAAGCAATATATTTTTATTTACTTTAATCATAATAATTTTGTTTTTAATACAAAAAATACTAATGAACTGCATTATATTGTATAGTACATTTAATGATAGGTTGTTCGGCTGATTATTTGTATCGTCGATTAATTATTAAAATATTATAGTTGATCACTCAATAAAAACTGATTAACATACAAACCATTTTAATTACAGACATTCCTTTTTCGGCAACCTAAGTATTGATTGCCTCTATTTGTAACTTGATCTGTACCTACCCGTTACATGCAATACCGGGACGATGGCAAAAACTTAATTTTTGCCATCGTCCCCGCTGAACGCCGACGCCGACGCTAGCGGGGCCGATGAATCTCTTTTTTCCATCTGCTAGCGGGCCCGATGGAAGTAAGTCCTATACCGGGGCCGATGAAACTTAATTTGTTTCATCGGCCCCGCTGGCGTCCGCGTCTGCGTTCATCGGGGCCGATGCAAAACTTTTTCCCATCTGCCCCGCTGGCGGGGCAGAGCCAGCGGGGCCGATGGGACTAAGTCACTTGCAATGTATGTTCGGGTGGAATCTTGTAACTTAATTTTGATCCACTTCCCGGTTACCAATTGAGCTGAAATTTTTCATGCATGTGTAAATCGGGTGACAATGCAATAATATTATTATATTGAATAGAAAACTTTTTTAAATTTGAAGTAAATCACGAAAGTGATTTATTTATTCAAATATTATTATTATAGAAATTATCTATAATATTATTAAAATAATCCAGATATATTTAGTCAAAGTAGTAACATATATAGAGACTGACATAGTAGCCACCTCAATCTTTTGCATTTTTAATAATTTGCACGGCCACCTCTTTCAAACCTATGGTAATGTTTAGTGGACATTAATATTACCACGAGTTTGAAGTGTGAGAGATCAAAATATCCCCTTATAATATGATGTCTTGCAGCTGAGCCATTGATTTTCACGCTAACTTACTTAAGATCCTTAATTAATATACTAGGTAAGTACTAAGATGTATTCAGTATGAATAAAGAAGTAGATGCAGGTTAAACAGGATGAAACCCAAAAATTGCTAACTGAAAGCCCTTTTGTTACCACCTTTCTCTTCATAACACGTATGAATACGTTTTCATTAGAATAGACTTCCTTGAATGTGGAACACGAGTAGGTATATCTACTGAGATAAAATGACCTGTCTGTTATGTCTGTTAAGGGGGCTCCATACGCCAACGACCTTGGTACACAGCCTACTAAATAGTTACTACTGGCACCAATCGCCTTCGTTGGTGAAAATTGTTGATTGTTACGAATGTGTTGTGTTTTTCTCAAAAGTGCTGAGATGGAATTGTAGGTAAGATTTTTCCCGACATTTTGGTGTGATTTTGAGTCAAAAATTTCCTATAGTTTTGAAGCTATTCTAAAATTAAGAATTAAAACTAGTCTAGCTTTAAAATGACATGGAATTTTAGCCTCAAAATTACTCCAAAATATCGGTAAAAAATTCACCTACAATTCCATCCCAGCACTTTTGAGAAAAACAAAACACATTCGTTACAATCAACAATGTTAGTTGTAAGCGATGGGTATTTCTGGCGCGTTGCGTTTGGCAGCATAAGCAACCTTAAATTGTGTTGTATTATGGTAGTAGGTAAGTTCCTAAACTCTTTTATAGGGTTCTGTACTTCAAGTAGAAAGAACGGGACTCTTTTTTATCATTCGGTTGTTCGTTCATCGGCCGTTTGTCTTGCAGGGCTCTTTTTTAAATATAGGTAGTGATAATAAGTTGGAAATTCTATATTATTACCTACTAGCGACCCGCCTCGGCTTCGCACGGCTATATTATGCATGTATTATACATATAAACCTTCCTCTTGAATCACACTATCTATTAAAAAAAACCTCATCAAAATCCATTGCGTAGTTTTAAAGATTTAAGCATACAAAGGGATATAGGGACATAGGGACAGAGGAAGCGACTTTGTTTTATACTATGTAGTGATTCTATTCCCAGACCTCGTAGCGACATAGCATTATTTTTTTGGTTGACATTTCTGAACCAAAAATTTCCAGTGCATAGTTTTTAAAGGTTCTATTTTTTAACTAATAGACAGCCGTTTTTAATACCCTGTTTGGTTTAAAATAAAAATGTTGATACTTAGTAATTTGACCGAACTTTCCAAATCAAAGTGTTATATTAAAGTAATTCATACTTTCAACATAGTGATTTCATAAAAAGTACATAATCTACGTCGAAATTATGTTTAGGTTTCGAAATTTTCAGCACTATTTCATGTTTACATTATTTAGGGTATGTACGTACATTGTACAATGTACATAGCAGATCATGATAGGTATATTACGATGATTTGTAACCGCATTCAAATGTCAAAATTATCCAAATTAGGTATAGATATCTAAACTGCGGTTCTATGACGAGACCGCAGTTGATAAAACAACCAATGATTACCTAAGTTTTTTTCAAATTTCCAATCCAAATCACTGTAGCACTAAAACACTGAAAATGAAATCCAAACAGAAGACCGTTAAAAGCAAATTGGACACCGAACTATACCAACTCCATTTTATCGAAACACCCACGTCTTTTAAAACCAACAACGTTTTGCTCAAATAAATCGGCGATAAATTCTTTTTTATTCTTTCCCACAATCTTGGCTTATAAAATGGAATGAATAGGCCTTTTTTGCAACGGCTTAGGGCTGCTGGTATATAAACTTTACTGCCTCTGACTGTAACATATTATTTACCGAAATTAACTCTGCACGGAATTTATAACAAAGGGAAACAAGGTAATTTTACAGCGAATGAAATTCAATGTATGGCGAAATATATTTTTAAGTATATTTTATAAATCTTGTATATATTTAACTAGCCACCCGTCCCGGCTTCGCACGGCTATATTGTGTATGTATTATACATATAAATCACTCTATCTATTAAAAAAAACAGCATCAAAATCCGTTGCTTAGTGTTAAAGATTTAAGCATACTAGGGTTATAGGGACAGAGAAAGCGACTTTGTTTTATACTCCGTAGTGATAGTGATAGTAATTCTGAAATAATAAAAAATATATTTCTGGCGTTGCACGCAATTTTACTAAAAAAAAAACCTCCTCCGTTCCGTCGCGGGTGAAAACAGAATAAATATTTTTCGTTAGATTTACTAAAAATAAGTCATTCGTGTCATTTACAGGCTTAGGCGAATGACACGCCTATTGGAACTCTTTGCCTGGATTGTCCTTCAAAATATCGAATAGTAAGTACTTTGGTACTTAGCTAATTTTGTAAAGGATAGTGTGATACATGTAAAGCTTACATGTATCACTTGTGGTGTATTTTATACTAGGAACGCATTTAGGATTTCCCCCATTACCGTTGTAAAACGAGAATTCCGAATGTTAAAATTAACATACCTTTGCTGAAAACGTACCTCGTTTAAGCTATCGTCACCTACGTTGCGCCAACTTAGAACTGTGCCAAAGAATGTGAAACCCGTTCTCTTTGCGTCATAAATTTCAGCCTTTCGTTACGGTAATGAATATTAGAGATTAGGGTATAAACCCATTTCACAATTACAGAATCAAAGAAATAAGAAAAAAAGGGATATATTTCTTCAAATTGTAATACGAAAGTTGTCCCAGATGCTCCATTAATCTGTTACTATTAGGTCGCGGGAAGACGTTGGACGCAGAGAGCATGCAAAGTCTTTGGGGGAGGCCTATGTTCAGCAGTGGACGTCCTGGGGCTGATATGATGATGATTAGTTTAAGGACCAATTGCACTGGTAGATCTTGAAAACTGAGCAAATTCCTGCACGAGGTGGAATTTTCTTCATCCGAAGGAATTGAACCTCGATCTTAATCAGATCCTCATCAAATTTTATGGGACCATCCCTGAGGTATCCCCTTTGCAACAAAAATATCATCTTGATTAAATAATATTAATTATATTATATTAATTAAATTAAGATAATTAAAAATACTTGTAATTTCTCTAGATATATTATGTTGTTGGGCTGACTGTTATTTCCAATTGTTTTGATAAAGAAGTCCTGGTGGACATTTTTGACGTACGGTCGGAGTTAGAATTGCAGACCAGCCGTAGAGTTGTGAAATTACTATATTATTATTTGAATGTTTTTATTATAATAATATTTATCTAAAAAAACCAAGCGTTGAAAAACTTTAAACTTGAACTCGTGCAAGACTTTAGAATCTTGCTGGAGTTGAAAACATGTGTCGAAGTAGTATTGACTAGTATAGTGGATGAATACCTTTATTATTAACAATGGTTTATGAGTCGCGACTATCTCTTGCACATAGTGAAATTTAAAACTTTTACGTGATTTTCTGAAGTGTTATGTGTTTGCGAAAGTCGAATGTAACAACCTGAAATTCCCAGTGAAATGTGAGGTTCCTCATGAATACGTTATTGACTGTGTTTAGAATATCGCGCCTTTGATGTACCTAATTAATATATAATAAGGTTTCCTAAGAGCAAACTAGGAGCATATTATGTCGATTTGTCAGTCACATTACTAATTTTATTAAGTATACAGGTACTATAAAAATTGTACAGCTAGGCAATGGAATCAGTTGCCTGCATCTGTCTTTTCTGACGTGAATAACTTGAGGGTTTTCAAGTCGCGACTGAATAGGTATCATCTAGGAAAGCGGTGCTATATCTTAGACCGCATCGTGGCCTATCATCAGGCAGGTGCGATAGTGGTCAAACGCTAACCTATCATAATCATTTATGTATAAAAGAAAACTGGTTCAGTAATGGTTGATTATCGAAAGAAAGAAATTACTTACACACTTGAAGTTTTCAAAATCACCAAAGTTTTTTTTTACAAATGATAGGTCCACGTTTGATCACTGTCAAACTACACATAGGTATAAGTGCGGTCTAAGATGCAGCACGCTTTCCTAGAAGATACCTGTACACACGCGACTTGAAGACCTCCAAATACACGCCAAGAAACACAGACGTAAGGCACTGATTTCATTCCCTTAATAATAGTAATTTAAAAACTATGATGAGCCTCCACATTTGTTGCTCGTTCGATGTAAAATCGATAATTGTTATAAAAATATTGATAGGTTTCCTACGTTTCAAAGAATATCAAAGCATTGCATTGTTAATTTATTACAAACGACTGAGTTTACAATAAACTGACTTTTATAAAGCTTTAAGCTGCTGAAGAGCTTTGCGGAAACATTTTCGGTTTAATTGTGACGTAACATATCCCTTGTGATTAATGTAAGCCATATCGAATTGAAGCTTTATAAAATGTTGAAATATTTTTAACCGCCGCGTTCACAAACGTTTCTAATTGAAATTCGGTACTTGACTGTTGTAACGATAAATAAATATGAAATATGTCGGTAAAAGTTGCCCTAATTCGGTTAATATAACCACATCGCATCTATACATATAAAATTCTTTGTCCTGAATGACTGCCTGACGGATCAACGCACAGCCTAAACTGCTGAACGTAGAGACCTGAAACTTAGATGGTGTGTTCATGACGTAGGCATCCGATAAGAAAGGATTTTCCGAAATACAAAGTCATGATTATTTTCACTATTAACTTAGCTAATATTTTCTTTCGGCTAAGTTATACTTATAACTTGGCTCAAGCCCGAAGTTGCCTTAATCCTCCATTACAACTGGATTACAACATTTATAATCTACAAACTACAGACTTTATGTCGACCGATTGTTTGGCTTCGGTACCTCTATAACGAGTTGTGATGTATACAGGGTTAATTGTAATTATACTAGCAAGCGGTTGATGGCTTATTCTTGTAAGGTTAGGTTTACCTGAAAATCAGCTGCTCCATACACGGAGAGGTCGTAAATTAATTAAACTTTTTCTTATTTTTTAAGTTTTATCTACTGTTCTTAGTCTGAATAACCTTTGTTTTAAAAAATCAGCTGTTTTTCGAATTTACGTAACCTCAAATTTTTCAATTTTTTTTTCGAATTTCCAAAAGTCGTAGTACAAAAGTTGTTTATTTAGGTGCACAGAAGTAGCCCTCAACGGCTTGCTAGTATAATTACCAATAACCCTGTATTCTATATGTATACAAACGGGCTGCTTTCCACAACCAAATTTTTACCAACCGCTTTGGTTAAGTCCTCTTTGCGTGAGGTTAGAGTAAGGCTTCTCCGCACTAATACATCAGCTTGGTCGATCATGTCAAAAAGAAAGAACTTGTCAATACGTCAGGAGCCAAATAATCCGCGGGTTACATCACAATGTTTTCCTTCACCGTAAGAGCAATGACAATTAGCGCATATTTTTATAAGAAACAACAAAAAAGATTCATCAAAATCGGTTGATAAACATAGAAGATATGCGGGAACATCCATAAAAAAAAATCATACATACAACGAAATTGAGAACCTCCTCCTTTTTTTGAAGTCGGTTAAAAATCATTGGTCCACGGCCGGCCGGGCTACAAACCAACGACCTTCGGAATAAAGGTCGAGGTATCTACCACTAGGCTAGGCCAACACCGTGATAGTAATCGGTTAACCTTAGCATTAAATGTATAAATCTTCACAACTTTCTACCCGCCCCGTTGCCGCCCGCCTGCGGAAGTCTCTATCCCATGAGATCAAAATAAAAGTACTCTATGTACTCTAGGTAAAAAGTACTTACTCTAAGTACTCTATGTACTCTAAGTACGTACTCTAAGTCTAAGTATGTACTCTAAGTACTCTATGTACTCTTTGACGACCTCTGTGGCGCGTCGGGCGAACACCCGACTGCGACGCAGAAGGTTGCGGGTTCGATTCCCGCCGGGAACAAGTATTTATGCTGACCATAAATTCTTGTTTCTGGTTCTGGGTGTTTCCTATATGTATAATATGTATATATTTACAGAAAAAAAAAAAGTATATAAGTAGTTTATCCGTTATCTGGCACCCATAACACAAGCATTAAGTTGCTTAGCTTGGGGCTGGATGGCGATGTGTAATATGTCCTGAAATATTTATTATTAAGTAAAAAGTACTTACTCTAAGTACTCTATGTACTCTAAGTAAAAAGTACTTACTCTAAGTACAGTACTTTAAGTAAAAAGTACTTACTCTAAGTACTGTAAGTAAAAAGTACTTACTCGAAGTACTCTAAGTAAAAAGTACTCTATGTACTCTAAGTAAAAAGTACTGTAAGTTCTCTATAAAAGGTAGTCTTTATGTTAATTCAGCTAGCTCCAGCTAATCTAGGAGTTTTTGCATGAATTGATAACAAACTAACAAAGTCACATCCAACCCTTTACATCCAGCCCATACGATATTGCAAGTAACTTTAAAAAATCTCCTAAAATATTGCCTTTAAATGTGAACCTGTCGTTCTACATAAAGTCTGTAGTCTGCGAGGGTCCTTACGATGATTGGATAGCAAAGATAAGGCGGATTGAGGAGCTCCGTACATTAATGCCAAGCTGGCATTAGCATATTCAGTTGTAAGAGGCGACGGCGACATAACAGATCCTATAGAAAACTCATCTGCAAAACCAATCATGTTTACCAGTCAAGCCAATGGACTGCACCAGATCAGGTGGCTAAACAAGCATTCTCTCGCAATCTATTGCCTAACGACAAACGCATTGCGTCTATATTCACAGTACAACTTTCTTGTGTAGTTTATTTTGTTGTGAAGGTATAGAAGATCGGGTCGCTCGGAGACTTACCTTAGATGAATATCGTTCGCTGACAGCTAAGCGATAGATACTAGAAAAAGAGTAAAAAAACACAAGCAAAATTCTAGTTATGAAGAGTTACAGCGAGGAAAAGAGCCAAAGTCGATAGACATTGATACTGTCTAGAATTTGTAAAATTGTACTTTTGTTTTGTATTTTACGAGGGAATTGAATTATGGTCAAATGTGTTGTAGTCAACATTAAAAAAAAAGCCTGTTTTGCCCATTATACCCTAATACCTGCAAATTGGAGAACCTGTCAGAGGTAAACGGTGTTGCAGTTGCAGTGACTAACTATAAGGCAGGAAAAGTTGAACTGTTCGAGCGTCACTGACTCGAATAGAAGAAGAATAGTCGCCTGCCCGCCTGCTCTGATACGATTCCAGTATAGACTCATGTACTCTATTATGATCCATTTAGCGGGTGCTAACTCTTAGTATAATGTTATTATGTTATTTGTACACATATTGAGGTTCAAGTTACCGGAAAGACTTCGCATTAGTTCCGTAGTTGTTATTATGATGTATTAACTTTGTCTTATTAAGTTTAACACAAACATTATAAATGATAAAGGTGTTTAAATACTATTGTTATTTTTTGTAAAGACACCTAAATTTTATATTGTAAAAGGAATAGGGGAATGGACTAATGAGATGTGAACTTTCAACATACTTGATAGAATAAGATCCCGCCTACCACCGAACTTTCGTGATTTTATAAAAGCCGAGAATTTATCAGAGCGTGCCCCCAACACAGTTATGAATGATGTGCAATCATGAAGTTCAGACCATAGTTGCTTGGAGAGTTATCAGGTAGCAAAGCCTAGAATGGAACCTGCAAATTTTGCAAAAAAAGATTATTACGCCTATATTTTTGAACCAATTGATAATGTTGCTAATAGCCAGACAGTTTATATTTTTGAACCAATTAATAATGTTGCTAATAGCCAGACAGTTTCAATAGTTCCAACACCTTCCAGACCACCGAAAGATGATCGTTTATAACTATGTTGGGGGTATGCGCTGAGAAATTTTCAGCTTTTATAAAATCACGAAAGTTCGGTGGTAGACAGGATCTTGATCTATGAAGTCTTGCAGCTGTTATCCTCTGAGCTTTTTATTGTGAAATAAAGTAAGCTATCGGTATAAAATGCTTTGTCCTGAACGACTGACTGACTGACTGACGGATCAACGCACAGCCTAAACCGCTGATCGTAGAGACCTGAAACTTGGAGGGTGTGTTCTTTGTATGACGTAGGCATCAGATAAGAAGGGACTTTTCAGAATTCTACCCCTTAGGGGGTGAAAAAGGGGGGCAAAGTTTGTCGATAAAACTTAAAAATTCAGTATAACATGATTCGTTGGTCGATTTTCGCTTTTTACGCGGACGAAGTCGCGGGCTAGTAAAGTATATATAGTCTGGTCAGCGAGGGATGTAACAATCTAACTGACGCGATGACGTTTGATGGAAGTTTCGTGCCTATTAACGAGATGTCAACACGCACCTCCGTTACAACTGTTATCTAAGGTACTTTTAGTTGGTATAGTGCGTAATACTACTGTATTACGCACTATACCAACTAATTATCCGCGTAATTACCTACTGGTAATTACGCGGACTAAAATGATAACTAACATTTAAAAACGATATCTATCTATTTGATAGGTATATTTAGGTCTTATTTCACACAAAAGAGAAAAGTGTTGAGCCGAGGTTAAGCCTAAATTATATTACACCGAATTTAAACTACAGTGAATTATAGCTTTATTGTCGATGCGCATGAAGTCTGAATTTTCTTTATTGTCATCTTATATCTTTACAATTTCCTTTACACCATTCCCACTCTAAAATTTTTATTTTATTCACTGAAAACAGCGGAAAATTTAATCCCTACGCGTACAAAAGCTAGTAATGTCATAATATTTTAGACCAAATTACAACATTTTTCTCAGACTACTATCTCTAGATATCGATTGATAACCGTCAGCTATATAATTATTGTAGTAAGGCGTAAATAGCTTTGATAACCAAACCACTAAACAAAATTATTAGGTAGATATTGATTTTCCATACTTTCATCCAAATATTTACTCGTCTTTCCGTAATTATTCGTTGCCTTCAGTAGGACTACACGATCAATCTTATCATCTTGCCAGTCGAACGTCAGTGATCGATCTAAAAGCTTTGCGTGAGAAAAAAGGAGTTGGTATCTAGGTTGAAGTGAGCCTTGAAATTAGGATTCTGCATAGTAAATAGCCTTCTTTAGTTACCTAGCAGTCCCTATAGTATACCGGTTAAATAACTATCGCAGATCGAACTTGGAGATCCTGCAAGACTATTCGACGTTCGTGTCAAAATAGAAAAATGACTTAGGTAAATACCTTCATTAATCTCACAAATTCAAAGTTATTAAATTTATTTGAAACGAGATATTTATCATGTTTTTTTGGCCGAAGTTCCTTATCACGGGTTGGCGAGGGGTCCCAGCCGAGAAAAATGTGACGCGTTACGAAAATGTGAAACGAAAAACCGTAAGAGAAACGAATCTCCAAAACTAATCCTTTTTTTTTTTTAATATAAAAATATTATAATGAGGGCATTATAATATTTATATATTAAAAAAAAAAGGAAAGGGGATTATTTTTTTGTTATTATTTCATAACATCAAAATATCGAGCTCCACAAATTAAAATAAAATGGTAAATATGTTCGTTTTAAATGACTTCAATAGTGAAAATGACCAGAGTAGTTTAAAATCGTAGTAACAAGGTATTGGTTTAGGGGAGTAAGCTAAAGTATTTTTAAAAAAAATAATTTTTAATATAATATTGCTGAAAAAACCTACATTAACCGCCGTTTTTGTTAAAAACAGTTACAAAATATTTCCATGTTTAAATAGTCAAATGAGGTAAGTAAAAATTCCAGAAAAAGCTCCTTATAAAGTATGGCTTAGTGATTTAAATTTCACAAAAGTTTAAAAGTTTCTAGCATATAAACTTTTATATTTATTAAATTGGAATTTAAGTATATTTATGACACCGGTAGCCTTGCGTAAAGTAAAATTAATTAAAGTTGGATTATTAGTATTTTAAATGTCACTAAAATTACTGAAAATCCTATATATAATTTTCTAGTAAAGTTATTAAAATCATAGCAAATATATCTATTTTGTTTTAAATAGCTTTGGTATTTTTAAGTTATATGGATCACTTACTTTTTTTTAATCAAATTAAAGTATCAATAATAAGAAATTAATTTACTTATCGCATTAATTAACGATCATCACAAACTCATGCATGATTCTACATAATGGTTACATTAACTTTTAATGAGACATATTCCGCCCCTGTTACTTAATCTTAAGTTAATGGTCTCTTAAGTGTTCACTTATTAAAAGCTTAGGATTAACATAAAACACCCAAATAAGTCCCACACCATAAACAACGATATTAGCATAATTTATTCCATTAATGCCCAACACCATCATCATGGAATTTTAAGAATACGGACACCATTTCTTCACGTCCTTATTATACGATGAAATTCAAATTATAACTTTGAATATGGAACTCAAAAATACTGGCCACAAATATACACAAACCTTCACAGTTCACAAATTCACTTTTTAAATATTCAAATCCGGAATTCAGTGGTATAAACCGCGCGAGTTGCCGTACGCACTGTATTGCCGGCCACTTTACGTAACTGAAACGCGTTTTCGGTTCAAGCGTGCTTTCCCCGAAGCGGAATCGGCGCGTCTGACATCACTCGCAACCCCGACCGAGTGGAACTCAACTGCATTGCGCTGACAAACGAATTCCCATCACTATCCCGTAATTCAAACCGAGATCTCTCATTCTTAATAGACTCATTTCATTTAACGGTCGAGATTTGAGTGGCGTTGTAACAACAGTTTATAGCTGTCATTTTCTGTTACCGACTTCACTGGGTGATACAGTCTGGCTGAATTAGGTTGAATTAATTCTGAGGTTTTTTGGCGGCCCTAATTTTATTCGGATTAAGGGATTAGTGATGTTCGCTTTTATCTTGCAAAAGTTTTAAATTTCGAATGACAGGAATACAATCCGAGTAAATCCTTCTTGGTTCTCTAGATATTTTCGCGTCATGTTAGAACTTTATTCGTGGTTCTACGGTCAGGGTTTTCCCAGGGGTAATCCCTCGATTTCTAGCGTCTACATACGATGGACGATGCCCGAACACACATAGTAAGTTAAATAAAAGTTAGATAACATTTTAAATTGAAAATAAATAGGTAAGTACGTTTAAAATTATTGGAGGGCATAAAAAAGCTCGTTTATTGCTCAAACCGGGTCGTGAAATTTCTAAATACGAAAATCAGACTAATCTGTAGAGGTACGAGTATAACTGATTAAACCTCTACATTTAGTCGTGTTTGTGACCTAAGATAAATTAGTTTATTAGATCCGTTTCGTTGTCGTTCTTTTTACTAACTACCGCCATTTATGGTAACTAATATTTCCTTTCCTATTATCACTTCAAAAATTGTATGCTAATAGTAACGCTTAAAATACGTAACACTTAAAAAAGTGGTTACACGAGGATTATACCAAGAGAGTATTCAATTATACAGGGTTATTGGAAATTAATTGACACGGCGTTAAGGGCTTCTTCTGTGCACCTTAACAAACAACTTTTGTTCTACGACTTTTGTCGAAACTTAATACATATCCCAAAAAAAATATTTAAGTGTTTCTCGTACTGTCTGGTAATTTTCTATGTCTATGCGGCAAGTGCGCGCGCGCGATCGGCACGGGGCGCACTGCGTGCGACCCGATCGGGTTATACCATACCTACTATGATTGATTCTGTGACGTAGACGTAGAGTTAAGTATTATTTGAACTGTTGGATTTCATTTTTTATTTTTGTATGGAATATTTTTATAATGAATTTCCAAAAGTCGTAGAACAAAAGTTGATCGTTAAGGTGCACAGAAGAAGCCCTTAACGCCGTGTCAATTAATTTCCAATAACCCTGTATTTATTTAACTTAGATCCTTCCAGTTAGAAATTTTTCGTAAAATGCTAACGAGCTTTAAACGTGCCATTATGTTGAATTTATAGGATTAACTTACAATACAAAAATATATTTATTTTAAAAATTTATTTATTTTTTAATGTACTGTAATTTTCTTTTAGTTTTATTTGTTTTTAATTTTAATTGTATTAAGTACCTATGGATTTTGATTTGTGTAATAGTTTAATTTCTTTTATTTAATATTAATAAAATATTATAATTTTCACTTAATGCCTATTAACATAGTATTCGTAAGTTAGTGTTCTAACAACCTATGGACTGTACCTAATTGTTTGAAATAAATGATTTTAATTAACTTACACTAATATTTCAAATGTTTCTTACGTTTAATGTCAATAATATTTATAAAAAAAAATCTGTCGCGTCAAAATCTGTCGCGAGAACGGCTGAAAATGCTCACCCACAAAAGTGCCCAACGCGCCATAAGAAGTTTTCACTTCAAAAACAAACAGATTCCGTGACTAGTCCCGTTTGGAGTGAATCTTTACCTTAAAAGATGTAGGTTAGCAATTATATAACTTACTGCAAAATGTGAAAAATTTGCACTAAAACTGTTCCGTATACTGTAGATAAACAGTAACCTAATATACTTCTATACCGACCTAAAGCGAGTGAGTTCAAACAAAATCCGACCTAATATCAACTTTCCGGATTGTCATTTGACTGATTATGGGAACACGGATATACGTTCAAAGTTATATAGAAAACTAGTTCTTACTCGAAATTTTGTTTACAATGAAATTTTCCAAAATAACAACAGAATGGTCCCCCATAGGGATACGACCACGCGGCAGACCAAGGCGACGATGGCGAGATGATTTTGACTCCTATAGGAATGATTGGTGTAGACCCAAGAAGTGCTGGCTTGACGTCGTAAAGGGTGATATGCGTGCAAATGGCCTTACTAACCAGGATGCCGAATATCGTGCGAAGTGGAGGCGTAAAAGTAGGAAAGCGGACCCCGGGTTCCTGAGAGGGATGCAACCGGGAACATCGCTCGGATGATGATGATGAGGAATGATTGGTGTGCAATGGCGACAAATCGTGATTAATGGTGGAAAGGTAGAGAGGCCTTTGCCCTGCAATTGGCCAGTTTAGGCTCTTAATAATAAAAATAATAATTTCATTGCGAATGGCGACGCCATAATATCTGTATGCAACATTTTTGTCTGATATGTCCATTGATTTGAGGTGTGCGTAGATATATATTTATTAATTAATATATTATCTATATAATAATTAATTTTATTTTAAATTCAAAACCTAATTAACTGACTGAACGTCCGGTTGTTTCGGAGCCAATTCGTTACAAACAAAAAAGTTTTTCTTTTTATAATATCACTAACATGACAACATGACATTGATGCAATTTAATTACTAACATAGGAATAAGTATTTTACTAATAATATGAGTCTCTGTAACTTGAGTAAATAAATATATTTAATTTAATTTAAGGATTGAAAACAGGAGAAGTAATGTAATTGGCATTAATTTTTCTAATTAAAAATATTTATATATTTTTTATTTTGATTAACTTGTTTTGTTCTTTAATGTCAGTGGTATGTGAAGCTCTTAAGGCCATTATTCTTATTTCCTTAAAGAAGAGACCCAATTGACAATGTAATCCAATTAATACGTTCACGGGCGACGACGTTCCTTTTTACGCACATTCATTAAAAACATTAGGGCCCGGCTGTTTCGATTGTGCCACAATTGCCCCATTCGTAATTAGCCTTAAATCTTATGTGTGAAACCAATCTATTTGATGGGCTTCCTGGTAAATTATGTAAAAACCTTTTCCTCAATTAACGGTTTGAAATCTTGTACTAAATAGCTTTTGACTGCGACTTCCACGTAGAACTCACGGTGTACAACTTTTGACCCCTTTTCACCCCCTATAAGGGGTAGAATTTCGGAAAATATTTTCTTATCGAATACTTACGTGATACAAAGAACACATCCTCTAAGTTTCAGGTCTCTACCATCAGCGAGTTCGGCTGTGCGTTGAACCGTCTCAGTCAGTCAGTCAGGACAAAGCATTTTTATGTTTAAATAGATAAATAGATTACAATGTAAAGTTTAGAACATTTGTAATTAAGTGATTATTTTATTAGCCCATTGTGTCCCATTGCTGGGCAAAATCTGCGTATGTCTCCATCTTCAGCTGATTTGTTTGCTTCGCATGCATTTGGGTCGTCACTTCACCGTTTGCACGTCTCCACGGTAAGTGGTAATTACAAAACAAAAAAAAAAAAACAAAATGCTAGATTTAACCAATTAGATCAATTGCACTTAATTAAATTATCGATACATAAAAACATAAAAAAATATACGAGGCGAATTGAGAACTTCCATTTTTTAAGTCTGCAAAACAGCGCTTTACCTGTTAGAATCTTACATCACCTTTTATTTGCATCGAAGTTGGGTAAGAAAATCAACTTAGTGATGTGAAGACACATTTCACGTTCACATAAATAAATAAATAGTTGGACACACTGAGTTCCTATATTTCAATAAAGATGACAAGATGAAGAAAAAGTTCCCCTCCAAAACGGCGAGCAGCACTTGGACGTGGTGTCAAAGGGGTAGTAACATAATTAATAAAATAAATAAATAAATATTGCAGGATATTCCACACATCGCCATCTAGCCCCAGGCTAAGTAACCATACTTGTGTTATGGGTGCTAAAAAACGGATATACTACTTTATATACTTATCTTTCGTAAAAATATACTTCTAAACTAAATACATAGAGACGACCAGACCACAGACAAATATCTAAGCATAAATACTTGTCTGAGGCGAGAATCGAATCCGAAACCCTGTGTTTGGCAGCCCGGCATGGTGGCCATTATGACTGGGTCATCATATTATGAGCATGGAGACTATTATACACGGCCAAAATTAAACAAAATTTCGATAGGTACCTATCAGGTTTGTCTGCTAATAATAATTGAAGTATAAAAATATTTAAGAAGTTGATTTTTTTTATTTTTCACATCGTAGTACCTATCAGGGAAACCAAAACTACGAGATTTAGTGACTGGCATTTTTAGTTTTTATTACTTTTTTCTATACATTGCTATAGGTTGAAAAGGTGTCCACGAAACTCAATAAAAATGGCGGACCGTTAACTACGCCACAATTTTACCAATCCTTTGGATTACTGTCAATGGACCACAAAATGCAATATTTTTTTCGTGTTGTCATTGACATATTTATCACTCTAAAGCTGGGTACTGACCGGCGTTACGGGGCGTAATATAACGTGTTACACAGCGAGCATTCGTGCAGTCAGTACGTCGTTTGACGAGCATGTTACGCCAATTTTAGAACACAGCGTACATGCTCTATGCGTAACACGCTCGATGCGAATGTTACATTACACCTCGTAACGTAGGTCAGTACCCACCTTAAGTCATTATAATATGGTGTCCATAGACCACTGTCAATGGCAAATTCTTCTTCGTGTTGTCACCTCCAGTAGAACATAGGAACTCAGTGGTTAAATACGACAGATTTATAACTCTATGTCATAGGGTTAGACCTATTTAGGAGGATGTTACGTGCTCGCTCAACCCGGACTACTCGTAAAAAGTTGACAAATAATTAAAAAAAAGAAACAATTGTGAGTCGGATTCGCGCACGAAGGGTTCCGTATCATTACGACCACAGAGGTAATAAATATTATAGTATAGTATAGTATAAATATTATCGATGTCTATGATTACGACCGACACATATCGAGCAAAAATCTCAAAAAAATATTGTATGTCAGACGAGGCTGTATAGGTAGGTGTTAAAAGTATTTTGCCAAGATAAATTAACAAGAAAAATTACTTACCTTATAAAATAGTAAACATGAAAATACCTAACCTATAATAATAATTCTTAAAAAAATCTCAAATTCTGAAAAAATATTTACTTATTTTTTTAATAAGTATTTGTTGTTATAGTGGCAACAGAAATACCTACATAATCTGTGAAAATTTCAACTTTCTAGCTAGCACGGTTCATGAGATACAGCCTGTTGATAGACAGGTGGACGGACAGACAGTGAAGTCTTAATAATAGGAACCCTAAAAAGTATTAATGTACATGTACCTATTTGTAGGTGTTCTCCCTTTTCACAGCGATGACGATGTGATGTACGAACGTACTTACCTAAAAATAAAGAAAAAAAGTCCATTAAAGGAATAAAAAATAGTATAAATAGGTAGGTACCATAGTTTTAAAGGTGAAAGGGTACAGGAGCTCTTTCCATACAAACGTAGTCGACTGTTTCCTCCTTGGATAAGGACACTAGAACAAATATTTTTGTTGTATAAAACCTATAACTGCCATGACTATGCCCCTATTATTTATTATATTCTTGTATTTTAAAAACAGATTGAAATTCAATAATTGAATTTAAATAAATTAAAGATAAAATAAGTAGTAATAAACCTATAATTTTCTTGTATTTCAAAAACTGATTCTATTTTTAAACCTAAAATATTGATATTGTCGGTTCCTAAAATGAAAAGTTCATCTGAAATTCAACGTTGATTTACTGGCCGGTTGGCCATAATTCATTTTTGTTACACGAAGCAATATTTCGACGGTTAACAAGGGGCTATGTTATATTCAAGATAAATCATAGTCTACCTTTTTGAAACTTAAGAACCTAGTATCTCGATTCTTTGGGTGATCCATAATATTTTATGTAATACCTTGCAATTCTTGCTGTACATATATTCTGTTATCTGATCGCTATAATACAAGCGTAGTGGCTGAGCTTTAGGGCGCGTTCAGATGACACGCGTTGACCACGCGCCTACCACGCGCAACACACGCGTTGACCACGCGTTGAACACGCGTTGACCACGCGTTGAACACGCGTTGAAATTTGTTCTATATGTAATTTGAGTCTTATGACACATCAATAGATCTCAAATTGCATTTATCAAGTCCACCCGCTCACGCCACGCGCCCGCCCGCGCCCGCCACGCCCACGCTCCGCGCCCGCCCCGCGCCCGCCCTGCGCACGCCTCGCGCACGCCCCGCGCCTGCTTGCAGAAATGCAATTTGAGATCTATTGATGTTTCATAAGACTCAAATTATGTATATAGCAAATTTCAACGCGTGTTCAACGCGTGGTCAACGCGTGTGATGCGCGTGGTGGGCGTGTGGTCAACGCGTGTCATCTGAACGCGCCCTTAGGCTAGATAGTGCTGTATGCAACGTCCTGCAATAAGTGATATGGCCTGCAATATTCAATTATTTAATACTCGTTGGCTGTTTAAGCCGTTCTTCATAAATTTCGGCGCTCAGCGAGTGATTAGGAAATTACTTTTAGAAACTCAAAATATTATTCAAAAAACTTAATGATAAATAATATTTGTAAGGGTACAGAAAATGGTTTTATTTTTATGGAGAAATGAATTTCGAGAAAAAAAACACTTTTCGTGTTTGCGTTTGAGCGTGTGAAACCGCGTGGCGCAATTAGTATATTAATAACTCAATTATTAAGACATAGAAGAATCAATGTCTGATTCTCTAGAGGTCTTCAAAAACTGTTTGAATCTGAAATTTGATTTCAGAGAACTCCGATTAGGACAAGCAAGCCAGCCATCCTGATAATACTTTAAAACGCATCGATTGCGCGATCTATTTTGCATCGTGGCGCCATCTAGCGGTTAACATTAGAAACTACGTAAAATAATCCTTTGTAGTCTATTTGAAGAAAAAAGCCAAGCTTTGTATTGACTGTCTTCGTGAAAAAAAAAGAAACAGTTTTTCACAATTTTCCACCGAATTGGAATCCCGTGGGAATTCTTAATATAGGCACTGATATGACAAATAGCAAATATCAAAGGTATCCCTGTCATAAATCGTGTTTTTAGCCCATGTTTTTTGACAAATTATTGCCAAGGTCAACCTCACACTTCTTAAGTATTTATCCCGTTTGACTAGGCCAGATTAAAAAGAGAAAAACAAAAACAAATTCTTATAACTTAAAGATAAGATAAAGATAAATTTATTCATGCCAAAAACAACTTATGCTTAGGTAAGGTACAATAGTAATTATCAGAACATTATACTATAAAACTTATCCTTAATATAACAACATCAAAAATTAAGCTTAATTAAATAAAAAAAATAGATATGGTAAATATTCCGTGTGAAAATAAACACGGTACCTATTTTAAAATAATTTATCACTACATAGTACCTATAACATAAAGTCACTTTTCGCCGTCCCTATGTCCCTATGTATGCTTAGATCTTTAAAACTACGATACGGATTTTGATGCGGTTTTTTTTAATAGATAGAGTGATTACAGAGGAAGGTTTTTAGATATAAGACATGCATAATACAGCTGCGCGAAGCCGGGGCGGGTCGCTAGTAGTCTTATAATTTCAGAAATTTCCACCAAAACTTCAGTCTGACTTCACCTTTTTCAATCAATTTAATTATAGGTACCAGAATATGATTAGGTGTCGAAATTTTCAAAGACTTTGTGATTAAATTGAAATCCAGCACCCGTAGATGGATGAAGAGATAACGTATCAGTCGACTGCTGAAGTGGAAATGGTGGAAATGAACTGATCACTCGGCCTCAAATTCAAAACTTCGAAAATTTAGGCTCAAATCATAATCCTAACCCATAATTGGCAAAAGTACATGCAGCAGGGATTTTTATGGTTAGGCAATTTTCGATATACTCGATTGATAATACAATTATTGTCGTGACGTCTATAAAATCGATGAACACCGTCAGCACTCACAAAAAAAGGTGACGTCGCGCGTCGTCGCTCACGTTACCGCTCATGTTACCTCTCACGTTCCGTTATGGACAATAATTTACAGACAACCATTTGTCAAGTCTCAAGTTTCCAATCTCGATTTTTTCATCAATGTTTTCTTATGACGTTATCACGTAATATTACTTATCGTCAGTAAACCGACTTTTCATTTTTTGGTCTAACCATCTAATGCAAACGCTATTTTAAAGAAGAATCAAGGCGAAAGTACCTAGTTTTTTATTTCTATTAAGTAAATCTCATTATAGAGAACCTTTGTTTTTTGTAACGTAACGTTTTATCAAATGCATATTATTATGTGGTGGGTTGGGATAGTAGATTGGAGTCTTATAAAGTTTGGAAGATTTTTCACCGGACAGGTGTTTTAAATGCAGGAGCGCACCGCGGCCCAACGATGTTTCGTTGGAACTTTGTATAGTGTATTCTGTACCAACATCTATAGGTAAGCTTATTCTCAAAAAACTATCTTTACCGCGATCTAACGCGTATATATTAAAGCGTAGATTGTATTACAAGGGGTTAAAATAAGATTATTCGGCGAGGGCGTTTTTGAATCCTTGGGACTCAAAATAGAACATGAGGAATGGATATAGAATACCGAAATTCTATTTTTCTTGAAATACATCTGTACAGTGTACATTATATTGTCTATGTATCTATAAAAAGTCATTGGTAAATCAAATGAAATTGCAATAGCGAAATAGAGAAATTTTTAGCACTGTCTCAACCGACGACGGTTACGTTTGTAAATGAAATAAAAACAGAACCAACCAAAATGTTATTTTTAATTTGATTGCCTTTGAGAGAAATGAGCCGTCTACCTAATACAGGGCAATGTTTTCATAAAATCGTTCGGATTTGAAAATGTATTTTAACAAGTCAGAGCTTATTTTAACGAGAAAAGTTGCTCGTAGATGCTGAGAGTCAAGAAGTGGCTCTGATTACTTTTTGCTGTTAAAAAGGTACGATTCTTATTAACGTAACTGTGGTGTGAGTTTTTTGAGCTTTTTATCGATTGTAGTTTTAGGTATTTGTCTACGGGTCATTTTTATTTTATATAGAAATATGTCAATATAATATATAAATATGTCAGCGTTTGACCACTGTCTTACACGATGGTAACAAAGACGTAGCACGCTTTCCTAGAAGATACTTATACGCTCGTGACTTAATGACCCCCAAATAATCGTAATTTTACGCAAATATAGTTGTACGTAGGTACTTGTTAACAAAATAAATGGATTTATGTTATATCTGAATAAATTCAATAGACATCTTTAATAGTTCAGCAAGATAATTTTTACTAGGTATTGAATTCAACATTGTGGATTCTTAAAGCTATGGATACACGACGACACTAGACACTTAATGTATACATCGAGTGTCTACGTATGTTCACCGCCGCAACTTCAAAAATTGGTACAGCGTGGACGCTATCGACACAAGTGTCGACATTTGTGTCGAGTGTCAGTGTCATCGTGTATCCTTAGCATAAAATCAACTTTTTACGAATTCAACATTTTGAGATTCAACATTTTGCAAATTCAACATAGTGGTCCTGAAGGGTTTCAACACTGTCTTCCTACTAAATCCTGTTGTCATTTTTTTTTTTTCAAAATGTTGCTTATCTTCGTTTTTCGGTACCCGTCTTTAAAATTGGTCAGTATAATAAGAGCACCGGGACGCCACGGCGACGTCGTCACTAGCTACGTATCCAATTCCTTATTAGCTTTAAACCTGAAGTTATAAAGGAAGTCTGATTTTCACAGTTTCCTTTCAAAGTTTTATTTTTCTTTTTGAAGTCCTTCTAAAAACAAACAAACCCAGCCTCGGGCAACATCACTGCTCCTGTTCCGGGCTTAATTGGTCTCTGTAATAAGACCATTGTACGATTGTCACACTAATTAGGTACTTACTCAGCTTGGGTAGTTCAATTACTTACAGGTACCCCTATAGGTAGGTATACCTACTTGTAAATACCTACTTCTAATAGTAACTAGTAGTTCAGATTATTCATTGTTGAACTGTATTTTGATTGTTGGTATATTTTCATTTTTATCATATTCTTTTACATAGAAAAGAATAGAACCGATTTATTCGCAACAAAAAGCTTTATATTTTAAAAAGTAAAATATTTATAAAATTGATTTTAAATCTTTCGTAGAATCCTTTTCCGTCCTAAGGTTGCCTGAAAAAAAAACCGCTTTTAGGGGTTAGGCCGCATATTATGCCACTCTATGTTAAAGTTTTGTTTGTTTATTATTCTATCTTTGTGTGTATGATAAAGCGTTCTATATTTTAAGCTATATTTATTTAATTAGGTAGGTATCTATTTAGGCAATGGTCTAAATAAAGATAAAGATAAAGATATTTATTTGCATAAAGTATGGTAAGTACAGATGTTAGGATTAAAAGTTTCACATACTTTGCCAACTCTTGGCATGCAAACATAATTAGTAAGTCAACAGTTAGTGGCAACAAATAATAATAATAATAGATTAAAAAAATAGTACATAATTAATAATACTTTTTTAAAAATAAATGTCAGTTAATATCTTTTTCATTTTAAATTTAAAAATTCTTGTATCGAGTAAAAACGTTTATCGATCAGCCAAGAACGCAGTTTTTTTATAAATAAATGAGAAGGTAGGGATTTCAAATCCTCGGGAATCTTAGAATAGATACCTAACCACATTCCTAAAGTATATAAATACTGAAACTGATACTGAAAGTAATGCCTTTCAGTATCAGTTTCAGTTGAATTAAAACAATAAATTAAAAAATTGCAAGAAAAACTTAAAATTATATCAAAATTATTTTTTTAAAATTCATTCAAATTCAAAATTCATTTTTGTAGGATTTTGGGACGAAAATTACTTGTAATGTCTTTGTCAAAAAATCGTAGTCTAAAATTTGGATTAGTATATAGTATGTGTTCTGTATAAAATAGCTAGAACACAGATTTATCGTCCGGAATAACTTGGGTTTTACGAGAAACCGCTAATAGTATCCGTTCAGAAAGTTTAATAGAAGGGTTGTGTGAGCCTGGCTTCATTATGTTCTGAGGTTTCATTCTTGTTTGTCGGTTTTTATATTACGTATATCTACGTGTTTATTTTATGGTTAAACTGTTCCGATTAATAAGTTTTATTTTTTTTCTTTTTATTTTGTCTGTGTTTCATTTCATAAGTGCCGATCTTGTAAGAATTTTGGAATAAAAAGTAAGTACAATACCTATCAAGTTTCATCGCAATCAGTTCAGTATTTTTTGCGTGAAGAAGTAAGAAACGTTTATACACTAGCATAACCTCGCGGTTTCTCCAGATCTCGTGAGAATCAGGATAAAAAGTAGCCTATATGATAATAACCAATAAATCAATGTATCCATAGACCAAGTTACGAAGTTTTATAAAAATCGCCCAGTGTACGATTTTGATTAAAACTTGGTATAGTTAAATAGGCTACAAAAGTACTGAGTTTTGAAGCCATTGAATAGGCAAACAAACAAACAATCAAATATTACCTCTTTATAATATTAGTAGGAAGTCGGCTGCATAATTGCAGCCCCCGGTAGAGTTCTAATATTACTATCATTAGAATGTTTTCATTCTAATAATTTTTGTTTGATAAATTGATGAGTTAAAAGACTTTAAAGTTTAACTAAAGCAGCCTGCCTAGCATGAAGACCAAAACACGATACACGATACGATAAAGCGATATAACTACATCAACTCTAAAAATATGATAAATAAAGCCGCCATGTTGAATTTTTATTATAAATTGCGATAAAAATTATGATAAAAATTCAACATGGCGGCTTTATCTATCATATTTTGAGAGTTGATGTAGTTATATCGCTTTATCGTATCGTGTTTTGGTCTTCATGCTAGGCATACAGGTGCCTAGAATCTTGCTTGTGTTGAAAACATTCTTATAACAGCCGTTTTGGAGCTCTACGGTGGGTCTGCAATTATGCAGCCGACCTTACCTACTTCATACAAATGAATACACATTTATAGTACCATTTTGGACAACTGAGACTTGTTCTGACTGTACCTTATGTATCAACCCAGAAATACATCATCCGTACATAGGTGTTCCTTCCGAATCGCTGAACTCTATAAACGATAAAAATCAATAGGACCTTAATTTCTACTACTTAAGGTTGGAAATTCGATACCAACATCTAGTTAACCAACAACATCGTATGAATACGATAACTCGTTTTGTTGAAATAATCGATTAAGTTCAAACGATTCCAATTATCGAATAACGATGAAAAGTATACCTACACAGTAATACACAGGAATCTATAAGGAACTTAAATCTTAAAATGTCGAAGGCATTATCACTACATAGTATAAAATAAAGTCGCTGTCTCTGTCCCTATGTCCCCTTTGTAAGCTTAAATCTTTAAAACTACGCAACGGATCTTGATGCGGTTTTTTTAATAGATAGTGATTCAAGAGGAAGGTTTATATGTATAATACATGGATAATATAGCCGTGCGAAGCCGGGACGGGTCGCTAGTGGCGAATAATTTCAACAATATTCGTTCAACAATATGATTCAACAAATATCCCGTTTCGAGAGGCTTTAGAGTTTCGGTGTGAAGGCATTATTTGTTCGTTGTATTGCCCTCTATGGATACGTATGGGTCTTGAAATGCACCGCACATTTTTGAAAAGTCATAGGACAATACGTTTTGTTAAATAAAAAGAGACGCTTTAGAGTAATGCCCTCTATCGATTGGCACGGGTTTTCAAATGCACCGCGCAAAAAAAACACTATGCCAAACTAAATGTCCGGACCCCTTTACCATACAGATCGCTATTCGTTACTTTGGGATTATGTAAGGATTTTGTAAAATTCAAAACACACGCAGACGAAGTCGCGGATGAAAGCTAGTGGTGTATGAAATAATCGAATCGTTTTTAATTCGATTATCGGAATTGTTTGATATTTATTTTGGTAATGGTCAATCATTTTTTACGTTTGAATGATTATTATTTTGGAGTGGGTCAATACCTTTCTTACAGTTGCCAGTAAAATACTTATTTGTACTTACTTTGTCTAACAATTTCAGTTATTTAACAACTATTTTTTTATCAATAATTGTGACACCTGCTGAAACACGGAAACTCATTGTACCTACTTAGTATTCTGTGCTATGGCTTTAAAACTCCTCCGTTTAAGTCACCTCCTCCAGAGGGTGGTTAAGGGTGGTAATAGTAAAACTTAGATCTATTGTTAATAGCATTTATGTCAAATTCATTACAGTAAAAATCATGGAAATCTTACACCAATTCGTAGCGATTTGAAGGTCACGATATGCCTCTAAATCGGCGACTCCAAGCTTACTGTCACAATCTTTAGAATGCCCTAACAAATTGTTTAAAAAAAAAAAAAAAAAAAAATGGTTGTCTGTGAAGTCGGTTTACAGACTATAATTTTACATGATATTATTATAACGTCATAAGAAACCGATGATTTTTTTTACATATTTTTTTTCCTTTTTTTCACATAATTATGATTTTTTTTCCTTTTTTTGCCTTCCCATTGTGTGACGTCATTGCTACTTTCTGGTGACGTCATGTCAACAATGACGTCAAACCAGCACGCAGCAATATAAAAAAACTGTTTGTTTTATATTGTTTAGTAATAATATCGCTCATCTGGAGTTGTGTTACGGTGACGAGTGACAAAAAGAAAACTTATAATATAAGTTTTCAGAAAACTAGCAAATAGAAAGAAGAATTAGCAATGACGTCACACAATGGGAACGTGACAATGACGTCAACGTTTTTAAGAATGCAGGTGTTCGATCAATTTACTAGACGTTATCACGTCAAAAATAAACACGAAATAACTACTCGTAGCTTAATCCATATACTCTATGTTCAGTTTGTATTCTCATATTTTACATTCGACCTCGGTTCTGTATAGCTAAGATAAAACCAGGATTTATACAGCTTCGGTTACTTTATGGATGTGTGGACAATGTGGACAGGCCTTAGCTTATGATAAATCTAAAGTATGGAACAAAAACCCTGTAATCCTTCTTAGTACTACTTAGTAGGTACGGTCGGCTGCATAATTGCAGACCCACCGTAGAGCTCCAAAACGGTTGTTATAAGAATGTTTTCAGCACGAGCAAGATTCTAGAAACCTGCCTTAGTTGAAGTTTATAGTCTTCTAACTCATCAATTCATCAAACAATAGTACATTGCGATACAAGTGTGGAAAGTTGATAATTCCATAGAGGCGGTTTATGGCAAAAGCTAAGATGGAATGATCAATCCACACGTGTATCGTACGACGTTTTTCATCACAGTTGCGAATAAAAAAAAGACTTGTTATAATGATAAAAAGTTTTTAAGAATTTTAGGTTATGTTTACTATTTTTTGTTAATTACACTCCCGAAAGGCTTGGTAAAAGACTTTTAACCTATACAGCCTCTTCTGACATACGTTTTGCGTCGGCGGTTAAAAACAGAATATAATTATAAGGAAAAAATATATTTATGTACCTACCTAGCCTAAAAAAAAACAAAATGAAAACAAAACTAAATTTTTCATTGTTTTCAAAGACGTTATCACGTAAAATTATCGTTCGTTATCAGACTTTAGAGACAACCTTTTGAAAAGAATAAAAAAGGTACCATCAAAGAGTTTTTAAGCCTTGCTGGCTTAAAATTCTTTGTTGGTACCTTTTTTCTATACATCAAAACAGTATAACCCAGATAAATTAAGAATGTTTCATCTACCTAATATGTAATTAGTAGTACCACGGTGGGGGTCAATGGCCACCATGCTTTGAGTTGTCGTCGGTCCTCTGGAAGATTTCCACGTCACCATGCTCTTAACGATTTGATCCGGAGGGCACTTATTTCTGCAAATGTCCCGTGTGTGCTGGAGCCGCCTGCTCTCAGCCGAACGGATGGGAAGAGGCCTGATGGGTTGACGCTGGTGCCATGGTCGAGGGGAAGGTGCCTTATTTGGGATGCCACGTGCGTCAGCACTTTTGCTCCGAGCCACCTACCTCGCTCGCACTTCACGTGTGGCGGCCTCTGCTGCGGAAGCTGCGGCGGTTGGCAAGCGGGCCAAGTACGCTCCGTTGGAGGGACATTACTTGTTTGTTCCGTTTGCTGTGGAGACTGTGGGTTGTTGGGGAGTAGAGGCGATTGAGTTTGTCAGGGGGATTGGGCGACGTTTGAGGGACAGAGGTTTGGATAGCCGTTCCGGGTCGTTCCTGGTGCAGAGGTTGGCCATAGCTATTCAGCGTGGTAACGCGGCTAGTGTGATGGGTTCCTTTGCGCCAGGGGTGACTCGGGGCGGTTTACTTGATTAAATTTGTATTTGCCTTGTATTCTTTTATGTTTAGTTTTAGTTATTAGGATTTTTTTTTTTTAGAATTTTGACATTTTATTTTATTTGTTTTAATTATTTTTAATTTATGGTAATTTAGGTATTAATAATTGTAATTTGTATGTGTATGAAATGAAATATATCAAATATTTAGATTAGCAGTAAGATACGTATTTAACTTATCGGGATAACGTATTATTTTAGCACTAGTTGGTTTTTTTTTTTATCGCACGCGTGTATAATACGTTGCATTATGAGCCTAAAAGCGGTTTAATAAGATCCACTATATGAGCAACTGTGATAAAAAAATTATTAGAATGCAAACATTCCAATAATAGTAATTTTCGAACTCCGAGGGCTGCAATTATTATGCAGCTGACTACAATGGGACGGTTCCTAAAAATTAGGCATATTTAAAACAAAAAAAATATTAACACGTGACAATACCTTTACTGGCCGGCAGGCCTTAAATTTTTTATTTTTTTTTTAGTATTGGGTAATATTTTCCGGCTTTTAATTAATATATTTTTTTCAGATTCATGCAAAAAAAATCCCTATAACTAAATAATATATAAAATTCACGGGTCGCGGTGTTGGTTGCTGTACTCCACGTCCTAAGCGACTGAACCGATTTGTATCAAAATATTTGTTAGGTCTGAGAATCGAACATCTATTTTTTTTTGGCAACATTATTACTATAAAAAACTTATCAAAGAGGTTGCATCTACTAAGTAGGTAGCTACTCAAAAACCCAAATTTTTATACAATACCTAGTCAATATGAAAATGTGTTTAAAATATATATATTTAGGAAAAAATAGATTAGTGTTCGATTCTTAGACCTAACCGACCGAATATACACATAAAAAATCATACAAATCGGTTGAGCAAATTAGGTGGAGTTTGGCAACTAACACCGCGACACGAGAATTTTATAGGTATACTAGCTGCCCTACGCGGTTTCACCCGCGTAACTCCCGATCCCGTGGGAATATCGGGATGTAAGCTATCCTATCTCTCAAGTTGGATCGAACTGCACATGGTGTGCGAATTTTATTATAATCGGTTAAGTGGTTTAGGAGTCCATTGAGGACAAACATTGTGACACGAGATTTATATATATTAAGACGAGATTTATATATATTAAGATTATAGGGATTTTATACAATCTTTTAAGAAGAATTATACCTTGTAGGGTATAATTTACATCAAAAAACTAAGAACTCTATAACAAGTTTGAAATAAAATTACTCTCAACACGGTCCGTTTAGTTTGACTAAATATTTAAATAGAGTTACAGAGAAAGCTGAGTAAAACCTTTTCGCTGGAAAACTATTTTCTTGTGTCAATGACAGCTTCATTTATTCTTAAAGATGTTTTGTTTTTGTAGCTGGTAGAGACATTGTATTTGACAACAACATTTGCTATGCGACTACATAGTTTAATCGATATAGAATGTTTAGAAAACGTTCTAATATTTTATTTGACCATAGAAACAATAAGTGTCCTATAATATTATAAAGACTTGAGATTTCTTTGCAGCTGTTATAGATTTTGTTTTATTTCCACCTCAATGTCATGAGCCGTGTGCTTTTTTGTAAGAATGACATTATTGCAAACGTGCGCGCAAGAACGAACGTCAAATTCTATGCGTGCGCGTAATTATTTGATTTCTATTTAATTTTATTGTAGGAGGCGGTTCTACAAAGCTGTACTTATTTATGGATTAGGGTACATCTTGCTCACGCATAAACTGTCTGCTCGCCAAAAGTTTACTTTTTAAAATGTGTATGGGTTGGTTTTGACCGTACCAGTTTAGAGGTCAGATGTTTCATATTAAAATGTTTTTTCATAATAAAAATCTAATTAGGTATAAGTAGTACCTACGTACCCCACATAATTATGAAGTAGGTATCCAACATCAAAACTCATCGGATTTCATATGATACGGAACGTGACGGTGACGTGATGATTCCTTTTATTGCCTTTACCATAAAAATCCCATAAAATGCCATCATAACGGTGCGCGTAGCCTTTCAACTCAAATGTCACCGCCCACATTAAATGAAGCATTCCACTAATTTTAGTTAGGTATATCAAATAATAACTATCAAATAATTAATAAATATATATATTACTATCACTATCACTACATAGTCACTTCACTACATAGTATAAAATAAAGTCACTTTTCGCCGTCCCTATGTCCCTTTGTATGCTTAGATCTTTAAAACTACGCAACGGATTTTGCGGTTTTTTGACGTGATAACGTTTTATAAATTGGTGAACACCTGCAATCTCAAAAAAGTGTGACGTCACGCGTCGTTACTGGAACGCCTCATGTTATTGACAAGGTAACTATAGCAACGTTTTATCGTTGCCATGGTTATTTGGTGATTTTTTAATAGATAGAGTGATTCAAGAGGAAGGTTTATATGTATAATACATGCATAATATAGCCGTGCGAAGCCGGAGCGGGTCGCTAGTATAAAATAAAGTCACTTTTCGCCGTCTCTATGTCCCTATGTCCCTTTGTATGCTTAGATCTTTAAAACTACGCAACGGATTTTAATGCTGTTTTTTTTAATAGATAGAGTGATTAACGAGGAAGGTTTTTAGATATAATACATGCATAATACAGCCGTGCGAAGCCGGGGCGGATCGCTAGTAGAATTATAAGAAGAATAAGAATTATCACAATATCTCTGATGGAACTCCAAGAGCCACGAGTCCGAACTTCGCATGGTTCCATTTTAGACGTAAGCGAGCACTGAGTAACTTTTTTTGGAAATTCGACAGCTGAAGGGGCAAAAATAGTTTTAAAACTTTGCTAACCTACAATTATAGACACAAGACAATATCAAATCCTACGCGAACAAATAATAATAATCAACGGTTATACAATCTATTTCGACAAGGCTATTGTAAGATTCAAAACGAGCTCTTGGGCAATTCATACCGCGGTCCGAACTGCTCGCGTTGCGAATCGACTAATGACCCAACGAAAGGGAGTTGTTCTAGATGTAGAATCGAATAACTTTGTGCCTAGTAGTACAAACTCAAGAAACTACTAAACCCCCAACGTCAATGAGCTCTAACTTCGAAAACAGCTGATTTACGAGTTATCATCCCGACGTACCTACAATAGAGCTAAGAGAGCTAACCCCATCTCCTCCCGCGGGTATCGTAGAAGGCGACTGAGGGATTTGGGGACCGTATATTGCTCGAAGCTTGCGTCTCCCGCTCGGTGGCATAACCAATCGCAAGAATAGCATCCCTAGGGTTACTATCAGGCAGGTGACCGGCCGTAAAATCCTGTAACCGAATCCCTTTGGTATTTTGAGCTCAAACACTATTTGTGATAATAATAATCCTACTAATATAATAAATGTGAGAGTTTGTGTGTGAAAATTACTTCACGCAAAAACCACTACTTCAGGTTCTAAAGTAACCATTAGTTAGTTGTCTGTACACGAGGAGGCACGGTGTCATCTAAAGTATGCGATTTTAGTAATGTTGTCTTTGTGCTACAGATTCTATTAAAGTTAAAAAAAAAATCGGCTAAGTGCGATAGTAGGCATCCCGCTACGAAATCGAACCGATTGCTTTGAAACTCGGTATGTGGATAGCTGGAGACCTCCTATGCTACTTTTAATCCCGATATTCTCATGGAATCGGGACACAGTTCGTTTTTTATTTTTAGGAGGAGTAAATGCATTTAGGCAAGTAATGTGGTATTTAGACTGTCGTCTTATCTACTAAGAAATATAACTAAATTTATTCATGCCAGGATAAAAACATACAAATAATATTCTTAACTAACTCCAAAACTTGCTGTGCATATAATTCTGCTCCGAAAAGGCTCAGGCTCAGCTAATAATGGTACAGATGACTGTGTAGTGTCATTTTCAGCAAGATTTACTACAGAATTAACTGGCGTTTTTGCACACTAAACATTTCATGCTAGACACTAGTTTAGTGATAGTGAAATGATAAAAGCGTTGATAAGTGATAAAGTCTACGAACAATGGTGACCCTAAAACGCGTCACAGTTGTCTATGCAAGCATTTTTAGGTGAGTGCTTTCATCGTATTTGATGGGGGCGTAAAAATTTCATTGCTTTTGAATCACGGAACGGGTTGGCCATGCCCGTTTATGATGACGCACTTTGTATTGGACTTTATGACAGCGTAATAAAGTAAAGATTCGAATGACGTATGTACGTAAATATCTTTACCTATTGTTGTTTTACGAATATGAATATCGATGAACAGGCGTTATTACAATATTTTTGTTTTTATTTTATTGCATGGAATTTTTTATTTTATAGTTTTTTTCTGTAAGAATGACTATATTTTTTGTAGGTTTAATGTGTGAAAATACAGCTATACCTAACCAGGCTTTTTGGCGTACAATATTAATTAGCACACTTTTAATTAGGTAGTTATATAGATTTGAGTAATTAACAATTTGGACTAAATTTTGATTATGAGCTAAAACTTCCACCCACTATGTTTGAATTAAGCAGGTATTTTAAATCCCTTAAACGCATTAATATTTAATCGTATACTAGCCACAACGTCAGTCTCGTAATTCAAATTCCAGATAAAAGTTTTTATTAAAATTCCTATTTTGAAATCGCATTTAAATCCAGTTTCCAATTTTCCGAGCACCCTGAACTGACCGCACAATACGGTGTGTGGTCAGACGACCAACCTGCAATTAAGCCAGACTGCAAGTCGATTGTTTGACTAACAAAGCGGTTTAAATTATAATTGAAATAGAGAGGAATCTACTTTTTATTAGCAAAACTTTGATCTCGATTATTTACTTCTCATCTTAGTAGTTTCACATTTTCAAAACGAGTTGCGTTCGATCAAAGACGTTACAAATATCTAATTATAGAATCAGGTATTTCTAACGTACAGTCGGAATACCTTAGCTGAACCCCATGTGACCCAGAGCTCACTCGCAGATATGTTAGATTGGATTGTTAAGTAATGTTACCTGATTCTGTTTCTTTTTAAACAATCACTACATAGTATAAAATGAAGTCACTTTTCACCGTCCCTATGTCCCTATTTCCCTTTGTATGCTTGGATTTTTAAAACTACGCAACGGATTTTAATGCGGTTTTTTAAATAGATAGAGTGATTAACGAGGAAGGTTTTTAGATATAATACATGCATAATACAGCCGTGCGAAGCCGGGGCGGGTCGCTAGTACAATATAAAAAAATAACAAAAAGGTAAAAAATACTACATTTTTACAGATGTGCCATTGAGATCTGGGTCACGTGGGGTTCAGCTAATTGGTATTCCGGCTGTACATACATAAATGGTAGACATGGGTCCTATATATATGTACTTTTGTTTTTTTTTAATCTATTTTAATATTTAGAACATATGTTACTATGTGATCATGTCAGTTATGTACCATCGATAAAACTGTTCGCAATGGAGTTTTTTGTCGCCCATCAAAGATTGAGAACGTGCTTGTTTTTCATTGTTGATTCAATGGTGTATCGTCAAATTGGGTAATTTGCCGTTTTATGTTACACTAGCTCTCACCCGAGGCTTCGTCTGCTTAGAGATTGAATTGTCCGAAATTCTTGTCTACGTCATAATAGATAATAGCTATCTCTATGCTAAAGTCAATCAGTTAGTCAGTCGGGCCTTTGAAATTTTATTTATAGATTTAACACAATTTCAGCAAACTATCAAGTTTTGTGAAGATAAAATTCAAGGGCTTCCTGACTTTATATTTCGTTGACTTAAAAAAACTCTACATTGGCTCGAGTGAAACAGGACTGTTATCTAATTTAACTTGAGATTGATATGTTTTCTCTAGAACAGTAGGTAATTATAAATCTCATTGGTTTCCAACCAATTGTATGTGGATTGTGAAGCATGGAACTTGGAAGGGATTGCCAAAATTCTAATCAAGATTTGGTCAGTAGATTGAATGTTATGTGGGTATGCTAATGTGGTTTGAAACATTTGACATTGTTCTGTCGATCTTTCGATTTCCGCACTATATAGCAAAAAGTACGGTCGGAGTCAAAATTGCAAACCCACTGTAGAGTTCCAAAACTGCTATTATGTTTTAAACTCAAGTAAGATTTTAAAGTCTTGCTCGAGTTTAAGTTTGAAGTCTTTCAAATCATGAATTAGTAGAATGTTATTGAAACATTCCAATAATTGTAATTTTAGATCTCTCTCAGTGGGTTTGCAATTCTGACTCTGACCGTACATAGTCAAGTCATTTCGTATAATTCAATGCATCATTCATTCGAATTTTATGTGGACTGTAAAGCGTATAACTTTGAAGGTATGGTCAAAATTCAAATCAAGATTTGGTTAGATGTCAGTGGGGTTCGTATATGATAATGATATTTAGTCTGTCTTTCAATTTTCGCACTAATTTGTACAAATTGCAGACCCAGCGTAGAGATCCAAAACTGATATGTTTGTGTTGATCCAAAACTGATATGTTTGTGTGCGGATGTTAAAACTGAAGCAAGATTCTAAGGTACTGTTTCAGTTGTAGTTTAAATTTCTTCAGCTCATGAACTTATTAGACAAACGTTATTAGAATGAAACCATTGCAATAATAGTAATTTTAGAAATTGATGGTCTGGAATTCTGATACCGACAGTACATAGGAGCGTCCTTGATTGTCAAGTCATGTCGTAAAATTCCGTGCGTCATTCATATCAATTAGAAAAATCGGTTAGGATGATCAAGGACGCAGACGTAGTAGAGTTTCTGAAACGGAACGTCTCATCTTACGTAAAGTGGGAACTATTCTGACGGATGTTGCTTCTTTGTTAGAAGGTGCTCCATGACTCCTCTTTCCTAGTCGTTACATAGTATGACGCATTAGCAGTTACATTTGGTTTTTGCATTGTAATTTTATTGCAAGTGACTATTGTTCTTGTCGATTTTCAGAAAGGTTTTTCGTCAAAAAAACTTACGGGAGCTTCAGGCGATCACACGATTGTTCATAAAAAACTTACACAGGTTTTTTTTTTAAATTTATTTATTAAACATGACACACACACACACATAGTAGTAGCAGTAGTAGTAGTTACATGTATATCTAAAGAGCTGGACTTCGATTTTGTTTGTTTTACTTAATATTTGAGCATAATCGTATGGTTTCGTCATTCTCTATTTGTTGTTCCAAGAAATGGACTCAGTTGCTTGTCTTTCCTGACGTGTACAATTTGGAGGTCTTCAAGTCACGAGCGAGCAGGTATCTTTTAGGTAAGCGTGGTGCATCTTTTCTGCTGCGTCGCTTACCATCAAGTGTGCTGATAACAATCAAACGCTGACCTATCATTTTGTAAAAAAATTTAATACCTACTTAGTATATTTACCCTTAAATAATATATGAATGCTTTACAGTTGATTACATATCCTGTGCTATCAATTTGATAGGCAATAAGGTCATATTTGGAACTGAAGTGACACGCGAACACAGGGTTGATTGAGTGATTAATCTCCCTCCATGATTACAGTTGGGTTCAGATTGTAAATCTGCTTTGAGTACTACATACCTATACCTACACAAGTATACCTAACCCTACCTACATAAGGTTTAACGCGATATCAACCCGTGTTTATAGAATATATATATATCTCTCTATCTATCTTCTAGTTAGTTATACCATTTATAACTTGAGAACGGCTGAACCGTAGTAAGTAGATAGGTGAAGTCCTAAAATACCATTTATGCTTTACGATATTTCTACGGGATCGGGACTTACGCGGGTATGAAACCATGGGACTCAGTTACTTATATGTAAAGAGAAAAAGACTCATCAACAAATTTCTAAAACTGCAAAAGCTGCGAGCCTGAAACTTTTAAGAAGTAGATGAAAAAAAAATGAAAAAAATGAAAATTAATTTTTAATATATTTTAGATGAACACTAAGAAAGGATTCTTGGAAATGCGACTCCTAAAAGAATAAAAAGGGCTGAGAAAGTATATCTATATTTATGAAAGTCAACTGATCAAAGCGTATCTCATAACGGTTTATTAAAAACGTATAAAAATCAAAAATACTGAAGCTTAGACTGGTTAATTTTAATTCACCACGAATGATTTACGTCTCTTGTTTTTCCTAACCTACTAGCACTGCAAGGTTTGCCAAAATCTTTTGGCAATCGCGCATTATTTTTTATCAGTAAGAATAATTTATTCGTTTATACGACTGATACTATTTAAGTCAACATTTCACTAATTTTTGGAAAATAAAAACCATTTTCAGATTATCTTGTTTTTTTCCAGATTTTAACTAACTTACAGATCTTATCCAGCAGTACACAGTGACGAGCTTTAAATTAGTGTCGTCACTTTGTTGTCACCCTATTATTTTAATGCCAGGTAGACAGGAAAGGCGGTATGTGAGGCTCCCATGGCCTAAAGTAGTGTTGCCGATCGAGTAAACTACCGATAGCCTATAGATAGTTCATTAAAAATCAATAGTACCTATCGATAATATTATCAATACTATAAATACATTTTTTCATTACTCATACTCCGAAAGTAGGTCTAAATATGCCTTAAGAGCGTGTAGAAAATAAAATTTCCAGCCCTAGGGCTTTTCGCTTTCACTGACAGCTGTCATGTCAAATTATGGCTTCGCACGACTTGTGCAATCTGCATGTAGCCAGTATCAGTATCATTACGCATTAGGAACTTCAAAAACCTAACCTCCTTGCTTTTTTTTTACACCAAAGAATAATAATTATGGCTTGGCACGGCTCATGCATACTGCCAGAGTTTAGTACTTAGTAACTTTTTTAATGTATAACCTCTTTGGTCCCAACCTTGTAAGAGGATCAGGTAGTATGGACACATGAGTACCTACTCATGTGGTATGGAGTCTCATAGTCTCATTCACTCTCGTTGTTAGGGAGAATTTTATGTATTATTCGTAATGAAAAGCACAGTGTTTACCTCGGGTGAAAGACTCATTAAGTCCCTCGAACTATTAGCGCCCTCGCTACGCTCGGGCGCCAAACTCCGTCTCGGGACTTGTAATGAGTGACTTTCACACCTTGGATAACAATGTACTATTTCATTACTCATACTCCGAAAGTAGGTCTAAATATGCCTGAAGAGCGTGTAGAAAATAAAATTTCCAGCCTGTCATGTCAAATTATGGCTTCGCACGACTTGTGCAATCTGCATGTAGCCAGTATCAGTATCATTACGCATTAGGAACTTCAAAAACCTAACCTCCTTGCTTTTTTTTTTTACACCAAAGAATGATAATTATGGCTTGGCACGGCTCATGCATACTGCCAGAGTTTAGTACTTAGTAACTTTTTTTCTTATTTTATTATGTTTTTGTGTTAAGTTTAATCTGGTTTTTCATTTATGATTGTGTATTTTTTGTAAATAACATTTTCTAGACAAACCGTGTTACAAAAACTGTAAGTGAAATCTACGGACTTCGCGTCATTTCCCAATGTTGGATTAACTCATTAATAAAAACTTCTTCGGTAAGTACCGCCGTATTTAAGTATTGAATACAATTAGCAGAAACCTAAAAAAACACTACATAATGTAAAACCTCTTTGGTCCCAACCTTGTAAGAGGATCAGATCAGGTAGTAAAAGTACCTACTCATGTGGTATGGAGTCTCATAGTCTCATTCACTCTCGTTGTTATGAAGAATTTTATGTATTATTCGTAATGAAAAGCACAGTGTTTACCTCGGATGAAAGACTCATTAAGTCCCTCGAACTATTAGCGCCCTCGCTACGCTCGGGCGCCAAACTCCGTCTCGGGGCTTGTAATGAGTGACTTTCACACCTAGGATAACAATGTACTATTAAGACCGCCCATTTGTGCAACTTGTACTTTCTAGTTATTACTTTGCTTTTTGTATATCGTGTTCTATGTTCTGTCTGACAAATAAAGTTATCTATCTATTTTACTATCAATTGCTCAGTTGTTTTGTAATTAGAATAGAGATAAATCGGTGGTGCAGAGCAATCGTATATTTTATGCAATTCTATCGATAGGATTGCAATATATTGATAGCATTACTACGTGGCATGCTATGTATATGATAGCTGATTTTCGATGTAAACTATCGATATTTTGGCAACACTAAAGATAAGTTTAAGCTACAAAAACACTTGTGACAATCTAAACATTAGAATTCAAATTTAGTAAGCAAGTGCTTGCTCTAAAATCTCACCAACTTTTTAACACCAGAAGCAATTTCCACAAGCATTTCCTTAAGAAACTAGATTTTCTAATCCAAATTACTTAGCCGTCAATATGGATGCTGATCACATCTCTGGAGAGTATCTCAAGGGCAAGTTGACTTAATATCGTAAGCTATGACAGATACAACATGTATATTTTCTATATTGTGAGTATTTATATGTCGCAACTGCCAACTTAATATATTATTATCTGTTCAACGATTCTAACAGAGACGAGACGCTAACATAGGGATGACGGTATCCCTATGGTAAAATAAATCTTCAGGGGGACCGTTTACCGCAGGGGGACCGTTAAGAGGACGGTCAATCGTGAACTCTATCTACCTTAAATACTTAACTGATTTAAAACGTTTTTTAATATAAGTTATACCAAGTTTCGGAGACTATTCGAACCAACAAAAAAAAACTAAAAAAATATTTCCTCTTTATTACATTAGTAAAGAATTCATGCCAACTAACATACCTTACCAAATCAGTCACAGATAAAACCACGTGCTAACATTAGTTAAAATATCTGTAGCAATAATGAAATATTTTTATACAGTTTTTCAGTTTAACATAAGCACTTGATAAGCTGCTATAATAAATAAATACTGGTTACTGAAACATAGCCAAGTTCAGTAAGTATGTGTGATTTTTTTTTTAATCTCGAATAATTTATGTTTCTGCAATAAGATACTGTTACATACAAGTAGGAGAATGCGACAATCGGTAAAATTGTTTTTCCACTATTTTCTTTTGTTTCGAAATTGTTTTCGTATTCGTAATAGCTCATTCATACGAGGACTTTTCGTATTTTATTTACGATCCGTGTTTTTTTACATGTGGTTTTTAATGACCATTTTCGATGACGAATCGTGCAAAATAGCGTAGTTACGTGTTAATTATTAATCGTCTTTTTAAACACGTTCGTAAAAAAAACACGAATAATTCGAACTGATGGCCGTTGGGGCCGGAAAGTTGTAGATTGGAGACCACGTACCGGACAACGTACCGCGGGAGGAACTCCGACTTATGGACAGGTGACTTAACTATAAAACTGCGGGAAACAGTTGGAACCGTAGGACATGCGACCGTTATGGGAGTCTTTAGGGGAGGCCTATGTTCAGCAGTAGACGGACGTCCTGTTGCTGATACAATGATGATGATGATAAACCGTTCCTGAGCGAATAAAAAATAAACTAAAAGGTAATATACCTACCATGTAGGGTTATTGTACCATCTACCATGAACTACCATCTACCATGTAGGGTTACCTACCATGTAGGGTAATCCTACCATGTAGGGTAATCCTACCATGTAGGATTATCTCAGCATTCAATCATATCCATAATATAAAATAAACTAAAAGGTAATATACCTACCATGTAGGGTTATTGTACCATCTACCATGAACTACCATCTACCATGTAGGGTTACCTACCATGTAGGGTAATCCTACCATGTAGGATTATCTCAGCATTCAATCATATCCATAATATAAAATAAACTAAAAGGTAATATACCTACCATGTAGGGTTATTGTACCATCTACCATCTACCATGTAGGGTTACCTACCATGTAGGGTAATCCTACCATGTAGGATTATCTCAGCATTCAATCATATCCATAATATAAAATAAACTAAAAGGTAATATACCTACCATGTAGGGTTATTGTACCATCTACCATAAACTACCATCTACCATGTAGGGTTACCTACCATGTAGGGTAATCCTACCATGTAGGATTATCTCAGCATTCAATCATATCCATAATATAAAATAAACTAAAAGGTAATATACCTACCATGTAGGGTTATTGTACCATCTACCATCTACCATGTAGGGTTACCTACCATGTAGGGTAATCCTACCATGTAGGATTATCTCAGCATTCAATCATATCCATAATATAAAATAAACTAAAAGGTAATATACCTACCATGTAGGGTTATTGTACCATCTACCATCTACCATGTAGGGTTACCTACCATGTAGGGTAATCCTACCATGTAGGATTATCTCAGCATTCAATCATATCCATAATATAAAATAAACTAAAAGGTAATATACCTACCATGTAGGGTTATCGTACCATCTACCATCTACCATGAACTACCATCTACCATGTAGGGTTACCTACCATGTAGGGTAATCCTACCATGTAGGATTATCTCAGCATTCAATCATATCCATAATATAAAAAAACTAAAAGGTAATATACCTACCATGTAGGGTTATTGTACCATCTACCATCTACCATGTAGGGTTACCTACCATGTAGGATTATCTCAGCATTCAATCATATCCATAATATAAAATAAACTAAAAGGTAATATACCTACCATGTAGGGTTATTGTACCATCTACCATGAACTACCATCTACCATGTAGGGTTACCTACCATGTAGGGTAATCCTACCATGTAGGATTATCTTAGCATTCAATCAAATCTAGTCCTCTAATCTAGACTTCTAAGTAACCTACCTACTTTTTATGTTTATTTTATTTTGACTTTTTGTTTATTTTTATCTTTTATTTTTATGAAGTCGATTTTCAAATCTTTGACTATAAATTTGACTATAAATAAAAAGGAAAACAATGAATGTTAGATGTTTGAATTAAAATACCCATGGAGCCCAAAGAAACAAAATAACGTAAATAAGGAGCTTAGTCACAGTCTAGAACAGGGGTTCCCAAACTTATTTTATCTACTGCCCACTTTGAAAATAAATTATTTATATCGCCCCCATTTTTTCACCCACTTAAAAACATAAATAAATTAATAATAAATTAATTAATAACATCAAATTAAATTATTAATTGTGAGCTATATCAGCGGAGATTAAACATTAATTCTAAATGAGACTTTTACTATAACCACCTGCGCGCAGTAGGTTGTACACAACGCACCCATTTTTTTTTGGGTCTCTTACCGACCTTTTTAAACCTGCCGCGCCCAAAAGGGGGGCGTTATCGCCCACTTTGGGAAAGGCTGGTCTAGAAGATTCAAGCTTCAGAGTATAAGGCTAGGATAAAACAAAGGATTGTTCAATGCAATAAATGCAGCTTTAATGAATAATTCATTCGAAGACTGGAATTTCTCTTGTCTTGATGAAAATACTCGAATAGGTTGGTAGATAGTAGGCTCCGGAAAATAAGCAGGTCGTTTAATAGTACATGTGTGCTCTATTATAATAAATTACCTAAAGATGTATATGACATGTCCATTAACAAATTCAAAACTTTTATAAAGCATAAATTGTGCGGTAAGGCATACTATGATACCTTTTCGTACCTTAATGATAAGAATCCATGGATGTGACTTTAATTGCTCCATTTCAAATAATACCTTCAAATATTTGTAAAATTGACCTTTGTGAGCGTGATCACATAAAAAAAAACCCCATGAGTTTCTTGTGCCTTCTTCTCATTGGTGGGCGCGTTCCGAAGGCACACATCCTAACTTAGTTTTTAAGACTATTTCAAGTGATCATGTGTATACCTATACATAAGTATCATAAGTATTAAGTTAAGTCTAATTTACGAAAGAAAAGTATATAACTCTATCCGTTAGCCGCTGTGTCGCAGTAATTCTTTGCGTGACTTTCTTACTTATTAACCGACTTCAAAAAAGGAGGAGGTTCTCAATTCGTCGCGTATATATATATTTTTATGTATGTTCTTCTTTGTTACGAACATTTTTTTGACAATTACAAACACAACAAAAAATAATTTGCGAAATCGGTTCAGCTGTTCTCGAGATTTGCGCTTTGCAACACATTCAGCGATTCATTTTTATATTAGATTAGAAGATTTAACTACATGCCAAATTTTTCAAAAACTGCCTTAAAATTTGACAACCGGGAGCTTGCCCACATTTTTTGTTTGAAACTAAGTTGTGGAATGACTAGCTAGTAATAAAACCTATGAATTATTATCTACAAGAAAAAAATGAATAAAAAATAGTTATTTATTTATTTGCTTGCTGTCTGTACTTTTTAAATATTCTTGAAGTTCAGTGAAGTCGAATTTATTCATTTATCGAAAATTGTAAATGATAAGAAATTGGATGTAAGTGAAATAACCCAAAACAATATTTGTAGGCATGTCTCATTGTGTGTTTCGTAGAGCTCTACGGAACAAAATCGTAAATGTCGCCCCTCTACGAACGCGGCTACGATGGTTCGTAGCAATTCGTAGCGGGAGGCTTCGAGGCTACGGGAAAAAGTACTAGGGCAGCATAACCAGCAAGGAGTTGTAAGAAAACGCTTCCGCCATGAAAACCCCTGGCTAAGCCCACAGTCCCACGCGATCTTACCCACTTCGGGGAAATGCGGAAAAGGATATACGGAAATCTAATTCGCGGCTAACGGCTAAATAGGATTTGTGGAAATCCCGATTAGAGCGGAAAATGTCTACTTGGTACCAGGCGCACATGAGGTTACAAGAGTTCGGTGACTTAGAAAAGAGGGTTAGATAAGGATGGGAGTGCTTTGGGGCGGAGCGATTTTCCGCATGCGCAGTATAGTTTTCTAACTTAGCAAAACTTTCGTTGGCGTAAAAGTTTGGCGCCATTTTTACTGAATGTGATTTTTTACAAAGGAAATGTTATTATAGTAGTTCTTTGATTTTACGAAGTCTTAATTATGAATTTTGACATTAAAGTTATATTGAATAGTAGTAAGATCTCCTTAATTTAAAAATAAACTTAATATGGCAATTACGAAGGTAAGTATTTAAAATATAGAAAACGCCTAATAGTAAAGGTAGGTACTAATTAATTCTGTAACAAGAAGTTTGGTTTTAGATAACTTTAATAAAAACATTTTTTATAATTTAATTCAGCGCCATCTAGCAAGTACAACCTAAACTAAGTTATTATCCGAAGCACGACTTGCGTTACATGGTCGCACTGCACACCAGTTCACTCGTGTTTTCAAACATTTCCAAGAGATGGCGCTATTACAAAATACTAAAATTGTTTTACTTTTAAGGTAAAAATGTAAGAAAAAAATATGTTGCCTAATTTGTTTCCGAGTCGGAATTTTCCCTTTTCGTCTTTATTAAGGTTTCGGATGTCTAGTTAAGTGGAGAGGGTATTTTAGCAGGAAAAAGGGCTATCTTTAGAGACAGTAAATTCAAGTAAGGTACCTTACGAGCAATGAAAGGGTAAGCACTTTGTTTGTGATGTTATCAATGAACACAATGATAAAGGGACCGATAATACCTTAGTAACTCAGGCTTGTCCTTGTGCGGGGATCAAAAGTACCCATAGTATTTGTATACAGGGTTTTTGGAAATCACATTTTGTGAACATGAAGCAAATTCTGTGCACCTAAACAAATAACATTGAAATTCGAACAAATTTTTTGAAAATTTTGAGATTCTTTCGTGACCTATTTACTGCAATACGAGTGAAACGTTCATGTAATTTGAAAAAAAAAACCGTTTCGACAAAACGAAATTTAATTTAAATTTACTTTTAAGAAATACGAAAAATTTGTTGATATTTCGTAAATTAATGTAAAAATCGTGGTAGCAAATAAATAATTTTAGAAAATATAGCTGGAGTTGGAAAGAAAACTATAAATTAAGAATATCCGTTGTCTAGCACCCATAACACAAGTCTAGTTACTTAGATTGGGGCTAGGTGGCGATTTGTGGAATGTCCTGCAATCATTATCACCCTCACTATCATCACTACATACCTACTTAGTATAAAATAAAGTCACTTTTCGCCTTCCCTATGTCCGTATGTCCCTATTTCCCTTTGTATGCTTAGATCTTTAAAACTACGCAACGGATTTTGATGCGGTTTTTTTTAATAGATAGAGTGATTCAAGAGGAAGGTTTATATGTATAATACATGCATAATTTGGCGTGCGAAGCCGGAGCGGGTTGCTAGTATTTTATATTTTAATTTAATATCTATTTAGTTTTTTACACACACTGGTGGCCAGATAACGGTTAGAATACTTATAATTGAGTTAAGGGTCGAACCCCCAGCCTCTGCAATAATACTTTCTTAAATTTTCGCTCACTAGCGACCCGCTCCGGCTTCGCACGGCTATATTATGCATATTATACACATGTTTATGTGTATAATATGCATAATATAGCCGTGCGTCCTTTTAAATCACTCTATCTATTTAAAAAACCGCATCAAAATCCGTTGCGTAGTTTTAAAGATTTAAGCATAGGTACATAGGGATATAGGGAAAGAGAAAGCGACTTGGTTTTATACTATGTAGTGATAGTGATACTGATAAAGAACATTACAAGAATTTCATACAATTCTAAAGATCAGACACGTCATTAGTCATAAAGTAGCCCAGTTTTGGGCATTCTCTATTACCTAGGTCAACGTTCAAAGTTAGCTAGTTGCATAAAACGGTATTAAATTCTCAAAACACAGTTAATCTCAAGGGTTTAATATACAAAGCTCCGTTTTAAGCTTGCATCACTTGTTCATGCCGAAACTTTGAAGGTGAAATTATTTTACTGGCACACCGCTTTGTTAAAGTGTTTGAACTTTAAACTTAGCTTTACCTTTACACATTGCAACAAAAACACTGTTTACCCTCTTAGGTACATGAAGGTACCTTACCCAAAAAAAATATAAAAATATTTTTTATTTTATTTGGGAAATATACCTTAAAAACGGATATTCGAGGAGAGATGAACACAGAGGAGAGATGGCCCACAGCGATTTTTCCGATTTACAATATGCATAAATCATAATCATAAATCATTTATTCACCATGTCATCACATTTCGCAATATTGGCAAGTCAATTACATAGATAATTCAAACACATAAACAGTTAGAGTAACAGTAGTGTTAATTATTAGGTAAATGCTATTTTAAAACATTATAAAACATTATCTCTGAACAGTAGCAACTTATCACGAATCATGCAAATCAAAAAATGAATACGCCATATACTCAGAAATATTATAGAAGGGGTTAAGTTTAAAAAAATTATGCATCTTGTTTTTAAATTCAATGTACGGAAGTTGCCTCACGAAGTAGGGAAGATTGTTATAAAGATCTATTTTAAGGCTTATGCCTAGTTTCTTTGTTTTAACTAATCTAGTTTTCGGTGTCATTAATTTGTGTTTATGTCTAGTGTTAATATTGTGTATATCCATCCTCCTAGGTATTTCGTTTAATATTCTTTTGTTGTGAACTTCTAAAAGAGCCTTATATATGAACAAAGAGATAACAGTCATTATTTCTGCCTTTTTAAAATATGCTCTAGCGGAGGTCAGTCTACGTAAGTTATATATTATCCTAATCGATCTTTTCTGACAAATGAGAACCCTTTTTATGTGAGTTGAGTTTCCCTATATAGTTAAAGCATAGTTTATGATAGAGTGACAGTAGGCATAATAGACAGATATCAATGTCTGCTTGTCAATTATGCTTCATAACCTAAAAAGCGCATAATTAGCACTCGCTAGTCTGCTGCAGACTTTATCTACGTGGCTTTCGTACGTGAGAGTTGAATCCAACATACATCCCAAGAATTTTACTTCGGAACACAATTCTACACTGCTATTCACATTACTTGCTTTAGTTTTTTTGCAACTATAACTTAAAATATTTGTTTTCTCTGAATTTAGTATTATACCATTAGTCGCGAACCAGTCTGTTAGTATATCTTTTATAAATAGGGTTTTATTGTCTATGCCTTCTAATTTCTTATCTGTAATTCCTATATGTGTGTCGTCCGCAAATAATGTGACTGTTGCCCAATCTGGTATGCAACTCACAAGGTCGTTAATATATATTAAAAAGAGAAGGGGTCCCAGTATTGAACCCTGGGGAACCCCTATTGTACTAGTGGCTTTGTCTGAAAATGTTTGGTTAACATTAACAACTTGTACCCTATCTTTTAAATAAGATTCTATGATTCTCAATTCTTTACCATCAAAACCATAAAACCCTAACTTACTAATGAGTATGTCATGTCGTAGACAGTCAAATGCCTTAGACAAATCACAAAAGATACTTCTTACCTTCTGTGCCTTGTCCAGGGCATCAAGCACATAATAGATTGTCTTCCTAATTGCCATTTCAGTAGACATCTTTTTTCTAAACCCAAACTGACTTTCCGTAAACAGATTGTTCCCTTCAAAATATTCCGACATTCTCGATTTAAGCGCTATCTCTAAAAATTTTGAAAAAACGGGCAAAATACAAATAGGCCTATAGTTTCCCATGTCTTCATGATCTCCTTTTTTAAATAAAGGGACAATTTTACCTAGTTTCAAACAAGCCGGGAACACTCCCTGTAAAATACACTCATTAATGACTAAAAGTGTAATATTAAACATATTCAAGTTATTAGATATAAGTTCCTTAACAATCTTAGAGTCAACGTCATATATGTCTTTCGACGATTTATTTTTAATCTGGCTAATTATTTTTCTAAATTCATTCGCTGTAATAGGTGAAAAAAAATATTTTTGACGATGGTGAAGATAACTTTCCAAGATATTCATTTGATTTGGAAACTTCAATTTTCAATGTCTTAGTCAAACTATGTGCTATATTATTAAAGTATATGTTTAAAACGTTAGCAATATCTTTGTCCGCGGTGACCAGGTCTCCGTTTAAATTGCGAATTTTACTGACCTTGGTATGTTGTTGGTATTGGTATGTTGTTGGTATGTTGTTGTGGTATGCTTATTTTACTTTTAATGAATCAATGTATCCTCATACCAAGATTCATCAAAATCGGTCCAGTAGTTTCGAAGCCTATTCAATCCAAAGAAACTAAACAATCTTTCCTCTTTTTTTTTTTCTTTTTTTTTCCCATTTGGGTCAGCACCCGACTCCTCATTTATGTTGTTTTTTCTTTACCACTTTTTTGTATTGTAATTAATTTTCATTGTCATGTTCATTTCCTGTGTTTGTCGTGTGTTTGTACTCAATAAATGCTTTTCTTTCTTTCTTTATTATAATACTAGCGACCCGTCCCGGCTTCGCACGGCTATATTATGCATGTATTATACATATAAACCTTCCTCTTGAATCACTCTATCTATTAAAAAAAACCGCATCAAAATCCGTTGCGTAGTTTTAAAGATTTAAGCATACAAAGGGAAATAGGGACAGAGAAAGCGACTTTTTTTATACTATGTAATGATTAGTATAGTATAGAGTATAGAAAACTTAAGTATATAACAATACCTTTGAGTACGAGACAGTAAATAAATATTGTAAGAAATTTCATATAACACCACCTAGCCCCAAGCTAAGTCACTAGGCTTGGGTTATGGTGACCAGAATCCAGATAGAATTTTCCTTTTTATAATACAGACACGCAGACCAGAACAAATAGGTATTTGAACATATATATCTGTTTGAGGCGGGAATCGAACCCGGAACCTTTTGTGTAGCATTGAACATTTAACCTAAGACGTCTAATAAATATCAACCAAATACTTGCACCTAAGCACCTAATATTTGGCCATTAAGGTGAAAAGGTACCTGCGCTCTCTCCATACATACAGTCGACTGTTTACTCCCTGGATAATGACACAAATATTTTTGTGCCATAAAACCTATAACTGCCATGACTATGCCCATATGTTTTTTTTGGATCTTATCTCTTCTTAACTGAGCCGTAGGGTCCAGTGTGTCGATGTTAACGGAAAACGATCCCCCGGATCTGCAATAGCAATGGGGGTTCCTCAAGGATCCATATTAGGACCTTTCCTGTTCTTAGTTTATATAAATGACTTACCTTACCTTGTAAGGGACAACCATGGGATAGTGTTGTTCGCAGATGACACCTCCTTGGTGTTCAAGGTTAAAAGGCGTCAGTCCAATGTTAACGATGTGAACAATGCTCTCTCTAGAATAGTTGATTGGTTCAATTCCAATAATTTATTACTTAATGGATCCAAAACTAAATTAATTCGGTTCACACTTTCAAATGTAAAACAAGTAAAAACCGTTGTAAAGATTAATGATAAAGAAGTTGAATTAGTCAGTAAGGCTGTCTTTCTAGGTATAACTTTAGATGCTAAGCTTCAGTGGGGCCCACATGTGGAAGCATTGTCCAATATACTTAGTTCTGCCGCTTACGCCGTTAAGAAAATTCGCGAATACACGGACATTGAGACTGCTCGTCTAGTCTATTTCAGCTACTTCCACAGTGTCATGTCGTATGGCATCCTGCTGTGGGGGTGTGCTGCAGATATTGATGCTATTTTTATATTACAAAAAAGAGATGTCCGAGCTATCTATAAAATGGGCCCCAGGGAATCACTTAGAGAAAAATTTAAAGAGATAAATATTTAACGCTCTATTCACAACATATTTACGAAAAATTGCTCTACGTTCACAAAAATCCTGATATTTTTCGCAAAAAATAGCGATATTCATAATTTTAACTTAAGAAACAGGGATGAGCTGACCTTGCCCGGTAGCAGGCTCCGGAAAATAAGCAGGTCGTTTAATAGTACATGTGTGCTCTATTATAATAAATTGTTCTAACTTAGTTTTTAAGACTATTCCAAGTGATCATGTGTTTATACATAAGCATCGAAAGGAATAAAGAAATTTGAGTTTGACTTTGTTTTTTTTTTTTCTAATTATCTTAGAAATTAAGATTTAAAAAAAATTAAAAAAAATAGGGTCATGGTCATGGCAGTTGTATAAGTTTTATGCACCAAAAATATATGCTCTAGTGTCAATATCCAGGGAGAAAACAGTCGACTACGTTTGTAATAGTTTGTATGGAAAGAGTCCCCGGTAACCTTTCCTCTTAATTTGTTAGAAACTAATTACCTGCGTTCCAAAAGTAGATTAATTAAATCATTGGCCCTTACCTGTAACAGAGAATTTCAGAAATTAAACGTTTCATCAAATACAATTTATAACTGGAAGGTTCTCGAACTTTCCCTTGGTCTTAATTTAGTTTTACAGTTGCCTTGCCGAGGGAAATTGTAAAACAAATATTAGGTGTTGAAGTTTTATATACCAATCTATAGACTGGTTAGAAAACTACGAACGGAAATATTAGCACGTCTAGATACTCTATTCTGTACTAATATTATAAAGAGGTAAGTTTTTTTGTTTTTTGAAGTGAAAACTTCTTTAGCGGCGTTGAACACTTTTTCTGTAATGGGTATAAAATCTTAAACTCGCGTCAGGACACGTGACCAGGGGCCTAAGTCTGCTAAAACAATTGTATTTCAATAGTGTGTCGATATAATCGTAATAGAAATTTAATGTCAAAAATATGACATTACATGTCAAATTCGTATTCTCCTAACGTTGACTATTCTATCGAGACACCACTGAGACACCACTGACACACCACTGACTCACTTTTGTGTTCTGCTCTACAATCGTGGCTTAATGGAATCTCGATAGTTGTCAAAACGGTATATTGCTTAGCAACATATACCATGTTGCTAGGCAACACCTGCAAGGTAAATATTACCATACCATTGAGACTCCATAGTGATTATATTGCGATGTTATTAAAACTTTAGCAGAATACCAAATAAAGTCACAATCTCGATATAATATCAATAGAGTCTCGATATTATGACAATGGTTGGCCAAATAGCAGAATAAGGCCCCTGATCGAAAAAGCGTAAGACGGATGGAGAGTAGACAGCTATCCCCTCTCTACGGCGCGGCGAAAATGTATGCCTGGGCCTACTGTTTTTAATTTGGCTGTGAGTGTATTAAGACGTACATATGGTATTTTTTAACGGACGACTATTGACGGACGACAAATGTCGGACGACTATTTGTCGGACGACTATTGACGGATGACAAATGTCGGACGACTATTTGTTGGACGACAAATGACTATTTTTTTTTTTCATCTAAAACTCTTTTTTTTTTAAACTACCGGATCGATTTTGATGAAACTTGATATGAGGATTGCCACATTGGGAGTAACATAGGCTATTTTTTAGCCTATGCCACTCCCAATGAACCAATGAAATAAAAAATTTCGTTATATTAAGCCAAGTCATCAAATTCGTTCGAACAAAATTAATCCTCTTTAAGTAAAGTATAAGTATAGATAACTAGCATCGCGATTCACGAGCGTGTAATCTCTTAAAAAACTGGTTGCCTGTAAAGTCGGTATACGGGCGAAAGTTTTACGTGACAACAACTGTGCTCGAGTGGAAGGGACGCGTGCCTTTCACTTTTTATGTCTGTCTCTCTCGCTCTTAGGCGGGCTAACCATGCCCGAGTGGAAGGGACGCGTGCCTCTCACTCGCTCTCATTGTGAGCGCATAACGTCAGCGGAGCGTAACGCAGTTTCTTGAAGTGTCACCCGGCAAACCAATTTATAAACGTTGTCACGTCAAAATTTTCGGATAACCACTAGACTTTCAAGGATTGAATGTATCTTCAAGTTTTATATAAATCGGTCCAGTAGTTTAAATCAAAATACGATGAAAACAGAATCAAAGGACGACCGAAACAAAAGCTATGGATTTTTTAAGCAGAAAGAAATAAAAGTAGAAAGAAAAATCCCGATCCAGTTCCGGTCCTAATAACGGTTCGGTAAAATAGACGAAGTCGGTATAGTGAACGAAGACTTTTAATTCTAACTGATCTTAATTTATCTTTCATCTTTGTACATTAGAATCGATCAAATACTCCATTTAATTTACAAACCACTGAACTTGGAACATGATTACGAATTTCTAAACAATACTAACAAAATGTTCCTTAAGTACATAGATAGGTACCTACCGAAACTCAATTAAGGACAAACAAGTAATTAATTGTTTTTGTAAGTACATCTTAAATAGAAATAGATTATGGTGAAATTTCTTCGTGGAAATAATCCTTGCGAGTGTTATTTACATGTTGAATTGTTAGAAACTAAAGTATATTGTGCGGTAAGCGGTAAGCTATGATAGACGTCGTGTTACCTTAATGATAAGAACTCATGCAAATGACTTTAATTGTTCCATTTCAAATACACCTTCAAAATTATTCGAAGCATGGTTCTTATCCAGCATTGTTTGTAAGTATGATCACACCTGTGGATCACACAATCCTTATAAGTTTCTTTTGTCTTTTTATCATTGGTGGGTGAGTTCTAAAGTTTGACTTTGACAATGATTCAACGCATTTAAATTTTCCCTAAGAAAAATGTCCAGATGTGTTGATGTGTTACTTCCTTTGGACATGGTCGACTAACCCTATGAATAAACTTAGAGGGTGGTATTAAGTTCTGGGATAAGATACTTAAGCATAGAAAAAAGATAAAAAAGGTATATTAATAAGTAAACATTTTAATGGGAACACCACTTTCTAGCACAAAAAGAATCATCCTCTCCTTTTTTGAAGTCGGTTAATAAGAAACTATATCACAAATATCATGAACGTTGGCGAAAGCATTTAGGTCCGGTCTGCAATATTTTAAGCCGCGAGAGTATAATGTAAACTATTTTAGGACAACAATTCTAAACTTCTAATGGCATAACAACTTGATAGTTGACAACGACAACGGAATTTAATTTTATGATAAACTTTGTTGCCCATATCGTTCTGGTAACGCATCTATCCTGTGTATGTGTGTGAGTGACTGAACAGTCAACAGTGTACGAAATCGTTACAGATTGATTGACAAATTAAGATCTTTTAGGCGTAATACACTGGACGGAGACATTAAGGCTAAGTCAAACTTTCAAAGTCAATGTTTTTGTTCCACTACGTCTTCCTATACCTTCACTGACGTCCTTCGAAGGTCCTGTTTATTTGGGAGCCTTTGCGTCGCGAGCGTATATAGGTATCTTATAGGAAGGCGTGCTACATCTAAGACTGTGTTGTCACTTGCCATCGCGTAAGACGGAGGTCTAAAACTGTCCTATTAATTTAAAATTTAATCGGTTGATAGAAACATCTCAACGATTGTTCACGTGCTTCCGTGTTTGCCAATACGACTGTCGAATTACTATTGGCCTTCGATCTGTCTGTAGTCTGCTTTTTAACTTTAACTTTACTTAGGTACCTATTATAAAATATAGCATTCGTCTATTTTTATTTTTCCTCCAAGAATTTTAATTAAAGCGTTAAAGCTACTTACGATATTCAAAGTTCCTTCCCAATCTAATTTCCTTTCTCCAGATGCGGCTTGATTTCTTTGACTGATAAGATAACTCTCAGTAGCTTTTTTATTAAAAACCTCGAATTTTATGGGGTAAAATATTTGTCATGGTTTGCAGACGGTGACAAATATTTACCTATAGATATATTGCGTTTTGTTATATATTAGAGAGTTTCATTTTGAGAAGACATGTTTATTGATGGGGAAAATGCTGTGACGCTTTGGTTTTTTGATGTTTTGATTTTTTGGAGGTTCAGATTTGACCGAGTCCGTAGGATTAAGCCCTCGATATTGTTCACGTGACCCCCGAGTGGCGCTAACAGACAATTAAGCGGAGTAGGCCTTGGCCGGTGGCTTCTAACAGGAACACCTGGACAAAGTCATGGTTCCAAGTGTGTCGTCGCGTTCCAACATATTGTCCAGGTCAGGTCAAATGAAAGCCTATTTTGCGTAAAAGAAAGAACCTCCCCATTTCCAGGGGATATAGAACTCCAGAAATATAATAAAAGTGTAAGCCGTCCTCTTGTTATTTTATGACCTATTCGCACATTAAAGTGCTATTAGTATCATAACTCCAAGGCTGTGTAATGACTTCAACTCACAGCCTAAAACACTGTGATGCCTATCATAAAGTAAATTCCTGATAAATTCGCGAAACATACCTCCAGAAACGTAAAAAATATATAAAACTGTGCTTGTAACATCAAATTTCCTCACTTTGCATAAGTCGACGTGACAGCTGTTCGTCCGACAACCGAATTGTATGTACACTACCTAAGCTTGGGACAACCTTAACAAATGCATGAAAAAATGAATTATTCAAAGAAACAGAACGATTTATTGGTGTGCCTATCTAGAGATAAGATACCTTTACTACAACAACTGCCGTTGGATTCAAGTCTGCAGTGGATTATCTGTTGGATTGTCATACTTATCACGATTTAAGAACAACTTTAGTACTCCAAAGCGGGATATGGCGCATCTGAAATGCTTTCCTGTTATCGTGCTTTACCACCAGCACATAAGAATACCTGTTGGAAGCCACAGACGCCGCCTTAGCTGTTGCTAATATTGCCTGAGGACCTGCTATAAATATAGTTAGTCCTGTTCTGGTAAATTTCCGATAAATATAGGGTATTGAAACGTCAGGAAGAAGGATACAATAAATTAGGGTCTACTCTGAAACCAGAGAGATAGAAATAAAACGTTATGGCAACTAATTAGTGAAATACAGAGCTTCGTTATGATTAGCTACATCCTCTTTCCTTATATCCATTACAGATTATGTCGTATTTATGATATTTCATTCATTTCGAATTTGCACCCCTACTCTTCTGCCTGAAAAAGACATTAAACGTCAAATAAATAACACACCGTCGTTTTTGCGTCGGGGGTTAAAAATGGGACTAGGGAGAAAAAGTAAAAAAAGCCCAAACGAAGCCGAAAAACGCAAATTAACTTGATACCCCACTCGGGCATATCTGCTTACATTTGGTTGTTAATCTTGACTTTTATCCCCCATAACTTTCAGACGGCTAAACCGATTTCGTTCAAACATAGCTAAGAAGGGTTAGGAGCTTTACGACTACATTTCTATATGACTAGATAGTAGGTATGACTTAATCGTTTTAAGACTAAATCTCGTTATGACTACATCGCGTTAGGGCTAAATAGCTATCCGACCATATATGCATACGTCCTATTAACAGATATCGACTTAATATCGATATGACGTACAGTTGTGTTTAAAAGTGTTTAAAAAAACATTAATAATCAGGAAGAGTCTGCACAAGTGTGAGCAAGACTACGATAAAATGGAACGAGACCTCTTGCTGGATATGGCAAAACAAAGGGTTTGCGAGGATATGTCGTCAGTAAAAAAGGTTTATGAACAAACACTGCAAGAACTGCCATCTACTTCAACCAGTACCAGATCTTATAATTCGGTGAAAGATATCTTATACAGATACCGCAAAAATTTTCTTCAAGTGCCGAAAACCGAATTTTCCAAATCTAGCGAAGTGATGGTGCCAGAGATCGTCAAGAAAGACTTTCTGATTGCAGAGTTCGAATTATCAAAAGATGATAAAATACTGGCATTCTCATCGCAATTTTCCAAAAGGAACATGAAAATTTACTATTGCTATTGTCCAGAGTTCTATAAAATCGGCAGAAATGGAGACATTCACAAGCTACTTTCGTAAGCAGTGGCTAAAAAATACTGTTCTTATTTCTTGTGCTTATGAAAAGCATAGAACAAATAATAGCTTAGAAGCATGGCATCGTCGCCTTAACGTGCGAATGTAGCACAAATGTACATTGCTGCTATTTTTGTTCAATTTGAGAAAAGAAGCACAGATCCAAGACAAAAGAAGCCAAAATGCCTTATTTGAAGCTAACCGAAAAAGGAACATCATACTATTTAACCGCAAATATAAAACCGAATTAGGGAAACTTGAGACACAAGAAATTACACCTTTCGTGTTTTTAAAAAATGTCAGTGCTTTAAAACTTAGATATAAGTAAAAATGCGATTGCGGTTGCGATTGCGGTTTTGTGGGTGGTTAAGTTTTAGTTTTGGTTAAGTTATTATTTTAATGTACTTATGTTTTGTTTTTATGTAATTTTCTACTTGATTGTATGGTGGTTAAAATATTATTATTTATAACATCAAGTTTATAGAACCTAGTAAAAATAATATTTTGTTGATTAATAAAGGTAACCACTAAAAAACTTTAAAAGTTTTGATTTTCGACATAGTTGTACTTTAGAACACAAAAGACGAGTCAGTCGTTAGGCTCTCTAGTAGTTTAGCGATGTAGTCCAAAAGCAATTTAAACCTAATGCGATATAGTCATATCGAGATTTATTCTTAAAGCGATCTAGTCATATCTGCTGTCTAGTCATATAGAAATGTAGTCGTAAAGCTCCTAACCCGCTAAGAACACTCCCGACTAATTCACCTTTCAAACAAAAAGAACCTAAATCAAAATCGGTTCAGCCGTTCGGGAGCTACAATGCTACAGACAGACACAAACACACACACGTCAAACTTATAACACCCCGTCGTTTTTGCGTCGGAGGTTAAAAAGGAACAAACATACATAGACTGTTAAAAACATTACCACAGTAAAAAGTATTTAATGTATTTTCTATTGCAGTAGTAATTTTATCTCTATACTGTCTTGTTGACGTATATGAGACAGGTAGAGAGGTAGAAAAAAAATACAATGACATGCAGATTGTTGAAATTGTATTTGTTACCTCATGTGGTAGCCGCTGTTTTAAAAAAATGTAGGCACAATTTTCACAATCATGTTTGATACCTTAAAACGTCTAAGCTATAAATGATGAAGCAAGAAAGAGTCGTTGCTTAGTGACTACGTATCACTGGTCTCAGTTTCCTTTGTCGTCAGTTGCGTTAATTCGTCAGTTTAATTAGACAGTCACTAGGTTGTCGGTTTACTTTGTTGGTCAAATTCCTTATTATTAACACGCTTTTATTAGTTTCACCTGTATGTTTGCTTGTATGTATGTATGTATGTATATAACCGACTCCTTTGGGCACGATTTTGCCCTACTTAGAATGATCAGATTTAATTTAAACTTTGCACACTTGTCAAAGACCGATGACGATGCAATATTATGATAACATGGTGCTGATCTGATGATGGAGCTGGAAGGTGGTCATAGGAACTCTGTAATAAAACGACGAAACCCTATCGAGTTTGGGCTCGTTAGAATCGTCTTGACGAGTAGTTTGGCTTTCAATGGTGACCAGGGTCTGATGATGGGACTGGAAGGTGGTCATAGGAACTTAGCAATGAAACGACACAACCCCATCGAGTTTGGGCTCGTTAGAATCGTCTTGACGAGTAGTTTGGCTTTCAATGGTGACCAGGGTCTGATGATGGAACTGGAAGGTGGTCATAGGAACTTAGCAATAAAACGACACAACCCCATCGAGTTTGGGCTCGTTAGAATCGTCTTGACGAGTAGTTTGGCTTTCAATGGTGACCAGGGTCTGATGATGGAACTGGAAGGTGGTCATAGGAACTTCGCAATGAAACGACACAACCCCGTCGAGTTTGGGCTCGTTAGAATCGTCTTGACGAGTAGTTTGTCTTTCAATGGTAACCAGGGTCTGATCTAACATATTTCGGTAATAAAGACCAAAAAGTATAAAATAAATTAATAGCTTAAAAAAACTAATAAAACACGCTTTAAAAAAATCCAACTAAAAAAATAGAAAATAAAATTTAATAAATTGATTAAGAATGTTGTAAATAGTAAGCGTGTTACATTGTGATTGCAAAAGAAAAATAATGAAGGTGTAGCATCACAAATACGCGACGATTGAGAACCTCCTCCTTTTTTGAAGTTTTTGAAGTGAATAATAGATAAGGTATGTTTGTAAAAATCACTTTTTAGGGTTCCGTAGCCAAATGGCAAAAAACGGAACCCTTAAAGATTCGTCATGTCTGTCTGTCTGCAGTATGTCACAGCTACTTTTTTATTTTGTTATCCCCAAAATTACGTAGCTACCTAATAAAGAAAATCTGGGCAATTTGGTCTAGAATTTAGAAAATTGCAAAAAGGGTCTGGACATTCAGGATGGGAGCGTGGCAGTGTTATGTTTTTTGCGCTGTGATTTTAGACCCGATGGATAAATAATGCCCTTACGCTTTATAGGTTTTGTATGAGGGCATTTTTTGTTCATTTAGGTGGGTACGGGTCTCAAAGTGAACCGCACACTTTTGAAAAATCATAGGACATCATTTTTCTTTAAATATTCCATTTCCCAGACGCTTTAGTAGTTGGAGGTTGGCTTAGAGGTTTAGATGGGAACCACACTTTTGACATAAACAAAATGTCCTTTTGTAGTTTGGCATAAACGTTTTAGCATAATAAAATAACCCTAAGCACACCGTAATTTTACACAATTATTATTGGCATAAAGTCACCGCGCACTTTTGGAAAATCATGGAACATCACGTTTCTTCAAAAACCCTGTATCAAATACGCTTTAGAAGTTTGGTGTGAAGGCATTATTTGTTTTCTTCGATGTCCTCTATCGATAGGTATAGGTCTCTAAGGGCATCGTGCACTTTTGTAAAATCATAGGACATCACGTTCCTTCAAATACCCCGTTTCCGAGACGTTTTAGATGTTTGGTGTGAAAGCAATTTTTGTTCAACGTAATGCCCGCTATCAATAGGTAAGGACGTTATTTTATGTATAAGTATCTGTTCTGTCCAATGGCCTTTCATATTTAATCATTAATAATATTTGAAATAAAAAACAAAATTTTATTTGCACCAAAATAGATTATTATTTGCATGATTATATTGTTGTGTCTATTTGAGTGAAATAAATAAATATAAATAATACTTACCTACATAAGTGCCTTTGCCAAATCAATCAAAAAATATAGCTTAAAAACAATGTATCTATTTTGTTATTATAACTTACACCGAACGTTAAATAGTATCTATGCGGGAAAATGCTAGGCATTCTATATAAACCAAAACCACATCGCAAACGAAGTCGCGGGCAACAGCTAGTTTAATAATAATATCGCTCATCTGCGCTTGTGTTATGGTGTAACGAGTTATAAGGAAAATAGAAAGGAAAAAAAATAAAAAAAGGAAAACAAATTATAAAGGAATTAAAAAGGAATAGGAAAAGATTATTAAGGAATATAAGGCAATTTTTCATCGTTCTCCTATCGACTTTACAGACAACCATTTTTGATTTTTTACATTTAAATATATAAATAATAGTTTATTTAACAAAAATAATACAAACAGTAATTAGCACTAACAATGGATCTCAAACTAGGAACACTCTATATTAACGCTGTTGGCTATTATAATACCTATTCTAGGTAGCCATTAAAATGTATAAAAACCGATATTAATTAAAACAACACTCGCTGTATCTGCAAATCACGAAATTCCATTTATTTCAACCGCAAAACATTTTGTTAATTTATTTGTTAACATTCAGCACTTATTTACAGGTTCGAGTGTTGAATTTGAATCACAAATATTTTGATAAAGCTTTAAGGTGAAAGGGTACCTGCACGCTCTCCATACAAACGTAGTCGACTGTTTCCTCCCTGGATAATGACACTAGCACAAATATTTTTGTGCCATTAAACCTATAACTGCCATGACTATGCCCCTATGTTTTGGATTTTTTCATTTTCTAATTATAATAGAAATCAAAATTTAAAAACAAAAAAATCAAAAAATAGGGGCATGGTCATGGCAGTTACAAGTTTCGTGCACCAAAAATATTTGCTCTAGTGTCATTATCCAGGGAGAAAACAGTCGACTACGTTTGTAATAGTTTGTATGGAGAAAGCCCCCGGTACCCTTTCCTCTTAAACAAATTGGTCGAAGTATTTTAAATAAAATCCCTTTACAAGCTGTGATGATTTGAAACGAACTTTATTTGCTACGTGTTAGGCGTACCGGGCCATACAAGGAATTGCTCATTTTGAAAACGATCCACTTGCCATTTAGTAAACTAGGCATTATACGACTCAACCAGAAGGACGACTCCGATCATTAGTAATAAATAATAACAGCAATTGTGCCCAAATTACTTGAAGGAAGCAAACAATGGAACTATCTCGGGGCGGTATTGTAAGACATACAATGGAAGTAAATTGACCGAAAAGCTTTTGATGTGCAAGTATCTTAGAAATTATTGCTCGTTATGGCCAATTTGGGGTTTGACCTCCATCTAACGATTACATCCAATTAGCTTTTAGAACTTTAAAAAAATGTAATTCTTACTCTACCATCTTTATACCTAGTTTAATTTTTGGCATGATATTTTCTTGCTATCTGGGGTTTTCAAAATATTCTTGGAACGCGGTGAATACGAATCAATTAATTGAAATATTACCGTAATTTATTTTATGGAACGAATACCAAAAAAATAGTCGTCCGACAAATAGTCGTCCGACATTTGTCGTCCGACATTTGTCGTCCGACATTTGTCGTCCGACATTTGTCGTCCGTCAATAGTCGTCCGTTAAAAAATACCATATGTACGTCTTAATACACTCACAGCCAAATTAAAAACAGTAGGCCCAGGCATACATTTTCGCCGCGCCGTAGAGAGGGGATAGCTGTCTACTCTCCATCCGTCTTACGCTTTTTCGATCAGGGGCCTAAGTCTGCTAACACAATTGTGTTACAATAGTGTGTCGATATAATCGTAATAGAAATTTAATGTCAAAAATATGACATTACATGTCAAATTGGTATTCTACTAACGTTGACTATTCTATCGAGACACCACTGACATACCACTGACTCACTTTTGTATTCTACTCTACAATCGTGGCTTAATGGAATCTCGATAGTTGTCAAAACGGTATATTGCTTAGCAACATATACCATGTTGCTAGGCAACACCTGCAAGGTAAATATTACCATACCATTGAGACTCCATAGTGATTATATTGCGATGTTATTAAAACTTTAGCAGAATACCAAATAAAGTCACAATCTCGATATAATATCTATCGAGTCTCGATATAATGACAATGGTTGGCCAAATAGCAGAATAAGGCCCCAGGTCACGTGTCAATCCCATTACAGAAAAAGTGCTCAACGCCGCTAAAGAAGTTTTCACTTCAAAAACGGATGTACCTGAGTGAAATAAACATTGACTTCAATGTTTATTTCACTGACTGAAACGACAAAGACAACGTGGTGAAACTGTCTACCTAACCTAACCGCAAAGTAAACTGACAAATAAATTAATAGCTTAAAAAAACTAATAAAACACGCTTTAAAAAAATCCAACTAAAAAAATAGAAAATAAAATTTAATAAATTGATTAAGAATGTTGTAAATAGTAAGCGTGTTACATTGTGATTGCAAAAGAAAAATAATGAAGGTGTAGCATCACAATGTAACACGCTTACTATTTACAACATTCTTAATCAAAATTTATTAAATTTTATTTTCTATTTTTTTAGTTAGATTTTTTTTAAAGCGTGTTTTTTTTTTAAGCTATTAATTTATTTGTCAGTTTACTTTGCGGTTAGGTTAGGTAGACAGTTTCACCACGTTGTCTTTGTCGTTTCAGTCAGTGAAATAAACATTGAAGTCAATGTTTATTTCACTCAGGTACATCCGTTTTTGAAGTGAAAACTTCTTTAGCGGCGTTGAGCACTTTTTCTGTAATGGGATTGACACGTGACCTGGGGCCTTATTCTGCTATTTGGCCAACCATTGTCATTATATCGAGACTCGATAGATATTATATCGAGATTGTGACTTTATTTGGTATTCTGCTAAAGTTTTAATAACATCGCAATATAATCACTATGGAGTCTCAATGGTATGGTAATATTTACCTTGCAGGTGTTGCCTAGCAACATGGTATATGTTGCTAAGCAATATACCGTTTTGACAACTATCGAGATTCCATTAAGCCACGATTGTAGAGTAGAATACAAAAGTGAGTCAGTGGTATGTCAGTGGTGTCTCGATAGAATAGTCAACGTTAGTAGAATACCAATTTGACATGTAATGTCATATTTTTGACATTAAATTTCTATTACGATTATATCGACACACTATTGTAACACAATTGTGTTAGCAGACTTAGGCCCCTGATCGAAAAAGCGTAAGACGGATGGAGAGTAGACAGCTATCCCCTCTCTACGGCGCGGCGAAAATGTATGCCTGGGCCTACTGTTTTTAATTTGGCTGTGAGTGTATTAAGACGTACATATGGTATTTTTTAACGGACGACTATTGACGGACGACAAATGTCGGACGACAAATGTCGGACGACAAATGTCGGACGACAAATGTCGGACGACTATTTGTCGGACGACTATTTTTTTGGTATTCGTTCCATAAAATAAATTACGGTAATATTTCAATTAATTGATTCGTATTCACCGCGTTCCAAGAATATTTTGAAAACCCCAGATAGCAAGAAAATATCATGCCAAAAATTAAACTAGGTATAAAGATGGTAGAGTAAGAATTACATTTTTTTAAAGTTCTAAAAGCTAATTGGATGTAATCGTTAGATGGAGGTCAAACCCCAAATTGGCCATAACGAGCAATAATTTCTAAGATACTTGCACATCAAAAGCTTTTCGGTCAATTTACTTCCATTGTATGTCTTACAATACCGCCCCGAGATAGTTCCATTGTTTGCTTCCTTCAAGTAATTTGGGCACAATTGCTGTTATTATTTATTACTAATGATCGGAGTCGTCCTTCTGGTTGAGTCGTATAATGCCTAGTTTACTAAATGGCAAGTGGATCGTTTTCAAAATGAGCAATTCCTTGTATGGCCCGGTACGCCTAACACGTAGCAAATAAAGTTCGTTTCAAATCATCACAGCTTGTAAAGGGATTTTATTTAAAATACTTCGACCAATTTGTTTAAGAGGAAAGGGTACCGGGGGCTTTCTCCATACAAACTATTACAAACGTAGTCGACTGTTTTCTCCCTGGATAATGACACTAGAGCAAATATTTTTGGTGCACGAAACTTGTAACTGCCATGACCATGCCCCTATTTTTTGATTTTTTTGTTTTTAAATTTTGATTTCTATTATAATTAGAAAATGAAAAAATCCAAAACATAGGGGCATAGTCATGGCAGTTATAGGTTTAATGGCACAAAAATATTTGTGCTAGTGTCATTATCCAGGGAGGAAACAGTCGACTACGTTTGTATGGAGAGCGTGCAGGTACCCTTTCACCTTAAAGCTTTATCAAAATATTTGTGATTCAAATTCAACACTCGAACCTGTAAATAAGTGCTGAATGTTAACAAATAAATTAACAAAATGTTTTGCGGTTGAAATAAATGGAATTTCGTGATTTGCAGATACAGCGAGTGTTGTTTTAATTAATATCGGTTTTTATACATTTTAATGGCTACCTAGAATAGGTATTATAATAGCCAACAGCGTTAATATAGAGTGTTCCTAGTTTGAGATCCATTGTTAGTGCTAATTACTGTTTGTATTATTTTTGTTAAATAAACTATTATTTATATATTTAAATGTAAAAAATCAAAAATGGTTGTCTGTAAAGTCGATAGGAGAACGATGAAAAATTGCCTTATATTCCTTAATAATCTTTTCCTATTCCTTTTTAATTCCTTTATAATTTGTTTTCCTTTTTTTATTTTTTTTCCTTTCTATTTTCCTTATAACTCGTTACACCATAACACAAGCGCAGATGAGCGATATTATTATTAAACTAGCTGTTGCCCGCGACTTCGTTTGCGATGTGGTTTTGGTTTATATAGAATGCCTAGCATTTTCCCGCATAGATACTATTTAACGTTCGGTGTAAGTTATAATAACAAAATAGATACATTGTTTTTAAGCTATATTTTTTGATTGATTTGGCAAAGGCACTTATGTAGGTAAGTATTATTTATATTTATTTATTTCACTCAAATAGACACAACAATATAATCATGCAAATAATAATCTATTTTGGTGCAAATAAAATTTTGTTTTTTATTTCAAATATTATTAATGATTAAATATGAAAGGCCATTGGACAGAACAGATACTTATACATAAAATAACGTCCTTACCTATTGATAGCGGGCATTACGTTGAACAAAAATTGCTTTCACACCAAACATCTAAAACGTCTCGGAAACGGGGTATTTGAAGGAACGTGATGTCCTATGATTTTACAAAAGTGCACGATGCCCTTAGAGACCTATACCTATCGATAGAGGACATCGAAGAAAACAAATAATGCCTTCACACCAAACTTCTAAAGCGTATTTGATACAGGGTTTTTGAAGAAACGTGATGTTCCATGATTTTCCAAAAGTGCGCGGTGACTTTATGCCAATAATAATTGTGTAAAATTACGGTGTGCTTAGGGTTATTTTATTATGCTAAAACGTTTATGCCAAACTACAAAAGGACATTTTGTTTATGTCAAAAGTGTGGTTCCCATCTAAACCTCTAAGCCAACCTCCAACTACTAAAGCGTCTGGGAAATGGAATATTTAAAGAAAAATGATGTCCTATGATTTTTCAAAAGTGTGCGGTTCACTTTGAGACCCGTACCCACCTAAATGAACAAAAAATGCCCTCATACAAAACCTATAAAGCGTAAGGGCATTATTTATCCATCGGGTCTAAAATCACAGCGCAAAAAACATAACACTGCCACGCTCCCATCCTGAATGTCCAGACCCTTTTTGCAATTTTCTAAATTCTAGACCAAATTGCCCAGATTTTCTTTATTAGGTAGCTACGTAATTTTGGGGATAACAAAATAAAAAAGTAGCTGTGACATACTGCAGACAGACAGACATGACGAATCTTTAAGGGTTCCGTTTTTTGCCATTTGGCTACGGAACCCTAAAAAGTGATTTTTACAAACATACCTTATCTATTATTCACTTCAAAAACTTCAAAAAAGGAGGAGGTTCTCAATCGTCGCGTATTTACTTACTCGAAAATGCTTGAACCGATTTGGAAAATTCTTTTTAGGGTTTCGTACCTCAAAAGGTAACAAAGGAACCCTTATAATATCACTTTCTTGTCTGTCTGTCTGTCTGTCCGTGTGTCACCACCGATTATCTCAGGAACGGTTGGACTTAGCAAGTTGAAATTACTGAAGTCTATGGTCCCTATTAGGTGTATAAAAATCAAGGTGTATAAAAACTAATGTACGGAACCCTCGGCGCGCGAGTACGACTCGCACTTGGCCGGTTTTTTTATTTTGTTTTTATTTTCTAAGGTGTCCGCGACTTAAATAAATTAGTTGAGCGCGATATAAGTGTAACATCGAGGAGGTCTTTGGTAAAGGACCTCTTTGTACTAACCTCATTTTCAGTTTCACGTAGGTAGTAGATATATGCAAACTATTTGGTTTTATGACAACTGTCATCTTGAGCGGAAGCATGTACCTGTACGCCTAGTATGACTTGTTGAAGCACTCGAAAATAAGGAACCCTTATAAGGTCACTCTCTTGTCCGTCTGTCTGTCGGTGTGTCACTACCGATATTCTCAGAGACGGGTGGATCTAGTAAGTTGATTTTTAGGAAGTTTCATAGTAAATACTCAATATAGTATGTTTGATCGAATACGTAAAAAAGTAGTGCTAAGCGTACTGTTCCTTTTTGACGTTTGATTACGTTTTACACGGCAAAATATTTCGATTTCCCATTTTTTAAATGTTTTTTTATCAAATATCATAATTATTGTATTAAAGTTAAATTGAAAAATACCCTAAATGTTAATCTGGTATTTTCTAAACATATTGGTGTGGACCTCATTGAAATCTGTTCTCTAGTTTATGAGATTACCTGGTTCAAACAAACAGACAAACAGACAAACAAAAATTCTAAAAACTACCCTATCGTGTTCAGCTAACGATTCTAAGACGACCTCTGTATTTTTTTTCTGGATATTTTACAATTACAGATTTTTTTATGTCTACAGATTTATTATATGTATAGATACTCTGTTTCCTAAGTTACCATGACGCGTCTGGTCATATTACCATGATGCATGACGTCACACAATATTACCTTAACACTTTTTAGTGAATGCAGGTGTTCCATCAATTTATTAGACGTTATCACGTTAAATGCAGTATAAAGTCACCCAATGGAGATCTAAAATATTATAACGCGACGAAGGATTCTTTCGGCGGAGTGTGACAAGAAATTAATGAACATCAGGAGATATGAAAGGAAAAGAGAAGGCGTTTGCCCAGTGGGACATAGCCTTAATTAAAAAAAGTAGCACATGATAACAAACTGCTTATTTGTTTATATAGGTAAATTATTAGATACGTCTATTATCTCAAGGTATATTGATCCTGATGGCCAAGTTCCGCAGATATTACTTGCTTTGTCGCGCTAAGTTGTGCATTCGCAGAGTTCAAATAGCTTTAAACTTAAGGCTTGATACTTGAACGAGACAAGAGATTTTCAATGAAATCTCAACGCAAACGTTTTCTCTACAATAAATTATTTCATAATCAAATTTTACTCAACCTAGCTTTAACGTCAAAAGGCAAGATTGATGAATGAAACAGCAAGAAATCCTCTTGAAAGTCAAACAAAAGTGAGGAAACTGGACTGAAGTGATAACAGGGTACATAATACAAAGACTGTTCTATTAATCACAGTCAGAAATACGAGAATAATTTAGATCAATCGACCTTCGTCAGTTGCTTACTCTAAAGCAAAATGTCGTGTATTTCGCTATAAGTCGAATCTACGAGAGAGTTTTGAATATTAAAAACTACTACATTTGTGCTAAAGTTATATAAATGTCAAGTGACTGCAGTATGATGGATGAAACAGAATATTGTGCTGTGTTTATACGTTCAAGTTACTTGCTCGTTAAGTTAGTTTAAAAAAATGATTTATTTTATGCACTTATCATATTATGGCTTTGCACTGGTGAAAGTTAATCAATAATAAAACTATTTTAACTAAAATCTTGAATAAAAAAAAAGAAATTACATTCCATTAGACAAGTAGACGACTTACATTCTAAAATACAAAAAACACTTAGTTATTAACCGTATTATACGAATAATAAAGAAATCCATCGAGTACTTTGGAAGATATTATGAGGGAATAAAGAATTATTATAAACATACAAATACACAAGATAGGCGCAAAAACATAACCCCTTCCTTGCAGTCGGGTAAAAAGCACATCAAAATAAGCTCTGAAACAATTCTAACGAGTCTTCAATTAACTACTGTTAAGATACAAAGTTGCTGTCCCGGGACGTTGGTTCCTAGCGAAACGAAAAACTTTATAAATAGTTATACAACATAGATCTAAAGTAGATAGATACAAAGTACTACAAAGATGGATTAGGTATTCTAGACAAAACGTCAACTTTATTTAATACCTAATCAAAGCGCCGATTATCTCTAACCACTTTCAACACCCTTAATTACTGCACTTAGCAGTGCCAAAAATGCTTTCATTGTTTTTTGGCATTCTAACGCTGAGAACATTTTTTAATTTTATTGATAGTAATCGCCAAGCCAGTAGTAATAGGTATAATGGAGATCAGTGGTCTACGCTGTGGATCAAATTTTGTTAACTAAGTATTACCTACTCATAATTTTTCGCTATGCATGTGTCTATAGAATTTCGTTGTGTATTTTCCATTTACTCCTTTATCACGATTTAACTTAATGTAAGTAAATGTTAGATAAGACGGAACAGTGCAGTGGTTTGAAATGAAATGTTTTGTACGAGAAATGTGCATTTGCATCCTCTATCAAACAAAACCATTGTATGCGACTCGTGTTTGTATGTAGGTTATAGAGTAATATTTATTTAGTGGCGCAATTATGACGTATGACTGACGTATGAATGAATGTTTTGTTATGATTTGTCTAGTGTGGAAGTCGCTTAATAGATTAAGGACTCAGGTTGATCGTTGCGGGGCAAAACTAGGAAGATGGGGCATGATAGATCCATGATTCAGTACGACTGCGGACTTGCGGTGCCTTCATTCCTTTAGTCCATTTAGTTTTAAATTTTACGAGACATTGCGCACGAAGTTCCTTTACCGCGGTAAAGGACTTGTAGTAAGTATTGTAGGAATTTTGTTTTTTCATCTGGCGACCTAGCCGAGAAACAATGTAACGCGTTACGAAAACGGGAAACGAAAAACCCTAAGAGAAAGAGAGAATGAAGGATTCCGATAACTTATCTATACTAATATTATAAAGAGTGTGTTTGAACGCGCTAAATTTAAGAACTACTGGTTCGAATTGTAAAATTATTTTTGTGTTGGATAGTCCATTTATCGAGGAAGGCTAAAGTCTTATTTTTATTTTAATATTTCCACGGGATCGGGACTTACGCGGGTAAAACCGCGGGGCGCAGCTAGTCTCCCATATAGGTAACTAGCGACCCGCCCCGGCTTCGCACGGCTATATTATGCATATATTATACATGAAAACCTTCCTCTTGAATCACTCTATCTATTTAAAAAAACCGCATCCAAATCCGTTGTGTAGTATTAAAGATTTAAGCAGTCAAAGGGAATTAGGGACAGAAAAAGCGACTTTGTTTTATACTATGTAGTGATGTGTAAGGTAAAAACCTTACAAGTTTATTTTTTTATTCAATTGGAATTATTCGCATGAGATTATATTGAATCGTCTTAACTCAACGATATAGTGAAAGAACACCAACAACACACGCTAATACCATTAAACACAAAAACAGCTTTAAACGTAAACTAACCACTACAATTTATTTTAAACACTGGGTATTTCACAAAGGGATGGCGGTTACTCGTGAATTGCTTCATTTACATTCTACTTTCACATTTTAAAAGCATTTCGGGTTACAACCCTTGCTTTGATGTTTTCTACAGTAAAAATGCACTTACTTTGTACGTTATGTGAATCTCGGTTACAGTTTTATTGTTGAACTAGTCTCGTACATTGTAACTATTAATAAAAAATATACTGTTTTAGTGGCAGGTCATTACCATCTGTTGTGCTCTTTGATAGACCAATTGAAGAAGTGGGAATAGAAAGTCCACATTTCCCAAAAGAACTTATAGAAAAAAACCGGAGCATTAACACTGAAAAATTGTGTCATTAGTCATTTCACACCCAATCGCCCAAAAGCTCTTTTTGAATTGGTCCTTTCGCACTGCGTTGCAAATCGCCCAAGAACTTTTTACAATAGTTGATTCGAACCACAGTAAGTTCTCTTTATGGATGGGTGAATTTGGACAGAGATGCAAAAAATAACTGAAAGAAAAAACATAATAATATATATCTATACTTACATATAAAATGCTTTGTCCTGAACGACTGACTGACTGACTGACTGACGGATCAACGAACAGCCTAAACAGCTGATCGTAGAAACCTGAAACTTGGAGGGCGTGTCCTTTGTATGACGTAGGCATCCGATAAGAAAGGATTTTTGGAAATTCTACCCCTTAAGGGATGAAAAAGGGGGGCAAACTTTGTATAGGAAAACGTGATTCCTTGGTCCAATCTGTTTCCAATTTTCATAAACATTATTTAGTTTTTTACGCGGACAAAGTCGCGGACAAAAGCTTGTGTTACATTAGTCGTTGACTCCGTAATTTTTTTGTGCTATTGCAATTCGGTTAATTCGGTAATTGAACTGCCAACCGGACTACTGTACCTAAATAGCACATTAAATAGTATTAACAGTTCGATCCTTTCCCCTAACTTCTGACAGCAAAAACTTGCAACAGTCTAGCAACTGGACGAGCAAACTAGTTAAATGATACCAATGAAACAAAAGCAAACAAAAAACATTTATTTGTTCTATTCTCAAAGTAACGTTATTGTACTGAAGCAAAAGACGACCAAACCCAGAAGCAAGAGACGATCGAACCAGAATCAAAAGACGACCGAATCAGAGGCCTCATGAAACGTCTCATCTTACTTCAAGTCGACACAATTCTAACAGCTATATCCTATTAAAAAATAAATATATAAAATAAATTCATCAAAAGTTGCGTACGACTCGTTTATAACGTTTCATTCGTTAAATTTGGTAATTGCAAAAGACCTCCTACTTTTCTGACAGATTTCAAAGACGTTTCACTAATTAGGATTTTAGTTTTGTTGTCTAATTAACATGGCTTAGTGGAGGAAAACATCGTGATGAAACCCGCGGCTTAGTTGGCTACAGACTTATTGAAGAGTTACTATTTTCTCGAGACAGGATCGACTAAGCTGAAAGGATGATATACATGCTACGAAAGGCTACTTCATCTAATATCAGGCACTACAGCGAGCGGCGTCCTGAATAGAATGGATTAAAATGTTTCTACTGTATAAATCATCTATATTAGATGTAAAAGCCAATATTATTTGTTGTTTAAAACAATTTGCTCACTTTGTAGAAGTTTGATTGACGTCAAATACCTAAAGGGCAGCTTCTGACTTATGGCTAAGGGTATTACGGTCGCTGTCATCGCCTAATGATGTTGTTTTTTTAGTTAGTAACCATTTAAAGGTTTTGTTGAGTACAATCTCCTTCCTTTGTTGTAACCGAATTGTTATTTTTAGGGTTCAGTACCTCAGGTGGGTATTAAATAAACCCTTATTAGATCACTTTCTTGTCCGTCTGTCTGTCTATCTGTATCACCACCGATTTTTTTTAGGAACGAGTGGACCTAGCAAGTTGACATTTATACCAGATACTGAAGTCTATAGTCCCTATTAGGTGTATAAAATCAAGGTCCTGAGTCAACACGATAAAAATGTATGGGCAAATTTACATTTTCGCGAAAACTTTTAAGTACCTACTTACCTACCAAAATTCCCTTAATTTTCAATTTTTGTTTTCGTAATTTTCCCTTTACTTGTTCTGTAAGACCTTGCATTTAACCAAAACAATATCAGGTCAATTGGAAGTACCCAATAGGTTTTGGGTCAAAAACCTATAAGTATGGTAAAAAACTATATTGCAAGGGAAAGAGAGTTAAAATGTACGGAGCCCTCGGCGCGCGAGTACTAATTGCACTTGACCGGTTTTTAATGTCTGTTTCATTATTTTTTTAATTTTTTTTTTCAAATTGATCAAATTGGTAAGTAATCTTACGCTTGTAACCCAGATAAGCTATCATCCGATTCAAATTGTCATCTCCAACATGACATGGGAGTTTGAGAAAAGCTGGGATCGTATGTGTTATACTTTGACCCACTTTGCCTATACAGCTTAGATTTAATGTACTTTAAGTACAGAGAAAAAATATTTCTTGAAACTTTTATGTAAGTTCAATCAATACCTTTGCAAAAGATGATTTTGATTTAAACTAGAATTGTCAATTTTGGTTAAAAACAAGGTCTTAACAGCATCAAGGGAAAATTACGAAATATAAAAAAAGTTGAAAATTAAGGTAAATTTTGATATTTACCTACAAGTTTTAGAGAAAATGTAAATTTTCCGATTAGGTACCTTTCTATTGTGTGGAGTTAGGACCTTGACACACCTAAGTAATAGAGACTCTAGATCTCTGTATCTGGTATGAATTCAACTTGCTAGGGCCCCCTGAGAAAATCGGTGGTGACACACGGACAGACAGACAGACGGACAAGAAAGTGATCTTATAAGGGTTCGTTTTTTACCTTTTGAGGTACGGAACCCTTAAATAAATAAAGTAAAACCTAAATCATTAAATAGGCAACTAGTTTTTATCTGCGACTTCGTCAGCGTAGGAGTTGAATTTTCCAAAATCCTTCTAAGTGGATGGCTCTTTCTTTCTTTCAAATTTTAGCCCTATCTCTCCATTGGTTTGAGCAATGCCAGTGTCAGTCAGTCAATCAGTCAGTCAGACTTTGAATTTTATATTTATACCTAACATAATTGAAGAAACCGTAATCGGAATGCTTGCATCAAAGCACTCTAATTGAAGCTATGAAGCACTTTGTCATTCAAACAGCTATCTAAAATGAGATCCAATTTTAAATTTCTATTTCATTGATATTCTTCAAGCGATGGTATAGTGCGACCCCATTAAGTGACTGCGCGACTGTACAATTACTATTGTCTAAATCTGATAGTAATCTAATTTCAATTTTGTAAAAATGAAAGACTCTCTTTTATAAGTAGGTATGCTCTTTAAGTTGCACATACACATAATTTACATAATTAGGGTTATAATTTAAACCATTTTTTTGTAAAGGGTTATAATAAAATTAAATAAACTAAATACTTTTGCTTGCATTCGAAAATGCCACTTAGTGACGCTTATACCCGAAATCTGAATCTTAACTTTCTACGTTGCATAAAATAGAATGGCTCTATTTGGCCCAATACCGTGTTTTTAGGTGAAAAGCCTTATTTTTCAAATCTTGAGAGTTAACTGGCAAAGTAGAGGTTTCAAAAAAACGGAAACCGAAACGAATTGATTTTTATATAAGCACTCAGATGCCTCTTCGACCCGGTATTTCGTGCGCGGATTTTTATCTCATACGATTCTATTATTTATCAGATAAAGCCGTGCATAAACGAAATGTAGTACTACTATAACTAACTCACTCCATCATAAAATGAATTTAGCATTTCTCAGTCACAGATATTAATTCGCAAAGCCATTTATGGTTTTATGTACGTTTAATGGTTTACGAAGAATGTGAATTGGCTTAGGATATTGCTTTTTCATTATAGCAATTATTATCATGTCTTAGGTTTCAGAGCGAGTTGAAAAATTAATGAAATTGAAAGAAACCTACTGAGTTACGTTACATAACTCGACTTTCATACGTAAGGTCGTAGGGTCGAAACCGACCTTGGCGTTCACGTTACGGTAAAGGAAGACATCGTGATGAAACCCGTGGCTTAGTTGCCTCCAGACATATTGACGAGTTATTTTCTCTGGACATGGTCGACTAAGTTGAGAGGAGCTAGACAAAGCTAAGAGGCGCACTTAATATTTTTTTTTCTTAATTTTTTTTTTAATATTGCAGGACATTCCACACATCGCCATCTAGCCCCAAGCTAAGTAATTAGACTTGTGTTATGGGTGCTAGACAACGGATATACTACTTATATACTTTTTTTTTTATAATACATAGAAACAACCAGACTCCAGACAAATATCTAAGCATAAATACATGTCTGAGGCGGGAATCGAACCCGTAACGCTGTGTTCGGCAGTCCGGCATGGTGACCATTGTGCCAACTGGGTCGTCAATAGCATGTATTAAAGACCAATATCATTACTTAGTAACGTGATATAAATCACTGATATTAACAAATCAGTAAAAACGTTTCCAATTGGTCGCTACTAATTGAAACCAACCAATGAAATCGATTGACACTACATCAATTTGTTACCATTGACGGGCGTGATGTATTGGCACTTATTAATAGTGTTTAGAGGTGACTCTATCTTTTTTAGTAGTCAATGTAATTAAAAAAAATAAGGTGGTGGGTGAATGAAATTGATAAATTGGATAGGCAGCGAAGAGATGCGAAAATATCGTATTTGTAACAAAGAGTTCTTATAATTTTAATGTAATAAACTGGATCTGTTTCAAATCTTGACGTATTTATGACGTCACTTCTGTCATTTAATTTTGCAAGTGATCCCTATTGATCGATTTTAAAGACGTGTTTATATATTTCGTATATTTTAATGTTTTAATTATAATAAAGTTTTGTTCTCCTTGAGTAATTTCAAATCTACTCGTATATTTCATAGATTTTTTAAATTAAATTAACGACTGTACTCTGTCCATTTGCTACAGTCTGAGCTTGTATTGTTGTGTTTGACGACCCAGTTGGCACAATGGTCACCATGCCGGACTGCCAAACATAGGGTTGCGGGTTCGATTCCCGCCTCAGAAATGTATTTATGCTTAGATATTTGTCTGTGGTCTGGTTGTTTCTATGTATTATAAGTATATTTTACAAAAAAAAAGTATTTAAGTAGTATATCCGTTGTCTAGCACCTATAACACAAGTCTAGTTACTTGGCTTGGGGCTAGATGGCGATGTGTGGAATGTCCTGAAATATTTATTTATTTATTTTCAGTGATTTTGGAGTTGGTTTCGGGTTTGCTTTCGATAATAAGAAGCTGTAAGTACCCAAACCAAAAACGTGTAGCTACAATAGTGTTGCCAACGGGAGATACCGTTAGTTTAAGATACTAGACACAATCCAAACTAACCTCTACCATATAAAAAAACAGACAAAAAATATCTAAAAAGGATTTATTTGCCTTTTGAAGTACGAAACCCAAAAAAAGCTTCTCCCTTACAAAATCTATACCTCATTTCACAGGAGAAAGTAACAAATCAGACGCCTTACAAATTCATTTTCCTGGCAGTTATGATAGGACATATCCGGTCCCGAAATCTAATTTACCATCCAATTTTCGCCTCCAATTGTAACCTTGCCATGATTAAAGGAATCGCTAATTTAATACACATTTATGATTTAAAACTAACATAGTTATTTTGACTAAATTATTTAAAACAGGATACTCGGCTCCCATAATGGTACCTAAGAAAGGAGCATAGTAGGGATCCGCGAGACCCTCCGATCAAATTTTAAAATAGCTGGACTAGGGAGGCCGATGAGAGTGAAAAATCTCTCATCGGGAGTAGGGGATTCGTTAGGAGATCCGTTGAGAGTCAAACAATATTTACCATGTCTTTTGTTTTTATTTTATAGAGCTCGTTATTTTGATGCTGTTCCAAGCATCACAACTTCCTGAGAGTTGTGATGCATATTTACGATTAGGTAAATTATTTACCAACCATTGTCTTCCAACATTACCTACTCTAACCCAATGCTCAGAACTTTATTTGTCTCTGATTTGCGTGATTTTTGGATATGTGTAGGAATAAGTAAAAGAAGGAAAAGAGGACTTTGGGGTCGATATCGACCCCCTGGGCATAATTAATAAAATTTTACCGAATTAAAATCGATCTCACTTAACGTGATTGCAAAGTAATGGCCCGACAAATTCAATTTGTTTTCAGTTTTTTGTAAAAATAACCAAATTAGAAATCGAAATCTAACATTATTTTTATTACGCGCTGTAGAATATAGTTTTTCAAATACCTACTGAATTATTGATTAATCTTTGAAATTCTTTATCCCATAATAATATATAAATGAAAGTGTTGTTTGTGAATAATCAATCAATTATTGTTCTTTAAACTGTTATTTTATGATTTAAATTCAAAGTCTAGTAATGAAATTAGTAATAAGAAAATTGTTTTAGAAGCGCGTTTAGGAGAATTTGAATTTCTAGCGGTTTATGTTACGGTAACGATTACCGGTGTAATCGTACTATAAAAAACTAAGTACAATTTTTTTCGCAAGTGTCAAAATATAATACTACTAGCTGCCCTACGCGGTTTCACCCGCGTAACTCCCAATCCCGTGGGAATATCGGGATGTAAGCTTTCCTATCTCTCAAGTTGGATCGAACTGCACATGGTGTGCGAATTTTATTATAATCGGTTAAGTGGTTTAGGAGTCCATTGAGGACAAACATTGTGACACGAGATTTATATATATAACTAGCTGCCCTACGCGGTTTCACCCGCGTAACTCCCGATCCCGTGGGAATACCGGGATGTAAGCTATCCTATCTCTCAAGTTGGATCGAACTGCACATGGTGTGCGAATTTTATTATAATCGGTTAAGTGGTTTAGGAGTCCATTGAGGACAAACATTGTGACACGAGATTTATATATATTAAGACTAGCTGCCCTCCGCGGTTTCACCCGCGTAACTCCCGATCCCGTGGGAATATCGGGATGTAAGCTATCCTATCTCTCAAGTTGGATCGAACTGCACATGGTGTGCGAATTTTATTATAATCGGTTAAGTGGTTTAGGAGTCCATTGAGGACAAACATTGTGACACGAGATTTATATATATTAAGAAATAGCTGCCCTACGCGGTTTCACCCGCGTAACTCCCGATCCCGTGGGAATATCGGGATGTAAGCTATCCTATCTCTCAAGTTGGATCAAACTGCACATGGTGTGCGAATTTTATTATAATCGGTTAAGTGGTTTAGGAGTCCATTGAGGACAAACATTGTGACACGAGATTTATATATATTAAGATTATAAAAATATAATACTATATCAAAATATAATATAATACCCTTTTAATGCGAAAAATATTTGTTTTCTGACAAGTTAGTATATGTTTCATTTATCATAATGGGCACTTTGATCCGTGGTGGTCTCGCTGTTTCGGTTGAGCTCTTTGAAATGCATGAATTTCAGAGAAAAAAAACCATTAGTAAAAAGAGTAAAAAAGGCATTGCACGGGCTTTGTGTGGTTATATTTGATGAAGCAAAGGATTTTGTTTGAAATGAAAAGTGTCTGATTCTGGTATCCATTTGAGCTTTTGTCCTAAAATCGTATATTATACAAACTTTTTCGTACATTAGAAAATTTGTAATGAATAAATAATTAATCAAATACCTATACCATAATATTTGTTGGCATTTTGAAGGCTGAAGGGTGTAAAAAATATTACTCTCGCGTGGTTCGGGTTAAAAAAATGGACATTAATTTATTAGGTAGGTAGGTAGGTACTGCAATGTTTCTAAAAATTAAATAGCCTCCTTTACTTTTCCATGTTCAGGCTAAACCTTTTTTTTATCAGCGACTTGAATTTACATGTAGGTTTAGAAAATAAATACGTACTCGTTTATTTCCGGAGTTAAATTTAGATCCGGGTCGGATTCTATTAATGAATTGCTACACATTCCATGCCTTATAAGTAAAAAGGTCTGTTTTAAGGAGATGAGATGTCAGATACCGAAATCAATTTTTTTAGTGTATGGATAAAAATAAATTAATAAATAATACCTAGTTTATTCAGAACATTGATATATTACAATACATATCATTTACAAAAAAATATGTACTTACTAAGAAAAATTAAGATTTAGATGCTAAAGTTTCTAGTGTCGGAAATAATAAAATGAAGTCCTTTCGTCTCGATTAAAACTACCTACCATATAAAATGCAATAAAAAATCTATTTTGTACATACTTAAAATGCATTTTAACGTTCACATTTCACATTTGAAATGGTATTGCAAGTATTCAAAATAGAGTCACGTACAAAAGAAGTCATAGAATACGTACAGAGGGATCTATTCTGTGGTAGAGTCCGAAGCGAAATTTGTACGATTATATATTCTGTGGCGAAATACACAGTCATGTACAACGGGCTTAGACCCTAAGTACATAATGCCCTAAGTATAAAGGCAGCTATTATTCCTGTACTGTACAAATTCTCGAAATAATGTTTTATTTAATTTCTTCAGAAACGATAAGGACCATTGTCTTTATAATGAATACTTGAAAACGTACATACTGTTAGGGTACGGGCCTAACTTATTATATTTTTATATTCTTTGACATAATATTTGGGTGTTGTTAAATTTAACTTAGGTCCCTCGGGGCTTGGGAGAGACCCCGCGATGACGTCACAAAGTAGATTTAAGCTGAGGCTGGGACAGTGGAAATATTTCGTTTTCATGTTAAGTTACGTTGGAGTACCTATTTGAAGATTTCATTTCACTAATTTTGAGTTTCTAAATTAGGTATTACATAAAGGAGAAAGACTTGGGACAAGAACACCGAATCTAGCCAAATTCCAAAAAAGAAAGAACTGTTAAGAGGCCGTAACTAAAAACCTTATGGGTCTTTCTCTAGAACTTCTAAGTCCACTAGTTTAAAACTGTGAACTCAATGTAATGGAAGAAAACAAAACAAGCGAACATTATCGTGAAAATAAGACAAATAGGTAAATAGTTATTTCGCTTTCCGTGATCTATCGTTCACCGTCAACGTCATAATTTTCTACAAAAGTACGTAGGATTACTACTAAATTTATAGCCCAAGTAAACATTGTACAAATAATGTTTTCCCAATACAAGACATAATATTTAGTTTCGGCGTCTTACAATATCTTACATTTTACTATATCCCCAATTTCTAAACGCCACCCAAAGATTACCGGAGCGAAGAATATTTCATCCGTGGTTAAGTGAAAAACGTTTTCCTGTTCGCTTTAAGCTTGCAAACTTTCAGAATAATGGAGAAAAGGAAATCTATAGGCAGTCGGCTGGGTAAGTTAAGTACCATCTTAATTTAAATTGATCTCGTCTTATGACTTTGAATTTGTTGAACAAAACTTTACATTTCATTTTTTATTTTATTTTAACCAGCTATTTTTTTACTTCCACTAAACGTTTTGCTTCGTCATACCTTATTCGTAGAGCAAGAGAATAGACTCAGTTGACTGCGTCTGTTTTTGCTGTATTGAGGGTCTGTAAGTCGCGAGTGAACAGGTATCTTCTAGGAAAGCATGCTACATCTTAGACCGCATCGTCACTTACCATCAAGCACCTATCATTTGTAAAAAAATGAAGCTTCTAAACGGACACTTATTTAAATTTTATTTGTTTTTAACTACATACTAACAAAGGTTCCTTAAACACACCAAAATTGCACTCCATTACGCATTCGTTCATACTCATAGAAATCGACCTATAGGTATCTATACCTACATATCCAATTTCACATTAAAATACAGTGAAAGTGAAAAACAGCTCGCCATATTTCACATTTATTTCCGTTCCCGCCAAAAATCCTCCCTAAATACTTTTTCGGTGACAAATTATTTAAAGAAAAATTATTCAGCTTCCCCTCTATAACTTCGTATCTACCAACAAGAACCCATTTTGATTATTAAACGGGACAAGTTCATGGATGGGAAATATATTACTTTTTTAATATATTTTCCATCCATATCGTCCCATTTAGGCCATTAGGTAGGACGAGTCGTTGGAGATTTTTAGATGTCACTAAAAATCACCAACCTCTCAGTCGACCATGTCAGTGGAATGAACTAGTCAATCCATCTCAAAACTGCGGGTTTCATCACGATATTTTCCCTTACCATATGAGCAATGTTAATGCACCAATTGATTTTTGTTATGAAAATTTTATGTGCGCTAATTAGGTAACGTAGAGCTTTAATATTACCTAACCAGACGTCCTAGCCTACCTAGTCAGACGGACGGACATAACTAACTTTAAACGTAAATCGAACTAAAAGAAAAGTGACAAAAGGCGAATCACACAAGACAAACAATTAGAGTGAGTGGTAGAAGTAATCAAGTGTAAATAAAAGAGTGGGACGCGACCTTAATTTGGATGGGATGGTAAGTATCTCAGGCATTTGGAATTAAGGCGCTCATCAAACAAAAATGGACGTTAATTTATTCGGGTAGAGGAGACGTAGCAATGTGGGTATTGTATACGTCTCTCCATCATTTAGTATTTAAGGTACCTATGCAGAAGTCCATTCATCGACTTATGTCAAAAATTTGGTGCAGTGGCCGAACATACCCTGCAACGCAGAGATTGTGGGTTTCTGCCTTGGAACAAATATTTAGTACAGTTTAGTGTTCCTTACAAAATAAATGTATTATTTCTGTTGTCTGCCTACCATAAAACAAGCGTAGTTGCTTAGCTTGGGACTAGATAGGTATGCGATGCGACGCGATTTTTTAAATTTGCAGAGGTTAGCCATCACCATTCAGCGTGGCAATGATTCTAGCATTATGGGAACCTTTACGCCGGGAACGATAAGGGGCGGGTTATTTGACTAACTGGTGTTTTCAATTATTTGTATTTATAATGTTAAATATATCTGCTCTTATTTGCTTTCTTTCTTATTTGAATACAGACTTTTAGTTTTTTCTTTCGCCTCTTATCTATACTTACTTCTATATTATACTAAATTATAAAGAGAAAAGTCTTTTTTGTTTTATTTTGTTTGTCACGAATATGCTCTGGAACTACTGGACCGATTTTGATAAAACTTGGTATGAGGATACATTTATTCATTGAATTTTTTATTATTAACTTTTTAACACACTTTTTATCCCGATATTCCCACGGAATCTGGAGTTACGCAGGCTCTGCTAGTTATAAGTATAGATAGAAAGAAAATAGTCTTTTCAGCTATTCTATCGAGGGATATAATATACCTTATGGAGTATGAAAATGTGCCATCGGATCATACTCCATCCTAATGTCATGACCACAAAGACTTTTTACTAAATGGAAAATTTATTATCGAGAACAATATTGGGAAATTCCGAGCATTGTGGACGAATTGTCTCGATTGGATAGCTCTTAAATTGGGGCCTCGACCTTATTCTATTCAATGAGAATAGGTACCTATCTGAATTGGTATAAACAGATGGAGGGCACCTATTGAGTACTTATAAAGTATCAATTGGGTACTTGTTGAGTACGTACGAGTAAGTCTTCAGTTATTAGGTCTATGATAATAAATTATTCTTATTTAAGATTATTCTTATAATAGCTGTTGGATTTCCAAATAATTAAATAAATAACTAAAGATATTGTACATAGTTAAATTTATTTAGTGTTCTAAATAAAGTCAGCCGGATAATAACTCTAAAATTAAAAAAAAATCGTCTATGAAATACGTACTTATATACAATACTTAATCATATGTTACCTACTTTATATTTTTATTTTTTTATAGTAAATGAAAGGGTTTATTAATCGGCCCTAGGCCCAGAAATCAGCCCGGAAAAAAGATAGTTTAAATAACTGTCAATCTAAAAATGCACGCCCCATATAATATCTCTATCTGTATTCTGTGCCTGTCACATGGTTAGTGTTTTGAGTGATAAATCGTTCATTTTTACCCGGCTATGGTAAAACCAAACGTTAAGGTATGTATAGTTTTTGTAAGACTGAAAAATTTCTACAAAAAGTACTTAAAGTACTTTTTGTAGAAATTTTTCAGTCTCTTACTTATTTCTGAGGCTGATTGACCAAACATAAGATTTATTTTAAAGACATAAAAATGGTAAGATATAAACCTAGATATATTACAGATAAACTAGATTAAATCACATGGTGAACAAGCATGGACAAGCTGATGAAGTCGAAGAACCTAAAACACTTGACAACCCAGGATCGTACGACCTGGCGCAAAAATACGAGGAGGCCCGACCCTGGATGAGCTGGGATAAGGGAAAAAATAAAAGAAGAAACTAAATTAAATCAAATTAAATTTATTTATTTCTAGAATGTAGTTTTACATGGTATTAAAATAATAGGTAAGTTCCTTACATTCCACCACAAAATAGTGTGGAGTTCTATTGCTCATGTTTATATTCTCGTTAAGAGAATCATGAGTTTTCAATATGCGGCGCCAGTAGGTATTTTCAAAAATGACCCGTATCGTGCGATAGAGAGAGTTCAAGTTCGGACGTAATTGCCTTCATTTTGCTTTCAAATAATGTTGCGGGCCGTAACGTTTTACCCCCTTTATCCTTCACAAAATGAAATAAATTTGTCTCATTTAATTCACTGCATCTTATTCTAGGTTTATACGTTTTTTTTTTTTGGTAATTTAGTTTAGTCTATTAAAAAACAATTGAAACGCTCGATGAAGTTTTTGAGTCAAAAATATAGATATTCAGATACTAATAGCTTTTATCTTAGGCAATATTTCTTTAAAATAAACACGGTTATTTATTTATTATTATTTATTTATTGATTCCAATATAAAAAAACTTAAACTAGTACAAAATTAAGGTGCAACAAAAACTCTTTCGAGTTTGTCCGTGCACCAGTGAGTCGTTGGTAAACAAAGAAGTTAAAAAATTAATACACTACAAAAAAAAAAAAAGAACAATAACATAACAAAAAATCAATAAATTCAAATCAAATCAAATCAAATCAAATATCTTTATTTTCTTTGGATACTTAATACTTAAAAGTATACAGGACCACATAAAAACGTCTTAAAAACTAAGTTAGGATGTGTGCCTTCGGAACGCGCCCACCAATGAGAAGAAGGCACAAGAAACTCATGGGGTTTTTTTTTTCATGTGGTCACGCTCACAAAGGTCAATATTACAGTATTTGAAAGTATTATTTGAAATGGAGCAACTAAAGTCATGTCCATGGGTTCTTATCATTAAGATAAGACGAAGTATCATAGTATGCCTTACTGCACAAAATCTCATAAATCTAAGGTATATCAAAAAGACCCCCCGTCCCTATCTATCTCCGCAACGAACTTATCTTGTTGTTAAACCTAGTTTTCCATTAGATCTAGAACCTTTTTAAAAAATTATCAAAATGGGACTTCGTTTATAGGGGGGGGGGGGGGGGAAACGTTACCGCTTTTTGTATAGAAATTTACAGTCTCACACTGGTCTTAAGTTGGGGAGATTATTTTCTCATTAAGTTTTTTCAATTTCAAAAATCGTCAGAGTGCACTAAGGTAAATCGAGCTATATCCGGCGGGCTTTATTTAATTGCACAAACGAACTCTGCGATACAACCGCGCTTTGGGGTGGCTCGAAGAGAAAATTTAATTTGTCGACCGCGACCGCAGTGCGAACGGTTTACTAGCAACGAACTAATTTATTATTGAGCCCCCAAACTTTGGAGCATTCTAAATGTCAGCTCAGTTGGTTAGATTCCTTGTTTTATTTATATTTATTTGGCTGGTTTATTGCAGCTGCAAGTGGTGCCTACTTTTACGTTTAAATTAATATTTATTTATGGCTCGCGCGGCTTGTGGATTCGATTTATTTCAGTGTAATAACAAGTGACTGCTATATGTTTCGCCAGCCTTTGTTAAAGTTGGATTAAAGCAGGCCGAAAAAAACGAGGGCTAAAAGTAAATAATCACTATAGACACATACTTCGTTCTCCTTATTTTAATAAATTTCAAATGATAGTAAGCGTTGGTCCACTATTTTCCCTGAAGGGTAAGGAACGATGTTGTCCAAACAAGAAGATACATGTTCACTTGTGACTAAAATTATTAAACCACTTTGGCACTATTGTAAACTCAAAAAGGTAGAAAATCTAATTCTTCTTTTCATTATTCGACCACTTCATTTTTTCTGCCCAAAAGTTGGCCACAGCAATAATTGCGGCGAGAAACAAAGTTAAATAATGAAAATGGAAAATAAGTACTCGTTCACAAACACTAATTTTAATACCAAATTGTCGAGAAATTGTAGCTGCCGCATTAAGGTAAACTGACCATTAGTCGCCAAGCTGAATAGTTAAACCGGAAATTAAATCGTGACGTCATAACCCGGCTTTGTTTGTCATGTAGGTATAGATTTGGTTAAAATCGAATGTTTGATTAGAGTGAATGGCAAATGCAGCTAAAAGTTGTTTCGATGTTTACCATTGGATTCGATGGATTTGTAGAAAACTAAGTTTAGTTTCAGTTTTTTTACATCAAATAACCTAAAGTTTTCATTGTAATTGTCAATTTGGCATCTTTTTTTTAATTACTCTTTAACAAGCCACATTTTGTCACGTTTTGGAATATTGCTAAATTGACCTTAAAATGTTCTTTGTTTTAATTCTCCAAACTTATAATTTAATTCATTTCGAAATATTTAATTTCAACATTTTCGCGCTGTCGAGTAGGTATTGGTCAATGCACCACAACGAGATAAACCTCAAAATGTGCAGCGAGTTTCATTTCAACGTTTTAATTCGTTCTTATTAAAAAGTTGGCTGAGTAAAGCGCTTATCCAATAACTCAGCTATAGCGGTTGGGTTTTAAAATTCTCTCTGAGGCTGACAAGATGTCTAACCAGTTTAATATTTTTAAAAATTGCAAAAATATAAGTCTCCGTTTCTAGGCGATCCAATGCCAAACAGATGCGTTTCATTACTGGAACAGTACCCACTATGGATATATATATTCCTTAATCCGGGTAGTCATATATCTAGGTAAAAATACTGAATTATTTTTACGTTTTTTATTATATTTTTGGACCGGAAAACCCGGTGCAGGATTACCGCCCGCTGTTCGAACTCAATATAATGACGTAGGTACTCCATTCGAAAGGATGATTCCGTTCATAATTGACTCGATTTATTATTTCTCGGTTGTGATTTGAATTACGAGTATCGGGGTCGATTTTGATTAGTCGATATTGCTGTTTCTAAGTATTAAGAATAGTATTACCAAGCTAATAATTTGAGTAGTCAGTTACTAAAAGTGGTTAGTTAAACCTCGGTTCACTCTATTTTGTTCAAAGGTAGGTATAGTAAAGGTATCCACCCACTATACTTTTCAGATCATGAAAAACACGCAACCGGACCAAATTTTTAAAATGTCGTTTTACAAATAAAATTGTGCTGGACCAATGTGGGCTGCTTGGGCAGAGGTTCTTGTGTAGAGTTTTTGCGTAGAGAAAATTGTGTTGGGTATTTTGGATTTTTGTTTGGAATGAATAGGCTCTGAATATTGGCTCTGAAGTAGGCATATTATGTCAATTTTTATTGTGCTCTTATTTTTTTGGGATACAAAGCAATGTCACACTTAGACTTAACGATTATGCGCTAAATTTTAAGACAAAATTTGTTTTACTATTGTTCTTCTTCTAGTGTGTTTGGTGATTAAAGCTCTTCCAAGCAAAGACTGTAAAACTTTCAATTTGTAGTTTTAAAACCGATTTTAATAAAACCTAATATAAAGAAAGATAGCTAAAGTTTTGCTATAACACTAGGGTTAATTTTGAATTATAAAACCTGATATTGTAACGGGATCGGAACATACGTAGGGTGCTGGCTGTTAACACTAAATGAAGTTAAATGAATTTCGATGCCTGGATCCGCCATTTAAAAAAAACTATACCTTTTTTTCATTTCCTGCCACACCTCACATCACATCCCATCCCCTTAATTGCATTTTTGTAGGTGAATTTTCCGCGAACACGTTAAACCAGTTTTGTACCTATTCGTCCGTTAGCCGACGGTAATGAGTCGATTTTCCAATATCAACCGATATTAAACCTTCCCTGCATTACAATAAAGTGTAAATAAGTTAAGCAGGTGTTCTAATTAGGGCACTAAAGCGTAAGTGGCCGAGTACTGGAACATTCGTTTTATATTTACCATTTTTTACTTTCATGGAAGTAGAATTATGTATAAAGATAAAGATATTTATTTGCATAAAGGATGGTAGGTACAGATCTTAGGATTAAAAGTTTCACATACTTTGCCAACTCTTGGCATGCAAACTTAATTAGTGAGTCATCAGCAGTTAGTGGCAAAAAATAATAATATTATTAGATTTAAAAAAAATTTACAATATTAATAATAATTTTTTTTTAAATAAATGTCAGTTAATATCCATATAATATATCTGTCCTTTTAAACTTAAAAATTCTTGTATCGAGTAAAAACGTTTATCGATCAGCCAAGTACGCAGTTTTTTTATAAATAAATGAGAAGGTAGGGATTGTAAATAAATAAATACTAATATTGTATGACTAGCTTTTATCCGTGACTTCGTCTACGTTTCCATATAGATAGCTGTTGTGAACGAAGCGGATGCATAAGTTACATGTTGTATAAAAAAAAAGGTTAAACCGTTCTTATTTTAATTGACAATCGGGAGTTTTTTAACTTGTCAGACAAAAAACTTTCGCACACAACAATATTATATAAGATACTAGCGACCCGCTCCGGCTTCGCACGGCTATATTATGCTTGTATTATACATATAAACCATCCTCTTGAATCACTCTATCTATTAAAAAAAACCCCATCAAAATCCGTTGCGTAGTTTTAAAGATTTAAGCAGTCAAAGGGAAATAGGGACAGAAAAAGCGACTTTGTTTTATACTATGTAGTGACTTACCGAAAGGATCTTAACAATAAATCTTATTATCCCATACAATTAATGAAACAACGTCGTAAGTGTTTAAGGGCATCACATCACAGCCAAATTAGCGAACCGTAATATCCGAATAATACTTTGATACGTATAAAAACCGCCTGCGGCACAGAATATTTTGCGGTTTCGATTCCCGAATAGTAGAAACAAGCTTTTATCCGAGACTTTGTCTGCGAAAAAGTTTTATTTATTTTAAAAAATATAAGTTAAATAAAATTTATTAGGAAATCGCGGCATTGCAGTAATATTAAATCTAAAGAATATTTTTCTGTATCTACCATAGGACGTTAGAAGAGGTTAAGTGGCCTAAATGGCCTGTTCTAGATAAGCTTAGAGGGATTAGGTAGCAGGTGGTATGGCAAAATGCAAAGTGATGATAGCTACTCAGTCAGAACTGTTCTAAATACATCCACAAAACCCCGGAGAAAAAAAATCCCAACCGCTACCTGGTTGACTAATGTTGCTAGTAACGATAAAGCTCTCGAGATCTCTTCAACAATAACTCAGGATCGACAGACCTGGCTCAAACGTCATCATCATCTCCTGACCGACTTCAGTTAGGTACAGCGACCGGGCCTACATCGGATACTTGGCTCTAAGGAGACGACAGTACTTAATCATATGCGTATAAACATATGTGATTTTGGAAAAATATGTTTTTTATGCGATTCAAATGTACAAGAAAGCCCGACCCTAATTCAAAGAACAAAGATCTAATGACATGTGATTACAATGACTTGTTTTTTCAATCTTTTCAATTTCTAAAATGTAATATAACTTTCTTATTACTTTTAAGATCTGAGAACCAACTATACGAGTTCCAAAGTCACAAGAGAGTTGAGAAAGTTTGGAAGTTTTGTTCAAGTGTTTATTATATCGATTATGTTCTAAGTTCTAAAGCCTAAACACACTTGAGAAGATTTCGCGTTGAGAAATGAAACCATTTGTAAGCACGTTTTACGGCAACGCTTTTATGAGAATTAATAAATTATAGGTACTTCTTTCCACAAAACCCAACAATGCCTCGTTGAATCTCGTTTACTACGAGTAGTAAAAGGATAATTTGACTATACGTAGAGCATCAAACACGCACAAATTTCGCGGAAAATCCTTCCCAAACAACATCAAATCTTACATCGAAGTAACAAAGTCGTAAATCATTTGACAAGGGACTGTCAAAAGTGCCGGTCAACGTCAGTTAGCTGTAATCTGTAGATGGAATCTACTCGTATTGAAGCGATGTTGCAGGCAGACAAGGGAATCAATCAATATCACTCTGGAGATTTCCGGGCTAGCTTCGTCTTTGTATGAGAAAAGTAGGTTGAATATTTATTTTCTTAAAATTACTAGGTAGGTATCACTAAATAGTATAAAATAAAGTCACTTTTCGCCGTCCCTATGTCCCTATGTCCCTTTGTATGCTTAGATCTTTAAAACTACGCAACGGATTTTGATGCAGTTTTTTTAAATAGATAGAGTGATTAAAGAGGAAAGTTTTTAGATATAATACATGCATAATACAGCCGTGCGAAGCCGGGGCGGGTCGCTAGTTCAGAAATAAATGTAACGTATATAATTTGCGCAAAATATCTAAACCAATGCCAAGGGTGGCAGGTAGTATATAGTGTTCCCAGAGTACATGAGACGTTTCGATTTTTAGGAGACTAGTGACGCCATTTTCATCAACGTCCATTATTTATACTTTAGAGTTTTAAAATTTCTACTACATCTATTATGCAAAAAAAAAAGTATTCAATCAATGGTTTAGATGGCGCTGTGTAAAATTTCCTACAATATTTATTTAATATATATAAATAAAAAATAAATAAATAAATAAATATTTCAGGACATAGCGATACATACATAGCGGACATAGCGGTTATTTTATAGCGATATTGCAGCTTAGTGCTAACTAAGCTGCAATATTGCATATAAATGCCATTTTATCAATTTTGCTTAAAAAATTGTACAAAATTCGATAAAAAAACTAAGATTTTTTTAGCACCTTTTAATAAAAATCACTTCGACAGAAGCTAGTAGGTTATTAAAAAAGCTGTAATTAAAAACAAATAGTTTATGAAATTTAACATTCAGACAAACATCCAATAGCAAAGTTATTATACCCACTGGTAAATTCAACCTTTTCCAATGATATCATTAATTATGAATGAAGTTCTTAAGCAGATGGTACTCAATAACTGTAACTCATTGATTAATCATGAGAATTCATTTACATTTAGAAAACGATTCGAACGAACCGATATGTAGGTACTAGGTAGGTATTATAGGTTCTACTTGTCATTTGCCTTTTCGATACGATATTGAAAACAAAAAGATTTGAATTGGTGATCTTTTATTTTTAGATAGATAGATAGATAAACTCTTTATTGTACCACATTAAACCTTAATTCTAACATACATTCTGCTACAAAAACAATAATACCTTACAATATGGCACAATGGGCGGCCTTATCGCTAAAAGCGATCTCTTCCAGGCAACCTATGGACAGTGTTACAGTGTTATGAGAGGTCAATAAGTCGCGACATTGGCATTTTTTTTCATCGTAGAGAAGTTTTCACTTGCGACAGTGCTGTTTAAGCAATTAAGGCTTAATTGAGTTACTTGAAAAGTGGCAACTTCGTCAAACTTAAGTAGGTACTTACTTTGGGTGACAAATTAGTTGAAGCATATTTAAAGCGACCAAACGAAGGGCGCACATTGCGACGATGAATAAATAAGGAAAATTTAATGCTTACCAACAACGCTTGTGGTAGATTTGACTGTCCTTATCTAGAGTTACCACCTGAAAACTAGTCTGAAATCTCATCATTAAAAATGAATTCAAACGTCGTTCCACAACGCAATCTTGCTAAGCTATAAGTATTTAATCAACACGAACGTCATATTCTATGCTGTACAATGTCTCAGCTGCGTACATATTTCATAGGCGCTAACATGTGACGTCACTACCAGTCTTGAGTCCTGTTTTATTCAAGGCCACTTAGGGAACGGGACTGCATAGTGTGCGTTAATCTTTAAATAGTATTGTGGCACATTAGGGCTCTCGAACTTCGCAAAATATTTAGATAGATAGAAACGTCGTTATTTAAAATGTTTATTAGCCTTAAAAATTTCTTATCATAACCAGAAACTAGAATCTGTTAAGGCAAAGTTGTGTATACCTATTATTGGTAAACACACTTTATTTTTATTTCGGTAATGTTTTTCTTTATTCTTAGTATTAGTGTGTTTTACTGTTGGTGTACCAAATAAATAAATAAATAAAATTACAAATAGAGGTGACCCTATCGCTTAAAGCGATTTCTTCCAGGCGACCTAAGGATGGAGATGATCTGTTAAGCTTGACTGGTAGGTTCTTATGACAGACTTTCCTGTGTGCTTGTACACTTGTTTAAATAATTTACTGTTTTTAGACATTTCTGTAAAGTTTCCAACAAAAAAGTGACTTTATTTCACTAACTCGAGAATTATTCGGTTGTAAAGAAGAATGGGTTAAGAAATGGGTGCAATTTCTCACGGCTGGCGCGGCTCACTCAATGTACCTATGGTTCGAGCTTTTAGTGCGATTGCCTATTGCTAGTCGAGACAAAACAGGTCATACCTCATTCATTAACATCGCAAAATGTTATGTGTATGTCTTCAATATACCTCAATTACTGCAACGACTATAACAAATTCGAAAATAGAATTTAATAATTTTTGAAGTGCGACCTCTATTGGCTATCCTTATTTATTAAAAATATATAAAAACTCCTTCGTATTCTTTATATTATGTGACCTTTCTTCATCCTAAATGGAAACGTAAACTGTTTGAACATATCTTACAGATTTTGCGACCCTTTTCCATGTTTCCAATAAGATAACGCAAATTCTTTGGAGAAACATCACAGACAGGTACTTATCCGACCTTTTTTTTAAGCCATAATAGATATTCAACTATTTTAAATAAATTACTTTTAATAAATAAATAAAAAACACAAATTCAAAGCCAAAAATTATTTTTAGACACAAAAATAAATATATCTTCAAACAGAGGGATATAAATAAACATTTTTTGCCCTTATCCGGATTCCTTATTAAAGCCAACAAAAACATGTAAAATAATGTAAATGTAAACATTACCATATTGTAAGGTGAAATTGTCTACATTCATTGAACAAGCAATGAACAAACAGGATCGGAATATACATTTTACTAATTAAATAAATATATTAAAAGGTAAATATAAAACATAACCCTCCCTTTTGGCTTCGCCGTAGTCGGGTAAAAACTCAAAGTCCTGACTGATTCATTGTCTGATATATTATAAACGGATTGGGCTAAAATTTGGTATACATATAGCTATTATTTATGATGTAAAAGCTAATGGTCAAATTCAGTAAAATTTTTATGTAATACTTGAAAATTTAACGGAATTTTCTTTATTATTTACTAGCGACCCGCCCCGGCTTCGCATGGCTATATTATACATGTATTATACATATAAACCTTTCTCTTGAATCACTCTATCTATTAAAAAAACCGCATCAAAATCCGTTGCGTAGTTTTAAAGATTTAAGCATACAAAGGGAATAGGGACAGAGAAAGCGACTTTGTTTTATACTAGGTAGTGATAGTGATAGTGATAGTGAAGTCAGTGTCATTTGTAATTAGGAAAAAAAATGACGACTTTCACCATTGCTCTTACGGTGAAGGAAAACATGTGATGAAACCCGCTGCCTATGGTTGCCTCCAGACATATTGGAGAGTTCTTTTCTCGGAACTCGGTCGACAAGTTGAGCTATAGCATGTTCCAGGCACTGTATCGCCCAGAATAGTCCGCTTATTATCTAGATTAGATATTAACGTCAAATAGTGTAACAAATATCCACTGTTGTAGTCATACCTAGGTATGGTCGGCTGTATAATTGCAGACCCACCGTAGAGCTACAAAACGGCTGTTATAAGAATGTTTTCAACACAAGTAAGTTCTAGATACATGCTTTAGTTGAAGTTTAAAGTCTTCTAACTCTTCAATATATCAAACAAAAATAATTATTAGAATGTACTCTACCGGTGGCTGCAATTATGCAGGCGACTGTACATACCATTTTAAGAAACTATATTTCATGTTTCTAGATCCAGCAGTTTCAGTAACGTTTCGCTCAGAATTTAACGTCTGTTATCCTAATTTGTAATTTTTCAATGTCAGTCGGAAACGAGGTATCATAAATTTGGCTCCGATAGACATGTAGGCTGAATGATGACCGACGTTTTGGGAACATCATCACTTTTTTTTTATCTCGAATGATATATGACAGTTTCATGAGCGAAACCAGTCAGGTGTGCATCAAATGTGAGTTTATGGGTGTGAAATGGGTAGTAAGTTTAATAGGAAAGGGTACAGGGTCTCTTTTCATGCAAACGTAGTTGACTGTTTCCTTCCTGAATAATGACACTAGAGCAAATATTGTTTTAGCATAAAACTAATAACTGCCATGACCTATGTTTTGTTTTTTGGTTTTTATTTTTAACTCTTAATTTCCATGATAATTAGAATATGAAAAAACCAAGACATAGGGGCATAGTCATGACAGTTAAGTATAGGTTTTATGCAACAAATAACTAAAATAACACAAAAATATTTAGAAAATTAATTAAACGAAACAAAAATTAAATAAAGTTAAAGTAAAGTTAGTAAGGTTAGTTAAATTTTTCACTTTTTTTTTTACCTAACGACTCACTGGTGCACGGACAAACTCGAAAGAGTTTTTGTTGCACCTTATTTTTGTACTAGATTAAGTTTTTTATATTGGAATAAATAAATAAATATTTGTGCTAGTGTCATTATCCAGGGAGGAAACAGTCGACTACGTTTATATGAAGAGAGAGGAAAGGGTACCGTTCCTCTTAAGGTATTTACTAGTTTGTGATGCTAAGGCATGGCGCATACGGCGGATAAGACTGGCTATATAGGCCATATAAACTTCTAAGATAACAAGGAGGTACTGATAAATAGTAAATCGTGGAGTGACGCTTTAATCTTACTCGTAATTTCAAAATTAATATTCGCACAGGATTTGTGGTCTGAGGTTAAGACACGCACATTGCCTGTGCCTATAACTTACTAACGGCGTAGTTTAATTTTAGAGAAACATCATGGGAAAAGCCACTACGTGTATAATATTCATACTTCTGTTATGTATACCTACTGATTATTATGCTATTATATACCTATTATTCATTTTTAATTAATTTTCAATATTTAGTCAGTATTTTAAAGCGTCGTCGATTATCGGTAGACTTTTAATATATATTTTTTTCTTTTCACGAATATTTTAGTCAAACATTTGCATTTTTACTTGAGTATTTTCTATTCAAATTGTAGTTTTGACTATATCAATATTTGCGGCCGCATAGTTACCCTATATCAATTTACAAATTCTATTCTTAGGACGATTACCGCTATCAAAAGCTTTCGCGTTTCTAGATCTAAGGATTTCGGCTTTTTCGGCTGTTTTGTCTTTCAATCAATCACAAGAATTTAACTGACGTTAAATAGCTATTATGTGGGGTTATTAATGTACAAACGTTACTGCAAAACAGGTTATCTTACAGACCGTAATAACCTTTTAAAAGGCTCCACAAGTAATCAACCAATAAAGATCCTCCACACGTCGTACGATGGACTCGTTAACTTCGCAAACTTAACTTTGCGGCTATTAAAAACATCAAAATACAAAAAGTTTATTTTATGTGTTATTTTTTTTAGTTAAACGCCATAATGTATATATCCTCAAGTTTTTGCAATTTAAACTCAAAACTTAATCCATATTTTTCTTTCCAAAAATTGACATACAGATTTTGATAATGGTTTCTGAATTAGGTTGATCCCTTAATTCAGAAGTGAAATAATATTGAAATGCAACCTCTTTGGTTTCCGTTAAGCAAAAGGTATGAAACCTCCTTTAATATACGAGAACCAAATATACCAACAACCTCTATCGTCCAAACTTTTTAATGGTAATAGATGACACACAGAGGTTTTATATCTTGTAAACTGTCGAAGGAGGTCTGCACACCGTAGAGGTGTGAGACCTCCTTAGTGGTGTGGGTTACGGGTAGTTTTAAAAAGTTTGCATCTATGTCACCGAAAGGCAACCTCATTTGTGTTTTTGAATAAGGAACAAGATTTTTAAAGAAAATATTTATTATCACGTTTTCCAACTGAAATGTTAAGTTTGTATTCGTGCAGTTGTAGTGCGAAGTCGTATTTCTTACTTAGTTGAAACGCTGTCACGTCGTAAACTATGAAAAATTTATCACCTTTCTCCTTTCAGCAAGAGCCGGATTAGTTGGTGGTTGAAATTAATTGTTATTGTTACATCTTGGTCACGTACTGGTATGCAGTGACAAGGCTATGATAAGTTGACGACAAGAACAAAAAGAAACAAAAAAAGCACAAAAAAATGGTAGTCTCTAAAGTCGGTTTACGGACAAAAATTTTATATAGATATCGTCATAAGAAAACTATGCAAAATTGAGTTTTTTTTCGTTATTCCCTTATTGTATTTTTTTCCTATTTTTTGTCTTTTTTTCTTTTTTTTCCTTTGTATAAGTCTTCTATTTGTCACTTATCACCATAACACAAGCTCAAATGAGCGATATTATTATTAAATACTCAGTTTCCTAACGGGAACGAACGCGTCATGGTCATGTTACCATGACGCATGACGTCACACATTATTTCGTCGGACACTTATTTGTGAATGCAGCTGTTCCATCTATTTATTCACTTCAAAAACATTTATTATAATATTACAGCAAGTAAGTAACCATAGTCATAAGTATATAAAAAAGAAGATAGGCACTTACATTTTATTTTTCCAATATTTGGCTCTTTTGCGCCATTTTCCAAGAAGTATCAAAACAAACCGTATTATTACTATACGGTATACGTACACAAAGATTTATCTACGAAAATATAGAGTTTAATTTAACCTAAACAGCCTTTTTATGGCTTTATAGCAAATTGTGTTTACAATGGGTATTAACTTGAGAGGAAGAATATAATCTTTATATTACTCAAGTTTGAGTGTCTTGTGCTCGTTGTTAGAAGCATATTTTTTTGGTATTTTAAGCCTCTATACTATTTGCCCGAACAGTCATAAAAAGGGTATACGCATACCTACTTGGTTTGAATGGCCCAAATTGAATTGACCTTGGGCCTTTCGACCTCAAACAAAAAATGAATTCGTTCCAATGGTCCCATGACTAAATATTATTCGAATATTTAAGATAGGGTACAGTGAGAGACAAACAATTCCTATATTTATATAAAACTCTCGTGTCGCGGTGTTAGTTGCAAAACTCCTCCTGAACGGCTGAACCGATTTGTATGAATTTTTTTATGTATATTCGTTAGGTCTGAAAATCGAGCACTATTTTTTTTCCCCTTTTGTAATATATTTTTTTAATAGCCAAACAACGTTTGGCGGAACAGCTAGTAAATAGAATATAATCCTTTACTCTCAGGTTACAAATATACCCACACAGGCTCCAAAGATGTATACAATCGAATAAAGAACCTCCTCCTTCTTCTGAAGTCGGTTCAAAATTGCGGACTGGCAAGCATTTGTAAGTAACCCTCCTAGCGCCTAAATGCATAAATTTCGTGAGGTTTTCGAAAAAGTAGGGGCGTGCTATAAGAATAATATTAAGATGAAAAAACGTGTCCTTTTGCAAATTGCTTTGAGTGCGAAACTAGTTTAGTAGTTTTTCGTGTTTAGACCAGCTCACAACCAGCTAATACCTCCAACGTTTGATAAATGAACAATTAAATTTGAATTTCAGGGATCTAAGAAACGCAAAAAAAAAAAAAATCGTCATTTTATGTCTTAGCTCCAACGATTTTGGTGTGATCTGTCAGTAAGTCTAAATACGCTTACACGATCAATAAATACACGGTATTTGATAATGAACCACATTATAAACTGAACATCTAGGCTACGCTTTAGTTTGCTGACAGGTACTTGCAATCGAAAGTCACTAGTTACACTAAGGAGCACTAAACAAAAGAAATAAAGATAGAAAGTGATAAAAAACCTAAGAACGGACTTTCATTACACTTATCAACATAAACCCACAAAAGTGTTTACCATAATTGTTCTAAATAACATCCCTAATAATCTTTTGATGACGGACATTTAGTCCGGTCTTAGAAATGGACGGAAATAAGCGATGTTGGGAGTGGTCGGGCCGGGAATGGCCGGGACAAGGGAAATCCGACCAATATCCGGATTTTATGCAGATTCCGGTTTCATTTCACGGATCGGTATGTGCGAAATAATTAAAAAGAAACTGTAAAACGATTCCTTTTTCAAAAATGATATGTCAGGGTTTAACCACTATCACACATCTGTGGTCTAAAATGTAGGACCCTAACCTAGAAGACAACCTGTTCACTCGTGATTTAAAGAACCCCAAATTCTACACGTTAGGAAAGACAGAGGAAGGCAACTGCTTCCACTTCTGCTGCTTCTTCTTGTTTTCTTTTTTTTTTATTTAGGTTTCAAAAACTACCTAAATATTAATGCGAGTAGCTGGAAATCTAGTACAACTGTGGTAATCCCCATTGTAATGATTATAATTTGAAATGCTTTGCACTGTATCTGTAGCTTAAGTAACGAGGAGTCGCAGATTGCTGGGATTTCCAACAAATCTATGGATTACGATTTATTAAAGAAATTTTAGGGTTCCGTTTGATTTAAAAATACCTCGACTTTTAATCCGTGGGGTCGAACCCCAGCTCAAGATACGCCACTGAGCCCGATCTTCGGCTCTTCTTCTGCATTGACTGCCCACCGCTTTGCGTATGTCGTCGCTCCACCTGGTCACAGGGCGTCTTGGGAGAGGCCTACGTCCAGCAGTGGACTGACACCGGCTGATGATGATGATGATGAACCCCAGCCGCGCACTAATGAATTTTTCTTACGATAAATATATGAGCGCTAATTCAAATTGCTCTTACAGTGAAGGAAAACATTATCTAACATTAGCCAGATATATGAATGAGTTCTTTACTAAGACATGGTCGACTAAGCTGAGAGAGTAGTATGGGTGTTAGGTGAGCATACTACATCCTCACGCAAAAAGGACCCAACTAAGAAGGTTTAGACCTCTTTAGTCCTTTTTGCGTGAGGCTGTAGTAATTAATTACGGAAAACAGCCCGTATACACAAGTAGATAAGTACTAATAACAATTTAGCGTCGTATAATAATAAACCTGGATATGAAGCGATAATCGCTTTCCGCGCTTGCGCATCATCATACTTTAAATTATTCACTCACTCGTCTCCAGGGTCATAAAATACAGTACCTATGAGCCTTTACTTTATGAATTTTTAGCGATTTTGTCGTTTAAATTTTCGTTCACTAAACACCACTATTTACAAAGCTGTGTAAACAAAACTTTAACAAAGGTCAGCGATCCTTTTAGTTCCATAAAACAAGCCACACAAAATAAGTTGGTTACCTATTTATAATGTTAATCCTCATATAAAAGGGTCTTGTTTATTTTTGCGCGAAGAGATTGCTAGAAGATTAGATTCGTTTAAATCGGTCAACGATCTTTATAGTCTTTTAAATTAAACTTTATATTATAAAGAATAATGGAAATCCTATTTTATGGGAGGCTTTCCTTAACGTTGTTAATAGCTGCAGTTTGAGGTTTTTAATAGAAAATGGGTGTTGGAGATTCTATTAAGATTTCAGTTAAGGGCAAATTGATTTTTATCGGCATAAATATATAGAGTAATCACATACCAATGACATTTTGTGATGAAATTTTTGATACGTGACATAGCTGTTTTCATCGCATTGAAACAAAATGTTAAGTATGTTTTTTTTTAAAGTTTAAGTTGTACTTATTTTTTTTATAATAAAGTATATAAGCCTAGAACACTAACTAGTATCTTCATTTTACTTGTATTTTATTATTTCAAAAAGTCAAACTCAAACTTATACTTCACTTAAAAAGTTATTAAAAATAATTCAAAAAAGAAGAAAATATACGCCCAGTTTATAATGAACTAGCTGTTGCCCGCGACTTCGTATGCGTGGTAGTTTTGTTTTATATACCAAAACCTTCCTCTTGAATCACACTATCTATTAAAAATATGTTGCGTGGTTTTAAATATTTAAACATACATAGAGATAGACAACGGTAAGAGAATTTGTCTATGTACCTAATGATTGTTTAAAAACATGAAACTCTGAAATCGGACAATTTTATAGGGAGCGAAGAACTATTTATCTTGTAACCCTCTTAAGCCCTAAGTTCCTTAGTTCCAGCCTAGTTTAAGATTTATGCTGAAAACCAACTTAAGAACCTATTTGACATTAAAAGTAATGTTGTTATGTCGTTTATTTCAAGAAGAATACCTATTACTAGTGTTTATTATACAGAATAAATGTTGGAGCCATCAACTAGGCAGTTTGCTTAACGTTAGTGCATAATAAAGGTTAGCATACGACTTGGCTTTCATCCAAACTGATGTAATGATTAGGTTTAAATTGAAATAAGGTGCATGAGACCAGATTTTGTGCCAAAGAAACTTTTTCGATTTGAAATTAAACTGCAGGGCTATAAGACCTTGTGCTTGAACAAATTTGACTAAATTCTATTTAAATGTATTGAAAACGGCTTATCTAAAATAAATTATATTTCAATAAAATATTTGCTTTAACACTACATAGTATAAAACAAAGTCGTAATTAATAAATTATAAATTAATAAAATAAGTTATGTTCAAGGACCTAAACCAATTTAATTTCTGTTTTGCAAGACAACCTTCGGAAATATATTGATATCTAAAATAATGCCATCCAATCTAAAAAATATAAAATCATGTCATACTGATTAAACCAATGGTCTTAGAAACATGAAAATTGGCGGGTGTGCTCTTTGTGAAGCGTATAATAAAGGTTTTATGAAATTCCATTCTAAAAGTGTGAAACCGCTTGTAAAAAATTCAAAATTCAAATTTTTTAATACATTAAGAATCATATACGGTCGACTGCATAATTGCAGACCCACCGTAGAGCTCCAAAACGGCTGTTATAAGAATGTTTTCAACACAAGCAAGATTCTAGGCACCTGCTTTAGTTGAAGTTTAAAGTCTTCTAACTCATCAATTTATCAAACAAAAATTATTAGAATGAAAATATTCCAATAATAGTAATTTTCGAACTCAACCGGGGTCTGCAATTACGCAGGCGACATGTTATGGGTTCTCTTTGGATAGTCTTAAAAACTAAGTTACGGAACGTGCCCAACAATGAGAAGAATGCACAAGCAACTCATGGAGTTTTATATGATCATGCTCACAAAGGTAAGGCTAGTATAAAATAATACCTATTAGACTCAACATAATAACCCAAAGTGTTCTATCAGTCTATTATGATCGCACCATTGAGGTCGAGATGGCGTGATGGCGTGTCTAGATTATATTGCAGCATCCAAGTATAATACAGGTGCATTAAGGCATTGATGTTCAGATCTAACGCGCCTCTGATGTGGATAACCGAAGATATAAGTACAATGGAATATTTAAAACTAGCTGCGCCCCACGGTTTCACCCGCGTTAGCCCCGATCTCGTGAAAATATATGACGAAAATTAAGTAGCTTTTAATCAGCATAAATGTGAGAACAGAACGCTGAGCAATTTCACAGATGTCAAAGTGACATTTGACAGATGTTAAAGTGACATTTGACAGATGTCAAAGTGACATTTGGCAGATGTCAAAGTGTCAACTTTTCGACACTTTTCGTTATATTTTGGACAATTCACACAATATCTTTATAAATTATAGCTTATGTTCTATTCTGACGTATAAGCTATATTATTGTAAAGTTTCATTAAAATCCATTCAGAAGTTTTTGCGTTAAAGAGTAACAAACATCCATACATCCAGACATCCATACATACAAACTTTCACGTTTATAATATTAGTAAGATAAATTAAATAGTTAAATAACAATAAATATTGTAGGACACTTTACACAGTGTCATTTAGCCCCAAGCCAAGCCACTAGGTTTGTGTTATGGTAACCAGAAAACGGATTTGATTTTGTAAATTATATAGGTAGGTATACATACAGAAACAAACCGGGACCAGAAACAAATATCTGTACATAAATATTTGTTTGAGGCGGGAATTGAACCCACAACCCGCTGCATCACTTGCGGGTGTCTGCCCGCAGCGCCAGAGAGTTCGTTAAATTTACATACTCAGGGCGCGTTCGGACGACACGCGTTGACCACGCGCCCACCACGCGCAACACACGAGTTGACCACGCGTTGAACACGCGTTGAAATTTGTTCTATATGTAATTTGAGTCTTATTACACATCAATAGATCTCAAATTGCATTTATCAAGTCCACCCGCTCACGCCACGCGCCCGCCACGCCCACGCTCCGCGCCCGCCCCGCGCACGCCTCGCGCACGCCCCGCGCCTGCTTGCAAAAATGCAATTTGAGATCTATTGATGTGTCATAAGACTCAAATTATGTATAGAGCAAATTTCAACGCGTGTTCAACGCGTGGTCAACGCGTGTGATGCGCGTGGTGGGCGCGTGGTCAACGCGTGTCATCTGAACGCGCCCTTATTCTGGTTTCAATGGTATGTGTGTCTCACTTTTAAAAAATAGGTTTGTACCAGTAGTAGATTTTTGGGAAGTACGAGAGTCTTTATCCATACCAATGCATTCCAATGTTTTGGGCGTCGGGCGAACACCCGTCTACGACACAAAAGGTTGCGGATTCGATTCGCGCCTCAAACAAATAAGTTGAAAATAGTTGAATAATCAGTAATTATTTAGTAATTTAAATATTTTCGTTTGATTGTTTGATTTGTTTGTAGTAGTTTGAATATACAGATAGGTATTTGCCTCTGGCCTAGATATTTCTGTTAGTATGTATATTAAATATATATTTACAAAAGAAAAGTAGGTATATAAGTATTCTATCAGTTGTCTGGCCGCTATAACACAGCCTAGTGGCTAACTTGGGGTAACCGCTGTGTGGATTATCCTGCAATATTTATTATTTACTAGCTGTTAAATTTCACATCAAGGCACATCTAGTAGTTCTAATTCTCTATACCCTTCACAGCAGCGTAATGACAAAGCACTCAGCTATCTAGCTTCATAGCTGTAGAGTAGAGTGGACGAGTTTCATAAGTGTGCAAAATATGTTTTGGTACTTTTTAGGCTTTAAAGAAGCTATTTTTTTAAGTACCTATTATACCTGTCTACTATAATTTCTTAGGGAACATTATGTACCATATTTTTTATTGTGCGATTTTCTCACGCTATACTGGCGTAGGTATACCTACATGGAACTTAACGAAATCGGAAAAAGAATTTGTACGATAATTTTATATTACATAGTATAAAACAAAGTCGCTTTCTCTGTCCCTATTTCCCTTTGTACGCTTAAATCTTTAAAACTACGCAACGGATTTTGATGTTGTTTTTTTTAGTAGATAGAGTGATTCAAGAGGAAGGTTTATATGTATAATACATGCATAATATAGCCGTGCGAAGCCGGAGCGAGTCGCTAGTATAATTATAATTATAACATACGATAAACAATTAATGATAACTAAAAAAAATAAAAATTCGCCACTAAAAGTCATAAAACCTAACTAAAAAAATACATACAAACGAATTGAGAACCTCCTCCTTTTTTTTGAAGTTGGTTAAAAATTACAAAATATTTTTACAGGATTTTAATTTACCACATTCAACAAATTTTTAGACACCTATACAAAGCGAAATCAAATACATACAACTTATACTCTACAATTGACGACCCATCAGTTGGCACAATGGTCACCATGCCGGACTGCCAAACACAGGGATGCTGGTTTGATTCCCGCCTCATTGCTGTGGTCAGGTTGTTTCTATGTATTATAAGTATAGGTATATTTACAAAAGCAAAACATATAAGTAGTATTTTCGTTGTCTAGCACCCATAACACGTGTTACTTAGCTTGGCGATCGATGTGCGGAATGTCCTGCAATATTTATTTATACCTACTAAGAAAATCAAACCAATATTATTTCACAGTTTTGTGTGGTCAAATCTAGAAATAACAACGTACACTCAAATTGCAAGCAAGTGCTTCAAGTATGGTATCATTGCACCTCAGTGTCGTCGTTTGCTATAACAGAGTTTTTCTAACTGTGCATCTCTCTACAAAAATCAACAAAAGTAAAAACATTGTTTTAACTTGCTTCGTTCTATACATAAGTTTTTAACCCTAGAGTGGTCGCGCGGACTACATATGTAATCCACTCATACAAAATCGACAATATCTTAAAATCGGTTAGCGGTAACTTGTTGTGCCTCCAGGTACTTTCAAATGAATGATCGAGTGATGCGCTCTCTGCAGCGCAAGCGCAGGACTTGCGCGATTGTGTCACAGGAGCTCAGTGAAGTGCGTGGACTACGATTGTAGTCCGCGCGACCAATTACGTAAGTATTTTTGTCATATAGATTTATTGACTTTTTATTTTTTTTAGATAAAAACCTGCCTTATTTTGTTTGTTTATGTCTAATTATTATAAATTATTATTATTTTACAGAAAAACATGGATAATAGACGTGCTGCACTGAATCGTCGGAAATGATGCCTATGAAGCCGAGTCAGGCTCTGACGAAGAAGTTGATCGTTTAGAAGAGATCAAAAGCAGAATAGACAGATGAGGGATCAGACGAAAGTTCTGAAGAAGAAATTCTTGGTATTACCTATGCAGAAACTTAACCCATGACTGTGGAAGAGCGCGCAATAAAAGCACCAGAAAGATGTGCACCAAGTGCAAAAAATTTATATGTGGGGATCATTTGAAGATAATGTGTTTGTCCTGTGCAGAAAATAACTATTAGATAGTAGTTTTTACTAAAAAAAATATTGTGAGCTCAATTAGCGCACACTGTGTGATTTTTGGGTCATTTTAGAGAGGATTTTTCATTTTGTTGATTATTTTTAGCACAGGGGTTGTGATTATGTTTTGATGATTATATTTAGTCAAAAAAACAGTATTGATTAAAGTTGCATTTAAATAATAAAGAATTTCTAATTAAATAATGTGTTATTTCAATTTTAAAATGGACTACGCACGTAGTCCGCGCGGCGAAGAATATTAACCCTGCAGTGGGGCGCGACCACTGCAGGGTTAATATTCTTCTGAAATAAAATAGTCTAAAGAGTACATAATGATCTAAAATGTATTGAAAAAAGTTACTACCCTCAGCTATCAATATAAGATGACAAAGCTCGCCACTGCTCCAGTCTCTGCAATGACTATAGTTACGTAGTCAAAACGTAGAGATAAGAGAAATAAAAAATACGTGATTAAGATACAAGAGAATAATAATAATTACTATGACTACAAATCGTGTCGGTTGAAATTTATAAATATATAAAGACTAAAGACTTTAAATCTTGGTATAATTATGATTGACCTATTCTAATTTTGCAACATAATATTGTCCATTAAACATAAGTAAAATTATAAATTTCTATCTCCAAGTCCAAGTTACAATCGTAAATTGTTCTTAAGTCCTTTAAATAGGTTTCAAGACGATATTTATAAGAAAATCGTCGTGTGTAAAGGAATGACGTAAGAAAATAATGAACGAATTTTGATTAAGTTTCACAAAAGATAGAATTATTGTAGCTAAAAAACTGATAATAAACGTCTAAAATTTTCACGCCAGGTACAGTACGTACAAATACCAAAATGTACACATTGCTTGTTTGTCCAATTGTCAAAATGTGCAAAAGTTAAAAAGTACACAAATGTGTGAATGCTAAAATGAACAAATGACTAAACAATAACATGTTATGAACAGCATCGTCGAACCTTATTAAGGACAAAATGTTCAAAATGCTTGATTACTTTGGTATTTTCAGTTCCTGTTCCAAGTGCATGGTTACGAAAATTACATATTAAAAACGATATAGCGTGCGCATCGCAATTCCCGTGCAATATCCGTCGGAACATCTGAACTGAATTCTCCGGAACCATTCAATGGGATTTCTATGATGTAAAGAAAATTGTTGAGACGTACGTGTTATATCGATAATCTAGCTCGAAGACGCGGAAACTCTGCCACTTGCTGAGATGCCGAGTAGCTTTTTGTAACTTTATGATGACTGGCTTGGTTACAATCACTATACCCAAGTATATGATTCAAAATTTTCAGCGTAAATTTTATTTTAAAACTTACGTGAACGCTGAAATTCTTACGTTATTTATAAAAAATGCGGTAAAATGCTTTATCATAGAGAAAGTTTGCTGCCCGTAGAATGCTGTATCAGTTGTATAAATAATAAATAAATTAATATTGCAGGACATGCCACACATTGCCATCTAGCCCCAAGCTCACCAACTAGACTTGTGTTATGGATGCTAGACAACGGATATACTACTTTTAAACTTATCTTATGTAAATATATACTTATAATACATAGAGACAACCAGACCACAGACTAATATCTAAGCGTAAATACTCGTCTGATGAGGCGTATGCGTAGCGTAGAACGCTGTCGTAGCGAAGGACGTCGTCGTAGCAAAGGACATTGTAGCAGTCTTTGCCGCCGTTTCGTAGCGTTGGCTACCCTCTCGTAGCGGTGAAAGCCGTCTCGTAGCCCGTAGCGGTGACCGCCATGATAGCATAAGACTCCGAAGTGTCGTAGCATAGAATATCTTGGCGTAAGACGCATACGAAATAATCCTGTCGCAAGACGCCACATATAGTAGCACAATAGTTAAGTTTAATTATTTTTATCACGACTATCAAAACAAACGACCCCATTCTGTTCACTGCAGCGTTCGTAGAATTCATTCAATTTTTCCATAGTTAGTGAAAAGCAAAGTTCGTTAAGTTCCCGCGAAGTAGAGCATGAAATCGATGAGCGTCGAACGCTTCGACCGCGACAGTTGAATCAATTTGAGAACAGCTGATGCTGTTCCGGATTGCATGCGAGAGAAGAAACTTTTCCATTCAAAGTTCAAAAAATGTTTAACTTTGAAATTTTTAAAAAGATATTCGAATAAATTGTATGTAAAATCACGCGAAATCATAATGTTTTCAGCACTTCAGAGATTCTGTCGCGGTCAAGCTTTTTAAGAAAAGATGTCTGAATTCGACCACGGTCAAGCTACTATCGCCAGTCGACCTACCAGCACCCATAACGTCACGAAATTCTAATATAGGTGCCACATTAATTAATTAACCACAAGAATTTGAAAATACTGGTTACATCAAAAGAAACTTTTTAATATTTTTTAAATAAATTCAATAAAATTCGCCTATTAATATAGAAATTGGCGTTCAGTGAAAAAGGTATTCATTCGGACAATGTAAATTATCTTAATCCGATTGTGACCTACTTCTCGAATCCGCCAGAATATTATAGGTAGGTGCTAGATTCATAGCAGATGTGCCACGATCAAGTTCAGGTTTAAGATTCTTTATTCTCATAAGAATATTTATAATTCACTTACATGAGAAATATATAAAAGCTAATTAACTAATAATAGTATATAAATGTTCGAGGAGCATACAGGTAAACAATAAAACTTAATACAATAGAAAAAAATATATAAAAATAAATGTAGGTAGGTTGGCGCATTTCTTATCTACATGTTTGTTCGAATCAGCTGCAATAGTAACTCTCTACAAAGCGGCTCAAATACACAGATCTTCGGTAACTAGATGAGACGAGTCGATTGTCAGCTAATTATGTTTTTTTGTTGTTTTTAATATTAAGTTATATTTTCCTATTTCATAAACATATAATTTGTAAATATATATTTTATACTTAATATATTTCATTTACTAAATTAGGTATTTTATCATTTCGTTTGGTTGTGTTGTGATACTACACTTAGCGTACTAGTTTTTTTTTTTTAATTTATTAATTTAAGTATTTTTTTTATTTATTGTTATGTGTTTTGGCACATACCCATCACTAAAGGAGCGGATGAGTTAGGTGGTATTTTAGTAGTTTCTTAAATGTTCAATTACAATTTAGATTAATATTATAGATAGATAACTTTACTTGTACAACATAGAAAGGAACATAAAACACTAGTATTAACTAGAAAATGGTAGATTAGCAGTTTGTCAAAATAGTCCGGTCTACTATAGGTATATCTTTAAAGTCTTTCAGTGGGGCATATTAAATGAAAAAAATTAGAAGAACTCAATCTTATTTTTTATTCTTTAAGAGTCATGCAGTGCATTACATCACTTTGAAGCGTCTTAAAAATTAAGTTGTGTGCCTTCGAGACGCGCCCACCAATCAGAAGTAGGCACAAGAAACTCATGCCCCCTTATTCCAAAACGAGGTTTAAGGATAGTCCGAGATGTGGATTTAAACCTTAGATTTACACACAGATTTACTCGGGAACTATAGTCTAAACACTATCCCTATATAATCTATAGAGATAGTGTTTAGACTATAGTTCCCTATATAATATGGATAATGTTTAGACTATAGTTCACGAGTAAATCTGTGTGTAAATCTAAGGTTTAAATCCACATCTCGGACTATCCTTAAACCTCGTTTTGGAATAAGGGGGATTGGGTTTTTCTTTCTTTTTGTGATCATGATAACAAATATTTTTGAAGATATATTTGAAATGGAGCAATTATAGAGATACTGATACTTATTTATACTGTGTATTTTTTGTTTATATTATGTTCCGTACGTACGTACAGTCGCCTGGATAATTGCAGCCCCCGGTAGAGTTCGAAAATTACTATTATTGGAATGTTTTCATTTTAATAATTTTTATTTGATTAAAAGATGAGTTTACGACTTTAAACTTCAGCTAAAGCAGTTGTCTAGAATCTTGCTTGTGTTGAAAACATTCTTATAACAGTTGTTTTAGAGCTCTACGATGGGCCTGCAATTATGCAGCCGACCGTACATGTCAATGTTATGTTTGTTTGTTTCTATACTTTTCTAAAATATTTAGTGTCATGTGCTTTTAAAATAAATGTTATGCTATTCTATATTTGAGATTATCAATTTAAATCAAATTCAACCTATCTAAAAAAAAAACTATTACACCTAAGGTCAAGAATGTAATATTTCTTTTATGTTCAATTCAGCCTCAAATATGGTCTGGGCATTATTGAAAAGTTTGAATGTTATTAGCCCATTCTCCTAGTACCTTTACGAAGTAAATTATGTCTTTGAGATATGTAAAATTATAAAGAGATTTCAATAAATACTTAATGTTCAAAAACAGCAGGTAAGTAGAGCTATTTATCATCCACGAACCATTGAAACTACTTTGAAATACACATTCGAATTTCCAATAATGATTAATCGTCACAGCTCTGAAATAATATTTTTGTTTTGTTATTACTCGGTCCACTGGATTGTGAAATGCAGATCAATTTTTCACAAACACAAAATATCAATATGTAGGTGGGTACCTATTGTTTTTCTGTTGGTGACGTGACATTTTGTTCGAAAGGTTATTAATTTATTTATGGTGAATTGACGCGATTGAACGAACAATGTAGTGTCGCGGCACATAATAGATAGGCATGCTATTAATACTTGTTGATTCTACTTCTATGAGTATTATAAGAGGTTTTGTATTTAAATTGCGATTCAAGTTTTAAAAGTTGAAAAAGAAGATATAAAAGTACTTATAGAAAGACTAGCGACCCGCCCCGGCTTCGGACGGCTGTATTATGCATATATTATACATATAAACCTTCCTCTTGTCTCACTCTATCTATTTAAAAAAACCGCATCAAAATTCGTTGCGTAGTTTTAAAGATTTAAGCATACATAGGGATATAGGGACATAGGGACAGAGAAAGCGACTTTGTTTTATACTATGTAGTGAAGTGATGATAGTGATAGTGAAGAGAAATTTGTCGTCGCCTCCGGGACAGAGGGTTTTATTTCCGATCCGAGGCATTCTTGATGCAAAGGATGTGTACGGTCGACTGCATAATTGCAGACCACCGTAGAACTCCAAAGTGGCTGTTATAAGAATGTTTTCAACGCAAGCAAGATTCTAGGCACCTGCTTTAGTTGAATTTTAAAGTCTTCATGAATTTATCAAACAAAAATTATTAGAATGAAAACGTTCCCATAATAGTAATTTTAAAACTCTACGATGGGTTTACAATTATGCTGCCTAACGTACATCGCTATATAACGTGGAAACGCTGCTAGAATTTTGGGTAGTTTGGTACCAGGAACGCTTGGAGGCGGCTTGTTTTAATAATTGTATTGTTTCATTTGTTTATATGTATTTTGTTTGTTTTTTAGGTTTTTCTTTTAATTTATAATAGTTCAGTTTTAATTGTTGATTTATTTGAATGCAATTTCCAAGATTATATTTGCCTACATCTAAACTAAGATATAAAATTTATTTACATTAAATCAATTACAAAATAGGTACATAAAGCAATAAATAAAATAAAAAATCATACATTTAAACTCTACCTGTTTTTATTTTATATTACTCTATCGTCTGATGGAGGAGATACGTTCACATGTAACACGAGCATACCTGTAACAAACAAAAAAAGAAATTGTTAAAGTAGTTGGTCCATATTGGCAGAACACTTGAAAACGTCCGGTCGGTAGCCAGAGTGATTGCTAAACAATTCTAGCACTTTCAGTCTCAGGAGGTTTAAGGGAATAAATATTACAAATTCGAAAGCTTCAGTTGAAAATTAAGTATAAATAAAACGAGGAATTTATGGACAAAGTATTGTTTGTTTTTATTGTCCAGATGCTATTTTTGCCAGGGCAAAGTACGTCACGGCTGTGATCAAGGTAATAACATCTTTTGTCTCTATTTCGATGCAGAATATTTGGATACAAATTTAACAAAATGTAAAAAAGTATTTCAATTTCAGTCTGCTAAAAATCATGACGTTCTTTTAGTGTAAATAAATCTAAAGAAAACTAAATACCTTCACAGAAAAAAAAGGTTTCTTGAAGCAAGAAATAATCCTCGCTCCCTACATTAATATACGCTAGAGAATAATTTCTTGTTTTTAGTAAATGTTCATGAAAATACCTCAGGAAAATACCTAATTAGCGGTATTATAATAATATTGCTTTTATATTAAGAGTAATTTATACTACTAATCATTTTAAGATTTTTTATTAAAACCAAGAAATTAAGTCTAGTGTCTTTATAGACACTAGACTGCTCTCCTTATGGAGAGCAGTATTTCTTGCTTTAGGAAACTTTTTTTTTTCTACGTATGGGAAATTTCCGTTCTGATTGTTAAATTAATCTCCAATTCATTTATTTTTCTTAAATTTAAATTTTTATAAAAACAAACTGATTACAAAATATATACATCACTATAAAAACTTATAAAATAATTCTATCTAAGCTTTAAAACCTAACCTAAATAAAATTTAATTTACAAGTTTTAAAAATAATGTATAAATTTTGCATATAAAACAGTAAATCATTATAAAAACCTAAACCTAGAAGACCGTCGGCAGCGAGGCAGGGCCCAGGCTACCGATGGTTAGAGCCGCAGAGAGAGGAATCTTCTGACAATACGTGCCGTATCCAAGATGACTGCCTTCTGGATCTGACCCTTGACCCAACCATCCAACGAGAGCCTCTTGAGGTGTTGATCAAGGCTCTTCGCTATGAGTCCATTTGCCGATACAACTATCGGAACAATACTCGTCGAATCAACGGCCCACATGGCGGTAATCTCGTGGGCCAAGTCCAAGTACTTAGTTTCTTTGTCCTTTTCGGCCTTGACGAGATTAACGTCATGTGGAACGGTTATATCGACGAGTATTGCCCGTCGCTCCGACCGGTCTACTATCACGATATCAGGCTTATTGGCGACAATAGTCCTGTCCGTGATGATAGACCGGTCCCAGTAGAGCATGGCACGGCCGTTTTCTAGAACTGGCGCGGGTGCATATTGATAGTATGGCACCTCTTGGTCCACGAGTCCATATTTAAGAGCAAGTTGCTGGTGGATAATCCTAGCTACTAGGTTATGCCTGTGCAAATACTCACCATTGGCAAGATGAGAACAACCGGAAATAATATGCCTGAGTGACTCCCCGGGACGGTGGCATGCCCGACAAATATCGACCGTACCGTCCTTCAGGATATATTTCCGATAGTTGTTCGTCATCATTACCTCGTCGGCAATTGCACAAACAAAACCTTCGGTTTCCCCAAAGAGGTCACCGAAACGTAGCCAGTTCACCGAAGCGAGGAAGTCTACATCGGGATCTGTAAGAGCCCGATAAAACCTCCCGTGCAGCTCCTTGCTCTTCCATATGTCCTTGCGGTCCTCGACGCTGAGTATTAAATTAATTATTATTAAACTGATTATATCTGAACTTGTCATTGTATGTAACAGATGTATAGATTTGTGGTGTTTCAATCTGGTAGTACCTTAAACCCCTCCCAATTTTAATGATATTTTATGGTCTTTTGAATAAAACTAATAAGAAAAAAATAGTTGCACAACTTCCATTGCAAAATTCAATGGGACTAGTGGAAAAAAAGTATCACTAGTTTCGTTGAACAGTTTTGAAATTAAGTAAGAGCTTTGGCTTACTTTTTAAGTAGGTCTGATAAAAATGAAATACTAAGGGCGACTTGAAGAAAAATTTAAAAATAACTATTTTTTAAACCTAGACTAAAATCATACATATTTCTCTGGTCAGAGGTCAGACATTTTTAACTGATTTGCCTAACTAAAATTAAGTTCTACTTCATAATTCTACTACGTAAATCTAGATTCAAGTTTATACATTTTTACAGCGCTAGCAACTTTAATCCATGCTCTATTCAGGGCGCTGCACGCGCTAAGGATAGGGTAAAAGGTTGACTTCGAAAGACTACCAGTCATCTTAGGTAAGTAGGTATCACCTATCGAAAATACCTGTAGAAACACGACGAACTCTTACAGACGAATGTATATAGGTATAAGATTCAGATCATTTGAAAACCATTACTGGAATTTCATTGAGATTAACATCTGAATTGAACCATAATGTACGTACCCAACCCACTCTTAAGGGTCGTTATGGTACTTAATAGTACTTATGTCAAACTTTGTAGACTTGTAATTACTAAGTAATAAGTAAGTAGCTTCGTAAGTCGATGACGAAGTTTCAACAGATGGGGAAACTGTGCTGTGGAATAATAATTGTAGGAAATTCTCAACATAGTATAGTAATAGTTCATTCACGGTTTAAAATATTGTATTAGAGCCTTCTAGAAGACGTGTGCCTTCTACTAGAAGGCGTAGCAGTAACTCCTTACGTATACATATTTTGTACGTTATACGGGCTGTTTTGTTTGAGTAGACTAGCCAAGACAAGAGGGTAGTCTAAGACTACCCTCTCGTCTTGTCCATGGCCATGTCCAGAAAAACTTGTTCTGTAAATATTTCTGGGCATATCATTGCTGCAAAGTAAATGCAATCGGATGTTATAATTTGAATTTGATTATTATTAAATAATTTCAAATTGAAATTAAAAATAATTTGAACAATGTTAGTTACGAGAATAATTAGCCTTCAGTATGTTTACGAAAATAAATAAATAAAATAGTGGTAGTGCATTAAGTCCTTGAGTCACAAAATTTCGTTCTAACGTCAGTCATTGTCACCGTAATACACCTTTTAAATGTGAATGGATGTCTTGACTGTGTTAGGTTTTTGTGAAATTGTTTTTCGATAGTTTTAAAACGAAAGTTTTTACAAGATCGGGTGTTACGAGCTCCGAAATTTGTTTCTCTCGGTTCTCGCTGAAGATGTCACTTTACAGGGCTATTGGTAAATCTCTAAAAAAGCGGCTGAAAGCTACTTGTATACGAGTCCCAAAAATACTCGAATAAATAAAACTCAGGTTAATAGAGTTCAAAAAAGTAGTATGGATTTATTGAAAACACAAACGTCTATACAAATGGATAAAACACAATGATAGCGCGATTTAATTTTACCTGTGGCGCCATCTAGCGGCAGCCGTAACAACTAATTCTATAAACAAGTTCAATATCAATATTGAACACTACTTACTGCTATTAATTACTGCTGTTAATATATTGGACATTTTTGAGGGTTTTTTTAAATAAAGGACTTTCAGATTCAGAACAGTTAATAAAACTTCAGCAGATTTTGCGGATTAACATAACCTCAACATTTTCAAAAAAATGATCGAATTTCCAAAAGTCGTAGAACAAAAGTTAATTATAAGTGTCAGTGACAAAACGAAAACGACTAAAGGAAGTCAACAATACAGTGCTTCATTTGATGTATACGTCAGGGCGCCGCCATCTTGACTACTGTTTTATGTCTATAAATAGGAATAAAATGACGGAACGTAGTTCATTCTGTCGCAGTAGCTTCATGATGTCGGAACCTTTTTATGGTCGTACCATTTATTTGAGTTAATTAGTTTAATACCGTTTAGTGAGTGGATTAAGCGTTGTGGTAAAATAATGCCGATGGGTATGTAATTTATATGATTAAAATATGTTCTGATGATAAGTGCCTTTATATTTACGTAACCTACACTCAGATTCGGTTAATATAGCTGGTCCTTTATATAAGATGCATAGAAATAGCCCTCAACCGTTTTTTTATATAATTACAAATAACCCTGTATGAGAGGCATTACAGCTGACGGGTGAGCTCCCCGTGATAGAAGGGAGATCAACGATAGGGCGCGCCGATTCAATTCTGAAATAGCTACGCGCCTTTTTTATTGTTAAAATTTCGTCAAATTTCAATATTTTTTTAAGAATCAATAGAAGGTATCTTAACGGTACGCAATAAGATTTCTTCTTACCAGTAGGTACATAATAAACTAAACAGTTGTACTTGTATACAGGCTGTTTGTCCGGAACTTGCTTGCCCAGCACCTACTACTCTCTCAGCTTCGTAGGCCATGCCAATACTTCTGGAGCCAACTAAGCCGCGAGTTTTATCACGATGTTTTCCTTGTTACCGATATTACTGAAGTGTACTTCTTCTTTACACAAGGAACCTATTTAGTTACGCAACTGATTACTTTGCTTTACAATTACGCCTGTTCCTTAAATCACGTTCCGAAAACCAAATAAACGACAACCATTTCCATTCAATCCCTAAGTACCTTAACAATTTATTTCCCTCCTTGACTTTCAATTTGTTCGAGCAATCGTCCCGAAGCAACAAAAAGTGCACAGTGAAAGAAATCCAAAAGGGCAAGGGTTGATTATATACAATGAAATAGTTGAACGACCCTCCCAAACGTTTAGGTATTTACTTAAAACTTATGTAGTTTCTGTACTTAGCTACGACAATCCATTAGTTTGAAGCAAGCTAATATATCTTGTTGATCGTGAGCTCATGATAGTTGGACTTAACTTTAAATATTTACAAATACATTGTAAGTGGTTTCAGGAAACCGACATTGGATAAGATGTTGGATTTATTCTAATTTAAAAGTAAGACCGATAGTAATATTTTATTTGTACAAAACACAAGAAACATTAATAAAAACAATAGCTTTGAAGTTTCTAAACGTTGACAGAATAGAAGGATTTTTTTTGCTGTAGAAAGTGGAATTGTGAAGAGTAACTTAAAGAAAAAGAGTTTCAGAGTAGTCGTGTTAGTCAATTCACACCTACTTTTTTGACAGAAAGAGAACGCTGTTCACTCGATAATTACTAACAATCTGAGCTACGTGATTTTACCCGTTAATTACAACACCGTAGAGATTACAAAATGACTTTCATACCTTTCGAGATTCCATAACTTTCATACACTAACTACAACTGCAAATTTTTATTCAAATTGATCGACAAATGAACTCTCAAATTTATAATTATAAAACTCAAATATTTACTAGCCGCTACAAACAAAACTTAACGTAAGTGTGGCTATCTTAGACTCACGGTCTGACGTATCCCCTCCGATCCTAAAATAACAAATTTAAGATGACATCTTTACACCATTTAATGAGAATAGATGTAGGTAGGTATATGTTAGGGAGGTTCCTATTTCAGTCAGATTGAAAGGCTTTTAGACACTAGATAATGTTTATTACTTTATAAGATAGATAAACACTTTATTTGTACAACACACAAAACATTGAAAATAACAAAAATGACGAGAAAGCTTATTATCTACGAAATTGTACAAACAGCCGACCTTATCGCTTAAAGCGATTTCTTCCAGGCAACCTTAGGATGAAGAAGGTCTGTTTAGCTAATGAATAATAAAATGATAAGTCGATTTATTAGAGAAAAAATACTATTGCATTGGATAAAAGTAATCTTTTGTAGGTTTCATTTATAGCACAGGTTATAGTACCGTTAAATCCTTCGGCTCAGTTGGCTCGTGAGTGAGTTAGCTTCCCTCCGGACATGGTCGACTAAGCTGAGAGGATGGTATAGGTGCTGGGCAAGCCTACTCCAATAAATGTCATGTATTTGCTTTGCCCCTATTTGCTTTCAAAAGTGTCAAAAACAATATAAGTTTGAAATCAGGCTGCCAATACAAATAACACATAACGCTCAGCCCTTATCGGGTACCATGAAAAATCTATCTTGGTACATTAAAAAACCAGGGTTGTCTGGACCAAACTTGAAGGGAGGAAGTCTGATTGGATGTTTCAAAATTTGTGTTTTCTCTTTACTTTGTGTCAAAAGTGTCTAAGAGAGTTATGAAGAAAACATGATTTCCTTTTAAACTCATTTAGGTACCTACTTTCAAAGTTATTTAATTTCGTACACGCTGTGTTATCAGGCTCTTGAATTTGTAAACCAATTTCAAAATTAATAATTATTAAAGTTATTTCTCTAAACACAATAATAGCCAACAATTCCCCAAGAACCTCACTTAAAATCACAATTCTCATAATTTCCTAAAACATTTTGTTATGAATTCATAAACAGAGTATTTTCTAAACAATAATACCCTTACCCTTTCAAATAGAGAAATCTACGAGGACAAGTCTGCTTGATTTTCGACTTTATTCTATAAACTTTGGGAGTGAAATTAGATTAGCAGTGTAATTAGGAATTTTAGGCATTGTGTTTAATTTTGGAGAGATACAGCCTCTTGTTGATGCTAAACAGATGTTTCGTAGTAGACAAATGAGTAGATAACATTCATTGTTCGTAATATAATATTTAGGTATTATGTGGCCTTAAAATATTTGTAGATATGGCAACATATTCATTATGTTCTAATCGCCATAAAGGGAAAACTCTTGGAGAATTCATTATGGCCACGATAAAATATATTTACAAAAAAACCGGCCAAGTGCGAGTCGGACTCGCGCACAAAGGGTTCCGTAGGGTAGAGCGGGGCTAGTTGACCATAGGGGCAAGTTGGGCAATCGCAATATCTCGGAAACTATTCACTGTACGCATAGGCATCGTATGGCGGAAAGAAGGGGTTGTGGGTGGAGTGAAGAGCCCGGGCGTTTTGTTTGTTTTGTGATCAAAAAGTAAAAAAGTCGTTTATCGCAAGTTTTTGTCTGTATAAGTCAATTGTTATCTATTTTCAATCAGGTAATATAAAGGACCAGGTATTTTAAGCAAATCTGAGCGTAACGTTACGTAAATATAAAGGCACTTATCGTCAGAACATATTTTAATCATATAAATTACATACCCATCGGCATTATTTTACCACAACGCTTAATCCACTCACTAAAAGGTATTAAACTAATTAACTCAAATAAATGGTACGAACATAAAAAGGTTCGGACATCATGAAGCTACTCCGACAGAATGAACCACGTTCCGTCATTTTATTCCTATTTATAGACACAAAACAGTAGTCAAGATGGCGGCGCCCTGACGTATACATCAAATGAAGCACTGTATTGTTGACTTTCCTTCAGTCGTTTTCGTTTTGTTACTGACACGGCCGTCCTGCGATCGTGTTCGCCCTCGAACACCCTTGTAGTCGAATGCGGAAACTGAGAACAACACAATAAAGTCAGATTCTACAACTTTTGATCGTTTTGATATAGAAGAGCAAACAGAATTTTGGAGGAGTTGGCTATTCCATCGCCGGCCAACCAACCCAACCAAAAGACATCAAATGATTGCAATACTTCTACATTCATACACCAGAGCAAAAAGGACAGAATCTTGGAAGAGCTAGCTATCCCATCGCCGGCCAACTAACTCAACCAAAGACATCGACAGTTCGCAATACTTCCACATCCACACACCAGAGCAAAAGGGACAGAATCTTGGAAGAGCTAGCTATCCCATCGCCGGCCAACCAACTCAACCAAATGGCTTAAACCAAGTGATGTTCAATATCAGCTTAGTTGTGTATCGCCATGTATTTAAAGTACCAGTGTTCACCATGGATATCCGTTACTATATACAATTCTGTCACTCTACTTCTGTTGGAAAAATGTTTGAAGTGACTGCAACTGCATGGGAATTTCTAATTTCATTAGACCACATGAAACACTAAGAGTTTTATTTCTTTTTCCTGCCATTAGAAACCATATTGCAACGTCATTTCTTTTTTACATTTACAGATCTCTTCATTCTAGATTTCTCGCTACACATCTCACAAAGAACATTTCGCTTCACTTGTGAGAGAGACACCCATATCTGAATGATTAATATTATCGGATTAAGAATGACTTGCGTTCACAGCGTATCGAGTTTATTTCACAACATCTTATAGCATGATCGCCTTTACTAAAATAAATTCATCTGCAAATTCACACTCTCGACGAATTAGTCAAAAATATGAATCTACCCATGAATCCACTTTTTGCGGCAATTATTTATTCTGACCAACACTATTCAAAACTACAATTATTTCTATGCAACATCTAAAAATATCTGAATTTAATCCATTTTCATCGTTATTTATAAAATGGCATATTTCTTTTGTATATCCATACTAGCGACCATTACTGATTCAAAACTTTTTATAAAACACACTATTTCAGACAACCATGTAAAAGTCTGGATTTAATCTACTTGCATCACCAATTTTGATAAAATATTTCAGCACTTTATTGATTGCATCGGCCACTCCTGGCTCTAACTTTTTCAAAACTCGCGATATTTTTGTAATTATCCTTTTTATCGAAAATATTCAGCTCATTATACAAATTATAAACGATACAGCTTTAAAAAATCTGAATTTAATCCATTTGCATCGCTAATTATATGGCATATTTCTTTGATATATCCATACTAGCGACCATTACTAGTTCAAAACTTTTCATAAGAAACAATATTTCAGCCATGTAAAAATCTGGATTTAATCTACTTGCATCACCAATTTTGATAAAATATTTCAGCACTTTATTGACTGCCTCGGCCACTCCTGGCTCTAAATTTTTCAAACCTAGCGATATTTTTGTAATTATACTTTTTTACGAAAGTATTCAGCTCATTATACAAATTATAAACGATACAGCTTTAAAAAATCTGAATTTAATCCATTTGCATCGCTAATTATATGGCATATTTCTTTGTTATATCCATACTAGCGACCATTACTAATTCAAAACTTTTCATAAGAAACAATATTTCAGACAGCCATGTAAAAATCTGGATTTAATCTACTTGCATCACCAATTTTGATAAGATATTTCAGAACTTTATTGACTGCCTCGGCCACTCCTGGCTCTAAATTTCTCAAACCTAGCGATATTTTTGTAATTATACTTTTTTACGAAAGTATTCAGCTCATTATACAAATTATAAACGATACAGCTCACCATTTTCCACCACAGTCATTTTACTACATCCTCGTGCTGTTTTCACGCTTCATTTTGAGCCCAGCATTTGCGCCCATCATTTGCGCCTGTCCATAGTTCAAACTATATATAACAAAAATGAACACATTAATTATAAAATCTTTAGCTCATTATTTTATACAAAATGCTTACGAAACATTTCTGCTAAACACGTGTTGTCCACGTGCTGTCTTTGCGTTTTGCACCATCTACGAGTCATCTACATTCACTCGTCATTAAATCTGCAAAATTACTAAAACATCTTCGAATAAACAGATGAAGAAGGAGTAATATGGCTCTCTCTTCGGTAATTCAATTCAAAATAATATTTTATGGACCCTCTCCCTGTTTTACACTGTATAATTTTTATCACAATAAAATATTTAGGCTATTAACCGTTATTTTGATTATTGTTTTACCCACAAATTTCAACATTAGGTTTGCGTTTTTATATTTATTTCAACACAATATTTCATATTTAACACAATTTTCACAATATTATACACGCTCCTTTTTTATAAAACATTTAAATTAAAACCATAAAACACTTATTGTCAGCAAGACCGAAAACGTGCCACGTGAAAGTTCGATTTTCACTATGTCATCGCACTTCTGATATAAAGGACCAGGTATTTTAAGCAAATCTGAGCGTAACGTTACGTAAATATAAAGGCACTTATCGTCAGAACATATTTTAATCATATAAATTACATACCCATCGGCATTATTTTACCACAACGCTTAATCCACTCACTAAAAGGTATTAAACTAATTAACTCAAATAAATGGTACGAACATAAAAAGGTTCGGACATCATGAAGCTACTCCGACAGAATGAACCACGTTCCGTCATTTTATTCCTATTTATAGACACAAAACAGTAGTCAAGATGGCGGCGCCCTGACGTATACATCAAATGAAGCACTGTATTGTTGACTTTCCTTCAGTCGTTTTCGTTTTGTTACTGACAGTAAATGTTAATCTTTCAGATATTGATTGTACTTTTGATATGTAGAGATGTTCTGGGTATAATCCTTACTATTTTTTTATAACCTCAGTTTTAGTTTTAAAATTCTGGGTTGGGGTTAGTCACGACTGGTGACTATGACCATTCCAAGTTCCAAAGATCTAATTTTCTTAAAGAAATAAGCTATATGGGTAATAATATAAATATTTAAGTCTGATTTTAAACAGAAAGACTGAATCTAATACTGAAGTTAATCTTAAGATACTTTAATGTTTTGTTGATTCTAGTTTTGGTTAATAATTCAAATAAAATTACTTTAAGTTTTGTTGTTCTGTCACTAAAAGGCTTTAAATAAAGAGCTGATTGTCAAACACATATTGTACTTCATCTCTAGTCAACATTGAACCCATGGTTTGGTTAGACATTCTTAGTGCTCAACTTGCCCCATACCCTTGCTCAAGTTACCTCCCCTATGGGGCACATTGAGCATACTTGACTTTCTGCATTTAAACAGCAGTAGCTCTTAAATTCGACTTGTGACAAAAAATTACCAGGGACACTTTTGCTAAGGGATAAATTACTAATCCATCAAGCCGCATAACAACTCATTGAGACTTATCATTGAGGAGCTATATCCGCTCAAGTGAAAAATTGCTCAACTAGCCCCGCCCTACCATACCACTGTATTTTGTTTTTAACCCCGACCCAAAAACAAATGCAAAAAATAGATGGCGCTAGTGGTAAAAATACATGAATGAAGGGTAAATGGCGGTTTACGGTTAATGACCGTTTATGTATTAAAAAAAAAACGACTTCCCAGATCTCGTTCAAACCAATTTTAGGTGGAAGTTTGCATGGTAATGTATATCATTTTTTTAGTTTCATCATTCTCTTATTTTGGAAGTTACAGGGGAAGTTACACACACGTTTTACCACTTTGGAAGTGTCTCTCGCGTAAACTATTCATTTTAGAAAAAACTTAAATTAAAAACTTCAATATCATTTTTGAAGACCTATCCATAGATACCCCACACGTATGTGTTAAATGTTTTGTTTTTTTCAGTTCTAAGTATGGGGAACCCTATAATTTATTGTTTTTTTTTTCTATTTTTGTGTGAAAATCTTAATGCGGTTTACAGAATACATCTACTTACCAAGTTTCAACAGTATAGTTCTTATAGTTTCGGAAAAAAAAGTGGCTGTGACATACGGCAGACAGACAGACATGACGAATCTATAAGGGTTCCGTTTTTTGCCATTCGGCTACAGAACCCTAATAGATTTTTTTGTCGAACAACTCCTACGCAAATGAAGTCGGGAGTAAAAGCTAGTTTTGCATATAAATGTACCCAGATTAGAAACAAATATTTGTAGAGATATAAGATCATAATATGGCCCACCCACTGCGCTATAGAATTCGTCATTATTACTAACTATTTCCGGGACCTGCGATTAGCTATCATACTTGCTCCACTTCGCCGATACCTTTTTTTGTCATTATCACGTGAATATAATTCAAATTGGAATAACAGCGCTTACAGTGCTAACCAGCGTGACTTGCTGATTGTACTTTTAAGCTAAGACATTAGCGAATTCGGGGTGAAGTGCGTTTAAACCGAGCGTACTCTGCTTGCGTAAATGCTTATGGCGCATGAGAGCTATATTCTTATTAGATCTTTAATGGATTTGGGAAAACTAATACAGACAAATCTCAGTAGTTCCATAATTTGAAATCAATGAGAAATAATATCTCACAAGATCAATCCTGGATCTGGCCAATGGATCTTCTGAGAATGGTCGATAATACCTATGACACATAAGCAAAAGCATGAGCCATTAGCATTTTTATGGACATAATTTAACGCATATGCGCTCGGCTATGTCCATTTTGGACCTTGTCTGAGACTGACTAGAGCAGGTATAACAGGGTTTAAAACACAAAATTAAATGTCAAAATTACAAAGATACATAAGTATATCTAATAACAAAACACGAAATTAACAAAAATACAAAAAAAAACCTTTGTGAAAAATTTGTGGAAATATAGTTTACAAACAGGGTTTTTTTATTTTTTTTATTCTCAATGGAAAACAAACAGCAAAATTATCACATATAGTATAGTTTTCACATATAGATAAATACTCTTGTTTGCTAGAAAAACATACAGACGAATTGAGAACCTCCTCCTTTTTTGAAGTGGGTTAAAAAGAATGAGAAAGAGTTACAAATGATAGCTCAAGAGTATTTTACTATCCCGACAGATCGGGAACCAACCAGGGTTTATTATTTTGACTTAATATCGGACGATCAAACAGTGTATAATCTGAATTTACCCTAAGGTTTCCATAACCTTGTTCAAATGGCTCCGGGCGACTTGAGGGTACAGGAATATAATTATTGTCTTACTAACATATCGCTCGAGGTAATTTTAGCCATTTTGAAAATCAGTTTGTATTTATTTTGGGAACAAAGCTGTTTGTTTTGTGTTTTGTAAAATATTTTGTTTTGAAACATTATTAATGGTAACAATAGAGTTAAATTATACAAGTACTTTTATAGATAAGTTAATGAAAAGATTAAAGCGGAGAATGAAAATATTTGACAGGAAAATAATGTATGGCCAAACAGAGCTTCTGTAAAACAAAAAAACGCACGTTATCTGTCACCTCACTAAACATTCGCCGCTGACTGCCCGTGCGAAGCCCTGATGTTCGTATTACGACAAGACCTGGAGGCGACGACGTGTCCCGTCCCGTCCCGTCCACGTCCCGTCTATTGCACGGTGTAATATAAATTGCTTCATTCAAAATGGATGTAACGTTTCAAATTTGTGCCCCGTCCAAGCACGTACACGGCCCGGCCCGCACAAGGGCCGCTCTAATGTAAATCATCCCTAAAACGGATAGTGCGAATCGCCCATCGTTTTTTGTTTGCACAATGTCGTTACGCACATTTGTGGAAACTTCTCGTGTGTGTAACGACTCAGTTTTTCTTAGCGAAATTGTAATTGAAAGTGCCATATTTAGCCACGTCTAAGATAAACAGCAAAAAAAAGTTTTCCAAAAAGCTATTCTAGCTATTACTTTTCTTTGTGTAGGTATATCGTGTGCTATGTTTCTAAGAATAACTTTCTTATCACTAGTAAAAAACTGCTTACTCAGCAACACTCTTGCCGTAATTGAAGTACAGTAAGGGTCATAAGTAAATGATCAGTTTGCTACAATAATCCTATCAACAAGTATTGGAGTTACGACCTTCTTCTAATAGACGTTACACACAAACCTAAATACTTGAATTAAAAGTACTCAGTGTGATTATTATTTTCAACATGTTAGCTAAGTCTTTAGTTGGTCGTGTGGTATAAGCCGCCACCCGCTACACCAACCGACGTGGGTTCGATGCACAGGTTACGTTGTTATAGTGTTCAAATAGTGCTGCACGGGATTGTAAACGTAACGGTGGGCAGATACTTTTGACCGTGGATTGTACCTACCCTATGTAATATTTCTACCTCAAATGTTAGGTAAGCATCTAGTCCAAACATCCTCCAAATTCCAATGAAACCTCAAAAGAGCCCTACTCTACTAAAATATTTGCTCCAATTATCTTGAATAACATAGACATTCTTTCAGATGTAAAAACTACTTCATAAGTGTTCATTCAGGCTTTCAGAGCACGTAGATATAATAAAACTTAAGCGATGCTATTTTTACTTAGTTCTGATTGAGCGGCTCCATTATAGATGCAGTTCTTTGTAATGTGAGGTAAATGTAGGGCGATAGAAGAAGCTGTCTACTTTGACATAACTGCTTCATCGGATGATGAATTATTTTTGATTTATGTTTCAAAAGGTCTCATGACTTCTTTAACCTTTTTTACTATCTTTATGATGTTGCCCCGAAAGTCAAATTCAAATAAATCTCCTCTGTGAAGTTATACTAACAAATAATTTAAAAAAACGTAGTACCTAAATAGTGAAAAGTACTTACTTTGAAACCTTGGACTCTTTAAATCACTAATTAAAACATAGTAATTAAAAAAAATCGGATGCATGGACTTTAAAACTAAAAGCGTGCTCTATGCACTAGTTTTTACTCGCGTACCCGCGTACGTGTGATTTTTTAACTCTTCTTAGCAAATGTCTACTTTATAATACCTATCTGAATGCCAAATTTTAGTCTGAACCGTCCATTTTTTTGAGCTGTGCGTTAAAGTTTCAGTCAGTCAGACTTTGAATTTTATATTTTATTTATATCTTCTATAATATAAAAATGAATCGCAAAATGTGTTGGTAAGCGCATAACTCAACAACGCCTGGACCAATTTGGCCAATTCTTTTTTTTAAATGTTCGTTGAAGTTCAAAGATGGTTTTTACGGCGAGAAAAATTCGAATAATTGCCGGAAAAACCCTAAAAACAGCCCTTTTCTTTTTCCCATACAAACGTTTTCTAACTAAAACGAGCTTTATTGCTATTGTTTAAAGTTCGTATTGAATTACAAGCAGTCACTGTTGTTAAACAATGTAGGTATGTTCCTAACTTTATTACCTCTGTACAAAGATCAAATTCAATCATATCTATCAAAACAGTATGCATTGGAGCACAGATAAACAAAAAAGAAAAAGAAAACGAAATCGAAAGAGATTACTTATTTTTAAATGCTTATAAATGTTTTATTTAATTATATTTCTTATTCACAACGCCCTATGACTAGGGTGACGGTTCTGTTCAGGTGATTTTTTTGCCCCGACTATAAAATATGTAGGAACAAAAAAATTACACATTACAAATCATTTTGACAGGCTATATTTGGCAGTACGAAGTCTGCCGGGTCAGCTAGTTATATACAGGGTGTCCCGTAATGAATGGCCAAGCGGGCCCCTACGGATAGAGGACACTGTGCCGGATCAGAAAAATGAAAGTTATGTTCTATGAAAGTCTCTTAGTTTCCGAGATATCCGCCATTTTAATTTTTTTTTAATTTCACGTCTTTTTCCGTATTTTGTTATGCCAAAACTGCAAATGAAGGAATTATCCCAATCTGTTTTTTGGATAGTATTCCAGGATAAATGTGCTATCGAATGCAAACGATATTTTTTATGACACACATTTTTTTTAAACTAAGGTTTAACTCAAACTTCATGGTTTTTTAATTTTTTAACCTGAACTTTAACCTTTCCTGGTGTAAAAAAAATGTATGGTCACCCTGGTGCCAAATTAAAAAAAAATTGCCTATTTCACTGAGATTCTAAAATGATATAATACGTGGTATGGCCAGCTTTCAATACAAAATTAATTACTATTAAAGTGAGCTAGAGCTGTCTTTTTTCCTGTTTTTTCCATAGTAAATTCGGGGAATTTCAAACCTAAAATTTCTTGAATTATTTTAAGTACAATAAAGTAAATTTTGGTACTACTTTTACTTCGCAAAAAGCATGCTCTTGCTCATTTTATTAGAAATTTAATGGCAATACCACATATTATACCTTTTCAGAATCTCAATGAAATAGGCAACTTTTTTTTAATTTGGCACCAGTGTGACTATACATTTTTTTTACACCAGGAAAGGTTAAAGTTCGGGTTAAAAAATTAAAAAACCAAGAAGTTTGAGTTAAACCTTAGTTTAAAAAAAAAACTTTCAATGTGTCATAAAAATATTGTTTGCATTCGATAGCACATTTATCCTGGAATACTATTCAAAAAACAGATTGGGATAATTCCTTCATTTGCAGTTTTGGCATAAGAAAACACGGAAAAAGGCGTGAAATTAAAAAAAAAATTAAAATGGCATCCGCCATTTTAATTTCTTGGAAACCTTGGAAACTAAGAGACTTTCATAGAACATAAATTTCGTTTTTCTGATCCGGCACAGTGTCCTCTATCCGTAGGGGCCCGCTTGGATATTCATTACGGGACACCCTGTTTCAGGGACCGAAATGGTATCTCAATAAGCGGTTTTGATCGGTATTTTTAAGTGATACTCGAACGCTTACTTTGCATTTTAAGTACCACAAATAATGATATCTATAAATTGCGGTACCACTAGTTTCGGGTACCCAAAATCGTAAGCGGATACCCGAATATTAAACCCTAAAAGTGTCTTCTTGCGCGTTGCCAATTCTACGCGAAAATCCTTTCTCTCTTTTACATATGTCATTAGAAAGGGTTAAACGTAATCTCTGCCGTGCACGTGTATGTTTGTTTATTAATTGTCAATTTCATAGTCTAGGTCGTTTTTAATACAGAAATTTTAAAAATAACTATTCAGAATAATGTTTTCATCATTAAAAATTCAACTTTAAGAAACGGTAAACTATTTCTTTGTTTCTGAAAAAACTGTCAATCCTAGCAGCACCACTTTGGAATCAAATTGAAGGTGATTTTAGTATCTACAAATGTATTTCTAATAGTTTTTCCTATAGGACTATTACTTCTCCTATAGGACTAGTTTTCTCAGAAACAAAGAAATAGTTTACGGTTTCTTAAAGTTGAATTTTGTTTAATGATGAAAACATTATTCTGAATAGTTATTTTTAAAATTTCTGTATTAAAAACGACCTAGACTATGAAATTGACAATTAACTTCTCAACTGGCCTACAAACCCCCGAGCGATTTTCTTTTCGGAGCAGAAAGTAGCCGTTGACTGGCCAAGTCGAAAAAAATGGCCGCTTGAAGGGGGCAGACCCGTTTATGCATATAAATTAATTTTGGTTTGACTAATTCATAACATTGATACCTTTCTGCATTCAGAATGAAATTTCCTATTTAGATGACATAGTTTAAATATTAGTACTTGAACAAATAATGTGAGTAATTGCAGAGTGAAGTGCAAATTTGCAAAATGCACTTGCAAAAAAATTGCAAAAAAAATTCCTAAAGAAACTAATATCTCCTGCGAAATTTATGAGTTAATAATACAAAGTGAGGTGATCTAGTTACCCAGGCGTTGTTTTATCACAAAACACAACACATAAAACAAATGAAAACAATATTAATTAAGTCGAAACGCGCACTGTCCAAAACAAAAACAAACAAACATGGCCGTCAAAGGCAATTGATCGAAGTGACATTGACATTGAACGATTATAACCTTACCAAATTAAGTAGTATGGTTTTATATGCAACTCATGTACATCCCAGAATAGGTTGGCTATACTTGATCTTGACATACATTCATTCATTAGACGTAAAAAACATCAAAATACGCCCGAAACCCCCGAGCGGTTTTGGCCAGTGTAGCGTTTCGGCCGAAAAACCGCTCGGGGGTTTGTAGGCCAGTTGAGAAGTTAATAAACAAACATATAAAACAAACATACCTGGAAAACGCTTTCAAGGGGTAGTTTTTCCTAAAAAACTAAAACACGTGCCAGATAGCACCATAGGAGAAGCCCAGGGTTTTCAAGGATGACAACTCAGGAATAGACTACTCTCGGAGGGTCTAATAACATATTAAAAATATATTTTTTTTTTTCGATGTATAGCGTTTTTGTGTCCATTTTTACTGACCGAATTGAAAGAAAAGTAAGCATATTTCGAAAATTATAAGTCCTATCAACATACTTCCAAGACAATTATTATAGAGAATTTAATGAAGAACAAATTGGTCATTGACAGTTTTGATGTGGCTTTAATCGTTTTTATAATAAAATCAAAAAACTCATTAGGGTTGATACAAAACAGGGTCGAGGGGGCGTTAAAATCACTTACAGCTTCTAAACTATAAGTCCGATCTACATACTTCCAAGGAGATTGTTGTAGTGAGTTTAATGAGGATCATATTGCTCATTGACAGTTTGGTTGTAGTTTGAACCGTTTTCATACAAAATGCAAAAAACTCTAATTTGGCACAAAAAGGGGGGGAAAAGGGGGGAAACAATAATTTCTCGACGTGCTTCCATATCGAAATTGAAGCACATATATGACAGCTACGTTCATGCCAAGTTTCATGCTTTCTTTACGATGGGACCATAAAACTGATTTTTGTTAGGACTGGGAGCTGCACTAGATGTAAATTGCTAGATTCAGTCGAACGAAAAAGCGACGTTGCCATTTTTACAAACATCTCAAAAATACTGTTCATGAACGGTTCATAAACCATTTATTTTTAGATACCAAAATTTTGCGATATCATTATTTTTGGGTACCGTAATTCTATTTTAAATTAAGATATCTTTGCATAGGGGTATCTGAATTTCAAGTATCCTAAAATATCGGTTTTTCGGTCCCTGCCCTGTATAAATAAATCTGCAGTAATTGTATGTCTTGAAGGTGCTACATCAAGAAAACGGCCAGTCTATTCTGACTTAGTCAAACGAGTAAAGAATTTAGCATACTTAAACCATCTGATTTATATAAAGTCCTTTGCATCAACCGTACACGCAAAGATATTATATCTTTACAAAGGTGGACGAACGCGAAGAAATATTTTAGTATAATTCTCGAGTTACTGAATGGTTCCACCGAGTTATATATTCTAAAAAGTTTCAGTTTATTTACAGTATGTTCTTAAGAGGCATATTTGTTAGTTTCTACCTTCGCCATATTTTATTCATATTCGTTAGTTTTTTTCTATAATCTTATTTTAGAAACGAAAATGGATTATTTCTTACTTTTTGGTAACCAGTTACGAAAAGGAATGCTTTTTTATTTCGTTATTTTTTATTTAATATTTTAAAATTTGATATTGGTGGTGCGTCATTAGTCACTTTGTTTATGTTTTTTTTAAAACAACATCGCAAAGAATAAACTGCAATTCGAGAGGCAAGCAGATTAATGTATCTTATTATTTAAGTATAGCGGTATATTAGTTATTTATGTTCAAAAAAGTATAGGTAAACATTTTTTTATAAACTGATAAAAGGTGAATCTGTCGAAAGTGAATTAGATCTTTTAAAATATGTGCTTTCAACCAGCAACGAAAAGGAGTGCTTTCAAGCGTAAAAGAAATAAAACGGATGAATGATGGCTTCTTACTTTGAATTTACTTGTTTTTACAATATGCACTGGCTTTCAATTTCAATGAATAAAGTTTTGTAACGAACGAAATAAAATTTCTATATGTAAGTAGGTACTGCAAACATGAATACTCTAGAGAAATAACTAGATATTTTGAATTTATTGAAAAATAAGAAAAAACTAGTACAGCCCACAAACTTAATTGTCAAAAGCGAAACTAAAACGATCATCGCTCAGTAACATGCAAGATTATGCTTGTCGATTCTTTTACCACACAATACGATTTACACCTTCAAAAATCACTTGGCAAACACCAGCTGGTGATTCTGTAATTGGTTAGATTGCGGCTTGTGCAAGAACAGAGACGTATTATAATGTAAAAAAGAAAATTCTCAATCGCTTGAACCGTCTTTGAGTATTTGGTGAACAAAAATGCATAAAAATACAACACACACATAACTACATGCATGCCCATGCATATTGCTATATGTGTGTTGGACAGATGCGATATTGCAAGTGTTTCAAATTTTATATGTGAAAGCTCTATGGTGTGTAGACTTAATTTTATGTATCTTCACTACATAGTATAAAACAAAGTCGCTTTTTCTGTCCCTATTTCCGTTTGACTGCTTAAATCTTTAAAACTACGCAACGGATTTTGATGAAGTTTTTTTTAATAGATAGAGTGATTCAAGAGGAAGGTTTATATGTATAATACATGCATAATATAGCCGTGCGAAGCCGGGGCGGGTCGCTAGTATACTATACGTATAAGTATTGCTCACTGTCTGCTTTCCGAAAATAATAAAATAATATTTAAAAAAAAACATACTTATTATATTAAATGTTACACAAAGCACGAGAAGTGTTAAAGCTAGTACTCAAAATACTATCCATCTAAAACCCATGGCCTACAAAAGCAAAGGGACGTGTCAACATAGAGATAAGCACACTTTACTCGGCCGTCATTAGGGGAGTGCAGCCGTTGCTAATTGGGATAGCCCTTCAGTCGCGCAACTCAGCTCGGTTTAACAAAGCAAGTTTAGCGTAGAGTTAGATGTTTATAGTTGACATTTTGACAGTGCTTGTTTTAGGATCTAGTTTCTACAATTACCGTTGAAGAGCTGCATGACGGTGCAAATGCTATCGTAGCTTTCGCTTATGACGCTGTAGCACCGTTTTTGAGTGGGTACGACCGGATAGGCCATTTTTTCTGGTCGGATGAATCCTACACAGGTACGTCGTCGCACCTCATTGGGGTTAAAATAAACGTTGTAATACCCTATTAGCCAATCGAGAGTCGCTAATGATCATTGTAGGTGATCACGTGAACAAGAATACACCAATCGCTATCAAGACGCTGCAATCTGATTGGTGTATTTGTATAGAAACTAAAAATTCATCAAAAACAAACCCTTCTTACAATTTGACTGAAATTGACCACCTAAATACATTCAAATGGGAAGTAGATGTGTAAAATTGAAAAAAAAAAACTAACATACATTTCAAATTGAATCAAATAGAAAAGTAAAACGGTTTGTAACCAATATAATACAAAACGAAGAAGATGCCTGAGTCAGTAAACACGCTATTTATTTTACCAATAAACGAATACTTCACTCTATATAGAACAGGGTTGGTAGGTTATGAATCGGTAAGGAATTTCATTACGAAATTTTCAGGACATATGTAGGGGATATTGTTCGGTGCTTTTGCGGGGGTTCCTTCGAGTATCCGACAAGTTTATCTGGCCCCAAGGACAAAAATAGAAACGAATATTATCCTTGTAACAACTTACAAATAGGAAAATCATTTAAAAAGTGAGCGCCACGTACCACGCCAAGCAAGTTTGTGAGACAGTGCTCGGTAATTAACATACTGTATTTGCTGCTCTATTTTCTAGATCTAAAAAAATATATATACGCGACGAATTTAGAACCTCCTTTTTAGGGTTCCGTAGCCAAATGGCAAAAAACGGAACCCTTATAGATTCGTCATGTCTGTCTGTCTGCCGTAGGTATGTCACAGCCACTTTTTTTGAAGTCGGTTAAAAAGGATCACAGGGTAAGACTTTAGGATGTTATTTCATTGCGCACGCTTTTCGTATACCTACCTACTTTAGTCAAAAATATCCACTATTAAAGTTATTAAATACGAGATATTTACCCACCATGTTTTTGTTTTTATTTTGTGGAGCTTGATATTTTGATGTTGTTTCAAGCACCAATGTAATTAAAATCCTATAAAAAATAATTTGTTTTTATTACTTATAGTTGACCTATTATTAGCTTTTAAGCTTAAGGAAAGTGTAATTAAACTGACCAAAACGACGAAAATTACGAATCTTCGCCAAGAACCCCATAAAAAATCGACCAAAACGCTATAAATCAGAACAAATCCTCGTTAAAGTTAACGATGACGTATAAATGAGACGTTATTCCTGAGTCTCCCCGCCTCAGGGGTTAATTATCTCACGGTCCATACAGTTTTTAATGAGTCCAACGTCGGCGGCGTCCCGACCTCCCCTTGCTAATTAGACACAACAACTTATAAAAGATCTATAACATTATATTTTCGTACGAATATGACCTGACATTTTAGAGTACTTGGCTTAGATGTGGGTGATCAAATATTTGCAACTTCTGGAGCTGAGTGAGACTATACCTATATTTTGACACTAAGCGCTCTTAAACTAACACAAACCAGACCAGTTTGAATCAAAAGAAGTCAAACTTCTAACCCTATGTACAGTCACATTACGAATTAGCTGAACCCCACGTGAACTAGAGATCACTCGCAAATCTGTAAGGTCTGTAATGTTACCTGATTCTGTTTTTTTAAACAATATTCAATAAAAATAGGTATACAATATTCAACAAAAAAAGGTAATTTTTATTTACAGATATTTAAATGAGCATCTGGGTCACGTGGGGTTCAGCTAATTGGTAATGTGACTGTACAGAGGGTTAGAAGTTTGACTTCTTTTGATTCAAACTGGTCTGGTTTGTGTTAGTTTAAGAGCGCTTAGTGTCAACCTACTCATCACATAGATCTATTAAGGTTATACGTTTTCCCTACTAAATGTTTTAGAGATTCCTACGTTTTATACTGAGATATTTAACTTATTATGACTTAAAGTAGGCCTAATTTAAGCTATTGTAGGGGCAGACCAAAAATATCACTGTTTAACATCCAGGAAGTACTCTGTTTCAGCGTGAAAAAAGAGACCAATTTTACGTATGTAGTGGTGCACGGTTATATTGACGTATGGTCATAGTGTAAGTGATGCATAGATGTGTGGAAACACGCGACGTTGTCGCGTTGTGTGTGGAAGCAGGAACACGCAATTACGCTAGAGCAGAGCCGCAATACAGTTTGCTGGATAAGGGCGACGTTGCCTCTCCGTCTAATCTGTCTAATAAAAATCAAAATATTTTCAATTGCATGATATTCAACTCAGTGCTGCCAGACCTACACCTGCAAGATTTTATGTAACTTTTGGCACTGTCGCGTCACTTTTGATACTTGAATTATACGTTATTTTGATAGACTTATCAAATTATCACTTTACGTATATAATAAATAAATAAACATTTATACTTGTTTGCATTTAATTAATAGTATAAAAATATAATAAAATATAAATGAAGTATAGTAATTCGCGAGAAAAAAAACCAAGCAGTCTTGTTGTTTTTTTGGTACTGTTTGTTGTACACACTGGCAACATACACCCAGTCGATACTTTGCCTCGCACTAGATGCGCGCTTGTTACCTAGGTAACGGAGAGTCAACAGAGATGTCAAGTAGTCAATAAATAGAAAAACCAAAAATAAAATATTATAATCATTTATTATATTCCTACTATTGTGTTTAAAGTGTCATCCATCTGAGCACCTACTGAAAATAAACCTTGAGGAAATTTTAGTGTCTTGTAAGTGATTGAATTATTAAACACAAGTTGGGCCGTAGGAACAAACTACGACTACTCTGGGTCCCAGGCCATGAAGGAATAGCAGGAAATGAGAAGGCTGATGAGCTGCAAGAACAGGATCGGCAAGTGCTATGCTTGGACCAGAACCATGTACGGGCCTGCCAGCATGCACAATCACAAAGGCCGTAAAGGATTACGTTGATAAGAAACACACGCAAGAGTGGGAAATCAGTGAAGGGCTACTACATTCGAGGAACATAGGATTTTTCCTCTTAGTGGGATCGCTGCGTTAATCGATCCCAAGGGGTCGAAGTGTTGCTGGCTATGTCAGCCCGCGATATAAGATAAGATAGAACTAATTTTAAATAAATAAACCTTTTTGTACATTACTTTGTCTTTATTTTTCTCTTTTCATTCAGACCTAGTACAATTTGCATAGTTCAGAATTCGTCCTAGTTTAAAAAAAAATGATTACTAACAGTACCTACCATAAAATTGATCCTGTTTTTGAAAATTTATTCAAAAATATATTTTCATTAAAAAAAATATTTGTATCGAGATTTGAACCGGGGCTCTTCAGAACACTACCCCGCCGCTCTAAATGACTACACCAATCGGTATCTGTAGGACTACGTCAAATATAGTCTATAGTTGCTACAGTTTATTGTTTTGTATGTGTGCGTGTCATTTATATCGTGACAAGAGTTAAAAATTGTACTTTGGAAATACATTAAAATGTGACTTCCAAAAAATTAAATTATGTTTGAAATATGTTCAGAGCAAACTAGAAAACAGGCAATATATATACAAATACTTTAATTCCACGTCAATTATAGCAAAATAAAATAAAACAATACTTTCGGGGAAAACAAGCGCCATCTAGCGGAATACTTTGCTTAGCGATACGAAACATTCAACCTTAAAAGTAATTGATTTCTATCTTTCCATGAATCAGTCAAATTTGTCAAAAACTGTAAATGTGCGTCAAAATATGCTGTCGTGTCTGTCATAAACGCTCCACAAGACGGGTTTTAAGGTACAAAAAAACTATTATTAAAAAAAAATACTTTTTAGTAAGTAAATAAAGAAAATGCTTCAAGAAATTACCCCTCATCTAATGCTCCTAACCATTAATTGCTAATAGCTTCACAAAAAGCCCTCAGGTAGGGGAAAACATTTTTCACTTAACTTTTTATAATACAATTAATCAAAGGAGATCAATAGACAGACCAACGGTCTGACGGTACATTAATCACAAGGCAAAAGGAAGGGAAATTGAATCTTCGTTCACCAATTGTATTGATTGTAGGTACCAATTATTGACTGTCAATGTTTGGGATTCGATTTTGCAGTGTTTTGTTGACTGGATTGGACCTTACTAGCGACCCGCCCCGGCTTCGCACGGCTGTATTATGCATGTATTATATCCTGTATTATATAAAAACCTTCCTCTTTAATCACTCTATCTATTAAAAAAAACCGCATCAAAATCCGTTGCGTAGTTTTAAAGATCTAAGCATACATAGGGACATAGGGAATAGGGACATAGGGACGGCGAAAAGTGACTTCATTTTATACTATGTAGTGATGGTGATGTAGTGATATCACAGTTTATATAGTACTAGCCCGTCCCAATCCCGGTGTAATATCGGGATAAAAGTAGCCTATGTCTTAATCCAGGTCTCTAGCTATCTACATATTGAGTTTCATTGCAAACGGTTTAGTAGTTCTTGCGTGAAGGAGTAACAAACACACACTAACACACAAAACTTGAGTGGTGTCAAGGGACACCCGGATTGAACGAAGTTCTTTTCGATTAATTAGTGAAGGAATTGTAATAGTTTTTATTTTTTGTAAACAATCTTCGCGACACCACACTGTTCAATGCGAAATAGAAAGACGAAACGAAAATAACTGGCTTGCTTTCTATGAGAGAGACACAGGCAGAGAACCACGCGCACGCCCCATGTCTTACAACTATAGCAAAAAGTGTCGTTACAACTTTTGGTCTTATTTTTTTCCGTCTAGCCCCCTTTCGCAACGCGCGTTAGGGAACTTTCGTTCCAAAATTTCAGATAATATTAGTAGAATGTAACAAAACCCCTGTATCCCTCGTATTGGTACATGGGGTCGCAGGCAAAGGCTAGTTAAAACGAGCATAGAAAACAAATGAAAATCGAAAAAAAAAACAAATAAACGTAGAATCAATAAAATCATCAAAAACAAAATGGACGTCTGAAAAACAATGCATTCGAGAAAATAAGCTAAATCTAGTCTAAATAATAAACATAACTTTAAACCAGACGTAGATTAAGCTGAATAAAGAATAAGTTAAAAGGGTGAAATTAAAAATTTCATTAAGTTTTTCTAAAACCCGCCTAAATAAGGTACACATTGCACAAAGGTGTGCATGGTTTCGCAAAGGTGTGTCGTAATTATGGTTGCAACGAAATTACATTTTTTTAATTTTTAAACTCTGGAACTGGACACACGAAAAGCTGAATTGATACCTACTAGCTTTTACCTGCGTCTTCGTCTGCATAGGATTTCAATTATCCAAAATTCCGTTAGCGGATCCCTACGTCATAATACATTATCTGTATGTCAAATAGATCGATATTCATCCATATTTGAGCTGTGCGTTGATGTGTGTTAGTCAGTCAGGTAGGACTTTAAGTTTTATATAGGTATAAAAATAAATATTGCAGGACATTCCTTGTTTAGGCAAATGTATTATTAATCGTTTTAAAATGTGAATGCTCTATCTAAATATTTTGTAAAAGTTTTATTCGTTCAATTATTCTTATTCTCTTATTTTTATTCCGCACATTGGCATCTAGCCCCAACCAAAGTAACTAGACTTGTATTAAAGGTGCTAGACAACGGATATACTACTTTAGTAACCTCCGAGGGCAAATGAGATTTAAACAATGTTTCCAGCAGCAGTGTTATATTATAACTCACAACAAAAAGAAGTCGAAAACAAACAAATAAACGTAGAAACAATAAAAACATCGAAAACAATAAAGACGTGTCAAAAAAATCTGGAAAAAACAACCGGCGAATATCGCTAAAGGCGTGAAACGAACCCTAAAATTCACCCAGCACCGCATCACCTTGAAAACTTTATCTAAAGGTTCCTACTATATTAAGTTCTGAAAATAACGTTCTCAACTTGTTCAACTTTGACATTTCAGTTGCAGCTCCCGAGAGAGACTTTAAAAAAAACCATGTCGTGGTATGTTTAATCAGGCTGAAACAAAGGCCCGCCTCGTCGGTCAGAATGTTTTAGTAGCCAAGTAGAATTGTTTTGAATATTTATTTAAAAACGTCTGATTTCTCTTGTGCATACAGCTAGTGTTAGATGAATGTTTTTATTTTTAAGTTCGGTCTGATTTTTTTACATGGGCCTTCAGGGCTATATCCTAAACTAGCTGCGCCCCGCGGTTTCACCCGCGTAAGTCTCGACCCCGCGGAAATATCAAAATAAAAAGTTGCCGATAGCCTTCCTCGAAAAATGGACTACACAACACAAAAAAAAAATTGAACTAGTAGTTCCTGATATTAGCGCGTTTAAACAAACAAACAAATTCGTAAAAGTATAGATTATACAATAGATAGCAGGAGTTGCGTGCCCAATTATGAAAGAAGAAAAAAAAATCGCATTAGATTTGTCTTCGCTTTTTAATGAGGATACGCAAAACGGCGGTAATAGCCTCGTGCGGTATTGATATGTGAGATTACCTATAAGGGTGATAATTTTAATGTGTAAAGATTCAAAATATCAGTTCACCTAACTAGAAAGTGAACAAGAACACGTTGCTAGGCATAAAATAAACAAAGTATGTTCAAAATTAATTATTGTTTGACTGTTTACTATTTATTTATCATAAATTAGTTAGTAATCAAAATAACACTGAAGATTATTTAACGTTTTAATCATTTAACTTTGTTACATTCTTTACTGATATTATTAATTTTATTTTAACATAATTTTGTATGCCCGTAAGGTAGAATAAAGAGATTCTAAACGTGTAATTGTGTCAACTGTACCACATTATATTTACGAATAAATGATTATGGTTATGATTAAAGGAGCCGGATACACACGGATAGCTGAGGTCTGACTAACCTGAAGGCATCCAAGTTCCCCCGTGGGAAGTAACCGGCGACGGTCTCTACAAATCCAGGTGTATCTCACTTAATTTCACTTATAGATGTTAAAGCACACGTTTTACTCATCGTCCAAATAAGTCACAGCATAAAGCATTGGGTTTTTAACCGTTATTTTCCGAAATGAAAAATTCTGTCCGCGAGTTACGACAAAAAGGCGTGGAGCAAGAGAGCGCAAGAAGACACACTGGCGCCACCAATTGTCAATTTGACACACAGTTGTCACTCGACAAATTACGGCTTCGCGCGACTTGTGCATAATGCCGCGTTGATTTACAGGTAAAACAATAATTATCTTTTATTTATATGACCTAAACATTTTTTTTTAAAAAGTCCATATACTAGCCAGGAATCGAACCTGTTAATTTTCAAAAACAAAAATCCCCTTGTTCTTCTTTGTTTTTTTTTTCTATTAATTTTTTGACGTGACAACGTCTTATAAATTGGTTTGCCGGGTGACACTTCAAGAAACTGCGTTACGCTCCGCTGACGTTATGCGCTCACAATCAGAGCGAGTGAGAGGCACGCGGGCATGGTTAGCCCGCCTAAGAGCGAGAGAGACAGACATAAAAAGTGAAAGGCACGCGTCCCTTCCACTCGAGCACAGTTGTTGTCACGTAAAACTTTCGCCCGTATACTGACTTTACAGGCAACCAGTTTTTTTTGGTTATTATTATTATTATTTTATTTTATTATAAACTTTTGTTTTAGTGCTTTTATGTTTGTTACTACTTTTCTGATTGTCTTATGTCGTGTGCTTGGCCAAATAAATGTTTTCTTTCTTTCTTTCTAAAATACTCATAGTAATTGCTTCACTCTATATGGCGGGAATGAATTTTAAAATAGAATTATTAAATTTGGTTAGGTAGACGGCTACGAGAAATTTTAAATAATAAAAAAAGCAAAAATAAAAAAAAATGCTGCGGTCTTATGAGTGTATAAACGGCCAGTGTGAATATTAAAAAAAAAAAAGGGTGCGTGTACTTATGTACGCGCGTGAGAAGTTATACTTCTTTGGCATTTAAAAAAAAAAAAAATAAAAAATAAAAAAAAAAAAAAAAAAAAAAAAAAAAAAAAACCCGGCCGAAAAAAAACCCGTCCGGCAAAAAACTCGTCCGACAAAAAACTCGTCCGACAAAAAACTCGTCCGACAAAAAACTCGTCCGACAAAAAACTCGTCCGACAAAAAACTCGTCCGGCAAAATACTCGTCCGACAAAAAACTCGAAAAAGAAAAGGATTGTCAACACAATCAATAAAGTTCAATTTAGATTTAAACAACTTCTCCCGTGAGAATTTTGTGTGACGTGAGAATTTTGTGTCTCGCTTTTGTAAAATTTCACTCTCATCATTTTTTCATAACGCGCCTAAAGAAGTATAACTTCAAAAAAACTAGTAAGCGGGACGGACGGCCTGCGGCGCGGCGGTGACGCGGTGTGTTCCATCTTTAAAATTTAAAAAAGAGTTTAATTTGGCGGGATACTAACCTGTACCGAAGTTCAAAATCTCGGTTAAAAAGACTATTTGATTAAAATTGAGTTCAAGCGATTCAAAAAATATATTGACCTCAGACAAGGCAAATACAGTCATCGAAAATATTATGCCAGAAATTTCAATACATACAATGACTTTATGAAGTGGCGAGCAAACAAGACGGTAAAATCATTTTTATCAAATGAATGTTTTGTGTCTTGTATTCGAAATTAAACGTAGAGTGTTTAACACGGGTGAAAGTCACCAATTCCTACTCGGACCACAAATCTACTATTTTTCTCTACTTTTTTTATCTATTAATAGTGAAATAATGAATAGGTATAAAAATATTACCGTTCGTTATTACACTACTGACTTTGTTGCGGCATTAAAAGAATATTGTTTATATTTAGCTAGATTATTGTCTAGCTATACTAAAACCACAAAAGAATAATTATTTGAGCTGTGCTAAAACTAAAAACTCACATTAAATAATCCATTTAAACTAGATTTTGTATTGAAATTCCAACAAGCTAAGTAGGTACTTCCAAAAGTAATTAGCTAAAGAAAAAAGAGATTCCAAAGAAAAAATAAAGCCGAAGTTTTTCTTGGAATTTCCGCATTCAGTGCTGTGTTGTTGTTGGGAAAAAATAACTTTTTAATTTAACATAGCTATATTTAAGCTTTTTAGACATCGGGCGACCAGCGCGACTGAGGCAACTGCGACGCGACTTAGAAGAATGATTAAAAACTAAATCTAAAAAGTTGCAATAGTTTGGTAGCCAGTAGACTAGTTAACTACTGGCACTTTTAACGTGATAACGTCTAATAAATTGATGGAACACCTGCATTCACACAAAAGTGTCATGGTAATACTGTGGGACGTCATGCGTCCCGTTGCCAGTGTGAGAACGTCATGCATCATGTTCCGGTAACATGACACATTCGTTCCCGTTAGGAAACAAGAGTATTTAATAATAATATCGCTCATCTGGGCTTGTGTTATGGTGACGAGTGACGAATAGAAGACTTACAAAAAGGAAAAAAATATATAGGTAAGTATATATAGCAAAAACAAAAAAGAAACTCAATTTTTTCATCGTTTTCTCATGACGTTATCACGTAAAATTATCACAACCATTTTTTTGTGTTCATACGTAATTTTTTGTTCATAAGTAAATAAATATTGCAGGACATTCCACACAGCGCCATCTAGCCCCAAGCTAAGTAACTAGACTTGTGTTATGGGTGCTAGACAACGGTATACTACTTAGATGCTTTTCATAGAAACAACCAGACCACAGACAAATATCTTTTTTTTTTTTGAAGTTATACTTCTTTAGGCGCGTTATGAAAAAATGATGAGAGTGAAATTTTACAAAAGCGTCACACAAAATTCTCACGGGAGAAGTTGTCTGCAAACCGCAAACCATGTTGAAGTTGTCCGCAAACCGCAAGATGACAGCTGTCATAAAACCAAATAGTTTAAGTAAGTACAAAGAGGTACTACTACTACATAATTATTTTAATGTAATTAATTATTTATATTTGTCGGACGAGTATTTTGTCGGACGAGTTTTTTGTCGGACGAGTTTTTCGTCGGACGAGTTTTTAGTCGGACGAGTTTTTTGCCGGACGAGTTTTTTGTCGGACGAGTTTTTTGTCGGACGAGTTTTTTGTCGGACGAGTTTTTTGTCGGACGAGTTTTTTGCCGGACGAGTTTTTTGTCGGACGAGTTTTTTGTTGGACGAGTATTTTGTCGGACGAGTTTTTTGTCGGACGAGTTTTTCGTCGGACGAGTTTTTTGTCGGACGAGTTTTTTGTCGGACGAGTTTTTTGTCGGACGAGTTTTTGAAGTTATACTTCTTTAGGCGCGTTATGAAAAAATGATGAGAGTGAAATTTTACAAAAGCGTCACACAAAATTCTCACCATGAAGTTGTCCGCAAACCGCAAGATGACAGCTGTCATAAAACCATGTTGAAGTTGTCCGCAAACCGCAAGATGACAGCTGTCATCTGCGGTACTACTACTACATAATTATTTTAATGTAATTAATTATTTATATTTGTCGGACGAGTATTTTGTCGGACGAGTTTTTTGTCGGACGAGTTTTTTGTCGGACGAGTTTTTTGTCGGACGAGTTTTTTGCCGGACGAGTCTTTGTCGGACGAGTTTTTTGTCGGACGAGTTTTTTGTCGGACGAGTCTTTTGTCGGACGAGTTTTTTGTCGGACGAGTTTTTTGCCGGACGAGTTTTTTGTCGGACGAGTTTTTTGTCGGACGAGTTTTTGCCGGACGATTTTTTTTTTTTGTTTTTTTTTTTTTTTTGTTTTTTTTTTTTTTTTTTTTTTAATAATGCCAAAGAAGTATAACTTCTCACGCGCGTACATAAGTACACGCACCCATTTTTTTTTTACCTAAGATAGGTCAGCGTTTGACCACTATCACACCTGCCTGATGGTAGGTGACGATGCGGCCTAAGACGATCTAAGCATAAATACTTGTCTGAGGCGAGAATCAAACCCGCAACCCTGTGTTTAGGAGTCCGGCATGGTGACCATTGTGCCAACTGGGTCGTCGATGAGTAATAAGTTCTTAAATTACTATAGGTAATTGGAATGTTTTCATTCTAATATTTTTTGTTTGATAAATTGATGAGTTAGAAGTCTAGGATCTTGCTTGTGTTGAAAACATTCTTATAACAGCCGCTTTGGAGCTCTACGGTGGGTCTGCAATTATGCAGTCGACCGTACATGCTCTAATGTAAACTATCTGCTTGCCGGATTCAAATCAAACTGTTCTACGTGTACAAACTATACAACCTGCACTGTCAATATTGCGTCAACGTTCGTAGATTGCTTGCTATGTTTGTTCCTTCCCACTAAGGTAGGTACGAACATCATATGGATTTACTATATTTATATTTTAACCGGCTTTAAAAATAAAGGGAGAAGAGTGTATGTGAGTGTGTGCATTCAATTATTGTTATAAAATATGTATGTTAGTCTATAAGGTATGTATCTATGGGCCTTTGTAGCCTGAAATAGGTAAATGATTTATTTATTTATTTATGTGTCTATTCGTTGATTATAACGCTGAAACGAAAAGTAAGTGAAAGTGGTAAGTGAACCTCTTTTATGCTACTTAACAGGATGTCATAATTAAAAAAGTTGAAAGTAAAATACTCAATATTATAAAAGCTCTTTTGAACTTTGCACAGTATTTGAGCTTAAAACCTTATAAAAGCAAACAATACACCAAAAATAATCCTCCGTGACGAAGAATTCTATTTTTGTGAGATTCAATTGTTAGAAATCTAAGTAAGTACTATATTGTATAAGCCGGATGCAATTACTGAAGACAGGACGTGAATCGTGACGTACTTCTAAATATCTTAGGGTCGTTTAGTTGGTAGGTGTCTTAAGAAGACCTTGGTCTGTCTGCCCATAGACCCAGTTGGCACAATGGTCACCATGCCAGACTGCCAAACACAGGGTTGCGGGTTCGACAAATATTTATGAGATAGATATCTGTCTGTGGTCTGGTTGTTTCTATGTATTATAAGTATATATTTAGAAAAGAAAAAGTATACAAAGTATCCGTTGTCTAGCACCCATAACACAAGTCTAGTTACTTAGCTTGGGGCTATATGGCGATGTGTGGAATGTCCTGCAATATTTATTTATAGGTATTTACCTATACTACTTGCTCCTACCTGGACTTTTATATTTTAAGGATGCGTATCTTTACATTAAAAGAAACATTTTTTTAGAAGTCAGGTATCAAGTTTCTACATGAATAAAAAATGACCAACTTATAATATTATTTGTGCGCATTTAGAAGTCAAAATCAATTTGCCTTTCGCCTTTTTGGAATGGAAAACTGTTGTGGTGTAATTTAAGAAAGTCGTTTATAAGCATATCCGAATATTTAGGTATAGTCGAAAATAGACAAATTAAGTGGTTTTTTGACTTTTTCAAACAAGGACTTTTCGCTATTAAATGAAATTACCTATAGATACCAAAACATAGGAAAGTTAGTTTGATCAGGAGGGCAATTTTCATTTTCGTCAACAAATATTTTGCGTTTGGCTTCAATGCAGACCATGCGTTCCATACGCAAATAATAAACACGGGCCCATTTATTTGGGGCATTTGAGTCACGAGTCTCGAGCATAGAGGTATCTTCTAGAAGAGCATGCTTTAAATCGGCACTTATCATCGTATGAGAGGATGGTCATACGTTAACTTATTTACAAAAAAATGGTTGTCTGTAAAGTCGGTTTACGTACGATAATTTTACGTGACAACGTCATAAAAAAACGATAAATAAAATGAGATTTTTTTTGTTATTCCTTTATATTTTTTTTCCTTATTTTTAAAAAAAAATTTGTTATTCCTTTATATATTTTTCCTTATTTTTTAATTTTTTTTTGTTATTCCTTTATACTTATATTTTTCTTTTATAATTTTTTTATTGAGGTATATTAGTCTTCTATTTGTCACTCGTCACCATAACACAAGCCCAGATAAGCGATATTATTATTAAATACTCTGTTTCCTAACGGGAACGGACGCGTCATGGTGATGTTACCATGATGCATGACGTCCCATAATATTACCATGACCCATGACATCACACAATATTACCGTGACCCTTTTTTGTGAATACGGATGTTCCACCAATTTATTAGACATTATCACGTCAAAAAAGTGGTTTGTCAATTAACGTCCGTCGCATCACTTGGATCGTACGACCACTCGTAACGATTTGTCCAAACTCATTATTATACGACCAATGAAACAATACAAAACTACTGCAATTTAAATTAAGTATTCCACTCCGACTGTTAGGTGCCTAGTTTTATAACTATTCTCGAAGTTAATTTGCTGTGAGAGTTTTAATAGCAGGATTAGGTTTAGCAAACGGTTTATTACATAGTATTTTATAGTTTAACTCGGTGTTATACTTTGTAGTTGGCACTATTGTTTTAATTTTTAGGTCGAGAGTTTTCTACATATTCGGTTACAATGAATCAACTAATTGATTAACTAGCTTAAAATTGTGTCTTAAAAAATTGCAACCGACACGAGACTCTTCCAATTTGACTCTCTCAACCGAGTGGCGCAATTGGTAGCGCACCTGTAAAGTATATAGGGAGTTGCGAGTTCAAGTCTCGTCTCGGTGGCAATTTTTAAAGACGCATTTTTTCATTTAAAATATTTTAAAGTGAACAAAATTGAGTAAGGTTAAAACAACTAAATCACTATCTTATAGTGTTATTTTCCTTCACGTACGCAATAAGAGAACGTACACCAATTTTCATTAAAAAAAAAAAAAAACAGTAGTTTGGTCACTTTCTTCTGCCTACATTTCAAAATGAACCTCTATTTGGAGGTTAGGTTGAAAATTACGAAGTTCTCTTTCTTCATTTTCGTTTTAATGTTTACTTTCATCCAAGCTTGTAAGATAAAACGGTTCACAAACTTACCGCACACTATTTTCCACATCATAACTTCCACCACTAAGTTGGTAATAAAACCTTTACGGTGAATTACAAACAATAACACTTTGCTATAAGCTAAATAAATGGAGCGTTGGCTCAGTGGGTTAGATCACCTTCAAAGGTATGGGGTTTCGAGAAGTTCATGAAGTTTTGGTAATTAAAAAAAACACCATTTTCAAACACTAAAAAAAAAGCTTTTTTTTATTTTTTCACAAATATTTTACAAATGTTAGTAAATTTTGTAAAAAATAAAGGGAAAAACTTAATGTATGGTAAACTTTAACCATTTTAACCGACTTCAAAAAAAGGAGGAGAATCTCAATTCGGTTGTATGTATGTTTTTATTTTATTTATTGATGTTCCCGCATATCTTCTTTGTTTTTATTGATTATTGTCTCAGATCAGTTGAACTGAACCGATTTCGATTAAACTTTACAATCAACAATACATTGTTGAAAAACCGATTCCTGAGGTAACAAACATAAAAAATAAATACCTAAATAAATATTGCAGGACACTCCACACATCGCCATCTAGCCCCGAGTTAAGTAACTAGACTTGTGTTATGGGTGCTAGACAACGGTATACTACTAATTTATATACTTTTCTTTTGTAAATATATACCTACTTATAATACATAGAAACAACCAGACCACAGACAAATATCTACAAGCATAAATACTTGTGTACCCGCAACCCTGTGTTTGGCAGTCCGGCATGGTGACCATTGTGCCAACTGGGTCGTCAATAAAACCGAATTGTTTTTTTTAAGTCGATTAAAAATAGAAATTTAGAAAAGGCAAGATTACTCTATTAATTTATCAGCACATTTTATAGTTGATCGCATGAATTTCAATAAGATATTCCTAGAGTCTACGTGGTGAATGTAAAACTTTATTGAGATGAAGCCATTTCGTTCACCGACCTCATCCGAGTCCGTAATTTTATGAAGATAGTTCAATTAATAGTACGGTATATAGGTATCTAGCTAGGACTATACTTAATAAAAGTAGGGGAAAATTGAGTGCTGATTTTTAACAGACTACGAAGAAAGGAGGACGTTTTTAACTACACAGTAGGATGTAGGTAAACCTATAGGTATTTTTTATTTCTAGTAAATTTCACTTCTTCTTAATTTTATAAAACAACATTAACATTATAAAAACCCATTTTCATTTTGAAATATGCTTTTATGAGCTACGGACAATGTTTTATTGGTCGGTTTATTAATTCGTTTTTCATGTGGAATTTTTCAATCATTATTTTTGAAAGCATAATTAAGCTATTGCATAGCTTTTATCGCGGGCTTTGAACGCGGCGACCGAATCAAGAAATTTCGTATTTTAAATTGGTGAAGATTACTTATAAAACAGGTTAAATTTCCAAAAAATAGTATCATAATAGGCACTCCTATACGAAGCTCTTGTAGTTTCAGAGGTTTCGTGATTAGTCTTTTTATCTTTTATACAGATTTTGCTTGTGATATTCAAAATATTGAATCTGAATCTTAGTTAACCTACTTTATTATCCTTTTGTCCCATAAACACTTCATTTTATTGCTATGGTGTTTTCAAGGACACCGTGAAAGTGGCAAAAACTTGCACACTCCAGTTCGAAAGTTGGAATAAGGCAATAACTTTAATGGGATAGTCTATTACATCTGGTCAGGGATGAAAAGGCTAGGAAAAAACGTGATCAGAAAACTAAGCACACAGACTTTATGACCACGTCAGTAGTTACTTGAGGTAGTGTTTTATTGCGAAGGGAATATTTATCGATGATTCGTGGGATAACTTTAGTACAATAAAATTAAGACTCCTTATGACCTGCAACCTTAACGTCACCGCAATTTATCAACGAATCTATTTAAAAAAAAGCGTGATAAATCTTAGACTGCATCGTCACTTTCAGGCAGTCATAATACTAGTCATACGCTGACCTATCATTTAAAAAAAAAACAAGCAATGTCTGTCGGTTTCACTCTTGTAAGCCAGTATCAGTATCAAGATCAGAATAAAAAATGTCTATTTTTAAGCTAGCGACCTATATCAGCTTTATACGGATAGCAGAACATAATATTATACGCCTACATTTTTACTGATATAGTTAAGCCAATTTACACAAAACCACCTTACCTTAACTTTCTTTACGAAGCACTCCGTCTAAAGGTGAATTGAAAATCTTCCAGAGACCGGCTAAGTTATATTTAGAAACAAATGATAAGAGTATTTTTTCTGTAAATTCTAGCCTGTAGGCACACTGTAGGTATATTCAAACTTCAAACTGTTAAATAACTTCAAACTGTACATAACTTTGCAATAAATGTCTTGATTTCTTGATTTCTTAGTTTTCAAAGACGAAGACGTTTTTTGACGACCTCTGTGGCGCGTCGGGCGAACACCCGACTGCGACGCAGAAGGTTGCGGGTTCGATTCCCGCCGGGAACAAGTATTTATGCTGACCATAAATTCTTGTTTCTGGTTCTGGGTGTTTCCTATATGTATAATATGTATATATTTACAAAAAAAAAAGTATATAAGTAGTTTATCCGTGATCTGGCACCCATAACACAAGCATTAAGTTGCTTAGCTTGGGGCTGGATGGCGATGTGTAATATGTCCTGAAATATTTATTTATTTATTTAAAGAAGTTAATCGGATTTTATCCAAAAATTAAATGGATACTTTCAATCTCCATCAACACATTTTATATAGCAATAGAAATAAAAAAATGCAAATTACCTAACAGGTACCTAAAACCACCCCTCAGAGAATTGGTTTCCTCTTACCACTGTTTTTAGTGAAAATGAGAAGGAACGAGTGCTTGAATTTTATTCAACCTAAATCCAAAGATGTGCTGAATTTTAAATAAAGATTTTTTTGTAATTTGTAAAGATTCTGTGGTAGGTGCCTACGAGTAGGTATACATAAGAAGTTAAGTACGTACCCATACAGGGTGTTTTTTTTAATGCAGATGTCAATTAATTCAAAAATATATGGGACGGTAGGTAGTCCTCAGCGTGGCCCTGATAGAGACCAACACTGCTGAATATGCAGAGGCTATTGGGCAGGAAAAAATTTACTGGTCGACCGTCACTGACACGAAAAGAAGAAGAAGAATAACCATAGTAGTAAAAATAACCATGATAGTTTAGAATCTTAAAGTCAGAAAGATAGATAACTTTATTTGTCACTTTTTAACACTTTTTTACACACTTTATTTTTTAAATTTATTGTCAACACAGGAAGAAACAGAACACAATATACACAAAATAAAGTAATAGCTAGAAAGTATAAGTTGCACAAATAGGCGGCCTTATCGCTGACAGCGATACGTCGGGGATCAAACCTATCGAATCCGCAGCTATTTTCGTCACGGGAGGGTGTTCGCCTACCATTCCACCACCGAGGTTCTCAAATGATATACAAACTCATTTCGAATCTATCTCGAAAGGCACTCAACTCGCGGATATTGCTTGTTTAAATTCCATTGCCACCTCTATTTGCAAATTGTGTAAATATTTACGACACAAATTATTCACGATGTCTTTGTCTTGCTGCTTGTTAGTAGGTGTAATGCTTTGATTAAAATATGGTGTAAGGTTTAATATAAATGTCTCAAAATATTTAAACACCCCTTACATACTAAATAAATAAATTTAAATTCCTTTTTTTCCTAATTATTTTAGTACACTTTAGTAGTGCTTATTAATCTACAGGGGAGACGTTCCACCAAGTCGAAAAACTTTCCTTTTTATTTACGACTTAAGCTTGTAGCACCAGTTTCCAATTTTTTTTTTAATACTGCTATCCCAAGCAGGTTTTAGACAGAAGGGACTAGGAAGAAGGAAGGGAGGCCGTGCAGTGAGACAAAATGGGATAATAAATCTCAATTAATTATAAAAATCAATGGTAGTCACTAGTTCCCAGGTGTCCCAGAATACTCGCGACGACGTCGCGTCGTCCTGATTTTCAAAAATCTAGTGACGCGTCTCGATTTAATATCCTGCTTTTTGACCAACCTCCGACACCAATTATGTACTTAAAAGTTCTAACTACTACCCTACTACTACCTACATCTACATTAAAGCACAAACCTGAAATATTGTTTTATCAATTTTGCTGAAAACTTTCGTCCAAAATTCGGAGTGCAGTTTAGAAACTCAAAGTCTCGCTTATTTTAATCACGTGATCTAATTTTTCACAAACTTGACATGGCAGCCCTGATAGTCACATTTAACTAGTAGATCAGTAAATATATTATAGTGGCTCAACCTACTTGCTTTATATTTAGATAGGAACTTATCGGAGCCGCAGCTGAGCAAACAATATCGAGTTTCAGCTACCTTCACGGAAAAGAGAAAACCGAATTAATTTAATTCTATTATAACTTCCAATACAGTTACCAAGACGTTATTAAGTTAATAGTTCAGAGATTTCTGATGTTTATATAAAACTTAGCGCATTGATCATCTTCGGTTATATTTATTATTGGGTTTGGATTAATAAAAATAACGGCTTTGGAAACGTTTTGATTTTGTAGAAACTTATGGACAAGACAACAGTAGCCAGTAACTGAAACATATTGGACGAGACACAGGAGCCCCATAATTTTTTTTCGCTACTATCCTATTCTACATTTCTATCATCCGTCCAACTAATTTGACTTCCGTCTTATGAAGATGCAAACGTTTTTCTACCAGAAGGCCAATTCTCATAAATTATTTTATCGATTGCATTTAGAGTTCAACAAATACCCTCATTTTTTCATCAGGGTATTTATTGCAATCGAAATGCAATCGGAATGATATTGAAATGTAATATGAACAATGTTTTTACGCCTTCTGTTCATTCTGCTTTTATGTTGTCCAGCTGAGTTGACTCTCTGCTAACCGGGTATTCTGCTTTCGAGTCAGCTAGTTGAATTGTCTTTAGTTAGACAGGTATCCTGCTTTTATGTCATCCGACTTAACTGTCTTTTAGCGAAACGGTCATTCTAATAGTGACCTTTTTTCATAAGTGTTTGACTTGGACGGAACGGTACGCTCGCTGTCGACCCACGTAGTTACCCTACGTCCTAATAGATAATGTCAGAAGTTGAAGTACACACAATAAGGCCTTCAAAAATTCTCATTCGAATAACGTGGAGACTAAAGTAGAGATGTTTACAATAGAGTAGATATCTAACCCACATTGGGTTAAGCATCAACTCGAAGCTAAAATATTGCCAAAGGTCGAAACCTATTGGAACTTAGTTTTCAAACAAACTATGTCAGATACAAAAAAGGGACTAAGAACGGACCAAATCCTTTTTAATATTCAGAACAATGGACTATTTAAGTACCTATAGTAGGTATAAGCAATGCTTCTTTTTGGGGCGTGGACAGGACAGGTGACACTCGGAGAATTTGTTGCTGGTAAAAGTAACCGAAATTCGACGGGATGGCGATAATATTTGCTTGTTTGGATTGTGTAGACTAGTAGAGTTTAAAGCATTATTTTTAACTAAATTAATATTAACGAATTTTTGCTAGTGGTTTGATGTTTCCGAAATCCCAATTCGTCCATTTTTTGAGTTAGATTTATAAGGGAGTCAGTTGGAAGTTTGTATTATATAGGTATTTATAGCTAAAGATGTAGAATGGTAACAAAGGGATTAAAAACTTTTACCAACGAAATCGCCACATAATTTAGTAAAAGCAACTCCATTTCGAACTAAAGGTGCAACAAATAGTTTCCGTAGTTGGTTGACAGATTTACGGTACAATTTTAGAGGTACGTGTTCAATCAAAACCTTTGTAGTAACAATAGGAAAATAGTACGAAAGGTCTTGGGGAGGGACGGAAAATTAAATTAAGTAGACTCTGAAATAGGCAGGTAATATTGGAGCTGTTTGTTGGAACTAAATTCAATATTTTAGGAAGTTATTTATGATAGTTCTACTAATTTATTTGCAAATATAAGTTATACAATAGCATTTAACAAAAGTGTAACTCTGTGGACCAATATAGAGATAGGTATTACTAGCTGCGCCCCGCAGTTTCACCCGCTTAAGTCCCGATCCCGTGGGAATATCGGGATAAAAAGTAGCCTATGTGTTAATCCAGGTCTTCAGCTTTCTACATACCGAGTTTCATCGCAATCGAGTGGTTTTAGCGTGAAGGAGTAACAAACATATAAATACATATATACCCACACACGCACACACACAAAATGTCACATTTATTATATTAGTAGGATAGGATTAAATACTAGCTGCGTTCTGCGGCTTTGCCCGCTTAAGTCCAGAGGTGTTCCCAAGCGCACCCAACCTAACTAAGTTTTTAAGACGTTTCAATGTGAATTCATGCGAATCATACCAAACGAATAAAGAATTTTGACTTTGACTTTGATCCTGTGGAAATATCGGGATAAAAAGTAGCCTGTTGCTCCTGTGGAATTAGTCCATAGACACACATATTATATATATATATATACATATAGAGCCAAATCGTTACGTACAAAAATATTTCTTATTTATAAAAGACCCCCGCGTAACTACCGATCCCGTGGGAATGTCGGGATAAAAAGTAGCCTATATTACTACTAATTAATCAATGTATCCTTATACCAAGTTTCATCAAAATCGGTCCAGTAGTTTCGGAGCCTATTCCATTCAAACAAACAATCAAAACATTCCTCTTTATAATATTATTTTTATAGAAAACGTATAGCTAAAAATAAATCATGAGCCTGAATGCAAAACTAAAATAACTAAGAAAAAAACATCGCCGGTATCGTCTTCAATTGCCCCTTGAAGTTTTCTAGAGGTCCGTTATTGGATATTTCTCATTCTTATTTTCTTGTTAAGAGACTTATGCTTGACGGGACGGAAAATGTAATTTTGGAGACAGCTACCTAACCAATGATGCTGTCTTTAATAAGATTAAGTAAGATGCTTATATTGTTAATATTGTTACGAAATCATAATCTAGCTTACTTTTTACTAATTGGCTTAAAAAGTGCCTAATTAGTTTAAATGAGCAACCGTGTTCAAAGTTGCTTAACAACATTGCTTAAATTTTATTTTCAGGCGTTCCAGGTTTATAACAGAAACCCAAACTTGAGCGGGCGGTTTTAAATAAACTCACTTGGTATATTTGTACAGTATGCTAATATCGTGCCAAGTCAACGACTTATACAATACACGTAAGCAAGTGATACACTTGAGTAGCATTTATCTCATTCTTATCACTTTATGCGGGTAAAATAGTTCTCCGTAATAGAAATAGAACTTTTCTCTAATAACACGTTGTGTAATTCATTATAAACTACTAGCGACCCGCTCCGGCTTCGCACGGCTATATTATGCATGTATTATACATACAAACCTTCCTCTTGAATCACTCTATCTATTAAAAAAAACCACATCAAAATCCGTTGCGTAGTTTTAAAGATCTGCTGAGCGTACAAAGGGAAATAGGGACGGCGAAAAGTGACTTTATTTTATACTATGTAGTGATGTTTGTATTTCCCATTTTGTTTATTTTTTAAATCATCTTATTGTTATCAGTTAAATTAATTAAATAAACTACTTACTTATCTACGTGTAATAAAAATTAAAAAGTCCATATGGGGGTGGGTCCCTAAGAAGTGTGCCCAAATAGCTGCGTTACCTCGTTGGATGGCGATGCTTAACAGTTACATAAAAAAACAACATTTAAGCCTAGAATGTAAACTTTTCAAGGGGTTGCCATAAATTATCATTTTGTTGCAATTTAAGGGATGAAAACATGTATGCTCTCGGTGTCTTCAAATCAATGCGGTCAAATGCAAGCCAAATTATGTGCAAAAAAGTCTACAAAAATGGCATTGGTATGTTCTACTGTTATAAGGGTATGCAAAAATGCCCATAAATCTCTAAAACCATCGAGAATTCTGTCTGTATTTCGAATTATGTCTGTATTTTACATTTAATTCGCCAGTTCACACCACCCAAGCTATTCAAGTCACTACACAATTTTCCACTCAAACTAAAAATGCGCCGGATAAAAACTGTTCTCACAGAAACTTATTTATTTATCAGTTCGAAGCAATATTGTCTCAAACGTAAACCAAGTTTAGAAAGGGAAAAGTTTACGCAAATCCAGATCTTATACATTTGCTTTAAAGATAATTTTAGCTAAGTTATTTACAACGAAAGTACGAGAACCGAATTCTCTAAGTTCAGCACCATATTCCAGTTTACGAATGAGTTTTCATATTTATAATAATAAAGAATTGTAAAGTGAAAGATTGTTTGTCTGTGTGGGTAAATGTTTGTTGCTCTTTTTAACCCCCGACGCAAAAGACGCAAAAGACGTCTGTGTGTGTGTCTATCTGTGGCATCGTAGCTCCCGAACGGATGAACCGATTTTGATTTAGTTTTTTTTTACAGTTTTTAATTAAATGGATAAAACTGACAAGCGTTACTCTATTTTTCAAAGGATTAAAAAAAAATATAAGTACACACAAAATATCAAATGGATCAGAATGCTTAAGTTATTTAGGTTATTTAAAAAGGTGAGCCCCACTCTTTACGAGAAGAAAATGTATCATTTAATATTATGTCCCATATCATGGGGCCCTGGAGCCACGGACCTCTTGAAGGCGTGTGTTGGTTTCTGCTTCACGCATTGAAGCAGAAGCCAAGACGTAAAAGCTCTTTACAATTTTACAATAACAAGTTATCCCTGTCTGCACTTTAAATTCAACCAAGGACAACCTCCGATTTGGATAGAACTATGGAACAAAAGAAACTACTTCGACTATTGTGATTGGATTCTAGTAAACGGTATGCCAACAATGTCCAACAAACATAATTTATAATTATTAATTAATCTCATTGGTGTCTTGTCTAACAAGTGCGGGAAATGAATCTGTTTATTTATTGTAAAGTTATCCACGATATCTGCGTGTTTACGTCGGTTAAACCGCGTGGCACAGCTAGTCTGAAATATTATTCAAAGTTCAGAAGTTTGGCAACTTGGAAGTAGGTAAAGGTTATCGGTGTTTTATGCGCTAATGTTCAGAAATTTCTTGATTATGTCAGATATGATTTGTGAGCTTGAGGGGGTAAGTCGAGTTTACGACTGTTTTACTGTAATATAATATTTTATTACAACAAACCAAGAAACCAGATACCCCGCATTAAGCGTTTTGCTTCGTCACTCCTTATTCGTACTGGAAAGGAATGGAATCAGTTGCTTGCGTCTGTCTTTAATGATTTACCTACAATATATCGCATTATTTGTTCATCTTTATGTAAACTACACCTACCGCTTCAAAATCACTGTGCAAAGCCCAAAACAAAGTGAGCAAAGCAAAGTGTGTGTATTTTTATTTTTTTTTACTTACTTATTTTAAACTTTTGTTTTAGGTTAGTGCTTTTATGTTTGTTACTACTTTTCTGATTGTCTTGTGTCGTGTGCTTGTCCAAATAAATGTTGTCTTTTTTTCTTTCTTTCTTTCTTTCTTTCAAAGCTTTTATACAAATGAATAACTTCAAACAATGTTCTTCAACAAACAACTAACCTTGCAAACAATTAATTTTTGTTTGAAGTTTGAACAAACAATACTTTTTTTTTGCAAGGACGTTAGGTTCATAAACTTCCTATAAATGTCTAATGGCCTCAAATTCTGCCGAAGAACATGAAAAACACCTGATTTTAAATGCTTATATCTTTTTTCCACCTCTAGTTCACGAAATACTATCAATTTTATCCTTTTCGGAACGTGCAATCCGTTTCCTAAAACACCCGTTCCCAAAACATCCGTTCCCGTCACTACCGTTTCCCAATAAAGGTGTTTCGCACAATGTACTTTTTCCAAAACATACGTTTACCTTAGTATCCATTTCCCAAAAAGACCTAATCCCGAAACGACCGTTCCCATCACTACCGTTTCCTAAATTATCCGTTTGCCATAATGCTAGAAAAACAAATAATTTTATAACATTTTTTCTATTCGTGTATTTTATGCTAAAGTATTGCCTTTTTATTTCGATTCCATGTGACAGAGTTGTTAACGTGATTTTGGTAGTGACGTCATTCTAAACCAAATTATCTGAGGTACCTAATTGTTTGAAGAATCACTATCACTTTCACTATCATCACTACATAATATCATCACTACACATAGTATAAAACAAAGTCGGTTTCTCTGTCCCTATGTCCCTATATCCCTTTGTATGCTTAAATCTTTAAAACTTCGCAACGGATTTTGATGCGGTTTTTTTAATAGATAGAGTGATTCAAGAGGAAGATTTATACATGCATAATATAGCCGTGCAAAGCCGGGGGGGTCGCTAGTATACCAATAAAACTCCACGTAAACGACTAGCCCCCTTTAGCAAAGACCCAGTATTTATACAATATAATTACACAAAATATAACAAAGGCAAAAAGAAAGTGAAATGTTTAAGTCTCTGATTACAAAGGTAATATTCTATTAAAGTACATTTTAATTAAAATTGTATTATCTTTTTAAAGCCTTTAAGCCTCCATTATAGAAAAAAAGTTTCAGGTGTCTACCCAATTTAATTAGTGATTAATTTAGTAGCAAGATAACATTTTCTACTTCATTCTTTTGCCGAATAACATTTTTATAATAACTAAACCCGCAGTCTCGATCCCTTGAGAATATCGGGATAAAAGTAGCCTATGTGTTAATCCAGGTCTCCAGCTATTTACATACCAAGTTTCATCGCAATCGGTCCAGTAGTTTTTGCGTGAAGGAGTAACAAACACACACACGCTAACACACAAACTTTCACATTTATAATACTAGCTGCACCCCGCGGTTTCACCCGAGTAAGTCCCGATCCTATAACCTAGCTATCTACTTATCTACGTAGTTTTTTCATGAAAAAGGAGTAACAAACATACATACACACACAGTAAGATTAGTAGGATAGGATATTTAATATTTAATGGTGTATTTAAAAATAAGTCTGGCATAGTTTAAATAGCGACCCGCTCCGGCTTCGCACGGCTATATTATGCATGTATTATACATATAAACCTTCCTCTTGAATCACTCTATCTATTTAAAAAAACCGCATCAAATTTCGTTGCGTAGTTTTAAAGATCTAAGCATACAAAGGGAAATAGGGACATAGGGATATAGGACGGCGAAAAGTGACTTTATTTTATACTATGTAGTGATGATAGTGATAGTGATACAGCCGACGGTCATTAAGAGTTAGTTGTTAGTTGGTTATCATGAAAACAAACATCCGGTTCTATACGTAACCAAATCGAGATTTCCGAATGAATAATTGATACCATGACAGTTTATCTCTACGGATGGGTAAACGACCCTCTTCGTATCGTAGAAGTACCTATACATTTCCTAAATTAATGAATAAACTACTAATGGTATAAGCCTACACTTATCGTAAGGAGTAGTGAGCATAGATGGACGCGAGCCATTGGTTCGTCAATTGATGCTCGTCGTCTATGAAATTAATAAGTAGGTAAATGATAAGTATTGACTGATGAACCAATCGCGTGAAGGACCAAAGGAAAATTGGTTCACATCTCACAATATAATCGTATTGCTTGACATTTTACACCGTTTTCCGTCTGTCCGTGTGTCACCATCACCACCGATTTTCTCAGGAACGGGTAAACCTAGTACGTTGAAATTTATATCAGACTAGCTGCACTCCGAGGTTTCAGCCGCGTAAGTCCCGATCCCGTGGGAATATCAAAATGAAAAGTAGCATATAACCTTTCTCGATAAATAGATTATGGAACACAAAAATATTTTTTCAATTCGAACCAGTAGTACCTAAAACTAGCGCGTTCAAACAAATAAACTAAATCTTAATCTATACTAATATTATAAAGCTGAAGAGTTTGTTTGTTTGTTTGAGCGCGCTAATCTCAGGAACTGCTGGTTCGAATTGAAAAAATATTTTTGTGTTGGATAGTCCATTTATCGAGGAAGGTTATAGGCTACTTTTTATCCCGATATTCCCACGGGATCGGGAGTTACGCGGGTGAAACCGCGGAGCGCAGCTAGTCTTTTATAATATTATCACATGAGTAAAGAAATATTAGTATAGATACTGAGGTAGGTGTATAAAAATAAAAGTCCTGAATCAACATGATATAAAGACAAAAAGAAATAGATTTTATTCGCAAAAACCAAAATTACCAAAATTAACCTTAGTTGAAAATATTTTTAAGGAAAAATGCGTCTTCAAAAATTGCGACTAAGACGAGACTTAAAAACTGTTACTTAATTACTTTTTCCTTAAAAATATTTTCAGATAGCCCAGTGCAGGCTTAGCACTTTAAAAATAAAAAATCATTCATCATCATCCGAGCGATGTTCCCGGTTGCATCCCTCTCGGGAGGCCGGGGTCCGCTTTAAAAATAAAAAATCATTCATCATCATCCGAGCGATGTTCCCGGTTGCATCCCTCTCAGGAGGCCGGGGTCCGCTTTAAAAATAAAAAATCATTCATCATCATCCGAGCGATGTTCCCGGTTGAATCCCTCTCGGGAGGCCGGGGTCCGCTTTAAAAATAAAAAATCATTCATCATCATCCGAGCGATGTTCCCAGTTGCATCCCTCTCGGGAGGCCGGGGTCCGCTTTAAAAATAAAAAATCATTCATCATCATCCGAGCGATGTTCCCGGTTGCATACCTCTCGGGAGGCCGGGGTCCGCTTTAAAAATAAAAAATCATTCATCATCATCCGAGCGATGTTCCCGGTTGCATCCCTCTCGGGAGGCCGGGGTCCGCTTTAAAAATAAAAAATCATTCATCATCATCCGAGCGATGTTCCCGGTTGCATCCCTCTCGGGAGGCCGGGGTCCGCTTTAAAAATAAAAAATCATTCATCATCATCCGAGCGATGTTCCCGGTTGCATCCCTCTCGGGAGGCCGGGGTCCGCTTTAAAAATAAAAAATCATTTATCATCATCCGAGCGATGTTCCCGGTTGCATCCCTCTCGGGAGGCCGGGGTCCGCTTTAAAAATAAAAAATCATTGACCTTAGTTTTCATTTTTAAATCTTTTTACTGATTTTCCGAGGCAGAATGTTAAACAACTTCAATGGTCTGGTGGCTCAGCTTTGCGGCGCAGGAAGCGTTTAAAACATACGATTGAAAATATATAGCATCCTGACTCTCATGAATAGATTCAGAACGAAGGGTCGCTGGGCTCCTCCTCCGAATTTCAACGACACAAGACACAAACTGAGAACGAAAAGACTTATTGTTAAAAAAATATGACCGTGACTTTAAACCTGACAAAAAAAAATTTCAAAAGAAAATCTACAAAAAGTAGCAAATATGTTTGCATTATGGTTTGTATGATGCAAATAGTTTGTTCTTGTGCTGAACCAGTATGGTCAACTACCAGAAGGCCAATTCTCGTAAATAACATTGTTCATTGCATTTCCATTACAAAAATACTCCTAAAAGTAGCTTAAAATACCCTCAAAGTATTTCAAAATTTCAGCGATATTTCAAGGGTATTTTTTGTAATCGAAATGCAATCGAAATGATATTACAATATAATTTGAACAACTTGATTTACAAGAATTGTCTTCAGGGCGACCTTAATACCTGTGCCTAATGTACCTAATAAAGGGCCACACATTTAACCAAGAACTTGAATCACAGCTTAGACAGTTGTATTCCCCTACTTCGCACCTCATTTATTGTACCTCTATCTATCATGAATTTCCGCCATTTACTACGAGTAGTCGAACAGAAGAAAATAGAACTGAATTCTTATTAGTGGCGTTTGTTGTGTCCCTTTGGGCTTCGAGCAAATACTCAAAGGGATCTTTTGATTAAACATTGAGCGTTAGACCGTTACTAACTTGTTGAGGACAAACCTTTGGATACTTCATTTATTCTCTGTATAATGATTGAAAAAAGGTATAAGTAATATAAGATTTTATTTACATGTCCAATTATTTACAGTTTCAGTCAGTCAGGTTTTAGTAGGGGTAGAAATTACCGTAGGGGTTGTAGGAGTATGGGTAGGGAGAGGCATAGGGGTAGGCGACGCGAGGAGCAAGCGGAGCGATGAAAGGCGTAGGAGCGATCAGAGCTGGGTCTTTGCGCACGACGGCGTTGAATCCTTCAGCTCCGGCAGCGTAGTCCACCGTCCGCCTGGTGCCGTCAGCCTCCAACAGCGAGTACTGTCCTTGTACGTTGTTGCCGGCGCGAGACTCTACCTGGTTCTTGAAGTCACCAGTGTAAGGGTCCGCTACGTTGTACGCGAAGCTGGAGAAGTCACTCGCCAACGCCACGGCGAACAGGGCAAACAGAGCAACGAACTAAGAAAGAGAGAACACAACTTTATTAAACTAAGAAGACAATCTTGGCTGCAGCATCAGGCAGGCCATGAGTGGCCACCACATTGGCAATTTCTAAGTGCCGACAACATTTTCCGTTCGGTCAATCAAATACTGACCAATCAATTTGAAGGCACTTAAAGAGAAAATGAGTAAGAACGTCTAAGTTTCAACGATCAGCGATGGAATTTACTACGAAAGAAATGACTCTGGCCTTACCTTCGCAACCATTTTGTCTTGAGTTGTAATTGCGACTACGTCGTCAAATGCAATGATGTCCAGTACCTCGCTGTACACCTTTTTATATCAATACTTTGATTTATCAAAATTAATTATAGCCGTAAACAGGAAATTGTCCCAAACTGGATTAACAATATTCGATCTTGTTTTAATTTTATCTTCACTTTCGTTATTTATGTAAACAAACCTTGAAAATTAATGATGTCTGTGTTCTTCAAGAGTAAAAAAGAGAGAACCCTTCCACTAAGTTTCTTAATATATATATATATAATAGATAGTTTCAATTAAATGTAAAGCGTGATTTATCATCTATCTAAATTTTCTTCCATCTAATCATCTTCTATACTTAAAATATAGAAGAAGGGGACAAAGTCTGAACTTGGGAACAAATTAAAGAACATCGTGAGACGAGTGGCTTTAATGAGATTATTCCTAAACTTTAGCTAAATTCTAGCTAAATGCATTTAACGGGTAATCTTAAATTAAATTATATTTCTTTGACCACAAGGTTGCTATTATTTAATCAGCACTTTGACAGTTAGTTAATCGTGTTTATGATCTAAAATCAATTTATTTTTATTGAGCAAGTCAATCTAAGGGTCTTGGAATAGGTTAGCAGTGGAACACAAATTCACTCTCTTTTTGTTACTAAGTAATCTAAAACTATGGAATCCATTGAAATTACATCAAAATTCACCAAGTAGAAATGAATTACTAACTAATTCATAACAAGATCTAAGGTTTACTTTAGCATTAGTTTAAATCAATATTTGAATAGAGTTATCCTTATCTTTAACGCAATGATTGAATAAAAAAGTTAAACTTAAAAGTAAGTACTTAGATGAAACTCTTCAACACGTCCAGGTGAATATAGAAGGAGCTATTAGCTTTCTATGTGAACGTCATTTATGGGAAAAAGGGGTAAACTTGTCTTACTCTTTTTTCAGCCCACATGAGCAGAACCATAATTAAAACGAAACATATAGAGCTAATCGAAATTCGAAAAACAAACATAACCGTATGACGTTATTTAACCATAAATTATTAAGTACATTGTCGGTATTTTTGTAATATCAGAGCCCTGAATATTGAAACAGGTCTATTATGTCGCCAGCAATTACAGTAACTATTAATTTACAAGCCGACTTTCGTGAGAAGTTTTTATGGCGGGACCACATGTTGGCGCTTTCTTTACGTGACACGATACATTTGGAGTATTAACTTTATGAAGTAGGTAGAATAGGTCGGTTAACAACACTAGAGTTGGCATGATCGTTAGAATAACGAATTTATTACACTCAATGTTGTTGAAGGATGATCGATGGGAATAAACCATGGGAATAAACTACAACTGAATAAGTACTTCGTCAAAATATTATTTGATTAAAAAACCGGCCAAGTGCGAGACGGACTCGCGCACGAAGGGTTCCGTACCATTTTATTCCATTTTTAGTATATGTTGTCTTAGCGGTAATAGAAGTAAATTATCTGTAAAAAATTCAACTGATGTCTAGCTATCATGATTTGTGAATAAATGAAATAAATTTATTGTACGTAAAGTATGTAAATGACCTATCTGTCTATGGATAAAATATATTAAATTGGTGACAAAAAATAAGATCTTTCTGTCGGTATTTATACACCTAAGTCATATACGATGATAGTCTGTTACGTATTTTTTTAATTTCTTTCCACGTAAACCGATAATTCCAGTGCCAACATTTTTTATAGGTTCTGCAACTACCCTTAAAGGTAGCCGATATTTTAGTTGCATCACCATAGATAGATCCTTACCTCATGAAATGTCTGAACCAATTCAAAATTGAAGAATTTAAATATAAGTCGTAAGTTTTAAAGCATTCTCTCCTATTATATAGAAATATAAATTGTCGGTCTCGTTTTAATGGAAAATAGAGAAAATAATTTAACGAGAAAACCAACGCTTTCATTTATGATCGGAAAATGCTAGCACCAGTATCGTAGGAACATTTTCTTTTAAAAATTAAATTGTAGGACATTCATTACCACGTGTTCCAACGAATATATTGTAAATATGAAATGGGCTTGTTTTAGACGTCTAGGACAACAACTTTTGTTCTACGACTTTTGAAAATTCGACTTTTGTTTTGTGAATTTTGAGGTTATGTTGCTTACCCATAAAGCTGGTTAGAGAACCTACTAAATTTGACATTAGCGTCTTTCTCTCCTTCGACTGTAAGAGTTAAAACACCATGAAGCATTATTAGGTAGGTTAGTAAGTTTGGACACCCTACCCTTCACCATCCTCAACTTTTTGTCCATTTATAGGTTGCCTCGAAGAGATTTTGATCGATAAGGCCGCCCTTTGTAACAGTTAGACTTAAGTTTTGTTTTTTATATTTTATGATATTAAAAAAATTGTTTTCAATAAAGAATTCAACTATGTATCTATCTATGAGTATGTAATATTGGTATTAGAATAAACTCGATCCACAGTCAGTTGAAAATTGTCCCAACACTAAACGCTTCCCCTGCATTTTTAACATCATTGTAGAACCAACCACTGAACGAATGCTACTGAAGTTTTCTATTTCAATGTAGTCGCTAACTTATTCAGAGGTGCAATTTGTGAATTGAATAAGAACTAACATTAAGTTTTCAAAGAAGTCTAGCATTATGAATTTATGAATGAATGACTATAAATATAGTCTATTTCAAAAGCTCTTGCTGTACAACTTGGAAACGCTGCTACTCGTAGCATTTTTGGCAGCTTCGTCGCTCGTTGGGAGGTGGATAATAAAATTGTACCCTTAGTTGTTTTATTATTTTATTTTAATCTGTTATTTGTAATTTTTTTTTGTTTATTTATGTCGTGCTCTTTTAATTTTGTGTTTTTAATTTGTTTAGGTAACTAAGTTTGAATTCTAACGTTTATATTTAATTGCATCGTATTTATGATCTTTGTAAAGTACTTATCAATAAAAAATTTGTTTCCAATATGAACTCTTCTTTGAAAACTTGTTTAAGTGTCCGACAAAATGAAACATCTAAGCATAATATAAAGAGTTTTGGCAACTATCAAGCAAGCAAGTCTCAATCATTCTAATGCCTGTAAAGAGGTCTATATCTTGAAATTTTTATGCGTACCATTATTATTATTCGTTAATTCATGGTCATTACTTCGATGGGTGGCCAATTAGTAGTGTGGCAAAAATGTGTTTTCGAGAGCCCCTCCGTGCTTCGGAAAGGCACGTTAAGCCGTTTTGGTGCCGGTTGCTACCTCTAGTAGCAGTCGTTAGGTCAAGTTAGAGGCCTTATGGCGATCTGAAAACTCTAACAATAGGTGAGCCACACCACTATACAAGAAGAAGAAGAAGAAGCGTACCATGAGCACATGAGTAGAGAAATGAGTATGAGGCTTGATCCTTGCCCGCGCCCAGAATGCTTAACTCACAAGGTGATTCGACTACATTTCTTGCCCAACCATCCATCTCTCGGCCCTCTTAAAAGATATCCGATAGTTTACCAAGACGATCAAATAACTTATATAAAAACCGTTTGTCTCACACGATCGCGTTAAGAACCTTTATTCTTATTCGATATGAAAATATGATCTAAGGTAAAACTTAATTTTATTTGACTTATTGTATTCTCAGGAACTATGCGGTAAATGTTTTTTCATTACTCATACTCCGAAAGTAGGTCTAAAGATGCATGAAGAGCGTGTAGAAAATAAAATTTCCAGCCCTAGGGCTTTTCTTTTTCACTGACAGCTGTCACGTCAAATTATGGCTTCGCACGACTTGTGCAATGTGCATGTAGCCAGTATCAGTAACATTACGCATAAGGAACTTTAAAAACCTAACCTCCTTGCTTTAAGTAACACCAAAGAATAACACTACATGTATATAACCTCTTTGGTCCCAACCTTGTAAGAGGATCAGGTAGTATGGAGTCTCTCATTCACTCTCGTTGTTAGGAAGAATTTTATGTATTATTCGTAATGAAAAGCACAGTGTTTACCTCGGGTGAAAGACTCATTAAGTCCCTCGAACTATTAGCGCCCTCGCTACGCTCGGGCGCCAAACTCCGTCTCGGGACTTGTAATGAGTGACTTTCACACCTAGGATAACAATGTACTATTAATGCAATCATAAGTTCACCTTTTTCACCACCCATTTCCTCGCCCTCTTTCCTCACACACACTCTTCCTGTTTCCTTTTCGAAAATCATACAATCTCTAACGACTTTCTGCCTTTTCACGCGTCGTCAGTCATTCAATAGGTCAGCTCAAAAGCCTCGTTTCTGAACCCCGGTATTATTTCATTCCCACAAAAATATAGAGTGAATTGTAGCTTAATATCTGTACCTAGAGCACACTAGAGTACCTACTCAGAGTCTGGTTGTAACTGGAGTACCCTTTTCAATAGTTTCAGAGCCTTACTTTTTCATAGAGTCTATGATAAAAAATCAAATGCACCATTAATTAGGGCGTAAAACTTAAAAAATATTTCTTTCAAAAGTTACAAAATGCCGGAAAAATTATAAATGATCTCCCTCAGCCTCATTTGTTATTTCATAGCTAACAAGATAAAAAGTTCGATTCGAAAAGAGTCCACACAAACTTGAAATTTTTTATCGGACGATGTACATTACCAATTAGCTGAACCCCACGTGACCTAGAGCTCACCCACAAATCTGTAAGGTTGTAAAGTAATGTTACCTGACTTTGTTTTTTTTTTACAATATACTATACAATACAATATACAATATAAAATAATGACAAAATAGGTAAATACTATATTTCTTACAGATATGCGGATGAGCCCTGGGTAAAATGGGGTTCAGCTAATTGGTAATGTGACTGTACTAAGCGGCTAAAACAGTCGCCTTATAATAAAATAATAACAATTGTACTTTTTTCCAAAAATAATTATTGTCAGACTGCAAAAGCAAAAGTCTGTAGTCTGCAGAGGCACTTAATCTCTTGTTTTAAAGTTACCCAAACTTGGCTAGTAGGTTTTTCATTTTGTGTTTATTGAGCTGTTATTAATTTAATAAAGTAGGGAATCTTTTTATAGCATCTGGGCAATTCTTTAGCTTCTTCTTTGTTATTTAGCCATAACTTTTGATATTATTAAAAATCTAGTGTTGCAATTTAAGAACTTAAACTAGGTTATCACAATCTGCTTGCTTGTATATATTATTTTAAAACTCTAAAGAGATTTCAGATAGCGTTTGTGTTTTTGTACAAATACTGACCACTATCACACCTATAACACGCTTTCCTAAAAGAAAAGTTCATTCGCTACTTAAAGACCCAAAGTTTTACATGTCAGGAAAGAGAAGAAACAGGCAACTGATTTAATTCTCTTGCTGTACGAATATCAAATGACGAAGCAAAGCGCTTAGTGCGGGTGTCTAAGATTTTTCATATTAGTTTTCTTGGTTGTATGACAGAAGAATGGAATAATAAGGTCGTATAGTTCTGTCTGTCACACTTTCCAAAATGTATCCGATAAAAGGCTAAATTATATTTCTCTAGAGCATAGTTTTCTTATCATAACGCGTTGAACATTTTCGTAGTTGTCTACACATCTATTAACTGTCACTACCATGAGACACAACGACGCTTATCGATAAGAAAAGCGATCATTGAAGTGGGTTACTATCATGAAACTACGTTTCATTAGGTACCTACCTACCTAAAACATATTATTCAGGAGAGGTTTCTTATATTAGATATTTTCCGGTTCAGAACTTTCTCCACTTTGTTCGGTTTGAGGATATTCATAGCCGTTTATGCTTAGTATATCATGAAGGTAGGTACTTGTAATGTCAATGATGCCTACAATCAATGAATTAAGTCAAATACAGTAAAAAAATGAATAACTATTAGTAGATAACTTTTAATAAGAGTAAAATAAATTTACTTAATTTTTATTATATTAGGTATGAAAAGATATAAAAAAAATAAGTTTCTTAATGATGTTTACCTATATTACCTATTTTGTATTCAGCTTGTTTTTATAAAAATATATGTCTAAGGTTATTAAATTAATAAGAAAAATAATATAAATGATAAATAACATCTTTTTGTCGTCGATAATTAAGGGGATGTCAAAAGCAAATAAAAAAAATGTAGGTAAGTACTTCATAAAATATACTTTGTTAGAAATCATCATAGGATAGGACTCATCTATAAACATAAACCTCAAAGTCCTGACTAACTGATGTATTAAAGCACAGCTTAAATCGCTAGTCCTAGAGATTTGTAGGGTTATGTTATTTTTTAAAGTGTAGTGGTTGCCTACTTTAGTGGCTACTATTTAAAGGCCACGTGGGCGAAGCCGTGGGCTAAATACTACATCCAAACATATCACTAACTATAGTACTTCTTTAGTATCTATAGACATTTTAAAGGTTCGCTGCTTACTAAAAACTTAGTGCAAAGTTAAGTTTCCTTGAAACGAAGTTATCCATGAGACCGGGAGTTAGGACGTCGTGTTACCAACTCTAAGTGGAATTAGGTGCCAAATTGACGAAAGCTTCATGTTTGAGCTGTAGGGCGGATGTGTTACTAAACTTCTCGGATAACTACTTGAAAAACGGAGAAAGTAGGAAATAATATGAAATTAAAATTAATTAAGCTAACCCATTAATATGTCTCATTCTAAACTCTCTCTTCAGGGCAAGGGGTTTAAGAACCTATGGTCTTTGGACCAGAATAATTAAACTATAGTAATAAACTTTTTAAACTAACACGATTTGTTCCGGTAAACGTTGTTTTGCCATATACAATATAACGGGAAAAATAAAAGAAAAAAAAGAAAAAAAAAATTGAATAGTGTTCGATTCTCAGGCCTAACGAATATACAGAAAAAAATTATACAAATCAGTTCAGCCGTTTAGGTGGAGTTGGGCAACTAACATCGCTACACGAAATTTTTATACATATAGGGATGTAATAGCGTAATTTTAATTTTTTTACTATTATCTTACCACGATGTTCTGACCATGAGTTCCTTAGACGCCATGTGACTTCGGATTAGATAATGTAATGAGTTCTAGTCTAGATCATCTGGGTTACTTCACTTTAATTTTCTTCAGCGTATGTGCATAATAATATGTTTTTCATAAATAATTATAAGAGGTATTTTGGTCCAAAAATATCAGTTTGTTTATTCTCAGTCTGGAGTGACGCATGGCTATAATATCGACAGCAAAATATGATCCGATTCAGTAAATACAGCCTGTTTTGACGACTCATTTGGTACAATGGTTACCATGCCGGACTGCCAAACACAGGGTTACGGGTTCGATTCCCGCCTCAGACGTATGTATACTTTGATACTTGTCTGTGGTCTGGTTGTTTCTATGTATGTATTATAAAGTATAATAGGTAAAAAAGAGAAGAATATAAGTAGTATATCCGTTATCTAGCACCCATAACACAAGTCTAGTTACTTAGCTTGGGGCTAGATGGCGACTTGTGGAATGTCCTGCAATATTTAATTTATTTTATTATTTATTAAATATTTTATGTTTATAATATCAAAATGTCTAACGTATAATCACATTACCAATTAGCTGAACCCCACGTGACCCAGAGCTCATTCGCGTAGCTGTAAAAAATATAGTATTTACCTATACAGGAAAAGTATTTTTGTAGTGCACATTTTTTTTTCTGCTGAATATATGTCGGCAGTGGAGTACATTTACGCAAAAAAATAAATAAAAAAAAACCAAAACATAATGTGAAAAAATTCCTGCAATTTCTAAATTATTGGGTATCTCAGTATTGATACACACAGTGACACGTAGGTACCTACCTTCATTCAGAGCGCGCTATTAAACTCGCTGGCGCTACTATTGTGTCCATGGACTTCGTCGTTTTGTTAGAAACACTTAAATGGTTAAAGCTCTGAGAGTTTTTGAGTTAGCTCCAAATAAAAAAAAGCAGTATTTTTTATTTTAATGTGCTTAAAACATACCGAAATTTGTGCACTACAAAAATACTTTTCCTGTATATTGTTTAAAAAAAAAACAGAATCAGATAACATTACTTTACAACCCTACATATTTGCGAGTGAGCTCTAGGTCACGTGGGGTTCAGCTAATTGGTAATGTGACTGTACGAACATAATTATTATCTTCTTAATAATATAAAATATATAATTTTGTCCATAGTAACGCAATATATTAAATTATTATTTATTTATCTCATTAATTATTTAGGTACCAGTTGCGAGGGTTCCATACACCTCGATTCACTGTTGGTTAACCTTTACGAATTCAGGCATAGGTACAGTCGGCTGCATAATTGCAGCCCCCGGTAGAGTTCGATAATAACTATTATTGGAATGTTTTCATTCTAATAATTTTTGTTTGATAAATTAATGGGTTAGAAGACTTTAAACTTCATCTAAAGCAGGTGTCTAGAATCTTGCTTGTGTTGAAAACATACTTATAACAGCCGTTTTGAAGCTTTACGGTGGGTCTGCATTTATGCAGCCTACCGTACCTTTCAAGACATGGTATCTATTTTAACACAAATCAGAAGCACTTTTAAAATTCTCACTGTTAAAGTATCTATTATTGTTTAAAATTGTTACTGCTACAATTTGCTAAAAGTACCTAAATATAAAATAATAGTTTTTCTGTCATCATCATGGCGTATGGCATTCATCCTGCGTGGATCAAACCTCTATATTCAAGTTTTTCAACCAGCTTGCGGCGGCAGTTGTAAGTTTATGAACTTCTGACATTCCACCGGGAAAACGGCGAAGTGGGCATTCGTTTACCACATGGGAAAGGGTTTGGTCAGTTTTTTTTTTTTTTTTTTTTTTTTTTTTTTTTTTTTTTTTTTTTTTTTTTTTTTTTTTTTTTTTTGTGCATATAGCCAGTATCAAGTAATATTTTGCATCAAGTTATGGCCCGATTTACAGAAATCGGGCTCAAAGTGTTTCAAGATGGTAAAGTCACAGTTTGTCAAGTCAGGGGTCATAGTAAAGCGGTGGCTACTTTACTATAACCTTGTAGGAGATTTTGGAGGCAACGAGAAAAGTCCATGTTTGACACTGATTTTTACTTTCACTACACTTGTGCACTTTCACGGAACTAAATTAGATAACTTTCCACCAGAATTATACAATTTAACTCGGTTTACAACTAAGTTTCGTGTAAATAAAACTGCAGCACGACATGTTGTTGGCTCGTTCCCGCCAAAACTCCGGTCAGTTTTTCTGTAAAACTTGTTTTATCAACCTACTATTTAAGATATTACTACGACTAGCTAGGTATCTTTAACTAAGAAGTTTACAAAATAAGCTGCTGTTATAAACATAAATATTACCTTTATTAAAACATATAGCGCAAAAAACTTTAATAATTCTAAGATTTTTTTGTTAATTGCTTCTGTAGTCAAATAGAAAACAAAATAGTAATTACTACATAAACTTAAGAAGGTACACAAAATTCCATGTTTCATAATTACCTATCATTAAAATAACTTAATCAAAATCTTAGTAACTTACAAAACTATTTGTTAATGAGCAAAATTTTTCTGTGCTATAAAGACCGTTTTATCACTGGCCCGCACTAACATACCTTTATAAGTATAAAGTTTTAATTAAATTTAAAATTAAATAAAAAACCTACTCGATATAAAGTGACAAGTGACAAGGAATACCTATCAACTAAAATTTTAATTAATTACCTACCCGTATCGTAAACAAAACACATTTTAAGTGTTACCAACGAGTGTGTGCACAGCTATTAAAATATTTGAAGGAAATTAATTGAAAATAGCAATATCGCTTAGAATTCGTGCCTAATTAATAAATCGTTGGGTTCCTCCGTGCTTATATTTTCATGCACGGCCAGAGGCGGCTACTTAGTGCTGAATTATGGAGTGGAACTTTAACTTTATGAAGTTGGGCTTTTTATAAGGCTTCGGGGTAGTTATGCTATGAACCTTTTTGGCGTTACTTATGCATATTATTACCATAGATAATTTTATTTTCACAACACGAAAGGAACACAACATAATATAAGTATCACAAAGTAAATACTTCGCATCGCTATTTTTTATTCGCACCGCGAGAGAATGTAATCAGTTGCCTGAGTCTGTCTTTCCTGATGTGTGTAATTTGGTGAGGTATTAATAAATATCTTCTGCTACATCTTAGACTGCATCGTCATGCATCCTTACAATCAGGAGATAGTAATCAAACGCTAACATATTCATTATAAATAACGCCATAAGAACTATTTTTAACCGACTTCAAAAAAAGGAGGAGGTTCTCAATTCGGTTGTATGTATTTTTGTATTATTTATTTATTTTTAGGAGAACCAACAGGTATTCATTGATTTATAAGAAGTTATCACGTCAAAATAAAACTTTAAAATTTAAGTTGCACAAATACTTAAACAATTTTACAAATCGAAAAAAAAACCATTGATATCAGGTATGAAGCTGCCTCTATAGTTATATGTGTGAGTGAATGTTGGTTTTCAAATATGAACTTTCGGCTAACTATATCAAGCGCCGACAAGTCTGTATTATGCGTGGGTCAGCGAGTAGCTTCATCAAAATACGTCAATCAAACTTCCCAACAATGTAGAGGTCAAAGGAAATAATAATTATGACGATGGTTTCGATGAGCATTGTTGAAATCCTCCACAAATATGTTATGTTCTAGATATCATTAATATTAAGTTGGCCAAGCTAATTCGAATCACATGGAGTAGAATCTGCTTAGAATTCTAAGTTAGTTCAGAATGACTTGCAGAGTTTGATATTGCTTGCTATACGGCGCATAACTCGGTAAGTTACTTGCATAATTTCAGGCCAAATTCGTTTAACCGTCAGTTAGAAATCATATATCATTTAATTATGCACTTCCCTAACAATAATTATTAGGGAATTTTTAATTAATTAATTGTTGTTAGGGTTCTCAAAAGTTATAAAGAAATCCTTTTAAGATCCCTATCTCCGTCTGTTTTATAATACAATGGTGACTTTGAGCTTTTTGCTTTACCGAAGTCACACCTATTTCTATACCACCTAAGTTTTCATACCTTCTTATTTTTACTTCATAATTTATAGTGCACCTGCTCTAATGCACATTATGCCCTAATACCTGCACATTGAAGGACCTGTGGAGGCCAACACTGCTGCAAATGTAGGGGCTAACTATTAGGTAGAGATTTCACTCTAAAAGAAGAAGAATCATCGTCATGCTTGCTCCAGTTACTCGCGGATATCTTTTTAACGTCAGCTTATTAAGGTGCCAACTAGCCTGAGAGTACTAAAAATGCTTACGGCGGGCGCCTTTAGTATGTCTGTCTGACTGCAGCAGCTTACCTGCTGCAGTCAGACAGACAGACAGACAGACATCAGGGTTATTGGTTTCGACTCTTATAGTCAGTCTGTCGTAACGTTATGACGGCCACCATTTTTCCCCTTGACGTGCCCTAGCCATCCCAATGTCATTAAACTCTTTCGCATAATCCCCAACAATGGCCGAAATACCCATAAAAATATTTAAGATAGTCCGAACGCAATCAATTCGCCTGCTCTTGGGAATTTTAGTGGGGTCGTTTGGATGTTTATGGCGTTTGACGTACAATACTTTATACATGGTTATAGGTACATAACTACATAATATTGGATATGTTGTCCATTCGCCTTCTAAAGAAATTAGGCCGATGAGGGCCAGCAAATTGGAAATAGTAATAGGAAACTCGTCATCTCCCTTTTGCTTATTTAAGGTTCAAAATAAATTGTAAATTCATAATAATATGATTCTAAACTAGCTTTTAGGTCGTTATATTTATTAAATAATAAATAAATATTATAGGAAATTTCACACAATGCGCAATCCAGCCCCAAGCTACTTGTACATTATATTCTGTGCCCAAACTAAGAAACTAAGCTTGTGTTAAGGTTGAAAGAGGACTGAGAGAATACTTAAGTATATACTTTTTTGATAAATATATATTTAATATACGTAGGTACACACAGAAAGAAAGTCTAGACCAAAACAAATACTGTTCAAAAATATTTGCTGTTTTAGGCGGGAATCGAACCCGCCAGCCTTCGTGTCTCACTCATGGTGTTTTTTGTGATCATGCTTACAAAGGTCAAGATTACAAATATTTAAATTGGAGCAATTAAAGTCATGTTCATGGGTTCTTAGCATTAAGGTACGACGAAGTATCATAGTACGCCTTACCACACAACTTATACTTTTAATGTTGAGCCTGTTAATGGATATGTCCTACATCTTCAGGTAACTTATTATAATAGAGCACACAATGTTCACGAATTGGGTAGGTAAAGTTATACCTAGGAATTCGATAATTAAAATATCACAAAACTTTGGCCAACCAGTGGCCTTATTCTGCTATTTTGCAATAATGGATTTACCATTGTCATTATATCGAGACTCCATTAATATTATATTGAGATTGTGACTTTATTTGGTATTCTGCTAAAGTTTTAATAACATCGCAATAGTATCACTATGGATGGAGTCTCAATGGAATGGTAATAGATACGTTGCAGGTGTTGCCTAGCAACATGGTAAATGTTGCTAAGCAATATACCGTTTTGACAACTATCGAGATTCCATTAAGCCATGATTCTAAAGCAGAATATCAAAGTTAGTCAGTGGTGTTCCGATAGAAAAGTTAACATTAGGAGAATACCAATTTGACATGTAATGTCATATTTTTGACATTAAATGTCTATTACGATTTTATCGACACTCTATTGAAACACATTTTGTGTTAGCAGACTTAGGCCCCTGAACTCTATGTTGTTCATAAGTAGAAAAACAATTACAATTTAACTCCTCGGCTTAGACGTAAAATCTGTCTAATTAACTCATAAATACCTGTTACAAGTAAAACACCCATAAAAGATTCTAAATATACTTATTATTACCCAAATGAACCAAATGAAAAGTATTTACGTACAGAGGGTTCGTTTAATTATTTATAATGAAATGATTAAAATGTTTATTATAACAGATCAAAGAGATTCGTCGACTTAATTATATTTTAGGGAATATTATGTTGTTTTGTTTAATGTGTATTCGTTAGATACGTTACAGGAAAATTAAATTATCTATTTTATTGGAAAGATGAAATATTATGTTACTTTATTAGAAATTAGATAAAATAAGCAATGTTTTATAAAAAAATACCATTTAACTTTCCTTTTCAATGGGCATTTTAAGGCCATAGATAAAGTAGTATGGTCTAAACAAAACATCAAAGAAATCAGGTAGGCGATATCGAATTCCATGGTTCAACTATATAAACTAGTAGTTCGCCCCGAACTGAGACCTCACGAGTTTTTTTCAGCGTTTATTATATTTCAGCGTAAAGTACTAAAATGTATAATATAACGACGAAAGACTTCAAATACGACAGGTCTATCTTATTTGAATGATAGGTGCCTAGTATCGCTATTATCTGACATTGGATGATTTAGAGAATCCAAACACGATAGGCATAACTTGTTGTTGTTGTTAACTTGTTGTTGTTAAGTTCTAATTAGCATAGGTCAATCATCACACCCTGGACATCCGTTGACTCTTTATTTTTACTCAAGACATTTTTAATGTGTCCAACATAATATCCAGAAGATAGTAATTCCTTTCCTTCCTTCCTTATGTATCTACTTATCATAATGTTACGTAAGAGGAAACGAGAAGACAAGGTCGAGAACGAGAATATATTAGAGAAGTTTGAGACCAATATGTCCTGTAATAAGTCCCTAAACTAAAATATAACAAGTCAATAAAAATTATAAAAAAATTAGTCACAAATTTTATAATTATCAGAGTCTCTAGATCGGCTAGAACCGAACATTCCTACTATTTATTACTATCCACCACTATTATTGTAAAACAGCCCATGATTATGAAATAAATAATTATAGGAAATGAAGCAAAGAGAGTTCGGACGATTTGGGGCAAAGTAATAAATTTCTATAAAATTTAAATAAATTTGGATTAAGAATATTGTAAATAGTAAGCGTGTTACATTGTGAATTTGTGATGCTACACCTTCGTTATTTTTTTTTTGCAATCACAATGTAACACGCTTACTATTTAAGTACAATATTCTCCAAATTTATTAGATTTATTTATTTTCTATTTTTTAGTTGGACTTTTTTTATTAAAGCGTGTTTTTTTTAGTTTTTTACTGTATTAATTTATTTTATACTTTTTGGTCTTTGATAACGAAATATGTTAGATCAGACCCTGGTTACTATTGAAAGACAAACTACTCGTCAAGACGATTCTAACGAGCCTAAACTCGATGAGGTTGTGTCGTTTCATTGCGAATTTCCTATGACCACCTTCCAGTTCCATTATCAGACCCTGGTTACCATTAAAAGACAAACTACCCGTCAAGGCGATTCTAACGAGCCCAAACTCGATGGGGTTGTGTCGTTTCATTGCGAAGTTCCTATGACCACCTTCCAGTTCCATCATCAGACCCTGGTCACCATTGGAAGACAAACTACTCGTCAAGACGATTCTAACGAGCCCAAACTCGATGAGGTTGTGTCGTTTCATTGCGAAGTTCCTATGACCACCTTCCAGTTCCATCATCAGACCCTGGTCACCATTGGAAGACAAACTACTCGTCAAGACGATTCTAACGAGCCTAAACTCGATGAGGTTGTGTCGTTTCATTGCGAAGTTCCTATGCCAACCTTCCAGTTCCATCATCAGACCCTGGTCACCATTGAAAGACAAACTACTTGTCAAGACGATTCTAACGAGCCCAAACTCGATGGGGTTGTGTCGTTTCATTGCGAAGTTCCTATGACCACCTTCCAGTTCCATCATCAGACCCTGGTTACCATTGAAAGACAAACTACTCGTCGAGGCGATTCTTGACGAGTAGTTTGAATGAATGAACTATAAGGTATGGATAATGAGATAATTCCTGCAGATTCCCTCCAGCTCTATCATCAGATCAGTTCCATGGTACCATATTATTGTCACCGAAGTTACGCCCTTTCATTTGATACCCCACTCGGGTATATTTGCAGTATAGTTTGTGTGCCATATAGGTAGATCCCCTTTTGGACCCCTATCTCCGTAACCCCCTGACCGATCCTGCTCATGTTCGAACTTAAAAATTCTATGGACCTCAACTACTTGTATACCAAAAATCATGAAGATCAGAGCAACGGTACTCAAGTTATCGTCGAACAAACATACAAACATACAAACATACAAACATACAAACATACGAGCGACCGACCCTTCTCAACACTAGACCTCTCTCGCTTCGCTCGTTCGGTCAAAAATTGCACCACGGCAGTTGGAGGCTCGGGTCGGTTAGTTCTTCTATGCTAAGTAAGAGTACCGCTTTGCTTGGAATCAGATAGAAAAAAGTATTAATTTTAATTAATCATTAACACACACTTCTGATGTATATAGCTAATCCAACACTAAATTTACAACATGCTTTTTCCATTTGTAAATGACCCACTGTCAGTTCTGACCGATTTTAAAGAAGTGCACGTCAAGTTCACTATTTTCTTCTTGTTGCCCTAAAGCCCCTCGACTTAGTTCACGTAATGTAATTTCACAACATTACCTAAGCCCTAGTCACTGACGGCCAGACAATTTGACACATTTAGTCCATTTGGGCTGAACTTGAAATAAATTTGTTTTTGGGTAGGACGTTAAAGTTGTTTCTCTGTCAAAAAGAGAATACCTTGAAGGACTTAGATTCTTAATTCAAAAGTTTAAATGGTTTTTTTGAAGTGAAAACTTCTTTAGCGGCGTTGAGCACTTTTTGTGTAATGGTATAAAATCTTAAACTCGCGCCAGGACACGTGACCTGATCGAAAAAGCGTAAGACGGATGGAGAGTAGACAGCTATCCCCTCTCTACGGCGCGGCGAAAATGTATGCCTGGGCCTACTGTTTCGTTTTTTTTTATGAGATTTCGACAGATGAGATTTTACATATGGTATTTTTTAACGGACGACTATTTGTCGGACGACTATTGACGGACGACTATTTGTTGGACGACAAATGTCGGACGACTATTTGTCGGACGATTATTTGTCGGACGACAAATGTCGGACGACTATTTGTCGGACGACAAATAGTCGTCCGTCTATTTTTTTTTAATTAGTTTTTTTTAATTTTTTTTATTGTTAACTTTTGGCTATCGGCACATCGTTTTACACCCGTATTTACAATCAACCCTATGAGATTGTATAGTGCGCTCGAACGCATAGAGTCGCAAATAAGGCGCTAATTCGCTAGAGTGAAAAAAAACGCATTTATTTCAGATAACCGAGATCCATATTGTGAATTAAAATTAAAATCTAAACAACTCATACATAAAATAAAATGATAAGTATAAAATAAATTAAAATTAAAATAAAATAAGGGCAATAAAAATCATTGGGGACGGGCTTACAAACGACGGATGGTACAAGTCATTGGAGCAACGGTCAAAAGAGCAGCACAAAAAAAAAAACAATTATATTGCAACATTTAGCGCAGTGCGTTCACTTATCCAAGAGTAACTTAGTGAAAGTGCCTAATGTCATCTCTATTACAATTTCAATATCTATGGTTGATACCAATCACTTTAAAATCTTATCCAAGTAAAACACGGTTGAAAAATCTTGTTCTACAAAATCCAAGATTTTACAAGGAATATCGGATTTATCTCCCATCCGAGGTTCGGACGACATCGCTCGATGAATCCGAACAAATGACTACTGCAGTCGACTGATAGAAGAACCACGTAGAACGGTTCTCGTGATTAAGCGAACACATTTATTATTGTTAAAGTGATGTCGACAATCGGCCAGGCAATTTAAAAAAAACTTTCGTGACTACTCTGATGCGCGGCTAGAGCTTACTCCGTGTTTAACACAAAAGAGTTTTAAAGTTTTTTGGAACTCTAAGTATGTCAACCCTTAATGTTAACACTCGATTTCACTACTTAATTTAATACTTGTTCGATGGCGGGAATTGAACCCACAACCTTTTGCGTCGCACCCAAACGCCGAGACACAGTGGCCGTAAATACTAGATAGTATCAACACGTCTGACAATTTGTATGAAGCGAAGTATTGAACAAGAGTGCACACAGTTCATACTCTGTTACATTCACTCTAGTATATTCCCTATTCAATGGTGTAGCTGAAATAAGATGTAAAAGGGAAATTCCGTTTTGACACATATCGGAAAAATATCGTTTTAGATGGTATTTTCCGTAACTATCCGATTTTTCCCGTTTCCATTTTATGACGGTTTAAGAACCCCTATAAAGCGTTTTCTAGGATCCATTGGTTTCTCATTGAAGAATGATAGAGTCGGATTTATCTTAGTAACTTTGTTTAGGTAATAGTTTTATTTAAATAGAGGCAAGGTGGACTAAAAGCAAACCATCAGTGTATAACCCGAGATTTTTCTGGTAAGGAAAGTAAGGAAGTGATGAAAAGAACCCGAATTTCTGGTTACGTAGAATAGTGATAAAAGAAATCGTTTAGGCTAATTTGTGGATACATCCATAGAATACCAGTTTGAGGCTCTTGATTCCATTGACAGACGTGCCAAAAGGCTAATGACGCGCTTGTCGAGTCATAAGTCTAGGACACATAGGTAAGTGCTCCCAGGAATCCTATGAACTCGTCCCACCCTGCCCTTCTTCCACAAAATAACGAAGTGCACACAAATGCCATCCACACATGTTAAAAGTTAAAATATTACATAAGCATCCACCTTTTTCGTGCGCACTGCTTGGAAGTGGAACTCTCTGTCTAAAACTACAACCTTGGGATCTTCAAGTCTAGAACCTGAGCCTGCAAGTCTTTCGCTTTCCATCAGGTAAGATAATATTATAATGTAACAAATATAGAAGTTACAATAAAATGTAATTAGACATGGTATTCCATCACTGGAATTGTGGTGAATTAATAACTATTTTAATCAAAAATGATCCCGCGATAGCATCAGTAGGTGTTCAAAATGATCGTTAACATTTTGAACTTATGTAGTCAATTTCAAGTTGACAAGTTAGTAAATTAACATACAACCTGCGAAACTGTTAAGTACCGGACTAATGTAGAAAGTTTCCGACAATATACCAAGTTAATATGCCAACTTAAGTTGATAGAGAATTTATTAAGACAGTTTGGTGTTAAGTTAAAAGACGATTCAAACAGCCCCGAATATTTATCTATACTGTGCCCAAACTAAGCATCTAGGTTATAATATGGTGTCCAGACAATAAATGCTTTCAATGTGTTACACTAAGGGACATTGAGTTCCAATCCATTAAAAACTAAAGCTGTACCATTTGAAAATCACCGTAACTGAAATGGATATTAACATTGTCATACCAAAACCAAAATAACAACAAAGTGGAACATCTTGAGGAATGAGAAGACAAAAGTTACAACAGATAGATTGACAAACTTTGCTACGTTCTTTGAACATGTGACGCTAAATTGTATTTAATAACATAATACAAAATTATCCGTTCAGTTAGTAAATGACGTTTCACAATGTTGGACGTTCTATTACACTTTCTGATCGTTAGGCGTTTTGCTTCTTTGATTTTCTGATCAGCCTCCTTAGACAAGATTGCTTTCTATTAGCGATATCGCCAATCGATAGATTTAATTGTATGAAATTGACATAAATCATTGTATAAAATTGGCATAAGATGCTACTTATTTATCTTTTTTTTCTCTAACACAAGACTAAGTGACTTTTCGTTAACTTAGAGGTCAATTTAATACAAAAATAATAATAAAAAAGTCTGTCGATTGGCGATATCGCTAATAGAAAGCAATCTTGTCTAAGGGGGCAGGTGAATTGATACGGGGGAATTACTATTTATTTTATACAGGTATTTTAGTGGCAATGCTATTATCCCAATAAAAATATTTAGTGATTGTTATAATTATGTGTCCCATAGCACGGGGCTATGGAGTCCCGGACCTTTGGAAGCCGTGCGTGAAGCCGAAGCCAACACGTAGAGGCCCTTTACAATATAGCAAAGATGATGTGGGCACCAAACCGGCGATTATATCTGTCTGCACTGTAAAATGCAGCCAAAGACAACCTGCGCTTTGAGTAGACCTATTGATAAACTACAGGAGAAAACTACTACGTTACTACCATTGTTTTTCATTATCATTAGATAGAACCATACAACCTTGATTTGTGACAGATAAATGAATAGAGCAGATAGTAATATCATTAATTGATCCCGATATAATACGATATGTGAGCGTTAATGAAAGCTGACATCCAACCAAATGATCACGATGTTCGTACTTTAGTGTCATCTATTTACACTTCACTTCACTACATAGTATAAAACAAAGTCGCTGTCTCTGTCCCTATATCCGTATGTATGCTTAAATCTTTAAAACTACGCAACGGATTTTGATGCGGTTTTTTTTATAGATAGAGTGATTCAAGAGGAAGGTTTATATGTATAATACATGCATAATAATAGCCGTGCGAAGCCGGGACAGGTCGCTAGTTAATATTATAAAGAGGAAAGATTTTTATGTTTGTAACAAATAGGCTCCGAAACTACTGGACCGATTTTGATTAAACTTGGTATGAGGATACATTGATTCATTGGAAATAACAGAGGCTACTTTTTATCCCGATATTCTCACATAATCGGGAGTTACGCGGGTGAAACCGCGGAATGCTGTTAGTATTTTATGTGGAAAATCACTGACTCACTCACTCGTCCTGAAATCTCAGAAGCTACAAGAGCTACGAGTATGAAACTTGGGTTCATTTTAGGAAGTAGGGGGAGCATTATTGATATTTGTAAATCCGACCGGTAAAAAGGACTTATAAAGTTTGTAATTCATAGTAACTAGTATTACATAATCTGTGTTTTTAGGATATCGGCATCACTTAGAGACACTATAGCAGCTAGTAATATATATCCGTTTCAAAGCTAAACATTTCCGGATTTAATCTCAATCAGATTTGGAATAATACGTAATGAAATTTAAATTCGCAGTGGTCAGGTTAATTTGGAGTTCTACTATCTCTGTTTGAAATATCTAATATAATAATTAACTGAAACACTACCTTCCGTGTTATCAATTTATTTTCATATTCATATTCATTTATTCGTCCATAAACATAGGTATTTACAATAATGGTCTAACTAAATAAAATATGGTACAGCTATGTTTCGCCTATTGACATGTGAACGTTAGTTATAAAATTAATTTCAATTTATTCGTTGCTTTTCCCTATTATTGTTTTATTTAGCTTTGACTTAGTGGTTGATACCTGTACTTTCATTTCGAAGGTCGTGGCTTCGAATCCTGGCCAATGAATTTTTCTTAGGAAAATTTTATGTGCGGCAATTGACATTGCTCTTACGGTGAAGGAGAAAAACGTGATAAAACCCGTGGCTTATTTTGCTCCAACGTATTGACAAGTTTATTACTCTGGACACCGTGTCGACTAAGCTGAGTACTAAGTAGTAGATGCTGGACAAAGCCCGTACACAAGTAAAAGTAACTGATTTAAATGGTTGCTCTGAAAATTTCAAAATACCAAATTGCCATTACCTCGACTAAATTATTTCTGTTTTGCCGCAGCTCAGATAAGCTGGTACCTCTTTATCTGTTTTTCTTTACAATTTTTATATTGTACCTCATAAAATATATTCACTTAATATAACACTATAACACTATACATCACTTAACAAAACAGCCCACTTTTCACAGAATAAACAGTAAAAACTAAAGTGCAGTACACACGGGAGACAAAATGATTGATGAAGCGTCTGGTCCATCATTTATCAGGCTCCAGTGTTGGGACCATAATTATGAAGGACAGACGATGTAGTGAAACTGTAAACGGGACGTAGAAGCGGTACATCATTTAAAATGTTGTGGTTTAGCGTTAGGTCGGATAGTGCTTATGAAAGTTGCTTAATAGGTCGCAATTTTTTTGAAGTGAAATCTTCTTTTAGCGCGGTACACATCTTTTTAAACGAGATAAAATCTCAATGATATTTTTTTTTTAAGTGCTAAGCCTGCACTGGGCTATCTGAAAAGACACCATATCTATTTTTGAAGACGCATTTTTCCTTAAAAATATTTTGAGATAAAATCTCTGAACTAGCGATACCGTGACAAGACGCAGCTACAGTGTGTACATATACTATGCATGTACATATATTTTGTAGTTGTTTATCGGATATCAGAAAATAAAATATTATTACGTCAACTTAGAAGTAAATCATTAGGTAAGTCATTGCCGTTTATAATATGCCGATAGGTGTTCTAGATATTTTTTTATGGATATTTTTTTGAAGTGTAACCTGACACGGCGAATTAGATAGATTCGCGAATTGATAAAATAAGATAAGAATAAATAATAATGACAATAAGTATATAAAAAATTGACAGTTGACGTTTTCGGCAAGAAGAAGGGTTAATAAATAAGTTTTTTTTAAGTTTTAAGTTTTTTTTTATAAGTTTTTACTTCTGTCGGCACTCCCGGAGTGCAATCGTTTTTTTTACAAATGATACGTCATCGTTTGACCACTATCTTGATGGTAGGTTGACGATGCGGTCTAAGATGTAGCCCGCACAAGATACCTGTTCACTGGCGACTTGAAGAAAAATTGTACACATCAGGAAAGATAGACACACTTGAGTCAAACGTGTAACCAAAAACATTGCGTGTTGTCCTTCAGGCATTGAGTATTTATAGGGTGTTTGAGAGGAGGCCATTGGGAAACATTGGATAAGTGTTTTCATATACTGTCAAAATAAAAAAAATTAACTTCAAACCATGCAAGGTCAACATAGCACAAAAAACTGTGTACAAACTCTGAAAAACTCTCAAAGCGGTGGCGTTTCTCTTTATTTGTGTTTGCTGAGTACTCCATCCTGCATAATAGAAGAGGCCCGGATTAAGAGGCCACAGATTAATATTAAGTTACTTGGAGGTTTGCCCCTGAAGGATTAGTAATGGATATAGTGAGTAACGGTATATTTGATATACCTACCTACCTACTTTAGGTAACTTTGAAATACTCTCATGAAGATAAAAACGGGATCATGTACCTATAACGGTAGCAATATCATTATGCCCCTTTTCTGATACTTGGCTTGACTTGGTAAAACAAAATCAAATGCATAGCCAGAATTTCACCTGCGCTGCGGCGTAGATGGCCGATACTTGGCTTGACTTGATAAAAAGATTCATCAAAATCGGTTGATAAACGAAGAAGATATGCGCGAACATCCATAAAAAAACATACATACAACCGAATTGAGAACCTCCTCCTTTTTTTGAAGTCGGCTAAAAAACAAAAACAAATGCATAGCCAGAATTTCACCTGACCTCGCACAGTCGTTAGTGCCTCTGCAAGGTTGCCAGTTCGACTCTCGTCTCGGTAAAAATTTTGGATAAGCATTTTTTTTACAAAATATTGCTAGAAGAAATGACTTGGCACTGTAACTAATTTGACTATACCATTGTGCACATTACCGTGAGACTTTAAGTTCAAACTCAAGACACTGAAATATCAATATTCCTACTCAGCTTAAGTTGCTCTAACCAAATATAGAAATCCTGAACCCAAGCTTTTCATAACAATAACCTATTCAATATTTTGCTAACAAAATCGTGTTAACCGAGAAACACCATCAATTAGCTGCCTAATCATGCTTAAACCGTGTAGACTCCGAAAATAAAGGTTCGGTATAACAAGCATCATCTGGTTCAACCATAGAGAAAGGAATATTGGGGAAAGGACAACTCGTTGCGATGACTGACCCCGTAATAAAGAATTAGAAACCGGCCAAGTGCGAGTCGAACTCGCACGAAGGGTTCCTTACCATGTCATATGGGAGCCCCACTTAATTTTATTTTCTGTTTTTAGTACTTATTTGTTGTTATAGCGGCAACAAAAATACATAATCTGTGAAAATTTCAACTCTCTAGCTATCACGGTTCGTGAGATACCTACACCCTGGTGACAGACAGACGGACAGACGGACGGACAGATAGACAGCGGAGTCTTTGGAATAGGGTCCCGTTTTTACCCTTTGGGTACAGAACCCTCAAAACCAGATAAGGCAATTAGCAACCATCGAAGTAATAAAAATACGGAACCCTAAAAATGCTTTTCACTGGTAAATATGATAGATAGATAGATAGATAGATATTCATTTATTGCACCACAAGAAGCATACAACATATTCTTATAACAAACAAACAGATATAAATTGCGAGATGAGTTGTGTGCTGAAGTGGTGCAGATGGGATACTGCTCAGTGATGTATTTGCATAATTAATGCAAAACACTGATTTTCAGCAGCAATATTGACTGAGACAACAAATATAACCTAGATATTTGACAAAGAGAGAATCTTATTAATAGAAAATTTTTGAATCTCGTCTCCGAGTAGCCTAGACACTTATTTTGCTTCGTAATTTCTTATTGACGTGACAACGTCTTATAAATTGGTTTGCCGGGTGACACTTCAAGAAACTGCGTTACGCTCCGCTGACGTTATGCGCTCACAATGAGAGCGAGTGAGAGGCACGCGGGCATGGTTAGCCCGCCTAAGAGCGAGAGAGACAGACATAAAAAGTGAAAGGCACGCGTCCCTTCCACTCGAGCACAGTTGTTGTCACGTAAAACTTTCGCCCGTATACCGACTTTACAGGCAACCAGTTTTTTGTACAGGAAAGGAAAGGAGTTTGTTTATGTGTCTTTCTGAAGGGAAAAAAGAAGAAGAAAAGACCTACAGACTTCCCAACTTGTCACAGTTTAAATATTATCGCCCTCTATATCACTGTACCTATGTTAAACCTCTATACTGATCGATCTATTCCTCTATGATATCTGTGGGTAAACCCTTGTTCCTTCAAAATGGGTTGCGTAAGTGATAATAAATTCAACGTTGTAATGAGTGTGGCCAAAACATTATCATCAGCTGGCTATTTCGTAATTTCATTTTGGGTGCGGGATACGTATTATAAGAAGCTTGTTATTCGAAACTGTTAACAAGATTTTTGGGGAAAATTGAATTAAAATCTCGTTACATTTGCCAGTTAGCTTCTCTGTTACTTTTCTGTTTCGCTGACGCAGGTATTTTCTCGATGACAAATAATTTCAACTTAAATGTAACTAGGCACCATTTATTTATTTAATATAGCCGATAATAATATATTTGTATCAATTTTAACCAAAAAAGGCTGACAATATTGTGACAAGTTTTGTCTACTAGTCCAATAGGTTTAGGTATAGGAACTGTCGAGGAGTTTTGGGACAACAAAAAAAAACTTGATTTTTCTCTTATTTTAACTTTAATTTAAACTTTATTCAATTTACACACCAAAGTAAAGTGCAGTATATAAATTAAATAAAGATATGAATCTTCATGGATATCATTAAAAGAAACACCAATATTGATAAATTCCTTAATTCTGTCAGAAACCCACAAATAAAGATCATTTGCTGTCAAAGTTATAAAATTCAATAACAGGGCCATACTTTTTTAATAAAACCCAGTCATCATGTTTGAGGCTCTTCACCACGAGTAAAATGATTCCGTATAAACAGTTCCTAAAACACGAAATTTAGCGTTTAACTTCCTTCGAGTCGTAAAGCCCTTGTCGTAAAAAGATGGAGTGTGTCCATGAATATTTTGCGAAGTACTTGTAACTAAATCCTAGAATATTTTTAATTATTAAAAAAAATATAAGTTTTTTTTTCACATTACCAACTCTACCAAGCTTTGGTGTACCTAGAGTATCGACTTTTTCTTTTTTATTTACTCAAATAATTAAAATTGTTAAGTTAAGTTTTATTCTTTATTTTTTAAATAATTAGGTTCCTACCTGGTAAAGTGTTGTATCTCCTCATTTTTGGAAGAAAGCAGCGCAGCTCAGGGCGAAGATTTCATCAGCAAACCAGGGCACCTTACACAATCACTCACCCACTGAACACCTGAATCAAACACTAGGAAAACAAATTAGGTACCTATAGGATTAGATAAAGATTGGAGGAAAAAGGATCAAGGGAGAAATTTACAAGCAAAAATATATAGACTTAAAACATTTTGTTTTCAGAAGAAAATTTCAAATTTCGCGCGAAAAACATTCACGTGCGCGAGTGTTTTCGTTCGGTTGTAGAGCGGACCGTACCGGTCGCAGCCGTGTGTGCTTCTGGGCGGATGGAGGCTAGGGCGGCCGCGCCAATGGGCGGTAGCGGCGCATCGCGGCCGCCCTCGGCGCGCTTAGTACTAGGAGCTCATAACCCAAAAGGAGAAACACGGCACGTGCGCCGCGACGCACCGCGCATGCCCAAACATAATAGGGAAAGTTGGGGAAAAGCTGTGAGTGCGAGGGAGAGCAAGAATATTTATATATCTTACAGTCAGGGGGAGTGAACGCCGATAGCTATGAAGCTATATCGGGAAGCGTCAAGCAGTCTGAAAAGTTCGTGGATTTTGAATGTGTGGGTAACGAAGCTGGCACACTACGAAAATGTTTGATTTTGAAACAAAACTTATTGCGAGGGTTGGAGTCGACTCTACAAATATAATCAACATTGAACTATAGCAATTTCTGTGAAGTTTATCGCGCTTATGTAATGTAATGAACCAACAGACAAACGAGCCGCAAATGTTTCAGGCCCCGCTAATGTTTTGAATAAATAAACAATTCCAATTACGAGCATTATACAAACGACAATCGCCATTACAATTTTCTTTTTATACAACCTATTAAAGTAATTTCTGAACATGAACTTGAAAAAGTGTATAAAACAGTCTGTAAATGGGGCCTAATGATATCATTTTGCATTTTAAAGCTGTTGATTTGCATTTTTTTACTGAAAGCAACTTAATTTTCTAGAAAAACGTAATGAATGCAGTGCCTATTTGTTGAGTTTGATATAATGGCTACTTTAGTCTACAGTTGACACAAAAAATATTGTAGAGGACATCAGTTAGGACATCGGTTATCAAGTTAGTTCGGGCATAGATTGACGTTTGGGCTGTATTTTGTGTTGATTATAATAATATTAATATATACATGTCAATATCCACTTGATTTAGTTGACATACCTACTTATACCTACTTTTAAGACCTTTGTAATCTACTAAAATAGGAATTGTTATTTTGACACTTTAGCCAAAAAATGAATTAAATGACATTCCTATAATTACAACATTATAAACAAATCTATTTAATTTTAATGTAACTCAAATTGAAAAGCTACGAGTATTTGCTATTCGTAAATTTCTATTTAACTACGAGAACGGTTTAAAGTTACAATTAACTCTGAGTTACCAAGTTACAATCAATCACACAGGTGGGTGCACACAAACAGAGGGACGTTCACGCACACATACGTATATTTCACGAAAGGAACCGTGTTCGATATCCTTCTATTGCCTGTTATCCTGGTAACAATAACCTTATTACTGAAGTTTCAAGGAATTCCCCGTTTCCCGGAAACTGAAAATAAAATAAAGGCTGAAGTGCCTGTTGTAACTACAGTATCTAGATACCTAGTGAAATTGATTGAAAAAAAAAGTCAATTTAAAGAGGAAAAATGCACTAAGTTAGTATTTTATTGTTTTAATTTCACTTAATACCTTATCAGATCTTTACAACAATTAATATTTTTTTCATAAATTCTACGAATGGTGCAAAAAAATTAATTTGTTCGTCGCAATCGCTTCGTTTCACTCAATTTCAGCTTTTTCCTTGAATCCTGACGTCGTATTGACATTGACAGCGGCACGTCACTTACGTCACCGCACCGTTCCTGCCTCGAGAGTACCAGGAGATTATAACAAGCAAGAAGTAACTCAGACAAGCGCAGGTGCTAAAATAGAACATTCTCCCACACGGGGTACGAAAATAGCGCGCTCTTTCGTCGCGGGTATTTTGGGCAGAAGCGAGCGCAATCACGAGCAGCTCACTCGCGTTCTATGCTTTTTGAAGTTTTTGACAGATTGTCGATTTCTTTTGGAAATGACGGGCTAATGTAAGTCCCGTCTAAGCGAGTTCGCAAGTTAGCGCTCAGCTGTCAGCGAACGAAATACGGTATCCAAATTCTATATGAAATTGGCGGGGTGAACATAGGTGCATACTGTTTCTTGACAGCTGAGCGAGAGGTGTAATAATTGCAAGAGATTGCATGTTTAATCTGCCGATTACCAGATGTTAGCGAGTAATTGCTTTTATTTCGATACGGTTTTTGCCTGAGTTGACTATGTATAATTCATATAACAAAATTGACATCTACTTAACGTATTATTTCTATTGTATAATGCATAAATCTGCACTCGGCATTTGATTCCTAGAAATATTATCACTACTAGCGACCCGCTCCGGCTTCGCACGGCTATATTATGCATGTATTATTATACATATAAACTTTCCTCTTGAATCACTCTATCTATTAAAAAAACCGCATCAAAATCCGTTGCGTAGTTTTAAAGATCTAAGCATACAAAGGGACATAGGGATATAGGGACGGCGAAAAGAGACTTTATTTTATACTATGTAGTGATAGTGATGAAGTGATGATGATTTTTATTTGCACGGTAAGCACGAATTCGAATCTAGTCGTGGAGAAATCTTTGGATATGCATTTGTTTTTTTTTTTAGAAACTATTTCTGACCTACTTACTAACCTATTTGTTAAAAAAATATCCAGGGACTATTTTATATGACAAGCAGTTTATCTTTAGCTTAATTCTTTTATTCATTTTCTCAAATAATAGGGTTTTATATTAGATATTATTCCCTTCTATTGAAGAGGTATTGATATTATTTTCTTCTACTGGGGTTGTAACGGAACAACCTTCTTCCGTTGGGTTATAAAATTAAAATTCTCAAAAATATTATAAAACCTTTTTGAAGATTCTGATCTTTTTAGAAAACAATTAGTATTTTAAAATAAAAAGGTATTCTTGACAGCATTGGAACATTGTCAGAGAAAAGTCAGGTGATAAAAAATTAGAAAAGAACCAGAGAAATGTTATAAACTAGAAATGTTCAAGATATGTATGGTTGAATGAGCACACATGGATTTACATGTGCTAGGATAATGCATCATTCGACTTATGGATAGTTTGAGGTAGGTGGTACTTTAGTACTTTCCTACTGAGTATTTTGCATAATATCTTTCTTTTCACAGATTAAAAAAATTATATAAGTCGGTTTATAGTTCTGTTATAAAATCGTATTCTTGTTCAGTTAATTGTTCTGTATGACTATTACATTATGTAGTGGATTGCTATTGTAGTAGCTTGTCTTTTAGATTAGAGCTTGTGAATTTTGAGATCATAGATAGAATGGTAGCATTTATAGTTGTAGGCATTACCCAGTCATTGGCGGCCGGATTGCAGGTACGATATTATCTCCAAGTATGCGATATAACTTTACAGGAGACACGTCTAGTATCGTCTGGATATAATGTTATAATATACAATATGGAATGTGTATTCGTTCCATAATTAGTTTATCTATTTGCCCTGTGTTAGGGATGTTATGATAAAATGCTCACACTGTTTTTCTTTACAGACTAAAATGACAATGATGGTCTACCTATAAATGCGAAGCAGAACCTAAATATATACACATGTGCAAATGAACCAAGCTTGTGAACCAACACTTATGAACCAGGCTTGTATATTGTAAAACTTGGGAAACGTCAGGTATAAGCAGAACCTAAATATATACACATGTGCAAGTGAACCAAGCTTGTGAACCAACACTTATGAACCAGGCTTGTATATTGTAAAACTTGGGGAACGTCAGGTATAAACAGATCCTAATTATATTGACATGTGCAAGTGAACCACGCTAGTAAACCAAGACCTATGAACCAAACTTGTATATTGTAAACTTAGGGAACGTCAGGTTTCCAACGCCGCGATGAGAGGGATAAGTGTTAACCAGTGTCTACCAATCATAATATTATTTTATTATAAAATTATTATGTGACTTATATTAAATTGTCTATATCTTGACTTATCACTATCATTATCATTACATAGTATAAAACGAAGTTACTCTCTCTGTTCCTATGCCCCTATGTCCCTATGTATGCTTAAATCTTTAAAACTTCACAACGGATTTCGATGCGGTCTCTAGATAGAGTGATTCAAGAAGAAGGTTTATATGTATAATACATACATCATATTAACCCTCCGTCCGTCCGTCCGTCCATACCCGTCTTCACTTACGAATTTTCAATTTTCTAATTGTTTTCTTAAAATCATAGGATATCCACATACACGATATTTACCCGTCTTTGCTTAAGAACTTTTTGGTTTTTAGATTATTTAAAAATATTTTGCTAGGAATCTCGAGTCACTAGGACCTGGTTACTACTCTTCATATCTAGGTTTTATTTCCACAAGACGTCACGTGCCATATTAAACTACAACTCTCCATATTAAAATAATAAATGCTTTTCTATAAAAATAATAAATAAATACTAAATTATATATTAAAAAGTCAATAAATTGATTTAAGTTTGGTAAGTGATTTTACGTTCAAAATAGGCAGGGGGGGTTCTTTACAGGGTGAAATAACTTATCTACAACATAAAACAGCCATTCCCCTATCATAGTTTTTGTGTACAAACAATATAAGTTACATAAGATATCATTATCGATTTGAATGTTATCACAGATAACGTTAAACTAAACGAAAGCATCAACACGTGCGTCAACTATTTCATCAATTGCTTAATTATTATAAGTTACTATCGAATCGACGACGACCCAGTTGGCGCAATGGTCACCATGCCGGACTGCCAAACACAGGGTTGCGGGTTCGATTCCCGCCTCAGACAAGTATTTATGCTTAGATATTTGTCTGTGGTCTGGTTGTTTCTATGTATTATAAGTATATATTTACAAAAAGAAAAGTATATAAGTAGTATATCTGTTGTCTAGCACCCATAACACAAGTCTAGTTACTTAGCTTGGGGCTAGATGGCGATGTGTGGAATGTCCTGTAATATTTGAATATTTATTTAAAAAATCGTCGCAAACTCTGGTCGTCTACGGTAGTTATACGTATTTCATGTTTTTATCATACATCCGCTTGCGACGCAGAAGTTGCGGGTTCGATTCCCACCTCAAATAAATATTTATGCTATACTTACATACTAGCAGCGCTCTGCGGTTTCACCCACGTAACTCCCGATCCCGTGGGAATATCGGGATAAAAAGTAGCCTATAATGTCGAAAATTATTTTTGTGCACAAAAATAATTTTTCAATTCGACCTGCTTCATGAATTCGACCCAGAAATTCCTGAGATTAGCGCGATCAGACAAACAAACAAACAAACAAACTCTTCAGCTTTATAATATTACCATAGATTTGTTTCTGGTCTGGGTGTCTGTATGTAAAAAATATATATTTACAAAAAGTATTTAATATTATGTATAATTATTCTATCCGTTAACTAGCACCCATAATACAAGCCTAGTTCTTAAGCTTGGGGCTAGATGGCTCTGTAAAATATTCTACAATATTTATCTAGACAACAATTATCTATAGGTAGGTACTAATATTATAAAGCTGAAGAGTTTGTTTGTTTGTTTGAACGCGCTAATCTCAGGAACTGCTGGTTCGAATTGAAAAATTCGTTTTGTGTTGGATAGTCCATTTATCGAGGAAGGTTATAGGCTACTTTTTATCCCGATATTCCCACGGGATCGGGAGTTACGCGGGTGAAACCGCGGAGCGCAGCTAGTATATTATAACTATCAAGTATAAAACATCAGAACTATAATGATTAATGACTTTAACCTTTCAGTTTTCTTTTCGATCAAATCATAACATTTCGCCATCAATAAAAATATAATCTATTCCATTATCATCAAATTTTCTATCAAATTACCGATCTGTAATGACAAGATCATAAAGCTTAAAATCGTTTAACAATCAAGTTACACCCTACTTAATACAAATCGAATAAGGACCCTAATTTTTTCCTGATAGAGTTCATATTTGGTTCGTAATGTACAGCTGTCCATCTAGTTTATTATTTGTTTGTACGTCGAAACAAATAAACGTACACACGTGCCTTTCTTTTGAGACACGTAGAACTAGGAAGTTGTTGCAAGGCTACTAGTGGTAGTGCGTCATATTAATGTTCTGAATGATTTATTGTTTCAACATACAAGTTGTTCTATATGTCTATCTTTCTTTTTATATTTTTTTGTTTTTATAATGGACTAGCTGTTGTTTTATTTAGAACTAGCGACCCGCTTCGGCTTCGCACGGCTATATTATGCATGTATTATACATATAAACCTTCCTCTTGAACCACTCTATCTATTAAAAAAAACCGCATCAAAATCCGTAGCGTAGTTTTAAAGATTTAAGCATACATAAGGTTATAGGAACATAGGGACAGAGAAAGCGACTTTGTTTTATACTATGTAGTGATGATGGTGATACCATTTTCCCGTATAGATACTATTAATTTTATGTTTTAAGTTTTACTTATAACAAAATATTTAGGGTAGCCAGGGGCAGTGGCGCTCACCTCTGTAATTTTGTCCAGCTCCAACTTTGTCCAGCTTCAACTCTGTCCAGCATAGCAATATGCCTAGTCTAGTAGAGTTAAGCGGGGGGGAGGAGGCCTCTAATTGGCAGCGACGTCAATTGGCTGTCAGCTCGTGTCATGCGACCGTGAAGTGCATTTCTTCGTTTGCGCAAGTTTTCGCCTAGACGTGTTCATCCCCGCTAACCGCAATTACGGGGTGCCATAGTCCCCGCTAACCGCAATAAATAAATAAATAATAAATAAATATTTCAGGACATATTACACATCGCCATCCAGCCCCAAGCTAAGCAACTTAATGCTTGTGTTATGGGTGCCAGGTAACGGATAAACTACTTATGTACTTTTTTTTTTTTTTGTAAATATATACATATTATACATATTAGGAAACGCCCAGAACCAGAAATAAGAATTTATGGTCAGCATAAATACTTGTTCCCGGCGGGAATCGAACCCGCAACCTTCTGCGTCGCAGTCGGGTGTTCGCCCGACGCGCCACAGAGGTCGTCGTGTAATAAGAATAATGGGGTACACGACACGGGGTACACGACTAAGGGCGCGTTCAGATGACACGCGTTGACCACGCGCCTACCACGCGCATCACACGCGTTGACCACGCGTTGAACACGCTTTGTAATTTGTTCTATATGTAATTTGAGTCTTATGACACATCAATAGCTCTCAAATTGCATTTATCAAGTCCACCCGCTCACGCTCCGCGCCCGCCCCGCGCCCGCCCCGCGCACGCCTCGCGCACGCCCCGCGCCTGCTTGCAGAAATGCAATTTGAGATCTATTGATGTGTCATAAGACTCAAATTATGTATAGAACAAATTTCAACGCGTGTTCAACGCGTGTTCAACGCGTGGTCAACGCGTGTGATGCGCGTGGTAGGCGCGTGGTCAACGCCTGTCATCTGAACGCGCCCTAAGGGTACGCAATGAGGAGGTGCCATCGTCCCCGTTGAACGCCGTCGCCGCCGCTAACTTGGACGATGAAACCATTTTTCGATATGGGGCAGCGCCACGCACCGGGGCGGATGGGAGTAACTCGTCTACAACGAAACACATCGCATATATTCAAAGAAACACATAGCATTTCACATTCGTAAAATATCCACAACTTCAACTACAAATTAGAGATATTTTTAGAATTTAATTTACTTTGTTATTTGTATGTGAAACAGTCCTAAATTTTCATTAACATTATTGATTAGTTGAGCAAATGATTTAATGGTTTAATCTAATTTAAAATCGCAATTACTTTAAATGTCGCTTGTAAAGTTTTTATGGTAGCCGGTAGCTATAGATACAGGGTTAGTGGTAATTAATTAAAAAAAACCGGCTAAGTGCGAGTTGGACTCACGCACGAAGGGAGTACCATGTTGTATGGGAACCCCACAATTTAATCTTCTGTTTTTAATATTTGTTGTTATTTAAAGCGGTGACATAAACCAGCTTTATCTGTGAATCTGTATCTGTGATTATCTGTGAAAGTTCAACTGTTTAGCTATCACGGTACAAAGTTGAACTTATTCATAAGAACCTAAGGTAAAAAATTTCATAGTTTTATTTGTTTAAAATCTTCCAAGATTACGCAAATCTCACTGTTAAAATGTATTAATAGATAAACTGTAAGATTTGCACGCCTTTTGGGCAGAGTAAAGAGAACTATAAATTAATTTGTAATAACATCAAACTATGTACCTTTATTCGCAAATAAATGATTGATTGATTGATTGATTGAATAGATAACGAAGTGAAGTGATTTTTAAGACAGTTTATAAGTTTTTCAATTTGTTGAATGGTTGCAAGGAATTCTGCTTGTCTTTATATTGAAATAGATTCAGAAAATATAATTTTGGAAAAAAAATCGGTTTTTATATAAGGTCATTATCAAGACGATACTTACGTAAGTAAACTCAAGGACCTTTAAAACTAACCTTATACGAATAAGTACCTATTTATAGTTCCAACTAAAAAGGTTTTAATCCCCAAAGGAGCTCTAATCCGGATTGGCGAATTTGCCACATTTACTCAGATCTTTGGATAAGATTCTGTAGCTATGTGTGTGTGGTGGAATTTTACCAAATAGAAATGGAACGAGCTTGAACAATTGATTTTTCTCTGTGCATAATTTATTTTCTTTCTTAAGAGGAAAGGGTACCGGAGGCTCTTTCCATACAAACTATTACAAACGTAGTCGACTGTTTTCTCCCTGGGGCCTTATTCTGCTATTTGGCCAACCATTGTCATTATATCGAGACTCTATTGATATTATATCGAGATTGTGACTTTATTTGGTATTCTGCTAAAGTTTGAATAACATCGCAATATAATCACTATGGAGTCTCAATGGTATGGTAATATTTACCTTGCAGGTGTTGCCTAGCAACATGGTATATGTTGCTAAGCAATATACCGTTTTGACATCTATTGAGATTCCATTAAGCCACGATTGTAGAGCAGAATACAAAAGTGAGTCAGTGGTGTGTCAGTAGTGTCTCGATAGAATAGTCAACGTTAGGAGAATACGAATTTGACATGTAATGTCATATTTTTGACATTAAATTTCTATTACGATTATATCGACACACTATTGAAATACAATTGTGTTAGCAGACTTAGGCCCCTGGATAATGGCACTAGAGCAAATATTTTTGGTGCATAAAACTTATAATTGCCATGACCATGCCCCTATTTTTTTGATTTTTTAAATTTTTTAATTTTTTTAATTTTAATTTCTATGATAATTAGAAAATGAAAAAAACCAAAACATAGGGGCATAGTCATGGCAGTTATAGATTTTGTGGCACAAAAATATTTGTGCTAGTGTCATTATCCAGGGAGGAAACAGTCGACTACGTTTGTATGGAGAGCGCGCAGGTACCCTTTCACCTTAAGAATACCCGGGGCAGCGTCGTGATTGAGGAACTTGGGATTTTGATTAGATTTTTGAAGTGAAAACTTCTTATGGCACTTTTGTGGGTGAGCATTTTCAACCGTTCTCGCGACAGATTTTGACGCGACAGATGAGATTTTATTTGTGTTAGTCTTTTTGTTTAACTTATACTGCCATCTATTACACAAATTGAGAAACTTAGTTTCTAGAAAGACCGCTATTCGAATGTAGATGGCGCTGATTTAATTTTTTTACTGCCATCTAGCGAATAAAAAATAAACTATATTTGTTTAAGTGAGTGCTAATAGATGGCAGTAGCAGATCGTTTCAAGAAATATTCTATGAGAAATAACAAGTTTATTGTTTTCACTTCTGCCTGCACTCCCGGAGTGCGCTGTTTTTTTTTTTTAATTCATTTCATTTCAGTTCCATAATTTGCATTCATATGGCATACAATGCCCAGCCCTGGCATTGTAATTACATGGTGACAGACCAAGGTTTTTCTTACTTAGGTACTAAATATAGTTCCAAATTTCTTAATAAAATAGAGATATTATAGGTAAATAGATAATATGTAAATTAGGGGAGCCGATGGTCGTGTACCATTTATTTATTTAGGCATAATCTTATTTGATAAAAATAAATAAATATTACCTTTTGTCAGCTTCAAATCATAGGCACTACAAAAAACCTCAATAAAATTAATTTCCTTTAAACCGGATACATTGACCTTGATTTTAAAGCTAAAGCGATTAGTTTTATACTTACTTTACTTAGTCAGAGTAGCAACTAGAAACACATTTTAAATAGCAACATAAATCTTATGAAAGCATTCAAACGAAAACTACAAAATATAGGAAAAACTACTGTTTGCCATACCTATCACTAATAAATATAACCTCCTAAGGATCCCATCTCAAGACAATAAATTTATTACTATCCTCATAGCAAGTTTCATCAAAATCGGTCCAGTAGTTTCGGAGCCTATTCGTTACAAACATTATAAAAAACCTCTTTATAATATTAGTGTATTTGAAAAGAAATCTTACATAAGAGGGCTGAATGGCAATGATAAATATTGAATGTGATTTTGCTGTCGGTACTCCGTGGCCTACAATCCGCATTCCAGCGATATAGTAGACTAGAGTAAATAGCTGAGTCATTCGCAACCTTACAATGTCGTTACGCATTCACTGACTTTAGCTTGTAGATTCGACTATTTATTGATGCAGTATCTAGTTAATTACTACTCACTAGCGACCCGTCCCGGCTTCGCACGGCTATATTATGCATGTATTATACTTAAAAACCTTCCTCTTGAATCACTCTATCTATTAAAAAAACACATCAAAATCCGTTGCGTAGTTTTAAAGATTTAAGAATACAAAGGGACATAGGGACAGAGAAAGCGACTTTATTTTATACTTTGTAGTGATGATAGTGATAGAGACTAGCAGCGCTCCGCGGTTTAACCCGCGTAACTCCTAATCTCGTAGAAATATTGGGATGAAAAGTACGTTACTCCCAATGAACCAACTATTGTATACCTACTTCATGCGAATAAATGAATTTGAATTTTCTCAAAATCGGTCAACTAGTTTTGGAGCCTATTCAATTCAAACAAACAAACAATCAAATATTTTCTGTTTATAATAATAGTACCTATAGATAAGTGTTAACGTTACACCTAGTAAAGATGATTTAAGATTGACCTGCAACATGTATTAGATGGGGTAAAGTTGTCCAGCATTTACCTATGCGCAACGAAAAGAACTTGTCAAATACGTCTGGACGGTTACATATCATAATAACTAAGTTCATTATAACTATGTTCGAAATAACTACGGTCGATTCACATAAGTTCATAATACCTAACGGTCGATTCGGCTACACATTATAATAACTAAGTTCAATATAACTATGTTCGAAATAACTACGGTCAATTCACATATGTTCAAAATACCTAACGGTCGATTCAACTACTGTTTAATAAACCTAAGTTTGATTCAACTAAAATTAATTGAGCTAACGAACGATTGATCTAATGTACGAAACACCTACGGTTTAAAAAAAATCTAGCACTCGCCGGCCGCTGCCGCGGCACCGCTCGCTTCGCTCGCTCGGCTCGTGCGTTGTGGTCGCAGTTCTAACTTAAACCTAACCTATCCATGTCGGTTCTGGGTAGGGAGTTTTCCGGGTGGACCTTTATATGCTGCCCTAACCAAGTCAAATAGGTAAAAATCGGGGCAACATATAAAGACCCGGAAAACTCCCTACCCAGAACCGACATGGATAGGTTAGGTTTAAGTTAGAACTGCGACCACAACGCACGAGCCGAGCAAGCGAAGCGAGCGGTGCCGCGGTAGCGGCCGGCGAGTGCTAGAAACGAATTCTATCTATTTCACTTGGTTTTTTTTATGTTTTTTTTAACCTATGTGAAAACCATAAATGAATTAATTGTAGTTGAATAAACCGTAGGTGAATTTATTGTAGTTAAATTAACCGTAGGTGTTTCGTCCATTAGATATTTTAAACAGTAGGTATTATGATTGTAGTTATTTCGAACATAGTTATAATGAACATAGTTCAATTAATAAAAGTTCAAATAGTTGTTTCGTACATTAGGTATTTCTTTCATTAGTTATTACAAATATATGTGAAACAACCATTAGGTATTTTAAACAGTAGGTATTGTGACCGTAGTTATTTCGAACATAGTTATATTGAACTTAGTTATTATGATATGTAACCGTCTGGACGGCATTTAAATTTTTCTATAGATAATTTATTAGCGCGACCCGGGGTTCGAACTCACGACCTTCGGTTTTAATGACTATACTTACCTACAAGAACAACAACGTTCGTAACTAGAATCTAGTATGTTATAGTGAAAACTATTTCTAATTTTTGAACATACAAATTACAATACCTTTTTTAACCGACTTCAAAAAAGGAGGAAGTTCTCAATTCGTTTATACATATTATGTATATATTTTTTCATGTATATTCACCGATTACTCGAAGATTTATTAGATATTATTATTAGATGATTGTTTTTGTGTTAGAAAGGGAATACCCCAGGGGTGGTTCCATAAATTGCCAAAATATAAAAACGTCTGAGATTTTTTGAACTATTTTTCATTCTAATGAGGGAGGAACAATCGCAAGTTATCGCATTTTATTATTAAGTTCAGTACATATCAATTTAAGCTCGTTTAGTCAAAAGATCAACAACTTTGTCTATGACATTTTCTACGAGTGGACAATGGTTCAAGTGGCATTTAAAATCATAATTATAGGTAGGTAGTGCACATAGGTATCTAATGTTATTTATTACGCGTACTAACTAGTACCAAATACAGTGGGCTATTATTAAAAGAGATAAGTATAAGGTTAAACGGTGTCGTAAACCATTTTTATTCGCCCTTCTTTTTTGTAAGATTGCAAAAAACTGAACCGGATTCGGTCTGCCAATATGTTTAACTTATAACTTATTGGATTAAGTCTCTTTTCGTTAAAAAGCAACAGAAATTATCAATTATAACCAGCCTATAATTATTTATTTACATATTGTTTTATTAGTATTAAGTTTAAATAAAAATAAAATAAAACTTACGACAAAAACTGGAAAACAACTTTATCGAAACAATCAGACTCTACAATTTTCTAACATTTAGTTCGGTGTTTTATTTTCGCAGCTGCAAAACTTAAGTTTGTTGGTAGTTTTACGCATCATCATTGAGATGAGTCGTTCATTCACTTTTGCGCATCAGGTGTTTATGTCGTTGACCTCTATTAAGCTGTGTAGTGTTGGAAACAAAATTATAAATTTAGCATTTATTTTTATTTATATTTACTCCTTAGTTTTTTTCCCAAAATTTAATTAACAATTTAATATGTAAAAATGTAATTATTAACCTTCTTCTTACTGACTGAATTCGGAATATTTAAATACGTTCCAGACCCCAGGTAGTCGACATCACCCAAAAAGACGCGACATTAAAGTGGAATTGAGTCGAATAAGTCAGCCGCATGCCTGATGAATTTAAGGCCAAACCAACGACACTTTAGACCCCAATCAATGGAAGACACGGCAGACATGTCAAACGTGGCAAGATTACCTGGACAAATTTCTAGCAGATGGGCAATTCGTCGCACAAGAGCGCAAACATTGGAAGGGGAGTGAGGGGCCTCTGCCCTGCAGTGGGACACCACAGGCTCACCATGACGATGATAAATAGATAGAAAAACGTTTTTTTATATTTGCCACTAAGCACAGGTGCGTACAAAACGACAGGAGATGATTCGAGTATCTCCCACGAGCACGTCCCTTTGTTCTTGTTGAGCTTTATACATCTGTGTTACGATTAATAAACTATTTAAACCCGTAGATTACATTACTCAAGCTTGTCTGCACCAACTAATTCATCTGTCAGAGTAAATATTATTATAATTATAATGTTAAGAATCTAAATAACGGTGCAGTCTTGCAATCTGCCGAATGGTTTAAGTAACAGGAAACCGCGAGAAGCTCGATAAACGCGTCTAGTTTTGCGACCAAGCAGCGAATCTGCTCGCGTTGTATATTTAGAAATTTCACTACTGTTAGCTAATAAACATCTTCCACAAACAGGAGTTTGTAGAAGATATTATTTCGGTTCAACCAAAACACGTTTAGATTTATTTATTCCAAGCAACGGAATAGTCTGACTGTTGGTCACGACTATTCCGCCTTGTTCTTCTTCTCTTCTCAGGGTGTCTCTCCAACTAGTGAAGGTTGGCAGTCAGCTCAGAATATTTGATCTCTCGCGAGGCTAGAAAGTTGTGCGACACTCGCTATCCCTGTCCCCTCTCTGATATTCCGCAACCAGGATTTTTTCCTACGACCAACTTTCCTTTTTTCCAGCAACTTTCCTCATCATTATCATTATTCCGCCTTACCCTATGCAGTTTAACAAGCGGGACTTTTGCCTGAGATACACTGTCCGATATCTCATATTGTTGCAGTTTAACAAGCGGGACTTTTGCCTGAGATACACGTCTATCAGTTATCTCATATTATTATCTTGAGTTCTGGAATTAATGACTTGTACCAACCGCACACTGTTGTATAATATTCGGTTGCTCAAGGCGGGTGCAGTTGAAAGTTCAATGCCATGGTCGAAAATGATGAGCTCGTTTCCGTTAATATTACGTAACACTTTTTTGTTGTGGTTCTGGTTGTAAACAAAGAAATGATGATGTTATTTCGATATTGAGTAAGTACCCAGGTAACGGATTATATTTTATACGAACATCAGTCAAAGATCTTAGAATATTACTAGAAATTAAAATCTATGCTGAAAATGTACTATGCTGAATTTTCGAGTTCAGAATCAGTAAGTATTTTTTGTCTAGAATATAGTTTACATAAGTATGGTGGTAGTATGGTTAGTAGGTGCTTACATTCTACCAGTCATATAGTGTACAAGTAGTGCGTAGTATAATATTTAAATTTGACATAATTCATAATATTATTATCTATTTCACTCGCGTTAATATAATTTTGTCAGAAATACATTGCCACCTGCTCAATTTATGAGACAACCCATCTTGGGTCATGTGTTATTTGTGAGTTGGTTAACAAGGACCAAGAGCTAAGCAGATACTAGGAATCTTCTATAATATAAAAATCAATTGCTGTTCGTTAGTCTGGCTAAAACTCGAGAACGGCTGGACCGATTTGGCCAATTCTTTTTTTGTTGTGTTTGTTGTAGTCCAGGGAAGGTTTAAACGGTTCGGTGAAACCGCGGGGCGCAGCTAGTATTTCATAAAAACTTCGATATTTCACTTTAAAGTATGTACATTGAACAAATCCAATGAAAATAAAACAAGAACCAATTGAAAAGAGTCGTGATACAAGTTGAGACAACCCAGGAAAAGTATCCATTACGTTCAGCTGTAAATTATTTATTGAACTTTACAAAAAGTTTGTATCGAACTTTATAGCATAAAATGACAGTAGATATTTTGTCTTTGAACTTAGCAGATTGCATACTTTTTTTTATCGGACGTCGCTTAATATTATAGTTACTTATGACGACTTATCAAGCCTGTCTAGTACCCTATCTCTTGCAGGTAGAGTCTTCTTGGACAACTTTACTATCATTAGATTAATCTAAGGTCGCTCCAAGACTATTATCTGCACTGTCTGTCCAAACTTATTCTGTCTTTTTAAACTGAACGATGATAAAATTAATTTCAGTCTTGGAGAACTTAAAATCTTCAGGCTGCAGAAATATTTTTACAATATTATGATTTTAAATGGTGAATTTTTTGCGATCGGCACTGTCTCATCTTACAATAAAGTTTCTGAAATCGTTGTAATGGAAAGCAATAATATAGTTTATTTACAATATCCATCGAGTTTTAACTTAAAAAGATTTTGTAGAGCAACATATAGAAATAATTCAAGATTTTTACGTCTGTATACTTATATATTTAACAAAAAAAATAAGTAATATTAAGTAAGCTAAGAGATGAAATAATTCGAACCTGTTCTGAAGACTAAATAAGTTCTCAAGAAGCAATGGGGACCGACTAATGAAACGTCTTGAGAATTCAGTATTTCTCATTGACGTTTTTATAACAACACAAAATCAGAGAACTCAATATGATTTCCCAAACGATAACGTTGTCGTTATAATTCATTATAATTATAAATAAAACAGTGTTAAATTTGTGGGAAATACTTTGACTATCAATCCGAAAGGTTGTGGGTTTAAATCCCGGTGCTGGCTTGGAAGGTGCAGGCGTAATAATGGGTTTTTCTATAGGAAAAAATTATATTCACATGCACATTACGGTGAACGGAAAAATAATGAGGAAACCGACAATTTAAACTCAAAACTCGTCTTGAAACATTATATTTTAGACTAATACTATAAGGATTATATTTTTAAATCTTTTTTTATTTATTCGTTTGTTTTTATGTTTGTAACGATTAGGCTCCGAAACTATTGCACTTATTTTGATGAAACTTGGTATGAAACTTGGTATCAATGTATCCATTGATTCATTGGGAATAACATATATTTATTTAAATCATTTTTTTTTATGTACTGTGTCTGATATACATATAGAATAGTTTGTTCAGCAATAGTTTTTGAAGATTTAGCTTTACGTGTGCTTAATAGATAATAATTATGTTATGATTCGTGATGCAAGATATCTAATAAATAAAATTCCCGTGTCACAATGTTAGTTACCATACTCCTCCGAAACAGCTTGACCTATTTTTTAATTTTATATGCATATTCAGTAGGTCTGAGAATCGGCTACTATCTATTTTTTATTTTGTTTACTTTAGTTTTTACAGCAAACGCCTATAATAATGTCTGACTAGTCTAGCTCAATCTAGTTTAGATAACGCTCCAGTTATTTCAGTTATTTGATACTCAATACTATTACACAATTCGGGATCAATTTTCATTTTACTTGTATATAAATTGAAATGTTTCTGTCAAACAAATCACAGTTCAATCTTGTTTGACACCCACATCATCATGTTTAAGGTAATATTTTAAAATGCTATTAGAAATCTTTAAAATTACGTAAAATGTTTAGTGTTACCAATTTACTGTTGTATTATAATAGTTTTCTTAAATTACTATTTTTATTTACCTACCTAAATATGTGAAAACAAATTTTGCAAATTAACAATTAAAATATTAATATTTTCTCTTTCTTTTATTGCTTGAAATTAATTTGTAATTACAATATTAAAATTCTAAATCAATCTGACAAAGTAACTTGTAAATATTAACCTTAAATCAAACGAAATATAGATCTTAGTTATTTAACGGCCCAGTTGGCACAATGGTCACCATGCCGGACTGACATACACAGGGTTGCGGGTTCGATTTCCGCCTCAGACAAGTATTTATGCTTAGATATTTGTCTGTGGTCTGGTTGTTTCAATGTATAACACATAACACAATTTAGTTACTTAGCTTGGGGCTGGATGGCGATGTGTGGAATGTCCTGAAATATACATTTATTTAATCATTTATTTTGCAGTTAGCAGTACTTTCTGGTTTGCTGGTCTCAGTGACATGCACACTGTTACATCAGCCAATCCCATTAGCGATACGACTCCAGTACCACGATACTCCCAATTACAACTTCGCTTACGAAGTAAACGATGCTAGTACAGGGGACATAAAGAGTCAACGTGAAAGCCGAAGAGGGGAATCCGTTCAAGGCCAATACAGTTTAATCCAACCTGATGGTGTTCGAAGAACTGTTGATTATAGAGCTGATGAGCATTTAGGTTTCCGTGCATCTGTTAATAATGAAGGAAGAAGTATCAACCAAAACAGCAATGGTTACCAAAATGCTGATATCGAAACGAGGACCACTTTGGGAGATGATAGAAATCAGGTTCAAGCCCAACAAAGTCAACCAGCTTCATTACCAGAAAGAATACCATCCTACCCTCAACTGAATGGCCAATCAAACCAGCTAGGTTTGCAAACGTCTTCGACCTATCCACAACCTTATGAAGCGAACCTGGCTTACTTATGGCCTGCCCCAGCAACTGCTGCACCCACACCAGCGCCTGCTGTAGCAGTGTCAAGGTCATCGATAGTTCAAACATTCTCTAACAACCCTTGGGCTTAATTCTGCCCTTTTAAATCAGATGACAAAAACGGACAATGAGCTTGCATTTATATTTCAAGTATGAATATTTATGACTAAACCGATAATTATAAGATTGTAACTCAGTAGGCGACCTTGAATAATGAACGCAAGAAAATTTGCGATAGATATTTGTGAACGTTGAATATTTAGTAGTTTAAATTTGTTATTAATAATATGGAATGTAATGTATGAAATAAATAATGTTTGCAATTGATTTTGGTATTTTAATTTATTAGGTACCCAGCCTCAACCTACCCTAGTAGTTAGAACTTATCAAAATTTTGGGTTTTAGAATGTTTTTTATTTTTTAACTTGTTTCAATTTGAATGCAATATCAGAAGTGATCAAGATACTACCGACAATAAGTAAACTAGTTTAAAAACACGTCCATATAACTCGAGACCTTTTATTGACCAGTGCACCGGCCCGATTCGTACTTGACTTTTACTATATTTCCTGAATTTCTTTAAAAAAAGGTAATCTTTTAACAAAACTGGACCAATACTTTTGCTTATAAAAACGTAGGGCAGATCACCAGAAAGCATCACATTCAGTTATTTCCTCGACGTAGTCACAACTACAACATAAACTCTTCAAAATGGTTGTGAAGGTAAAACTCCACTTTTAACTTCTTGTTTAATTTTGTCTGACTATATTGTCACCAAGGTTAAGTAAGGTTCAGTAAACTTTGTTACTTTATTGTTGTAACTAATTCGCCACGCAATATTGAGTTGTAACTTGTAATAGATTCAATTGTGTGTAGTTATTTTGAACCTATAGAAATAAGGACACGTGTCAGTGACTAGCAGTTTTTGAAGTTAATCCAAAATATTATTTTTTCTTTTTAGTTCGTCGCTTTGTTTGCTCTGTTCGCCGTGGCAGCCGCCAGCGACTTCTCCAGCTTCGCGTACAGCGTGGCCGACCCTTACACTGGTGACTTCAAGAACCAGGTAGAGTCTCGCGCCGGCAACAACGTGCAAGGACAGTACTCGCTGTTAGAATCTGATGGCACCAGGCGGACGGTAGACTACGCTGCTGGCGCTGAAGGATTCAACGCCGTCGTGCGCAAAGACCCAGCTCTGATCGCTCCCGCCCAATTCATCGCCCCGCTCGCTCCTCGCGTCGCCTACCCCTATGCCTCTCCCTACCCATACTCCTACTACCCCTACGGCAAATTCTACCCCTACTGAACCCCGACTGACCACTGACCATGTAAATACTGGAATTGTAAATAAAACAATTTAAACCAATACACTAGCGAATTTTGTATTTAACTTCCCTAACTTTCGATCCTAGAACATCTGTCCCTATTACAACGTTTATGAGTAAATATTTAACATGTTTAGTTTACGCAAATAATGCTCAACACCTACCAATTGCGTAGAAGGTACACCTAATCTTAATGTCAATCAAAGTATGCAAGAATGCATGCTTTTATTGCCCGAGATTGCGATCGATACAAATTAGTCTTATCTGTTTTAAAACTCAAAGCTACCGACATTCGCTTTTGTAAATGTTATGAATAGGCATACATCTTGATATGACGCCCCGATGTAATCACTACATAGTATAAAATAAAGTCACTTTTCGCCGTCCCTATGTCCCTTTGTATGCTTAGATCTTTAAAACTACGCAACGGATTTTGATGCGGTTTTTTTTAATAGATAGAGTGATTCAAGAGGAAGGTTTATATGTATAATACATGCATAATATAGCCGTGCGAAGCCGGGTCGGGTCGCTAGTATTATAATACTTGCTTGATATCTTGTTTGATGGGCGCAAATAGGAAGGTTGAAGCATTGTGGTGTCGATTCATTTTCTCAGCAGAACGAGTGGCTGGAATAGATATTATGTATCCCATATCACCGGTCTATAGAGCCCCGAACCTTTGGAAGACGTGCGTGGAGCCGAAGCCAACACGTAAAGGACCTATACAAAAACAGGTTAATAGATATGATTAAACTTGATAGCAAAGTGGACATCAAACTGGAGATTATCATATTACTATTAATATTTAAGTCACGTGAGATGGTAAACGTAACTCCAATGACCTTTAAACTTACCTAATGAGCTAAAGTCGAAGACTTTGTATAAAAGTTTACTTAATCTTTTTGCCTGAAGTATAACCGAGATGATTAAATTGGTTTGGAGAAAATCTACTTTTATCCGCTCTGAACCAAAATCCTAACTTTGCGGAATTCTTTTTTTATTAAGATGTTATGGACTTAAGTAAAATATTTTTCAAGAAATATATGTTGACAAAATTCCAATTCAAAGTAAACAAAATTAATTGAAAATTACAATAAATAAAATAATAAGTACCTACCTTTTCATTATATTGTTTTCACATTACAAAGATACAAAAAATTAATCAATTTTCAAAGGCGGCCCACCCAACCCATACTCCCATGAGTAAGCTGGTGGCATTCACTCGCTTAGTCTAATACGCTACACAGAATACCCTCGAGCCTACAGTTCCCAGTGATCTCACAAAAACTGAAATATACCTGTAGCACTTTAATAAGGACTTTGCATTGGGGTCCCAAGAACCAATAGTCTCAAACTCCAAAGGCAAAAAGGCGTAGGGAAAACCCAGAACATAGGTATTAGGGGTCTAAATTGATGACAAGTGAATCCAGATTATGACTGCGGATTCTCTGTCCTATGTTCGAGGTATAAGGTACGATTAGGGGCTAAAAAAGGAATATCAAAATATTGAATCATAAATGAGGTGAAACAAGTTATGAAGATCTTTCCAATATAGTTTTTTGAACTTTACTGTTCAATCAGTCAAATTTATTTTTTAAGCAAATTGCAATATTAGTATTAATCAAATAAAACCACGTAACTTCACACAATGCACGGTTTAATTTAAGAAAAACACATGGGTTTTTTTTTTCAAAAAAAAGACGATCATAACATCAATGTAAGATAATCAAAACAAACGAAAGATCTGACGTCGTAAACTTAATTCACCTAAGTGTATTAAATACACTTTTAGTAAAGTTTAAGCACCTGGGTGCATTATAATGACTTTTTAAAAACTTTATTCACCATAGTCACCTGGGTGGGTAATTTACATTTGAGTTTATTTTCTTCACTGTCCGATTTTGTTCGGCGCATTTTTTTGTAAAGAGAGGAAAAGAGTAAGATATGTAATAATTATGTACCTATCAATTTCTAATAATGAAACGAACTACTCAGGTAAACGTTTAAGAACTGTGATAAAATGTTTTGTAACTTCGTAACTAACATTTATGGTGAACAATAATGAAATAGCAAGCATTTACTATGTTCTTTGTTCTCTAACGGATCAAATAACTTTTAAAATATAATTTTCAACACTTTAGTACTTACCTGTTCCTGTTACATTTTTTAATGTAAAGTAATATTGTTAATAATTTCTGTGGTTAAGAAATTTGAAAAATGAAGTTAAGTTGCATAGCGCATTGCACAAATACTGCACAAATATATGCAAGTCAAATCAAAATTATTAATTATTCATTTGGAATCACACAACTTGCATGAAATCACATTGAAACGTCTTAAAAATTAAGTTTGGATGTGTGCCTTCCAATGAGAAGAAGGCACATGAAAGTCATGGGGTTGTCTTTTTTAACAACATAACAAATATTTTTGAAGATATATTTGATTGATCAATAATTAAAGTGCAACGAAGTATTACTTCCTACTAGTTAAACTTAGACTTAGGTAGACCAGAGGCCTTACCACAAGTTGTTTAGGCACTCGAGCAAAGGAACCGTATATCCCATAAAACTTTAAAACTAGAATCGGGCAATACCTACACGAGTGGAGATAGATAGCACTGTTTCGGGTGATATTATTTTGTGTAGAATGGTAGGTTTTGTAGCTGAAATATTCACACACCCTACATAACAGACCCTTTCCATTCTAAGGTTGTCTAGAAGAAATTGGTTTAAACGATAAGGTCGCCTATTTGTTTGTGTATTTGAAGGTCTTTGAGTCACGGTAGGAAATTCTGCTACATCTTAAGGCCGCATTGTCACTTACCATCGTGTGAGATAGTGGTCAAACGGTGATCTATTAATTTATTAGAAAAGATACTTTTATTTATTTTGTGTTGTACAAATAAAGTGTTTCTATCTATCTATCTGAAATAGATGGCGCGATTGACACAAATAGATCGTATTAAGCTATCTATTGGCTTACGGGAAGGCCGATTATAGTCTTGAAATTTTATGGTTACAAATATTCAATACGGTACGTTTGATTGAGCGCGTAAACAATTCAAACAAATCGTGGTAGGAATACTCATGTGGTAGGGGTACAGAGTAGAAATATGTATGTTTGTGTTTAACAAAGGTCAAAATCAAACTTAGTTGCAATTATTTAACAATTCTAAGTACGAGTATAGATAAATCAACCTTACTAATAGAGTGAATATTTGGTTAGTAATCCATTAAGAAATTGAACAAGCGGACGAAGATTCTACATGTTGGATCAATCAGGTTGCTGATTGCTATATAACGATAAATACTTCAATTTTATAGGCTAAAATTAGTTGAATTTAAATTCAAGTAATTTTACATGAGGGCGGAAAAAATGCAAGCCTACAAATTCCTCATAACTTTTGTAATCAATTTTTATTACAACAATTGTACGATTATCGCACTTAGACACCGTTACCGAAAGGTATTAATTAGCTTGGTCAGTTGTCTAATAAAGTGTCGGTTCCGCGTAAGTCCAACGAAATTGAACTGTTAAAAAACCTGTGACCTAGAGCCTGAACATGTCTTTTACTTCCTATTATTAGTATACCGAATGATTGTACTCGATTTGTATAAATAGTCCTGCTGTGACTGGGGTTAATCATTCGCAGTTCACTGTGCAATACAATCAAACATTATTAAAATGGCAGCTAAGGTAATAACAGATAATAGTTACTGTGATTGTGGCCAAGAGCTCGTAGTTGATCGTGATTCATTCGTCGAATTAGATAGTCAGAGTGATTGTTGTGAACTTGATTTGGATTGAAACAATCATAAAAAAATAACTGTGTTTAGAACTTAGTTTACATAAGTGAAGGTAAATATTTCGTTTTGTTTCACAGTTCATCGTCGTCGCTTTCCTGGTAGCCGCTGCTCAAGGCAGTGCAATCCATGGAGCTGACTACACTAGCTTTTCGTACGGTGTTGCCGACCCTCACACAGGTGATGTGAAGAGCCAGCACGAGACCCGACACGGTGACGCCGTGGTTGGACAGTACTCGCTACTGGAGTCTGACGGCACCAGGAGGACCGTTGACTACGCCGCTGATGCTCATTCCGGTTTCAACGCGGTCGTACGCAAGGACCCCGCTCTTGTTCACGCTGCTGCTCCCCTGGCGTACGCTGGTCACGCTGCTCCCCTGGCGTACGCTGGCCACGCTGCACCCCTGGCTTACGCTAGCCACGCTGCCCCTCTGGCCTACGCTAGCCACGCTGCCCCTCTGGCCTACGCTAGCCACGCTGCCCCTCTGGCATACGCCGCACCGGTAGCCCACGCCAGTCCTTTGGCCTACGCTGCGTCTCCCCTGGCCCATGGTGCGTACGGCCCCGCTGCTGGTTTAGCGTACGGTGCTCATGGTCTCTACGGCTCCCATGGTCTCTACGGCTCCCCTCTCGGTTACTCCAAGATCTACTAATTTAATAAATTTGTAAATAGATTTGTGTGATACGATGAAAGTTACTGCTGTGATTTAATAAATTATTTGTAAATTACAATAATTATTACCCTTGTTTTATTGATATTTGTTTGATACTATAAACTTTAGATTTTAGATCAATTTTCTATCAGTCAGTTATCTAACAGAAATGTTTACGTTTAGTTATAATCTGCATCTACACAGATGCAGACAAATTTTACAAATTCAACAAAACAATTGTTTTATGTATTTTTTTTATTTGTAATAGGGCTAAAAATTGGTTTCATAGCTATTAGAAATATCGTGTGATAATCTACACTAATATTATAAAGACAAACTAAGTTTTTTTGTTTGTAACGAATAGGTTCCAAAACTACTGGACCGATTATGATGAAACTTGGTATGAAGATAGGATCCTTACAAGCTACATAGGCTGTTTTCATATTCTCATGAGTACGGGACTTTAGGGCGCGTTCAGATGACACGCGTTGACCACGCGCCCACCACGCTCATCACACGCGTTGAACACGCGTTGAAATTTGTTCTATACATAATTTGAGTCTTATGACACATCAATAGATCTCAAATTGCATTTCTGCAAGCAGGCGCGGGGCGTGCGCGGGGCGTGTGCGGGGCGTGCGCGGGGCGTGCGCGGGGCGTGCGCGGGGCGTGCGCGGGGCGTGCGCGGGGCGGGCGCGTGGCGTGAGCGGGTGGACTTGATAAATGCAATTTGAGATCTATTGATGTGTCATAAGACTCAAATTACATATAAAACAAATTTCAACGCGTGGTCAACGCGTGTGATGCGCGTGGTGGGTGCGTGGTCAACGCGTGTCATCTGAACGGGCCCTAAATGGAACAGTGGCCCGCTGCTGATATAAAATAAATTATTTTTTAGTTACATTGCCTTGTCGTCTTCTATCAGATTAAAAAAACTCAAAGCAGTAGGTACCTATTAGTTTGCTGAATCTATTTTAGAACATTTTTAATTATAAAAATCCATGTGAACTAGAGTGTTGACATATAATTTAGGATTTAGAAAAAAATACAAATTAAAAGGTAATGATTTTCTCATGAGATCGTTCTATTATTTACAACATTCAAAATCATATCAGTTGCTTATTCTCACGGGTTTGCCCATAAACATCGTTGTAATAGAAAAATAATAACAATGCGTGTACATTATAAATAATTTCATAATTCAATGCGTTCTAGTGGTAAGTAATGGAAGTAGCGATAAACAAATTAATTACCATGGCAACCGCACCGGGTCATATTATTTTGTACTTCCTACATATTCTGTACATACGCAAATTGGCTTTTATATGCCATTAAATTATAGTTCACATACCTAACATTCTTAACTTCTAACTAAGAAAAATAAAATGCAGTTTAAAAGTTCAACTTAAGTACAATTTTTATTAAGATTTTCATAAAATAATAATACAATCATCAGTCCAGTTAGTCAGCTAATCACCATCCTAAAGGTTTTGCACTCCATCCTTGGTTTCCGTACGCTCCGTTAGCTAAAGGTGAGATAGGTCCAGAGTGGGGAGATTGAAGACCAGCATAGGGTCCAGAAAGGCCAGCATGGGAACCGAGAAGGCCAGCGTTGGGCGCGGGGAGTCCAGCTGCGCCGTAACCACCATAATTTCCATACCCACTGCTTGAGGAATAAGGACGAGGACCATTATGAACAATAGAATGGGAGTAGTGAGATACCGCTGGATTGGCATTCTGAGATAGTGGGTTGTAGCCTCCAAGAGGACCTCCAAGGGCACCAGCTACACCAGGATGACCCAAACCAGCAGCGCCGGTATTCGCCAACTGAGCGGCATGAGCAGCTTGAGCCGCTTGAGCAGCTTGAGCCGCTTGAGCAGCTTGAGCCGCTTGAGCAGCATGAGCAGCTTGCGCAGCTTGAGCCGCTTGAGCAGCTTGAGCCACTTGAGCAGCTTGAGCAGCCTGTGCAGCTTGTGCAGCTTGAGCTATATGTGCCTTTTGAGCTTCCGCCGCACGAGCGGCATTCGCTGCTTGGGCCAAATGATTGGCTTTTATGGTATTAGCCTGGTGAGCTGCACTTGCGGCTTGGGCAAGTTGAGCAATTTTGTTCGCATGAGCTACACGGGTAGCTTCTGCGGCATGAGCAGCTTGTGCAGCGTTTGCAGCTTGGGCTAAGTGGGCATGAGGATTTGCTAAATGGGCATGAGGATTCGCTATTGGCGCATTGGGAGCGTAAGCGAAAGGACTGTTACCGTAGGCTCCTGCGTACGCGGGAGCTCCGTATGGAACGGGTGCGCCGATTCCGGCTGCTGGGGCAATAGGTCCATGAGCGCCATGAGCCAAAGGTGAACCAGGTCCGTATGGAAGCGGGCCAACGGGACCATGACCTAGTGGTGCTACGGGTCCATGACCGAAAGGAGCTACGGGTCTATGACCTAAAGGATGAACTGGGCCATGACCAAAAGGTGCGAGTGGAGCTCCAGAGCCTGCATGTGGGGGATATAATGGGGCAACGGGTGCAACGGGACCTTGTCCGGGAGCTAAAGGTCCATAAGGTCCAGCAGGGGCTATGGGTCCATGAGGTCCAACAGGCCCAAGAGCTCCAGGTGCTCCAGCTCCAGGCTCCTTGCGAACTACGGCTTTAAATCCAGTGGCAGGATCAGCGGCGTATTCCACTATGCGCTTAGATCCATCTGACTCCAGCAAAGAATATTTGCCTACTACATTATCTCCAACACGTTTTTCATGTTGATCCTTTATATCCCCTGTGTTGGGATCTGACACGCCGTAAGAGAAGCTGGAGTAACCGCCACTAGCTTTAGTTGATGCTACTAGGAGAGCAAATAGGAAGATCTGTAACAAAAAAACGAGGTATTAAACAAGTTACTTCTGTAAAAATTATAAAGGTAATTGATCGTTTTTTTTTCTAAATCTTGACTATGTTTAGTGTATTTACCTTAGTTGCCATGGTGTTGTTATTCTCAACTTTGGCTCTCAACTGACATGACCCTGTTGCACTCAGTATTTATATTCACATTGTAATCATCGCATTGTAGTTTTGGCGGTCAAAGTAGGAAATTATTGCATTAGATGTTACCGTTGTTTCGAAATAGTGCTTTCAGATGTTAATTAAATCTGAAACGTGTATTATGTAAATTGATTACACATAATTGTTGTTTATTAACAATGAATAGTTGGGAATCTTAGTTTACAACAAGTGTCGTAGTCGTTAACAAATTGTAACGACAAAACAAGTTAGTAAAAGCTAATATAAAATATTTATATCTTCAACATCTTCCATATAACTTAGGTACGTGTCGAATTGTGAACCTCCCCCTTTTTTAAATTGGTTAAAATAAGTGTAGAAACCTAATTATAATTTTAAACTAAGTAGAAAATACAGGATTTATCTTCTCTATACATAAAAATGCTTTGTCCTGAATGACTGACGGATCAATGCACAGCCTAAACCGCTGATCGTAGAGACCTGAAACAGGGTGCGTTCTTTGTGTGACGTACGCATCCGATATAAAAAGATTTTCGAAAATTTAAACCCTACATGGACGAAGTCAGAGGCAACAGCTACCTACCTATAAAACTTAAAGAGTGAGTGTATTTTTTATTGACATTTCCAATTTTTATAATATACTAGCTACGCCCCGCGGTTTCACCCACGTAAGTCCCAATCCCGGGGATAAAAAGTAGCCTATGTGTTAATCCAGGTCTCCAGCTATCTACATACTGAGTGTTATTGTTATCGGTGCAGCTGTTTTTGCGTGAAGGAGTAACAAACATACACACACACACACCAAACTTTCACATTTATAATATTAGTAGGATTTATTCTGATTACTTTATGATAGGAAATTTTAAAAATCTTAGATTTAAGATTAAAGACGCCATAAAACAAAGTACAATAAAGAACCCACTCAATTAACATGCCTATCTTAATTATTCACAGATTTGAAGAAGACCTCGATTTAGCTATCAAAGATCGTACAATTGCACCTGACCTACTAAAATACCAGAAATGCAATAAACTCAAGGAGTTCGATTAAATAATTTTTTATCCTGTATGTGTATCTATATTTTTCAATATAAATACGATTCATATCTTTTATTTTTAGTTCTGAATCCATTGAGGTAGTACAATGTTGTCAAAGGTATTGTTTGTTTTTTAAATAGAAATATTGAAACATTAAGGGCATCTTGCATGACGTTGGGCTTATTTAAATTTAGCTAAATTATATCTAAATTCATTTATTGGATAATCCTAAATTAAATTCTACGAGTATTTCAATAAAAAGGTTGACATTCTTTAATTAGTTTGACACTTTGATCGTGTTTTAAGTTCTAATCGGATTTATTTTTTAAACGACTTCAAAAAAGGAGAAGGTTCTCAATTTCTTGTGCAAATCAACCTATGCTTTTAGAAAAATATTGTGTAACAGTCAAGCAATACAGGGTTATTGGAAAATAATTGACAATTCCAAAGGGTGTATGTATCCATATAAAAAATAAAAAAATCCAATTTGTAAAATTGTAGAATAACACACTTTTATTTATTCTAGAATTTTTACAAATTCGATCTTATTTTTAGTGCCTTCGCATAGTAAAGATTAGACTGCTGTCGATAGTTTGCCGATAGAAACAAAAAAACAGTAAATGATTGCCTTCAAATATGACTACTAATACATACTGAACAAGGGCACTAACATAATGCTAATGGATATCTAATAACTAATAATTTATTGTTGCAGATGGCGCTTCTTTTAATACTCATTGCAATAAATGCCGGTACAAGCAATGCTTACCCAAATAACTTGCGGGACATTTTAAAAGACGACAACATCGGCGATCTTTTAAGAATCAAACGTGATGTCAAGCATTTGTTTACTCCTGGCTCTCATGATTCTTACGCTTCGCTCATCCCAAATTCCACTACAGATTCAAAATATCAAAGTCACATAGAGGGATTGGTTCCGCCAATAGCACCTCTGCATGAAGATTTTGGCAAACCCTCTCAGTGATTGAGCTATTTTATTTGAATTAATTATACCTCCAAGCCATGGTGCTTGCATTATGAATCTGTGACCTTGTATATCAATTAAATAATATAAACAACACTATGCCTTTGCTTTTGCAGAATAGTCGTCAAAATACTGATTGCGAAATTATGTGTCGGCTGCATAATTGCGGCCCTCGGTAGAGTTCTAATATTACTATTATTGGAATGATTACATTCTAATAATTTTTATTTGATAAATTGATGAGTTAGAAGACTTTAAACTTCAACCAAAGCTGGCGTCTATCCTACGAAGCCTAACCGCTATTAACGCTCTCCTGAATTCGGAACCTGAATGTGATCTGTTTGCGGATGAGTGGAGATCGATATTGTCAATGTGTTTGAGGTTTTGTGAGAGATATGCATGTTAGCGGGATCATTTTTTGTCTAAGTCTATTAATTTAAATGGTAACTAGCGACCCGTCCCGGCTTCGCACGGCTACATTATGCATGTATTATACATATAAACCTTCCTCTTGAATCACTCTATCTATTTAAAAAAACCGCATCAAAATCCGTTGCGAAGTTTTAAAGATTTAAGCATACAAAGGGAAATAGGGACAGAGAAAGCGACTTTATTTTATACTATGTAGTATGTAGTGATGTATCGTTTTAATTGACTATAATAAATAAATTAATAAATAATAAATAAATATAACAGCCGTTTTGGAGCTCTACGGTGGGTCTGCAATTATGCAGCCGACCGTACCTAGTTTAAGTACTTAAACTAATTTTAAAGTGATGATAATACCCATTTGCCTGCGCGCATAAAATGCAGTGGGAAGACGACTTTCAACCCGAAGGTCATAATTAATGTTCGAAGCTTAGCGGTGCAGTTACCTATCTAAAAATCATATTGATTTCCTACGCACATAGGAAACATAATAGTTACTTCGAACCATTGACTTACTATGATAGGTATAGTTCAATGCTACGAACTACAAACTTTCTTTTTATGCCATTAGAAGGGGAATTTCCAAGAATCCTTTCTCAATGCTTCTCTATGTCCTCAAAGGATCTCCAAATGAGTCTTTTTCACTTTTATAAATGTAGATTGTAGATAAAAAAATGGTTGTCTGTGAAGTCGGTTTACGGACGATTTTACGTGATAACGTTGTTAGAAACCGATGAAAAATTGTTATTTTTTTTCCTTTTTTTTTCCTTTGCATATTTTTTCTTTAAATAAGTCTTCTCGTCACCATAACACAAGCACAGATAAGCGATATTATTATGAAACAATAAAAAACAGTATAAAAGTTTTATATTGTTGCGTGCTGTGTGACGTCATTGTTGACATGACGTCACCGGAACGTGACAATGACGGCACACAATGTCATCTTGTCATCATCAGTCATCTTGTTTGTGAATGCAGGTGTTCCATTAATTGATTATACAATATCACGTCTAAAAGTAAACTTTGATTAACCTTTCAATATTTGAATATGAACTGGAACGTTTCACCCATTGCGAAGTGATGTGTGCGCGGTGTACGTGTTCTGGTAGTCTTCCCCAGGCGATCATGTAGAGTTTGAATATGGAGGTACTACAGCGATATGTCGCTCGAATTTCCCCAGTGTATTTCAGGCTTTAAGGCAATTTGATAAATGTTCGTTAAATATATGTACGGTCGGCTGCATAATTGCAGACCCATCGTAAAGCTTCAAAACGGCTGTTATAAGGATGTTTTCAACACAAGCAAGATTCTAGGCACCTGCTTTAGTTGAAGTTTAAAGTCTTCTAACTCATGAATTTATCAAATAAAAATATTAGAATGAAAACATGCCAATAATAGTAATTTTTGAACTCTACCGGGGGCTGCAACTATGCAGCCGACTGTATGGTTGGAGTCAGAATTGCAGACCCATCGTAGAGCTTCAAAATTGTTTTTATTAGAATGTTTTCAACTCCAGCAAGATACTAGGTCTTGCTTGAGTTGAAGTTTAAAGTCCAAAATTTATTAGATAAACATTATTACAGTGAAAACATTCCAATAATAGTAATTTTAAAACTTTACCGCGTCACTGTAATTCTCACAAAGACAACATGGTATTTTTGTTCAGAATCTATAATTAATTTTCGTATATAATTTGAGCCGTATATGACAATTTAAGCCTAAAACTTGTTCATAATTAGAACTTAGTCTGTCGTTAATGTGTTTTGACGGAGGTACCTACTTATTTGAGTTTTAATACAAATAAAAAACAAAAAAAATCTGAATAAAAGTCGAGCTTCAAAATGTATCTAATTTATTTTAATTTTATAACTCTATCTATCGCGCAATGAGATTTCTATTCCAATTGACATTCAAGTAAGTATCTGATATATTTATAGAATAAGACAAATTAACAGATTAAATTAATCATCAACGAATGCCCGCAGGCCTAATGACTAAGTACGGTTTATAACCAGCTTGTATAAATTTTAACACTTTTGGCTGAGTTCATTTCCTGGTTGACGAATTGTTAAGTCAGTAAGTGAGTTCTTACTCAGTTTTTAGAAAACGTATGTAGGTGTAAGGTGTTTGTTTTCTATCATATTACTTATTGAAGGTCTTCGTTCACCGGAGCGGTGTTTCTCACCGTACTTAGTACTTATAGTACTTTTTTAAATATTAGGTTTTGAACAAAGAAGCTAAGGAAGAGTAGACTCTATTGGTATTGGTAGAAAGGAGACTAATTAGTCAGGATTGTTCTGAATATACCCCCAAAACTCCGAGGAAGGTAAAAAAACCTCTGTCAATGTTGCTCAGAAGGCCAATAATAATTCTCGTTAATAATATTGTTTAAATTACATTTCAATATCATCTTGATTGCATTTCGATTGCAAAAGATACCTTCAAAGTCAGTTTTTTTTACAAAAAGCTAACTTTGAGGATATTTTGAGCTACTTTGAGGGTGCTATTTGTGATCGAAATGATATTGAAATGTAATTTAAACAATGTTATTTACGAGAATTGGCCTTCTGGACATTAAAAAGTACACATCATCACCATGTCTCCATGTCTCCAATGAACTAGCGCAAATATACAAGGAGGTCCTACTCCATCTGAATAGAAAAGAAGGTGAAAAAAGATTTATGTACTTTTCCGGATTAACAAATCGTTAAATGTAAAACGAAGCAACCATAAACATTTGAACTCTAAAGATAAATTAACGAAATAATTTTAATTTGGACGTTGATTAACGCTCTGAAACCAAGAACGTAAATACCTATCCTACCTTTCAGAGAGATATTTGACAATGAAAGGAGGTTTCACTACATTCCTCAAGTGCCAGGAACAATGGCTTTGACAAAGTATTTAATTTTGTGATGTTAATAACCTCTTTTCTTTTTGCTTCCCGTTCTTATTTCAAAATTACAAAAGTTTCTTAATAAAAAGGTTTTATTTGAATAATTTATTTTTATTAAGTTTTCAGTGAAAGATGCTTATTTAGAAAAGTGTATGTTAGTGAACTCATAGAAATACTCATAGAGATACTCATAGAATTTGAGTTCGTACCTTACTAAATAAAAGTTTCTACATTCAACGAAGTTTTGTTTAAGTAATGGCTTCGCACGAATTGTGTACCTGCCTAGACAAACTAATTAGTAGTCAATTATTTTATTATCTTAGAGTAGGTCTTGCTTAAACATGAAATCCTTCTACATCTCAATTTTGTTGCGAGAAAAGACTTGCCTACAAAATCTTCAAAGGCCCAAGTAAAACAAGAAAATATCGTATTTAAATTAATAAATAATAGCAAATTAGAGCGAAGATCACCTTGAGGTACAAATGTAGAGCAAATGCAGCATACTTAATGCATTACACTTAGAATAACTTGATGCTTTTAGCTTAAAAAGAAGTACTTAAAATATTGCATTTTTGCATTGGATTTCTTGTTTCTGTTTCAATCGTCCTTTGCTTTATTTTTTATTGTCTTTTGGTTTTTTTGACAAGACAAGGCAAGAAAACAAAACAAGGAAGTTTTCCGGGTGGGTCTTTATATGTTGCCCCGATTTTTACCTATTTGACTTGGTTAGGGCATCATATAAAGACCCATCCGGAACACCCCCTACCCAGAACCGACATGGATAGGTTAGGTTAATGTTAGAACTGCGTCCACAACGCACGTCGAGTACTAGAAACGAATTCGACCCATTCTACTTAGTTAGGGAGCGTGTATTTTACAAATTTGATTTTATTTAAACCGTAGGTGAAAAACCATAGATGAATTAATTGTAGTTGAATAAACCGTAGGTGAATTGATTGTAGTTAAATTAACCGTAGGTGTTTCGTCCATTAGGTATTTTAAACAGTAGGTATTATGACCGTAGTTATTTCGAACATAGTTATATTGAACTTAGTTATTATAATAATTATGTAACCTTGCTAATTGTTTGAAATCAAAAACTATACCTACACATTTAAGGAACTTGAGGTAGTTTGTTTTTAGGTTCCGCTGGTCGATCGTGTTTTCCATACAAATGAATTTAGAGTGTTATCCATTTATTCTTTATGGAATTTGAAAAAAACAAAAGTTAAATCTACATAACAAGTCTATATCTAGCCCATGTAGGCGACGAAATAGACAAATTATATTTAATTATTATTATCGGCATTAAATTAAATATAATTTGTTATTTATATTAAATTAAATATAATTTGTAATTTATATTAAATTAAATATAATTTGTAATTTATATTAAATTAAATATAATTTGTAATTTATATTAAATTAAATATAATTTGTCTATTTCGTCGCCTACATGGGCTAGATATAGACTTGTTATGTAGATTTAACTTTTGTTTTTTCAAATTCCATAAAGAATAAATGGATAACACTCTAAATTAATTTGTATGGAAACACGATCGACCAGCGGAACCTAAAAGGACTTTGGACTTTAAAAAACTTCGCCTATAATGCAGCGGTAAAAATTGAAACGTATATGGAAGACATCGAGTCGATCAAATAATGCCTTTACAGCATACCTCGAATACTGGAAATTCAATAAAAAGCGATGTCTTATTTTTCCGATTTCCCAGACGATTTCGGAGAGCGTTATTTGTTCGTCTCGATGATATCTTTCGAAGTGTACGTTTAAAACTGCAATGCGCAAATAAAATCACTGTGCCATGCTGGGAGCTTGGATACTTAACTAGCTGCGCCCTGCGGTTTTACCTGCGTAAGTCCCGATATCGGGAAAAAGTAGCATATGTGTTAATCTAGTTCTCCAGCTGTTTACATACCGAGTTGCATCGAAATCGATGCAGTCGTTTTTGCATGAAGAAATAAAAACATATACTCAAACACACAAACTTTCAAATGTATACTAATACTAGCTGCGCCCCGTGGTTTCACCCGCGTAAGTCCCGATCCCGTAGGAATATCGGAATAAAAAGTAGCGTATGTGTTAATCCAGGTCTCCAGCTATATACATACAGAGTTTCATCGCCATCGGTCCAGTAGTTTTTGCGTCAAGGAGTAACAAACATACATACACACACACACATACACAAACAAACTTTCATATTTATAATATTATAGTAGGAAGTAGGATTATAAAGCTTAAGAGTTTGTTTGTTTGTTTGTTTGAACGCGCTAATCTCAGGTTACTGGTTCGAATTGAAAAAATATTTTTGTGTTGGATAGTCCATTAACTGAGGAAGGCTATAGGCTACTTTTCATTTTGATATTCCTAAGGGATCTAGCTAGTTTAAAATAAAAATTAAATTAAAATTTAAAAAACCCCCGTTTTTATCGATCGAACACAGCTAAGAACACTCCCGACTAATCAAAAGTATAAATAAAAGAAACAAAATCAAAATCGGTCCATCCGTTTGGAAGCTACGATGCCACAGATAAACACACACACACACACATACAGACACGTCAAATTTATTATAACACCCCGTCGTTTTTGCGTCGGGGGTTAATAATATTAGTAAGATGTCAGTTCCACATAGTATAAAATAAAGTCACTTTTCGCCGTCCTTATGTCCCTTTGTATGCTTAGATCTTTAAAACTACGCAACGGATTTTAATGCGGTTTTTTTAATAGATAGAGTGATTCAAGAGGAAGGTTTATATTATTATATATAATACATGCATAATATAGCGGTGCGAAGCCGGAGCGGGTCGCTATTGTATTATAAATCAAATTCCGCTAAAATAAGCTTATTAACCCTCGGAGATCACATAAAAGTAAGAGCTTCAAGATTCTCTTACAAGAAAAAACAAACAAAAAATATAATTGGAAATGTTACCGGCTATCTCCAAGTCCTTGACTTTAATAGTACGGGAGCCCTTTAAAACTACCTTGACCGGGCTGATTAATAGATGAAAAGTATTTATCAAATTAAATAGGTTGTTTGAATAAAATCAGTCCAGAATGATTAATTAATTTTTATTTTTTGTTAATTTTTAATTGTTAATTAGTCATATTCTGGACTTAATTTTTATAGACATCCTTTTGCAATATATTTATTAACCTATTTAGTTTGATATAAAATACTTTTCATCCAATAATCGGCTCGGTGAAGATCGTTTTAAAGGGATCTTAGACCATACGTATAGTTTACATTTCTTTTCTTTTACCGCACTTAATACGCGCGCGGCCTTGCTCTTCCGGAATCGTTGACGTTACAAATTACGCACCTTGTACGCCTTTTGGGTTCCGCAGTCGAGAGCATAAAAATGCTGAAAGACATAGATAGATATAATAACTTCATTAGTACAAAACTTACGCACACAGGCCCAAATGAAGAGGCTAAGTGCGGAAATAGCCTATAAACTAAACTAAACCAGTACAAAACTGCAAAGGAACATATTATTTAAAACACAATATAAACAAAGTAGGTAAAAATAAAGTGTATGTGACACAAATTAGTGACAAAATTAGTAAAATTGTGTTCATTTCGCAAAAAAAAGTATAAATTAAACCTACCTTTATCTTATCTTTTATTGTAGGTAAGCACAAGAAAGTCTAGTCGTTTTCTTCATTTGTCTAATGGCTATATTTATTCTATGCACTAGGTTTAGGTAGCTGATTTTTATCACTTAGGACGTTGATTTGTGTGTGATGTGATTGCCGCAGCTGAACACTAAAACTAAATATTAAAACTTACCTACTATTAGTAGAATATTATACCTAAGAAGCAGAATTACCTAAGTTACAGTATCCTGTAGAAAATATTGATGTTTATTTCTCGCTTTGTTTTGTACGGAACCCTCAATCGGAATCAAGTTGCAGTATTGTCGATCTTTAAAGATCAGTCAGCGACCATGCCCGTACGCCACGCCCTCGGATCCCAGATCTATATAAACCTGATGCTTGACTCCATCAGTACTCATTCGAGCAGAAAAACTCAATCTAACGCAATGGCAGCTAAGGTGAACTATTAATATTCCTATCGCGATCTAGTGTGCTCCGGTTCAGTTCTTGTTTTACTAGGAAATAATGAAGGACCTTTATTGAATTATAATTTCATCTCAGAATTCAATAATCAGGAACTAAATACAGTGATAAATTCCATCAAAAAGAATGTGTTAAGAATTTTTTGTTGTAATAAAATACTGGACTGAGCTTTGATATAATGATTAAAAGTTATTGTCCTAAAAAAGTTTGCATTGTTTCAGTTCGTCGTAGTTCTCGTCGCGATGGCCGTGGCCGGGCACTGCTCGGTGGTTCCAGTGGCGACTGTAGACACGGACTACAGCAGCTTCTCATACGACGTAGCCGACCCCAACACCGGTGACTACAAGAGCCAGGTGGAGACCCGCTCGGGTGGCAATGTCGCTGGGCAGTACTCTCTGGTTGACCCTGATGGCACCAGGCGCACCGTAGACTACACCGCTGACGACCTTAACGGGTTCAATGCGGTCGTACGCAAGGACGCTGCTGTTGTCGCCGCTCCCGTTGTTGCCGCTGCCGCTCCCGCTGTCGTAGCCGCTCGCATTGCCGCACCCGTGGTTGCCGCTGCCCCCGCAGTAGTAGCTGCCCGCTCATACGCTGCCCCCGCGGTAGTTGCTGCCGGTTCATACGCTGCCCCCGCGGTAGTTGCTGCCCGATCATACGCCGCCCCCGCCGTATACGCCGCTTCCTCTCCCCTTGTCGCTCACTCCTACGCCGGTCCTTCCTTGTACTCTGCCGGTTTGGTTGCCAGCGCCCCGGTCGTCGCCCGCGCATACTCCTACGGTGCCTACCCATACTCGGCTTACTCCGCCCCCCTCAACTACTGGTAAAAGGCTAAACAAACGAAACATTCCATCGATAATGTAAATAATTATCTTCGTATTTTGTAAATACGAATCTGTAAATAAATAAAACAAATTATTACTACAACATTTATCTGTTAATTTTAGAAATAGTATTATCTTAGTTCTGCCCTTACTATCTATTATAAGTTAGTTAAATTTCATTAGTCACTGTCAGCCTAAGACTGATGGAGCGGATTTAACTCTACTCAGGAACATGTCGAATTCGGGACGTGATGCTAATAAGTAAATGAATTAGGTTTATCTCGTACTTGTAAGTAAAGTAAATCTCTAGACCTTGGTAAACTAATTATGCAAATACTTTAGGCTTATCAAAAGCCCAATGTCAAATCAGTGTTAGTTATGCCGAAGATAGCACCACAGCATAGGTACAAGTAAGTTAATTGTACGTTATTATTCTGAAAGAACTTTAAACTATCGTGAGTTGGTTCTAAAATGATAAGTACAATGATACGATGGTAAGTTAATAAACGAATTACAAATAAAAATTATATACTTATTTATTGCCAAAAATATCTAAACAAATAATGCATAAACAGTGGATCCGGCACAAAGAGCCCTGTGTTGCGGCATTGACTATATACTTATTTATTACCTTGTGCTAAGGGTGCGGCAATACTTGGACGAATTTAGGTTTATCTGCCAAATCTATACCTACTTATATTATAAAGCTGAAGAGTTTGTTTGTTTGAACGCGCTGATCTCAAGAACTACTGGTTCGAATTGAATAAATATTTTTGTGTTGGATAGTCCATTTATCGAGGAAGGCTATTAGGCTACTCTTTATTTTGATATTTCCACAGGATCGGGACATACGCGGGTGAAACATAAAACCGTACAATTAGAATTAAATACTACTTAGATTGACATTTAAAAAATAGCAAAATTAATTTGAAGACACATTTCGTTGCGTTTAGGCTTTACTTTGTTAAAACGAAAAATTAAGAGAAATCTTTGGGTTATAACTACTCAACTCTCGAGGTATATATTTATAATAACTCTTGTCATTATAAATCTAGACCTCAGTTTAATTACCTACCTATATGAAAAAGGTGAAGGTTAGGCTTGAGTAAATTATCGGAAGTGTTTCTAATAGGTATTATATATTGATCTTTTCTAGATTATAAACTGTTAAAATTATAGCAGATGGTATAAAACATAATCCTTCTTCGTAATCGGGTAAAAATTGTTCTTCAGGTTTTAAGGTAATACTTTAGCTTGTTAGTTGAAATCGTTATTAATTAAAAAATGAAAAATATTTTATTTACAGCACAAACACAAGTTACATATAAGTATATTCTACAAACAAGGTATATCCTAGTGTATAAAAGATGTGTTAGATGTGTTGTGTTGAATTTAAAATTTACTGACAATCATTCATTTATAATTCGAAAAGAGGTTAATGCGATTCTTAAATTCGACTATGACGGTACTTGACTAAGTGGCGTAATTGGCAACGCATTTGAACGGTATTCAAGGGATGCGAGTTCGAGTCTCGTCTTAGTCGCAATTTTTGAAGACGCATTTTTCCTTAAAAATATTTTCAGATAGCCCAGTGCAGGCTTAGCACTTTAAAAATAAAAAATCAATCATTCATTTACTAGTTTCGCCCCTAGGTATTACTTACTTAAGAGGAAAGGGTAGGTACCGGGGACTTTCTCCATACAAACTATTACAAAGGTAGTAGACTGTTTTCTCCCTGGATAATGACACTAGCACAAATATTTTTGTGCCATAAAACCTATAACTGCCATATAGTCATATGACCCCTGTCATATAACACAGTGACCCCTATGTTTTGGTTTTCTTCATTTTCGAATGATCATAGAAATTAAAATAAAAAAAATAAAAGAAAACAAAAAATAGGGGCATGGTCATGGTAGTTATAAGTTTTATGCACCAAAAATATTTGCTCTAGTGTCATTATCAAGGGAAGTCGGTGTCATTACACAGAAACAGTCGACTACGTTTGTATGGAGAGAGCGCAGGTACCTTTTCACCTTAATACCGTCAGTTACTTCTTTGTTGATAAGTTTACTAACTTACTTATGCTGGCTCAGCGACCCGAAGTGGATCTTTGCCTCCGACACCAAAAGACGCCATTGCACCCTATTCTGTGCCACTTGCTGCCGATCGCCTGCATGAATGGCTTGCAGGTCTTGTTGGACTTGGTCTATCCAGCGATACCAGGTCTACCAAAACGGGCCGTCTCCCCTAAAGCCGTCCTATGCTCTTTTTTTGCTGAGTGAATTACTTCTAATTTAGTTTACCACGACTTTCCCAGAAAATAGAGCTATACAAAAGTGAAAACCGACTTTGGTAGGTATGAGATAAACTTCATATTTTTAATTGCATGGCGAAAAGAATGGGAAAAACAGACATGAATTTTAACAACTTAGAATTTGTTCTGTACCTACTTACTGCTTATTCTGAAACTCTCGACTTATTTTTTATAAATATGCTTCCAAGTTTTAATCGTTTCTACAAGTATTCTATGTAATTGAAGATAGGTGAGTTAGGTTAGTTAGTTAGACGTGGATGTGAGATTAGTCTTCTGAGATGAGTAGGTATATTGATTAAGTACGATAGCTTTAGGATCTAACAACGACCTCCAGAAATGATTTTCTTAGGACTTTGGAAAGTTTAATCCTAATTCTATGGCTATTTTTCATCCAAGTTTAGCGAAAATGTGACAAAGTCTTAGGAAGCAGAAAAGGATCGTTGGTATAGTAAATTTTAACTTATTAAATCTTAATCTAAGTCAGCTCTAAGAACAAGTAGGTACTTAACCACAGTAATTTAGAAAAATACATGAAATTCATTCATGAAGTTCATTTATTTGACACTATTATTATTGACAAGTAGCTATTTACAGTAAAAAAATGATGAGGTTATAATTTTCTTTAGTAGTAGGAAAGGGGAACAGAGTAAGGGTTGGTAGAGTAAACGCTGGGGTAAGCGTATGGGTATCCACCGTAACTGCGAGCGACTACAGACGGGGCCCAAGAACGAGCGACTACTGATGGGGCCCAAGAACGAGCGACTACTGATGGGGCCCAAGAGCGAGCGGCAATCACAGAGGGAGCGGCCACAATAGGAGCGGCAACAACAGCAGCGTTTCTGCGTACGACAGCGTTGAATCCATTAAGGTCGTCAGCGGTGTAGTCAACAATACGCCTGGTGCCGTCAGGTTCAACCAGAGAGTACTGGCCGGCGACAGCGCCACCCGCGCGGGTCTCCACCTGGCTCTTGTAGTCACCGGTGTTGGGGTCGGCTACTTCGTATGAGAAGCTGCTGGCGTCCGTGTCTACAGTCGCCACTGGAACCACCGAGCAGTGCCCGGCCACGGCCATCGCGACGAGAACTACGACGAACTGAAACATTATATCATGAGTTATATCCGATGTCAAGGCTAAAGATACCTAGAATAGAAGAAAAACAAACGGCTTAGTTTTTGGGTAGCAAAAACACTGTACAAAATAATAATAAAAAATGTAAAACAAACAATAAGAACAAAAATTAAAACCAAAAAAAAAGGTTCGTCCTCAGCAGCGTGATGCTAAGGCAAAACAAAGCCTTAGCGCTAACCCTTTTTTCGACGAAAATACCCAAAGCTTTGTACTTTGTTTACACTTTTCTGGAGCAATAGTGATAACGATTCTTTGTTTTTATAAATAGATAATGCAAAACTCAAATAATGAATTGATTCAAAATTTTAGGTAAAAAAGAGAAAATACAAATTTCAATTTACAAATGGTTTTAACTCTTCACAACCGAAATGGAACGTGAAAATTTATTAGAATTGAGTTATGAATTTTAAGCATATTTTCATGGTCATCGTTAGTAAGTACCTGCTCCGTGTCCGTGTTCCTATTTGGGTGCTGATCACGTCAGCCTGGATCCTAAATGACCAACATTAAAATTCTAAACGTAGTTTGGTGGTGAAACTCGAAAATTTCCCATTTAGAATGAAAATTGAGAACCATTGTACCCATGAGTAAAGTAGATTGAATAAATAATATATTTTTTCAAAGCGCCCTGTCCAATCCCGTGGGGTTGAGCGATGAAAATTAGCTGATGTTGTTGTTTCTTAAGAATGTACCCCTAGACCAAGTTTCATCAAAATTTGTACAGCATGCCGGTATCACCAAGTTTTACCACAAACTGTTTAGTAGTTTCAGAGTCTGTTCGTTATAAATAAAATAGAGCATTTCTTTTTAAAATTTTAGGTAGGTAGGTACTTAAAGATGAGACTCGAACTTATGACAATTTCCACAAAGCAGATATTTTGGCATAGGTATTATGTACTTGTACTTGTATGCGGGCTGTTATCCGCGATTAGACCCTTTTTAATTGGGTCCTTCTTGCGTGAAGATGGAGTAGGCTTGCCCAGCACCTACTACCCTCACAGCTTAGTCGACCATTACCAGAGGAGAGAACTTGTCAATACTTCTGGAGCCAACTAAACCGCGGGTTTCATCATGATGTTTTCCTTCACACGATCGACCACCGGGACCTTAAGAAAATACATTGGTGCACGGCCGGCCTTGATTCGAACCCACGACCTTCAGAATGAAAGTCGAGGTATCTACCACTAAGCCAACACCGCTCTTAGCATAGGTATTATATTAGACCCATATTTTATGGTTTTAAAATTAGTTAGGTCGAGTTAATAAAACCATTTTAAAAAAAAGCTATAGTTTTATTTTAACTTAGAAACTTACCTTAGCTGCCATTTTTCTTGAAATTCACTGATGTAATGAATAAGTACATTTCAAATCAATCTCTTTATATAGTAAAACCTAATTTGATTATTCTTGTGATTAGAACTGGATTACACTAAACTAGATGTCATTTAAGTTTTATCTATATTAAAATGGATTTTATGGATCAAATAAGTACTGTGAGTTTTATCTGTTTGTTGATTTGTAAGTACTTCCGTAATTTTATAAAGATAGAGGAAGTTGAGTTGTAGACGTATAATTTTTAAAATTAAAACCATGATTATGAATTTAATTCGTTTTAATTTTAAGAATATTTGTTTTTCATACAAAGAACCAGTCTCTAACCATCCCTTCGGAATCGTAATTTCCCAAGTAGCACGTTAGTGAATTTTGGAACTTATTTTGCAACTGTAGGTAGCATACTAGTGATGCAAGAGTGTTTGGTATTACTTAAAGATGCAAACAGCACTCGAATTTGCAAATGAGTAACTCTTATCACTAATGGTTGCTTTAGAGGGATTTTTGTTTCTTCTTTATTACCTATGGTAGCATTAAGCCGAATCTATTACTCATAGGCGCATAAAGGTTTTAATTTTCTCTCTTTTAGAACTCAAAGAGGCATATGACATCTTAAAATCCCCCCTAAAGAACTGTGCCCTAATAGGTGGTATTTTTCCCTCATTTGGCACCTTTAGTACTAAATAAGTAGTATATATGAGTTATTTATCACTTGTAGTGGCTTAAGAGTTATTATTGAAGCTCATTTGGAACCTTAGTGTAATTGCCTTTGTAAGGTCTAATATACTCTTATATGCCACTGTAAAGCGTATATCGGTTCCATTTTTTTCTCATTTAGAACCACAAGATCTAATTAAAATAATAACGGGTCGAGTGCGAGTCGTACTCACGCGCTGAGGGTTCCGTACATTAGTTTCATTCCAGACAGTTACAGATAGTGTCAGACAGTTCCAAACAGTGCCAGACAGTGCCAGACAGTGCCAGACAGTGCCAGACGGTGCCAGACGGTTCCAGACGGTGCCAGACGGTGCCAGACGGTGCCAGACGGTGCCAGACTGTACCAGACAGTACCAGACAGTACCAGACAGTACCAGACAGTACCAGACAGTACCAGACAGTACCAGACAGTACCAGACAGTACCAGACAGTACCAGACAGTACCAGACAGTACCAGACAGTACCAGACAGTACCAGACAGTACCAGACAGTACCAGACAGTACCAGACAGTACCAGACAGTACCAGACAGTACCAGACAGTACCAGACAGTACCAGACAGTACCAGACAGTACCAGACAGTACCAGACAGTACCAGACAGTACCAGACAGTACCAGACAGTACCAGACAGTACCAGACAGTACCAGACAGTACCAGACAGTACCAGACAGTACCAGACAGTACCAGACAGTACCAGACAGTACCAGACAGTACCAGACAGTACCAGACAGTACCAGACAGTACCAGACAGTACCAGACAGTACCAGACAGTACCAGACAGTACCAGACAGTACCAGACAGTACCAGACAGTACCAGACAGTACCAGACAGTACCAGACAGTACCAGACAGTACCAGACAGTACCAGACAGTACCAGACAGTACCAGACAGTACCAGACAGTACCAGACAGTACCAGACAGTACCAGACAGTACCAGACAGTACCAGACAGTACCAGACAGTACCAGACAGTACCAGACAGTACCAGACAGTACCAGACAGTACCAGACAGTACCAGACAGTACCAGACAGTACCAGACAGTACCAGACAGTACCAGACAGTACCAGACAGTACCAGACAGTACCAGACAGTACCAGACAGTACCAGACAGTACCAGACAGTACCAGACAGTACCAGACAGTACCAGACAGTACCAGACAGTACCAGACAGTACCAGACAGTACCAGACAGTACCAGACAGTACCAGACAGTACCAGACAGTACCAGACAGTACCAGACAGTACCAGACAGTACCAGACAGTACCAGACAGTACCAGACAGTACCAGACAGTACCAGACAGTACCAGACAGTACCAGACAGTACCAGACAGTACCAGACAGTTTCAGACAGTACCAGTCAGTGACAGACAGTTGTACAGACAGTTGCACAGACAACAGACAGTTGCACAGACAACAGACAGTTGCACAAACAGTTGACAGACAGTTGCACAGACAGTTGTACAGACAGTCCTCGACTTTACAAGTTAAGTAAATTTTACTTTTTTTTTACTTTATTAACCTTCACAATGGGTTTTGTACCCGTCTTGAGGATCCCCAATTCAAAGTAGAGACAGCAAGACCTGTGAAGTGAAAAATATCACTACTAGGTACTAATGAGTGATTTTTGGGCTTAAGAGTTCCAATAAGGTAACAAATGAGTGAAAATAAGAACTAAAAGGTCTACTTTAAATCGCCACGTTTAAAAATAATAACCTTGAAAAGCATTTTGTTTAATGGTATTTTATTACAATAACATTTAACAAAATAAGTTTTAATAACTGTTGTTGACATTATACTTTTTGTGAAACTATAATGTTAGGTTTTTAACAACCAAATTGTTGTAAAGTATTATCTTATTTATTTGATCAGCATATATTTTTTGATATTTTTTGATTAAATTGTAGGCGCATCAAAATTTACTAAGTAAATATACCATGGTTTCACGATAAAAAACCATTTGCAAGGGCTCCATGATATTATGCTGCGGTTTACACGTACATTTTTAATACTCACCAAATAGATGCAATATGGCTGTCACAATTAACACAATAGAACAAAGCACACCGTTTTTCGTTTATCTCCGCCGAAAATAAGACTAGTTATGACAAATTAATCACTCAACGAATGAATGTATCGCTTTATCGTTCAATCATTCATTCACAGCGCGCAATTTGCACCGTTAGTTCCAAGTACCACTCAGGGTAACAATTCGAACTCTTATGCAACGCTTCTGCAACTATAAATGAGTTGCAATTTTTCTCCCTTTGGTAATATATAGGTTGCATATAGGTTCTAACCACCTATATAGAACTTAATCAAGGTGGATTTTATTACTAAAGGTTCCAAAAAAATACTATATGCAAGCTATTTGTTACCAAATGTGTTACTTGGGTTATATTATTTTAAAAAATATTTTAATATCAAAGGTTATCATAGTTTTCAAAATAAATTTAAACAAATTCAAAGTCAACATTCTTTATTTATTTGGAATCATACAATTTGCATGAAACACATTGAAACGGTATAAAACAATTACCATTAATCTGATTAGGTACCTACTTGGTATATTTTTAAAGGGATTTTTGACACGAGTGATAAGTATAAAAATACTTAATACACAAAAAAACTTGAAAAAATAATCAAAAAACCAGGGTGAAAAAATGAAAACTGTTTACAGAATCTAACGATAATATAACCAAATTATTCGGCATAATCTCAAGTCGCATAGGTACTTATCTTATGAAACCAGGCACTTAAACTAGTCAACGTAAAGTTAATTGTCGACACGTTATTAATGGGGAAAAAATCGCAAATAAATCAATTGTGGTATTTAGTGTTTTATTGCTAAAACTAGTGCCAATAAAAAAACTTGTCTACATTTTGTCAAAAATAATGTTATAGTACTTAAATAAATTAAATCAAAACTAGTTACCTATTACCTATTTATTTCGATGTTATCCACATAAATAAAAATTTAATGTAACGTGGAAAAAAACTAATTGTCTGAACTTCTTGCAGTTTCCTTTACCCATAGGTACTTCGAACTATCTTTGACTTTTGGATCACGACTTTTAAAAAATATTTCGGGTGGTACAGTCTGATTGCAGCAAGTTTGATTTAAGCTTGCTACATCATCATTCTCATACAAATCATCATCATTATCAGCCTATGTTAATCCACTGTCGGACTTGCCCTTCCCTAATGAGCGCCATAATGGTGAGCGCACACCTACCCGCACCGCACGCGCCGCAGTCACCGTTTGTATGCGCATTGCGGGCAGCGCCGGGTTGGTGACATCATCAGCATCGGCCTTGGGGATTTCCTTCGCTGCGGCGCGTGCGGTGCGGCTAGGTGTGCGCTCACCCTAATAGCTCTTTCTTCAGCTTGCCACAACAAGCATCTGCCATGCATATACATCAATACGTCAAATAATGACAAAATATCGCTGCAAACTTGCTGCGTCAAATGTGATGAGACCAAGTCTTTAATCTTCATATTCTGGAAGTAATGACATGCCATAGGCTTGATTTGACAACCCCAGCGCGATGCGTATGGTTGGATGCGACACAATATATGTGTAGGTAGGTACTACTGGTCTATTAGGTAGGTATTTCAGTACGTAGAGTATAATATATTATATTGTATTTACAAAAGAAAGGTCTATATGTATTTTATACGTTGTCTAATAGTTAAGCTTGGAGTTGACAGTGCGCCGCCGTCCACCAGGCGCTGTGTGCAATTAACAGGAAGGGTACCGGCGCTCTCTCCATACAAACGTAGTCGACTGTGTCTTGATTTTTTTCGTTTTCTAATTATTGTAGAAAGTAAAAGTTAAAAATAAAGCATTAAAAAAATAAGACATAGGGGCATAATCATGGCAGTTATAGGTTTTATGCAACAAAAATATTTGCTCTAGTGTCATTATCCAGGGAGAAAACATTCGACTACGTTTGTATGGAGAGAGCGCCGATACCTACTCTTTCCTCTTAAATACCTATTTATCTAAGTTCAACTTGACACAAGTTTTCTCCTTCGACGCTTCAAACGTATGGAAAGTTGAACTCAAGTTTAATATAGGTATTATTGTATGAGATGTTAACTGCATACTTATCCACAGCTCGTCGTTTCCATAATTGTGGTAAGCAATTAACAGTTTATTTATTTTTCCATAATATCCTTCCAAGAGAAGGAACTCGGGCAAATGTCACTTGCACTAGCATAAACTACCTCAGTTTTCTCCTTCACATTTACATACAATGGTTGACCTGCGTTGTACCTACTTACTCGTACATAATGTGAGTAGGCTTAATATTTATTTACCTACCTATATCCAGCAATTGACAGCTCTTTGGGAACTTTATCCTGATGCAGACACAAATCTTCTCTTCTTTCTCTTTTCCTTTTCCCACTTTAGGTGGGGTCGGCTCTCCTAATTTCTGTAGTTCTGTCCTGGATTGTCCGTATACCTATATTAGCCTGTTTTATGGTTCGGGTCATGTTAGTCCACCAGGTGCCGGGGGGGCGCCCCCTTCCTCGTTTTATTTCGGGTAACTCCAGCGCCCTGCGAACCACATAGTCATCGTCTCTCCGCATAACGTGTCTGTACCATCTTAGTCGATTTTCTGTTAATTTTTCATTTATCGGGGCTACTTTAAAGGTGCTTCTGATTGATTTTATCTAAGCTAGTTACACCCCCTGACCATCTCAGCATTTTCATTTCATTTACGTGTAGTTTCTGTTCATGACTTCGTTTAACGGTCCAGCATTCGGCTCCATATAATAAAGCAGGTCGGATATTATTGCTGTTATATTTTATATATATATATAAATATATATTTCACAAATCCTACTAATAATTATAAATTCAGTTTGCGTGTCTGTTACTTCTTCACGTAAAATTTGCAAACAAACTTGTATGTAAATAGTACCTATAGGTGTAATGGAATACCCATCGGCTACTGTTTATCCCAACTTCCTAAGGAATCAAGACATCGATCGGTTGCAGCTACAGGGCACTGTGAAATATTGGTGAAACTTCATCAACCGGCAGACAGATGGCGCTGCTTGGAAAATGTATGAATTGACCTATAATCGATGGATCTGCCAACAGGTTACCTACCTATCTGATATTCGATATGAGAGAATTAAATAATTAGTGTCATAAGTATAAAAGTTCATTGCCTGTGATAATCGGTTGCCTGTGACTACCTTTTTTGACAGAAGAGTAGAAAGAAACATGATTGGTCAAATTACATCTTTTCGTGGCAGAGGTTCATCTAATTAAATTTTATCTGAGTAATATAAATTAGGTACAAAAGCAACGGAAGCATCATCATTGGCCACGAAATAATCGTCTAATGCCTAACATTAGATGTACAACATGTCACATTAAACATTGGAGAAGATGCTCCATAGACTGTGGCCCCATAGTCACAATGTTCACCTGAAAGTCTCATTGACTTATACCTTTTTTGTCAACATCAACCTACAATCAATGGTCCGACCACTTCAGAGCATGACCTGAAGGCTAATTCTCGTAGATAACATTGTTCAAATGACAACATCATTCCGATTGCATTTCGATAACAAAAAAACAATCAAAGCAGCTCAAGGTAGAAGTCTCCTCCGCAGGTTCACAAAATCAAGTGGAAATATGTATTTCATCTTCCACTCGACTTTGGTATAGCAAATATTAAATACGGCATTGATATTCATATTATAAAAGGCGCTGTAAAACATAAATTACTTATAGACTTAATATTAGGAAGGTAAATAAAACAATAATGTTTTTTTATTTATTTTAGCAACATTTTTTATTAAGAATTCCACAATGGAACAAATTTCTTCAATATAATATCTAGATCTAGTCAGATTGTGGTAGGTATGTAATTACAGATCGAGAGTTTTGTAGGTATCTATAGACACTGTTTTGATCTTATTCGATTATGTTTTATACATATTAGTGCACAAATGGACAATTAATTTTAATTTGTAATTTATAAATACCTGTATTAAAATCCTAAAGCCCACTTAATCGTGGTTTACCGCAGTATTCTTACATAGATAAGTAGTTATAGATAGAGAGTTAGTAGAAATATACATCCATTTGTTTAAGTTATTAGGTAAATGTAAGATGATTGTTATCTAATGTTTTTCCTGCGATAAAACACAACAGCCGTTCGAATATTTATTTGGATATGTGTTTGGTCTAAGTTTTATACGGAACTTATTTTGCAGAGAGCAACAGAATAGAGACAGGACAAGTCGTTACGACGATTGCAACTTAAACCTAATAAGCCAATAATGCGACCAATCGCGTTTAATAGTAAGCTCAAGTTTGTGTTGTTAGGTAGGTATAAGCAATAATTGAAAACACTTTCCAAAAATTTTATGTGCATTTTACCGCAGCGGTGTTTTATTCTATCTACGTGGGTCATATGGTTAAGTGTGGGTTCAATACTTAGAAATACCATTCAGTGACTAGTTAGTAAGTTAGTTAGACAGAGTTCCGGAGTTTCAGACAGGTACTTGCTCATTTGCTCAATACTTATGTCATCATACCTACATGACAAAAGCTGTATTGATTTGTTTGTTTTTATTTGCTGTTACCCAAGTCATTGTATTTTATAGAAATAAAGATTTATTATTTATTTATTTATAGTTGCGGTTGCGACATTCGTGCTCAAAGAAGACAACTTGTCCAATCTCAGATATCTGTGATCATACGTTATCGTTTACTTAATCCATTCAATTGAGAAGCTATGCAAATGGTTCTGTAAAAACTTCGAATATTTCAGCTCCAAAAACATGTACGATATCAGTGAATTTAACCTAAAATTGAGAGAGTATCTATAGAATTCCATAGAGTTTCATTATTATTAAAATTTTAGGTTCTTTTTGATTGTTGATTTCGTACGTTTGACTTAAATTTTCTGTACAACACATATCCAAATAATTTTACTCGAATACTCAAAAAAGAAACTTCAAATGGCCACTGAGGAAATTACCTACACATGTTAATATCATTATAATAATGTTACACACATTATATACATTGAAGAAGAAAATATAATAGACACCTGTTTCTATTTACATGGGATAAGGGAAAAACAAATATACTATATACAATATTTTACTTATTTTTTGTAGTTTTTTTTATATTTATCTAAATGGCAAAATCCTCAGCGTATTTAAGCTTCTCTCAAGCAAACATAACAGTTATCTACTACAGCTATACCACATAACTAACATAAACACGAGTGTTACCACTAAAAATTCGCTATTAGAGCCGGTAGTACCGTCACATTTAAAAACGCACAAATTATTATGAAAGAAAAAAAATTAGCTAATACGTAAGAACCCCCATAATTTACTAAATAATTCGTATAGAGCCACTGAGTTAATGTTCCCAAATGACACAAGGAAGAAAAAGTTTGCAAAGAATAGGCCCTTTCGATGCATAAAACCAAATACGCGCGAAACACCACCTTTACGCAAACCGCCTTACTCGGAAAATACAGCGCAGAGTATCCGCTTATGGTGTCATATCACAGTCATATGTCATAAAGTTAGTTTGAATTTGCCTTTAATTGCTGCAATCTTTTTCTTCCTGATGTCATTTCCAGTGAAACATAAGAACTCAATGTATAAAACCCGATGGCGGTTTCAGGGGCGCACGCCGCGAAAATGAATATAACAATGTGGTTATACCAATGACGTTATGCATTTTATACTAAAAATGCCCTCGTAATTCTATTAAAAGCTATGAGTGGTTGGTTTTTAAGTTAAGAAACTTTTGCCAGTGATCGTCAACATTTTTTGTTTGTTAGTTGTCTTTGATATAATTTGTAAGAGTTTTGTTTATGTAGGTATACGAGGACGTTTATGCAAATAAATGATAGAATACGCAGTGTTATGTACATTCAACCCGCAAAATTCACCGCTAAGTCACTGGCTACATAAATGAAGTGAACTAATAAATCTAATGTAAATCACAAGTAGTGCTATTCTTACTGTTAAAGAATTATATATTCTTCCATTATATTTATAAAAAGTCGCTTAAAAAAATCACAGACAATCACTTTTCCTTTACAAACACAGACCACCGAACTGACGACGACCGTTTTCTCTAAGCATTACCTTGCTACGTACAAAATCCTACTTACTTAGTTTTACAACCATCCAGGTTTATGTTACATCGACTAACCACTCTGCTGTCCTACTTCGACCACTTACTTAGATGTTTTCTATTATATTATGCCCTCATTAAAACAAATTAAACGAATGCAAAGAAAAAGCGTTCAGCTCCGTTCAACCATACGCGGGTTTTTGTACATTAGGTACCGGGTTTTCAATTTTGTACTCCACAAACTAACCTACAATTTAAATAATTTATTAATGAATGCCCAAAAAATACAATTTGGCAATTATACTCACATAAAATCCATAGGTTTAATATTCTCAATTTTTTTCATTAATTAATTTGTACTGGCGATTTTTTTAAGACTTCAGTAATTTGTACTTTAGTTAATTATCGAGTGCTCGTTGCTTTTTGCGTAATTTAATTTAACATTTACACAAAGATGACATCAAGAACATTTTATATGACACTGAGACTTACCTCATTCGAAATTAACGAGAGGAAAAGACTAAACATGTACTTAAATAGGTAGGTAGCATATTTTAATGATAACGATAATGGGTTATGTACAGCCGTGAACGACTATTACTTAGTCACTTTCATGAAAACATTTAAGACGAATAATAATTATAGTGATCTTAAATAGCCAGTAAGTAGATATTACATGAAATTTAAAAAATATGTGACCGATCAATAAAACTCATTTAAATATTTGTCCCTTCAGATGTCGTCAACCTTTTCTTATTCAGTCCAAAGTACTTTATGATATAATCTAGTGAGGGAGTGAGCATTATTTTATATTTTACATAACATTTAACGCGACATTACTTTTTTATTCATCAAATTCGTAATGATCTCGAGAAAATCTCTCGATCTCTTTAATTTAGGTGCATTCTTAAAGTATAAGACATCCAATTATGTACTTAAATATTTTTGACCAAATAAGTGCAACTATAATTATAATATTATGATTACGATACAAATAATTAGGTACTTAAACGTCAATTCCTTAAATAATTTACTTAATTTAATACAATAAACATTAAATACGATGGACGGGTGTAACTTGTCGAAGATAAAATAAAAAAATAATAAAAAGGAAAAAAATAAAGGAAAGAGAAAATAAAAATAAAATAACCAAAAAAAATAATTTTGTTACATTTTTTAATTCGCAGAAACCTAACAAACAATAATTTTTCAAATTTCTTTTTCATCTCCTTAAAACATAGTAACATCTATGCAACACAAAAAAGTAACTGGGAAAAAGTAATAATAATAAAATTATTAATTAATAAAAAAATGTTTTATACTCCTGAGAGTGAAGGAAGGTACAATTAGATTACGTTTGAGGTGCTTGCATCCGATCTCCCTTGATTGTGCTTAGAATGAGGTACATCAATGAGATTATTTTAACTATTCTAATAACATCTTACTTGCTATTCTCTTAGACCGTCAACTCACGTCTCTCGAGCTCGTAGAGCAACGCTTTATCGATGTATAATTCTCTTGAGCATAGACTGAGTTGAGTGCACAAACTACCTTGCAGAGATTCAAATTAATCAAATGAAAACTATTCTCAGTAAAAAATAACATCATACAATTATTTAATCCAAAACCCGAAAGTTAATTTTTACTGAAATACTTGAATAATATTGCAGCATATTGCTTTTTAAATGCTTATTTAATGGGGGTAACTAAGTGTAAATAGATTTACGTATCTACTTAATAAATAACAGTAAAATAAAGTTAATATTCCTTTCATGTGAAAGGGACAGTTGAATCCTGAGGTAGTGTTTTTGTACTTATATATTTTTTTTTATTTTTTATTACACTTAGAGACTAAAATTCAATATTTTTCTTCATATAAAAATCTAAGAAGCTTACTTAAAACTAACGTATTATTAGTTCCACGAGGTAGATATACTAACACTAAAAGACTATGTGAGATTTTGCATTTTTTTTTTATAATTATGTGGTTTTTACCACAGTTGGTAACTAATGCAAGATCACCACATAATCGATGTGACGGCAGAGGGTCACCGTACCCGTAATAATCTTTGGCTTTACCATCACGAGATATCGCGATATATTTACAATAAATCTTAAAAATAATAAAACATTAAAACTAATCTAAGCCCAGAACGGTAACTAAAATGTTGTCACTATAGAGATAGAGTTTAAAGCCACATTCATTTAGATAAAGAAGGTAACGTCAACTAGGCGCGCTGGTTGTCATTATTTAGGAAAAACTGTCAAAACCAGTACCGCTCGCACTACACCTCGACACCAGCTCGCTATCTACGTGAATGTGGGCTCCTTGAGTAACAGTTTGCACTCGGAAACTACATTGTACAGTTATTGTCAAATGTCACCCCTCGCGCACAACTAAGTTACACAAGGAGGTATCATTAGTTTCTATCTGATATAATTTCAGTGGATGAAATGTTAACAAAATACAGAGTAGATTTTAAAATGTTTCGGTAGGTAACCTACATAATATATTAGTAATTTGTAAATAAATGATCTCTATTGGCGCTGAAAGCTGCAATTTCAAAACTCCAGAAAATATTTTTCATCCACTGAATAACTCTGAACGTATTTTAGAAAATTATCATGAAAGCTCTTTAGCTTCGGTAATATAGTCGTAGACTAGGTGTTTACAAATTAATTATTTGACTAAATACGTTCAGTGTTCACTCAAAAATCAATGTCACCAAAAAGAAACAAATAGCTTGAAAGATCGTTAAACCCTCTGACATAGATAACAATCAAGAAATCCAAATTTCTGGGAGATCGGTGCAAGGTTCGTATGGGGATATACACCGACTAAATTGTGAATTTACCTATGACATCAATTAACATTAAAAACTATTAGGGACCACAATAATGTCCACTAATTAGTATAACAATGTGAACTTAATTTAGACATTAATCAATATCCCGTACAGAATATACCATTAATCGTAACTGTCTACTTCACGCAAGACAAACACAATGTAATCCAAATTGACACCGAGTACGTGTAATCTAACATTTGTACCTTAATAAATTTAGAAAGAAGCAAATCCGTTTATTGATTTCGAAATTCAGCAAACTCTTATAATGCCAGCGCTATGAAACCTTTCTTAAACATAGTACTTAACCCCATCATGCCTAACGAAAAAATAATGAAATAAAAATCTAATAAAACGTGATGCATTAATGCAATTTTTCAATTACGTATCACAAAAAACATTATATGTCAAAAGAAATCACAACTATGAATTTTGAATTCATAAGACAAACGAAAAGACAAAAATAGAACGTTTTTAACATAACTAACAATTTTGAAATCGAAATTGCAAAAAAATATCCTAACAATACACTTACAAAAGTAATGCCATCGAATCAATCAACTTAACACAACAGAGACGCCCAATTTCTCTAAATATTGCAATTAAAAAGTACGCCTTGATAAAACAAAAAAGAAGACAACAAATTCAATTACTGCAAAGGAAATCTGTTTTGGATGTCAAATTATCCAAACAACCGACGACTGATGGAACTGTTAACTTTTGATATTTATATCAAAAACTTTGAAGAAAAAAAGAACTAGTCGCGTTGACATACCGAACGAAGATAATAACTCAAAATGTTTTCAACCCCTGACATTTGCAAAGTTCGTGATAGAAACTGAAAAACACTTCATAAGAAAACTAAAACGTGATGGTGATACTATGCCATTCATACATTTAATTTATTTGCAAAACTATTCATGCCACTTCGTACTACTTTTCCAATCTTGAAATATATTCCAAAAATCAATATAGATTTACCCTAAAATATTATTTGGGAAAATACATTTGGACATTTTAAAAGGAGGTTGATATAAAATAGACTTTTAATAATGGTCTAGTGTATAAAGGTACAAGTTTTAAAAATAGCCTGTATTTGAATCTAAATAAATAAATTTTAAATTCACTTTATTTAGCTTCTATGTGGTGTATTGATAATACCTTTAACTTTTATTCGAGCGGTTATCAAAAATGCACTTAAAATTATTGGAGATTAGAGATTATTTTGTAAGATTCACATACTGAAATATTTCTAAAAATAGGTGTAAATATATCTGATGCTTTTGAAAATATTTATTTTTATTTTAGTCGTTGTAATGTTGATGTGTGACTTAACAAAACAGTTTTAATAACCGCACGAATTTAAAATAAGTATAATTAAAATCTTGTACTTGTATAAAATAAAAACAACGTAAAAAAAACTTAAAGATAACAAAAACGCTGTCTTTCAATCGTTACTAACAGAAACTAATAATCTTTATAAAATATGTCACTGAGCCTTTGTAAAGCATAATATTACGTTTATCAGAAATATGTTGAAACCCTAAAATATAAATATTACAATAAATATGAATGCAACTTATTCCTAAATATCAGGAATATAACTCACAGTCGCTACATCCACACTTAACAAACAAATAAAATAAATAATACAAAATGTGAACATAAAATTGAGGATATTTGGCACTATACCGTCCGTCGCGTCTGCGTCTGCGTCCGCTGTATCAAAGGCCGGCCGTAGGTATATTGCAGCTGTGTCTAACCTTCCCCGAAATGACGGCAACACCGCATACCTACACAACTAAATATAATACAAAGGTAGCGGCGCGGCCGTCCCTACAATTATCATTTAAATAATTATTCTTCTTAAAAAAATCTCAACTGGTTGCACTTGAAATGACTAGGAATATAGAAGTAGTAAGTGGCCTTCGTCTAAATGCACTACGATAGAAAACAACATCAATAACGGAATGTTAAAATCGATACCACTTCAGAAACATATAATATTTGGTCTCAATAGTAACACCCGTTCAGGCGAACCTGTTATGAACGACAATACGGAACGACACATTCATGCTTCCACCTTACATACAATAATTATAACACGATTCAATACCTAACTACTTATGTATCTAGGGCAAATTGTACTTTGTACAAAACTAAAACGGTTCAATATTCAATCAATGTACAGTAAAAAAAAACTGCTGAAATTCTACTTTCGTATATATTCCCACTATACCCCGTTTTCTTACACGACAATGTGGCAAAATGAGAAAATTAAAAAGTAATAAAGCCCGTTTGCTATTGTATCACAGATATTATGTTAAATAAAATGTAAACTTAAAACTGTAATCTTTAGTCTATTGTCATAATAACAGTAGGTACAAGAATAGAGAAATGCGTGCTTAAAATAATACAAGTAAAATAATATGAGAGGTAGGTACTTTGTTTTGCCACAGTGCGCCGTTATACATGTCTCAACCTAGGCCAAGGCGATTTAAAACAATCTTCTATTATTTACATACACTTAGCCTATGACCATCAGTCTCAACATCATTTCTAAGATTTCCTAGCTCAGGTAATTTTATAGGCTATGTCATACTCGACCGAGAGTTCCAAATAAAGGTAAGTTAGGTACGTTTACAGTCAACGGACACTTAGACTTAAGACGCATGCACGCACGCTCGTATCGCAACGTAACGTAGTAACTCTCACGCGATAAGGATACAATGTCAACACACCCCACCAGACCAGAAACGTACTGAGCATGAGCAACCGTTCACAGTCACTTGAAATATTTAAATTAAGTAACACGATTAACTATCGCACGATTTTAAAACCTTTAAAAATCTTAAGATCAATTTTTGAGGTAGATACTGTTACATAATATGCATCAAAGAGGTAATTTATTGTTCGCACGTTATACGCAGCGAGCTCGGCCCGTGCGACTAGGAACGAATGAATCGACCCGTTTGGACGCTTTTTAAATTCGAAGGAGGAGATAACAGGCTAAAAGGTAACTAGAAGAGAAGATGGGCCGAGCCAGAGTAGAGGTAGTTCGGTTGAGAATAGAGCTAGGCGTGTTACTGTGTATGGTTGGGGAGCGTCGGCTGCGCTAGGTGCGGAGCTATCTGGTTCTGGTTGCGATGCTCGCGCGCGATATGTCGGCGCACAGTGTTGTTGCGTGTGAACGTGCGAGAGCAGTGCGGGCACGGCACACGTATGCCTTGGTGCCGTTGTCGGATGTGCGCGCGCAGGTTGGTCTCGTATCCGTACAGCCGCTCGCAGTATGGACATTTTAGTTTTTTACCTGAAATGTTACAATGAACAATCATAAATATTTGCTAACCATAATAAATGCCTCCGACTAGATGGACGCACGACTTAATTTAGGTCGCGGGATGTCGTTGGACGCAGAGATCATGCGACCGGTCGCTCTGAAAGTCTTTGGGGGAGGCCTATGTTCAGCAGTGGACGTCCTGCGGCTGATAAATGATGATGATGATGATAATAATAAATATCCTGGAAGTAGTTCCTACTGTTTCAAACAATTTCAAAATTTGCCTTAGTAGTGAGATTGGAATCTGCTGCAGTGGATCAAACTCCAATCGGTTAAGTTAGGAAGACGACAACTTAAAGATCAGCAGCAAAGCGGCACGATTACTAAAAACTCAACATCCCAAAATGTCGTTTTACAGTTTTACAAGAATTTTAGAACCTACCATCAGGCGTAGCAATTCCTCCTGATTTGCTAGTTATGATCTTCGCTGGCCAAATGTCAGGGCTAGGTTTAGGTGGTACCGGTGACGTGGTAATTGGCTTCTCGTGGTAGTTTGAGGCAGGCATCGACGTGGCAGGTGGCGGAGAGTTGTTGTAGCCGGTCATTTGGTAGTCGTTTTCACTTTTCACCCGTAAATCTGGAATTTAGAGACCGAATGATTAATTTTAGAATTAAGTTAAAAAGCCAAAAAATTAAAAGTAATATTAAAAAAACTATATGAATGAGACTGAAATATAATTAAAAGCGTTGTTACTTGTATTATATATTACTTTATATTGCAGCTTTGCTGGGTACGCAGAGCTAACATTTGCAAGAACAAAACAATCAAATGAGTTTCAATGGACATTTTTTTATAACAACTTATTACACGTTACATTACGGTATGCAGTTTAGTAACAGTAAATATAGCTGTTATTATGGCAATTCCTGAAATCTTTGTAGTTCATTGAAATGTATATGCATTGAACCATTCGCAATACCTGATGATACTGAAACCAAAAATCTAAAACATAAAAACCTTCGGCACCCTGTTCGTTGGACAAGCGTTCAATCATTTCATCGTTTGCGGAGGCGCTCCTTTCGTATCCATTGTTCTTGACCGGGTTGTGTGTTGAAGTGCAGTCGGAGGGTGCATCCTCATAGCGCTGCGAGGCGCCGGGAGACGAGCGGGTGTCCGGCTCGTCAGCTACGCTGCCGCAGTGGGATGATGACGAACTTTGCCTGGAATCAAGAAATCGGCGGTTATCCTTGGAAAATCTGAGACTGTTCCACAATTTTAGACCTTCAATAACTTTGGGAAAAGTCTTCCGTAGAGTCATTTATAAAAGTTATACCTGTAATTTCTTGCGTGTGGACTCTGTGAGGGCGAAGGTTTGGGCGGTGCAGGTCGTCGGTGGGATCCAGCATGGAGAGGCAGGTGCAGAGGTGGTGGAGCATACCGCCCCATGCTGCCGCTTCCGTGTATGGGCAGACCATACTGAGGCATGATCGGAGCGAATGTGGCCTGGTGCTGAGAGGGGGCTGATTCCTGGGTATCGCAGTTTCCTGAGCCGGAGACTGGGCTGGTCTTGATGCGGGTCTGGTGGCGGTCTCCGGACTGCTGGGTCTGTTGTTTCACCCAGGCGTCTTGGGACATCTCCATTGATAGGCCTTTGACCTGGAAATTAAAAGAACTCATTTAACTAATAGGTCAATGACAAACCCTTTCGACATTGGTATATTCATATTCAATGCATAGTCAACGAAATAAAGTCTATGTTGAAATTACCTGTAAATTCTCCCCGCTCTTCAAAAAGCTGGAGAGCGCATCTTGACTGACATGCACCTCTCCCTTGTACATAAATTCAAGAAGGGCTTGCATGTTATCCGCCGTAGTCGCCTCCAGGATAACGTAGCATGCCCCAGCATGGCTCGGGGGAGCTGAGTCGAACAATTCCTGGAAATGCTTGCTACATGCTGCCAAAATCACCTTATGAGCTTTGAATGTACGACCTGGAAAAATGGAGAGAGAGATTTTCAGAAAATTACATATTCTGAGTAGTACAATTATTGTCATGGTTAAGAAAATCGTTTCATTTTTCGGAATTTTCCACATCATTACAATGATGGGTAAATGTTTTTGAAAGAAAATCTTTTTGTTTTTTAGACACAATAAAAATAAAACAAAATCATTAGTTTACAAAAAATATAAAAGAAGCAATTTACATCGTCGTTTCTAGTAACACGTAAGAATTTAACCACAATTTTAACCGTTTAACAAAATTAATGGCTTTTAAATTACCAAAGAAACAAGACTGTAATCCAGTTGACCCTATTGTCTATTTTTATTTTGCTAGTAATTCACGGGAAACCCACGCAGCGCAGCAATCCATAAACAAAAGTCGAGGTAAATAATATGTCGGTAATCCCAAAACAAATTTTAAAATAAATTGATGTCCTTCATAATAACTATATTTGTATTGATTTATTAATGAAATGAAAATAAAAACTTATACTCTTTAAAATTTAGTTCAAATTACCACTATTTTCTTAAATTGAAGTTCTTATAACCAGTGAAGAAGTTTCCAAATAATTTCTAGACATTAGAAAAACTGTACCTATAATTAATTAATTATTCCTAATACCTAGTCCAGACAACAATGAATTGAATATGTATGTCTGTAATATAGGAAGAACATAAAACGCACGTGATTACGTTCTGTTGAATTTACACAACATGTTCAGCCAAAAACAACGGATATAGGAATTTATAAATTAAAAAAATCTTTTGTTTATTTTTAGGGAGGTTTAACTTTAAAGATAATAACGAAGTAGCTCTAATCTTTCATTTCGCAGTGATATAATCAACTCAGCTAACCTAAATAATAACTGATTTTTTAAACAAAATTAATGTAGCTTGTTTTGTAGTCGAAGATCCCTTTAAGAAAGACCTTTACCGAGCTGGATGAAAAGTATTTTATATCAAAATAAATAGGTCAATAATTATATTGCAAATGGGTTGACTAAAAACCACCTCTTTTAAAGGGATCCTATATTTATATGACTGATTTTATATTTTGTTATTTTTTGTCATAACATGCATGCTTAAATATAGTTAGGTAAGCCCATTTAAATATCCAAAAATGCGTTCAACATCAAAAATTCACGCGTACTATCAAGAGTACTACACAGTAGAGTGCTATAGATAGCGACAAAATAAGTACTTGCTGCGTTACGTCATTTCGATTCGTGCGGAACAAAATACGTTTAGCCTTGGAATCGTTGCCGTATGCGCTACGAAGGCTGCACACAGATGCGCGACAAGTCGCACGTTTTTGTCGCAACACCCTGCACTTTGTCGCACGGCGAGAATTTATTTTTATTTTTCGAATTAAAGAGTGAAACGAACATGTGAGCTTATAAACGTATTAAACTCGCACGATTTTTATTCATAGTAACTATTTTCCCAAGTCTTAATTGTGTATTTTACTTATCTTAACATCCATTCATCTGTACAATTCAACTATGTTGCAATAACAGCAGTTAACTTAATTTAATAAACTTTCAGAACTTTGGGCTGAATTTATTGGGTTATAAAATTATAATGAGAATAGACGCATCGACAGAATCATTTATGCAGGATCATTATAATTTATCTAATCTGCTTAAAAAACCAAATATGATATCGTTACTTATCAGGTAGTAGCTGACCAATAATTTTAGGCGCATTTTTTTGTGATAAGTAGGATTAGTGAAGTAGATTCATTCACGTGTAGCCATTGCATTGGTATCGTTTTCCTCATTGTAATAATATCGATATCCTGAATTACTTATCTTTTATGGCGCCTAACTTTACCTGACTGTGGAAGAGTAGTTTTTACCTTAGGAATTTATGATCTTTGCATTTACGACTGTAGATTACTATGAAGCATAAAACAGCATCAAGATAATATAGATGAAAGTATAAAGCAGGTGGGACCGAAGTGACAGGCAGTGAAGACTTGCTACCGAGTTTTTGAGTCTTACCTAATTTAACTTTATGCTTTTTGGTAACTTTTAATCGCAGTCAGGTTTACTGTTTCGACTAAATGAAATTTTAGTAGGTATTTTAATCGTTTTAATCAATTTATAGGTTTTTTTGAAAAAAGATTAATGATTCATTGTACTTGCCGAATACCTACCTGATGATTTTATTTTTGTAACCGTTGATATACTTTTAATGTCGAAATACTAAAATATTTTTAGCTTAAAACTCATTTGTAACTTGATTTTTATTATCTGGGTTGTTTTTATTTTATTTTTGTGCATGACTAAAATAATATTAGAAACAGAGAGAAAGGGTCAGGCTGAAAAGCAGCGCTGTGCAGCTGCGTCTCACAGCATATGCTGAGCCTGCTCCTGTCATACTTATTATTAGTTTATTTAATGTAGGTACTTATAAAAAATTTAATTTTATGGCAATAAACGACTATTTTTTTTTTTTTTTTTACTAAAGTCCTGCGACACAGTTTCAAGTCGCAACGTTTATAGTCGGTCTTACTGAGGTACAATAGTGCACGCGGCCGCCCGATGGTTCAGGCTCCACCCACGATTTTCGTTCAACACTTCCTCATACGTATAGTTATTTAGTTTTTTTAAATTCTACTGCATTAAATTAAGATTGCTATTTGTTTTAGAGCGAAATTTTCCATGGTTGTTCGCGAGCTGTCTGCAAATTGAGCTGAGGTCATTAACACAATCGTATATGTAAATATTATATGTGTGGTCAAGTATTTTGCATTTTAAAATATTTTTTTATTTTCTATTAAGTATTTTTTATAGAAATATTTCCCGACCAAGAGTCCTATAAACTAAGAAAATATGTTATAAGTTTGTGTTTTAAAAACGACTATGGAGTTACAGAGGTATGTAATGTACTTATGTAACTTTAAGGAAATTTATAAACTTAATAATTAACAAGCACAAAAACCCTAAATTTGTGTGCCCTTTATCTATTTATTCCAATTAATAGACTAGTTTGAGGATAATATCGAAATAAATTAAATAACTCTTGAGGTTTTCCTAAATTTACTCATCTATTGTTACTATATAAAATTTATACGCAATTAAAAAGTTATGTTATATGATTTACCTTCGTAATAACGTCATAATAATCTTCATAGGAAGGTCGGAATTGTACCTACTTTAAATAATCTTATTAGTAACTTATGAAATAGGTAGGTAGGTATTTAAAAGTACTGGACAGTTTTAAAGGTCCAATAATATCAGAGCGTACTTATAATTAGGGAGCTCACCAATGAAATATCATTGTTGAGGGTGCCTAAAGTCGCCTGGTTATGGTTTTCTACTGCCTTCATTTCAAACTCCAGGTATAGTTCGCCTTTTGTAGAATTTGGATCCTCGATAGTATGTACCTAAACGGTATTTCAGAATCCGAACTGCAACTTTTTTTGTATATCAAACGTTAGTATCACGTTTGCGTAAACGAGAATATTGCATGGAAAGTAAAAGCTTCGCATTATGTGCGATCCATACTTATTATACAACACCTAGACCATAAACTAATATTCTACATAAATATAGGTTTGGGGCGGGAATCGAACAGGCAACCTTCTGAATCGTAGACAGGCCCTCAACCACCGCGCCACAGAAGTTATCGAAGAGCTCACAAATGCAAGAGCTCAAATACTATAGATTTTACCACAATTTTACTACGCACCACGCCTAAATAAATAGGGCAAGAGGACAATGACAAATTGTAGGTACCTACGTCAATGTAGGTGCCTGAGCCAACCTCTGTGACGCAGTGGGCGAACCTGCGACGCAGATGATTGTTGCGGGTTCGATTCCCGCCTCAAAAAAATATTTATCTAGAATATTTGTATCTGGCCTGAGTGTCTCTGATCTAAAACCAACTTAAACATCTATCTGTCTATACTTTTTAAAACAAAGTCGCGCCTGTCTGAATGTACGTGAAATATTAAAAAACCGCTAAAGAGATTGTCATAATAGGGTTTTGACTAAATGATGGAGTGACGGAGGTTTACGTGTATTTTTATTGAATTGACTGAAATATGACGATGATTATCGGAAAAAAACGTGCCAATAGGAAAACTAGACTCAAATTCAAGTTTGCGGTGCGTCTCGTAACATCTATATCTTTACCAACAGAACAACAACCAACAGAACATTTTACCCTATTACCCGTGCGAAGCTCGGGCGGGCAGCTAGCAGGTAGTATTTTATACTTACAAAAGAAAAGTACAAGTAAGTACTTAGTTACATCTGCAATATTTATTTATCTATTTGCACTTCAGCGGTCGTTAATGTACAAAATAATAAGTATTTACCTACATGCCTATCTAACCTACAAAACGGAATAACTACTTATCTTTTTATTAATACAATAACCCAATTTCCAAACATTAGGCTGCACTGTGCAGAGGAAATAACGAACGACGACGCTGCGCGCGCGCATCTTGCTACATCGCACCGTTGACATTGGCCTACTAAAGCTTATCTCATACGTAGTAACTTTTATTCAATCTGTGGCCGAATTAGACCCGGCTATAGGTACCTACCTATTTTAGTTTTTAGATCGAAACACCAGACAAGTAGAATTGATTGATTTGTTTCGAGTGCTTTGTGAATCAGAGGTGTAAGTCTGTCTAGTTTAAAAATATATGGGGACCGAATTGGGCATCGATTGCTCAGCTACCTAACTACTTCATCAAAGGGAACAAAGGGCTTTCGAAAAATAAAAATAAATAAGAGTAAACATTTGAATTCAACGCCCGTGTCTATTAAGTAAAAGTTTTGCTACTAGATTTTTTTTATTACTATAGTAGCCCTCCGTGGCTTCACCAGCGTCGTAACTCCCGATCCCGTGGGAATATCGGGATAAAAATCGGGTAGCATATGTTACTCCCAATGAATCAATGTATCGCCATACCAAGTTTCATCAAAGTCGGTCCAGTAATTTCGGAGCCTATTCGTTACAAACAAAAAACAAAAAAAATATATCCGTTTTATTAACCAACTTCAAAAAAGGAGTTTCTCAATTCGTCGCGTATATGTTTTTTTTTGTATGTTTGCCGATTATTATATTAGTGTAGATAATTTAGCGTTTGACGAATATCTCACACTATGGTTAGTGACGATGCAGTCTGATGTAACAGGCTTTCAAGATACCTAACGCTCATGACTCAAAAACACCTGAAATTAACTCAAAAACCCCAATTTTAAGATCTAAACGTTTTGCTACTAAAGTCCATTTATTCATTAACTTTGCCGTTATAATATCGTTAGGAAGATATTGTCATTTTGCAATGTAGACATTTTGATAGTCACCCGAAAAAGTAGGTCGACTTCTTTCAAATTAAAGATACATTAGAAACTGGCACAATTATTCTCATTCCTGCAACATTTAACTGGTAAAGGATAGTGAACTGTAAGCGCTTCGATTAAGGTTTAAATTTGTTGAATAGAAAAATTGTGTGTTATGATAATGTGGCACGATTTCGATGTTGCAGGGTGACCTAGTTTCGACGAATTATAGTACAAATGGTGTCCAGACGTTGCAATGTAAGGGGGACTCTGTTTTATAGTACGATCAGTTTGAATGGTTTATATAGGTAACATCTCTAGGTTGATATAGATTTCAGTTGAAAATTGAGGCGTTATCTGAAGTTACAAATGTCCTTTATGAATAATAAACCTTACGACATAATCGCTTGAAGCTATTGTAATGCAAACTACGACCACAAGGACAGTTTTGGTTAGTAGGTATAGGAACAAAATACCTAGTAATTAGAATGAAGAGATAGTGTATTTTTTTATTATTTCACACAGCGCCATCTAGCCCCGTGGCCAAACAACGGACACAGAACTTAAATGCTGAACTTAAATGTTTGTTTGAAAATATATTCATGAAACAAAACAAATATCTTTGCAATAAGTATTTATTTGTGGCGGTAATCGAACCCACAACCTTCTGCGTGGCAGACGTATGCTACCACCACAAAGGTCGTATAAAGATAATTTATGTAACAAAACATCCAAACGCAAATTGCCTTCATAAGTGTAGAGACACCATCAAAACAAACAAAATAAAAATCAACACGCGTAAAAATAAATCAAAATTCCCTGCCGCCCAACAATTTCCCTTACACGTCCGTCCGGAGCGTAAATTCGATGCGAATCCGAAATCAAATTGAAAATCGAGTTGTACACCTACGCGGTTTCGCCTCTCGCCCGGATGCAAGCGAGAACGTTGTTTGGGAGGCTCAACTAACCCCATTTTCACCCCACCCCCCTTATACACGACAGCGCATCCCCAGGCGGGGGGGGAAAATTCAAGGTCGGGGCACAGTCGGGGGCCTACACGTCAGACAGAGAAGGCTGTACGCAGGCTTTCGAGTGCAAGCGAATGCGCGACAGAAAATCAATCTTGCACAGGGTATAGGAAAACTAGGTGAACCCGAACAGTTACGTGCGAGTATTGAATATTAAACGTTGCAATTATAATTGTCATTTTATTCTCCTGCGTATTAAATAAATGCTGGTACTTGTTACTTTAATTTCTTATAAGAAGGACCAGAATTATCCATTCAGATTTTTCAGTTCTAATTTGAAAAATATACCACCCTGAAATACAGTGCAAGAAACATTTAGGCTGTTACTAATACTGACTATAATATAGTAGGGAAGATAAATATGTTTTTGGTATAGTCGGAGATCCCTTTAAGGACGACCTTCATCGAGCTGTTTAATGGAAGAAAAGTATTTTATAGCAAATTAAATAGGTCAATAAATATATTGCAAATGGATGCCTAAAAAATTTCAGTCCAGAATATGATTAATTAACAATTAAATTTTTGTTTTGTTTTTTAACCCTTTTACTGGCTTGTTTAAGACAAAAATTCCATACCAATAGAAAGTATGAAGCCTAAAGAATATGCAAACGTTAGGTTGCCTATTTTTTCCCGTCACAACTCATGGGTAGGCAGGTAAATCGATACTAGCCATTTGAACTGGTATGGTTACTGAATTAGAGTTAAGTTAAATTAAAGATTATGTATTTGATTGGTGTGGAATTTGTATATTGACCAAACCAGTGAAAAGTATTAAAACAAAATAAATGTATATATATCATTCTGGATTGAAATTTTTTAGGCAACCCATTTGCAATATATTCATTGGCCTATTTAATCACTACATAGTATAAAATAAAGTCACTTTTCGCCGTCCCTATTCCCTTTGTATGCTTAGATCTTTAAAACTACGCAACGGATTTGGATTTTGAAGCCGGGGCGGGTCGCTAGTTTGATATAAAATACTTTTCATTCATTACGATGAAGTTCGTCCTTAAAGGGATCCTGTACTATAGGTATAATTATTTGTACAAATACAATAAATTTAGTGTAGACACGCGTAGTTTCAAGCATTGATACAGTTGCGTAAGTGAATATACACGTGTATCTACTATTTATTGGTTGTATTGAATTGGTGTAGTTCACTAATTTGAGGTCGTCTTGTTTGAAATTATGATCATTAAAGAAAATATTGGAGTTATTAATTTGATAGATATAGGTTTAGTTAATTGAAAAAAATAAAATTTATTTGACACTTCTAAGGGCCTAATTATAGAGTAGCCTACAGCAGTTGATAAATTGTTTTTAAATGTTGCAATAATGGTCACAAATAAAACATGAAGTACCTATCAACTTATATCTATACTTTTAAATATTATAAAGCTGAAGAGTTTGTTTGTTTGAACGCGCTAATCTCAGGAATTACTGGTTCGAATTGAAAAGATATTTTTGTGTTGGATAGTCCATTTGTCAAGGAAGGCTTTAGGTTATTTTTTATTTATATTCCCATGGGATTGGGACTTACGCGCGTGAAACCGCGGCACATGAGTAGAGATGACGCGGAGCGCAGCTAGTAATATTAGAAAGCTGAAGAGTTTGTTTGAACGCGCTAATCTCAGGAACTACTGGTTCGGATTGAAAAAATATTTTTGTTTTGAATAGTCCATTTATCGAAGAAGTCTTTTAGGTAGTTTTTATTTTGATATACCCACAGGATTGGGACTTACGCGGGAGAAAACAGGGGGCGCAGCTAGTAAAGTAAAGACCTATACTATTAACAAAGAATACGAAGTTAGGAAAACTACAACTTTGCCCATTAATACGCTTAATACAAAAAAGTACGTTACAGCAAACTAATTACTGAACCCTTTCACTGCAAGATTGATTTTCCAACCCTCCCCAACAGCTCAATCATAAGAGAGGGTGAAAGGTGAACTCAACCCTTCTCATTAGCGACGTATCTCTAATCAATACTTGCACACATAGGGGGTTAAATTACTAACTAAACATGCACAACTACAAAATTCCCGGGCTCGAGCCATACTGTATATATTGCACTAAAGTATGGTATAGACAAAAGGGGGTTGAAACCCACCCGTTGCGGTATTACAGGAGGTCCTCCCACCCCCTATCTCACCACATGGGTAGGGGGTACTCGTTACACCTTGATTTTAGAAGTGCGTTTATGTGCGTGATATTTGTTAACAGTTTTAGTATTTTTTATAATAAGGTGTTTATACTTGGTTTAGTTTTAGTGCCTGAAAATTATATTCTTATTGCTTATTAAAAAAAATCATATAGGTACTCTACTTACTGAAAATTAAAATGATCTTATTATGAAATATTACAGTTTATCCTTTAGTTGTTGACTAGCGACCCGCCCCGGCTATATTATGCATGTATTATACATAATATAAACCTTCCTCTTGAATCACTCTATCTATTAAAAAAAACCGCATCAAAATCCGTTGCGTAGTTTTAAAGATTTAAGCATACATAGGGATATAGGGACAGAGAAAGTGACTTTATTTTATACTATTTAGTGATAGTGATGTTTATTTAAAAAAATCATATAAAGGTACTCTACCTACTTACTGAAAATGAAAATGATCTTAATTATGAAATATTACAGTTTATCCGTTAGTTATTGATGACCTAATTCATAAAGAAAATATATTTGTTTTGCATTTTGTTACGTAGGTAACATACATCTTATCTACTAGCAATAGCACAATTTTTCTTATCTAAAAATTTTAAGGTACCTATTCTTGTTTCTAGTAAACATTTCCATACAATAAACAATATTATTAATCATCACCTTTTTGGTAGGTTTTTACCTGCTAAATGATTTAGTTTAGTTTATGGTCAATGGTTTGTCATAAAAATATATAAAATTCTAATTCCATATCAACGCACGCAATATAAATAATAAATAATAAATAAATATTTCAGGACATATTACACATCGCCATCCAGCCCCAAGCTAAGCAACTTAATGCTTGTGTTATGGGTGCCAGATAACGGATAAACTACTTATATACTTTTTTTTTTGTAAATATATACCTACATATTATACATATAGAAAACACCCAGAACCAGAAACAAGAATTTATAGTCAGCATAAATACTTGTTCCCGGCGGGAATCGAACCCGCAACCTTCTGCGTCGCAGTCGGGTGTTCGCCCGACGCGCCACAGAGGTCGTTGAATATGAACAAATCGTGCTGAAATTTGGCTTAAAAGATAGCTATTATGAAAGTATACGTAGAAAGGGTTTTTGGATGATTCAACTCCTACGCGAACAAAGCTCGAAAAACGAAGCTTCTATAGAGAAAATTCAAATATAGACGTAGTGTATAACGTCAGGCAGGTGTGATAGTGGTCAAACGCTGACCTATCATATTATTATGTAAAAAAAAAAAAAACGTTTTGGGTAATGAAATAGTGCAGGTAAAATCACATAAATAGACGCAAGACTTCGTTTAATTTAAATGCAAAGTAACATATATGACGCTCTCGCACTGCCCTACTACCCATAAAAGTTACTCAATAACTACTCCTAGATTAAAATTTAATTTGTTACTAAAATAAACTTTAAAGAAATAATTATTCAGTTAGATAATTATCAAGTTACAGAAACAAATGTACTTCATTTTAATAACACACCAACTATGCAAATTAAGCGTTTGGTATTACATAATAATACAAACGTTGATATTGATCGTAATACTGGAATAGAGTAATAAATTCATCGTAAAATACCTTTTATTACGCATTAAACTAAACTGCTTCTAACTAACGATCGAGTTCCTTTAGTAGGTAAGTTCTTGCTTCTTGGATTTAAGTTCTTTTGATATTACTAATGGCTTAATCTAAGTACAGTAATTTCATCCTAAATTAAACGTATATATGATATGACTGTGAGATCCATTGAAATTGTTGTTTTCTAATTAACAACAATAATTAATAACAATAAATAAACTAAATTAATTCCAACTAACTTTTGAGCGCATAAGTTCTAACTTCTTTCATAAGTTCTTTTGATATTTTAATGGCTTAATCAATGTGCAGTAATTTCATCCTGAAATTGAATTTTTACAGCGAATATGATATTACTGTGAGATGAAATGACATTAAAAATATTATCACTACATAGTATAAAACAAAGTCGCTTTTTCTGTCCCTATATCCCTTTGTATGCTTAAATCTTTAAAACTACGCAACGGATTTTGATGCGGTTTTTTTTAATAGATAGAGTGATTCAAGAGGAAGGTTTATATGTATAATACATGCATAATATAGCCGTGCGAAGCCGGAGCGGGTCGTTAGTATATGATTGAAATTGTTGTTTTCTAATAAACAACAATAAATAAACGAATAATAACTAGAGTTAGTACTCGAGCGGGTAAGTTCTTACTTCTTGAATAAGTTCTTTTGATATTTTAATGGCTTAATCTATGTGCAGTAATTTCATCCTCAAATTAAATTATTACAGAGTAGGTATATGATATTACTGTGAGATGAAATGACATTGAAAATGTTATTAAATATAAATAAACTAAACGATTCGATTTCGAGTTTTTATTTCTTGGATTAAAGTTCTTTGGAAATAATATATGTGCAGTAATTTAAACTTAAATGTTCATAGCTTTTAGGATACTAGACGTTACCCGCGACTTCAAATTTTAAAAAATCCTTATCGGATGCCTTCATGATGACTATCTGTATACCAAAATTTTGCCGGATCCGTTTATTATTATGAACCTTGTGCTGATTATATCAGTCACTAAGAATATATTTGACACATTGAGTGTTGTTTTTAAATAAATAAAACTTGTTTCTTATTTATACATCGAAAGGATAATTTAATGAATATTATTTGCAATATGCTCATTAATATTATTGACGTGATAACGTTTTATAAATTGGTGAACACCTGCAATCTCAAAAAAGTGTGACGTCACGCGTCGTTACTGGAACGCCTCATGTTATTGACAAGGTAAATATATCAACGTTTTATCGTTGCCATGGTTACCATCAATGTTTTCTTTTTTAGAAGAGAGAGGTTGTTGATAGAAGAGTCGGCTTCTAGTTCTTCTTATATGCCGTATATTAAGACGTAATTTTACTAATCACTACATAGTATAAAATAAAGTCGCTTTCTATCCCTATGTCCTTATGTCCCTATATCCCTTTATATGCTTAAATCTTTAAAACTACGCAACGGATTTTGATGCGGTTTTTTTTAATAGATACAGTGATTTAAGAGGAAGGTTTATATGTATAATACATGCATAATATAGCCGTGCGAAGCCGGGGCGGGTCGCTAGTGATGTAATAATCATATCTCTGAGTAATTCGGTTTTGTAAATGCAAATGAAAAAAACAATTTCTAACATTATTTTTCTAATACGAAACCTTGGGCCATATCAGTGCACTTATCATTTATCTATGATAGTAAATGTACTATTTTTATCTGTGTAACAGACGAATTTGATAAATAGGAAACTTGCAAAGCCAAAATTATTTGTCGTTTATGAATTACTAGCTGCGCCCCGCGGTTTTACCCGCGTAAATCCCGATCCCGTGGGAATATCGGGATGAAAAGTAGCCTATGTGTTAATCTAGGTATCCAGCTATCTACATACCGAGTGTCATCGCAATCGGTCCAGTAGTTTTTGCGTGAAGGAGTAACAAACATACACACACACACACACAAACTTTCACATTTATAATATTAGTAGGATAGGATGATTCAAGGTAACGTTTGATATTTTAAATAGTTAATGTAGGTTATGCTTAATATTATTTAAGAATATGTGTTTGAATGAATAAATAAGTAAGTTATTTCAGTAACTAAATTATTCATTTTTGCATAGATTAGGTTGGAGGCTTTATTTTAAGCGAATAACATTCGTGTCAGAAAGCCACATTTGTCTGATATTATTTTATATACCTAGTTGACTTAGTTACGTACACATTTTAACACATCACATATAAAGAGAAACAGTAGAAGTAAACTTAAGCATAAAAGCTAAATCAATTCTTTTCCACCCAAAGGTTGCCTGGAAAAAATAGCTTTCAGCGATAAGGCCACCCATTTGTGAAAATTATTTAATTAATTAAAATTGTCATTTCTAGCCTATTACTTTGTTTTCCTTCTGTGTTGTATAAATAAAGTTATTTATATATCTACCTAAAATTTAATAATAAATCCTTTTAAAACCTTTATGAAAGTTTCATGTCAAAAAAGAAATGTTGACTGAAAATAAATCAAAACCGCTCACAAAAAAGACAAGTGAAGACTCATATCATAAACACAAAGTACGCCATACACATCCAACATTGTAAATCCTTCCCACACCGTCATTTGAATAACTGCACGACATTTACACCATAAAAAGGAGAAGAGGGCTGCAAAGGGAGGAAAGGGTGCTAAAAACAATGCAAGTATCTCTCTAAAACACAGACAAGTGATATAAATTGCTCAACCTAAATTGCATTACTCGTCGCTCCTTAATTTTAGAAACTAAACGTATTTTACATAGTGGCCTTTTTAGATTTCAAAATATTAAATCGTCCCATCTCGTTATAAAGTCGTTGAAATTAACATTACGTTTCGATTTGCAATTTATCGAGAGTACGCCTTTGCCTAGGGTTATAGCATTAGTTTTCAAATTCAGTCGTCGAATATAAAGTTTCATTCTTGTAAGTAATAAAATGTTATATCAGCCACAAAGGCCTAAATCGAATAAAAAATAAATATCGTAAGGGTAGGTCCCATACGTACTATTACCAATACTTGATTTTACTGTGCTGCTGAAAATCTGTGAATAACGTCACCATTAAGCGAGTGCTGAAACGTTAATACTCGATAACCGTTGTAAAAAACCTAGGTAATATCCTAGTTCGAGTCGATAGGTTTGGGCTGTTTGCCCCCTCGTTGGGTGTTTAGGGGGGGGGTTGTTGGGAGGGTGGGTTGCGACACATATAGGCCCGGTCGATATTGACGCTGCGCTGAATGCGCTCTCGCCTAAATTGGGGAATTAATGCCGCATCGATGGACCCGAATTTTAGAGGCTTTATGTTACGTAACCGTTATTTTGGTTATGAATACTGTTGGGGATATTATGGGGCTGTTTCATTTAACTATGTCCCTATATAGCGGAGGAGATCGAGGTTATTTAAAATTAATAGGCACTTTCTTTTAATATTATGAAAACTTTCATTAGGTACCTATACGACTCGAAAATTCAATTTTTTAAATAAAAAACCGCTTTTGTTACAAATCTAACTGTTACATAATGTTGTGAAATTAATTTGATTGCAATTCGTTTTGTGAATTTGTGAAAAGTTAATGAATGCGCTAAATAATTGAAAAGAAAAAGTTACTTACCTATGCGAAAACTTTTGTTTCACGACTTTTTAAACAAATAACCGCTTTCTAAACAAAAGTAATTGTTAAATAATATTTTTAAATTAATTTGATTGCAACTTGCTTTGTGAATTTGTAAAGAGTTGGTGAATGCGCTAAACAATTGATAAGGAAAAGTTATTTACCTATACGAAAACTTTAGTTCTACGACTTTAGCAAATATAATTTTAAAACAAAAACCTCTTTCTTACAAAAGTTAATTATTAAATAATATTGTGACATTAATTTTGATTGCAACACGCTTTGTGAATTTATGAAGAGTTGGTGAATGCGCCGAATAATTAAGAAGAAAAACAGTACTGAAGGTGAAATAACAATTGAACGTTATACAACTGAACATTTGAAGGCTAAGAAAAATCTCGTTTTTTTACAGAGTCTAATTAAAAACTGGGCCAGTGGGGCCACCTTCACGACGGGACAGGAGACGAGGAAAAGTAAGTCAAACAAGAACCGAGATATAACGAGAATTTGATTCGGCCATGCGAGAAACAAGATTCACCCTCAAGAGGTAAGTGGCATAAGAGATTCGCCATTATATCGTCACCTTACGTTTTTATAACACCTATTCAATGATATTGGAAATATCTTTGTTTTAGGAACCAAGACAGGTAGGTACAGGAACAAACTGCAAGAACATATTTTTACAGATATACGTAACTAATTTAAATAAATAAATTAAACAAAGTACACGTCGAAAACACGTTTGCCAGGCTTTTTAATTATTATTTACGTAGAAATTTCACTTTTACGACGTTTTAAACGATATTCAAACCAAAAATGAACATTTTATATTATAGATAGTTTGAAAATAATAAAACTACTTACATTCGTTTAATTTTAACACAAACTTGTGAATAATTAAAAAAACTCGTTCCTCAAACAAGATAGGTAGGTAACTTCCACAAACTCATCCGATTCAAAAGATAAATAATGTAAGAAAAATAATAAAAATATCTAACATTTATGAATCCATTCATAGTGTTGTTTTTGTCGTCTATACTCGTTAAGTTTTTATGAATATAAAGTTATTTTCTTATCTTAATATATATAAATCTCGTGTCACAATGTTTGTCCTCAATGGACTCCTAAACCACTTAACCGATTATAATAAAATTCACACACCATGTGCAGTTCGATCCAACTTGAGAGATAGGATAGCTTACATCCCGATATTCCCACGGGATCGGGAGTTACGCGGGTGAAACCGCGTAGGGCAGCTAGTTCTAATATAAAAAGTTACAAGTGAACTCTGAGTGAGTATCTTCTAGGAAAGCGTGCTACATCTTAGGCCGCATCGTCACCTAACATCAGGCAGGTGTGATAGTGGTCAAACGCTGACCTATCATATGTAAAATTAAAAAATAGGTAAATGATACCTAGGTACTGTTTGACGTGTTTCATGACTATTGTTTCTTTTTTTTGTAATAATAACTATTTTTATTACATATAACGTGTATTGGAAACCTGGAGACCTGCCATAAACAGTTTTTTTTTAACTTAAATGTAGGCTACACTCTCCGAAATTATTAATTACTTATGCTTTTAAATTTAAAATTGCGAAAAATGGCTGACAGGCTTTTATATTCCAGGAAACTTTATTTTAATTTTAGTATTTGTTTCTTTTGCCTTTTGTCGAACGGTCACAATAGTTCGACATTAATTGCAATGGAAAATTAACACATCAATGACTGTTAATCATTATCGAAAAATATTTATTGAAACAAACATGCATGACACGAGCTTTAATTATTTCAATAAGTGACGCGGAAATGTGTATTGATTAAACTGTTGTAAAGTTGTTATTACTTATTATCATGAAAAAAAAATTATTGTGAAAATAAATTATTACGATATTCTGTAAAAAAGATAGTCAAGTAGATAATTAAGAGATCTTTGTTTGTACAAAACAAGAAAGGAACATACAGCTCAATATACTCAAACTAATCGGAAAGGTTGAAAGTTCCATTTCAAAAAGCGATTTCTTGTAAACTTTGCATGGAAAAGAACAAAAAATGCATTATGTGTAAAATTAAATGTTTTATGTAGGTAAGCAAGCACTACAAAATCTAATATAAACACATTTTTAATTTAAAACGCTATGGGTATTATTAAAAGCCCCTAAAGAGAATAAAAGTAAAGCACCAAAATTGTTTTCTATCTCCGGCCCTTAACTATAAACCGGCCGTATCTAGAAGGAGCTCACGAGTGCAAACTTCCTCACCCACCCCCAGACCAACCCCTCCCTTACACGTGGCTCCCCCTAAACACCCCCTACCACAGTCACCCTTGCTGCGTCTAGCACACTTGTCGACCCAAAAAACTTCGAACTTAGGAAAAATAAGTAAAAAAAGCTGCAATTAAACAGTATTGTCAAGAATCAGAATGTCACACTTTAAGAAAGAACGATCATTTATTTATAATTAAAAATACAGTTTGAATTATGGCAATGAAAAAGATCACAACTTTTTTCTGAAACATTGCTCAGAACACTCACATAATAAAAATCGGTTCATTATCGTAACAACCTACATAATTATAGGTAGAGTCTAAAAAAGCCTTTGTGGTGCGTCGGGCGAACACCCGCCTGAGACCCAGAAGGTTCTAAGGGGCCGATTCCTGCCTTAAGCAAATATTTATGTATATTTGTTATGGTTTGGGTGTCTGTATGTTTATTGTGTATGTATTTACAAACTATATGAATATTCCATCCATTATCTGGCCACCATAGCACTAGATGCCGCTGTTTGCAAGCTTCTGCAATATTTATTAATTTCAAAAAATTATGGTCTTATGGCTAATTAACGACCTCTGTGGCGACCTCTGTGGCGTGTCGGGCGAACACCCGACTGCGACGCAGAAGGTTGCGGGTTCGATTCCCGCCGGGAACAAGTATTTATGCTGACCATAAATTCTTGTTTCTGGTTCTGGGTGTTTCCTATATGTATAATATGTATATATTTACAAAAAAAAAAAAAAGTATATAAGTAGTTTATCCGTTATCTGGCACCCATAACACAAGCATTAAGTTGCTTAGCTTGGGGCTGGATGGCGATGTGTAATATGTCCTGAAATATTTATTTATTTTATTTATTTTAATTAAAAAATGATGTTTGCAATAAAGAATTTATCTATCTTTGGTCTGAAAATGCACGCCCTATACAACTAAAAAATACTAACACCTTTGTACATGTAGGTAAATACATTGGAAAGATCTCTACAGTATAAAGATAACGTGATACGACGACATGCGACGTTCAAATTAATATACACAAACAGTCTCAAGTTCAAAGTTTCAGTAGAAATACAGTAGGTATCTGTTCGAGACCTACAAAGCTACGTGACATATTTCCAGCATGGATATATGAATAAGTAATACCTACGATTACTTTTACTTGAACCCGTGCATGCATGCTCTACGAAGTACGAGTAATGAAAACTTCTTGAATAGGTAAGTGCGAGTACAGCACAGTAATAGTTTAATAATCAAGTAAAATAATGATCATATAATAAATGAAAATGAAATGAAATGAAAAAAACTTTATTGTCTAAATTACTTAACCTTATCAGTAATACAATATTGCCCTACTCCTCCTATCACACAAGAGTAATTAGACAAAAGGAGAGGCGTCAGTTTTATTGTTGAGCAGTGCCATATCTGGTCCTGCACAACGCTGGTAATAGGAATTAATAAAAATAGAAAAAAAAAATTATTTTTCTTTCGTGTCATTATACCAGATGTTTGGTTTTTGATAGCGAAAATTACTGGGTGCAGAGCAAACAGTTAAATTTTTGTGGACCTGTAACTTGCCACTTTCACGACGACGTCTGTAGCATCCATTATGTCTCATGATGACTTAGTCCCATCGGCCCCGCTGGCTCTGCCCCGCTAGCGGGGCAGATGGGAAAAAGTGTTGCATCGGCCCCGCTGAACGCAGACGCGGACGCTAGCGGGGCCGATGAAACAATTTAAGTTTCATTTGCCCCGCTATAGGACTTACTTCCGTCGGGCCCGCTAGCAGATGGGAAAAAGAGATTGATTCATCGGCCCCGCTAGCGTCGGCGTCGGCGTTTTGCGGGGACGATGGGTAGGTACAGATCAAGTTACAAATAGAGGCAATCAATACCTAGGTTGCCGAAAAAGGAATGTCTGTAATTAAAATGGTTTGTATGTTAATCAGTTTTTATTGAGTGCTCAAAATACATAATATTTTAATAATAAAAAAATACACACAACAAGAACATCACATAAACATTTTTTAATTTTCATAATCATAGATGATAGTCACACAAATTACATTAATCAGTCTTCATTAATGAACATTAATGCCTAAACTGCTGACAGTTTTGTAAGATGAATATAATATTTTAGGTAAACAACATAACATAAAAAATACAGTATTTGACAAAAAATCAACGAGAGAAAACATTAACATTACAAACTATGTCAGTGTTTCGAGAAAATGTCTACTGGTTATTGGTCCATTTACAAATTTCAAGATCAAGTTATACTATTTAAATAATCAACAAAACAAAAAAAAACACAAAACAAAGACATTACTTAATAACTAGTTTCTTAATTTTTAATAGAGCCAGCCGGGCCGATGGGAGTGCACACTCAAACTTCTAACTTTTAATAGTTTTTTCATAAATGGTCTAACTTTTACAAGAATTAGAGCAGGAATATAAACAATAATTCAGTGCTTTTATTTATGTAATTGTTATCTTGAACAAAATATGTTTATATTACGTAAAAAACAAAAGTCAATTTATGGGACACATCAAAATCAGAATTCAGTTTTTTTTTTGAGAATTGCACAATATGTAACAGCTAAAGAGTGACTATCTCCGAACTTCGCTTTACTTTACTGCGACACAATAATTAGTAATTTCACGTTTACACGGTTGTCATGGATTTGACTTCGCGCTGTCTATAGACGCGTTTTGATTTGAGTTGAGTTGAGGTTTGGCGTTGGACCAAAAAGTTTTTTAAGTTTCTTAAGATGGACCCATGGAAAGTGACAGATGTCAAAGTGACAAATGTCAAAGTGACATCTGTCACTATGTCAAATTAATCAGCCAAACCGAACCGAACAAACACCTTTTTCTCTCACCAAAAAAAAGGGTCCATCTTAAGAAACTTAAAAAACTTTTTGGTCCAACGCCAAACCTCAACTCAACTCAAGTCAAAACGCGTCTATAGACAGCGCGAAGTCAAATTCATGACAACCGTGTAAACGTGAAATTACTAATTATTGTGTCGCAGTAAAGTAAAGCGAAGTTCGGAGATAGTCACTCTTTAGCTGTTACATATTGTGCAATTCTCAAAAAAAAAACTGAATTCTGATATTGATGTGTCCCATAAATTGACTTTTGTTTTTTACGTAATATAAACATATTTTGTTCAAGATAACAATTACATAAATAAAAGCACTGAATTATTGTTTATATTCCTGCTCTAATTCTTGTAAAAGTTAGACCATTTATGAAAAAACTATTAAAAGTTAGAAGTTTGAGTGTGCAAATGTATCAAGAGTGATGTGTCCCATTAAGCAGTGTATGACTTTCTATAAGAATATTATAGAAAATATTGAGTTTGCATTTAACTTTTTGGTACTATCTTAGACTTACTCCCATCGGCCCGGCTGGCTCTATTAAAAATTAAGAAACTAGTTATTAAGTAATATCCTTGTTTTGTGTTTTTTTTTTGTTTTGTTGATTATTTAAATAGTATAACTTGATCTTGAAATTTGTAAATGGACCAATAACCAGTAGACATTTTCTCGAAACACTGACATAGTTTGTAATGTTAATGTTTTCTCTCGTTGATTTTTTGTCAAATACTGTATTTTTTATGTTATGTTGTTTACCTAAAATATTATATTCATCTTACAAAACTGTCAGCAGTTTAGGCATTAATGTTCATTAATGAAGACTGATTAATGTAATTTGTGTGACTATCATCTATGATTATGAAAATTAAAAAATGTTTATGTGATGTTCTTGTTGTGTGTATTTTTTTATTATTAAAATATTATGTATTTTGAGCACTCAATAAAAACTGATTAACATACAAACCATTTTAATTACAGACATTCCTTTTTCGGCAACCTAGGTATTGATTGCCTCTATTTGTAACTTGATCTGTACCTACCCATCGTCCCCGCAAAACGCCGACGCCGACGCTAGCGGGTCCGATGAATCAATCTCTTTTTCCCATCTGCTAGCGGGCCCGACGGAAGTAAGTCCTATAGCGGGGCAAATGAAAATTAATTTGTTTCATCGGCCCCGCTAGCGTCCGCGTCTGCGTTCAGCGGGGCCGATGCAACACTTTTTCCCATCTGCCCCGCTGGCGGGGCAGAGCCAGCGGGGCCGATGGGACTAAGTCCTCATGATTAGGTCTTAATAAATAATAAATTATATAAAATTTGCAAAAAAAAAGTTCGAATTTCCAAAAGTCATAGAACAAAAGTTGATTAATTAATTGAATCCGTCGTTATTTTCGGAACTCCATATCTGTATGGAAGTATTCATATTTCGTTTTTAAAAGTTGATTGTTAAGGTGCACAGAATTGGCCCCCAACCGCTTCATTACATAGTATAAAATATACAAAGTCACTTTCCGCTGTCTGTCCCTATGTATGCTTAGATCTTTAAAACTACGCAACGGATTTTCAAGCGGTTTTTTAATAGATGGAGTGATTCAAGAGGAAGGTTTATATGTATAATACATGCACATGCATAATATAGCCGTGCGAAGCCGGAGCGGGTCGCTAGTTTTATATAATTATCGATAACCCTGTATATACCACCGCGCACTCATAAAACGAAGCTGCAATAACAAAATTTGAACATGTTTTTGCATTCGCCGGTTATCTGTTACGTAAATAACTATGAACGCGGAATTGATAAAAAAAACTGCATTCGTCATTTGTTTTCGAAGAAACTGCCACGGAAAATGATAACCTCGATTTCAGTGCAATGTCTAGTACCTAATTATTTGAGACGGCACGTGTAAGCATTAAGCTCCCGAATAACGAAGCAGAGATTTTATTTTGGCTCTTATGTTTGCTTTGTTTTTCTCGTAGTTCTAATACTTATAGACCTACTAGCGACCAGCTCCGGCTTCGCACGGCTATATTATGCATTTATTATACATATAAACCTTCCTCTTGAATCACTATATCTATTAAAAAACCGCATCAAAATCTGTTGCGTAGTTTTAAAGATCTAAGCATACAAAGGGAAATAGGGACTGAAAAAGCGACTTTGTTTTATACTATTGAATGCAGTTTTTTATATCTAAAACCTGAATTATTGTGAACTAATATTTCATAATTTTTTCCACTTCTTTTTGTAGGTACGGTCGGCTGCATAATTGCAGACCCGTCGTAGAGCTCCAAAACGGCTGCTAAGTTTATAAATGTTTTCAACACAAGCTAGATTCTAGGCACCTGCTTTAGTTGAAGCTTTAAGTCTTCTAACTCATGAACTTATCAAACAAAAATTATAAGCATTAAAACATTCCAGTAGTAGTTTAAGAACTCCGTACGTAGCAGCTTTCATGATTTGTTTGTGAAATATGTTCCTAGTTAAATAAACTATTCATTATGTACCTAAATCTACTAATTAACAGGTGTTTAAATCACGAGTGTCAGGTATCTTCTAGGAAAACGTGATACAACTTAGACCGTATCGCCACTTACCTTTAGGTGAGATAATGGTCAAACGCTGCTCTAAATATTATATTTATCTATCTATCCTACTAATATTATAAATGTGAAAGTTTGTGTGTGTGTGTGTGTGTGTGTGTGTGTGTGCGTGTGTGTGTATGTATGTTTGTTACTCCTTCACGCAAAAACTACTGGACCGATTGCGTTGAAACTCGGTATGTAGATAGCCAGAGACCTGGATTAACACATAGGCTTTTTATCCCGATATTCCCACGGGATCGGGACTTACGCGGGTGAAACCGCGGGGCGCAGCTAGTATTATATAAAAATCAATGCCACTTTTCGTTGTAATTTTATAACTCAAGAACGGGCTCAACTATCCAAACCAAATTTCAGTTGGCACAATGGTCACCATGCCGGACTGCCAAACACAGGGTCTCGGGTTCGATTCCCGCCTCAGACAAGTATTTATGCTTAGATATTTGTCTGTGGTCTGGTTGTTTCTATGTATTATAAGTATATATTTACAAAATAAAAGTATATAAGTAGTACATCCGTTGTCTAGCACCCATAACACAAGTCTAGTTACTTAGCTTGGGGCTAGATGGCGATGTGTGGAGTGTCCTGCAATATTTATTTATTATTTATTTAAATGTTTAAGCTTTGTTCGGACTAGTTAGTAGATGGTTTATGTGAAGTTTGCACAAAATTGGTCAAGCGATTCTTCATTTATCACATTTTTTTATACCTATGGCAAAACAACGTTTGTCGGGACAGCTAGTATAAAATATTATAAAAACAATAGGTATGCATATAGGCACTTGTATACAAAAGCTCAAAGTACAGGGAGTTTTTAGAGTTCCGTACCTGAAGGGTAAAAAGGGATCCTATTAATAAGACTTCACTGTCCGTCTGTCTGGCTGTCACCAGGCTGTATCTCATGAATTGTAATAGCTAGACAGTAGAAATTTTCACAGATAATGTATTACTGTTGCCGCTATAACAACACATACTAAAAACAGAAGAAAAAAAAATGCGAGGCTCCCATACAACATGGTAGGAACGGAACCCTTCGAGCGCGAGTCCGACTCGTGCTTGACCGGTTTTCTAATATAATCTCACAATACAACATATTCTTCCTATTTTCTACTACATAATGTCGGTAACGGGCCTAATCTCGAATTATCACACAAAAAATAAGCTCTCTAATTGTCATCATTTTTTTATTAGTCACTTTTTTTCCTTTTTATTTATCAAGCAATGATAAAAGTGTTGTTTATATAATTGGCATCGGAATTCCAGCGCATATTTCCATTTAATAATACCTATTCAGATTATCTGAAAAAGCAATATCTAAACCTAGATAGTTTTGGCGCATTTTAAAGCCTCTAAGGATGTATGAATATTTTATAAGCAAATTATAGAAGTGCAAAAAGCAAATTACATAGTCGACTGTTTCCTCCCTGGATAATGACACTAGCACAATTTTTTTATTTTATTTTTTTTATCTTAATTTCTATAATAATTAGAAAATGAAAAAAACCAAAACACAGGGGCATAGTCATGGCAGTTATAGGTTTTATGCACCAAAAATATTTGCTCTAGTGGCATTATCCAGGGAGAAAACAGTCGACTACGTTTGTAATAGTTTGGAAAGAGCCCGCCTTTCCTCTGCTGTCATAAAATATTAACATATTTACGTATTTATTAGACATTGTTACGGGAGGCGCCATAGTTCCCAGTATCTATAGTCCACTACCAAATTATATAAAATATAGTAATTATCATAAATATATCCTAATTGGACACATAGATATGTTGCTCCATAGCGAAAGTAGTCGAAAACTCTTCTCTCTAAATGTTAGATGACCCTACTTGTCATACATAACTACTCAAATATTTAAGAAAACCGATTAATTTCAATCGATTCGTGAATAAATTCGTCCATAGATCGACGATTGAATGGTTAATGTAGATTTTTTTATTGCCCTATCTATAATTTAATATATACCTAATTTGTTCGTTTGTGTCTCTGTGTCAATAAAAATTAACGTTTATGTTAAATATTTTATTCATTTAGGAAGGTTTGAATCAACAATTTGAAATGTATGGGAATACAATCATTTCTATCATTTTTTATGATGTTGTTTTACTACTTTAGAACATGGAAATAAAATGTTCTATTCGTTACTTTTACATTAACTCTACGTTGGTTGTACACAAATTATCTATTACACAGAGTTCGCGCAACCCAGAGGGGCGGGCGGCGCCGGCGCGCCAGGCGAAACAGCACCGTGATGCGCCTGCGCATTACAAATGATAAATTATGTTGGTTTTATTGATTTTTATCTTCTTTGGAATTTGGCATTCCTAAATATTAAAACAGAAGGTACTTATGTTCTGCCTACTAACTTTTAATCTCTAATAAAACCGCATTTCAGCTGAAATGGCAGTGGCCTTGAAAGCATTTTAAACTGTGTCTACCTTCATTATCAAAATTATCATGATGGAAAGTTTAACGTGCGCAGCATGCAAGTCCGCGAAAAAATACTAAAATGATAAGCAGGTCATTGACACCAGTCAGCCGATAATTTTGGCACTAGGTAGATACTATAATACCTATATATTATACCTACTAGTATTTTTTTACGATACCGGTTATCATGTTGATTTACCTATACTTAGGTATGACTGTATAAAAAACGATGTTCTTCTCAAACCTAGGTTATGGATGGAGATGTTCAAATTGTCTCAGATGCCCTAACACTTGTAATGGACCAATGATAATGAAGTCGAAGTTGCAAATTATTTGGTCAGACAAAATTTTATCAGTTGAACCTCTATCACGATAGGAAGAAATAAAAATTACTGCCGATAAAAAAGTAATAAAATATGTAAATGCATTCCTTTAAATAATATGTGTAAAAAAAAAAATACGATTTAAAATATTGTTAAAATAGTTACCCACAGCATAAAATGTTGCATCTGCAGTCGAAACCATTAAATATGTACACAAAAAAGCCATTGGAAGAAGGTAAAACTGACAGATAATTTAGACCTGCAATTTTCAAAAAATTCTCCGACTACATCAGTCAAAATAGTAAAATTACATTGAAAAATACTTAATAATTTAACGACAATTCCGGAACCGTATATTCATTTTACGACTTCCAAATAGAACATAAAAACTTATAAACAATTTCACATCAAAACCATTCTTATAAAATATCGGACAATCAGCATTTTTATGAGACGTTCGTAAATATTCTGAACATCAAAAAAAAGTGTAGTGTTTTAGCTAGCAATGAAGCTAGTGCTTTGTTAATGACGTTTGAGTAACCCCATTAGTCTTGCCTGCTTTGTTTAGAGTCATATTCGACCCATGCCGGACTGCCAAACACAGGGTTGCGGGTTCGATTCCCGCCTCAGACAAGTATTTATGCTTAGATATTAGTATGTGGTCTGCTTTATTATAATTACATATTTACAAAAGAAAAGTATATAAGTGGTATATCCGTTGTCTAGCACCCCAACACAAGTCTAGTTACTTAGCTTTGGGCTAGATGGCGATGTGTAGAATGTCCTGCAATATTTATTTATTCAGGTAGAAATCTTTTAATCTAATGCCTGCCTCAGCTACCTGCGCCTGCGGCTTGCTGAGTGCATTCTATTAACAGGCAACGATAAAACACCAAAAGCTCTACAAAAATGTGTTTTTATTGCGTGTGAAGACATACCAAATATAGGTATAGTGCGGTGGCACCTTAGTATATTGCATTCTCTTTGGTGTGGCGTTACGTTAACCGACTTCAAGAAAATGATGAGGTTCTCAATTCGTCGCATATTTTAGGACCAAAAGATCTCTACTCTCTTTACATATCAAATATGATTGAATTTTTTAGTCGACCCTTTTGCGATATATTTATTGACCTATTGCATTTGATATAAAATACTTTTCATCCATTAATCAGGTCGGTCATAAAGGGCTCTTAGGCCCATATTCCAGAACGTCACTCAAGTGTTGATCTACTTTTAAAAGTAGTTTTAAAAAGAGATTGGATTTTCAATCATATCTTGAGACACGATTCTCGAATCTCGCATCAGCAGAGTGTTTGTTTATTCTGAAACGCATCTTGAGCGGTAATCGATACTCATGTAGGGATTTGAAGTAGACAATGTAGACGAGGTTTTAAAACTTGATTCAGCTGAGTCAAACTCAAGTTGCCTTTCAGAATACGAACTAATGTCAAGGCTGGATTCGTTTTCAAGAGTAATTTTAGGTGAATATTGATCTGATTCGTCTTTTGGAATACGGGCCTTAGACTAAAATTGTTATTATCAACTTCAAACTTATTTAAGAGTTTGACAGTGTTGACAGCGTAGCTACGGCCAACGGCTAAATGGTCGTGGTCTAGATAACTTTACAGCCCCAAGGAGCTTAATCTGTTATTTATAAGAAAGGAAACTTCAAGATAACTTTGATTAGGTACATACCTTCGCAATACAAAGTGACGTCAGCGAGGCTCTCCGAATTCCAGAGGTTCGCAAACGACGTGGCCAGATTGGAACCGAAGCTGTTCCATTTCAGGCAGTACTGCTGTTGCTGGGAATCCATTCCCGGGCCGCCTCGTATACCTGCCCTGTTAACAAAATATAGCACGTTAGACTAGATGAAGTTTCAATCGAGAAGAAATAACAATATACGTCATTGGGTTATACTATTAAGGGTTAAACTAGTAGCTGATGCCCGCAACTTTGCTTGTAAATTCATCCCACGGGAACCGTACATTTTCCGAAATAAAAAGTAGCCAATGGCTTTTCTGCATATGCCGTTTGCAATTTAGGCAAAACCATGTTTTAGACAACTAACAAGTTAGACGAAATGCTTCTAAGACGAGTTCCTATGTTGCTACTTTAGACCATCTGAGTTTGCGACGATTCGTCACTAACTCGGGGTGAAAAATATTTAGTGACTTGTTGCGTTCTGCGGATTCTACTAAAAATATTACGTTCGTCTATAACTTTCTTAGACCAAAACACGAGTAAACCGTGTTCGAAATACCCTAATCGTTTAAAAGTTAATAAATAATTCAAGAATTAATTTGAAGTGACTCTCAAACTAGCGAAGCAACGTACAATTTATACTTTATACCTGCGTGTTAAGACGCCACTCTTTATACGAGTTTAGCCGAAACTCCCTAAACACAGAGGCTATTTCTATAATTTTATTGGGGCGGAAGGTCGACTGAGCCCGCAAGGTCGGGTGAACAACCTACCCGCTGACAAACTTACCATTGCGTATGGGAAAGGAAAACCTACACATAAACAAGACAAAGTCGAAGAAAAAGGGCCGCAGATACAAGTTGGTGATTCCGTATGCATGATCGATGCCGGCCCGTACTGATGAATTTGTAATAGTAGCAATGGGCATGGTTCCCACGCGGTTTGGGGGGGCATTTCGATTGATAGGGGAGACTGGGGACACTGGGGAGTGTTTGGACAGTGGTCAGTTTGATGTGACCATTTTCTATTTAAATGTTTCAGTTGAAATGGGGCCCTTTGTCTTTGGTTTCATTAATTTTAAAAGGACTCGTGTTTTATTTATTTAAACGGTTTCAATTGAGTGTTTTCTGTAGATAGGTTACTATTAAAATTTTATATTAGGTACTCTTACGTACAAATTTAATCATATGTTTACACAGGTGAACTCTGTAATTCAACATTTTAGTGTTGCTGAAACGAAAATATTTGACACAGATTAAATAACAGTTACTAAAGTTATTACTAAAGTAATGATCGGGGTACTCCCTCTTTTCCTCCGAAGTAAAGCATCACTTTGGGGGGAAATGGAAAATCACTACATAGTATAAAACAAAGTCGCTTTCTCTGTCCCTACGTCCCTATATCCCTTTGTATGCTTACCTAAATCTTTAAAACTACGTAACGGATTTTGATGCGGTTTTTTTAACAGATAGAGTGATTCAAGAGGAAGGTTTACGTGTATAATACATGCATAATATAGCCGTGCGAAGCCGGGGCGGGTCGCTAGTTAGATATAAAAATTCTGATTGACCGACTGATAATATTAATGCTCAGCTTAAACCAAAATGCTCGGATCAGGTTTAAATAATAGCTACCATAACATTGGCATCCTGTTTAAAAAGGGTTCTGGAAAATTCGAATCCCACGCAGAGGAAGTCGCTTATAAAATCTATTACATAATATGAAGATACAAATTGCAGCTGCAATTGGATAGATGTCACTGCAGGGGCGATCAATAACAACCGGTACGACCCAATAACCTAATTTCATTGAAGGTACGTTGCTATCGCGTTCAGTTGGTCTCTATCTACGTTCTATTTTGTACGATTCAAAACTGAATTTATTCATCAAATGACTTTATTATAGAAACATTAGGTAATTATAAAAAGTAAGTATTAGAAAATCTCAAGCGAACTATTGAAACGTGAACTGGTTTCATTATTATTTTGTGAAATTAAATTTGATGTACCTAATTTTTTAAATGGTGTTTATTAATGAACTAGCGACCCGCCCCGGCTTCGCACGTCTATATTATGCATGTATTATACATATAAACCTTCCTCTTGAATCTCTCTATCTATTAAAAAAACCCCATCAAAATCCGTTGCGTAGTTTTAAAGATTTAAGCAGTCAAAGGGAAATAGGGACAGAAAAAGCGACTTTGTTTTACACTATGTAGTGATAAGGGATAATTTAGATAAGGCTGAAACGTTAATTCCTATTTGAAAACTATAAAAATTTACTTAAAAAAAGAATTTGAAGATTTTTTTAAATCAATTTCACAATGAAATTACATTTAAAAACTAGCATCACAACTCCTAACTTTTTGCATAGTGAGCATTTTTACGATAATTTCGCCCACGGTTTATTTGGCTTCAGACATATTGACGAGCCCTTTTTTCTAAACATGGTCGATTAAGTTGGGAGGAATGGTGTCGCTACTCCCCAACACCAGGACCTCACCCCAATGACCCTCACCATAAAGATTTTTGTTATTATTTTCCTATTTTGTATTTAATCAATATAATTCAAAGTCGTTTCTGTACGAACCATCTGCTAAATAATTCAGATCTTCACTTACAAGTAGATATGTTTCTTTTACTAATCGTAAGTCATTTTGTATTCAAGTCAAGTATGAGTCAAAAGACAGCAATCGCAGGAAGATATTGAAACTTGACTAAATACAAATACACACTTTGTTAAAAGTTTTCTTTATATCAGGAATTTTTAAATTTATTTATTTATCAACAGGAAATAGTTTTAGGGATGAATTCATTTTTTTTTGTGTTATGAAGTTTTTAGTTATGACAAGGGATTAAACCGAATAACCAGTCTATAATCCGTAAAACAAATGACGTTAAAGTTACGAAGATTGATAAAGTAGGTATTTAGTAGGTACCTACTGCACTACTGCGTAGCGTGAAAGCGGATTTGATTTATGACTTATGAATCAGTGTGCGTAGACTCTTAAGCTGTCAAAATCACCTATTAAACTGCGTACTTATAGATGGAGTACCTTTGTGATTGTGTTTGCTCTGGGAATATAACCTACACTCTAGTTTCAGATAAGCCTTCGTCTTCTATTACCAAAGCAGTAACCCAAACCACCATATCGATTAGATTCCCATCCTCTAACTGTATATTTGCATGCGTGCACGTATAACGGCCAGTTAATCACGACCCGTGATGACTCTATTACACCATTCTAGTGCCCGCTAGGGGGAGCTCAGGGTAAAATGGTCGGTTTGGAATTTTGGCTGCGACCTGGTTCCGCTATGCACGCGCAGGCGTAGTAACGATGAGTAGAGGGGTAAGGGGGGAAGTGCACTGAGTTGCGCAAAGTGCCGCACCGGTCACTCTGCAATGGTCACAGTATATGATATTTGGAATAGTCGATTAGATTTTTTTTAAATCGAATCGTGGCAAACGTAGGCCCCCTTATTCCAAAACGAGGTTTAAGAATAGTCCGAGAAGTGGATTTAGACACAGATTTACTCGTGAACTATAGTCTAAACACTATCCCTATAGATTCTATAGGGAACTATAGTCTAAACACTATCCTTATAGATTATATAGGCAACTATAGTCTAAACACTATCCCTATAGATTATATAGGGAACTATAGTCTAAACACTATGCCTATAGATTCTATAGGCAACTATAGTCTAAACACTATCCCTATAGATTCTATAGGCAACTATAGTCTAAACACTTTCCCTATAGATCCTATAGGGAACTATAGTCTAAACACTATGCCTATAGATTCTATAGGCAACTATAGTTTAAACACTATCCCTATAGATTCTATAGGCAACTATAGTCTAAACACTATCCCTATAGATTATATAGGGAACTATAGTCTAAACACTATCCCTATAGATTATATAGGGAACTATAGTCTAAACACTATCCCTATAGATTATATAGGGAACTATAATCTAAACACTATCCCTATAGATTCTATAGGGAACTATAGTCTAAACACTATCCCTATAGATTCTATAGGAAACTATAATCTAAACACTATCCCTATAGATTCTATAGGCAACTATATTCTAAACACTATCCCTATAGATTATATAGGGAACTATAGTCTAAACACTATCCCTATAGATTATATAGGGAACTATAGTCTAAACACTATCCCTATCGATTATATAGGAAACTATAATCTAAACACTATCCCTATAGATTCTATAGGCAACTATAGTCTAAACACTATCCCTATAGATTATATAGGGAACTATAGTCTAAACACTATCCCTATAGATTATATAGGGAACTATAGTCTAAACACTATTTCTATAGATTATATAGGGAACTATAATATAAACACTATCCCTATAGATTCTATAGGGAACTATAGTCTAAACACTATCCCTATAGATTCTATAGGAAACTATAATCTAAACACTATCCCTATAGATTCTATAGGCAACTATAGTCTAAACACTATCCCTATAGATTCTATAGGAAACTATAGTCTAAACACTATCCCTATAGATTATATAGGTAACTATAGTCTAAACACTACCCCTATAGATTATATAGGCAACTATAGTCTAAACACTATCCCTATAGATTCTATAGGAAACTATAGTCTAAACACTATCCCTATAGATTCTATAGGGAACTATAGTCTAAACACTATGCCTATAGATTCTATAGGCAACTATAGTTTAAACACTATCCCTATAGATTCTATAGGCAACTATAGTCTAAACACTATCCCTATAGATTATATAGGGAACTATAATCTAAACACTATCCCTATAGATTCTATAGGGAACTATAGTCTAAACACTATCCCTATAGATTCTATAGGAAACTATAATCTAAACACTATCCCTATAGATTATCTAGGGATAGTGTTTAGACCATAGTTCATGAGTAAATCTGTGTCTAAACCTAAGGTTTAAACCCACATCTCTGACTATTCTTAAAACTCGTTTTGGAATAAGGGGGAGGTAGTCTAAGGTAGCAACTCATAGATGGTCTAAACTTAAATTTCGTCTAAAAAGGGAGTAGTTTATACAAAGTTTTCGTCATCAATCTTAAGTACTATTCTGTATGGATGTAGGTTTCAATTTATTTTATAATCGTTCAATTGCAACTTGTATAACTTGTTATTGAATTCGGCAATAACAATCTATAATTATACACAGAATTTGTTTCTTTTTTTTTTCTTTTTAGTGCATGTAAACATGTTCAGATACGTACTATCATACTTAAGAGGAAAGGGTACCGGGGGCTTTCTCCATACAAACTATTACAAACGTAGTCGACTGTTTACTCCCTGGATAATGACACTAGAGCTAAACACTATCCCTATAGATTCTATAGGCAACTATAGTCTAAACACTATCCCTATAGATTATATAGGGAACTATAATCTAAACACTATCCCTATAGATTATATAGGGAACTATAGTCTAAACACTATCCCTATAGATTATATAGGGAACTATAGTCTAAACACTATCCCTATAGATTATATAGGGAACTATAATCTAAACACTATCCCTATAGATTCTATAGGGAACTATAGTCTAAACACTATCCCTATAGATTCTATAGGAAACTATAATCTAAACACTATCCCTATAGATTCTATAGGCAACTATAGTCTAAACACTATCCCTATAGATTATATAGGGAACTATAGTCTAAACACTATCCCTATAGATTATATAGGGAACTATAGTCTAAACACTATCCCTATAGATTATATAGGGAACTATAATCTAAACACTATCCCTATAGATTCTATAGGCAACTATAGTCTAAACACTATCCCTATAGATTATATAGGGAACTATAGTCTAAACACTATCCCTATAGATTATATAGGGAACTATAGTCTAAACACTATTTCTATAGATTATATAGGGAACTATAATATAAACACTATCCCTATAGATTCTATAGGGAACTATAGTCTAAACACTATCCCTATAGATTCTATAGGAAACTATAATCTAAACACTATCCCTATAGATTCTATAGGCAACTATAGTCTAAACACTATCCCTATAGATTCTATAGGAAACTATAGTCTAAACACTATCCCTATAGATTATATAGGTAACTATAGTCTAAACACTATCCCTATAGATTATATAGGCAACTATAGTCTAAACACTATCCCTATAGATTCTATAGGAAACTATAGTCTAAACACTATCCCTATAGATTCTATAGGGAACTATAGTCTAAACACTATGCCTATAGATTCTATAGGCAACTATAGTTTAAACACTATCCCTATAGATTCTATAGGCAACTATAGTCTAAACACTATCCCTATAGATTATATAGGGAACTATAATCTAAACACTATCCCTATAGATTCTATAGGGAACTATAGTCTAAACACTATCCCTATAGATTCTATAGGAAACTATAATCTAAACACTATCCCTATAGATTATCTAGGGATAGTGTTTAGACCATAGTTCATGAGTAAATCTGTGTCTAAACCTAAGGTTTAAACCCACATCTCTGACTATTCTTAAAACTCGTTTTGGAATAAGGGGGAGGTAGTCTAAGGTAGCAACTCATAGATGGTCTAAACTTAAATTTCGTCTAAAAAGGGAGTAGTTTATACAAAGTTTTCGTCATCAATCTTAAGTACTATTCTGTATGGATGTAGGTTTCAATTTATTTTATAATCGTTCAATTGCAACTTGTATAACTTGTTATTGAATTCGGCAATAACAATCTATAATTATACACAGAATTTGTTTCTTTTTTTTTTCTTTTTAGTGCATGTAAACATGTTCAGATACGTACTATCATACTTAAGAGGAAAGGGTACCGGGGGCTTTCTCCATACAAACTATTACAAACGTAGTCGACTGTTTACTCCCTGGATAATAACACTAGAGCAAATATTTTTGGTGCATAAAACTTATAACTGATATGACCATGCCCCTATTTTTTCTTTTTTTTCTTTTTGATTTTTTTTTAATTTTAATTTCTATGATAATTAGAAAATGAAAAAAACCAAAACATAGGGGCATAGTCATGGCAGTTATAGGTTTTATGGCACAAAAATATTTGTGCTAGTGTCATTATCCAGGGAGGAAACAGTCGACTACGTTTGTATGGAGAGCGCGCAGGTACCCTTTCACCTTAACAGGGCCAATTATGATTTAAACTCATTATAAGATATATTAACCTGGGATGTAACACATAGGCTAATTTTTTTATCCTGATACCATACCGTTGATTCCATAGGATCGGAACTTATACACTACTAATAAATAAAGGAATGAAAATTAAAATCCGATTGACAAGTTCAAAGATATTCTATCTTTATCACACGATCAAAATCAAAAATAACATATCTAGTTTTATTGAAAAAGTCACTAAACCTACTTATATGCAAATTATAGATTTTATATCGATAAGCGAACATTATGGTTACGGTTATATGCCAAAATTATGTTTCAATTTAGGATCTTTAAGTCGATTTTCTATAAAATAAAAGTAAATCACGTGTTTAAGCCAAACACAGGGTTGCGGGTTCGATTCCCGCCTCAGACAAGTATTTATGCTTAAATATTTGTGGTCTGGTTGTTTCTATGTATTATAAGTATATATTTACAAAAAAAAAAAGTATATATGTAGTACCTATATCCGTTGTCTAGCACCCATCACACAAGTCTAGTTACTTAGCTTGGGGCTAGATGGCGATGTGTGGAATGTCCTGCAATATTTATTTATTTATTTGTAATAAAAGTAAGCATGATAAAAGTGGTAATAAAAGTCAAGAGACATTTTAAACAAAAACTATTTTTAAGGAAAAATGCATCTTCAAAAATTGCGACTAAGACGAGACTCGAACTCGCATCCTTTGAATACCGTTGAAATGCGTTACCAATTCCGCCACGTAGTCAAGTACCGTCATAGTCGAATTTAAGAATCGCATTAACCTCTGTTTTTCGAATTAAGTTTCGTTAGCGACATCTGTTAGTATGAATTTACATTCAGATTTTTTTTCATTTTATTTTCAGATAGCCCAGTGCAGGCTTAGCACTTTAAAAAAATAAAAATAATCATTTTAAACAAGTCTTAGATGGATTTTGTATGTGTATGATACCTATAATACAAAAAATTATACCAAAATTTTAAATAACCTTTATCAGTATTCATTAATCTTGCATCTATAACAATTAAAAGACCTATTAACAGTTATTTACAACGAGATTTATGTACGGTCACCTGCATAATTGCTGACCCACGGTAAAGCTCCAAAACGGCTGTTATAAGAATGTTTTCAACGCGAGCAAGATTCTAGACACCAGCTTTAGGTGAAGTTTAAAATCTAACTCATCAATTAATCAAACAAAAAATATTAGAATGCAAACATTCCAATAATAGTAATTTTCGTACTCTACCGAGGGCTGCAATTGTGCAGCCGACTGTACCTACCACGTTATTGGTTTTTCCTACCTACGTTGTGTGTTTTTATTTTATGGAACTTGATATTTCGATGCTGTTTTAAGCACTATTTTCATGAGACTGGAGTTTGCTGGTTATTGGATATTGATCTTAAAGGCAACCGTATCGGACTACCTCCTTTAATAGTTAAAATAACACAGTAGTTTAAACCTATAACAATTTAAAGTTGATATTCAGTGCGCCTGCGGGGCTCCCCTAGCAAACTATGTTGCACCTCTTATCCTGTCACTCCAGCCCTAATAGGTGTACGTTGACTGACCTAAATGTCAGCTAATAACAACGTCAAAGACCTGGCAGCATATTGGAGTGGGCGATACTAACTCTACCTAATCATTTAATAATAATAATAAATAATGAATATTACAGGACATTCCACACCTCGCCATCTAGCCCCAAGCTAAGTAACTACACGTGTTATGGGTGCTAGACAACGGATATACTACTTATATCCTCTTATACTGTTTTTTGTAAATATATACTTATAATACACAGAAAAAACCAGACCCCAGACAAATATCTAAACATTAATACTTGTCTCAGGTGGGAATCGAACCCGCAACCCTGTGTTTGGCAATCCGGCATGGTGACCATTGTGCCTACTGTACTATCGATACGAAGAAGAAGAATCAGAAAAAAATCAGAAAACCAGTAAACCCACTGTAAATTCTACACTATGTACGAAATTCAGTGCGTAAGCTAACGGTGTTCAAACAATGGCCTGCATCGACCGGCCTACATATAGCTTTAGCTACTCATAGCCATAGCTATATTGCATTACCTCCCTCTACCCCACTCACCCTTCCCGGGGCTCATCGACAGGTATAGAATAGATTTCAAGTTTCGAACAAAGGGTTGAGATAAAGTTTATTAGTGGAATCGGTAGTGTTGGAGGGCTGTTAAATATATGAATAAGCTGTAGAAAGTTCAGTGAAGCTGGGTATGTTAATTTAAATTTGTTAGAGTAGGTACTTTTTATTTTTCTCACGAAAACATTATGTGTGTATGTTAAAATTGATCTTACGGTGAAGGAAAATATCGTGATGAAACCCACAGTTTAGTTGGTTCCAAACTTATTGAAGAGTTATTTCCTCGACAAAGCCAATGGTACCTTTACCACCCTCTCGGCTTTGTCGGTAGTATTAGATGGCCCAGAACCTTTCTGGGCTTTCTAATCACTACATAGTCACTACATAGTATAAAATAAAGTCACTTTTCGCCGTCCCTATGTCCCTATTTCCCTTTGTATGCTTAGATCTTTAAAACTACGCAACGGGTTTTGATGTGGTTTCTTTTTAATAGATAGAGTGATTCAAGAGGAAGGTTTATATGTATAATACTTGCATAATATAGCAGTGCGAAGCCGGAGCGGGTCGCTAGTACATAATATAGCCACTACAGCGGCAGCGCACTGAATAGCGTGGGTGATGGTGCTGTCTAAAGTATTATTTGGGTATATTGTAACGTTAACAATTTATCAAACAGCATTTCACGAAGTACTTATTGGAGTTTTTAAGACGTTTCTATTTGATCTTTATGGTACAAAATATATTAGGCATCCAAATGAATATAAAATGTTGACTTGACTTAGACTTTGAACATAGTTCCTTATCGCGGGATGACGAGGGGACCGAGCCGAAAATAATTGTAACGCGTTACGAAAAACCGTAAGAGAAAGAGAGAATGAAGGAGACCGACAACTAATCGCCCTATATAAAAAAAATCGATCTTCTTATGTTTCTGACTAGATATTTTTCATTTGGTTTGAGGTTACAAAAAATGCATATATCCCCCTATCTCTACTATGTGGAATCACACTACGAATTGCTATCGAAATCCAGGTCAAATCGTAACAACAAAATGCATTCTGTAGTTGCCTAAATCTCTCTTTGTGTTATCTCTCTCACACTAACACCTAAACTGCAAGGGAGAAAGAGATAGACCATGAATGATTATGTCGCACGCACGTTGCGGTTATGTAGAAAGGTGCGTCTCAATGTACTTGCGTTGATTGTTTGAATCTACTTTTTAAATTATAGAAACGTGAAGATCACAAAGGCATTAAGTAGGTACCTACAATACTATTGTTTCTTTGTAATTTGGAAGTGCAGTTTTAGGTCAGATAATGACAAGGCAGCAAGATTAGTATGCAGAAATCGCTAGCGGTCACAAACATCTATCGGCCGCACTCAAAAGCGTTCCTTAGTAAATCTTTTGTTAATCAATTCTTTGTCACATTCGTCACAACAACACACAGAGACGACTTCATTTCTGCACTTAGACCTAAAAATAAGAAATACGTTATTTCGTATTTTTTTCCTGACTAACGATTTTCTAATATGCCCAATTTCTATTCAGTAATCTGTCTATATGCCAATTTGTGCAGATACTCCTAAGCGGTTAGATTGAATGGTACAAAATAATAATCTATAAATCTAAAATTCAAAGCCTTATCTGTAGTCTAACTAAATATCAACGCATATCTCAAACAATTGACCTATCGCGCTATTTGGCATAAAGATAAAATAGGCATCCTCTACGAAAGGACTTTTAAAAATTCAAACCCTAGTCGCGGCTCGGGTAATACGAGCATAGAATGACAAAAACTGCACTGTTGCACGGTTCACAGACACCAATAGAAATCTTAAAGTCAGAGAGTTGTTACGTAAACGCAATATGTTGAAATCCACGCACTGGACCGGTCCGGTTCCCACATCGCGTTATCAGATGCATTCTTCGATGCACGTCTTGCGTTCAACTGTAAAAGGTAAGTGGGTACCTATTATTACTTATATGTTTATTGTGCCGAACAAAGGTCAATTATAATTGAAATGTTTACGTTTTTTTAAAGTATGTTGCAGTGATTATAACTCGGATACTGAAGAACTTCACTGTTTAATGAGTGTATTGTTATTGGTTTGGATTATAAATATATTAGCGAAATAAGTGCGTTTTGTTTGAACAATATTGTTTAATTTTGAGTGTATTTCATTCAGTTGACAAGCTGATATCTTAGGGATTTCCCGCCTCCTAGGGAAGTGAAACAGATTTTTTTGCTTGCATTTGTCCTCTACCCACCGGATAGGAAGTGATGATTAGGTCGAGGATGTAACATACTTGCCTATTAGGTATCTATTCACTCTAAACTTTGAAAACTCTAAGGTTGTAGCTTTGGGGAACAGCGACACGTATATACAGAGAATTCCATTCCTTAGTAATGCGCTTGCGCACGTGACTGGCTGAAATACTCTATGTTGGTTTGCAGGGCCTACTTTTCAAAACCAAAGAGTAGAACTTACATAGTACGGGTTATTCCCAGGCTGCTACTATTTGGTACTAAAATTAATTAAATAATAAATTATATTAGGTAAGTATATTTATTGTCACCAAGTAGGTAAAGTACTGTCAACAAAAATATGGAAATTGTTTTCTACGATATTTTATTTTGTAAGTGTCAATAAGTTTTTTTCTTGTAAATCAATTATGGCTATGTCATTTTATCTTACTTTTGCCAACATATGTCAACCCAACTTTAACTGCTTAATATTAACCTAAGTTACTTATTTCTCAATACATTCAGTACCTATGTATGTACCTACTATCTACATACATAATATATGTCCAAACACACGTGAATTTAGCATTGCAAACAAAGAAAAAAACTTTCTACTGCATTAGTTTTCCGGTACAAAGTTGGGCCTTGCTTGCGCTATGAGGTCGCGGGAGCGTCAAAATAGAAAGTTGCATGGTTGCAGTGCGTTCTGCGTGTTGATACGTAACTGAATATCGTATTATAATATTGAATGTCGGCAATCGGCATTATACCACCTTAATAGATTTAATTATAATACCAAAGAGGCTGCATCAGGGCACTTTTTGTGACCCGCAATTCAAATTCAATTGTCTGTTACTCGAAATACTTATTGGCATATTTGAAGTGATTAAAACCTAAACATAGAAAACTATTGTCTAAGAAAAAGCAAGTAGCTATATTTATATTACAAAGTTCTATGAATCAAGAATCAAAATTTGTATTGTCCAAGTGATGTACATTGAGATCTTAAAATAATTAAAAATAATAGTTAGGTAACAATCACTTACCCATTACAGGCATACAATATTTATAGTTTGAGCATCTATACAAATAAAACTTACTGTTTAGCTAAGATAATATTGTAACTCAGTAAATAACATTTGTTTTTTCATAAAACTCTTTAAGAGTATAGAAAGTGTTATCTACAAGCCATTTCTTAAGGAAAAAATGCATGGGTACAAAGAATAATTTGCCACAAAACGCGTCGTAGCAGAACTACCAATAAGCTCTCACTGCAATACGCTAAGATAAAATTAGGTATAAATAACTAAAAATGACATAGCACACCAATCAAATGGAAAGATGACAACAAAAGACACGCGGGCCATAATTATGACAACAGCTCCAAACCTTGGAAGAGGACGAAGGAGGCCCAAACAAGCACAGGCTATGGATTGTTGAATGGACAGATGCCACTTGTTTGATAATCTTAGAAACTAAGTTATAGTTTCAATTCAAACTGTAGCCTAGTTAATTTTAAATAACTTAGGCCTCACAAACGAATGTGCATTAAATTAAGTAAGTATAATTATTAGTTACCTTTCACTAATGCACTACGAAAGCGCTTTGTTCTTTACATAACGGTTAGAGATATAAAAAAACGAATAATATAATTAATGTTTATCTTTCATTTTTAACTACGGTAAGCAGAAAGAAGCAATTAACACAAATTATAATACGTTAAAAAATGAAATGTCAATAAAATTGTAAATAACTTACGGTTTCGCTCAGAAACGTTCTTAACTAAATAGTTTAGCAAATGCTTAACGAATTTTACTTAAGTCTTGATCTTCTTGGTCTAGTCTAAGCTGACTTGATGAGTTTTACCGGAAAAGCTGTTATGTGCACATGGAGAGATGAAGACGGGAGAAAGTACTAATTTCCACCATTACGGAAAATGGGTGAGAACGCCATTTATTCGGAGTAAGAATTTAAAAATTGGTATTTAAAAAAAAACTTATTTTTTTATGCCACCTGCCATGTTATCCATGTCATCCAAAAGAAAAATAAATAAAGAGGGGAAAAAACCTAGAATAAAGTGTAGACCTCCATAGAACTTGTATATCAATGTAGACCTACAGCGACGTACTGTAGCTACGGATACGACGAGCAATACGAGTATCCTGCTAGATACACTCCCGTATATACTCCCGTAGCTCCTGTATATCTTCATCATCCTCTTAGTCGATTTCAACTTCAGCGACTGGTATTTGCAAAAAGAACCCTTTTGGGTTCGAATGTTTAGCCCTTTGGTGACTTATGTACCCTATTTTGTATACAAAAGTTCGTCCGCAGCACACGTCAGAACTCCGTTTTCATAGTTGTAAACAATGGCAGAAGATGGCTTACTCTTCAGCTGATCACGCTTGTCGTTTTACGCGTCCTGTATATAGTGAAATAATGGAGCACAGATGGGTATTTAGTAGGTTAAGCTGGCGGGACGACAATATATTGGTTCGAGTGAGTCCCATAAACTACGTCGCTTTCTCCTAGAGCAGCGGAGATGCGTCAAGGCATCATTAAATAATGTGCAGTAAGCTTAGACATCGCGAACGCTTACGAGATTGGCTGATAGTAAGAAACAGCTAAAAGACTACTCGGCAGATTATCGACCGATATTTAAGCTTTTAGTCCGCATTTACCTTAATTGCAATGAAAAACTACCTACTTAAGGCAGTTTAAGAAGTTGATTACCAATTACGAAACTATAATATATTTTACAACAGGAAGTCGTAATGTTTTCAATTAATATGTGTTCCTAAGAGTAATAAAAATCTTGCGTTAACGCGGTCGGTGTCGCTTAGAAACTTTCATGGATGACAACTTTTCAATTACATAATCACCTACGACTTTGAAGGTTGGGAGTTCGATTCCCGCCGGTAATCAAACGTTTGTGATTTACAATTTTGAAAAAGTAGTATAAAAATGATTATAAAGTCGGTTTACGGACGACAATGTCATAGGAAAACAATGAAAAATTGAGATTGTTTTTCTCTTTTTTTTCTTTTTTTTTTAATTTTCTTCTATTTGTCACTCGTCACCATAGCACAATCCCAGACGAGCGATATTATTATTAAATACTCTGTATCCTAACGGGAACGGATGCGTCATGGTCATGTTACCATGACGCATGACGTCGCACAATATTACCGTGATACTTTTTTGTGAATGCAGGTGTTCCACCAATTTATTAAACGTTATCACGTCAAAAATTACTAAAACCACGTAAAAATTCGATCACTAACCATCTGACTCAACATTTATTGTAAAGATTTGGTAACCCCAATTTTGTCTTTGTAATCACACTTGCTGGCCATCTTCCCTCCAATTATAAGAAGGGACGTGTTCCGGGTAGGGTGACCAAAATAATGCACGGACCAGGACCTTCTTTTTCTTTGTAAAATAATCCTTGACCCAAATAGGGATAAATAGGAACAAATACCAGTTTGTATGTAGGTACCACAGTGTGTCCCACACAGGTTATGTTACGAATTGTTATGTCAATGTGGAAGATTGTTAAATTATGTGTGGAAGTGTAATGCAGTTTTGGTTATTTTTTTCTGATGCAATAACATTAAAAAGGGTTGATCATTTGACCTATTGCATTGATGATTAATTCATTTTTTGAACCCGTGGACGGACAGAAAAAAAACCATTATTAGTAAAATATTTAAATTAATTTGTTTATGATTTGATGTGCAACTAAAATCAAACGGTTTGTTGCATTTATAATATTGTAAATTATTTCGACAAAATTTAAACATTAAGGGCCAATGCAAACTGAGTACATAAACTTTTAAATCTGCCGTTTACAATTGTTTAGTTTATTGGTAAAAAAATACCAATAATCTATTTAATTAAATTTTACCGCTGAACCGATTAAAAAGACTGGTCTAAATTTGCCCTTTTTAAACAAATACTACATAGTTTATCGCCTAAGCTCTTGGTGCGTGTTTGATACTTTGGCCTTGCAATTGATAATATTTTTTTAACTCTAATCACTTACTATCTCGCAGTAGGTAAGGTTATCTGTTTTTTTTTTTTCATGCAAAGATATGCCTACTTCAATAATATACAAGTTGTTCATTCAATAAATAAATTCTTAGAAAACTATTACAACAACTACAATAATTATTAGAAACCTATTAATAGAAAACGTACAAACTCGATTGATAAAATGATTAAGAGTACAAAATGCGAAAATCTGAGAAAATAGTAAATTCTGAGAACCAAAAATAGGTAATCTAAAATAATAGTGAGTCCAGTTATTTTTCTTAGAAATGCACGAATGATTATTAATATTTTCTTTGTATGCTGTCGGTACATATTTGAAGTTCAAGAATGTATCGTTGCTTGTTTAGATTATTGTTGTTCTATTAATGTTATCAATTAAGTTTTTCTAAGAATTAAAGTATCATTGTTTAGATCTATTTTTATTATTAGACTTTGCAGTAGCACAAATAACTTTAATGGGAAGGTATACTGAATATATTCCAAATATAGATAGATATATGAAGACGCTTTATTGCACATACAAGTTATAAAAAAAACATTAAAAAAAAAAAACAATTACACATTAGACGTTTTCACCGCTGAAAGCGTTCTTTTCTAGGCTACCTTAGGATGTAGTGGATTTTATGAAAGAATAAGGGTGAGGGTTAGATTTCAAAATGTAACATTATTTTGTAATACGAGTCAACCATATAATATACTATTGATTAAAACCTTTATTAGGGTTTTCATATTACTAGACATTCGAATAAGAATTCTATAACAATAATTATTGACGGCATAAACAAGAAATATATTTAAATTAGAGATAGGTAGTTGCAAAGCTTTAGTAAGTACTTAGGTACTTACTTCTAGACATTAGTTAGAAAAACTTAAAAGCAACATTCCACACAAAAAAATATCATTAAAATTTCTCCGGTAAATAAGATCTAAGAAACTCTAAAGCCCTAATTCAGAAAAATGTCATGAAAGTCAGTACTCACGGTAGTCAGTACCCAAGAAAATTATTCTAACGTTTAAAAAAATTCTAAGGAATATAATTTTCGTGTCACATCAAATTGATACCAATTTTTCTGACAACATAATTTGATGATCACAAACAAAATACGTTTATAAACTCGAAAATGAACCTTTTAATGTTATTGAATGAACACAAAAATTAATAAAATATTCATAATAGTTGAATACACACAACTTGACCTTGTAGAGGCAAATAAAGAACGGAATATCTGTTCAATAATCTATGAAGTTTTAATGAGTTTCGAATTTCGAATATCGTTCTGTCAACTGTTCTCTGATTGGCTGCCAGTGATCGTGACGTAAACGGAACCGTATAGGTCCAATAGCATCGACCTTCAGAAAACAGGTAGATTTAATAAAATACGTTAATCTGGTTAATATGCATAATGATGTTAGAAAAATTAAAGATCATATTAAAATTCTTGTCAATAAGTTTTAGTCAAGATTGCATTTAGCGAAATTAGCAATGTAATGAAATAGAAGGTCACATTCTAATTTGTTTCTTAACATGTAAGACTTAATTTAGATATTTTAACCAAAGATATTATACCAAAGTTTTGATATTTAAAAAGAGGGTGCTATTGAGCGCACAATCTTACAACCTCATTGGAAATCACGTGCTGGGCCTCAGCAATTAATTTCCGGAATGTCACTAGGCGTCGAATCTCAGAGCATGCTCTATTTGTTTGAAGATTCTTCTCTACCTTAAAAGAATAAGCGGAAAATCGCGATAGAAATTATCGCGATATAAGATATTCTAACAACCCTAATCAAAAGATTATAAGTAACTTTGTTACTAATTGAATTTTATAAATAAATAATGGTTCAGTTTAGAAGGAAATGATCTTGAAATCGATATTTATAAAAAACAATTCATTAGCATCGACAAATAGAAAAAAATAGCCCAAATAGCCCAAAATTTTTGAAGAATTTGAAGAATATCCGGCATAATATAAGGCTACCGTGGGTGCCGTAGAAGATGACTAAAGAATTTGTAGACCTTGTGCCGATTATGAGTTCTTTACTTTATATGAAAGCGGATAAAACAGTCGTAGCAACAGCCTTATCAAGAAGAATTGTTGTCAAAATATTTTGCAGTATCCTTAATAACTTGGGATAAAGAAGAATAACTAGTATTCCTCTCCTTCTTATGCGTAAGCAGATAACCATGTGGCAGTTTTTGGAAACTCCCACGAAAACAAGATTTACGAAGGTGAAACCGCGACGCATTAATCTTGTCTAAGATTGTCAGTAAAGTTTGTATACGCTGCTATTTTGAATATTCTATGTCTTTTATAATTCATTAATGAACTTCTTGTCTAGGTCAGTGTCAAAATTGACCTAGAATCACAGATAAGAATGAAATTCTCTGAATTAGAGCTAGGTCAGAAGTTTTTATCTCTAGTTAAAGATTTCATCAATGCTCTAGCTACGAGCTGCATCCCGCTGATCTTTGATGAGTGATCCCAATGGAATATCAGGATTATCACCTAGTTGTATTATTCTAGAAATTTAGTTTAGTTTATTCCAAGGAGTAAAAACAAATGTCGACTTTTGAATTTACTTATTAGTGTTAGTTGGAGTAAGAGACATTGCAGGTCTCTTTAAATAAGCAACTTTTTTATGAGTTTACGTGTAACTAAACAAAATGTCAATTTCTCATTAGATATTCTATTGACAAGTGTATGTATGTCGGTATTATAATACGTAAGCCAAATAACATGTTATATTATAAACAAGCAATAGGTACACGATGAGTGTGAAAATTGCTGGACAAAATTGAATAATACGTTTGGTTTGGATGACAAGTGCCGACATCAAGTTCGAGCGCCTCTACGTATAGCTAGTAGCAGTGATGTTTACATTACAATTGACTCAGCCAACGTCTCATTCGATTATGAAAGTAAATTAGATAAGCGAATTCGCGTTTCGAAATGTCGCTGCATCTGCTCTAACCGATATTCAAATTGGAACCTCTGCTACGCATAATAACCTCGGACATTTTTATCATACAGCATGGACTGTATCAGGACGACGTAAGGTCGAGAATCGCGGAAGTATTTACGTGTAGTATTAGAATAGATACGGTTGTCGTGTGCAGAAACGCACACGCAGTAGAAGTTTGGGAGGCGAGCGGTTATCGTCGTCGCGGTCGCCCGGCAGAGTCTAGGTGCTAATAGCCTGTACATGGGCGGGCGCTCGGCCACGGGGCCACTTTGACAGTTTCTATGCAAATGTTAATGCGTTACGATACCAGTTCTCGCCTCGCGAAGCTGTTCCGGGCCCGGTTTCTGAACGATCTATTCACGCATTTGGTACTTACCTACCTATAGGTATTCAAATGCCAAACTCACGTAGTTATTAACTGGATTTTTTGTTAGATTGATGAATAATTTAGATAAGTAGGTAACAATGTGGCAATTTTCAGCTAAAATTCAACAGTTCTAGATAAAAGTAGTTTTATGGAGGAAACAAGTGAATCATCGGGGGCAACGCACATGAAAATTAGATAGGCGTTACTGGTTGCGATGTTTCAGAACCGGTCTGCGAAAATTTGGCAGATGTCTATTATTAGTGATGCAATATATTGGAAGAACAAGTCGGAGATACAATCGGTTGTCTCATTATCAAGTTCAATAGCCCCGAATTGACAGCACGTGTATGCAAAACTTTCGGGAACAACTCCGACTGCGCAAAAACGTCTTTTGCCTGAAGATTTTAAGGTGCAAACTGCTATACACCCTCGCACATTTAAAATTTATCGTATGCCGCGGGGTGTCAACACGCATTTATCAATGACTCGATGGCTCCAAGCCTATTTGCCTACCTATTTGTAAACTCGTCTAGATTTCCGACTACGATTTATGACCTAAACCTTTCAGTACTTCCTGTACCTGTTGGTATTTTCAGCTTCAAATCAATAAGAAATTAACCAATATGTAAGTAACTGAACAATACTTTCCTTGTATCCATATCGTAAATTCCACAGTCCTTGTATCGAATCAGAAAACCATTAAAACTCCTATAAGCGGTTCACAACTGTCATAGTTCAATAATCACTGAATGTTGTGTTGCGTGTCACTTCCTAGGGCACTGGTTGGTTCTGATAAAAGATAGGTAACTAGCTAGTTGGGGTAGTAGATGTACAAGCAAGCACTATGTTCTGTTCGCGGTTCGGTTGTGTGTGTGGTGCGTGGTCACTTCCGCATGTTGCAGCGCGCAGTCGCGGTCGCGCTCGCGCTCGCAGCGTGTCGGTTCTGTGCCGGTACGCGGGTCGCTCCTAGCCGCGGGGAGCCTCGCTCGCGAATGCGACCGCCGAAAACTCTTCACGCCGCCCGAGTGCAGAAAAATATTCGGACGCGACGAGTGGGGAGCGCTCTACGACTATCCGAAACTTGCGCGTACGTGCAGCGCTTGCTATGAAAAAATCCAAGGTTAACTCACGCCAAAAAAAGACGCACGCAAAATGAAAGAAGACGGCTAATGCGGCGCCCCTTGCGGGACCTCGTGATGCCATGCCGGTGCAGCCGAGTCTGCACACTCCCGCACCTCCCCCCCCCCGCAGCTCTTCTAGCCTACCTTACCTACTATCTATTCATTATTCACTAAGTATATACCTACTCTACTATGTAACTAAAACTGTTACTATTGGAAGTTAACTATTGGAATTTGTTTTAAGCAATGGTTAATTTAGTTAATAATATACTCACATAAGTTCTGGCAATTAAAGTAATAGAAAAACAGGAAAATAGTAAGTAGATAAGTAAAACTTTTTATTTAATAAGAACGCATTGTATTATTTATAATTTTGGTACAATAAAGCGTATTCTTAAGCTATCTATCAACTATATCTTCGAATTTACCTGCAAGGTAATATCCTGGGAATAAAAATTTGCATTTAAATATATTGGCATGGAAATATTATGTCTAACGGTTATTGACATCGTGCGTTTCACAGAATAGTGCTCTTTTCAGTTTATCTAGTATATTTTTAGATAGAACTCGTGCGTAGGCCCGTGATAATGGAAACTGCTAAGTAGTTACGCGGGAAAAATCTATTTTCCCTGCAATAAACTTATAAAGAAAAGTACAATTCAAGAAAATCTAAAAATACCCAATTCAAATAGGTTGGTATCTTTTTTTTTATTGAGTATTTCAGTCAATATCTTTACAACTTTTCAGGAACTATTTAGTAGAATCTTTATAAATTGTATTTTTTTCTTTTTTCCTGCCTTTTGCTCCAGGTCTTTTGATCGTGGGTTGCTGTTGAAGAGATGTCCAAACCTTTAAATCAATCTATACTAATATTATAAAGCTGAAGAGTTTGTTCGTTTGAACGCGCTTATCTCAGGAGCTACTGGTTCGAATTGAAAAATTGTTTTTGTGTTGGATAGTTCATTTATTTAAGTAGGCTATAGGCAATTTTTTATTTTTATCCCGATATTCCCACGGGATCGGGAGTTACGCGGGTAAAACCGCGGAGTGCTGCTAGTGATAAAAAAAACGAAATCAAAAGGTCTTAAAAGCAGTTTTTTGCCACGAACGGAGGGTGGATCGGAAAAGTCCTCATTTTACTGTCGTCTCCGTGCCTTCGCTCGCGTCCCTCGAAGACCTCCGCTTATTTAGGAGTCTTCATGTCACGAGTGTTTAGATATCGTCTAAGTAAGCGCGCTACATAACATCTAAGACTGCATTGTCATTTACCATCGGGCGAGATAGTGGTCAAACGCTGACCTATTTATTATTGCACTATTCCTATAATAAAATTCTCGTGTCGCGGTGTTAGTTGGCAAACTCCACCTAAAAGGCTGAACCGATTTGTATGAAATTTGTGTATATTCGTTAGGTCTGAGAATTCTATTTTTTTTTTTCGTATATTATAGAAAAATCACATTTGCCAGGACAGCTACTATTCTACAGAATTGAGAAAAATATATTATATATACCTAGAGCGCTATCAAAGCCTGGCAACCCCAGCCACCTGGCATCTTCTCATTTATCTATAACTGATATCTCAGCAATCACAAACCTATCTATCACAAAGGTTTTTCTAAAACGAATTATCACCGTAATGCACTCATGATAATAGGCTTGACTGATCACATAGAGTCAAACGACCTTCTGGCTTCCGTCTAATAATTTTTGAAAATAAATGACTGCAGCTGAAAGAACAATACATTTAGTATCCTTATCACCGCCGCAAGGCCACGTTTTGTTATGATAACGTTCGAATTAGGATACAGGATGTTGTATTTTTCATTGTCAGTCGATCAAGATTCAGTACCAAAATGCTTGAATATGGCTTCTTGCTGGTGTTATACCCAGGATTTAAATCCTGGCCGGTCTCGCACAAATAGTTTTTTCTTACGTAAACTTTATATGCGCTAATCAACATTGCTCTAACGGTAAAGAAAACATCGTGATAAAACCTGAGGCTTTTTTTTTACATATGATAGGTCAGCGTTTGACCACTATCACACCTGCCTGATGGTAGGTGACGATGCGGCCTAAGATGTAACACGCCACGAAGACCCCCAAATTGTACACGTCAGGAAAGACAGACGCAGGCAACCGATTCCATTCCCTTGCAGTACGAATAAGGAATGACGAAGCAAAGCGCTTAGTGCGAACGTCTGGTATGTCCACCATGAAACGGTGCCGCACATCAGTCTGCCTGGTTGTTCTTCTTCTTCTTCTTTTCGTGTCAGTGACGTTCGACCAGTCAAATTTTTCCTGCCCAGTAGCTAGCCACTGCAACTGCAGCGGCGTTGGCCTCTACCAGGTCCTCCAATGTGCAGGTATTAGGGCACAATGGGCATTGGAGAAGATGCACCATGGACTGCGACGGGACTCCACACTCGCATTGCTCCTCAGTCGGTGCAATATATCCCCATTTGCTCAAATTCTGTCTGCAACGGCCTACTTGAGTCCGGAGTCGATTAAGTGACTGCCACGTAGGCCATTGCAGATCGGAACCCGGAGGGAGCCTCTCTCGCGGGTTTACAATAGCTGGAGGTACGGGATGTTTCATTTTCCACCGCACCACCCTTTCCTCAGCTGGGCTTTTTTCTGAAGCCTGTGTGCTGCGCAGAAAACTTTTTCGGCTTTTTAGCCGGTTGTATGCCTGGTTGTATGCCTGGTTGTATGACGAAAGAATGGAGATGACAAGATTAGGTCGTGGAGTTCTGTTGCGCACTCCCCGAAATGTATCCGATAAAAGGCCGACAAGCTTGCCACCTTGCGACGATGTTCCAGGCTTAGTTGGCTCCAGCTCTTTTCTATAGACACGGTCGACTAAGCTCAGAGGGTGATTTAGTGCACAAGCCTACTCCATCTAATATTAGTCTCAGGCTTCAGCAGTGGCCTAAATAGCTTGGGTTAAGTTGCTGACGCTATATAAAGTAAAACATCTAAGTTATATTATGTAAAAGGCCAATATATGAATCAGTTAGTTTTTATATATTTTGATAAAAAAAACATATATTTTTAATTAGCCTATTGTGTCCCACTGCTGGGCAAAGGCCTCCCCCATTTTCCTCCATGTAGCGATCTCCAGCTAATTTTGGCCACTCTGCGTCGAATGCATCCAAGTCGTCGCGTCGTGCCATCGTTTTTTGGGTCTACCTCGAAGACGCTTGCCGTCTTGAGGGACTGGGTGACTTTGTTTGCCCATCTTTCTGTCTGCATTCGGCACACGTGGCCAGCCCACTCCCACTTAAGTCGGGTGGTCTTCTGACCCACGTCACGCCACGTTTTGTCGCAGATTGATGTCAGAGACTCTATCTATACGCCATAAAAAACAATGCATAGTCATAATGTATAATCGTGAGTTTGCACGTGGATAACTACTTCTTCTTCTTCTTCTCGTATAGTGGTGTGGCTCACCTATTGTTACAGTTTTCAGATAAGTACTGCATGTCCATAATTATCCCTATTTGTCATTTGACCCTTTCTAACTCTGACAAAAAAAACGGTTTAAAAAAGGTTTTATTTACTTGAAAGCTGAATTTTCAGGAGGTACCTAAATAACTTCGTCATCATGGAAATTTCAGTCGAAAACTTAAAAGTTTTGTCTATTGTTCCGACCGAGTGAACTTCGAATAAAAACATTTCCTTCAAGTTGTACTGCATTGAACCCATTGCAATTAATTTCCTTGTAGACGTAAAAACTAAGAATTACGTGAATTTTTTGTTTGGATTTTGCAAATCTACATCTAGGTTCTTTGACGATTTATAAGTACGTTTATATTTATTTGGTAAGTAACTGAATTATAAATGATATTACAGTTTGTGGTCATGGTTGTGGATTACTTACAAATTATTTTCTTTCGAAAAGAAAGGAAATTACTTTGCTATAAACCCATTTTGATGCAAACGTCATCTATTCCGTTAAGTTTAAAAATTCTTTAATAAATGGGATTGGGAATAAAGTCAGGGCTTGCGCCTGTCTTTCCTGCCGTGTAGAATTTGGAGGTCTTCAAGTTATAAGTAAGTTGGCATCTTCTAGGCAAGCGTACTACATCGTAGACCGCATCGTCATCTACTTTCAGGCAGGTGTAAAAGAGGTCAAACGCTGACCTATCATATTTTGTAAAAAAAATATAGATAATTAAAAGTAAAAATGTTAAAGTGGATTTTCCTCGTTACTCCTTCGCACAAAAACTGCTGACCCAATTATATTACAAATGCTAGGTCAGCGTTAAACCACTATCACACCTGCCTGATGATAAGTAGCGATTAGCATGCTTCCTAGAAGATACCTGTTTGCGACATGAAAACTTCCAAATTGTACACATCAGGAAAGACAGACGCAGGCAATAAAACTTATTACGTAAATAGCTAGAATCCTAGAATAAAATTTTGCCTACTTTTTATTCCAAACCGTGCAGTGTATCATCACTACATAGTATAAAACAAAGTCGCTTTTTCTGTCCCTATTTCCCTTTGACCGCTTAGATCTTTAAAACTACGCAACGGATTTTGATGCGGTTTTTTTTTAATAGATAGAGTGATTCAAGAGAAAGGTTTATATGTACATATAATACATGCATAATATAGCCGTGCGAAGCCGGAGCGGGTCGCTAGTTAGTAATAAAATAAATAAAGAATCAAACTTTAATGAAGTTTCTTACTGAGTAGGCACCTATCGAATGAAGTGTTAATAAAAAAGGCCTTGTAAATAAAATGTCACACGATGTACATAGTTGGGCTTACAAAATTCTTGCAGGGATATCTAATCATGTTTAGGTAAGGTACCTACTTTGATTAGATGGCTGCATCGTTTAGGACAACCCAATGAATACCAAACGAATATGTTTGATTAGAACCTAGATTGCTTTTCGTGCTAAGTATTTATACCTACTTACCAACTTATTAAGGTACTTACCTACTTTACTTACCTACCTATTAAGAGGATCATGAGTTTTCGATACGCGGCGCGAGTAGGTATTTTCAAAATGACCCGTATCGTGCGATAGAGAGAGTTTAAGTTCGGACGTAATTGCCTTCATTTTGCTTTCAAATAATGTTGCGGGCCGTAACGATTTTACCCCCTTTATTCTTCACAAAATGAAATAAATTTGGTCTCATTTAATTCACTGCGTCTTATTCTAGGTTTATACGTTTTTCTTTTTTGGTAATTCAGTTTAGTCTATTAAAAACAATTGAACGCTCGATGAAGTTTTTAAGTCAAAAATATAGATATTCAGATAGGTACTAATAACTTTTATCTTAGGCAATATTTCTTTAAAATAAAAACGGTTAAACCTAGTTTTCCATTAGATCTAGAACATTTTCAAAAATTATGAAAATCGGACTTCGTTTATGGGGGGGGCAACGTTACCGCTTTTTGTATGGAAATTGACAGCCTCACACTGGCCTTAAGGTGATTTACTATTAATATTGGCCTTTATGATTGCACAAAGATATATAGCTAAAACTTTAACTTACTTTTTAACTTTTTACTTTTAGTTTTTAAGACGTTTCAATGTAATCTATGTATATATACATACGACGACCCAGTCGGCACAATAGTCACCACACCGGACTGCCAACACAGGGTTGCGGGTTCGATTCCCGCCTCAGACAAGTATTTATGCTTAGATATTTCTCTGAGGTCTGGTTGTTTCTATGTATTATAAGTATATATTTACAAAAGAAAAGTATATAAGTAGTATATCCGTTGTCTAGCACCCATAACACAAGTCTATTTACTTAGCTTGGGGCTAGATGGCGATGTCTGAAATGTCCTGCAATATTTATTTATTTTATATTTTATTTATAAGTATCGAAATGAATAAAGAAATGACTTTGACTTTTAATCCATGCTATTCAGGACTTTTTTTAATGAAACTTTCTGTGGCTTTCTCAGGACTTTTTTTGTGCTTAAGGCAAAGCGCATATAAAAGCCGAAAGAAAAATACCCTTTATAACTAAAATTGTTAAATATTACATGTAAAATTCTTGCCATGTGAATATTTTGTAGGTGAAACTTTTCCTATATTTCAGTATAATTTTGAACCGGAAATTCCTTGCCAATCCAAAACTAAGTCGTAAATCTTTCACTTAAATTTCAATGGGCTTAGAAACATCAAGCAATATTTGTCTTTAAATTATACCAAAATGTTGGAAAAGAACTGAATTAACAATATATAATAACAAATTTCTATGCAATAATTTACAACAGGCATTTTGTGTTAATTTTCCCACCAACATGCATCTTAAATCATCGTACCTCTTGATAGAGGCTACAATATGACAAAATACAAATTAATTGAGGGACACAGGAATTTTCTACGTTTGTGATTTGATTTGTGATTGAACAAACTGGACTTTATTGAAAAGAAAATAAAGTTTAATTTTCAAGTACACTAATAAAAATTTGGAATAGTTGACGGATGCATATACGACTGTCACGTAACCAATTGTTAAAGTGTCAAATTAGTTGACAATATGATCTATTGTTATATTTTATTACCTACCTACTATTAAGTTAGGTACCTATCTTTAAATTTAAAAGAGAAAAAGACTTTATCACGAAATATCGGAAACTAGAAGAGCTACGAACTTTGCATTTGACCTCCTTTAAGTACGTAAGCGATCACAAAGAAAGGTTTTTCTGAAATTCCACCGCTAAAGGGGTAAAATAAAAAGGGCTGATAAAGTAGTTCGTAGTAACTATGACGGTTTTGTAGAAAATCAATATTTAGACCTATAACTGATTTGGTTAATAGACAAATTCCATACAAATGAAATACATAATATTTATTTTAACTTAACTTTAATAATTATATTACCCAGACCAGTGCAAAGACTAGTATTGTTTTACCTGCCTACCCAAGTGACGGGAAAAATAATCAACCTAACGTTGTAACTATTGATTGGTATGAAATCAATTTTACTTTTAAACAGACACTAAAGCGGGTAAAACCGCGGGGCACAGCTTGTTATCTAACAGTTTTACTAATTCGCAATAGCTACATAAAATTTGATATACCTACCTAGTTTGGCGTAGCTACTTATTCCCTACGCTCGAAACATTAAATTTTATTTAGGCTACATTCCGAAATGTGTTCTGCGCATGCTCGAATTGCACGCACCGGGTAGGGCTAGGTGCGACCTAGTTTAAATAGGCTGTCTAGATGAAAACAGATCGATCGAACACGGCTGCGCCCAATAATTTCCCTGTTTGGTATAGATTTTATAGAAGACTAGCTTTCAATCGCAATTGGTTCCGCGTAGGTAGTATTTTCCAATATTCTTTCTTAGCGGATAGCTACGTCGTAATAGCTAGCTGTGTCAAATTTTAGCCCAATTCGATTTAGCTTTAGTTTATATATCAGACAGTCAGTCAGAAATTTGAATTTTAGACAGGGTAATTGGTAATTCATTAAAATATAGAAGCTACATAGTTTTGTGCGTAGTTCAACTCTAATGGTCAATTGAAACGACAGATTTTACAGAACTTACTGAGATTCACGACCCATTTTCATAAAAATAATTAATGTTAATCGTATGAGTATATTAAAAAGATGTTTTTTAAATAAATTTAGAAGTGAAAATAACTATTTTAGTTTAAAATCCTAGTTTGTATAGTTTTTTTGTAGATAGAGCAAGTTTTAAGTTCTAAGTTTTTTATTGATTCTTTGTCAGTATAATAAAATCAATTTGATTATTTAAATAGGTACCAAGGAATTTGAGCTGTAAGTAAGTATTGATTTCCTCTGGGGTTCATCAAAATCGATAGGTATTCCTGGGATTTTTTAAATCTATTAAGAGCATAATTTTTCTGTTTATGTGTGTACCTACTCTAAAGAGACAAAGGGTGCCTAAAGGTTATTACTAACTTCAGAGGCCCAAACAAAGAACCCATTTATCGTATTCTTTACTATTTAACCGAAATAGTGTGTTCAAAACACAAAACAACTATTTTGATACTGATAGAAAAAAAACACGAAAATACCTCTGAAAAAGATTTTTTTTTCAAACCAAATTCAATTTACATACCGATATTACTATTTCGAAATTTGATAATATTAATGTAAGTAGGAAACCTTTACCAAAACAGACTAATTGCGCAACATCTCGCAAGCCTCTATTGTAGCTCCGGTAAGCCTCTTAATTGCTCCTTTAAGCCTCTTGATTGAAAATTACAAATATCGTTATAATTTTTTTTTAAAGAGCCGTGCTTCGTTAATTAACTCCCTCTACAGTTCTGGGGTTTACATCTGGGTAAATATTGGCGCATGCGTAGTTGTTCAGGTACTGTTCAATGTCAAACTTCTGCATCAGACCTCGTCAGGACAAAGTATCAATTTTTTTAACGTGATAACGTCTAGTAAATTGATGGAACACCTGCATTCACAAAAAAGTTGACGTTATTGTCACATGACCATTGTGTGACGTCATTGTTTTTTTTATTGTCACGTTCCCGATGTGTGTCGTCATTGTCACGTTTCGGTGACGTCAACAATCACGTCACACAGTACGCAGCAATATAAAACAAACACGAGACGCGGCATTTAGTTCTTTAACCGACTTCAAAAAAAGGAGGAGGTTCTCAATTCGGTTGTATGTATGTATTTGTTTTTATTTATTTTATTAACAAGAACATAATAAAAGCTTTTTAAATCTTTTTTCTTTATTTTTTAATATTAGTATATAAAAACTACCACCTTACCAATAAGTAAGTTATATGTTATAGTTATACCTAGTTATATGTTTCTGTCTTTATCTATTTTTCCCAGTAGGATTACAAATCTATGTTACTCCTAGAGATTTCGTGCATCCTCATTCCAAGTTTCATCAAAATCGGTCCAGCAGTTTTAAAGCCTTTTTATACATAAGTAAACTAAATGTATGTATAAAAAAAGACTCATAAAGATGACTGAAACTACAAGAACTACGAGTCTGAAATTTAAAAAAAATCTTTCTAAGAAAATCTAACAAAGATTTTTTTTTGCAAATTTGACTTCTAGAGGGGTAAAAGAGACTGGTAAAATTTGTATTTTATAGTAATTTGTACTTATTTTATTCTGTGGTTGTATAAAATCTATATAATTTTTAAAGTAAGTAATTTTAGTAATAAATTAGTATTTTTAGGGTTAAAGGTAAAAAAGGAACCTTTATATGATCACTTTCTTGTCCATCAGTCTGTCTGTCTGTTTTTTTTTCTTTTTAACATAATTAAGCTTTAGTATTCGGAGCATGTTCGTTCAGATAGGGGTAGAGACTTTGGGATCTTGGGGTCCCGAAGCCTCTGCTTTTTTTAGGGACCTCGGCGCGCCTCTTGTCGAGGTTTCTGGTGATCGGAGGGGTGGTGGCTTTTTAGCTCAAAGGGTCAGTCTGGCCATACAGAGGGGAAATGTTGCCAGCCTTCTCGGAACAATGCCTCGGGGAGACGCGCTTGAGGATGTATTTTATTTGTAGTTTTATTTTTGTTTTTCATTTTATATGTATTTAATAAGTAGTACTTTGTAATATTTTCATTTTTAAATTTTTTAGTAGGCTTTTTAATTAAGTATCTTTTTTTTTAATTTCTTGTACATAATTTAATTAATTGTAATTTGAAATCAGATTAATGTGTATTAAGCTTTGAACGTATAGAATTCATGGGGGTGTATATTATAGGGGTAGTAAATGGCTACGAATTTGTTCTACGGCGCAAGCGCTACGAAATCTGCTTTTTTGACAAGGGCATGGGGCCATTCTAAGAAGCTATATACCTATTTTTTACATAAAACCCAAAAAAACTGCTGTTCTTCTTAAAGTTACTATAATTTTTGTATTTTACAAACTTAAGCAAAAAAAACATGAGATAACAATTGTTATAGGAAACTATAAATTAGTTATTCTTATTTACTTGAAATGCATAGTCTTAACTATTTAATTAACATATTAAACTCAGATATTACATTATTTTTCTCGATTTTGTTTCACATAAATTACGAGTAGGTACTCTTAACACATTTTATTATAAAAATAACATACAATTGAATACATTTTTGTGTGTTTTTAATATTAAGTGCGTAATAAAATAATTTATAATAATTATGAGTGGTGAAAATCTACTAAATTAAACACAAAAATAAGAAAATAGGTAACCTTTTTGGTTAAAAAAACTATTTACTAACGTAAACCAATCTCTTTGTACAAAAAAACAACAACAACATACAGACGAATTGAGAACCTCCTCCTTTTTTGAAGTCGGTTAAAAAAGAAAAAAAAACAGGCCGTTCAGAACATGGACTTAATAGATATAAATAATATTAAGTCCATGGTTCAGAAAGAAAACAGGAAATTTTAATAATAATATAACGTGTTTTTATACAAATTAAAACAATGTAATTTCTTGATGATCCAGCACAGCTCGTCGATCGGCGCCGTTTATGTGGGTTAAGCAATGCCGGCACCGCTACGACTTTGATGGGTGACCTATTAAAACACCGCTAACCCAAGTTAGAGGCAAACTGAAAACTCTAACATACGCTGAGTTCACATTACCTACTACAAGAAGGCTAATACAGTACCTACTTAATCAGTAAGTAAGTTTGTATAAGACGTTAGATATAAACTTTAAAATACTTCTTAGATACCTTGTATTTTAAAGACAAAGACAGGAAAGTAATTTCCGGTTATACAGACTAGTAATATACCGCAACTTTATCAGCTAATTACCTAAGTAGAATTTACTGTAAAGATCTATTATTGAAACAAAATTATCTAAATACCGGAATAGAATTATAAACACAATTGAAATGACGCAAATCGCATAATATTTTCCTCAAAACAACATTTAAATGGACACCTACACAAAATTCATTGTATATATTTGCATTTAAAAATATTTACTTAAAACTATTAGAACTAAATGCGACCTCGTTGCAATATATGTGGTTATTAAACTCTGTAAAACCTGTAAAATTCCATTCATTTGCAATTAGAATAGGTAAGTAATGAAACTAAATAAGTCATTGTTAAAAATAACTAAATATAGAAGCTAGTTCTTGTTAAACAATGCAGTCGGTTCAACTTTTGGTGTACCTAACAGATATTTCGAGCAGTTGAGTATATAAGTTAACGTACTTCAAGAATTTTAAGGAAAATCCGTACAAAATCGCGAAGCCTCTAAATTGAGTTTGTCGGCGATCGTTTTAAATGCAACTTGACACGTTTAGAAGGACGTTAATGGGATCTGTGCGGGTTAAGCCGGCCGGCCGGTGTACGTGTGCGATGTGGTGCGGTGCTAGTCTGTAGGTAGGTACTCACGTGTTGACGTTGTTATACTATGCCCATGTGGTGAGAATGGCGGGCTTGATGAACAGCTAACGAGCGAACGGCACGGGCCGGCGCGCGGGTACTCGGTCGGCCCTTGTGCAACTCCGCGGACGCGGGGTATCGAGGAAGGAAGTCCCGGCGAACTGTCAACGGCGCGGAACCGGGCGGCGGCGAGCGCAGCGCGCATGCTCCGCGCGCCCGTCAACAGCCCTGCAGCCACTCCTGACACCCCACTAGCCCACCGCCCGCACACCCTTTAGATCGAACGTCATATCCCACCACGCCACCCCGCTGTAATTTCTGAAAAGCGCTGACTACCCCCCGCCGGCCGACCCTAAAAAATGCATTGCGTAACGGTTTTATAAATTTCACTGTAGAATGTTTGCCCGATCAATTATCCACCTGGTTCCGGCCGATTTCGGTCGTGGATACGATGACGGATAACTGAATGGTTGGTGTTTTATCATACGTTTTTAATACCGGCGTGAATCGTGATTTAATGGAATATTATGTAGTCTCGTGACTATATAGGTAGATATACTTCATACCTGCCATCAACGTGTAAAAGCCAATAATATGATACGTTCTGACTGAAATCAGTATTATTTTCATAAAAAATGACCTTACAGGTATTTGAGTAAAAAACTTTACTTTTTAAACTTTATTCTTCATTGCAGCTAACACATGCTACGAAAGGCTACGAAACGAATTCAGCACATTTACTCTGAAGTTGTATATTTTTTTAGTATTTCCACAATCCTTTTTATCTTACTATTAAATAAGAAACAAAAACAACCTTGAACTGATAGGTAGGCATTATAATACCTGAAAAAAAAAACGCAAGGGCGCCATAACCCCGTCCCACGTAACGCCAAATTCAAATTACATTGCTTATCGCCGTAATCTAAACGGTTCAATCAAATACCAGTTATTACAATACAATGCTGAAAATAAGAGCTTTTACAGACTACAAACATTCAGTCTGCCAATAATATGCCAAAAAAAACAGCGCACTCCGGGAGTGCAGGCAGAAGTGAAAACTGTATATCTGTGTAAAATCTCATATGTCGCGAGAACATACGCAAAAAGAGTTTTAGATGAAAAAAAAAATAGTCGGACGACAAATAGTCGTCCGACATTTGTCGTCCAACAAATTGTCGTCCGACATTTGTCGTCCGTCAATAGTCGTCCGACAAATAGTCGACCGACATTTGTCGTCCGTCAATAGTCGTCCGACATTTGTCGTCCGTCAATAGTCGTCCGTTAAAAAATACCATATGTACGTCTTAATACACTCACAGCCAAATTAAAAACAGTAGGCCCAGGCATACATTTTCGCCGCGCCGTAGAGAGGGGATAGCTGTCTACTCTCCATCCGTCTTACGCTTTTTCGATCAGGTCACGTGTCCTGACGCGAGTTTAAGATTTTATACCCATTACAGAAAAAGTGCTCAACGCCGCTAAAGAAGTTTTCACTTCAAAAATAACATTTAAATATTTAAAATCGTTGAATCGTCACTTGATTTATTGACCGTTTCATTCTTCTTCCTCCCTTAACCCAATTTATTTCTCGGCGCAGTATGTGTTCTTCTTCCATTCACTCCCATTAGTCGTCATCACATCGTTCACATTCATCTCTCTCATGTTTTGTCTCATGCAGTCCATCTATCTTTCATTCTTCCAGTCACATAGGTACGTAATTTCTCTCCTCATCACATAACCAAGTCAGTAACCAGTGCTACTTTCAGGCTTCCTCTAATATACTCTTTCCTTATTTTATCCATCCTCGTTACTCCACACATTCATAATATCAGCATTCTCATCTCCGCTGCATACAATCTTCTCTCATCCTTTTTCTTCACGGCCCAGCATTCACTGTGTTCAGCTTCATACTGATTACAAATCTTATTGATCAGAGTGTCTAAATTTAAAGTCTACAAAGCAAAATGCCCAAACTGAATGTCTACACAGCAAATAATCTGTGAATCGCCTAGAATCAAAATGTTTAAGAGAATCATGAGTTTTCGATAGGCGGGCGAGTGGGTATTTTCAAAAATGACCCGCATCGTGCAATAGAGAGAGTTTAAGTTCGAACTTAATTGCCTTAATTTTGATTTCAAATAATGTTGCGGGCCGTAACGTTTTTACCCCCTTTATCCTTCACAAAATGAAACTTGGTCTCATTTAATTTACTGCATCTTATTCTAGGTTTATACGTTTTTCTTTTTTGGTAATTCAGTTTAGTCTATTAAAAAACAATTGAAACGCTCGATGAAGTTTTTAAGTCAAAAATATAGATATTCAGATACTAATAACTTTTATCTTAGGCAAAATGCAAATAACTGGAAATCAAGATGTTTCAAACTAAACGCTAAGTTAGATATCGGTCGATAAAAGTCTGTAATATGCTTCAACCCTAAGCGAGCATGAGAAACTATTCAGACAAAAGACTCCCGTATTTCTAAATTGGGTCAGTAAGTCACTTCGCTGGCCAAAAAACATAATGCATCGAAATATCAGAAATAGTACAAAAAAGTAGGTCGAAGCATGCGTCTATTACATTCAGCGATATTTCTTTTGTAACTAGTTTAGTGATGACATGGGAAATATTGAATTGTATATTTTTATAGAATTGTGTTTTAATGTTGAAAAAAAAAACGTTAGATAGAATAATAATGTATTTTACATTGATCTATCCATTCAAAATGGAATGACTACTGTTGAAAAAAAAACGAATGTTTTATTGAAACGTCTTAAAAAATAATGAATTCTATTATTTGTTAACTTGGTAACAAACCGTACACATGTATGTTAGGCACTTATTTTTAATTCAGTGGTATAGTTGGTGCCATGTAAATTTGCCGCTGAATTGTATGGTGCGCTCATACGATTCAACCGCCAATTTATATGGTGTTAACTTTAACTGGGTGACCAGAAGTATAGGCAAAGGCATTGCTGTGCGGGCATTGACGTTCCGGCGAAGAAATATATGGCTATACTAGCTGCGACCCTCAGTTTCACCCGCGTAAGTCCCGAATCCGTGGCAGGTATGTGTTAATCCAGGTCTCCAGCTATCTACATACCGAGTTTCATTGCAATCGGTGCAGTAGTTTTTGCGTGAAGGAGAAACAAACGGAGCCGAGACGTGGACACTCACAGCTAGACTAGTCCACAAATTTAAAGTCGCTCAGCGAGCTATGGAGAGAGCTATGCTCGGTGTTTCTCTGCGGGATCGAATCCGGAACGAAGTAATTCGCCAGAGAACTAAAGTGATCGACATAGCTCAACGGATTAGCAAACTGAAGTGGCAGTGGGCTGGTCATATCTGCCGCAGGACTGATAATCGTTGGGGTAAACTTGTCCTGGAGTGGAGACCGCGAATTGGCAAACGTAGTGTGGACGCCCTAAACAAGTTGGGCCGCAGGAACAAGCTGCGACTACTATGGGTCCCAGGCCATGTAGGAATAACAGGAAATGAGAAAGCTGATGAGCTAGCAAGGACAGGATCGGCAAGTGCTATGCTTGGACCAGAACCATGTATGGGCCTGCCAGCATGCACAATCATAAAGGCCGTAAAGGATTACGCTGATAAGAAACACACGCAAGAGTGGGAAATCAGTCAAGGGTTGCTACATTCGAGGAAATTCATAGGTAGCAGCACCAGAGGGGCTTCTAAATTTATATTGAACAACAGTAGAAGCAAAGCACGAGCTGTGGTTGGTGCCTTGACAGGACATTACGGAACCAATGACATGCTTTTGAAAATGAAGTTAACTTCAAATAACGACTGCAGAGCCTGCGGTGAGGACAGGGAAACTATGGAGCACGTACTGTGTGAATGCGACGTCTTAGCAGCGAAGCGTATGAGCCTCCTTGGGAATGCGTATCCCAAACCGGAGGAGTATAGGTTTCTTCCTCTCAGTGGGATCACCGCGTTAATCGACCACTTCTTCAAAGAGTAAGAAACATCAAGGTAGGGGTAAACACAAAAGATCCCATTGGGTCGAAGTGTTGCTGGCAATTTTGTCAGCCCCCATTATATAAGATAAGATAAGATAAGATAAGTGGACGCCCTGTGACCAGGTGGAGCAACGACATACGCAAAGCGGTGGGCAGTGAATGGAGAAGAAGAGTCGAAGATCGGGCTCAGTGGCGTATCTTGGGAGAGGCCTACGTCTAGCAGTGGACTGACACCGGCTGATGATGATGATGAAACAAACATACACATAATCTAGTAGTACACACGTAGGAATTTAATGACACAAATTCGTTATTAATGACAACTGTTATTTAAATCTCACTTAAGAAAATATCGACAGAAAATGATTTTGCCAGGACTTAATCGCCTATTTTTTATCTTTTTGCGACCATGACTATTGTAACATAGTTGAAACGTCGAGGTCAGAGAAATAAATAAAAAAACGTGATTAAGACCCAAGAAAATAATTGGTAAGTATTAAAAATACAAATCGTGTGAGTTAAATTTAATAACAACAGAACTCTACAAATCAAACTTAAAAATAGTTCGTAAATATTACGCGAAACTGTAAAATAGATTCATAGGTAAATAAATACTTTCCCAGAATAGTAACATTTCGTGCAAAACTGCGCAAGATTCGAAATTAAAAATAGTTTCAAGACAAAGAATGCAATCAAAACATCCGCGTAGGTATGTTATGGTGAAGAGAAGATGGAAAAATTTTGAATCGTGTCTAGGAATTGTCTAGAAATAGTACTCCGAATCAGAATTTTCGGGATTCAAAATATTAGTTTATATTATGAAAAATTCATAAACAAATACGGAAGTTTGTATGGTATGCGCGTTCCGTCTAAAACGATTTTTTAACTTGCGGTATATGGACATTCTGGGATATGAACAATTAGCACCTTTTGGACATTATGGGATTTGAACATTATGAAGCTACACGCTTTTTTAGTAGGCATTTATGTAGGGGCGTCATAAACATAAACTAATTCTAACTCATTCAGGATCTAGTGCCAAAGTTGATTAAGTACTTAAAACTAATAAGCGTTGACTTTAAAACTTTCAATATTAAATTAAACCAAACTTAAAAAAAAAATGCAAAAAAAAAAAAACCCAATTAGAGATAGAAACGTAAAGGAAAGGACATCTTTTCCAACCTTCTCAGGGCCTAATTATGCTTTAAAACTAGTTTAAATTTAATTATTACCCAAAAAAAACTCGAAAATTGTAGATCAATCGGCGTAATATCGACACGAGAACTCCCGCACCCTGCCATTTACTTAAGGATTATGTAATTATTTGGAATATTTCGCCCCAATTAGTAACCCTGTTGAGTCTTGTTAATTTACTAATGAATCACAGACAAAGACTTGAAATATTCACCTACACAAAATATAATATTCAATCTTTCATCTTAATAACGTCCTGAAAAACAAGTACATCCCAGTACTATTTAAGGTTGCTTACGTTACGGGATTTTTCCCGTTCCGAACGGAACGCTGTCAAGAAATTATCCCGTCCCGTCCGAGGTTTTATCCCAATACGTACCTTTAAATCGTAGGAGCTCTTCATGAACCAAAATGTAAAAATGAATCCACGTAGTATATTGATAGGTGCCGTTCTTGAACTAGGCGAGTTGCTATTCAGACTGGTGCGGTGGGTGCTCTAGCTGGATTAAGTACTTCATAATATATCGGGTTTTTTTTCCCATCGGGGAACAGTTTTGGAACGGAGTTCCTTATCGCGGGATGGCGCCTGGGGACCTAGGGGACCTAGCTGAGAAAAAATGTTACGAGTTACGCGGTACGAAAAAAGCGTTACAAAAAACCGTAAGAGAAAGGAAGAATGAAGGAGACCGATAACTAATTCTCCTTTCCCATTATATTATGGGGACGACATTTCATCCTTCTCTACTCTACTTCCCAGTCTAGTCCCCTTTCAACTTCCTTTCCCCATGCATATAGGTATCTTTTAATCCCTCCACTTCTTCTACCGTCCTCTCGCACATTTACGACTATTTACTGCCAAGTCCTGTACTCTTCTGCTGACATAAGTATCCTCTATAACCAACTGTTTTCCTTCAACCCAACTCTTTATGGCCCCTCTACATGATGGCTCAGCACTGGACCAGCGAGATGGCCATGCGATGGGTGAAACGCAACTACACGATGGCTCCTTTGATGTGCGACCGAAAAACCGACACCGTGGCCATCCCTGGAACCATAAACCATCAGACACCACTACGCCCTCTACATGCTGGCCCATATTAGTGGGCTAGCAGGATGGCCCACCATGTAGATGGGTCATAAGAGGCTGGGAATCTGCGGGTTTAAAAAAAAACCTGAAAACAAAAACTAAAAAAACTTAAAAGTGAACAATAATCTATTTCGGGTCACTAAAGACAGCAGATAACTCAAACATGAGTACTAACTTGAAAGTCGGACTTTTTTTTAGTTTTTGTTTTCAGGTTTTTTTGAAGTCGGATTTTTAAATTTTAATTTATTTATTATTTATTCATTTTTAGTGCCGCTGTCACTGAAAATTCTACTCCATGAGACGAAAGCGACTATTTCTTCAAATTGCTACCTGAAGGACCACCACCACCATCTGAAACCATTCAGATGCTCCATTCATGGGTACTTATTAGTGTATGGGCCTCTTTTATAAGTGGAAATGGAAAACTGAGCAATTTGTTGAATCTTGCTGTGCAGATCTGTTCATCACTCCAAAGATCCCCATCAGATCTTCATTTAGGATAGGGTTCTCTATCAAAATTCATTCAAACCCAGTCCGGCGACTAAATTCAACTAAATTATTCAAATGGTAACGCGTAATCGTAATTTATTGAGGAGTTTAGTGATGAGAAGGTAGTTTCAAATGCTCCATCAATCTTTACCTAAAAGTTTAAGGGTCGATTCTGCTGGAGATCTTGAAAACTGAGCAATTTTCTGCACGATCGAGGTGCAATTCTGTTCATCACTCCGAAGATTCTCATCAGATCCTCACCAAACTTTATGGGACCACCCCTGCGGAATCACCTTTCAAACACAAAAAGCATCATCTCAAGAGAACCTCCTCCTTTTTTGAAGTCGGTTAAAAATTTACATCTGTCAAATGTCTGTCTGATTTCGCTTGCCTAGTTTGAGGGTAAGGGTTTCTATTATGGTGTCAATGAATGTTTTTGAGTATTTTTTTAGTACTGTTCAACTTTTCAATAATGCCCGCAGCTTTCATACTCCACGTACATACTCTTCCATTGCTTAACAGTGTAACACAAAAAGGTTAGTATACAATCAACGGGAACAAAAGTAAGAACGTACTGAGTAACGCGAACAATAAAACAATCAAGGGTATAATCTACTCGTATATCAAAGGTAACATGAACTTAACAAACTGTAGGTATACCTGCGTCTTACCTACCGCGGTGGTGTTACTTTCAAGGTACAAAGGTTGATTGAAAACTTTGCAGTATCACGATACTGAGGATACCGAGGGTTTTTTACATAGGTACTGCACGCAGTACCTATGTAAAAAACCCTCGGTAATTAATCACTTCACTATCACTATCACTACATAGTATAAAACAAAGTCGCTTTCTCTGTCCCTATATCCCTTTGTATGCTTAAATCTTTAAAACTACGCAACGGATTTTGATGCGGTTTTTTTAATAGATAGAGTGATTCAAGAGGAAGGTTTATATGTATAATACATGTATAATATAAATAAATAATAAATAAATATTTCAGGACATATTACACATCGCCATCCAGCCCCAAGCTAAGCAACTTAATGCTTGTGTTATGGGTGCCAGATAACGGATAAACTACTTATATACTTTTTTTTTTGTAAATATATACATATTATACATATAGGAAACACCCAGAACCAGAAACAAGAATTTATGGTCAGCATAAATACTTGTTCCCGGCGGGAATCGAACCCGCAACCTTCTGCGTCGCAGTCGGGTGTTCGCCCGACGCGCCACAGAGGTCGTCAATATAGCCGTGCGAAGCCGGGGCGGTTCGCTAGTAAACTATATACCCCAGGACACTACTATAAATATATCTAGACTAATACAGGGTGGCTCTAAAATACGTTGACAAACAGTTTTAGGGATAATTTTATTGTTTATATTGATACAGTGCTGTGAGTTCTAAATAATAAAAATATAGTATTATTTTATCTTGAATATTTATTAGTTTTCAAAATAACCGCCTTTTGCTTGGATACTCAGGGTTAAACGTTTTCTGAGATTTTCAACGATTTTCCGCACCTCCTCTTCAGATACTTTATCCCACTCATGAATAAGTGTTGCCTTCAGCGCGTTTATACTTGTGTGTGGAGTCGCACAGACACTTGCCTCTAAGATAGACCACACACTGTAATCCATCGGGTTTAAGTCGAGTGAATACGGAGGCCATTCCCTAGTACTTATGAACCCAGGAAAGTTAACCATACACCACTGCTGCACGCTTAAGGTTCTGTGAGATGGAGCAGAGTCCTGTTGAAAACTTCACGGTTGGTTGCCGAAATGCTGCTGGCTCCAAGGAAGAACTACACCCTCTAAAATATCTCGTCGGTATATTTCTTGGTTCATTTTCACACCTTTTTCGACGAAAACTAGGGGAGTATTGCCTGTTGAGCAAATACCGCCCCAAACCATAACTGAATCCGGTTTTTGGCGATAAGAGACAACTGCTGCGGCTCCAGGGCGGCTAGAGGAGTAAATTCTATCATTTTTGCGATTAGAAATATAGACCCGCTGAAGGCAACACTTATTCTTGCGTGGGATAAAATATCTGAAGAGGAGGTGCGGAAAATCGTTGTAAATTTCAGAAAACGTTTAACCCTGTGTATTCAAGCAAAAGGCGGTTATTTGTAAAACTAATAAATATTCTAGATAAAATAATACTACATTTTTGTTATTTGGAACTCACAGCACTGTATCAATTTAAACAATAAAGTTATTCATAAAACTGTTTGTCAACGTATTTTTGAGCCACCCTGTATAATAAAGAGGAAAGGTTTTTTGTTTGTTTGTAACAAATAGGCTCTAAAACTACTGGACCGATTTTGATCAAACTTGGAAATTAAACGGGTGAAACCGCGGAGCGCTTCTTGTAATAAATATTTTTGACGTAAAAATAATGGAATTATTTTAATTTGTTCCTCTGAAAACTACCATAATTTACAGAATATTTTCAAGATTTGCGGATTTTAGGCGTTTGGATGTAGTGTTTTCACATTCTGCAATTCCCTAAAGTCTCAATAAATTAGGTAAAATATGATTTTTCATTAAGTACTTACATGTAGGTACTCTTAAGTACATGTAGGATTTTTAAAACATAGAAAACATGGGTATTTTACATAATATTGCAGTAATTAAATTCAGTTATTCATCGTATAGATAATATTAAATTCAGAATTATAATACTCAGAAGCCATTGTATAAGATTACCTTGTGAACCAGAAAACCTTGTGGGATCCCTAACTGAGATGATTCTTTCAAATTGACAAAATTGAACGTCTCGCGGTTATAAAGTCTGTCTGTCTGTTCGCTATATAATCTCAAAATCTACTGCACAAATTTTCATGCTGTTTTCACCAATGGATCGAGTGATTCTCGAGGAAAGTTTTAGTACATAAAACAAAACTACCAAATTTTAATATTCCTGTAAACACCAAATTATAATATTCCTGTTATACTTTCCTAATACTTAGTTGCTCCCATAAGGAAAGAAGGTAATACCAGCTGCGCCCCGCGGTATTCCCGCATTAAAATCTCTTTAAAAAGGTCTTAATACAAACACAGAATACATAATGGTTACTACGAACTTTATCAGCCTCTTTTACCCCTTTAGGAATCGAATTTCCCAAAATCCTTTGTTAGGTTACACCTACGTCTTATAAGAAACCTCCATGCAAAATTTAAGACTCCTAGCTCTTGTAGTTTCTGAGTTTTCGCGATCAGTGAGCGAGTCAGTCACAGTAATTTTCTCATTTATAAATAACTAGCGACCCGCCACGGCTTCGCACGGCTATATTAGGCATGTATTATACATATAAAACTTCCTCTTTAATCACTCTATCTATTAAAAAAACCGCATCAAAATCCGTTGCATAGTTTTAAAGATTTAAGCATACATAGGGATATAGGGACAGAGAAAGCGACTTTGTTTATACTAATGTAGTGATAGTGAAGATTAAAGTTTTTCAGTCAATAGGTTAGTACGATACTTTAAGTAAAACTTATGGGTATTGTGCTAAAGCAATTTATCGCAAGTCTAATAAAAACTTCAATTAATAATAGAACAAAATTCTTTATAAAGATGAATGTTACAATTAAATCGCTCGCTAGGCATTAGCGCAGAAAAATTTCCTGTATACTACTGCATAATCTATGTCGTATGAACTATTGCATACAATGACTGCCAAAGATCGCATCCCGGCCAAACACCGCGGCACGTGTAAGACCAGTGCCGAATTCGAAGAATCAGGGTTTTACATTTTAGAGAGGGTGGGTTTCAAGGTTGCTCCTCTTCGACGAAACCAATTTTGTATAAAATGTTCAAATAATATTATTAGGCAATTATATTGGAGTTTAAGAAAAATAATGTGAACTTATCCGTAAGCAGTAGGTACCTACTTTATGTAACTATGTACATTGTACCTATTAAACTTAGGTATAACAAACTTTAATATTTGTGCAAAATAAATCTGTTCTCAGACGTAAAACCTCTGAAATATTTGCGTTTGATTAAAACGTGCAGTCGTTTCCGGAATTTTCCAAACGTAAATGACGTAATGTCATAAAATGAGGCGTAATTAAAGCTACAAATTCGTCCCTGTAATCGCATTGTACGATAACGTCATGCACACACACTAAAACGCATACAGCCGAATTTCATGGATGTATTTTCCTATTCCACGCGCATGTGTGCAGCGCAACGCTGGTGGCGGTGAGACGGCATCATACCGTGTCACATACGCTAGAAAGAGACAACGAAGGCTTATATAACGCATTATTTTTATAATTACCAGACAAAAATTGAGAGATACGGCACTGCGACCCTGAGCGAGGCCAGTGATCTCTAGAAACGAAAATTTGCAGATCGAATGTGGGCGACCTCGGACACTGCACGCTTCGCACACTAGCAAACACTCACCTACGTTGTTAGGGAAAATTCTCGTGTTACACGCATAATATACCCTGTGTTCCTGTATTCTGCGACAAGGATCTTTATGAACTTGATTTCTGACTGAACAAGTTTAAATACTTACTTACTGACTTACATCGCGATGGCAAACTTTAGAAAATTAAATAATTCGAATCATTTTCTGAACTTAATAAACATTCTTAATTTAGAAGCCATAAAAAGAGCTCCAAAATTAAGTAAACTCTTATTAACATAAAGTATTTTTGGCGATCGATAGTCGACTATCGCTGAATATTCGATAGTATATCGATAGTTAATTAAAAATCAATAGCTTAAAACGAGGCAAAACTATCGAATGAGTGCAATATTATCGATACTATCGATAGTATTGTTTGTCATAAATAAAAAACTATCGATAGTATCGATAGGCCAATCGATAGTAATCGACTTTTTCAGATGAAAGATGAATGAAGATGATAATGATAAACACTAACATACAGAACTTTGTCACATAATACTGTAGCTACACCATATCATCAGGCATACAAATTTACCGTCGACCTACATGCAACGTATTGATCGGACACTGCAACCCCCCCCCCAACCCATTAATTTTAAACAAGCCTCAAACCATGTCATAGTAATGTCCTTGTCCCATCATACTGTAGCTACACCATGTCATCAGGTATACGTATTTACCGCCGACCTACATGCAACGTATTGATCGGACACTGCAACCCCCCCGACTTATTAATTTTAAACAAGCCTCAAACCATGTCATGGTAATATCCTTGTCCCATCATACTGTAGCTACACAATATCATCAGGTATACGTATTTACCGCCGACCTACATGCAACGTATTGATCGGACACTGCATAACCACTGCATTCTGTTTTAACCATAAATAATAAAAAAACTGACTACCCTCATACCTTAAAAAATGAGAACGGGAATGATGGGGTACCCATACCCCATCATGCCCTCTCCAGTCATTTGAAATTAAAAACGTCACAGAAAAAAAAGTGCCATGCAATACAAAGATAAACAAATACTTACCTGTCAATGAGTTATTGACACATACGATTCACTTTTTACCTAATCTAGAAAACTCTTGATATCACAAGGGATATGCTAAAAAAACAGTTTTTTCCAAAAAAAATCAAATACGCTTGGGGTCACTGAACAAACACTGTGCCATCTAATGGCCTCCTACCCGTCGCACCCCCTCGCAGTCTAACAATTGTGATTGCTCCATTGGTTTGTGTTTTAAGACCAAGACCCCGTCTTGCCCGCTACCCCGTCTTGCCCCGCTCTCCCCTACACCATATTATCATCAGGTATACGTATTTACCGCCGACCTACATGCAACGTATTGATCGGACACTGCAACCCCCCCCGACTTATTAATTTTAAACAAGCCTCAAACCATGTCATGGTAATATCCTTGTCCCATCAAACTGTAGCTACACCATATCATCAGGTATACGTATTTACCACCGACCTACATGCAACGTATTGATCGGACACTGCAACCCCCTCAACATATTAATTTTAAACAAGCCTTAAATCATGTCATGGTAATATCCTTGTCCCATCATACTGTAGCTACACCATATCATCAGGTATACGTATTTACCGCCGACCTACATGCAAAGTATTGATCGGACACTGCAACCCCCCCGACTTATTAATTTTAAACAAGCCTCAAACCATGTCATGGTAATATCCTTGTCCCATCATACTGTAGCTAAACCATATCATCAGGTATACGTATTTACCACCGACCTACATGCAACGTATTGATCGGACACTGCAACCCCCTCAACATATTAATTTTAAACAAGCCTTAAATCATGTCATGGTAATATCCTTGTCCCATCATACTGTAGCTACACCATATCATCAGGTATACGTATTTACCGCCGACCTACATGCAACGTATTGATCGGACACTGCAACCCCCCCGACTTATTAATTTTAAACAAGCCTCAAACCATGTCATGGTAATATCCTTGTCCCACCATACTGTAGCTACACCATATCATCAGGTATACGTATTTACCACCGACCTACATGCAACGTATTGATCGGACACTGCAACCCCCTCAACATATTAATTTTAAACAAGCCTTAAATAATGTCATGGTAATATCCTTGTCACTTAGTACTGTAGCTACACCATATCATCAGGCATATGTATTTACCGTCGACCTACATGCAACGTATTGATCGGACACTGCAACCCCCCCGACCTATTAATTTTAAACAAGCCTCAAACCGTGTCATGGTAATAGGTATCCGCTGCCCTTTAAAAACGAATACTAGAGGTAAGGAAATGAAAATGTTAAACGCTTTTATAGTTAGTAACTCGTTTTGGTTCAGGATTCTAAAATAATAATAAGACACAAGGACGTTAGATAGTAGAAGACCACCTATTTATTTAAATTTCATCATTAATAATTCAATATTAAATGAAAAACTAGCTGCGGTGTGCTATTTTACCTGTATTAGTCTCGATAATTTGGGATAAATAGTAGCCGTAGAGCACATTTCCATACCACGTCCCCACCCTGAAATCCACCTGAAAACACATTACAGTCTGATTACAGTATGTGATGCTCAAGGCGCTAGCGGTGACAATTATAACTTGATTACTCAGATTATCCAAGTTGGATTTTGATGTAATGCATACCACGATCTTCCCTTAAAATAAAGTTGTCCAGTAGCTTTAACTACATTTCAATTATATTAGTTTTCAAACATGCATGTGTGACAAACATACGTTAATTTCATATAAGTACAACTCCGATGGGTTAGGTTAATCTTAGCTTACTGTTCGTCCGACCCGGAAAAAGCCTAAGTTGAGAAGTCACCAAGAAAAGAAACACTGAATAAATAGAGATCACTGGAAACGAATTGTGGAAAAGGCCAAAACTTACACAAGTTAGTAAGTCCCATGCCTTCCTAAGTCGCATCCCTTACTTCAGTCTTCTCCATCCTTGTAGTTGCCTGGAAAAGATCTCACTTAGACGATGAGGCCTCCCTTTATGCCACTCTTGGATCTTATTCTATTTTGAGTTTCCTGTTTTAGTAATTATATGTTTTTTGTTTTATGGTGCAATAAAGTGTTTATCTATTTAAGTCTTTCCCTTTACTTTATTATATGTATAGAAATAATTAAATCATATAACCATTATAAATGTAGGTAGGTAAATATAATTCTTAATGAACGTCGTTTTTATCAAGTCATTTTTATAACGTCAAATGTTATCACTGCAACATTATTTGTGTGTTGCAAATACCTAATCAAATTTAATTTACAAAAAAAATTAAGTAGAAAAAAAACATTGATATTGAATTTTGTTTAGCTTAAGAGTTTGTTCAACTTGCATTATCTTTATTTTTGAAGGCCTCCCCGAAAATTGTGCGCGCTAGAGAAGATTATAATATGCACAATAGGTATTTCAAGATAAAAAAAATATGTTACGTATAGTAACGCTGACAAAGTAACGTCTTTTTTATACCATTTGATAAGTGTTGCTGCTGTGTGTAGTTCCTATCACAAAAAATTATTAATTTAGTATAAATAAATTAAGTAACAACCTAAACAGTAGTACCGACAGGTCCATATTACCCGATTCCTTCCTAGATATATTTAAACACAAGTCAACAAACAACATGATGTGAAATAGTCAACATCACCTAAAAAAAATTAAAAATGGCTGATTTGTTACTAAACTCTTAATATAAATGTTAAATCACAAAGGAATGTGTACAGCAAACCTTTCTTTGATGCACTGAAATACTGATACTTGATGTAAGGAAAAATCCAAGGGAAGATACCACCCGGAAGGAGGCGCACTTCATGGCTTAAGAACCTCCGGACATGGTTTAGGCAAAGCACTAGATCAATTTTCCGTGCAGCAGCATCAAAAGTAAAAATAGCCTTAATGATAGCCGACCTCCGGTAACAGATGGCACCTCAAGAAGAAGAAGAAACCTTTCTTTATGAAAAAAATCTGTTTTCTCTGGAGGCATTATCTAGGAAGTTAACATTTGTTAAGTATTGACTAAGTTGAAAGGGTGGAATAGGTACTGAGCAAGCCTACTATATTTAATGCATATCTACAAACACTGTAGGGTCCTAAGTAGCATGAATCAAACTTGATGGCGGTGTTTAAATCATCTTTATTAGATGTAAAGGATAATAATAACCAGTTGTGTGGAAAAAGCACTGTTAAAATTTTATAATCTTCTTTAATATAAAAAATGAATCTCTGAATGTGTTGCAAGGGCAAATCTCGAGAACAGCTAAACCGATTTCGCTTATTCTTTTTTTTTTGTTCTGTTTGTTATTGTCAGGAGAAGGTTCTTATGAAAGAAAAAATTAAAATAATTGCGTAGAAAATTTTAACGCGGGTGAAACCGCGGGGCTCAGCTAGTTTGTAATAGTCCTGTTACCTACCTATAGGTATAATAATATATTTCTGCTTAACACCTACCTAAATAGTATTTTTTTGGTTTCTTAATTTCCGCACAAGAAAAAACGCTTCAAAGCATCTTCTTTTTACCCGACTACGGCGAAGCCAAAAGGGAGGGTTATGTGTTTTGTTGTTTTGTCTTTCCAAATTCTCTTAATTTTTCGTTGACTGTCGTCATGTAGAATCATGTATTGATTGAGACTGGTGCCGAAATGGTTTAATAGCCTGAGACTCTAAACATTTACCTCTTCCTTACTTCTTTTAAAAAGCTTACTTTCAAGTATCTATCATAATCATTCATCAATAACAAGTAGGTAATGCTGAGTCATTTTTGATTGATGAATAAAATGGTGGAATTTTTAACGATTAATTCCAAAACGATGTTAAAGAATAGTCCGAGATGTGGATTTTAACCTTAGATTTAGACACAGATTTACTTGTAAAGTAAAGTCGAAACACTATCCCTATTGATTATAAAGAGATAGTGTTAAGTTCACGAGTAAATCTGTGTCTAAATCTAAGGTTTCCACATCTCGGACTATTCTTTAACATCGTTTTGGAATTAAAGGGTTAGAGTTTGAAAGGTCTACGCGTTCATATTATGACATTCATATAACAACTAGCTTTTACCCGCGGTTTTGTCAGCGTAGGTGTTGATTTTGTCAAAATCCTTTCTTATCGGATGCCTACGTCATACAAAGAATACACCCTCCAAGTTTCAAGTCTCTACGATCAGTGGTTTAGGTGGTGTGCGTTGATCCGTCAGAGAGAAAGGACAAATTTTATATTTAAAGAAGATAGAAGATTCCAAAAATCATATGTTATAATGTGGCTAGTTGATTTCCTAGGTAGATTGGTATGAATAGATGCTAGCTAGATACCAAGCTGTAATTGCCGAAAATAGCAAACCGGTTTATGAATACTATGAGTGGATTGTCTTGTTACTAGAATATCATATTCAAAAGAATGAATTTAAACATGATAGACCACACGTGGTGATGTCCTTATAAAAAATATTAAAGGTTGAATGTAGTACTGTAGCTATCTACAAAATGTTTGTTAAATCATACACTTATGAATGCTTGAATTATACACTTATTTTTAGATTTGAATCCGAAATTTGATAAAAATTTGAATCAAAATTCTTGATGATATCGAAAAGAATTTAGTTTTTTAATCCTGAAATGCTGAATGATCTGAAAATAGGTAAGTATTTGATATTTTAAAACCAGATGAATTAAACTCTAATTGTAAAGACGTATGGAAAATCGCAACCACATCAGTAAATAGGTAGGTAAGTTAAGGTATATGAAGTACCTATATAATAAAAATATGTCCCATTAACTCCCACGTTTTATAGATCCTTGACAAACAAAAATTGAAAAAAAAAAAAACAAAATAGTTCCACACAATAGGTCTTCTTAGCACACAGAGAAAACACGTGCTACCGTATCACAAAAGCATGAGAACCCCACACATGCATGAGTTTCCTTGTTCCACACATGCATAGGGCCCCACACATGCAAGGATAGGGCCAAATACATGCATAGTCACATTCCTAATCCCAAGTCATCATCGATAAAAAACATTTGAACTTGAAAAATGGCCGTGAACTCAAGCTCGGTCTTCGGTACCTACCTACTGCGGCATGACGTCATATCAGCTAAACAACCAAGTCACAATTGCATAACATTAGCCACACATACACTTCCTTGTTCAAGTTACTACCTAATTTGATTAGCAGGGCATTAAATCTCACAAGTTTCGATACAAGACAAGTACACAGACAAGTATTTATGCTTAGATATTTGTCTGTGGTCTGGTTGTTTCTATGTATTATAAGTATATATTTACAAAAGAAAAGTATATAAGTAGTATATCCGTTGTCTAGCACCCATAACACAAGTGTAGTTACTTAGCTTGGGGCTAGATGGCGATGTGTGGAATGTCCTGCAATATTTATTTATTTATTTATTATTTATTTTTATTTACCTACCCATAAAGTATGAAGTGTAATAATTATTTATTTTTTAACAAACAAAAGACGAAATAGCACGTACTGTGTTGATCTTTTGGGCTCAAAAGACGTAGTACGGTGGGGAATAGATGATTTTATTTATTCACCATCATCATTGGCTTCAAAACACCCACTGATGGGTATATATAGGCCTCTCTGTACTGCACCACTACGCTGAATGTTGTGCTAGCCAGTAGATTTTTTTTAAATTTACAACCAGTTGAATTCTTAGCTAGGATAATAATTATTAATACAATTTTTTTTAAGAGATTTACTATAATCTTAAAACTATTTTGTTTAATCCGTTTAACAATTTTGAGTAGAACCTTAAAATAAATAATTTAAGACTAAAACACGATTTTAATTTAAGTCATTAATTTCTTTTAAATGCTATAAAAACCATAGAAACCTATAGTCTACAAACTTGAATAATTCATAGGTAGTTATTAAAACTTGCTGCATAACTCTATAAACCTTTTCATGAAAATATATTTGACTATCAGCGCCCAGAGGTTTCACCTACGTAAGTCCAGATCCTACTAGAACATTGAGATAATAAAAAGTTTCGAGAAAGATTCTAATACATCGTCATAAAAAATTACAAACATAAATATAAACCATTCCCTTCATAATATTATGAGTAGATAAATTTCGTAGCACCATAAGTATCTAATAATATACAAAATCCTTCACTGCCCTAATAAAATAAAGACGTAAATTCATAAATATATTAACCTACATCTTATAAACTACGCTTACCTAAAATTCTCAAGTACATTTTTATCATAAACGTAGTTGTTTTCATTGAGCATCGTACCAGTGTCATTGATAACATTTGATAACTCAAATATCAACAAGGAACTATGATTAACCCTAAATAACGATGCAACAAGTAGCAACCATAAAATTAACAGCTTCAAGCTAAAGAAAAATGATCTCTTTTCCTAATGATTAGGGTACGAAATTGTTTGTAATTCAAGAAGCATTGACACTCGAATTGCGTAATAGATTTGAATCAACGCTCATGTTTGATGGTGTATAAGGTCAACCTGTAGTTCTTTAAGTAGATACTGTTTCTAAGGCTAAAAATATGTAGTTTTTAGAACTAAATTCCGGAAAGAAGTTCAGTTCAGTTCTTATTTTGTCTGAATGTTGCTTTTTTGCTTCTTTTTATTTAACCTTAGTCGACCCTATTCAGTGGAAAGAACTCGTCAACACGTCTGGAGCCAACTTAGTCGTGGGTTCTAAGTTGAGAGAGTGATATAGATGCTGGGCAAGCCTACTCTATCTATGTCCCAGGTACTATGGCGCCCTTAGTAGCATGGATAAAAATTGCGGAATAATTTGAAAAATATCTTTTCTGCGCGCGTCGTGAACACATTTAAGCTTATTAATGTGACCGCAATTTAAACCTACAGCTACAGATTGCAGAAATATAGGTACCACTATTCCAATACCTATAACCGTCTAAATTTAAGTTACGTGGTAGAGGCGCGATGTTATTGTGGTCGAATATGCATTAACGATTACCAAATTTAAACTTGACTTTGACACTGAAGTTTACGTCAATAGACTGAAGGCCAACAGCATTTCCGTGTTGTTTAGTTTATAACTTAACTACTTTAGGTTTTGGTAATGAGAACCTACTTAATGTTATTGTATGGGTAACAATTAATTTTGAAATGAAATAAGTCTATTTTTTAAATTTTTGACCTTGTTATTTTATTTAAGTTTAGGCGTCATTTTAATTGGCTTCAAACGTAACGATTATTTAGACTTAAGTTTTCAAGACCTTCCCTTCTTACAAAAATGTTTTTTTGCAAGATTAATTAATAATTTTCTTGTCTGATTTTGTAAAATCTATAACAACAATGTACCCTAAATATACAAAATTTTCTTGAAAATGGCAGGAAAATTTAATTCGAAATATTAAATTCTAAGTCTTGACTGAATGATATACCAACGCATAGCTTGAGCCAAGTTAGATAGATAGATAATTTCTTTATTGCAAACACCATTTGTAAATAACATAGAATACCAATAGAAGGTTTGGGCTAAAATTTAGCACACCAATAACCTCTACGCGAACGAAATCACGATTAAAAGCTTGTCTAAGAATATTATAAAGAAGATTTTATTGTTTGTTTGTTTGCATTAAATAGCCTCCGACTTTGATGAAACTTGGTACCTATGAAGATATTGATTCATACAGGGTTATTGGAAATTATACTAGCAAGCGGTTGAGGGCTACTTCTGTGCACCTACACAAACAACTTTTGATTTTTGAACATTTTTTCGAAAATTTTGAGGTTAGGTTTACCTGAAAATCAGCTGTTCCTTACACGGAGAGGTCAGTAACCTTAAAATTTTACTTATTTATTTAATTTCATCTACTGTTCTTGGTTTGAATGACCTTTGTTTTGAAAATTCAGCTGTTTTTCGAATTTACATAAGCACAAAATTTTCATTTTTTTTTTCGAATTTCCAAAAGTCGTAGAACAAAAGTTGTTTGTTTAGGTGCACAGAAGTAGCTCTTAACGGCTTGCTAGTATAATTTCCAATAACCCTGTTGCCCGCGACTTCCTTAGCGTAGTAGTTTTGTTGTAAATGCTTAAACCTTCCTCTTGAATCACTCTATCTAATAAATAAACCCCATCAAAATCCGTTGCGTAGTTTTAAAGATCATAGGGATAGATAGCGGTAAGCGACTTTGTTTTATACTATGTAGTGATAGACGATGGTAAAAAGGTTTCTGCGACTTGTATCCAAGTACCTATATTAATTTCAAAGTATCTAAACTTGTCAAATTGAAGTGCAGTAACACAATATCCTTGCTCGTTGTTACTTGATTATTTATGGTCAAAATCAATAATCTATCGGCTACAGTGGGTTAAAATTACATTTATCTAAAACTAAAAAACAAACGGACAAGAGAGTGATTTTATAAGGGTTCCTCTTATACCCTTTGAGGTACGGAACCTAGTTAGTTTAGATTATTATCAAAGAAGTGGAGAGTAACATATTTAACATTATTTGCCCGTGGTTCTACCGTTGGACCACGGGGCATCCAAAGATTGAATAGAAGATTTTGAGAAGAGAAAGAGAAAAAGGCTATGGGATGATTGAAGGTCAAGTTAGAGAGCTTAAGGCGATTTGAAAACTCTAACAATAGGTGAGCCACACCACTATACGAGAAGAAGAAGAAGTAATGAATTCTCACCTCAAACAAATAATTATGTAGAAATTTTGGTATGTATGTGTATGTATTTAAAGAGGAAAGATTTAATTATTTGATTGAAACGAATAGGCTCCGAAAGTCCTCGACCGATTTTGCTGAAACTTGGTATCAGGATACATTGATTCATTGGGAGTGACATAAGCTTCTTCTTATATATTTACTAGCTGTTCTGACAAACGTTGTTTTGCCATTTACATAAAAAAAGGAAAAAAAAATAGATGTTGTTCTATTCTCAGACCTAACGAATATACACAAAAAAATCCTACAAATCGGTTTAGCCGTTTAGGTGGAGTTCGGCAACTAACACCACGACACGAGAATTTTATAAAACTTCTATAATATAAAAATAAATGTGTTGCTAAGCGCAAATCTCGAGAACAGCTGAACCGATTTCGCTAATTCTTTTTAATGTGTTTGTTATTGTCAGAAGATTTCTAAGAAAGAAAATTATTAAAAAATCGAAAAGTATATCAGTATACTATTCATTGTCTGGTCACCATAACACAAGCCTAGTTGCTTAGATTTAGAATAAATCGCGCTGTGTAAAGTGTACAATAAGTATTTATTTATTTAGCACTCAGCATTATAATATTATCTTGTCTAAGAACCATTCCAAATATTGCAAATAGGAATATTCTGGTAGTTGTTACAATCGATAAGTACGTCCCGTGTTATATCGGGAGCTGCGGTTGCTATAGCGACGATCCCTTTGACGGAACTCCCAGGGCCGCTCTCAGCTCAAATAGGTACCAAATTTAAACAGAAATCAAGGAATTTCATTGGAGAAATATCAATTATGTTTGAACATTTTAATGAGAAGCTTTCAAAGGTGTTAAAGTCTGTTTTTAGATCAACAACTTCTAAGCCTTGTTATTTTTTACCTGTTTAAAAAATTAAGTGTTAAATATTTGATACCTTTATCTGCTTGTCATTGCTCCTAAAAGACTAAACCGATTCGTATGCGATTTGTCTATATTTGAAAAAAGTAAAATGGTCTTTGTTCACGTTCATTATCAATCAAGTTTTTGATTTTATGATAATTTTTTGGTAAAAAAAATTAAAATTGACACTTATAAAATTATATAGGTCCTAAAGTCTAACCCTGTAAAAAGTTTTCTGCTGACATCTAGGAAAAAAGAAGGAAAACATGTGTTGAAACCCACGGCTTAGTTAGCTCCAGATGTATTGACAAATTCTTTCTTATAAACACGATCGACTGAGCTGAAAAGGTTGTACGTTCCTGCTGATGAAACCTTCTGGTCAAACTAGTTTGTCCAAAAGGAATTTTCCTCGTAGTCAAACTACTTAACTAAGTGGTTAACAAAAGGCGATCGAAATGGAAAAAGACGATCGAAATGGACACAAAAGGCGATCAAAACGGAAACAAAAGACGATCGAAAAAAAAGCAAAAGACGATAGTACCTAATAGGTTCTGGGAAAGCCTACTTCATCTAATACGTGTCTCAGGCACTGTAAGACCATGAATTTTGACGACCCAGTTGGCACAATGGTCACCATACCGGACTGCCAAACACTGGGTTACGGGTTCGATTCTCGCCTCAAAGAAGTATTTATGCTTAGACATTTGTCTGTGGTCTGGTTGTTCCTATGTAGTATAAGTAGATATACAATGTGTTTCAGAGGGATATAATACGAAAGGAGGTTGTTTTAGACGTGTATGCGAACAACTTTTGTTCTACGACTTTTAGAAATTCAAACATTTCGTTCGAAGTTATTGTATGAAACAGCTGATTTTCAAATAAAAAATCCCTCAGTATTATCCAAAAAAAAGTATGAATTTCCAAAAGTCAAGTAGAACAAAAGTTGTTCGCCTAGCTGTCTAGAACAACCTCCTTTCGTATTAAAACCCCTTTGCTGAAGCACATTTGGTAACTGAATTTTATAACCGAACTAGCGACCCGCCCCGGCTTCGCACGGCTATATTATGCATGTATTATACATATAAACCTTCTTCTTGAATAACTCTATCTATTAAAAAAACCCATCAAAATCCGTTGCGTAGTTTTAAAGATTTAAGCAGTCAAAGGGAAATAGGGACAGAAAAAGAGACTTTGTTTTATACTATGTAGTGATGTAGTGATGCTCCTTTTACCTATTAAGTATACCTTCAATTGCCTATCTGTTTTATTATTAGTCTTCATTAGGTATTCATGTATGTCACTGAACTTCTAAAAATGTTACCTACACTGCGTACCTAACATGAATGCTAACTAGCTGAAATACATGTGTTTGAGACTAGAATTACTCGGCAGTGTACTTAAAATCAATACACAGTACCACACAAGTAATTACGGCTAAAAATAAAATAAATAAATATTGTAGGACAATTCATTTACACTTCAATAGACCCATAAGCAACTATTGGTGTGGCCAGAGAACTTAAACTTACATATTTTTTTGTAAATTTTGTTTTAAGTATGACATGTGTATAGTTTTTTTTTTAAATTAGATGTGTAATCACCAAACACGAAATTATCAACTTGTAATTTGTAACTTGATATATAATTTTGTGTTTTAAATTGGAATAAATAAACATTCTACTGGCTGTAAATTGATGTACTTAATATATTATCATACACTAGCTGCGCCCCGCGGTTTCACCAGCGTAAGTCCCGATCCCGTGGGAATATCGAAATAAAAAGTAGCCAATAGTCTTCCTCGATAAATGAACTATCCAACACATTAAGATTTTTTTAATTTAAACCAGAACTTCCTAAGATTAGCTCGTTCAAACAAACAACCAAACTCTTCAGCTTTATAATATTAGTTTAAAGATACAGAAACAACAATGCAGACCCGAAATAAATATCTGTAAATACATTTTCATTGAGGCGGGAATCTAACCCGTAATTTTCTACGTAGCAGGCAGGTGTTCCATTGGTCCATATAGGTCGTCAAAATCGTCTACTATACGTCGACTTTTTTATCCGAAGTTTCTAATAGGTTTGTATCCTGGTCGACATGTGACAAGTAAGTACCTACATGTAACTTATAAAGATTTTCATGAGACTTATTTACATAAAAGTTTAACATAATCAATTAATCATATTTACCCACTTTTGTTCTGCTTCGAAAACGGCCTTTTTAATTGAAGTCTAAAATACTAACACAACACGTTTTAATTAAGTAAAAACTAAGTACATTATTTACGTATTTTGTCGTTACTGAAAAAACCAGCAGTGTAATAAGTTAACTCAGCATATTTATCAGCTTATATTTTCGTTAAGTTCAGTTTTCATTGACGCTTTTGTACTTCCTGTTAATTATGTTAGATAAAAAGCGCGCAATGGTTAGAAAAACGAGCGATAGCATTGTGAGGTTCTATACGTACTATGGATTGGATGGCGAGCTCACTATCAAAGGTTTAGTGTTCATTGACGTTTTTGCAGTAGAATGTTCATTTTGTAGGATGGAAAAGCGCGTAATGGTTGGTGAAATTAGCAGTACCTTCGTTTGTTAGTGTAGGCTGTGGATGGCGTGCGTTTTCTACCAGTGTATGCGTGCCGTAAACTAGTTTTTCAGCAGACGACCTCGATTTTCGGCGCTTAAGCTGCCGTAACTTATTCCGCCCTGCATACTGCGTAGGCTCCTGAATTTTGTATTAAATTCCGTTTTTTGTTCTTTTTAGGTAAGATAGTGGAGTTTAGGTAAGACAATGGTTTCCATTTGAATATTTTAAAATTCAGCCTGAAATTGTAACTTTATTTTGAAAAGGCTGAACGTATTTATGGTTTCACGTGTTTTTTTTACTATAATAGATAATTTTAATTAGAGTAAAACTACACCATAAGAATACATAGACTACTTTATTTTTAGCCTATACCGTCCTACTGCAGACAAAGGCTCCCTCTTTCCACTGTTCCCTGTCCAATGCCAGCTGTGTCTAGTCCATATCCAGTACTAGAGTATTCAGTAGAGAAATACCTAGAAAAATACTTACCTGCCAATAAAATATCTAGAAAATAGCAGACAGTAATCTCTAATGATCCAGTTAATAGCAACCTATTTCGTTTGAAATACGAAAAAAATCTAACATTTTACCTCAATTTCTTTTCTTAAAAGAAATTCTCGAACATTTAGAAAATATCGTGTTTGAAAAATAAGAGAACTGCGAAACAAGTAGGAATGGAGCAAAATAAGTTGATGGTTTTGGCGTGTTGCTTTATTATAGGTGGCATTATTTAGCTCACACTGCGTTTTGACGGGAGAATCGTGGGACGGCACAGTAGTACTCATTTTACAGAGGACTAACTAAAGACATATTTTTTTTCGAATTCTTTATATAAGGTAAAAGAATCACACGCACAATGGCCCAAATAAAGAGGCTATGTCCGCACTTGTTCTAAAATAAAGTAAATTAGTATTCAAACAAACAATACTTGCATTGCATTGCAATGATGGTTGTTGTAAATTTGCATGCAGAATTATTAAATTAAATCAAGTTGGAGACGGGAAAGTAACGCCTGCGAGAGCTTGAGGAGGAGTTAGTTTTAGAGTAAAGCTCCTTTTCATCAAAGCCGTAATTGAGTCGTTTATTTAAAGTCAAGTCTGTAAGCGATACTCATTTTGTAAAGTAGAGCAAGGCGATTATAATGAAAATCGATTATTCCGACTGTATTTTAAAATACTTTCTATGAATACACCTTTACATTTTTGTTCGGTTGGTAGCATAACTGTAGAACTGGAATTCCAAAGAAAGACTAATTTTAAGTCCTACATGCTCCGGATTCCAGCAACGCTGACGGACATGTTCTTCTCGGCAGATTTCTGGCCCGCCGGTATTGTATACCAACGCTATAGGGAGGCGAGACCGAAGATATAAAACCATAAAACTAAACTTAAGTCTATAAAGTCAATTTTATATGGTGTACTTATTTTTAAGCCTGAAAATAAATATACCGATTAATAATAACAAAAAGCTATTTCGTAGTATTATTTCTGAGTGATACAACTGACAGCAAACCTACGTGAAAAATTACGTACATTTTATTTTGAGTTCTACTTCTGTTTAACGTTTACGCTGTGGCTAAATAGGTCTGACAAGTTCGCCTCCCACCCCACTCGATGTCCTAAAGCCCAGTGGTGCTGTATTTGACAAAATGCTCTACTTATTCCTTTAGTTACTACTGAAATTAAGGTCACCTTTGACCTTTTAAAGTCTAGCCCGAAGCCGGCTCTTTGAGTAATATTTTAGGTACTTGAATATATATTTTTGTACGTAATATCTACAAATATATCTACCTAAGCCAATTTTAATGCGTTTTTTACACACAATATTATTCTTTGGAATTTTCACAGAGTATGTTTGAATGCGTAGCAAGAAGCAAGAATTTGAAGGGAAAAACATGTTTTTCTTCTCAAGAAAAATCTCCTTAGTAGTTGCTTATCTAAATCTAGTATATTCCAAACCCAGAGAGAATGGATACTCTGTCAAAAAGATAGCATTGATAGGCAAACAAAAATCGTTAAGTAACACTAATACTTAATTAATAGCGTCAAGGCGAAATAAAGATACCTATCACGCCACCACGCACTGTATTTCCCAGTTCATGAAACTAAAACCACGAATCAATATACTGTAGGTAGTTTGGTTCACCAGTTTAATAATTCAAGAAGTTCGAACAGTTTTAATTCGTATTCGTATATGTGGATTTGTATTGAGTTAGCTGTAGGTAGGTAGGTATATAACGAATGTAGGCACCAAATGTTTGCATACTGCGTAGCACAGCTGCGTAGGGACACTGTATTAAATAATTTAGTATTAAATAATGTTTATTAATAAAATGTTTACAAAATATAATAAACAATGGACCTTGCACAGTAGGAACTTGTTTTGTATCTCATAAAACGTCATAAGAACTATTTTGTATCGTTGACATTACCAATATAATATCAACTAGCGACCCGCTCCGGCTTCGCACGACTATATTATGCATGTATTATACATATAAACCTTCCTCTTGAATCACTCTATCTATTTAAAAAAACCGCATAAAAATCCGTTGCGTAGTTTTAAAGATCTAAGCATACAAAGGGACCTAAGGACAGGGATATAGGGACGGCGAAAAGTGACTTTATTTTATACTAGTAGTTCGCCCCGAACTGAGACCTCACGATTTTTTTACGGGTTTTTTCCAGCGTAAAGTATGATAATATAACGACGAAAGACTCCAAATACTTCGGTCTATCTTATTTAAATGATAGGTGCTTAATATCGCTATCCCTAACCTGACCCTGGACATCGCTAAACGGATACTTTTAACGAATTCAAACGCGTTAGGCATATTATCTTGTCTAGAAAATGAGTTCCATAACCTAATTTTCTTGGTCTCAATCACGTATTTTTTTTATTTCGCCTTTTCTTGATACTCGCTATAGCCTCCTTCCGTCTATATCTCCATATCGTCAGTACCTAGAGTTCCTACTCATCAATTGAACACGATAGACCTGAACTTGTCTAGAGATGAGTTCATATAGCCTTCTTCCGGGTATATTACCAAACCCCATATATCAGTTGCTTGTTTAACACATGGATTGCCTACTATCAAGAGTACTTTAACGAATCCAAACACGATAGGCTTATCTTGTCTAGAAGATGAGTTCATATTTCTTTGAACTTGAGTACCGTACTGATTCTTCAGAAGCTAGAATACCTACTTATCAAGGTGCTTTGAAAGAGTCCAAACATGCTATGACTATCTTGCTCCTATGATAATTTTAAGTTCTTATTGTCACCTTTCTCATCGGGTCTTTATCATCAGACTAAACACCCAAATATTCAGTACCTATGTACCTACTCATCATAATCGAAAGAGGAAAATAGGAGAGCGGCTCCTCCCTCGATACAAATATATTAGAGAAGTTTGAGACCTATATTATCGGTCCTATAATAGGTCCCTAACCTATTAGTAAATAAAAATAATAAAAAGATTAGTCACAAGTTTATTAATTAGAATCTCTAGATCGGCTAGCAATACTATCGAATATAATCCACCACAATTGTTAACCAACCGTTGATTATGAAATAAATGAATAATATGAAGCAAAGAGAGGTCTGACGATTTATGGGAAAGTAGAATAGACGATTTAATAATACAGTCTTCACCCAAGGTCCTGAGTGGCCCAGACGATGTCAATCATAGAAGGATTGACCAATTTTCGCCTCGACCTCCGTTTAGCTGTTCAATAGCTGATTCAAGCAGCTTCTTCGAAGACCATCGGGAACAACACAAGAGTGATTCACTTTGCACTATAAACTTTTGCGAATTATTTGAATTTAATTAAGGATGACCATATTATTATTATATACCTAATATTCATAATATCACGAAGTTAAGTTATTTTTGTAATGGTTTTGAAAATTTCTGGAAATCATATTTTTTACGACAATGACAGAAAAAAAACCTGACATTGTCATTTTTTAATCATAAAAGAAGGTCTAAGCGTTTTTTTTCCTTTTTGATATAAATGAGTTTGATATAAAAATGACCGCTGAAATGATAAATTCCTGTGGATTCCTTCCAGTTCCATTATCAGATCAGTTCCATGGTACCATATTATTGTCACCAAAGTTACGCCCTTTCATTTGATACCCCACTTGGGTATATTTGCCCCAAAGTTTGCCTGCCATATAGGTAGATCCCGTTTTGCACCCCCTATCTCCGTAACCTCCCGACCGATCCTGCTCATGTTCGAACTTAAAAATTCTATGGACCTCAACTACTCGTATACCAAAAATCATTAAGATCAGAGCAACGGTACTCAAGTTATCGTCGAACAAACATACATAGATACATAGATATATAGATACATAGATACATAGGTACAACCGACCGACCGTCTCGCCACTAGACCTCTCTCGCTTCGCTCGTTCGGTCAACTATGTAGTGAAGCACAGCTCAAACCAAAAGATAAATCTGGTCAAAATTTGGTACACAGATAGATGTTTAGCGCAACTAGGCATCTTTCGTTGGGTCCTTTTAATTCGTTGCTATGGTTATCTTGTTAATATAGGTAACATGACGTCAAACTTTTTTGTGAGTGCAGATGTTCATTTATTTATAAGACGTTATCACGTCGAAAAAAAACACATGTAGGTACATGCAAAGGCTGATAAACTGATGATTCGTGCATTCGGGTTAAAAAAGAGAAATATTAAACTACTGAAACTATGGTGGAGATCACGAAAAAAAAAGAAATTACTATACCTATACTTTTGGTTCCATTTATTTAAAACTTTGAAATGTTTTCCAGTCAACATTTATGTAACTATGAGTAGGTACACCTAGGTAGTTGCATCTACAGTATAAAATTTGAAATATTATGCGTAGAACATCAAATTAAATTAAAGCGTGATTGACGTCATCACAGTTAATCTGAGAAGGAACTGGTTTAGATAATAATTAATGCAACTAGCAACAAACTTAAGCACACATAGGTAGATATTAATAGTGTAGGTATGTATACAAATAAGTTAAATGCTAGTTTTATTACCGATGTAATACAAAAAATATCGAGAACCTCGCAATACATATTATGTACTTATGCTAGCACCAAACACCGGAATCACGATCAGCTAAAAAGAGTTGCCAACAAAAAACCGTAAATATCGAACAAAAATGCAATGCAAATAAAATTCCGTGACGACCTTGAAAATTACACTATTGGACTGAGCATTAGTGGGAAAAACGTTGTGTTTAGAATCATAGAGCGTCGTCCGGAGCGTTGGCGAGCGATTGATAGCGACTTGCAAGACGGGGCTATTGCCCTCCCCATTCTACTGCAAGGCCACCCAGGGCCGCACTCGCGTAGCCATGGCGATGGCTAGGGCGCGGGCGAGCTCGTTGCGATAGTGACGCCACCCCATCCACCTACCGCTCCGCTTATTATGAGCTCTTTTCAATTTGCCTCAATACCGGCTAAATCTTTACCTGAAGGCCATCGAATATTATATCAGGTGGTTTTTAGGCTCGAACTGTGTAAGTAATTATTTTGTAAATATTTTACGTTAATATTATGAGCAGTGATTTATCAACTGGAAATTTATTTTTATGTTAATTTGCATACTAACATAATGAAAAGGAAATGTTAATTTTGAATAAAAATAACTGTTTTTCTTCCTCGTGACATTTTTCAGTACCTAACGTTAAACAGCTACATTTTTAATGTAAAGGTCTCATTTATATCAAGGTTCCTTCTTACATAACAACTTAAACATTATTACTTACACATAAATATTGTCATAGATAGCAGACGCAGACCTCCTGTCTGTTTTCCCCTGAAATTGCTCGAAGGAGTTGGATGTAACACTTTCCGGGAAATTTCCACGAAATTCCCGCACCAGACGCGCTAGGCGGTTCAATAACGTGTTAAAAAATATGAAATAATTGTATGACCTTATTATGTGCATACGTATGGCAATATAAACTAAATGTATATTAATTTAAAATATTAATTTATAATTAAATACCAACTTTATACCCTAAATAATGTTCTCTAACTTGAATTTCACAATATTATTCCGACATATTTTAATTAGACTCTGCGCGGAGTTTGTTCTACTTTATTTGAGTTCAATACTAGAACTTGATACTGTTCGACTTGAGTAAATAATAATGAATAGAATATTTTAATTAATTGTTCCAACGAAATTTAAGAAAGAAGGTACTTTGTAAGCAAACGTTCATGATACTGGATATTTATGTGGGAATGACAGATACGTAGAGAAACCAGTGTTTTGAAACGAGTGATTGAATGATAGGTGATTGATGAAAAGACCTAAGTCGGTGGTTGATGAGGGCATGTTTTTGAACGGAATGCGGAATTGTTATGTTTTAAGTGAGATAGTGATGTGTGCAGTGTGCAAAGGGTTATTAATAAGAGTTCTTATATAGATAGAATAAAGACGATGCTACCACGACGACCACTTTGTTTTTGCTACGACCTACGACGAAGATTTCTCAATCAATAAGTAAAGAAAATAAGAGTGAAGAGAGAAGTGATGAAGTTTACTAGGCGCTGGTGTTTTACTTGATCTCCAAGACGAACTCAAAGCTCTAAAATAAAACAAGCAGTATTCTTAATAATATTGCTTTTAAATTAAGAATACTGCTTATCATTTTAAGATATTTTTACTAAAACCAAAAAATCATTCTCTAGCATCTATAAGGATAGAATAATTTCTTGCTTCAAGAAACCAATTTTTCTGTGCGGTTATGTTCCCAATATGAAAAGGTAAAGTGGACGAATACCTTGACTAAATAGATTTCTGGAGTGTTAGCGGGGTACGGGAAGGGGTGTCTTAACCAATTAGAGCGTAAATAACGTTTAGATATAGGTATTATTATAACAGACGGACGCCTTTGGACATCATCCGGCCGTCACTTCCTTCGACCTACGAAGTTACACGTGTACGTAGGTACACATGTACTTAAACAATAAGTACATGTAATATAGGTCGATTGAAACATACCCAGTAGTGAACAGTACCTATTATCAAAACTTCAAAGCGTGATTGTTTTCCGCTCGAACTATTCGCAACGACGACGTTCTCAGTGCGTCTCTGTTTTAGATGTTATAGTGTATGCCAACTCGCAGCTTGCTATTTGCGAGCGCCGGGCCCCCGAACTTCGTACCTCCCTCCCCCAAAGCCCCCCTGCGCAAAACTACTCAACCTACTGATAATTCATATATTCAACGCAGATTTTAACAACGGATGCGATGTGACACCGTTGGAATCACTTATACTTATCTGTATATGTCTATTGATTAGTTTTACCATAGTGGCTTAACTAGTTTAATTTAACGATGACATCTAGATCAGTGTAGGAAAAAATAGCAATACTTATGTATCTCCTTACCTGTTTTTTCTACATAAACATTTAAAAGTATTTTTACATACTGTTCAGTCACATCTTACATTCCACGGAATATTTGCATTTTTAATACGTCTAATCTTGTTTTCAGAATATTGGTATGTGCAGAAATGTCAAATATTTAGGTGTATGATTTTGTTAAACGATCTATATTAATAGATCGTTTAACAAAATCATACACCGTTGACGTTCATTTAAATAACTTACTTTTTTTACTTTTAATAGTATTTTTTAAACAAAGTTAGTTTTACAATGCCAAGGAAACTTACATGGCATTTTCCAACTAAACAATTTTACATAAAAGTCAGTATACCTAAAATGATTGTCCGTAAACCGACTTTGGGTTACGGACGATAATTTTACGTGAAGACGTCATAAGAAAACATTGACGGTAACCATAGCAACGAATTATCGTTGCTATGGTTACCCTGTCGATAACGGAACGTGAGCGATGACGTCACGTTTTGTGAGTGCTGCCGGTGTTCATCGATTTAACTATTACATAAAAAAACAATAAAATATTACTCACAGAAATAACACCAACAGTACGATGACTCAATAGTTTTCATGCTGTTGTGTTGATTTCAGCGATATACAGTTATTATTTTTTATTATTTCTATCTTTTCCCAATTCATTTATTTTTCTTAAATTTAAATTTTTATAAAAACAAACTGATTACAAAATATATACATCACTATTATTATTAGAATATGAGAATACCTACATAGTCTATTCATGTTTATTCTGTGACGGATAGTAAAAGAGTATAACTAGATAGATACTATTAATTCGAATTTGTCACTTCTTTCCCATTAACATTTCTTTGATAACTAATGAATGAACTTCATTGCAAATCAACAAACGATTTATTTCTAGTTAAGTACGTAAAACGTTTTGCGAAACCCAATTACGATAATAAAATACGAGAATCTGAACATAGATTTAAAGAAAATTGCCCGAGAACAAATTAAAGTCGTTCCACATGTACTCGTATATTACCTTATTTAGTTTATCCCGAATACTTAGATGTGTCGTTGAATGAAGAAAGAAACATAATAAAAATCGTAATTGATCAGTCCAAAGGGTTGGAGGTGTAAAGCCGTCTAGACGGACCAAAAGGACGGTTTTGATAAGGGTGCCTTCGACGACCTTGACCTTTGTTAACCCTAAACAAATGAGGCATTCCCCGCATCCACATATTTCCATGCATTACCGCGTTGGCACACAAGGAAAAAACCACCCACTTGTAATGTAATTACCGATCTTCAGCAAAACGTACGCTGAAAACGACGACGCTACGGCCATCCTATGACTTTATATTATGTATTTACAATTCTATCAAAGGTTTAAAACGCTCATACTTCACTATCACTACATAGTATAAAACAAAGTCGCTTTTTCTGTCCCTATTTCCCTTTGTATGCTTAGATCTTTAAAACTACGCAACGGATTTTGAAGCGGTTTTTTTTAAATAGATAGAGTGATTCAAGAGGAATTTTTATATGTATAATACATGCATAATATAGCCGTGCGAAGCCGGAGCGGGTCGCTAGTTATTAATAAAACATGTCGGTCGCAGCGACGACGACGTTCGAATAATCTTTAATGAAAGCAACCCCGACCAACTTTCTCTTTAAAGCCTAACGAACGAATTCACGGGCTGATGATCGACATTCAAACAAAGCACGGGCACATTCAATTACTTACTATGACACGGGCAAAGGAGCAGAAATTGTGCGAAATCTTTGAACACCGTGCGGTAGTAATTGGCACAAACAACCTTACCCACAGGTAGGTACTATACTAGGTATGTACCTACAGGTAGGCACAAAGGTGTGAAGGGAACGTGTATTGTGTTCGACATATCAATTTGATATCGGACACTACAAAAACATGCGAACCCCGGCCGGGTTCAGACGTACGAAAATAAGTTCAGCGAGTTCCTAAACAAAAAGAAACTGAAATAAACAAGGTCGGGAATCAACGCCGCCGTCGCCGCCGCCATAAAGACCGACGGCCGTCCTTGAAAATGGGGGGGTTCTTACAAATTGGGTTATTATGGGGCGTGGGGGTTTTGTCGGGACGAAAGAGCGAGAGGCTGTTATCAGTTTTCCGGTCGGCGTGATACGAGCGAAGGGGATGGAGGAAGCGTGGGCGTACCTCCGCTGCGCCACCCGGCGGCCGGCACGCCTCTCCAGGAAGGAGTCCCGCTCCAGTCTGGGGTTCCGGCGCCGATCATTATAATTACTCTCCAAGGTGAGCCGCGGGAGCTTGCAGCCCACCGGCGTCCTAATCCGGCCGACTCCGCCGGGACCTGCTGATATCGCTCTAATAACGAGCACCAAACATTAAAAGCACTTAAACATCATCTGCCTATCCGGATGGTGGCAATTATGAACCAAATTGAAAGGCCCTCAAACTTTCACTGAATACGCAGTGATTATTAAGGTTTTAAATTAGGTTCATAACAACTAAATTTTGGGTTTTCATTCAACTGATAGACAACCCTTTCCATTAGGCGTGGGAAACCACTGAATACCTTAAATAATAATACTGCCAAAATTATGGAAAAGGTTGCTAAAAGTACTTTGTAAAGCCACAAATAGATAACCACAAACAAGCGGAGTGTGTGCAGGTGTACGTCTGGCAGCTGCAGTGAAGACCCTCATAGAAAGGGAGGTCTAAGTCATAAAGATTTGTATGCTTAATCTTCGATGAATGGCGCACGTGACTATTCCAGAAAGAGCTTTGGCCAAACACAGCCATGTTTATAGGGGGATCATTAAATTAAAGCCAGGTTTTATAGAGATTTCATTGACTCAAATTTCTAATATGTATTTTGAATTTATAAACATTTCTGAAATTATTTTAGGTAAAATTTCAATAGATAATATTATAGCGTTAAAACAAAACTTAGATTTCCGAATATAAATACATACACATACCTACTTAGTTTAAAAACAAGACTAACAATATTTTAGGTACAATCTCCAAGTTTTATTTGCAGTAAGTATTAGTACTTGGCCATTGCCAAAGTTAATTATCGGAGATATATTAAGGTACCTAATTTTCGGAGATGTTTTTATTCACACACCTCAACTATAATGTGATACCGTAATATCATTTCTATAGACAATTATTAATGGGGCAAATTTAATAGTCAAACCAATCAAAAATTTTATGCAAAAAAATATTTGAAAGATTATGTTCCACTGAACAAGAACATAAAGCCATTAAAGTATATCGAACTAGTTTTTATAATATTTATGTATCGACTCTACAGCTGGGGCTCTAGCAGCAAAAGCATTTTTTGCACCCATTAAAAGCAGTGTGAAACATATGTTTTAATCAAACAAAATTTGCAAGGGTCAATGAACGAATATAGCTAACACATAATTTCCTTATAAGTCACGTCAGGTTTCAAACAGATGATTTATTTATGAAACTGAGCTAACACCTCGGACAGTATAAACTTATTGATTTTATTTTTAGCCTATTCCGTCCCACTGCAGGGCAAAACCTCCTTCCTCTCTTTTCACTATTATCTGTCTAGTGCCAGCTTGGGCCAGTCCCTACGATACTAATCTTATCTAAGAAAAATGAAACTTTACCAACTAAATAAACTTATCTAAGAAAACTTAGAACTTAGAGAATTCACATTTGAAGACAATCCTTCATTAAAATCACTTCAAACTACCGACCGATAGAAATGTGTACGTCTACGAGGACTCTTCCCCCTTATTCCAAAACGGGGTTTAAGGATAGTCCGAGATGTGGATTTAAACCTTAGATTTAGACACAGATTTACTCGTGAACTATAGTCTAAACAATATTCCCAATAATCTAGAGGGATAGTGTTTAGACTATAGTTCCCTATATAATCTATAGCGATAGTGTTTAGACTATAGTTTCCGAGTAAATCTGTGTCAAAATCTAAGGTTTAAATCCGCATCTCGGACTATCCTTAAACCTTGTTTTGGAATAAGGGGGTTCCAGTTTAGTAAGTTGGGAAAGTGACCAGTATAATTTGATGCATGAACCTGGTTTCATCGTAAGTTGTACAAGTGTTAGGACAGCTCTGTTTAAACTGGTTATGAGTTGTCGCCGCACTTTGTTGCTATGGGCTTTGCTTTGAGCTTACGCATCTGTTGGATGACGTCATCCATAGAGCTAGATATACAGGATTTTTGTTTCTAGATAGGTTAGTCAATGAGTCTTATCTAGTTCTATTATTGTGATTTCATTCTAATGTGTTTACATTATTAGAATGAAATCGTAACTAATAGAAACTTTTTTTAAAGGAATATCTATCTAAGTATTCGTCTTTTTTTTGGTCAATAAATATTATGTTAAGTATGTTTTTTTTAACTGACTGAGTAAGCTTTGCGTTTACGTTTTAAGTTTTTGTTTGTTGTACGAATAAAGTGTTATCTATTTTATCTTAGTTACTGAATCCTTGTAGGATTCAATCATAGTCATACCAAGTTACACCAAAAACACTACAGCAGTTTCATTGCAAAAAAAATTGTTAAATGTATATATTTTTCAAAACACCGTAAAATCTTAAAATTACGGTAATTTTAGTAGTATTAAAAATTTCAATAGTATAGACATATCGAATATTAAACCTTTTTTACAACGTCTTTTGGAATGTGACCAATGACATTTTTTGATGGAATTTTCGTTTCCGGATACCTATTTTCATCCCTTAGATTGTCAATCCCTTAAATAGTTTGCATTCTAGGCTTACATGTTTTATTATTACAAAAAAAACTTGTAAAAAAAACTAAGAAAAATCTGAAGAGTATTTTTAATACATTATTAATACATTTTATTTAGGTTAGGTTTTTTGCGATTAGATAGAATTATTTTATAAGTTTTTTAAAATGATGTATATATTTCGTATTCAGGTTGTTTTAAAAAAAATCTAAATTTAAGAATATTAAGCAGAATAAATAGAGAAAACAGCTATTTAATTTTTGTATGGTTAAAAGAACCATCCTAATAATTTTAGTTTAGTTATTAATTTAAACTAATATTTAAGTTTAAAGTTTTTCAACTCAAACTCAACTTTAAAATGCTACTTGAGTTGAAAATATTCTAATATTAGCAGTTTTAGAACTCTACAATGGACTTCCACTTTTATTGCCGACTGTGCCTTGCTAACCTGTGGAGGACAAGGTAAAATGTATTGTGTAGGTACTCACTTACCTAAATATTTATAGTTTCCTGTTAGATAACGAAACCGGTTGTAAATGCGTGAATAGCGCGCTTTTTATTAATTGGTGTGCAGAGCGGGTCTAATGATTTTAGAAAAAGTTTTGTGTTAGTTTCAATCAAAAGAACGCAAAATAGAGTTGCATTTCATTTTATCTTACCTGATAGGAAGCGAAGAGAATGTAGCATACTCGCCTAGAAGGTAGCCGGCAGCATAAATTTGCAGAGTACAGACCCAACGTAGAGTTTTAAAATTACTATTATTGGAATACTTTCATTCTAATAATTTTTGTTTGATAAATTCATAAGTTTAAAGTTTAACTTAAGCAGGAGCCTAGAATCTTGCTTGTATTGAAAACATTCTTATAACAGCCGTTTTACAACTTTACGGTCGGTCTGTTATGCAGCTGACTTGGGCTTACCTTCTGAAATCACCTGGTTGGAGGCCACAAGAGAGATACGCTAGGTCAAGTTTAAGAAAACTGTATAAAATATCAAGTTAAAATTAAACAAAGCCGACTTACTAAAATTAAAATGGACATTTGAGGCACTTATCCCTTTCAAACAAAAAACAGACAGACAGACAAAAGAATAAGAAAATGATCTTACAAGAGTTCCTTTTTTTAACTTTTGAGGTATGGAACACTAAAAACTACTAAATTCATTCATAAACAAATAAATTATGACCTAACATCGAACATAAGCAGTTGAATTGAGAAACTACTCCTTTTTTTAAGTCGGATAAAAACTATAAGAAATAATAAACCAGTAAAATTCAAAGAAATAGTTGCTAAACTTAGCAAAACGTAGCTGGTGCTACGAACGTCTACGATGCACCGATGCACTGTAGCTGCAGCTACGCGGCTACGAGCCGTAGCTGCTCTACGATATTGCATGTGCAAAATTACATTTGCAAAACAATTAGATTTTTAAATACATTTTAGATATTTTTTGTTGCATATTAAACTGATTAAAATATATATTGTTTTATAAAAAGCAAAATTTTAAAGGAAACAATAAATTTTCAAGATTTTTTTCAATGACAATTAGTAAATCCTTAGTCATCGTTTATTCAGAGATTAGCTATCGAGTACTTACTTGTAACTACTCTGGCTTTGCAAAGGAAGTCATATGGCGTACATATGTTGATAGCAATGACTCTTTAAGTGTATCAATGGGCGAACATGATTCGTATTTATATTTTGAGAATTAATTCGATACAGGAATTATGGATATAATAAAAATAGTTTTTACAAATGTTTTCCCTAGAAGGGTGAAATGACGGGCCAAACTGTAGGTAGAAGCTAGTATAACAGCCATTTTCCTTACGTCATTAGCTTACGCAAAACTACACACTTTTTTAACCGACTTCAAAAAAGGAGGAGGTTCTCAATTCGTCGCGTATATAATATTTTTGATTGACCGATATAAGATCGCTCGATAGGGTAGACATTCAATTGTTTTTCAGAGTTTTGGACTTTAACAAGGCTCCCTTTTTCTTCGACCGATTTAGAAGACATCTAATTCATGGGACAAGTTTCATTGGAACATGTAAGTACGAAATCTTCGTTGCGTGATTCTGAGTTGCATTACGTTCACCTTTTTAGTGCAGGATTATAAAGTATAACTTCTATAAGTAGATACTTATTACTTCCATACCTTATTTTTACTATATATTTTATTTTCGAAAGTATAGTGTTATGGAAGTGCTACTAACATAGTTCGAAGCTATCTACTAAAACACATTTAATTTTTATTTTTACATATGATAGGTCAGCGTTTGACCACTATCACGCCTGCCTGATAGCAGGTGTGATGTAGCACGCCTTCCTAGAAGATGCCTATTCACTCGCGACTTGAAGACCCCCAAATTGTACACGTCAGGAAAGACAGACGCAGGTAACCGATTCCATTCCCTTGCAGTACGAATAAGGAATGACGAAGCAAAGCGCTTAATCTCTTATATTGTACATAAAAACCTTCCTCTTGAATCACTCCATCTATTTAAAAAAACCGCATCAAAATCCGTTGCGTAGTTTTATAGATCTAAGCATACAAAGGGAATATGGACAGAAAAGCGACTTTATTTTATACTATGTGGTGATACACATAAAATTCTTTGTCCTGAATGACTGACTATCTAACTGCCGGATCAACGCACAGCCTAAACCGCTGATCGTAGAGACCTGAAACTTGGAGGGTGTGTTCTTTGTATGACGTAGGTATCCGATAAAAAAGGATTTTCCGAATTTCTACCCCTTAGGGGGTGAAAAAGGGGGGTAAAGTTTGTGTGCGACAATGTGATTACATCTGCTTCAAATTTTGCATAAACGTTATTTTTACTTTTACGCAGACGAAGTTGCGGGTAAAAGCTAGTTATTACTTTAAAATATGTATGTTAGTCTATAAGGTATGTTTTATGCACCTTTGTAGCTGAAAATAAATGATTTATTATTATATTATTAACACACACATATCTAACTATCAATTTAAACGAGGCGTATAATTATAAAGTCCACTAGCTAGTCATCCGGCTCTCGATATCGCTCGTTACAGAACTACAAACAAACCTTGACACACATTACAAGGAGCCCTTCGATTCACTACCTACCTCTTTCGATTGACGTTATTAAAGTGGACAATAAACTTTTTGACAGGTACATGACATTTTAAAAAATGGAATCGAATTTAAAAATAGAATTGGTAATGTGGGAATTGAAAAAAAGAAGGGTTCCAAAATTGAATGCTTGTAACGTTTCAGACCAATTTAAGCCAAACTTGAATTTAAAAATAACTTGCCACTGGTTATATTTTAAGGCGTCCGAAGCCATTGATTAAGAGGAAAGGGTACCGGCGCTCTCTCCATACAAACCTAGTCGACTGTTTCCTCCCTGGATAATGACACTATAGCAAATATTTTTGTAGCATAATACTTATATCCACCATGACCATGCCCCTAGGTCTTATTGTTTAAAAATATTTTGTTTTTTTAACTCTTACTTTCTATGATTATATGAAAAAAACCAAGACATAGGGGCATATATAGTCATGGCAGTTATAGGTTCTACTAGCGACCCGCCCCGGGTTCGCACGTCTATATTATGCATGTATTATACATATAAACCTTTCTCTTGAATCACTCTATCTATTAAAAATCCGCATCAAAATCCGCTGCGTAGTTTTAAAGATCTAAGCATACAAAGGGACATAGGGACGGCGAAAAGTGACTTTATTTTATACTATGTAGTGATGAAGCAACAAAAACATTTGTGCTTGTGTCATTATCCAGTGAGGAAACAGTCGACTAAGTTTGTAAGGAGAGAGAGCCTGGCCCCTTTCCTCTTAAGTATAGACAATATAAATGAGAGTGCAAGTTAAAATTAGCTTCTACTTTCACCTTTGAGGTTCGCCCGCCGTTTCCCTCGAGGTAGAAGAACAGAAACCCTTCAAATTTCAAAACTAATGGACCAGCGGTTTAACCTGTGCGTTTTTTTGTCAGTCAGTCATTCAAGACTTTGAATTTTATAAGTGTAGATTCCAAAATCTACGAAACCATAATTCAATGTTAGTTTAGACTTTAAATAATCAAATAGTAAATTCCAGCAAAATAGTTAGACTTATAATTGGTTCTGTGCCTTATTTACATAACTAAGTAAGTAAGAAATCAATTAAAAACGGTTTGTTCCAAATACTTAAAGATATCATTTTACTTGGTAAAATTTTGATCCGAATATTCCCGTTGTTCACCACCAGTGGCCGGGAGAATAAGTATTTTGGATTATCCCATTATTCACCTGTGATGGCTAAAACTAGGTGATGAAAAACGAGGATAAATCCAAATTCAGGTCGAATCTAGATTATTTACACAGCTACGAGTATGAACTAGCGTCTATTATCCATGCTATTTAGGGCGCTGTAGTAGGCTTGGCCATTACCTATACAACCACCCTTTCAGCTTAGTCGACCTTATCTAGAGGAAACAACTAATCAATACATTTGGAGCCAACTATGCCGCGGGTTTCATCACGAGGTTTTCCTTTACTGTTACAGCAATTTTAAAAGCGCACATAATTTTTTCGTAGGCATTTCCATTATTATAGGAAAAAACTGGTTGCCTGTAAAGTCGGTATACGGGCGAAAGTTTTACGTGACAACAACTGTGCTCGAGTGGAAGGGACGCGTGCCTTTCACTTTTTATGTCTGTCTCTCTCGCTCTTAGGCGGGCTAACCATGCCCGAGTGGAAGGGACGCGTGCCTCTCACTTGCTCTCATTGTGAGCGCATAACGTCAGCGGAGCGTAACGCAGTTTCTTGAAGTGTCACCCGGCAAACCAATTTATAAAACGTTGTCACGTCAAAAAACATTATGTCAGTATGTCTGTAACTCACGGTACTGTCACATTCTGAATAAAAATAACTTTGTACGCCCACGTTAGACAAATACAATTTTTAAGGTTTCCTTTACAAATTCATCTCAGAATCCTAAAGAACGAACAAAAAATTCTATTTCATAAATTGGCAACACTTTATGAATAGAAATATAGAGTGACGGAAGTCACATTGATCTCTCAAAAGATGACAAAGAAACGATTTTTCTTTGACAATAAGATTTTTGTAGCTTTTTTGGTCATTGGGAATATACTGATGGGAAGGACCGGTTATATCCACGGAAACTGAAGCAAACTTGCAAAGATTTGGGTCAATTAAATGACGGTTTTTGATAGTATTGCTCATGTATTCCTGCTACATTTTTAACGTTTGTCAGCCATTGACAGTACAAAAACTTGGGTCACTAAAGATGGCGAATTGTTCGTGACAGATCTTGTCACAATATGCGAATGAGACGATTCATTTTGGTTTTGTTCTCATTGGGAATGTAATCTAATAAAATTTACTTGTCATTTTTTATATTATCTGAAATAGCCTAACTGAGCCTAACTTTGAATTGTAAGTAGGTTTACCAAAAACAATTTATCTACCTACTTACTTATTTTGTATTTATTGAATTGTCAAAAACAAAATATTATAAAAAAATCGAATCTTAGTTACCAACCTACCTAACGAAGAACATGTTAGCCAAGTTTGCAGAATTAATATTTAAATTGTGTTTTTACGTTTGCAACTCTACATAATAAGTAGAGAGGATGGATAATACTATAAAATTGCTATTTTTTTGTTAAAAAGTTAAAAACATTTAACAAAGATTAATACTTTTCAACTACAAAGAGTTAATTCCTATTAGTAAGCCATGCTTCTAACTAAGTGCCTTGCATTGTGGGCATACCTTTATTAGTAAGCTATGCTTCAACGACGCTGCTTGTCGTTTTGTTCGCTCTTTGAGTTGAAGAATAAGTAATTGCAACTACGACGCTCTTTATGCGAGGTGTGAAGCAAAGTCTCCTTCTTTACGTGTAAGTAAAGTGAAGTACAGCCTCTATATTTGTCTGACAAAAAATGCGGAACAACTACGGCAACATCTTTGGAATCATTGAGGTCCTCCAACGTGAGACTATTGGGATACAGTGAACACTGGAGGAGGTGATCCATCGATTGTGTTAGGGTCCACAATCAAAGCGGTCCTCTGAAGGTAAACCCTTAGAAAACTTAGAACGTACTTGCACTGAAAATACTGAAGGGACAAATAAATAGGTCCAATTTTCATAATACAACCATCGAAAAAGCTATGCCTTGATTTTGTTATGACTATCAGCAGTTACGAAAACTAAAATTAAAAACACTGACGTCCCTTTCTGATCAAATCATCGCAAGATCACAATACTTGGTACATTATACAACCAAAGGAATCACTTACAACTTTGTCAAAGGGACGAAGTCTTTATTCATTCTTCTGAAGTTTAAAAAGCTCATTTGCAGGTTAAAGTGATAAAGTTCTAAGCCGTATGGGTAAAATCCTACCGGGTCTGTGCGAAACCAGTTTTACCCATGTCCTTGATCCGTGAGGTTTCCTATGTGGCCCCAACACCATAGCTAGAAGCGATGAATGATTTTTTTATAATATTTAAAGTTTTTTTAAATAAAATTCTTTCTTAGTTTTTTTTACTTTAATTTAAAATAAAAATTAACATTTCCGTGATTTTAAGCTGGCAGCACTAAATCTTACAGATTGAAAAAAAATCAAGATAAGATAAGAAAATCGTCAATTATTTTATTTTATAGAATAGATAAAGTGGCCAAAAGTAAAATGCATATTTACTAAAATTTAAAATATTTACATGGAAAATTGTTAAGATTGGCGTCCGATTGTATGCGAGTTCTTTTTACTACATTAAAGGTACCTATAATTAAGAGATGAAATTTTCACGTCATTTCTACGCCTATCCAAATTAAGTCATAACATCTATGCCTTCTTAATTCGACTTTAGTTTGGATAATCTTAGAAATTGCCAAAAAAATAACCTGTAATAATACCGAAAATGTAGGAAAAGATTTCACCTAAAAACGGTACAAACAATAACACAGCAACCATTTTCCATGCAATAATTTACTCCTATAATGCACCAGTAAATAATTACATAAAATAGATCAAACACCGACAAACATCATGAGTGTGAAAGTGTGTCCAAAAACTACAGAACCGAATGCGATGAATATTAGTAAGTACTTAGATTAATAACTGGAATTCAGAAATAATAAATACCTATGCTACCTTTTTTCCCATATCTATACAGGATCGCGGGGATTTACGCGTTCAAAACCACAACTCCACAAGTAGGAAATATAGTGGCCCTTATTTTCTGTATAATAATTAAATTAAATTATTAAACACGTTCCAATATTTCAAGGCTCAGAGTCACGTGTTTTCGTCTCATAAAAACTGCAATTGAACGAACGAACGTGTGAAGCAGCTGTATACCTACCTACCTATGATTTTTACTAAAAAATAATTAAAATAGTTACAATACCATTAGAACATGATTATATTGTAGATAAGTATGTACCTACCAAGCCTACTAGTGAACTGAGTAGCGACCTCGGCATTGCCCTTTGCCTTGTGAATTGATTGTTCATTTACAAACAGCGGCTATAAGGAAACGGTTGTGTTACGTTACGTAAGTATCTCGGTACTAAGGTAGCCTGAACTCTGCAGTCTGAACCCGTGACAGGTGTCAGCTAAACAAGAAAACTTGCCAAACGATCCAACCTGGACTTTAGCCAGAAAAAATCGTTACAACAGCGATGCAGCCGAAGTGCGTATAAATTTTAACATTCAAAGCCATTAACCACGTTACAGACACGACTTCGTATTACAGTCATTTAAATTTACTATGAACCAATTGTTGGAATCGGAGATTTACGAATGAAGTTTGTTGTATCGCCGGCGCTAATTGCCCAAACATTCCTGCTGAGCACACATGTCATGCACGCAATATGTGTCGCTGTAGGGCCGACAACAGAATCTGGGACAATCACGTTCACGGATTTTCCTAACAAAATCCCCGACACTATTATTGGATTCTGGGTTGATTTTCAATTTAACACTGACTCAATACGAAAGAGAGTTTGCACCGTACTATCTAAAAGCGCAAATACAACAGCGGTAGGTACCTACTAAGATATGACTCATAATGTTCTATAATAGTTCATGTATATGTACAGCAGCTGACAAATCAGGAAAAACCAGTGCAAATGGCAGCCCTAGGCGTAGTGCGGCAAATGGCAATAAATTCATTGTGGAATGGGCAGCTCGCGTTCCGAATTGGGCCGTGCCCTCCCAAGAGCGCCTCCGCGCATTACATCTATTATCTAGTGATTTCGTTCAAAAACGCATCAACCTCTTGATGCTTCCGCGACGTACAGCGCCATCTCTTATCTTTTTCTTAGAAACAAAAAATAGGATGATTTGAATAAAGGACTATTTCCTATTCTTTAACTATGTTATAAAGGCAGTTATATTAGAGTAGATAATGATTTAAAAAATGTGCGTGACCAAACTAAGTCGGCATCGCGGAAATTCATATTCAAATGCAAGATGAAGGTCATTGTAATTAACGAACTACTTAAAAATCATTTTATTATGTTTACATACTAAAGTCCTCTCATGCATAAGTAATGAAATATTATATTTTTAAAACAACTAAAAATATATAAGTGCATAAAAACTAGTGACGTACCGTACGAAAAGTATAAAAAGTATATAATATACTCGCCCAGGAGCATGCCCGAATAGCCTAATTCGGCTAATATTATTCGGCCTAGCGCATAAAAAAATTAAATAAGCACAAAAAACCTCTTAAAAAGGCACCTCACTGTAATCCTATCTTATAAACCAATATTCTGGTTAGTTGTTAATCTTTTGCTTAATTTTGTATTTACAAATAACCTATTTTTAGACATTCGGTATTTGGAACAATAGCAGAATAGGCAGAATACCTAACAAAATAACCAATTAGGTATTTTTCACATCTCTAATTTTAACGCATTAGAAAAACACATTGCGCAATTTCGTAGCAGAATATTTAGTTAAAAAACAGGTAGATAAGTAAATAAGTGCTTAAACAGGTACCTCTATGGTTGCTTACTTAGCTTTAATAAAATTAATTCTATGCAAAATAAACGGACGTGGATAACGTATATCTACGTGGCGCACGCAACTCAATGCGTTGGGTTGCGTGCTTGTGTGGGTTCAATAGTCAAGGATTATTGACGTAGTGTGCGTTGTGTAATGATACCGACTTGTTCCTATGTGTGCGTGTTGTACCTACTGCCCGATTCACGGACAAAGCTAGATTATAGTAGGTAAGTACGTACCTAAAGGAAACATAGAAACTTTCGAATTAAAACCTCCTTGGTTAAAAGCGCAGTGGATGACCATGGAAATGTTTAGATGGTGAGGTCACGAAGAAAACTGAGAGCCATAACATTTTTTATTTATCTTGGTAGGTGTACCTATGCCTATGTTGTTTTACGTCATTAACGCTATTCTCACTTTCAACGTACGAGTGGCGCCATCTATCGTTTACACGCTAAAGCTCAGTGCATTTTGGAACATGCAAATAACGTTCCGGTTGGAAACACAATAGGCGAGAACTAGCATTGAGGCGTAATAAACAGTGTATTAGAAGGATAACAAATCAAGCAAGGATCGTCCTTAGAATAGAAATAGTTCGAAATGAGCTCGACAACGATGCTATCACGTATTTTGGGCGCATCCGGGCCGTTTAGCCGATCACTATTAGGTACCTATTGATTCTGTCGATTTGACCGACTTCCCAAAAGGGACGAGACGTTGCTTCTCAATTTGAGGGGATATTATTTTTTTTACAATCACTTTCTCGGCTCGTTATTCTACTTTAAAATTATATCTTTTAATTTCATCGGTCAACAGTGAAATAAGTACTTACTTACTTATGTTTTTTAAACTATCTTAGTTCCAATTTTCATAGTTTAAAAAATTGAATATTCCAACATATGCTTGGCATAAATAATACATGTACTAAGTACACACACATAGCGTATAATAAGTAGGTACCAATGACGCCTTGGTTTGCAAGTAGCTATAGGTAGTGTTTCACCTCCTACTAGTTGGATCCTAGCTATCAGAGCAACATTGATTTTACCGAAATTCAGTGGAGCTTTCTGCGCATGCGTAAGCTTTTTGTTGCACTGATGCATTTTTTGTTAGATAACTAGGTTACCATTACTTTTACGGGCTGTTTTCAGCAACTAGATTTCTTACGTTGGGTTCTTTTTGTGTGAGGATAGAGTAGGCTTGTCCACTTACACTACTATAACTGCTTAGTCGACCGTTCCAGAGTAAAAAACTTGTCAATATGTATGGAGCCGACTAAGCCGCGGATTTCATCATGACATGTCTGCCTTCACCGTAAGATCAATGTTGGAGAAAAGTCAATCAGCACCCATATATTTTTATTAGGAAAATTCACGGCCGGCCGGCGGGGATTCGAATCCAAGACCTTAAGAATGAAAGTCGAGGTATCTACCACTATTCTGTCAATTTCCCTAAAATTCTGTTCGTAAATTAATAAGCTTCTATAAAACATGATTTATTGAATTCACTTTACTTATCCCAAAAATAAATTCCAGGAAATTAAACCGCGAGAAATAACTAGTAGGTACACCAATTACCTCTATGTAAATTTTAATTAAACAGGTCAAGTACTTACTATGTACGTACTCTCCCTAATTCGCCTAGTAACGCTGATAAATAAGAGCGACCTTCCGGAATGAAGGCAACAGGACCAGAAATGGATACCTTGACCTTGACGCTGCGGTCGAGGAACGAAATCCTTCATGATTAATGGTCCTTCATTTTGGTGGGTAGGAAAATTTGTATTTATTCCTGCAAAATATAATAAAGAAGGTACAAATTAGTGAAGGTGCACGAATGTAAGACAATTTAAGTAGGTACACTTTAAATAACTAACGTAATTAATTATCAAAGTGCTTTTAATAGTTTTTTCTATTTATTGATGCCGTAAACTTCTCAAATTGTTGCTGGGGAATTTAAATCCACTACATTAAATGGACGGACAGAACGATATACTAACTTTTCATCCCATCTTTGAGTAAAGTAATGCAACAATATTTTTTTTAAATGCCTATGTGCACAAGTCGTGCGAAGCCATTGTATAAAAAAATAGTAGCTTTGTACTTTTTTTTTCTTTTATACCCATAAAAGGGGCAGGCAGAAGACTTTTAGCCATAAATTCGAAAATTATTGTTTTACTTTGGCAACATTCTTAATGAAATGTCAAGAAATTGAAACAGCTGTGGCTGTCCTGTCTCTGTCACAGTGACATTTCTTTATCGAGCAATTTCTGCTCATCGAAAGTTGTAAAAAAGCAATTTTGTTGCGAATTTCGATTAGTTTAGCAAAATGACTTCCGTTGTGAGAGCTGGGCATCTGGCTCCGTTCTTCAAGTCTGCCTCTCCGGTCGTTTCCAACGGCCTAAAACCACTAGTGGTCGCCTATGCACCATCGGAAAAGATTGTGGTTCAGCCCCTTCCGAAAACCTCAACTGTGCAATCTTTACATGGATCCCTACCACTTCAGCGCCTGAAGCACAAAGCTGGCTTCAGCGGAGGTAAATTTATATAATTTTGGTGCTATTTAATAGTTTCATTTGGTTATTTTTGAAGAAAATTGTTACATAACTTCTGTCATTTTCCAGTGCCAACTCAGGTGCGGTTTGCCCACACTGATATCTCAATACCTGATTTCTCGGCGTACCGCCGTCCAGAGACGCAGGATCCTAAGCAGAAGGCTGAAGAAACTGCTGATGGACGTCAATCTTACACTTATCTTATTGGTGGAGGTTAGTTCCCTGTTTATTGTCATGAAGACACCTCAATCTAATGCTAACTACTACTTATAACTTCGTTTATTTGATTGTAAAATAACAAGAGGGAAATAGCAGTTGAAATCCTATAGGTACTGTTGATGTGTTTATAAATATGGCTCTCCGAGCTTCTTTTCCAATATTTGTTACGAAAGTGTTCATTTCTTTTAAATATTCTGCCTACTTTACTAATATCAAAAAAGTGGTAAGTATTTTGTTTACTGGTCTGATTTTGATAAAACTTATTATGAAGATACACTAAATTGTGACGATTTATACTGACAACAACATTTAACCTGACATTCATATGAATTGAGGATTATGAGAGTAAAAGTGTTGTTACGTACCATTATATTCTGTTTTTAGTATTTGTTGTTATAGCGGCAACCGAAATACATCATCTGTAAGAATTTCTACTGCCTAGCTATCATGGGTCATGAGAAACAGCCTGGTGACTGACAAACAGACAGCAGAGTCTTATTAATAGGGTCCCATTTATACTCTTTGGGTACAGAACCTTAAAAACTATCACATTAACCTTATTTTTAATCATGTTTTCAGCGGGCACTGTGGCTGGCGCCTACGCAGCCAAATCTATTGTCATGCAGTTTGTGTCGTCCATGTCACCGGCCGCCGACGTTTTGGCCCTGGCCAAGATTGAGATCAAGCTGGCTGAGATCCCTGAAGGAAAGTCTTTAACCTTCAAGTGGCGTGGAAAGCCATTGTTCATTCGTCATAGGTGTGTTGGATCTATATTTTATAAATTAAAAAGAATAATCTAAGACACCGTAAAAGTAATCTGAACTCCCAAAAAACATTTATGTTTAAGTCTCGTTTCAAAGCTTGGCAGGATCATGAAAAAACGGCTGATTCCTATTTAGTCCCATATTTTTTCCAAATTGGCCCAAAACTATGTACCTACTCATACCTACCAATGATTTATGGGTTATGTATTATTTGCTATTATTAGTGTTAATCAAGTTAAATTGCATAATTTAGGTTTAATCGTATTCCATTTCAATTTAAGGAAAATGCGATACTATGATATTTCATAAAGCCCCAAGCTTCTAGGCAGTTCAGAAACTCTGACAGGACTAACAGATAAACAAAAATACGAAACACTGTTATTTTTAAATTAAAATTCAGTATTCAGATGTCAATAATCCATGTTGTTAGTAACAATCTTCTTATGTTCTATGTTAGTAATTTACATTAGGTATATTAAGTAAGTTTATTAAATGTCATAAAGCTACCAGAGTTGTGTGGGGCCTCAACCTAGACAGCCAGAACCTAATAATCTTCCCTGTACATACATTATTAGCAACAACGGCCAGCAGGCTATTTGAGCTTCCCCGAACCCGAGCCAACAGGGATGCACTTCTTTTACGTAAAAACGTACGTTATTGGTTGTTCAGATTACCAATGCCTTATTGTAATGTTGTACACTGTTATTCCATAATGTGCTAATTTTGATTGTCCAAAATTCCAGGACAAGTGAGGAAATATCAACGGAGAAAGCTGTACCTCTGGAGATGCTCCGGGACCCTGAGTTGGACGAAGTTAGAGCCAAGGACCCTAAGTGGCTGGTTGTTATCGGCGTGTGCACTCACTTGGGTTGCGTGCCGTTGGCTAACGCAGGCGACTTCGGAGGCTATTACTGTCCGTGCCACGGATCACATTACGATGCTTCAGGTAACTGATTATTTAACAACTAGCTTTTCACGGATTCTTTTGCGAAAGTCCCGATCCAGTGTGAATTTACACTAATATTATAGAGGAAAGATTTTTGGTTTTTTTTTTGTTTTATAATGAAAAAACTCTGAAACTACTGGACCGATTTTGATGAAACTTGGTATGATATTACATTGATTCATTAGAAGTAAGGCTATAGGCTACTTTTATTCCAATGTTCCCACGGAATCAAGGATTACGCGGGTAGAACCGCAGAGCGCTGCTAGTAGTCTCCATCTATCTATTTAATATACGTTTTACTAACAATTCTTGGTGTTATTACTACAATACTTGGACTTTATGATCTTGTTAACTTTAAATATAACGCTAAATTTAATTTGATTTCAAATAAAAATACAAACCAAATTCTCTTAGAAAACTTTGTTTTCTCGTGAATTGTAACAACCTCTTCCACTATCCCAACAAGCAATCAATTGATTCGATTTTCTTGTCTGACTTTCAGGTTGTTCTAATAAACTTGTAATTTTAACCTACTAGGTGTTAGATAATTATTAGAATATTTTATTTCAATAAATAAATATTACAGGACATTCCACACATCGCCATCTAGCCCCAAGCTAAGTAACTAGACTCGTGTTATGGGTGCTAGACAACGGATATACTACTTATATACTTTTCTTTTGTAAATATATACTTATAATACATAGAAACAACCAGACCTCAGAGAAATATCTAAGTATAAATACTTGTCTGAAGCGGGAATCGAACCCGCAACCCTGTGTTGGCAGTCCGGCGTGGTGACCATTGTGCCAACTGGGTCATCCTATTTATTATTTAGTATTCTGGATGTTTTTAGATTTGAAAGATTTTTTATTTAAAATATAACCATTTTATATTACTTATAGCTTAATTTTTTTCATAGGTAATTATGCATTTTTATAATGCTTATCATTGTCTTATAATTATTCCAGGGCGTATCCGCAAAGGTCCAGCTCCATTAAACCTCGAAGTACCCCCGCACGATTTCACCGATGACGGACTACTAATCGTAGGCTGAGTATTTCATTATTTAATAGCTAATTTATTAAGTGTAAAATCAATAAATCTGATTCGTTAAATTATTATTTTTTATTCAAAAAACTAACTACAGTTTGATTGATTGAAAGGGAGTTAATTTACAGGAGTAACTGTCAAAATATTAAAAAAAAAATTGAATAGTCATTGCTCACTTCAATCAGTAATCAGATTGTTAATTAATTTTTTGCTTGAAAAAGCCCATCGTAGAAACATTAGAAATCAATTTTAATAAGTACTTAGTTTTGTTCAATTTAGGTACTTGTATCGTACTTTGAACTGTTATTTATTCAGTTAGTTTAATAATAAATGTGATACTGCAGTGAAGTTAATATTTTTTATATAATAGATTAAAAATCCTGACTGATAGACTATGCTTAAATCGCTAAGGCGCAAAATTAATAACGTACCTATACTTGCTCTAGGCGATTATGACTATCATTTCTGTCCTTAGGCTGCGGTTCGAAACTCGCGCACATAGCGCCTTAATAATTTTTAATACGCTTACGATTTCGGACCGCTCTGTAAGCGCTATTCGTAAAATTTGGGTCGCAAACTACTTATAAACATAAAAGTGACAGAAAAAAATTGCGTAACCAATTGGAGCAAGTTAGGAACGTTATGGATTTTGACTGTAATGCCGGCGCCTCACATTGGCTATGTTGGCTCCAAGTTATACTGTTGGATCCAACACACCAATGTGAGGATCGATCTCGGAACGTTCAATAACGTCCAATAACGTTCCAAGATCGATCCTCACATTGGTGTGTTGGATCCAACAGTATAACTTGGAGCCAACATAGCTAATGTTAGGCGCCGGCATAAGCCTCGAATATGATATTTTGCCCAAGGAATTCTTAAGTGAATTGACCCCAAAAAAGGTATTTAATTTTAGAGATTTTCCGGAAGAAGGATTATAATAACATCAGGCTAGTTAGGTTAAATCAAAGGCAATGCAACGATCTGTAATTATTTTTAATAATCGTTATTATTTTCCATATTTTTTCCTTTTAATTTTATAATGATTTAGACAATTACAGTCTAAGTAACATCTAATCTAGACTACTAAGATTTATACACATTTATACAAGATTTAGTAACTGGGATTCCGTCATACTTAACTAAATTTATTAACAAAAAGTACATGCTTTTTAATTCTTCAAATACATATTATGACTTCAAGATTAGTTCAATTTTTTTAAAAATATAAACTGGATTAGGCCTCATTTTGTTACCTGGCAACTGATTTTAGTACTAACAAAACTCTTTGAAGGAAAACCCAGTTTTAAGTTATTTTAAACATTGGAAGATATTATCTAACTATTAGTAACCGATTTATGATAACACTAAGATGTATACCTATTTACAATGAATGACAGATTTGGCAAAATAATTTACTTAATAATAGACTGATAAAGAAGGCCTGTGCAACTCTTAAGCATGCAACACAATCAGCGTCGATCAGTGACAATAACTTAAGGCGCTGATTGGTAGATTTGCGGTCAATCGTCGCGTGCACAACAAGGGCTCCAATCAGCACCGAGCAGTGCCGCTAGTAAATAACGCTGATTGGTGGATTATATGTTGCACGCTGCGTTTGCTCCATTTAAAGAACTGACCTCTTAATACGCACAAGACGATAAACATTTAACCTCTCACTCACGCATCTTTACAAAGGAATTGATAGTCCCGTGCTTCTTTTTTTCAATACATTCAACTAAGCAGTTGAAGCCGGCTACACACTCGACACAAAATAACTAAGAAAATTTACTAAGCAATGACGAAAAATAAAGAAAAAAATCGCGAAAGACACATTAGAAAATGACAAAAATAATAAGCAAGCAAGAGTAACCGACTTCAATTTTGATATAACATTTTTTTTGTTAGATATTTCTGTTTTAAAGCCCGAAGCACAATTAAATGTAGGTTATACGGTGGATATTGGCGCTCGCTGCGCTTGTGCGTGTTAGTTAGATCACAGTTCAAATCTAACCTAACATACCATTCTAGCAAATCATTATTAACCCAAACATAAGAGTAAGTTCAGTTTTATATTACTTATTATTGATTTGTTGTAGTGTATTTATTTAATGAAATTAAAAAGCGTATTATTTAAAAAAGTAGGTTAGATTAGTTGTGATCTAAAACGCGGAAAAGCGAGCTCTTATATTGGACTTACAAAGACTGCTAAACTGAATTAACCTTGATCGGCTTTAACATTAAAAATGTCAGTAACTGAATAATACATTTTGTAACTTATTTCTATTGCTAGTACACTGATTTACGAATATTTTTTTGTTTTTTTTTTATGATGCGACTTTGATTATGGCACTAAACTTAATTTAACAATCTCATTGGTAGCGAATGTCAGTTTTTGGAAATTCATTCTAATGATTGGGACGGTGGAAATACTTTGGATCAAATAAAATTGTGTAACATAAAGTTATTTCAATCAAGTTTGGAAAATAATAACGTTCTGAGTAGCTTAACGGAGAAAATATAACTTTTTTTTAAATCAGTTTTGATCCAAATTACTTTTACCGTTTGCCCTAAAGTCTATTAATCAAGAATAAATAAAAAACGTCAGGGTATATGGCATGCATTATGTTTGAAACACTATTTCACATATCTTTTATATATCAACATTTCAAGTTATATATTTTTTATACATTAACATTCATAGCACACGATAATTTTGAACACAGATTTTCACATTCAAATTGTATAAATATTTATTTATTAATATGGAAAAATATACATATTTTAGTAAGTAAATGTGACAAAATATAATTTAAGTGACATCTAGTATAATATTTGATTCATGTTTTTTATAATATATTTGAGTAACTCTGAATATACCTAAAGTATGGTAAATATTAGGCCTCGCGCACCCTAGTCTACAAACAAATAATTTAGTGCTTTCTTTCTGTGTCGTAGAACACGCAAGGTTAAAAAGTTTGTGCGAAAAAAGACACGTCTGTCAAAATAATTAAGAGTATTGTCCATGTTCGTCTTTTCTAATTAAAAAAAAAGCTAAATCGTGGTCCACCTATGACTCTACACAACCTCTGAAGCTCAGACAATGATTAGTATTAATTCGGAAATTATAATTTTTATTAAAATAGTTATTTATAATTAGTATCTATAGACATTTAAATACATTAAAATTTTCAATCAGAAATATTATTTTTTAATTATTAATTTCAAAAATTTCAATTATTAGTGTAACTTTTTAGTCACACAGTCGAAGGGATGTTAAAATTGATAGGAATAAACTAGATACGTTTTTTTTTATCAATTAATAATCATAATGCTTTGGTGTATCATAGAGATATACCGAACATAAACACCAAAACCGACGAATCGATACAATAATCGATATTAGAACAACTCCAATATAAGTATCGACTCAGAATCTTATCGGATCTAAAATACAAAAGGTAATGCCCAATATATTTAGCATTTTCATGACTCAGATGTTAAAATTACTTTGAATTAAGTGCAAAATGGAAAGTTAGTTTTCTGTGCAGGTTATCTCAAGCATACTCAATTGGGGATTGAGTCATAAATAGTGCATTTTATATTTAAAAATATTGATTAAATGTTAAATTGTAGTTTTATTATGGTTGTGTAGACGTCGTTACACATTGAGAGGGTTTTTAACACAGAGTTGATTAAAATGTTTTCAACTCTACCTTACTATCCGTCATTTAATAAAAATATTCCTGCAAAAACTATGCCACTTTTTGTAACTTCGTTTGAATAGGACTTGTATTTTTAATACTCGTAGATTCAAATCCTACCAAGAGAAAATCGTAAATGTGTTTTGCTACAAAATGACGGATAAATTATTTTGGAATTATCAAAAAACCCGCTTGTTTTATCGGTGGTTATCTCGTCGTATATATAATCCGACTGACATAGCTTTTTATTTTTACTATAATTTGAAGCCAAATTATTCGTTTCAGTTTCAAATTATATACCTAACTATAATATTGACTATCATGCGTCAACTTTGTGATAAGGCTAAGTCAATCAGTGCTTACAACTGGTTAACTTAGCAAGTTTTGCAAATTGCATCTCTACCGTGGTTTCAAAGAAATCATTGAAAAAAGAAACATTAATCCGACAGATAGCGTTGCTTTGAAAAATAACCACAAGTGGTCGTTACCGAGTTAAACAAGTTTAGATTATTCCACATCGTTATTAAGGCTTTTAACCACAGCGTCATCAAACCTTAATTAAAGAAAATGGATGGAGTTTAGATTACTGAATAAAGCCTCATTTACACGGTCCTCCAGGTCGCACGTCATTTGTCTATGACACATGCACACTGGCGAATACCTGTGTACTTGCCATGATCGTGTGAATAAGAGGCATGCATGGAAATTAATAATTATTACAGGGTTATCGGTAACAATACTAGCAAGCTAATACATATTATATTGAAGTGTTCCTAGTACTTTCTGTTTTTCTGTTACTTTCCTTATGGCTTATGTCGAGTTGAATGTTATTTGAGATGGACTTAATTTATTATTTTTGTTATGAATTTTCAAAAGTAATTTAACAAAAGTTGATCCATAAGAACAGAACAGAAGTAGCCCTCAACGGCTTGTTAGTATGGAATAACCCTGTATATTTTCTCAACGAATTTCTTTGAAAGGCAAATGAACTGTTACTCAGTCCAATCTCAATCAATCAAAACTGACGCACGATAATCTCCCCGTCTAAAGTTGCGTCGTCTAACAGTCAGCAGTGTAAACAGGCGCGAGGTCGAGCGTGAGATGTCTCAGCGCCCGGTCTCGTGATGCTGAACGTGACGCTCGCGATGACTTTATGATCTGTAAGACCATGGCTTTGCAATCGTGGCAGACCGCCATCTGCACGCCTCGGAGACGTTCCGCCGCCGTCACGCCTGTCGCTGATCTGCTGTATCGCGCTCTGGAATACACAAGTTTTGAACCGTTAGTGTCGAAGGTAACTAAAGTATTTGGGGACAATAGATAGATATTTTTTTAATTCTAAACATCACTATCACTACATAGTATAAAACAAAGTCGCTTTCTCTGTCCCTATATCCATATGTATGCTTAAATCTTTAAAACTACGCAACGGATTTTGATGCGGGTTTTTCTAATAGATAGATTGATTCGAAGAGGAAGGTTTATATGTATAATACATGCATAATATAGCCGTGCGAAGCGGGGGCGGGTCGCTACTCATAATTAAATTACCTATAGTAAAGAAAAAAAAGCTGACCATGTGCTGATATCGTAACCTGCTAAACATAGCTAGTGCATAGAGCCTTACTTTAGAATTTTTATTTTTAGATCTTTGTTTTTAAATTAATGAATCTGAAACTCGGTATGAGGAACGTTGTACATTGGTAGGTATTCTCACGGGTTCGGGACTTACGCAAGTAAAACCCTGAGGCGCAGCTAGTCTATACTTCATTACATAGTATAAAACAAAGTCACTTTCCGCTGTCTGTCCCTATCTATGCTTAGATCTTTAAAACTACGCAACGGATTTTGATGCGGTTTTTTTAAATAGATAGAGTGTTTCAAGAAGAAGGTTTTTATGTATTACATGCATTATATAGTCGTGCGAAGCCGGAGCGGGGCGCTAGTATATTAGTATATAGAGGACAGGTTTTTGTTTTTTTTTTTTGTTTGTATCGAATAGGCTCCGAACTACTGGACTGATTATGGTGAAACTTGGTATAGAGGATAAATTGATTCTTGGGAATTTTTTATCCTGATATTCCCACGAGATCGGGAGTTACGCTGGTGAAAAGAGCGTTGTAGTAATCAATAAAACAGACGTTTGTTATCTTACCTGCGGTCAAGCGTACTGGTAGGCGTAATATTAACAGCAGACGGTCCCTCGACACTCCGCGACATACTCGCGGACATGCTAGCCGGAGGTACGGACAATGTATCCGCGAAGCCGAGGGCGGAGCCCCCGCGGGACCCGGGCGCGGACATCGAGGCGAACTTCCGCGTCGACGACGGACTGCTCGGGGCACTGCCTACGCTGTTCTCTACTATACTCTATAAAACAAAACACACACCAATATGTAAGTAAGTAATATAATAATATGGATAATCGAGGATTTAGGGAACATTTAAGTAGTTGGACGTACAGTATGGGTAAATGATAAGTTTGCTACAATAATACTATCAACAAATAATGGAGTTACATTCTTCTAATAGACGTTACACACAAACTTAAATACTTGAATTATTAAAATAATTAATACTTGAAAAGTACTCAGTCAGTGTGATTATTATTTTCAACATGTAAGCTTTGTCTTTAGTTGGCCGAGAGGTATAAGCCCCTACCCGCTACACCAACCGACGTGGGATCGATTTACAGGTTACGTTGGTATAATGTTCAAATAGTGCTGCACATGATTGTAAACGTTACGGTGGGCAGAGACTTTTGATTGTGGATTGTACGTGCGACGTTCGCACTAAGCGGTTTGCTTCGTCTTTCCTTATTCGTGCTGCAAGGGAATGGAATCGATTGCCTGCGTCTGTCTTTCCTGACGTTTACAATTTGGGGATCTTCAAGTCGTGAGTGAATAGGTATCTTCTAGGAAAGCGTGCTACAGTTTAGCCACATCGTCACCTGCCATCAGGTAAGTGTGATAGATGATAGTGTTCAAACGCTGGCATAATATGTCAAAAAAAGGAACCTTCAGGAACCTTACGAGAGATGTTTATACTAAAATATTCAGTTTGTACTTCTGCTTAATATGCCTATTTACGCAGCACAACTAGTAATTGAGCAAAGTGTTCCATCAAACACTATCCTTAATCTAATAGTCACTTACCGTATGATCAGGCGCCACGAGTCGCGACATGAGGCTCCTCGGGAAGGAGGAGTGAGCCTCCTCCTCCGGTGAGGGAAGCAACGAAGGACTCAGCAGCACCACCGGCACGTGAGCGAAGTGCTCCGTCGGTATCCGCATCTGGGATACAAAACTAGTCAGTTGCGGGTTCTATTTACATCTTCTAACAAACCTAATTGATATTTGAGATAGAGACAGCTAAAGAGTTTAAAGTTAAAATAAGAAGCAAGATGTCTCGTGAAATATATACCTACCTATCACTAATTTAATGGAAAAATAAAAATCTAAATAAGTTTCCCCAGGCTTTCTTATTTACCTATTTGCCTTTTTGGATGGCAATGCCTATCCATTGATCAAAGGCAGCCAGCTTTTTGGTCACCTAAAGCTTATATTAAACAAGTACATTTTTTGATTAATTCCTGTATTGGGTTACAAAAAAATACAATCAAACTACTATTAAAATTAAAACATACGTAAAAAAAAAACAATTAAAAACGTCTTCAAGCGCGTCTCCCCGATGTCTCGTAAAATAATCTTGTCTCTTTCCAATGTTATCTATGTCTGTTGTCAGTATTCTTTCTATGGAATTACTAAGAGGCAGATGCCATCGATTTACTACTAAAGTCATAATACAGAGAGTATCTATTCTTAAGTAGGTTGGTAGTAGTTAATCTTGAACATAATTTACCTTTGAACAACACTTTTGACAGACAGTCTTTTTGCACAATTTGCATTTTTGACCCCAAGGGCCAAAAATACCGAATCTCGTTTTCAAACATAGGAAGCACACCTGCAAAGAAAGAACAATCATATTAAAAAAATATAAAAAATCAAACCAACTAACATGACTTGGGAATTGGGAATAATTTTGCTATGCTGTGATAAAAGCTAAAGTGCGTTCCAAAAATTTGTTTTGTCCGCGATGGAGTTTGAACCGAAAACCCTCGTTTCACCGTGCTCTTACCCACCGAGCTACGTGTACAGTCGGCTGCATAATTGCAGCCCTCGGTAGAGTTCTAAAATTACTATTATTGGAATGTTTGCATTCTAATAATTTTTGTTTGATTAATTGATGAGTTAGAAGACTTTAAACTTCACCTAAAGCAGGTGTCTAGAATCTTGCTCGTGTTGTAAACATTCTTATAACAGCCGTTTTGGAGCTCTACGGTGGGTCAGCAATTATGCAGCCGACCGTACCACACACAACCGAGTCGAAATTAGCTACATCTACTGGAGAAACTTAACAGCTACCACGCGACTACTAAACCCCCAAAAATCACAAAATGGTATTGAAAGCGAAACCCACACTCAGGGAATTTGGAAACTAAAATGATTTCCAAATATCTCTATTGTTGGTGTGATTTGAAGCCACTACATCCTGTTTACCGTAGCTGTGTGACTATCTTTAAATTACCACCTATTAACATTGATCAAACTTGAATAATAACTCACTCTTCTCTTCTCAACATCTTCTTTAACCCTGCCTTCAACAGGCAATACTTCTAGCTCCGCTTTAGTTAGCACAGATCTGATGTGAACTATCTCTTCCAAAGTTAAGGAGAGACGGTCATCGGACATAATCGCGTCTTGCCACTGTTTCTGAAAAAAAAAAAAGTTAGTGTAATGATTTGGAACCTTACAGATCCTATATTGTTATAGTTAGATCTAAATTGAAACACAAACACACACACAAAGCCAACAATAACCAATAGTATCTACGACACACAGCTAAATCTAATACTACCTAATTCCCTGTTTGTAGCACACCTAAGTACACTTATCATGCAAAATCTTTATCACACCGTTTTAATAATTATGACAGATATTTCAACTTATGTTGGCGCGCGGTTCTGTGTGTGTGAGTCTAGTAAACATCTGAAGATGCTTTTGCATGCATTTTATTTTCGTGGCAACACCTAACGCATACAGAAACCGCAAGCCAAAATTGACATATGTACCTTTACCTATTCTATTCTATTCTAATTACTAGCGTCATCTAGCTTGAGGAAATATCTTTAATATACTGGCCTTAAGTCTCCTGACTTAGCACCCAGAATGGATGGTATCAACTTACTAAAAAACAACTAGATCTACATCACTCACATGCGAGCCGTAATTGGGGCTTCCACTAACCGACTTGATCAGTTCGTCCTGAAGTGAGGAACGTGACCATGAGAGCTCGCCAAGCTGGGCGTCCGCGTCGCTGCTGGCGAGGGACGCTGCGCCGGCGCACGATGCGCGAGATCCTGGCCTAGGGTGGCGAAAATAACAATTATTGTAAATATATTTTTGATATGCCTGCTTGAACACCAGCTGATTCAAAGTATTCATCTTCTACATTCTATTTGTTACAATAATGTATGCTTAAACCCTCCTACTTGCATTCTCGTAAAAATCTAAGTAAGGTTATCGTTGCTGCTTATTACAGTGGCCAAATGGGTCGGAAAAATGTGAAACTGTCGAACCACTGGCTCGAAAAGAAGAAAAGTACCGTATCAAAATTAGTCTTCTGAAATTAGAGCGCAAACAAACAATGAGGCATTGTGTAACTATAGTTTATGAGATGATTGATATTGTGTTGATAGTTAAAACACATTTTTAGGAAAAATCATTTAAAAGATGGCTAAACAACTCAAAATTCAAAAGAAAGTGTCTAAAATCAAGTAATTTCTCACCTAGAATGCGGTAATGAATGAGCTCCATCGGTAGTTGGACACACAGCATGATGGGTGACAGTATGCCGCCTCATAGAAGCTCGACGGGAAGGGCACTGGGTCGCCAAGTCATAGGCTGTAATAAACCACTCCATCAATAACCTTATTCGAATAAAATATAGCTAATTATAATGATGAAGAATTTAAAATAAACGCTAAAGATCATTCTAGTCTCGATAAAGCGTTATTCGTTAATGATTTGAATGAATATGGGAAAATTTATCTATATTAAGTTAAAAATAAAGATGGAAATAAAAAAACAAACTAGGAAATCGTTAATTCAACAGCAAAAGGCTTTAAATATCATGTTGTTTTTAATAATAATTAAGTGGATAAAATAAATAGGCATTTGTAAGTAAATTATGTGAAGTAACTCGGTTAGTAAAACAATGAAACGTGAGTAAACATTTCAATTAATTAAAGAAAAAATGTGATGTAAGTATTGTTATGAAATTGTGGGTTGAAAACGTGAGAATTAAACAAATATTTTACACTAAACGCTAAATAAGACTATTAAGTAACATTATCAGAGATATCATAAACTAATGATGAAATAATATACTAGGCATAGAACTATTTAATTATGAAATCGATGAACTTTGTAAAATGAAACACCTAAGTATTTGACAATAAGGTGAAGCTGTTGGTAACATATACCTATACAATACAGAAGCAACGAATCAAAGAGATTTAACAGTAAAGTGGAATACAGAATGCTTCTAAACTATTTTAAAAGTATTAATACTCGCGTTGATAAATATCAAATGTGACATTATAATGTTACTGAGTAATCAGGAAGGATTAAAGAGCTTTTGGCAAATTAGGCCCTTAGCCTGTAGAGGCTGAGAGACTTGAAGTTGAGTGCTTGAGGGGCTCATGATCTAGCTTCGTTCGCTATATCGATTGCTTATGGTCGTGCTGGCGGAGTCATTCTTCGATAGGTGATCGATAAACAGTGTGGCAAAAATGTTTTATCGATGGTGCTTCGGATGGCATGTTAAGATTGTTAAGCCGTTTGTTCCGATTCCTATCTTTGGTAGTACAGTTGTTAAGTCGTAGAGGCTTGAAAACGCTAAGAACAGGTGAGTCATACTATTTATTTAAATATGAAAGAGGATCACATGTTCTATATTCCACTATAACAACAACTTTGCAACAACTTCAAACTAACATAAATATGTAACATTGGTACCTAAACATTAAACACATCAAAATAGGGCAAAAGCGACGTTAATATTGCAAAACAAAAAGCAGTGGTTCATGCTTTTCTCCACACGACATGCTAAAGAGCATACATTCGAGGGTCTCGTCGCAGAACTGGTGGTATTCGTCGTGAGATATTCTGGTGCGCGGCGGCGCGCGGGGTGGCTCCTCTGTAAAGTTACGAAGGGCATCCAGGTCAACCAGGGTCACCATTTTGACGTCATTGGCATCGCCGATAATGGTTAGCATGGACAAAGGGATAGGTACATGACAGTGCGACATGGATATTAATAAACTTGACCAAAAAAAGAAACTGTCTTGTTGGATAAGGTTTAAAGGCGAAAATGAAGTAGGTAGGTATCTAGTTTTCTAAGGCGGTATTGAATCTCGAAACTTTTTAAGAATATAAAAGCATTTCATTAAGTAACGTAGGTAACTATGCTTTAAAATAAAAAATATCGTAAGTAAGGTACCTACGAATATATTTAAATCTAAAAGGAAAATAAATTTCCGAATACCGCTAAGCCGAAGGGAGAGTTATTTATTGATAGTAAAAAAACGACAATTTATTAACATCCTGTCGCGATGTAATACATAGATTTGAAACAGCACATCCCCAAAGCCTCATTGAATGCTTTCAAAAGATCAGTTAGGTAGGTACATAACAAGATATTTTTCATAGGAGAAAGTAGGCATAAATCGTATAATCAATTTTTAGAGTCTAATTAAGCTTACCGGTTCGTTTCCAAGGTTTAGGTATTTGCTGCTGGGATGCTGCAATCGTGTGCCTCGGGAAGGGCTGCGGGGCGCAGACTTCAGGGCTAGCGCAGGTCTCGGTGTCATCCTCGTCTTCGTCATCCTGTGAACAAAATACAATTAATTAAGGGCTAGTTAATAAATTAACTAGTTAATTAACCTGAACGAGTGTTATTGGCACTTTAGCTGAAAGCTTTATTGGCACATAAACCGTAAATGTTTGGTTGGCCACTCAGGTTTTAGGTATTGGAAGATAAATCACAGCTCTTGCAGGATCGTCACCACAATGGCCTCAGCTGAAAACGGCAATTGCTGCAGTGCGGTTAGATTATCTAAGATTTAGATACTAGGGTATTATCCAATAGTTATTATACCCATCTATGGCTATCCGTTTTAAATCGATTGTTATAAAAATATTGATAATTAATTTAAAAATAAATACCTCGAGTTTCAGCAGAGTTACAACTAAGCCATGGTAATTTTTAAAATAAATAACCAAAAAGCGATTGCGACCCGTTTTATTAAAAATCAAAAATGGTCGAAATGGTCAGGGGAAAAATGGTGGAAATTTCTCGCCTATTCGAACGATTTCGGTACCGGCCGACACTGTCCCAGCATAATGAACGTCAACTACTAAGTACATATGATGTATCTAACTAGTTAAAATTGTATTGATCTAAATATGAAAAAGAAAGAAACTGAAATCTCGTCAATTAGACGCGCCAACATCGACAACATCGCTAAAATATCACGACCAAAAAATTCATCAGTTCAACTTTTACTCCGAATTCTGCTCGGTTAGCTGAGATTAGACACGTTTCGCTTCATTGGTTTATTATGGAAAATTTCAATATTCTTTAATAATAAAGATTTGAGTGTTTAACGTTACCAGGCTCTATTTAATAAATAAGTAAGTAGCGAAAGCAGATAATAGATACATTTCGATCGGCAGATGACTTCCCGGGTAGCAAGAAGTAGCTGTATAAAAACTATGAGAATGTATTTATTATAACTTTTGCCTGCAGTGATTAATGATTATCACATAATGCTAGTTAGAAATGTCTATCTATTAGGTACCTACAGCCAAATTGGGCGCACTTTATACAGCCATGCTATATATTATTCGCATTTTTTTGCCTCTAAATAATTATCTGATGTTTCGTTTGCATTAAATTGAATTCACTCATTTATTTTTGTTTAGCTTCATGACCGAGAAATCGCCAAAAACTGTAATAAATTAATCACATATTTGTAAGTTCCATACTTTTAACGGTCGGGATGATTCATTGTGATTACAAAGCTCTTTAGACCCGTTTATTGGTGCGTTTTATTTAATTCGAGTTTCTCATCACTATCACTACATAGTATAAAATAAAGTCGCTTTTTCTGTCACTATTTCCCTTTGTATGCTTAAATCTTTAAAACTACGCAACGGATTTTAATGCGGTTTTTTTAATAGATAGAGTGATTCAAGAGGAAGGTTTATATGTATAATACATGCATAGTATAGCCGTGCGAAGCCCGAGCGGGTCGCTAGTTGTATAATAATACTCAAAAATAAACATCTAGTTAAGCGTTTCCTCAGATTCTGGAGTTAGAAAGGTAAGTTACAGCTAGATAATAAAGTTACCTTAACGCTATAAATTGCATAAGATATAAGGAAGAAAATTATCTTGACGACCTATCGTTATGGCACTACGATAAGTGCAACAATTCTTCAAAAGTATGCCTTTTCTTTGATGTTGCTCAAGATAGTTGGTAACTAATGTTGATAAAGGTCTTCGCGCCAAATATTAGCCTATAGGCATTTATAGTACGTAGGTACAGTATGGGTCATAAGTAAATAATCAGTTTACAATAATCCTATCAACAAGTATTGGAGTTACCTACGACCTTACTTCTAATAGACGTTACCTACACACAAACTTAAATACTTGAATTAAAAGTACTCAGTGTGATTATTATTTTCAACATGTAAGCTATGTCTTTAGTTGGACGAGAGGTATAAGCCGCCACCCGCTTCACCAACCGACGTGGGTTCGATCCACAGGTTACGTTGTTATAATGTTCAAATAGTGCTGCACAGGATTGTCAAACGTTACGGTGGGCAGAGACTTTTGACCGTGGATTGTACCTATAGGTATCTATTAAAGTTTTCGAAATGTTTTTTCTCAGATATTTTGTAGCAGGTTTGGTTGTGACTTTTACCGGCCTACTTGTTTACATTACCTATCTCTCTACCTACGTAAATTAATGATTAATGTGTTTTGATCCTTTCACAATGTTAAATCGAACGCATCCATTAATCTTCGACGTAAGAGTGAAAGGTCACATTCAAATTGACTAGATTATCCGGTTTTGCGGTGTTTACTTTTACCGCTTTTTACAGAAAATAACAATAAACAATATAATCGGAAATCGATGACTTTATTTATCTTCTTATTTAAGTTCTCATATCTACGAGTATATATTATATGAAATACAAAGTCTTGACTAACTTATAATGTATCAACACACAGCTGAGACCGTTGGTCTTAAGAGGAAAGGGTACCAGGGGCCCTCTCCATACAAACTATTACAAACGTAGTCGACTGTTTTCTCCCTGGATAATAACACTATAGCAAATATTTTTGGTGCATAAAACTTATAACTGCCATGACCATGCCCATATTTTTTTGTCCTTTTTTATTTTATTTTTTCGTTTTTTAAATCTTAATTTCTATGATAATTAGAAAATGAAAAAACAAAACAAAAATAGAGGCATAGTCATATTACGTTTGTATGGAGAGAGCGCAGGTACCCTTCACCTTAAAGACGTGAAATTTGGAGGATATAAAACTTTTGGTAGAAAAATAAACAAGACAAACACAGTATTTTAAAATAGGTTACTTGACTCCTATATACCGTTCAAAGCTGCATAACATACAACATACGTTCCTAATAAGATTTAGTTCCGGGAATGTGTAGCTATGAAAGAAAATCCAATTTATTCCAATTGGTACTTCGCTAATGAACTGGAATGAAGCCAGAGTAAAGCCTTTGACAAAATAAAAAAATATATAGGAAATGGGAACGAATGTGAAAAGAATTTGTTTGTTAGCATTTTGTAAACGATGGTTGATGTATCGACCCAGCGATAAAGTCCAGTGGGTTTTTGTGGATTAAGTTTTCTATTGTAAGTACCTACTTAAGTTTTTCTTTTCAGTAAACAAATTCATTTAATTTGCGTTTGTAGTATTTTCTCCATACAAAAATAATACAATTATTTAAAACGGGATAATAATATTTAACCTGTTTTTTTTTGTTTTCTGTTGTGAAGGTCGATATTTCGATGCAAGCGCTATTTTCACTGTAGTGAGACTGTAGTTTGTGGGATGATTTTTAATAGTGAAAATAACCACAGCAGTATAAAATCCTATATAAAAATATGAATAGAAAATACCGTTACGATTTCTTGTTAGAATAAAAAGATATTCGTACCTAATTACACAAAGATGATTTGTAATTTTATTCCAGCGCGAACGTGCGGATGTTCAATGGTAAGTATCTATAATACCTTTTTCACACACACTTTTTGCTCATCAAATCGATACACTGTCAATAAGTTTTTTCGTCAATGTCGATGACCAATATCAATAACAATGATAGACGTACCTAATCTAATATCAGGGCAGTGATCAGAAGCTATTTCACGCTTCACCGGACACCAACACTTGCTGGCATCATACCTAACTATTTGTAGGTATAAGTTGGTATTTTATTAGTTAGATGGTTATTCGATATCTTGTTATTGATATCTACCTAGTACTTAGCTACTTGCTGAAAATCTAGAAACGGTGCACATGAGTTCCTTGTAGGTATAATTGTAGGTAAATAACCTTGGTAGATTATTCATACTTAATATTATTTTTTTGATCCTATGAAGTAGGTAAGGGCTTTAGAAAAACCCACTCAACCGTCGAAGAAGTACACCGAGTTTACCACACTATCCGACAAAGAACTACTGCTCTACGGCATTCCTTGACGTTCAACAAGCGTTCGATCGGGTCTGGCACAAAGGCCTGCTATGCAAAACCAAGGGAAAACTTCCACACTGCTTCTTACCGAGAGAAAGCAGCTGCACTGGCACCTCAAACGCCATTCCTGCACTGAACACAGCTGATAATGGTCAAACTTTACGACTGAAATGGCAGCTCAAAACGAGAAAAAAATATATAACTAAGATGAACACGAGGCATAACGGATTACTGTTTAGATTGCCGTTTGAAAAATTTACAAGCTAATTTTTTACAATTATGACGAGTTATTACGATTTTATAACCCGTGTTTTATAATTGTTCAACTTACCTCAAGATTTTCAAAGTCAACTTTGATGAGCCGCCTCTGAGGCTGCGCATGCGGCGTGACATCACCACCTCTCCGCGGCTCTCCTCCCCCCGGACCACTGCCCGAACCACTCGTTGCTGAAACAAAATACAACCTTTAATCAGTTGGAAATATGACTAATTTTAATAAGAATTAATTTTGTATTAAATGCTGCCCCAGCAATTCCATTTTAGAATCTCAATGATTTTTTTTTATATTTCATAAGTTAGAGAAATACAGCCTGAGGCTGTAAAGAGAATAGAGATCTTTCAGTCTAAAAATGGACGCCCCATCATGTTTCGATCGTCTTTTGTTTTTGTATAGTGAAGTGTACAAGTTCACCACGTTCCCACCAGTTCACCATTCTCTTGTCATTCGGATGATTCTGGTGAACCGATAAGTTTACCAGGATCCCCAATGGGGATCGAGATTCTGGTGAACTCCTAAAAACAGGGGTATTCGTAGGGCGTGTATTGATAGAGACCAGAAGAAGTAATGATGAATTTTACGTAAATGCTCAAAGCAAAATATCCTCTGAACAAACAACTTATTTAATATCCAGGGAAGTCATATTTTTCTCCCCTTGGAAACGAATAGGAAAATGAAAGTAATCTGCCAATATGAACCTTGATAGTAACTTAATCTCTTGAGTCCACGAATTTCGTAGAATATTTCTTTGGTAGGTAGAATCCAAAGACACGATCCCTTGGTAACGAAATTGACGACGTAATAAGTTTTAACATTTAGATGATAACTAATTAACTTTTAACTGATCTCCTAATTAATATCTACTTATCTATAAAAACACGAATGTAGGCACGAACGTAAAAATTCCCTTCGTTGCGTAAAAAGCTTACCTATCATATTTTTACTTCCTCATTAATATTAAAATCGTTTATATAAATACCTACTTATAATGTTAATTCGTTGTTTTATTTGAGTATTCTACGCCTACACGTAAGGCAGGAAAATCTACTACAAAGAAATTTAATTCCGAGAAGGTATTTATCCTACCTATAAATATTTTAAGCACGTCTCTACGTTTTCAATTTCTTACATCTCCCACATTTATTTCGGAAAGGTGAAATAATAAATGTATACGTATTTTGAGTGACAGTTATTTAGATTATATTAAATAAATAAATAAATAAATATTTCAGGACATATTACACATCGCCATCCAGCCCCAAGCTAAGCAACTTAATGCTTGTGTTATGGGTGCCAGATAACGGATAAACTACTTATACTTATACTTCTTTTTTTTGTAAATATATACATATTATACATATAGGAAACACCCAGAACCAGAAACAAGAATTTATGGTCAGCATAAATACTTGTTCCCGGCGGGAATCGAACCCGCAACCTTCTGCGTCGCAGTCGGGTGTTCGCCCGACGCGCCACAGAGGTCGTCTCATATTATAGGCAAGGAATTGTAATAAAGGTTACCAAATAAATCTACATTAATATTATGAAGAAGAAAAATTGTTTTGTTTGTAACGAATATGATCCGGACCTATTTTGATTGTACTTGTTAAGAGAATAAACTGATTGATTGATTGAAACCGCGGGATTCTGCTAGTAATATAATAAAACGAGAATATAATAATATGATACGAATTTACACCTGTATAATGATTGATAAATACCTAACTTCAGGTAGGTTTAGAAACATACTTATTATAGGTATTAATCTTATTTGTATCTGCTTTTATTGACAAATAGATCGTTTAATGTTATTTGAAAGTTAAACGCATATAAGTACCTAATTAAGTACATAGATGTACCTAACAAATATTTCTTATACATATTTATTGCAACAAACCAATTTTATAGCGTTTTATGCTCTAACTCGCCAACGCGAACGGGGCCATTTTTAATGAAGACATTTTTCTTCAATTTGACGGGTTAGCAAACTATCTGCCGACCGAAAAGTTGATAGCCTGTGTTCACCGCTTTCTTTGGTCATTGCAATATACAAATATTTATTTTCAATTTATGAATCGACACGCGAACATTCCAAAATAATTAGCGAATACGTAAAAACCTTTGCAGCACGAACAACCTACTTTCGATGTTACGATCCTTTTTATCGTGAATCTAGGTTTCATAACCCAGTAGGCTGTAGGTAAAATATGCAACATAAATGTACTCTTGGCTGGGAAACACACTAAAGAAATAATGATAGCGTGATTTACAAACACCTTTTTACGCTTTTAACGCAATAACTAGGATTAGTAGGTACGAGTATCTGACAAAAACCATTTAGGTATTCACAAAGTTGCTTTTACCAGCTGCTTCGTCCGTTAGGGTAGAATTTTTCGAAAATGTATATTTGCGTTGAATCAATCGGTTAGTCAAATTAAATTACAAAAATATACAATACCAAAGCTAAAACTACTTTATGAATAAATGATTAATTGATTGATTTTATTATACTAGACCTTCTACTGATCAAAATTCTCAAAAAGGTATTTGGTTCATACATTTAGATACTAGATAAAATATCCTGAACTCTTGTTGATTTTGTTCTGGCTTTATCTGCGAGTTGACTGATAAATCAACGCACAGCTGAAGCCAAAGGACGGACAAGGTTATTTGGCACACATGGGTACAGCTATTAAGACATAGTCAATAGTCATTCGCTAAGAAAAGATTTTGAAAAATTCAAACTAGTTAAACTAGTAGAAGTCACAGGTCAAAGCTAGTTAATTAATATTTAACAAAAATATACTTTATGACTAAAGTAAGTAATTGAATTTGTAAATATTCCCGCATTCTTCACAATTAACTCTCGATTTCACGCAGTCTTTACTAAAGTAAAATAATTCCCGCATTCTTTACTTTACGCTATTGTATAGCGTGCGTGTAAAAGCTAACTTATAAACACCTCTGAGAAAAATATGCTGAAAAAAACCGCACATTATCTTAATAACATTCCTTACAGCGGGAGTGGCGTAAACATATGTTAGACCATTTGTTTAGGGGTGGAAATACTCGTAGGGTTGAGGAAGGGTAAATGTAGTGAGTACCTCGGTTTATGAGCGTGTCAGTCTCAGTTTGTCAGAGAAGGGTTCTTTCATAAGTAAGCTTTAAGTAAGCTCCTAAATACAACTTAGGTCACAAGGAAATATTCTTGTAAGATAAATGCATTTTTTAAGATTGAACCGTGATAATGTTTGAACTCGTAACTTTCCACCGAATTGCTGCAGAGATTTACATTTTTATATTTTCAACAGTTACCTAAATGCTTTGTCAATTGAAATTTGAAAATTAACTGACCTATCATTTGTAAAAAAATAAAAGTATCTAAATGACCAAATCTGATAGTAGAATTCTATTTTATCTGTTTGGTATTAATTTATTGTATTCATTGGTATTTTTATTCCTTCTCTTCTAGTCTTCTTAAAAAAAACCACTTACCTACCTAAAGAATAAGATCTTCAATCACTCAAACAAAATAATAACATGACACCTTTCCATAAACGTAAAAAAGATATCTCTCGCAAATATTAAACAAAGTTAGAATAATAAGGGATATAGAAAAGGTTAAGGTGGCAGTAATTTGACCTTTTCAGCCCCAAGCTGCGGACCAGTTACATAACTTTGCAGTATTTATTCAGTAAGACTCGCGTGGTTAACGTTCATAATAAAAATTAGTTAAAAAAATAAGCGTGTGAACTTTTACTCTGGCAAAATGTGGTAACGTAAAAACGCGTAAGTTTATGTCTTAAAAAAAAAGATTTTTCCAAATCGGTCCAGGCGTTTCCGAGTAATCGGCGAACATACATAAAAAAAAAAAATATATACGCGACGAATTGAGAACCTCCTCCTTTTTTGAAGTCGGTTAAAAAGGATTTTGAAATATAGGTATTTCTCATAGAAATCACATGTAAAAGAGGCCAGTAGGCCTATCATAGGCCATCTTTCATTGGCAACAAAAACTCTTTAATTTACTTGCAATTTCGGTCGTGAGTTGCGAAAGTAAGAATAACCTATTGAATCCCTTTGCACAATGCATGGCGTTCTGATGACCTGTCATAAAAAATTATAATAGAATGAAACGATATGAAAAGTTTGAATGGACAAACCAATAAAGGGATCAATTAGAAGGCTTTTGGTGCTTAACCCTAGGTTTAACCATCGTTTTTTATCTCTTATATTTTATCTAGGTCCAACTAAAATATTCATAATGTTACCAGTGCAGTACCTAAACCACGCCGTAGGTAGTAAAATTGTCTGATAGTGACGCAAGGTTTTGAAATGGCTGCCTTTTAGCGTCTAAGTCGTGATTAGGTTTCGCTCGAATGCACTCAGTACTTGACTGTAGAAGCTTATCAATAGCCTTGTTACATTTAAACCTAGGTACCTACCTAAGTATATTCTACTTGTTCTATGGTAATTTTAAAAGTCTCAACTCTTGACGCTGATCTGCATCCCTCAACAACTTATTTTGCAATTGCACCTACCTCTGTGGCACTTTGTAATTGTAATTTGTGTTTTTTTTGCAAATAATATAGCATGATCAAAAGGAGGATATCAATTCGACTGTATGTTTTTTAGGGTTCCGTACTCAAAGGGTAAAAACGGGACCCTATTACTTCGCTGTCCGTCCGTCTGTCTGTAGGCTAGAGAGCTTTTGTTTTTTTATGTAGGTATGTTACGCAATGATTCGAAGACAGCTCAACCGATTGAGATGATTCTTTTTGTGTTAGAAAGGGGATACTTCAGGGGTAGTCTTATATAAATTTGATGTATATCTGATGAGGATCTTCGGAGTGAGGAACACAATTGCACCTCGAGCGTGCAGAAAATTGCTTAGTTTTCAAGATCGATACAGTATATAGAATCTAAGCTAATAGGTAAAGATTGATGGGGCACCTCCTTCTCAGCAAAAAAAACTCCTCAATGAATTACGATTACGAATTACAATTTGAAGAACTTAATAACTTAAAACTTAATAGTAGTAAAGTAGGTTAAAATGTAAATAAACCTATCTACCTGCGGCAGTTTATTAATAGCTTACCTAAATATTATACCGGATGTTAGTGAAAGGTAATAAAAATCATTTATTAAAGTGTTGCATATTAATCATATTCAAATAATAGAGTTATAACTACAGCCAACAGCGGCTGACTGGGTCATAAAAACTTGGCCTTGGCAAAGTTTAAGGAAATATTGTGAGCGAAAGCTTGGCAAACCATTTATTAACTTTTATGAAGGGACACAGATTGTTTTATATTGTAGTTTAGGTCGAGAAATAATTACGAACACAAATATATTTCCAAATAAAGACTAAAATGCCTATTGTGCCTTTTTTTTATTATTTTTAATTTAAATAAATTGTCTTGTTTTAATTTTCTGTAACTTGTGTGCAGTGCAATAAAGCGTTCTATCTATCTATCTAAAAAGGCAAATTCATTAAAAATGTATTTGAATTCGTTAATATATAACTTACGGATATTCAAAAAGGATACCTCTATTCAGCTAGGTATCTAAAAACCTTAATACATATTTATTAACCAGAAAATATTCTCTAACTTTTTAATGAATTCGAAACTCTGAAAACTAATTAAAATGATCTACCTACAAGTGCCTTTACTGAAGTTGTACTGTATAGAAGGCTATTTTAAAGGCTTCAGTATCGAGATGTAGTGACGTAAATAGTCGACCTTTGGCATTTCTTACGAGTGTTTTGATCAGTCGCTCGTGCGTTGAAATGTTGAAACCTATCAATCTTTACAATTTTGCAAATTGATTCTTTTACAGATTTACTTCGGCTAGTTTAATATTTAGACAGTTTCGTAAATGTTCATATTTATCTTATTTTAAAGTTAAGGTCCTTAAAATTTTATTAGATAACTAAATTACTATTAAATATACCGTGATTTAAAACAATTTAAAAGGTACTTTAGTCTAATCTTGTTCCCAAGGTCGACAACGAAGGAGCATTAAGCCTTTTTAAGGCATAATAATTTTAATCTAAGATGATGTTGCGAAAATCATTGTTGAATAATTTTACACTTAAAAACCGTGAAAATATAGGCTAAATTTGTTTGCACCGCATTTGCTCTACTTAAGGCGACGTAAATTTATGACAGTTTAATCTGTCCCTAATTTGATATTATGAGAAATATCCAACGCTACGTGAGAAACCGGTTTTCCATTTAATATCAAATTATGCAATAGGTATACTCAAGGTTGACTTGATATAAGTGTAAAAATTAAACGGTAATTTGAAAAATTCTCTAGTATTTCAATGTAGGTTCACCTTACCTATTTATGTGACAAATGAAAGTGTCATGACAAACCTATAAAGGTTTTTTGGCACTCATAAAAATAAGCAATGTAAACACTTTATGATAAATAAATCATAGTATAAAACAAAGTCGCTTTCTCTGTCCCTATGTCCCTATATCCTAATGTATGTTTAAATCTTTAAAACTACGCAACGGATTTTGATGCGGTTTTTTTAATAGATAGAGTGATTCATAAACTATAAACTATAGGTAGTGTAGTGATTATAATTCCCACAGTTTATTTTAAATTCGATAGTAAGTAATTTGTATTTTCCATTTTATAGAATCCCATGTGTGCATAATCGTTACAATGCAGTTAAATTGCTGTAGGGAAAGAATGAGTCATTGCGTATTTGCATAGCTTGATAGTATTATACACCTGCGTAAATAAAAGTTCATATAGGTAATGTGCGGCTAGATAGTAGATATATTAAATGAGCGTGTTTTTGTAAAAGTTGGCGAACTGCAACATAAATTCAAAATTAACTGAAAAATAGGCATGGTAAATGCAATTTTAGTATGTTGTGTTTGTGACACAGATTCTTTCGAAGTTTGAAAATTTGGCTAAGTGTGATAGTAGGCACCCCGCTACTAAATCTATTATTTAGATACTTACCTAAAATATCTCTGAAACATAATAGATGCATATCACCTAAGCTTGAGAGTGTAACCTGTGAATTTTGAGGTCAAATCCGGCTTTAAATAGGTATAGTTACAAAATAAAACAATTCAATATTTTCCCTTAAGAAAAAGGAACGACTAATAAAGTAAAGTGTTTTTTTTATTATTACTTGTCATTGCAGTAGCAACGCTGCCCCAATAAGCTTTGTCTTGAGAGACGTCGAGCGCAGGTTCTTCGGGACTCCTGACTGGCTCCACCAGTCCGGAGACGGGCCTCGTGCCCAGCAGCAGAGCCGCTGGTGACACCTTCGAACGACGCAGCTTGACGGTATACAATCACTCCAGGTTAATCTAATAACGTAACTTCGCCTTAATTGTTTATTAATGCACGGTTATATTTTCAATGATTTTACTGTTACTCTTTTGTTTTGCCAATCTCCACTTAAATGTTAGCTAATTAACGATCAGCTGAATTGGCTGTTTAATTGACGCATCACGACACTGACCTCAATTAATATTCACCTTGAATTTTATAATATTTCAGACTATTGTTTTAAAAATAAGAAAAAAACGCGCGAAACAAATTGGAAGCAAAAATTAATTGTTTATTTGTTATTAGTTTAATTCAGTGATAATGTTTTAGTTGGGTAAGTAAATAATGAACGCGTGCTTAACTTGTGGCGGTCGACGCCATATTGGAAAATTGGGGTAGGTGCGCGCATGCGCGGTAGCCCTTGACGGGAGCCCCGTTTGAATGCCATGCCACCCCTTCTTACCACTACAACGGGGGTACCTTAAGCACCTATTTGTGACACAACCAAGGCGTGTTTATTTTGAGAACATGAAAGAATCTTGGGAACAAAAGGAGAAGTGGACTGATAGAAGAACTCGGGCTCTGAAAGTAACGATTGAAATGCAAGTTCGAGTGCAAAACTTTTGTGTTGTAAAGCAAGGCGAGTTGCCTCGCTTACTAAACTAAACATTTGTTAAAAAAATGTATTGTATTACTTGATATACTTATTCAGTCTAAGCAAAACTAAGTAAGTACCTACCTACGTTTTCCTAGGTACGTGAGTATATAATTTTAATGACCCATGTTGACGAAAATTTGTAGGTCCATAATCCTACTAATATTATAAATGTGAAAGTAAATGTGTGTTTTAGTAAGTAAGTATGTTTGCTACTCCTTCATGCGCGATCTCGTGAGAATATCGAAATATAAAATAGCCTATAGCCTTCCTCGATAAATGGACTATCCAACACAAAATGAAGTTTTCAATTCGAACCAGTAGTTCCTGAGATTAGCTGTTTAAACAAACAAACTCTTCAGCTGTATAATATTAATATTATTACATAGTATAAAACAAAGTCGCTTTCCGCTGTCTGTCCCTATGTATGCTTAGATCTTTAAAACTACGCAACGGATTTTGATGCGGTTCAAGAGGAAGGTTTATATGTATAAAACATGCATAATATAGGCGTGCGAAGCCGGGGCGGGCCGGTAGTATCACAATATACATTTTAATACACCGAGCAAATAATACCACAGAAGCACAAGAACCGGTCTACCTATAGTAAGGTATAAACATCACCCTTCACTGACCCGACGCGATGTAGACCTGGCACGCATTACCTACTCCAACTACGTAATTATGCAAGAAAGAACTATTGGATATTGAAAGTAGTCGCTAATACGGTCATGTCAATCTTGTGATGTTAGGAAATACAAATTGCATTGGGTTTTTCGAGAGATACAGGTAGAGGTTAAGATAAATAAATAAATATTTAGAACATTTTACATAGATAAGAAACTAGGCTTGTGATATAACGACCAAACAACGGATAGAAAATAGATTACATAAAAAACAAAATACTAGACAAAATACTTACATATTACGACTTTTCTTGAGTGCTACACAAATAAAGTATTTTTATCTATCTATATACTTTTCTTGTAAAATGTAGTTTTACTATCAGTATCAGTGGGAACGGCCGTAATATTCATACATACAGAAACGTCCAAACCACAACAAATATTTGTTTACAGAAACATAATTATCCGGCGGGAATCAAACCCGCGACCTTCTGCGTCCTAGTAGGCGGGTGGTCGCCACAAAGGTCGTCTAATTATGTAGGAAGGTAATGAAGTATATCGCAAACATCTAAATAACTTCGTGATAAGTTACGTAAACTATTTAGTGGAATCTAGGTCAATTCTTAAATATAAACAGGCACATAGCTACCGGTTATATACCGACAGAACCGGGAAATCACGAAACCGATAATCTGGGGAATTCTCGGTTCTTAAGTTACTAAAATCAAGATATTTACCACGGGAGTGTAGTGAAAACTATCACGTAAGTTTAAAATTTTGAATTCTTGGTTCTTTATCAGCCAAAACACCAGGATTGACATAGATTCCCGGAATTTTTAATAATTATAATAAATGGGGAATAAATAGTATAAAAAGTTCATAAACCAGTCAGACTTTAGAGAAAGAAACTACAATTTTTTGCGATATTTCTATAGATGCGGTTTTGGAGATTTTGTTATTGATCATACTAAATCAAGATAGTTTCAACGGTGGCTAATTACAATTTCAGAGCTTGTAAGCTAAGTTATTTTGTTTTTAATTTTACCTTCCTTTTTCTACACAACACATTCTACTGGATAGATATCAAAGCAAAATTTAATATGAAAATTGTAGAAGAAATATTAGCTTTCGTCGCCAGTAACGAAAAATTCTGGTTCTCTTGAAAACCAAAACTGAATTCGCGATACTGAAGATTTTTTAATTTCCTACTTCTTACTTTCTTACCTACATTACACTGCGTATCTGTTAGTTATGATTCTACAGGTAGCAGTGGCGAGGGATGATATTTCTTTAAAGGTAAGCCGATAAAACACCGATAGCAACAAAAATGATTTTTAGTGAGAGAAAGACCCTTTAATATGCTACATCACAGAGAGGTAGTCGGGTTGTATGTACCCCTCACTACTCAGATATAATTATCATATCATTAAGTAAATATTTTATAGTAGGTATGGAAATTACGCTTCTATCAAAATAATTGTTGTAAACATGATCATAAACTAGCATTTTACTGTTACGATTTGTTAAAATATTAATAAAATTATATTTGCTAATGTTATTGGTGATAATAGTCAATAATCCTTGCAAAATGATAATTCAATTTGTTGAATGTTATTCAGTATCATTTCGTTTTTTAAGATACTAAAAAACCGATTTAAAAATGTGTATTCTATATACTTACATTACCAATGTGGTATTTAAATCTGCTTATCTTTTCATTTTCAATCTTGATTTATATAAAAATATAGATTTAATGTAAAAAAAACTGGTTTGCCAAGGAAGATATTAATTAGATACATACATACCTTCCTCATTTGATTGCAGGTAAATAAGTGAATAAAAAGATCGAGGTCATTTGCATAAAAAAAAATAATATGGAATTCACAATATTCTCAAGAAACATGCACTGTTCTGGCGTCTTACGTGTTAGCCTCAGAATAGCTGTCGTGTTATATAATTAAAGTTAAATTAGAATCATTAGAAATTGATATAAATTAAAAAAGAACCCGGTATAAAACCCCACAATTCTGACTTATATAGTGTGAGAAAAATTAGAAATAGAAATCTACTTACCAAAAAAGAGCTTTACTAAAGTGGTGCTGTCTACGGGACCACGTCCTACTAAGTCAAAATAACGGAAAACCTTTTTTTTTATTTACGACTACGAACTAAAAATTATTTCTAAATTTCTTAACTATAAGTCCCACTTTAAAAACATCTTCCAGTATAGTTAAAAAATTACGAACTCTAGAACCTTTTCATTGATTAATGTAATTGGTTTTATACTGTATTAATTTAATGAACAAATGAATTGATTAAAGAGAATTTTATTTTTGTTTTTTAATAAAGAGGAAAGATTTTTTTAATTTTTTTTTGTTTGTAGCGAATAGGCTTCGAAACTACGGGACCGATTTTGATAAAACTTGGCTTATCCCGATATTCCCACGAAATCAGAAGTTACACGAGTAAAACCTCGGAACGCTTCTAGTAAATAAATAAAATGAATAACCGTTTCATTATCAATTCGTAAAAATCAATTCCATTCAAACAATCAACTACCTACTTTACTCACTTACTCGTAGTTAGTGATAACTCGACAACAATCCCCATTTTTTTTTTAATTAACCGAATGACGTCTGCCTATTGTTTCCATTTTACCATTTCCTCTTACAAATGATTGAAATATCAGTGGAATGGTCGATAAAAAGCAGTAGCTATACGTTGTTGTTCATTTATTGAGATTATTTGCGTTAAAATTGCGAAGGCTTCTGTGGCGCGCCATGCGAACACCTACGACGCAGAAGGTTGTGGGTTCAATTCTCACTTCAACCAAATATTTAAGAGAAAAAGGTACCGACACTCCCACCATACAAACGTAGTCGACTGTTTCTTCCCTGAATACCTAATGTGACAATGCAAATGTGTGCAAATATTTTTTTGCATAAAACTTATAACTGCCGTGACTATGCCCCTAAATATCCTACAATATGTCCTAATATGGTAAAATGTCCTACAATATCCCTATATTTATAAAATTCTCGTGTCACGGTGTTAGTTGCTTAGATATTTGTCTGTGGTCTGGTTGTTTCTATGTATTTTAAGTATATATTTACAAAAGAAAAGTAATATAAGTAGAATATCCGTTGTCTAGCACTCATAATTCAAGTCTAGTTAATTAGCTTGGGACTAGATGGCGATGTGTGGAGTGTCCTGCAATATTTATTTATTTATTTAGTTGCCAAACTCCACCTAAACGACTAAATCGATTTGTATATTTTTTTTTGTGTACGTATATTCGTTTGGTCTGAGAATCGAACATCATTCTATTTTGTTTTTCCTTTAGTTTTCCTATATTTTTTTTATATGGCGAAAAAAACGTTTGCCGGGACTGCTAGTAGTAGCTACAGTAATCACTATAGTAGTACTTTGTTTTATAATATGTATAGTAGTAGGTCACTATACATATTATAAAACAAAGTCGCTTTCTCTGTCCCTATGTCCCTATATCCCTATGTATGCTTAAATCTTTAAAACTACGCAACGGATTTTGATGCAGTTTTTTTAATAGATAGAGTAATTTAAGGGGAAGTTTTATATGTATAATACATGCATAATATAACCGTGCGAAGCCGGGGCGGGTCGCTAGTAATAACTAATCTACAACAATTAGTAAGGCATTGTTTGAGATGTTCCCACTTCTCATGAGATGTTATTCTACATTATTGACTTATCTTGTATCTACGGAAGTAGGTACCTACATAAAAAGGTTTAGCAAGAGTGAAAGCGTTCGCTACCTACAGAGTTTGTGTTATTTTTCTCAATTTACCACTACCAAATATAGTATGGATCAGCGATCGATCATTGCATAGTTATGTAATGGAAATATAAGAAGATATTGCTAAAGTTTCGAATTATAATGGTTGATTGGTTTACTAACCAATCTATATATTTACTGTTTGTATAGCGTGTCCTATATTTCTTTATGTGTTATATAGTAATGCGTCAAAAGTCCACTATCAGTTCGCAAACAAGTATTGGACTTACGACCTTCTTCTAATTGACGTTACACACAAACATAATATAAAATACTTGAATTAAAAGTACTCAGTGTGATAATTATTTTCAACATGTTAGCTATGTCTTAGTTGTGTGAGTGGTATTAAGTTACCACCCGCTACACCAACCGATATGGGATCGATCCACAGGTTACGTTGTTATAATGTTTAAATAGTGCTGCACAGGATTGTAAACAATACGGTGGGCAGAGACTTTTGACCGTTGACTGTACATATAAAGTTATCTATCTATTTATCTTTCTATATCTTTAAGTCTATAAGTCTATACATACTTTTAATACATTCCTACTTTCAAATCTACTCCTTGTGCCTTTTTCTAATTGGTGGGTGCGTTCTGAAGGCGCACATCCTATCTTAGTTTTTAAGATGTTTTAATGTGATTTCATCCGAATGACTCCAAATGAGAAACCATCTAGAGGCCATTAATATAAGGAAATAAAGTCCAAAAATCCAAATTCGAAAAAAAAAACGATAATTCCCACAGGATCAAGACTTACACGGGTAAGCGTAAGTCCTGATCCTGTGGGACTTACACTGTTACGCGCAGCTAGTCAAGACTATTTTTATAGTTTACCAAGAACAAAGTAGGTATAGAATATGCTCTTTAATTAATAAAGATAGATAGAAATCAACCTTTGTCTGAATGATGGCACTTACAAATAAATTATTTACCTACATAATGAACCAGTTACAGATAATTAAATGCAATAATTTATTTACGTCATCGAAAAATAGATCAACAGCACAATAGGTCAAATTAATATTATAATAGACCGATATCAAACCGGTAGGTAGTTACAGATTAAATGTCAGACAAAATAAATGTCAGGTTAAATAAAACATATGAGCCTCAAGGTAATTATTCTCACGGAAGTGGTTGGAGTATGAAAAACTTCTAAATCTATTGCAATTTGGTTTTTATTATTTTACTAGCGACCCGCCCCGGCTTCGCACGGCTATATTATGCGTGTATTATACATATAAACCTTCCTCTTAAATCACTCTATCTATTAAAAAAACCGCATCAAAATCCGTTGCGTAGTTTTAAAGATTTAAGCATACAAAGGGATATAGGGACATAGGGACAGAGAAAGCGACTTTGTTTTATACTATGTAGTGATTAGGTTGTGATCACAGGTTTAGTGAGATAGGCCATGCTGCTCTACTGAGTCGAGTGTCGCAAGTACGATTTAAATTAAAACTTTTATATAATTTCGTAGTTCTTTAAATATTGTTGAGCATGATCACAAAAAATAAACTATGAGTTTCTTGTGCCTTCCTCTCATTGTTGAGTGCGTACCAAAGTCATACATCCTAACTCATAAAGAATTTTGACTTTAACTTTGACTTTGTGAAATAATTGCATTAGTTCGATTTTTGCACCAGTTGACATTTTGAAAAAAAAAATGCTTAAAAACTTGGATATCCGCATATAAACTTTTGGCCTGTTGGTCATATAGCTGTAGTCCACAGTTCTCTCCCAACGTAACTGGCATGACCCTCTTTTTCTGTTGCTCTGTTATGGTCGTAATATCCATCTAAATATCTACACTACTACGAAACTAAATTATCAATTAACTACGATCGCCACGTCAATCACGCGATATAAAATAAACCGTTTATTTCTCTACATCCCAGTAGCGTTTAAAGCTACTTTAACATTGGGAAACTGGTATGTTCTCATTAGTTCCATTCCATCGTCTTCTTCTCGTATAGTCGTGTGGCTCACCTATTGTTAGAGTTTTCAGATCGCCTTAAGGCCTCTAACTTGACCTAACGACTGCTACTAGAGGTAGCAACCGGGACCAACGGCTTAGCGTGCCTTCCGAAGCACGGTTGGGTCCACTATCATGAAACTGTTCCATGGAACCAGTAACATTTTTATTCTTACTACTTCCATTAAATTCTGGAATGGAACTAGGTATTTAGTACAACAATTTTTTTCTCAATACTACCTTTCAACACAGCAAATTTTATTCCGTTAAAAATTTGCTTCGCATCGTATTTTCAGTGAATCACACCAGAATATCGTGACGCAACTCTATAGTAAGTAACGGTACCTACTTCGACTGTTTGTTCGACACAAATATGTGATAACAAAATATCGGTATACGCTGGGCTATAACAAAGAAAATGAGGTAGAGTATAATGAACAGAATAGGGAAAGTGGAGCAGTTCATTTAATTTGAGAAAATTCTAACTGTTACATCCTTGTAAGAACAGCGACAACACTCAAAACTTTTAGAACCAATTAGTAATCAAAAAGCTAAGCTTACTTATTCCGTTTTAAAGCAATATTATGAACTAGCTTTTGCCCGTGATATCATCCGCGTAGAGCTTGAATTTTCCAAAATGCCTACGTTGTATCAGCTTTAGCCAAATTTTAATCAAATTCATCCATTGGTTTGAATTGTGCGTTGGTTAACAGTCAATCAGTCAGGATTTTTAAATTTTATATTAATAGATAAGCTAGTTATAGTTCACTAATGTAGATATTTGCTAGCTAAGATTGTTCGTAGTAAAAAAATAATAAATGCGAGTCTACATTATAAAGTACTGTTTTGAATGATTGAAGGCTGCTCTAGCAAGCTTCTTGGAAACAGTTGACCGGTTGCGATGGGTAATTGCAACTTGTGAGAGAGGTATGCTAAACGTTGCCTACACTATTCATCTTACTGATTTCGTTTTGAAATGTTAAATGCTCAGAGTTTAATGAGTCCATACAAAAATCTGTTGCTTTAAAGTTTCATTTTCCACTCTCAAATTAAAGCTAAAAAGAGCGAACTAAAGCAGTTGTTCCGAATGTGTGAGTGAGAGGTAGCCTACCTACCATTATTTCGTCATTAAACACTTTCTTCGACATTTCATTACATTTACTTAAAAATAAGAAAATAATAACTACATAAGTACCTACATAAGAGCAATGGAAAAAACATAAATCTAAATACATACGAGTAAAAGAGAAAAAGTCTAATTACGAAAACCTGAAAAACAAGAGCTATGAATCTGAAACTTCGCATAGGTGTTCCTTTTGGGCGCCCGCTAAAAAAACTATTTTTCGGAAATACATACGACCTCTAAAGGTGAGACAAGGCTTACGCAGATCAAACCATGAGACTCAGCTAGTTATATAATATATTAAAATTTATTCATTGAAAATTATTATTTATATATTCATTTTTAGTAAATTTTCTTAATATTAAGTATACAATGACTTACTTCTAGTATGAATATTTAATTTGGCATAGTTACTTTATGAAAGTAAAAATAGTTATAAAATAGTTAAGCTATTGCATAGCTTTTAGGGCTTTGAGCGCGGTGACCGAATCAAGAAATTCCGTACCGAAAATAAAACCTAACACCCCCCACTCCGCCTACCATGTAGCTCGGCCGCGACTTATGTTTTATTTTTTTTATACTTTAATTTACAACAAAATACCTAGGTAGTTACATTTTGCAATAAGTAAAGAACTTGTCTACATATTAAAAGCTTGTTTGATCTTTTTCACCGATCGTATTCGATTCGTGTTGAGAACAAAGCCAAAGGTCTCTCCAAGCGGATTGGCAACATTTCGAAAGATATTTCCTTGACCAGATCAGACTGATAATGAAGAATAAAGACTTAACGACCCTGGCGAATACTCGCTTAAGTGCTTTCAACTTCATTTTAAATTATATCGAAGGCTGTATCGCTATTTAGCTTTGACCCAATCACTTTTTTAAAACTACAATACTCAACTAGCTAATGCTTGTGACTTTGCCTGCGTTAGGCTAGAGATCAAAGTTTGTGTTAACAGGCAGTCACTTTACAGGTTTGGAATTGGTACTAAATGTTACAAAACGATTTAAAATTTCACAATGTTTCTGCTTTTTTACTTTAAAACCTAGATTTTTTCAGACCTATAGACCGCAAGCCTTTCTCTCGATTGTGAAATACAAACTGACAGACCTAAAGATCGACGCACAGAGGTTATTGCAAGCGTGTTACATGCAATAGTTAATTGACTATAACAAAAGAATAGGTAAAATACTTACTCACATATTGTTTTTAGTTAAGTGCGTGTCTTCAATGACTCTTGATTTATGTGTCTTTTGAAATAGGTTTAGTTTCATGTGAAAATTGCAGGTTTATTTTATACATTATTTTATTTAAAACTAGCGACGCGCTCCGGCTTCGCACGGCTATATTATGCATGTATTATACATAGAAACCTTCCTCTTGAATAACTCTATCTATTAAAAAAACCGCATCAAAATCAATTTCGTAGTTTAAAAGATCTAAGCATAGAAAGGACATAGGGATATAGGGACGGCGAAAAGTGACTTTATTTTATACTATGTAGTGATGTGTTATTGAAACAACGAGATGGTTGTAGGAGGTTTTAGTTTGTAGTTAAATAAAACCTATTACAATTATTGGGCTATGGATCAATAGTACTTAGGTACTACTAACTAGTACTTTGTACTACCAGTATACAAATAATGCAACTTCATCTTTACTACCAGAGAACTAGAGACCCTTGGTGTTGGTAGTATGCATACTCTTTATTAGTATGCATGATTATGTAATTAGGAAATAAGTTTTTGTGTTAATTAAATAAACTGATTATTTATTTATTTATTGATATTTTTATACAGGCCACTTATGATGTAACTAGTAACATTCTGCAGTTTTACCTGCGTTAGCGTTAATTTTAAAGTGATATTAATTTCCTACAAACTGAGAATTATAGTTCTCGTAGAGTTACTGTACAAATTTTTTCTACACCTTTAGATGCCAAATTTCCAGAAATCGTTTTTTTAGTGCTCCCCTATGTCCCAAAAGGAACCCTGCGAAATTTCAGACTCTAAGGGCCAGTTCAGGCACGGCGGAACCGTGCAGATCATATTATAATGGAAAAGTTCTAGATCGATCATACTACACCGCGCGGGCGGACCATGCATCGCGGATATTCATGAACCGCGCGGTTTGCGGCCGCGCGGATTCTGCTGTGTCTGAACTGGCTCTTAGCTCTTGTAGTAGGTAAGTATAAGACATTACGTGATGAGCCTTTTTCTCTTTTATATACCTAGATAATATAGATTTTTTGAAGTACTTGTCAATAAAATAGTTACGAAATAGTTACGAATCAAAAATTGGTTACAGAATAAAAAATACATTTATAATCAAAACCTATTTGTTATTCGTAATAGTTACACACGACTACAGTCTTCAGACGATACGTAAAACGGTATTTCGTCTCGATTTTCTACTTAATATTCTGTTTATGTTTGGTACCAACTCCAAAAGAACCTGCTCCTAATTTTGAACACATTTCAAGTAAAGATTGCATCAAAAACAGTTCAGTATTGCTTAATTTTACAACACTACAGAATTAATTTCATTGGTATTTCAATAAGGTATTGCCTTACAAACGATTGCATTTTAATACAACGTATGGTAATTTTATTGATATGCAAAGTGCAAACTAAAGCAATCGCCATTCGCCACTAATTAAGAAAATGCGAAATTTTATTTGATAGTTCTTCAAGGTCAAACGACTTATCCGATTAGGATGAAAATTTGCGAAAGGATAGCCCGAGTTAGTGGCGCTTGCGAAGTCGCGGGTAGAAGTTATTCCTTTATAATTCTTACATAATCAACGGATTTGAAATTTACGATAAAGTAGGTATCAGATTTACACGGGTTTGAAATGTTATCTTAAGATTTTCTCATTTACAACGCAAGGTAACTTATGATAAGAAAATATATACGTCACCTCAAACATTTGCGTAAGTTACGTTTTTCACAGTACACGATTTGTGATTTACTTATCTCTTCTTTTTTACAGTTTTAAGTCAAGTACAGTGGTACCTAACGATTTCAAAGTCCCCACTTTGTCCCCTCCTTACTTACTTACTTTACTTAAAAGGCCTGCTTGAGATGAAACATTCTAAAAACAGGAATTTTAAAACTCTACGATGAGCCTCCTCCATAATTTTTATATTAATTATTTTTATTTTCAATCAACTTTACCCCCGCTGAATAGTAATTTAACCCTCGCCTGCAGGGCTAATTACCTCCAGGTTAGGAACCGTGATTACGCAATCTTTTTTACAGAAAACGCCTTCCAACCATCCTTGGAAATGCTGTTATTGTTTGAGTGCCCAAGATGCGATAGTCAGGGCAAAGTCCCGAAATGGCTTATGGTCGAAATCAATATGCAACTTTAAATTGGATACCAAATTTTTCAAAAGGGCGGATAAAGGAAAGACATCAGAAAATGACAGTTCATTGCTGATAGGCATATTTTAGCTTCAACGCTACAAGACTTACGAGAAGAGATGGGTCCCTATTCTATGACGGAGCCTAAACGAGTATAACACGCAAATTAAAATAGTCTTAACTTATTACTAGGTAAGTAGATATAAAATTAGCATTACGCCACAAACCCTATTGTAGAACCGATGACACAATGTTTGAAAACAATGACTTAATTTTTTGTCATACTGAATTGTTAACGCGTGGACTAATTAACACGTCTGTTACAGCAGTTTCAGACAGGAAGGATCTGAAATTATTTTAGGAAAAAATGTTGATATTTTCTATAGTATCTAATCTTATATTAAGTATGTCTCTATTGTTATTTTTTACTTTTCTTTCAACATATAATTAATCAAATAATTCTTGCCTTCTAGTAATGCTTAAATATAGATAGGTATTTAATTTTTCTTAAGTTTGATAAATTATAGATCGTTCTGGATGTAAAAGTTTACAATAAAATAAGAGCAGCAGCATAAAATTCAAGATAGCTTACGTGTTATATCCATAGCAAGGGTATTTGTGACACAGACTCCCATAATAAAAACTTCACAACACTATTTCTGCACAAAAAAGTCTAATCCCTTTGAAATAAAATTCAATTTCCACCGTTCAGGAATAACCTAGTCCTCACAGATCCACGTCTAGGCAAAGACTGATGAGCATCACTATAAAATCCTGTTAACTAGTAACCTAAGGCTGCCGGAAGCCGCACAGGAACTACACACTTATTTTAATCTAATTAAAGTTCACATTCCTTCCGCAACCCATTTACAAATCACAGTCCCAGCTTATCAAGTTATCATACAAATCAATAATTTTAGGAATCGTAATTAAGTATTTTTAAAAGATTGTGAAACAACCGGCCCTAGCTAAGATCAAACACAGACTGGCGTTGGTTACAGCAAGTGAATGTACGCTCTGCTTTATTGCTAGTGTTTCTCAAACTGTTACGTTTTTAAAACTAAATTTACGAAAATAACGACAATTTAATGGTGTTTGTTATGATAATGTGTAATACTAAGTATTTAATAATGATAATTTCTTTGTTTGGGTAAATATTATTTAGCAATGTATTACAAAACTTTTTTAACGTACTTGTATTTTTAATTAAATAATAAATTCAAAATCAAGCTGATATATTAACGTACCTACAGTTCAAGCCGATGGACGCATCCGCTAAGAAACTATTGAAGAAAATTTTAAAAGTAAAAGTAAGTACTTAGTAATATTAATTGCGTAATTGTAACATTTAAATTAAGCATAAAAAATATACATGGTCTATATATATTTTTGCTGATAACGTTTATGGTAAAGAACAATGGTAAGCAATAATTTTATAATAGGTTATAATAATTATTATTTAGAGCCCCGAGGCTCTAAATATATAATATAATCCTCTGGTTTTACCCGCGTCAACCCCAAAAGAATGCTGAGATAAAAAGTAAACCATGTTCAATCAACAAAGACTCACACTTATATATTTTTAATTTTATTTTTTTTTATTTTTCATTAAGAGGTTTTTACAGTACAGTCCATATAAGGGTAGTACATCAGGGAAAAATATTACTTACTGGAAAAGTTGAGATACCTCTGACCTCTAGACCAGTTTTATGCAACGAAAAACTTGTTCTTTTACACTTTACGCCTATTGTGGTTCACAAAGAATGTCTGTGTATTTCTTATTAGTTAGTCTATTGTGATTTCGAAAATAAAAAAGAAAAAGAAATTAATAACTTCAAAAAGTTGGGAAACACTGTTTCATCAATCAAAAACTAATTATTAACATTTTTTTTTAGTTTGTATGATAGAGAGGAAATAATTTACTGTTATTTTAAAAACTCTTATAATTCGTTTTTTTTTTCTAGAAGGTAGGCGGAAGTCAAATAAATCTAAAATATTTTTTAGAGGAATTAATTTTGCTTTGACCAACTTTCAAGTTTCTAACAAGAAGAGAAAAAAACTACGATCTTTGATTTTAAAAGACTAGCAGCGCTTCTCGGTTTCACCTGCGTAACTCCCGATCCCGTGGGAATATTGGGATAAAAAGTAGCCCAAATTATTCCCAATGAATCAATGTATCCTCATACCAAGTTAAATCAATAATGTACTTTCGGAGCCTATTTGTAACAAACAAACAAAAAAATCTTTCCTCATTATAATATTACTAGCGACCCGCCCCGGCTTCGCACGGCTATATTATGCATGTATTATACATATAAACCATCCTCTTGAATCATTTTATCTATTAAAAAAAACCGCATCAAAATCCGTTGCGTAGTTTTAAAGATCTAAGTGGTCAATAGGGACGAAATAACGAAATAAGCGACTTTGTTTTATACTATGTAGTGATAACTCCTCTAGTGTAACCCCGCATTATCTTGAATCCCAAGATAATGCGGGGTTGAAAAACAATCTAAGTACCTACTTGTTATTATTTTAGATCTCCAGTTTTTTACGTAAAAAGGTAACAAACATACTAACATACAAACATTCACACTTCTAATATTAGGTAGATTAAATTATTATTATTGTGGTATTTTTTGTTAAACAGTTCTTATTTTTTTTACTTACAAATGAATGTCGTTTCCTGCGTTTAGAGTAATTTATTATTGAATACAGGTACAATCTCCCAATCGTTTGCAGTATAAAAAGGCAAAGGAAAAAGAAGACGTACCACGCTGAGTCCGAATAAATTGCAACAAGATGTAGAATAAGATCTCTACCTTACCTAAAAATGAAATACACGTAATTCTACGAAAATCAGGTCATATCCTCCCGATGAAGGTCATCGGGAGAATATCTGGCCAGACTTTCAGGCGCCTATGGTTTATTACTACAAATAAAATACAACTTTACATCTATAGAAATAAGGTTCATAAAAGTCTCTCGCCATTAAAGGAGTTGGCCAGTCTTGGTATAAAATTGAAGTTTACGATAGTTGTGAAAAATACGACTTATTTTCTGTAAAGCATTTATAAATAAAAATAATAAATTACAAGGCACTGTAAAAAAAAAGAATAGAAAGGATTACGGAAGGAATAAGTTATTAATTATTCGTTTACAATGATTTTGTTCTCTTGGGGTAGGAAACCGGAAAAGATGTTAGGATCTGAAAGGAAATTGAAAATATTAGGATAGGATTAGAAGGGTTTTTATTGATGATTTATTTTTTGCGCAGGATTCTGCTCTTTTGCAAAAACTCACTCACTCGAGAAAAATAAGGGAGATTTTGCAAAAAAAATGATTACATTGGAGAGAAATGGAGGGTCAATTAAATATCTACAAAATCTAGGCTAAATAAATACGTTGATATATCGACACACAATGCCTACAAGATATGACAAAATTTTAAATAAAATGAAAAATTTATTAAAAATTATTAATAATAAATTAAATTATTATTAATTATTATTAATTTATTTTTATTTAAAATTTTGTCGTTTTGCGTTTTGGTCAATCTCCTTTTACAAATTACGCATGCCTATAGGTAACACATATGTTTAATTTCATTTCCTATTAAAGTTATTTTAAACGAGATAAGTATATTTACCTACCATGTTTTTTGCTTTTTTGTGTAGATCAAACAAAGACAAATTGTACGTACCCGTCAGCTCCGACGCGTGACTGTTTACTCTTTCTAGAATTATACATGTACTGCCATCTATTATCAGGTACTTACGTATATTTAAATTATTTTGCGGGAAGCTTCAACCTGTTACTTCAGTGTCACACAGTGACGATCTGTTTTACTTTTGGGTTACGCAGCTGCATTATGTGACTTTTGTGTTACAAATGCGCGCGCATCTTAAAATTCCACTGTCATAATTTTTTTATAACGCGCCTAACGAAGTAGGTATAACTTAAAAAACAAAAAGCTACCCATGAAATTTACCGAAGGCTTTAAGGCGTAAACTCGAGAAATATAGTAATAATCCTTTTATAATAACTATATAATAGTTAATTTAATAAGCAATGTACTCACACAATCGTCTTGAGTAGGGCGTTGGCCTGAGCTGCCTCCCGACCTGGATCGAGGCTAACAGCTTCTCTCTCGGTGTGATCTCTCGCCGCGGAGGTGGAAGCTTTCTTTCTGACGCCTGATGGAAATATCGGAGCAAATGTACGGTAGGTGGTAACGGTGATTCGATATATTACTCTATCTTGGTCAGGGGGCTGATTCACAAACCATCGGAAGGCTACCGAAACGAATAAAACTGAAAAGACAAGGATGGCAACACGTCAAATGTCGCGGGAGTGAAAGAGCAGAAAAAATATTTTTCGGTTCGGTTGCCATCCGACGGTTTGTTAAACAGGGGGCAGATTTATCTCTGAACAAGGATCGGCCAAAGTTCTTGCAAGCCATTGCCAAACACAGGGTTGCGGGTTCGATTCCCGCCTCAAACAAGTATTTATTCTTAGATATTTGTCTGTGGTCTAGTTGTTTCTATGTATAATAAGTATATATTCACAAAAGAAAAGTATATAAGTAGTATATCCGTTGTCTAGCACTCATAACACAAGTCTAGTTACTTAGCTTGGGTCTAGATGGCGATGTGTGGAATGTTCTGCAGTAAGTATTTTTTATTGAGTTTTTACCTGACTACGGCAAAGCCAAAAGGGAGGGTTATGTTTTTTCCATCATCATCATAATGAGCTACAACACGACCACTGCTGAACATAGACCTCTAAAGACTTCCAGAGCGATCGGTCGCATGCTCTCTGCGTGCAACGACTTCCCGCGACTTTAAGTCGTCCGTCCATCTTGTCGGAGGCGGTCCCGCGCTGCGCTTTGCTTTTTTTATCCATATACCGCAAAAACTATTCATACTTTTTTTGACATGTAGGTGACCTATGTTATGTACGCAAGAAAACAAATCAATGAAGAAATAACAAATAATATGAAATTGTCTTACCTTTTTAAGTGGAGGTCTACTTCTAATAAATTCGAGAATCATTGCGTGAGCATCCTTCTTTACGCTGAGAACAAAAAAAAAGAAACTTGTAAAAAAAACTAAAAATAAAAAACATTTTTAAATCCAAGTCTATAACAGTTGATAAAGCTGTTTTAACCGACTTCAAAAAAAGGAGGAGGTTCTCAATTCGTCGGGATATTTTTTTTAATGTATGTTTCCCGATTACTCGGAGATGCCGATTTGAAAAATTATTTTTTGTTTGAAAGAAGATACTTCACAAGTGGTCCCATAAAAAATTTGGTGTAGATCGGATGAGGATCTTCGGAGTGATGAACAGAATTGCACCTCGAGAGTCCGACTTCTAAGTATGTTTAAGTTATCTGCTGTTTTAGTGACCCAAAATGGATTATTTTTCACTTTTTAGTTATTATTTTTTCAGGTTTTTTGAAGTCGGTTTTTAAAATTTTAATATTTTTTTTTAATATTAATGATGCGTACTAACCTTTGTGGTATCGCGCCGTCGACTTTCCTCAGAGTATACCGCCTCGATCTGATATCGTCCATTAGAATTTCATAAGGTGTCAATTCGTACTCTATTGGTGTCCGTGAATAGTTGACTTTCTTCAATTTCACACCCATTCTTAGTTCACCGATCACTTGCATCCAAAACCGAGCCTGAAATAAATATCATAGCAAATCATACTACCGTTTTGCTATTTAAAAATGATCAGGCGTTATTATTTACGTTTACAATTTACATGCGCTTCTATGGGAAATATTTACGGTTTATCTGTGGGTATATTATCTAAGCTGTATGTAACAGCGCATGCACTTTATTCGATGACATCTAATGGTTTTCTAAGTAGAAAGGTGAAAGCAAATTACATTTAGACATCTAAGTATAAGTAGGTACAACGATCATTTTCTTATATTTTACGTACTTGTAAGGCCCTCCATATTCTTCGGTTTGACTACAATACAAAGAAAGAATTATAATAAATTTCACCTTAATTTTCATCGAGGCTTTTGCCTACCTAATTCAAAATACTGATAATGATTTTCGTGCTTTTTTTCTATTACCCGATAGAATTAATTACCTTTTTACCTAACTATACCTACTGGTTTTTAGGGTTCCGTATCCAAATGGCAAAAAACGGAACCCTTATAGATTCGTCATGTCTGTTTGTCTGCCGTATGTCACAGCCACTTTTTTGTTGAAACTTGGTAAGTAGATGTATTCTGTGAACCGCATTAAGATTTTCACACAAAAAAAAACCATAAATTTTAGGGTTCCCCATAGGTACTAGAACTGAAACTTAAAAAAAAACATCTAACCCATACGTGTGGGGTATCCCGTATCTATGGATAGGTCTTTAAAAATAATATTGAGGTTTCTAATATCATTTTTTTTTCTAAACTGAATAGTTTAAACTGAATAGTTTAGACACTTCCAAAGTGGTAAAAAGTCTTCATTCATGTATTTTTATGTGATGATAATGGTACGGAATCCTTCGTGCGCGAGACCGACTCGCACTTGACCGGTTTTTTTATTAGTATTATCGCGTTTGTGATTCGAAATTTTCGCGTCTCGAAATGATGTTTTACAATTCCCAATTACCAGTTGTACAATGTGCTAACGCCGCCGCCGCGCCGCTCTATTTTATTTATACCTATTCAAAACAAGGACTTAGGTCTAAGACCTTAACGCCATTAATTAGATACAAAATACCTAAGTAGTGGGACGCCATTAATAATACATTTCTGGTTAAGTAACGCGCAATCTGCATGCGCAAGTACAGAAATGCACTTTCCCGTACATACCTACAACTTGTCAAAGTTATGTAGGTAGGTAGGTACCTAATTGATATTTTGTACTTTAAATGATTAAAGTTATCAGCAGGTACCTAATTATCTTCAGGTGACCAAAAGGCTAGCTGCTACCTTGATTTACGGATTGCCATTCAACGAGGCAATGCAGTCATAATTTTTGGCAGGCTTCCTAGAGAAGCTTCCCTTATTTATTTTATTTTCGGGAATTGTTAATACCTACATTTCCGATATTTTTAATTGGTTCCCACTGGTAAAATGAACAGTATTGAAAGAGATTAATCGGAAGAGATTTGTGTTCTAAACACTTTTAAAAATGAAGTTATTCTAGGTCCTCGTCTAAAATCGAATTGAATCCCTACCTATTATACCTCAGCGACAAAACCTAATAATGACATATGTATCGATTTCATCGAATATAATAAGCCTAAGGTTTTATGTTATTTGTATAAATACCAAAATTAATATATTTCTATTCTATTCTTGTATTAAAAGTTAACCTACCCAGTCAGAAAAGTGCAGCGTGTCTAGATGTTTGACAGAGTCCTCAGCCGCGCCCATATCCCTCGCGCCACCGATCTTCACCCTGGCGAGGAAGGAAGCCAGCTCCAGCGCCTCGGCGACCAGCGCGCGGCAAACGGCGCGGTAGTGCGCGGCTGCAGCGTCGCGTGCGCACCTACCACCACCACCACAGTGCCATACGCAACGCTGGAATTGTAAAAAATATGGTTAAGTAGTTATAAAAATACTTAGTACCTACCACAATAAAGCATAAAGAAGTTTCATCCATATAATGCTTATTAATAGTAGCAGTACTCGGCAACTATAAACAAGCAATTTGCTTCATAATTTGCCAGTAAAGCTCTTGAGGTTATGGTAATAATTAGGACTTAAAAACTAGACTATATGTACAGTAAGGGTCGTCATAAGTAAATGATTAGTTTGCTACAATAATACTATCAACAAGTATTGGAGTTACGACCTTCTTCTAATAGACGTTACACACAAACCTAAATACTTGAATTAAAAGTACTCAGTGTGATTATTATTTTCAACATGTTAGCTAAGTCTTTAGTTGGCCGAAAGGTATAAGCCGCCACCCGCTACACCAACCGACCGACGTGGGTTCGATCCACAGGTTACGTTGTTATAATGTTCAAATAGTGCTGCACGGGATTGTAAACGTAACGATGGGCAGAGACTTTTGACCGTGGACTGTACTTCCTTAATGGTCAAGGTGTCGTAATATCGATTTTATCAAAATCTTATATTTACTCATTTAGGTACTACGGCGAAGCCAAAAGGGAGTTGTGTTTTCATAACTTTATGATTAATTTAATGGATAGGTGTGTATGTTTTTTAACTGTCATGGTCATTAATTTCTCTATTAAAGTAATTTTGACGACCCAGTTGGCACAAAGGTCACCATGCCGGACTGCCAAACACAGGGTTGCGTGTTCGATTCCCGCCTCAGATAAGTATTTATGCTTAGATATTTGTCTGTGGTCTGGTTGTTTCTATGTATAATAAGTATATATTTACAAAAGAAAAGTATATAAGTAGTATATCCGTTGTCTAGCACCCATAACACAAGTCTAGTTACTTAGTTTGGGGTAGATGGCGATGTGTGGAATGTCCTGCAATATTTATTTATTTATTTTTATTTATTTAAATTTCCCACGTTTATTGCTTTTGGTAAATTTAGTAGTAAAATGGATGTTGCTGTCTTATAAATTATTGTAGTGTCTATAAGATTTAAATTAAATTGAAATTATAAGATTTCTCTCGAATTTTACACGGCAATAAATAAATTAGGTAACTACCGATGCCATAACACGATGCAGCCTCTGCAAATTCCATCCATAATTTTAAAGAAAATCCGACTTAAACGAAAGTAAGAAATCACAAACTAAAAGTTACACATTAAAATATTAAACAAACAAAATGAATCACTCCCATATGTGTAAAAGGCAGCTCAAATTTCACGGCATGTAGGTGGAAACGGAACAAATCTGGACTATTTCGTCATAGAGTGACTGTCGTGTGGGCGACAGACACAATGACGTCAATATAATTGATCGATTACTGGTAGTCGTGTTAATGATAACAGAGTACAGCGATAAAAGAAAATCGCACCCAATACATAACACATTCAATGCGGTGTTCATTGTAAAATTACTTAACTTTATGATGTGTCAAACGCAAGTTCGCTCTTACACTTATTCTTAAGCCGACCGTCCACCGCTAACTAAACTTGAGTTTATCTTAGCTCACAGTTTTACGTAGCTTAGCTGCCATAGTTTCCGGTGGACGCAAATACACGGTGTAACAAGGGGGGTGGATCATCGGTTGTTGGGGGGTAGGGGAACTCAGTACCTATCGATTTAACCCCCATGTATGTTCAGCAATATTCACTGGTTCAAAAGTTATTTGGACTTTAGTGAAATTTTAGTCAAAATCAGATTTCACCCTGAACTTCGCAATTACAGCCAAACTATCAGGTTTGCGATACTGCTTTTTTTGTGAAACAAGTTTAATAGTGGACCTTTTTAACCCATAAATTAATCAGAGTCTAAGATTTATAAAACTCAAAATATAACCATTAAAAAAATGATGAAAAAAATATTGATTATTTTTACTTTTTCGACCATCAAGTACATTTTTCAACATGATGTTCTAGTTCTAGCTAAATGAAACTTTTAGGGTTTATACTTCATAAAGGCCAGTAGTTTTTAAGATAAGTTGCAGAAAAAAAATTCTGTGAAATATTTTTTTTAGAACCATACAAAGATAATGTAAACATTAGAATTTGAAAAAAAATATTACTTTAATGGTTATATTTTGAGTTTCATAAATCTTAGACTCTGATTGATTTATGGGTAAAAAGGTCCACTATTAAATTTGTTTCACAAAAAAAAGCAGTATCGCAGACCTGATAGTTTGGCTGTAATTGCGAAGTTCAGGGTGAAATCTGATTTTGACAAAAATTTTACTAAAGTCCAAATAACTTTTGAACCAGTGAATATTGCTGAACATACATGGGGGTTACATCGATAGGTACTGAGGTCCCCTACCCCCCAACAACCGATGATCCACCCCCCTTGTTACACCGTGTATATGAAAAATTGGCTCAACTATGCGAACTAAACTAACTTAGTTGAGTTGGGGTGGACAAACGGCTCAGACAGCTATAAATAACTGAATAACTGAAATACTATAAGTAACTTAAACAATGTTGAAATTTAATCTCTGTTAAACCACGAAAACTATGTTTTCCTTCACATAATAATTCATGCCAAATATCACAGTCCAACCGCTAAGTTCTGCCAAGTTGTCATAAAGTAAATTCATCTAAGTCTCTGCGCTCCTCGTTCATTTGTAAGCTATTCAAGTTTATAATGAGTCTTATTCTAATGCAGATCGCAAAACTATCGCCTTTTCGGTATAAGTATAGGTACTTATTTGCATTCATTGGCGGCTTGCTCGAGTCAAATAGTTGGCATTTTGGTTTTTGATTGTGAGAATTTTCAGTCGTGATCTGAATACTAACAAAAAATGTATCATGAAAAGGTAACTAAAATATTCTATGCAAAAGAGTGCATAGAATAAGTCTTCCAAACTCTAAGATTATACTTCCCTACTCATAAAAAATCTAAAATTATGGTAATTACTTCTATAAATTCCCTTAACTTTTTTGCAATAAATACTTTAACGTTTATAATGTGCACCAAAGGCTAGCTAAAAACTCAATCAAAAAATAAACGATTGTCCATGACTAAGTCCTTACTGATAACAAACAACCAATCTGATATAAACCAATTGCAATCAACAGATAATAACCGAACATCAATAATCCGAATCTAATCTAGTACCTATCTAGAGACTTTGCCATGATTCAGCAGTTCAAGGTTCAGATTGGTTAGTTTGGTTACTGCAAGACGCCTTTGTTTGAGTTGAGACATTGTTTTCACTGGTTTATCTTGGTATATAGAATTGTAATTTTAAGGTAATAATAGAACCTATACCTATTCATGATAATAGTATCATGTTTTTAATAGCTGTATAATAGAAAACGCCCACTAAATGAGGATTGTCCTAGCCACAAAACGGCTAAAGTTCCTTGAGGCCTAATTGCTAAATCTTTGTTGCGTTCATCATATTATTATGGCAGATGTTTAGATTTCCTCTGGATTTTCTCAAAAGTATGGAAAATTTCCCGCAAATCTAATAGTCTGATCATGGACATCATTTGCACGTAACTTTTTCTTTCATAATAAATTTTTGATACGTCAAAACGTAATCTCCAAACGTCCGAAACCTTCGAAATCAATTTATTGGTCCCTTTCATTCAGTATCTATATATAAAACCTAAAATATACAAGTAAACTTGGGCTTCTTGGATAAGAAGAATATCCAACAACCCCAATCTCATTCCTTATTTATGAATCCTGACCCCGAGTGACCCACTTTACACTCTTTTAAGAAAAATCCGCTAAAATTATACTAAGAAAAAACCTTCAGTGCGGTTGCATCACGATTTTCTTTCACCACTTTGAGTTTAAATCTCATTTCACTACATTTGTATAAAGTAATCGATAATTTATTACCTACTTTAAATGTAATCTTTCACCATTTGCGAGATTGCTTTTGAATACAAGATTTCATTGAAATATGCGGTAGTTGTAAGAAGAATAAGGTATGTATTATACTTGCTTTCCATTTCATGGAATTTTATTGTAATACTATTATCGCAATCATTGTCGTCAGATTGTGTTTATGCACCCAATAGTTTATTTCCAGGTTTATGATTACTTTTACTGCTGTGAAGGAAATCTAATAAGGATTATTTGCAAATAGCTATTAGTGACAAAAATCATGGTTTCGTAATCTGGTAATCTGTCTCCTAAAAGTCCTAAAAGTTATATCTTTATCTTAATAGGTAAGTATATACGATACTTACCTATCTATTTCCTAAATCTGTACACTGTATATATATCTCATATGATAAGTATATTGGTATATGGACGACCCAGTTGGCACAATGGTCACCATGCCGGACTGCCAAACACAGGGTTGCGGGTTCGATTCCCGCCTCAGACAAGTATTTATGCTTAGATATTTGTCTGTGGTCTGGTTGTTTCTAATATGTATTATAAGTATATATTTACAAAAAAAAGTATATAAGTAGTATATCCGTTGTCTAGCACCCATAACACAAGTCTAGTTAGTTAGCTTGGGGCTAGACCGCGAGGTGTGGAATGTCCTGTAATATTTATATTTTTAATTTAAATAAATATGAATTTTCACAAACGTACATACAATGATTAAGTATTTTGCTTTATTAAACCTACCTCTCAACTAAGTCTCCTACCGAATTTCGTCATACTAGTACAACAAACAATATTATTATAAATCGGTATTAAATTATCAAATCATTATCATAAAGTAACTCCATATCGTATTCAGTTATTGTAAGTGGTCAATAAAGTGGAGTCGACTTATCATTTCCTAATAGGTGTTTTGAGGAGAAAGTCATGTCATAGAGTAAAGTGCAAGTGACGTAACAAGTGTAAATACAGGATGTTTTACTTTATTTGTAAATTATAATATAACTAGCGACCCGCCCCGGCTTCGCACAGCTATATTATGCATGTATTATACATATAAACCTTCCTCTTGAATCACTATATCTATTAAAAAAAACCGCATCAAAATCCGTTGCGTAGTTTTAAAGATCTAAGCATACAAAGGGAAATAGGGACATAGGGACAGAGAAAGCGACTTTGTTTTATACTATGTAGTGACTTATACCTACTTAACTTAACAGAAAGAAGTATTTTTGTTGATAAAGAATGTGCTCTGAAAACTATTAAAACTTCTTGGTATAAGGATATTAATATAAGGATATTCCGAATCCGGGCACCGTTTTCAGATCATAGTCTGTCAAATGTCACTTTTATTTTAGAGTTAGGTTTTCGGGGGTAAAAAATTATAAAAAATAAAAAATTAAATAAAAATACCCCCCCCCCCTGGGGGGTATTTTTATTTAATTTAAGAGATAATCATTGAAAAAAGTCTACTCAATGTAGTAATTTTATGCAGACGAAGTCGCGGGTAACAGCAGCTAGTATAAATATAAATAAAATAAATATTGCAGGACATTCCACACATCGCCATGCAGACCCAAGTTGTGTTATGGGTGCTAGACAACGTATATACTACTTATATACTCTTTTTTTGTAAATACATACTTATAATACAAAGAAACAAATAGACCACAGACAAATATCTAAGCATAAATACTTGTATTTGGCAGTCCGGCATGGTGACCATTGATGAAAATTCGAAGTTATTATCGCAAAAATTGTCTACACAACATTGTATATTGTCTCAATCTTGCTACACCCTGTAAATGATGTAAGCATGAATCTGTATGGGACCATTTTACTCCCAAAATAGGTGAAGTGTGAAAAGTGATGGACAGACAGAACCTCCTAATAGTGTATGATATGATGAAATATGTAAGTCATGCCTACTTATTTGGAAGCTCGGATTATGATGGGTTTCAATTTCAACACCGCATTAAAAGTGTTTATTATTTTTTACTAGCGATCTGCCCCGGCTTCGCACGGCTATATTATGCATATATTATACATAAAAACCTTCCTCTTGAATCTCTCTATCTATTAACCGCATCAAAATCCGTTGCGTAGTTTTAAAGATTTAAGCAATCATAGGGATATAGGGACAGAAAAAGCGACTTTGTTTTATACTATGTAGTGATAGTGATTTGTTGGACATAAGCTGGACATGATTAAACTTACAAAGGTGATCGCACTTTGCCTGAAAGTATAGCGATTTCGAAAAGTTGCCAGAGTGTCGTCACCATTGTTGACAAAATGCGACAAAATAACTGCAAGCGTAAATAGAATAAAGAAAATCAATGAAGATAAATTTAAAAAATAGATTATTGCATTTAACTTTATAAAAATATGGGTTTAATTTATTTAGATAGATATGTGTAAGATTAAAACAATTAAAACAAATAATCAATAGGAGATTTTATATGTTATAAAACAAGATCTTATCACTAAATAGTATAAATAAAGTCACTTTTCGCCGTCCCTATGTCCCTATTTCCCTTTGTATGCTTAAATCTTCAAAACTACGTAACGGATTTTGATGCGGTTTTTTTTAATAGATAGAGTGATTCAAGAGGACGGTTTATATGTATAATACATGCATCATATAGCCGTGCGAAGCCGGAGCAGGTCGCTAGTAACTTATAAAATTAACAACACCACGAACGAATTCTGATTAAAAATACTTATACGAAAGTAAGTAAATATTACGAGAGTAAAAATAGATAGATAGATAGATAGATAACTTTATTTGTACAACACAAGAGTAAACAGAACACGATATACACAAAGTAAAGTAAAATAAAAAGCTTTCAAAGTAGTAACGATATTCAAATTCAATTAAATCTCCATCCGAACGTGTAATCACTTGAGGCATCCAAACCATGAATGGATAAGGATCTGGTCCCCATTAAGTGAAAGCTGAACGTCGACGAAACATAAAAATTATCTCTGATGGGTTCATAGAATCAAAAACTGTAGGTTTACGTCTTTTGATATGTCTTAGGTATGTTAATAATTAGATTGTGAAATGAATATGAGAGAAATGAAAAGTGGAAGATAACATTAATGTTTTTTTAAATAGTATCCGATATAATCAAACTGCTAGTTTTAATCAATATCTCTTTTTAACCGACTGTTGGGAACGGTTATGTTTTTACCCTGTTACTTAATTCTATAAATGCTAGTTAAGAGGATAGGGTACCAGCTCTCTCTCCATACAAACGGAGTCAACTGTTTCCTCCATGGATAATTACACTAGAGCAAATATTTTTTCAGAATAAAACTTTTATAACTGCCATGACCATTTTATATTATTTAACCCCTATTTTTTTTATATTCTTTTATCCCTTACTTTCTATGATAATTAGAATATGAAGAAAACCAAGATATCATCATCATTGGCCTCTTCATCTATATAAGATGCTTTAAGCAGCATCCGTTCTTAAGGTAAGACATACGCACGTGGCTAGTAAGTCGGATGCGGGATCTATGACATCCAGAAAAACGATATTCCGTAGCTTATCGCAAGTGTCTAGTCACTTTTAATATTCTCGTTATCGTGTCCTCTTTACCACTCTCCGAAGACTTCGAACATACTCTTGAATTATCTTTGCTCTTACCTCAATAACATCCCTGAAGACAAACTTCCGCCGCTTGCGTCGACGCCGCGGCGCTGGCTCCGAGTCCCTCTCGATTCCTTCATCGTCAGTGTCTGCTCTACAACCCTCAGACCCTTCAGACATATCCTCGCATTCTTCTTCATCATCTGTTAACAATATAATACAAAACGTTTCAATAAATACTGTAGGTACGCATCATCATCTCGCTACTTATTTTCGAATAAAAATCTTGTGTTATTTTCCAATACTTTCCATTATTGGTTAGTAACAGGAGGTTACAAAATCAGATCTATGTATTTTTACCACTAAAAGTTAGAGAAAATGTAACAATAAGTGGAATTATACTGAAAGCCATTTCCTTATAATAAGATTTAGCATCTGAGAAAAACTGGTATTACGCTTTTCTAACTGACTCCAAAAACGGAGTAGGCTCTCAATTTGGATGTTTCTATTTTCAAGCATATTTATGCTTATGGATTTATAACTTATTTTTTTATAAACCGATTTTGATGATTCTTATTTAAAGATCTACTTCACTCTAACCAGGCCAGCAACTGTAATTAACTGTTAAAATATTTTCCGTATTTCCGAACAAAACCATTCAATCTGCAAACAAATAAGTAAATACACAAATAAAACAGCGCATACAGACGGACCACCATCAACGAAAACTGTCTCAAAAACATAATCATTACATAAACAACAGTTAAATTAAATTACAAATCCCAAAGGCAACCAGTTACTAAAAATTCTTTATTGATATTTGCTGTGTTAATAATGACATAGATTTGGCTGTTCAAGTCGAGTTATGCACATCAGTGTCATATAATCCGCCAATGTATGATATTTCACGGCCCACGTGTGGTTTGTCACAGTGTCGCACGCATTGTTGCGTAAGCGCATAGCTGTAGACTTTACTTTATGCACTGCTTACATCTAGAATAATTATTCAGATCTATATGTAACATGTCTGCCCAAATAGGACCTTCATTGGACGTGTCTTACGTGTAACACGTTACTATTGTTCTCAAAAATACAAAAAAAAATACACAAAATATCGGCAACCATAGGCCGTTAGTGGCTTATTATGTGTAGTTTTCATTCATCAAATAAACACTGTTTTGTAAGGTTGTTTTTCAAGCGTATAGTTATCAAATAATAATTCACAATCCTAACCCAGGATACAACACTTCAATCATTTTGAGCGTCTCACACGCGTTTAAAAGTAGGTATGTACTTACAAATATTTTAGTTCGCAACTTTTGCCTTAACTGTGATACTTAACAGTGTGTTTTAAATCCGATTACAATATGATTTAGAAGTTCAAAGTATTAAATAGACAACAATCATTTTACTATCAATAAAAGTGTAAAATTGCCTTGAAAAATAAAACTACTTTTCGAGGCATTCATACTAGTTTACCAAACTTTATAGTTTGGTTATTAAAAGCTCTTTGAACTTTGTAGTACACGCACTAAGCTATCCTGAGTCACAGGGCATCGATAAATAAACAAAACACGATTGCACAACAGTTTGCGACACGACCCCGTCATCATGCTCCTTGTGCTCCACCACTCAGTTTATATCGATAGAGATTTATCTCTAGAGATCTTGGCGCCTACTGTGTGTCATTTCATTGTTCTGCGTCCTGGATGCATTCTGTAGCTGGTTTTGTCAGATATATCTATCTGGTTTATGATTAAAATGAGCTACTACTTCAATTATAATGTAAGTTTAATCTTAAAACAGTTTAGTATGTACGTTAGACTGCATAATTGCAGACCCACCGTAGAGCTCCAAAATAGCTGTTATAAGAATATTGTCAACACAAGCAAGATTCTATGCACCTGCCTTAGTTAAAGTTTAAAGTCTTCAAAATCTAACTCATGAATTTATCAATCAAAAATTATTAGATTGAAAACATTCCAATAATAGTAATTTTAGAACTCTACCGGGGGCTGCAATTATGCAGCCGACCGTACATACTCGTACTTTTTTATGAAAGTATAAAATACTGAAATGGCACTCTATCGTAAAATAGTACTTACTTAAGTAATAGAAAAGTTGCTACTCATGTCTTATGAAATCTAGCACAAAAAGTACAACAAACAGGTACTTCTCTATAAGTACCTACTGATTATAATAAAACACAGCAAGAAAACAAACATAAAGGTAAAAGACTTCTCACAAACCCCCTTCTACGAGGGATGTGTGTGTAATAGAGATTATTTAATTAAAATTAAATAATATCTATTTAAAATAATCGTTATTTTACTACAAAAATCACAACAATTAAATCAATTAAGTAGGTATACAAACATCGCACTAAAGATGCCGTAGTAGCGACGTGTAAATTCCAACCAACATACATCATGACCCTTGGGAGACATAATACATGCGTCTTAACGGTCCGTCTGTCTGTCGAGGGATTCACATGGCATCACTAGCGAAGTAACAACTGCGTCTCACTTAATTACACAGTCTTACTTAAGTACGGACTCAAGTTAGTGTCATTTCACAGTAACGAATGTAAAGTTAATGAGATGTTTTAATTTGGTTCGTATGAATAAAATATCGTATGTTAAGTTGCATGATTTTAAGACTTATTTTGACAATAACGCTAATAAAGTGTTCAAAAAGTTTTATTAAATAGAAAGATAGATAAACACTTTATTTGTACAACACACAAAATATTGAAAAATATCAAAAAGGACGAGAAAACTTATTAAATTGTACAAACAATTAAACTTCCAATTACTTTTAGTGTTTGAATTACAAAGGGTTTGCGACGTGTTTAATTTTAATGTAGGGTAATGGTGTTTTGATATTTTTTAGCTAATTATTTTGTAAATACACTTAGAGAAGTTCGTTGATTTTGACCATCAAAAGTCCGACAACCAAACTAAACCACACAATCTCAACCCTACATCTCACTTTCAAGCTCACCGAATAATCCCACGGTATCACCACAAAGGGCACGGATTATCTAATATATTCACAACTAACTACGTTCAACAAAAGCTAAGTACACATTAACTAACACTTCGCAGTCGCACAATTAGGTGGGAACGTAGCAAACGCATAAACTGCCACTATTAATAACAATTTATTGGTATTGTCAACGTAGGACCTACCGGCCGGACTTTCTCCACTTCTCAATAACCACTATAGTAAGGGCTAAGACTTGCATCCCGCAAGGTAATAAAACATGGACAGGAACATATTTATTTAACTTCTACGCGACCCACAACAGTATTTTAACAGAGCTATTTTCCTTTTATCCTTCAAAGTTGTCGACAAAGGTAATACAGTTCCACTCAGAAAAGCTCGTAAAACCACTGAAATTCCAATAAACTTTCCGTGACGTCTCTTTGAAGGCTGAATTTTCAGGCTGAGCAATAACATAACATGACTGACCTATTTTTTTTCATGAATGAATCGAAATGCCTACGTTCTATCGAGGAAACAGAAATTTAGGAAGAATAAAATATTACTGTGCTATACCGTAAATGTTATTACACAAGCGTGATATCCCGTAAAGGCTCTATTGATGCTCATAAGTACATTTTATTCTATCTTACCACATAAGTGAAATAACGGTATTTTAACAGTTAAGGGTCGTATTTGATATTGCAACTAGCATTGCAATAAGTCGACTTAATTTTACGATTATTGCACAGTTTACGTACCTATTAAAATCCTTTTTCCTAGGATTATTTATAATTAACCGTTTACTTTAATATCAAGAAGTAATTAACTTTACTGGAAAGGTTTATTTTATATCTTCAATTATATGATTATATACCAAAATAAATAATCGCGAATCATAGTACAGCTAAATAATCCGTTGTTGGTAAACAATATACGATAAATAACTTACTTTGCATGCTAAGGTGTATTCGTGTTTATAAGGGCTGGTTCACCCACAAGGCACCTACAAAGTATTGCGATCTTGAAAATGCAGCTTGAGAATTTTCATGTCACCGAACTAGTACGAATAACTACAAATACTCAATCAAACTCCGGCTTTCCTGCAACTCGACTATAAAAACTTTCTTAGCAAATATATAAATATTTTTTAGAAACAATTTACACTAGGAGCCACTGACGAGGTCCCACTGGTAGATCTATTAATACCAATATTTAATTCTATCCGGAGAGACCACTTCCCAGTTACCTGGAAGCGTGATCATCACGTCGCCAAAGCCAAACGCCAAGTATTGTTTTTCAGCTGTAGATTAAATTATTTATGATTATGTAGAAGTTTTTCCGCCTACTTCACCGCCAACTATTGTTTTTTCAGCAGATGTAGATTAAATCACTATAGTATGAAACAAAGTCGCTTCCCGCTGTCTGTCTGTCCTTATGTATCCTTAGATCTTTAAAACTACGCAACAGATTTTAAAGCGGTTTTTTATTTATTTATAGAGTGATTCAAAAGGAAGGTTTTAGTACATAAAACAAAACTACCACGCGTACGACGTCGCAGGCAACACCTAGTTATTTATAATGATGTAGAAGTTTTCCCGCCTACCTCACCTATATAGGTTGGTTGGTTGATGGATTCACTTAATAAAAATGGCACAATTATGACATACGAAGATCCCGAGATGCATTCCTAGTGTCGTACGACGTGTGACACATTCTGAATGTGGGTCGGACATTTATGGGACTAGCTTTTGAGGTTTGTAGTGAACTAATAAATTTGGGTGAACCATATTGAGGTCTAAATTTTACATAAAAACTACAAAGAAATGTTCGCTTTTGTTTGGTGTGATTTATCTGACATCAATTCTAGTAGAATTAGAATTGTTTTGTTATTTGTTCGTTTTTTATTGTTTTTTTTTTCCAACTTTGGTAGTGTATAATTTATTTTATATACCTAACCTAAGGTGTAATAATAATGCAAAGCTTTATTTTTAGAATCATCTTGTATTATTAATTCTCTTGACTTACAAGATTTTGTCATAACATAAGTTTAAATCTGGTTGCTTTTTGTATAATAGGTCTGAGGTCTGAGATTTTTAAAACTTCTGCCTAAACAGGTACCTATATTTATTGTAAAATAGCTCCGCCCCGCGGTGTCACCCGCGTAAGTGTAGGTCTGAGATAAAAAGTAGCCTATGTCTTAATCCAAGGTCTCATCTATCACTAAACAATAAATAAATAAATATTGCAGAACATTCCACACATCGCCATCTAGCCCCAAGCTAAGTATCTAGACTTATGTTATGAGTGCTAGACAACGGATATACTACTTATATACTGTTTTTGTAAATATATGCTTTCAATACACAGAAACAACCAGACCACAGGCAAATATCTAAGCATAAATACATGTCTGAGGCGGGAATCGAACCCGCAACCTTATGTTTGGCAGTCCGGCATGGTGACCATTGTGCCAAATGGTTCGTGATGTAACAAAGCGGAAGAGTTTTGTTTGTTTGTTTGAACATATTAATCTAAGACTAAAGTACGTATTTCTAGCTTTCCAAAGTAAATCCAAACAGACAATTTGTACTGAATACATCGAACATGTTTGATACAGCATAGAGGCGGAGATTTAATATGAGATCGACAACGAGGTTATACGAGAACTTGTTTGAAACTGACCTGCCAATGAAAGTGATTGATGCTCGCGGATTAGCACTGCTGGTGAGGGATTGCAGATAACATTGTGATAGAGGAAAATACAGGAAGATGAGTGCTTTTAAACTAACATGGTTCGGCAATAGATAGATAGATAGACAACTTTATTTGTACAACACAGTAAATAACATATAAATACACAAAGCAAAGTAAAGTAATATCTAGAAAGTACAAGTTGCACAAATGGGCGGCCTTATCGCTGAAAGCGATTTCTTTCAGGCAACCTTTAGATAAAAAAGAGCTGATTTAGCGTCATATTCACGAAGCGCATGAATAGAAAATGCAGGGTGGTCCAACTATACTATGTTCAACTAATTAGACCAACTGACTATAAAACTGTCCGAGGGCCAACAAAAAAAAATGGTTGGACTACGACCGCATGTTTAAGGCCCGTGGCACTTCTAAAAATCCAAAATATCGAGTTTATAAAAATAAAAGTAAAAAGTGTATTAAATTTTTTATTTTCAATAGTGTATAATATATGACAGCAAAAGTTGATTGATATATAGGTACAGTCACATTACCAATTAGCTGAACCCCACGTGACCAAGAGCTCATTTGTTTATGTGTAAAAAATATAGTATTTACCTATTTTGTTATTTTTTTATATTGTATATTGTATTGTATAGTATATTGTTTAAAAAAAACAGAATCAGGCAACATTACTTTACAACCTTACAGATTTGCGAGTGAGCTCTGGGTCACGTGGGGTTCAGCTAATTGGTAATGTGACTGTACCAACTACATGGATGAATTATTATTTTATATATTGTACACCACTCACAAAGGACATAAAATTCTACGGACAAAGGACAAAAAATATTTCCGATTATATGACAGAAAGCTTATAAAATTTACAGTAGGTTAAGTATGTACCTTAGTTATCTTAAAGACAAGCTAAAAAAAACGAAAATTAAAACCAAACAAACTGAAATAGTGCAACAGATAAACAAGTTAACCGCATTGAACATTCCGATCGATCAACGAAACACAGATCGGTTAAGATACTGTCAACAGTGATTGCGTCTAAAAATACATCAGACAACAGCGTTAAATACTACCTATTGTATTATCAAAATATGAACCTGTCTAATTCGACCCAGTGACCGGTATAGTCGCATATCTCAGTCCATCGATACTTTCGATGATATTCCCGATAGCTAATCAGGGTTGCCAGACGTACGATAAATCTCGTACAAATACGAAATTTAGTAGGTCTGTACGAGAATCAAGAGAAATAAAAATCTCGTACACTTTTGTACAAGATTTTTATAATATTGACTGCCTGTGCCATGTGCAATCAGGCAACACAATTGCAGAAGCACTGTAGGCTTCTGAAATTGCTATACGAGTAAGTAGAATGTTTTGAACTCAAATAGGACGTCGTTGGGTCATGCTTTAGTTTAAGTTTGAAGTCTTTTTACTAAAACAGGACTCTAAAGATCTGGTTTAGTCGATTTTCATTTTTATCATAGACAAACTATAGATCAATTAAATAGATCAATTAAATAAACGTTGCGTGTATGGAATTTTTAATACGAGTACGAGATTATGTAAGTACTGAAATGTACTGAAAGTACGAATTTTGACAGCCCTGGTACGAGAAAAATATCTGACATCTGGTAACACTGTAGCCAAGTACTCAACAAACAGTTACAAGTCATACAAAATGGTACGACCGTGAACTTCATGATCCAAACTAACCGACAGATTAACGATAGCCCTTTAGATCGAGTTCTAAACAATCTATAAAAGGAGCTGTGTCATCTTGGAACTATTGATTTATTTCCTCATTACAAGATATTTCTTTTAAACACTAGAACATTTAAACATTAAAATGCTTATCAAAAATGTTTGTTTCACGACTAGGAGATCTCTCGAGCGTGATTATCCGACTGCAAGGAAAGGTTATGTTTTTTACCAATGAGAAATGATACCGGATGCTGTAAAGTATCTCGGATAGATGCCGCTACAAGCCTCGGCTCAGTGGTCGGTGGTTCACATAATAGTTATTTGCTAAGAGGAATGCTACAATCAAACCCTACCAAGGACATTTTTTCTTCATTCTATTCAATTTCTCTTGATTTTTTAAATAGCTTATTATGGCTTTGTTCCGACCAGGATGGAATTTTCATTGGCATAAAGAATTATCTGTTGATTCCTAACAGCTGTACGTAGTGTTACTATGATTTATGCGTTTTGTGATTGGTATTAAATATCAAGTCTTACTTTCCAGTGTCAGCTATTAAAACGCAATAAATTAATCACCAACAATCTTCTTGTAGGAAATTCCAAGTTCTAAACGCTAGGAAGCTAACATGAAACAGGTGAAATTATTCGATTATGAATAGCGTAAAATTTATAGCGTAATTTTTGTTGCAAAAACTGTATCTCTCTAGGGAAAATATGACAAGTTAATTTAGATTGAGTGAGTTTGTGAGAGTTGGTTGGAGGTGAAAGACAGCCGGAACGGATTGTCTTGCTCATTGTGAAGTTAACAGTATGGGAGGCGTCTGCGACGACGCGACGGTGGTGATGGGGCAAAGGTTGAAGTAGGTACCCAACTAACATAAATGTCATCAACAGATAAACATTCTCTACACTGATTACATGACACTATTAAAACGATTCTGGTGTCACTGATTATCTATACATATAAAATGCTTTGTCCTGAATGACTGACTGAGTGACGGATTGTCGTGAATGACTGACTGACTGACGGATCAACGCACAGCCTAAACCGCTGATCGTAGAGATCTGAAAATTGGAGGGTGTGTTCTTTGTATGACTCTTCTTCTTAAGGTGCCATCTCCTACCGGAGGTCGGCTATCATTAAGGCTATTTTTACTTTTGATGCTGCTGCACGGAAAAGGGATCCAGTGCTTTGCTTAAACCATGTACGGAGGTTCTTAAGCCATTAAGTGCGCCTCCTTCCGGGTGGTCGCTTCCTTTGGATTTTCCTTGCATCAGTAGTTGGAGCAGTTCGTATTTATGATGATATGATATGACCAAAATACTGTTTTTACGTTACGTTTCCTTACAGTATTTAGAACCTCTCTATTTGTATGACTAAGGCATCCGTTAAGAAAAGATTTTCCGAAATTCTACCCCTAAGGGGGTGAAAAAGTGATTCCTTGGTCCATTTTCGACTTCAACGCGGACGAAGTCGCGGACAAAAGCTATAGTGATTAAACGAATTAGTGATTAAGTTTACTTCTGATTCCCGTTTCTTTGGAACTTCCGGTTTATTACAGAAAATGGCCGGATATCGCGCTTGACGTGCGGAGAGGAGACCTTTGCATTTGGGACTTAAAATGGCTAATCTATACATTGATAGGTCTTTAATATTGGAGGAAATATTTTTTTGTTTGTAACGAATTGACTCCGAAACTACTGGACCGATTTTGATGAAACTTGGTACGAGGATACATTGATTAATTGGAAATAACATATGCTACTTTTTATCCAGATATACCAACGGCATCGGGAGTTACGCGGGTGAAACCGCGGAGTGATGCTAGTGTTCAATAAAATTTTCTTTTAAAACATTCCACTTCCAACAACAAAAACCTCATTATTATTTACATTTGAATAAGATATTTAATCTAAGTTATTCGCCTAAAGGTTCTAATACAAATACAATAGCGGGAAAACATTGTATGTTTCGCATCGCATTCCGGAAGAGTCAAGACTTCCGCTTTCTCGTTGCGTCGTTTTTCGGTGGAAGCTGCCATAGTGGAAGAACACCCGGCTGCGACTCAGAAAAATGCGGGTTTTATTCCAAAACTTATGGTAATTAAAATAAATACAAGTTTTACTTCCACTGCGGGAATCGACCTTCTGCGCAGGCAGGTGTTCGCAGTTATTTGTTACTATCTACCTATCTACAGATATTTCTTTCTGTTTTGTATGTTTAATAGAATTTACAAAAAAAAAGTGTGTAATATTTACATGCGACGACATTTCGATCGAATGTCTTCCCGTGACCACGATCGGTGCAAACGGTGTGCCCGCGACCCGTGTTTGTAGTATGAATATTTATCTTAATATATATAAATCTCGTGTCACAATGTTTGTCCTCAATGGACTCCTAAACCACTTAACCGATTATAATAAAATTCGCACACCATGTGCAGTTCGATCCAACTTGAGAGATAGGATAGCTTACATCCCGATATTCCCACGGGATCGGGAGTTACGCGGGTGAAACCGCGGAGGGCAGCTAGTTATCACATAAAAAATGAATTTAAGATATTTATTTTCATCATAATTCCCTCAAAGCCTAACAAAAAAACAGCTTCATTCATTAAAGTCAACAATAGATGCCGCGAGTAACATCCCGTACGTGCTATCTCTTACAATCTAAGACCAACAAAAACTAAAATTCACATCATTCTTTCACTGCACCTTATTTCTGAGAAAATGTATTACCTAAACAAATTAAAACTTTACTCTGTGTAAAAAGTTAATCGCTGCGAACTGTACGTTTCAACCAGACACCTCGCAGTAAAGATAACAATAACAGTAAATACTATGGCGTAAAAATATTGCCTCAGAAAATATTTAATCACATCGCAGTATGAATGAAGAAAATTTTTTGCGCCGATCTCAAATAAATTGGGATAAGGGCAGGCAGAAGTTAAACAGTTCTATGGGTTTTGCTGAAAATCAATATTTTGGTTCCCTAAGCAAATCCACCACTGAGCTATTGCCCATTCGCATTACTACGGCACACTGCTCACTCCTAACCACTTACCTTTTTAATACTTCTGTTTATTTTGTTTTTTAGCATTACGTTTTGTTTTAAATTATTCAAATAGAGTAGAATTTGCTAAAAAAAATTGAGCTCAATTCTAGATAAATGCATTAACTAGGTAATCTTAAATTAAATTATGTTTGTCATCAGAACCGTGTTAGTTTAAAGAATGGAGTAGTTTATTGTTTGAAGATCTGCTTTATGCTGTTCTGTATTTTGGCAGATAACAATCTGACTATTGTTATTTGTTTAGCGAAGGTGTCTAGTTAATACACACGGTATGTAGATCGCAAACGGAAATGCGAAAATGTGTTAACAATAAACATTTCCATAAGACCTGTTAGAATTAATGTTTTGCAATAGTTTAATGGATTCTTACAGGTTTATTGGCGAGCTTAAACACGCGGATTAAGGACAGATATTTCTCTTTACAATACATTAAAACTAGGGGCACGCCTAAAGGTGGGTACTGACCTACGTTACGAGGTGTAATGTAACATTCGCATCGAGCGTGTTACGCATAGACCATGACGCTGTGTTCTAAAATTGGCGTAACATGCTCGTCAAAACTCTGTGCTCCGCTTTCGCCGCCAGTTCACTCAAGATGGCCGATAGCGAGGATGTGTTGGTATCTTTGATTCTACTTAATTATTGTTTCATCCAAATTAAGAAGAAGAAAAAACGTTTCTGGACATCAAACTTATTTAAAAACAGAGGTGTATCTGGTGGTTTGTCATTGATAGCAATTTAATACAGATTTTATAGAAAAATAATAAAAAGTCGCTCGTGACGACTCAAGAGCGTACTGACTGAGCCCCGTAACAGTCAAAGGATTCGCCAAAAAACCGACAGCTGGGTGGAGCACTCAAAGCGAGCAACGAGCGGCTCTTTGCTCGCTGGTTTCCCCGTAACACGACGTACTGACTGCACGAATGCTCGCTGTGTAACACGTTACATTACGCCCCGTAACGCCGGTCAGTACCCAGCTTAAGCTTTACACGGGCTGAGGAAAATTCGTACATAACGCGCACGCAAGTAAAGCTCCTAGGCGGCATGATAATTTTCCGACATCTTTCACAATAAACGTCCTAGATAAACCTATTTACACAAAAACTTTAATAATTATGCCCATAAACCTTCGCCACAAATTACTCCGTCCATTAGTGTAAACCGTATGAAAACTGTTTAGTAGTTTACGAGATTATCGCGTTCAAAAAGACAGACAGGCAGACAGATAATTTTGTTTTGTAAAAAGTCTATGTTACTTGCTTATTTATACAGACTTACAAAGTACAAGTCAAAATCCTTTAATCATTTGTATTTATCACTACATAGTATAAAACAAAGTCGCTTTCTCTTTCCCTATGTCCCTATGTCCCTATATCCCTTTGTATGCTTAAATCTTTAAAACTACGCAGCCGGGGCGGGTCGCTAGTTTTCATTAAATCACATTGAAACGTCTTTAACACTAAGTTAGGATGTGTGCCTTCGGAACGCGCGCACCAATGAGAAGGCACAATGCGCGTGTGAAACCGCGGGGCGCGGCTAGTTAAGAGGAAAGGGTACCGGCGCTTTCTCCATACAAACGTAGTCAACTGTTTCCTCCCTGGATAAAATAGACATGGTCATGGCTGTTATAAGTTTTATGCAACAAAAATATTTGCTCTAGTGTCATTATTTATTTCATTATCCAGGGAGGAAACAGTCGACAACGTTTATATGTAGACAGCTTCGGTACCCTTTCCTCTTAACAATAAAACTACAAAGTTTCCGCACGTCCCTCGATCACAAACACAGCGTGGGAGATATAAATACGATTTGACGGTCAAATTCAACAGGAAAAAAAACACAATTTACTCCTACAATAGTATTTCACCAAAACCAATCGAAAGAAATGGCATTCGTGAGAATTTCGTAATAGGATTGAGATAAGATGTTATGGGATGTTAGGTCCAATTGATATTGAAGGGAATTCAATTTTCTTTTCTTTTTCACTGAGAGTGAGCGCGCAGCAGCGGTTTTACTGGATCAAGATATCCAGCTATCTACGTACTATGTTTCAGCGTAAACGGTTCAATAATTTTCCATCAAGGAGTACATACATCCTAACACTTTTCCCAATCGTGACTTGCGCGGATAAAACCGCAGGGCAAAAGTAGAATTCCTTTTAAACATGCTTATCATTACCCCTAGTCCAGCAGCTCCTATTCAACATAAATATTCTCAAACTAAAGCTCATTTACAGTAAGTACAGTTGCCTAACAGCTTAACTAATCTACCTACTGTAGAATTAGGCCGCTTACGCACTCTGCGGTTCGAACGGATGCGTTCAGCCGGGCAGCCGTCTGGTTGGCCGCAATCACGCCGAAACCAAAAATTGCACAGATTGCTTGTGGTCCCTAGTCCTCACACTGGGCCAAGCTTTTGGGGCTAAATATGTATGGGGAAAATAGTTTCTTTACGCATTGCGATGCGGCTGCCATCCGACCGCTGTGGTCACTATATCCACCATGTGATTAACGGTTTCCAACGCATTATAATAATCATTTTCTCAATAAATAAAATTAAATAAAAATATAAAAATAACAGAATCCTCCCTATGAACTAGATAGTATTCTGTGCCATTTCAGCTAGCCGTGGGTTATTCCACTTTCCCCCCTGAGCCGATCCCCCTTAGGGTGGAAAAGTGGAATTTGATTTAAGAAACGTCCATAATTCCCCCTCAACCTTTTTATATCTATAATCGCAACCGCAACCTAACCTCGACCGACCGCACGGCTAACCGCATAATGCGAACGTAGCCTTACACTTGGTTAACTTCAATGTATTCATTCACAAGCCCTGCAAGCATTCAGACACAACTCAGAGCGTTACAATCAATGAATTATATTGTAATTGCACGAGTAACGACACATTGACAAGACCATGCATACAGATTACTATCTAGCTTTTAATGTTTCTTAGGTATTTGTAAAGACTGCGATACACTGAGATACAATAAATACACAAAAAGAAAATTGTCTGTGTAGTTCTACTAGTAGGACTTAAGGTCTGGAACTCACTGATATTCTAATATTCGTCCAGTACTTTTATATTATACGAGTATTCTGTGCCCCGAAATAAAATTGTATATTCGGCTCCTACATAGATACCCATTATCCATTTAGTTTGATGTATTTTGTTTGGTGATTTGGATTTGATTTTTTGATGTTTAGTTCTACTCCCGGCGGTAATACGATTGGAAAAAAGTTCTTTTAGTACTAAACTATACTAGTATAATTAAACTAAATGGAGAGAAAGTCAAGTAGAAACTTTGTTTCAATGAAATAATGGTTTAAAATGTGACTGCTTTTGATGCTAAGAAAGCAGCCATAAACTGTTTGAATAACATTTCTGAAATAAGTATTGTATTTCGATAAATACTTACAAGAACTTTCACTCATTTAAAACCATTCAGTCTTCGCTGCGTAAGAGGAAAAAAAACCTTGGTTCTGAAAGCTTTTCTCATATACTGGAGAAAACTGCCAGACCACAGATAAAGCATATTTATGTGTTATTTCTTTTGCAAGTAAACTGACATTGACACGGCCGACTACGAATTTTATTTCGAATCTTTGTTAATGCAGAGAGCTATTTCTGTGCACCTAATTATCAACTTTTGTTCTACGACATTGGAAATTCGAAAAAAAACCCTATTTTTTTGGGGGATTTTTGTGGGTATCGAAAATCAGCTGTTACTTACACAGAGTGGTCAATAACCTTTAGATTATACTTATTTCTTAAGTTTTATCGACTCTTCTAAGTCTCAATAAACTTTATAAAAAAAACCAGTTGATTTTCGAACTAACGTTACCTCAAAAAATTCCAAAAAATATTCGATAGGTATTCCAAAAGATGTAGAACAAAAGTTGCTTGTTAAGATACACAAAAGTAGCCCTGAATCTCTTTCTTATATAATTATCAATTACCCTGTATATTCGTATTATTAATCTTCATTGTTTTACTACTCATTTTCAACTGTTTGTATTTTAATAGCCGAAATCAAGTTAAAGTAGATGTTACTACGCTTGCAATTCACTTTAATTGTAATTAATTACAAGCTACGTTAATTATACGCGTACCTGTGAAATTTATGCATTGTGCGATAGAGAATTGAAAAGTTGCGTAGCTCTGGTTTTATGGTTTTAGACATACGTAGGTACATAGTTAATTTCGAGTAGTTACGGAAGTTTGTAGCAGCCGAATAAATTAAAAATTTGTTGAAATTTTACTTCATACACATCTTCTAAAGATCGTCTGAGCGAGGGTGAAAGTTCAGCTGCTGTGAAAAACTCCGTGAAAAAGGAAAGCCCTAAAAGTTTCTTGTGGTCTACCTAACTCTTCTCATAGACGGACGCCTTCCGAAAAGTGATCACAAATGTACCTATATAAAATTCAAAGTCCTGAATGATTGACTGACTGATACAACAACGCACGGTCCTAAAGACATGTAATTTTGAGGGTGTGATCTTTGTAAATCCACTAAGAAAGGCTTTTCGAAAATCCACCCCTTAAGGCTGCTTAGGCTGCCATACGCAACGCGCCAGAAATACCCGTCGCTTACAACTAATATTGTTGATTGTAACGAATGAGTTTTGTTTTTCTCAAAAGTGCTGAGATGGAATTGTAGGTGAAATTTTTACAGATATTTTGGGGTAATTTCGAGGCGAAAATTCTTTGTGATTTCAAAGCTAGACTAGTTTTAATTATTAATTTGAGGATAGCTTCAAAACTATAGGAAATGTTTGGCTCAAAATCACACCAAAATGTCGGTAAAAATCTCACCTACAATTCCATCTCAGCATTTTTGAGAAAAACAAAACACACTCGTAACAATCAACAATTTTCACCAACGAAGGCGACCAGTGCCAATAGTAACTATTTAGTAGGCTGTGTACCAAGGTCGTTGGCGTATGGACGCCCCTTAAAAGGGTGAAATGACAGATGAAGTCGCGGGCAGAAGCTTATTCTAAAATAAGATGACTTTTGACCTTACCAGCAGTATCACAAGCTGTCATCTCCGTGATGAGTCCCTCGAGGTCCGGCGATATAAGTCTCTCCTCATCTTCAGAATGTGTGTAGTCCAACGCGTGGTAAATCACTAGTGCGAGGTTCACAACCAACTGCGAACAAAACAGACATAAAATTATAGTTTACTTCATAAAAATATATTATACAGTCGAATTAGGAACCTAATTCTAAATAAGTGAAAATTGCTAATCGCACAGGAATTTTTTTTCTGCATATTCCAATTTAGTGAAAATGATCAATGTTAGGGGGTGTTTAAAAGTTTTACAGTACAATTTTTTAAGAAAACCCCTCGGGAACGCTTTGTATTGCAAGACCAATGTATCTTTGACAGTTTTATTCCTAGACAGAAATTATTCATAGCATTTTAGTATCAATAAAATATTCTATTACATAAGGAATAAATTCGGAATGATCTTGGAATGGAATATGTAAGATTTTCAGATTAAGCAATACAATTTATTCCGGTGCCTTGTTGAGAAAATCGAGTTACGCATGGCATTTATGCTGAACTACTAAATAGAGACTGCCGGGCACACTTGCCCTACAATCCGCACGCAAACAACATCTATTTAATTACAATAATTTCACTAAACTATGCCGTGATGAGAATCTTTAGGTTCTAATGGATAGTTGGGCCCGAAGCTATGATTTAATCGTTCACCAGCTAAGTGTAACTTCGTCTAATAGTTTTGCTTGTCTCATTATTACACGGAAAAACATTACGTGAGTTGTTTTATGTTTATAAATACTTCGATGGTTAAACGGATTTCAAGTAATGGACCTAGTCGTCGGCGTAGAACTGTTACTAAAAGCTTCCTACCTTTCTACATAAAGACTTAAAAGGACAAGCAATCAATTTGCATCAAGAGTTGACGTTATAGCATCGTCATGACACAAGACTCTTGTACTGTAACTACCAATAAAACTGTTCCTATACAAAAGAGTAACTAAACTTATGCAAGTTCTCTCCTCAAGATTCTTGGCAATTATGCTACAAACAAGAAAATATCCTTGTAATTTTAGTGAGATAGTAGGCAAACGATGTTGTCTAAAGAAATATATTTAAAAACAAAATAAAATACCATCTCAGGCACCTTAGGTCTTCTAACATGTTACACCACCAACCAACCAAGACTATCAGAGGCAACCAGTGTGACGACCGTCAGTCCATTGTGTTCAAGAGAATCACAATATCCGCGCCAATTTAAACCTTAAACCTTTCATCATAAAGGTGATTATTTTACAGGTTATGGTGTGGCTCGTGCAGGGTTACCCAACACAACCGCTCCCGTTCCTGCGGTACACTCCATTTACTATGATTTGGTAACATCGGTAGTGGATTCACTCATGTGAAAAAGAATCAGTTGAGTGATTTATTGACTACTAGTGTGGTAAGAACATTTAACCCTGTAATCTGTTCAATAGTAAGAGGTATAATAGTAGGATATTTTCTGTAGAGACGGCACCCATTGCACATTTCTACTTATTAAACGTCCTTATCAAACGCATACTGTGTTTGATCCTAAAGGTGAAGAAAGAAAACATTGGAAACCGATATGCCGAGAACTCATCAATGATTATTTGAAAGCATGTGACGTCAGTGAATTTCGGGTAGGCGCCTTTATTGTCTTAAGACATCCCCTGATCAACCAGAAATATAGAAACTGCTGTTCCGATATCAGAATATTCTGAGAAAAACGATCAATTCCGAAGGTCACTCCTAAACCTGGTGCAACAGCAACTGCAGACAATGTTATAGAAATTTCAGCACCACGAAATGATCGACAGAGCATCGCTTATCGTTAGCATTGTATGCAAATTGCGTGCAATATAGTTGCGTAAGCGCACGCAACCGAAACGCTTTAAACAATAACAACGGACAATACTGCATTGTAAACCTGTGGTTGTTTATTTGAATCATATTGAATTTACAGACTGAATCAGGTCTGAAATTGATGATGGCTACTTAGCAACTAATTAACAAATACCGGACGTAATAAGATAAATAGAGTTTAGATGAGCGGCGTTAATGGTAGTGGTTTTTTTAATTAACTTTAGTAATAAAGATTGATAGATATTGTACTACGATATTTAATACAGCGCTATCCAGCCTCAAACTAAGATGAAACCCGATTTACATTTATGCCTCATAAAAATCAGTATTTATTAGCTAGTTGTTACTGAAACACAATAAAACATTTCAACAAAAGCATTTTGTCCCTTTTGTGCATAGATTTGTTCAAGTCCATTGACATTGACTTTCGCTTTGACCCACACCGTTCGCTATTAGATACTTATTTAACTATCGACTCAATCATAAACACATCAAGTTAATGTTGATACTAAAACATTGAGTAAAAACTGGTATTAATCAATCATGAGTCTCCCATCATTGGAATTCAATTAGGCCGGACCACAGATAGTTTTAACTTTAGTTTTCCATACTGGTTTATTGAGTTTTTAGTGATGCACTTAGCTTTTCCTATTAGAGTTTTTGTGTGAGAAAATACTATTAGGATTTGATTTGTAGTTAGCGCTTGTGTCGACAAATGCCATGAAACACATCCTAACACACATCCTAACTTAGTTTTTAAGACGTTTCTATGTGATCTGTGTACAAAATGTATTAAGGATCCAAATGAATAGAAAATTTGACTTGGACTTGAAACTAAATATAAAGTTTTAGATTTTTATTTTATATGACGTTAAATTATTTAAAACTATCTGCGGCTTTCGGTTTCACCTGAGTAACTCCCGATCCCGTGAGAATATCGGGATAAAAATTAGTCTATATTACCCCAATTCATCAATGTATTCTCATACCAAGTTTCATCAATATCGGTTTAGTAGTTTCGGAGTCTATTCGTTACAAACAAACAAACAAATATTTCCTCTATTAGTATAGAATATATATTTTTATTGCCACATACTTACCAGGAAACCAGACAGTTTACAAGATTTTGTTAAATGCTTGAAAGGTGGCCTCGGAAATGAATAAAATGGTTGACCATTTACTTTGCCAGAATGTAACATCCCTTTAGCTGAAAATCACACTTTTTTTAAAGCTTTTATTATTAATTTAACATGCAATGTAGGTATGTATGTTTGTTCGGTTATCTTGCAACTTAATTTTGAAGCGGATTTCTTCACCCAATTGAGCTGAATTTTTTTCTTATTGATATAGTGCGTGTACAGAGATAACATCTACCTTACAAATTATTGTAATTTAAAATAATTATCACTATTAAGGTGAAAGGGTACCTGCGCTCTCTCCATACAAACGTAGTCGACTGTTTCTTACCTGGATAATGACACTAGCACAAATATTTGTGTGCCATAAAACCTATAACTAATGGTAATTATAGGTTTTATGGCACAAAAATATTTGGGAAATTAAAAAAAACGAAATAGGCGCATAGTCATGGGACTATGCACCTATTTATATTTTTTTTTTTAAATTTTCTAATTATCATAGAAATAAAGATTAAAAAAATAAAAAAAATATGGGGCATGGTCATGGCAGTTATAAGTTTTATGCACCAAAAATATTTGCTCTAGTGTCATTATCCAGGGAGAAAACAGTCGACTACGTTTGTAATAGTTTGTATAGACAGAGCCCCCGGTACCCTTTCCTCTTAAGAAGTAGTTCCAATTCAGGTAGCTAATTTGAACTCATATCTTAGATTTAACCGTTAAATCGCCCATCAATTATAACTGGATTATCAATTTGCTAGTCACATATACTATCTAATAGTCGATTTAATGAACAATTATTAATATTTACGACTGCGGCTTACAGTTAAAGCTCTAATAATATTATAATAGATAATTACAAAAGCCAAATTAGTCGTTCAATTCGATCATGATCATTCTTAACGACGATCGATTCGTATTCGAATAATAAATCGATTATTCAAATCTGATACTGTAAACATAATTCACGGTAAGTAACAACATAAACTATTATCGATTGTAGGTAAGTAAGACATAGAGATAAAACACCTAAATAATATAATAGAGAGCACATCAAAATCGATCCCGCTTCAACTATCCGTCACTTATTAGACAGAAATATTTTGTCAGATTTGACGTAATTTCAGGGCAACGTCAAAGTCAAAGTCAAATTTCTTTATTCATTTTGATGCTTATGTATATTTTGTACATAGATCACATAGAAACGTCTTAAAAACTAAGTTAGGATGTGTGCCTTCGGAACGCGCCCACCAATGAGAAGGCACACGAAACTCATGGGGTTTTTTTTTCATGTGATCACGCTCACAAAGGTCTATATTAAAAATATTTAAAGGTATTATTTGAAATGGAGCAATTTTGAAACGACAAATAAGGATAAATAAAATTAAAAAATACTTTACACAGCGCCACCTAGCACCAAGCTAAGTAATTAAGCTTATGTTATGGTGACTAGACAACGTATCCGTTGTAATAATATATATTTTTTATAAACATTTTCTAAGGAAATAAAACATCCAGACCAGAACCAAAAATGAAATAAAATAATAAAAAAAAACTGGTTGCCTGTAAAGTCGGTATACGGGCGAAAGTTTTACGTGACAACAACTGTGCTCGAGTGGAAGGGACGCGTGCCTTTCACTTTTTATGTCTGTCTCTCTCGCTCTTAGGCGGGCTAACCATGCCCGCGTGCCTCTCACTCGCTCTCATTGTGAGCGCATAACGTCAGCGGAGCGTAACGCAGTTTCTTGAAGTGTCACCCGGCAAACCAATTTATAAAACGTTGTCACGTCAATAAATATAGAACAGATATTTTTCAGAACCGGCGGGAATTGAATGCGCAACATTCTGCGTCACACAGAGGTCATTGATTGTTTGAAAATGATTTGATATGCTCTCTTTTTTTAAGTAAAGATATTAAACATCTACGAGGTAAAGCTAATCGATTAGATACGTGCTCTGCATAAAATCGATTCGCATTCGATAGTCTAAAGATGGCCGCATGTCGATAACCCTTCACTCTCTAGTGGTTATAGTTCACTCGGTCACTCTTTACATGGTTACCGTCTTTATGGCCCTTAAATGGGATTCCGGAGAAAGTACATTTTGTTGTTATTTGAAATATTACTTCAATTCAACTGTTTATATTGAATTTATTGAATATTCTGCAAGTTAGGATCACGATTAAAGTAAATTACGTAAGTAACGCCCGAATACTGAAAGTGGCGAAGAAGTACTTATCTTAAGTGGCGAATAAATTGACATTTAAGTGGCATGTTAAAATAGGATAGCAGGGTCTTTAATATTTAGGGGACCCCTAAATTTTGAGAGTAGTTTGAGTATTCGGGCATAAGTAAATTATTTAAATTAAGCCCCTGTAGAACGCTTTATTGCTCACACAAGTTAGATTATAATAAGAATACTTTTTAGAAAAATCAATATATTTTTTAACGATGGTAATGCACATTACTGCAACATCCTTCCGTTCTAAGGGTGCAGGAAGCTCCTTCCGGCCTGAGGGTGGTAGGCGGCCGGAAGTTTAACCACTACCATCCTATCAGTATTTTGTCAACAGGCGGGGGCACCAATCTCAGTGTAGTACTAATTTATAGAAATACTAGCAACTACTATACTACTAACGCACAGCTCCAGCCAATGGATAGACTAGGCTAAAAGGCCCACTGGCAATTATGACGAAGGCATCCGCTAAGGAAAGCATTTTAGAAAATTCAACCCCAACCCGAACGAAGTCACGAGTGAAAGTTATTTATACGTATAAACCTATTTCCCTTTGTAAAAGGAAGGAAGTTCCTTCGTCACTTCACATGACAAGGTGATGTAAATAGATAACAAGACACTTACACACGATAAACTAACGACAAACAGAAGTTGTATTGACAAAGCATAACATATTACTATCTACGAGTAGTTTAATGCATTTTAATGTTGGAAAAGCTTAGTCATCGGTAAGCGTAGAGCCCTATTTTATTTTATTGATACTTCCGTGTGTCTATTTTTATCTATTAGATTTCTATTTTTACCGTTATATATATAGATTTTTACACTAGTAAGTAGTAAAGTATACTAACGACTGGGAATAGGCGACTATTGAAAATGTTCCGTGCCATTTTTACCAGACTGCAAGAAAAGGGTCATGTTTTTCGCGCCTATCTTGTGTGTTTATATGTTTATATTTTTGGTAATGATATCTTCCAAACTACTTGTTGAATTTCTTTAATTAAGGTGTCGTTATTTTCATTCGTTCCCAGTGGGTGTTTTCACAAATAGTCCATGAAGCCTATCCCTCAAACTATAACTCTGCGAAAATATTAATTACTGAAAGGTTAAAAGGTATTCCGTTATTAAGAACAGTACCTACGATTTTTTAGACCATACGTCTCCAAATACTAATGTTACTTAGACGTTTTGGCGAACATTAAAAAAAACTATGACACTATATTAGTGTCAATTTATACTATATTAGTGTCTTTATTGTGTTGAATCCGTTAATTGGTATTCAAAACAAAATTGCAAAAACATCCTCCACCACGAGATAATATTATGTAATGAATAACGTTATATAATTGTATTGAAATATATAAAGAACCTTAGTAGTGATAAAGATAGGTTTTTTTGATATTTTACGACTATGCAATACTGCACGGTAGACCAAGATGAGCACTCAGTAGTCTCAGTACCTACTGAAAACGATTTATCCGGTTTATCACTACATAGTATAAAACAAAGTCGCTTTCTCTGTCCCTATATCCCTTTGTACGCTTAGATCTTTAAAACTACGCAACGGATTTTGATGCTGTTTTTTTAATAAATAGAGTGATTCAAGAGGAAGGTTTATATGTATAATATATGCATAATATAGCCGTGCGAAGCCGGAGCGGGTCGCTAGTAACAACATAAAATCATTGTCATCTCATTCAACTATAGCATGATTTATCACAGATATACAGGGTGTCCCGTAATGAATGGCCAAGCGGGCCCTTACAGATAGAGGACACTGTGCCGGATCAGAAAAACGAAAGTTATGTTCTATGAAAGTCTCTTAGTTTCCGAGATATCCGCCATTTTAATTTTTTTTTAAATTTCACGCGTTTCTCCATGTTTTGTTATGCCAAAACTGCAAATGAATGAATTATCCCAATCTGTTTTTTGGATAGCGTTCCAGGATAAATGTGCTATCGAATGTAAACAATATTTTTTATGACACATTGAAAGTTTTTTATTAAACTAAGGTTTAACTCAAACTTCATGGTTTTTTAATTTTTTAACCTGATCTTTAACCTTTCCTGGTGTAAAAAAAATGTAAGGTCACCCTGGTGCCAAATTAAAAAAAAAGTTGCCTATTTCACTGAGATTCTAAAATGATATAATACGTGGTATTGCCAGCTTTCAATACAAAATTAATTCCTATTAAAGTGAGCCAGAGCTGTCTTTTTTCCTGTTTTTTCTATAGTAAATTCGGGGAATTTCAGAACGAAAATTTCTTGAATTATTTTAAGTACAATAAAGTAAATTTTGGTACTACTTTTACTTCGTAAAAAGCATGCTCTTGCTCATTTTATTAGAAATTTATTTAGTATTAAATGCTGGCAATACCACATATTATTCCTTTTCAGAATCTCAATGAAATAGGCAACTTTTTTTTAAATTTGGCACCAGGGTGACCATACATTTTTTTTACACCAGGAAAGGTTAAAGTTCAGGTTAAAAAATTAAAAAATCATGAAGTTTGAGTTAAACCTTAGTTTAAAAAAAAACTTTCAATGTGTCATAAAAAATATTGTTTGCATTCGATAGCACATTTATCCTGGAATACTATCCAAAAAACAGATTGGGATAATTCCTTCATTTGCAGTTTTGGCATAACAAAACACGGAAAAAGGCGTGAAATTTAAAAAAAAATTAAAATGGCGGATATCTCGGAAACTAAGAGACTTTCATGGAACATAACTTTCGTTATTCTGATCCCTTATTGTCCTTCAGTCTAACAATCCAAGTTTAAAAGCTTACACTTAATAGCTATTTATTATAATGCAATAACAAGCTGTGACTGAATGATACTGACTAGCAATTCCGTAGTTATGTTTATTATTTTGTTACGGTAGTCTTTCACTTGGGTCACAAAGGTGTGAGGTTCAAGTTATAAGCGTACAACGCAACGCGATTGCCAAGCACATGACTAATTTTTCAAATGTGAAAAGTTAATTTTTATTTTCCTCTATAGCTTAATCAAAATTGAATAAATTTAGAAATAAGACCTACTAGATTATAAAATTTCAAATTACAAAATTTATTTTAACTCGTCATAAACATCTTTAACTTTTTTTTATCAAGTAGCTAAATAGAAGTATAATACTTTCCAGCTATTAATTTGCATATCGTGTTGTATGTTCTTTCCTGTGTTGTACAAATTTGATCTATCTATCTATAAGAAGTTTAAAACTACGTTACGTGAAAAACCGAAAAACTGCTTAATTAAATCGCGTTCCTCTCACGCTTTATACCCCACCCTAGGATATAGAAATACAGAAGCTTTACAATAATTTGCATGAGGAAGCCGACAGTCCATTCTGCCGTCCGCGTCCCTCAGTTACATGACACTTTCCATTTCCGCTAGATGGCGCGGCGGCGGCGGCGGGCGCATGGTTGCGCAAGCGCTCCTGTCAACTCACCACTCATTGTTCTTGGCGGGTACATGTGACAAGTTGATACCTTAGACTTACAAATGAGTCTGAAGCATTATGTTGAAAACTTCCTAGCAAAATTCTAATAATTTTATTTTGAGATTTTTTAATGGATACTTTTTTTAAGCTAGTTCCAATTTTGCTTGATAAATGGCGGAACCTATAGTAACCGTTTCTCTGAGTCAGAGAATGATATTTTTTTTAATTTCTCCGGTCAAGGAAGGCAAATACTGTTGTGTGAGTCCATAGAGCCTCGTCTTAAAAACTGTTTTTACTAATTATGTTTACTCTTTCTTGATTCAAAGGTGCTACTGCATAATAAAATATTAACTTTAACTATCGTTTTGCGCAGAAGTAAAGGATCTAGGAAATCTGTGTCTATGTTAAAAACAGTCTACGTAATTGTTAAAAAGTTATTACTTCCAGGTAACTGTTTTTTACGGACAAATATAAAATATTAATAAATAAAAATAACTTTTTGCAGTTAGAAAACTTTCCCTGTTTAATAAAATCTGCAGCTCAATATCGTCATTTGATATCTCTTTTCTTTATAGACATAAAATATTTATATTATCTACAAAAGAGAGGACAACAGAACAAACTAAAGTATAGTCCGAAAAGAGACGAGCAATTCGAAAAAAATCTGATTTTAGAAAAAAACAATTAGGTACAAGGTAATAACTTTGTTATTACCTAAGCTGATTTTTGAAAAACATAACTGTACTCTTTTTTATATTTTATCTCTATGCTTTTCTCTTGTCGAAGAAATGGGAATGCTCTCGCTAGCGAGTGGCGAGATGACAGCCGAGTAATTGAATTCCTTCGCACATCACTGCGATTAAAAGCCTTCGGAACATCTGGCAGGAATATTATATGGAAATTTTCAAGAGGTGCTTAAGTAGGTAATTGAGGAGAATAGTAAATAAGTACTTAAGTTAATACCTTCATGTTTAAACAGTGCTTGAGATCCAAAGACACATTCTTTAACATTTTAATGAATTTTACAAATAATAAAATTTACTCTTATTGAGAACAAGAATGTTCCCAGTGGTAACAAAGGAAAAAAAACAATTAAATATATGATTATAATATCATAATAAAAATTCCTATTTTTGCTGACAGGTAATTTTTTCACACAGACAGGTATAGCTTAAATTACACAATAGTCAAAGGAAACAGGTACTAAAAAAGTATTTAAGTATTCGATCAGTTGTCTGGCCAATATAACACAAGCCTAGTTACTTAGCTTGGGGCTAGATGATGCTTGTGCAATATCCCACAATATTAAATAATAAATTATGTTAGCGTAAGTGTAAGTAAGTACGTAAGTATTTATTTGTCCAAGAATTCGGTAATTACAATGGGTCTTAATAATAATATTAAGACCCATTGACAGACAGAAGACAATAAAAGTAGGTACAAGCGAACTCTGCCATACAGATGGCGTTCAAATATTAATAGCTAGAGCTAGAGAACTTAACTAAATAGGACTAGGTATAACTAGTAATCTTATTTCTCCATAATAAGTGCTATAATAAAAATCTAAACTGTAATTTTAATAACATTAGAATAAAACTTTATTATAAACTAAACATTCTTGTAATAAGTAAAAACAATTTAACAATAAATATTCTTGAAGTAAATGTTTAAATTTTTTAACAGGACCATCTTTTAAATTTTCTGGTAGGGCATTGTACATTTTTATAGACATAAAATAAGAATTTCTTTTATAAAGTGATAATGCGGTCTAAAATGTAGCACGCTTTCCTAGAAGATACATAATAATACGTTTGTGACTCAAACAAACACCCCAAATAAACAATAATATAATAAATATTTATTTATTTATTTAAAAAGGTATAATAATATGAATAAAGTAGCTGTAGTTTATTTATTTATACTATGATAACAGATTTTTGTATGATTATCAAGTACATTTTTACACATGTATTTACGGAATTAAGTACGAAGTGATTGTTCTAATGTTTATGCAAATACGCTTTCGTGTTCGTAACTTAGTAATTAACTTTCTAAAATTTTGTAAAAACAGAAAAAATAAGATCGAAAGATGTGGCGTAATAGAGAAGGCCTAATTCTAAAGGGCTTATCGTTATATCGTTGGATCCTAACATGAGGCTCCTGATGTACCTTTAAATTTTTTATTTCAATAATTCTTAGTCATCGTAAATTATGTGGCACTGTAACAAGTATATTGATTTTATTAAGTACATATTATTATTTCACACGCACAATAAATAAATATTGCAGGACATTCCACACATCGCCATCTAGCTCCAAGCTAAGTAACTAGACTTGTGTTATGGGTGCTAGACAACGGATATACTACTTATATACTTTTATTTTGTAAATATATACTTATAATACATAGACAGTAAACACAACCAGAACACAGACAAATATCTAAGCATAAATACTTGTCTGAGGCGGGAATCGAACCCGCAATCCTGTGTTTGGCAGTCCGGCATGGTGACCATTGTGCCAACTGGGTCGACAATGGCTTAAATGAAGAGGTTTATGTGCGGAAACAGCCCCGTAAAACTAAACCAAACTACATATTATTATAATTATGCACTTTCTACGGGCAAAAGCGCTTATTTAAAAACTTACAAACAGAGGTAAAAGACATCCTAAGATTGCCTGGATCAAATCGTTTTAAGCTATAAAGTTGCCAATATGTAAGTACATTTTTCTTACTTAACAAGTTTTTTTGTTTTTTTGTTCGTTTTATTGTTTCTTGTGGGTTGTACAAATAATTCTATCTCACTATCTAGTTATTTGATACATTTATTAAACAAGAAATTACATTGAAATAATTCTGATTTACCAACGATCCACAAAACATTCCAATCAATGTAGCAATTCGCGGAATCGGACCCATTTAGTGCACAAAAATAAGTCCATTCCGTTTCGCAACATCACCTCAGATAATGCACATCGTTATGCAAATAACTTGGACCGTCGACCTCTTACCGCAAGAGGTCGCCGCCGATGACATGGGAGCTGCGCTGGCGCAACTCCAGCCACTCCATCGTAATTCGATCAAACGCTATTTAGTCCACATTTAATTGTTTAGACGTATGGGACCTTTACTGACTTGTCATTTGTTTGTTTCGCGTCGCGTTGAGAGAAGCGTGTTGCTCAATTTTAATCATGATTTGTTTGAAAGATTCAATAAAATGAATTAAACTGTGTCCCTATAAAGACTTTTAATAGGTCATTTTTAAATTTAATATTGAAACATTTATTTGAAGCAGACAGCTTGTCTCACACCTTATTAACACACGTCTTAAAATGTCTTAACTATAAAATATTAGTAAATAGCTATGTATTATGTATTCAAATTTTGTTGTATTATGTATTTAAAATAGTATTTGAATAAAATAACAATAACAGAAAATCTCCAAGAAACACTGAATGACTTCACAATAATAATTGTTATTGCTCTGAATATGTTAATTTTCGCAATGATTCTTTCTTTAATATAAAATACTTTAGTTACAAAATTAATCTTTTAAAATATTACTTTTTACGTCACAATACGGCTTTTAGTTGACGTCAGGTAATAGTTGAAATAACTGGAATCGCATAACAAATTGAAATCGATTATCGGTATCGTTAAATTCGATTTATTTAAAGTTACGTTTGCGAATTTATGAGAAAACGAAAGTGGTGTCACTTTCCTATTCAAACAAGGAGTTTTTGGTATGTTTATATGTATAGGGTTGGCATAGGCCCAGTACAGATCTAATATATAAAATTCTCGTGTCACAATGTTAGTTACCATACTCCTCCGAAACGGCTTGTCCGATTTTTATGAAATGTTTTATGCATATTCAGTAGGTCTGAGAATCGGCTACTATCTGCTATTATTATTAATATGTATTTAGTTGCTACTCTTGTTCCATAGATAGTTCGCGATCTTCTGCGACGGATTGCCAATCTGTCATAAATTGGTACGTATCGTCTCGCCACCATCGACGGGGTCTGCAGGGTAATTTTTTCCAAAAAGTTCTTCCAGCATACGGCAGATATGGCCGGCCCAATCCACTTCAGTGTGGCAGCTTATTGGGTGACATCGACTACTTGGTAGCTATTGGTGTTAAATATAATCACCTGAACCACTGACAGGATGACAATACCTCAATTATACGTCAAGCTTGGTAACCTTAGGATTCAGAGTCAACCCTAGTTCTCGTCTAAGCCCGTGGGCGTAGCGCCACCTATTAGACATCACGATCGATACAAACAAGACAATTAGCGGTTCATTGATATATTGTTCAATAGATCAAATTGTTAAAAAAGTCAAGTCAAACTAATTAATGAATACCCCGCCAACTAATTCTAATGCCTATAAATATGGTTCTTTCTCAAAATCTTGTTACGAAATTAAATCATAAGTTGGCAGTTCGCGTGACGCTCTTCCTTTCTAATCATTTTAATATTACATGCACCATAAAATTAGGCAAGTTACACGATTCTTATGTGCTTAAAGGTAAGATCTGCTATTAAAAAAAGTAAGTCACTATTGACTCTTCCTAGTAATTAAGTTAATATAGTTCTACAAATTTTACTAAAACTACACCGTGTGGCATAATTTACGGAAGAGTCTGGGCTGGTTCACGCAGAAAGGGCTCAACTGAGGAAATTAGCCTGACAATAATTACATTTACCTACTTCCTAGTAGTTAATTCTGTAGAATGCTAGTAAAGGCAAACAACATGGAACTTAATCCCCTTTATTCCAAAACGAGGTTTAAGGATAGTCCGAGATGTGGATTTAAACCTTAGTTTTAGACATAGATTTACTCGTAAACTATAGTCTAAACACTATCGCTATAGATTATAAAGGGAACTATAGTCTAAACACTATCCCTCTAGATTATTGGGTATATTGTTAAGACTATAGTTCACGAGTAAATCTGTATCTAAATCTAAGGTTTAAATCCACATCTCGGACTATCCTTAAACCTCGTTTTGGAATAAGGGGGAATGAGTTCGTAGATCATTTTATAATACCAATTACACTGGTTCACAGCAAGAAAAATCTATGTTTGTAATTTTTCTTCTTCTCTCATATCATCTTTACTTTTCTCGTAGGTATAGGGCTCAGAGTTTTAAGGTTGCCCCAGTCCTCTAATTTGCCCTAACGACGCACGCTACCAAAGATAGTAACCAACAAAAAGATACATATGCGTTTAAAAGTACGGAGGAGCTAAAAAGAGATTTTTACCACGTAAGGCGTTGCGTACCCAGCACGACTGTAAACTACCGACAAACGTAGTTTTAGCCCACGAGCCCCTCTAAATACCTATAATGTTAAGTTCTCATATAACATTACACAACAAACATAATATTACGTAAAGAACACTTGCCTTGATTAAGATGCAATCTAATATGAATTTAATAGCTTTAGAAGTAATTGAGTGTTTAATTAGCGAGTTGTAAGTACGGTCTTTGCTCCCCGTACTACAATAACCTTACAACTAATCGATATAGCATCCACGAATAACATTCATAGTGACGAATCAACCGATTAGTCAGGCTTGGTTTAATGTTTTTAGGGTTAGTTAATAACCTGAAAAGGTAAAAAAGGAACCCTTATCACTTTCTTGTCTGTCTGTCTGTATGTGTGTTACCACCGGTTTTCTCAGAAACTAGCAAGTTGAAGTTTATACCAGATACTGAGGTCTATAGTCCCCATTAGGTGATATGGGCAAATAGACATTTTCGCAAATACTTGTTTTATAGAATACTAGCGACCCGCTCCGGCTTCGCACGGCTATATTATGCATGTATTATACATATAAACCTTCCTCTTGAATTACTCTATCTACTAAAAAAACCGCATCAAAATCCGTTGCGTAGTTTTGAAAATCTAAGCATACATAGGGGCAGACAGCGGAGAGTGACTTTGTTTTATACTATGTAAAATAAAAAGAAGTGACGAAACAAGCAGATAAAAGGACTGGATGTTAGATGGACTTCTTCCATTGAAAAATAGTCAAAGTCAAAATTTATTTATTGATTCGGAATCATTCGCATGACATCACATCAGATTGCATCGTCTTAAAAACAAAGTTAGGATCTGTGTCTTCGCAACGCGCCTACCAATGAAAAGAAAACGCAAGGAACTGTGTAGATATACTCGTAGCATTGGCGCCTGTCAATCTGAGACTCGAAAGTGAAATTGTGAGTTTGCAATATGATTATAATTTGTAATTTTAATGGTCGTCTTCAGAAGACGAAAGTTTCATAAAATATCTGTTAAGACACAATAGATATAATAGAGAAAATAGAAACAACATAACGATTGAAACTAAGTTCATACTATAATAATTGCGATCATACAATTATTATAGTCACACACAAAAAGCAGGTACATACCACCATTTGATAATCAAACGAACTTTGTAAAGGAAAGTTTTAACAGAATTATCCTGAAGTCGTCTCTATCTTATGCCATATCTCAGAATAGATAATAGTCCTACGGCCATGAAGTTGTATGCCATCACACACGCAAGCTTTACATATGACGACCCAGTTGGCACAATGGTCACTATGCCGGACCAAACACAAGGATTGCGGGATCGATTCCCGCCTCAGACAAGTATTTATGCTTAGATATTTGTCTGTGGTCTGGTTGTTTCTATGTATTATAAGTAAATGTTTACTTAGTTTACTGTTTGTTTTATGAAAAAATTATCTGAGTCTCTTCTTAGGGTTCCTGGCTATAGATTAGTGGCTTCTTATTCTCGAGACACCAAAAGAGGTGGTAGCTGCATTCTCATAAAGAATGGTGTTAACTGTTCCCCATTGAATAATCTTGTCAAAAACTTAGCTTGTAATTTTAATTTTGAATGTTCTGGTATAGAGTTGACATTACATAGAATAATTATAATTTGTATTTATAGAAGACCTCAGAGTAATCCTCAGGTGTTCCTTGACAAATTAAATGAACTTGTTAATTTGCTTTTTAAGAAGTATAAGAAGGTCATTATTTGCGGTGACTGGAATTTAAATATATTAAAACCGAGCAAAAGTTGTACAGAACTATTAAGTTTAATGAAAAACCATAATATGCAGCTACATATAAAAACTCCCACTAGAAAACAATCATGTCTTGACCAGATAGCAAGTAACATAAAACATGCTGAAGGACAAGTACATCACCTTGGTCTCTCTGACCATGAAACGGGTCAGACCTTGACAGTACGGCTAAATAAGCACCTAATTACAAAAACTTGGTATGAATTAAAGACAAACTACAGTGATGAAAATATCAAAAAGTTTTGCTACTGTATGTCAGTTTTAAGGTTTTCAGATATGTACCAAAAGTCTAATCTTAATGAAGCTTTTCAAGAATTCTTCAGTACATTTAAATTATTTTATGACCTTTGTTTTCCGACTCATAAAGTGAGAAAAACAAATGGTAAATGTAATAACCTATGGTTAACTAATGGCTTGAAAAAATCCAGTGTCCATAAACGAAGTATGTACTTAAAAATGTTACATTGCAAGTCTAATAAAAAACTACTTAAATACAAATATAAACAGTATTCGAGGATTCTGAAACGTTGCATACATGCTTCACAACAAGTTCAAAATAAAAGATACATAGAACAGAGCAAAAATAAATGTATAGCCACTTGGAAGATTATTAATAGATCCCTAAATGACATTAGCCCATATAATGACATAGACGAGATAGTTAATGAAGATGTGAAATATACTGACCCTCAAAAAATTGCTGACATTTTTAATGATTACTATATACAGATGACAAATAATAATTTTAAATACAATATTGACGCTATTAAAAAAACAATGGACTTTAATAACCATAACACATTTTTTCTTAAACCCACTGATCCCAAAGAAGTACATAAGATTATAAACAGTTTAAATAATTCAAACTCCGTTGGTGTAGACAGCATATGTACAAAAGTTATTAAAGCTTGTGCATTACATATATGTAAACCATTGAGTTACCTCATAAATTTGTCTTTTTCTGAAGGGGTCTTTCCTGAATCTCTGAAATCTTCAATCGTCAAACCTCTTTTTAAAAAAGGCGAAACCACTGAAGTAGCAAACTACAGACCGATTACGTTAATACCTATTCTATCAAAAGTTTATGAAAAGGTCATGCTTGTGAGATTACAGGAATTTGTAGCAAAAAATAATATATTAAGAGAGGAACAATTTGGTTTTCGTAAAAAGAGTACAACGACATTGGCATGCTACAATTTAATAAAATCCATAACTCATGCACTTAATAATAGAAAACATGTAGCAGCAGTATTTCTAGATATGAGTAAGGCTTTTGATTTTGTGGATCATAGATTACTATTATTCAAATTAGAAAAATACGGCATACGCGGTAAAGTCAATGACTGGCTGCGTTCTTATCTCTCAGACAGACAACAAAGTGTACAAATCTCAAAAATTAAAGGAAACGTTAAGGTTGCCTATAATTCTCAGAGAAAATGCAATGGCGTTGGTGTCCCGCAAGGAAGTGTTTTGGGACCCTTTTTATTCCTTATTTACATTAATGACCTTCCTATGGCCACTGAACATGAAACTATACTCTTTGCCGACGACACGACTCTAATAGTTAAATCTGACAAAAGACATGAATTAGAAATTAAATTAAATCAATCACTTTTAGACATTATTAATTGGCTTGACGCAAATAATCTTAAAATTAACATTAAAAAAACACAAATGATAGAATTTCAAAGTTACAATCTGAAACCAATGAACCTTAATGTAAGTTATGAAGGTAATTTTATAGAACAAGTAGAATTTACTAAATTTTTAGGACTGATCATTGATCGAAATTGCAAATGGAAATTCCACATAGATTACATTTGCGATAAACTGGACAGATTTGCTTATGCAATTAAGAGACTTAGAGTAACAGTGTCAATGGAAGCAGCAATAACTGCATACCATGGATATGTGTCCTCTGTTCTGCTGTATGGGTTGATATTGTGGGGTAATTCTGTTGACATTGAAAGAGCATTTCGTGTACAAAAAAAGTGTATCAGGGCAATTACTGGCGCTTGGTTTAGGGATAGTTGCAAGCCTTTGTTTCAAAAACTTAATGTACTGCCACTTCCCTGTATGTATATTAAGGAGTTGTGTCTGTTTGTGAGGGAACATTCACAGTACTTTCCACTGCACACAAATACCGTGAAAAGGAATCACATTTCTAGACGACCTAACAATCTGTACCGACCCAGCGGTCGTCTTCAAATTTACACAAAAAATGTACATATACAAGCAATAAAAGTATACAATAAATTACCAGACACGATAAAGAGCCTTCCTTGCCTGCTTTTCAAAAAAAAGCTAACTAAATGGCTTTTGGACAAATGTTTTTACAGTGTAAATGAATTTTTAAATGAAAAATGAATCTAAAACTGACATAATAATTTTTAATTTTATTTGACATTTATATTAATAGTGATTCCATTCTTTTTTGACATTATATATTGAATCGGACCTGGTGCAGTGCTCAATTATTGTAAATCTTATTTAAAATTTATGATTAATGTATTTTTAAAGTCACTTTATATTTTTAAAAGTCATATCCCACCTACATAATATTTGTACACCAGATGACTGGTAGAATGTAAGCACGTACTAACCATACTAACATCATACATATGTAAACTACATTCTAGACAAATAAAATATTCTGATTCTGATTCTGATTCTGATTACAAAAGAAAAGTATATAAGTAGTATCTCCGTTGTCTAGCACTCATAACACAAGTCTAGTTACTTAGCTTGGGACTAGATGGGGATGTGTGGAATGTCCTGCAAATTTATTTATTTAGAACTTTTCCTATTCTCTTTTAATTTTAAGGAATGGCTGCATAATATTAAAATCGAGATATGATTGTGAAACGTTACGTCATTGTACACTGACCCTACGGCCAACACCCGAGCCGTGTCCATATTAATTACCTCATGATTTAACCACAATGAGATCGAAGAAAGTTCGCTAACAAAGCGTATTCGTAATGTTACGTTTGCACGTTTGCTTTCTTCATGCAATATCTATAATACTCCGTACACTCGCCAGCAAAACTTCATTACCATCTCAAACTTAAAGCTTGATAATAAAAGCTTAGTTTGTTCGGTTGAGTGTACAGTGCAATGACACGCAATTTCGGACCTTAAGTATGCAAAACATTGAAGTGTAATAAAATTGACTGTGATAATTAAAAACTTTCGAAGCGTTTTATAATAAGATATGTCTGCACAATGGCTGTTATCTTCGTATCAGTGGGAAAAGTATAATAGCGGGAAAGCAAACTTACGTAAGCTCTAATAATGGTGAACTTTCGGGATTTTACATAGAGATAAGCGATGGATTAATAAGGTTTGAATGATATGCATTAAAGTCGAAGAAAACTTTAAACAGCCAAATGATTAAACGATTTTTAAGAAAAACTCGCAGTAAATTAGTAAAAAATACTATATTTTTTAACATTATCCAAAAGATTCAAACTTTAATATGTATTTTATTATTTCAGAATAACTTTTACTTCAAAATTCAGAGAATAAACAGATTACTTACGAAACTAATATCGCACAACGCGATCGAAAGTGACTGCAACAATTTGGACGTTTAAAAAGCACTCAATTACATTACGTTTACTCTTTGAGCTTTCAAAACGAATTCATATCTGTAAGACTTATTTTTTCGCGAAAATTTATCGTTCCTTTTGAAACTAAAGAATGCTTTGTAGAAAACATCGACGTTATTAAATTTTTAATAACTAGCGACCCGCTCCGGCTTCGCACGGCTATATTATGCTATATTGTGCTATATTAGTTTTAAAGATCTAAGCATACAAAGGGACATAGGGATATAGGGACGGCGAAAATTGACTTTAGTTTATACTATGTAGTGATAGTGATATGTAATTACATAGTAATGGCACTTTTGCCTGCGATTTAGTTTTGGTTGTATGTCAAATGATACTATTTAGAAAATTTACATTTCCAATGGTTCGATTCCTGGTCGGCCGTGTACCAATGAATTTTTCTTTTGGAAAATGTATGTACACTAATTAACTTTGCTCTTATGGTGAAGGAAAACGTGATGAAAACCGTGGTATAGGTACTGGCAAGATAAGACCACTGATACTACATCGCGGCCCAGAATACCATGGATAAAAGGTTGAATAGTCATTGCACATCATATTCTTAGATAAACACGTGGTGACGTGCCTGTGCATAAGGCTGCTTTACTTCACCTATAAAACAGGTCGGAGTTCAGTACGGTGAAAGACAACGGTGTCAAAAACGGCATGTCCCTGAATTCATTACGGTTCAAAGGCATGGGACATTGGCTATTCCGGAGGAGAGCGGGCCTTCCCTTGCTCCGCAGTAGCACATTTTAATTATCTTTTTTAGTACCTTTTAGTACCTCAAAAGAAAATTAAAATGTTCGATTTTCTCTGGAATGGGTGGACCTAGCAAGTTGAAATTCATACCAGATACTAAGGTCTCATAGTCCCTATTAGGTGTAGAAAAACAATCTCATGAGTCAACACAGATATGGGCAAATTTACATTTTCAATAAAACTTGTAAGAACCAAAATTTACCTTAATGTTATATTACAGTAGGTACCTACATCTTCTTATAAAGACATCAGTCGCCGATTCCGTTTCCTGTCTTCTTACCTTTACGGATTAAGGCATACGTACAGTCACATTACCAATTAGCTAAACCCCACGTGACCTAGAGCTCACTCGCAAATCTGTAAGGTAGTAAAGTAATGTTACCTGATTCTGTTTTTTTAAACAATATACTATACAATACAATATGCAATATAAAAAAAATAACAAAATAGGTAAATACTTTATTTTTTACAGAAATGCGAATGAGCGCTGGGACACGTGGGATTCAGCTAATTGGTAACGTGACTGTACCTTTCTGATAAGTAACATATTAACGGTAGGTGCTTGACAAGCACTAAAATCATTTTTGTTGCTATTCGTGTTTATCGGTTTACCTTTAAAAAAACATCACCCTCGTCACTGTAAGGCATATATGGCATCTGAAGAGTAGGTATTAAACTTGAAAAGTTATGTAACCCAGGTAGAGCGTAACTTAATATAATAATCAGGTTGATTGAACCTTGTAGGCCAGTGACCTAGGTGGGTCGATAACAATGACTTAGTAACTATTTTTAACTTACCTGTAGTTTCTTTTTATTATTAGGTACTGTTTTTTAACTTTCGAACGAAAAAAGACGGTTTCTGATTATCTGTCTGTTTATGTTTGTACGGTCGGCTGCATAATTGCAGACCCGCCGAAGAGCTCCAAAACGGCTGTTATATTGATGTTTTCAACACAAGCGAGGTTCTAGGCACCTGCTTTAGTAGAAGTTTAAATAAATAAAATAAATAAATATTATAGGACATTCCACACATCGCCATCTAGCCCCAAGCTAAGTAAATAGACTTGTGTTATGGGTGCTAGACTATACGGATATACTACTTTATATACTTATAAAAAACTACTTATACACTTATTTGGTAAAGTCTTCTAACTCATGAATTTATCAAACAAAAATTATTAAAATGAAATATTCCAATAATAGTAATTTTCGAACTCTACCGGGGGCTGCAATTATGCAGCCCACTGTACGTAGCATAGTAGCTTTGAAACGAATTTTTAGATTTAAATAAATTTTTTGAAGTTATACTTCTTTAGGCGCGTTATGAAAAAATGATGAGAGTGAAATTTTCAAAACAGCGTCACACAAAATTCTCACGGGAGAAGTTGTTTAAATCTAATTTGTCGGACGAGTTTTTTGTCGGACGAGTTTTTTGTCGGACGAGTTTTTTGTCGGACGAGTTTTTTGCCGGACGAGTTTTTTGTCGGACGAGTTTTTTGTCGGACGAGTTTTTTGTCGGACGAGTCTTTTGTCGGACGAGTATTTTGTCGGACGAGTATTTTGTCGGACGAACTTTTCACGCACCCATTTTTTTTTATCTAAAGGTTAGAGTTTCGTGAATGTTTAGCTGTGTTTTATATAAATCGATGAAGCTGTCTCAAAGTTATATGAATATTTTACTGAGTATCGAAATTAATAAAATTTTCCTGACAATAAACTTCTTTTAAAATTCTATTTCGAAGCTTTCTTTAAAATAAATAAATATTCCAGGACATTCCACACATCGCCATCTAGCCCCAAGCTAAGTAACTAGACTTGTGTTATTGGTGCTAGACAACGGATATACTACTTATATTATACTTATATTTGTTAATACAGGGTTATTGGAAAATATACTAGCAAGCCCTTAAGGGCTACTTCTGTGCACCTAAACAAACAACTTTTGTTCTACGACTTTTAGAAATTCGAAAAAAAAATGAAAATTTTGAGGTTATGTAAATTCGAAAAACAGCTGATTTTTCGAAACCAAGGTCATTCAGACCAAGAACAGTAGATGAAACTTAAAAAATAAGTAAAATTTTAAGGTTACTGACCTCTACGTGTAAGGAACAGCAGATTTTGTATTACTAAAATGTTTACAACTTTTCATGTTAACTGTACTCTTTCTTTTATCTATATGCAAAAATGAAATCGGGTAGAGTTGGGCTTTTTTGTTAGGTATTTTAAAATCGGGTAGAGTCGGGATGTAGCCTGATTTTCAGGTAAACCTAAACTCAAAATTTTCGAAAAAAAAATCGAATTTGGTCTTCATGCTAGGCAGGCTGTGTTTGGCGGTCCGGTATGGTAAACATTGTGCTGACCAGCTGAGAGTTCCCTGAATGTTTTAACTGTGCTTGAAAATCGATTGGGCTGTTTTAAAGTTAAGAGATATTTGTTTTATTAATTTGCCCTTTTAAAAATCTATTTTGAGATTTTCTTTAAACTAAGGAATAATGAGACACTAAGAAAATTCATGTAGGTATAATGATAAGTAATAAAATCAGTATATTTTATCCAACATTTATGATTGATGGCGAAGATCGAGGCTCAATCTAAAGTAACCCAAACAGGTTTCTTAATGTGAATGTTATCCACTACAAGCTATTAATTAAGCTAAGTAGCGATGGGCAGACTATGACTTTAGCCGACTAGCCGACTGGTGGACTATTCGGTTGCAAAATTACTGACTATTGGGCTTAGCCGATCATTGCTTTTACAGCTGATTCGCTTGCGACCGGAACAGGTTTTTATTTATTTAGTATTTTTTCTCGTATTATTTATATTGACTTGCGTGACGGCTTTGCTACTTTTATTAGTAATTATATACCTATTAGTGTGAAATACATTACTTCTAGACAGTTTACAGTTAACTTTATTAAATTTGAATCATGTCGGGAAATAAATAACCCGAATGTATTTCCTTGACGAATTAGAGCAGACTAGTCGGCGCTTTTCAGGCGGCACATTCTATTTTTGTAATTGTATTAATTACAAGTAAAGCCTATCAAGAAAGCTAAGCTATTCAAAGAAACGTTAAAACATTTCTACGTACGAAAAAACTAATAATTTCTACGTTATTTTGTTTCCTATATAAGAAAGTAACTTCAAGTTAATCAAAAACGCTAAAAAACAAAGAGTGAAAAACATTCATTGAATCGTTGTAAATGAAATTGTACGACATTTTTTTCAAAAGAATTTTCACACGAAAATAATGTCGAAAAATTATGCAACGAAAATATAAATCACACGCTTTCACTGGACAACATGCTTACTCTTACAAGGTGTTCAAATTGTGACGGTATAAAAAAAAGATGTGCCACATAGATGCAAATATCTTTTTGTGTTGTTCATTATAACGACAGCCAAAAAAGTTCAAGATGAAAGTGATTGAATTCGCTTTCGTTCGACGGACGTACCGACATCGACCAACTTTATATGTGGGACCTATCGAATTATTGACACATTCGTGAAGAGCTTAGGATTTCACTTGTTTCAATGTCAGATTTTGTTGTTTATGCCCGGTCATGGCGTCGCTATCTGATTGATTCGAACATTTATTTGATTATAAACGGATTTCCTTTTCGATTATAATCGTCTGCTCTTTCGTATGGCGCTAGTAAAAATATTTGCGAACATTCGGCTTTCAATCACGTTCTAACGTATGTTCCGAATAAATATGTTCAAATGTAAAAAATAATGTTTAAGTAGGTATTTACTTTTATTCAATTTAAGTAGTTACGATTCCTGGCTGAAATTGATTTAGAAAATCTATGGTGCAGTTTTAGTTTTTCAACGGCCTAGTAAAATTTTGCTATAGCTTATAAGGACTTCGGTCCTGAAAACCCATTTCCAGATCCCTTGTAAAAAATATAGGCAGTAGAAGAATTCACATTTTCGCTTAATTTCATTGCAATAAAAACGTACCCTAACATTATGCCTACATACGATTGTACGGGCTTAATCAATACAACAAAATAGATTTTAACAAGGTATTTGAACGGACCGACATCGCATGTCCTTGTTACAGTTTTAATAGTGCCTCCTATAGGTATTTAGTATCTTTTGTGCCAGACTGGGTCACACACAAAGGGTCTAAATTAAAGGCTTGGTCATGAATAAAGGTTATAGATAGATAGGTGTAGGTAGATAGGCCTCCTGGGTGTAATAGGTAATTGTTTAATGTGTGAGTCATAGGGTATTGCACGACATGCATGTTTGATTATGCTATTTAAGTGTAGGTGGACAAAATTATCACAGTAATTTATGGTGAGTATATTGGAAAATTCAATACCTCCATCCTTACCAAAATAATCGATGGCCTGGCGGCAAGGGTTAAGCAAGGCCTGGTGATATGACTACTTTGACTGTTTTTTTAGATCCCTACCCAAAGGTTAAAAACGGGAATCTAATACTAAGACTTCACTGTCCGTCTGTCTGTCTGTCACCAGGCTGTATCTCATGTACCGTGGCAGCTAGAACGTTTGGCTTTCTGTTGCCACATAACAATAAATACCTACTAAAAAGAATAAAAATGGGACTTCCTTACAACATGTTACGGAACCCTTCATACGCGAGTCCGAAACGCACTTGGCCGGTTTTTTTTTATTGGTAAGCATTTGCACTTAAAACTTAGAATCACTACATAAATAGTATAAAATAAAGTCACTTTTCGCCGTCCCTAATACCTATGTATGCTTAGATCTTTAATACTACGCGACGGATTTTGATGCGGTTTTTTTTTAATAGACAGAGTGATTCAAGAGGAAGGTTTTTAGATATAATACATGCATAATACAGCCGTGCGAAGCCGGAGCGGGTCGCTAGTTAACCTATAAAAAGCTCTTAAGAGCAGTCGCAGTGATCTAATCGCTACAATTTAAAAAGCATTTCCAAGCTAGAAAAACGTTGAAAAACCCGAGAGATGCCACTCTTACGATTTCCTTCCCGTGTTGTTAGAGAATTAAACGTTTAAATGTTTAGATGATCGCTAACCCACTGACCGAGATCGTACACTTAAATACTTCGCGAGAGAGCCTCGTGAAAATAAGGTAAGACACACATTATGTACGTAGACACAACAGTAACTCTACTAAAATATTATTTTTAGGGTTTCAGTTGGCCCAATAGTCACCATGCCGGACTGCCAAACACAGGGTTGCGGATTCGATTTCCGCCTCAGACAAGTACCTATTTATGCTAAGATATTTGACTGTGGTCTGGTTGTTTCTATGTATTATAAGTATATATTTACAACAGAAAAGTATATAAGTAGTATATCCGTGGTCTAGCACCCATAACAGAAGTATAACTATACTTCTTCTTAAGTAACTACTTAGCTTGGGGCTAGATGGCGATGTGTGGAATGTCCTGTAATATTTGTTTGTTTGTTTCCTATTCACCTTTACTACTTCGATTTTAAGAGCGACCCCTGGGTCTTCAATCGATCTTCATTATCTACGGCCCCAAATGGGACCAATAAAATATCAATTAAAAAAAATCTAAAACTCGTCCCATTTCATAATCAAAATAATAGTCAGAATTCCTAAGAATAAATAAATCACTTAGGCGCGAAAGAGTCTTATGAAACCAAACTAAGGAAATAAAGGTACAGAAACTATCTACTGCCTAACTATTTTTAAGGAGTCTGTGGAAACGAAATTACTTAAGTATTGTAGGTATTACGTATTACAACTATTCGGGAATAACTGTAGAATAATTTAATTTTTTTAATTTTTCTCGTTATGACGTCATTTGTCAGCCTAGTCCAAAAGATAATGACCGTGTTATTTAAAACTTTATTTTAAGTAGGTACCTACAATATTATCACAGTGGGGGGCTGTCCACTAAACGGAAGGTACCTACTTATAGTAATCGCGAACCACGCATGCGCGCCGGCAGTCAACATCAACTTGTATTTCTGGTTGCAAGAAACCGGATTCGGTTAACCTGTCCAATATTTGGGCACCCGGTCATTGAGGGGTTAATTCGTTATACGTACCATACGTTTAAACTTTGCTAATGACAGGGGCTTAAGTATTTAACTGTCATCCAATTAATATATTGCCGACAGATTAATGAAAATCTTTGGTTAATTTTTAACTGCAGTCTTGGATTTATGAGTCAGTTTGGTGCATAAAATTACAATGAAATTAACAATGTAGCAATTTAGGACACAGTATTTAAAAAGCAATAAAAATGTGAACACTCCTTATGAACATTATTATAATAATATTAGTTGTTTTTAACACCTAGATTTTTATGTAAGCAATGAGTCATATTAATAGGGAAAGTGGTTTTGAATTGGCAAATACAACGCGTATCTTAAATTCATAAATAATTAACCTATTGAGATTAGTTTTTCAACAAACGACTTTTGTGTTTGTTATTTTTCGCACGATGTTGACCAAAATTAAACTTATTACGAAATAAATAGTAAATATTAGAAACTAATAAATATTAACATTTATTTCCTTCCAAATATAGACTTTTTGTCCTCTCTTTCCTTTATTATAGGTATAGATTAATGAGAAGAATTATTGTAAAAAAAAACGTGTGGCACTCGGGAACTGCCGCGGTAAAGCTATTGCATAGCATTTTTTAAGGTAGTCGGAGTGGAGGGTGTTAGGTTTTATTTTCGTTACGGAATTTCTTGATTTGGTCGCCGCGCTCAAAGCCCGCAATAAATGCTATGCAATAGCTTAATAAATGTCTCGATAGATTTTGTCGGTAAACAAACTAGGTACATACTAGTTACTATTGATAAATTTTATATGATTTAGAAATATGTACTAAATATTTGTTATGTAAGTTGAAACTCCAGATTGTCCGTAGGACTATTAGAAGAAAATGTTTTCTATCTGCCTACGAAGTTCCTACTCTTTTATTGAGAACTAGCGACCCGCTCCGGCTTCGCACGGCTATATTATGCATGTATTATACATATAAACATTCCTCTTGAATCACTCTATCTATTAAAAAAACCGCATCAAAATCCGTTGCGTAGTTTTGAAGATCTAAGCGTACAAAGGGAAATAAGGACGGCGAAAAGTGACTTTATTTTATACTATGTAGTGATTAAACATTCATGACTATGCAACCTATAATCTTAGATTTTTATTATTTGTGTGAATACAATTCAAAAATTATAGGCTTCATAACAAATCAATAAGCAACAAAACTAAATCCGTCACTCAAGTGAGTAGAAAATAAAACAACAAAATAAATTCGACACAAAAACTAACTTAACACACTTTTAAACATTCATAAATCCTTTTCAAAATTGCAGGTTCCATCCATCTGCCGGCACCGGCCATCCATCACCCATTCAAAAAAGGTAAGACAATTTTCATAAATTTCAGTGAAAACAGGTCAAGGTGGCTTAAAACAACCACAAGTGGGGCAAAAGCTGCATTTTATGCAAATCGACCGTTGAATGCAGGAACGTGAATAACTCGTACCTTCACTTTGCAAATTAACCGCGAGAAACTGAAAAGAAAGCTACTGGGTGCTTTTTATTCGAGATTTTTTTAACTAAGGCCTTTTTCACACAGTCAGTTTTACAAGATTGTTTTCATTGACATTATTTATTACCACTGCTTGATCAAAACTATCAGTGCTATTATACCAGATTTAGTAAATGATCAACTACAAATATTAATACATAGCCCCTTGGTTTCACCCGCGTAAGTCCCGATCCCGCGGGTATTTTGAGATCAAAAGTATCCTATATCCTTCTCCATCTCCTAAACTGCCACTACGCCGATTTTCATCCAAACCGGTCCAGTATTCTGACCGTAAAGTGGGAAAAATTGGACAAATTACAAAACTGCTACTACACTGGTGCTACTGCTAAACTACTTTATTGCTTATTTATTTTATATTCCTCCTTATATTCCTATCACGTTATGTACAACCCACCCATCCCCTTCTTTAATTATTATCCATCCAAAGGTTGCCTGGAAGAGATCGCTTTTAGCGATAAGGCCGCCCATTGTGCCATATTGTTTGTTTATTATTGTTTTTATAGCAGGAGTTTATGTTAGAATAAAGGTTTAATGTGGTACAATAAAGAGTTTATCTATCTAAGTATCTATCTACAAAACTTTCGGATTTAAAAAATTCTATAGCTGCGCCCCGCGGTTTCAGTCAGGTAAGTCTCGATCCCGTGGAAATATCAGGATAAAAAGTAGTAAATATGTTAATCCGTGTCTCTAGCTATCTACTTACCGAGTTTCATTTCAATCTATTCAGTAGTTTTTACGTGATAGAGTTACAAACATATACACAAACTCACACACAAAATTTTACATTTATAATATTAGTAGGAGGTTAGGGTTTATAGGTAAATGAACCTGAAAGTCTCATCAGTACCACAGTTTAAACCTTTAAAAGGCCTGTAAAAAAGGAACCTTTATAAAATCACTTTCTTGTCCGTCTGTTTAATTTATCGACCACGAAGTTATAAGGTGTAAATAAACCTTACAAACTCAGTCTTTACTTACAGTTCAAGACGTTGTACAATCATATAAAGTAAACGCTTGCAGTTATTCCCTCAACTAAATACCAATTCATTCACAAAAGGTAGTCGGTAATTAATGGTTCGGAGCGTAAACCTCAAATTGCGGTCACGGCCGAAAAGACAAAAAAAAACAACAAAAAAAATACACATTCCCACGCCTTAATTTCTATCTTTAGTTATAATTTAATTCGATACGGATAGTTTTTAAGGAATTCCGAATAGTTTTTTGTAGCTATTAAAATCCTCAGACGTGAGGTTTAAATGTTATTAAGGATTTAAAGGAGTCATGCATGGACCATTAATTTAATATAATGCTAACGAAATCCTAATGAAAACATTTACTTTCCTATTATTATGCTTTTAAAATATCTAAGTAATAAAAAGTATTGTGGTTTGAAAACCCATTAACTTTTCAATATTTACTTATACAACGAAATACAACACTCTAAAATTACCAAATATTTTTTGTTAAGTATTAATAACATAATTAGGTAAGTATACTTACTAAAAATACTAAAATAGGGCAACATTACGGGCCAAAAATATACCTATCCGTCCTCTTTGGTTTTGCCAAAGTGGTGAAAATAAAGTAAATACTGATCAAACTGACCCATTCTTAATATCTCCTGGTCTGGCGCAAAGGATTCAGAAATACTCGCATTGCAGATAATGCTACAATGCATGCTTTTTTACCCGACTACGGTGCCAATAGGGAGGGTTAGGTTTTTGACCCGTATGTATTTGTGGCCATCTTTTCCAATAACCTAAAAAGCTTAACTGGGAAAGTCCTTAAGGTGAAAGGGTACCTGGGCGCTCTCCATACAAACGTAGTCGACTGTTTCCTCCCTGGATAATGACACTAGCACAAATATTTTTGTGCTGCAAAACCTATAACTTCCATGACTATGCCCCTCATTTTCTATTTCATTTTCTAATTATCATAGATTTTAAAATTAAAAAAATTAAAAAATCAAAAAAATCAAAAAATAGGGGCATGGTCATGGCAGTTATAAGTTTTATGCACCAAAAATATTTGCTCTAGTGTCATTACCCAGGGAGAAAACAGTCGACTACGTTTGTAATAGTTTGTATGGAAAAAGCCCCCGGTACCCTTTCCTCTTAAACGAAAATTAATTAACGATTTGCTAGCGATTGGTAGTAACATTAAATAATCATAATCATAATAAATAATGGTAAAATTAGGTACATAACGGAACTGAAAATTTTATATGACTTTACAGAATGTTACATACATCAGTTAACAAACTTTAATTACATTTTATGTGTAATTAAACGTCTCGTAAAACGCAACTATTTTGTGGTCCAATAACTTTATGAAATTTTGTTACATTGTTCGGTATGCTAATTACAAGAACGATTTGAAATGTTTTACTTGTACAATAATGTGCAATTTATTACAGAATAATTATTAAGTTATTAAGATTAAAACTTGTAGGATAATCTCTACTATTAGGATAACAATTGCTATCTCTAACATGTTTGTTGATCATTGACGTTAAAACGCGAGGAATTGAAAACTTACTACATTTTCCGAAGTCGGTAAAAACTACTAAATCGATTGCGATATTTAGTATAGTGGTACTAAACCTCTTCTAAAACAAATATTTTTCTCTGAACTTCTTTTATAAAACATTTGGTTTAAATTATTTCACAAAATCGGCTTAAAAACCGCGGAGCGTCGTCGATAGAAAGCTTTATAAAAGCTCTAACTACCATTGTTAACACACAGCTAAGTACTAATATGTATTCTATGGCATTACTCAAACGGTTAAAGAAAAACTCGCACAAGAGAGTGATAGGTAAGTATTAGTTAAACCAATTATCCGACCACCTGCTCTTAGGATCCTAAGTACTAATATTCTGTTATTTACTGTTCAGTTTCACGCCCACTCTGGTTTCTAAACAATTTGCTCGATTACTACAATTAATAAGTACTTGTATTTATCTAACGAATACCTACCGCAAAGTCGTATATAGCCTAAAATCGTAGTTCGAAGTGTAGGTACTTGTATTTATTTTAATTGCACATGGTAAGAATCATTAGTGATGGTCTGGAGGAGAATTTAAATTATTGGAATAAACCGCGCCAGGAATAACCACTAGATGAACTCATCATCATCTTCCTGCCCTTATCCCAATTTATTTAGGGTCGGCGCAGTATGTTTTCTTCTTCCATTCACTCCTATTAGTCGTCATCTCATCGTCCACATTCATCTCTCTAATGTCTTGTCTCACGCAGTCCTTTCTTTCTTTGGTCGTCCTCTTCCTCTCCATCCCTCTACATTCATACTCATCACTCTTCTAGTCACATGCGTCTCTTCTCTTCTCTAGATGAACTATGAACAGAATTAAAAATCCCTGGTCCACATCCATTTACTCGAGGTGAATTAAAAGGGAAAAAAATCCCTGGTACCTACAGCCTGGTGAACCATGGAAAGACATAATAACCCCTGTTATAACTGGGTAGTTATCTCGAGGACCACGGGAAGAAAAACCTGCCCCTAGAACATCAAACTCTGTTAGTAGACCACGAGCAGGGCGAGGAAAAAAGCATTTGAAATTGTTAATTAACACTGCCCAAGCCGTAGATGTCGCGCGTCGCGTCTAAAGAAAGTGTAATTATCCGGAGAAGGAGACGGAACACTAATTGGCATCCTTGTAAGTCAATACTTGTACGAAAGACAAGCATGCGCAGGATTCCTGCTTCATCGATAGATAACAATATAAATAAATTAGATAGTAATTAAAATAACTGCAAATCGAAGCTTTTTTTAAGCTCTGTTGATTTTTTTCAATAACTAGCCTCGTCCCGTGATTCTACCTTCTTAAGTCTCGATCTTATTAAGCTATTGCATTGCTTTTATCGCGGGCTTTGAGCGCGGAGACTGAATCAAGATTTTTTTTCTCAATTTTTCCTTGACTACAAAAAATATTTTAAAACCAAAATTAACCATATAGGTACAGTTTTAGTTTAAGTTTAAACGAGACTAACAAACATCACTTAATTTTTACCCGACTGCAACGAATGGATTATGTCTTTTGCGCCTATCTTTGTATCTTTTATATAGTAGGTATAGGTATATAGAAAATAGCTTGCTCAAACTCATGGGATCCCATAAGAATATCAAGTTTAAGATCCTAGTTATTACAAAATGAAACCACAAAAAATCCCTTAATAAATATTGGTAGAGATAGAAAGAAACTAATTAACTTGATACAGTGTTTATATACAGAGTTATTGGTAATTATACTAGCAAGCCGTTGAGGGCTACTTCTGTGCACCGTAACAAACAACTTTTGTTCTACGACTTTTAAATTTTCGAACATTTTTTTTAAATTTGAGGTTAGGTTTACCTGAAAATCAGCTGTTCCATACACGGAGAGGTATTTAACCTTAAAATTTTACATATTTTTTAAGTTTTATCTACTGTTCTTAGTCTGAATGACCTTTGTTTTAAAAAATCAGCTGTTATTCGAATTTACATAACTTCAAAAATTTCATTTTTTTTTTCGAATTTCCTAAAGTCGTAGAAGGCGTTTGTTTAGGTGCACAGAACTAGCCCTCAATAGCTTGCTAGTATAATTACCAATAACCTTGTATAAAGAGAGTTAAAAGAAATGGCAATGTGTTGTTGTATCTTGTATCTATTTATAGTTATTTTGTACCTACAGACAGGTGTAAAGCAGACCACTCACATCGCGACATTCCAGATCAACATTCCTGTGACAGCAGATGTAACGCGACAAAAAATAAATAAGTGTTAATATGGCACGTGGCATTCTCAGTATATAAAATAAAAATAAATAAATATTACAGGAGATTCCACACCACAGACAAATATCTAAACATGTCTGAGGCGGGAATCGAACCCGCAACCCTGTGTTTGGCAGTCCGGCATGGTGACCATTGTGCCAACTGGGTCGTCAAATAATAAATGGCAAAAAAAAATTAAAAAAAGTAAATATATTCGTCAATTTACGACGGGACATACGCATGCGCAGGTGTAATAGCATGTAATTTTGTTGACCTATGGCGCTATGGTACATTATGAATAGGTACGCACCTACCAATTTACAAATGCTTTGTTTCGTAGAGCAAACAAAACAGTAAAACGTTTTATGATTATCCACTTAGGCAAGTTAATTTCAAGAACTCTACAAATAAATTGAAGTTGCGAAAAAAAAATCATATACTAGCGATCCGCCCCGGCTTCGCACGGCTATATTATGCATGTATTATACATATAAACCTTGCTCATGAATCACTCTATCTATTGAAAAAAAACCGCATCAAAATCCGTTGCGTAGTTTTATCGATTTTAGCATACATAGGGTTATAGGGACATAGGGACAGAGGAAACGACTTTGTTTTATACTATGTAGTGAAGTGATATGATATTTTTAGGCTTTTTATGGTTAAACAGCGCATACTTAAAAATAAGAAACGAAAGAACTTACTTTTTTTACATTGAAAATGGCCATGTTAGTTTACAATCTTATCAATGTTTCCTTTCCCAGCGTATTAGCCTCACAATCCAGAGGCGTAAAACGCTGCCAGCTTGCTGGAACTTTAGGTCGGGGGGATGCCTTGGAGCACGGGGTTTTTCTTTTTAAATTTTGTTTATTTTGTTTAATTTATAATATCCTACATACATCCACTAATACAATACAAATGAACACAAATGATAAAATATTTGTTTAATTTATAAATTTGACTTTTTTTTTTGTATATTTAATTTTATGTAATTGATATTGTTCTTCAATCATATTGTATATCAATTACAGTAGTATTAAAGTGACTCTGTTATTGTCTGTTTTCTCAGTGCAGCTCTACTTAAATAAGTTAGTTCTACGTATTATCATGTTTGCCCTGCAATCTGCAATACGGTAGCGCTTAAATTTCACCCTTGAGAAAACCTGTACCTAGGCCTCGGCGCCTCAGGCCTGTATTTTACTAATCACGGAGGATGAGAGATTAATCAATATATAATGGTTCTAGATCAAAGAGTTTTAATAATATAGTAGAGAAGAATAAGAATCACAATCACAATCTTTCCTTTAAGCAAGACAAGACGTCCAAAAAATTAATTCATTTTCTTAAATGTTTCCGCGACTCTGATACATAATTTCCCAAGCTTTGAAACTATTCTATAATTAAATGATAGTTCCATTAACAATTAGACGTCACTTACATTTGAATTTGAAATACTTTTAAAGGCTAATAAAAGTTTAATTATGTCATTGAGAAATTATTTAAGTAGAGATTACTCAATAAATAAATTGCTAACTTGGTAATTGTCATGTTGACGTACCTATTGAAAAGGCAAATTTTGTAAAGGTGTAATGTTCACTCTATTCTAAAATGTTTTTAAATATCTTTCCCCTAGATCCAGGGCGTAGGTCCTAAGCCATAAATTATGATGTAGCTTTACCGTCGATAGCCATACCATAGACCATACGCAGGTTCGCAATGCAACTGCGTTATATATAATTAGTGATACTTTTTAGCAAAAATAAGCTTGTACTAGGTATAAATATTAACTGATCAATTTTTTTAAACAAATAGGCACCTTTGTTTACAATTTCTTCCTTTAGCCAGGTTTTTTTTCTACGCGAGTTGATTGGTACATGCTCCATTCAAGCTAGCTCGTATCGTCGACTCTGACTGTAATTTATACTTTACGAGAAAATGTTTATACAAAATAATAATAAAAAATCTTACAATGACACGCTTATTCGATGTTTTCTTAAATAACGCCATTTTATTATAAAACAGATTTATTATATGTATATAGACTAGCAGCACCCCGCAGTTTCACCCACGTTCGATTTTTTTAAATTTTCTTTTATACAAGCCTTGTGCTAAACATTAACATTTGGTGCATTCGTACAGAAGTTATACGGGATTATTTTTATTTATATATAGATAACGTTAGAGTAGAAAACCATCCAAGTTGTGTAGGATGAAGGGTTTATATCATCCGAGAAGCCATTCAAACTGACTAGGTATACGTGACAACTCGTATAAATAGCGAAAACCTGGTTTTAAAATTTACTAAGCAAGCAATCAAAACTAACCGTAATGCCATGATTGTGTTATATGCAACCTCATTCATCGTATCGGTTTCAAGTACGCTGTCCATTGATTCACATGCATATGATAATGGTCAAATATTAGCTCAAAACATTTAGCAAAATTGTCGACTATTTGTAGAATCAATTGATTTTATATTCGTGTGTTTGCTAGCAATCGCAGATTACTGTTGATTTCAATCATTTTCGATTATTCAAACAACAGTTTTAATGTCATAGATGTAACTACAGTTATTTACTACAATAATATTGTTGATGTTTATTTAACTTTTAGGAATGAATAAACTAAAAAAAACGCAGTTGTATTCGTTAAAATTTATTATGAGTTTATTATTTTATTAAGTCGCGAGAACCTTAGAAAATACTATTAAGAGAGTTTTAAACGCAATCAAAGCTTTTAAAATTGTTTTTCAAAATCATGTCTACCAAAAAATAAAATACTTAGATTTGTTCCAAATTATAATGATCCACTCTATATGCAATACTATACAGTATAAACTGTGCAATTAAAAGATAAGACAGAAAAAGATAGAATATTTACATATAATGTGAGTGTTCTTTTGCATAATTATGTTTTAGCATCGTATACAAATGTGGAAATGTATGAATGGGTAGCTTTTGCATAGAAATCTATATACTAATATATTAAAACTGAAGAGTTTGTTTGGTTGAACGCGCTTACCTTAGAAACTGCTGTTTCGAATTTAAAAATTATTTTTGTGTTGGATACTCCATTTATGAAGGAACGCTATAGGCTACTTTTGATTTTAGTGTTCCCACAGGATCGGGACTTACGCAGGTGAAACCGTTAGGCGCAGCTAGTATGTATATTATTATGATGTATTGGTTTACCGTGCCATAACTCGATTATATTTGTTAAGAATCAATTTATTTTGCTTCTCCCGCATCTTCACACCGAACGATGTTTTTATTGACAAATCAAGCAGGTATGTGTTCATATTAAATGCGTAAATTGTTTTAGTTACGTTTGGAAATCAATGTTGTAAGCCTTGTTTGAGTAAAACGTTTTGTAATGAAGCTGTGTGGTTGCTAACAAACCTACTTACTTTTTAGTGATGGTATTTTAAAAAAGGCAAGTATTCGTACAGATAATGAACTTGATGTCTATAAACATCATCGTCTTCGTGTCATCGTAATAGGCAAAGAAAAAATACAGGTAGGCAGAAACCCGGAACTGATCACGCCAACAGCTGGAGGTGCCAGTGAATGTCGCACTGCGTCAAGCCGATTACCTCTGCAGATGGAAACACCTTATACGATACTTCTTTGCATGAAGTCCTAATCCTTAAAATGAGAAAACGACTGAGGAGAACTTTATGAATATTTAACAATATTCTAATTTGACCTGCAATGGCGTAAGGTAGCAGTGGAGCGAGACTAACTGCAAGGATAGGATGGAAAAGGCATTTTCACCTTGGCGTTTGATCTTTTCCGATTCACTTACCAAAGATCGGTTAAAATCAGTTATAACGTCTTCTGCAGTTCATTAAAATAAACAAAAAACCTGTCCCCGATCACCAACTGTTCATTTCGTTAGCACCTGATTGTTGATTTTTAATCGCAACGAACTTTAACGGTCATCCTAACCGGTTCAGATCGATCGGATATTGACTTAGAATAATTAGATTGTGAAGTGATGGATCGAGAAGCTATTGAGATTATTATTCAATGTGAACTGCAGATATTAAGTGCAGACTGAGACTGTTAAGACTAAGTAAGACTACTTATAGTCACTTTTATTAAGTAGATACATACTGCAGTTTTACCCGCTAAAATTCTGCCCGAACCTGCCTAAACATTGGAATAAAATGTAGCCTATAAATCCACACCGAGCTTAGTCGCAATGAGATTTAAAAAAAATCTTACAGTACGAGCACAATCTTCCACTTTTTATATAATATTAGTATGATTTATTTATACTAAAGACAATAACAGCGCCTATTCTAAAAATAAATCTTACCTTAAAATTAACAACGCCTTTTTAACATGATGATTAATTTTCTAACTGACTGGAACCTAGATTGAAAGGAGGAGCCAAAACCCTAGATTGATTGAAAGACGTCAAGATTAATTTGATCATCAAACGAGAACATTGGAAACCTTATAGAGTACTGGTAATGTGTGTTATTTGTGAACCATCGACGAACGAAATTACAATCCTAGATGATTGAATTTCGGAACCCTTAAAACGAAACCCCTTTTTATTTGATTTTGTTAATGGAAAAGTCAATCACGCTAATGGTGTTCTTAGAATTTCTGAGATGTTTTAGTCAGTCAGTTCCTTTGTTCGAGTCTCGTGAGAATCTTTGTTTGGAGGTTCGAACTAAATCTACGGAAGGATGAGAATATTTAAAAAATGTAACGTACTTTTTATTACTTATTGCTTTAAGTAGGTAGGACTTTCAAGGTGAGTAAGCTAGATAGGTACTCTTAAAGCAAAGCAATGTAAATCTCGTAATTAATGGGTAAAAAAGGCCAATTAAAGCCTGATAGATGATTCATCTCCCTCAACCCTACATTGAAATGAAAGACGGAAAAGAAATCAATATTTAACTGATTGTGTTACAGCCGATGTGAGGAAGTAGTCAGATGGACTGCGGTTAATAAGTCACGTTATGCCGCTACTGCTTGTGGTCAATGTTAAACACGTGAATATCTGATGACAGATGGACAGAAACAATATACTGCGGATAAAGATGCCCACTTTACTCAGATAAATTAAGGCTATACCTAAAGTGTTCGTTAGAACTAATTTCTGTACACATCTCTGCACAATGTAGCACCTTAGTTTAACCTTTAATTTCTCTGAGGGCAAAAATTCCCGTAGCATGATTTTGAACTAAACTTTTTTTGTTATTTTGATTTATATTTTCTTCTGTTTCAATACTGGGTTAAAAATATAACTAATTTCTTATCCCACATTATGTGTCTATACTATCGGCTCCTCCTATAAACCATATAAAACTCATATAAGTCGGTCGAAAAAAATAACAAATTGTAATAATCTTAGTGGGGCTTAGGGCGTCAAGTCTTCTTTGGTAAATGCTTTAGTTTCAATACTGGTTTGTTGATCTATGAATAAGGTTACGTCCCCAATATCAATTAAATTTGATCAAAAATATACAATAACACATAAAAATCTCATTTCATGGTAAATATTTAGCATAAGCTTTGGCTTGGCGAACAAGTTTATAATTTATCCAATATACCAACATACTTAATATTATTTTATTGATCGACCTGCGTAAAACTAATCTGGATTTATTTCAAAGATCATATTTTTCATACCTACTTTTTTGTTGGATAATTTCCTAATTTATATTATTTTGGTACTATTGGAATATACGTTCAATATTTCATTCCATTGATATTATTACTGACTTTGCAAAAAGGTCTGTCTGTCTGACTGCCACGATATTAGGTTTTATTATTTAGGTAGGTACTTAGTTTTTAAATTGCAACAGAAAAAAAAACATATTTTGCTTTCGAATAATATTCTTTCTTATTTATTTGTTTTGGTTAGGTAAAACAGTAAACAAAATACATTATCAGCTATCTGTCATCTGACAAGACCACCTACCGTAGTTAAATTTCTTAGAGTTCTAAGAAACTATTTAGTGTTGTTTTTTCTCTAATTATGTTGAAACTAAGCATCTACCTACTCTACATTTTCTCCAGTTTTCTTCTAAGATCGGGTGATAATTTTATAATTTCTGCTGGATATCGGAATGAAGGCACAATTATACCGTATCGAGGTTCAGACACGAGTTAACGGTGTCACGACGGCCGCACCCTATCGTATCTTACTTTTAGTTTTCAACAAGTGTACTTATTAAGTTTTATCATCAACTTTTATATCATCTTATCATATGAATTATAGAACAATTTATATGAACAAACTGAAATTGATGCTTTAGTTATGAGTAAAACGATATTACGGCTTAATTAATTTTGAAGATTGCATTCATTCATAAAACAGCAGTAAGATTAAAAGTCGATAAATTCAATTATAGTGTTTAAAAGCACTTGAATAACACTTTACTTATGGTTCGTAGAATGGCATTAATTTTTACGTACTCAGAAACCTGCCCTAGGTCAAAACCTAATCGAATAAATCTACGTAGACTTTATAATATCTAGCTAGGTATGTGTGGTTCACCATGGTTCACGCGGTTTCTGGCACGGCGGAACATTCGTTTCCTCGGCTGCGCTAGCGCACTCCGATGCCATCGACTGCTGACCTAGTGGATATTATAGCCCTCTTTCTTGCACTTACAGACTGACCTATGATATACACTTACCTATTATACCTAAATTAAATTATTATTCATATTTAGAATGATTTAAAGGAGTAATACAAAATTATGTAGGTAAGATATATTTTGAAGTGTTCTAAAAGATCTCAAATATGCTCTTTGGTACAATATTTTTGCAGATAAAATTATTAAGGTTATGTCGGCGGGCGTCTTAATCCACGGTAAAACTCGATTGGGGTTTTGAGGTATTTTTTTGTAATGTAAACAAATCATATTAACCTACTTGTTTGTAACAATTAAATAGAAAATGCCTAATATGAGCACATTATCTTAATGTGTAGATAATCGATTCCTAAGGACCTAACACTTTTAAGAATTTACAATTCCATTTTATGGGAAGCATCTTGAAGAATAGTCAAAACATAAATATTCACCAATCAAGTTCGACGACACAAATGAAAATAAAGAATTCAAGTTATGGCATGTTATTCTGACAAGCTTACAAGCGTAGCGAGACTTTTGCGCAGAACGCGTTTAATCTGTAATGGGTGGTGGAACAGACAGACGGACAGGCGCTAGCTGAGATGCACAGAGGGAATTCCGCACAACTTGTACGAAAAAAATGACATAAAGAAACTCTTGATAATGATCTTTTGAAAATTAGTTAAGTAACTACTTAAACCATTTTTTTCATATTTTTTTTTAATATAACACATTTTACTGTGTAAAAACTTAATGCAGACTTAATATTTTCAATTTTGCAATGATAAGCTTTTACACGACAAATTGCAACTTTCAAAAGCGCGGAATGGGGCGGGGCGGGACGCGACCGTGCGCTCGCGCAAGCACTCGATCGCAAAGCATGTGCGCGCTCACAGATTAAGTAACAGTCGCCCACGGTCAAGGCTAGCCGTTCGCTTATCCGCGAGTTCAGCGTTCGTTCACGTCCGGCAAGAAAAACCTCGTACTTTTTACTTGCTTTCGGATATTGTATGAGTTTGATCAATTAGGTAATTACCTACGGCGAAACCAAAAGGGAGGGTTGTGTTAGGTTTATTTGCTTGATATTGCAGTTTTAACAGGGTCAACATTGTAACTTTATCATCAAAACTATAATTTTTTAAATTACAACATATAATTTAATAACTAAGTTATGTAAGGTTTCAAATGTTAAAATGTATTTAAAATAAGAAACTTTCTATAACTTAAATTACACATTTCCTCCATCAATAGCTAATTAGGAAACAAGTAAATTATCTGAGAAGACAATCTAGAAAGATACCGATACTACAAGTAGCCCATTAGTTCGAAACATCTCTCTAATTAACGTACAGACCTCTTTAATTGGGTAAATAATTGATGTGATTACAACGAACATTTCGTTTAATTAAATATTCGTGGCTCCAAACATAATAATAAAAACGTGCGAGAGAAAGTTGCCAATACCAAAGATATTCTTTAACAATACCACAAAACGTTCAGTAAAAGTGTGAAGATTGCCACAAACCTTAGACCTCAATCGAATCTCACTTTAACAACTTAGTAGGTTAAAGTAAAATGAATCGTAATTATTCTATTAGTGGCAATTAACACAAGTCTAAGAGCAAGAATAAAGAATGATAAAACTTAACTAGAGGAACATTTCGAACAGGGTCAAGTATTATCTCAGGTGCCATGGTGCGGAGAATAGAACAGCATATTCTAAACTGTGTGAACGATCTTTTGGGAACCTTCCAAAACAATGGAACTACTCGTAGTTGGGTTAAGTGTATCGCGACAAAGTTATAGTTTGCATTTTTGAAAGTATTTGAAGATGTTACTGAGGCTTGCCGCAAGACGTATTGTATATTTTCCATTTAGTTATGCTGATTTTGTAATCGTCATTCTATTTCTTGGTGACATTTAAACTGTTAAATTGAATTACGAACGATCACATCAAATTTTGTAGACCATTAATATCAATACGGTCGAGTACTTACGACTAATTAATCAAATGGTTCGTTCTTAGAACGATTAACCCGAATCTAAGACGGATTGATTTATTAAATTTGCCAGCCAGTATTCGTGTTGTCTAGTCTAAACCGCCTAGTTTCACCAACAGTACAGTGCAATAAAAATCTTATTTAAATTCCATAGATAAGCACCGGTTTATGATTATTGTTCAACAAACGATTAATGACATACAGATATTATTTGAAGTTCCGAATCATTTATAAAAGTCAATGACATTTGGCAATTACAAAATACAAACAACAATAACTCCGCAACAAAATACTTTCAACTTACTTTCGATACTTTCTTTTCACAATAACATTTGTATTGATTACACGAATGACGTTGCCGATGATGTTTTACGTTCAAATTACAATGATAGGTACAGACCATTATCGATTTGTTGGTATGATTTAGCTTATTGAACATCTTAGGAACATTCTACAGTTTACATTCCGTTTTAAATTAAGTCCAACCTAACCACTGATTCTACATCATTATCGATATAAGTTACAATATTATCTTTTGTGTTTAATTATAAAGATATTTAAATAGAAACTTCGCTTTCAAAATATTAAAAATAAAAACATGGGATTCTAACCTTAAAACTGTCTAAGTATACAGACATTTAAGTAATGTTAAAATCAAGTAGACTCTTCATCTCCTCTTAAAGAATTTTTGTTTTGATTTTGATGAAACTAAGTATCAAGATACATTGATGCAATAAAAAGTAACATATGCTACTATTTTTCCAGATATTTCCACTGCATCAGGACTAACGTGGGTAAAACCGAGGACTACCTACTACTAGCATTAAATCATTTACCATCCATTCAATTAAAATATGTACCCAACTTCATTAAAACATTTATAAATAAATACTTGTATCTATGTAGAGACAGGTGCACGTTATCGCCAAGAAGATATGCATGTCTGTCAACGAGAATGCTTGCATTATCATCAGTGACTTCATTCATATTAATTTCTATTAGATTATTTTCCCCACAGTTGTATGGATATAACATATTCTACTTAGATTAACGTGAGAAAAAACATATTCCTCTAATTTTTTGTCAAAAATTAATTATAAAATTTTGCTTTAAAAAATAGCTTTTTTAATTTAATTGGCTTTTATGGTTAAAATTTGTTAGTCATTAATGTACGAGTATACGTACATAGTTGACTTGACGACCGAAGCGTCTCTACTGTATTTAGTTTGCCAGAATTTTTATTTTTGTATGTTGGTACTTTTCTACCGGTCATATTAACAACTATCAGAAGGCCAATTCTCGTAAATAACATTGTTCAAATTACATTTCAATATCATTTCGGTTGCATTTCGATCACAAATAATACCCTCAAAGTAGCTCAAAACACCCTCAAAGTTAGCTTTTTGTAAAAAAAAAACTGACTTTGAAGGCATCTTTTGCAATCGAAATGCAATCGGGATGATATTGAAATGTAATTTAAACAATATTATTTACGAGAATTGGCCTTCTGGTCAAAACTTGGTTTTAAGGTCTTATAGAATATTTGTCATTAGGAATTTTTGATTGGAGCGCTACTACTTTACTCCGTACTTTATAAGATCCGAGTCTAATAGTTGTATCAGATCAATAAACCAGATCTGTTTAGAATCTTCGGAATGATTAGCAGATTAGCTCCTCAAAATTGCCAAAAACATCTGTTTCTACTGCTCGCAGAACTACAAATTCTTAAATGTGTTCCATGTGTAGAAAAATAATGAATGAGTCAGGACCATTCCTTTAGCTAGGGCATGGCAAATTCCACATGATTTGCGAAAAGTTAAATATCCGGAACAAATATAACGGTTTCCTTATGACAGAATATTCCTTTAGCAAAAGCCTTCTGCTGATTGAGCAACTTCTATTTCAGGATATGTGAATAACAAACAAAACTATTTCGACGGAACCTATTGTAGTTTTTGTTTTGATTAAGTCTTAAGATTAACTTTGTTAACTCTACTAATGCCTTGATTTGCTTTTATTTGACTTACTTGCTCAAATAAGGAAGTACTTATATAAATTATTCTCATTGTCTCTTTTGTGTATGATTTTGATTATAATACGCATTTGACATCTACGAGTATATCTACATCTACACTAGTATTATATGGAAGAAAGATTTTTTGGTTGTTTTTAACGATGAGGCTTCAAAACTACTGGTTCGATTTCGATGTAACTTGGTACGAGAATACAGGAGGCACCGCTAGTTAATATTTATAAAGCGGTAGGTTATGTTTGATAGAGATAATCTTTGGAACTATTGGACTGATTGTGATAATTCTTTATGATAAAGTAGAAGCTACATTGACTGACAAGGCTGTTTTATTTATCTCGATAGTCAGAATCGATTGCTATGTTTAAAATTACTGTTCCTTACAAGTTCTTGTTCTCTTTAAATACCTCGGTACCATAATAACGGTGATTCTAGATTAACATATTACAAATACTTTATTGCTAACATCATGTAATGTAGGTAAAGTAGGTAATTATAAATCAAATAGTGGAAGCCTTCGAGCTTATTCCATGATGGAAACAATCTAACTGTTCTCATGATTGAAGTTATACCCTGGGACCAGTCCGTTTCCATCAGGTGTAACGGTATATTTAACACTAAGGTTCACTCTAATAGTAGTACCTTCGCGGTTATCAGAGGAGGCAGTACTAATGATTCTCATAGGAATGTATTCTGAGTTCAATATTTCTTGTGTAGCCATAGTAATTATTTTCCAGGATCTGAATTACGTATTTTTAGGATTCCATACCTCGAAGGTAAAAAAGGAACCCTTATAAGATCACTTTCTTGTCTTGATTTTCTTAAGAACGGGTGGTCCAACCGTTCTTAAGAAAATCGTTTAGCTCACTTTTATTTCTGTTATCTCTACGTTTCGACTATGATACAATAGTCATGGTCGAGAGGAGAATGGAGCAGGGGCGAGCGTTGTCATCTCATGCTGATAGTTGAAGGTAGTAACCGAGGGTAGGTCAAGTATTGTGTCATCAAGTATCGAGTGTGAGTTTTAAAAGTTTATTTCTAGTAGCACCTGAACTAGATGAACATTTTGAGTTAAATTGATACAATTTTACACTGTCTTCTATATTTTTTGGTCTGTTTCTATTTGTGATTGTCTGTAACTGGCTTTATAATAACTCGGCGTAGTAATGCCCGGTAACACTCTATCGAGTTTTTGTGGCATTGTAGAATTGTTGTTATTCTATGTATTTTTAATGTCAAATATTTGTTATGAAAATGTAACATGTGAAATAAAATAAATAATTTCATGTCTGTTAAGGAGAAAAAGTTTATTTCTCTCACAATGATTTTACAAAGTTTCGAATGCTACTGATACCTTGGCATTACTTCAAAAAGCTCACTAAGTGCTTCGAGAGCACTTAGTAAATCCACAGAATAGATGTCCAGTTCGCCACCAGTTCCAGAAGCCCTAGGCAGAATCAGAACCGCCTCTAAACTGCTACGCGAAGTGATTGCAATATTCAACAGCCAGTCGGCTGACGAAGTTAATGCGCAAATAGCAGCCAAAAGCAAAATAGCTTTCGTCTATACTTAAATGAAATTGTTGATTATTGCGTGGGAAATTCTTGTTAAGGGTCGTTATGTATACCGTTTGTAGATAAGTTATTTTCCTACATATTTGTATAATTTAAAGACGAAAACTATTTGTCATTTTTAAGCTAATCCAAACTCAGGTACAAAAACAGATGAATAGGTATTTTTTACTTTAAGGATAGACTTAAATCGACAAGGAATTCCAGTCTTTAAATTTTACGAAAATGTATGGCATAAATTCACCTACAAACGGAAAAATGCCCTCAACAAAAAAAAATCATGGAATAATTAGCAATTTCAGCTATCGGTGACTACTTTGACAGGCATTTTGCGTTTGGCCCCTATATCAATATTAACTCGAAATAAACTGATCAAATTTTGACCCGGATACAAATGGAACACGCCAACAGGTTCTTAGATTATACGTCTTTATAGCCATAACTGTCAAACATATTCGTTATTTTATAGTTGCGAGTGAATACGAATTTTATTAATACTATTAAGGTAATCTGTCCGTATGATTGGAGGAATAATGCTTGTAAATTTTAAGGTAGCTGCATGCATACGTAACGGGTTAAAACGGACGGGACGGGGACGTGACGTACATCACTTCACTACATAGTATAAAATAAAGTCGCTTTTTCTGTCCCTATTTCCCTTTGTATGCTTAAATCTTTAAAACTACGCAACGGATTTTGATGCGGTTTTTTTAATAGATAGAGTGATTCAAGAGGAAGGTTTATATGTATAATACATATGCTAGATGTTTATAAAGTGTTCGTGGTCTTTAAACATACGTAACGTGATCTTTCCCAAGTCGGACGGAACGTGACAATTTCTTGACAGCGTTTCATAAAAAAAAATTCCGTCCGGCACGGGAAAAATTCCGTCACGTATGCAGCGACCTTTAGTTGGTAGGTAATAGGCATAGAAGAGATACTGTTGCTTTTACCTAACAACGTTTTAGAACTATTGGCATTTGAGTAACAGAAGATTAACGATTTGATGAGATGTCTAATCTTGACACAGATACCCGAAAGGTACCAACTTATCCGAGATCTTTCTCAATGTAGACAGACAAACAAAAACAATGATTTCAATGAGAATTAACGGTAATAGGCAACATTGATCTTGCGATAGTACAGGTTGTAAAAGAAACATGATTACAACCACACGCAGAGCTCATTAAAGGGACCCTAAAAGAAGCTCAAACGTTAAATCGGGGCCAACAATTAAAACCGTGGGAGGTACAGTAATCACTTCTGTATTGTCCAATTAAAATTAAACTTGAAACTCTAAATAAGCAATTTGCGTTTTCCCATTAGTTACTACAAATAGTATCATTATCATTATCAGAATCTTGGTAGACCGAGTAATGATATGATATTAAGGCTTTATAATGCATAAAATAGTAACCAGACATAACATAGGTAACATAGAGCGATTTCCGGTCCTCTATTAAATTTTAAACTCTAAGAAACAGCACTTAACGGTTATAATCTTAAGAATCTAGGATCTATTACTTTCTATTACTTAAAAAATATACTATTAAAACTGCGTAACGCATTCTGAAGTAATTTATACTAGTCAGTAATATTACTTAATAAACGATAACTACCCATGGCTAACTTTTAGAAATAACCGTAAACAATAAAATGAATACCATAAAAGTAAAAAATTCAAATCAGCGATTAGCTAAAACAAAGGCGAGCTTTCAAAAACAGTAGCCGGAAGTAATTAGAACGAGGATGTGGTAGAATTGTTACCTCATCGTTAAAATGTTACTGGTAATAATAGCAATGTCAAAGTTAAAAACAATTTGGTGATGTCAGTGGGGAGTCCGTTTCTACACAGTGAAGCAGTTGTTGAGGGTAAAGAGAGCTGTTCTAATTCTACCTCTAAGGGGCGATGGAGTAATCGTACTAGTCGCATATTCGGCTGAAACAATGCCAGCGGAAAGGCCCATGTGCCTAATCGGTCCCCAGTGGCCAGTGCAAAAGTCCCCTAGCTCCGGGGGGCTTCAAGGTGTAAACCCCGACTGAGGGTAAATCCAGTAAAATTACCCACGAGCGGTCTCAAGCGTGTAATGATGAAAATTGTTTTGATACAAATGTAGTCGCAAATGTAGTGTGGCCATTGCTGTAGGTAGAGCAAGTTGACGGTAATGACTTTATTCAAATAGAAAATAGAGACATTAAAATATAATGGGAGATTTAGATCAGTCTCCTTCATTCTTTATGATGCAATGAAATCTAGCAGCCCCCATATTTATTATTTTTTTATGTCACCATCTAAGAACACTTGGGACTAGTGAGACTGAGTTTAATTAAATGAATCCATCAAGTGCTTTGAAAGACATGCGGATAAGGAATATTACAAACATACAAGATAGGCGCGAAAAACATAACTGACCTTGCAGTCGGGTAATAAAAATATAAACGCAACGAAATTGAGATACTTGTGCTAAAGTCGGTTAAAAAGATGTTGCATGTTAAATTCGTTCCGTTACACGTAGGTTACAAGGCGTACTAAAATAGCAGAATGATTGATGAACGTGCTTATATAAAACAACAAAGCTGTAAAATTATGATTAGCTATAAGTTGCGATCTTTATAAATGTTACCAACTGAAAACTGTACCTCTATTCCGGTTATTTGCAACTAAATATAATAAATAGATGGCGTAGAGTTAATTGCAAGCCTCGATTTCCTGAAGTAATTTAATCTGCTGACTGACAATTTACAGTACAACTTGTGATGCTCACTGCTCAGCGTTATTAAAGAAAAATAAAAGTTAATAATCTAGATCTAGTTATAGAAGCTTAACAAGCACGTAGTTATAATTGTTTTAAAGTAATTTGTCGGTTGATTCCATCCATAAATAAAAAAGCCATTAAAATTACACATAGAAGCCCAAAATTAACATAAATCACATTAAATTTGATTGATTTAGGTTTTAATAGTTATACTTGCGCCTCATTCAATTCCTACATCGAAATTATATTACCGATTCTCGATGTGATATCGATAACCCGATTCACTTTCGCCGCATCGATTTTAATCGACAAAAAGTAGCCCAGTGAGTAGTGAACTCACCCTCTGTTCCTGGTCAAGCTCTAGCTTGAAGTAAATTGTTGAACAAGACAGGTGGAAATTATACTTTATGAATGGGTTTTAAATTATCAGTCAATATGAAGAAATACAATTGCTAACTTCATTCAATTTCAGTCAACTGGAAATCGCATCATAAAAGAGGTATTGCTAAACTTTTCTTGCACCCAAGCCTACTCAAAAGGTTTCTGAAAATCCCATCTCAAAAACGTGAGATGGCATTTTCAGGAACCTTTTGAGTATGGCATCGAAAAATACTTTCTCGCTCAAGATTCGCACATATCTATTTGTTATATAATTGATATCTATCTTTTTTCTTGCTTTTTCTGTTCCGTTCCCATGATTTTCACATGTTCTGTTACTACTAAGATGTATGTTACTGCAGCAAAATTGTATAGGTATGTTTGGGTTATATTTCATTCAGTGAGTTGTGCATAGTGGTGTGAGTGAACCCGATGCCGGAGCCAGCATCCTTGAAAACTGGTAGCAATTGAATAATGTTACATAAACCGAGCGGTAAGATTGCTTTGTGTTCAAATCGAATTATGTTTGGATTAGCGTTGAGAACTCGCGCTTTCAAATGCTTGAGAACATTCATTCGATAATAATTAATTAGTCAGTAATTTAAATACATTTTATAAATTTAATTATTTGAATTAATAAAAACGGCGCGAGCGAACAGTCTGCTATAAATCCGGAAAAACTAGCTTTCCTCTGTTAGTATAATTATGTAGAACAGAACAGCGTGATTTATTTTACGATGTATTAATAATCATGTTTTTATTTCACTTGAGAATTGCATATTCGGTACCAATATACGATCGGATATCCAGTTATATGTATTGCGTAATAATTGAAACTATCGTGTTTATTGCTTAGACTCAATTAACGAGAGGGTGTTATTTTGCAAAAAAAGACACTGACTGTTATGAATCGTTTTTAAAAAGATCGCAGTTATATTAATCGGCATTAAAAATATCAGGAAATACCTTTTTTCCATAATACATCGATCACTATGATTTATATGGACAGATAGTGGAAGTACCTATACAGTTAGGTAAAGGTGCTGTACTCAGCCCGGTCTCCGATGGGGAACGTATATTTCCATACTACTAACTGTCAATAACAGTGATTTAGTGGTTTTCGTACCTATAGTTAGGTATATATAACGTGACCATACGTCCCGCTTTGAACGGGACTGTCCCTTTTTTCGGTTTCCTGTCCCGTTGTCCCCAAGAAAAGCCTTGGGACACAAAATTGTCCCGTTTTCAAAATCCGCGGAAAATTATATATATATATATATATTTATTTACTCAAGTTACAGAGACTCATTATGGCCCAGTAGAACGGGTATTTTCATTAACGAATAAATTGTAAACATCAGAAAAAACGCAACTAAAGATTCCAATTTTAAAGGCAATGTTGATAACAAAAGTCAATATAAAAAAGACATGTCTAGGATTATATGCTAGTTTAAAATCATCACCAAATCACATATTAAAGCAAATTTGTTTGACCACCAAATCAACGCTTTAATAGAGCATTAAAGCTTTGTTCATCTGAAAAATATATCTAATAAGTAAAGGTTGAAATTTCATTCACTGTATCTTAATCTAGGTTTATAAGTTTTTCTTTTCTGGTAAGTACCTAATTCAGTTAAGTCTATTAAAAAACAATTGTAACGCTCGATGAAGTTTTTAAGTCAAAAATATAGATATTCAGATACGAATAGCTTTTATCATAGGCAATATTTCTTTAAAATAAAACGGTTAAACTTAGTTTTCCATTAGATCTAGAACATTTTCAAAAATTTGCAAAATCGAACTTTGTTTATGGGGGGGAGGTTAATAATTTGATCTCCCGTTTTGAGTAAAAAAATAAATGGTCACGTTAGGTCTAAGCGTTAGGTATATACCATAGACCTAGATTTTTTTTTTCACTACGTTCAATAGACCAACAAAGCTTGCGATAGAGAAAATCATTTTTACGGAGATATGGCAAACAAGATAGAGAATAATTAGTGATTGTAACCGATTTTGATTGACAGGTAAGAAAAAATTAACCACGCTTTGAATTAGCTCCTTAGTATCACTACATAGTATGAAACAAAGTCGCTTTCGCTGTCTGTCCCTATGTATGTTTAGATCTTTAAAACTACGCAACGGATTTTGATGCGGCTTTTTTAAATAGATAGAGTGATTCAAGAGGAAGGTTTATATGCAAAGCCGAGGTGAGTCGCAATGAATATTTAATGTAGTAATGAATATTTAGCAAAATTGATGACTCAAAATTAGTAACGCATTATCGGACTGTCAGGTCGTCTTTACGCTAATATATACTAAGTCTATGGTATATACCCTTATTATCACCTTCATAATTACCTAGGCATAGGTAAATTCACTCGTGCACACCTGATAAGCAAATTAATGAGTGTGGATGCGATTCATAAACGTAATTTAATCAATTTACATGGAATTATTGTAACAGAATGCAAAGCTGTGGAATACTTACCTACAATATTCGTAAAAATACAATAATGTTAATTTCCTATTACTCATATAAAGGGCGTCCCCCATATCACTGAGCCCCCTTATTGGTTCATAATGCATGCGCTGGTTATGTGATGGCACAGTTATCAATATAATACTGCGCACGCTGTTTCATCCGTGTAACTCACTCTATGTACTATTTCAGTTATCTCCAGTCCAAATTACGTTTAAATATGTCCAGTAGTTTCAGCGTAAAGAAGCAACAAATAAACTAAATAACAAATCCTCTAGCTTACAAACTTTCAGTAGGATATTTGTTATGTTTCCAGGAATAACAATAACAGTAAATCATCGTACGATTCTCAACGCATTACATTATTCCGCTCCCTGCATTATTCTATATCACAAATAACTAATAGCCCTTGTCGATGCGAGACACGGAAGCTGAAATGTTAAGTTCTCGTAAAATCAGATCATTTGCTTTATTGCCTCAGCCTAGATCTAGGGATCTACGAGTGTGTGGTCGAATCGTAAATCCTATCTCTATCGGGAATAATGTGGCATTACTCGCTCTACGTATTTATATGACAGTACGGTGTTTGTTGAACTTTCTTGTAACCACAGATCGTAGTTAGTATATTTTATGGTAAATAAATATTATATTTTACGATGATTTTAGACTCCTCGCCATGCTGATCTGATTTACTGCCCGTTCCCTACCACCTCCACAAGAAAGATCTAACAATATTCACACTTTAAGTATTAGGTACTTATTCCTAGTCCAAAAAAATCGGAATGATATGAAAGAAGAACATCTTGGCAACCTTGATTCAGCATTTTTACGCGACTATCGCTCCATCTCATGGCCAAACCCTATCTTAACCGCGAAGAATTCTCGGTAAACGGTCTTCTATTTATTTTTACGACTGATCTATAAACTTGACCGTTTAACTTGAATTTGTAACAAAACTATAAAGATATCAAAGTTTTGAAGGATACAGACGATCGCAAAATCTGATAAACATTTGACATTGAAATGAAACCTAATTCTAATCACCTATATGAATACATCAATACCGTTGTAAGTTCAATAGCAATTGATAAAAAATATAGGCCAATGTTAACACTTGAACAGTACTCAAATATTATCATTCAAATGTAGGCGCTATCTAATAAGTAAGTATTATTTTCTAAGGCACTAATGTCAATGTTGCGAACATAATAACTGAAATAAGTATCACGAATATGGTACCAAGTAGTTGTCTTTTACAAACATGAGTATGAATTGGTATTTATTTTATTTCAATATTATTTTAAAGTTATCTAATAAAACATACCTGTTGTTCTGACGTCACTTCTTCTCTGCTGCTGTCATCTGTAACAAAGAAGTTGTTAGATTAGAATCGTTATTGCTGTAACTGCCACACAATTTAGCATATTGTTATGAAAATTGGATAATTCGCGAATTGTAACCCAGTTCTTCGCATCTTTCTAGGTAGGTATTCCGCGATTATTTCTGCACTGAAACACATCTCGATTGGTTGGTGACAACCGAGATAGTGCTACAGTCTACTAACTGTGAGAGACACCTTGTTAGACAGTTGTCAGAATGTCATCGTAGTGGAGTCAATGACCGGTTAATTTCACGATGTTTTGTCTTGATTTCATGGAAAATAATTGGTAATTGCAGAAAATAATAGGTAAAGTAACTCATACTCTAAATGCAAAAGAAAATAGTTTAAAATGTATGAAAAGATAAAAGTAGAATTAAGAACTATCTATCCTAGTAATCACTATCACTACATAGTATAAAACAAAGTCGCTTTCTCTGTCCCTATATCCCTTTGTATGCTTAAATCTTTAAAACTACGCAACGGATTTTGATGCGATTTTTTTGATAGATAGAGTGATTCAAGAGGAAGGTTTATATGTATAATACATGCCCAATATAGCCGTGCGAAGCCGGGGCGGGTCCCTAGTAAAATATAAAACTTAGACTGTATAGGTATACAAAATCTGATCAAAATGTACACGACATTGAATTATGATTATACTAGCGTGTACACAAGATAATGTAACAAAGATGCTAAAGTCAAAGGTCACAATTTAAATACTCATAATAGGTATTCCGTAGAACGTAATAATAATTACTGTGTCGCAGGGTCACGAGAATCAATGCTTATCTGTGGCTAATTTTAAACGATGACATACTGTGTTATAAATTACCTATCACTCACGATATTCATGAATGGAATCTGCAGTGATATTTTTGAAATTCAATATCGCTACTCTACTTCATTCTTCGGATGGTTTACAAGTTAGAAACATGATTAAAAACTAGCTATGAACTAACTATGGTAAGTTTCACAAATTGTCAAATGTGTAAAACGTTTCATAGCTAGTATTTCAATAGAAACTATAGTATGAGCTACAGCTGAGACAAAAAAGTTATAAAACACCTTCAGACTCTTAAAATACCTTTGAAAACGAAGTACTTTGTTTTTTAAATCTGATAGATTGTTTACGAGTCTCGCAAATTGAGAAGATCCATTAGACATAACCGTCAGTCAAACTGACCCAAATCATCATTCTATTGACTTAAACATCCGTATTTTAACGTCGGATCTTTAAAAACCTCATTAAATTTAACGATACGATAGGTAAGTGTTCTCAAAGAGCCCTGACGGATCCGTTTAACACGCTTAGCATTTTCGCCTACCATAAACTAGACATTTTGGTTAAATATTACAAAATTCACGTGCAATTTATTTTAACGGGATACATGAATAAAGTGCGTTCACCCCTTACATACGCGTGACAGAATCATCAGCCGTAACAGTATATAGGTAAACTAAAATATACTTTTATACAAGACTTTCGGCTGACTACGTGAGACTTAGAGCCCTCGCAGACTAAAAACTTTAAGAGAAAATATTTGTCTTTTCATATTGTAATCAAACTTGATTTTAAATATGTGGAATGCTTGGATATTCTTCGCTGTCGCAGGGCACAGCTAGTATTCAGTTAGTTCATGAGCTTTAGCAGCCTGAGTTCGTATAACAAACTATACAGTGTTGTACCAAACTATTTGCCGACAGTTTGTCTGTTGTCAACGAGAGCCCTAAAAATTCAAAAGTAATGGAGAGACGGTGGTAAAATTAAATATGTTTTGTCGGTTCCACTAACTAATTTTCTTGGATATGCAAAAACGTTGTTACTACTGTTACACGGAGGTTACACACGTGAATTCGTTAACCGTCGTTTTATAGTTCAACGCCTTACCTCGTGTAGTTTTAGTGGATACCTATAGTTTTTGTGGACATTGACCTAAGATATCATGTCCCTTTTTCGCTCTGCTTTTGAAATTTACTATAGCACTACTGACTCACACAGCCCAGTGCCAGGGGTTATTGAAGGAATTATCAACGTGTCTTGTCGATGATCGCTCTTTCTAGGTCTGGCGATTATTTGACTGTTCAGAGAAGCAATGCTTCCCGAATCTTGGTAACAAGGATGCCTCGAGAGGGTGACGTCTTCAAGGGTAAAACATACTTAGGTTAAAGTAAGGTTTTAGTTTTCTTTTGATTTGTAGTGAATAGGGTTCATATTATTTACAAACATATAAAGGCAGTAGACGGGTATATTTTTAATACGCTGGGTTTAGTAACAGCGTCCATTTAGTGAAAATATGTAGGTTCTACGCGTATTGCTTGTAATACTTACATACTTATCTGAAGCAATAGAACTTTATACACTTCCGCAGGTGAACTATTATCATAAAATTTAATGCCTACATCCATAATCAATAAACTGGAACGTGAAAAGCCGGAGAACTTGGGCCTATCCCATAACTGCTGAAACTTCCATAGCTAGTCATTCATGCTGCTTACTTTCTTGACAATTAACATAAACTTCCCGCCTATTAACTTCTTCTAAATTTAACAGTTTTACGTTAGGCGATTCTAATGCCAAACTGTGTCTATTTTGGAGGCACACGGCTCCTTATGTCTTTTATTATTTTGTCCTCATTATAATTGTTGTTGATTTTTATTTTTTTCCTTTTTATACTTTTGTGTTTTTATGTCAGTGCTTTAATGTTTGTTACTTAATTGTCTTGTGTCGTGTGCTTGTCCAAATACATTTCTTTCTTTCTTTTTAGATTAGGAAAGTAGTAATTTAAATCACAGCTCCAACTTTTTTAAAGCATCGTGACTAAGCTCCCATTGCCACGCATGGTTGTCGGTGAATGGACGAATAACATATCCTTAAAGGGAACCGGCAGATGCGAGGACAGGATTAGAAGCTTACCAAGAATTTAGTTAAAACATGATAACATCTGAACGTGACCTAAACCATCTAGATTTTGGAGATTACTTCCACGGGATTATGTGAGCAATAGTTGCATCCTGCAGCAAGATTCCGTGGGAATATATGTACAAGAAGTAATCTATATCTTCACTACATAGTATGAAACAAAGTCGCTTCCCGATGTCTGTCTGTCCCTATGTATGCTTAGGTCATTAGAACTACGGAACGGATTATGATGCCGTTTTTTTTTAATAGATAGAGTGATTCAAGTTTTAGTACTTATATAAAACAAAACTACCACGCGTACGAAGTCGCGGGCAACAGCTAGTACCTATTGCTCTAGCTAGACTAATAATAGCTATCAACATAGTATTCTGTTTAGTAATTTAGAAGAGACACATTTGCGTCCTATTAATACTCCCTAAGTTATAGATGCGAAAGTTACTCTGTCTGTCTGTATGTTGCGTTTTAACGCCAAACCAGCTGAATCAATAATGATGAATTTTGGTGTAGGTACAGACAAATATGACCTTAGAGAAGGACATAGGCTAAGCTATCCCGATTCAGGAATTACGCGGGTTAAGCCTAGATGCATAACTATAGTTTAAAATATTTGTAGGACGTGTGTAACTCATTGTTAGTTTAAAGAGACAAAAGATTTTACCTGCTGATTTTAAAGATTGTTTCAAAGTTTCACTCTTAGTGCTAATGGCAAACGACAAGACGTTTTATTGGTGTTCCTTGTTTGGTTAAAACTTTTGTTGGAAATTACGCAACTTTTTTTATATTTTCACTCAAACTGAGTCTAGAAACTAGGACAGAATAGATATATAAACGTATTATTTGCACATGGCACAATAGTTATGTAAACAATTAAGTTTTACCTGCGATTTCGGCCGCGTAGGAGTTGAATTTTTCAAAATTATTTCATAGCGGATGCCTACGTCATAATCAATCCATTGGTTTTAGCTGTACGTTGATATTGTCTGTCAGTCATTCAGGACTTTGAAATATTTATAAATATATCTATGGTCTATACACATTACACACAAATGTAAAAACTAAGTATCTTTTGGCTATACTATCTTACTCCAGGGTAAAATGCCTCTCTCCCCTCTGGCACCATCGCAGCTAACAAAGAGGCCATAATTTAGCAAAATTATGTGCAATCTAAATAGGTATTTAGAAGGAAGTGTTGTCATCCTGGCAGTTGATAAGCCACAAACAATAATACCTATACTTGCAAAAAATTGGCCGTGACCACGTAATGCGATTGAAAAAGCATAGTTTCATAGCTGCTTTTGGAATAAGCTATACCTACCTAATGTTGGAATGGAATATCTAAATCGAATGTTATCCCGATAGACAGATTGTAATTTTATTACTTTTGTCTGATTGAAAATTATTGACTCAACACGTGCGACAATTTATTTAGTGTTTCTATTGACAGTTGTTGTAATTGATTTAGGTTTAAAAACTGTTAGTGAAGAGCAGCTGCAGCAGCTGCTAGCTGCTTAGAATAACATAAACAAGATATTATGTACCTACTGAGGAAAAAAAAATTGGAATAGGAACAATTGAGAACCTCCTCTAGTCGGATAGAAATAATACTTAGTATGAATTTTAAGTCGAGTTTCTGAGAGATGTTCCTTGACCGACAGACCGACAGGCATATAATACTACACATATAATAAGCCTATAGTTGCTGAGTTTAGGGCTGGGTTGCGTGTGCAATGCAATACAATATTCTACGAGTATTATATTCTTATTAACTACATTAGCAATAATATCTTGGAAAGAACTGGCGCCGCTTAGTTCAGCATTCGCCTATTCGTATGTACCTAATAGGCTGAATTTGATTCTTAGTATTAAATAGATATTACATAGTTAGGAAGTTCAATACTTACCTATTTAACAAAGCTAAGCAATTTTATTCCTTCTTGTAAGTGTGCGTGCTATGCTTAATACTATTAACCAGTAGCTACTACCTAAACATAATGTTAGCAGACTAAGAAAAAATAAGGAATATTGACTAATATTAAGGTGCAAGGGTACCGGCGCGCTCTCTCCATACAAACGCAGTCGACTTTTTCCTCCCTGGATAAGGACACTAGAGCAAATATTTTTCTTGCATATAACTTGTAACTGCCATGACTGTGCTGTGTGACTAATTATCATAGAAATTAAGATTTAAAAAATTAAAAATAAAACAAAACATAGGAGCATGGTCAATAGCAGTTATAAGTTTTATGCAACAAAAATATTTGCTCTAGTGTCCTTATCCAGGGAGGAAAAGGTCGACTGCGTTTATATGGAGAGAGCGCCCGGTACCCTTTCCTCTTAAATAAGGGAAGGTTCTAAGAAACACGAGAAATTGAGACTGATTTGTGATACACTATATACCCCGCGGTTTAATACGAATATCGAAGTGTAAACTTATTATTCACGTGATTGTAAAATACCTAAGCTCCTTTGTGGTTGTAAACAAGTATTGTTATACACTTGTGGTTGTTTACAAAAGTGTACAGTTATATACCTCGTCTAGCCGAAACATTCGCTTTGAATTTGGTTTACTTACTAAACGATTACAAAATGTTATGTGAGAACTGAACAGTACAAAACTGCAAACGGTAAAAAATGAAACGTAAGTTTAACGCAATTTTACTGACAATGCACCTGTACTTTGTATACGGGCTGTTTTCAGAAACTAGATCTCTTTATTTGATTCCTTTTTGCGTGAGGATGGAGTAGACTTGCCCAGCACCTATAACACCATCCAGCTTAGTCGACCATGTCTAGAGGAAGGAACTTGTCAATAAGTTTGGAGCCAACTAAGCCGCGGATTTCATCACTATGTTTTCCTTTACCTTAGGAACAATGCCAATTAGCGCACATTATGGCGCACATCAATTTCCTATGGAGAAAGAAAAATCCATTAGTATTCGGCCGGCTGGTTTTTTTTATCTATTATGCAATATCCATATCTAATCCGTAAGATTCAATGGAATGAAAAGTGCATAACAACAAAAACAAGTAATTCGCCTAATTTTAATTTACATTATATTGTAAACAAGAAAAGATATGCTATCTTAAAGCAAATTATATGCATATATTTTAAATTGGAACTTTTAAGATAAGACAAGAGGTTGATGCACCACACAGTTCACAAAACACATACGACGTCGATATAGAGATACAAATGGGTACCAATTCCAAAGAGTTTTTGCACAAAACGTTACGTTAAATCTCAATACCCTTCTTAACTGCAATCTCCTGGTCATCTCCTGGTGGAAGGCTTCGGCAGCAGCTTGTTACAACCCTCCGCGTATCACCATGCGGACTTGTGCCTGTTCCGATACGTATGCCAGTGCAGCCACAACAGGAAGACGGGTCCAAAAAGTTTTGTTCCACTACTGTCTTCCTACTCGTATCCCTCGAGGACCACTGTTTATAAGGGGATATTCAAATCACGAGCGTATAAATCGTTTCAAATTTCAAAATTTTTAGGAGTCATGCAGTGCATTACATCACTTTGAAGCGTCTTAAAAATTAAGTTTGGATGTGTACTTTCGGAACGCGCAAACCAATGAGAAGAAGGCACAAGACACTCATGGGGATATCTTCTAGGAAAGTGAGCTACATCTTAGACCGCATCGTCACTTAAAATTACCATCGTATGAGATAGTGATCAAACGCTGACCTATTTAATAAAAAAAAATACCTAACATCTGAAGTTCAAAAGATTCTGTTTTCTCATTCACTTGGCACCTATATCTTGGCAAATGCAGTAATTGTGACACAGTGACACACAGACGTTCGTTAATTTTGTGTATATTTGAACATTGTCTTGATGAGTGCGCCCTAGAAACATCCGTGAAAGTAAGCTACAGATGTCGTTAAGCTATTTCACTCGTATTCATCTTATTGTAAAGAAACCGTAGGTACGTTGGGTGTGAATAAAAAATATTTAAAGTAGACTGAATGTCAAAGTGGGTTTTTAGGGTTCCGTGTATATATACACAGAGGATAAAAACGCGACCCTATACACCAGGCTCTATCTTACAAACCATGAAAGCTGGACAGTTCAAATTTTCACAGATTATGTATTTCTGTTGCTACTATTTAAAAAAAAAGTGGGCTCCCATCATACGACATGGTTACGGTACTCTCTTCATGCGCGAGTCCGACTCGCACTTGGCCGGTTTTTTATATGAAATAGGTCAGGTGAGTGACGATGCTGACTAAGAAGTAGCACGCTTAGGTACCTAGAAAATATGTTCACAAATGTTCGTTCGAGGGGAATTGAACCCGCAATCGTTTTAAAAACAATGACGACGGAAAGCAAATAAAATGTGACACTACGTTTAGCGGAAAGATGAGACTCGGTGTGAAGATTGAAGATACATTAAATCTTTGTAAGCTACATAGACCACTTTTTAGGGTTTAAAGGGTTATTACTAAGACTTCGCTGTCCGTCTGTCCTGTCCATCTGTGTCACCAGCCTCATCTGACATACAATATTTGGGATGTTTTGCTTTTATTTTTGCGTCGGGGGTTTAAAATAAAAATATACTGGTACGGAACCCTTCGTGCGTGAGTCCGTCTCGCAATTGGCGGGTTTTTATTACCATATTCTCACGATATCGGGACTAAAGCGGGCGAAACCGCGGGGCGCAGCTAGTATTCGATAAAATTAAAGAACACCTAAAAACAAGCAAATTAAAGCGTATTAACCAAATAAATCTCTAAAAACACCATAAACCATAACACAATTTCGTAAGTTGACCCAAATGCATGGTTTTGATGATAAATGATAAGGCTATCTGTGCAAACAACTGTTTGTTTGTATTGATAATGTGGACGGGGCTCAAGGACGTTGAATGGGCTCAATCGATTTTTCCTGGGCGTTCCCTTACGTACGAATGACGTTGTCAATGAAAACTGATTAAAAAAACTCAAAAGAGAGTAAATCTATATTAATACTAGCTGTCCCGGCAAACGTTGTTTTGCCATTTACAAAAAAAAAAACTGAAAGAAACAAAATAAAAAATAGATGTTGGCCGATTCTCAGACCTACTGAATATGCTCACAAAATTTCATGAGAATCGGTCGAGCCGTTTCGGAGGAGTTCAAGTTCGAACCCCGTGACACGAGAATTTTATATGTATAGAGATTATAATGCTGAAGAGTTTGTTTGTTTGTTTTAACGCGCTAATCTCAGGAACTACTGGTTCGAATTGAAAAAATATTTTTTATTGGATAGTCTATTTATCGAGGAAGGCTATAGGCTACTTTTCATTTTGATATTCCCACGGGATCGGGACTTACGCGGGTGAAACCACGGAGCGCAGAAAAAATAAATATAAATATTGCAGGACATTCCACACATCGTCATCTAGTCCCAAGCTAATTAAATTAGATAAAAACAATAAATTAATAAATTAGATAAAACCTCACCTACAAGCACTAAGTATTTCAAAAATTAATTAATAGGCCTGCAAAATCCAAACTCACACAAAACATTTACCAATCTAACCACAGATCTAACAAAACTTGGAAAGGTCCAATTTAAAATTAGCCTGACCTGAAACTAACTTGTGAACGTATTTGAACTGACCTTTCGGGCAACTAAATTAGTAACTATAATACACGACAAACCTGAAGTAAAATAGGCTATTTTCAACGAAATTTGTAAAGGTAGGCTAGGATATAAAGGGTTATACATAATTTTGACTTTTACAAGCTTACGTAGTACGGGTAGACGACAATTTCTTTTCTTAGAAAGATACAAACCATTTTGATACCATAAATACTTTAGCATCCATAAATATAAAATTCTAAGTTCTAATTGACTGACTGATATACAGCTCAATGGATGGATCGAGCTAAAAATATGACGTATTAAAATATAAGACAGGATTTTGGAAAATTTAATCCCTACGCAGGTAAAAGCTAGTTTACAAAAAGCTTCACTATTTAATCTATACATATAAAATGCTTTGTTCTGACTGACTGACTGACTGACGGATCAACGCACAGCCTAAACCGCTGATCGTAGAGACCTGAAACTTGGAGAGTGTGTTCTTTGTATGACGAAGGCATCCGATAAGAAAGGATTTCCCGAAATTCTAACCCTTAGGGGGTGAAAAGAGGGGCAAAGTTTGTATGGGACAACGTGCTTCCTTAGTTCATTTTCGACTTCTACGCGGACGAAGTCGCGGGCAAAAACTAGTTTCTATCTAAACGTCTAAATGAAATGAGTAACCCCTGAGAATTCATCTCAAAACGAACAGTTTTAAGACTATGATTTAACAAATTACTAAAACCGGAATCATCACAATAATAAATACATAGGTACTTATATAACAAAGTCAGAAATAATTTCTGTAAATACATGCCTACAATTTTCTTCGACAAAAACGGTTCCCGTTATCAAAGACAATAGAATAGCTGTTGTAAAACTAATCTCCTGTTACATCCAGTTGCTAACTGTCGTAACTGTTATCGATAAGTTATCAGTATAACGTTTTGTAGGTTTGATTGTTGCTATTAACTACTATACGCGCATTATAACGATTGAAAACAGAAGCTACGAATTTCAACTGAAAGAAGAATTTCGTAGCTAAAGCAATTATTTTCTGGCTACCATAGCACAGTCTAGTTGCCTAGCTTGGGGTTAGATAGCGCTGGGTCAATATTGGTCTTGCAACGTTTAAAAAACAAATAAATATCTGTTCTGCGGCTAAAGTTATTGAAAACGGCATAAGAATTTAATTTTGTTTTTCATTATTTTGTGCTAAATAATTTGGCACTGTTGAAAATCCCATTTTTTACTTTAGTAGTATAAAGACTTGACTTTAGTAAATAAAAAACTAGATATATTTAAAATGACATTCATTCAAAGTCTAATTATAAAAAAATATATTTCCAAAAATCACTCCCTGTAGGTAGGTGCCCCGGTAGAGTCCATTGTTTATGAAAACGGAACAAGCATTTTAAAATATTGATTAGACTTGTGATTGCTTTCGCTGTATTGCGGACGTTTGCAGTTCGAATCTGCAGGGTAATTTTTTCTAAATGTATTCTGTATTTTACTTCTAAAGATTCTGTAGATACATACAGATGTCTAAATAGTAAGTTACCTGAATCACCTGAGGCGTATCTCTTCGTGACTTATTTAATAATCCGGTAACGAGACTATCTCGTTACAAAATGTTGTAACTGTAAGTAGATGTTTAGTGGAAGTTACTTCTGTAGGTACCTACTGTTTAAGTTAAAACGATAATTTAATCTGGCTGACAAAACTGTAACTCCCATATTTTTAAACATTTAAGACACAAGCCTTTTGACGTGATAAGGTCTTATAAATCGATGAACACCGTATTGCAGTCACAAAAAAGTTTCACGTTACGGGAACGTGAGTGAGCGTTATTGATAAGGTAGCAACGTATTATCGTTGCTATGTTTACCTTTATTTACGTAAAGTTATAGTCCGTAAACCGACTTTACAGACAACCATTTTTTTTTTTAAATTATAATGTGTTTTGTCACTTTCGCTCACCTGTCATCTGGTATAAGTGTATAAAAATATATTTTTTATCACAGTTGCTCATAAAGTGGATCTTATTAAACCGCTTTTGGGCTCATAATGCAACGTATTATACACGCGTGCGATAAAAAAAAATCCAACTAGTGCTAAAATAATACGTCATCCCGATATGTCAAATACGTATCTTACTGCTAATGACATATAGTAGATGAAACATTCTTAAGGACATCGTTCAAATCGTACCCAAAACTTAAGGTGCCAGCCAGAAAAAAAAATGTTTCTATCTTGTAGAGAATAAAATTTGTAACAATGTTTACTAAGGCAACAAAGAGCTACGATCAACCATCGTTGAGTTATTTTACATTGAAAACCCAAAAAAATGCATTTTGTTGAGATCCGTTTGACCACTCTTAAGATATTACTACAGAAAAAATATAAAAATAAGTAGTAAATGGATAAGCTTTGTCTGTTTTTATTATATTTATAAAAATTGGTATATCCAATAACCCTTTCTGAAGTTTTAGTGGGATCTTAAAAGTGGTCAAACGGATCTCTATAAAATGCATTTATTGGGTTTTCAATTTAAAATAACTCAACGATTTTTGATCGTAGCTCTTTGTTGCCTTAGTAAACATTGTTTAAAATGTTATTCTCTACAAGATAGAAACAATTTTTATTACTGGCCGGCATTTTTTTTTGTGGGTATTTTTTGTTAGAAACATGAATGATCTCCTTTATCTGGGTTATACTGTTTTGATGTATAGAAAAAGGTACCATCCAAAGAGTTTTTAAGCCTTGCTGACTTAAAACTCTTTGTTGGTACCTTTTTTCTTCTTTTCAAAAGGTTGTCTCTAAAGTCTGATAACGAACGATAATATTACGTGATGACGTCTTTGAAAATAATTAAAAATTGAGTTTTGTTTTTATTTTGTTTTTTCTTTAGGTACATAAATGTATTTTTTCCTTACCATTATAGGTATTCTGTTTTTAACCGCCGACGCAAAAACAAATGAAAAAAACCCTAAAAAATATTGTATGTCAGACGCTGTATAGGTTAAAAGTCTTTTGCCTAGCCTTTCGGAAGTGTAATTAACAAAAAATAGTAAACATAACCTAAAATTCTTAAAAACTTTTTATTATTAAAATTTTAACAAGTCTTTTTTTTTATTCGCAACTGTGATAAAAAACGTCGTACGATACACGTGTGAATTGATCATTCCATCTCGGCTATTGCCACGCTCGCGTTCCGCTCGCGCGTCATAAACCGCCTCTATGGAATGATCAACTTTCCACACTTGTATCGCAATGTACTATTAACTAAAGAAGGCTTATTAAATGTTTACATCAAAGTCAAGATTCTTTATTTGGAATCATTCGCAAAAAATCACATTGAAATTCGTCGATATGAATAAGGGGGTAAGGTTTTAGGTAAATATTAACCTATATTTATTTATATTAGAATTGTATATATGTAGAAATCTACTTCTATCTGCCAACGCGGGCTATTGGCATCTTCAATATCCATCTCTGAGAAACGGAACATGACCTACTGTATTGACCCAAATCCTCCTACAATTCACTTAATTCCATTTCACTCGGCCTACCACATTCACACAAATTATTTCTCATGATTTCAAACTTTTTTAACCGGAAATCTCTTAGTGGCGATATCATTTCCTATAGAGACGTTCAAATTAATATCTAAAACGATTAGTTACTAGTTAGATATTATTTATTGCGCGGAAATTGGTAATCTAAGGGGTAGTTAGTTCTCACATTCGAGCGATCGTCAACAGACTGACAAGTATCTTTATAAATTGGAGAGTTAGAGTACCTACTCACTTATCTCACAATCCAATTTGAACCTTATGCAATACTAGCGACCCGCCCCGGCTTTGCACGGGTATATTATGCATGTATTATACATATAAACCTTCCTCTTGAATCACTCTATCTATTTAAAAAAACCGCATCAAAATCCGTTGCGTAGTTTTAAAGAATTAAGCATTAATAGGGATATAGGGACAGAGAAAGCGACTTTGTTTTATACTATGTAGTGATGGCAAGCGATCCTCATTCTTATCAAGCTGATGGTAAATCGTCTAATTAAAAACATAAGCACAGTTTAAATAATAGTCACTACAAGAAGAAATGTTCTAAAAGAGCGCTTTCCCATGGATAGAGAAAACCCCAGGTTTCTGTTCATCAGAACTCTGTCACATTATAAATTGACTCTCGAATCTTGTCCATTAGAAAATCTCGATACCAGAACTAAGAGTTTCTAGAGTTAATCTAATTTAAAAACTGTATTAGACATTATTAGAAAGCGATATGTTTTTGCGATGTAACGATCAGATTGATCGATCATACGCCAACCCATATTGCTTATTATAATTTTAGCTTAAATCGCGAGTAAAAATATATAAATAAATATTCCAGGACATTCCACACATCGCCATCTAGCCCCAAGCTAAGTAACTAGACTTGTGTTATGGGTGTTAGAAAACGGATATATAAACTACTTATGAACTTTTCTTTTGTTAAAATATACTAATAATAAATAGATATTCTAGATTTCTGTCTGTACAAATATCTAAGCATAAATACTTGTCAGAGGCGGGAATCGAACTCGCAACCCTATGTTTGGCAGTCCGGCATGGCGACCATTGTGCCAACTGGGTCGTCTGGTTTAGGTACGAGTATATCAATAAATATAAAATTTTAAGTCTTGACTGTCTATCTCAAAGACTGGCTGACTAATAGACTAACTCACAGCTGAAGCCATCGATCAGATCGGGCTATTTGGCACACCGATAGCTATTGTGACGTGGGTTAAAATTCTTTATGACGACCTAATAAAGAAGTTTGGAAAATTCAACCCCTACGAGGACAAAGTCGTGGACGAAAGCAAGTAGAAAACAAAATTATTTTATAATTACTCAAATACCATCGAAGTGCATTTGTATAAATTCGTCTTCAAGCTGTTTCTTTATGACCAACTTAGCAGCGGGGTAATTGGTTAATTCAGTTGGTCTAACCCAAATCACTACATAGTATAAAATAAAGTCACATTTCGCCGTCCCTATGTCCCTATGTATGCTTAGATCTTTAAAACTACGCAACGGATTTTGATGCGGTTTTTTTAATAGATAGAGTGATTAAAGAGGAAGGTTTTTAGATATAATACATGCATAATACAGCCGTGCAAAGCCGGGGCGGGTCGCTAGTATATTTATAATTTCAATCAAAACTCCCATCAACTTGTAACGTTAAGCTAGTATTTTAATTATTCAAAGTGTATTTTAAGATAGGTAAAATAAACAAGTTTAAAACAAAACGTAGGTCATTTCTTCTAGAACGTTTGTTACAATAACAACTTTAGTTTATGAATCTGATTCAAATTTTGACAAGAAAATTACATAAACGGGGCTTTATAAATAGGTAAGACCTCAGGGTGAGACACTTTTGTCATTGTAAATGTCACGGTCGAGTGTGGGTATCAGATAAAAAACTCTAGGAATAGGTAGGTATAGGTACAGATTCGCAAACAAATATGAGAAGCTTAGGTATTAAGAGCAAAGCTATAAATAAATTGCATTGGATAAATATCCTATTTTTTAATGTAAATATATTTTATTATAATAAATGCTATTATTTTCTGAAGTTTTAGCGACTTACCTATAACTCATAACAAAATTAAGTTTTACTATAATTAAATGCTGTAAGAAAATATACTCCAAGAGTCAGGCACCCCAGGCCGAGAAATAAGAAAACAGTAGCGAGTCTAGCTAATGAATTGACCTACTTCTCGTCGCTTAGGTCGCGCTACAATCCAGAAACTTGTAGCATTTTTTTAATAAATAAAAACTGGCCAGATATCACTATTGGCTGGGGTGTGTAGAGGAACGAGACGACTTTGCCCAGCAGTGGGACAAAAATGGCTGATTCATATTATAGTCTTAAATAAAAATTCTACATACAAGGTACACATAAACATAATAACATCAGATCATAACGATCGTAATCTTCAGGCCCGAGGCGTCAAAATGAAAACGAAATGTAAAGAACAATACTTATCTGACCACTAATACGCGTTTAATAAGGACCTCAGTGAAAGTGAAGACGCCTGCGCATGTTACTACAATCAACGCACATTGTTTGAAAGACATGCGACAACGAGCGACAAAACGCACTGTTTCCTTTTGCAATAGCTTTTACCCAAAACTTGACCAGTGTAAAATTAGGGATACTATATTGGCTTATTTTTTATGCTAGTTCTGACTCACTCAATATATTATGGCAGACTTTATAGCCACCCTTGTTAGGGAAGGCAAAAACTGCTGAATGGGCCCGTACAGCCTCGTCTATAGGTACAAACTTCCGACAATTTTTACGAATCATAAACATCCTTCCTTGATATAAAGATGTCGCTGCTGTCTATCAAGACTTTTGAAACTAGTCTTTATTTTCGAGAAAGTAAGCCCATGACTCGATGCGTGAATGAAAAGTATCCTATAGGTATCATTATCAACACAATATCCTTGCAATTTTCTTCTTCAATCAATTTAGCCCTGACGTATTTCACATAATTTAACATTTTGTCGTCTGCCGTTAGTCGCTAAAACCATTGTGCGCTACAGATCATTTAAATAAACACTTTTACTTAAGTAAAACACTGTTACTATCTATACAACTTGTTATTATTTCAATATATCAATGTTTAACGCCGACGCACGCCGTAAATTATTTAGAAACGCGAAATAGATTTTTTTAATTTTAATTACTTCTGATGGACGATACTCGTAGCTTCTAAACTTCTATTACCAACACGTGATACTAGATTTATAGTTTGTTCTTCTTAAATTTATGACCTTCTAAGCATTAAGTTTAATAGGTGAAATTGTTGAGAGAACATGGACCGATCCATTAAATATAATGTTACTTTCTTTGTTGTAACGTATGGTTAAGAATCTAAATTGTCGGAGCACTTTGTGAACACGATTGATTATTATGTCTAGTTTAGTAGATTGTGGGGTGCTTAACGCATTGTGTTCGAGACGTAGTGGGACAGTTTATAAAATTATTATAATAAGGATAAACTAACTACATTGTAATTTACAACAGTATTTCGAAATTCTTGATATTTATAATTTAGAAAATAACCTGTAAGTGCACTGACTCACAACATATTTTAATGTCAACGCGTTCGCGCACACCAAATCCGCGTAACTATTTGTTTGCGTGCGCGCATGTTAGTGGACATATCTCCATAATGGCTGCATAGCACGGAAGCTTTAGCGTGGACCTTCCGACCTCACTAGCTTGAAATTATTGCTTTTAATCGTAATATTGCAGGTTACTTTCTAAACGTTTCATAGTAAAGTCACTAGACTTGTTTGAAACAATATTGGTTCGAGTATAATTTGCGTTACGCACAGACACCGACTATTAGGTACCAAGTTTAGTTACAACGTTCCCGTAACAAATATATTAAAAGGAAATTGTTAGTTAGTTACTCTGTTTATTAAATTCGAAGCTTTCTCGCATGAACACACGATGCAAGAATATGGGGTTTTGATAAATTTGGAAATAAAAGAGCAGGTCATAATATTAAATGAGTGCAATAAATGGTCAAAGTACTCGTTGGATTTGGTGAAATTGCATAAGTGTGGCAATTGATACACTCAATATCCTTTTACCGTAAAGTTTAAAGTCGTCTAACGACAGGGCTCGAACTCACGACCTTTAATATTGAAAGTCGGAACACCTAATAAGCCAACAACATTAATTGTACAGCGCGCGTTTAATTTCAAAGCGAAGTTCTTATACGGAAAAGCAGACCCGTTCAAAGCAAAGTTCCGCATAATCTAACCTAAACTAATTGCACATCGGAGATATAAAGTGGAAACGCATCTGCAAAACTAATCAAACGACATGCAGCTAATATGTTAACTTCAAACCATGTGCAAGAAGCGTGACAAACATGAAAGGAACTCTAATTCACTGAAAATAGAAAACATTTCTTAAGTGAATCTTCACGTAATGTTATTAAGTGGAAGCTCAAAAACTAATTCAAACTAATTCGTTAAGTAAAGAGGATTTGATTAAAGCGGTAACATGTATCAACCGCAAGAGGAGGAGGTACCTACATTAACGAAGTGAAATAGATAGCGGCTAATGAAGTTTACAAGTACGTTCTTTATACTAGTAAAAAGCAATTTATATATCCCTATATATTTGAACGAGCAATTCTTGTATATGTATATATGTGTAATCAGGATCTCGGAAACAGCTCCTACGATTTTCATGAAATTTAGTAGGTATGCCGGGGGGTTTCGGGGAGGAGGTAAAAAAAACAGACAAAGTCGCTTTCTCTGTCCCGATATCCCTTTGTATGCTTAAATCTTTATAACTACGCAACGGATTTTGATGCGGTTTTTTTAATAGATAAAGTGATTCAAGAGGAAGGTTTATATGTATAATACATGCATAATATAGCCGTGCGAAGCCGGGCGGGTCGCTAGTATAGGAATAAATTAAAGAGGATCACCAGGACACAATGGCACCTGCCTTCAACTCCCATCGACCCTGGGAACGTTCACAGGACTGGGGCGTCACGCTATGACCAGAACCACCCTGGTGGAACGGGCGATAGGCATTCTCAGGGTCAAAGTTAATAAATACAGTTCGTTCATGAGTCACAAGCTAATGAATTCAATATTTGATGGATTAGATTAGTTGCAAATTATCTAATTTAAAATATATTTGCGTCACAACAACAAGTACGATTCCTGATCAAATAATAATTCTAGCCAACCCAACAAAAAACTGTAAATTAATATAAAAATTCGTGTAGAAACGAAAAACGCCATTGAAAAAGCACTAATCACGCGACAACATACCGCAGTGGTAAAGTTTAACATGATTTACAACCATTTGACTGCCGCCGCCAATGTTATAAATTAACTCCATAACTGGTATTTGGGACACCCACAGACGCGACAATCGCGGCAAACAGGTTACCAACAAAGGAAACGGAAGCAACCGGAAACAAATTAATATTTCTCAAAACAGCCGATTGAACACAAACCTTTCAAATATACTAAAACTTTAAAGATATATCTGATTTTCGTTTGAGTAACATCGAAGTTCGCTGGAACAGTGTCAAGTGTAAATTCGCGGTCGTGAATCTCGTGAGACTCAGATCGGCAACTCATGTGGGAGGTTATTACAACAATAATTAGAAAGATGCCGATAATATTTACTCACATCATCTTATAAAAATAAATTGGAAAGGTGAGAGATTTCGTTTTCGTTTCACAAATTGAAGCCAATGTTGAGAAAAAAAAACAGAAACAAGTCTGAGAATAAAGACCTTAACGCGTCATACTATCACCGCACTGATCATAATCTGTCGGAAACAACAGTCCTTGATTAGTGAAAGTTTTCGAGCGAATACAATACCTAATCTTTTTATGGCATCTGGGTTAAGTATTCGCTCAATTTTATCTTAATTTTTTCAACGACAATGATAAATAGGCCTCGGAAGATGTATTTCGACACGAGAGCTCGTATCGAAACGGTAAAACCGCGGCAATGACATTGAAAAAGTCGAATAATACGGCAACGAAGCGAGAGCTTCGTAATTACCACCTGTCTTCGAGTAACAGTTACTTTGACAGCTTTATAGAGAGTGCAGATAAAATTAATAGACATCAGCGCAGTGTACAATGTTGTTTTGATTCCATTTTTGATCAATATCATTATAGTTCACGGTTATCAAGGTGCTTTATAGCCATAACCGACACTGTCGCTTCGAAAGATTGATAGAGCAGCGGCAACTGCAGAATACAATGGTCTAACACATGACAGCTTTTTTAATAAAACCAATGAAATTTCAAAAGTTTTAGGGAACAATAAATAAACTTATTAATCCAAATAGAAAATTAAGACAAATGAGAAGCAAATGCGATGTTTAAATTAGACAAGGTGCGTGCATTGCTATTTACCGTTAACACTGCCTAAACAGATGAGCAGCACTGGGTATTGAGTAAGGGCCGCTGCCGGCCGGCAGCGAACAAGATTCATTTGAGACAAAGCTACATTCACCGTTACACACCGCGATGCCACTCTGTGGAAAGTAACACAAGTGGAACCAGAATTATTATCGTGTTAATTGAGGCTATATGCAGATGAAATCTGTATTAACTTTACATTGAGACTCTTAAACGATATTAGATTGGGTGTCGATTAAATTATACTCTGAATGCTGTTTTATGACGGTTTTTAATCAATTAAAAGCAAGATCTTCGGCATCTTTGCAAGTAATAGTCCTTGAACTCGGTCAAATTGGTTTAAAATACCATAGTTGATAACATTCTACATCCGGCTATTAAAATTCTTTGTTTTAACTTGTAGCAATATCCTGAAAATCCATATTGAATATCATTAATCTACTTTGATACCTTAAACTAAGACAGCAAACGGCAAGCTTCTATGATTATACCTATATTTAAAAAAAATGCATTAATGATAAAAATAAACTAAAAACCATGAATTTTAATGTACTTAATTCCTACAACAGATTGTGACTTGACAAGAATCTGAATAACTTTCGCAAAATTTGCGTAACCCTGCAAATCGGTTTCTATTTAGAATCTTAAAAAGAAATTCAATCTACTTACGTTTAACATTACGTCCATAACAAAATTGTAGGTTAAACGTCTGTTAAATTACGACCTCATCGGAATTTCACAGCTGATTTGACGACAAAAACACTTGGCGTTCTCTGCGCGACTTTTAGCGGTCCTCAATGATGTGGTCAACGAGTGAGCCTTTAAAATATTCTCGTTAAGGATTTTATAAGTCTTTTAAGATTCTTCAACGTAATTTGTCTAATTACTAGCGACCCGCCCCGGCTTTGTACGGCTATATTATGCATGTATTATACATATAAACCTTCCTCTTGAATCACTCTATCTATTAAAAAAACCGCATCAAAATCCGTTGCGTAGTTTTAAAGATTTAAGCGTACAAAGGGAAATAGGGACAGAGAAAGCGACTTTGTTTTATACTATGTAGTGAAGAAGGGATAATTAGACAACGAATTTGATGCTTCAGCTGGCAAAAATAGAATTTAATTTGAAAATGATTAAGTAAAGCATTTAAGAGTAGGTAATTAAAACAACTTAAGCCTTCTTAAGATTTTACAACAAAAACGCAAGTATACTGAAATTAGTATCAATTAAAAAGAATTTACTTTCTTTAGGCACAAAATATATTTTTCTTTAATATAATATGAACTTGAAGTTTTAATTAAAGGGCAACAGAGAACCTAAACACCTTACTCCAGAATAAGGGTGATCGTTACGCAAGGCGGCGCATCTCGGACGACACGGCTCGCGGGACCGACACGACGGCCAATGACGTAACGCTCGATGGACATCAACAAATCGTTACTGACATTGATTTTAACGTACCCACCTCTGATAATTTAAGTTTAATGTAGGGTGGATAAATATAAAAAAATATATACAAGTAAGAAGAAACATTTAAACCCTTGGTGTGATAATTAAAACTTTAAAAATAAACGCAAAAAGACAAAAAGATCTAGCTTTCCAAATTGTGGTTTAGGCCGGATTAACCAAATATTAGCAATAATTTAACACAACTTATAATTTTTATGTAATTAGCTTTTCACTGCTACTGTATCTACTTGAAATTACTATCATTTGAAGAAAAAGTTCGTGACTCAGCATCAGTGTAAATTATTCAAGTTCATTTTTTACCCAAACTCAATGTTTACTTTCTTTTTCAAATTGGACGTGCATGATTAATGACCAACTCAAATAGGCACAAATTAAATAAGTAGCAAAAACCTTCATCGAAAGAACAAACTTAAACAATGTATGATTTTAACGACCGTAATCACACAAATTTCCGTCGACTCATTAATCTCCGTATAGAGAAAGTGAAAAATCATCCGCTTAAACAAAAAGTAAACAGACTGACAGCAACTCCTACACGTCTAATCTTAATTAAAGCAGGCACGTAAAACATCAAACCACCAGACGCCTAGAGCGAGCGTGTATGTATAAAAATAATTGAATAATCTCGTTATGGTAACTTTTGGTAAAGTTACGTAATCTCAAGGTTGCCTGTCAACCCCTGAAGGTCTTCGCTGTTCCATAATTAGTCATCCATCCTCCCACTTCTCTCGACGTAGCATCCGTATGTATGATCGCTCTTGCCACAGCTGCTTGCCTCCTACTTATGACGATAGTTGCTTTGACATTGACACTTGGACTGAATAGCTGAGTCACTCATTGAAAAGACGTTTGCCTATACAAGTTTTTGCGTTACACTGCAAATGCTGTAACTGTACGCTAGAATCATCTTAATAGAAGGACGTGACTTGACCAAATGACCATGACTGTGGGTTTTATGTAAAAAAAATCTGCGATGAATTCAAAGGGCGACCTACCCCGCAAATTGATGTTTCGTATCGCGACGTTTTTGTCGTAGATCATCGTTTATGATAGAGCGCACATTATAATAATTTAATATGATATAGACGCGCATTTTCCCCCGTCCTTGTGGTTTGGTATCGTGTGTCTCGGGACATAGGCGGTGGTTAGTCGGTTCATTACGTATCAATTTCACGAAGACGCGGCACGTCGACAACCGCACGCTCACGTCTCGTCTACAGGCGGGACGGCTTTGATATCGATCGAGTTATTCGCTAAATAGGATCCTACAATTATTTTATTTCCAGTTCATAATGACATATGAAGCGCACTTAAGGAAATTACGCTCGTTAGTCCTATCGTAGGCGCGTTTAAAATCATAGGCAAGACTCGTAGGTACTAACTACATGAAAACATTTATCACTATCATATAAGTCTATCATTTAATACAATACATGGCTGCTGTTAAAGTTACAGACACTAATAATCGTAAAATTAAACAATGTTATAAACTTTTCGGTTACCTAATTGAATTATCTACGGAGCTGTATATTAGAGGACTACTTGTGCACGCTTGAGAAACGATTGCTAGAATTGATACGGCTTATTGTCAACACCATTAACTCTATAAACTTTTTATCGTAATACGTGAAACGATAACACTTGATAAATATGAGGTATATCTAGTTTATCATTGGTTAGGATTTCATGTTTTCATTTTTGTGTGTTTTAAGGATTACTAGATAATCTAAGTGCTGTATTTAATTTGAAACATTATTGATTGAAGGTAATTAGTTCTAAGAATTTAGTAGTTTTATTCCACCAATATATTGAAACATTTGAAAAAAAAACGCTAATCAACTTATGACCATTAGTCAATTTGACATTGACACATATCATCTCCTTATAAACTGTCTCATCCAGAGCCTCAACAAGTCTAAACAAACTATTGCACAGTTCACATTATTGATTGAAGGTAATTTCTTCTTAGAATACGCTGATTTCATTTGAATCTATATTCAAGAGCTAGAATGCCTGAACAATCAACACGCCATCTTGAACATGTGTCATCTTGACATTGACACTTATCATCCCTAAAGTAAACTGCTCATTCAGAGCCTCAACTAGACTAAACAAATTGCATCGCGACGATGATTTAAGTCGCATGTCGAGTAACCACTTGAGTTGAATGCACAATATTCAATCTGCGCAACTCTACTAAATGTCAACTGTCCGCCTACTTAGCCCTCGACTCAGATCGACGATAGCTCTATATAAAACATGTTCTAACAAATAACTTACCCATTTTTAACACCAACACATTACAATTACGAGCAAAACGCGTCCTTCGCTATCCTATCATATTACTTTCAAGCTTTTTACAAGTTTTTATTTAGCTTCACCTCTTAAGTTTTGCAGTAACTTGACCTAAATCCATCAAACTCAAGAATTATTTAAGTCATGCATGTGATCAATGATTGCTAAAAAAAAATCTATTTTTTACTGCGACGTAAAAATAAAAAGAGTATAGGAGAATTTTTGAGGAAGACAAATCGAAAAATAAATAAATGCTACTTCTATAAAATACAAAATTCTGACTGACTGATATCTCAACGCACAGCCAAAATGAACGGATTGAGCTAAAGTTTGACATATAGATAGCTGCTATAACGTAGACATTATAAAAGTTAGCCAACATAAAAACCAATCAATTGAATCTAAGCATTTCATCAGTGTGAATACACCTAGCACTATCAAGGTCGTCTCTCCACCTACGCCCCAGATAGGAGAAAGGTATCATTGTGACTAAACAGATACCATTAGCGGTTATTATTGACAATCTGCATTGTTACAATGAAGTAACTTTATAACGGTTATGTGGAGTAACTCCGTAACAGATAAAGAGATATAACAATTAGTGAAATAGGGAGAAAATCTGAATCTTTTCATCAATAAAGCTTACTTTTTCTGCCTGCACGCCAAAAAACTACGATTTAGCCAATACCCCGTTATTGGCTGGTAGGCCAAGTTTGTCTAGTGATTGAACGATGTGCCTACATCGTGATATTGTGAGGGTTTCCATTCGTAAGATCAGTTATAAAATCGGCAGATGAGCAAAACGACTCATATTCTTTGGTTGTTTTACAATGGTGGTGAATAATCCCCATTCAGGTGTTAGTAATGTCTCGGTAGTGTCACATTTTCACCTATTTTAAGACGTATCAATATTTGATGCTTCAAACGTTTCCTCTATTCCGCTTTAATCTAAATATCTTTTAGGATAGGTTACTCGTGCGATTCGTACAATAGGACTGCTGACGTTAAAATATAACAGGGCAATAAAACCTTTGTATGGTTATTTAATTTATGGAGATGAGACACTATTGTCCGTTCGATATTGCGAAATTTAATCATCCTTTCGAAAACGCATAGAGTCAACCAAAAAATCGAAAAATGTGCTTTCTGATCGCAATACACGTTTAACTTTATATTATAATGTTTGATTTCGTTGCCACCAGTTGCTTGATCAGACAGAGTCATTTGTCTCATATAATCACGCTTTTAATTCTTCTGCTTGGTAGCACAAATTAAGGGGAATTGATGAGGTTTTGTGACGCATAGTAAGTGGCTTTACTAATATTATTTTAAGATCAGGTTTGTTGTTTACTTTTTGGTTTAATAAATGTCAAAAAGTGAGATAATATTTCAAAGGTTTCATTTCAGAGGAGCATTATAATAGTGGGTCTTTAACGCTTTCTAAAAAAAAAACCTTTTCCAAAGTCCAATGTGCAATGTACGTACTGCACATTGAACGACCTTTATGAGGCCGTTTGTGAATGTTGCAGTTTTTAGTCGGACAACATTTAATTAAGCTGAACTAATGACACGATAAGAAGAAGTAGTTATACTTGCAAGATACAAAACATGCAAGATTGAGAAAAGGTGCATCTCGTTAAAAATTGCGTTTGACATGCACAAGCGGCCTTGAGAATCGCGAGCGTAACAAATATGCCACTGTTATGAAACATTACGATATATTCAATACGGTACGTACGAATGTATTGTTGTTCGTTATACTAGTATCTTGACCTCAGTTCTTAGTTCTTAGGCATAGTACAACGCTCATAATCATACTCAGATTTACTCCGCAGCATTTAAGTAAGGTTTTTGAATCAAAATTCCTTGAAAATCGGAAATCTTCGTTTCTCCAGATAAGATCCACATGACCTGTCAGTGTTCCGATGAGATTTAAACAATCTGTGACGTCTTTTGATAATGATACGAAAGTAAGACAAACACTTGACTTTCTTATCGCGATGTTGATCCAAATTTAGGACTTTGATCCTCATTGTCTACCTAAAAATTACAGTAAAATTATCAACAAAGGAGATTTTATTAATTTCTAAACTAAGAGGTAAGACTCGCGTCATCCAAATCCGTATAAAGCTCTTGGGTTAGGAGCTGTGTACAAACGCTCGCGCCTGTTAATTCTCAAGAATGCAAAAGAGTTTGCAATATCGTCCTTTGCTTCCCACGCGGGACGCAAGTTCTTAACTAAAGTATAGTAGTTTCTAGATAAATTAAACAATGTTACCGAACAATAAATTGTTAAGGTTCGGTGTTAAAACATTAAAATTTCATGGTCATATCCCAACCGACCTTGCAGACCCGTTCCCACCGTATATCACCCTGACGTTTACATCCTTTTAACGATCAACTTCCTAAAATTCGTAAATTGAAATCGTTGTCACAAAACACCTACGTTAAAAGATCACTCTTGTCTGTCATTTATCGCACAATGCCACCTGAATAATAAACGATAAAAAAAGGAAGCAAACCCATAAAACGGTCTTAGACTCGCCCACAGTCGCCGACTTTTGGAACTTGAAATTTGAATTTGAAAGTCATTCATTATTACGTAAAAGGGTAAATTATCATGTATTCGCAAGGAAATGTTAGTCGATTCCGATCTCGGATTGTTCTCGGTACTTTAGCCTGTTAAACTGCAGTTTTTAGCGTTTATCTAACATCTAAGAGAATCTTCGTGTTTCAAATTTGCACCTACAGCCTTGTTTCCCACGGATGTGAATCCGCTCGTTACGAGTACGTCTACAAAAGAAAAGACTTGCAAACCACGGGCGGTCGAATTAAGGATGGGCAATAGTCCATGGATGGTTTACTCGACAAATAACCGACTGGCCACTCGCTTACAACAATCGATTTTTTATCTCAACGCCCCGTGCAATATCGGATGCCTATTTAACTTAAATTGAAAAAATGGTGCTACAATTGAATTAAACGTTTTAACTGAAGTCATCAAACATTTTGTATTCCGAAATTATACAATCTACTGTAACAATTTAATGATTCAGAATCTTAAGTGGATAATTTTATCGAAATGCGAAAAATGTTTTATAGGAAAAATCCTCCCATAATAACAAGTAAGTAGCTACTTTTATGAGGAAAGTTGTCCCAAACCAATATTGTGGGCTCATAAAACTGTTATTTGATAACAAACATTATTCCCTAGCTCCCTTCCCTAAGATGTTTGTATAATGTGGTTTGTTCCCATGCCTAGGCGATGTTCGGTACACGGTCGCGGTGTAGGCACGGTTATTACGACACTCAACAATTTCATTACATTATTATCTTGCAGGGATTCTGAACAGGTTCCCTTTATCGATAACAACGCTCGCGGCAGATGAGATATTGTTATTTTCACCTGTTATGATTATGATGTAAACGTTGTCCAATCGCTTACATCAAACAAAGCGTTGTTGTAACACGACTATAAATACACTAAATGTTTATGAATTATTTATTCTAATCTCTCATTGCAAATACCGAGGTATTTTAATAGCATTTCTAATGCAACGCGGAACTCTTAAACAGTCGAATGGGCTGTATCTAATCTAAACCAATAATTCATAATGAAAACATCATTTGGCGACGCAATAGCGGTAGTGGTCGGTCGGTTGTGATGGGAAACTCGCTCATTAATCGCGAGATACACAATAAATATGTCATTATTATCATTCAATACATCACTCATTTTAAAATCGTAATTGAGAAATCACGCAGCGGCTCATCAATTTATATAAATGCATCATTATGTATCGTACACAAATAGTTACGTAAGTAACGTAATATTTCGGTTCAACGCACCCGCAGTTTCCCAATATCAAGTGCAGGGTGTAATTTTTAATATCGATACACGTGGAACCGGTGCATCACGAATATAACAAATTACTTAATAACACATCGATGATCACGAATTAAAAATGACTAGTTGCCCAACTTGCCCAGGAGAGCTTCGATTGTGAAAGTACAAACCGTTTACGCCCAATTTGTCATAAGGAAACAATGTATTACATAACAAAATAGACGCATTTTTTATATAATATTGTGCACTTTTGATTGCTTAATGGTGGAAACACTGTTTCACAATTGACCAAATATAGAGACAGACAAACAACGCGATTACGTCCGTTTGGTCGAATTAGATCATCTTTCGAAGAGTTTATGGCTTAATAATGTCGTCGCCCACGACCACAATTCATTAACTAGTCGACACGAGGCATTTAACATGCCAATTTTCTACCCATTTCTAGATTTAGAATATTTTTATGAAAACGAAAATCTACCACATTCTATATAGTTCAATAAATGCTATCACCGTTAGGTTATTTACTTGGATATTTTAACAAATAATTCTAACAATGCGCATATAATGCAAATGAGTATCACAAAGTTTAAACAACAAATACTCAACATAATTTCGCCGGAGCGTCAACATTATCTATTCTTGGAATTCCAAATAGAATTCCCGCCTACGAATTGTTAGTGTTTAATTTCCCTGGAGGCTAAATGTTGGTAAATTATAGCTGTTGTCATTATTAAAACATGTTTATTAAATAACTTCATTTACAAAACCGACTATTTGACTTTGACAAGTCTTAAAAAGAAGTACATAAATAGTGCCAAAAAAGAAATAATAAATAGTGCCAAAAAGGTATTACTAAATAATTACATAAATAATTCCAAACAAAGGACTACAAAAATAGTTCCAAAAAGGACTACATAAATAGACCCGAAAGTAGAGTGGAGGAAGAGAACTGAAAAGACAGACCGCCCATCTGATGGGATTAATAACTACACACGATAGTGATAGAGACCCATAAAGGACTACATATATTACTATCCATAAATTACTACATAATAATTTCAAAAAGGACTAAGTACATAAATTAAATTTTAATGAGTGTGTTTAATACCTAGTCTTTCGATATAATTTCAGTTCCACAGTCCACCGCACCCAAAACTTTGTATGTAACAAAATATCGTTAATTAATTCGTTGTTTTTATACATTAAACAATTGATTATCAATAATAATTTAAATCAACGTAGGTATTAACGTTTTATCTTGCATTAACGAATATTTTAGCAAGATAAGACTACATTGCATTTTTAAATGTCAAGGTTATTCGCTTTGATAAATAAATCCAGTGAGGCCATAGACAAATATATTTACTTTAAATCAATGAGTGAGGCATAAATTGAGTAAAATTTATTCTTTATAGAAAATGTAATGTGGATCGTCGTAGGCGTTCGTAGCACAGAGCTTTGTCGTAGCAACTTCATTGGGACTTAACTTCGAAGTAACTTTACGATTGTCGGTGGTTTATTACGTCATTGTATTATTCTTGTTCTTTTCGTATGGAGTTTATTTTGCACGCTGAGAGTTTTCAAATGGCTTTAAGAGAAAAGGGTACCTGGGGCTTTTTCCATACAAACTATTACAAACGTAAATGTTTTCTCGCTGGATAATGACAGTAGAGCAAATATTTTTGGTGCATAAAACGTATAACTGCCATGACCATATTGACTATGCCCGTATGTTTTGTTTTATTTATTTTTTTATCTTAATTTCTATGATACTTAGAAATTGAAAAAAATCAAAACATAGGGGCATAGTCATGGCGTTATAGGTTTTATGGCACAAAATTATTTGTGCTAGTGCCATTATCCAGGGAGGAAACAGTCGACTACGTTTGTATGGAGAAAGCGCAGGTACCCTTTCACCTTAAGGGTTCTAACGATTGCAACCAGAGATAGTAGCTAGAATCAACGGATTTCGAACATTCGTAGCAGGGAAAGTTACCCTATTAATATTTTCTACCAAAAGGTAAGGGCCTCTTTACAGAGCGAGGGAATGTCCAATTTCACTTTCCCAATTTCTCAAGAGGTTCTCTTTGCTGGTATTAGTACCTACTTTTTATTTTATTAGCCCGTTTTGTCTTACTACAGGGCTCTTTTTATATCCTTTTGTCTAGTCACGAGTAAATATAAATCCACATCTCGGACTATTCTTAAACCTTGTTTTGGAATAAGGGGGGTATACGATTTAACATCACACGTCAGTAGATACGTACGTCTCGACGTCTTCAACAATTATATTCCTTTGTTTACCTATACACAGAGTGATAGCGTTTTAAATAAAACTTATTATCAAAAACAAAGGTCGTTTACTCGATATCTTATTGATATGACGTAAATGTTTGCACGGCTGTTTCACAATAAGCAGAAAGTATTTATAACGATAAGTGATTTTAATTAAATCTGGTTATTGATAATGTACTTTTTTATAATTAGTTAATCAATTAATTTAAATAAACGTACTTTTTTAACTACTTAGGTAATCAATTAATGTAAAAAAACGTACTCGTTTAAATACTTAATCAATTAACTTTAAAAAACATACATTTTTAAGTACCTAATCAAATAATTTGAAAAAAGTCCGTTAGCTTCGATCGTAGTATCAACCAACGTGGTGTTCTACAATGCATTTTAATCCCTTCCACCCCCAAAATTTACTGACTTTTCAGGAAAACAGAGCTATCCAATAGCCAAAAATTTTTTTTAATGGAATTTACTTTAGACTTGAATACTAAAATCTATGAATTTGTGTTGTACTTCTTTTTCTAGACTCGATTATTATTTTATTTATTACCAGGTAGCAAATATTGCAGGATATTGCATACAGCGCCATCTAGGTGTAAGTTAAGTTACTAGGCTTGTGTTATGGTTACCAGATAGACGACAGAGGGATAAAATACTTAGGTTCTTATTTAAGAACTTATTTTTCTTCCATTTATACATACAGAATATTACGAAAACACCCAGACCGCAACAAATAAGTATTTGTTTACAGAAATTAATATCTCTGCAGGCGGCGGGTGTTCGCAACACCGCGCCCGAACGTAGAGGTCGCTATAATTTGTATCCTTTTATAATAAAAAATCACTATCATCACTACATAGTATAAAACAAAGTCGCTTTCTCTGTCCCTATATCCCTTTGTATGCTTAAATCTTTAAAACTGCGCAACGGATTTTGATGCGGTTTTTTTAATAGATAGAGTGATTCAAGAGAAAGGTTTATATGTATAATACATGCATAATATAGCCGTGCGAAACCGGGGCGGGTTGCTAGTAAGGTATAAATCAAGAACCAAAGAACACCCCAGTGTTATCCATGTTATCTAAACCCCATCTAACCTCACAAAAAGGACCCAACAAAAGAGTCCAGTTGCGGAAAACAGCCCGTATAAATACAAGCCCAGTCATCTCCACAATCGTACTACCACACCCTACTCCTTCCCTTAAAATACAGCAAACCGTGACGTTATCGTACGTGACGTAGAAGTTGGAGTACGCGCATCGATCGAGTGACCTTGGCCACCCTACACCAGAGGGTAGGTTGTGGTTTGGTGTTACTTATAGAAATAAGTGAACTAATACAGTGTAAGAGGAATAATAAACAGGATGATTGTTATTTTTAGCATTTTCGAATTAAAAAAAAGAGACGGTGGCTGCTGGAGTATTTACTTATTATTCTCTTTGTTTTATAGACATACGAAAACCAAAATTGTCGTCGTGCCATACGTGATGTCATGTTATCATTCAAATTTTATATTGGTGATAAGTGATATAGATTTCTCACAACCTTTTTACCTCTTTAGGGGTTGAATTCTTAAAGATCCTTCCTTAGTTCTAAAAGGATTTATTATTTTGTATCATGTTAAATTTTAAATTTCGTAGTTTCAGAGATTTCTTAAGGAGTATCCATCTCTTAGAAAAATGTAGATACGAAAATTATAGGACTTTATTTAAAATCTGACAAAGCCTAAGCCTATGATGCCTAAGTAAAACTGTATTATTCAATATTTTGTCTCAATAAGCGAAAATGTGACAATGCATTAGATTATATTAATAAAAATAAACACTTCTCTCATTTTCATAGCGGCATGATGATCTATATATTCTCAGTGTGATACCGGTTTTTTAAATGTATGTATATTGGTAGATATCTATACCTAATAGATTTTAATCAATAAAATAATACGTACCATATGATGTAATTAAGTGTATTAATTGCGATTAGTGATAAATAAATGATAATCTTTGATTAATTAATGGAAAAATTAGAAGTTACGATGTAAAATTAGAAGCAGACATCCTGTCTAGATAGTGTTGCTATTTTCAGATTCATCTAATCCTCTAGCACCGTATTCATCTGGACATGGTCAGCTAAGCTGAGAGGGAAGTATATATAGGTGTTGGGCAAGCCAAGTCCATTCCCACGCTAAAAGGGACCTACTAAAGAGGTTAAGAGAATCATGAGTTCTCGATACGCGGCGCAAGTAGGTATTTTCAAAAATGACCCGTATCGTGTGATAGAGAGAGTTTAAGTTCGGACATAATTGCCTTCATTTTGCTTTCAAATATTGTTGCGGGCCGTAACGTTTTTACCCCCTTTATCCTTCACAAAATGAAATAAATTTGGTCTGATTTAATTCACTGCATCTTATTCTTTTTTGGAAATTCAGTTTAGTCTAGGTATTAAAAACAATTGAAACGCTCGATGAAGTTTTTAAGTAAAAAATATAGATATTCGGATGCTAATAACTTTTATCTTAGGCAATATTTCTTTATAATAAAAACGGTTAAACCTAGTTTTCCATTAGATCTAGCACATTTTCAAAAATATATCAGAATCGGACTTCGTTTATGAGGGGAAAACGTTACCGCTTTTTGTATGGAAATTGACAGCCTCACACTGGTCTCAAGTTGTAGAAAACAACCCGTATCCTCATTTCTCTATATTTTTAGCCCATAGTGCAAGTGTTGACCGGTAATACAGTCAGAAATCCTTACCAATAAACTCGTTAACTCAATCGAGGTGTTCGCAAACATTGGTCGTAATTTTTCAACCTGTTCGTAACAACTCGAATCTAAGCCATGCCGTCGCCGACAAACAATCAGCAACAAGTTTGTTTTACATAACAAGTATCTAACGTTATCGAAGACTAACCTGAATTACTTGTAAAGCTGCCAGTTTTCTTTATAAAAACCCTCAAGTCGCCTCTAAGGAATATTTTGATTTGTTATATAAACCTAGCTGTTGCCCGCGACTTCATCCGCGTAGGAATTAAATTTTCAAAGTCATAATATCTATCTGTGTGCCAAATTTTAGCACGATCCGCCCATAAGTCAAAACTGTGCTTTAATATATCAGTCAGCCTTTTAGCTTCAGGTTACTTAACTATTTTAAAAAGGAAAAAAGTTACTTAAGATTCTCTTAATTAGGACTAAAATTCTAGCCTTTTTATCCGAACAATCATTAATTTGAGCCTCCTCACCCGTGACCGATCTATTCATTTGGCAACCCTTGTCAGACCCCAAATCAAAACCCTGTATCGGCCTCTGCTTATTGTCTTTAGCCAAGATAATCGACTGAAGACCCAAAAGCTTGCGCTTTTTATTGTACTTTTTCTTCTGTATAGTTTCAGACATTTAGCTAATTATTATGTGGGTAGGTAATGATGATAAACTGCTTGTATGGCTTGAGTCTATTAAAGCACCTATTTGTATCAATCACCAATTTGTAACATTGCTGAGTCTGATTGTAAATCTGTGTTCACAACTCAACTTAGTTTCACAGTTCCGTTCCATTTTGAATAACAAACGATGGCCAAGTTATATAGAAACAATAAGTAGGTATTGTAGGTACCTACAGTCTCCCGTGCCTTCACCTCGACTCGTGTGTGTGTACTATTGTTACCTTTTATTGCATCTTTATGGTTTCTTGCACGGTATCAATCATAGAGAATGTTAGAATAAGACGCAGGAGTTATAGCTACAAATATGCGTGAGTAATAGTGAGGTTTAGGTATTGATTTTATGAATGAAGGCCTGACTTTGTCAATATACGTGCATTTATGTATTCTACATTGTGTCTTATGAAAGCTTTTTATTGAATATTTTAGAAGCAATAACTCCATAGCATCTATTATTCAACTGAAAGTTCTAATACCGCGTACGCAGAATAAGCTAGTCAAACTTATAGGTCTTCTTCTTTGTCGTTTCAATGGCAATAAAGGTTGGGATAAATGGAAGGCATGTGTGGAGCCGAAGCGAACACGTAAAGTCCCTATACAATAACAAGTTTAATGGCAAACTATGATGTGGACACCAAACCGGCGATTATCCCTGTCTTCACTATAAAATTCAGTCAAGGACAACCTCCGTTTTGGATAGAACTATTGATAAATTACAGGAGAAAACTACTTGAGCTACTGCGATAGCAAATATTATTAGATACTATAGCTGTCCCGGCAAATGTTGTTTTGCCATATATAAAAATATATATAGATGTTCGATTCTCAGGCGAATATATACAAAAAATTGCATACATATCGGTTCAGCCGTTTAGAGAATTGTATTTAAGTATACCTACTAGCTGCGCTCCGCGGTTTCACCCGCGTAACTCCCGATCCCGTGGGAATATCGGGATAAGTTAAGATGTAGGCTATCTTAAAAAAAATAAAATAAAAAAAAAATATTTCAGGACATACACATCGCCATCCAGCCCCAAGCTAAGCAACTTAATGCTTGTGTTATGGGTGCCAGATAACGGATAAACTACTTATATACTTTTTTTTTTGTAAATATATACATATTATACATATAGGAAACACCCAGAACCAGAAACAAGAATTTATGGTCAGCATAAATACTTGTTCCCGGCGGGAATCGAACCCGCAACCTTCAATCCCCCGGAGTCCATCGCGCACAAACAACGTGACACGTAATTTATATATATTAGATGGATTATTATGACAAATACGAAGATGTCAGACCTATACAACAAACATCAGATATAACCAGACATTGATACTTGATACCCTCACACATGGTACCAGTAGAGAACAGCAAAGAGTGGAGTCAATGCGAAGAGCGCTGCAACATGTGAGGTCGGATCACGACAATCGTGCGACCACGACCGCCTCGGCCACAAACACAACACGAACCTCGTACATACAATGTCTCTATTACTACGGACAAACGAGTTAATGCTTTTATATTTACCTTACCAATATTATAAGTATTTAAAACTAGCTGGGCCTCGCGGTTTCACCCGCGTAAGTCCCGATCCCGTGGAAATATAGAAATAAAAAGTAGCCTATAGCCTTCTCCGATAAATGGACTATCTAACACAAAAATATTTTTTTTAATTTGAATCAGTAGTTCCTAAGATTAGCGCGTTCAAACAAGCTCTTCAGCTTAATAATATTAGTACAGACTAGCAGCGCTCCGCTGTTTCACCCGCGTAATTGCCGATCCCGTTGGAATATGGGGATAAAAAGTACCTCGATAAATGGACGATCTAACACAAAAATAATTTTTCAATTTGACTCAGTAGTTCCTGAGATTAGCGCGTTCAAACAAACAAACAAACTCTTCAGCTTTATAATATTAGTATAGATAGGTAGGTACCTAATTATATACGCCTTTTCACGCGCAATTATGATACGTGAATGTAAAAGCTCCGGTCATACTGTGGCGATAACGCTGCGAAAAATCGCGCGATAAAACATCGCATTTAAAGTAGATCGTTTCCTAGTTTTAAGAGAAAATTGTCAACAACTATTAAAGTTATTTAAAAAAGCCATATTTACCTTTTTTTATTGTTTTTATATCCCGTTTTAAATAACTTTTAAATAGGTAGTGACAATCAGCACTGTGCAATATCGCAAAATAAATCGCCAAAGTGTGGTTTAGGCTTTATACTTTTCATGCGCATTTTAGCTATTCGTTTTTTCTGTATTTTTGAAAGGAAATGACGTCTAATAACACGTTATTACTTTATTAGACACGGAGATCTTATACTCGTAAATATGCGTCACTTGTTGAAGAAACATCGTATATTAGAGTTAATCTCGCGTGAAAGTGCGTGCGTATAAATCCAGCTAATAATATAATACACACGTACCTATAGAGTAAAAACTAATAGCGTGTGACCTACAAAAAACTGTTAAAATCACTTTTGAAACGCTAAATCAGTTAAAAGTGAGTAAGAAAATGTTTGTTTTGCAAATAACTGCTGTGTTTATGCATACAACAATATGGGAGGTTGAAGTACATTGAAGTACCTAATGTTCTAGGAAATTCATTGGTTATATGCTAAGTACCGCTCCGCCAAATTCATTTTCTTCAGCCTGCCTAATTTGGCTAAAATGGCCAAGTTAGATTTCAATTTGGGAATATGATTGAACCGTCTAATATTGTTATTTACACTGTTGTTTTCGGAAAGTTTCAAAACTTCATAAGGAATTAAGTAGTTGAAACATTATGATGTAGAAACGCGTTTAACAAATAAATAATATAACATTTTAATTTCATACAAGTATTTCTATTTTTTTACAAAATCAATTTTTTTTTTCGAATTTGGCGGGCAATTAAATCAAAATACTCTTAAGAATGCCAACTTTCAGATGGATTAAAAATAATTATCTATCTAGTAGAGTTCATCCGATTAAGTAAGCCACTTCCTTACTTTCCAAGCTCTACGACTTGCAATTAAAAATATTTGGTAAGTAAATAAACAAACTAATTAAAAAGTAGTACAACACGAAATTTCCTTTAAGTATGTAAGTACTATGTATTACGTATGAAACATTTATCAACTTTCATTTGCAACTAAAATGGTGTACTTATTTCCTAGTAAGATAAATTAAAGTTGGTAAATAATTATTTTGACAGTTTAGCTTTTTTTTTCTCACGAATTGAATACAGGAATTGAAGTCCAGTCGATAATAAGGTAAACTTCCTTTAAAAATATACCTGTATGCTACTTATTGCTTCTTATCAATACTTTATCTACTTTATATCTAATCATAATATTTCGTGCCGGCAAAGATGGGTATGTCATAATATTTTTACAGTGACCAATACTTTCTGCTCCCTACTGGTTACATTGTAAATAGTATGGTAAAAAGTAAACATTTAGATGTCATTCACTCTTCAGATAAACTACCTGTAGGATCCACAGAGCGTTTCCAAGAAAATTACAGGTAAATGTGCAACGCAATGCTTATTTCAATGTGTTAGAGTTTAAAATCGTAAGATTTAAGCAATATTAAAGAGTCCATTCAATTCCATTGTAGTTTTTTGTTCAGAAGCCGCGAACGAAGGCAAAATCTATTTATATTGACGTTTTAAAGGATTCCTATGTAAATTGGATTCAATCGTTCCGTCTCAAAGAAACCGATCGACTTTTTATTATTTATAAGTTCTATGATTTAATGGCATCAAAAAATTAATCATTTTGTTCTATAGGTATATAGCAGTGCTCCGCGGTTTCATCCGCGTAATCCCGATCCCATGGGAATATCGGGATAAAAAGTAGCCTATGTTATCCTCAATGAATTAATGTATTCTCACCAAGTATCATCAAAATCGGTCCAGTAGTTACGGGGCCTATTCGTTACAAACATAAAAACAAAAAATCTTTCCTCTTTATAATATTAGTGTAGACAAATTAATTGTTGTTCGTTAGTCTCGTTAAAACTGGACACCAGCTGGACTGAAGTGGTTAATTTAGGTTTTGAAATATTTGAGGGAGTCCAGGAAAGTTTAAATTGAAAAAGAAAGTATTTAAAAATTAAGATTTAACCTTACGGATGTGAAGCCGCGGGGCGCAGCTAGTAAGAAATAAATTTGACGTAAATTAAACCGAAAACCTTGTTATTTTATCACAATAAAATTAACCTACTCAAAACAATTTTAGGGTCAATATGTTACGGCTGTTTTGTTAAAATTATATACCGGTTTATTTTATTGAAAAAATCTAGTTCTACAATAGTAGCACAATTTGATGCGATGATAAAACGAATGTATTTGATAAAATAATCATTTTTCGAGTTCAGTGAGTTAATAGAAAAATATGAAACCGGAAAAAACACTCGATCTGTTTGATTTATAAAATAAAAACTACATTTTTTTTAATACAAAGATTTGGTAAAAACCGTGCGTGGTAAAACCTTTAAAAATCTAATATAACGACAACTAGCTTTACCCGCGACTTCGTCTGCGTAGGGGTTGAATTTTCTAAAATTGTTTAGAGGATGCCTACTTCATAGTTATCTGTGTGCCAAATCGTAGCTCGACCCTTCAATTAGCTTAAACTGTGCGTTGTTATACTTATGTTTGACTACTTCTGTGGCGCAGCGTGCGAACAACCGTCTGCGACGCAGTAGGTTGGGTGCGTTCAATTCCTACCTCAAACAAATATTTATGTAATTTGTTTCTAGTCTGAGTGTTCCTCTAAGGATATTAAATATTTATTTACAAAAGAAAAATAGGTTAACCTATATAGTCGGGGAGAAGGACATCGTCGAGTACGTACGCCGCCGGAAGCTGGGCTATACGCTGAGGGTGCATATGCTGGAGTCGCATCGGAACGTCAATTTCAAGGCGTTTGTGGTGCGAGTACCGAACCGCTATCTGCCTCGCGTTATGGATGAAAGCTTCTGGCCGAAGGATATGGTATTCCGTCGCTTCCTGTGTCCTAGAAGTGCTACTAACATAGTTTTAAGTTATCTATTAACACTTTCAATTTATATTATAAAATATGTATGTTAGTCCATAAGGTATGTATCTATGGGCCTTTGTAGCCTGAAATAAATGATTTATTAATATTATATAAGTTTTCTATCCGTTGTCTAGCCCCCATAACACAATCCTAGTTGCTTAGCTTGAGGCTAGGTGGCTCTGTATAAAGTGTCCTATAATATCTATACACTACAATACAAATACATATTAGTCTAAAAAAAAAAAAAATTTTTTGAATTTTCGTCAGTGAATTTTATATTTATATGTCCCGGCAAACTTTGTTTTGCCATATACAAAAAAAAAATTAATAGTGTTCGATTCTCAGACCTAACGAATATACCTACACAAAAAAATCATACAAATCGGTTCAGCCGTTTAGGTAAAATTTGGCAACTAACACCGCGACACGAGAATTTTATATAGGGACATAGATGTTTACCTACTTAAATACATTTAATAGTGATTTAACTAGCGTAAGATGTATTTAACATGCATTCATTGACCTTTCGAAATGAGTATCGCTGAACCGAATCTGATTCGGTCCATAAGATTAACATTAATAGGCACATACACCTACTTGCCGCAGCTTCCGATTCCGATGTGTTATGTAACAACTGTGTTTACATTTTGTTCCATTATGAAACGGCTTGTTGAATTCTGTCATAAATTAATAAGATCTATACATAATATCCACGAGTCTTTACTAATTAAGTAGATTTAGATTTTACTGTAATTTTAAATATTAGTAGGTAGGTACTTGTGTAATTTCCAATTAAACACTTTAAAATTAAACCAAGCTACACTTTTAGAAATAAGAACTGATGATCTAATTCTTCTTGTAAAGTTACAAGAACAAGAAGATTCCTAGGAACATTAAAATGGGATGAAATGGGGAAATAGGGAATTAAAATAAAACGATAAATTCAAGCTGAATCGGGAACAATTTTTGTTTTTTTTAACCGACTTCAAAAAAGGAGGAGGTTCTCAATTCGTCTGTATGTTGTTGTTGTTGTTTTTTTGTGGAATTAAATTAATAAGTAGTAGCAATTGGGATTAAATCGTTTTTTAATCTCTCGGATTCTTTTAATAAAATGTTTCAGTTTTAACTATATTTATAACACATGCAAAAAAAGCTTTTCATAGATAGGTAGAACACAAGAAGTGTAAGGGGATTACGCTGTGTGTAGAAGCCTCGTAGACGCCTAAAATAAATAATAGGTCAACGGAAAAAGGGAAAAAAGGCCCTCTATAGGGACAAAACGGGCTAATAAATACCCATAAACCAACAACGGTAAAAAATCTAACAAAAGCTGAAAACATTAATAGTTCCGTCCGGGACCCAGACCCGTTTCCCACGACCGAAGCCGACTAGCTAGACGTATCATACTTACGAGAGAAAACCCTGATGCCAAGCTGACAGAACAATAAGGAGAATATACGCATTAAATATTACACATCAGCAAAAACTCTATAAGAAAATATGAGCAACATGTTCTCGTGTCAGGGGTACGGAACATTTTATGATAGCTGCAATTAGTACAGCTTTTACGTTGTAATTGGTATGCTTCAAAAGTTTTAATGTTTAATAAGTACGAGTTCAGTTACTTACGTGGAGAATTAAGAATTTTTAATTTGTATTTATAATACTAATGTATTTAAATCTACGTAGGTACCTATTTTACGAACAAATGAAAAAAAACACAATATTCTAACTTAATCAAGTTAAAGTAGAATTCTTAAGTGACACTAATTCAACGTGTACGTACATAAGTTAGTGATATCCAGCCAAACAAATATGAATTATCTCGCATATCATTCATATCACAAACAGGGATGTAAACACAAAATGAGGCTATGAAAACGTCAATTAAAAGATTGCTATTGCAAATTGAAATAACCCAAATTACTTAAAAAGTATCTTTCTTTTTGTAATACTTTGCAAAAAAAAAGTAGATAACTAGGTAGATATGTTCATATTGATATTACTTTCACTATTTGAATCAATAAAGACATTCCGCGAAATTCCTAAAAAAATAACACATATGTTTGTTTTATTTACAAAATGTTGCGTAACCCTGTCCAGAATAATTACATAGGCACGGCCCTCATATGCAATGTCAATGCAATTCAGAGATATGCAGTAGTCTTACATGATCATCATTCGTGCATTAAAGCGTAACACAAGTCATCAATCAGGATGCAAAATACGGACATTATAAATTCTTCGAGTATAATATATTCTGTGCTATATTTAAAACCTTCCCACATATAATGCGAATATGGGATTTTAAACTAACATAGATAAAGTCCGTACTTGGGAGATAATTGAAAAAAAATGAGTGTTAGGGTTTTGGAATATACAATATAACACTAATTAATAAGTTTTAAAATTAATGTTTGCTGTCTATTTTTCCGTCAGCAGTTAAAAACTACTAAACCTATTAAAAGCTGGTTTTCAGCATTGGATAGTTCTATCTGGGTAGGTATTACTTTACATCAAAATACACAAAGTCAAAACTGAATTAACTATCAATGAAAAACTTCGCCTATTTATCCCGATTTACGAAGGTCGAAACAGACCGCGAAGGCGCAGCCAAGTTATTAGAATAAATCAATATAGTTGTATGCAAGCATAAGGTTACCATGGTAATTATTTTCCTTCATTTTCCCACCTACAATTTCAGACTGATTATTTACTACATTCTTCCCCGCGATAAAAATATCCAATATATGTATTGCTATTATAAATTATCACTACATAGTATAAAACAAAGTCGCTTTCTCTGTGCCTATGTCCCTATATCCCTATGTATGCTTAAATCTTTAAAACTACGCAACGGATTTTGATGCGGTTTTTTTTATAGATAGAGTGATTCAAGAGGAAGGTTTGTATGTTAATACATGCATAATATAGCCGTGCGAAGCCGGAGCGGGTCGCTAGTTATTTATAAACCATCAAAACCAGTCAAGTTGAAGTGGAAACAACAAAGTTTTTGGACTTTGTAGTTTCTGCTAGATTTGTACGAACTATCTGGGAAAATTTGGATTTTTTACAAAATAATCACAAGCGTTTGGTAATTTCTTTTTATCGTATATATCCTTGTATTATCAAAGTACGATATGAACTGATTACTTTATCTTTCTCGTGCCAAATACACGTGGTATTTATTTTGTTATACGATCTATCGAATTTTATATTTGAACTTTTAATTTACGTCTAAAAACGCATTAGAAATATGCTAGGATTGAATGAGTCTTTCTTCAACAATTTATTGGTTAATTCTAGTTTTTGAACCCCGACGCAAAAACGACGAGGTGTTATAAGTTTGACGTGTCTGTGTATGTGTGTATGTCTGTCTGTGGCATCGTAGCTCCTTAACGGATAAACTGATTTTGATTTTGTTTCTTGTCTTTTGGGACAATAATTCTGTGACCCTGTCAAGCTATTAGATGCTATCTATATTGTATAATTAGCTGTACCGGCAAACGTTGTTTTGCCATAATATACAAAAAAAGTACTAATATATAAAGGAAAAAAAAAAATATATAGAATAGTAGTTTTAGTAGAAATTTACACAAAAAAAATCATACAAATCGGTTAAGACGATTAGGTGGAGTTTGCTAACTAACACCGCGACACGAGAATTTTATATATAGGCATAGGGATAAATACCATGAATATTAAAAGTTTGTGAAAGTTTCCATGCTGAAAGAGCAAGATTGATTTATGACATGATATTTGTTCAGATGATTTTTACCGACAAGATATTCAAGTTCAAGACTAGAATCAACAATCATAGGGTTACGTAAACCATCGGAAGTGACATTGGATTGATGTTTCATTCAATGAGTTAACACTTTGTCAAAACAGCGAGTTTTTAGGCAACAAATCAACCTTGACTTTCCACTTGACTGGTGTTTATTTATTTACAGAATAACAGAAAAAGCAGTTTATCGAATTAGGATTGAAAAAATTTAGTTATCGCTAGTCTAGGTTTTGTGTGGCTAAATGTTTGTACGCAAGCAAATGGAAGCGAATGCGGTGGGTAATTTTTATTAATTCGTTTGGATGCTAAGTGACTAGAACTACATAAAAAAAAATGGAAAACTGAAAATAATTGTTAAGACAACAAAGTCTCTATGTCAACAGGGTTATAAATTCAGAACCATATAAACCTCAAGTTACTTATTTGGTTTTGTTGCAGTGCATATTAATCACATCCTGTTCCTGGTTACTCCCCATTGGAACCCTAACTTTGACAAATGAATTGATGCCACGAGCCAATAATAGAACGTGGGGTGCATCATCGAGTTACATTGTTCTATTGTTATAGGTCAAACCATTCACAACAAGCACGCTTGATTTTGTCAATCGAAACGAAAATATCCAATTGAATCAAACAATGCGAAGAAAACTTACACGTACATGAGACTTATTTGATATCTTCAAATCGTAGAGAAATAGACGGAACTTCACATTTCGGTCACTTAACACATTTTAAATTCATTTTCTGTGAGAAAAGCTTTGACAAAAATTTGAATGTAAAACAAGTCTTTACACACTAATTGAATGCATTAAAGTCAGTTTACTTGTTTATTTGCCCCGCTTTCATATCGAAGCAACGAAACTGCATAACAATTTGAATTTATACCTCAGAGGGTCAAAACTAACTTTAATATATTCATTTTTAATTCAAACTAGTCTTATTGAAACCAGAGCATTTGAAAGACGCTTAATGGCATAGAAAATAAATGTTTTATGTAGGAAAATTAAGGCATAAAACATAATTATTAAACAACTTCAATTGGTACCGTAATGAAATGAAAATAGCCTTCAGTGTATTAGAGGCGTGAACAGTCCGCCACCTGACACAATTTAAACGAAAATGGGTCGATAGTAAATAAATATTGCAGTGCTGAGTTTGTGCAGCACATTGGCAGAAATAGCAAGTCAATTTAACATTGAGGCACTTATTATATTGTGGTCCAATATGACCCAGTTTCTAGGTTTTATGACACCTAAGTAGCTCGCAAATAAAAAAAAGGTGTATACTTAAATAATTTCATATCAGTTGACTAATTGTTTCGATATATATTTTGTTTACAAATACTATGGATTATGTTTTATAATTCTTACAATTGGTATTTTGTTTAAATTTAGCTTTTCTTTGAAGTAATTCCAGTTTCTAAAGAACTTGAAGGACGTTTTTCAGTCTCTGAATTTGTTACATTATAATTTTGTTCCAACAAAATTTATGGTTATATCTGTAGGAGAAGATATTTTTAACTACAAGCAAAACGTTGCCGCGCATCCAGAAGTGTCCTATAAAACAAACTGCTACGTATGATAGCGAAGGAAAACTTTCTAACAACACAAACATACGAAGCTGACTCATGCATGAAGTTTGTAAACAAACTCAGACGAAGTAAGGACTCCTGAAGAAGTCATTCTATCATTCCTGAAGAAAGCTGTCAGATTGTAAAGAGTAGTTAGTTTTCTTTCGCGTTTTTATCTAAGTAATTTACCTACGTTGTTTGTTTGTCTAAAATTACCGACGCCTCTTGTAACCTAGAGGTATAATTTCTTCTTTATCAGACAGCAATGACTAATGTAAAAACTTTATTATCATCTGTACCTTGAACTTCTTGTATGTACGAAATTTTTCAATAACTACATATTTTGTTTCACTGCTTTGTTACTAAGTTGGTTACTTGCATATTCAAAACTGCAGTCATCGCTTGCGCTCGTGACTTTGTTTTGTCGTGTGATGTTTTGATAACACTCATAACACGGAAGATTCATGCATGAGCACAAATATTTATTTTTGCTATCACTTTGTTGCATGTTTTTATTTTCTCCACTCACAATTTACAGCACAGCAATAGATCTTTGCTTCTCCTTTGATCACGATAATTTATTGGTATCCTAAAATAAATCAGTTTAAGAACTAGTTAATTTTTTTATTCATTTACTACGTGATTATTTTTAGAACCTTGAGTTAAAGTTTCGATTTTTAGTAGAATAGAAAATCTTACTAAATTAGTTGTGGGAAATGAAAAAAAAACAGTTGTGGTAGTAGTTACCTCAACTAATTTATAAGGCTATATTTTATTTTTTCAGCTCATTATATAGGGCCAAATATTTATTGATATTTTCTTTGACCTTTTAGATTGCAGTGTTTATATTTTGAGGGTAGAATTGTGTGTGAATAAAATACCTTCAAGCTTTATCATAGTTGTTTACATCTGTATTGATAACTAAGCGTAGGTATTTATTAAAATTATATTACAGCTGAGTATGTATATAGCACTGTTCTTATCTATTTCTATTATATACATAGGTATATTATTATTATAAACACAAGGTCATTAATGTATCGAGTTCGCTACACAAAATGACTAATCTTATCACTTTCTAGTCGGTAATATCAGTGATTTTATTACGTACCTACCTGCCTAATATACCTACTTATTTATCTGTCATTTTCTAAAACTATTGCCCATTCATCGGCTACGTGTTTGATAACATTATATTTTGCGACGAAAGCCCGAACGGACGGTATATGAAAATCATAATTTAGTATTATTAGGTACCTACTTAACGTCTGAATAAAAAAATGGAAGTGCTGATTTCGATCAAAAACTGATCGTAGACTGATATTTATGGCGGAAGAAATATGGGGTCTTTAAACTTAAATTGGTGTTTATAGAAGAACTAGGTTATTGGTAAATCGTTGTAATCAAGTGGTATGTGGTATGACTGACCTCCTGGATGCAGCAGCGTGGAGGGATGGACGCAGCCGTCCTTGTGCAGCAGCACATGCCGCGGCTCGGTGACGAGGTAGCAGGTACCGCCTGCGCCATCCGCGAGACACTTCTGGAAGCAGCGAGCTGCCTGATAGAACAGAGCCCAAGCGTGCTCCTCGCTGATAGTCGAGTTGAACGCCTGCAGGATCTGCTGCAGCGAGATGCACTCGGCACCGTCCAGACCCAACTCGCTCCCGCCACCCGCACCCACACTATCCTTGCGCATCATCGCGCTAAACACACTGACCATCCATCATCACCGACACTTACACGATTTATATCAATAATACAATATAATTTAGAATTTTTCACATAAATATTAGAAAAGCATGTTTAGGAAATGTTTGCGACGACCCCCTGAAACGTCACTGTCACTATTGTCAAGTCAAGCGGGTGGGTTGATTACGTTCGCGCGCGTGCGCGGTGCTGTGTCAATACGGAGTGAGCGCGCAACACGTGCGTGCCGTCGGGCAGGTCGAGCCAAACTGCCGCGCGCGTCGCACGACCGGCTCTCGATCACCGATCACCGACCGGCGCCGCAGCCTCCGACACTAGGGTGGGAGCACCCTGCCGGAACTACTTCCTGACGCTTCAATCAACCTTTAGTGCACATACCAAACCCATGCCCTTCCACCCCTAAATATAGGAATTCAACATACATTCCCAGCTAGTACCTACTGTTACCCTTTATAGTCGGCAGTACTTGGACCAGGGCACCTGCTAAATGCACCTGTTCCGGCTAACTTAGTAGATAGAGACTATTTTAACATTTGGTAATAAATTCCATTAATTCCCGAGTCAATTATAAAAAGCATTCTACAGGCACCTGCCTTTTATTCACCCACCTTCAAGGGCCTCCACCATAATTATGTATAGGTCCTTTACCAGCTACATTTTACTCATTTCCAACACCACACAGAGAGGAATTCTGGAAATCTTTGAGGGAGGCCTATGTTCATCAGTGGACGTCCTGTGACCGATATGATGATGATAAAGAGAATTAATGCGGTTAGCATGCTCAGTTCCTTTTCACCACTGGGTATTTATTTGATTTATTTGTTTCTTTGGAGTTGATTGGAGTTTACCCATACCTACCTTTAGAATCTGTTGCAACTTAAAGCCCCTGGTAAGAGAGTTTTATGAGCTGTACGTACAGCGTTAGCAAATTTTTTAAACGATTTCAAAATATTAGGAAATTTTCATTTTCCTGACTTCTACCACAATACACCGATGTATACTTATAGTACCTATATCTTTTCTGCTACCTACTATGTCATTTCAATTTTCATTAGCACCATTTTAACTAAGATAAGATTAATTGCTGAAAAAGTGATTTCGATTCATTTACTTCTGTTATCAGATAGCTATGTTTATAGTCATTTAATTTAAATTTACAAAACACAAAAATACTGATAAAAGTGTAGTTGTTGCTTACTGCCTGCTGGGATGATTATGACTCCTATAGGTAGGAATAACTGGTGCGCAATATCTAAGGATCACGATCAATCGAAGAAAGGTAGGGAAGCCTTTGCCGTGCAGTGCAATGGGAGAGTATAGGCTCTTAATAGTGAAGATTGTTTTAGTAAATTGACCAACTGTCAGATCAACGCATTTAGGATACAAACCGCTAGCACCCGCTACTCCTAGAGATATGGAATGTGATGAATGGAGATTGGAGTGCGTCTTCTTTGTGAAGTGTTTAGTTAGGTATAACACTAAGTGTTTTTCGAAATTCCACCCCTAAGAGGGAGAAATAGCGGGCGGAACCGCGGGCATAAGTTAGTAGAGGCATAAAGTTCTTAAACAACATTATTGTTCTACATTTTTTTATCACAAAACGACTATTTCGGCCAGTAGTCGTACAAATATCGAGTGAACTAGAATTCTCACTCGAAATTCATTCTTAACCTACTTTATGAGAAATAAGCGACATTCTTTACAAAATGATGAATAGCAGAATCTGAATAACTTGACTATTATAATACATTATTAAAATATCTAAATAAATGTTAAAACGTAATTAAGTTGTGGTATTTTTTTAAATTATTTTGTTTTTAAACTTTCAACTTTAACTTATAAGTTTTAAGAGTTATAAATAAGAATTTGTTATGGTTATTTATTCATTTTTAAACACTTGTGAATTAGACAAGATTAAATTGATGGGTTTTGTAAACATTATGATGGATTTTTCCAACCATTAAACGTATAAATTATTGTCTCGTTAGAGTATTATAGAAATGAGATTGAAAAATAATCCTAAAATTTTCTACCAGGCAGGAACTGATCCTGCGACCAGACGCCAAAAGCAACCTAACTAACAAACTCACTCAGATTCAAATCATACCTATTTGTACAACTTTTTATTTTTGATGTGAAAACTTATTTTAGCGCTGTAGGTACAGATGAGATTAAATCACTGAACTCGCGACACCGTTACGAGACGAAACTACACAACATTACGAGACGCAACCACATGAGTAGAGATGACCAGAGACTAAGGTTGTTCGGAGCTGTCAAAATGAATACGTAATTGTGACATAATCATGTAGGGTTGGCACAGGTGGATTATATTAAATAAAAAAAACTTTAGAGGTGTCAAGGGACACCCGGATAGAACGAAGTTCCTTTCGATTACTTAGTTAAGGAGTTGTAATCAATTAAAGTTTTTTGTTTTTTGAAGTGAAAACTTCTTATGGCGCGTTGGGCACTTTTATGGGTGAGCATTTTCAGCCGTTCTCGCAACAGATGAGATTTTACACAGATATACAGTTTTCACTTCTGCCTGCACTCCCGGAGTGCGCTGTTTTTTATTTTTTTTTATACTTATCTACTTTTTTTTGTAAATAATCGTCGCGACACCACACTGTTCAATGCGAAATAGAAAGACGTACGAAAATAACTGGCTTGCTTTCTATGCAAAAAGTGTTGTTACATCTTTTGGTCTTAATTTTTTCCGTCTCTTTTTTCGCTACGCGCGATAAGGAACTTCGTTCCAAAAAAAATGTGTAAGTATCAGTGTCTTTTATTATGGGCGTTTATTTTAACGCGGTAACAATGTAATCTGAATTGATGATTAATCTATAGGTACTAATATTATAAAGCTGAAGAGTTTGTTTGTTTGTTTGAACTCAGGAGCTACTGGTTCGAATTGAAAAAATATTTTTGTGTTGGTCAGTTCATTTTTCTAGAAGGCTACTTTATATTTTGATATTTCCACGGGATCGAGACTTACGCGAGTAAAACCGCGGGGTGCAGTTAGTAGGTAAATAAATGGATGATGAACATAATACCTAAATCAGAAATTTTTATGGCTTTCCGGGAAACTTTGATGTCACAGAGTCGAACGTTAAATAGATAAACGTTGACATACTAGAATTCATAAGTAGTATGTTATACATAGATATAACTATGCTTTCCGTCGTGTCTAGTCACTATAACACAAGCTTAGTTGCTTAGACTGGAGCACTCACTCACTAAATCGTTTCCATTCTTCCTCCCTCCCTCTCTATAAAAGAAAATCTTCTATCCGTGGTCTGGTCACGATAGCACAAGCCTAGCTGCTTAGGTTGGGGCACTCACACTCAATTCCCACCCAGTAAAGGTACATATTTATAACTATTATATCCGTCGCGTCTAGTCACTATAACACAAGCCTAGTTGCTTAGACTGGAGCATACGCTCACTCACTCACTCAATCGTTCCCACCCTTCCTTCGAAAGAAAGAAAATTATTTAAGTCTTCTATTTCGTCACTCGTCACCATAACACAAGAATGGTCCACACTCACTCCGTCCCTACTTAAGATCAAATTAATAACACTATATTTTATTAAACAATATGAAACAAACATGCGACGCGTGATGTTTACCGCTCGCATGCGAGTGTGACAGCCCTGAACTTGGGCACTGGCCGAGCCAGTATAGACCGGTTTCTCTCCGTACGTGACGGGCCGCCAGTGCTCAGGCACACACGCGCGTCAAGCTTGTAGTAGTGGACTTATCACAGAGCCTTGTATGACACCTTAGTCTCTGGTCTTAGTTACTCATGTGACGCAACTACCGTGTGTGCATATATATGCACACACGGTAGTGTGTATACATATGTCACAATATGTAATGTACATATGTACAATGTCGCATATGTACATGCATATGCATGTACATATATTTTGTACTTAGTTGTTTAGTCAATAAGTTTGAAAAAAAATAGGTTTTTTTTTAGTTTTCACTTCAGTTGGCACTCCAGAAGTGCAACCGTTTTTTATTTTTAGTTTAGTTAATAGGTTTGAAGAAAAAAAAATCGTTTATAATACGGACTAGATTATCTATCTCTCTACAAATCGGTTCAATTTGAGAAGCTCATTCCCACTTATAATAAGGCACAAATATTAGGTGCTCAAATACAATTCACATTCAAGATTCATGCCAATAATTACTTCGATCGACACCTTACATTACTTTCTTTTTACATACTCATAGAAAATAGGAAGTAAATGATAAAGATCAGAGATATTTATGTATCGGAGAAATTGTATGAACACGGTAGCTACCTAACATATTTAATAATACAGTGGAATAGAAAAAACATGAACCTTTTCTTTTTTTTTGGAGCGTGTGGCCAGTGTCAATTTTATCGAAGACAGAAAACGGCATAAACCTTAGAGCCACTTATCGCAAATATACAATGTCTTAATTTTATTGAATCTTGTTTTTCTTCATACATTTTTGACAGACCCATAAAATCTAGAGTCAAATTCTTTCAAAATGTATGGACAAGTCTAGATTTAGAGACAAGTGTGTCCCTTATTGTTAGCAAAACTTTAATCCTGTGTCTCGATTCACTAAGGTTTAAGTCGTCGGGCGTGTGTGTGTAATTAGCGCGCGATTGCCATACAAAAACTGGAGTTATTCTGGAGTTATATACTGATTCGAGTATCATATAAAACCACTTATCGCCCAAAACCCAAGAATAAAAATTTAAACAGAACAAGATACTAAAAAGCACTATAAAAACTGACAATGGAGAACGAAAAAAAAAAACTCATATCAGATTGGACGTATTCCACAATGTTCTCTCTATTTCGCTATACTTTAAATCTCTTTACAAAGTACTTAATGTGTAATACGTACGATTAGTTCTCACTCGAATTGACGTGGAAAGAAAACTTAATGAGATTTGTTGCATAGTAGCTACATAGTGTGAGGGCAAAGCGAATTGAGTGAGAAACTGAGTGAGTGTGCATTTAATGTAGGATTTCTCTAATACATGCCTTCCAAATTAACTTTTCCCCATATTTCCCTTTAAAGGATTGAGTGTAAATAAAAAGGCCTAGGGAACTTTTGTCCACTACGGTGTGACAACGAGTCTGTAGCGACTATAATAAACACCATTTTTATAGAAATCAATCCTCTTCTATAGGTATTCTATATGTACATATTAAAAGGTTTTGTCCAGAAGGCCAATTCTCGTAAAAATCATTGTTGAAATCACATTTCAATTTCATTTCGATTGCATTTCGATCACAAATAATACCCTCAAAGTAGCTCAAAACAACCTTAAAGTCACCTTTTTGCAAAAAAAAACTAAATGGCAAAACAACGTTTGCCGGGACAGCTAGTCTAATATATAAAATTCTCGTGTCACAATGTTAGTAACCATACTCCTCCGAAACGGCTTGACCGATTTTTATGAAATTTTTTATGCATATTCAGTAAATCTGAGAATGGGCTACTATGTATTTTTTATTTTGTTTCCTTTAGTTTTTTTTTGTAAATGGCAAAACAACGTTTGCTGGGACAGCTGGTATTATATAAAAATAATCTCTATTTCCGTTTGTCATCGCATCACGGAATCACAGGTGAACGGCAAGACCAATTTCGCTAATTATTTTTTGTTGTGTTTGTTACTGTCAGGAGAAGGTTCATAAGAAAGATTAAGAAAGTTAAGCAGAAGAAATATACTACTACTACAATATTAATTATTTCTAATAATTATTAGTACTTATATAAAAATAAAACAAGAATAATTATAAAATGTTTATAATTATGATAATGATAAACTAAAATATCAATACTGTTTACATTAAATATGTGAATTCATAGTTATAATTATGCCACGAATAAATTATGTTGATCACTAATCTACTTTAACATATATTTTATAGTAAATAAACATAATTATATAGTGTGTTACAAAAACCCTTTAATATCTCTTAGGTTAAAGTAGGTACACGTGGACCTTATTTAAAAAAAAATAAAAAAAAAACTGGAAAGTCAGGTTTTTTTTTGGGAAAATTAACCCTAATTTGACGGAGTGTTAGGAGACCAGCTGCCCGGTGGACCGACGACATTGTGGCGGTCGCTGGTAGTCGGTGGATGGAGGCGGCTCAGGACCGCTGTTTGTGGCGTCGTATGGGGGAGGCCTGTGTCCAGCAGTGGACTTGTATGATATGATATGATGATGATGAAGGATGAAATAATTTACATTTGGAGATTTTTTGAAATGCAACGACATAACTATTTGCATCAATGCTCGCTTCCAATAACTGTATTTTCACATCTTGAAATTCCTTAAATTTTCAGTAAATTAGCATAATTTTCCCGTGCTTTAAATTAAAATAATTCTTACGAATTTGATGCAAAAATATTTTTTATATTTTTTTGGGGCACGCCTTGCAGCTAAGACTGACATGCACCTAAGAGTGATTATAGCTATATTAAAGGGTTTTTACAACACACTGTATAGGTAAATATAATTAATGTGACCTTTAAAACTTGGTACAGTCAGTATAAAACGCGTACAAGTATCAATAATACATTATAATATTTTCTTCTAATTAAATGTTATTTCTCTAGATTCACAATGGTGCAGAGTCGAAGCGATGCAAAGCGATATATTATATATTTCCACAATAAAACTCTGTTATGATTTAAAAACAATGTGTTATTAAAAACGTGATATTTACCTTAATAACTATCAGTTTTTATGATGTGGAGCTTGATATTTCGATGCTATTTACAAGCAGTTTTCACGAGAATGAACTTTCTGCGGGTTTTTGATAGTTAGAGGCGACCGTATCAGATTGAAATGAAACCTGGTAAATATCCTGTTTTTATTAACTCTACCAGTGAAAATAACAATAAAGGTTTAATTCTCAGTTTATTTAAAGATATAACGAAATTGATAGACGTATGTAGGTACGGTCAGCTGCATAATTGCAGATCCACCGTAGAGCTCCAAAACGGCTGTTCTAAGAATGTTTTCAACACAAGCAAGATTCTAGACATCTGCTTTAGTTGAAGTTTAAAGTCTTCTAACTTATGAATTTATCAAACAAAAATATTAGATTGAAAACATGCCAATACAACCAGTAATTTTTGAACTCTACCGGGGGCTGCAGTTATGCAGCCGACTGCCGTCGCTTCGTCTCTGCGCCAGAGTGACTTGAGCCTAAGTCGGACATGACCAGCCGCGAATCATGTGATACATCGAAACAGCTTAGCGAGAGCGCGCGACTTTTTGTCTCGAACTAGTGTTGATCGATAGTCTACTATCGATAGCGTATCGATAGTTTATTAATAATTAATAGAATCGAGGCTATGGATACTATCGAATGCTATCGATAGCATATCTAAAGTATCGATAGTAAAATATGTACTATCCAATACATAGTACATAGTAGTCCATTATATCGATAGTATTACTACGAGCTATGTTATCCTGTCGTTAGTGTCACTACGGGCCAAGCTGTCGATAGTAAAATACTATCGAAATTATCGAATGAAACGCTCTATCGATAATATTGGTACGCGTGCTATCAGTAGGGTAGCTAATTTCCGATGTAGTAATAAAACTATGTATGGTTCGGCAACACTACCTCGAGCTCTTCTCGAACTATCTCGCAAGTCGCTGCCTACTGTACTAACTCTCCTACATTAATACTACTCTAACATCTAATAAAAAAAATCACCATATTTCAGTCCAAATATCAGCAAGGTAATTTCGTAAAACCTTTTCTTTATTTTTATGCACCGAGTAAATACAAATAAAATGCAAAATCAATCATGATTCTATCGATAATTGATCATAGTGCACGCCGCCCTATTAATTTGGCCTAGCTCGCCTACAGTGCAATCATAATAAGGCTGCTTATGCTGCCAAACGCAACGCGCCTGAAATACCCGTCGCTTACAACTAATATTGTTGATTGTAACGAATGTGTTTTGTTTTTCTCAAAAGTGCTGAGATGGAATTGTAGGTGAAATTTTTACCGATATTTTGGGGTAATTTCGAGGCGAAAATTCTTTGTCATTCCAAGGCTAGACTAATTTTAATACTTAATTTTAGGATAGCTTTAAAACTATAGGAAATATTTGGCTTTTGAGAAAAACAACACACATTCGTAACAATCAACAATTTTCACCAACGAAGGCGACCGGTGCCAGTAGTAACTATTTAGTATGCTGTGTACCAAGGTCGTTGGCGTATGGACCCCCCATAATCATAATTCATTATTCTTTAATATTTTGTCTTTTAATATACGTATAATACGATGCGCAATTCGCAAGCATAATGGCCAACGTACGAGGCTTATTTTTAATAAATAACGGGTCAAAATTATTGTTTTATCTAAGACTACATGTATACTAAACGGCAATCGTGTACATCGATTTGCAGCTGTACCTTGGATCAAAGCAACCGTTCTTCGACGTTCAAAATTTAAATGATATCAAAAAATAGGACACGAATTGATATCGATCTAAACTGCTGACAGAATTAGGCTTTTTCAACCATGGTTATAGTATTGTTATCCCATGTTTTTATTTTTTAACAACGCACCCCTGCCGCATCTCGTAATTATGGCTAATCTAACATGGCCGAAACTACGTGGTAATAAAAACAAATAAATACAAAACGCGATTAAGACCCAAAAAATAATACGATTAATGCAAATCGTGTGAGCTTATAAACGTTATTTTTTATTTCGCTGCGCCTGGCGATTCAAGGTGTAGCATATGTCGCTGTCCAATGTCCTATCTTCACACCAAAATTCATCTAAATTGATTCACCTGTTAATATATTCACTAGGTATTTTTTTGTAGGTTATATCTTGGCAATTACCTTGTTTCTTAGCACTTCTTTCCATAGTAAATGAGTGAAGCATACCATATTTATTTCTTTTTCAAACTCCAAAGCGGATCTAAGAAGTTAAGCGGGTCCTTCATATCACCGCTCGTCAGTCCGGGTGATTGTTTCATTTCTTCGAACGATTCGCGGGAGAACTTCTGCTTTGAAGTCAGGATCGAGGCGGAAGCGGACGCGGAAGCGGGAGCGGGAGTCGGAGCGGGCGGAAGAACTGACGCCCCTGTAGCTCCAGATACTGCTTCCCCATTAAACATTGTTGTACCTTAATAATAAAGAAATAAGTATTAGTTTGATACTTAAATCGTTTGAGATTACGTCTTGATAGTACTGTAGAGCCCCCTTAAACAAGATTACTATATTAACATATCACTACATAGTATAAAATAAGTCACTTTTCGCCGTCCCTGTGTCCCTATTTCCCTTTGTATGCTTAGATCTTTAAAACTAAGCAACGGATTTTGATGCGGTTTTTTTAATAGATAGAGTGATTCAAGAGGAAGGTTTATATGTATAATACATGCATAATATAGCCGTGCGAAGCCGGAGTGGGTCGCTAGTTTACTATATTACCAGGTTGTATCTCAAGAACCGTGATAGCTAGACAGTTGAAATTTTCACAGATGATGTATTTCTGTTGCCGCTATAACAAATACTAAAAACGGAATATAATAGTACGGAACCCTTCGTGCGCGAGTCCGACTCGCACTTGGCCGGTTTTTTTATACAAAACTTACCGGAACAAAGTACTCCTTGTACGTAAAACAGAGCAGTTCTATAAGCATCGGTCAGATATTTGGTGTCCTCTAACACGTTGCTCCTGTGCTTACATAGGTTCGTGCAACCCGAGTCTAGCATATCTGAAAATAATGAGGTATACTTAACTGGTTTATGAGGTATACTTAACTAAGCTAGTTCAGAATGATTTGATAGATGGCGGGGTTTTTTACATATGATAGGTCAGCGTTTGACCACTTTCACACCCGCCAGATGGCAGATGACGATGCGCACGCTTTCCTAAAAGATACCTATTCACTCGCAACTCGAAGATCCCCAAATTGTACACATCAGGAAGACTATTATATACTATATTAAAAGAATCTACGGCGTTTTCGCGCGTTGACAGAGCAAAGTAAGACAAGTTAAAGGTAACTAACCGCACAAATCCATCTGTCCCGCTCGCACCTGACACATGAGCATAGTTAGAAGCGAGACGACAGCACTCCTACCGGCTCCTGAACCGTCGTGTATCCACGCACCGCACAGTTGGTTACTGAGACGATTGTCGTACGTTTGGGATAGGATCTTGTCTACTAACAGCACCAAGGGTGAACAGACGATCCTGTTAACAAAAAAATAACGCAGTGAAGAATTTTTGTATGAGACTATGACTTTGGCATTGATTGTTTTTCGAATGTAACAATTGACATTTCTTGGCCGCAAGAAACTTTCGCTGCTCTGAGACAATCGGAACTATACTCTATTTATAAAACTTAGATCAAAAATGTAAACAAAGAAATGTCAAATATTGACAGAAACGCCATTTCGTAAAGGTTGGAAGTTGCTGTAATTGTTGTCAGTGTGTAAAAAAACTACCATTCAAATTTGCATATAGTACTTACCAATAACTTTGTTAAAAAAAATATTTTATATAAAATAAACAATCATATTTCATATTGATTTTATTTGCAATCGTGTTTTTAGAAATTGAGGTCATAGTTGTTTTTTTTTACCTAATTTCCACTTCCCTAAAAAAAACTACCAAAGCTTGATGTATTTTTTACTCTGATAACACCATTGTTTACATTTTTGATCTAAGATTTACAAATAGAGTATAGTTTCGAATCTAATTGATTCGGATTTACAAATCCTTAATTGCATTGCAGACACTCAGATTTCAAAATTTACACAAATGAGGTATAGAAGAGTCTGAATACTTTAAAAATATGAACGTACTTAGCTGGAAATACATTGATCTGATAATGTGTGACTGCCAACACGGTCTTCGCGCTAGCAACCGTCAGCTTCCTCTCGGTCCAGTGGACGGTGCACGTTACATCGTCTAATATCACTTTAAGATCTCCACATTCCAGGGTCTGCCCTTTAGCTGTCGGCCAGTAAGATTGCCCTTGCATCTGTTGAAAGAAGCGGACATTTTTATAAACAGTTGCCGAGGAAAGGGCCATATAGTATTATTATTAAGAGCCTACACTGTCCCACTGCAGGACAAAGGCCTCTCCACCTTTCTTCCATTGATCACGATCTGTCGCTATTGCACACCAATCATTCCTATAAGAGTCAAAATCATCTCGACATCGCCATCGCCTTCGTTAAAATATGATAAGATTCTTACCTCTATTTCACTGAGAAGACAAACGATACAACTAATTTTGTTCTCCAACACTGCCTTCCAAAATATTCCGTATTCATCATCCAATGGGTTTTTAGATATCACTAGGGGAATGCACCACGGTGCTAATTGCTGTAAAACAAAACCATAATTTCGTTAAGAACGAATAGAGCTCATTTTAAAATAGCTAAGGGATGCTGAAAATAAAAAATGACCCTGCCATTTAATGGCCTGCTTTTGGCAAACCTAATGACTGGTCACCTTATGTTGAGAACTGATTTTATTGTAGGCTTTACCTTATAGTAAGAGGCGTTGATATACTTGTCCGGATCGGACTTGAGCGTGAGTCTGGTGTCATCAAAAGGCACAACTTCAGTTACAATGTTGCCCCTCGTGTGCTGCATCGCAACTGTCTTAGATCTAGTCATGTTCTCATTGTTCTGAAACGAAATTGTATAAGATTAACATTATAAACACAAACAACGATTCAGCATGAGACGAAATAAATATCAATATGTAACGTACCTGAATATCCTGAAATGTTTTCCACTTAGCGTCTAAAACGGTGAGTCCACCGGCAGTCTTATTTATCAATGAATCAGTCAGTTTCTGTAAATTCTTTACTTCTTGAGTAAACTTGTTCAACAAACTCGGATCAGAGAATAGATCTCTTTTAGCTGGTCGTTCAATAACCTCTTCTTTTGGTACTGGTTTGATCGGTTCCTCTCTTTGGATTATTATGGGTTTCTTAATGGCACTTTCTGATATTTGTGGGACTTTGATCTCTGGCATTAGGGGTTTCTGCACGACGGTGAAGTCTATGTCGGATAGAAGATCGAATACTGATTGTTCAGATTTTGTTTCCTGTACTGGAGCTTCGACTATTGGTTTTGGAGGTGGAAGTTCTTGTGGGGTGGGTTCATTTTGATGAGTGGATGTTGGTTCTGGTATGGTTGAGTTTGTCGGTTCATTCTGAGTGTTTTGGCTGTCAGTTGGTACGTTTACCACACCTTCATTGACATTATGGTCATAGCTAGGTTGAACATAATTTGTATTCTGACTGTACCCAACATTTTGATCAAAATTTGGTTGTGGTATTTCCTCTTTAGGCGATGCAACTGAAACGGATTAAAACAATAAAAGATATTACGTATTTCATAGCCATTTATTGTATAAATATAAATAAGTATAAAACAGGATTTGTATAATTATATCAATGAATTACCTTGATTGTTAGCGTAGGTGACACTAGTGTCGTGCCCTTGCCCCGACTGCATATAAGTCGATTGGTTCATGTTAGCACCGTAGTTGGTCGATGTCGGTTGTGATTCGGGCACCATTTGCGTTGACTGATTAGTGTTAGTGATGTAGCCATACGGTGTATTGTAATATATCTGGTTGTTAGCAGCTGGGTCGGGTTGTGGCACAGCTTCTGAAGTCGATTGCGTCATGTCGCAAGTACCGGCGCTAGTGTAAACACCTTGCGCGTGCCAATTGGGATCTTGTGACGTCCCCTGAGGGTTCACATTCATTTGGCTCGAAAACGAATTCTGTGATCCGTAGGTGTACTCGTAAGCTCCGGTTGCAGTGTTGAATGTATAACCGGGATGGTTCTGGTACTCTTGGTAGTTCACGTTCGACTGATCGCTGTATCCGTACGTATTCGCTTGAGTATTTTGAAAGGTTTGATCACTGGTCGCTTGGATTTGGGAACTCGGTACGTTAGGTACGGTGCTATCGTATACAGGGTATGTAGGCTGAAACGTCGAGAGAGCTTCGCCTTTTGCGTGCGATTTGATCGGTTTATCCATAGAGTCGATGTGCGACAGAGATGGATTAACATAGCTCTGTTCAGCTTCAGGGAATGTATAAGGCTGAGGGGCAGCCGTAGAGCTTACGTTACTCATACTCGAAGTTGAAGTAACTCCGCTGTCTGCGTTCGTATAAATAGGATATCCTTGCGATGTGTTAGCGTACGAATTTGTTGCGAAATATTGTGGATCAGGCGTACTGTACACCGGATTAGAGTTGCTGGTCTGAGCAAATTGTACGTCACTGCTGTACGGATAATTTATCGAATTGTACTCTGATGGGGTCTGAGAAGGAACCATATTAGTGGCTGAATTGTTAGAGTAACTGTATGTAGCCGAGTTGGGAGTGTTCGCTTGTGGGTATTGAACGCTAAAGTACGTCTGAGTATATTCGTTCCCGAAGTTATTCGGCGGTTCCGGTTTAGGTGTAGCCACTTGCATTTGCGAAAAACTGGTGTTCAATTCCTTCTGATTATACATTGAAGATGCAATCTCTGGGATCGGTGTTGCAGTACTTGCAGTATTGTTTTGAGAATACGGATCGTATGTGTACGGATTAGGATTCACATTCGATTGACTCATATTCGTAGGAATGTTTGAATATTGGCTTGTATTAGGCTGATTGTTTGAAAATGTAGGTATTGGGGAATCGGTTACGATCGTCGTGTTATTATGTGTAGCTGAATAATACGGGTTAGAATAAATTTGTTGGGCGTTTTCCGGTATTTGAGACGCGTACTGAGCCGGGGTGTACGGAGTTTGGTACCCGTAGTTATCCTCTTGTTTACTTGTCGCGGGGTAAGCATAGTTACTGTGTACGGAATAAGGTTCGCTTTCAGGTGTCATGTAAGCTGTTGCATAGCGATCGTATGGGTTTATTTGTCCCTGTAACTGTGGTACGACACCATCTGGTAATTGGATTTGTGGGTCCGCTGTAACAATGGATATAGGAACTTACTACCAAAGTTTGTTAGCTAATTAGACTACTTAAAAAAACTTCTATTCGTCTCCGATAAGTATATTTGTTAGAAAGCTATTGGACTAGATACTACTTTCACTGAATACCCCATTACATTGCAGATCTAAATTTTTTATAAGTACAGCGATTTTTCATTAGCCGGGTACCCACCTAGCGCACAGGCTCGCGCGGCAGCCTCGCGAGCCAAATGCCTCGGCTGATGTGGACGTGCTTTGGGCGCCAACGGGCGCGCGTTCGCTCGCCCGAGCACGGCTCGGCCCCGAGCCATCTGTTGTCGGTAAACTTGACGCGCTCAAAGGCGCCTCAGTGAGCGCTGTGCGTTAGGTGGGAATGGTCAAAATACACGACTGTCCATTTCGAATACTCGCGGACTTATGATGGCTCAGCCTGCCTCGCGAGGCTTCCTCGTGTAAATTGAACAAAACTACTGAGGCTGCCTCGGGAGCCATCGCTCGCAATCTGGACACCGAGGCTGCCGCGCGAGCCTGTGCGCTAGGTGGGTACCCGGCTATTTCTGTTGCCGCTATAATAAATATTACTAAAAACAGAATATAATGGTACGGAACCCTTCGTGCACGAGTCCGGCTCGCACTTGGCCGGTTTTTTTAAACATAACTTTGCATCTATGGAAAGGTCTACAGCAAATCAACCTAGCGCATTTGTATTTTTTAAAAGCAAAGCAGAGAAATTATGATTTGATACCTTCGGATCCAACTGGAGCAGGTCTTACTGACGTGGGATATATTGTCTCCGGGTAGTATGAATCTGATGAATGAGGTTCCATTTGAACTGAAACAAAAGGATAATCAACAACATATCTACATTTTAATAACAATTCAGCATCATTAGGTCCTAATAAAATTGTAAATGTCTTCATCACTATCACTACATAGTATAAAACAAAGTCGCTTTTTCTGTCCCTATTTCCCTTTGACTGCTTAAATCTTTAAAACTTCGCAACGGATTTTGATGGGGGTTTTTTTAATAGATAGAGTGATTCAAGAGGAAGGTTTATATGTATAATATAGCCGTGCGAAGCCGGGGCGGGTCGCTAGTATAGTATAAGTTCTACACATTCCATATTTTGATCGATGAAAATTTGTATGAAAGTAGTTCATAGTTTTGATATGGTAATAGGCTAGTTTTTAAGTTGGTTATAGGTTATAGGCCAGGGAGTCCAGTGATGAGAAGGCCAACGACTCATCCAAGAGACCGAACCTGAACAAATCGTTCAGGGACGCTCTCAACGGATGCAGGATGGCGCTCATCACGGACAACTACCCGGCTACACAAGTCACCACTGATGACGTCGGACCGATTGTCAGCGCCCTCTGGCAAATGATGGTCGGTCACCCGGATCCTCTGCCTCGATTTAACATCGGGACAGTCAACGCGGGAGCACTCCATGTGTTCTGCGAGAACGTCTGGATCACAGATCTGCCCAGCGTTCTGTCGATGCTTCAACGCCTTAACCCCGAGTTGAGGACTGGCGACTGGAAGGTGGTGGACACGATAGTGGAGGTGGCCAGTGTCAGAAGGATTGTCCTTATGGACAAGACTTCGGCTGATCACATTAAGGAGAAGGACTACTGCCTCTACGCTGGCGTCGACAAAAGCTACTTCAAGCTTCTTGAAGATAGCGACGACAAAGTCGAGGACAAGGGCGACGCCGGCGCTGGGGCAGTGGTCCCGTCACTTGCTCCACAGGTGCTGCTGAGCGACGTGGGGTCACGAAACGAGACCCTGGACATCATCGGGGACTGCCCAGTTCCTTCTCCGGCTACTTCCCAACGCACCGATGATGTTTTGGGTGACTTAGATGACCTCAACCTGTCGTCTCCACTCTCGCTCCGTCCGCGAGAGTGGAGACGACAGGTTGAGGATGGAGGAGACCGAGGACGCAGGCGGTAGTCAATAGACTGCCGATACCCCCCATTTTCGAAGAACCAAAAATGGCGGGACTCAGGTGTGTACAAATTAACTTACATCACTGTAAAGGCCCTCTTGGGGCGTCACCTTAAAGGACATAATTTGGATATTGCCTTGATACAGGACCCATACATGACTAAGGGTGTTGTCTCAGGTTTAGGTAGAGAGGTAACTATTTTCCACTGTACTAATGAGGGTGTGAGGGCATGCGTTTATGTCAGAAATGGCATAGACGCTATGCCCTTACACGATCTTTGTTCTAGGGACCTTACAGCGGTCAAGGTCTATACGGGGGGAGGGCGAAGTCGGAAGGCGGTTGTACTGGCCTCTGTTTACCTCGCCTACCCAAATGAAGAACGGCCCACTAGCATGAGGGGGATGAAGGAACTTGTCGAGTTCTGCGGCCGGGAGAACCTGGAGCTAGTGATGGGTTGCGATGCGAATGCCCACCACATCACCTGGGGGAGCTCGGACACTAATGGTAGAGGGGAGGAACTTTTCGAATATCTGGTAAGCTCTTCACTTCATTTACTAAATAAAGGCAATGCTCCCACCTTTGTGGAGGCTAGGCGATCGGAAGTAATTGATGTAATTATGGCCACTAATGGTATTTATAGGAGAATTACTAACTGGCGTGTGTCTGACGAAGTTAGTGGTTCTGATCACATGTATATCTGCTTTAGATACGATACAGAGGACTCCACTCCAAGTGTACGGAGAAGAAATCCCAGACACACTAACTGGGATGCGTACATTAAGGAATTAAAAAATGAGTTAGGATCAGCTAAAGGCAAATTGAACTCTACGGTTGATATTGAACTTGAGGCTGAGCGGGTTGACCGGGCCATTAAAACGGCATGGTACACAAACTGCCCAGAGAAAGCAGTGAAAGGAACTAAGGTTCCGTGGTGGACGCCAGAATTAGAAAAGAAAAGACAGGCGACTCGCCGCATCTTTAACGACGCCAAGTCCAAGAGATGTTTCAAAGATTACTCGCGAGCGCTTACCGAATACAATCTGGCAGTTCGCAAGGAACGAAGGAAATCATGGCAATCTCACTGTAAGGACATTAATTCTGTTCCTGAAAGTTCAAGATTGATAAAGGCAATGACTGTGAGTAGAAGTAACACTCTAAATGCTGTTAGAACCAATGACGGGAGACTAACAGAATCTGGTAAAGAAACCCTAAGGATCATGATGGAAACACATTTTCCCGACTGTAATATTCATGATAATTCTAGCACTGATGATCCCATGTCCGCAGAGGAGCAAAATCTGCGAACTACGAAAGCGGACTGGGATGTTGCAAAAAAGGTAGTAGAGGAAAGAAAACTGAGTTGGGTATTGCAAAACTTTCAACCATTTAAATCACCAGGTCCGGACGGCATATACCCGATACTACTACAAAAAGGTCTTCTCACACTAGGCCCGCACCTGATGCGGCTTTTTAAGGCCTGCATAGCCTTTGGATACATTCCAAAGATATGGAGGGAGGTTAAGGTAACATACATTCCGAAACCAGGGAAGGACAGCTATGAAGAGGCCAAATCATTTCGTCCGATAAGTCTCTTGTCTTTCCTACTAAAAACCCTGGAGAAATTGGTAGATCAATACATAAGGGATGGGCCTCTCACAAAGAAACCGTTTCACAAGCTACAATGTGCCTACCAAACCGGGAAATCAACCGAAACCGCGTTGCACCATGTAGTCACGAGAGCAGAGAATGCTATTGACGGTCAAGAGATTTGTGCGGCTGCGTTCCTGGACATTGAGGGGGCATTTGACCGCACAACATTCGAATCGATCATGAAAGCCGCCAAAGAACACGGCATTGACCCTACCCTCTGTAAATGGATTGACTTCATGCTGAGGGGCAGGAGAATAAGGTCATTTCTATTAGGAGATGAAATTCACGCCACAACAACAAAAGGATGCCCTCAAGGAGGGGTATTGTCACCTACACTGTGGTGTCTGGTAGTAGACTCCCTCCTAACCAAACTGAACAGAGGGGCATGCTACGCTGTGGGATATGCAGATGACATAGTTGTCATGATCAATGGTAGATTTCCGGAAATTGTCTCGGATCTTCTGCAACAGGCTTTGAAGGACGTGGAGGAATGGCGTGTTGAAAACCATCTCACCATAAATCCCAACAAAACTACGATTCTTCCTTTTACAAGAAAGAAGAGGTTGAGCAGTTTGAAGAAATTGCTTTTATTTGACACAGAGTTAGAATGGTCGACCAACGTGAAATACCTTGGCATGACCTTAGACAAGGAGCTCACATGGAATCTGCGTGCCAAGAAGGCGACAGAAAAAGCTATGAGGGCCTTCAACATGTGTAGATCGGCGTATGGCAAAACCTGGGGTCTGAAGCCTAGGGTACTGTACTTCATCTACACTACTATGATTCGCCCAATTTTAACCTACGGCAGTGTTGTATGGTGGACCAGAACCAAACTAACATCATGCGTAAAGGAATTAGGCAAACTACAAAGGATGGCCACTATGGCTATCACAGGAGCGTTTAAGTCCACGCCTACGAAGGCGTTAGATATAATTCTAAACTTAACCCCTCTTCACATCTTCATACAACAGGAGGCAATTAAAACCTTATACAGACTAAAAACGGCAGGCGCTTATAACTGCAATAGGCCCACAACGAGGCATACAAAAATGGAGCTTAATGATGAGCTTCAAAGGAAGATGAATATGATTAGCGACGTTATGCCGTGTGTCAAAATCTTCAAAAGAAACTTTAAAATACATGTCCCCACAAGGGAAGACTGGACACAGCAACTGCGCTCACCAGACGCAGACTGCCTCATTTGGTATACAGACGGTTCGAAAACTGCGTCTGGTACTGGAGCAGGTATTTACTCAGAATCTTCACAACTGTGGAGTAGTTTGGGTCAATACACTACGGTCTTTCAGGCAGAGATGTATGCAATCATAGCATGCGCAGAGGAAAATCTGAAAATGAGTGTAGAGAACAAGACCATCTTCATTCTTAGCGACAGTCAAGCGTCACTAAAGGCCCTAAATTCCTGCAAGGTCAACTCGAAATTGGTCCTGAATGCGGTGAAAACCCTAAACAAGTTGGGCCGCAGGAACAAGCTGCGACTACTATGGGTCCCAGGCCATGTAGGAATAACAGGAAATGAGAAAGCTGATGAGCTAGCAAGGACAGGATCGGCAAGTGCTATGCTTGGACCAGAACCATGTATGGGCCTGCCAGCATGCACAATCATAAAGGCCGTAAAGGATTACGCTGATAAGAAACACACGCAAGAGTGGGAAATCAGTCAAGGGTTGCTACATTCGAGGAAATTCATAGGTAGCAGCACCAGAGGGGCTTCTAAATTTATATTGAACAACAGTAGAAGCAAAGCACGAGCTGTGGTTGGTGCCTTGACAGGACATTACGGAACCAATGACATGCTTTTGAAAATGAAGTTAACTTCAAATAACGACTGCAGAGCCTGCGGTGAAGACAGGGAAACTATGGAGCACGTACTGTGTGAATGCGACGTCTTAGCAGCGAAGCGTATGAGCCTCCTTGGGAATGCGTATCCCAAACCGGAGGAGTATAGGTTTCTTCCTCTCAGTGGGATCACCGCGTTAATCGACCACTTCTTCAAAGAGTAAGAAACATCAAGGTAGGGGTAAACACAAAAGATCCCATTGGGTCGAAGTGTTGCTGGCAATTTTGTCAGCCCCCATTATATAAGATAAGATAAGATAAGTTGGTTATACCGCGAGTCGTAGCTAGTTAGAGATAAATAAAACATAACTCTCCCTTTTGGCTTCGCCGTAATCGGGTAAAAAGCACAAAAAGATTGGAAGTAAACGTTGCACAGGCTTTTCTCAAGGTTTGGCAAAAGAACGGGACTGTTTCTCTTAATACAGTTTTTTAATGACTTTATAATAATAATGTAAAGCCAGTTTAATGTAGAAATTTTCATGCCTTATATTTATTATTCATAAGTGTTGGTTAGAAACCACGAACCTGGTGGCGTCATCCCCCTGCTCCTAGCCTTCATGTAAGGCAAGTAGTCCTTCAGTTTCCTCGGCGGCCCGCTAGATGGCGTCGGCGAGCTCAACTCCGGTATCGTACCGCTGGGTATTGACGAAGATGGCGTTGGTGTTGGGGCTGGAAATATACTCAAATTTATATAACTTGCAGTGTACCATAGTTTCAATTGCGTCTCCGATCCCGTAGATATATCGGCATAAAAAGTAGATTATATACTCCCAAGGAATCAATGTTTCCAAACAAGATTTATCTAAACTAGTACAGTAGTTACAGAGACTTTTCTTCCGTCTTGATCGCTACGCGTTTTAAATCTAGTTTTCCTGTAGGCTAGCTTAGAATTGCAGGACAGGACATATACTGCAGGACATTCCGGGAAGATTGTGTGATTCCAATGGCCTTTACATCGAAATTTGACTAGTAGAAAATAAAGAAAAGCTGGGGCGAAAACCTTGATATTACTTATACCCATTTAGCAAAGTGGTTAGCTATGCTATTTGTGACTGCAGTGCCTGGATCATATCAGACATTGTTCAAAAGACCACAATACTATGGTTCTTCGAGTGGAAATTCCATATTGTGCAGATGCATTCTAAGACAGGTTAATAGGTTAAACAGAACAATATAAACTATTGAGCTTATGTGTAAGATACCTACGTTTACTAGTATTCTTAGCCAGTAGCTGCGCTCGTTCCTCCTCTTGCACTTGACAGGTGCTCTTCAGTCTAGCTAGCAACTGGTTCACGTTGTGTGACAACTTTTTGTAGAATTCTAGACCTTTTTGAGACTTGCCCAGTAGTTCCTCGTAGGTATCGTATGAGGTTATTAGAGCTGGAAATTACAATGTTGTTTAGTATAAGTAGATAAATACTATTTGGGTCTGAAGCCTTCTGATTGGACTTTGCAGCAAAGAACTAGTAATAAATGGCGCAAGACAGGAAGCTGTAAAAGTTTCATTAAAATCTAAATATTTGATGGCTAGAACTGGACTGATCAGGGCAGTTATCCGAACAAACCTTTTAAAATAAACATATTTATATTTTGCACAGTTCTATGCGCGTACGACTACGACGGCTGCCACGTCACTTCCATTAAAGCTGCATGTTACAAGTTTACGCATACATACTTACATACTTTGAATATCTCTAAGATGTTGTGATGGGGACAGGGTGTGATAGTGGTCAAACGCTGACCTTGAAAAAAAGATAATCTAACGTCATCAAAGCGATGTGACAGTAAAATGTAATTAATTCTCACCATTGATAAGTCCCTCCCGTTTCCTCAACACATCAGTCAACAACCGCCTCGACTCGGCATACGATGCGTACAGTGACGTCAACTTGTTTATTATATTCTCCTGCGCTGATAGGTTCTGTTCTATTATTTTCACCTGCAAACAAATATGTACCTACAATGTACAATCCACGGTCAAAAGTCTCTGCCCACCGTAACGTTTACAATCCTGTGCCGCACTATTTGAACATTATAACAATGTAACCTGTGGATCGAAACCACGTCGGTTGGTGTAGCGGGTGGTGGCTTAAACCACTCTACCAAGACATAGCTAACATGTTGAAAATAATAATCACACTGAGTACTTTTAATTCAAGTATTTATGTGTGTGTAACGTCTATTAGAAGAAGGTCGTAAATACAATACTGGTATTATTGTAGCACACTGATAGTTTACTTATGACGCATACTGTACGTACATAACAATCATACAAACTCACACACTAACACACAAACTTTCACATTTATAATATAGGATAGTAGGATGAATAGATTTCTGCAAAATGGAATCTAAAAAAGACATTTTGACGCGCTACATTTCAAATAGTAGATGAAAATGAGGCATACAATCAAATGAATGGGGAAGAGGAGAAAAGGGGAGTGGGGAAGAGTAAGTTTTCCTTGTCTAGATTTTAGATACTGGGGGCCACTTGGAACATTGCTTAACTTATAATTGACCACACTTAGAAACAGTACTAAACAATGTCATGTCACATTTTCGCTGAATAGAAGTAAGTATTGAATGACACACATAAGAACAAAACAAAGCATCCCTTAATTAATCAACTGGCAGACAGATGTCGCCATAATGAAAATGTATGAATCGACTTCATATATTCCTCTCAGCTGGCAAAACTAACCGCCCGGCGGTTTCTTCATACATTTTTAATATGGCGCCATCTATCGGCCAGTTGATGAAATATGTGGATCTGCCAGTTCTCTGACAAAGCCTATAGCATATTTGTACCTTACCTTAGGCGTATATTTCTCAAGCTCCTGTTTGAATATCTCCTCCGGTGGCTCGGTGTTCCTGGCCAGCAGTTGCGATGTGATGTCATCGTTGTTGATGTCTTCGCGCAGCTGCTGTATGAAGGTGTCGCGTTGTGTTTGCATCTCGCGAGCTTTACCCACTACGCGGCGCATCTCCGCCATTGTACCGCGGTCTAAGCCTTCTGTATGTAAAAAAATACAGTTGAATTATGAACTTTGTGTACTCGCAACCCTGGTTGATGTAGTAATTCAGCCGAAACGTCGAGGTCATATTTAAAAGAATTGTTAAAAACGCGATTGCGACCCATTCTCATAAAAATAATGAACTAAATTCTTTCTTTAGGTGCGTTATGAAAAAATAAAGATATGCATCCGTAACACTAAAGTCAAAATGTTAAAGCTGCGTAACCCAAAAGTAAAGCTGGTTAAAGCCGGACAAATGCCGTCGGGGTTGCTGTTGCATGCGAAAGCTATTCCGGTAGACCCGACAATAGGCATCGAGACGGAGCACCCTGGGGTTTTAGTCGGTGGGAGCAAAACATAACCACTTCGTTGGCCCCAGCAACGGAGTGGTACCCGACCGGGTTTCCCCAGGACTTTAAGATAAGAAACTTTAAGATGTGCGCGCATCACTGTAACACTAAAGTAACAGGTTGAAGCTGCCCGCAAAATAAATATCGGACGGACGGACGAACTGACGGACGGGCAGACAGACGGCCGTATAATTTCTAGAAATATAACTTCTCACGCGCGTACATAAATACACGTACCTACCTATTTTTTTTTACAACACAATAAGTATAATTACTTACCAATATTATCAATACTAGGTATCTTAGTCTCCAGCACATCCAACGGCTGCGCCAACAGCTTCAAGTTGGCTATATGCAGCGTCATAGCCTTGTGCAGCACCTGGTTGCTCTCGTTGGTGCGAGTGTGGGCCTCGTGGTACTTGTGGTACTCTCGGGACAGTTCCGTTTGGACGATGGACGGGGGCCGGGGACCGATCGCCTTTTGATACTCTTTCTCTTTCATTGTCTCTTCCTGGAAATAGAAGAAAAATTAAATTTAGTATTTAAAAAACCCAGGACATCTAACTCCCATAACTTTTAGATGGCTGAACCGATTTCGACCAAACATAGCTAAGAGCACTCCCGACTAATTCACCTTTCAAACAAAAGAAACTAAATCAAGATCGGTTCAGCCGTTCGGGCGCTACGATGCCACAGATAGACAGACACACATACACAGACACGTCAAACTTATAACACCCCGTCGGTTTTGCGTTTTAAGGACTCCTAAATCACCCTTATTTACTCTAATATCTCAATACTAGCTGCGCCCCGCGGTTTCACCCGCGTAGTTCCCGTTCCCGTGGGAGTATTGGGATATAATATAGCCTATGTTACTCGTGGATAATGTAGCTTTCGAATGGTGAAAGAATTTTTAAAATCGGTCCAGTAGTTTTTGAGCCTATTCATTACAACCAAACAAACAAACAAACAAAGTTTTCCTCTTTATAATATTAGTGTAGATAAAATCACTCTTTTGTCCGTCACTCTGTCAGTGTGCGATTTACATCACCAGCGATTTACATTACAGCGATTGTTTTTTCCTTTTTGCCAATTTTTTAAGGTCTAGGGATTAAAGAGTTTTTACTACACACTGTATATGTAGATAATATATTCTTACCTGTATATGTGCTTTGCATTCCGATAGTGAATGTTCGACGTCACTAATAATTTCAGCGAGATTGTTCATTGAATCGACTAAGGATTGTATTATTTCCGTCTTTGCATTCATTGCGGCGCATCTGTCTACTATTTCTTGAGGTATTCTGTTCAAACAATAGATCATTCAGAATTAAAAGAAAGCTAGATAGAGCACATTTTGTGCAACACAAAAACATAAAAATAAAACAAAAAAGCGGAAAGCGAAAGCGGATTTTTTTTTTTTTTCTAGACAAGGAAAGAGTTTAGCTTTGACGCCAAAACTGGAAGGCGTTATTTGTTCGCCAAAATGCGCTCTATCGATAGGTATGGGTCTCGAAATGCTATTAAAAATTTTAGAAATACTCGGTCACAATGAGTTTCTTTGTATATCCCGTTTCCAAGACGTTTTAGCGGTCCGGTGTAAAGGCATTATTTGTTCACCGCAATGTTCTCTATCGATCGATATGGGTCGCAAAATGCACCGCGGGATTTTATTTTCCAATGCATGTTGTGTCTAAAGGCCTTTGGCATTCTCTAATAAATCATTATTCTACGTGGACGAAGTTGCTAGTAAAAACACACACACACTACACTATTATAATAAAGAGGAAAGTTTTTTTTTGTTATTTTGTGTGTAAAGGATAGGCTCCAAAACTACTGAACCGATTTTGATGAAACTTGGTCTGAGGATACATTGAATTATTAGGAATAACATAGGCTACTTTTGAACCCGATATTCCCACAGGATCGGAAGTTATGCAGTTGAAACGGCAGAGCGCTGCTAATCAATCATAATTCACCTCTGTTCCGAGTCAATGACATCAAGTTGATCAAGTTGCAAGGAGGACATGAACTCTGTGATCTCAGTGTTCTTGGCCTCGGCCTGAGTCACAACACTACGCAGGATCTTTGCCTTCTCCTCGGAGTACATGGACGAGGCTTCGTGAGCGCAGATTGGGACCAGGCGGGAGAATATATCGGGGCCTGACATCTGAAATAATTAAAAAACTAGAATTTAGTTTCATCAATTCAATTAATTCCCTTTTTTATCAAAACTAGTTCTGAATCACTTGATAGGTTTAATATTACCATAACCTCTTATCACTACAATTCGGGATTCCAAATCACTACATAGTATAAAACAAAGTCGCTTTTTCTGTCCCTATTTCCCTTTGACTGCTTAAATCTTTAAAACTTCGCAACGGATTTTGATGGGGGTTCTTTTAATAGATAGAGTGATTCAAGAGGAAGGTTTATATGTATAATACATGCATAATATAGCCGTGCCAAGCCGGGGCGGGTAGTAGATAATAAATAAACTTGGAATAGAAAACTAATATGTTTACAAGATGTATCATTCTTCATTTTCAAGCTATAGGTATTGTACCAGATTAATTTTCTGATTGTTCTTCCTTGAAATGTAATGTAAAAAATTATATTATTGTATTAAAATTGCACGGAATTGACGTACACAGGTAACACCACGAGAACAGCCTTTTTTATTAACAATTTTCATCTAAGATAGTGTCAAAATTATGAAATAAAGAAACCAATTATTACAAATACAAAATTTTAAAAAGGATTTTGAACTATAAAGTTTTCTGACATACCTCAGGGTCATTAAAGTTGATAGCAATAGCTTTAACCAAGCACACCGGCTTCATTTCCATCAACAAATCCTTATCAGGCACTTCTTCATGATAAATGAACTCGTTCTCATTCTTCGCCGCTTTCCTTTTACCCTCGACCACATCGTTGGTAAATGTAAGGGCTTCTTGCGTTACTTGTACCGGTTCTATATACTTGGCCAGCTTTCTGGCTTCGTTCAATTTGTCGACGGATTGTTGGTAGAATGCGACACGTTCGCCCATTTTCTGTTGTTCTTCTGCGTTCATACCTACAGTGAGAGATAGTAGGTAAAATAAACAGCATGTCTAAGTAATAAAACTATAAAATCTAGAAGCTTACTATTATTTACCTCATGCTTTACAGATTTTTGAAGATACCAGAATGACTCATACCATAATAGAATGTATGTAGGTCTAAAAACCTAATTCAATTGCGAAATCTACGGCGAATATTCGCTTCGCTTTATCGCCATAAAACTCTGTCGTCACATATATACATATAGTGCCTCGATTCACTAGAGTTTAAGTCATCGGGCGTGTGTGATTAGGGCGCGATAATTTCAATTTTTGCATGGCAATCGCGCTCTAATCACCGAAATTCGAAATACACACAGGAATAGTCTTGTGTAAAACATATCGAAAAGTTCATCTTCGTCCAAATATTACACATGTAACCAACTGTCTGGCCAGATATGTCGCACAACGCTAAACATCGCCGAAGATCTGGCCTAGTAAGTAGCTAATAGAGAATATTTAAATATAGAAACTATACCTTGATACAAGCAAACAATACATCCAATGTATGACGATTTGAATGACAGATATCTGTACCAGATATTGTACAGCTTAGTGCCGATGATCTCGTGGATATTATCAGTGCCAGTGGACAGGCCGAGGACGGCGAGGGCGTTCTTGTAGAATAGTAACACTTGAGTTGCTACTGCACCTGAGTTACAATAAATAAATACACTGCAATCAAGCTTAATAACTAGACAATGGATAGAAACCTTATAAACTTTTACTTTGTTAATACATACCTACTTATCTATAAACTCAAAAGTCCTGACTGACTGTCACCCAAATACTGAACGGTTACTTATCTTAAGTGGCGACTTATCTTAAGTTGACATTTAACTGTCATATTTCAATAGGATAGGAGCGTCTTATATATTAAGGGGTCTCCTAAACAGCTCGTTTGAGCTGTTTAGGAGGTGTTTAGGAGGAGATTGGGCTAAAATTTGGCATACAGATAAGTATGATGAAAATAGGCAGTAGAAAGGATTTTGTCACGAAGAAAAGATATACATATAAAAACAGAGAGAACCAAAATCAAATATCTGTAGCTACTAAGCAAATAAATGCATTCATCTATACATATAAAATGCTTTGTCCTGAATGACTGACTGACTGACGGATCAACGCACAGCCTAAACCGCTGATCGTAGAGACCTGTAACTTGGAGGGTGTTCTTTGTATGACGTAGGCATCCGATAAGAAAGGATTTTTCGAAATTCTAAGGGGGGCAAAGTTTGTATGGGACAACGCGATTTCTTGGTCCATTTTCGACTTCTATGCGGACGCAGTCGCGGGCAAAAGCTAGTTCTATTATAATTCTGTACATTATTTTTTGGAAAGTTTAAAAAGTTCACAATAGAGAGGAAAATCATCCATCATTATTCATTATTGAGGAAATCCCAGATGTATCATTGTTATTCTCTAATAATATTTATTATTATTAAAATGTGCATACAAAACTGACAATCACTACATAGTATAAAACAAAGTCGCTTTCTCTGTCCCTATTCCCTTTGTATGCTTAAATCTTTAAAACTACACAACGGATTTTGATGCGGTTTTTTTTAATAGATAGAGTGATTCAAGAGGAAGGTTTATATGTATAATACATGCATAATATAGCCGTGCGAAGCCGAGGCGGGTCGCTAGTGTTATTATAAATGCACATTTTTCTTGGCAATAATAATTATGTTCTTAACAACAGAGTGTCATTCCGTCAGATGGTAAACTTCGTATATTTTATTACAGGCCAGAAATAAGGTTTAAGCATGCTACCATGCTATATAAGTACCTTGAGACCATTTGACTCCACTTAAAACCTTCATCACTCAGTATCGGAATTGCAATATTGCTATGTGAGTTAGAAGATTCCGATTTTGCAATTATCTATGATTCATGCCCTAGTAGATTTAGATTGACCCAGTTGGCACAATGGTCACCATGGCGGACTGCCATACACAGGGTTGCCGGTTCGATTTCCGCCTCAAGACAAGTATTTATGCTTAGACATTTGTCTGTGGTCTGGTTGTTTCTATGTATTTTAAGTATATATTTACAAAAGAAAAGTATATAAGTAGTATATCCATTGTCTAGCACCCATAACACAAGTCTGGTTACTTAGCTTAGGGTTAAATGGCGATGTGTGGAATATCCTTAAAAAAATAAAATAAATAACAAATCTTACCAACAACACTGGGTTTCTTGGTATCCTGAATACTTTTCTCCAATATACACTCCTGTGCCTGAGCAAAGCAGATCTTCTGAAGCAATCTCATGATTTCTGTCGACACATCAACTCCAGGCGGCTGCGGATACTGTTCCTTCAAGTGTTGGAATGCCCAAGCAGCATTTTGGTAATGTGTGCAAGCAGATTTTAAACTATCAGCTGTGTTACGAGGTTCTGAAGCACCGAGTTGAGTGTGTAGGGCTCCAATGTTGTAGAGAATGCAAGCCATTTCAAACCTTATGTCAGAGAGGGAACAGCTCATGTTGGCATAAAGGTCTTTCCTGTAAAGTTACAAAGAGTATCAGCAGCTATTCAGAATAAAAGTACATATTTCTCTGGCTCTACGTTGGCGTCCAGAATGTTCCAAAAGAATTACGTAGGTACCTACGAAATTGCTTACTTTAGCTTAGTCTTGATGACGAAATACATACACTAATAGGATTAAAACTTACCACGAGAACGAGCAGGCGGCATGCTGACCTTTAGCCATTGGAAATCGGCTTTGCAAAGACCGCAGCTGGCAGAAATATTTGTTCATTGCACTCAAACCCGAAGCATCCATAGCCGGCCTTACGGCGGCCGATCGTAAACTTTCCAGCTGATGTATTTCATTACTGTAGCTCTCAGGGTCTTCTCTGTACGCTTCAGCGATGTACTATAAAAAGACGGACGAGATAAAAACAAGACAAAGAAAACATGAAAGTTATCAAAGAGATTAGGAGACCTACAATTACCTGTTTTAGTTTAGGACCAAAGTGCGTATTTTCCGGACTAACTTTCAATTCGAAACTTATCAATGGCAATTTAGGAACCGCCTCCATGGTATTTATTCGCCCTTTCGAAGAGAAAATCCCAAATTCCACTCGGAAAACAATTTCATCACAAAATAAGTTTTTGTCGAACTGTATTTTTTTTGTTTGATCGCTCCGTTTGATTGTCTATGGATCATTTGATTGAACTAGTGTTGTGGAAACCCATGGAGTAGTCGAAGTGGAAACCAAGCAAAACTGTAGAGCAAACACATCAGTCAATAAAACTACGATAAAACTGATCCAAAACTGATTAATCAATATTGCCATAAAGAAAGTGATTTCGCCATTTCTTAATGTTATTTCATGTTAGCGCTTATCACTTTTTTTTTAATTATCATTTAAAATGCTTTTGCCATTGAATTTGAGCGCTTTTGCTGATATTCAGAATGCATTCGGATCCGTGATTCGGATCACGTCACGGAGTCAAGCGTTTCTGAGACCACAGTCCGAGACGCTTTAGCGCTCTAGTGCAATGGCATTATTTGTTTGCCATAATGCCCTGTATCGATAGGATGTGGATGGGTTTCAAAACGTACCGCGCATTTTTGGAAAATCATAGGACAACAACATATTGTTTAAATATCCCGTTTCCGAGATGCTTTAGCGGTTTGGTGGGAAGGCATTATTTGTTCATCATAATTCCCTCTATCGATTGCCATGGATCTCAAAATGCACCGCAGCATTCGTTACTATGCCAAAGTGTCCAAAGGCTTCTAAAAATTACTCATGTCGAAAAAATATTGTTTTTAGTTACAAAATAAAATGGCAACACTGTAATGGCGTTTTATCCAAAGCTTGGCATTGTGTTGTGTTGTGATTTGTGAATTTTATTCATTCTAGCTGTAAATGGACAATATCTGCTAGCTTTTCAGGAAACAATGAAGCTCAAGAAACCAAAAACGGACGAGTCGGAGGTTTGTAAACATTTGCTTATTGTGTCTAAAACGTAGCGAAATCCCTTTGACTGCCCGCGTATACAACAATAACCTAATATTAAAATGCCGAGACCAAAAGAAAAATTAAGTTCACGACCAACCAAAACCACTCTAGTGAACCAAGATGTCTCATCTCTGTCGCAGAAAGAAGCAGCTTGACCCTGGCTTGACCACCAGCACTGGGTTAGTGAAGCTGTCTAGCGACAAACCCAGTTGGCACAATGGTCACCATGCCGGACTGCCTAACACAGGGTTGTGGGTTCGATTCCCGCCTCAAGACAAGTATTTATGCTTAGATATTTTTCAGTGGTCTGGTTGTTTCTATGTTTTTAAAGTATTTAATTACAAAAGAAAGTACCTATATATTTAGTAAATCAGGGCCATTATTCACTAAGCTTCAAGTCGTTGGGCGCGCGTGATTAGGGGTGGAGGGGGTGCGGTTTTTGTATGGAAATCTCGCCCTAATCACGCGCGCCCGACGACTTGAAGCTTAGTGAATAATGGCCCTGTTGTCTAGCACTCGTAACACAAGTCTAGTTACCGATGTGTGGAATGCCTGCAATTTTTTTTATAAAGGCTATCCACATATTTTTACAAAGCAATCATATTATATTGAACCTCCTTGAGAAACCGAAAAAAACTAGCTTATGTAGCCTGACTTCTACCCAACTCGGTTCTATTACTTCTAATAATTTCAGGAGCTGATGGCACCTCCCGACCCTCCGTTACCCTTGCCTCCTCAAGCTGAAATCATTGAAGCCGATTTATACAAAAGAACATACTTTGGTCCCGATGTCCCTACCTTGGAACTAGAATGTTGGGAGGATGAACTATCGGAATGTCAGCTGCAAGCTTATAAAAATGCTGATGAAGAATACAAGAGTATTCAAAACAAACTGGATGAAATGGTGAAGGAAACTGGTGGAGAAGTTGTGTATAATGGTGACCAGTACACAGCTTACCAACTGCTTGGAAAGTAAGTTCAAAAAAGTATTTATAGTATTTATGGATTTATTGGATCTTCTTTGTAACTCTTCAAAAGCACTGGCTCTGTAGAGTTTGTATCAATATTAAAAATAAATTAATTTTCTTTTCATATTTTATCAAATCTGTTGGCCAGCTTCTTGGATGGATGAGAAAATGCACTTAGCACTTTGCACAAAAAATCTTTGGTTATTAGGTTTTTGTTTTTTAAATTCTATTATTATTTTCTCACAAACCTGCCAATAGCTTTATGAGATACAAAACTCAAACTTATTGGCATTTCGTTTTTAAAATGATAACAATATTTTCTCACCGAAAGCTGCCAGTATTTTATCAATCAAGTTTCCAACCTTCTTTGTTAGTAATTTTAACTTCAGGCTGGATAATGGATATATTCTTGTATTTAAAATAATATAATTCTTTATGGCTTGGCTAACTTGCATCCAATAATATAATAAATAGAACAAAACTGCAGAAGTCTAATGTGTAAATATGAGTTAAAACTTTTAAAAACTTTTGGATTCATTTTAGACCCCATCACCACTTACCATCGTGTTAGATAGTGATCAAACTAGACACTAGGTATTTATTATAGAAAAAAGGGTATTAAAATTGGTGTCCATTTTCAGGCAGCAGCAACTGAAAGATCTTGAGAGACAGAGTGCTGAAATTATTAGATCGAGATCACGATCATTATCAGTTACTAAGGAAAAACCTACTAGGACTGGCAGAGGTATGATATTTAATAATATACATAGGCATCTACATACACAATTTACAACAATATAATCACAAACAAAATAAAATAATAAATAAATAATGACAATAATAAACCAAAACATTCAAAATTTAAAAACAAAAAACCCCGTCTTCCAAGGCGTCCCCCCGACCCAAAGTCCCCAGCAAGCTGGCAGCGTTCCCCCTCTGGATCGCTAAACTAATATGCTGATAATATACACTATTGTAGTTAAAAATATCATTTATTACAGAGACAGGGAATCATATTAAAATAAATTGTGTTGGAAATTCATTTGAAAATAAATCCTGATGGTAACTAGAACTCACCAAGATACAGACAACAAATGATTGTCAATCTTGAGTAGTTTTAGACCGAGAAATATGGTACAGGCTACAATAAAATCATATAGTTGTCTGGGGTGTAATTTGCTGTTGCGCAGTGTCATCATCTTGATGTCATTCATGTAGAAAGGAGGTACCTAGTTGACGTCAACTTGCGCTGGTTAGTTCCGATCGGTGCTGAATCTGATTTACTTAATAACAACTAGCATAGGTCGGCGCCGTTGAATGCCAGTAACGTTCGTCCCGTCCAGCACGGGAAAGATCACCAAGATATTATGTTTAAAAGTCCACGAACACTTTATGAACAATGCACGTGACGCCCCGTCCGGCGTCCCGTCCGAAGTTTTATCCCGTTACGTATGCAGCGACCTTTACTTTGATTTTCACTGTAAAGTAGGGTCTTAAGTAAATGATCAGTTTGCTACAATAATACTATCAACAAGTATTGGAGTTACGACCTTCTTCTAATAGACGTTACACACAAACTTAAATACTTGAATTAAAAGTACTCAGTGTGATTATTATTTTCAACATGTTAGCCATGTCTTTAGTTGTGTGAGTGGTATAAGCCGCCACCCGCTACACCAACCGACGTGGCACTAACGATTATTAGATCAATAAAATCGGACATAAGTAAAAATGCGCAACTTAGTCAAAAGTGTCATGTAAGCTATTGTTCCTATAGCCAGGTAACCGACCTTTTAGACGGCGGCCATTAAAAATCCCCCCGCCCTAGACCTGTTTTAACAAATCAGTCGAAACTCAGCCGTTCGTGGAGTCGCATGTCTTTGTTTTCGGCACTTTTGTTCGCACTATAACTTCGCTTCACAGTTGTGTGTTTGTGTGGTTCAATTTAGAAAAAACTTTTATTGGATATGGCAGAAGAAGGTATGTACTACATTTTAAAATATTACATGATTACTTTGTCGTATAAAATTTATATTTTTATGTGATATGAAAACAGTTACAATTTAGGTACATTTTTTTGCTTTACTTTTTCAAACAATCGTGTTTTTATGTATATGTCGTGTCTTGTCGGGCTACAACTTTTATAACAATATAATAATTGATTTGTTGGCTATTGTAAATCATAATAAAACCATCCTACGTCCGCCATTTTGTTTTATATGACTTTTAAATTGTACGTAAAAATTACACAATTATTTTAAGTTAATATATTTATTTATTTGTCGTACAGATAATTCGAGAACTATCAAGATATTTACTAGAAGAGCATTGTGGGAGATCTTGAATGAATTCAAGGGCCACAAAATAGAAGAAAAGTTTTCATTGTTTGAAGATAGACTTGTCCAATTGACAAATTGTCCGGAACATGAGAAACATAAAATGGTAAATGGTTTGAAGCACTTTAAAAGTGAATTCAAAAAGAAGTGGAGAGGAGCTTCATACAAAGAAGAACGGTTTTTTAAAAGTAATGAAGTGTGGCTTACATCTTCGATGGAATTACCTAACTGGCCTGAAATGCCCTAACCAAAACCTGGACGTCCAAAAAAATCATTTGAAGATGTGTGTGACCGTAGCAAACGGAGAAAAACAAAAGATCTGCGTGAACAAGTATCTGTCGAGGAGTTGATTTATGCTGCTGGCGTGAGTCAGGGCACTTCAGGAAATAAAGATGCATCAAAAATAATTAAAGAATTAATGGCTTCACCCACCAGAGCTACTAAACTTAGAAAAGTTATTTCTAGTACCAAGAAGCAAACAACTGTAAAAAAATATACGCCAGCAGAAGCACTGGCTATCTTTGTTGAAGGTGATTTCACTAGAAGACAATGGGAAATAATCCACAGATCTGGTAAAGCTATTTACCCATGCTATTCTGTCATACAAATGGCTAAGATTGAATGTTATCCCGAGGAAGAATCAATACATGTCACTGAGACAAGCGCAGAAGTTAAACTTCAAGCATTACTAAATCACACTGCATTGCGCTTGTACAAATATATAGCGGAGGTTGTCAATACGTCATGCACTGAAGAAGAAAAACAAAATATGGTGTTAATTTCGAAATGGGGATGTGACGGATCTCAGCAGACACAATACAAGCAAAAATTCGAAAATCACGGAGATAGTGATGCAAATATTTTTCAAAGCTCACTAGTGCCTCTAAGACTATCTGTTATCATTGAAGAAGAGGAGAAAAAAATCATTTGGCAAAATCCGGTTCCGTCTTCAGTCAGATTCTGCAGACCCATACGTAAAAGATTTATAAATGAAACAAAAGATATCACAAAACAAGAAATACAATACATTGAAAACCAAGCCGAACAGCTTCAGGAGACAGAAATTGATGGCAGCAAAATAAAACATAAACTGTTACTTACCATGATTGATGGCAAGGTATGTAATGCTGCTACAGACACCTCATCTACAATGAGATGCTACATTTGCGGACAGACTTCGAAGGATTTTAATAAATTAATTAAAAAAGAAAGTAAAGTAGAAACGTTGAAGTTTGGATTATCAATTCTTCACGCAAGAATTCGATTTTTCGAATCTATTTTACATTTAGCCTATAAATTGCCTTTACAAAAATGGCAAGCACGGTCTACAGAAGAAAAAAGAATTGTAAAAGAGACTAAAGAAAAACTACAAAAAGCCTTTAAAGAGGAAATGGGATTACTCGTAGATGTTCCCAAAGCAGGGTTTGGGAACACTAATGACGGGAACACGTCAAGGAGATTTTTTGCAGATCCGGAACGCTCCTCAAGAATAACTGGCATCAATGTCGATTTAATAAAAAGGTTTAAAGTCATATTAGAAGTAATATCAAGTGGCAATAACATTGATGTAGAAAAATTTGAAGCATACGCAAATGAAACTGCAAAAATATATGTCGATCTGTATGGTTGGCATCCCATGTCACCAACCATACACAAAATTTTGATACATGGAGGTGAAGTAATAGCTCATGCACTCCTACCTATTGGCCAGTTATCGGAAGAGGCAGCTGAAGCCCGAAACAAACATTTTAGGCAATACAGATTACATTTTTCCCGCAAATTTTCGCGCAGAGACTGCAACATAGATATAATAAACAGACTTCTTTTAAGTTCAGATCCATTTATCAGCTGCAGCAGAAAGACGCAAAATAAAAAAAGACAGCCTTTCTCAAAGGAGGCAATAGAAATGATGTCTGCCAGCACGGTATTTAAAAATAGACAAAGCGAAGACGAAAGTTCCGACGAAGAAGAAGTTGAAGAATCCTAAAAATGTAAAAAGATGTAAAATTTTAAATATATAATTATTATATTGGTCAAACTTTGTGTTTTATTTAATTTAATTGCACATAAAATTATATAAATAAATTAAATATTTTTGTCCGATTTTTTCACTCAAATACTCGTTAGTGCGTGGGTTCGATCCACAGGTTACGTTGTTACAATGTTTAAATAGTGCTGCACAGGATAGTTAACGTTACGGTGGGCAGAGACTTTTGACTGTGGATTGTACCTATGGCATTTGTACTTAAAACGATAAGTGACTGTCTTCTGTTAAGTTTTCACAAGTAAATTCATTATTAAATTAAAGTAATATACTCACAGGTCGTCCAAAGAAGAATCGCGAAGAAGACAAGGACTATTCACCGTCACCTGAAAGATCGCCAGAACGTCACAGCAAGAAGAAAAAGAAAGAAAAGAACAAGGAAAAAGAAAAAGAAAAGGAGAACAAAGATGGAAAGACTAAGGATAAAACTTTGGCGCCTTCTAGTAAGAAAAATATATGTGTATTATGTCAAAAAAATATTCAATAAAAAATAACTGATATGCGGCACGGATTCATGGTGTTAATACTAGACGTCCGCACTAAGCGTTTTGTTTCGTCATTCCTTATTCGTACCGCAAGGGAATGGAATCAGTTGCTTGTGTCTGTCCTGACATGTACAATTTGGGGATCTTCAAGTCGCAAGTGCATAGGTATCTTCTAGGAAAGTGTGTTACATCTTAGGCCGGATCACCTACCGTCTGGCAGGTATGAAAATGGTCAAACGCTGATAAGTATGTTAAAAAAAATGGGTGCTTGTACTCATGTACGCACGTGAGAAGTTATACCTCCGTCTGTCCGTTAGATTGCGGGCAGCTTCAACCTGTTACTTTTGTGTTACGCAGTTTCAACCTGTGACGTTTGTGTTACAGTGATGCCCGCGCGCATCTTAAAAGTTCACTCATAATTTTATCATAACGCGCCTTTTTTTTTTTTTTTTATTATTTTTACATTGCAATCTGTCCCTAAGACATTCAGCAACTGGTTAGGCGGGTTTTTAAGTTTGTCATGCATGGTGTCCGTCCAGTGAAGAACCCATATTAGTTTTACTCCAAAAGGTCTCTTGGAGCTGTTCGTTTTAATCGATTGAAGTTTGTGTTATCTTGCATTAGCTCATTTGCCAGTCTATTTGGGTGCGATTCTAACCTTTTTTTATAAGATTTTAGGGCAATTTTTATATAACGCGCCTAAAAAAGTATAACTTCAAAAAACTTGTTAAAGTTCGATAGCATTGTACTGAAAATCAGCGTTGTGGTGTTTTTGGCGTCACAAAATTATGCTGAGTATAATCCTTTTTTGGTTACACTACAGGTTAAGACTGACAAGACACTAGCCCCCTTATTCCAAAACGAGGTTTAAGGATAGTCCGAGATGTGGATTTAAACCTTAGATTTAGACACAGATTTACTCGTGAACTAAAGTCTAAACACTATCCCTATAGATTATATAGGGAACTATAGTCTAAACACTATCCATAAAGATTATATAGGGATAGTGTTTAGACTATAGTTTACGAGTAAATCTGTGTCTAAATCTAAGGTTAAATCCACATCTCGGACTATCCTTAAACCTCGTTTTGGAATAGGGGGTAGAGGTTTGTTGTATTGTTTAGATTTAGTTTTCTGTTATTATTTATTATATGTCTTATTGACTTTTGTGGGTGTAGTGTAATTAAAAAATAAAGTTTATTTCTTTCTTTCTTTTTTAAAGTTATGAATTTTTATAATTTGTTACAGATGTGCATAGCGTGGTGACAAACGTGCGACCCTCGGAAGCGACTGCTATAGGTGGTCTCCACACTGGTAGCGCTGTGAAGGCGACCGCTATTGTTGACCTTACTAAGGAAGACAACACTAAGAATATTGCTGACTCGAGAGAGGTTTCCTTTAATAAGTTGCAGGGTTTGTTTCTTTTATAAATTTATTTTATCCACATAAGTTCAGTATCGCGTTTTAAAAGGAGGACTTCAGATAAATAGATAAACACCATTTTTTAGATTACATAAATATAAAAAGCAAAGGCCTTATCGCTCAACTAGCGACGCGTCCCGGCTTCGCACGGCTATATTATGCATGTATTATACATATAAACCTTCCTCTTGAATCACTCTATCTATTAAAAAAAACCGCATCAAAATCCGTTGCGTAGTTGTTTAAGATTTAAGCATACAAAGGGAAATAGGGTCGGCGAAAAGTGACTTTATTTTATACTATGTAGTGAAGCGACAACCTTTACATGGACAAGAAGTTGTGGAAGGTGAAGGGCATATACATACATATCAAGTTTAATCGAAATCAGTTTAGTTTTTGTAAGTAATAATAAACATACCTACTAACCCATAAACTTTAAAGTTATGGTTATCAAAATTAGTTCCCAAAATATCTATACTGTGCAAGGTGTATGCAATTGAATAGAAAAATAAAACATTTATTTAGACAAGCACATAACAAAAATAAATATTTAGAACAATTGAGACATGTTGACAACCAAACTTAAGAACACTGACATGTACAGAGAATAAGAACAAAAGTATAAGATAGAAAGACAGAAAATTCTGAGAATACAGAAGAAAAAAAAAAACACATACAACCGAATTGAGAACCTCCTCCTTTTTTTGAAGTTGGTTAAAAAATATATAAAAATAAGATCTAAGGAGCCGTGTGCCTCCAAAAAGGAATCTGTTATTATATTGTATTGAATAGTATTTCCAACAACTCCTAACACTTAATTCACAGGTAAAACATTCCCATCACTGGTAGTAGTAGCCCGGCCGTACCTCCGTGCGAAGGACAACCCACCGGCCTCCGATCGTTCCGTACTGGACAGTAAAGTCAAGTCGGTACTAATGCACACACCTATGAAGTTCACCGAGTGGCTTATACAGCAGGGCTTGGTCAGGTCCGAGCAGTGGTGCTTGCTGCATCCGGGAAATAAACTTAAACTTGGTAAGATTATTGATGGGAAATATTTAAGACGACTCTTCTGAGGCTGATTAGATAGACAGATAGAACAATTTATTGCACCATAAAAACAAAACACAAAATGATTACATATTAAAAATTAAAAAAATTGTGTGTGGGTGGGTGGTCTTATCGCTAAAAGCGATCTCACCCAAGCAACCTTTTGATGGGACAGTAAAGTGATGTTGGTTAGTACCTACCAATTGCACAAATTGATGAAATTTTTCTGCAATTTTATCTTCTAAGTGTTCTGTAAAGCATACCTGAGCCTAATATATATGTGCATGCTTAATTGATAAAATCCGTTTTAAAAAAAAGTGGAGATATCAACGCCCATACGATCTTGTCCCCAATCTAACCTTATTTTCCAGGGATGTACTCCGATGTCTCAAAATTCCCGTACTCAGGCGGCTACGTGTGGATCTCAGAATGTTGCGCCACTAGATTCGTCTCTGTATTCTCCAGTTCCATCTTCGAAGGAGCCACATTCCCACCGAGCGTTCTGCTCAAACTGATCTATCACTGGGCGTGCCAAACTAATGTACAAAACGTTGTCCAATGGGTCAAAGTTGACAATCTATATGTAAAGGGCTTGTTCACGTGGCTCAGAGCTGTCTGTACGTCAGCCACACATCAGCATATGGGTCTGCTTGGTGGCCCCGGGAAGAAAGTTGAAGTTGGAGTGATATCGTTGGGCACAACTAGTCATGATGGAACTCAGAGGCAGGTGAAAGTAGAAGTGCTTGGTGTCTTGGATCCAGTTGAGAAACTAGTAAGTACTTAAATCTAAAGACTTGGTCTTTTGTGACTTGATTTTTCCAGGTCTCATATTTTTTTCTTTTCATTAGATTCGGCTCAGAGCAGTAGAACCATTAGCTGAGCATGAAAAGAACTACAAGAAACGTTTCCAAAAGATTCTAGAGCCTTTGAATAATTGGGTGTATCCAAGCTCTACTATTCTTACTGATTTGACTGTTGATAAAGGTAAGTAATAAATTTCATATTAGCATAGAATAACAACAGTATATTTTAGTCTTTGAATAATAGTAAAAATCTATGGATGTCATTAATATAAACAGAACATTAAGATAATATGTTAAACATATAATAAGTCGCGAGTGAATAGATATCTTCTAGGAATGCGTGCTATATGTTACGCCTGTAGACACAAATAGTATTTAAGTTGTTCTTGAATAAGTAAACGCACTGCGCCATATGCGGCCCTATGATTGGTCAATTTTTTGCTGCTTTCTTCACTCTAGCGAATCAGCGTCTTATTTGCGGCTCTATGCGTTCACACGCACTATGCAATCTCAAAGGGTTGATTGTGAATACCTGTGTCACCTCTGTGATAGTGGTCAAACACTGACATATGTATAAAAACTGTCTTTTATTTAACCACTTTTTTTATAATGCCAATATCCCGGTTCTATCTAGTTCTTGAGCTAAACTTTCCCTTATTATTTTAGGTACCTTAATCGCAATGGGTTTCAAGAACGTAGTTCAATCGTCATCCCACACGGAGGCTCCCGGCAAGAACTCCAATGCCAACATAATGGAGTACCTCAGACGGATCGTGCCAAGAATGTTCCAGAACACGCTGTCTCTTCTCTCGAGGCAGATTATACAGCAGTTCTTGGATGAACTGGTTTGGAGGGAAAAGTGAGTTCTAGCTTAAGAATAAGATTTTTTATTGCATAAATTGTGTACAATGGATGGTAGGTAGTCTTATGATTATGTAATGATTTACTTACTGATATTTGTTTCTGAATTTGAACAATTTTATTTACGAGAATTGGCCTTCTGGTCTCATACAAGTCTAAGTCAAGAACTAAGCAACAAGACGTGGATATTACAAGTCTTGTTGCTTAGTTCGGAGGCTAGATGGAGCTGTGTGCAATAATGTATTGTCATTCCCGTAGATATGGCGTGTCTCCAGGGCAAGCGTTCGACAACATAGTAGGGCATATCGCGGAACAAACCAAAATAGACGCTAAAGACGTGATCACAGTACGCCTTAACAAGATCGCTGCTAATCCATTCAAGAACTGGAAGTATCCTACTGGGAAATCAGTAAGTTTAACACTAAAAGGCATAATATATAATAAAATCATAAACATATGATGGTCTGTAAGTTCCATTACAGTTCCGTTCCATTTATTATAAGACTGATGTACTTATTTTTAAGTACTATTGTTACCTGAAATAAATTAATTATTCATATTGAAAGTTCCATAGAGCATTAAAAATAATTTTATTCTAGCTTTGTGTCCAACATTATTTTTTGATGTGATTTTTCGTCATTCAACTCCATAATTTTCAACATAAATTAGGTAAGATTTTTTTTAGGTACTTCTGCGCGAATTCGGATCTCACTTTAACCGTATTTTTTTTCCCTAACAGAAGAAAGAGAAAGAGGAAGAACCTGAACCGACGACGGGTCGCGGTAAACGTAAAGGCAAGAAGAGGGATCCGACTCCTCCGCCGCCTAAGAAGAAGAAGAAAGAGAAGACGCTATACATTGACGATGATGAGGATGAAGAGGAGGTATGTTGTACTTGTTTACGGGCTGTAACTAGACCATTTCATTTCATCTACATAATAAGTTTTATCTTTCACAGTCATAATAATGTTATTTGGATTTTGAGGTAATATCACGGAAGCTGATTGATTTTAAGACTCCCAAATTGCAACTGATTCCATTCCCTTGGTCTACGAATAAGGAATGACGATGCAAAACACTTAGTGCGAGTGTCTGGAATACGTAAAGCTCCCTAAATTAACTTGTATTTCTCACCCACCAGATTCCACTAGCACTGCGCCGTACAAAAATCAAACAAGAACAACAAGACAAAGAAAAGCCTAAAGCTAAGGAGCCTAAGGAAAAACCTAAAGAAACGCCACGAAGACGTAAAACGAAAGCTAATTACGTTGACGATGATCCAGACATAGATGATGTACCCTTAAAGAGCATTAAAAAGGAAGTGAAACCGGAGGAGATGGTGTCTCTTGAGAAATATTACTTCGGACAGTGTGGAGCTCCGAAGAAAGCTGTGAAAATGACTATTTCTGTTGATGTAAGTAACACTATAGTTATGTTGTAGAATAGAACTTTTTCCTCAAAGCTGATTGTAATAAAAAATTTACCTCAGTGTCTGGTATAAATTTCAACTTCCTAGGACCGCCCGTTTCTTAGAAAATCGGTGGTAACACATGGACAGACGAACAGACCAGAAAGTGATCTTATGGGGGCTCCTTTTTTACCTTGTGAGGTACGGAAAACTAATTAAGCAGCGCCCATACGTAGTGTTGTTCATTTCACAATGGACTTAATCGATTGATTGCTACTTACAGTGCAACCTGAAGTGTTTATATTTCATTACTTGGCAGTTTTTCTATAATTGTACTATTGAGCGAGCAAAGCGAGTGACAGTATGTTCTCCCTTCTCTTTTCAAACTGGGCACATGAGTAGAGAAGGCTTTACTCATGTGCTGTGGGATTGGCATAATATGACATTCTTCTCCACTTTACTCTATTCCCTATGAACTCCACAATCCTTCCACCTCTTCTTTGGCCATCCTCACTCTCTTTCCTGTAATAAATTCACTCTCTTTGTCCAAATCTAGGACATGCCATCACTTTAGACGCCTCACGTTGTTACTACTGTCCAGTAAGTTCCTTACAAGTTGATTAACGTGTGTAGTTAGTCTTTCTTTGTAATTTGTGCTGTATTTGCTCACTTCCTCCTTAACAGTACGCATTTGGAGGTGTTCATATATTTCATTGTTGGGTACAAACCAATGTGCGCCTGAGACGGTCCTTAAAGCTATATTTTGAAATCTTTGCAGTATTTCTATGTTCAAGTTGCTAGCAGAGCCCCAGAGTTCTATACCCGTATTTATTTAATGAGCCTGTAGTGTCCCACTGCAGGACAAAGGCCTCTCTACTCCCCTTCCACTGATCGCGATCTTGTGCGACGGATTGCCAATCTGCCAGTTAGAAAGTCCAAATCGTCACGCTACCTTCGGCGTGGTCTGCCGGGTTGTCGTTTTCCCTTGGTTGTACCTGTAATAAACTATAAAATAATTTGTTATTAATTTGTCTAGTGCCCAATCTGCATGGCCGAGTTCAACGACAACATATCCTTAATGGAACACATATACACCCACATGGTACCAGCACCAACGCCACCGGCCGATGGTACCACCGAGTTGCACCAGTGCATCTACTGCCTGACGCGGTTCGCCACGCGTGATGAGTTGGAACCCCATCTCAAGCACAACCATCCGGCAGATACTAAGACGCCGGATATGCTCACGTATGCTTGTATTATTTGTGAGGTGAGTTTGTGAAATTCAAGAGCTTTATCAGTCTAAGTTGCTTTTCTTATGAAGAAATCAATGTTGTTAAAAAATGTCACAGTTGGTGGTCTGTACTATCATTAGTGGGCCAGAATACCTAAACTTAACAACACAAAACAATATACTACCAATGTTTACTACAATCGTTTTTTCATCAATTGTCCGTTATTATCATAAATTTTATCGTTTCCGTCTATTATAAGTTCAAAGCAACTATCACATTTGTTAAAATTTATTTCTTTGATGGAAGAAAAAGTAACTGTTAGTCAGTGGCCCTCCCGGCATCCTACTACCGAAGTATGTTACATGATTTTGTATACCTTCTTATTACTTAATGTAATATTGTCTGTTGTATAGGTCCGTTTCGCGTCAGTAGCAGCCCTCGGGTCCCACATGCAGAGGTCCCACACACCACGCGAGCTGCCGTACCGCTGTAACACCTGTACTTACCGTACGAGCGCGCATAGAGCCGCCGTCGATCATTACCGTAAAGCACACAAGTACACTGGCGATGTGCTGTGTGTCGCTTGTCTCAAGGTACTTTACTATAGAACGTTTCTATAGAAACTTTGACACGAGTTCTTAAACTTTCCGGTTCGGAGGGAAAAAAGCCATCCTGGGCCAGACCCCATATAATTTCATAAAAGAGCAGGTATAATAAAGGTTCTCTTATACAGGTGTTCCCAGTATATGTTGATGGTCACGAGATGACAACCAACACAAAGCTGTTCATTGACCATCTCAAAGATCATTACGAGAAAGATATGGAGATCAAGTGCAGCCGTTGTGTTCTCAAGTTTGTGCATCTTGGTAAGTCAATACATTGATGACAAAAGGGTCAATTATTGCACCTGGGTGAATTTTAAGTGTCAGTTTTAAGCACTTTATGGTGCAGCCATGCTGCGTTTACTTTTGACGTGATAACGTCCTAAATCAATGTATATCGGCACTCACAAAAAGTGTGACGTCATCGCTCACGTTCCGTTATTGACAAGGTAACTATAGCAACGTATTATCGTTGCTATGGTTACCATCAATGTTTTCTTATGACGTTATCACGTAAAATTATCGTCAGTAAACCGACAACTATTATTGTTTAACAATGTTATGTAATCATCACTACATAGTATAAAGCAAAGTCGCTTACTCTGTCCCTATATCACTTTGTATGCTTAGATCTTTAAAGCCACGCAACGGATTTTGATGCGGTTTTTTTTTAATAGATACAGTGATTCAAGAGGAAGGTTTATATGTTTAATACATAATAAAGCCGTGCGAAGCCGGGGCGGGTCGCTAGTTTTGTATAACATTTGCAACCATTAATTATTGTTTGTTACTCATGTCATATCGCCAGTAACAAAATATTCGGCATTTATTCTAGTGGTTGCATTGAGGTAACATTAGGAAGAATTCTGTAACAAATGTAGCAGATTGTTACATGTTGACTGGTCTCGAATGTTGACCAACGAAGAGAACATCTACTAACAATAAAAAATATTTTTCGCAAAAACATCGATATTCATAATTTCAACTTTAGAAATAAAGATGATCTGACCGTGCCGGTTGTAGGCTCCGGAAAATAAACAGGTCGTTTAATAGCACATGTGTGCTCTATTATAATAAGTTACCTAAATTATTTTATAATTTTAATTGCTCCATTTCAAATAAATCTTCAAATATATTTGTTATCTTGACCTTTGTAAGCATGATCACAAAAAAGAAAAAAAAACCCCATGAGTTTCTTGTGCCTTCTTCTCAGTGGTGGGCGCGTTTCGATGGCACACATCCTAACTTAATTTTTAAGACGCTTTAAAGTTATGTAATGCAATGCAAAACTCCTATTGAATAGAAAAAATTGAATTTGTGTTGCAACAAAAAGTTCTGCAGTCATGCACCTTGTTGTGCTTCTAATATTTTGCTGTTGTCTTCCTAGCTTCAGACTGCTGCCTTTTCAACTCATTACCTCAACGTTGTTATCGAATTTCCTTTTGTATTTAGGTCACCTGAAGGAACATCAGGTCCGCGACCACGTGTCAGTCGAAAAAGTAACACCTCTGTGCAAGGAGGAACATCTTGTGGCCAAGCCGAGGGTAACAATCTTTTTTTATTTTTTTTAATAAAAAGTATTTATTTTATTTGACAAACAGCTACCATCATGCTTATTATGGGACCACCCTTGAAGTATCCCTTTTCTCACAAAAAAAGAATCAACTAAAATGGTTACGCCGTTTTTGACAATCAGTAGTTTTTTAAAATGTATGTTACATTAAAAAAACTACTGATTACAGATTATTATTATTGATTGAAGTATGTACTTGAAGTACTTGATTGATTGAAGTACATTTAAAAAAACAACGCGACGAATCTTAATTCGTCGCGTTGTTTTTTATCATCATCCTCATCTTAATCCTCATCTTTTTAAAATCAGTTTGTAAATGATCCGGTTTTTGACTAATTATTTTTAAACTACCCCGTACATGCAACCCTTCTGTGACTTCAACGACCCATCAACCCTTAGGATCCGAATTCAAACGAGTTCTAGTTTTGCACTCGTTCATTAATCCACATTGCATTTTACATTATTGACCTTTGTAAACGTGATCACATGAAAAAAAACCCCCATGAGTTTCTTGTGCCTTCTTCTCATTGGTGGGCGTTCCGAAGGCACACATCCTAACTTAGTTTTTAAGACGTATCTATGTGATCTTTGTACGATTGTTTTAAGTATCCAAATAAATAAAAAAACTTTGACTTTATTTGCAGAACAAAGCCCGTCCCCCGGTGAAGGACTCTACTAACCACGACGTGAGCGACACATTCGAGCGTCTCTCTCTAGTCATACCGTACGGTATGATGTGCCGCGAGTGTGACACACCCATGGATAGCGGCCAACATTTCCTGTTAGTCTACCTACACTATTACTACAATCTTCTTCTTCTTCTCGTATAGTGGTGTGGCTCACCTATTGTTAGAGTTTTCAGATCGCCTTTAGGCCTCTTACTTGACCTAACAACTGCTACTAGAGGTAGCAACCGGGACCAACGGCTTAACGTGCCTTCCGAAGCACGGAAGGGCTTATGACAGTCTGTCAATCTTATATTACAAACCATCCCGTGGAAATATCGGGATAAAAAGTAGCCTATGTTATTCGCAATGAATCAATGTATTCTGATACCAAGTTTCATCAAAATCGGTCCAGTAATTTCAAAGCCTATTCGTTAAAAACAAAAAGATCTTTCCTCTTTAGTATAGATGAAAGTTTGTATGTTTCTTAACTCTTAAAACAAAAGCTACTGAACTGGCTATTGTATGCAGCTGGAGTCCTGGAATAGACTAGGACTAAGACCTAAAAAAGACTTTTTATCTCGAAGTTGCGGGGCGCAACTAACATTTTGTTTGAGCTTCGCATTCATTCATTTGTTCACCTCGAATTTAAAATAATAAATGAACACAAAGCCGAAATAGTTAAAAATTAAGAAAATAAAATAGTTAAAAGAAAGGTACTACAGTAGTTACATATGAAAATAATAACTAGGCTTTGTGCAATAAAATCTTATAATTGTTAAACAGTGGTACAACAAGCTGCACGAAATGTTCGTTCGTGACATCCTGCTACCGCGCGCAGTTGCTACACTCGGGCTGCTGTGCCGGACCGCTCTCCTTGGAAGATGCGCCGAGGAACGCACCTTATACTTCCTACTGTGTCTGCGGATATAGCACTAAGATTGGTGAGAACATGTAGAACTCAGGATTTGAACCTACTATCTCTGCTTCACTGTAGAAGTATGGTCTTTCAACTAGCAGATTGCACTCATTTGAAACCTTGTACTTATTGCCTTTCATTCCTCTATCTCTGTAAAATAACACAGATAAAGGTTGCACGACGAAGGAAGTGGAAGGGGTATGCGTAGCCTCAATATTTAGATCCATTTAGCGGGGGGACAGGAGTGAAGGGAGGGTCAGTTGCTCACATCACCGCTCTCTGTTTCACACACACGTCTCTAGCAGCGCTCTGTTCCGCTCCCGCACGTCTTCAGTCATCTTCAGTTTGTACTGTCACGCAAATATAACCCACACACACCATACTTTGCCTAAGTCTAGTCTAACATACAATTAAAAATACATAGTTTTCTACGCATACCATTTATACATTATTTATATTTATACTTGCGTTTCCCTCAGGTACGGATATGCTGACTCACTTGTTGATCTGTGAACACAAGACAGCATACAGCTCGGAGGAAGAAGCCCGCGCCAACACACACACAGAGGAACCGGCAGTCGACAACACTACCGTTGTCCCACCGCAACCTCCAGTCGAACAGGTCAGATTTATTACATTCTAGAGTTAAGGCGAATTATGACCTGAAAACCCCTATTCCTTCCCCATGCGCGCCGTGAAATGGTCGTTTTAACTATGTTATGTCTTTAAACACACACAGATAGACACACTTCACAGTGAAAGGAGGGGAGGGAGGCCTTTGCCCTGCAGTGGAACGGAATAGGCTAAAAATAAAATAAATAATAATAATGTCATTAAAAAACTAACATGTTTTATTGAAAAACAATCTGTACTACCTTATGAGATTTGATGTAAGGTTTAAAATATGTACTTGTTTTTTCTTTACAATCGCCGAAAAATTGAAAAATTCCAAAAAATATGACGATTTTTAACGATATTCACGATTTTTTTTTCTATCGAAGCAAATTATCATGTTTCGAAGTGTATGACAAGACAGCATATCTATCTTTACGACAGCATAAATATCATTCCATGAATTTTAGCGGTTGATACCCAAAAAATGTTTCTAAGACACCTCGTGTCGCGATATTTTACACTTCTGATCTTACCACCACTTCGTTATAACCATTGATATGCCATCTTTTGTTGTTATTAGCCTGTGGACCCAGTGCCAGCTATATCAGAGTACGCTCCACCGTCGGTGCTGAACACGCAACTCTCGCTCGACGACCTCGCGCCGCCCTCCGTCCTGCAGGCTGATCAGGTAATCACCTTCGCGGTTCTAGTTACAATCAAGATGCCGGTACTGCGCATCATCATTGACATCTTTAAAAAGCCGTATCAGAAAGAGTTTGCAACTAAGACATGGAATAAACTTTTAACTGCACAAAAAATGACAGGTTTCACTACAAGTTTTAAATCTTTTCCAAATCTAAGGATGATAAGACATTTGGGTGTGCCATTAAGGTGAAAGGGTACCAGCGCTCTCTCCATACAAACGTAGTCGACTGTTTCCTTATAACCTATAACTGCCATGACTATGCCCCTATGTCTTGGTTTTTTCATTTTCTAATTATCATAAAAAATAAGATCAAAAAACAATAAAAAACAAAACATAGGGGCATGGTCATGGCAGTTATACGTTTTATGCAACAAAAATATTTGCTCTAGTGTCAGTATTCAGGGAGGAAACAGTCGACTATGTTTGTATGGAAGGAGCGCCCGGTACCCTTTCCTCTTAAGTAATTGATACTCCAGCCTACATACATTGCTTCAGTAGTAATGCAAGTCTTTAAGTGCATTACTGATCAACAAACAAACACAGAGACAAACAGACAGGACCAACTTTCGCATTTAGTAAGATAGAATTGTAGTTACTAAAAATAAATTCCCTAAAGTGTATATTATAATTTCCAGCATGATCAAGAGTTGTTAAAGGACACTTATGACCGTCCACTAGCGACCCCGCGCCACGAAGAGCCCCACTACACACTCGGCGACTTCGAGCCTTTACCACAGGAACCACCACCACAGCCCGACTTTGAACAACTATAGACTTTACTCAGTTAAAAAGTACAATACGCGTGTTTTGACCCAGGTGCGCGGATGGTGTTGCAAAATTGCAAATAGTAGCCTGTTACAACCTTAAAATTCGGCTACTATCGAAATTAAATGCAAACAACTTTTCAAATCTGACTGGAATTGATAAGTGCATTCATTAACTAGAAACAAACTCTATAGTTAGCTTTATTATATTAGTATTGATATACTAGTGTTTGCAACTGCAATAATATTTTATGGTTTTTCCAGATTTCTAAATATATTTCGTAAATTTATAATTAGTCATGTAAGCATGAATAATGTTAAGTAGATATATGTCATAATCCTTCATGGGGTGGTAGAAACATTTAGAAAAAATATATGTTCTTTTGCAAATAATTATTATGTTACAAGGCTTTTGTCATATGGATTTAATAAACACATATTAATTACTTTGGATTCTATTTATTTTTCTTTCTCCGTCTTTTCTTAAAAATTAATACAACTTTATTTGTTACACCATAGTTTTGTATGAGTTCATTATCATTATCCAATACAGTGCTATCGTAACACAAGTTGTAGGTTTTCCAAATATATTTCCATGATATTTTCACTTTGCTGCCAGTCCTTTTTTGGTTTATTTCGAAATGTCGAGCGAATGCCTTCTTTAGTTGTCTTACTGTTGAATTTTGTTGCACCTGTAAGGTAAATTACAAATTATTTGCCAGACTAATTAAAACCCTCAGAAAGACTAAAGTAATTTTCACAAAAACAATTTTAAACCAAGAAAGCTTTGAGAAGACTGGAAACAAAAAGAAAATTAATTTTAGTCAGTTCGGAGCTATAATGGTAGTTATGTACACGCAGACAGTAGTATAAAACCTAGTATTAGGGACACTGAATCAGATCTTATTTACAAATATTTGTCTTACAATAACATTAAGGGCTGGCTCGTCTTCTCTCGAGACGCAAATAGTTATTGACTGGCCATGTTCTACTGCTATCTGAAATAAAATTATTATTTTATTAATATCTACACTACAAAATAATGTCTCTTCATCATATTCTATCTATCTCTAATTTTACAACTTGATATGATTTTTACTAACTTGAAGAAACATTAAAAACCACAAGTTTGATAGCCATCAGGCTATCAAACTTGTGGCTTTTAATTCCTTACTAATTTTGGCTTAGATACATATCAATGTATCTAAGCCAAAATTAGTAAGGAAATCAGTAAGTTAGAAACTTATAATGGACCTTAGTAGGTACAAACAAAAAATCTTGGTAGGTAAGTAATCGAGTATATTTATGTAGGTAACCTACCTGAGACAATATTTCTTCAGTAATGATATCAGCAGGAAGGTCTTTGAGCATTGAATCACACTTGGTTAGTGTATAGAGAGAAGACTGAGTGATCTCAAGTAGCTCGTCGTGAGTTAAAGTGCTTGCAATGTCCTGGATCTGTTCCATTACGTGAGTCAACCCATTGAAATGAATAATTTTGTGTAAATACTTGTAGATTTATTGATTGTTTATCAAATTGGTAGTTCAAACGAAGTTTCTTTTGTGTTTGGATTTATTTTCTTGCAAGAGTTGCAAACAAACGAATCAATGACAAAAGTGACACTAGAATTAATGACAGTGACAGTTTTGTAAGTACCCAAGAGCGTTAAAAAAAAATTACGTCAAAATCTATGAGGGTAATTCCCCTATTTCCGTGAGGGTAATAATCTGTTGGCATATCCTATAGTTTGGCCCATTGGCATTACGATTTTAGCCTTGATCCATGAACGGATGCAAAGTTTCTAGAGGAAGCGCCCTGTACGATTTCATAATCAAATTGACTAAATGTATGCTATGAAATTATAACATGTAAAAAGTGTTTTGTTTGCAAAAGGATGTTACATTGGATGATAACAGAAACAATAGGATGTTAGTTTACTATTACTTGACACAAACCGTGCGAAGCCAATATTAAAAAAAATCTTTATTGTTACTGTCACGTTAATTCTTGTCAGACTTTTATCATTTTGACTTTTGAGGTTATTTTTTAACGACTGCAAAAATCTGGCAAAAATTGCAGATATTGAGGAATTCCTTTAGCAATAAAATAAATTAATATAAACGTAATGGACTCCTTATCAACCGGTTCACTCAGCGGGACACAGAAGGAGGAATTGATGGATCAGGTGAAGCAACAAATCGCTATAGCAAATGCCCAAGAATTACTGACGAAAATGTCCGAGAAGTGTTTCAAGAAATGCATCAACAAACCGGGCACTTCTTTAGACAACTCTGAACAGAAGTGCATAGCGATGTGTATGGATAGGTATATGGACGCTTGGAACCTGGTCTCGCGGACATACAGCAGTCGCATCCAGAGAGAGAGGAACAACATGTAAGAGTTCTTCCTCCACATGATAGCGCGTTGTGGGCTGTGTAAATATACCTTAGTAGTGACGGAACGTTCCACATTAAGAGTTGCTGTAGTTACATTGATGTGTTCAATTAAAAAAGTATTTAGGTTACTCATTGCTTGATTGTTTACCCTCACCATCATGTATGATTGATCTGTACTAACAGATACCTATATATTGTTAATTATTGTTATATAACGGAGCCGAGACTATAAATACAGTTTAGATAATAATTGTGATTTATTTCATATTCAAACACCCTTTCGGAATAACAATTTTTATTATATTCTACATTTCACCTTTCAACATCTTCTTTCTGAAGTTATAAAGCTTCTTGATCCACATTTCTCTTAGTTCTTCCTCATTTGGTAATTGCTATAAAATAAAAATAAACCTTTAGCATTAAATTGAATTGTTACTAGTTGTAATTTTATTATCTACAAGCTGTTCCTGATAGCTATGGTTTAACCAGCAATAGGCCTCATTCTCACCCACAGTTCATGACCAAAAAAACTGTGTGTGAACATGAGGCCTTAGAACGGATTCCATATAAAAAAGGAACTTATGGATTGTGTTAATCCAAGATTCCACCTATCATATAAATTTTCATCGCAATTACTTCTGTAGTGTTCGTGTAAATAAATAACAAACGGACATCACATATTAGTCCAAATCTAAATACACATCAATAAATTGTTACTAAAACTTACATTAAAATCAATAATAGAATCATCAGCTTGAACCTTCACATCAGTCTCCGGAACAGTAACAGTCTCAGCATTTAAATCTATGACAATATTCTGCGAATTCTTTTTATTTTTCGAAGATACAAAAGATTTTTGTACAAAAGATTCACTGTTTAACTCTGCAAGCAGATTCCTGTCGTGTATTGTTGGCATATCTTCCTTTATTTCAACCACTTTATAATCATAAGTAGGTATTTTCGTCATAGTCAAGCCGGCTGCCTCTGCAGCTTTAATTGCCTTCTCCAACTTGGTGCCAGTATCATCGAGACTGAATTTGTTTGGATCTGGAAACACTGAAAGAAACATCAGACTGAATAAGCTGTTTACTGTAAGAAAGAAAACATTATTAGTTGTCTAAAGATAAGCGATAATGATACGGACAGGCTTTTTACTATAGCACGGATGGTACCCTTTATTGCTAAATTAGAGCACATTTCAAGCCTTAAAAATACTAATCAGTTAGAAAATACTGTATACCTTTTTCATAAGAACTGGATCGACTAGAGGAGCGTGATCTTTTAGAACTCTTTTTACTGCTTTTATTGTATTTACTTTTAGTCCTAGATTCGGATCTCGACCGGGATCTATCTCGTTTAGATCTCGAGCGGGAATTAGACCGCCTTTTCGACTTGCTCTCGTATCGCTCCCTCGAAACACTGCGAGTATAGCTCCTTCTCTTGTGTTTAGATCTGGAGGTAGAACGTTTCCTCCTGTGGCTGCTCGACTCCGACCGGTCTCGAGATCTCGACCGCCTTTTGTGTTTGCTTTTCGACTTTTTACGTTCGTAAGACGATTCTGAACTGGAGGAACTCCTACGATCTCGGTAGCGGCTCTTTTCACGAGGCATTTTAGGAATACAGCAATGAACCAACGAACTTTTCGTTTAGGTCATATTCAACTCACCAGGATACCAACTTATTACTTATTTATCAACTAGAAAATCGAGAAGATTAGAAAAGAAGCAAAATTAATTGTGCGTTTCTTCTCCGTCGTCCATTTATAATTGATTTCTTTGATTTATTGAATGAAGCAAGCAAAGCACAGAATCAAAACAATAGTGCAGGGCCAACCAATCAATTATATTTTGATTGTCTATGACTATACAGTTTACATAGTCCAACACAGATGGCGCTGTTTTAAATTTTATCGAGAGCGTTTCATTTTACGAAAAATATTTGTGCTGAAAATATTTTCAGTCAAAAAATTCAAGAACAAAATCCTAATGAACTCTGTGTAAATGGCACATATTTTTATTTCAATGATCAAATAATATGTTTTTATAAATTTATTTTGTTAGATAAAATAAAAATCGTATTCGATATCTACGATTTTAGTTGTAATCAATTTCTCAAAGTTTTTGTAGTATGGAACGTTAAACAGGGCAGCGACCGTCAGTCAGTCGGCCTCGATGACGGAATGTGAGAAAATTTTAAGATGGTGTTCAGCTGTGTAATTCCTTGTTTGAGCTGAAAAGAAACTAACATGGGTGCTATATTTTAATTGTGAACTTTCAACATGTTAATTTAGTAGTGTTCTCGTCTACATTTCAGTTAATTACAATCTCAACTAACTCCGAAGTGCCTGTAAGATAGGTGCGACCACTGACATTGTTTCGTGAAATTCGTTGAGCCCATCGCGATTGTTATGTTTATGCGTTTTGTGTGTAATTTCGGTTGGTCTGGTGTTTGGTGTAAGAGATTCTGATGTTTCCGAAGCCATGGAGAGGCAGGAGCGGACATATGCTAACATGGAGGCCGCTGACTATGTGGACACCAAACAGGTGAGTTTTGCACAGCAAAGTAATTACTTGCGCCGGTTTTTCTAAAATTCACCTTTGCCTTGGTTAAGTCGCCTTGGTGCTTGTGAAATTTGCATTGGAATGCTGCCACTTGTTGTAAACTTAGCGGTAGTTATCTGATGCAAGCCAAGAACTGAAAAGGCAATGTTCCATAACACTAAGAACTAAGAATGTTTGTTTCGACTGATACAGTGAAATCAGATATTTGTTAAAGAAAGTCAACTTATGTGGTCATAGTTATTGTAATTCTTGAAGGAACAAAGCAAGGCAAAATGTGGGCGATGCCTATTTACTGCCCACACTACTTATGAATAAATTATTGACGTTAGAACATTGTTATGGGCTGTCTGTACCTTATCAGGTTCAATTATGACTGCTTGAGTCCCTGACTATATTTGATTAGTGTAAATGTCATTTGGAAAACTAGTATTTAGCCTCATTTTATTAACCGTCCAAGCCAAGACAATAAAATATTTTTTGATTAATAGATATCTCCATGAATTCAGCTCGTAATTCTGTTTAAATCTAAATGCCCATTTCAAGTTATTAGATCGAGTCTTTTCAGTTATGTATTATTTGCTGTCAGTCAGTTGTAAGATTTTTATTTCCTACTAACTGCTTAATAGTCCAAGATGGGTTAAAAACTAGCCTATGTCCTTCTCCAAGGTCCCATCCAAGTCTATACCATAATTCAATCCAATAAATTTTGCCGTTTAATTGTGAAAACATAAACGGGGGACACATGGAGTTACTTTCACATTTGTTAACAGGACTTCCATTCTGTAAAACTAAACTGACTTAAAACGGATCAACTATTTTTCTTTACCAATGACATAATTTTTTTTATTGGTCTGTTTTGAATGTTTTATTACATCAGTCAGTAAGCAACATAATAATATTTAAGAACACTTTCAGTTTCTGGCGTCCATTAATCATATCATTAAAAGAGGCAGTGTGTATTGATTTAAACTTTGAACAACTCTTCTCCATAGAGTGTGTTGTCTTATCAACAAATATTTTCATTAATACTAGCGATATGGTTTCAGTCATGTAAGTCCCTAACCCCCATGGGTTAGGGATAAGATAAGCTACTTTTTAAACTGATATTCCCATGAATATCAGTTTAAAAAGTAGCTTATGTGTTATTCCACGACTCCAGGTACCTATAGACCAAGTTTCATCACAATCAATTTACTAAGTTTTGCATGAAGAGGTAACAAAATTAAATATAACACATTAGCTTTCACGTTTAAAATATTAGTAGGATTTAAAATCAATACGCAGTTTCATAAAATAGGATATGTGTGACTTGGGGTTCTCATGAATTATGCATTATTATTTATTATTCAATATCCATATAGGGATTATCATCTCATAATTATGTTAATAAGATTTGCAAAAACCTTGTCTTAGTCTAAATATTTTAAGATTACAGTGGTCATACTAACCTTCCATTCAGTGTGAATATTTTTTTCATTATATATTTCTAAAAAGGAGTGAATTTGCATGGCTCATTTCCATAGAAGATTTAGAACACTGTGACTGGTTATGTCAGCATTGTTTTAGCTTTATTTTATAGACAAACCAATAAGCTTTTACCCGACTCCATGATGCAAAGGAGGGTTATGTGTTTATCATCCTATGTATGTCTAGATCAGTGCTAATCTTTCACAAAATGTTTCACATTAGAATTTATAATATTCTAGACTACTTTTTCAGTTTTTATATATAGTTCACTTTTTTTATGCTGTCTGGTTTTTTTTATTTTTAGGGTTCCATACTCAAAGGGTAAAAACGGGACTGCTGTGTCTGTTCGTCTGTCTGTCACCAGGCTGTATATCATGAACCAGTGAAAATGTCAACTGTCTAGCTGTTGGCTAGACAGTTGAAATTTTCACAGATTATGTAGGTATTTCAGTTGCCGCTATAACAACAAATGAGTAACTAAAGACAGAAAAAAATGAGGTGTGATTCCCATACAACAAGGTACTTACGGAAACCTTCGTGCGTAAGTTCGACTCGCACTTGACCGGTTTTTTAAATTATATTTTCTAAATGGTTTCAATTTTTTTTTTACTCGAGGTTATGAGAAAAAGGTGGCCTGATCGTTTTGGGTTAGATAAAGACCTTGCCCAAACTTGTTAGCAGACTTATGATTATTTAATACTAGCGACCCGCTCCGGCTTCGCACGGCTATATTGTGCATGTATTATAGATATAAACCTTCCTCTTGAATCACGTTATCTATTAAAAAAAACCGCATCAAAATCCGTTGCGTAGTTTTAAAGATCTAAGCATACAAAGGGAAATAGGGACGGACGGCGAAAAGTGACTTTATTTTATACTATGTAGTGATGCATATTTTACTTATAACTTAAGATTTCAAATACAAACTGAGACTTTCTAGTTTTTAATAGGACCTTACTGAAGAGGCTCTACTGAGCAGTAGAGCCTCTTCAGTAAGGTCCTATTAAAAAAAAGGGATTTTGTTAGTAAAAAATATTTGAACATTATACAGCTATAATGTTCAAATATTTTTTACTAACAAAATCCCTTTTTTTGCTTTAACAAGTTTTCAATATTGAGCAGTTGTTAGAGTCATGGTAGGTTGAGCTGAGCCTCATCAGGAATATCTTTTTAATATCTTGTCATAGGCTATCTCGTTCTAGGCTTTGGATTGCGTTAACATAATAGAATAGAAGGAAATATCCTTTATTTTATCTGGCGAATCTTATCACTTGAACATTAATAGGATTAACATAGTGGCCATAAAAGCGCAAAAAATATTAATTTGTTTAAAATATCTATTCCACTGATCGCAAATAAAAACCAGGAAAAGAAAGTGAGAATGCTCTGATTTCTCCTTTGACTTTGCTAATGTTCAGGTTTTCATTAATTTGGGGCATGACATATTATTTGCTTCAGTACCAATGCTGTGAGTATGAGTATGTTTGAATAATATTCTAGAGGTTTAAATTGCTTTTTATTGCGGTCTTATAAATCGACAGGTAACTTGGAGCTCTTTCCCATGAGCCAATTCATGCTTTTGTTTGTGTCAACTTCTTTTTTATTTTAAGATATAATGATAGAAATTATTTAGATCTATCAAAGTATTGCACCTCAACTACAAAACTGTTTCTTTTCAACGTCCTTATCTTACAGAAGTTGTCGCATTTTCTGACGGAAGTTTAAACGATCAAACGAGAATTATAAGGTTGTAGCAGTAGTGGGGCGCGTGCGCAGCTCTAGCGGACGCTAGAGGCAGTATAGAATAGGCCGTGCGCGCAGAGCGGGCGTGCGCGCAACTCCGGCAGCAAACCGCGAGTGATGTCACCGGGAGGTCCATCCAGTGCTCGTCCTCGTCCCCGTGTTGTGATTGTGATTTAGCTATGGTCGCGATGGTCGCCTCCGCTTCAGGATACGGCACGCTGCGCCGTTTTCTGAGCGTCCCGGAGGGACAGAACCGCATCGAAGGCGCTGCCGGAGTATCCACCACCTCCGTCGCTGTCTCGGTAACACCTACCACTACAGTTAACATTGAACCGCGGTAACGTTATGCGCTAGGAATGTTGATGATATGACGCGTATTTATCGCAAGGTGCGTCCGTACCTACCTACCTACACTACACCTAATGCACAGCGATCCCGTTGCGTTGTTCGTTGTTTGACTTACGATACGATAACTAGTACTTAGTAATCAATTATCGTCTGATACTTGATTCATTCCTTATCCTTGAGTAGATAGGTATAGTAAGAATTTACATGACTGCGACTACAACATAGAGTAGATTTGAATAAATTACCTAACACGAAGTATGTCAGTCTACTCAATGATGACAACAAACCAGATTTGCTTATGTAATTCCATTCAATCTTAAAATTAATTGTTCGCCAGATAATTACTTTCTTTGCAAAGAATTAGAAAGTACCTAACTTGTACATTTTCCATTAGAACGTCTACGCTTATTAAATTTTTCGAGCATGAGGCTATTACGTAGTCGAAAAATAAAACTTCAATTTCGCCTAATACAATTTGTGGTACTGACTGGCCTGCCAGAGCTGATAGTCTCGGCCAGAATCGACTTTCTTAAACCGCGTTACCGAAACACCAAAACTAGTTCGACCCGGAGCGCAGTTTAGCATCTAAAAAAAGAATCCGGACAAATCCATCAATGCAGTAACGTCCACGTAGAGGTCGTCGACCGAACTTTCCTTTTTATTATTCCGACGTGTGTATTAGCATCGATCGGAATTCCGGCCTTGGCCCCACATGGGACATTACAATATTCAAACGGAATGATGTCACCCGCGATGATCGCGGGATAGAGCGGGATACGGCCAAGGTTAGGCCAGCAGACCGTGGCCGTGTCTCCGAGACGCACGCCTCGTTCTCGGCTCGGTGGACACCATCGCGAAAGGAATACTGCTTCTGGTGGCTTTGGCCCACTCGCCACCACAGCCCCGACCCACATTGCTAGTGCATACTCTGTCAAATTAATACGAATCGTTTCGCGAGTCTTATTACCACAATCGAAAGTGTTGTGCCATATGCTCAACGATATGTTTAAAGCTGCATCTTTAGAAAACAACAATTATCACTGTGTAATTAGTTAGTAAAATGTTTAATTAAATAAAAACGTTTTCCATCTCCGCCCGCTATTTTTGAAAGTCGTATGGTATGACTTCTGTAACGATGTAGACATTGTGAAACACTGGAACAAATACCTATGCTAGCGGCAATAATAATATATCATCATTGGAAATAGAGAGCTCTAACTTATAATTCAACGACTGTTCATCACAGTTTTCTTTCCCACTAGTTTCTTGACCAAAAGTTACCTATACATTACACATTATTGTCTGTTAACTTTCTAAATACGAAACTTTCCAGTTTTGACGAAAAAAAATTAGTTAAAACGCATAAAATATCATGAATTCATATCAAGACCCTTATCGATTTAACATAAGCTTAGGGCAGATTAAAATAGACTGTAAATGTTCAAAGACTCAGAGATTTGGATAGAGTAAACAGAGATAACATAGGTGGGTTAAGGTTGATCTCCGTGTATTAAGGGCTATATCCAATATGCTTAAATCTTCTTTCAATGCTCATCTCAAAAGCGAACTAAGAACCGGTTTGTCTACCTCCAAAACAAGTTAGTAAAATAGGTCCTACAGTTTTTTTAATAAAAATAAGCTCAGGTAAAAACTGGATTATTTGACACAGTTGTCAATGTGGTTTAGCTGGTTGCGCCATAGCAAACAGTGCAGCGTCACATAGAGTGGCCGCTTCCGCCCACGTCGCTCATATATGGACTAGGCCTTGCCTTGCCATACCTTCGACGTTTTGCAACAACTATATCACCTCGTCACCTTGCTTCAAACATGTTAAATTCACCGCATCTCCACTATGCGTTGATTATTTAATGACTTTTTGATTTGTCGGTCCTTGATGCAGCACCATCTCGTGCGCATTTAATCTTTGGCACAGATATAAAGGTCTAATCAAAAAACTATTTATAATTTAGTTATGGCGGTTACTTTTAACAATATGTTACGTTGCGTCACACAAGCCTATATGCAATAAAAATAAATCGTAATGCATTAGTGAAACTGAAAGTTACAAAATCAGAGTAATGTTCAAGTGAAATGTTATTTATCAATGCCGTTGATTGAGTTCAACTATTTTGATCTAAAAATTGTTCTAAGTGGTTCGTTTCATAATAATCAATTACAGTGTTCTATTAAACAAAATGTTTTTAATGGTTTATGAACTGCACGTGTCATCGTTTCGCCTCATAATGTTTGGACACTAGGTACTTCGTAGGGCATAGAAAATATCCGGAATAACTGGTTCTTTGACAGTACAAAAAGGACCGGGAATTTTCGGGTTTTTGCCAATTTAGCAACTATGGTTCATGATGCAGTCCAAACTGTTGAAGCTTTACTATTTTTCACAAGAGTTTGAGACATAGTGCTTGGTTTTTTTAGGATTTTAAAATAACGGCGGTCAAATGGGATTTCAACAAACATAAAGAAGTAAAAAACTTTGAAGACCCTTTTAATTTACCTGTCTGTAAACAAATTACACATGTATGACATTCTGCGCCAATATTAATCAGTAAAAAGCTTATATTGCTAGTACCGAATTCCTGGTGCTGAAGAATTTTTTTACCGTTTGCATTCCCTACTAGATAGGAACCACATAATAGTTGACAAATTGATTGTTATTTGCCATCGACAGACGCCTGCCAACGTCCTTGTAATAAACCAACCATCTGTCGTGTACTTGTAGTTCTTCCCAAGACAATCGTATTAATTAAAGTTAGATTAAACTCGAATTTCGTCAACTAGAATTATATAAAATAAAGTGTTGCTATGCTAAGTGAAGAATGAATGATTTAATTGATCTATGAACTGTGAAGTTGCGATTTTTTCAACGAGATGAAACAAAATTTCACGTTTTGCGGTCGATTTAATGTGAATTAATGTCATTAGAAGAATAACTTTCGCATTTTTTGTACGTACCTATTGTGGGACCAGAGACCAGGACAAGGACCAGAGCTGTGTAAGACTAGTGGTCCGAAAGTTTAGGTTCGAATCCCGGCCGTGCACCGATGGATTTTTCTTACGAAAAATTAAAGTGCGATAATTATCATTGCTCTTACGGTGAAGGAAAACATCGTGATAAAACCCGCACAATAGTTGTTTCCGGACTTATTGACAAGTTATTTCCTCTGGACACGGTGGGATAGTTGCTGGGAAAGCCTACTCCATCTGATACCTGTTCCAGGCACAGCGTCCTGATAAATCATAGAATTAAATTGCTGGAGCTGTATAGGCCAATATTGTGGAACCGTTGCTACTTTTCGAAATATGGTAGAGTCGATATTACTTTATATATTCTTATTGTTATATGTGCAAAGCCTTTCGTTGGAACGGAGTATAGAGAAAGCTGTTGGTAGAATGTTTGTGCGGTTACTTTCATGTTACTGAGCTTTATATTACGCATCGATGTTTGCGGGAAGCGGTTACTCTTTGAATTATGCGATGGGTTGGGCTTCTATTGCAATAACTTTAATTAATTTATGGCCATCTAAAACAATTTTCAGGTCTTATGTTGTATTGTATTCAAACCTATTTCTTAGTAAATTAAAATATATGTGAAGAGAAACTGAGTTTCGCAAAACCGTATTTGCCAGAAATTGCATAGTTAGATCGATAGTAAGTTGGACCACAAGCCCTAAATAAGTAGGACAACGAGGCCGGTAGGACAAAATTGATGGGACCATGAGTCATTGATAAGTCTGCCATCTGTTAGGCCGATTTAAATTTTGAATGGATCTATTAAATTATTGTATTCTAACTTTCTTTGCTATAATAATAACTAGCGACCCGCTCCGGCTTCGCAGGGCTATATTATGCATGTATATATAAACCTTCCTCTTGAATCACTCTATCCATTAAAAAAAACCGCATCAAAATCCGTTGCGTAGTTTTAAAGATCTAAGCATACAAAGGGACATAGGGACGGCGAAAAGTGACTTTATTTTATACTATGTAGTGATAATATTGGACTTTACATTTGATTTAAAAGAATTATACAGCCCAAACCTGGCACATGTATTAGATGGAGTAGACTTGCCCACTGCCCAGCTTAGTCGACCGTGTCTAGAGGAAATAACTCGTCAATACGTTTACGTCTGGAGCCAACTAACTAAGGTTTCATCATGTTTTCCTGCACCTTAAGAGCAATAAACTATGCCATTGCGAACATTATTATTTTGAAAGAAATGGTGTTGGGATTCACGACCTTTGGAATGAAAGTCCAGATATCTACCACTATGCCAACACCACTCTTTATTAGCAATAACCTTACAATAACAAGTTATAAAACGATACTTTCTCTGGAATGAAGTAGCTGTCATGAGAAGTAAAGTCATTTGTTATCGGTTTAATGTACCTTTTTATCATTATATCGTGATGTTTCTGTCAGCACCAGCATCTTTGTTGTTCTTGTTGGAGATACGAGTAGGTATTTCAATGTATGAATGTTTGCAAAATCATGGGAATTTGTTCGGTATTACTATATGTAAGGTGTATCGGACTATCACGATTGCAATAACATTGTAATTAGGCCTGTATTTTTATTACTTAACACATATGAACAAACGCTCTCAGGGCCGATCCCCAACCAGGTGGATCAGATTATGGACTCATCAGCCGCCAGGTTCCAATCCAATAGATGTTGGAACATGACGGCTGAATAGAATGGCGGTATTAATAGAAACCATTCCTGAATAAAACGATCGTGATCCTCAGTCATGAGGTGCTAACTACACTTACTTTTTAGTGACTTAGCCTGTGTGGCTTGACAAGTACTGAGATTATCTTGGATGAAAAGTATCCCAAGTCATATGTTACACTATATGACAACTCCTGCACAAATTTTCATCTAATTCTGTCTAGTAGTTTTATTGTAAACAATAATAAATGTACCGGGGTTTTGCGTTTTCAAGTAGTTGTTGTCTGTTGTTAACCGACTAGACTTTAAAAAGGAGAATCATCGATTCATCGCGTATTATTTTGTTTGAAACTCTTCTTCAATAAATCCATATTTATTTTACTTGACGAGGTCAACTTGGTATGTTTATAATTCATTTCATAATAGCCATAGTTCCATCAATTAAAACTAGACCACTGAATATTTTCCCGCACATTTTCATGAAATCAAGTGAAGCAAAATTAAGTAATTTTCAGCTCGTACCATTTGCGTCTTGTATTTCTAGCTGAAATTTCGGCATTCAAGTAATAGGCTGCCCTAACCCTTGCGGTAATTTTGATAAAATATTAGATACTTTAAGAAAAAACCGTGCACGTAAGCTATACGTACTGAGGAAAATTTCAACACAATTTCCCAAGACGGTGAATAGCTTACGTACTCGTCAAAAGTAGCTGGAGGCTAAGTTGCGCAATTCCTACTCGAATTCCTGGTCTACCACGCTAACGGGAGCTGCTTTATTCTGCACCTCAGTCGTGGGAAAACTAGAAACTGGGCCGCGCATGCATAAATCAAACATCTTCGGCACTTCCAATTAAGTGAGGCTATAGAGAAATTGGTTGTATCAGAAATCAGAGACCTGCTATAACAGTTTGCATGCATCTATTTTCTGTCGTGCAATGATTTCAATCTTAGGATTTATCTTAAGAGAAAAGGTACCCGTAACCCGGCTCTCTCTCCATACAAACGTAGTCGACTGTTCCCTCCCTGGATAATGACACTTGAGCAAATATTTTCGTTGCATAAAACCTATAACTGCCATGACTATGCCCCTATGTCTTTGTTATCTTCATTTTCTAATTATCATAGAAAGTAACAAAATACATATTAAAATAAGAAAAAGGCATGGTCATGGCAGTTATAAGTTTTATCTCCAAAAATATTTGCTCTAGTGTCATTATCCAGGGAGGAAACAGTCGACTACGTTTGTATGGAAAGAGAGCCGGTACCCTTTCCTCTAAACAACTTGTCTCTTGTAGGTTTGAAAGTTTGTTAGTTAGGTACCTAGTTTCCTTTAATGGAATTGAGAGACGACTACTTACATTAATATTTTACAAGTATCGTGAAGTCCAGCTTATTTGAAATGTATGAGAATGCTTGTCTTATAGTCTGAGAAATTGGATTACAAACACCAACTAGCTTATTCTAATCTTTGGATTTATCTTTTTATCTTAAGGTGAAAAGGTACCTGCGCTCTCTCCATACAAACGTAGTCGACTGTTTCCTCCCTGGATAATGACACTGTCACAAATATTTTTGTGCCATAAAACCTATAACTACTATGCCCCTATGTTTTGGTTTTTTTCTTTTTCTAATTATCATAGAAATGAAAATAAAAAAATAGAAAAAAAAACAAAAAATAGGGGCATGGTCAAGGTCATGGCAGTTACAAGTTTTATGCACCAAAAATATTTGCTGTAGTGTCAATATCTAGGGAGACAACAGTCGACTACGTTTGTAATAGTTTGTAAAGCCCCCGGTACACTTTCCTCTTAAAATGGCTTTTATGCTCGAATTCGTTCTGTGCAGGGTTTGAAAGTTCCAAAATTGTTCTTAGTGGATGCTTACGTCTTAATCGCCAAATTTTAGCCTGATCCATTCACTGATCATTCAGTCTGTGAAATCTTAAATTTATAGATAAGACACAAAATTTGCAAGTTATTTAGTTACTAGCGACCCGCCCCGGCTTCGCACGGCTATATTATGCATGTATTATACATATAAACCTTTCTCTTGAATCACTCTATCTATTAAAAAAACCGCATCAAAATCCGTTGCGTAGTTTTAAATATTTAAGCATACAAAGGGAAATAGGGACAGAAAAACCGACTTTGTTTTATACTATGTAGTGATTTTCCGTTTTGTCTGGTCGTATATTTCGATAACATCCTCACCGAGAAATCGTTTCTACTCCTTTCCGCTGAATGTGGTCGGATCAATCGATTCAAATCCGAGATTCAAAGCTTATTCCAGCGCAATGATGAGGTTTTGATCTCTACTCTAGTTGCATTAGCTATCTCAATAAAGTCTTCACAGTTCACGTTCCGGGGTGATTACCCGTCACGCCCGTGTTACCAATCTTAATTTGTCTGTTATGGATTGCCATCAAACGTTCTCAGTGGTATAAACTAATTTTATGCTACCTTAACTATGCAAATTCTTACTTACTTTCAACGAAAACATAGTATACTTCATATTGTTATTAAAATTTAATGCTCTACTAGGAATTGGAATACGATTAGGAATGTGGAAACAAAAACTACATTCTAGGCCACAGTTCTCCGACATCGCGTGTGGTATGAAGTTAAGTAAACTCGGCAAAAAGCTCTTTGAGCCAGCTGGTGCGGTGCGCCTGCTAGCCTACCTCGATTCAGACGCTTCTATTGTTCAACACTATATATTAACCTAGCACTGTATTGTGCCTACCTAAAAACTTATACGTGACAAGAATTATAATTCGTGTATATTTTAGATTTTGCTTATTTACAGAGTCTCAGGCTCAATACGACTGAATAAATAAATATTGCAGGACATTCCATACATCGCCATCTTGCCCCAAGCTAAGTAACTAGACTTGTGTTATGGATGCAACGAACACATAAATACTTTTCTTTTGTAAATATATAATTATAATACTTACATAGAAACAATCAGACCACAGACAAATATCTAATCATAAATACTTGCCTGAGGCGGGAATCGAACCCGCAACCCTGAGTTTGGCAGACCGGCATGGTGACCATTGTGCCAACAACAACAACAAAAAAATGATTGTGTAAATTTTAGATTTTGCTTATTTACAGGCTTCAGGCTCAGTATGACTAGCGACTGGATAAATACAGATTGTAAACGACTTTCGTAACAAACTTCAATTGGTTTAACAGTAGCGTAGTATTAAAACATTTACGAGTGACACATGCGACACGGTCACCGTATTTGAATTAAATTCGTAAACACTTTAGAATTACCTACCTCCCATACAATATCTACCTTTTGAATATGACATCACGTTTCCTGTAGTACCCTGATATTATCACCGTATTGTATCGAGTGAGAATACATATTTTGGTCAAGCAATGACGTAACATCACACTCAATGAAATTTCTAAGTGTGCGAGCTGAGATATTGATCGTGGATAGTTTTTGCATATACAAAGTAGATGTTATGAAATGTTTGTATGAATTGTCTAGCCACCGTTCGTCTGTGTGTGGCTACATCTCACTTTCACAGAGGCAACTCGCTCTGAGAAAACCAACTGGGTCACACGGCAGATGATAGATAATACGCGAAACTGCGACCATGATTCACTCAATTTGCTGATCACTTTCTTATTATGTTGAGATTACAATTGAGAATTTACTAGAACTGTATTCTTATCGGACAATACTTCAGTCTAAACATAGATTTTTTATCTTCGTAGAGGATGACGACAGTTTGATTACATATTTGCACTACGATAATCGTAACATTATAATGCTGTTAAAGATTGTTTAAAACATTTTAGATGTGATTAAGGGGGACATGAATCCATTGATGTAATGTTAAACCTTGACAGTGGTCATCACGTTATTTGGGAGTTGGTTCTAATTATTTGTTAGCTTCAAAGGTCATAATAATTTTCATAGCATAATAATGTGCGTGTCATTGATGATTTGACGGCAAAAATATTCTGTATAATCGAAGTCATCTGTGTAATTGACGCAAAATGTTATTTTGCTGTAAACTTGTTCCTCTATATTTCCAATCTAAATCAACATAATGCTTATAGTTATTGAAAACATTTAATTCTAAGCATGTGGTAATAATTTGTATTGATAAAACCGGTAAGGATTTAGAGGACAATAAAGCTAATGTCGTTGTAGGTGTGTGGGCATAAGTATTTATAGTAGTCGTTAGATATGACTTCATACTAGTTCATACACATCGCCTCCTTCTGTTGACAAATCTGCTATGATCATTGTACTTGAACCAATTTATAAGGTATTTTATAGGACCACTCGTCCGTCTATGATAGATACCTCTTTTCCTAGGAATCGGTAGAAATATCGAGTTAAAATTAATATAAAATATTAAGCTCTATTATGTGTATTTTTTATCTAAACCAAAACGAGATCAAAACGATATTTCTATTAACCACAACTATATTTACGTCAACATTTGTGATTATCAAAACTCACCTTAATTTATATCTGTTTTTCTTAGTTTATTGCAAAACAAATACTATTAACTTTCAAGGGCAACTAGTAAATTATCTTTATTTTTTGTCAAAACCCTCGGTTTCAATAGAAAAGTAATGAGTAAGAGGCGGTCAGTTAGCTGTAACACAGGTAAATCTGATCTCTTTAAATGAGTCAGAAGCGAGCCAGGGCTAATCATTTTTACTTCCTGAGCACTGACTAATTGTGTGTTCCATTAGTTCCACTAGCTGCGAAAGCTTCAGCATTGATGTAAGCGACGATCCGCTTCGATTCTTTAATATTATTCGTTTATAAAGTTACGAGTCTAAAAACATGATTTAGATAAAAGGTATAAATAAGTCTTGAGTCCCGTCATAAAGTTTCCTGTTTCCTCTCGCTCTGTTGCTCATGAATTATAACTTTTTTCGATCTAAGTATATCAATTTCCAGGTCACGTATTACACAGCCTATTCTTTGGAAGTGTACAATGTCTTTGTATCTCACATCGTACCTCTTGGTATACTCTTAGAATCTGTTTCCTACATACCAATAATGGAAACCTAGTCGTGTTTAATAGAAACCTTGCAAATACCATTCAAAGATGTTTAAGAATTAACTCGATCATTAATCCATGTTTGGACGTATCAGATGAATTATGTATTGATGTATTTGTTCCGAGCAGGGATATTGAAATTCTTTTTCTCTGGTGTCGGTCTTCGACATGCCTTCCTTATTTGGCTGCTTGTGAATCATTACCAAGTTGTTGTTGGACGTGTTAGGTATATTTACATTGTATAGGTAGATAGCACGTTCGTAAGGATTGATTTTAGACTTTGCAAGTACAGGACGACTTCCTGCATCATTGGACATATCTATAAATTCATGATGGCGTCTGCAGCGTTCCGTTAATATTTCATTGGCAGGTGAAAATCGATCGATTGTTTTAAAAAATTGAGTTATTCGCATCTGTCTGAACATGAACGCTGAACCAACTGGTGTTGGATTGACAGATGTAAAACTAGAAAGAATGGAGTTTAACATTTAATTTTTATTAAATTACGTCTTCTTTACTAAAAATGGATGAGTGATATATTGATGTCGTTAAATGTCTGCTATCTATCACCTAAAATGGCAGGTTCTTTATATCTGGCTGTCTACTTTGTTTTGTTGTTTTTGATTAATTACTTTAAAACATGCTTCTAATATAATTCAGCTGTCAAATGTTAATGACCTAATTACCGGATAATTAGAATTAGGTAAGCAATCATTTTATCTAGGCAATGTAACTTGGTCATTACCGCAGCGCTGACACAATGTTTGCATACATTGATAGGCCTTGCCTTATCTGCGTTGACTTGTAAACATTAAATATCCTTCAATATCCTTTGTTGTGACCAAATCTTAACCAATAAAGATGATGAACGATTATGTTGTCTTCGCCAAATATGGTGTTAACAACAGGAACAGTGCACCAACAAGGAATTTAATGAAATTTGGAAACTATCGGATAAAGTTCCGATTGTGCTGAATTATTAAAGATCCTTGTCGCAGTCGCAGTTGTATCGAGGCTGTGGACTGCGAAGGCGGCTCCGGCGTGGGCGCGACCTCATCGGCTTGCGTGGGCTGCAGGTGCCAACGCACCTTTCCAGTTCCACGCATCGGCAGCTCTGACTCTTCGTTCCGAGTCGGCTGTAATAGCCTCGCAACTGTCCACTATTGTTCGATAATCACAGGCTATAATGGTTGTTGACTTCTCTAAACCTACCCATAGAAACACGAATTGGACATAATAACTGACTAACTGAAAACTGACTAACCTTTTGAGAGGCCAGTCATAAATGTATCAATAATTGTTATCATTATGTGCATTGAAAGATACTTAAACAGGCGATATCAATGTACTTTATGTGGATAAATTGCAGCGTAAGCAATTGGCTCAAGACGGCGCGGCAGTTAATTGCATGTTAAACCGATTTGGTCGTAAACATTGCTGTTAATAGCTGTCCGGCTAAGGGATGAGTTAACATGGACAGGATAAATGATACTGCTCCTACAATATACTGTTCTTTGTTCTACTTGGTTATTGCGGCAAGAAGCTCTTTTGTCTTGTAGACCAGACTTGAAATTTAAACTCTATGAATGGACTGTTTTGTTGCGAAAACATTGCACTGGGTGTGTGTCAGATGGTCCAGTGCTCTTATCCTGATAAACCCCGGTGACAGAGGACAGGAGAGAGTGAAATGTGGCTATTCCGCTAATTACACACCAATTAACTAGTACGAATTGAGTGTAGAGAGTGGCTTGCCCGCTCCACTTGCTATATGTTATAGCGTGGTGCATGAAAGTACATAATAGTCTACTCTTTACGAGCGAAACTGCTTTGACGCTTGCAAATTTTAATACGTTATGTATGAGCCAGGAGCCTTTCGTCTTCCCCTATATTCATTGCACTTTGATCGATCGTAATAAACTTTTGACATCTGCATTAATATGAATTTCTCATTAATTTTAATATAGATTTCTGTTTTAGAAATCTCGCTCTACTATTTGCCACATTATTCTAAAACATTTACCTACATTACAGATACAAGTTTTTTTTAAATATTTATTAAAATCGTGAATCCAATTTTGCATTTATAATGAATGGGCTTGTGGTGTCAGTGTTATAAATGAACAACATAAATATAACTGTTTATAAGGCAAACGGAACCGGTTGCGATTGCTTTTAGTACTCGCAATCCTGCCGTAGTAAACATCCGCTGGTTTCGTATATTAACCCTGCACTTCGATTTTGTGAATGAAACTAAATGTAGAATGTTTTAAAACCGATTCATTTAAAAAGATCGTATCATATGCATAGTAAACTACCTATCGGAAATGGCCTTCTAAGCGAAACGCTGCTAATACAATGCTAATCGTCTCCGTTCGGTAAGAATTAAATAAGCTGTATCTAACGTTTGCTAAACCTTTAATTTTCTAAATAACAGGTTAAGTTATACAACATACTATTAACCAACATACAATAAGTCGTTTAAGTCTCGTCGTGTGCTTAAAATTTCATGCGAGTACTAAAATAGAAATATTTGTGTTTTAGTAGGTAAGTTCTTCTTTCTAAAATATTTCTTTTCATTTATTAGGGTGTACAGAATGTTTTTGACAATCCCGATGAAGAGCCACCTAATGGCTTCCTATTCAGGAGTGTCTCCGGTATGGCATCTATTTTTACAGCAGTAGGTATGCGCCGGCACGCGCCCAACATCATGCTTTATGATTTGTCGACGGTCTGAAACGTATTGATAGCTTCGCTTGCCGTTTGTTTTAATATATTCTTCCTTTTTCGATCAGTTACATATCTCAGTTCTTATCTTGTCTGCATGAAATCACTACGTAGTATAAAATAAAGTCACTTTTCGCCGTCCCTATTCCCTTTGTATGCTTAGATCTTTAAAAGTACGCAACGGATTTTGATGCGGTTTTTTTTAATAGATAGAGTGATTCAAGAGGAAGGTTTATATGTATAATACATGCATAATATAGCCGTGCAAAGCCGGAGCGGGTCGCTAGTTACTTTGTATAGTTATCAAAGACTTTAAAATGTCTGCTTGGTACTTAGTTCTCGAATATAATCTAAAATCTCAGTTTTTCTTTTAAATGTAAATTATTACAAGTGCACGTATATTACGCTTAAAATTTCTACTTAGGAGATAATCATCATTTTACTAATTAAAAAAAACAAGATAATGCTCATAAAGAAGTCTGTTGTTTAGTGGTATATCGTTACATTCGTGTTTGCATATAATTAGCGACGATTAGATCTTACTAATAACGTTGTTAATGCTGTCTTCATAGTTTGTTGCAACTAGCAACACCGGCGTGTCTATAATTCCATTTCTCACATTATTTTTATCTCGACAGACGTTTTTTCTTGTACTTGCAACTATTGATTCGAATTAATAACAGAGAGTGATCGGTTGCGTGCTTTCACAGATGCGTGTCTTATATGTTGTGGTGTAATCGTGGGGATGGCATCCATGGTACGGTCGGTTGCATAATTGCAGACCCACCGTAGAGCTCCAAAACAGCTGTTATAAGAATGTTTTCAATACAAGCAAGATTCTAGACACCTGCTTTAGTTGCAGTTTAAAGTATCTAACTCATGAATTTATCAACAAAAAATATTACAATGAAAACATGCCAATAATAATAATTGTTGAACTCTACCGGGGGCTGCAATTGTGCAGACGACTGTACGTCTCCTATCAGTATGGTCTCTACATTTGACTGCAGATTTAGCCTTGACATTGGCGCTGGTGCCGTAACTAGATTTTAGTATCGATTGACTAAAGTTACGATTTTACCGTTGATGGTAACATAAAGATGTGACGTAATGTACCTTTACCGGTATCTAGGCAGCTATCGAATTCTAATACCTACCAAAAAGCCTAAGAGAAAGGTCGTTTGAAATTGGCATAATCATCCGATTACGATCTGACCTCTTGTCGCATGATGCACGATGGGACCTCAAATGTATTTGTAGAGGACATACAACCAAATACTATTAAATATTTCAATATCATCCAAGCCTTGTCATGTAGTACTTTAGAAAGATGATTTTAGTAAAAGACTGTTTTGTTTTTCTACAATAAGCAGGTCCGCTGATATTCTTTTTAGTTTTCTCAGAATCGTTAAATATTTTATTAAAAGATAATTTAATATGATAATAATTAATACTATTTGATTACAATCTACAAGTTCCACAACTCATTCACCTTACCTAGTCAATAATTTAGATAATATATTGATGCTATTTTTTATCATCAGCAACTAGGTATAGTATACGAATTATAGTGCAATGAAAAGTCTATAGTGAACTCTTAAATAAAACGACAATAGACCACTATTAAAACAAATTAGGTGAAGGGTATCAGTCGGTTCCAGTTATTGATCAACACGATGACAATCAACGGACGTTCGCCATAACACGACAACACTGGCTGTTCAAGTGTTCGCTTCAAAACCATATCTACTGATGACGATTGTCCCTCCGTGTCATTGTGATTAAATATTTGACCAATCACTTTAAATCATTTAAACTACTTATTTATTTTCCATAACACAAACATAAACAATACATAAGTTATTAAACAACAAAAATATTAGCGTGCAATGGAGCCTGCAGTCTCAGCAATATGTCAGCTGCTGTGTGACCATCTCACCGCTACTGATTTTCAGTCTGTCCGTCACAAGAGCTCTACATAGAGCGTAGTCAGCAGTATTTGCTCGCTGATGCTAAGGAATATCTGAGCTTAGAAAGATAAAACCTATTCCTTTCTACTTTTATTTAAAGAACCGTTTGATAAGTTTACATTCTCACAAATATTAGTTAACAGCGCTCATAACATTTTACAAATAAATGTCCACATCAGTGTTGTCCTAGATAGTTAAAGTGACAGTTACTGCAACATGTATGATTGTTTAGATTGTTACGCTAAGTCACGATAATGTTTATTAATATTCATGTAAATATTGTTACAGTCGAAGCAGCGGGCTTCAATCAAATGGCTGTTATCGAAGGCGTTCAACAACAGGGTCCCGGAGAATCTTCAGGAACCGTTCTACCGGGATCATGAGGTAATAAAACACTTTTACTGTATTTCCCTTAAGATATCATATTTAGGTTAATTTCCCTGTTCTTGTTATCCCATCATAATTTAGTGGAATAAAAAATTTATGCGTCTACCAAAATCTCGTATTACCGTCGCTAGTCTCTTTCAAAACAATGAGGTCATTCCTAATAAAAGACGTTGAATATTATCCAACTGTTGAATTTCTAATAAGACAACAATATTTTCCAAGAATGGAAGTATAGTTTACTCAGAATATTTTACTCGAGTATATCCAGCTTTATTTAAAGGGTAAGATTGTATCTGTGGCCTGGGATATCTGAAGTTTGAACTGATTGGCCTTTTGTGGCTTTGCGCTTTCCACTTCGCAATACCATATTTTATGTTGTGATCCAATTGATAAATCCATATTAGGTTGCCCTGGGCGTTATTCCCAAAACTGGATGTAGTAATGTATGACTGTGAATGAATGTTTTTAAACTTTTTAATGATTCGATTACCGAACTCCTTGCGAAAGTGAAATGGCGATTACTGATTGTGTTTATAATATTCTGATCAAAACCTGTTTAAATATCAGATGTTTGTTACATAACGAAACTTTGGTGCCTCAAGTCATTAGCAAGACTTCTCTTTTACTTTATGTGTAATTTTTTTACGTCTTCACTTTACCGTTTCCGTATAACTAAGTTTTTTTATATTATGTATCAATTTATAATCAAGGCTATCTGCTATATTTACGCCGAACCAATTTGTTCGATGATGTATAAATGACCCTTGAATGCCTGTGTTTCCGTTCTGTAGAACTCACAGGTAGGACTGTAGATAGATACTTAGCCTAAAATATCAATAATAATTATGATATATCTATATTTTCCTGTCCTTGGTATAAAAGTTCAAGTTATACTAAGGCTTGATATTGATCGTAGCTATCCATGGTTACGTGGGTTCGTACTCTGCAAAAGTCACGCGAACCGCTCAGTGATAGAAGAATGCTCATTTGGGAGTGCCCGTGTAATAGAATCTGTGTATTTAATTAGTGGTTTCATACCAAAACATGGCTGTAACACGTCGGAAACCTAAGACTAAAGACTATGTGAGGTGTAGTTTGAAACTTACGGCCGCGCTCAGAAAGCAATGCTTTGTCTCATTTGACGACCCAGTTGGCACAATGGTCACCATGCCGGACTGCCAAACACAGGGTTGCGGGTTCGATTCCCGCATCAGGCAAGTATTTATACTTAGATATTTGTCTGTGGTCTGGTTGTTTCTATCTATTATAAGTATATATTTAGAAAAGAAAAGTATATAAGTAGTATATCCGTTGTCTAGCACCCATAACACAAGTCTAGTTACTTAGTTTGGGGCTAGATGGCCATGTGTGGAATGTCCAGCAATTTTTTTTCGTTGACATGAAATATCATTAAAAAGCGAGACAATTCATTCCATAAATGAAGTTTTACTTAGGAACGTTTCTGAATCCGCCCATTCTATATACAAATCTGTGCTTAGTAGAAAAAAATAGTCTACTGTTTAATTGTCTAGTGAAATCAGTTACTAGACAATATTATCAAGTTTAATTCGAACAGAATTTCCTAATTAATTAACAACTAATAAATATACCTTTCTCCACGGCCTTTAAAGTTTTAAAGTTCTCAGTTTCACTTTTGCGCTATTTCCAGCCTTACTTAGTTTGGAATCTGGGTATGGGTTCCAAGAAGTTTGTGTATTTATCAGACGTCAGAAGCCGCATACTGACGGATATCCATTAACGACTGTTGTTGCGAATCGAGTTTCAGACTGAGAATAAAAAGAAAAAGTATTAGAAGAGATCAGAACGTCAACACATTCATCATAATCATCATCCTCCTCCTAGTCGATTACGACTTCGGCGACTGGTATTTGCAAAAAGAACCCTTAAGGGTTCGAATGTTTAGCCCTTTGGTGACTTATTATATGTAACCTATTTTGTGTCTTAACACATTACTGTGATACTCTTGTGAAATTACGATCTACGAAATAAAGAAATGCTGTTTTCTTGGAGATAAGCGAGGAAACAACTTTAAATTTTAGGACAAAGGTGGTATTTAGGCTTTGTCTAAATAAGCTTGGCTGGCACAACGCCACAGATAAGGCACACGTTACGTTATCACCGTTGACTTTAGCTACTTATATCTAATTGTGATGTATAGTCACATTACCAATTAGCTGAACCCCACGTGACCTAGAGCTCACTCGCAAATCTGTAATGTTGTAAAGTAATGTTACTTGATTATGTTTTTTTAAACAATATTACTATACAACATAATATAAAATATAAAAAAATAACAGAAGTGAAAACAATAAACTTGTTATTTCTCATAGAATATTTCTTGAAACGATCTGCTACTGCCATCTATTAGCACTCACTTAAACAAATATAGTTTATTTTTTATTCGCTAGATGGCAGTAAAAAATTTAAATCAGCGCCATCTACATTCGAATAGCGGTCTTTCTAGAAACTAAGTTTCTCAATTTGTGTAATAGATGGCAGTATAAGTTAAACAAAAAGACTAACACAAATAAAATCTCATCTGTCGCGTCAAATCTCATCTGTCACGTCAAAATCTGTCGCGTCAAAATCTGTCGCGAGAACGGCTGAAAATGCTCACCCACAAAAGTGCCCAACGCGCCATAAGAAGTTTTCACTTCAACAAAATAGGTAAATACTATATGTTTTACAGATATGCGAGTGAGCTCTGGGTCACGTAGGGTTCAGCTAATTGGTAATGTGACTGTACTTATAGAGTATATCAAGAACAGAAATATCAAGCGAATAGTTGAACCGACACGCCTCGGTGATTCGCATAATGTATCATAACAGTAATTCAATTTTCCTTTTATCAAAATGAACCATTGTTTTCTAACAGATTTAGATAGACATTATTATTGATTGATAGCTGTACCTGAGTCATAATAGGAGCGATACTCCCAAACGTCCGGCGTCCTGCGCAGACTTTGTCCTGTTTCTAAGAAACTGGAGATTAGAGTTAGTTGAACTCGTTGAGTATGGGTTATATTTCTTTTGTCTAGAAAGTTCGACAACAAAAGAATTCATAAAAAAGTTTTAATCTCTATTGTTTAATCGAAGAATGACGTTGATAATTTTGAAGGATGAGTCAATTGATGTTCTCAAGTATTTGATTACACTGATAGATCCATAAATTAAAATTATGATCGCGCTATTAATAGCTGCTTCAAGAGGAACTTGTGGCCCTTTGAAATTTTATTCTGAGGTGTTCCGCGTCGTCGCCTTTATTTCCAACTTTGTTCCGCATTCGTAACAGTTCCAAATGAATGTATATTCCACTGAAATTGTATGACTACGGACATAAATTGTTCACGAAATACGACTAAAGCTTGTTCTGTCAACGGTGATTAAGTAGATTTTGAAGTGTCTCTAGTTTTATCACTGCACTAGCAGTGCTCCGCGGTTTAACCCGCGTAAGTCCTGATACTCTACGTTCACAAAAATCCTGATATTTTCCGCAAATATAGCGATATTCATAGTTTCAACTTAAGAAATAGGGATGAGCGCTGACCTTGCCCGGTAGTAGGCTCCGGAAAATAAGCAGGTCGTTTAATAGTACATGTGTGCTCTATTATAATAAATTACCTAAAGATGTATATGACATGTCCATTAATAAATTCAAAACTTTTATAAAGCATAAATTGTGCGGTTAGGCATACTATGATACCTCTTCGTACTTTAATGATAAGAATACATGGATGTGACTTTAATTGCTCCATTTCATATAATACCTTCCAATATTTGTAATATTGACCTTTGTGAGCATGATCACATGGAAAAAAACCCCTATTTTCTTGTGCCTTCTTCTCATTGGTGGGCGCGTTCCGAAGGCACACATCCTAACTTAGTTTTTAAGACGTTTCAATGTGATCTATGTGTATACTATACATAAGCATCAAAATTAATAAAGAAATTTGACTTTGACTTTGATACCGTGGGAATATCAAAATAAAAAGTAGCCTATAGCCTTCCTATTAAGTAGTTACTGATATTAACGCGTTCAAACAAACAAACTATATAGCTTTATAATAATTAGTATAGATTATTTCGTTACGTTATGTTTCCCGGTAAAAATTGTGCAATTTCCGGTTTTTTGAAAATACCTAGGAAACTTTTCTGCATTTTTACTGAAAAATATAAAAATTCGATTAAAATCGTATTTCGTTTTCGGTTGACTGCAGTAAGAATTTATTTTCACCGTAGAGACAGCACTTACCTGATATTTTGGGTTAACAACCACTTATGGTGTGTTTGTATGCTACAAGCTTTCCGATGAATACGAAATATTCTTGTGAAACGGTGTCGATGAACTTTAATAATTATTCGTTTTTTTTAATTCGCTACTAACTTTTCGTTTTGTACGAGATAAGAATGGCCCTTAAGCAGCTCAAGAATAACAAGGCACCGGGCGAAGACGGAATTACTACAGAGCTTCTGAAAGCGGGTGGAACACCGATACTTAAAGTCCTTCAGAGGCTGTTTAATTCCGTCTTGCTCGAAGGTGTGACACCAGAAGCGTGGAACAGGAGCGTGGTGGTACTTTTCTTCAAGAAGGGTTGTAAAGCCCTCTTAAAGAATTATAGGCCCATCTCGCTGCTGAGCCACGTTTATAAGTTATTCTCAAGGGTCATCACGAATCGTCTCGAACGCAGGCTCGATGACTTCCAACCACCCGAACAAGCCGGTTTCCGAAGAGGCTATAGTACCATAGACCACATACATACGCTGCGGCAGGTTATACAGAAGACTGAGGAGTATAATCTGCCATTATGCTTAGCGTTTGTGGACTATGAGAAGGCCTTTGATTCGGTCGAAACCTGGGCGGTGCTGCGATCTCTCCAGCGATGCCGAATTGATCATCGGTATATCGAAGTGTTGAAGTGCTTGTACAAAAACGCCACAATGTCGGTCCGAGTTCAGGAGCAGTGCACGGGGGCGATTCCATTGCAGAGAGGTGTCAGGCAAGGAGATGTAATATCTCCTAAGCTATTCACCGCTGCTTTGGAGGATGCCTTTAAGCTCTTGGAGTGGCAAGGACTCGGCATTAATATCAATGGCGAGTACATCACTCACCTTCGATTTGCCGACGATATTGTGATCATGGCAAAATCGTTGGAAGATCTCGGTGCAATGCTCGATGGCCTCAGCAGAGTCTCCCAACAAGTAGGTCTAAAAATGAACATGGATAAGACGAAAATTATGTCAAATATCCATGTCGCGCCTGCCCCTGTGCTAGTTGGGAGCTCTATTCTTGAAGTTGTAGAAGAGTACATATACCTAGGACAAGCTGTCCGATTAGGTAGGTCCAACTTCGAGAGGGAGGTCAATCGACGAATCCAGCTCGGCTGGGCAGCGTTCGGGAAACTGCGCGATATCTTCTCGTCCAAAATACCTCAGTGCCTCAAGACGAAAGTTTACAACCAGTGTGTGTTACCAGTGATGACTTATGGCTCAGAAACGTGGTCTTTCACTATGGGCCTCATAAGAAAGCTCAGGGTCGCACAGCGTGCTATGGAGAGGGCTATGCTTGGCGTTTCACTACGAGATCGAATCAGAAATGAGGAGATTCGTAGGCGAACTAAAGTTAGCGACATAGTCCAAAGAATTAGTAAGCTGAAGTGGCAATGGGCGGGGCATGTGGCTCGTAGAACTGATGGCCGTTGGGGCCAAAAAGTCTTAGATTGGAGACCACGTACCGGAAAGCGCAGCGCGGGACGGCCTCCGACTAGATGGACGGACGACTTAATTAAGGTCGCGGGAAGTCGTTGGATGCAGAGAGCATGCGACCGATCGCTCTGGAAGTCTTTGGGGGAGGCCTATGTTCAGCAGTGGACGTCATGTGGCTGATATGATGATGATGACTAACTTTTCGTTTTTATTTGTTACTTCAAACAGTTACCACCATCGTTTTAAGGGCAACTCACAATTTTACGACACTTTTGTGCCAAATTAATGTGTTAAATATTCAGTTTAAATGTTATGTATCAAATCTCTAATTGCCGGTAAGTACAGAATGCGTGTAATTTGCGAGAGATGCTTTCTGTCGGCGCCACTCTTCTTGACCCTCATGACTGCCACCGACTGTTCAATGTTTTCACTAAAGGTGTGACATGGATCTCAATAAACTTCATTGAAAGCGCTTTTCTTACCCAACCATCTAACCTAAAGCCATGTATTCATTGACAAACATATTTCGGATACCAAAGTTTCTGAAACAACGCGTAGAAGTCTACAGAAACAATGTTTCGGGGACTTGGCCATCCACACCTCAGTTGTTTCAAATATTTATAAATGTTTGAAAGACACGTCCTCACCTGTATAAAGACTATTTTATTAAATTGCGAAGCTCTCCACTACCATCGGGGCAACATATAAGAAACACGTAGTGTTTACCACAACAGTTTCACATGTTTCAGAAACATATTAATTTGTTTCAGAAACACGCATATTTTGTTTCTGAAACAGTGTTTAGTGTCAGTGAATACATGGTTCCCTTTTTGACCACGTTCATTAGTATCCTTATGGCAGTGTATATCCGTTTGTCTTCTCCGTTGTCGGTGTCGTTTTGCCGTGTCGTTCGCGCCGGCTAATTATGCGCACGCCATACTCAGATTAAGAACCTAAAGGAATCTCCTGTTAACGTACAAAAAATAGATACTGATTGAGTTATTTCAACGTTTTAACTGCGTTTTGTAGATTGATGTTCGAAAAAGACATCGACGGAGCAATTTACTTATCCGATCTTTGTTAGAAATTTAGCTGGGCGGCTTGCTAGAAATTTAGCTAAATACAATTTACGACTAATCTAAAATTAGATTCTTTTTCAATGAACCACAAGGTTGATATTAATTATTCACAGGTTGTGTTTGATACTTTGACAGTTGATTAATCATTTGTGCAAGCCAACCTAATCGTTGACTTCACAAATAGCTCGCATTTACAGGACTCTTACTACACCAACAGCTACCATAGTTTAACTAAACAAGTAGACTATGACTGTTGTAAAACCACTATTCTGCCCTGCTTATTGAGAGTGCAGTAACTCAGTCAAACATGTTTTCGAGAAAAACGCGGTTAAAGTTTTTTAGAATATTTTTTGATATTGCTCCTAAAATATAAATGCTATTGAAATATGATATACACCAAAAGAAAGAGAAAAATGTAGAGATAGTGTTAAAATTAAAATTAATAATATATATTAATATACTTTAAAATAAAATCGAAAAAATTACATATGCTTAGTAATTATTATCAGTGTAAAATGGTCATCCTAAGAATAAGTGCAGCAAGTACCATAGTTGCTGCACTTTTGGTTAGTTTTTTAGAAGCATTAGGGTAAGTTAAATAAAATGTAAGGGAACTTTTTACTAGTATTTACTAATTAAAGGTACATGTTATCAAACTCGATGTAACAATATTTGTGGAAATATTTTATATTTCACCAAATCTTTATGTACTTATTTTTACGTTGTAGTCTTTGCATGCATGTCTTTATGTTTGTAAAATCAATCTAAGAATTATTGAATATCTAATAAAAAACTAACGAATTAAAGTAAGTAGGTAGTCCTAAAAGTCTTTCAGTTACTTTGAGGTACAATATATTGAGCATATCTATTTGACTTAAACTTTTTTAAAACCAATTTGTATAAAATAGAAAAGAAAAAAACTTAACCCAGAACGTCCCGACTGCTTTTTACTATAAGATAAGATAATTTTTATTCAGAAATACAGTACAACATTAAACATAGGCACAATTTTTTTCTTAAATCTATGTCCACGTGTGCCTGAACTAGGTGATCCTGTGTTTCAGGCGACATGTGCTGATATTTAAATTAAAACTAAAAATGACCACTTATTATTAGACACGAAAATTGAATGTATTGAAATGCATGTTTATGTATAGGTAAACAGAGTTAATAATATTAATCATCGAATCTAAGTCATCGAATCTAAGAAGTAAGAATCGAAGTACAAATATGTCTATAATAAATAAATCACAAGTTTTACTTACACCTATTTACTTACTTTAAAAGTATTAGTAATTCCTCTGTATCTTCATAGGACATATTTTGAAGTGCTTTCTTGAAGGCTTTTTTACAATTTATGTAGTTAAGTGGAAAAATATTTGTTATAGCATTTAGGTTATTATATAGTAACGGCCTTAGGAACATGTTGAATTTATGTGTGAAAGCTAAGTTAGTTCTTATTTGTAGACGGCAAACTATATCACTCCTTCTTATATTAGCAAAATCAGTGGTGTAGGGAAGGGCTGCAGGCTGCTTTAGTACAATGCTCGCTATAAATAACTGTCGAACTGTTAGTACTTTACATGATTTGTACAGGAGGTCAGCAGGAAAAAGGAATGGACGGAAGGTAGACACCTTGAGAATTGCTCTCTGAGCTCTCTCAATAATTGTTAGTAGCAATGTTTTGCCCGCACCACCCCATGAGCTAATACAGTAGGTTAGTATTGATTGACATAGAGCAAAATAAACTTGCCTGATTACTTAGAATATGAGATTTAAACAAAAGAGTTTCGTCTATTATAATACCCAGGTATTTTATATTGCTACCAATTTTGATAGCCGAACACGCACATTGGTTATCGCTGTGAGGACTACAAATAATGAGCATATAATGTTGGATTATTTTGCGTTGACGATAGTTTGCGCATTGAAAACTCAATATAATTTGTCTTGTCTGCATTAAGTGTTAGTAAGTTGTGCTGAAGCCAATCTATAACAACATTGAACCCCTGTTGAGCATATTGATAGACTTCGCTTTTTGAATTAGCCGAAAAGAGAAGAGCAGTGTCGTCAGCATACAATATTATAGTGTCATGATCTAGCACTAGATTACATAGGTCGTTTATGTAAGTAAATCAAATTATAGGGTAGGTCATAAAATACTTCCTTGGGGAACTCCAAACGAAGTGTTATTTTTATCAGCACTGACAATATTGTCTAGGTATCCTAACGCATTGGGTACGTTCTTCTAGATAACTTGTAAATAGTTTCAACTGAGTACCTCTTATACCTATACATTCAAGCTTTCGCAACCGAATAGGGATAGAAACTGAGTCAAAAGCTTTGGCTTTGGCTTTTTTTGGTGTGGTGTACCTCATTTGAAAGGTCGTAATGAGTACTTCATTTAATTCTATAGAACAAAAAGATCCCACTCAGTGGAGCGGAGATATTTTGGTGTCAATCATACTTAGTTTCATAGTAAGAAATAATGAACCTCAAATAGTCATAACTACTTTATAAAACGCTGCACACGTTTATGAGGTACTTCGGATGAAAGGTCTTAATTAGCATAACATTTTTGTACTACATCATAAAAAATCCTACCCGGCGGAACTGAAATATTTCGTCTTCAATGCAATATTCGTAATAAGTAATTAAACTCCCACTGTCATAACTACTTTATAAAACGCTGCACACGTTCATACGGTACCTCAAACAAAAGGTCTTAACTAGGGCCACAATTTTGTACTACATCACAAAAAAATGCTACCCTGAGGAACCGAGATATTTCATCATCAATACTACGTCTCATACTTTGGTAACAAAGCTCCCATAGTTATAACTACTTGATAAATTGTTTTGAACCCTTATGTGGTTTTAAATGAAAGATCTTAACGAGTACCATTGATTAATATGGAAATTTGTGATTACTATAGATTTTTTTCTATTATTACTATAGGTAATTTTTTTTTATTTTAGATCTGAATCGTGCAAATAATAATCCAAAAATGAATTCCACATCCCCAATTTATACAAATATAATACCAAACTTGGCAGCTACCAAGATTTGGTCTCAAATTGTTGTAATTTGTTTGAAATTCGCTTAGCTCACACGCTTTTTAATACATATTTTTAACATACTTTTACTACAAGAATGTTGTCAAAGTTGATGTATATCTAAACTAGGTAAGTGCTACTCCCTGAAAACATTTTTTATCCACTAAAATTATAGAAAATGGAAGTTACAGATAGTAAAAAGTGCAAAATATTTGAAATGTATACCACTATTTTTTGAATTTCGCTTGTTTTTACTATGTACTGCCCCAAATATTATTCCAGAATTGAAATCCAGACATTCGATTTATACGAAAATGATACCAAACTTGACTTAGTACCTAAACTTACGCAGTTATTTACCAAGAACTTCGTTAAAGCTAAATCCCCCCTCTCCCCACCCACATCAAAAATTCAGGTGGCTCCCCTTCGAAAATCCATCTTAAGAACACAAAGAACAATCCTGCCGAAGGAAATCGTTGGTTCAACAATACCTAGCCGTATTTGACTCTTTTTAACACGCATTTATTAGTTTCACCTGTATGTTTGTTTGCTTGCTTGCTTGTTTTTGTCTTGTAGCGACGCAACTAATAGGATATAATAATACTTAACAATACTGCAGTATCTATTAGATACTGCACATAAGATTAGTAGAGTTCTGATAGTAGGTTTCTTAATGCGTAGCTAAAGTGTAGTAATTATAGTTGCTGCATTTATGTTAAGGAAAAAGTATTTTGATTATGTTGTTTACATTATAATAAGTGCAGTATGTAGGAGTTACTGCAGTTATGACTAGAAATAATATTATATGAGCTAATTAAATATATAGTAACTTAAGTTACTACTCTTATTGTAGGGATTTTTTTTTAATTAGTTAAGTTACTGCGTTCTTACTTAATGATATTTCAGGTTTCTTATGGAATTTCGACACATGAGTCAGTTTACAAAGAAGGATTTTTTCTGCTGATTCCGATTCTGTATATAACTCAATTTTGCCAAAAACACGAGTTACTGCACTCTCAATAAGCAGGGCAGTATTGTATTGTTAATTTTGAAGAACGTCGACCTGTCTGTGTGTTGAACTCTTGAATGGAATGGGCTAATGTCGTCGCGGCTTGTTACTCGAACAACTGTTGTAGGTATTGACGATTATATTGTCGTTTTTACAAAGAAGAGACAATTGCCTTATAAGTTTATTTTAGTATATTTTCTTAGTTGATCTGTCAATTCAGAGTTAAGTTTGCATTTGTACAAAATGCCTTTTTTAGGGCAAGAATGCATTTTGTATAAGTGTAAGTACAGTCACATTACCAATTAGCTGAACTCCACGTGACCCAGAGCTCATTCGCATATCTGTAAAAAATACAGTATTTACCTATTTAGTAAATTTTTTTATATTGTATAGTACATTGTTTAAAAAAAACAGAATCAGGTAACATTACTTCACAACCTTACAGATTTGCGAGGTAGCTCTAGGTCACGTGGGGCTCAGCTAATTGGTAATGTGACTGTACATAACATCTAAACCGACTATGATCTTCAGTGTTGTCCATTCCAGCAACTTGAAAATTCAAACACTCGTCATACAATAAAAATAATAACACTTACGTTCGGTATTACCTAATATGCAGATCACCTATTTCGCGTTTTATCTAAAGGTCACTTTCAATTAGCTTTCAGCCTAAGTGAACGTTTGCCTAAACCGCCTTTAGTCCGAAAGGAACCAACAAAGAAATAATTAACTCTACAAAATCCGAATGAACTATGTGTAATTTATGTGATGTAATCCAATATTGATAACATATCGATTACTCTAAGACATAAAGTAAGAACCAACGAGATCGTGTTAATGTCGGCAACATTTCACAGCTCTGTGTGTTACAGGCTTGTTCGGTCAATAAGATGGAAATCGTATAGTAATGTGAGATTTCAACAAGACAAGTTCGTGTGTCGTTTACCTGAATCGGTGGTATGGATACACGCGAGAATCATGTTTTTCATTCTGTATCTTATGTGAAATGGGCTCGAATTTGACCTGATGGAAAGCGATAATGAGGTCTAAGTTGTAGCATACTTACGTATAATATGATAAATGCTATTCACTCTAGATTCTTAAAGTTGTATTTAACGAGGAAGCACAGCGACGTTGACTGATCTCTACCAACCAGCGACCAGTGCAGCGCTGAAGTCTATTTCAGTCTGTCATTCTAAGACTTTCATTTCTAAGACCCTTTTTAGGGTTCCATATCCTAAAGGTAAAAACGGAACCGTCTACTAACTCCACTCGACTCCAATGTCCGTCCGTCTGTCTGTCAGTCTGTAACCAGGCTGTATCTCATGAACCGTGATAGCTAGACAGATTAAATTTTCACAAATGATGTATTTCTGTTGCCGCTATTTCTAATTAGACCTTTAGACTTTTTAGTAGCGTTGTTTCGCTCATAGGGTCCTCATAAACACATATCCAACGAGGATTTAACAGTTTGATGACTGCACCTTTATGTGTACGATGTCATTAAAACGAGATTGAGTAACACGTAGCCAAACATTGCATCAATAAAATGGAAAGCTTAGAAATATGTCTACTTGGAAATAGGTGAAGAATTATTTCTTGACCTTTAACATTCTATGTAGCAGTTACCCACGTGATCCTACCTACAGACACCGGTTATGGAAAGATCAACTGGGCACTATCTATCGCTGTTTGCTTTCTGTACGGAATTTTACAGTAATTTCAAGTACCAAATAACTATCGATTCGTTGTTACATTAAAATATGATGATATCAATACACAACTCTGTACAAATAGATTAAGCTTAACAAACATTGTATTTTACTTCGGCTTGTCGTAAGCTCGTAGTTAATTTAATCAATTTACTGTAGAGTAAGTATAGCGGGGGTTGTTTGATAATGACATCATAATTTAATGTCGATGTCGGACTGTCTGGCGTACGACCGCACCCGTCTTTACAAGGTTACCACGTTTTAAACTAACCCTCGAATAATGTGACACTTATCGTTATACTTTTATATTCCCTCGTCACGTGCGTATTTGTTACTTTAACGGCACGTAGTCTACCAAAAACGTATGATACTGTAGTTATAAATTACAAGTTTGCTTGTGAAACATTTTCGAACGATTCGTTTACATTTATAGCTCCTACGGGCCATTTTGAATATCCTTCTTCTATTTCTTTGAAAGGAAAATTATTTATACAAGTCCCTAGAGAAAGCTGCTCCAGTTTTATTTCGTAAAGAACATCTTTAGAAATGGGCATTTTATTTAAAGTATTTCTAGCGTAAATATCAGCGGCTAAAATAAGTTGTGAACTGAAATACCATTAATAATAATAATAATCCAGTCCACTACCATCCCATCACAATAGCCCAAGTAGTAGTTTTCTCCTGTAGTTTAACAATAGTTCTATTCAAACCGGAGGTTGTCCTTGGCTGCATTTTATAGTGCAGACAGGGATAATCGCCGGTTTGATGTTCACATCATACTTTGCCATTAAACTTGTTATTGTAAAGGGCCTCTACGTGTTGGCTTCGGCCCCACGCATGCCTTCCAAAGGTCCGGGACTCCATAGTCCCGTGATATAGGACATATATAACAAACAAATAATAATAATAATGTTTATTTATCAGACATCAAAATCCATACAATATTAAAAAACTTAAAACTAACACAGAAATTAAAGATAAAATAAAATAAAAACATAAAATAGAACTACCAATATAAACAAAAATTAGCTTTGGAATTGTGCATATTATTCCAATGCCTAACAATGTCATTGTCTAATCTGTGGACAAAAAGTGACAGATAACTATTGGAACTACCCCGTATTCTGTGTAACAGTGAAGCTGACCTTTTTCTTAGTATGGCATGGAAACCATCGATACATGAATCGGCAAACATGCCTGAAGCACTACAAAATCGAGGCAGTCCCATAATCATTCTATACGCGTTGTTATATTGCACTCGCAGTGAGTTGTAACACTTTTGAGTGTAGTTTGTCCACAGGCTGCAGGTATAAAAACTCTGACAAAATGCCCTAAACAGAGTCATCTTGACAGAGTCTCCACACCGCGAGAACCTGCGGGCCAACATATTACATCTCACTGCAAGGGCTCTACGTTCTCGCTCAATGTCGATGTTATCCTTTAAGTCCTCATCAACCCAATGTCCCAAATACTTAAATTTTGAAACTTTTGCTAGATTTACCCCATTTAGACATACAGGTGGCGTTTCATAAGTTTTGTTACCAGCATTAAAAGTTAGTAACTCACTTTTCTTACAATTATATTTAAGGCCATGTTTCTCAGCATAGCCTTCACATACTGCTATGAGTTTTCTCAAAGCACTTATTGATGGACTCAGCAAGACCATGTCGTCAGCGTAACTGATGTTATTGACGCATTTACCATCTACCGAACATCCGACTCTGGCCCTGCTGAGTTCATCAATCAGCGCATTAACATATAAGTTAAACAATTTTGGGATTGTATTGTGACTTATTGTTTGTCTAGACGACCATAGTTGTGATTCCTTCGTTTATTGAGAGTATTAGACGGGAATTCTGTAACATACTAAGTATGAATGACGCTCTATTATAGTAGGGCTTGTAAAGCTGGATATTCTTGTAAATTACAAAGTTAACAAAGATCTTGTTTGCTTAGTACCAGAGTTTCCAATACAAGCTTAGTGCTAGTTGACCTAATGGATTATAATGGACGATTTAAATATGGATACTTCTGCAATTTAAATAGTATTTTCTATAGTACCTAAAAAAGTAATTAAGTTCGAAACTATTTCATAAGATTATCTATTTATTAGAGTTTCTTCTAAAGAAACGGACCTAATGAAAAAGTACGGAGTAGTTTCCGCAATGAAAACCCAACTTCTTCCGTATTCTATAGCCATGATATCTAACACAAAAGCTACTTAGTCTTCCGTCCTATTTAAAAATAGGACGTGACCTAACATTGATCTAGATTCGTCACGTCACAGTACATCGAATATTTGTCGCATTATTGCATTTTAATACTCCAATGTAATTTCTTAAATTTGGGTCAAAATTCCTAACCAGCGCAACTGGGTTAACTGACTTGCGGCAAACTTTATTTTTTATACAGAGTTATTTGTTATTTTGTGTGGTTCAACTTTGTATGATCAGTGGAATGGAATGCGATTATTTTTTATCTAATTAAATAAAGTATTTATCTCGTTATCATGTATCATTTTATCAGATGTAAATATACAAGTATAAATTCTTGGATATTATAAGACTGATAATAATGTTATGAACATTGTCATACATAAAGGTTGATGGGGCAAATTACGTTGGCGTAGTGATTCTCGCTTAAATTTTCATGTAAAATTGCCTTATTCGATCTTATCAGACCCTAGAGTGATGTAATGAAAATAAAAAATGATGTAGAGGTATACCATATTCGTCCTGCGTAAGTTTTATAAGTCCACATACATATTATTATTAAAAGCCTGTAATGTCCCAATGCAGGGCAAAGGCCTCTCTACTTCCCTTCCACTGATCGCGATCTTACGGATTGCCAATCGGCCAGAAATGTATCCAAGTAATTTCGCCATCTTCGACGTGGTCTGCCGGGTAGTCGTCTTCCGTTAGTTGGGGCCATCTGCCGCTTGATTCACAAACCATCGGAAGGCTAACGAAACGAATAAAACTAAAAAGACAAGAATGGCAACACGCGGGAGTGAAAGAACAGCAATTTTTTACGTTTCGGTTGCCTTCCGATGGTTTGTGAATAAGTTTGTGCTGGTCGACTTAGCTGATACAGCGGTATAGGTGATGGGCAAGTTACTTCATCTAATGTCCCAAGCGTCTTTGAATAGCATGGATTAATGTTCCTGAAGTTTTATGTATAAACCATCTTAGACCTTAATGCCAATTTAATGGAAAAAAGAAATGTGTTTGTGACAAGCGGCTGGAGTTTGCTCTTTGTGCGAACGTCTTATCTTACGTCAAGTTGTCGACTTGTATCTAACAGAAGTACCTAATCCAATCTCTTTGTTAGATTAGCTAAATCCTCTTTCGTAACGCATTTCCGTTATGAAGGAGGATTTAAAATCGAATCTTAAGGAGTAAACTCCAATAATTTTTTGTGTATTTATTTATAGGATCAGGAACACCTGAAGCCACCAATATGCGGAGGGCTGGCAAACGCGGAGCTGTACTGCCTGGCGCTGGCGAACATGTACTCGGACCCGAACTACCACAGCCTCAACCATTGGAACATACTCCAGACGTTCGCCAGGAAAGGAGTCCACGTGCCAGACCCGCCCGACTGCGCGCTCACTGAGACCGTACTTATACAAACTAATCCACTCAAAATGGTCAGTATTATTAGGAAACTATACTTTTGCGCGTAAATTCGTTAGAATATCTAGGTATTTTTTTTTTTTAGTTTTGCGAATTCAGCAAGTATCATTTAAATATTTAAAAAGTCTATCATTGGTTTTTATCCTTTTTTTAATTCCATAAATTTACAGACACAACTTTTAACAGAGAATAGATAAATATAGTTTTTTTTCTTTTTCGTAATGTCGATGGCAGAATTTAACTACTTAACTGAAATCAAATCCACAATGTCCACTTCAGCATACTGCCAGATCTTTGGCATTGTTATTTGCTGACATCAGGTCAGCCAGTGTTCAACTACTAGGGTTGGAGGGTCAGTAGATGCTGCAAGGTATGCTCAGAAGACAGTCAGTCAATCAGTAAGAACGACGACTCAGTAGGCACAATGGTCACCGTGCCGGACTGCCAAAGACAGGGTTCCGGGTTCGATTCCCGCCTCAGACAAGTATGCTTAGATATTTGTCTGTGGTGTTGTTTCTATGTATTATAAGTATATATTTACAATAAAAGTATATAAGTAGTAGTAGGTATATCCGTTATCTAGCACTCATAACACAAGTCTATTTACTTAGCTTAGGACTAGATGGCGTTGTGTGGAATGTCCTGCAATATTTATTTAAGAAGTACGTTTGATTAAATATGTTGTCTACCTGTTTCCAGAGTGCACACATGTCTGTGATAGAAGCGTTGATGGTGTTATACGCCCGAGAAGTGGTGACGTTAGACCGCGTTGCTGCGGCTGCGCAGCGCTTCGGTACCGCGCAGCCTTTACCTCCTAGTTCGGCGGCGCCACACGAAGATGGGATACTCGGCTGGGTTAATGCTGCCACTACGGCTTTAAATAGAGCTGAGGTAATCAAGAATTTTATACTTGTCTTATTCATGGCTATTTTCTGCAACTAGTCAAAAAGGTCTTTTGGAAAAGCAGATCCGTATCTTTTCTTAATAAAAAGAACTTTACGCTCACCGAAGAGCACACCAAATCTTTGAAAAAGTTTGACTGGTTCATTTTGTTAAAGGAAGAGCCAGCCTGGTCTTTCATAAATGTTGTCACAAGGTGTGGTTTTTGTGAAAAGTTGTTGACGTCACCAATTATTCTACTTCCTTACTACTGTTTCTTTAGCCTCCTCCATCTATGCTCATCCTAGAGGACTGTTCTGTCCATTAATACTAAAGTTTTGAAAATGCTGGTCTATTAAGAATTTAATTTAACGATGTAGTAGTAATCTCCAAATGTTAATACTCTTGTAAACTTTCATAGGAGGAGTCATCACCCCTGGTACCAATGGTATCAAGCCTACAAGAGCTCTGTGACGGCACGGCACTAGCGGCTCTAGTCTCCTTCTACTGTCCCGAGGCACTGCCGCGCTCCGCCGTGCGAGTGGGACGGATGTCGTCGGTGCAGGACTGTCTGCACAACTTGAGGCTCGTCTACGACTTCTGTAGAAGCTGTCTGCCGCATAATGTGTTCCATATGATGCCGGAGGACGTTACTTATATGAGAGGGTGCGTTCCATTTTATTATATTGTTGAAAATGATTGGGTAGATTGTTGCGTTGTTATAATAGAATAAATCCTTTTTAAGGAATTTTCGAATAAGGAATACGAAAATTCCTTAAAAAGGATTTATTCTGCTTCATTGATGGAGCACAGATAACTTGATGGAAAAGGGTTTTAGGGTTCCGTACCTCAAAAGGTAAAAAAGATTACTCTCTTGTAATCCTACACTGAAAGCAGACGCACAGACGGGTCTGTCTGCTTTCAGTGTGTGATTGCTAAAAGAGTTGAAGAAACATAAGATTCCTTACTCGGAAACAATGGCCTTATAGCGACTCATCGTTCCCACGGACGGAAAGTAGAACTTTCAGCCCACGCGCCGAAAGTAGTAACTTTGGACCTTCTGAAGGACGCGTTTGATTGGTGTTCTAACTTTCCCGTCCATTGAAGATCGCATTTCATTAGTCAATAAAGACAAGCCTGGCTATGATAATTTAAAAAGGCCTATAAAACAACCGCAGTTTTATTAATTTCTTTGCTAGGAAAGTTTTGGGTACCATGATTATTATTAAGAAAGTTACTACAGCTAATCTTACAAATGAATTAATTCTAATCTTATTGCGATTCCAGATCAATGCGTCAAAACTTAGTAGCGATGCTGGCTGATCTATTCAACATGTTAGAAGTTCACCCCGTAAAGTCAGTCAAATACCCTGGAGCCGGGGGTAAGTCCGCCTTCACTTCACGTATGACGTATGCCCGATCATGTATTGCATGCTATAGTTACCTTACCCTCTAGCAATGGGAGTATGTGGTCGTAATCTCAACGATACTTCGCCTTACTTAAATACTATACTCTACCTACTTACTATTGACTAACTATGACTTAACACTGAGTTATTATGGTTCATTGGAGATGAGGAGATGAAGAAACAGTTTTTAGCATTATTGCGGACGGTGAAACGAACATTTTTAACACATGCGCGCTCAGGGTGGTCGCGCTACATGCTTTTTCTTTATCTAGTCTCGAATGGAACATATACATCAGTGGACATTAATTGAACACGGAAGCGGTCGAATCAGCTTTTATTTACAATTTCCAAAAAAAAATACACTTTTTTTCAAAATACATCAAAGACTGTGAATATGCCAGGATTTTTTTAAGGTGATATTTTTATATATTTCTCTTTTAAATTGTGGCGTCTGAGGTGAGTTTATTCAATTTTAAGTCCATTATGTATAATGTCAATTTTCTGTGTTGGTCATCTTGATGCGCTTTGCAAAATATTACGTGTACAATTTAAGCTTTTTATATGGGAATGTCAAATACGGATTGAGCACAAAAATGTATGTTGTCCTTGTATATTTTATGTGGTTTTTAAAGTAGGTACATACTTCTTTTATTGTACACATTATTTTTAACTTTGAATTATAAAAGTTAATATAGGAAAGAAAGGCATTTCTTCTGGTAAATAAAAAATTAGATTTTTATGTCAATTTCTCTCTGTATTGATTTGTGTTTTAAGAAAGTTATAGTTCTGATGGTAAAAGGTTTCGCCAGACTCGTAAGTGTAACAGATATACGTGGCCTACAGATAAGTTGAGTTAGGGATAGAGTCTGTTAGGAATGAGGTATCGCCTGGGTCTAGATCTAGACTGTGCTATAGGCTAGAATAGACCGGGTTGAGGCAGGGTGTGGGTGTTGTTTAGTGCAAGGTTGCAACGAGCACGGTGTGGGGTCGCGAGCGCGCTGTCTGCCGCCGCCGCCGCCCGCGCCCATACCGGACCTGCGACCCGAGCGCACGCCGCCCGCGCACCAGCCGCCCTTTGCAGGTAACACGGCCACACTACACGCCATCTTGGACCGGTGCCCAACACACTCATATCTAAAATAATTTAGTTTCTCCAGTAGATGTCACTACGAGCCTCACTCTATAAATATGAAATTCAAAGTCTGACTGACTGCCTGATATGTCAACACACAAACCAATCGGGCTTAAATTTGGGTTTGGTAGCTGTTATAACTTAGGCATCCGCTAAGAAAGGATTTTGAAAAATTCAATCCTTACGCGGGCGAAATCACGGGCAAAAGCTAATCGCAAAAAAAAGTTTCCTAATTTTGACTCAGTAGGGTGTGCTCTACCCTCACGTAGCTTAGTTAGTTAAACTCAGGGGCAAAGATGGAAATCTGGAAAGCATTTCAACTAGATTATATTATTTAAGTCAAGTCAGGGTCTTCAAGTTGCGAGTGAACAGAGGAAAGCATCCTACATCTAAGACCGCATCGTCATGATGCGGGTGATGCGTCCGAAACATAAGATATCTTTAAAAGAGAGTATTTTACAGATCATGTTCAACGGTAGAATGCAGTACTCTGTAATCTGATTTTGCACGTTTTGCACTTAGGTGGGCACCGGGACCAATCAATACTCTTACGGACATATTATTCATTTATTGTGCGTGCACAAATAATAATTAGGTGTTTATAAGTTCGATTTTATCTATCGAATTTAAAGGTCCGTAAGAGTAGAGTGTAATCGGCGAAATGATGAGTGTTTCGTGTTTGTCCGTGTGCGAGTCTGTATAACATTTATGTCGTTTTTTGTGAATATTATTTGTACAGATTTTCTTTATCTATTGCACTGTTTAACCTTTATCTGCCACATATAATTAGCTTACTAACAATATGCAATTAATCTGTGGGGTTTTATTTCGCGCTTCGCTTTGGGTTTCTCTTCTTTCTTGCTTTTGCACTGTTTATTTTTAAAGTTTTGGAGTCATTGACGTTATGTCTGCATGACTCCCAGTGGTTTTTACATGTAACAAGCGAAACCTTGTTTTGTAGTTGTATTTAATTAGTGCCATTTTGTGTAGTTAGGCATTTTATTGAGTGTTTTCTGTTAGTAGATTTTTTGTTATGTTTTATAAAGTTAATATTTTATTAGTAACCTCCCAACTATAACAAATGTGAAGGTTTGTTTGTTTGTCCCTTGAAATTATCGCTACTTGCCCGAGTGAAACTGCGGGACTCTAGTTTCATATAAAGATTTCAATGTTTGCCATTATGAATGTGTATCTGACTAATTGATTGATTTTTGTCCTGTTTACTACTAATATTTGTGACGTGTTATTTTATCGTTTATAAGAATATAGACTCTAAAGTCATAGCCATTAAGCCCATATTCGTTCGCACTCATTACAATAAAATTTCACTATGTATACTTTTTTTAATACGAATTATTGCCTATAGTAGCTAGCATGTTCAAACTTATCAAAGTCATAAATCCATCAAGATCGGCATGGAAATTTAAACCTTAATAATGTTTGATTAAAGTTGTAAATTCAGTGCCTGCTGCACGTTGAAACGACTCCAAGAGAACGTAATGTCAGAGGAATATCTACCTTACTTGTGTTAAAATAAACTCCTATATCCAGTGCCCCGGTCTCCGTCCGCGTGCGGGTCGCGCGGTCGTGCCGCCTCCGTGCGGTCGTCGTGTTCGACGCCCGAACGACGCAGCATGAGCCCGCAGCGGGAAGAGTTCGTCGTACATCGAGGAAGGGGGATTACTACGCTCGCTTCCTTGGCTAGGAGGGATGATGATAATGGTAAGTACTACCCTTGATACTTGGTAACAATTATCCACACTAATCATTACATAGTATAAAACAAAGTCGCTGTCTGTCCCTATGTATTCCGTAATCTTAAAACTACTTAACGGATTTTGATGCGGTTTTTTTAATAGATAGAGTGATTCAAGAGGAAGGTTTATATGTATAATACATGCATAATTATGCCGTGCGATTTTTTTGGATTTTCGTTTGTAACGAATAGGCTCCAAAGCTACTGGACCGATTTTAATTAAACTTGGTATGAGGAGACATTGATTTATTGGGAATAACATTCTTTTATCACGATATTCCCACGGGATCGGGAAATACGCGGAGCACTCTGCTAGTGTTTAAATATAAATGCCATTCTAACTGTAATTTATGCCACTTAAAATTCCGATCTGGCAGTTGTTAAAAATTGTTTCATATAGCTCATTTGCGAAGTCTTAAACCGTTTGAGAGCTTGCGACCGATTGCTATGGAAGTCTTTTGGGGGAGACCTATGTGCACTAATGTGCAGCAGTGGATGTCCTGTGACTGATATGATGATGATGAAACAGTGATTTAGGCGTGGCTTCTGGTTCATGTATAGCGGAGTTTCTGAATCATGTGGACTCCAGCCCCGATGTCTAACTACCTTAATTTTGTACAGTATGAGTCATAAGTAGACTATCAGTACGCTACAATGATACTATGAACCAGTATTGACCTTACGACCTTCTTCTAATAGACGTTACACACACACATAAATACTTGAATTAAAAGTACTCAGTGTGATTATTATTTTCGACATGTTTGCCGAATGTTAATGTGTGGGTTTTAAAATAGTACTGCACAGGATTGTAAATATTACGCTACTAGTGGACTTTTGAGGGCCAATTGTACCTCTGCAGACATAATCTCAGTCCAATGTATAAATAAATAACATGCCGAATTTGTTCCTAATATATTATGTTATATTGTAGTGATAGATTCAAACCAGAGCGCAGCAGGTCGGCCGTCAAACTGGGCGGAGACACGTCAGGACTCGTTCGCTGGTCGAAGGTCGAGGCGGTCCTCCATCTCGGAGGACTCGCAGCTCACTGTTGAGAACTTTGGCGGGTCACAGGATAGGCTGCACTTCGCGGGGAAGAACCCGGAGAAGGAGCTAGCGACACTCGCTAATGTTAGAAAGATATCTGCACCGGCAGGTTAGTACTGAGTACTGAACTTATTTATAAATCATTTTTTTTTACCTTTGTCAGCAATAATATGTGCCGCAAAAATACTGTAATTTATTACTGAATAGTTAGGCAATCCGGGGGTCCCAAATTGAGATTGGGATAAAAAGAAGCCTGGGTCCATCTACCTCTATAATAAAACTCGTCAAAATTAGTTCAGCGGGACAGGCGTAAAAATGTAATAGACAGACAGAGTTACTTTAGCAGGTGTAAGACGACGCGACGTTAAGAAGTATGCAGAATCCTTTGTTGCTATCCATAAGCTATCTAAGGGCTTGAGTAGATGGATACAGGAGTAGATAGATCAAAATAAATACAATCAATGCTTTATTTATCTAATTATCGAATGTCGACAGGACCACTAGATAGCTACAATCCCCCGTTGCGGTCGTCCCGCCAAGACATCCGCGGCTCCATCCAGTTCATCCACGGTGAACTGACGAACGGTAACGACGAGCGGCGACTGGAGCCGAACACTCCCGAGCCCGCCCGACCCGAGCCGAGCCTGCCTCCGATCCGTCGCCAGCTGAGCTCCGACACGATCACGTTAACGCGGTCTAACTTCGCGCACAAAGGTGGCGGCGATGGGTTCTACCTCAACGAGCGCGACTCGACTGACGGCGACACTCACAAGATTAGCTTCGCTGACTTGGATAAGTTCAGGAACGGTGATCAAACAGGTTTGTTTTCACCGCTAACGACGCGGAAATAGGAGGACTACGTTTAATAATGGGGTTATAAAAGGTGATTTGATTGACCCTTCCGAACACGACAGACAAAAACAACTAATTTTATTTAACTTGTTTGGCGTTTCGCATTCGGGTTTAACTTTACAAGAACCCGCTCGCTTATAACGCTTGTTGCATGGTCAGTCCTCGTATTTTCGCTCGAGCTAACGCTTTCGATGTACGCATTCGCTTAACGCCACATTAAGACGCGACGCACAATTGGCACCTTTTCTCTCGAAACGCGTCTACGATGTGGCGACACTGACGACCACATATTCCCATTCGTAATAACGCTGAGTTTGTAGAGTAACTTTTCTTTCAATCGTCTTAGGCGTAAAATCTATACCTTAGGCCTTAAACTGCGTTACGCGAGCGCACGCGAGATTACATACAATCCATACAATCGGGCGTTTTGTATGGTTTACTCATTTGCTACAATCTGCTAACACCTCAACTAGGTCAATTCTACCTTTATAAGTCATGCTTCCCTTTGTTTATTGAAACGTAAGTATGACAGAAATGATACTCGGGTGAGGTGTTAACGGATTGTAGCAATGTAACGTTATAGATTCTGCGCCTTAATAGTTTGTTTCAATCTCACTAGATAATGTGATACTCACAATGTATTAGACCGATAGACATGAGATCTCTTTCTTACTATGATTATTTTCATATATCCGGCATCATCCCTAATGTAATAATGTCTGTGTAGGTTTGTCCCAGTTCGGTGAGATATGTAGCGAACAGCCGGACAGGCGGAAGACGACCACCTTCTCGACGCCGCAAGCTAACACTACCACGTGGCAGCAACAGTTTATGCAGCACGAACATCATCCCAGTAAGTTATACACAGGACAAAATTTAGAAAGCTTTTAGGACTAAATTTAGTAAGCTTTTCGAATCTCTTTGTTTCTTAAAAGGTGGCGCTCTAATCTAAGCGTAAGATTATCTATGGCAAAGGACCACCAAAGTTTTAGTTTAGTTCTCTGGTTTCCAACCCTTGACCAGAGACAAACTTTCACATAGATAAGAGCGCCATTATCTTCTTACTACTTAGCCAAACATATTTCTCAGTAAGCGATTTATTGTAATCTTATGGGAAATAACGAATCTTAAACCTTATCTTCTTTAAAATTTCCACTTCGCAAAATGTCTACCGGTCGTAAAATTGCCGTTATTTTACTTTCGCTGTTATAAAATTAAAAATCTTTGTTTGTTTAGATGGTGAAGACCTAACAGACGATTTAGGCAATTCACCGAGCGGAGGTCAAGCGATGGCGGCACAATTAAATAACATTAGGTTAAAGTTAGAAGAGAAAAGACGACGGATAGAACAGGATAAAAGACGTATGGAGATGGCTGTGAGCCGGCAACGGCAGCAGTTGGGGCAACAGGCCTTTCTTCAAGCTGTTACTAGGGTAAGTAGGGGATTTAAATGTATGGGTTAGTTCTTGTTTGTATATGTAGGTATATTAGTGCATACGTACTTATGTGGGGTGTACTTTCATGTGTATACGTTAATGCGTACGAATTTAGATTAAATAATGGGCAGCGAACACTAGCGGACGGTAGGGCACAACCCATTTTAATTTAGCCAACGCAAATTCGTATGTATCTTATTGTACGCTTATCAGGGAAGCATTTTTATGACAAGACCAAACTTTCGAATCTTTTGATATCATCATTACTTACCTACTTCACTATCTCATAGGACGTTAAATCAATATGACACAGCATACAGAAAAATATGGGAATACTGTCTCAATTCATATGATTAGTGATTGTTATTCTATTTCAAATTCTGTCTGAATTTTCTATTAATAAGATATATAAATCGCCAAAAATCCCCGAGATGCAGCGTAGTCGTAATCTATATAGACGACCTCTGTGGCGCGTCGGGCGAACACCCGACTGCGACGCAGAAGGTTGCGGGTTCGATTCCCGCCGGGAACAAGTATTTATGCTGACCATAAATTCTTGTTTCTGGTTCTGGGTGTTTCCTATATGTATAATATGTATATATTTACAAAAAAAAAAAAAAAAGTATATAAGTAGTTTATCCGTTATCTGGCACCCATAACACAAGCATTAAGTTGCTTAGCTTGGGGCTGGATGGCGATGTGTAATATGTCCTGAAATATTTATTTATTTATTTATATCATGTTATCTTTAGATGTATAAGAATTTACATTGGCACTGAAATTGCTGTGCTCTACCATGAGCCGGTGTTCGCAAGCCCTATGTTAAGCTATTTGTATCAGTTTTGCGTGCGTTATGTACGCGTACGCAAATGTGCGTGCACGAACAAAAAGGATAGCGCAAGTCTTTATACGATTAAGAGAAACTGTTATGATTGCCTCTTTTTATTTTGAAACGAGATTATTATAAATTATATTATGGATAGAAGAGAATGATACAGTGTGATGATTCAATATTCGTTTACGTGGGATTATGTTAATGTTGCTCGTTCGTTTATATGAATGTTTTACGTTTGGTAAAGTTTATCTCTTGTGTGTGTTTTATATCTTAGATAATTTATTGGTTTGTGACATTATATCGGGTTCAAGGATTCGGTTTTATTAGTATTTGACATACGTATTTATACAGCATGAATTAAGTAGTAACTAAAACATACGTAATAAAAGATTACTTAACAGGATGACACTTATTAAAGCTACATTTTGTTAGACTGAAGACATTTTAACGTTGTCAAAGTCTTACATGACCATTGGCCATGGCATAACCAGTGTAAAATTCTTAGGCAATATTTTTAACCAAAAAGTTTTTATTCTCTCAAAATGTAGCCATTTAATACAAGCACAAGTTACTAATGTTCTGATTCTTTTAAAAACGAATGTAAACAGACATATAAAATGACTCTTTTCTTTATTAGGATGCATATTTGCACTACCAGTTGGCCTCCTTGGTGAGTGGCCGGATTTCCTCCCGTTTAATTTAGTCCTTTTATACTGTACAGTTTTTAGTTCCATATATGCTTACACAGCTTCGCTACGTGAGTGAATATGCCCTTCCGGACAGAGGCTCGACTACGTAGTGCGACCCGATTCTATTCACGCCCGTATTCATGAACAGTACTTAAGTTGCTCTTGGATAAATGAACGCACTGCGCTAAATGCGGCCCTATGATTGGTCAATTTTGTGCTGCTCTTTTACTATAGCGAATCAGCGTCTTCTTTGCGCGCGCACTTTGCAATCCCATAGGTATGATTGTGAATACGGTTGTCAGACTCACACATGTGCGTCTGCAGCCACGGTTATCAGTGTGAGTGTAATCGAATCGAGCCACAAAACGTAATCGACATTCGGTAGCATATTAATTCAAGTGGCTTCAGTTTACTACACTCGAAAACCATTTTAAATTGTACCACGATTAAAACCACGTACATTCAGATTCATTTTTTGAGTATCTTTTCAGCTATGCTTAGTAGCTGGAACATATTTTGAAAATATGCTTTTTTTAATCATTTATATTGAGTATAATTGCAACAAATTCCAGGACACTCGAAGTGGTTTATTCCTTTTGTCACTCAGTAGGTACTTATAATCACTATACCACGATAGACTGTCGAATTAGCACATCTAAGATCTTAGGAGTAAGCGTCACTATTGAATAGTCTTACGGCATGTATTCCTCGATTGGCATATAGGATTCTAATTGATCACTCTCCGATTCTAAAAGTATTATTTTTCTCGACATTTATAACCTTCTCTCGCATAGCAAATTTCAAACTTCCCAAAGAGTCAAAGATAAAAGGTGAAAAACTACGCATATTATCTTAAGAATACATTTTATCTAGTGTTTCATGCAAAAAAGATTAAAAATTTCGAGAAAATAAAGCTTTTAGATGAATTTTGCGTCAAACATTGCCCATTCCCTAAATTGTTATTCCAATGAAAGCATGGTTAGTCCGTCTGTTATGTTCGCTGTGTATGAAATAATCCTATATACCAATCCTCGGGGCATGTGTTGTGTGTTACACTGTTGGCGTGTTGTGTTACGGTGGCGGTTGCACGGTGTTGCAGGGCAAGGGCACGAGCGCGTCGCCGCAGCCCAAGGAGGAACCTACACAAGCGCAGGTATATTTACTCATTAACATACAGATATATCGACTTATGTCTATCTAAACAACAAAACAAACCAAAGCTCAAATATCAGACGTCCGCACTAAGCGTTATTCCTTATTCGTGCCGCAAGATAATGGAATCAGTTGCTTGCGTCTGTCTTTCCTGACGTGTACAATTTGGTCACGAGCGAATATTTATCTTCTAGGAAAGCGTGTTACGTCTTAGGCCTACTATCAGGCAGGTGTAATAGTGGTAAAACGCTGACCTATCACATGTAAAAAAAACTCCATGTTAATCATATATCATACATACATCTTATACCAATAACATTTTATGATGAAAAATATGTTCTTAATTCTAAAATTGCAACAAAATCTTATTTAAGATTTATACATGAATACCTAGTTTTTTCAATATTCAAGGTTTACATTTAAGAAATAGAAAAATAAGAACAAAAGAATTCAAGCCTTGTTTCGAATTAATTAATCCCTTAAGATCGAGTACCGATATCGGACAATATAGGACAGTAGAAACGAATATTTTTTATGGATTATTACGCGGTATATAGATTACGCACGCATAGAACTGCGTGCCAACATGACTTGATATATCTGTAGTATATGTGTGTGTCTCTATTTGTTTGTGAAATGGTGAGAGGGAACTTTGTAACGTCAGAGCATGAATTTTAATAAACATATATTTTAATTTTATTATAGGTTTTTAGACTTAATATTGTGAATGAAAAGTAAGAAAATTATGATATCTTTAGGTTGTTTATTTGCATGATTTTTATCAAATAATGAAATGAAAGACAAAGTTAATTCTATTTTTTATTAACTTGTCCCAAATGTTGTATTGCAGGAAATGGTCGTGGAAGCACCGAATCAGTCAGTCGATAATGTAGTTTTAGAACAGTATCAGCAATCTATAGCCAAGTAAGTTGTTATATATTTCACTAGTTGCGACCGTCAGTTTCACCCGCGCCCCGGACTTACGCTCGGGATAAAAAGTAGCCTATATCCTTCTCTCAGGTCCCATTTTTTTTATACCAAAACTTTTCAGCGGCTTAGGTGTTAAAACGTAAGCAACAGACAGTGTTACTTTTGCATTATTTATTATTTAATTGTATGATATTTTGATTGTCCCAAATCATCAGATTTTGTGTAAGTGCTTTATTGACTATTTTGGTTTAGTTTCGTCATGGAATGACTGAAGTGGAAAATTGAACTGGTCCTACCGCTTCCGTCAGTCAGTGTTTTATTGACTAATTTGGTTCAGTTTTGTAAGAAATTTAAAATTAGTGACAAACGTTAAATTTCAGTATATTCCGGATTTTTATCAGTAAATTTTAAGCTCATTTAGCTGCACCCAAGGGACACGTGCAGGGCAGTAACTCCTGCAGATGCGAGCTGTGATCGTGCCCTAACTTTTGCATTTATAGTATGGGTGTTTAACATATACATACAATGTGTTTCAGCGAAGGGGTTTTAATACGAAAGGGGGTTGTTTAGACGTCTAGGCGAACAACTTTTGTTCTACGATTTTTGAAAATTCGAACATTTCGTTCTAAGTTTTTGTATTAAACAGTTGATTTTCAAGTAAAAATTTCCGCAGTATTATCAAAAAAAAAGTCTGAATTACTAAAAGTCGTAGAATAAAAGTTGTTCGTCTAGATGTCTAGAACAACTCCCTTTCGTATTAAAATCCCTTCGCTAAAACACATGGTCATCATCATCTTCCTGCCCTTATCCCAATTTATTTGGGGTCGGCGCAGTATGTCTTTTTCTTCCATTCACTCCTATTAGTCGTCATCTCATCGTTCACATTCATCTCTCTCATGTCTTGTCTCACGCAGTCCATCCATCTTTTCTTCGGTCGTCCTCTTCCTCTCCATCCCTCTACATTCATACTCATCACTCTTCTAGTCACATGCGTCTCCTCTCTTCTCAACAACAACTTCTCAACGCTGACACACATGGTATAATATTTTTAAACATTTTTGCCTTTTTCAGAATGAACTCGAGTCTCGCCGACATACAGAGCGATATCGCGCGACTAGCGAGTCAACAAAACCAAATCCAACAACAACAGCAACAACAACATCAACAACAACAAGCTAAAGAACTATTCCAGTTACAACAGAAAGAACTATTCCAACAACAAAAAGAACTTATGTTACAACAACAGCAAGCGAAAGATCTGTTGCTGCAACAACAACAGGCTAAAGAACTATTTCAGCAGCAGCAAGCTAAAGAACTTTTTCAACAACAGCAAGCTAAAGAACTTTTTCAACAACAGCAAGCTAAAGAACTCTTTCAGCAGCAACAAGCGAAAGAGTTGTTTCAGCAACAACAGAATCAGTTGTTCCAACAGCAACCAATGCAACCGCAGTCGCCTTACCAACAACACTATCAACAAAACATTCCACAATTAGTAAGTTTATTGAACACTACTGTAGCAAAAATATTACTTCTATGTTGTAAAATACATAATTATACATTTTATTGATGGTTATGGTCACAGTTTTCCATAAAAAGGTTGTACATTCGTGCTTTTTGAGTTTATTCCCTGTGATCATGGTTTTATAATTACGTGGACCATCAACCACAACGTTTTGATCAATGACATATTATCTTGACACGATTGAATAATAACATCTTGCTTTATTTTAACAATGTCACACACGATATGGAACGCATCGCACGCTTACCAGTGAAAACGTACACGCAGGGTCATCTATTCCATCTTTATAATGATAGGTTAAACTCCGTGAGTCCTGCAATCACAGTGCGATGCTTAGCTTCAGCTTTCACGTTTCCAGCACAGCCAGTTCAGTTCGTCGTCGAACGTGTCCCGCGGCGCAGACGGTGGGTTCGGCTCGAGTCCGCAGCTCGCCTACCGCGACATGGAGCGCACGTTCTTCTTGCACGAGTCGCCGCCGCCGCACGCGCCCGCCCCGCGCCGCACCTGGGCGCAGCACGCCCACCACCAGCACGAGAACGAGCTGCGCTGGCAGGTCTATATCACACGCTATATTCACACCATACACAATCTTATCACGTATAGGTTTAGGAACTAACGATAACTGTCGACAGTTACAGCAGCAGCATCAGCAACAGCAGCAACAGCAACAACAACAACAGCAGCAGCAGCACTACGGCGGGGCGGAGAGTCCGCTCCGTACGTGGCGGTCACCCTCGCCCGCCGCCGACCGTTGGCAGCCGCAGGCGTTCGTGTTGCACGAGCCCGCGCCCGCGCCGCCGCCCGTCCAGCAGTACACGAACGGCGACACGGATAGCGCGGTCCCGGTTCGCACGTTGTCCCCGCGTCGCGTCGCCCACCCACCGCCGCAGCCGCCGCCCGACGATATGGAGCCGCAGAACATATCGTTCATAGGTAGCGGGGAGGGCGGTGACGCGGAGGCCGCAGTACGCGCCGGCCTCGACCGGCTCAACATATCGTCCGGCACGCGCACGTACCGGCTACCGTCACCGACGAGGCCGGCGCTCGCCCGCGCACGGGACTCGTTCCGGCGCGCAGCCTCCGACGCGCAGCGACCCGAGAAAGGATTCTATATATCGTTCGACGATGACCCGCCTAAGCGGCCGAAGCCGCCTCTGCGCGCTAAGCGCGGCTCCCCGCGCAAGGAGCGCGCCGACGACCGCGACCTCGACGACGAGTGGGAGGAGCGCCCCCCGCCCCGCCCCGCGCCCGCCCCCGCGCCCCACCACGCCGGCGACCCCTTCCCAGTGCACCGCGCGAGTCGAGAGAGTCCCGCGCGACCACAGGAACCCCTAATGGCGGCGCCGACGCCGAATCGGAATCGATTGCCGCCCGCCGAACCCGCTGCCATGGTCATCGGTGAAGTCAATATCGATCCGGTAACTAATTTTTCTTGCATTTTGTATACTCTTGCTTGTCTCAAAAGATGTTAACTAATTTCATACGACCTTATTTTTTCAGAACTCGGCGGAGGAAATGGAACGTAAGAAGGAGCGCATAATGTTGCTGTCCCTCCAGCGACGGCAGCGCGCGGACGAAGCGCGAGCGCGGGCAGACGCGGCGGCGGCCGCGAGACGCGCCAGGGAGGACGCCGCTAACGAAGCTAAGGCGGCGCGTAAGGAGGAACAGGCGAGAAGGAGGGAGGCTATACTATCACAATACAAGCTCAAGAAGGCCATGGAAGAGGCCGAACGAGAGGTCGATACTAACACGATGCCGAACCATGTGTAGGCTCTCCGATATTTATAAATATTTTCAACTCGTCTTATTACATTTTCCAGGGTAAAGTCCTTGACAAGACGGAATACATTCAGTCCCTGAGATCGGGCGGTATGGACAGCACGCCACCGCCCGCGCACGGCGGCACGACGCGTGCACGACGCGGCGCGCCGGCACGAGCACGACCCAAGACGATCCACGTGGACAGCGGCGCCCTGCACCAAGCCGAGGGCATGCTCACGACCAAGCAACCCTCTGCCACCAGCCTCGCCGGTAACACACGTCTACACGTTTACAAAACAACACTTATTGCGCCTGATCTATTCAGCGCCTCTAAAGTTATTGCCTCTAAATACATCTTGTCCCAGGACCTTCAGTCTTCGATAAATCATCTTTAGATGTGGCCTTTGTGCGATATGACTGGGTATTCTGATCGCATATATTTCTGTGACCTTAGATTAAAAGAGACTGACCTTGTCTTCACACAGTCTCTTTAGAGGCTGGTATTTTAATATTTTGTTGCACACTGAATACATTTGACTCAAAACAGACAGTCAAAACACTTAGCTTGAAGCGAGCCGATTAAATAACGACACAATTTTTTTCATGATTTGCTTGTCTAATTATTGTTTTTCTTTAATGTGATGATAATTATTTAAGATGTTGTATAGCAAAATGTCCCTTTGTCGCCAAATCACGAGGCATGCCAGCCTTATGTGTCCCTTTTTTATATTACTTTCAAACATTTACCGTTGAACAGAACTCTTAAGAGCACCAGAACACTACCCATGCACATACAAAGCAGACTCTGTACAGATAAAGTAGACTGTTTAGAGTCTATACAGACAGTTTGACACTTATCTAATGGCAGTAAAAGTCTGATTTTTCATGTAATTCAACCGTAAATATTTGAAAGTAAGAGAGTATTGTTGCGTAGTTGTTGTTATGTTATGTTAAAACGTGTTGGTCGTGGCAGGCGGCACGATGCGACGCGACTACTACCGCGGCTCGCAGGACAGTCTCGCCGAACGGGCGCAGTTGTATCGCGGTATGTATACATAGAGAAAACATGTCTTTTGTATTGTTATTGATAAGATTTGGTGAATTTGGATTAAGAAGCAATGCAATTAGATTTTTAACTTTATCCAAGTTTACCATGGCAATATATTGATTTAGATGAGCGATGCAATGCAGTTGTTAGACGCAGGAATTTAATGGAACGGTCAAAAACACAGGACCTATCCTGTTCGTAGTAATATTTGTATATATTCCTCACCTAAATCAATATTTAATATAAATTAAGTGGTATATATATAAGTATCTTGATATGCGGATCATCAGTGCAACGAATGGACCAGACATCAGAATGTTCGTAAGTAAGCCGCTGTGATGTTTGTTGCATGCGCACAACTTGCTTAGAAGGCAATTTGCTTACACGGCAACGGCATGACCAAACAACACTGTTCAATGTTCACATATCTACCTTTATTACTTTTGTTTCACACTGTTTCTCTGATATACATTTCTGGGGAAACTAACAAATTCACAGGTAAACATTTCATTTGGTTTCATCTAACAAGTTCACGGTAGAACTTGAAGGATATACATATAAAGCACTTTTGAAATAATATTTGTAGTATTGTTACTATGATTTCCTTCATCGAAGAGTAACAAAATCTTGTGATCAATGAGTCTGTGCCAGCTCACTCCAAACCCATTTTTCGGCAATAAGAAACACTATTGAGGTCATTATTAGGCCAGTAATTTGAAGCGAGTTCAGATGCTTTGGCTTCGTTTAAGCTAAACTATGTCAAATGCCAAAAACCTAATTAAAAAATGTAGGACGTAAATTGAAAAAAATATCTTGTCAACAAGCGAATGTCAGAAACCCAGGATCGAAAACAAAAAATTGGCTTACTGAACTGGTTTAAAGTACTGGTCCTTATAACACAGAGTAAGCGATTCGAAAATCTATAAATATATTTACAAAGCAAGAATAGCTTGCTTCCGTGATGAGGTCTGGTCTATCTATCCTTCCACACTGTGTCTAATCATGGCATCGGAATGTGGCACTAACACAGATTCCCCCGTGGAAGAGCGCGGCGGCGGCGGCATGTCGCCCGGCAGCGCGTCTAGCGGCGCGCTCGGCAGGCGCGGCTCATGCAAAACTAGTCGAGGTACGTCATCTATCATTCCACTATACAATACACGCGTGTTATATTGACAGACCTGAAGTCGCAGCGAAAACCTACATTGTAAAAGTAGCTGCGACTTCAAATCGGTCTTCTAACTATGCGCGTATTGTACCAATGCAGCTTACCTGTTGCCAGCGCCCACTAACCTGTGAAGCTTCGCTCGGACACTCTGTTCTATTTATAAAACAAATCGTAAATTCGCGCCCAATAAACTACTCGATTAAATTAAAAGAAATTAAAAAACAAAAAGCGCTGTGCACACTTAGGCGGTACCGAGAGCGTTCCGGTTGCGGGAATTTTTATAATTTTCTATTTTCTAAGCACACAGAGACCGGCCGGTGTCATTACAAAAAATCCTGCCTCCGTAACGCACCGCCTTTGTGTGCCTTTGCACAAATCAATCAGTTCATTCGTTTCGGGGCTATGATGCCACGACATACTCAGACCTGTGACATAGAAAGACAGACAGTAGTCATTCCAGGATCAAAAAGTGTTCGTAATTATTTATAAATAGAACAAAAGTGTAAGGAGTGGCTAATTTGGCGGATAAAAATGACAAAAATTGTACTTGTTTAACTGATGTCTAGAAATCACCACTGTAAGTATCCACAGAAACGAGTACAAATTTTGCTGTCGCAGCCTATTTTGTTTTTATTTTATTCATTAATGAAATGGGAAGTTTAACATATCATAGATAAATGACAATAAGTTATTTCGTTAAAAAGCCCTAAATCCCACTTCTGATTTTGGAGTACCATTATCAGAAGTGGGATACGCAGATAAAATATTTTAAATTTCCCATAAATTGAAAATACGTGATGTTTTGAAGCAGCGGTTTGTTCCCAATTACAATCACAGACCTTATGAATATCGCCCACAAAGTCCCACAGTTGGAACCGCTTATTTGATTTCTGTTATAGTAGAACGCTTGTTCTTTTATATGTGTATGATTGCAGCAATACATAAGTTTATAAACATTCGATTTGCAAAATTTATGCTTTTTATATTGTTTTGGCGCATATTATGTAGTTTGCATTTCGATTGATCGAGAAGGGAGATTTCGCTTATTTTTTCCAAATTCCAAAAACGCGCCCTACTAGACCTTCCGCGCATTTATCAAAATTGGTTCCACAATTTGTAAATAAAGTTTTGTATTGTGCAGTTTTTGAGATCGCGTTTGATATTTGATTAATTTTGTTTGCGATAAATAACGGTGCCAGCTTGTGTGACCGATATAATGCATGCTTGCGACAAAGTTAACGTCGCTATACATCGCTGCATTACTCGTACATAAATAATGCGAATGGTGTTCGATGCATGTGCGTGGTGACATGTAAAGGTGACATTTCAGAGCGTGTGAATGAGGAACCGCAATCGACACGTGGAAGGTCTAAATTTTCGAGTTACCAGAGTAACTTTAAGGCCGGACGGAAGTCAAGCTCTCTAATGAATCTGTGCGGTAAGAGTTTAAGCCATGAGATAAAGCTTGACTCACGTTGGTATTGAGACGGTGTTACGGACGCTTTTGGTGCGTTGGGTTCTTTATGTTGCTAATCGCACTCGGGAGGTACACATCCTATTTAATTCGCATCGCATTTTTTTTCAATCTTAATTGCTTTCAATCTACATTTTTCGAAGTCTTTACCTTATTAAAATTGTGTCGATTTATTATTATTTTATTATTAAGAGCCTGTAGTGTCCCACTGCAGGGCAAAGGCCTCTCTACTCCCCCTCCACTTATCGCGATCTTGTGCGACGGATTGCCAATCTGAACGAAAGTTGATGATCAGATCAAATCATTTATTTGTCTTAATAAATTCCTGCCTCTCGAGTGCGTGTTTCTATCGTCTTGTGCACTTTTCTGTTCGGTCATCGGCATATCTATGTATTATCATCATATTATTATGGTTGCGGTTTTATTATATGTTTAGGTTCATATTACGTTTATTTTGGGTCGACGTTAGCGCATGCGTTTATACTTAACAAATTTTTTGTTTCTTATCTATATTTGGTGTTGGTGTGACATCGTCGGAAATATTTTAAAATATGTGCTATTAAATATTTTTCCTACAAAGTATATCATCTTATCTAAAGATAGTTCGAAGAAAAACATACGCAAGATCTTACAGATTGAATTTTTTTTCAATATTTTTTAAATCCAACGACAATTTATTATAAAAAAATGAATGATGAATGCTTGTAGCTACAAACTACATGCATAAAAAATATTAAAATACAATTTACTAACTAAAACTAATGTTATTCAGAGTAATTCTTTAAAAAGATGTTAATGTCTCGCTTTACTATATTAAAAACAACGACATATTCAATAAACGCTCATTGGTTGAAATGAAGCCATAGATTAAAATGGCGTCTTGCTATTGGTTGTAGCAGAACAGCCAATAACGTAGCGCTACTTCTTCAATCTATGGATGCATTACCGAATTACTAGAGATCATTTATTGAATTTGTCTTTATAAATTTGTTAGTTATTAGAATTTTATTTAGTTCTTGCGTAAAATACGAAATGTATGAGCTTATTTATTTTAAGTTTTGCCTTTTATTTTCGCTTCGCTATTAGAAGTTGTTATAGACGGGTAGATCCAAAAGATTTCATAAAAATGAGAAAAAAAAACTTCAGCATTTTGGAACTTTTATGGATCCACCTCAATTTTATTTTTATCTTTTACAGTAGAAGTTATTTAATTATACGTTTAGTATTTTACGCTTTATATTTTTGAAATAAATATTAGAATTTTATTAGTCTTCAAATATCTAAGTACTTACTTGTAACCTCATGAATCTATACTTCACTAATTTTAAAATTTATGCTAGTTAATTCATTATAACGAGTTACTAACAAATATAATCAATTAATAATCAAATATACCTACCTATTACATAATTAACTGAAATAACAAAAAATATGTTGGGTATTGTATTTTGTTATAATAAATAAAATAACTGACTCAGGAAAAGGGATAGGATTAATATTTAGCTTTAGAGCGTTAAAAAAGCTCAAAGTGTTATTGTATCGGTTTCTTTTATGTTACCGTATTTAATTGTACTAATTCGTTAGAGATGGTTTTTCGACATAAAATTTGGGTATAACCTATCGGATTTGTGTTGGGTATATGTGAATGAAATTAGGCGTTAGCTATAATGGTAAATTGGTCGGGTAGACTCCGGTCTGGGTCGCGCGACACCTCCGCGCCGCGCCGCATCGCCAGGCGGGGGCGGACTACGTGCGCTCGGCTCGCCCGCTGGCTCCGGCCCCGGCTCGCTGCCTGGAGCCATCGGCAAACGGAGGCATCATCCGGACGACGCGAGCGATGTCTCCTCAACACACTCATCTATTATGGACTACTCTGGTAAGTTTATCACTGATATAGATTAGTATTGTAGGTACTTAGGTAGAGATTTCAGTCTAAAAATGCAGACACAATGTTGGTGCGGCGACATGGCGAACAGTTTTACTCTGAAAGATATGGTTCTAACTTTTACAGCGATGAGAAAACCAGACGCCCCGTTAAGATAGCTCCGAAAGTAAATATCAGATCTTTTTAACTCTTGAATTTCAATTCGCTGAAAAACTGAGTCGTATTGTTAAGAGATAGGGTACCAGGGGCTCCATACAAACTATTACAAACGTAGTCGACTGTTTTCTCCCTGAATAATGACACTAGAGCAAATATTTTTGGTGCATAAAACTTATAACTGCCATGACCATATAAGTTTTATGGCACAAAAATATTTGTGCTACTGTCATTATCCAGGGAGGACACAGTCGACTACGTTTGTATGGAGAGAGCGCAGGTACCCTTTCACCTTAAGTTTTATTATAATGTTAACATTATTTATTGAATTAATATTAAGTACCTTTAAATTCTACATAGTACTTTCAAACTGTTATCATGGTAGCTTTTTACTATGCAGGATATAAAAAGCCGTATTTACCTCAAAATAAATAAATAAATAAATTAATTAAATCTCTAATTATTTACTAAGTACACCATTTAACAATATGAATTTCTTCCCATAGCAAGGTCCAATCGAAGTCAGAATTCAGGCAAAGGTTATATACTAGGTGTATAGGTAGTTAGAGACCACGTATTTAGCCAGAAATGAGACACCGAGTAAATTGGGCTTACTATATGTCAAGCGATGTTATGCCAACACTGTTTTAAAATAACATAACATTAAGGCATGGTTTTCAGAGAGAGCATTTTGATCTAACAAACGATTGCTGCTTGACATACGCTTTTCACATGTAGTGCTAGCACAGTACAGATATTTCAATTCATGTTGACGCGCGGTTCTGGCATACAGATTTAATTTGTGTTGCTCAGACACTGCACTGCTACGCAAATGGAAACTGGATGTTTACAGGGTTATAATCAATTCATGCGCAGAGTCAATCTAAATCAACAAATTCACCCTTATCTCTGAGAAAAATAAGAAAAAGGGCACCGCACCGAAAAAAAATTGACCATTTGTGTTAACTTCGCTTTAGTTTTGATGAATTTGACGCTTCGTTTTGACCCTTATGTCTGAAACTGAGTACGCTCACATAAAACCACGCTTCAACATGAGTTGAATCAGATAATCTGCGATTCTCCCGAGACTGTTCAAGATATCCTCCGTCTCGCTCTACCACGAGACGGTACGCTATCTCGCTTTGTCGCGAGTATCGCCCCACTACTGTGCTAGCTCTGCAGTTTTGTTTAATTAACACCGAATTCACGGCACAATATCATTCACAACATTTTTGCATATGACGTGTTGTAAATAGAGTATCAAAGATCGATTCAGTTAGTGCTAGGTAGTTTTATAGAAATAGATAGAATTATAGATGTTTTTATTGTTAATTAATTAAATAAGAATTCACTATTTCACAGTAAGATTTTAATTCAATTAAAGAAAACCGACTTAATGTTAGTTTGTTTGTTCTCTTTCATGCTCTAACAACTCGACTCGACTTTGATGAAGTACAAATGGTACTTAAAAACTTGTTAATTTATTGCCGATAATTCATTGCCGATAATTTATTGCCGATAATTCAAAATTACGTAATAAATCCTTAGATATTTTTTATGAACTCCAAACTGATATCTATATTGTTAATTATGTAGGTGGTAGGTATATGTAGGTGCAGTCAGAAAATGCAGTTATAGTTCCACATTTAACGTTTTCCATCGATATATTTGTTCAGGGCCGCGGTTATACAAGCAACCTACAACAAAATCGAACCGTGGTATAATGTTGAACGCGGTCGAGTACTGCGTGTTCCCTGGCGCTGTTAACGCTGAAGCGAAACGACGTGTTTTGGAAGAGATCGCGCGGTCAGGTGGGTTAAATTACAGTAATTCTTATAGATATTAAAGAAAATATCTATTGGGTCTCTAAATGTCCATTTTGTATTTTAATACTTATTCATTCTTTTCGTAACAATAGCTGTTTTTCCAGACAAGAAACTAGCCACATTTGATGCATTTACTGACTGATATTATTTCTGAATTCTGGCTCTCTGGCTAATTCACCAAGTTTGCAAGAGGTAATCGTCAGACTACTGAACCGATACGATAACCGCACATCATCAAAATGGTCAACGACAAAAACAAACAACAAATATGTACAATCCACGGTCAAAAGTCTCTGCCCACCGAAACGTTTACAATCCTTTCAGCACTATTTGAACATTATAACAACGTAACCTGTGGATCGAAACCACGTCTGTTGGTGTAGCGGGTGGCGGCTTATACCACTCACACAACTAAAGAAATAGCTAACATGTTGAAAATATAAATCACACTGAGTACTTTTAATTCACGTATTTAAGTTTGTGTGTAACTTCTATTAGAAGAAGGTCGTAAGTCCAATACTTGTTGATAGTATTATTGTAGCAAACTGAAGGCCAATTCTCGTAAATAATATTTTTAAAATTACATTTCAATATCATTTCGATCACAAATAATACCCTCAAAGTTAGCTTTTTGTAAAAAAAAAACTGACTTTGATGGTATCTTTTGCAATCGAAATGCAATCGGAATGATATTGAAATGTAATTTAAACAATTTTATTTACGAGAATTGGCCTTCTGATCATTAACTTATGACCCATACTGTACCTGAATTATTTGGCTAAACAAATTAATGTTAATTGTATTTATTCTCTAGAGAGTAAACACTTCCTAGTGTTGTTCCGTGACGCGGGCTGTCAGTTCCGAGCGTTGTACAGCTACTGCCCGGATTCGGATAACGTTGCCAAGCTGTACGGGACAGGACCTAAACATGTCAACGATAGGATGTTCGATAAGTTTTTCAAGTGAGTACCGATTCATTTAGTTAAATACTTGAATCTCCAGAACTCATAACTGCGTTTGACGAACGTTTTCAGTCGTACCGACAAAAATGGCTCCTACTTGTACTTGTATACGGGCTGTTTTTCGCAATTAGACTTTTTAGTTGAGTCCTTTTTGCATGAGGTTGGATGGAGTAGGCTTGCCCAGCACCCATACTACCTTCTCAGCTTAGTTGACAGTGTTCAGAGGAAATTCGTCAAAGGAAAACTTACTGTAAGAGCAATGTCAATTATTGCTGTAAATGTATGTGCGCCAATGACATTGTTCTTACAGCGCACATAAATTATTAAAAATTAATGTGCGCTAATTGACACTGTTCTTACAGCGCACATAAATTATTAAAAATTAATGTGCGCTAATTGACACTGCTCTTACAGCGCACATAAATTATTAAAAATTAATGTGCGCTAATTGACACTGCTCTTACAGCGCACATAAATTACGAAAATCTTATGTGCTAATGACATTGCTCTTACATCGCACATAAATTACAAAACAAATGTATGTGCGCTAATTGACATTGCTTTTACGGTTCCAAATTTGTGTAAGTAGTTATTTCTTTCGTTTACAGATACAATTCGGGCAGCAAATGTTTCTCCCAAGTGCACACGAAACATTTGACGGTGACAATCGACGCGTTCACGATACACAACTCGCTGTGGCAAGGCAAGAAGGTGCAGCTGCCTTCTAAGAAGGACATGGCCTTAGTCATATAGTTTACTATGTGTAGGTATATGTGTGTGAGGGGTTCACTCGAGTGTTACGTCAGGGAGGTGTCATAGGTGCATTACCACCGTTCTGAACTTTTAGTGCGAGTTTATTCGTATAGAAAACGTTACTGTTCGCGTCAACAAGAAAATTGTATGGGAAGCTTCGCATTACGTCCGCTAGGGGCGCTTTTAGGCTTTCCAATTTTGTCGTTTCCGTTAACGTAGTAGCAGCGTTTGCTATAGAAAAAACATGCCCTACAGTTACTGAAGTTACCGAATTAATATTTGTCTTTTTGAGTTGTGGTTTTAATAGTGATTTTAGAAAGTAAGGTGAAATGTAAATCAAATTTTACATTTTGCGACTTTTTCGTGTGTTACTAAATTGATTTAAAGCGAGATATTTATCAATTTCTTTTGTTTTTATTTTGTAGAACTGAAAATAACCACGCTAGTTTTAATTTCACTGACAATCGCGCTTACGAAAAAAAGCGTAATATCAGTCATGGTGAGCACGGTCGCTGCAACGTAACCGCAAAGAATGTAAAAAAGATTAAGTTTGTTAAAAAAAAAGTGCGTGTTAGTTAAAAAAGATATTATAACATCTACATTCTAAAATTACTATTACCACGTTGTTTAATAAAGGCATATCTTACTAGAGTACTTTTTGACGTAGCGGTTGTAAATGCAACGTTCGACCCCCGGCTGTAGAATACACTTGCAGTGAACATCTCTATGTAAAACGTGCTATATCTAGTCGCGGCCGCCGCCGACTTGAGTCAAATATCACTCAGGGCTGGGCTTTCTAGTGACTACTATACATTTATTTGTTTTATATCTGTGTGTTAAAAACCCTATAAACCTTTTTAGGTACTAAGTTGGTACTGTAAAAATGTAATTTTGTATTTATTATTAAGAGCCTACTCTTTCCTACTGCGGGGCTAAGGCCTCTAGCTTTCTTTCGTTGATCGTGAACTGTAGTTATTGCATACCAGTCAATCCTATAGGATAATAATAAACAATTATTTAAATTTCTCGAAAATCACTTTAATTTACTGAAAGTTTAAGGGATTTCTAAGATTTGGCAACACCATCATAAGCAGCAAGTCGCTAAGTAAATTAAATGGTGTTGTCAAATTTAAAAATTTCCCAAAGTTTGGGTAAATTAGAGGGATTTTCTCAAATAAAAATATATTTCTTTATTTTCCAATTTTTATATATTTTTTGGGTAAGGTCAGAATGTACCTGTATGTAGCTAAAGGGGCTATAGGGTTTTTGTAACGCACTATCGGTTAGTGCATTTTCCTCAGCTGTATTGTTGGTTCGTGTTGGTTTTATCTGGAGTGCGGACATTGATGGACCTTGCGATGAGATATTATTACAGTAAAATAGACAACATTCGGATTTTTTAAAGTTTTGGTTTAGGTTGATTCGTTCATACAGTCAGTGTCAGCGTTTAGGTATTTCTTTTCTTTCTTTTTGATTAGCTGAAGGCAACGGTTTTCTGTTTATTGAAACCTCGACGTGGAGTTTATAGCGTCAATTGGAGCGTCAATTTTCACAACTGTGACAATTTACTTGAGTTTCATGTTAACTTCACTTATTGAAAAAAAATCATATAATTTGAATTTTACATATGATACTGTAGTTAATTATAAACAAAACACAAGGGCGATGCCATCTTTTAATTTGACGAAACAAAACTCTATCTAAAATTTTTATTTAGTAGAATTTTGAATGTTCTGTATTTTACTGTAATGTTAAATCTTTTTGAATCCAATACGATACATCTCGGGTTAAAAATGGCCTCTGATTTTAATAGATATGGCTTCTTATTTTAATAATCTTTATGTAACTGCCACTCATAAGTTTTAAAAAGTTATTAAAATAAGAATATTTTCCGGTTTGAAGTTGCAGCGAGTGTGTTTCTGCCACCTAATTAAGCGAGTTTGATTTCCCAATATTACTTTTCCGTAAAAAACGGCCTATTATGTGATATAGCTATGAGGTTGCACCTTTTTTAAAGTTTATTTTTTTGGCGTGGAAACAGATCCACGGATATTTTACTCATTTCACTGCAACTTCGGATTGGTAATATAACGCGCGTACATATGACGCGCAGTTCTATTTCTGCCTAAGTCTGTAAAACATGCAGCATTGGGTTCTCGAATGACTTCCGCAAATCAAAGCTGCATAACTCTCCCGTGTCAATATATGTTGAAAAATCTGCGGGTATATCGTATTGGATGTATTGGTTCCGTCTCGCCGCGTGTGTCATATTGTACAGGTAGGATAGTCTCGTGATCGTCACCTCGAATCGTGTATTGTTTTGCCGCGTTCTGTTCGGTTTACAGCGGACTTAAATAGACCTAAAGTCTTCAGTCTGTTGTCAGAATCTATAAAGTACCTTTACCTGCTATCATCTGTTAACACATCACTTCTGTCATTATAAGTCAAGCTTTGTTTATTGAGATGTATAAATTACACCATAAGATGTTAAAGGATGGTAGCAGGTAAAGATCACAACATACGTAGCTATAATATTATATGCTTTATATTATTGCTCATTGTCATAAATCGTTTTCGAGCTACAAAATGTTACGAAGTTTGCTATAACTGCATTTGTGGACACTCGAAGATTTATTTAAAATATAGGTATTATTATATCTGATTTTACTATAATATATGAAGCTCTGTATATTATTTATCAGCCCTTTTTATCTTTAAAGGGGTTGAATTTCCGAAAAATATTTCTTAGCGGGCACCTACGTCCTAAACGAAATCTCCAAGGTTCAGACTTAAGCTCTTTTAATTATCAGTAATTTCATGATGAGAATATTTATTAGATTATAACTACGTGTGTTGACCACCATAGAATTCTGAAATAACTATTATTGGAATTTTTTTATTTTAATAATATATAATTATCTAATAAATTCATGGGTTGAAAGACTTTAAAGTTGAACCCGAGCAAGACCTTAGAATTTTGCTTGAGTTGACATTCTAAAAATAGCAGTTTTGACGTTATAGATTCTGACAGTAAGTCCGCTCTTAAAGTATATAATGTTGAATTTGTGCTAGCTGTGTTGTGTTGTAATATAATTTCACGTGTCGGGGCTTGTTGTGCGCGGACATGGTGACCCTGTGATATCAACTCTACGTATGTACTGTAAAGTTATAGCGGTGGTACGATTATGTTCTAGAGTGTTCTCAAGTACGATCGAGATCGCAATGTTTGCCATATTGTATTAGTGAGATGGTCTATACGTTCCAAATTTGTTATAGAATTGTCTCAAACTATAGGTAGAGTGATTGTCACATAAGTTTGCGCGTAGTCAGAATCGGAGCTATGAGACGCACAATGTTGCCAAGTTATGTTTAAATTAATAACCTATATCTGCTAGGGGTTAAACTGACATTTTTTGACATATTTCTAATAGCATAAAGGTCAGTTTGGCCCTTAGTAGATAAGTTACTTTTGATTATTAGTCGATTTTCTTGACATATTTAGCTCATAAAGACCACTCTTATTCTTTCAAAAAAAAAACGATATTCAATGCGAGATATTTCATTTTATTAATTTTTAACTTTATTTTTTTATGTATAATAGCGATGGACTTTATCAAGTAAATCCTCTTATTATATTATCATTAACATTTCATTATCATCGACATAACAACAATATGCTCGATAAAATTACATTTAATATTAAACAGATACTATTTTATAAAAAAAAGTCAAGTTTTTCTATAAACAGCTGGCAACTTTACACCACACTAGCGCCTCAAGTCATGTGCAAACTTATGTGACAATAACTCTTCCGCTCCGTCTCAGTTAGATGTTTTTATGTACGATCGATTCGATTAGGTAACGTTAATTTTTATAGTAAAAGATATCTTATGATGTGATTTAAATAGGACTGACTTGGCGCCATCTTGTGACGTCACAGATGTAGGAAATTAACCTCAGTCGGGTTTTATTTTGAAGCTATATTTTTGTTTAAGGCGGGTTGGATTCCCGCCTGAAACGAATATATATGTACAGATATTAATTTCTATTTCTTACTCTAGGGATGTAATATTGATTTTATATAAACTTTATTGCCCTTAAGGGGAATTTCTTAAAATCCTTTCTTAGCGGGCGCCTACGTACTAAAAGGTTTCGATGTTTCAAACCCGTATCTCTTGTAGTTTGAAGATTTCATGATGTTCTTTTTGTCGTAAAGTTTTCTACCTGTGACGTCCACAAGATGGCGCTAGGCCGATTATATTGTTATTCTAACCACATTGTAATCATCGAACGTAACGATGATAATAACATTTTCACAAACTAATGATCGCTTATTTGGTTATGTATGTTGTATTTAACTGGTTAGTAATTATTACATTGACTGGAGTTTAATTGTTAAGCTGATTGTGTATTTTTTTTGTTTTAATTCGACCTTCATTTAAATTTAAGATTTCCATTTTTTACTGCTTGTATAGCTAAAATAAGTGAAGGCACATTTTTACTTGGTAACAATACTGCCTTATCCTGTAAATAATTGTTTTTGTATACAGCTATTTATTAAAATAATGTTAAAACGAGAATTGAAGAATGTCATTTTTTTCATTGTTTAATGATTGGTCATCAATATAATATACTACATATAGTATATCGTATGCAAAATATATTGTATTATTAAAAAGCGTAACGAAATAATAATGAGTTTCATATTAATGTTTTGTTTTATTTATTTATGAGAAAATAATCAAATTTAATCGCTCGAAAAGATCTGACTAGGCTTCTGCCAGAGGGATGTGAAAATAAAGGAGAGGTGGTCCAAATTAAACCAAAATGTAAGAAAACATCGAAAACACGAAATAGTATTATGGTGGCTCTGCCAAAGTAACGCTCTCTTAGGTTCAACTTTTCTATGGCGCCTGCCATAACAATGTCTGTAAAAAATACAAGGCAATCAAAAGTCAGTAGAAGGTATAAAATCACATTAATAACGCTATCTCACTCTTTCTTCAACTGTTCTCTTTCCGTTACCGTGTAAATTGTTTGATAGTAATTTGGTCTGTAAGTACCAGGCAATCAGAATTCAGTAGAGGGTATCCTATAAAATCACATTTATAACGCTATCTCTCTCTTTCTTCAACTGCTCTCTTTCAGTTACCGTGTAAATTGTTTGATAGTAATTTGGTCGGTAAGTACCAGGCAATCAGAACTCAGTAGACGGTATCCTATAAAATCACATTTATAACGCTATCTCTCTCTTTCTTCAACTGCTCTCTTTCCGTTACCGTGTAAACTGTTTAGTAGTAATTTGGTCTGTAAGTACCAAGCAATCAGAAATCAGTAGAGGGTATCCTACAAAAAACTGTCGGATTCTAATGTGAAATCATGCTCGAGTTAATTGAATTATTTTTCCAGTTTTATTAGGGTTGCGCACCTAAAGGATAATATATTATTGTGAAAAAGCGTGGGGTACATAGTGTCAATAGCTTTAATTATTGACATAATAATATGAGTAAAAGGATTATCATTTTGATAATAACTTAAAAAGCTCCCCACGCTTTTTTTTTACAATAATATACATTTATTTCTTATTTACACTATTCTTCGCTGTCCGTCCGTCCGTCTGTCACCAAGCTGTATCTCATGAACCATGATAGCTAGAAAGTTGAAATTTTCACAGAGATGATGTATTACTGTTGCCTTTAATTACAGCAAGCGGGGCAACAGTGACGTCAGTGAGTGGCTTGTTTAATTTTAATTAGCTATTTCCATTATACCTCGATAACTAACTGGAAGTTAAAAAATACAAAATTATTATTGTTTAAACATTTATTAAATAAATCAATTAATTCAATTACTAGCTTAAATAAAATAATTATTGTGACTTATCGACCATATAATATAAAGTACTTATTTATGTCATTAAAATTAATTTTCATTCACCATTTAAAGATACATAATATATTTGTTCAAATCAATTTAATAAGAGATCCATTAAATAATTGCTAATAAACATACATCTATTTTAACATAATAATATGACATAATAACTTAAATCTAAGGTAACTCCTAATCAATGCAAATAATTATGTGTATTACGTGATAGTTACTACATAGTATAAAACAAAGTCGCTTCCCGCACTCTGTCTGTCCCAATGTATGCTTAGATCTTTAAAACTACGCAACTCTATTGATAGAGTGATTCAAAAATAAGGTTTTAGTCTATATCTATACTAATATGAAGAGTCTGTTTGTTTGAACGCGCTAATCTCAGGAACTACTGGTTCGAATTGAAAAAATATTTTCGTGTTGGATAGTACATTTATCGAGGAAGGCTATAGGCTACTTTTCATTTTGATATTCACACGGGATCGGCACTTACGCGGGTGAAACCGCGGAGCGCAGCTTGTTCTTATATAAAACAAAACTACCATGCGTACCAAGTCGCGGGCAACAGCTAGTATTCAATAAATGTTAACGTTAGTCTTTGTTAAACAGGCGTCAAGGCTTTACAGAGTACGCTTTGCCTTATATATGAGTCTACAATATTCGTTGCGGCTAATATGCTGGTAACGCGAGTCAATATAGGGTTATTATTATTAGTAACTATACTAGTAAGCCGTTGAGGGATGCTTCTGTGCACCTTAACGATCAACTTTAGTTCTATGAATTTTGTCAGAACCTAATACATATTTCAAAAATATATTTAATAGTACTGTATGGCCATTTTCTATGTCTATGTGGAACTGAGAGCGCGGGAGGGGGCAGACGCGACATCCCGCCAGTGCTTTTCTATACGTACTATAATTGATTTTGTGACCTATGTCAAGTTGATGGCTTTTTATTATTTTTGTATGGAACTTTCAAAAGTCGTAGAACTAAAGTTGATCGTTAAGGTGCACAGAAGTAGCCCTTAACAGCTTGCTAGTATAGTTAATAATAACCCTGTATATCGCCGTCGCATGTCTTTCTCACAATTAGTGGTACAAATCATGCCAAAAATGGTGTTATGTCATCAATAAGCAAGTTCACCCATTATTTTTCAACAGAAAACACTTGGTAACTTGGTAAATGGCGAACACATAACAGACTTTAAAATTCCGCTTAATAATATCCGGGTTTCTACTTAACGAGTGCACTCGAACGAGTTCATAAACTCTTCAAACAAGTATTTATAAAATTAAATATTACACAATGAAGCCTTGATCAAAAGGCATAATTGTCTTAAAATTACAGTTACAACTAAGAAGTCTACTTTTACATTGCAGAATCCTGAAAAAGAAAGTTCTTGTTAGAAAAACTACTCAAATACTAAAATCAAGTAGCGGTAGTAGTAAGTAGTATAATACTACTAGTAGTAAAACATTTAAAATCGTACCGGTTCTGTGAAGCTGTTGATTTCAACAGGTATTGTCTGCCCATCTTGAGTTATTACCTGAAACAAATAATATATGGCCGCGGTCAGAAATGTTTCTAAACTCCCACAAATAAACCAAAAAGGAACTGAATGTTCTCTTAAAAAAAATAAAAATATTTTTTTAGAAAGATTATTTATTTCAGGCACATAAGCCTGAAATAAATAATTACTTCATTTGCACTTACGTGTAGAGAGTGTCCATCCAGCGAGGTAATGGCGAGCTGCGTGCCATCCTGCATCGTGAAGTGTAGCGGGTTGCCTTGCTCGTCCGTCACTTGCTGTACAATAACAATAATATAGAGTTTAACACTATAAAAAACCGGTCAAGTGCGAGTCAGACTCTCGCACGAAGGGTATCGTGCCATGTTGTATAGGCCACCTATTTTTTGAAGTGAAACCTTCTTATGGCGCGTTGGGCACTTTTGTGGGTGAGCATTTTCAGCCGTTCTCGCGACAGACGACTGATTTTCTCGCGACAGATGAGATTTTACACAGATATACAGTTTTTTAATTTGGCTGTGAGTGTATTAAGACGTACATATGGTATTTTTTAACGGACGACTATTGACGGACGACAAATGTCGGACGACAAATTGCGGACGACTATTGACGGACGACTATTGACGGACGACAAATGTCGGACGACTATTTGTTGGACGACAAATGTCGGACGACTATTTGTCGGACGACAAATAGTCGTCCGACTATTTTTTTTTTTTCATCTAAAACTCTTTTTGCGTATGTTCTCGCGACAGATGAGATTTTACACAGATATACAGTTTTCACTTCTGTTTCTGAGTATTTGTTGTTATAGCGGCAACAGAAATACATAATCTGTGAAAATTTCAACTGTCTAGCTATCACAGCCTGGTGACAGACAGACGAACGGACGGACGGACAGCGAAGTCTTAGTAATAGGGAACCTTCGGATCTAACTAAAAAACTATAGAAGAAGATATAGATAGATAGTAGGAAGTTAGGATTGTGTACATTCTTCTTCTTCTTCGTGCCAACGTCTGCCAATGCAATGCACCTTGATCACAGCACTCCCGCCCAAAACTTGGTCACGGCAATCGCATCATCTGTTGCCCTGTTGAGGTCGTCTGCAGAGCAGCCAACAGGGCAGAGAGAGCAAGCCGTCAAGTGCGCCATTGTTTGGGCGGCCCTGCCACACTCACACAGAGTGTCCGATCCGGAGAAACCCCACCTAGCCATGATCTCTTTGCAGCGGCCAACCTGGGTCCGCAGGCGATTCAGGGACTTCCAGGTCCTTCTTAGCCAATGTGTATATTAAGTAACATGTAAACAGATAACATTACCGGGATATCGTGGTGAACGAGCGTGTCAATGAGTTTCGGTTCTTGCAACAGCATAGCGCCGCTCGCGCCGGTAGTGAACAATGGCGCCGATACAAGCTTCTCGCTCTCTAATTCTATTGACTGCTCCTGTAATGTAACGAAGTTTTATTGACGACCCAGTTGGCACAATGGTCACCATGCCGGACGGCCAAACACAGGGTTGCGGGTTCGATTCCCGCCTCAGACATGTATTTATGCTTAGATATTTATCTGTAGTCTGGTTGTTTCTATGTATTATAAATATATATTTACAAAATAAAAGTATTTCATAACACAAGTCTAGTTACTTAGCTTGGGGCTAGATGGCGATGTCTGGAATGTCCTGCTAAATTTATTTATTTTATTTATTTATTTCACTGGCATTTTAATGTACAATAAAACATGATCTAGAAGTTTTCACGGTTCACAGACCGTGGCGTATTGTAGCCAACACTCAACTGCGAGCTTTTTAAAGTTTTTCTTATTATGTTTGTAACGAATAGGCTCCGAAACTACTGGACCGATTCTGATGAAACTTGGAATGAGGATACATTGATTCATTGGCAATAACATAGGCTACTTTTTCTCCCGCTATCCCACGGATCGGAAGTTATAAACACAGTGTCTCACCTGTTCAGTAGGATCAATAATCTGGTAAGCGGGCGAGTTGTCATCATCCATCTCATACGTGACGTATATAACACGTTCGTCTTGTTTGTCGTCGTCATCGATGTCGATCTCGTTGTCGTTGTCTTCCTCGACGATGGTGTACTCGTCGTTGTCTCCTTCGATTATCTCGATACGTTCGGGTATGTCTTGGGGAGCTAGCAGGCTTAGGCTGATGGGAGGCTGTTTGTGTACATGCTGGAATTAAGATAAACATAAAAACAATTAAAAATAATAATAGTCAAAATAGCCTAAGTAGTCGTTTTCGTATGTAGTTTATCAATTGTTGTATTCAAACCGGAGGTTGTCCTTGACTGCATTTTATAGTGTGGACAGGGATAATCGCCGGTTTGATGTCCACATCATACTTTGCCATAAAACTTGTTATTGTAAAGGCCTTTATGTGTTGGCTTCGGCCAAACGCATGCCTTGCAAAGGTCCGGGACTCCGTAGTCCCGTGATATAGGACATATAACAAACAATAATAATAATGTTGTAAATAAAAATGATCTATATCATCCTCCTTTTCCGCAAATTCGTCTTTGGATTGATCAACAAAAATCAAGTTATGATAATTGAAAATAAATAAATAATATTGCAGGACATTCCACACATCGCCATCTAGCCCAAGGCTAAGTAACTTGACTTGTGTTATGGGTGCTAGACAACGGAAATACTACTCATACACGGTGTAACAAGGGGGGTGGATTATCAGTTGCTGGGGGGTAGGGGACCTCCGTACCTATCGATTTAACACCCCTGTATGTTCTGCAATAATTAGTGGATCATAAGTTATTTGGACTTTAGTGAAATTTTAGCCAAAATCAGATTTCACCCTGAACTTCGCAAATACAGCCAAACTATCAGGTCTGCGATTCTGCCTTTTTGTGAAACAAGTTTAATAATGGACCTTTTGAAACGACAAATAATCTAACGTAGGTATAATTAACCAATTTGACTTGTCTGTGGCATCGTAGCTCCTGAACAGATGAACCTATTTAATTTTTTTTTGTTTGAAAAGCGAGTTGGTCGGGAGTGTTATAAGCTGTGTTTGATCAAAATCGGTTCAGCTGTTCAAAAGTTATATGTTATTTTCCTCATCAGTCGGGTTTTTTTTATTTGTCTGACTATATTTTTTTAAACTTTAATACGACGCTATATATATTTTTTTCGCACTATAACAAACCTTTTTATGTTTATTAAGGTTAATAACATCGACGAACGTCTTCGAACAATAGGGACAGTTAAGCAGCGGCTGTGAATGTCTCTTCTTATGTCTAATCAAGGCTCGCTCCGAAGCCAACACACTTCCGCACAAGTCGCAGGGGAACTTCGCGTGCGCTTCGCTCACTGTCACTTCGGGAATGGACACTTCGCTCGCAGCTTCGGCGCCGTCTTCGCTTGTCTCTACGTATAACGGATCGCTGAGGGATACTTCTATTTCAGTTTCTGGTTGTGTTAGACTGCCGCCAACCCTGAGAAAGAATTATATCTGTGTTATAAACAATCATCATCATTATGGGACTGCCTCAATTTTGAAGTGCTTCAGGCATGTTTGCCGATTCATGTATCAATGGTTTCCTTGTCATACTAAGAAAAAGATCAGCTTCACTGTTACACAGAATACGGGGTAGTTCCAATAGTTGTCTGTCACTTTTTGGCCACAGATTAGACAATGACATTGGAATAAAATGCACAATTCCAGAGCCAATTTTTGTATATATTGGTAGTTCTGTTTTTATTTTTCTTAAATTTTTGTGTTTTTGTGTATCTTATATTTTTTGAGTACGTCGGCTTGCACTCGGCATTTGATTTCTAGAAACATTTCCAAGAAAAAGAGAATTTTAAAGGTTATTATTAGCTTCTTAAGTTACGTTTCTTTTGACACAAACTTGATCTTTCCTATTACAAACGCGAAAGTGTGTTTCCTCTTCACGAAAACACTATAGGTACTGAATATATTGCGATGAAACTTCGTATAGTTATACACATAGGTAGCTGGAGCTAAAGACCTAATCCATGGGCTATTTTTTATCTCGATATTCCCACGGAATATCAACGGGTGAAATAAGATTTCCTGTCTTCCTGTGTCATTATAAAATGGCGCAGTTATCGCCATCCTGTTACCATTTAAATAGTATAAAATATCATACATATGTCTCCTAAGATGCAGCCTATGTTGCGACGAGGTAGTGAACCTCCGAGAGCAATGCACGCAGCGGTACGGCTTCTCTCCCGTGTGTATACGCAGGTGTTCGGACAGGTTGCCCTTCTGACTGAATGCTTTGCCGCATATTTTGCATACGTACGGTTTTTGACCTGAAAAACAAAAAAAAAACTGGTCAAATGCGAGTAGAATTTGCCCACTGTTAGAATGCCTGTTGCGTCACGCCACTGTAGGCACATAGCATGTTGCAATGAAGACCGGCCAAAAGTGCTGACTCGCTATGAACTCGATTGCAGTAGCCGTGTGCCGTCATATTTCAGCATTCCTATACCTAACATCGGATAGGTCTCACCTTAGGTTAATTATTTATAATGTAAGATATTTTAGGTTTCAACTCAATAAATGAGTTATGAATCATTTCTCAGTTTCCTTTCGATCCTCCGACTGCCGCCAACGTAATTTGCCGCACATTTCATGATTGTCAAAGTGAATCTTGTCATGAAACTTTGGCTCTTGTTATAAAACTTTGGCAACCATTAAATACGCGCATTAATGTGGGTCCTACTCATAAAATTGTCTGATTTTACCGGTACTTATGCCATATAACCTTGCATTTCGTTAAATTGCATGGGCAGGGCACTTGGAGAGGATGGATCAAGGAAGAGCAGTTAAGACCAACTCCAATTGAACTCCACAACAAAAATATCCCAGGGGTCGACCAAGAAACCTGGAGGGAACGAACGACTGGAAGACGAAGAAAGGTGTAGGAAGCTTACATCTTGGAAAAGGATAGAAAGTGATCACAAAATGAAGGAGATGGGGAGGTGGTGAAGACCCACAAAGGGTTGTAGGAAGTAATGGTAATATAGGAAATAAGTAAGAAGTAAGTATGGTTCCAGATCAACGGAAACCATCTTGTAGATTTTTTACTCTAGTAACTCTACTGATAAATAAATTATCGTGGGAGCGCTAGCCCCAAACTTAGCAACTAGGCTTGTGTTATGGTGACCAGACAACGGATAGAATTGTATACTTTTCTTTTGTAAATATATAAGTACTTATTAATATACATACAGAAACACTTTAGAAACAATTAACTATCTATACATAAATATTTGTTAGAGGCGGGAATCGAACCCGCACCCTCTGCGTCGCAGGCCTGACGCACTACAGAGGTCGTCAACCGATATTGCATAGAAGCAATTAAATTCCGACCACGTAGCAAAATGAGCAAATAAAAATGGTTAAAGTATTCTTACCATTATGCCACCTGACGTGCAGCGTAAGACTGGTCTTGTGCGCGAACCTCTGCTTACATATCTCACATTGGAACTTCTTGATACCAGAGTGAAGTAGCTGGTGGTTTATTAGATTCGCTTTCGTCTTAAATTTAGCACCACAACTCTAAAATAAAAACATAACAGAGTCTTTAAAAAAACTTTAAATTTTTAAACAGGTTTTTGATACCATGGTAGGGAACGATAATTCTGCTAAAATCTAACTAAATAATTTGTTTCGATGAGTTTACGGTTCGCGTTTATGTCAATAACTGGGCCTAATAACTGTTATACGTAGGTATCGAGGGATATACATGTTCTTTTTTTTATACTGTGATAAATCGATTATATTCAATTATGTGGTAACACTAGACAGGGTGGCAGCACTAATGTAATGCTAAGTTTAAAAATAAAGCAGACATTTTTCCGCTCCAAAATAAAAATTTGTTTCTTTTCCATAACTAAGTTAACTTAAGAACCTGGAAGAATATAATAACATAAAATATACGGTATAGAGCACCTAGATGATACCTAGTCAAATTTTTTGCGCATGTTAAGAAAAACACACGCAGGCAATTAATCCTATAATATTCTTTCGCGTCTTGGGTCGTAAATCATTTTGTCTTATTGTCCGAACGAAGTGCAAATAGCACTAAGAAGGGATTCGCTCATGGGTCGTTATTTAATCACCCTTGGTTGGGCTTTACACTTGAAGCCCCCCAAAGAACTAGGATACTTTTGCACCGGCCATTCGGGACCAAACCGACTCAAAGACCGCCAACCTGCATACTTTTTTTTGATAGCTGATGTAGCTGGTTATATAACTGACCTTGCAAGCATAAGGCCTGTGCTGCGAGTGTACGAGCTGGTGCCGCTGCAACAGCTGCTTGTGTTTGAACGACTTGCTGCACTTGTTGCATACGTAGCGCTGGTTCGCGTGTTCCGCCTCCTTGTGATACGCTACCGATGACGGGTGATTTAACACCTATAAACAAATATAAGTATCTATTCTGCGTAGATATTTCATGTGAGAAAACTGGTCAAGTCTACATCGAGGGGTTCGTTAATCTTCTTCTATCACTACATAATATAAAACAAAGTTGCTTCCCGCTGTCTGTCTGTTCCTATGTATGCTTTGATCTTTAAAACTACGCAACGGATTTTGATGCATTTATTTAATTAGATAGTGATTCAAGAGGAAGCTTTTAGTACCTATATAAAACTACCACGCGTACGAAGTCGCTGGCAACATCTAATAATACTATAAAAGGTTGTGGCAATATTCTACGGACTGCTGTAATTATGCTGTAGTTACGGATTACACATGGTTTACCGTAGTCATCGCACGGGTAACTCAAGTTCATACGATGATGATTCCTTAGTAGCCTTTTACGATATCCATGGGGGAGATTTCCGTCAATGAGTGTCGTTCTTCTCTTTTTCGTTTTATCCAATAGCAATTATAGTTATAGATAGTACCTTCCCACACAGATCACACGCGAATCCCTTGGTCGGCTTGCGTCGAGCGTGCGCAAGAGTGTGTAACGCCAGGGCTCGAGGGTACGCGAACGCTGCTCCGCACTCGCTGCAAATGTAAGCCCGCTCTCCTTTGTGGGCCACCTGTAAAGTATACATTAAGGTCGAAACAGCTCAGGAATCCGTTCACAATGTAAGAAATCCACGCAAAATTCGTGTTTATGGGGAAAGAATAATGGCAAAACTTTGAACAACAATTTACAATGCAAGAAGTTATATAGGTTCTTGAAATTCCTATATGTGTAATGGCGTCAGATGCTGATAAAGAAAATGAAAAACACATGACTTTAAATGCTAATATCTTTATATCTATTTCACGAATTACTATAAATTTACATGTAATCTAAAAAAACGGAACATTTTATCATATTTTTTCGAGTGTATTTGCCATCATGTCGTGTGCCTTGCCATCATTATTTAAGAGATTGCAATTGGTTTAGGAAAAGCAGCGGTAACCCATGCATAACAAAGCGCAGGTATTCAAACTCGACTACGACGTAGCCTTAGTTGCTACAAGTCATCTAACCTTAATATGCAGCGACTTGCTCTGTTTACTGCTATATCTCTTGTCGCAATGCGGACATTTCAACTTCTTAGATTTACTCGGTGATTCAGACTCATCTCTCTCACCAACTTCCGTTGTTGCGGTAGCTTCCGGATCGGTAACTGAAACAAACACATTGAGAAATAATTTTATTAAAAGCACAAACACCCACCCAACTCTTAAGTTGAGAATCAATCCAATCAATACTAATATTATAAATGTGAAACTTTTGTGAAGCAATGTTTCTGACATCTTCACGCAAAACTACTAAACCGATTGTGATGAACCTCGGTATGTAAATAACTAGAGACCTGCACAGACTCGCACAATGGCCTAAATGAAGAGGCTAAGTGAGGAAACAGACCCATAAAACTAAACTAAACATGTGTCAAACTATTCTAGACTTTATTTACCCTCAAGTACCTTCAATATTATCCTCCAGCGTATTACTCTCGGGAGTTAAGTCAGGCATCTTCAAGAAGTCTTCAGTGGAAGTCAGGTCTTCAACAAGTGGTGTTGGATTCAAGTCAGGTAAAGAATCGATAGCTTCGGTTGGCTTCTCTGCTAGAGTGGCTTCTGGCTCTTGGACGTCCAACAGATCTTGTGAATCTACTTTCTGGAATTAACCAATCAACCATAACCTTGTTAGTATAAAATCCTAATTTCAGGACTTTTTTTTTTTTTTTTTCCGCGCTGGCAACACTAGAGCGAACAGCTGAATTGAATTTGTCCCAAAATATTTTATTATTTTATTGGTTATTTTGTGTATTTAAAGCCCAATTACAATTTCATCGCAACTATAATTATAGTTAAATCAATATCTAATTGTTAAATAGTGTGAAAATACGTAAATAATACGTGAAACTTATGTCGATCAGTTATCGGATTGTCAACATTGTTTACTTGTGTTCTTTTGAATATTTTGTGGAGATATTCAAAGTGATTTAGTGGTTGGTGGATTTGTTTACCGTTTGTTCTCCTGGATATATGTTATAGTATATCCTACGCTGATAACAGCCAGGTAATTAATACAAATTCCATGTAAGTACAATAGTTTGACATACCGGTAACCTATCTACCCACTTGCTTGGGGAACTTCCTGCTCGTTTTTCCAGACGTATTTTACCTGTTATTTCTTCAAAATGCAGACTAGGAAGGGTTTCGCTGTCGCTTCTCGTCAGGAAGCGACGAAACTGCAAATGACTTTGCAACAATTAAAGACCGCAAATGAGCAGGTTGTTCAATTAAACAGCGAACGGGACGATAACGAAAGAGAACTTATTAGTACAATAGAACAAAACGGGAAATTAAAAAACCAATTGTCACAAATTAATGTTAAGTTGGAAGATGTGACTACAGAGCGGGATAACCTCCAACTATTGTTAGATAGGTTTGATAGTTGTAGTGCAGAGTACGAGCAGGCTTTACGACGCATATCTGACCTGGAACAGGAGCTCTGTGAGGCCCATCGACATATCTCACACCTTGAAGCAGCCACCCAGGAAATTACCACACAACAAAATCAATCATTATTTGACGAGCTCGTAGGGAGGTCCCCGCAGTTGGTTGCTGCTCCAAGGCCTATGCACACAGACATTATTGATCTCACTAACGACACTCCCCTACGCCATTCAGTGTCAGCCAAGGTGCATTTGGACTTTTGCAGCAGCAAAAAACTTAAAAAATTTGTAAAAATTAATAAATATATTAGAAAAAATAAAAATTTAATCAAAAATCATAAAAAACTATCTAAAAACGTTAAAAATTGTAAAAATAGATTGGAACTATTAGATAAATTGAGTTTATGCACGTTAGAATTAGAAAATTATCAAAGGCAACATGCAGCCGATACGAATAAATTTCAAATTAAGCTTAGACACTTGCAAGACTCACTCGAATCAGTGACTATCATGTATGATAAATCAAAGCAAATTATCAGGGAATATTCAATGGCAATGGGTAAACTTATTAATTCAACATCTGACTATGTGGACCGTTTTGACTCTTTGGCAGACAAAACAAGTTATGGCTGTGACCGCTGCAGCCAGCCCGAGCCTTTGAATACACCTTCCTTATCGAGTGAGCAGCTGTGTAACCGTGCACAGCTATTATGTAAATCTTCTAATTTAAGTTCTCAAATAATTAATAATAAAAATCAAACAATCATGTTTAGCGATGAAATTGGAATGGATATGGGCTCAAAATTAAACTTTTATTCAAAGGGACAGTCTTTTATAAACTACTGTATGCCTTCTGCATCCTATCACCAAATTATGAAAAGAATAACTAGCTATAAATTTGAAAAAAATGATAATTTAATTATTTTTATTGGAAATAGGGGAAGTGTCAACAAACAGGAAATGTTGAAATATTGTGATACTTTGTGCTCCTTGAACATAGACAATATTGTAATGTTTACACTCCCCTACTGTAAAAACTTGCCAGCTGCGGAAAATACACTTAGACATAATTTAAATTTAGCATTGAACACTATATCATGTTATAGTAAAAAGTTCAATGTTATTGACACTAACCCTATTGTTAGTAATACTTATTATTTGACGAAGGGAAAGCACAAGCTTCCGGATTCAATCAAAAGACAGATAGCAACTTCGCTATGTTATTTTTTTAATTTTACAGCCAAGAATTTGGCTACATATACTGCGCCTTTTGCGCAGTTAAATGACATAAATATTATTCAGACTGCGGATAGTTGTCTTTATCCGATTAATTTAAATTAAATAATCAGACAAAAGAGGTACGCTCTTGCAGTAGTTTTAAGAAAAGTAATAATAATAAAAAAAATTGTTCAGATAACAATATAAGCCAATTATTGATTTCATTATCTAACGAGTCAAATAATAACGATTGCTGGAATAAATGCCCTAAAATAAATAAAGTAAATAAAAATTATGAAAAAAATATTACCCTGGTGCATCAAAATATCAGAGGGATGACAGAGGGCAAAATACTAACACTGGAATTGTACATGAACGCTGAGGATATTGACATTGTATGCATAACCGAACATCATCTCCGGGCTCACCAGCTCATGTTCAATTTCAGCAACCACCGGGTTGGCAGCGCATTCTGCAGGGTAAACACGGCAAAGGGGGGGTCTCTTATAATACTGAACAATAAATTAAAATATAAAGAAAGAAAAGATGTCGTGTCTATGTCTGTGGAATGTGTAACGGAAATATCTTGTGTAGAACTGGAGCAATTAATAGTAGTATGTGTATATAGACGACCTGTTTTTGAAAATTTTAAAGAATTTATTGAGATATTGGATGAAATGCTAACAAAATTAACTAAATCAAAAAAACAATTACTTGTATGTGGGGATTTTAACGTAGATTTACTGAAAATAAGCACCTTTTCCACGAAACTTCTGAATTTGTATAAATCACACAATTTATCTAACGTGTTTCTGGAGCCTACTAGAACCACTGACACTACTGCGACATGTATTGATAATATTTATATTACCGATAATATATCCACGATTAGCAAATCTATCATTAATAAATTAGAATCAGACCATAGTGGTCAGTTTGTCAAATTTGCTATTGTCATAAAATCGATACCAAAAATGAAAATAAAGTACGTACCGGTGACTGCTGCTCGTCTGGAGGAACTTAGATTGAATTTAGCTAACGTTTTACCGTTTCTGCCTTGTGATACGGATCCAAATGTATTATATAATAACTTTTTTTCGGTTCTTAATAACCAATTTCAGTCTATCTTTACATCCAGATCTATGGTAGTCTCCGACAAACGCGAGTTTAGTGACTGGGCAACGGTTGGTATTCACCGCAGTAGACATAAACTATATGAGTTATACGCGGAAAGACAGAGTAATACATCAGAGGAGTTTGGAGCCTACGTTAGAAACTATTCAAGGATATTTAAAAGAGTGTGTATTTTGGCAAAATCTCTCTTCATTAAATCTGTGATTAAAACTAGTGATGATAAAATAAAAGCTACATGGAAAGTAATTAACGCTGAAACAGGAAGAGTCGCAGCCAAAAACACCGAGTTTAAATTGAGTATTAATGGAAATATAACTAATAATGATCAAGATATCGCAAACGAATTTGAGATTTTTTTCGGTAATGTAGCTATTACTTTGACGAAGGCTTTAAATTCTTCTACCCCCATTGCAGAAGCTTTGCTAAAAACGAATGTACCAAATTGTAATAAAACATTTAAATTCCAATATGTTAAAAATCATGACATTATTGTAGTGCTTAAGCAAATAAATCTCAAGAAAACTAAAGATCTATGGGGGATGTCTGTCCCGATTGTTAAATCAATTATTGAACTGATTATACCAGAACTAGTCATTATATTTAATCGATGTATAGATTGTGGTGTGTTTCCTGATTTAATGAAATTGAGTAAAGTAGTTCCACTGTTTAAATCTGGTAGTACCTCAGACCCCTCCAATTTTAGACCAATATCAGTACTACCCACGTTAAGTAAAATTTTTGAAAAACTTATTTTAAAGCAACTACTGAAACATTTCCATGATAATAATATCTTACATAATAAACAGTTCGGGTTTAGTAAGGGGCGCTCGACTACTGATGCGGGTATAGCGTTAATTAAAAACATATTTGATGCTTGGGAGGAGTCACATGATGCGTATGGCATATTCTGTGACTTATCCAAGGCATTTGATTGCGTTCAACATAATACATTGATCATGAAACTACACCACTACGGTATTAGGGACGGCGCCCTGGATCTTATCTCTTCTTATTTGAGCGGTAGGATCCAGAGTGTTGATGTTAACGGGAAACGATCCCCCGGATCTGCGATAGCAATGGGGGTTCCTCAAGGATCCATATTAGGACCTTTCCTGTTTTTAGTTTATATAAATGACTTACCTTACCTTGTAAGGGACAACCATGGGATAGTGTTGTTCGCAGATGACACCTCCTTGGTGTTCAAGGTTAAAAGGCGTCAGTCCAACGTTGACGATGTGAACAATGCTCTCTCTAGAATAGTTGATTGGTTCAATTCCAATAATTTATTACTGAATGGATCCAAAACTAAATTAATTCGGTTCACACTTCCAAATGTAAAACAAGTAAAAACTGTTGTAAAAATTAATGATGAGGAAGTTGAATTAGTCAGTAAGGCTGTCTTTCTAGGTATAACTTTAGATCCTAAGCTTCAGTGGGGCCCACATGTGGAAGCATTGTCCAATAGACTTAGTTCTGCCGCTTACGCCGTTAAGAAAATTCGCGAATACACGGACATTGAGACTGCTCGCCTAGTCTATTTCGGCTACTTCCACAGTGTCATGTCGTACGGCATCCTACTGTGGGGGTGTGCTGCAGATATTGATGCTATTTTCATATTGCAAAAGAGAGCTGTCCGAGCTATCTACAAAATGGGCCCCAGGGAATCACTTAGAGAAAAATTTAAAGAGATAAATATATTAACGCTCTATTCACAATATATCTACGAAAACTTGCTCTACGTTCACAAAAATCCTGATATTTTCCGTAAAAACAGCGATATTCATAATTTCAATTTAAGAAATAAGGGTGAACTTACCGTGCCCGGTAGCAGGCTCCGGAAAATAAACAGGTCGTTTAATAGTACATGTGTGCTCTATTATAATAAATTACCTAAAGATGTATATGACATGTCCATTAACAGGTTCAAAACTTTTATAAAGCATAGATTGTGCAGTAAGGCATACTATGATACTTCGTCTTATCTTAATGATAAGAACCCATGGACATGACTTTAGTTGCTCCATTTCAAATAATACTTTCAAATACTGTAATATTGACCATTGTGAGCGTGACCACATGAAAAAAAAAAAACCCCATGAGTTTCTTGTGCCTTCTTCTCATTGGTGGGCGCGTTCCGAAGGCACACATCCTAACTTAGTTTTTAAGACGTTTTTATGTGGTCCTGTATACTTTTAAGTATTAAGTATCCAAAGAAAATAAAGATATTTGATTTGATTTGATTTGAGGAATATAAATATTGTAGGGCATATTCTGCTGGAGCTCACAGCAGGAAGAGATATATGCCCTGCAATAGGCCCTAACAACATGTGTTAGGTGCCTAACCTAACCTAACAAATGATGTTGAAGAAGAGAGAAGAGAAGAGAAGGGTATATCAAAGCAAAGCTTGTAATTGCTATAGCGGCCAGAATTGAAAGAAACATCTGTAGATTATTAAACGAATAGTTGTTCCATAGCGACGGGGAACAAACTCTTGACCTTCTGCATTGCAGATTAGTGTTCTCTCAAAGTGCCATAGAAGTTGTAAACTTCAAAGTGAAATGGCTCGACTGAAGAAGGACATAGGCTAACGATTATAATTATTTATTAATAGCAGCGGTTTCATCCGCGTAACTCCCGATCCCATGGGAATATCGGGATAAAAAGTAGCCTATAGCCTTCCTCAATAAATGGACAATCTAATACAAAAATATTTTTTCCAGAACCACTAGTTTCTGACATTAGTGCGTTCAAACAAACAAACAAACTCTTCAGCTTTTTATATATTAGTATAGATTAACGCTCAATGGCCCAAATGAAGAGGCTACGTGCGGAAACAGTTACGTAAAACTTAACTAAAACTAGGCTATTAGGCTCACCTCCTTCTTAGGTATAACGAGTTGTCCTTGATGCCCCTCTTCAGCCTGATGATGAGTGAAGTCGAGCCTCGCGGTGAACTCCCGTCCGCAGCCGGCGGCGGGACAGCGGTACAGCACGGGCCCGTGCGCCGCCACGTGCGACATGTACCGACCCACGCACGAGAACTCTTTACCGCATATCGCGCACTTCTCGCGCGTTTGACGGAGACGACCTGAGGGGTTAGCTTAGGTTAGATATACAACTGCACACATATGTGGGTGTAGAAGATCGTATGGCAACAAATAGTGACAACATGATTACATTGAACCGTGACTTCTGTCATCTAAAGACTAATGTCTATCCCGATCTGGATACAAACATGAGGAACAGAGAATCGCTGTGTGAAAGGGCAATTTTTTTAAGAGATAACAAAACAAATATGCTATTTGATGTAGAAATTCTATGCAGACGAAGTCGCGGGTTACGCGGGTATATAAAACTAAAGATCTGCCTATGACAAATGACGTCAAAATATAGAAACGAATAGACTAACCAATGGCCCAAATAATGAGGCTAAGTGCGGAAACAGCCCCGTAAAACTAAACTAAGACTAACCATGTTGTTGCCAACTTACCTTTAGGTCTGCCCCTGCCTTTTCCCTTGACAACAACCACTAGTTCCCCCGACTCAGTGTGTCCAATAACCTCAGGCACTTTCGGGGGTGCCGGCTTCACATCTTCCTTCTCTTGTTGAACTTCTTGTTCATTCTCCTCTTTGTCTATTACACCTTCTTCTAGGAATATCTTTTCAAGTTCCTTGCCCTAAAAAAGTTAGATGATGAGGAGGTTTTTTTCAGGTAAGTACATTTTTAACCCTAATGCAATAAAGGATTTTCAAGGCATAAAGTAAGTTAGACAAAGGCTGCATGCACAAGCCAAGAAATGAAATAAAGCCCTGAATTACTTATTATAAGGCAGATAGATTCATTCTAATGGCCATTTTGAATTATTATTAATGTCTACCAGATTTTTACTGACAATCAAAAGCATCCCACACCAAGCAACTTTTAGTAAGAAGAAAACAAATCAAGTCATGCCTATAGCAGATTTTCGACCATGAAGGAAAATAAATAATTTTCATGGGGTTGATACTTATTTCTAAAACAAAAATCCGAAATGTTGTACAATATTAATCTCACCTGAACAACTTCTTTGAACCTCTCCGGATGTCTTCGTTTCCTTTTCCCCATAGGTTCCTCATTTCTGACCTCCTCTACTACTTTTATCTCCTCCTGTTTCGCAGCGGCCTCCTGTGCCAGTTCTTCAGGAGTCTTGTGTTTTTTAGGAGGTCGGCCACGCTTGCGTTTGGGCTTGTCAAGACCAGCCACTTGGAGGGAAGCTGGGTGTTCCTCAGTATAGATGGGGGTTTCAATTACTGAAAGATGTAAGAGTTTAGAGAAAGGATAATATAGTTTTTGAAGAGAGCATGAACTTACGACATTTCTTATGCATCCCTCTTTGTTTCTACATACTTTTACTTTAAAAATTGTTAAAGGTTGTGCATAGAATGCCAGTCCGAAGAAAAGTGGAGGCTTCTGTAGTTATAAAACTGCTATGTTTGAAATGTTTTCAACTCGAGTAGGGCTTTAAAGTCCTGCTTGAACTTATAGAACATTAACTTAAAATAATTAGCAATTTTAGGAATCTTTGGTAAACCTCCACTTTTGAACAGGTCCCAATAACACGAAACACTTTTTTCTTTAGTATTTACTTGATGGGTAAGAATTGTTGAATAATATTTATTTACCTTCTTTGGTCCCATTCTCTCTAAAGACTTCCTCTTCCTCAGTTGTTTTGAGAATATTCTTTTTGTATTCCTTTTCTCTTTGATACAATGAACGGATGGCTTTCTAAAAACGAAAACAATCCGATAACGAAAAAATATAAAGTAAGAATAGAAACGTAAGATTTATAAACAAGAGCACTTTCACCTGGCCATTGATAATTAGGTTGATGAATTCCACGGTGGCTTCCAACTGTATGGTGCATCCAGGACAGATGGTCCGAGGCAGCTGGCCATCGTCAGACACCTGGGAAACCACAATTTCACAATCACCTGCACTTGCACTCTCTTTGCAGCACTAACCATCACAAAAATCAGCTGTTTCTTGTCAGAATCAAATGAGTAGCATTTTCCCTTCATTTATTTTATAGGCTAATTATTTGGTTACAGAAGCACACTGTAATTTTTAGAATACTTTGTAATTATTGACAAATATCTATATACTTTTTATCGATCTGATCAATTTAATTTTTGCATTAAAAAAATAAAAAGTTATAAAAATGATAATAAATTGTGAAATATGGTGGCCATTTTGGAAAAGCAAGACGAAGTCAATACAATCACAAAATTAATTCAAATGCACCTTGATTGGCAAATACGCATTAACTAAATCACTAATATTTTGATGACTATCTTCACTTGAATATAAGAATGTCCCATTATCGTTTTCTTCTCCACATAATCTACAAACAGTTGAATTATACAGAAATACTTCCATGTTCTCTTCGTGGATAAAATTCAAAGCGCCATCTATTTCCTTTTCCCATTTGTCAAATCTGCAATTCTGACATTGACAGTTATTTGATACTTGAAACAGTGTTACTACAGCTAATAATAATTTCTTCGATTCTAGACTTTGTTGTAACGTGGTAGTGGCGCAGAGGCTTCACAACTGAACTGAGTGATAGTGTTCAAATCGTAGTAAATTAGAAATTAACACTTTCGGTAAACATCGTGAAATAGTATAATTGAAGAGCCATAAAAATATAAAAAGTTTGGACCTTATTTTAGATTTTTTTATTGGTATAGCAACATTAAATTCTATATTCTGTTTCTTGTCGTTTTTGACAGCCCTTTCCGGTTTAGTTCTTGGGGCTAGTAGCCGTAGTTTCGGTTTTTATTATTTTAAATCGACATTAATCCACCAAAATGAGAATTTATAAGGATATTATTACCGGTAAAAACGTTTTCTGTGAAGTTCTTATATTTTTTGTGTTAATATTTTTAGTAATATGTGAGAAAATGATACTTTGTGATTTTGACATTTCATCTGGAGATTGAAGTGAACTTGCAATCTGCAAAGAAATTTTGATTTTTGCCAGGTGTCCTACATCACAGGAGCCGTGAAAATGGGTTGAACGTGAAGTAAAATGTTGTTATATCAATTTCAGGTGACGAGATGTTCTCGGACACGTACCGAATCAAACTCGTCGATGAAGTAATTTACGAAGTGACCGGTAAGCTTGTGTCGAGAGCACAGGGGGACATCAGGCTAGAGGGCTCCAACCCTTCGGCCGAGGAGGCCGACGAGGGCACAGACTCCGCCGTCGAGAGCGGAGTCGACATTGTCCTTAACCACAGGCTAGTGGAGACATACGCCTTTGGTGACAAGAAATCCTACACATTATACCTCAAAGACTACATGAAAAAGTGAGTGTAACAAGAGTCATTATTCCATATCAGTGTGACATGTGTGTGAAAGTATCCTACAATCACAAAGCAGTGCTATTAGAGGTCAATTCAGTAAGTTTTTGCCCATGTGTCATTGAACTTGTAACTTGATGAATCACCACTTTTCTTAAATCAATACAGCAGCAGTCAACCGTTAATCTTATGTACTCTTCAATGTGAATGTAATGCTCAATAAAAAGCCATCTAGATTAAAATAAATCATAAATATAACAATTTAAAATACCATGCAATCTAGTTTGCTATGCTTGACACATGACAAATGTTCTTGGTATTTGCATATTATTTGACTGATACATGTGGATAAAATGTTCAGTTTGTTTCTGATGACTTTCTGGTGTATGTATGTCTTATCTTTGTTTTGACTGATAACATTTTATCAGTCAGGAGCAAGGTCATTCTGATCATTGAGGTATGTCAGGGTTCCATACCTATAAAGGAAAAAACTCATGCTTTACTCGGTTGTCCATCTGACTTACAAGACCTCTTATTTTCAAGAACAGATAGAAATTTATTGTTAGGACCTAGATTTAAAAATTGCATTAAAAAACTTGCTATAATACTGTTTCCACTTGAATAAGGAACTGCTCCCTGGTTAGTAATTAAATTATTCCTAAATTAAACATGGCAAATAGACACAAAGGATTTCTTTCACAAAGATGTGAATCAGTATCACAATAAGTTTAAAAATATTTTTCCTTGCAAGCCTTTCATATGTAGTACTAACTGCACTCTCCCTGTTCATCCTTGTAAGTCCTGATCCTATGGGAATATCTAAAAAAGTGTAACCTCTGTCTTATTTCAAAACACTTGCCACACCCTAAATTTCATCAATATTTATTCAGTATTTTTTTCGTACCAAACACAAGCTTTCACATTTATAATAATGGGATATGTAATTTTCTCTTTCAAGTTTTGACTTACTGTAACTCCTAAAACTGTTCTTTGTATCATTCTATGCATCATCAAATTATCTCAAGTTAATCTTTAATATTGACTTGAGGAGGTATTGATGCTATATCATAAAACCTTTGTGAAAAAACATTCATCCATGTGGAGCTTGTTTATGAAAGGGGGCTAACAAAGTTATCTAATTAGTTTATTATTTATCCCTACTAATATAAATGTGAAAGTAACAGGTTTGTTACAATCAATTTTGATGAGACCTTGGTGAAGAACATAGGCTATTTTAAACTCACACAATTTGTATTCATAGTAGGTAATTTATACAAAAAATATGCAATTATAATTTATTAATATAATATTTTTACTTCTATTCCAAACTTGTACAAAGTGCAGTTAGTAATGAATGATTATGAAGGCACATAGCGCCATCTACTTTCGTGGGCACCATGCTGGTTATGCAACTGGTTGCTAATGATTAATTAATATTACACTTTTCATTAGTATATACTCTTTTTTACACTCAGATCAGAAATAAATGTCTGTATGTATTATTATTATTTTAGTACTTATAGTTTATTTTCCTTGTTTTCAGATTAGTAGCCAAATTGGAAGAAAGTGCCCCCGACCAAGTAGACGTGTTCAAAACGAATATGAACAAAGTAATGAAGGACATCCTCGGGAGGTTTAAGGAGCTCCAGTTCTTCACTGGAGAGTCCATGGACTGCGACGGCATGGTCGCCATGTGCGAGTACAGGGATATTGACGGCCAGTCCATACCCATAATGATGTTCTTCAAACATGGCCTCGAAGAAGAGAAGTTCTAAGCTTAAGTGATATTTACTCAGTTACTCCATATTCCATACACCGGCCTCTCAAGTTTCATCTGAATTTGTATAAAATCATATCTATGCATTTGGCTGAACCGAACTCGGCTGCTCCCATCACAAGGCTGAACGATTTTGTAATTTAAATGTTGCATATAAATAAATTAATGAACAATTAAGTTCTTATTTTTCTTTATGCTTAGTTTTTATTTTAGCTTAGAACCTGACAGGCAACCTAAACTAAACCATCTTTTTAGCTAGGTATTACTAGTTGCGCCCCGCGGTTTTAATCCATAAGTCCTGTCAGAAACTACTGCTTTATTCGAGTCGAACTTGTTTAACCTTGAAGAAGTCAAAAAACTTATTAAGTTGGGGTTTAAGCAACTTCAAATAAGTAGGCAGTTAAATTCTAGAATACGCAATACCACTCTTTATTTTGATTGTCATGGAAAGGAAATACCCACCGCACTACCAGTCGACACTACCGGGAATGTCGTAGGAAATATTTTTTCCCTTTTCTACTACTACCACTACTCGCCAGTAGTGTTAACATCTCCGTGCAATATAATACCAGCTTATCAACAATTTGCTCTTTCATAATCGTTGGTCGGGTAAAAAGTACTAGGCAATCAGAAGTCAGTAGAAGGTATAAAAATCACAATTATAACGTTATCTCTCTTTAGTCAATTTTTCTCTTTCTTTTATCGTGTAAGTTTAATCGTTTGTAAGTACTAGGCAATCAGAAGTCAGTAGAAGGTATAAAATCACATTTATAACGCTTTCTCTCTCTTTCTTCAACTGCTCTCTTTCCGTTACCGTGTGTTTGATTGTAATTGGTCTGTAAGTACTAGGCAATCAGAAGTCAGTAGAGGGTATCCTATAAAATTACATTTATAACGCTATCTCTCTCTTTCTTCAACTGCTCTCTTTCCATTACCGTGTAAATTGTTTGATAGTAATTTGGTCTGTAAGTACCAGGCAATCAGAACTCAGTAGAGGGTATCCTACAAAAAAAAACTGTCAGAGATATCTAATGTGAAATCATGCTCGAGTTAATGAACTTAGGTAATTGAAATATTTTTCCAATTTTATTAGAGTTGCGTACCTAAAGCTAAAGTTTAAAAACGGGGACCCTATTACTAGAACTTCGCTGTCCGTCCGTCCGTCAGTCACTGGGCTGTCTCTAGTAGGTATTAATACGTCCATGCATGAACCATGATAGCTAGAAAGTTGAATTTTTCACAGATCATGTATTTCTGTTGCCGCTATAACAACAAATACTTACTAGAAACAGAAAGATTATTTTCATGTTTACTATTTTTTAGGTAAGTAATTATACTCCCAAAAGGGCAGACAAAACTTTATTTTTTTTATTTTCAAATCCTTCTTGGCCATCACATACTGTTTGAGGAGAAAAGTTGAAGAAAGAGAGATGACATAATAAGTGTGATTTGTACCTTCTACTAACTTCTGATTGCCTAGTACTTTTTACAGACCAACGACTATTTTATAGGGCAAAATGGTTGACTACGCTGGTAACTATTATATACACGGATATGTAGAGCAAATGGTTGACTACGCTGGTAACTATTATATGCACGGATATGTTAACACTAGGTACTGATGAGTAGTGTAGAAAGGAAAAAAATCCCTACCACACTACCGATAGTATCGACTGGTAGTGCGGTGGGTAAAGAATGATATTACTTAGGTTCATTAGATAGGTAGTCTAGTAGGTAGGTAGGTACTCCTGGAATATTATGGAATAAATAAAATGAACAATAAATTTGAGGTATGTTATATTTATCGAGTTTGTATGTAGGTAATGACTACAGTAAAATACAGAAATGACTGATGATTTCTATTACGATGCCGTGAATAATTTTCTAATCACAATTTTTCATATGTATTCATCGTTTTCTTGTATACTCTTTAGGCATTCTATAGGCACAGATGCGTGCCGATTGCTTAGTCTTTATTTTCTCCATATTTACAAGAATATCATGGACATCAAACACTTGGGATAAAATTAATCAGGTTTTTAATAAAAATCGTCGTAATCCTTGAAAATTTAGACTCTCATCGTTTGCTTCTATCTTTAATTAAAAGTATAATTACCCATCGGTAATATGAATGAAGTATCTAGTCATTACATTTTGAACACAATATTTTGTATAGATGGCACCACAAGTCGGTATTTCAACATACTGGTGGCGCCATCTGTGACGGAACCAAAGTATCTTCAAAATCGAGATCAAAAAATTACACTGTGATTATTATGCCTATTGTTACTTATAGAGAGATATTGATTGAAATTATAGGATTACGACTATTTTATAAATTCACCCAAATTAAATGTTATAGGTAAGAAAAAGGACACTGTTCAGATGAATAGAAAAGTATGTCTTAGTAATAAATGTCAGGCACATAGATATTGTGAAGTGGCAGCGTGATTCAAAATCTACATACTATTTCAAGATAAACATTTAAAATATATTTTACAAAAACAATATATTATTGTACACGGATCTATGTTAGAATAATTTATCTACATAATATCCAAGCGAAGATAATGGATATTTAATGAAGTTTTGAATAAATCACGCTCCACGAACAGTGAAAGACATCGTTAGAAATACAAAAAAAGTTGCTAAAACAATAGATAAAATCTAAGAATAATGTAAAGATTTGAGCATAGTGTTCGTATAATTGTGACTAAGGCAGTTCGTCCACGGTTCGACGGAATTGCAACCAGTGGCAGACTCGAATCACCTTTGAGTTGCAAATATGTCGCAACACTAATATTTCAATGATGCATGGCGACCCATAGTAACGACACATTCAACCAATTTGCAACTAAAGATTTAGTTGGATAAATGCGTGGTTGGTGAAGTATCAGATTTAAAAAAAATTGGAAGAGCAAAAATTAATTTGGAATCGAACGAGTGACTTTTATTTAACGTCCTAAAAAAAAAGCATTCGCTTTGTTAAATGAATTACATAATAATAGCGATTGTTTTAAGTAACTTTTGTTTAACATCGCGTAACTAGGTAGTAGGTACTTCAATTTATGAAGAAATCTTAGTTGCATGCACCTTGTAGGTACGAATCTGACAGCATTGGTTGCAAACTAGTTGCGTTGCAGTTTAGTCGTTATATGGACGAACGGCCTACAAGTAACGTTGAAATGATAGTGCTTCCTTACTGACACTGCAATGGAGAGTTGCAGTGAGTAGGTTTATACTACTATAATAATAGTGTAAGTCATGGATTATAGATGCTTCGTTCGCGACAGACTCTTGAAGGTAGAGTTTCAAATAAATGAAAAAAAAATGGCACTTAGCCATTATGATTAGTAACTGGGTTTTTTGCTTCTTTCCACCCTCACTGGGAAGGCTGGCAATGTCTTAGTTTTTCACGGTCGAAGCATCCATATCACTAGGATATCAGTCGAAAAAGCCAAAACAATTACTCAAAAAACGTTTATGATAATTTTAGAAGAACAAGATCGTATTAAATTTTATAAATATCTCAATATATAGTATAAATATATTTACAATCGTTATTCTAATATTTCTTCATATTGGTGTCTTATTTAACGCACACTTATACATTAATTTTAAATAAGATATTAAAAGATTTCTTATGGAATGGTTTTTGTACAAAAACGAATACAAAATCCACCGCACTGGTAGAAAAAAAATACAAATCACAATGTGTTTATGATAAATCATAATGAGGGGGGGGGTGCATAGTCTGGCGCTACACCCCGCTACCTTACCGCGACTAGCTGTACATTGTACCATCAAATGAAAGTCTCACTTTCATCCCTCTCTCATCTCCCCGATATCCCATTGAAAAATAGATCCATCACTACTTAATTATAATTTACAAATAAGGTACTCTTTTAAACCGAATAAGATACGTTAGTCCACACCGTGCACCGGTCAACGGCGACGCTATCGTAAGACGTAGGTACCGGTGATATCTAAAGTCACTAACCGCTCTAGAGCACTACACACGTCTCGTCAAGAGTCCGCACAAAACTTAATGGAATGAAGAATTATTGCTAGAATTTCAAGATCACAAACTTTAAGTTATAGTCGTCCGGGTTACACTCAGCAGTTGAAGGTGTTGGAGTGTGAACAAGAACGCGGGTAGTCGTCTATGGGACGCGACGAGTACGTCTCCGGTATGACGGAGTACTCCGGCTCGCTGTAGTCGGCATATTCGCGATCACGGTCGCGATCACGCTCCTTGCGCCCGAATCCTATTATCGTCTCCGAGTTCCGTAAATACCCATTCTCCTGCTTGCGAGAATAACGCGAATCTAGATTCCGCTGAAAGTTCTCCGGGTGACAGACGACGCCATTCCGGTTCTTCTTTTTATCGGGCAGAGACCGGAGCGAGCCGTTGTTGAGGTGGTGCGCCGGTGCGCCGTTGTTCAGCGTGAGCGGTTGGTGTGGGCGTGTGTCGCCGCCGATGTACGTGAACCCGTTCGCGGGCAGCGTGCCCGCACCGCCTCCTGAGCGCTGCTGCCGGCGCGCGGAACCCTGGCCACTCGCGCCGGACATGAAGAACACGCTCGGGGAGGCGTAAAGCTCTAGCTACAGTTCCGTTACCGGAATAGGCCGGAGGCCGGGAGTGTGCGGCGGCGGTACCGGGTACTGCGACGGATGGATGCCGCGCACTATGCAGTCCTCCTCCGTTGATATGGGCTTGTGGTACTCGAGGTTCTTCCTACCCTTGTTCCACTTGTAGTCCTTTAGCTTCTCTTGCATACTCTTCCTGTATCTGTACAGAATCAGCACGAGAGTAGCGATCGTAGCAACGCACGCAACAACTACAATACAAATGATAGTTTGCTGCCTCGTGTCGTGCAGGACGCATCCCAAGTCGTCCGCACTTAGAGATCTCAGATATTTATCTTTTAAATGTTCCGGATTCGCGCATTGCAGTTGTGTGAAATTGCTTTTGTTGTTTAGTAGTTGTTGCAGCCATAAGATCTGGCAGTCGCAGAATATTGGATTGTCCGTTAAGTCTAGCTGCCTCAGCTCTTTACCTACGAACACTGTTTCACTCAGTGTTATGATAGCATTATCCCTGAGCGAAACGTGTTTTAATTTTGGTAAGCCGAGTAGAGTGCTGTCTTCTACGACGGATAATCTTTTATTGTTTACTAAAAGTACCGTCTCTAAATTAATATTATCTTCAAACGCTCCTTTTTCTATTCTTTCTAGTTGGGTAGCGCCTGTGATATCGAGAAGTTTTAAATTTTTCAAACCTTTAAAAGAGTGACTTTCTAGCGCTAGGAAATCATTTTGACCAATGTACAGCTCTTCTAATCTCGTCAGTCCAGACAACTGATGGGTTGGCACTACGCTCAGTCTGTTGCCGAACAGATTCAGACTTCTCAATCCAGGAAGACCTCTAAATGCAAAATCGCTTATATTGAAGAGTCCAGCTCCATTCAAATCCAACACTGTCAGTCTGTTTAAACCAGCGAAAGCATCATCGGGTAGAAATGAAAATGCGTTTAAGCCTACGTGTAATTCTGCGAGGCTTCCTAGAAGACTAAATGAAGTAGTAGGGACTGAACTCAATTGATTGTCGTCTAGATACAAAATTCTCAAAGCAGACAGTCCGGAAAATGCTCTCGGTTCTATTCTTGAAATTCTGTTCTGACCCAGGTTTAGTTCTTCTAGTTTGGGCAGAGTCGCAAAAACTCCGTTCGTCAACTCTTCGAGAAAGTTTCGTTTCAAGTTGAGTACAGTTAAGGAGTCCAGTCCTTGAAAGGTGGTGTTGTTAACTGAGGATATTTTATTGTGGTTGAGGTGTAATTCTTGGAGTTTTCGTTGGTACGCGAAGCTTTTTATAGGGATATTAACGAGATGGTTTTGGGAGAGGTCTAAGTGTTGGAGCTCAGCGTAAAACTGCATAGAGCTGTCGATTGTCTTGATCTTGTTGTTGCGTATGATAAGCCGCTGGATGGAAGGGTTGAGGGCGATGGGTAGCACGTCGAGCCGACTCTCCTCGCAGACCACGACCAGCGTGTCATCGTTGCAGTTGCACCCGCTAGGACAGTTCGCCAGCGCCACCGCGCCACTGCGGCTGCACAGCACCGTCAGCGATATCAGGAACATCTGGAATAGTAGAGAAATAAGAAATTAGTTTATAATTGAAGTTATCTGACTTATGATAGATAAATAAACGCTTTAAGCTACCCTACTGGTTTGAAAAGTAAGGCCAAAAAGAAGTTATGTATGCTGTGATGTAGATATATAATATCTTTGTACATTCGCTCAAAATTCTCTCAAGTGTTTTACGGCAGTCTGCATGTAGTAGATATCTACGTAGTAGGTACCTACCAACCGGGAATCGCGTACCGACGACCGGCTAGCGGCTTTAACCTACCTACTTAATATGAATTCCGTTGAAAGCTTAACTATTCGTTGGTCTACACTTGACTACCTGAACGTTAGGCAAACGTTATCTGAATGCCGCCAGTGCCGTCGCTTTAAGGACCAACTGGACCGCAAATGTTTCGCTCGACCGTGCACCTACGACCTACGAGCACACTACCAGTGCCGCATGCCGCACCTTTAACCGAATACGAACCATTTCAATTTACAAAGACTACGAGCAGGAGCCCTATTTTTGAATCGTTCGCCCCGCGTCGAGCGCTCGATTTCTACTGATATTCGTTCGACATCGGAAATTCGCTATTTTTGAATCGCTCCATCGTAACGAGTGGTCTCCACCACTCGTCGCCGACAGGCGAGTGGTAGAATAAACATCAAACAATCATAGTCAAACATTCGGAAAAGGTCTTTGAAAAATATTTATATCTTTTGGGATAATTTCGGATATCCGCTGGTAATTACCGCTTTTCAAATAACTGCGTAAAACGAATAAAAATTGACATTTTAAATTTCGACGACGAACGATTCAAAAATACAGTAAATTTGTGTCATGCGACTTGGAAGTCGAGCGTGACTTGTAGGCGTATACGACGAAGCTTTGTCACACGAGCGATTCAAAAATAGAGCCCCAGGTCAGACACATATCTAAAAATATATTTAGTACTTATATCTTGTTGAATAACATTGACGTTCTTACTGAAAAATAATCAATGTAAGGCGAGTAAGGTTCGCGAACCAAAGGCAAAAGGAAAATAAAATTATATTGGAATGGGAATTTTGCGCAGTTTTAATTTATTAAAATGCGCTCCTCAAAGGCGCCCGGGGCAGAGTCTTCGCTTCAAAGACTAGCACTTTTATTACGTTTCCTCTTTCGAACAATTAGCAGAGAGATCTGAGCGAGTCGAGATTTGACTCAAGAATTACGAAATAGTCTTTAATTCTGTTACAGTGAGATGGGTTATAGATGCAACTGCGACAATCTCAAGGCTGTGAAAGACAAAGCTGCCAGTAGTTTGTTTACTAAGTGAGTTTATTAGCATTCTATAGAGCCAGTCTGGATGAAACTCAATTGGATGTCCAAGATAGCATCGAGCGAGTTTTGAGTTGTTGACGTCGAACGTTCGCCTTCTTTGCGAAACCAATTTACTCCGAAACAATGAAACAAGAGAACTTCCTATTGGTTTATATTCGTTTTCTGTTGTCTCGAATAACACTGAGACGAAACTTAAGAGGAAAGGGTACCGGGGGCTTTCTCCATACAAACTATTACAAACGTAGTCGACTGTTTTCTCCCTGGATAATGACACTAGAGCAAATATTTTTGGTGTATAAAACTTATAACTGCCATGACCATGCCCCTATTTTTCGTTTTTTTTTGATTTTTAAATTTTTTAAATTTTAATTTCTATGATAATTAGAAAATGAAAAAAACCAAAACATAGGGGCATAGTCATGGCAGTTATAGGTCTTATGGCACAAAAATATTTGTGCTAGTATCATTATCCAGGGAGGAAACAGTCGACTACGTTTGTACGAAGAGCGCGCAGGTACCCTTTCACCTTAAGTATTTGTACTAACTGATTATTTTTATTCTGAATATATAAACTTTTCAGTCTTCTACTGTTATATAAAAAGGTCTCCTATGAATAGGTATATTCGGCTAATTGAATTACAAGCCTACTACAGTCTAAGTTTCGAATACCTGGGTCACTGGTTAGGTAAATCTGTCTAGACGTCTACGTGATTGAATTGGTGATAAATATTTAAATAAAGGCACATAAAGGTCCAGCTTTAATAGTATGAAGTAGGTACTTAATCCTCTAGGTAACAGAATAAATAAAATGTAATGTAGTACCTACGTCCTTTATCTATCTTTTCTCAGGTGTAAAGACTAATAAATTTCTATATTGAAGAACTAATCATTAGATTAGATCGTCGGTAAAATACTGAATGATGGTCGCGTGGAATAAAAGGACGATATTTTTGTTGAAATCCTTTGTTTGTAGCAACGTGGCAGATTCAGCTGAGTCCGGCCACATCCGCAGTTTTGCGTTCCATTTACGCATATCTGCCGGGCCATTTGCCGCGTTCGGTGCTCTTCCACCTAACTACTACGTATTGCTGTTCCGACAGTTTTTTTACTAACGAAAAATATATTTTTAAACTAGGGTTTTAGAAATATTGGATTTTTATTATATGCTCGCTTGCGCAGTTCAAACAAACCTCGATGTGAATAACTGAGGTTTAGAACAGCCGCCCGGCCAGCTGCAATTGTCAAAATAAAAGAAAACAAAAACGCTTTGTTTCAGAAAATAATAATGCATACAGACATAGTAATATGTTTCAATATTTAACAAGCCTAGTTTGCGTTTGGAATTATCAATTATTTCCAATAATTGAACTAGCAACAATGTCCGTGTTTAGCAGGATAGACGCATACAAGTCGTTATTATTTCTGCATCACTAACAACCCACGGGCTATACAAATCAGAATCAAAATTCGATATGCAGTGTGATTCGCAAACAGAGATGTTTTGCTCGTTTCGACCGTGTACCGGTCAAATTTCCGCTAAAATCCAATAACGTGGCCGAACCTACGTGTAGCGACTTTTCGACAAACGCTTTTGCATTTTGCGATGTTTAAAAAGTGATATTTTGAGAATAGTTGATGTGGGTGCGGCCATTCGCTTCTGTTGGTATGCTATGATATGAGTTGATCGGATATTTGTTGTTTATATAGATATCGACGTCATTTCCGTTCTGTATCTACCTTCTTTTTAATGAAAAAAGTAACAACATTTTGTTTTCACGTAGTCTTACAGATTTTATGATTACATTACCTATAAAAGACAGATTTTTGTTAATTAAATATCTAAAAGGACTATAAAGATATAATTTAATTGCGCTACTGAAAACACAGGGGGTGCAATCAACAAAATAGGTAATACCATAACAATAATAATGGAATTTTATGGAGAGCCGTAATAGCACATTATTTTTCAGACTTGGCCTAAGTGGCTACGTTTTGACTGTACAATTAGGTATTTAGGGCGCGTTCACACCGACCGAGTGGGGGCGTAAGATAGGCATGCAAATAGCGTGATTGCGGCCCAACACAAATTGTGGAAAAAATACGAACATCAAACACGGAAGCCCGTGAAATTTTATTAGGCAATGTAAAATGGAACCGTGATTCCCGTTGATATTTTACGGACGTTTTTAAGCGCTATAATTTACAGCAGATTATCTTTTTAAATAAATCCTTTGAATAAGTTTTGCGTGTAAAGCATCACCAGTGTTCCCTTCTCACCCAAGTTGCGGGTTTCCACAAGGGTCCGAGTGCGGCCGAATACTTACTAAATTTTTGGGTCGAAACTAGGACCGGGGACTTTATCGATTTATCTAAAACGAAAGAACAAAGTCAGGGGCTGGCGCATTCTAATTAATAAAGGGAATTGGGTCAGGAAATACTGAGTTGTGAGGCTTGGCACGTGGCGAGAGATCTTGATAACTTTCACTTGAAATTATTACCTAAATTTGATTCAGTTTGATAATGAGGTTGTTCTGCAGGTGAACACACGTGCCGTTGATGGAAAATTTTACTGACGAGTTCCTACGATTGAGGAAGGTTCAAATTAGGTTTGAGTTTTGGGTTGGAGAGCCTTAATAAATTCAAAGTTTGAAACATTTGTTCCATACACTTTTAGGTAGCATTTGAAACATTACGAGCTTTTAGGGAATATTTTTAAAGTAAAATAAATTTCCTAAAATATGCTTTTTAAACTGAGGTGCAGAAGTCACTCATAGGTGGATTAAGAGTATTATATCCTGTTAACTTTTTATTTCGGCATGAATTTTAGAAAACCCATTAGTATATCCATGAATATTTTCAGAAGTTTTTAAGATTTGTTTACTACCTTCACTCATCCAAATAAATAAAATTTAAGGCTTTTTTTTACAAATACCTACACTACCTACCTACACTTTATAAACTTAGATTAATTTATATAATCTACAGATAAAGATAGGTATGTATACATATTTAAATAACATTAAACACTATCTATCCAAGCATTGTAGTGGTAAAAAGGTAGAGAACTCAACTAAGCTGTTTTTCACTCTCTCGTCACAAAAAAATATATGGTCGCCGGCCGCCGGGATGTTTAGGATATTTGTACCTACACTTCCATCTAGGGAATTCGGAAGAATTAAACATCTTCCAGTTGTTAATTACATACCTTAATAACAAAATTAATTGTTTGTATACTGTATAAGATTCAGCGTAATCACTATCATCTCTAGATTGAGTTATAAATTATTCTATAATTCACCGTATTGCCTTGTTACGTAAATCTGATAATGGAATACTAAATTAACTATTTAACATCCAATTTGAATGTTGGAAATAAATCATTGATTAATGTTGTTATTAGGTTCATATCTGTGTACAATCTGGATCAGTAACTTGCTAGTTCAATGGCTGGAAAGCAGGTTGATTGGAGGCGGAATGCGCGGGTTGATGCCAAATTCTGAATCCAAATAGGTACGGACTACGGACGGACGGACAAATGAGGTTTTATTTACCTATTTTTTTTTAACTGCCAGTATTATTATGGCTTAGTAGAGCAGCTTTTAGAGCAGCTTCCAGCATTGAATAACATATTTTTCTGAGTAGTCGTTTTAGTGTAAAAAAAAACTATTTTTGAAATAGCTTAGATCAGCTACATCTCTATCTTTGTATCCGTTACAAATGATGACGTGATAAATACGTATTTATGACGTATTTATGATGCTATGTCCGCACTTTTATTCTTTTACAAATGACCACTAATTCTACTAACATGCTTTTAATCAAGGCAGATGTTTTAAAGACATCCCAAAAATGTTGTGACCAAAAGATGATGAGGAACGAGTTAGACTTCTTCATGGTAGAGTGGTCGCCCATGATAGCACAGTACCATGAAGGTGGAAGGAGGTTGGGGAAGCTTTTACCCAGCAGTGGGACATCGTGGGCTAATAAGATAAGAATAGTTGTTCTCTAAGTAGGTATTAGATACTGAAGGAAAACATCGTGATGAGTCGTGGCTTAGTTGGCTTCAGACTTATCGAAGAGTTTTTGTCTTTAGACACGGTCAATTAAACTGGAATGGAATAGGTGTTGGGCAAGCCTACTCCATCTAATACTACATGTATTCAGGGACTTCAGCACCCTAAATAGCATGAATTAAAGCTGCCGACGTTTATAAATCATATAGGGTAAAGGACAATATTATGAGAATGAGAATTAATGAGAATGTCATTTATTTGTTCGATATAAGTAAGCTATGGTATAAGGATGTTACATAGAAATATAGTTCAACATATTTCACCAGCACTTAGCTTAGCATGCAAATATATAGTATAAGGTTTTAATAAATCAAAAGTATCACTATAATATCTTAATTCTTAATTAATTAATCCAATATCAAAAAAAATTATACAGATGTCAGAAAAATGCCATTTTATAAATTGATATATGAACGAAAATAGACTGATCATAAATTGAAAGACGTAATAATTAGCAATAATACGAAAAGAAAGAATAAATCACTTATGTGTAGGTACGCCCAATATTATGTCAGTTTGTACAATTTATCAATATTAACATTATTATAATTAAAAATTTGAACTAAATAATAAAATAAAATTAGAATGTCAGATCAGAATTAAAATTAAAATTAGTTACTATTAAGTAGCTGGTCTGGTGTAGTTACCTACTCTGAAGCTGTTTTAGCTGGATAGATATCACAACATAGTATAAAGCAAAGTCGCTTCCCGCTGTATGTCCCTATGTATGCTTACCTAGATCTTTAAAACTACGCATTTTGATGCGGTTTTTTTAATAGATGCGAGAGATTCAAGAAGATTTACGTATAAAAGACAAACTACCACGCGTACAAGCTAGTTTATTGTATATTCAATCAATAACAAGAGATAAAGAACTTACTCCGACTTTCAAGCATTAAGTTGGTTTTAGTACAACTTGCTCTGCAAAATTCAGTACCTAGAGTATGCATCTAAAGTTAGTTTGGTCTATAACAGTATTTAGGTAAGTACCTATATCTACAACAAATTACGATAAATCACACATTAATATATTCAAACGATTATTTATTGCAAACATCTAAATTATAATGCATATTTGAATATTTAAACCGTGAATCTAAACAAACATACACGCCCACTTTCGCATCTTAAATGGCTACAGCCTGCAGGTAGGGTTGCCGACATTATTTTGTCAGAATATAGTATCCGTTTTGGAAAAATATAGTGCATTTCTAAAAATAGAATGCCTTTTTATTTTTATTTTTCATACTTTGCTGTATTCCCGCAACTTAACTAGGATGTAATAAGTAGGTACTGTGCGCAAGCGTGCTTGCATAGGTATACTTGAAAATACTTGAAATAACTTAGCGATTTTCTTTATATTTTACCTGGTTACAGCAAAGTCAAAAGGAGGCTTATGTTTTTAGCTCGTTATCACTACATAGTATAAAACAAAGTCCCTTTCTCTGTTCCTATATAGGGATATAGGAACAGAGAAAGCGTAGTTTCAATGATTTATGCATACATAGGGATGTATGCTTAAATCATTGAAACTACGCAACGGATTTTGATGCGGTTTTTTTAAATAGATAGACTGATTCAAGAGGAAGGTTTATATGTATAATACATACATAATATACCCGTGCAAAGCCGGGGCGGGTCGCTAGTTTTCTTCTAATTGTAAAATAAAGTAAGTACTTAAAAGTAAAAGCAATTGAAGCAGGGGACCGGATTAGTTCTTTTTTTAAATATTATGAGAAATAAGTAGATAAAAATAAAATAAATAAAAATAAAAATGTTTTTCAGCTTAGTCAGATTACCTATTTGAAATATAGTATTTTTGCGTACTATAGTGGTTTTCCAACGGTATATAGTACGAAAACCCGAAATATAGTATATACTATTTTTTAGTAGTGTTGGCAACCCTAAATACAGCATTATCATTATTTCTTGGCTTTGTTTGACATTTTGACCGTGTTATTGCTAACTAAGCTAATACAGTGTGTAGTACGATAACCTTAGTTAAATGTTGTTTTAATGATACCTTGTATAATTCACCGATTTGTCTGCGTTTCGATGGTAAACAGAGATAAGTATTAAATTATGATTGATATATGATAACAGCTGATAAAGCTATTGTAACTAGTTTATATTAATTTATTCGGTGATGTCTACTATTTCAGGCTTTAGGCTTCGCACGGCTATATTATACATGTATTATATCTAAAAACCTTCCTCTTTAATCACTCTATCTATTAAAAAAACCGCATCAAAATCCGTTGCGTAGTTTTAAAGATTTAAGTTTTAAAGGGACATAGGGATATAGGGATATAGGGATATAGGGACATAGGGACAGAGAAAGCGACTTTCTTTTATACTATGTAGTGATTACCCATTGCAGTTAGAGACCGAAATCTAACATTATTTTGTGGAACACGCTTTAAGAACACAATTTTCCAACTATACTAAAACCAAATTAAGCTTTAAAACTATCTCAAATTGAAATAAAAGAGTTGTTTATGTATTAACCGTCAATTATTGTTAATTTTGGACAGTTTTTAAATTCTAAAGGTTTTAAGTAAGTAGTTGGAAAGTTATGTTTAAAAGGCGCGTTGTACAAAATAATGTTCTGGGCTATTTCCCCAAAAAAACCACATTTTTTTAGAATTTGGCGGGCAAGGTAGGTCGATATACCTTTGGGATTGTCTACACTGAATTTTAATAATATTTTTATTTGTGAAAGTGCGTGTAAGTCCAGCGCAGTATATTTATGTATGTAAAATAGATTATGTATTTATAATATATATATTTTTTTTTTTTCGTGACCAAGCCGTTTCTTGGGAGCGGAAAAGTCACACACAGGGTGCGGCCGGAAGACCAGCGCTGCAGATGTGCGTGCGTATCTGCAGCACATGCTGAGGCTTTCCACCAACACACGACTTCTCAGATACTTATTATTTATTCTGTCTTTTGTTTGTATTTACTATTCTCTGTAACTATGGCCTATTGTTTCGTAATTGTTTCACTATTCTCTGTAACTATCTCTTATTGTTTTGTTTATTTGTGTGTATTCTATGTCGTGTGTTGGTTTGAATAAACTATATTACCTACCTACCTAAATTTAGCCTAAATTTGCATGTCAATGACTATTGGCTTAAGTTGAGAACCTGTACCTACATATTTATTTAAGATCCTATGTAACCAACTGTAAAAGCAAATAAATGAATTGAATTGAATATTCTATTCTATTTTACTTCTTCACGAAAAAACTACAGGACCATTTGCGATCAAACTTGGTATGAAGCATGAAGATAGCTGGAGCTGGAATTTTTAAATTCTAGTATTCGTACGCCCAAGTCGCGATTATAGGCGAAGTTCGTGACTAAAGCATTCTATTTAACTTTTCTTTTTTTAGTGAATAAACAAACACTAACATTTTATATACTTTATTGTTACTGATTCATTAAAAAAATTAGGGCAACGAGAGACATCACGAAACCTTGTTTGATATTTGTATATGAAATATCGCGTGATATATCCCAGTCTAATCCAAAACCAGGGAAAATTAGGTCATTGATTGACCTAAGGTACCTACCATGTAATATCAAAATAAAATTACTGTTCCCTATATTAGTAAATTTGTTTCGTGACATTTGTGGCCTGCGCTGTCGCACCCGCATCCGGCCTTGCAAGCCACGACTTCTACGCTGTTTAAATCTTTTATGAATGTAATACCTATGATGATTATTAGTTAACAAAATAAACTCTGAACGAAAAGGAAACCAAGTTACCCAGTAATTTTTATTTGTTGTCCTAAATAATTTCAATAAGTACCTACCTACGAGTAGTCTTGTATTATTATTTTAGGTAGCGCAATATCAAATTGGGGAAGCTCACTAAACAGTATTCGCCGCACCGGAAAGAAGTCATCCATTCGAAAAATAAATAAACGGATGGCATCCGTAGCAGTACGCGAAGCGAACAATCACAGGGTTCACGCGCTATTGGAGACGACGCGGTTTCGCGAATATTTGCGTTTCGGCACGTTTCCTCCCTGGCGATGGCGGTGCGGCGGCAGCGCGGCGATTCCCACAGTGGTCGGCTCTGTTCACTAGTTGCGGTTACCAAGACACGGCTCCACTTACGCTGGACGTTTAAAACAATTTTCGTCGTGCGCGCTTCATTTGTCGCTCACAAACGACCGGTAAATGAGTGGCGCATTATGCAGATTGCAGAAAGTGAGCGCATCCGAGCAGTGGGCGCGGGCGAACCGAACACAACCGAACCGTGTTAATTGTTCGCCCGATTTGTCTCCGCTCCGATAGACAAATAATTCGGTAAACTGATTTAATTACGTAAACGTTTTTGGGATAAATTATACAGGGACGGGTGTTATTTGCGCGCGTAATTCATTGCGCGATGCGACGGCAACGTGGAACGCACTCTACATCACTAACGTTATCAATATTTTCATCGAGATTTATTGGCGTGCCCTCGTAATTGGTAAAACGTTGGAATATGTACCGATTTCAGAATTATATCGGGAATCGAATAGATCCTCTGTAGCGGAATTCAATTGAGAAACGGCGTCGCGTAAAGGCATTCGTTTTAATATGTTAATTTTGTTAACTCACGTTATTCAATTCATTGGACGGAGGAAGGGTATGTAATTATTCGATGTTTGATTATTTCCGCAACCGAAAATACGTTCCTTTAATTTAATTTTATTCGGAGGATAACTGGCTTTGTTTCGGCCTTCGTTAATTGCAACAGAAGTTGATCGTTCGGCGATGTGGTTGGGTTATCCATGTGCGGGTAATACACTAATAATGAAATCATTCGAATGTAACTCACCAAAAAGTGATTGTAAGTGAGCACCGCAGCGACCCGCTGTGCAAGCCGCGCTGACATCATCTGCAACAAGGATAAAAGTTGTATTAAACGCGTGCACCCAATAATTTCAATCAACAAATTGCCGGTCGGTTGTTTGAGTTGCAAATCCTCCTGTGCAATTTACTGGAAACTCGTCAAAACGAACTAGGGTTATTACTCACTTACTAGGAATGGGGCTACGAAACTGAAGCTCAGTTTTAAACGTATTGGATTAAAGATGACATGTTTGTAATAATAATAAAGAATGCATAAAACAGCCAGTGGTCGTGTCATGCGACCTTTAATTAAAGTTTATTTCCATTTGATTCCTTTGAAAAACAATCAAACGTTTTATTAGAACTTAAATGGAACACTGAAGATGTATAAAATTTTATATGATGGTCATAATGGTAATATTTAAACTTCATTAGTAGTTTTAAATTTATCAATGAACTAGCGACCCGCTTCGGCGTCGCACGGCTATATTATGCATGTATTATACATATAAACCTTCCTCTTGAATCACTTTATCTATTAAAAAAACCGCATCAAAATCCGTTGCGTAGTTTTAAAGATCTAAGCATACAAAAAGAAATAGGGACAGCGAAAAGTGACTTTATTTTATACTATGTATAGTGATGTGTGTCGTATTTCATTCGTCTCCATTAGTCGTCATCTTATGCATCATATCCATCTGTCTCATATCTTATCTCAGACAGTTCATCCAACTTTTCTTATGCCATCTTCTTCCGCTCCATCCCTCTATTTTCATACTAATACTTGTAATGACTTTACCAATTCAGTTCTCATACATAAATTACCAAAGCGATACCTAATCGCGGTGATCTTGATTTAATTCTGACCAATCACGAGCCACATCAAATCGCAGTTGACAACGTAATAACAAAAATATTTTGTTTTCATCTATTCATCGATATAATCACCCAAGCTTGCATCGATGTATCGCAGTTGAGCATCTTTCGACATGTGCCTGCGCCTCTATTTGCATACATTTGTTTTACATGGAGATGAAATCCATGTGCAAAGTGCGATGTTTTATGCATCTTTGGCATGCCCGTACCCTAGGAGTCGTAACGCTACCGCTCACTACTCGCTCTGCACCCTGCACCAACAAGCAATGTACTACAAACCACCCGCATGGCGGAATTCCCACTAGGCCTACCATTATGCAGTTGCCCCATGTTTATTAACAATTTCATTAAACCCAGTCACAATTTATAGTACCTACTTTAATAATTGCAGAGACGGGTAAAGGATCGAAGAGCATTATACGTTTAACCTGCTACTTTCTCAGGCAATTTTATATTAAAACGTTTTATTATGTAAATTATGACAGTCTTTGTTATATTGAGCCTATTAATTTGGAATCAGTCGGTAAATATATAGAGAAAATAATAAGATTCTATTGTTTTGTTTATTATTTTTTATCCATCGTTATTTTCAACGATTTTTATGCTTTAAAAACATTTGAATACACAGTTTCAGTTCAGTAGAGATGGCTCTAGTTATGGACTTGTATTATGATATGATTTTAGTTTTTAAAAGGCAAATCGACAAGTCGATGTAATTAGTAAAACGTGCTTATACATTTTTTTGAGGATAGGATAGTTATGGACTCGGTAGAGTAGTCGAATGATGAAGTAATGTTGAATCGCTTGTGCTGTACTTGACTCGTTCGTAAGCCAGGTTTGAAACATCCCAACGGGTACGTTTTCAGTTTCACCATTACGCAATTCCTGTCCGGAAAAGTTTGCAACTTAAAACTTTTAGTAGCAGACGGTTTGTTTGTGGCGGAACGCCCGAAACGGTCATTACAACAGTGAACACGCGAAATTTCCGCTTAAAAGTAATTTGCTGTGTCACTAGTGGGCCGAATTTAGGAAACAACGAAACGTATTCCGCGAATGCGGAACAAAACGCCCGGTAATGACCGAGCTAGTTTAAAAAACGCTGCCTTACTTTACTTTTAAACGAGCCTTTTGTTGAATACCCCGAGGATAACAGCAGCTTTCTAAAGCTATTCACAAGCTCTCACAAGTTTATATTAAAATAGGCGAAATAGTTCTGTTAATTGCGGTCGACGTGAAATGGCTCCACTATACCTACCTACTATTGCAATTGTTATATGTTTATACAACACTAACTTCCGCTTAGTTAGTTTTAACTTTTTATTGCATATGTTTACAACCGGGCTATTAGAGTTGCCTCCCTTAAAACTCGTTTTACTACCATCCTTTTGTTCCTAGTCTTCCGAAAAAATCGGAGCTGAGTATCTAAATGGAAAAGTGTAAATAGCGTCTATAACTTTGAGATTCGTCCCATCGAAGGGTTGAGTTCTTTAAACAAGTTCGTTCCACCCGTTTCACTAAGACGATACCTAAAAGGAGATAAAGCAAACGTGCGAGACCTATCAAGGAATGGGGTGTGTTTACAGTGTCGATGTATATGTATGTAGTCTGCCTTTGTCGCCAGTGTCCGCGTCCTAAGTGAGGTAAGCCCTAAGAGGATTCGGGATCCTTCAACTTTTATTAGTGTTCCGTCGTCTGAAAGAAACTATTCTCTCTTTGTGTTTCATTCTTGGAAAGCTCTGCGTTTACAATTCAAATTGTGTAACGACATTCTTGTGACAGTTTCAGCAACATCATTCTTCTTAAAAACATTTTATAACTACATATTTAAATATTTGTATTTCGCGAACAAATCGTGAGCTTTATTCTTGTTGTAATGTGGGCAAAAGTGGGCAATTAATTTAGCGTATTAAGAGTAGATTAAGTACTTTAGAGACCTATTTTCTTAATCTTCATTCTCAATAAAGTAAGCAAACAAAGACCGAAGTCTAATGAGTCTTAATCCCGAAAAGCCTTAATTCATCCACGTATATTACGTTTAAGAATAATGGCAATCCTTTGAATAAAAATTACTTGTCTGCAAGGAGGTTCTTGAAGTTCCTATATTATGTGTAAGGGCATCAGATGCTGATGAAAAACTGAAAAACACTTTAAATTCTTTTTTTTTCCACATCTAGTACACGAAATCCTATCAACTTCATTGTAATCTAGAAAAATCAAGGAGTTTGAAGGTCTGTAGAGTTTGCATGTATGTAATACTTGCCTTCAAATGGTATTATTATAATCATTTTTGTGGTTAAGTGTCCAGGCATTTTAAGAAATTGATGATTTCCTATATAGACGTTTTGATATATAGACCTCTGGATAGTTAGACGTTTTGCTACATGGGCGATTAGCTAACTAGGTAGATTGCTCACTAGACTTTTCGTTTTGCTACTTAGACTTTTTGATCGGGAGGCAAAAAATCTAGAGTATTTTATATCATATTTTTTCTGTTTGTGTATGCTCAAGTAATGCTGTACCATCGTTCTTTACATTGTGAATAATTCACAATATGAAATTAAAGTAACATAAATTCTACCGACAAGATTCTCGATAGAATATCGTTGGTTTCTCGTCACGTTCCTTTGATGAAACAGTGATGTGCCCCGCTACTTAACAAGTAGACTGAAGGCGGCGCGGTCATTCCGCTTTATATCGATTTAATTATCGATAACGGCTCTAATTTAATGAAGGAGAAGTTATCGAGTAACTCGGGTCAGAAACTTTCGCAGTAAAAGTCTGTTTCAGTTTAATTTAGCCAATGTCAATTAATTAATAAAACCCTTAGATAAAACCCAACTCCACATCTATACTTATAATAAAGGAAGAGAGGACAAAAAGTCTGTACTTTGAAGCAAATAAAAAAATGAGTTTAGGGCACTCAGAAATTTTATAAAAGTAATGTAATAAAAATCGAAAAAGGTGTCTAAAAAGCTATGTTGTCTCGTTATATGAATCAAATTAAAGAAAAAAAATTGCAGGTACGTATAATATTTTTTGTGAGTGACATAGTAAAGAGTAACTTACGTACAACTCAAAACAAATCACAAAATAAGGTGTGAAATCAAATATTTTATCCAACCGGAAACAGACATACGCATTCACAAAACTGAATCATTCTTTGTGAATATTTCATTTGACGTGAGAAACGCGAAATGACTAAGCGAATGTGGTTCTATCCTTATTATACGTAATATTTTATCTACTTAATATTTTCTTGCTTGATTATGATCGCGAAAAAGGATGTTTCGAGATATAAGTATATCTCTTAGAATATTAGGCTGCTGTATGACCTAGCCTCATATAATAGAGTAGCATCAGGTCTCAGCTCCTAGCACTGAACAACGGAAAGTGTTTTAAAACGCCCATTCATGTCCAAATGGATTCGAGCATGTTCAGTTGGAACTCTGAACAGTAGATGGAGGGACTCCGAATGGCGCTACTTGAGTCGATGCAACGACGGCGGTTACAGTAAGTGCGATTGTTGGAACAACTCTCACCACCGCACCGTGATTGTTACACATTCAAGAGACAATCCTAATTGTCTCTCTAGCCTTTTCATACAAAGCTACCCTCTCAAGGTAAAACAGTATTATAGTTTTAACCGATAAATTTTCACAATTTTCGCTCTGAGATTTCCTAGCTCTTCCCGCTCTATGCCGGTTTATATTCAAAACAGAACACAAAATTCTCATAAAACTATATTTCAAACCGAGTATTTCACGAGAAAGAAAACACAATATTTCCTTTTGACGATGACAGCGGTACTATTTTACAAAATAGATCGACGTACAAACTCTGTAAGAAGACGAGAGAAACAAAGGGAACACGTAACAATGAGATTTAAGTTTTAGAAGAGTCGGATAAACGGTTAGAGGAAAGAATCAGTGCTCGTCGTGGGGTATCATCGTCGCATAGCGGATATAGGCGGATATAGGTAGAGCAAGCAGACACAGGCAGCTCGGAGCCCGCAAATTAACCATCTCGCCCGGGATCCCTCCTTAGACGTGATCCCTAATTTTCAGATACATCTCCGGGAATAAATAGGGGATTAGGGGTGGCGCCTCTCGCGTAAATAAGCTCGCGTCACGCGGCACTGCTACCGCGCCACCATGAGATAAGAGAGGGTGAAATTGCCTCCAGCAGAGCGTCTCGCACCGCCTCAAGCAACGAGCGCTAACAATAACAACATTACTGTTAAACATGAAACTATTCTAGAAAATTCCAAAGGTTTTGCATGTTGATACAGCATTCAATTCTGGTTGTATCGCAAATGTGCGGTGCAAACGGCTTATTCAAATTTTATGGGAACTTTTATACAAATAGCGGAACGCTATCACAACAAAATTTTCGCTGGCAATTTGTCGTTTGTATCTGATGCTCGAATCATGTTTATCTCTGAGGAGGTTCTATATTAGTTTCGTATATGTTATAGTGTTCACTGGCGTTAAACGAAAATTTCGTGGAAATTCTGTAGTTTGATATTGCTGCTTAGATTAGTGGCGTGTTTTCATGAGAAAGGGGGAGAAAATGAGACTTATTCAGTAGGACAGTATACTTACGTCATTGGCTCTTGGTTTTAAGTAAGATAGGACATAAACCGGTATCAAGAAGGTTTATAACTTGGGCCGGAGCGTCTCGTATGTGCTGTATGAGTTACAACGGCTTTTTGTTACAACAAAAAGCTTTACGAGTCGAATGCTTCACGCGTGTTGCTCCATCAACCAACTGTGTAATAAGTAATTGTCAGGAGTACTCGCGAGGTATATGTAATTGAAGCTCCATTTTTGATGTTTTAATACAACCTACAGCAGACAGTATAGTAATGAAGCCGGGAAACAATGTAAACATAACATAGTCGCTTTAGTAAACGGTATATCCTGTTAAACTCTGAACTTTGTGCCCGAATAAGTCCTTAGCAATATCAAACACCCTAAACACATAAACAACGATTTTGTTCATGTCCAGTACATTTTCTTGCGAAAAAATCGAAGCAAAGGGTAAAACTCCGGTCCCAACTAAACATATGACCACCTAAGTGATTGCGGGATCGGTCCCTTCGACTCTTGTTAAGAATAACTAGATACTTTCTTCGATAATACATCGTTACAAGTTTTTTTTCTGTCCACTCACAGAGTCCATTGTAGAGAACGCCTTGGGTTATTGAAATTGGCGAGTGGTGAAGACTTTTGATGTGGATCCAAATGGAGATAACTATTTTCCAGCGTCGCGTCTATGGAGATTCTATTTAGTTTTCTTACATATTTATTTGAATTTTTTCTTTGTGAGTTTTCTCGGGTCATTTTAATGATATCTTTAACAAAGTTTCAGGTTTGTAATTTAATTTATTATAGCCAAAAAACCATGTAGGTATCATTTGGAATATTACAAGTTAATTTGGACGTTGACCTACTGTCCAAATAGGTAAATCCGTTCATGTTACCCTGACATGGATCCCCAGCGGGATTAATAATGAAATCCGTAATCTGTCGAAACACGCTTCTATTAGCGTAAATACGCTTTAAGGTTAAAAGACTTAAAACAATGAGAGTAATGTAGAGATTATCCCCTTCATAACACTGAATTAAGATTTTATCCCCTTAACTGAAATGAGCAAAGAAGTTTCGTGTAATGTGCTGTTAATAACACTGTCCAAAGGAGACTTCGAAAATTCTCACGCGAAATGAAATTATAAGGAAGTGAAACCGCAAATGAGATAAAATGAAATTGAATCCATAATCGTCGACTTTGAACATCCTTTTCATATTTCCATTGTAAGGCGAAAGTGTTCGAAATGAGTTACGCCCGGTCGTACCTACTTTGGTGGTGGCTGCAAAGGTCGAAAATCCTTATAATTGTGATAAATCACCTCATATCCCCAATAGTCGCGCCAGACTGTGCTAATGGTCTACACTTGAGGAAACGCATTAATAAAGAACCTTTCAACGGAGCCCGAAGAGTTTCGCCATTGCTCATGTAAATATCAAGGCGTGCGTGGAATTCCGAAATTAAATCTGATTCCATTCTTGTTCATTCATTTCTCCAGTTCCACTTTGTAGAACTAACTACTGAATTCCCTCCGCGCCCCCTCTTAGCATAAATTCATCCACTAAATCTAATTCTATCGGGAAAAAAATGTACAAGAATATAAATAAGGGATTTCCCTTTTATGTAGGAAAATAATATTATTATGATAAACGAGATTCGCGACCTCGATTTTTCTAATATTGTGACAGAATGTCAGTGTACCGCAATTTGGGTCAATCGACAGATCGAAACGTCGAGTTCGGATCGTTCCGGCGCTTGATTTCACACACAAATTGCCTCCGTCAGGGGAATAACATAAATTAATATCAGACATCAAAAAATCAGAATCACAACCGACATCAAAGCCGAGGGATCGATCCGGGCTTAGGTTTCGGGCGAAGTGATCCCGGGCCGTTTCCCCTGTCTGATTAGACACGAGCACGAGTGAGCTCGCGCGTCTCCTTCGACTCTCTAGGACCCTAAACACAGCCGACAGGCTACACTTAATGATCTCACCGCGTCGGAAAATAAAGAAAGACTAGGGGAAAACTCAAACAAGGAAGTCGGCAATTCAAAATTCACAAGCACAATATTTTACCTTTTTAACTTCGAGGTGAAATTTAAAAAATACAGGCCTTTGGGAAATCATGAGGTGTGGCCAGGAAATGGACTGAAACGTCTTCAGATCAAACGAATATGTTCTTTCTACGATGAGAATAGGGTCGTTTTAGCTGGAACAGATAATTTACCAAGTTTGTTTCAAATGACTTGCTAGCGACTCTCGGTGTTCCATTTCGTAGATGCAGTCTTGTTTGTTACGATTTCGTTTTCAAGCGACCGAGTAAACAATTAATCTGTGTTGTTCAACAATTTTCGTATCGCAACATAACTTTCTACATAAGTAGTACCTACCTGAAGTAAAACCAAAACGTACCTACAGTAGGTAATTTAGGTACACGAAGCCAAATTTTCTAACTCTTTGAATATGTTGTTCTTGTTCATGACCATTAAAAGATTTGACTTAAATATTGCGAAATAGTTTGTTTTGTCTTATTTTGAATATATTTTTGCATATTTAGGCCGGGGCTGAATTAAGGTCAGTCATTTTCACGGAATATGTTCGGGTAATACCCTGGCTCTACAGAAATCCCTGGATTCGTCCCAAGCTTTTTGGTGTTTTATGAAACGAGATAGCAATGCTTGCACGTAATTGGGCCAACGTTAGTGTTCTTATTTTTAATAAAATAATTTTAACTAGGTACATAACTTTCCACTACTAAAGTTTTAATGCATTTAATTAAACCTAATTTGAGAAACTGTTTTTTTACCATAGTATCTAGTGCTTAATTAATTGTCATATGTAGGACTTTACTTCACCCTAATTTAATTTATGAACATGTCTCAAGAAACAATACAAAAACAGATTTATAATAATTAATTCTAACAACAACGAAACTGAATACGAAACAATCAAATTATCGATTTTAATTTCTGAAAACCGCTTAATAATCAAAGCAAGATTTAATTAATATTTTATTATGAAACTCATCCAACAATTTGATTATAATTAATTAGTGTTCGTAGACGATTTCATAATGTAAGTAGATAACAGATGGACTACGGTCTATGGTAGTCGTCTGCCGTCGCCGTAGTGTTGGGTCTCTGCATTGTTAGCGTTATTAATGGGCACAAAGACAAAGCCCAGATTGTTAGCACAGAGAGGTATTCTGCGGTGAGTGATGCGGTTCCAAAATTATTGTTGGAAATTCGAAACTTCGCCGATATTGATATTGGCTGTAGTTAATCGTGTTTTACGATGCGGTGGCGTGGTGCCTCATTTCGACAAGATATGCTGCTTTTTTACTGAACGTGTTTTATCTTGGCAAGCGCTTTTTCGTGTTCCAATCTTGAATTTCCGAGAGTGGATTCGGTGTAGCTACCTGACTAGGTACCTAAAATACGGGTTTATTTAAAAATACACCTTAATCTAAGTGTTTGATTATTTTCTCATATTATACGACTAGTTTTACATTCGGAATGAAAACACCAAGAGGTTTTATTTTCAGAATTCTATCTCCATGAATCATAGGACGAGACATCTAAATGCAAACACCATCTCCTTGCTAATTCAATCCCGTCATCTCAACAACGTTATCTCGAAGTTATCTGACCTCTAATTTAATAGATAAATATGTATGCATATTGCGTGAATTAGCATTTTATCTCCACATTCAGTTTATTATTCATATATACAGTGCAAGCGCATATATCTAGGACCTACCTTGTTGAATATGGAATTAATTAGAGCGGCCTATCCTTAGTGCTGAGTGTTTATTCAGTACGTAATGTATTCGAGGTTATTTTATGTGGGTTCAAATGTATTTGAAGAAAGCGAGAAGGATGTACTGTGGAGGCTTGCGGATTTTTCATTCAGAATATTCTAGAGCACGACTTGAGCTCTTCGCTGAATACTGATTTGTTACTTAGTTATTATATTGTACCAAAAACCAAATGAGTAATTATAAGTAAGTACTTACTTAAATTTTATACTTTCTAATCTTCTTTTTCTAACAACAGTTTCTTTTTAGTTCAGTCACTATTTATGTACTTACTTATCTATTGATATCTTCTATAAATATAAAATTCAAAGTCTGTTTAAACACACTGACTGACAGACTGATCTATAATGCACTAGTTCTAGTCAATCGACGGATCGGGCTATTTGGCACACATTAGATTCCTATTATGTTGTAGGCTAAGAAAATTTAATCTTTAGTCGCGGGAGAAAGCTAGTTTTATGGTATATATTGATATATCACCTATCTACCTATCAGTTGCGAGGGGTGAGATTTATTAAAAGGTAAGCCGATATTGGTTATCTGATATTATTTTGTTTGTTAACTTGTGTTAAAATAGATATAGGTTTAAGAACCTTAGGTAAGCCAATAGGATCGGGTTGTACGGACCCCTCGCTACTGCTACATATTGCTACCAAATTAAGTTAGCATTTTTTTTACTGTAGGTATATTTCGATAATAGGACGCATTGCTACTAGATCATTTTGACTTGTCATTTCAAATACAGGACGTTTTGCTATAAGGACATTTTGACCTTGTGTCGTTTTGATATGTAGGACATTTTGCTTTTAGGTCCTTCCGATCTGAGCTTCCGATATGTAATGAAAAATTCCGTAATTTGATATCCTGAAATAACACCGTTACCCATTTCTAGTTAATATTAAGTGAAATTAATGATTTTTTATTTTTTTGTGTGCTAAGTGCTAAGCCTGCACTGGACTATCTGAAAATATTTTTAAGGAAAAATGCGTCTTCAAAAATTGCGACTAAGACGAGACTCGAACTCGCATCCCTTGAATACCGTTCAAATGCGCTGCCAATTACGCCACTGAGTCAAGTACCGTCATAGTCGAATTTAAGAATCGCATTATTCGAGTCTCGTCTTGGTCGCAATTTTTGAAGACGCATTTTTCCTTAAAAATATTTTCAGCAAGTGAAATTAATTTAGAAACTACCAAGCTAAACCCAGTATTACAACGTCGGCACAACTCTAAGAAAATCAGTAGATATCCCAATCGTAACTGAGTTACTAAGTGCTCGCTCAACAACTGATGAATAGCGACTATAGCGACCGTCTAGAATACGAATCAGATATTAGATAACCTATTTATTGAGTTTCGATCGGATCTGTTTCAAAGTTTGACAGATATTGGTGTATTGTGAACGTGGCATCTAATTGGATTATGATTATTAACGACCTGGGAAATTGAGACCTTAAGGTGAAAGGGTACCTGCGCTGTCTCCATACAAACGTAGTCGACTGTTTCCTCCCTGGATAATGACACTAGCTCAAATATTTTTGTGCCATTTAACCTATAACTGCCATGACTATGCCCCTATGTTTTGTTTTTTTTCATTTTCTAATTATCATAGAAATTAAAATTTAAAAAATTCAAAAAAAAATTCAAAAAATAGGGGCATGGTTAAGTTACAAGTTTTATGCACCAAAAATATTTGCTCTAGTGTCATTATCCAGGGAGAAAACAGTCGACTACGTTTGTAATAGTTTTTATGGAAAAAGCCCCCGGTACTCTTTCCTCTTAATACGAGAAAGCTAGTTTCGCTTTTTTATTACTATAGCTATAGTTCCGAATTGATTGACAGCGCGCTATTCACCCTTCAAACTAAAACAAAACAAAATCGGTTCATCTGTTCGGCCAGACACATACCTACACAACACACACAGACACGTCAAACTCATAACATCCCTCATTTTGCGTCGGGGGTTAAATACATGTAAAATATTAATTTCAGGGTCAATCAAACAACTATTTTCTTCTTCTTCTTTTTTACCCAACTGTGCGACGCAAAGAAGGGTAATGTGTTTATCGGTCTATGTATGTAATGTGTGTTTGTTTCTGTGGCTTTCTAAATGGCAACAAAAGTAGACAGATTTTAATGATTATTATTGGTAAAAGATATTTATCCACAACAAAGTTGTATGGGGTCGAAAATCGCCTGAACTGTTTCGAGAAAAGGATGGTAACTACGGCCGTGCCGCTTTTTTGCTCGACTTGGCGGGGGCACAGCCGTGCCCCCAGATTTATCTTTTATAGTCTTTAATCTCTGTTGCATCCAATTGATGTTAGTTTGCGTCTAACAGCATTACTTAGACACATCTACATAGGTCTGTACATGATTTAAAGAAGGCAAAAGTACTTAGGTACTTGGCGTGTCGAGTATGTACGACAACCTTACAAAGTTGGAGTGAAAACGTTATTTATAAATATGCCAAGCACACACGAATAATAACTTAATATACTTAAAGAACAACTTGTGAACGAGTATGTTAGAAACAAGTGACATTAGAAGCAAATTGAAGCAATTCATCAAACCGAGGCAACTCGCTGTTTTCACACATTTAATTCAGTTTTACGAGTTTAGTACAAAGAGTTAGGATAAATAGATGTGTCGTTTTTCGCTGAGGACTACGTTCGTTGAGGGTACCGATTTTGCTACAGTCAATTAAAAATATTTTTTTAATGAAAGTTGATTGAATGAAATAATACACAAACCTACAGTCGGATACGTCTATTTAAAAGAATCAGTAGTATACAATATAAGAGGAGGATATAGCTCTCAGCATAAAACAGAGCTAACCCATCTTTCGTGGGTATTGTAGAAGACGACTAATCAAGAACATCTTTAGGTTGTGTGTGTGATCACATAGATGCATGATTTTTAGAATGGTGCACCAAGTATAATCTGGTGGTAACTAAAAACAAACTATTTTTTTGCTTATTTGTCAAATTCGGTAAAGTAAAATAACCTTTAGGGTAGTTTAATAAGGATTTTAAAAAGTTGGTAATCATGAACGTTGATCCTTAATTGGTTTTTTTTTAAATGTAGCTTTATTTTGTTCCCACTGAATTATATTCGGCGCAGCCTTAAAAATTTCAGAGACAATAATGCATTTTTATTGCTCTAATTGTATGTACAGTCGGTTGCATAATTGCAGCCCCCGGTAGATTTCGGAAATTACTATTATTGGAATGTTTTCATTCTAATAATTTTTGTTTGATAAATTGATGAGTTAGAAGACTTTAAACTTCAACTAAAGCAGGTGTCTAGAATCTTGCTTGTGTTGAAAACATTCTTATAACAGCCTAGCAGTTTTGGAGCTCTACGGTGGGTCTGCAATGATGCAGCCGACCGTACATACGAATATATGTCACATCTAGGAATTCTATATACTAGCTCTGTGTACATGTGCCTACCGCCCACTCAATAACGACTCTCAAGTTATATTTAAAAGGTGTCACACTTGTTTGTCACTCAGTTACTCCTTCTAGAAGCAACGAAGTTTTATAAGATTTTCACTAATATAATGGAAATGGGTAAGGGGAGGCTTTTGGGTAAAAGAAAATTGACTTTGCGTTACATTTGGCCTACCTACTTTACCTATTCGATTTGTAACGCGTATAGGTACCTATGTCTTATCAAACCGAGGCAAGTTTTAAATTACTTTTTTAGGTAGGTATCTTACCTACCTATGTATATGAAAAAGTTGGTACTTATATGAAATTTTTTGATCGGCTTATAATAATAGCAAGACTTGAATCACGTTCTCATTTAATATAAAATTTAAAGTCCTGATTTACTCACTGAATTTTATCAACTATTTAAAACTTAATCACACCGATAGCTATTATGACGTAGGCATCTGCTATAAGAAAGGATTTTGAATTTTTTTAACTTCCTACCGGAAATAGTCCCGGCTGAAAACTAGTCGCATCTTAATTATTGAAAAGTATTTCATATATCTGTAATTTAATTTCATACATACTCCGACCTATTAGGTAAACCAAAGTAATTAAGTATTAATTAATGAAATAAACAGAGCTGAGTGCAATCATCTCGTGTGCCTAACATTTGCACAGAAAACATTTAGTAATTTGCGGAGGTTAATTAGCAAATTGCAATCGGAATTCTATCCACGTTCTCAATTATATTATACCTAATTGTCGATTGAGTTCAATTATTGCAAATGCACGCGTTATACCTCGAGTGGTCGAGCCACTCTACATCGTACCGGTACAGTTCCGGGACATAGGCACCTGTATCCCGGTATTACTGAAGGGTATAACTTAACTCCGATTAAATCGGAATAATCATCCAGAAAGCCCGCAGCACCTGCTTACTGCAATTCTAATGGTGGTATTGAACTTGCGAGAGCGGAAACTGTACTCAGTTCGCACGGCCATAACACTTCCCAGTGTGAGCACTGAACAGTCTCAGTTTGACGCGTAACAGTGAACCTTCCTGCTTACACGTTACAGCTAGCACCGGGTTCACAAGGCGCCCGCGTTCGTGTGCCTCTAATCATTTACTCAATTAACCAATACATTAACTCCACTCATAGAGCAAAAACATAAAGCACAAACAATGCGTTGTTCAAAAGAATTAAGTGACGTTCCACGACAAGCCCGCACTGGCCGACAATTTCATACCGTTTCTCGTTATTAATGCATATTTTGTGTAAAATATATCGTGTGATTTCGAAGCCAACCTTTGTCTCGGGGCTTTTATATGCTTTAATCTATTCTACTTAAAGCTGGCTTTTTCACACCTGAACCGGGCTGTTTTAAAACGTATTTTCTCGCGTTCCAGTTGGCGCGCTACGCTTCTGTTAATTCGTTTACTCTTTCCGGAGAGCTCTAATGGGAGGGCTTTTCTTGCAATTAGCCGCAATTAAGATACTTCGTAAGGAAATGCCGGAGGGATTCTTCGGGCGGTATCGATGCCGGTACAATCGATTCTAAATTGTCGTGGCATCGAATGCCGCCCGCCGATGCTGTTTCGCAGGATTTGTTTGGACGAGTATAATTAAAAGCAGATTACGTCGGTACCATGGGCGGTTCTCACGGTGCCCCATCGGAAAATGAGCCGCATTTCGATTTCTGCTTTTAATTAACAACACAAAATTGTATGACGGTACTAAAATTGGATTCGTAGTCAACAGCTCGTAAAATGTAGACATAATTTGTCTCGCTGTCTCTCTCTGTTATAATTTCCTCTACGTGTCGCTGTACTTTACCTACTTAAAGGATTCCGACGGCGGTAATAATGTTGCCTGACACAATGCCACGATTTAGTATAGAAGCCATATCTAAACGATGACTATGGCGTAACGATAACTTACGAAGTTCGTTATCGAAAATCAAAAATATATCGTAAGTATAGAAAATGTCAAAATAAATCGTCGAGAAAGGTTATCTGAGCCGAGCATTAAGCTTCCTTGTCGCGCTATCTCATATTTCTACCTCATCGATAAGTAGGCGCGGCGGCTACCTATTATAATTAAAGCTTTCGATAAAATCGACATGTAACGCGGGACCGTATCGCTAGTGCGGTGCGTTTATCGATATAGTCTTGCGATGCGATGTGCGCTGGGTGGCCGGACCACCCGGAACTTACACCCATCATAGACGTGTTTCAAACGTCATGTAACCTAAATTAAGTGGACATTAGGATGTTAATATTTCTGGAACAATAGCCGTGGCCATGTCGTTCTCGACGACACGTTTTTAGGTAATTCGTTCGAGAAAACATACTTAATAATTCTTCCTGTCACTTGTTGATTCCGTGACAACCTTACAAACTAGAGAAGAAATGTCTAGTTTCTATTAGCATAGATAAATTTAACAAAGTAAATTATTTATCTTCCATATTTTCTTCAAGGTCTATTAAGTATTTTACTTAACTTCTAATTGCCTTATTTTATCCGTAAAATAAGAGCTCGTTATTAATTAAGTAGCCTTAACTAAAGTAACAATTCAGAACAATTACAAATTACCTAATTCAAGCAAAAACTGATCATAAATAAGTGAAGTTAAGTGTTATTTTTGGGTAAATTAAGTTGCATTTTATTCTAAGTGATAAACTCATTAACCTGTCTGGATTAAAGGTTAACTTTGCGATTGTATTTAAGAATGAACGAATGAATGGAATGAACAAAGTTAGAGCCAATTTGGGTAGATTTAAACGAACAAAATTAAAGCAAGTTAAATCGAACCATTTTCCGTATCCACTATGGTTGAAATCAATTTGGAAGGGCCAAGGGTTGATTATATTATTAAAATTATGCCTAGGTTCTTGTTTTCGTCCTATTTATCCTTTTAATAGCTGCTATCAGAAACCTTTTTTTGCAACAAATCGACGTAATATTATTTTGCAAACAACTGAGCGGACAAGACTGTTTGAAAGTTTCTTAAAGAACTTTTCATTATAGTGGGTAACATACTCATGTATTCTGTGACCTATTTAACAGTCATTTTGAAACACAATATGTAGACATAGTATATAGTGGTAAATACCATGTTGAACACAAGTAGGTGGCATTCCCACAGGACAGCAGCGCGGCGCGGCGGACATATACCTATGAGCGGTATGCACAATTCGAGATCTCTCGCAAGCTCGAGGTATGCCGAGGAAGTCTCTGGCAAACCTCACTATGTTGCCTGCCTCAGAAATTATTTTAGAAGTTGGCGAACTATATGACATGAAATCGAAATTCAAATAAGATTTCGTATACAAATGCAGTTTCAAATAACTCTATTCAGCTTATTTTCATAAGAAAATATAGAGGTTACGTTGTCAGTGCCATTTGAAATAACAAGCTGTGTTCGAGCTAGATAAACATTTTCTTCTACAACAAAACGAACAAAGAAAGCAGCAATCCAGCAATCCTGCGAAAGATTCAATAAAATAATTCGGAGAAGTTGAGTTCCGTAACTCGTTCCGGTAAAACTCCGCAACAGGACGTCGTCAGACGCCGCGACGGCAACTTCCAAAATACTTTTACGGCAAACGGTTCGAGTGTGGGTACTTTTTGTCGTTTTCAATTGTTGAGTCGATCAATTAGATGTGCTTTGATGGATACCGATACCGTTTAGCGGCGATCTATCAACTAGAGTACGTTAAACGACAGTTAAGGGACTTGCATTGCTTACGCTGATCGATGAGGTGACGAACGGCACATTCACAACCTGTAATTACTTACATTTTCGCTTAAGAGCGTTTTCTTTTTACAAAAACTAGAATTTCGTTTTAAGGAATTTTCATTATAACCTAATCCGAACCGAACGGTTAATTTTGACTTAACAAAATCACAATTTAATTAACTCTACTGGCAACCGAGAGAAAGCCTTATTATCACGCAATTTTTGGTTAGATAATGTTTGTTTGTATTCATTATTACAGCAGTATTATTCCGCAGAATATATCAGTGTAATTTAATGCCGCGAATAAATAGGTCAGAGTTTATAATTAAATGAAGTAATTATACGTTTTAATACATCGGGATACGGTATGTGATACAGTCACGGAAAAGGTAATTGAAGTAAATAAAGCAATAATATTTTATTTCGATAACCGATCTTGCAGATATTTCAACGACTCTTTGGTATAATGGATAGACCAAGTTGTTTACCTATTGAAACCGTTGTTTACCCATGTCTACCGATTCGATCGTTTAATTAAGAATTAGGCATGTCAATCGTCCTACGTTCCGTTTCCGCTGTCACATGCGGGCGTGTAAATAACTCAATACGAACGTTAATTATGTCGAGTGATCTTGAATGAGATGGGCGTCGAACGGAACGTAATCAAACGAAAATGTTTGAACTTGGAACGTTTTCCTATGCTTTGTTGACGTGGCGTTTAATTATTAGAGGGGAATAAAGTACAACGCACGATACGTCTCCCGTTCCTACATACGCAGTAGAAGCGAGGTTATTATAGTGAAAACTGCAACATAAACCATTAGTTTGTGAAATTAGCTCCGAGCCAAGCGGACTGGCAATTTCGTTAAATTTATGTTTATTAGCTATGCGATATTATACGTTGCTAAGCTTAAGTGTTGATGAAGAATTTACTAACTTGAAATAAACAAGATTATTTTGGGCGCCAGAATTTTTTCCTTGAAAACTGAATTAAATGTCTGCAGCGTATTTCGTGTGTAAGTAACCCAAATAGAATCGGAACAAAACATTGTTGGTTTTAATCCGTTTCGAGGTTTGGAGTCGACATGGCGATGGCGTCTCCTTAGAGTCCGGATTAGCAAAGCCAGTTTATGTTAATGAAATGAGATCTTATCCTTGAAGCTTTACGGTTCAACTAGCTATAAACTGAAATACCTAAGTCTTAGTTGATTTTGGGGACGGATTCAGGTATGGGCGTTAATAGGGGGGAAATGCAGCGATGGTACAATTATTGAAATCCTGCACCAACCAACCTGATTTTCTCTCTTAAAGTACAGAATATATGTAGGTTATTGCTAAAGGTATACCTACAACATGTGGGTATAAAAAAATACGGTTTACGACTTCACCTGCGTAAGTTCCGATCCCGTTTCCCAGTGGTAAAGATTTAATGTATACATACTTCAGCCATAATTCATCGCAATCAAACAAGTAGTAGAAGAAAATCCTGTATAACGTCAGTTTAGATTGTAAATTTAAATAGTTAAGGATGACATTTGCTTGTTTACAAGTTAAATACTTAATGTATTTTTTGTTAACTGCATTGTAAATTTAATTGCTTCCCAAATAATAGGCACAGAACTAATAATAGGCATGGAACTATTTCCATAAAAAACAATTATAAAGATTTTTTCTAGTTACGTATAACCCCTTCCCCCCTAACAACCCCTTTGCTTGAAAATTAAATTGTATGTCAAATAATAGGCAATATAGAACTATTTCCATAAAAAACAATTATATATATTTTTTTTAGTTAGTCCCTTTGCCCCTCCCCTAAATCCGTCCACCAATGTTCGTGTACAGTTTGATAGAATCTAAAATCCGCCTTCAGCCGCTACACGGAGTATTTTCATTTACAATGAGGCTAATTTCTAACGCTGTATTTAGCGTGAAAGTTGATAAAACAGCGCTTTTCCCGTATACACGTATCTACTACATAAATTATGTAGCAACACGTTTCTCGAAGTTTCTTGGGCGTTGTCTTGTCTTATGGAGGGTAATAAGCGTAGCTCCATTTTAGACGCTATGTTTATGAATACGAACTGTTGTGAAAATGGGTTTTATTAATGCTTTAGGTGGAGGTAGTTAAGTTGTAACTAGACTTGTCATTTATAGGCAATAATCTTATTTGTAAGTAATTCTAGGAGAGAGTTTCTAAATCATAAGTAAGGTACCAGCGGCTAATAAGAACCTGTCACTTTAATTAAAAACTTCGTCACAGTAGCGAAAAATACAGAAAAACCGGTATCTACATAAATATTTGCTTTATTGTTAATCTGAAATACAATTTTGTCTATTTCCTTGTTATTTTGTCACTAATTTCAAGGTTTTTAAAAAATCTTTAGTAGTTTATTACCGTTATTCTAAAATGTAAGTTACTACTTAATATCATGACTTAGTTTATAGGATAATTACCATAAACACGACAACATTTGAACTGATATTATCTGAAAGAACGCAATGATGTGGTCGAAAAAAAGACCAAAAATAAAACTCGCCATCACAACAAAAAGCTTAACAAATTAAATCGAATTACTTATAAATGGAATTACAACAGATACACAAAACTTAATGGCTGCGTATTTCATCTGTCAGTAATTTATCGTCCGAGGAACTTGTGACATCGGCCCATTGACTTGTGTTATTTATGTACTACGGAATTCAACGTTAATACGGACCAGGGATTTTAGTTTACTATCTATTTTGGCCCTTAAGAGCGAACGCTGACTTTTCTATTAAGTAAGATTTACTTTTAACGTTATACTTAAGGTAAAAAAAAAAAAAAAAAAAAAGTATATAAGTAGTTTATCCGTTATCTGACACCCATAACACAAGCATTAAGTTGCTTAGCTTGGGGCTGGATGGCGATGTGTAATATGTCCTGAAATATTTATTTATTTATACAAGTGTGGTAAATTGATAATTGCATAGAGGCGGTTTATGACGTTTATAAAGCCGTGATACAATGATCAATCCACACGTGTGTGGAGGACATAATACGTTGGATTATGAGCCTAGAAGCCGTTTAATTAAATCTACTTTATGAGCAACTCTGATAAAAACTCTTTATTTTACCATATCAAACCTTAAATCTAACATAAATTAATGCTAAAAAAATTAGAAACCAAACAATATGGCACAATATGGCACAATGGGCAGCCTTATCGCTAAAAGCGGTCTCTTCCAGACAACCTTCGAATGTACAAGAATTAAAGATGGGGATGGGTGGGTTATACATAAAGTGATAGGAATCATTCATACGTTCATCATTCAAAATGAATCGTCTTAAAACTAAGTTAGGTGGTGTCACTTTCCACCAATGAGAAGAATACCAAAGAAACTCATTCTTATTCTTTAAAAGGGTTTTTGTGATCATGCTCACAAAGGTCAAGCTTGAGAACTTAATTGTGTTAATGTACATTTGGCTGTACATAATTAATGCTCAAGTTCCCTACTTGTTAGATTATTCGAAAAATATTATACCATAATACAGAACATTTCCATTTTCATAAAGAAGTTAGCGAGTATTCAAAAATTCAGCATTATTTGATACATGTAGTCTGAGAGGTAAGCTGAAAATACTGCGCGCATAAATCATGAAACCGCGAAAATAGGATGCCCTATTAGCGTTGAAACACTGCTGAAATTCAGTTATCTTGATATCACTAGGATTTTATACTTTTTGATTAAGATATCTAGAGTTTTTAGATTTATTTCAAAAGATATCTAGTGTCGTTTAGTAGTAATCTATAATACTTATAATAGTAATGCTTATAAGACAAAAATATAATTTATAAGTAAATAATGCATTTTTTTTTCATAATTCAATTCATGAATTATTGCATCAATGGATTTTTTTACGAAAAAATTATGTACGCTAATAAGCAGCGCTTATGGTGATAAAAACCCTCACCCTAGTTGGCTCCAGAGGTTTTGATAAATCCTTTCCTCTGGACACGGTCGACTGAGAGGGTGGAAGTTTACTCCATCTAATATAGTATGGGATCCCTTTAAGGTTCCGCTGGTCGATCGTGTTTTCCATACAAATGAATTTAGAGTGTTATCCATTTATTCTTTATGGAATTTGAAAAAATAAAAGTTAAATCTACATAACAAGTCTATATCTAGCCCATGTAGGCGACGAAATAGACAAATTATATTTAATTTAATATAATTTAATATAACTAAATATAATTTGTCTATTTCGTCGCCTACATGGGCTAGATATAGACTTGTTATGTAGATTTAACTTTTGTTTTTTCAAATTCCATAAAGAATAAATGGATAACACTCTAAATTCATTTGTATGGAAACACGATCAACCAGCGGAACCTTAAGGACGACCTTCATCGATCTGTTAAATCGATGAAAAGTATTTTATATCAAATTAAATAGGCCATAAATATATTGCAAATGGGTTGCCTAAAAAAATTCAGTCCAGAATGTTTAATATATTTTTATCTTTTTTGTCTAGCCTTTGTTCTACGACGACGAGAACACACTGACAAAACTAGAACCGTATACTGCGTAATTTTCGAATTTAACTGCACTAGTGAAGTTAAGTTACCGAGTAAATCCTTCTCTTAACAATTGTCTTAACTATAAACAGTATTTATAACATCTTTAAATCCCTTTATTTGCGAAACGACTTCCTTCTGTGACAACATAACTTTAAACCGCAGTTGTATTACGTCTTAGCTGTTAAACAGAGTTACAGGAATACTACTAATAAACGTAAAAGTTTGTGTGAGTCAGTGTGTTGAGTGATGTTTGTTACTTCTTCCAGAAAAACTCCTTAATTGATTGCGATGATGAAACTTGGTAAGTAGGTAATTAGAACCGTGTAAGTCCAGAAGTCTTGAAAACATCGGGATACAACTTAGCCTAATATGTTACCTACTTTCAAGGATAAAATGTATCCTCATACTAAGTTTAATCAAAATCGGTTCAGTAGTTTCAGAGCTTGGAATGAGTAGATAGCTAGAACCCACTGGCATCACCCCACGGCTTTAACCATAAATATTTTTAACCGCTTTCTCGTAGGAATATCGGGATAAAAAGTAGCATATTTTACTTCTGACCATCTTTAGCCTAAGTTTCATGAAATTGTAGTTTCACAGCTTAGGATAAAACAAAGACACTTTCCGCTGTCTGTCCCTATGTATGCTTAGATCTTTAAAACTACGCAACGGATTTTGATGCAGTTTTTTTGAATAGATAGAGTGATTCAAGAGGAAGGTCTTATGTATTAATATAGCCGAAGCCGGAGCGGTTTGCTAGTAAACAAATAAAATACAAATCTTTTTCTATATAAACAGATATTAGGCTATATCAAGGGACAGCGTCTTGCAAGTAAACCCGCAAGGCGCAGCTGTATAAATAAATCCAAGCTACAATATAATTTCGGGGGTTCTATTCTGATTCAAATTTGAAGATTATCCTTCCTCACGATCCATTACACCTATATTGTTTTAATACTGTATAGTTGGGCGTCTTCCTCAGAATTAAACGTAAACAATGCTTATTATAAACCTTTGGTTCGTCGGTTTAAATTGATCAAGAGTAAGTGCCATAATCCCGTTGGATAACGCCAGACAAGGGTATTCGTACCACAGACCGAATTAAGAATAGGTATTTGCATAAGTTATACAGCGTTTCATATCGCAGGTTTCGTTCGATTTTTAAAGATTAATTGTTAGTCGTAAATTAAGTTATAAAGGAGGACGGGTCTAAAAAGTTTTTATTCCATTGCGATGTCTTCCTACCTTCACTCGCGTCCCTCGAAGTCCCCTGTTTATTTAGGATCTTTGAGTCACGAGCTGAAAAGGTATCTTCTAGGAAAGCGTGCTAGATCTAAGACCGTAAAAAAAAACCTGTCCTATTTATTATAAAAAAAATCTTTAAAAAAAGTTCTTCTTCTTTCTTTTTTTTTCAGTTTCTTTTAATTTTAAACTGAAATGTTAATTATCGATTGCGAGGTTAGGAACCGATTTGGACAAGGTCATCGTAAAATATTTTGAAACTCGACTGCTATTCAATAAAGCGAATACTTAGTAATACTATTGTTTAATTTTCGTTTGTAAGTGTAGAAAGCTTTTGATCACGCTATTCAGAAATTATAGCAATTACTTCAACTTAAGTCTGTCTTTCAATTATGCTGTGAAAAGTTTATGAAAGAGTTGTTTACTAAATTATTTTAAGGGGAATAGAAATAAAGATTTTCGTAAAAATGACTCAGTTATTAAAACTTGAAATGTAACGTTTTATAATCTGCGACTCTACGACTAGAACATAATTTTCCAACTACTAAAACCTTAATTAGTTTTTACGACTATCGTAAAATATGAATGTGTCGTTTATGAATTGACCGTCAATTAATTTTAAAGTTTAATTTCATTTCATCACTACATAGTATAAAACAAAGTCGCTTTTTCTGTCCCTATTTCCGTTTGTACGCTTAGATCTTTAAAACTACGCAACGGATTTTGATGCGGTTTTTTTAATAGATAGAGTGATTCAAGAGGAAGGTTTATATGTATAATACATGCATAATATAGCCGTGCGAAGCCGGCGCGGGTCGCTAGTTGATAATAATTCAAAGCTAAGGTTCAAATTAGGCTGTAAATTTTTTATAGTTCGAAAATTACGTTCTATAGCTGCAAAGTAACATAACTTCAAACATATCCAACTAATATTTTAGCGCTAAGGCCAACCTTTTTAGCACTCGACACTCATATTAGAAACTAGCTGCGCTGCGCGGTTTCACCTGCGTAAGTTCCAATCCCGTGGGAATATCAAAATGAACAGTAGCCTATAGCCTTCCTCCATAAATGGACTATCCAACACAAAAATATTTTTGAATTCGAACCAGATAACTATTTTAAGACGAATAACAGTATATAATGTATGAGCAAAGCTACTCGTAGTATTCAACAAACAACACCTACATGCTAAGACCGCAAAATAGTCGTGGATGATTTAATCTGAATAACTTTGTTATAATAATGTTTTAACTAAGTTATTGCTATAGAGTAAAGGAATGCAGTGACTACAAAGGTTGCCTCGTGGCCACTCCACGTGAATAATAACAAAATTATTCAGATTAAATCATCCATGAAACACACCAGTTATATCTTTGTTTTAATTACTCCGACCGCAACATCATCCTGGTAGGAGTCGTACGTATTTTTACAGGTAAGACTCTGCTCTCTATGAATGCAGCAAGGAGGAACAGATCATGCAACATATTATTATATACCACTGTTTGATCAATTCCTAATCTTGGCCTTCAGAAGACATATTCGAACTTACCCATGAGGTCACTAACTGGTTGAAAAATTTAGATTGAAATTATTTGTATTTATTTAATTAAGTTTAGTTACCGATATCTGTATTTTGAATGCTGTTCCGTAGAGGAACTGATTTTATTTGTTAGCTTATTTTATAATCTATCATTAAAATAAATAACAGGTAAATACAGTGAAAAAGCCCTGAGCGCCATAATGTTAACTTAGCACCATAATATTAGTTGGTTAAGGAAGATTCGAAGCATTCGTCCTGTTTGCCTTGCACCTCACTAGGCATCTCACCGATTAATATTAGATGAAAACCTAACCCATCCAGTTAAATTTTGGACTATGATGACATTTGGACCCGTGAGCCTAACATCCGTAGATTAACTCTGTAATTAAGGTCTAGGAACTCCCGCAACATCCCCTTCCCCATACTAAATGTTACCCCAAACACTTATAAAGATAAATGAATGCGCCCCACCGTGCGTTTTGAAACCGAAACTGGGCTAAAAGGGTTTTACTTTAGTAATAATTAATTAAGGCTTAAAACACTTTCAAAATTAGCATGATTTTGTTTTTAGTGAAATTTTAAATGGTAAATTTAAGGTTATAATATTTGAACTAGATATTAATGGTAAATATTATATTAATAGTAAAATATTAATTTTGTAATTGAGTTAGGTTTTGATTTAATTAATGTAAATATATTTAGATAGATGGCTGGCTCGTAATAATTTAAATGTTTAAACTAAGAGACACTCTTACAAATATTAAATTAAAGTAATAATTACTTTGTTTAAAATATAAATTTACAAGAAACATCAGAAATAAAATTAATAACCCCTCATCAATATAATGTTTGCATAAAAAAATCACATTTCCCCGTCTCCATAGCTCAAGGAAGGCTATCAATTTGAAAGGAAAATTTCTCTTAAAGGAAAAATTCTATTCGAACGTTGGAAAATAGCGGAGCTCCAGAAAGGGTTCCCAGCTCTAGTAATAAAGTAATTTATCCAGTTCCGATAACGGGCAATAATCCGGCAACGTAAGTATAGACGGGGAGTTCGGGAATTATATACTTACGTTAGATATTACCTAAACTTACCTGAACACTAGTGCTGCATGCTCAATAGACCTCCATAATATGATTAGTAAAAAAAATTATTAGACACGCCCCGGCATCGTACGGTTTCCAGAGCATTTAATTTTTTATTTGTCACACAGCCAATTTATGAAAACCAAACCATGCTAGTCCATGTATTCGTGAAATCCCTATGAAAATTTGTTCAGGTGGAGGGATTTTGTTATATAATGAGTACAGAAGATAATATGGTACTAGATATGGGACAGTAGGCATTGATTTATATGCAAGCGAATAGGCCGGTTTCGAGGGTAAAGCGGACTTTTTCAGGCAACCAATGGTAATCTAATGGTTAACTTAATATTCAGGCTTGAGTATCAGATATTATTCAGATATTATATGTTTCAAATCTCAAGTAGATCTAAAATATAATGAATGGCTAATGGAAATATTGAAGTCATGATAGTTACTAACCCTCCTACAAAGTCTACATGGTATATTTTATACTTTGACGTAAGTAGAAATATCATGGTATCACGGTATATAGGTATTATACCTACAGTTAACCCACTTGGTGGAGGATATGAAGAATAAATAACGTTGAGGAGATGATGGTGGTGTTAGGCGATAGTGTAGTGAGGAAATTTTCCTTTAATTTTGAAGGATTTTTGTTTTGTTTTCGTTTGTTTTGCCTAAAATATTGTATTACCTTAGGTACTTACTTATGATAGGTTTTATAATTATTAAAGCTGCTTATTATTAAACTAGATCAATTTGAAAATGCATGCTATTAGCATCTTAATGTTAACGTTGCTTTTACGGGGAAAACATCGTGATGAAACATGCGATATAGCTAGCTCCAGACGTATTGACAAGTTCTTTCCACTGGACATGGTCGACTAAGCTGGGTGGTATAGGTGCAGGGCAAGCCTACTTCATCTAAACATGCCCCAGGCACTACAGCGCCGTGAATAACATGGATTGAAGTTACTGGCGTTGTTTAAATCATCTAGGTTTCCTTGTTAAGAGGAAAGGGTACCGGAGGCTCTCTCCATACAAACGTAGTCGACTGTTTTCTCCCTGGATAATGACACTAGAGCAAATATTTTAGTTGCATAAAACTTATAACTGCCATGACCGACCATGTTTTTGTATCTTAATTTCTATGATTATTAAAAAAGCAATAAAACCAAAAAATAGCGGCATAGTCATGGCAATTATAGGTTTTATGGCACAAAAAATAATCTACTAAACCGAGAGCAAGTTACTCGCATCTAGCAATAATACACGAAGTTGTAGCGGGTTCGAGTGGCGCGAGCGATAACACGCCACTCACCGAAGGAGATTTAATTTCAATATTGCTACCTGATTAATTAAGATTTACGGCACAGAGACGGGTTAAGACCTTTAGCCCAGGGCGGAATTATCAATCATAGAGAATGACTTGTAATTTAAACATTTCTTGTACATAAACGAACCTTTGATTGTAATAATTACGTTTATTTTCAGCAATGTTTGCGATTTAATATTCCGGAATAGTTTTCAAATTCTAAGATAGATATTTAGACGGTTGATGTATTCTAAGATCAAGTTAGGGCTTTCAGTAATACCGTTAGAGACAAGATACCGATTTAAGTTAGTTATGTTCATTCAACCGAAAAGCTTTGCCGTACTAAGTTGGTTTAGCCATCAAGCAATACTTGAGTATACATACTTACCTTACTTACTTACCTATCAGTGTTACCTAACATTATATAGGTAGAGTAAAACACGTTTTCAGTATGAGAACTTGAAGGTTAAATGCCTATCGTACTAGTTTTCATATTATTTACTTCACAAACAAACAAATATTTCCCCAACTCAAACAAATTACCTGTTCTCGTTTTCTATAATAACAGAAGTAAGCATTCCACGAACAATAATGAAATTGCAGAGAAAATTATACATATACCTAAGCGGCTTTGCGGTCCGGAGGGGCGATTATGACACTAACGTTTAGCGACAGTCACCGTAATACCATATCACAAAGTGGAACGCAGCGAAATTGTAATTAATCCGACGAAAATATGCGATTTGAACCCTCGCACGGATTAGGATCGGGGGGCGAACAGGGACGGATGCGGGGTGACTAGGTACGGGTGCCCTGGGCGCCCGCTGGGCGGTCGAGCGGATTCTTTTCACAGGTGAACGACGTTTTATTATGATACACGGGATTTAAGCTTAACATTAGATTGCTAAAGGGCTCTTCGTAATATAAATATTGAAATGTTTACAGTGTAATATTCAATGAGCTATGTTGTAAACAAACAATAGGTTTATTGTTATTCTTATGTTATTTTGTGAATATCTGTTACTAATATTATTCTGGCAAAGTTCTGATGTCTGGTAGCACTTACGCCGTGATTTTGTGAGATTACACGAATACATCATAAACTTTAATAATCAGCGTGACCGCTCGTTTCATCCCGCAGCCGTTTAACTTCCATTCTCATCTAACACTTAGGGGAATTGTGGACGCGGCAACGTCCGATGTTTGCGAATTGCTGATTATTATCTTAATAGGATAGCGAGAAAGATTTACTGTGGCTAACCAGCCCCTCGCTCTGCTCCGCGGTGGGGGCGATAGGAACCCCGAGCTTTAATAACTCGTATTATGGACAAGGACTCTGTAGTCCGGCTCTTTGAGATCGCTTTGAGCGCCACCGTGACGTCTACCTAATTTATATACTTTGAATACGTAATGGGTGAATTGTAATTGTCCGTGTTACTAGCTGAATTTTGTCTTTCCGCTTTGGTGTTACTAATTTAAAACGTTTCGTGGTATTCATGTTTCGAGAGAAACTTCATTATGCAGCGTCTAATTTGTTTCAAATTTTGGTTATTCTGGCGCGTACCTAAAGACAGCGTCAGTTCAAAGACTATAAATAAAAATAAAAAATAGATATTGCAGGACATTCTAGACTTGTCTTATGGGTGCTAGATAACGGATATACTACGTAAATTACTTTTCTTTTTTAAATATATACTTATAACTAGCGACCCGCCTCGGCTTTGCACGGCTATATTATGCATGTACTATACATACATATAAACCTTCCTATTGAAACACTCTATTTATTAAAAAAAACCGCATCATAATCCAAAAAGTTTTAAAGATTTAAGCAGTTTTGTAGTGATACATAGAAACAACCAGACCACAGACAAATATCTAAGCAAAAATACTTTGGAATCGAACCTGCGACCTGTGTTTAGCAGACTGGCATGGTGACCATTGTGCTAACTGGTCATCGCTAGCATTTATTATTATATTATTATGTCATCTTTTATAGAACAGAAATATGTAGTATACCTACTTGGTGACATATTTTTGTTGCAAATAAATAATTTCTATTTCTATTCTAAAGAAACCACTTCTTGGAAATCACCTGACGGGGTGCGGAAAAGCAGAGTATGACGTAAACGTAAGAATTTGTTTTTCCTTGCCGACTGTCTGATTTTTATTTTTTTCCTATAAATCAGACAGTCGCATATAATATTCCCAAAAATGTTTTACTTTTGAACTTAGCATTATTCAGTGTTTTAGCACCAAACCTACATAGAACTATTTTATACTCAGTGGCCAAACCTCAAAGATTTGTTCATTATATTAGTTTATATTTTTATATCCTATCAAAGTACATACTATTTCAGAAAAAAAAAGGAAAAACAACGAGTCTGAAATGTTTACCTTGACGTTATTAAAAACAGCTACCAACGCAAAACTCAAGCTTGATTTGAAATTCGGTAATAAATATTTTAACAATAAATTTAACGTAATAACAAAGCCACAACAATTTAATCGAAATTTAAATTGACCAATTATGGAAGCTCTCAAATACAGGCCGTCCTTGATCTACCAGACAATGTCATTTTGTTTCCATTGTAGGTATAATAACCACAATAATAATAATCCATAAGGTTGAAAATAGATTTACCTATCTCTATTATAATAATCTATGCATATAAAATGCTTTATCCTGACTGACCGACGACGGATCAACGCACAGCCTAAACCGCTGATCGTAGAGACCTGAAACTTGGAGGGTGTGTTCTTTGTATGACGTAAGCATCCGATAAGAAACGATTTTCCGAAATTCTAAGCCTTAGGGGTTGAGAATGGGTGGCAAAGTTTGTATGGGACAACGTAATTCCTTGGTCCAATCTACTAATTCTACATGGACGAAGTCGCGGGGAAAAGCTTTACTATCACTTCACTATCACTACATAGTATAAAACAAAGTCGCTTTCTCTGTCCCTATATCCTTATGTATGCTTAAATCTTTAAAACTACGCAACTAATTTTGATGCGGTTTTTTTAATAGATAGAGTGATTCAAGAGGAAGGTTTATATGTAAATATAATACATGCATAATATAGCCGTGCGAAGCCGGGGCGGGTCGCTAATAATTTATAAAATTCAAAGTCCTGACTGACTGACTGACTGATTTAACAACGCATAGCTCAATTCAATGGACATGTGAATCCTGATTTTAGAATATTCAAATCCTACGCGAATGAAATCGCGGGTAAAAGCTAGTTTTCAATATAATTTAAATTCTTTTGTAAGATTTCATTGTATTTTTATCAAAAATAAATCTGGATTACCTTTAAAAGTTCTTGGTAAATATAATTTTGTGTATAAAATTATTTCGTAAAGAACTCTTAGAAAAAAGTCTTAAATTTCTGTTGTTGAATTTATTATTTAGCTTTGAGTTTTTATGTAACAGCTTGTAACGTTATAATTTAAATAAGTATTTGAGGTAGGTTTAGTTAACTTTAGTGCGCTTACCTACTTACTGGATTTACCCTATACGCGTAAGAAATCTAATTTAACCTTTGGAAAACCAAATTGGATTTGGACCTTTGGATTTTAATTTTTAACCTTTAGATATAACTAGCTGCGCTCCGCGGTTTCACCCGCGTAACTCCCGATCCCGTGGGAATATCGGGATAAAAAGTAGCCTATAACCTTCCCCGATAAATGGACTATCCAACACAAAAATAATTTTTCAATTCGAACCAGCAGTTTCTGAGATTAGCGCGTTCAAACAAACAAACTCTTCAGCTTTATAATATTAGTATAGATTATAAAATCCGTCAACAAGTATCTTTTCTATTTTATTAAAGAGAAAATAGAAGAAATTACTAGGTAGAAACACTATTTCTAACAGCGTATAAACTGTTCTAAACATTTCACACACAGCTCCCTGAAAAATACCAGCACAAAATATATCCCGGGAAAATTGACGGACGTTTTATTTTCACAATTCAGTTTAACAAGGCACCTACCCGTTTGAGTAAATTCACGAATTTATCTCACTAAAGAAAAACAGGGCAGGTCACAAAACATTATGACGTGATCGTTTGAGTAATTTGGTAGTAGTCGTAATTCATTGCTGCTTGCGAGTGGCACGCATTTGTCCCTCGCGATAAGGGCCCGACATTGTATCAAAAACCGACTGACGAGATGCTATTTGTTGCTAGCTAGAAAACACAGGAAGGCATCGAGTTTAAACCCAGTAGAGGTGTAATGTGGGCCATAAAATTTCGAAACTGATCAGTGGTTTTCAACTGATTTTTTTGATTTGGTTTTGAACTGATAGTGTTGCACTTATACAATTAAATTCAGTATTTATTATTTTATTTAAACAACCAGTAAGATAAACTCAATCCCCCTTATTCCAAAACGAGGTTTTAGGATAGTCCGAGATGTGGATTCAAACTTTAGATTTAGATACAGCTTTACTCGTGAACTATAGTCTAAACACTATCTTTAAATAATCTTTAGGGATAGTGTTTAGACTATAGTTTCCTATATAATCCATAGGGATCTTGTTTAGACTATAGTTCACGAGTAAATCTGTGTCTAAATCTAAGGTTAAATCTACATCTCGGACTATCCTTAAACCTCGTTTTGGAATAAGGGGGAATAGGTATATTCGCTCAATATTTTAGCTTTAAAGAATAATTTTTCCCGTGTGCTCCGTATATTGTAAATTGATTGCTTTCAAATGAAATACCTTCTAAAGGTCTTGTTTCCATTAAATAACACGTTATGCCATAGTCATAGAACATATGGATAAGAAATTATTTGTTTGCTTAACTCTTATGTTACGATGACAATTGGAATCGTTGGTCATTCAATCGGAACGTAGCGATCGCCGCATTGATTACTATCGCTAAAGTAAATAAACGACAGTTCCCCTCTACTGGGTTCGTGCTCGATGCCAGCAACAAACAAAATTATACCTTTTATACGGTGTGCTAACTTTGCTTCTTAAGTAAATTGAGGGATTTGAAATATTGGACACGTTTTAGGAAACACCGAATAAGTAGGCAAGAAAGCCTTGAAAATTATAGGTACCTTGAGTAAATGTTTATTCATATTTTAGCACTGTTATACAGTTAATTCGGACGACTTTTGTTGAGTAATGTACGAAATGTTAAATAAGACTACAATTTCTAGATGTTTAATCTTGCTGAAATAGAGAATAAACCTTATGAGCTTTTTTGACAAATTAAAAGTCACCATCACATCTGCCTGATGGAAGGTGACGATGCGCTTATTACCTAGAAGATTCTTGTTCAATAATGCCTTGAAAACCCCCAAATTGATCTTGGGCAATATTAGTATTAACAATAAAAAGCATTATCATTTGAAAAAAAAAAACTTGAGAGGTGTCAAGGGACACCCGAATGGAACGAAGTTCCTTTCGATTAATTAGTGAAGGAATTGTAATTTTTTTTTGTAAATAGTCGTCGCGACACGACACTGTTCAATGCGAAATAGAAAGACGAAACCAAAATAAATGGCTTGCTTTCTATGCAAAAAGTGTCGTTACAACTTTTGGTCTTATTTTTTTCCGTCAAGCCCCCTTTCGCAACGCGCGATAAGGAACTATCGTTCCAATACCAATATAACGACAGCAACCTTCTTTAATCAGTGTCTAGTCTACGCTACAATTAACTTTGCCTGTATTTATCTGTCTATAATTTTATAATCGTGCAGTCTGTTCGTTTCGCATGAAATAGAAATTGATTGGCATTTAGCATTGTTTATTTATTTTATTTATTTAACATCTCGGAGAGCGACGTCGTATCTAACGTTTGTCGCCCTTATAGCGCGGTCGGAGTCCAATCCTGATGATGCGTCGTGTAGACGCGAAACACGTGTCGTGGTTTATGAATGGTGTCACTAATACTAATACTAACTTTTGCTTGTCCTCATTGCATGCCTCTTCAAGTGGGCGGGAGGGCGGTGCTCATTGCATTTTGTGTTTTTGGTACTAGGCTCGGAACTAAAAACTAAATATTAATACTTCCATTACAGTTATTACAATCATTAATTATACTAGCCGTGCACTGTAGGGTTTTTCTATAGGAAATAGTGATTTTAAGCTAAAGGAAAACACCGTAAGGAAACCGATATGCCTTAGAACTGTTGGAAGGGCGTGGCGTATGTTAATACTGCTTAAGTGTCTAGCTAGTCCCTCTGAAAAGATGTCTACAGTCTGTAATAAGGTAATATTAATAAGCCGTAAGCCGATAAAATTCAACAGAATTCTTCAATTAAATTTAAAGATATTTAATTGAAGAATTCTGTTGAAAATAAAACTAAACAAATAAATAAACTATTAAAATTTAATTAATCTTTTCTCGCATCGAGTTATATGTGCATTACTAAAGTAATTTATAGGTTGATAAAATTAACCTTTATCAAAATTACGACAAATTGAGTTACAATTTTATTACATGCCAAATTCATATCACGTCCTACAATATGAACCGAAAATTCACGAGCAGACGTTTCAATTTTAAAATTAAATTGTCTTACGTTACAATTTTGATAACTTAAAATTCCCCTCTTGTACTACGACTGTAGAGATAAAATACTTACCTACTAGAGAGTACATCGGAATATTTGGGTTAGAAGCTTTGTGACTACATCTCGATACGACTAAATAGTAGGTACGACTAGACTGCTATAAGACTAAATATTTTTCTTAGGAATATTTTAATCCCGGCAGTTTTTTGAATTTGACGTAACTATAACCACTTTTGAGAAATAATAGATTATGTAATAGGTATTTATAAAGTGCCCTTGCGCTTCGCTAAGCTCGCTAACTTCAACTAAAGCAGGTGTCTAGAATCTTGCTTGCGTTGAAAACATTCTTTTAACAGCCGTTTTGGAGCTCTACGTTGGGTGTGCAATTATGCAGCCAACCGTACCTGCGGGTAATAAAGGCTACCTGTCACCTTCATTAAAAACTAAATATTTCGTAAGACAACTATTTAAAATCAGATCATTAGATAAATATTTGCTTTATTATATTGTCAATCGGAAAACAATTGATTTGTTTATTTTCTTGGTTTTTTGTCACTAATAACAAGGTTTATAAAAACCTGCAGGTACCTTATACTTATACAGGGTTATAAGAAATTATACTAGCAAGCCGTTGAGGGCTACTTCTGTGCACCTTAACAAACATTTTTTCGAAAATTTTGAGGTTAGGTTTATCTGAAAATCAGCTATTCCTTACACGGAGAGGTCATTAACCTAAAAATTTTAGTCATTTTTTAAGTTTTATCTACTGTTCTTAGTCTGAATGACCTTTGTTTTATAAAATCAGATGTTTTTCGAATTTACATAACCTCAATATTTAGATTTCTTTTTCGAATTTCCAAAAGTCGTAGAACAAAAGTTGATTGTTACGGTGCACAGAAGTGGCCATCAACGGCTTGCTAGTATAATTCCAATAACCCTGTATACACAAAAATATCGTCTTACTTTCTGTCTGTGTTATGCTATTTGGTTCTATTTTATAAGACAATTCTGCGCTCCTACAAGCATCTACAGTGGAGTGCAACTAAGAGTGGAACACATGTAGAATAACAACAATTTGTTTGAGAATGCAGCAGGATTGCGAGATATTACTTAGGATTAAATAAAATAGGTCGCATGAATTGAAAGTAGAGATTGGTACAGTAGTTAAGTGCTACTGTACCTACATTGTCGCGTATGCATATGAAGTTTCACTTAAGTTTTGTCTAAGCAAACGCTCTTTTTATAGCTTATATAATTTAATAAAAACGTATTTTACTTTCGGCTAAGTATAAAGGCAGTTGATTAAACAATTTTAGGTAGATATAGGCCTCGGTTCAGTGTAAGCTTCAGATTTAACACAATCAAATAATTGATACTTTTAAAAAGTCTTTTCACCCGTGTAAAAACCGTGTTAAAATCGAAAAAAATTAATAAGACATGTATTATACTATTTATTAATTAATATGCTTTGATAAGTAGAAGACATCTTCCCTTTCAGTAGCTATTATATCAAATCCTAACCCCTTCTCCCTTTTGCGATTTTGGTTTAAAATAATCTCAGAGTTCTCAAAACCTCGAAAACATTCACGCGGAACCGTAATTCACCAATCAATTAGGCAAGAGTTCATTTAATATTTTAAACAAACAAAGTTCGAATATTATTTTGATTAATATTCAACAACGTTAATGAAGTGGCAAGTCTGTTTAATCCGTAGAGTTCTCAAACGAAGCGCGCTTCTCGTTCAAACATTGTTTCTAGTTAAGACGAGTTATAAATACGAGAGACGCAACGAGAAACAGCTAGTTTACAGAATATTTATCTATAGAATCAAGTATTCGTTAATATACAAGTTTACAAGTGATACGTATTCAATAATTGTTTAGATTAACGTTATGATAATGAGTAAAATCGTGTGAACAAAGTTTGTACAAGCGAAACACGGCGGGACGGCTCCGGGATTTACGACTTTTATCCGATTACACGCCGGATTTATCATTGCACTTTGCATAAAAAACAACGTGCATACTTTAATCAACTATGAATAAGGGTTATTTTGCTCTGATATCAGGTTTTAGGGCAATTTTAGACGTTTAAAATACTCGAAGAGTGTGTTAAAGTTTCCCAAGATTTCGGTTGAGTTATGAGATGTACGTTAGAAACGTATTAGTGATGTTGGATGGTGTCTGGTTTCTTGATGATTGCATTTTGATGTTTTAATAATGTGTTGAGTCAGAATTTAGTTATGGAGCAGTAAATTTACTGTAATAAACTGGATGCAGAGAATTAACTGGTTTAAATATTGTATACAAAATAATTGTAGAATTTTAGCTATGATTAAAAAAAATGAAATAGAAAGTTCGTATTTATAATCCCAACACTGGATTTCCCCGAAGTTTCGCAGGTGGAAAGTATCCTGCCCGTGTCAAAATACCAAAAGTTCGGAACTTTTGATGGTAAAGCGTTCGTATGACGTAATGCCGAAGTGAGAAACCTTTTTCATTTACCTCTCTGTGTTTTAAATTTTGGGCGTTTTGTTTCAGTTCCTGGAAGTTTTGAAGAGTTTCCGTTGCTGTGCTATTTTATGAAGATCTGGTGGAAGGTTTTGGCTGCCTACTTTCAGCTCTATCCCTATGCCCAATATTGAAAAGGATTGTCTCCTTTTCATGATGATATTTGTATTTGTAAAAAAAATACCCACACCAAATTTTATCTATAACTAGCTTTTGCCCGCGACTTCGTCCGCGTAAAAGTCGGAAATGGACCAAAGAATCACGCTGTCCCATACAAACTTTGTCCCCATTTTTCATCCCCTTTATGTGTATAGATGGGTCCAGTAGTTCTGGAACCAATGTTTTATTAAAAAAAACCTATTGTATGTTTTCATAGAAGGTTTCATTTGGATTTTTTCAGTTGTAGATTTTTAAGCTTCTTTATTTGATTATTATTTTATAATTATGTTTTTTTTTTTTTTTTCAAGGAAAATGTATCTCCAGGATTTAGGACCCCGGCGAGTGCCTAGTGCTGACTAACGCACTTTAAATATAAAATAATATTTGTGATTTATGGTTTATCCATTATATTCTCCACAATGCACGTCCAATAATGTCGGCAAGGTGTGCAACCGACGATCCATGCAGTCGACGCGACGTGCCTTGATGGCCACCGCAACTATTAAACTACAATCAAAGACTATTAAATCATAGTTATATAGAAGAAGAGTCTGAAGCTTTTCCAATATAGTTTTATAAAGGTAATAACTCGCTTTGAAACTACTGAGCAAAGATATTAAATGTATCTATCATAGAGAGGGTCAATTTTCATACATAATATTATATTTTCTATTTTATAGTTGGATTTTCTATAAAAGCGTGATTTTTTAGTTTTTTCTAAACTATTATTTTTCTGAACCGACCTGTAAAAACAAAAACGTAGATTTGTCAATCTTTTGTATGGTCTGTGTGTAAAATATTATATTAAATATACATTTAAAATATTATAATGTTGTACATAAAATATGTCTGTCTTGTGTCTTCTTCTCATTAGAGGGCATGTTCCGAAGACAGCTAACTTCGTTTTTAAGACGATTCAATGTAACCTCAAGTGAGTGATTCCAACTGAATAAAAAAATACCTATTGCTATTGTTTATAGAAGCTCTTTGCAATGTAAGCTAACCGTTACATCGAGATAAAATGCTAAGAAAAAGAAGAGTTATGTTCGTTCTAATCCATTGAATTTTAGATTTCTTTGACTGCGACCGAATCGGACACTAACAATGGCTCTTGTCGCCATTGTTATTAATGCGACTTAAATGACACTTCTAACCGACTTTAGATCACTGTTCGAATTTCAAAATAGGAATTCGTCCTCGTTTTATTTTTCAGTCGAAGTTTGGAAAGTTTTTAAATTGATTCCTTGTTTTGTTTTTCGAATGTGGAACTTTCGAGTTTTCGATCAATATTTAAAACCAAAACTTTGTTCTTGTTACCAATATTTATGACTATAATTTAATTATTTAGCTAGGTCCATTTTGCCTTGATAGATGGCAGTACCGTTCTCCTTTATTTATAATTGACTAGCTGCCCTCCGCGGTTTCACCCGCGTAACTCCCGATCCCGTGGGAATATCGGGATGTAAGCTATCCTATCTCTCAAGTTGGATCGAACTGCACTTGGTGTGCGAATTTTATTATAATCGGTTAAGTGGTTTAGGAGTCCATTGAGGACAAACATTGTGACACGAGATTTATATATATTAAGAAGGATAGCGTTTGACACAGAGAAACAATAGGCGTTTGACCGCTATCTCATCCCATGGCAAGCGACGATGCGGCCTAAGGTGTAGCACGTTGTTTACTTGGGGGTATGTTAGTCATAAGGGTATAGATATCTTCTAGGAAAGCGTGCTACATCTCAGAAAGCATCGTCACTTACCATCGTGTGAGATAGTGGTACCTTTACATTCGTGGCTTGAAAAAGCAGTTAAGTCTTTTAAAGGTTTAAAAAATACCTAATTTCAATACTTAACTACGGTTATTTTAACGGGTTAGTGGCGCGAAGGTGGAACGACTCGATCTTAGAGCGACCCGTCTCTGAGTTTCACACTTTGATTACATTTCATTATAGATACTTATTTATTTATTACTTTTTATTATACTTTCTATTGTTTTCAACATGTAGTCCTGCTGGAACGATAGATTGGACGGTAACCTTTAGTATCAAAAGTGATCTTACTCAAAGATTACAAGTAGAATTGAAAGCAGTGAGCATAGGGCTGGGTCGATTCGGGTCTTGGATAGATTGATTAATCGTTCGAATGTCGACACGAGATCGGCAGTCGAGTTAATTGAAAAGTCAACATCTCGATATCGTTGAAGATCGATTACCGATACATGCAACTAATTTATTATACGGGCTTTAGTGATGTGATGCATTAAAAATGTTTGTTTTATGTAAACTGTTTGACATCGATGCACTGTTTGTTTATTAAGCTATTGCATACCATTTATCGCGGGCTTTGGGCGCGGCGACCGAATCAAGAAATTCCGTAACGAAAATAAAACATAACACCCCCCACTCCGCCTACCATGTAGCTCGGCCGAGCGTTCGCATAACGTGTATGTATATGGTACGACTGCACGAAGCTCGCACGATGCAATAGCTTTACCGCGGCAGTCTCCGAGTACCACACGTTTTTTAGCCTTTACACTCGAAGGAATCTTCTAGGAACACCTGGTACTTTATCTCACTCTGTTCAGTCTTACTTTGCTTTATGCAACTGTGGTCACAAAATCGTTGAAATATGTACTACGGTTTTACCCGCGTAACTCCCGATCCCGTGGGAATATCGGGATGTAAAGTAGCCTATGTCACTCTCAATTAATCAACGTATCCTCATACAAAGTTTCATCAAAATCGGTTTAGAAGTTTATTCGTTACAAACAAAACCATACCTATACTAAAATTGGGTAGGTATAGATGAGTACGATTCAAAAACATAACTCTCCCATTTGACTCATCTGCAGTCGGCAGCTTCTGTAAAATTTCTCGCGGCTATACTTCTGGTTTTCATCTGATTTATTCAATACCATATTTAAATAAAAATATCTGCTTTATCTATTAGGAGATTTGTTTAGCTTAAATATCTGCCCGTTGCATTTCCGTTACAATCGCCAATTTATGTGAGAGCCAGATTTTTAGTTTCGAAAAAACTTTAAAATACAGAACAGAAGCAATTTATACTAAAATATAAGCTTCAATAGCTTCAAATATAAGAATCAATTTATATTATAGGTAATAGATAGATAGATAGATAGATAGATAGATAACTTTATTTGTACAACACAGGAAGAAACAAAACACGACATACACAAAGTAAAGTAATAGCTATAAAGTATGAGTTGCACAAATGGGCGGCCTTATCGCTGAAAGCGATTTCTTCCAGGCAACCTTTGGATGGAAAAGAACTGATTCAGCTTTAATAGTAGGTTGTGAATTTACTCAAGCAGGATACCAAACATAACCTGTAATAGGTGATAAAATAAAGTATTTACATAAATATAGCTTAAAAATAACAAATGAACGAAAACGAAACGTTAATGTAACGAAATAAAACCTTGTTTTTCAATAAAATGCATATCAGTCAAGCAGTTATAGGCACTTATTTTGTTTCATTTACAGGCATGTCAATAATTTAATAATTATTTATTTAATAAACCAAACAAGATTTTTTTAAATAAGAAATTTTTTAGTTTCAATATTTCCTTTGCAATTTTCACGTAGCGTAAATATTATAGGTACAAGTAAGTATATCTACAATCAGTTAATTTGTCTTAACTTAAACAAGCATTTATATCCGTTATTGGATTTGTGGTTTTGATTATTTAAATCATATTGTTTGTATTCATTTATATAGCTGTAAACGTTTCTAATTAAATTGCAGAAAAGTAAGAAGTGATATACTTATCTCAACAATGTCCGAGTCTATTATTCAGGTAACTACCTAACTTTCCTAAACGCTCTGTTATAAACTTCGTACCTATAAGCTAAGAATATCAAATAATGGTTTACCTATCCAATGGATAGGTTGTAAACCGATATGAACCGGATAATAACCATGTTATGCCTGGAGGTAATTTGTACTGCAATTTGCAAACAGCCGTGTAAGCCCTAAATACGATAATACCTACAAATCGAAGGACTGCAATCAGAGCTAATGAAATTATTGCAAATTAAATTACATATACTAAATGGTTTTATGATAGTACAGTAACAGCCACATTTTATGAAAAACCCCGCCTTATACGAGAACAATTAGTGGTTTTATATCTGCAATAAACGTTTACACATCGTGTTAGCGTCACAATGGCCGAGTGACCGCTGCACCCGCCATTTTGTACTAATAATTCAACAAGATTCGCACGGAATGGCCGTCGCTTCCGCCGGAAAGTCCTTACTTTAATATTAAAATGGCGTTTTAATCCGTCTAGCGGAGTGGAAATTGTGTGTTATGATGAAAATACATGTTTAGTTTTTGTTGAAATTAGTCGACTCGGGTTTTAGTGTGCATATATTATGAACGCATACACGAGCAGAGCAATAAAGGGGTTCTTTATATGGCACGGAAGGGAATAGGGTACCGTCGTCGGCGATGCGGCTGACGGCGCGCGGAGAACAATACGCCTGCGCTATACTCTGGCCAAATAACTTCACTAAATTCGCGGCCAAATGCATTGCCCATTTCCTGAATAAACCACTACACAGGCACAAGTCTGTTTAAAGCTATTCTTAGCTCCCAATGTGGTCTAACCACGCAGACTAGAATCGAATCAACCGATATCATAGTATCGATGTTAGCGAGAAGTCGATTAATTTTCGAATGCCGATAGCGAGCTTCCCTATTACGACACTCTATGAGGAAACGTAAATGTATACGGGGCTATTAAAATCTCATTTATCTGCGTACGTATGTAGATCGTACCTTGTCAACGTCAACGTCAAATTACAACGTGTTTTATTATTATTTCATGGTAAGTAGATATTAAATTCTTCAAGTTGGAAACTCGTAATCGCCGAACAAGAAGATGAGATAATTTAAAAATAAATATTTATTTAATTAATCGTTAAAGCAAATAGTTTATAGGTGAATTAAAGAGTCATTGGAAGCGATAAAGCATCACCGTGGGAACAGTTAAACCGCTGCGAAGCAATAAATTCAGGTCTCGGTCACGATAAAGAGCCTTATAAAAGTTGCATTTATTATCTGTGCCATCGGTTACGATCGTCGAAATGTCGCAATATAAGGAACGTCGCGTCGCGGTCGCTCGCGCCGACAGAGGCCATTAGTTTGATGTACCTATGCGTGCGATAAAACACCTATTCGATTGTTATGCATTTGTTACTTGTTAAGGGGCTAAGTATATAAAGCTTAGTGTCTCCGTCAGACTGCATAGAAATAAAAAATTAATAAATAAAAATAAAATAAAATAAAATAAGCCTTTATTACTGTTTTAAAATTTACAAACTAAGTATAATAAGTTACCATCTTAGTATAGACGATCGTTTTTATCAACAGCTTGTCCTTCGACATAGGCCTCCTCTAAAGTTTTCCATTTCTCTCTGTCTCTAGCCATTCTCATCCACTCTGGGCCCGCCACTTTTTTAAGGTCATCTTCCCAACGTTTAATTTGTCTCCCTTTACTTCTTTAATAAAAGAAATAAGAGAGATGCAAATAGACGACTGTTACCAGAGAAAGCAACCGGAACCAACTGCTATAACCCGCCTTCCGAAGCAAGCAGAGGTTCGAAGCACATTTTTTGCCACCACTGTTAATAAGTCTATGGTTTTCTAAATACAAGATATTTTAAAGCAATTTTTGTTTATACACAAATTATAATCAAATAACAGAACAGTAGTAATGTTGTATGGTAAAAAATATTTCAATGACTGCATTATTTTTAATACTATGATTTTTATCCGGCATGAGACGTTTTCAGAGACATTCTTATGTTTTTATCTATCAAAACAAAATCAAAATCATAGTATTTCGGTTTTCGGTAGTATTATGTTTTTTGTTTGGGTCACCGAAGTAAATCATATTCACTGGATCTTAAACGATTCAAATAGAATAATCGATAATATAAGAACACCTAATATCGAATCGACTCGATACCTCTAAAAGACGTATCGATTTACGACGATGACGTTAACTTTCCACTGATATACGATGTATGTAGTTTAATTTATTATACTTATGTGACTAATTTGAATCGTAATATTATAAGATGTGCAGTTCATTATTTATGTCTATATTTGTATAATCAGGGTAACATTTTGTTATTTTTTTTTTTATGTTTTGTCAAATTAAGTATGGTTATTGAAAAGTTCTGTTATGAATGAATGAATTAAAATATGTATCTTATAAAATATTATTGATTCTTTTTCATTCTAAAGCAATGTAGATTTTTTTTTTTATTAAATATTTCAGGACATATTACACATCGCCATCCAGCCCCAAGCTAAGCAACTTAATGCTTGTGTTATGGGTGCCAGATAACGGATAAACTACTTATATACTTTTTTTTTGTAAATATATACATATTATACATATAGAAAACACCCAGAACCAGAAACAAGAATTTATGGTCAGCATAAATACTTGTTCCCGGCGGGAATCGAACCCGCAACCTTCTGCGTCGCAGTCGGGTGTTCGCCCGACGCGCCACAGAGGTCGTCAGAACCGCCACAGAGGTCGGGAGATTATAATGAACCGTTTTAAACTTCTAGTTACAACTAATTAGCTATGAATGCGGTTGAGGGTTTCTGCGTGCAAATGTCATTTTCTCACATCCCGTTTTAAATAACCGCCTGGCTTCGCACAGCTGTATTATGCATGTATTATATCTAAAAACCTTCCTCGTTATTCATTCTATCTATTAAAAAAACCGCATCAAAATCCGTTGCGTAGTTTTAAAGATCTAAGCATACAAAGGGACATAGGGACGGCGAAAAGTGACTTTATTTTATACTATGTAGTGAAGGGTTTTATATAAAATAAATTTTAATCATTTAATTGAGTTCCGCTGTCCCCATTAAGAGTACACCGTTAATGGGGACTACAGGCATACATTTTCTTATATTTTTATTGAGTTCCGCTGTCCCCATTAAATGGGGACAGAGTCAATGGGGACAACAGGCATACACCAAACTATGAAGTTATAAAAAAAATTCGGATTTCAAAAAATCATAGAACAAAAATTGTTTGTTAAGTTGCACATAAGTAGCTATCAACCGCTTTTGTCTGCACATATTAACGCACAGGTCAAACAAATGGACATCCGCTAAGAAATAATGTTGGAAAATTCAAATCCTACGCGGACGAAGTCGCGAGCAATAGCTAGTTTCACAATATCACAGGCTGGACTTTGAAATAACAACTAAACGAGGTCACTTATTTTCATTGATTGTTCAATTGATTTGCGCAAATAGGTTATGATTGATTCGGCATTCGGTAACTATTTGGTTGAATAAATCTCCGTTCATTAACTCGAACTGAATGCCCTAGTTTCTATCCATTGGACTGTTGTTATCATTTATAAAGGACGGTATTTTTGCATACAACAGGTTGGTATAATGACTTTAAATTATGTTTTATGCTAGTCTACTGTGGAACATTGTTGTGCTACATGACCTTATGTTTTATGCTACGACCAATGTTATTATGCAACATGACCTTACAGTTTACGCTACGGTCTACAATTCATACCACTTGTACGTATACTTAATGCTACGGTCTACGATATTTGCTAAAATGATATTAATATGTATGCTACGGTCTACGGATATTGCTACAAGACTATAGGTACACACATACATTCAATCGTTGCTACGGTCATTCTACGTTATATTTTGCTACATTCAGCTTTTATTTATGCTACAATCTACGGTTAAATATGTAAGATAGCTTTGATTCATGCTACAGTCTACAGTGTATGCTTCATGGTCTTACCTTTTATGCTACGATGCATTCCATTTTGGGCTACGATGTGTTTTAGGATACTTAATTTTATAAATATTAAATGAAATGAAATTCTAGCATAGAACTAGGTTGTTTGTTTACGCCATTGCTGACCTAAATACCGCACCACAGTGTTGTTTAGTGAATTAATCTCACCAGTGGGACACATTTGAACTTATATTACCACTTTGGCATTAACATAACTCACTAAGTTAGTTCAACAGTAGAATGACGAGGGACCATTTTGAAGATCAAAACCGCTGTTTTGGAAAAAGAAATTCAAAAATTGAAAAAAAAAACCCATTACTTACCTACTTACTAAAGTTAGTAAAAGAAATATTAATATTTCAAAAAATTTAATAATTATTGAAAGATATTTTTGTTATGGTACCCAGATATCTAATATAATTATTTTGTAAATACATACATATTATACGTACAGAAACACCCTGAAGGCCAATTCTCGTAAAAATCAGTTGAAATTACATTTAAATATCATTTCGATTGCATTTCGATCACAAATTATACCCTCAAAGTAGCTCAAATCAACCTTAAAGTCAATTTAAAAAAAAAAAAAACTGACTTTGAGGGTATTTTTTGCAATCGAAATGCAATCGAAATGATATTGAAATTTAATTTGAACAATTTATTTACGAGAATTGGCCTTCAGATCAGAAACAAACCTCTTTACTTATATACTTGTCTGAGGCGGGTATCGAACCCGCAACCTTTTGTCTCGCGGACTGCACCACAGAAGTCGTCATAATAGGTAGGGGTAGGTATATTTTTATACTTACTATACTTACTAAGTAGTTATTTAAGTTACATGTTCAGATCGTTTTACGGTAACTCTAACAAAAAAAAACTTAACAAAATGCGACTTTCACACAAAAACTGTAAGCTATACAGTTTTACAACAGAAGGTTATTGGGATTCTTTAAATTTTACAACATTCACCATAATCATTATCATATCATTAACTCTACTACTCTTAGAATCTATTATAGGCTCTATTTTCTAATATTTGGAGTCCATAATCCAATAACAAATGGCTACTAACGATGTTTATCTGTTTATTTCTAACAAAATGATGAAATGTCCGAATTTATACGAAATTATACAAAACATTCATTCTTAACAATTAACTAGCGGACAGAATATAATAACGGGGAAAAATAATAGAGATATAATCAGTATGTATTATTAAAATTAGAATAAAATATTCAAAGGTTCCGTACAATGAATATCTTATTTAAATGCTACATAAGTAAGGTCCCTAATTATTTTTACCAGATACGTATTCTATCTATGCGCAGTATTAAGAAACTTCTAGAAAGGGTTTCGAGTATTTTATTAAACATCAATTTTTTTATTTCCACAATACTTAGATACATGTTATTGTTTTAATAAATGTGACTTCACCGCGCTCCAAGAATAATTTAAAAAGAATCGACAGAGAAAAATATGAGTAGGTACGTTTAGATTATTTATTCTTAAATATATTTTTTATATAATAAAGAAAAGTGTTTGTTATTAGACAAGTTGACATAAAATAAGTTTATAACACTTTACTAAGTTTATTCGTATTTTAAAACAACTACTGTAGATATAGTAGATGTTATTTAAAAATGTAGTAGCTAATCCTACAAAATACATGTAGCTATGTTTAAAATTGTAGAACTCTTTTCCCTCGAAAAAAACCAAACCTTGTCATAGAAAAACTTGTTAATATTTAAAATTCGATTACAGAACCCTAAAATTGAAACAATCCAGTGGTCTCCACCCTATCGCGTGCTACGCCCGCGCTGGTGTAGACCTTTTTATTTCCGAACATTAAAAAAAAGTTGATACGTCACGCGAACAAAAATGAGGTTTTATTAAGTGGTAACACTAAATCAACACAAACAACGTCGAATTCTTGGAAAATGCACGAAACTGAACGAGGAAATGGTGGAAATATTTCGTTAGGTGGTATAGCAATGAGTTATTTTTAGATAGATACGAATGAGATGAAAACATATAAGGTTTATGTAAACATCTCATACTTAAAATTGTGCGTCCCACATACGGACAATAGATCTATCGAAAAGAACCCATTTTTCGTCTTAAAGCACGAAATAGTAATAATTTGTACTGAACTACTTGGATTAGGTACTAACAAATTCAAAGTTCCAAACATTAAACATAATTGCACTGAGCAAGTGCACTAAAATAAACGAGCTTTAATGCTTAAAGTGATAATTTAAAATGAAGGAAAATTCGCTTGGTAAAGAGTGTGAGCACCAGTGTTTCACTCCCTTGCCTATTGCAAACATAGTGCATGAGTTGGCAAAGCGCAATTCTAAGTGCGAACTCAGTCCGAAGACTTGATATCGGCAGATAGTCAATTGCATAGACGAACAATTTTTTTCTATTAATAAAAAACGTCATACAAAAAACTTCTCATTTCTAGATGGCGCTGCCGCTAATTACACAGTTTGTACCCCTAAACTAGATGAGTCCACGGCTATTTTTAATTAATTCTTATAAATTAAGAGTTAAATTTTATTATTTTTAACCATTAATAATGTTCAGCTCCTGTAAATATAATTACTAAAGGCACCACATTTATTTTTAAACTATAAAAATATGTTTCTAATTAGAAAAAAAAAAAAAAAAGTTTTTATTACAACGCTTTAGGTGTGACTGCGTAATTTTTAAAACCTATATAGGTTAGTATTTAGAAATGTAACAGATAGCATTACTAAAATGCACGTACACTAATTGTTTGTCTATAGATAGATAGATAGAAAACTTTAAATTTTTTTTTTCTTTTTTTTTTCTTTTTTTTCTATGTTCGTCTATGATGATAGTTACAGTGAATCAGTTACCTTCAAATGTGACCGACCGACCGGTCTGCCGACTGTTTAGTCTTCGGTCTGTTTTAGCCTAAGCTAAGCAACCGTTTGTTAAGGATGGACGCACATGCCAGGGGTGTGTTTTGTGCAAAGCTTTGTTTTAATTTTCTGTCTGCTGTTTTATTGTGAAAAATTGCTGCGGTGCTGTTTCTGGCTGTTTCTGTCATTTAATATTTTCAGTCGACCACGGCGCGGCGAAAGCAAGACCACAAAATTGGAAAATTTAAATAAATACTAAAATTCTGAGTAAATATCTACACCATCACATAATTTTCGCGTAATTCAATATTTTACTAATGAAAATAATCCTACTCATATTATAAATGTGAAAGTTTGTGTGTGTGTGTGTGTGTGTGTGTGTTTATTACTCCTTCACACGAAAACTACTGGATCGATTTAGATAAAACTTGGTATCTAGATAGCTGGAGACCAGGGGCCTTATTCTGCTATTTGACCAACCATTGTCATTATATCGAGACTCTATTGATATTATATCGAGATTGTGACTTTATTTGGTATTCTGCTAAAGTTTTAATAACATCGCAATATAATCACTATGGAGTCTCAATGGTATGGTAATATTTACCTTGCAGGTGTTGCCTAGCAACATGGTATATGTTGCTAAGCAATATACCGTTTTGACAACTATCGAGATTCCATTATGCCACGATTGTAGAGCAGAATACAAAAGTGAGTCAGTGGTGTGTCAGTGGTGTCTCGATAGAATAGTCAACGTTAGCAGAATACCAATTTGACATGTAATGTCATATTTTTGACATTAAATTTCTATTACGATTATATCGACACACTATCCAAACACGATTGTATTAGCAGACTTAGGCCCCTGGATTAACATATAGGCTACTTTTTATCCCGATATTCCCACGGGATCAAGACTTACGCGGGTGAAACCGCGAGGTGCAGCTAGTAACAAAAGAAGCCTTTATAAAGCTGTGACGACACACCTACATCATTAAAATAGTAGATTATACAACAAGTGAAAAAAAATGTAATTTAATTCGAGGGACTAAGTTGGATCCCGAGAGCAGCGAAGGAATCTATAGTTGAATCCAGAGCGTAGCGAGGGATTCTAGATTAGAATCCTGAGCGGAGCGAGGGATACAAGGACCGAAATAAATTATTTTTTTCACGAGTTGTGTACTCTACTTTTTACCATTGACTGCGAGAAAATAAATTTAGAAATGGTTCAAGAGATTGTGTCTCATTTTCGTTACTGGAAGAACTCATTTTAATACTAGTAGTTCGCCCCGAACTGAGACCTCACGAGTTTTTTTCAGCGTTTATTATATTTCAGCGTAAAGTACTAAAATGTATAATATAACGACGAAAGACTCCAAATACGACAGGTCTATCTTATTTGAATGATAGGTGCCTAGTATCGCTATTATCTGACATTGGATGATTTAGAGAATCCAAACACGATAGGCATAACTTGTTGTTGTTGTTAACTTGTTGTTGTTAAGTTCTAATTAGCATAGGTCAATCATCACACCCTGGACATCCGTTGACTCTTTATTTTTACTCAAGACATTTTTAATGTGTCCAACATAATATCCAGAAGATAGTAATTCCTTTCCTTCCTTCCTTATGTATCTACTTATCATAATGTTACGTAAGAGGAAACGAGAAGACAAGGTCGAGAACGAGAATATATTAGAGAAGTTTGAGACCAATATGTCCTGTAATAAGTCCCTAAACTAAAATATAACAAGTCAATAAAAATTATAAAAAAATTAGTCACAAATTTTATAATTATCAGAGTCTCTAGATCGGCTAGAACCGAACATTCCTACTATTTAATACTATCCATCGATACATACATACAGCCCATGATTATGAAATAAATAATTATAGGAAATGAAGCAAAGAGAGTTCGGATGATTTGGGGCAAAGTAATAAATTTCTATAAAATTTAAATAAATTTGGATTAAGAATATTGTAAATAGTAAGCGTGTTACATTGTGAATTTGTGATGCTACACCTTCGTTATTTTTCTTTTGCAATCACAATGTAACACGCTTACTATTTAAGTACAATATTCTCCAAATTTATTAGATTTATTTATTTTCTATTTTTTAGTTGGACTTTTTTTATTAAAGCGTGTTTTTTTTAGTTTTTTACTGTATTAATTTGTTTTATACTTTTTGGTCTTTGATAACGAAATATGTTAGATCAGACCCTGGTTACTATTGAAAGACAAACTACTCGTCAAGACGATTCTAACGAGCCCAAACTCGATGAGGTTGTGTCGGTTCATTGCGAAGTTCCTATGACAACCTTCCAGTTCCATCATCAGACCCTGGTCACCATTGAAAGACAAACTACTCGTCAAGACGATTCTAACGAGCCCAAACTCGATGAGGTTGTGTCGTTTCATTGCGAAGTTCCTATGACCACCTTCCAGTTCCATCATCAGACCCTGGTTACCATTGAAAGACAAACTACCCGTCAAGGCGATTCTAACGAGCCCAAACTCGATGGGGTTGTGTCGTTTCATTGCGAAGTTCCTATGACCACCTTCCAGTTCCATCATCAGACCCTGGTCACCATTGGAAGACAAACTACTCGTCAAGACGATTCTAACGAGCCCAAACTCGATGAGGTTGTGTCGTTTCATTGCGAAGTTCCTATGACCACCTTCCAGTTCCATCATCAGACCCTGGTTACCATTGAAAGACAAACTACCCGTCAAGGCGATTCTAACGAGCCCAAACTCGATGGGGTTGTGTCGTTTCATTGCGAAGTTCCTATGACCACCTTCCAGTTCCATCATCAGACCCTGGTCACCATTGGAAGACAAAACACTCGTCAAGACGATTCTAACGAGCCCAAACTCGATGAGGTTGTGTCGTTTCATTGCGAAGTTCCTATGCCAACCTTCCAGTTCCATCATCAGACCCTGGTCACCATTGAAAGACAAACTACTTGTCAAGACGATTCTAACGAGCCCAAACTCGATGGGGTTGTGTCGTTTCATTGCGAAGTTCCTATGACCACCTTCCAGTTCCATCATCAGACCCTGGTTACCATTGAAAGACAAACTACTCGTCGAGGCGATTCTTGACGAGTAGTTTGAATGAATGAACTATAAGGTATGGATAATGAGAGAATTCCTGCAGATTCCCTCCAGCTCTATCATCAGATCAGTTCCATGGTACCATATTATTGTCACCGAAGTTACGCCCTTTCATTTGATATCCCACTCGGGTATATTTGCAGTATAGTTTGTGTGCCATATAGGTAGATCCCCTTTTGGACCCCTATCTCCGTAACCCCCTGACCGATCCTGCTCATGTTCGAACTTAAAAATTCTATGGACCTCAACTACTTGTATACCAAAAATCATGAAGATCAGAGCAACGGTACTCAAGTTATCGTCGAACAAACATACAAACATACAAACATACAAACATACAAACATACGAGCGACCGACCCTTCTCAACACTAGACCTCTCTCGCTTCGCTCGTTCGGTCAATAATTTATGTTATTAGATATTTCAATAACTTAAAACAACCACGATAACAGATAGAAAATATTTTTTTAATTGTATATATTTTTAAGTTTTATTCCATTTAATTGAATTTTATTCCATATATGTCATTCTCTCATTGTCATGCTCCCGAGATTTTGGCGGCAACAAATTATCTACTATAATTGCTGCTTTATTTCGAAATGATTCCGGAGTCAGTGTCTCATTTTCGTCACTGGAACTACTCATTTTATTATTATATTTATTTATGTTATTCGATTTTTCAATGACATTAAACAACCAATTTAACAGATAGAAAAAAATCTAAATTGGCGGTATACTTTTTTTTAAATTTAATATTCCATCCAGCCAGTACGTTCTTTCAGCACTTTCAGTACGTTTTTTTTTATAAGTACATACTATTTCGCATATTCGTGCATGTTCCAAATTCAAAATGCTTTTATTCACTCAGTGAGTAAAAGAGCGTTATATTCACTGTTATCGATGAATAAAATGTCCTTTTTCGAGTGGCAATGTTTAAAAAAAAATAAGACCTTTCAGCGTATACTATAGCATCTCAGTACGACACAAGCACATTCTAAAGTATCCGCTTACCGGTAGTTAAAGTAAGAAAAGTAACAAAGAATAGGTTACTGAAAGGCTGCACTCGACTCGTCTTAAATGATTCACAACGAACGTGTTTTGTTGGATCAGGTAATCTTGCAGACATTTGTTAACTTTACCTATTTAATACGAACCTTATACGATGGAAAAGTTGTGTGGTTGGGGAAAAATAATTTGTATAACTAAAATATAAATTGAATTTAATACTTGACTATAAAGAATTGACTACTTTATTGATTTAATTTGATTTTGAATTATTTTTATTTGCTTTTTTTTGTTAATGTTTTATTATCTGTTATCTGTCCCTAGCTAAGAAGCCCCGGACCTTTGGAAGGCGTGCGTGGAGCCGAAGCCAACATGTAGATGCCCTTTACAATAACAAGTTTAATAGCAAAGTATGATGTGGACACCGCCCCGGCGATTATCCCTGATGTCTGCACAAAAATAAAATCTTAAAAAATAGAATAAAGTACCTATTTACTTTTTTCTATTTTTTAAGATTTTAAAGTTTAAAGTAAAATTAAGATTTTTTAAAAACTTTTTTAAAGGAAATTTAAAATCTATATTTCCATAGTAATCAAGTTCATATACTTAGTACATAACAAAGTAAATCCTTTCTTATTACTTTGAAAACAAAACAATATTAATTCTATGAAAAATACATATAATTTATCATTTATGTATGAGTTTATTGTTTGAATTATCTGTTTTGTTTAGTTATACTGAACTTAGGTGAAAGTTTACAACGAACCAGAGTTCATTGAGAAAGGACTTTCAAAGGTTGCAGGTCGTATTTCAATAACTTATTAGTTAGATATCCTTTACAGATTTATTGGTAAATCTTATTCAAATATTAGATTATAATATTTGAAGTTGGGAGACCGTGTTATTTAAAATAATATTTACCAACATATTGTACAGTCGGCTGCATAACTGCAGCCCCCGGTAGAGTTCGAAAATTACTATTATTGGAATGTTTTCATTCTAATAATTGTTTTGATAAATTGATGAGTTAGAAGACTTTACACTTCAACTAAAGCAGGTGTCTAGTATGTTGCTAGTGTTGAAAACATTCTTATAACAGTCGTTTTGGAGCTCTGGTGGGTCTGCAATTATGCAGCCGATCGTACATTGTACATGTAATTACAATATCTAGATTTATCAAGTTTATCTTGGCGTTTGAGGGCTAGTCTATATAACTATAGTCGTTTCTGGTGCAAAGGTTGGCTATAGCTATTTAGCGGGTAATGGCTGCTAGTGTGATGGGTTCCTTTGCATTTTAATTCTGAATTTAATTTGTGTTAGGTTTATTTAATACTAGCGACCCGCCCCGACTTCGCACGGCTCTATTATGCATGTATTATACATATAAACCTTCCTCTTGAATAACTCTATCTATTAAAAAAACAGCATCAAAATCCGTTACGTAGTTTTAAAGATTTAAGCATACATAGGGATATAGGGACAGAGAAAGCGAAAACTTTGTTATATATACTATGTAGTGATAGTGATATGTAGTGAAGTGATAGTGATAATTTGAATTGATTTACTCTGTTCTAATGTGTTCTAATACACTTAGTAATTGATAGATAGATCATTTTAATTGATGTATCAAAATTCTAAATAACAAAATATAGTTACATTAGTCTAAATACGACTCGCAACAAAACATCAAAGCAATTTGAGACGTGAAATATTTCCCAGCGAATCGTAAAAGGGGTACAATGTTAGTAACAAACGCGCCCTCTTAGCCACAAACTCACAATGTAACGCACCACTTAAATACCGAATTAAGCGACAATGTAGGTATCTACACAAATATTTGTGTCGTCACTGAAAGGCTATTGTTGTATGTATCTAAAATGTTATTGTATAACGTAATAAGAGGTAATAAGCTAGTTGGTTGGAATGCCGTGCTTGCTATCTAACAGCCACGCCTGCAATTAGAACGTCACGTGAAAACTTTGCGTGCGTAACTTTACCCGGTCCCATAGTTTAATAACGCCGCCGCACGATACCCCATTCAGAACCACCCTGTATTTAATAAACCTCATAAAGCTGGACAGGTAAACAAATAATATTGAAACAACACCAACTCTATAAAGACAACCAACTCTATAAAGACTGGAAGGTACTCTCAGTGCGACAAATATTTATACAGCAGATATTCCTAAACCAGCACCGCAAGCTACATGTCGTTGATGATGTAGCACTCACTAATGTAAGACGTATTGACAAAGCTTTCATAAATCCCACTGGTAGATTCAATACGAAATTTGCCAAAAAACATGAATGTTTTCTTAGTTCCTACATATATAGAACAATAAATGAAAAAAATTCCACTTATCGTCTCTCATTTAAGGAATGCAAAATTAAAATAAACGCATTCTTGTTGGAACTCGATTACACGAAGACTGAGAATTTGTTGACGTTGACGGAATAAAAAAAAAAAAAAAAAAAAAAAAAAAAACCAGGTCATCTCGTTCACTCACTCACAAGTACGCATTAACACTCTGACACCTACATGCACATAAAATCACACCCCTACACACACAAACACACCTCGACACACACAATCACACACCTACACTTACAAAATTGCTCTAGTTTCCTTCTTACTCTTTATTTTTACTTTTTGTTTAGTCACTTAGTTAAATTCAAAAATAATTAACTCGCTGACTGAGGTGGATCCCAGTTTTCTATATTATCAAGCTTGCAGCTTAGTATAGAGACCTGGTGTTAAAACTAATATTGTAAGGTCTAAGCTTTCTTTTTCCTTTTCAATATGTTGGGTCTAAAATGAGATCGCTTTTGCTGTGGAGGAATCCTTCTCTCTAACTCACAAGCTTCAAGCTTAGTTTGGTGGGGAGGACTTCGACCAACAGTTACGAATATCATTAGAAGATTACTTATTTTACCCTAATGTATGAACGTCAAGACTTTAACTAGAATAAGACCTATGTATATTTTTTTTTTGGAAAAATAAAAAATTTATTTATTTATTTATTTAACAAGAAACAGTCTCTAGGCAAACCTTGAGCTAGTACAATCTTTTGAGGAGTTTGGAAATTAGATTTTAAGATATTCCAGTTTTGAATAAACATAATGCAGTACATACAGTAATATTTCTTATTTTAAAATTGAAATACATAACATGGCAACAACGAGACGAAGGAAGGCAAGCGAGCTATTATTCATAGTCGAAACACGTTATTTAATTTGCGATATGCGGCAACAGACGTAGCAAAATAAACGGATAACACTGTTTGGACTCGGCGTTACATTTTATAACTAGATTTGCTTTGTGAAATTCGCCAAACAGGCGCCCTAATGGGACAAGAATTAAATTCAAAACAAATTAATGTCGTACCGATGTGTATAAACGTACCTAACTTGAGTACAGTTACTGTAAGCAGTGTTTATTAAAGTGCACTACTGATAAACGGCGACGAATTTATCTTTGCCACGCGATGTCATAAATTAAGGCTATGCACCGCTCGAAGTAGGAAATTAAGAAAACGCGAGCTGTTTTCACGGAAACGTTGCATTAATTTTAAAAAAGTTGTTTTGCTGTTGCAATTTACCTCTTCATTAATCATTAGGCAATGTTGCGGGCTGGGATATCTGTAATTTGAACAGATGACTTTTGTAAACCAAACGATGAGCAGCGCGGGGAGCGGGCGTTGCGTCGTGGGAGGTGCAATAACTCGATTTCTGAATTAATGGCTTGGAAGTTGATCTAGTGTACCGCTCCAGTTCCACTATTAGAATGGAAGCGGAAAATTCCGGCCCGCATTTCCATCGGTGCGTTAGTTACGCTAGAAACTTTCCACGCTCAAATTAAAGCTGCAATATAAGGGGTTTAAAAGAGGATTTTCGATGCAGTTTCGATGTTTTCCAGCATCCCGGTACAAGGAGGCTTTTTGTTTGAAATGCGACCTCTGACTGCGCGATTCTCGCCCGGATTTCACTTTTGAACGTTGTTAGCCGAATGAAAAATGGCGGCTTAGCTGTCAAAATGGTTATTGATGCGCGAGCTCAAAATTTACTTTTACTGATGTCGGATTAGGCAATGCGAAGCGCGGCGCGAGCTCGCGATTCCGGCCCCGGTGAAATGATGCGAGCCCATATCTCTACTGCGACGGTTTTTTTTTATTTTTTACTCCATTTATCCCTATTCTTCTATACGCTTTTACAGCTTCAATCTTTTTAGCGTGTGATTTGTTACAGAGTTTCGAAGAGAACGAGTGTTATCCGATTGGCTTTGCACTTGAATCAGTTTTAAAGGAGTACGTCCTCTTGCGCCGGGTCCAATGGGATCGCTAATCTTGTGAAGTTCCATCTGCGGGTGCACCGTTCCGCCGTCAATTAGTTGCAATAGACTCTGTTTAAATTCCCGCAGTGTGGCGAGTGAGGACGAATAGTGGCGAGTGGGGCCGACCCGACCCAGGTTTAGAGCCTCTAGAGGTGCGATAAGTGGCACTAAGTTAGTGCTCGGCCCGGTCCGAGAGCGCCTCGAGGACTGCTCAGGACGCTGAAATCAGTACGGAATAATTGCTCTGCCTATCTCGAGTGGGCATTAATGCAGTTATGCTATCGGAAATTCAATCTTTCGTGATTGATTTGGTTTTATTTCTACGTTGTAGAAAGCATATTATTCACTTACTTGTAGGTGAGATATTTAATTTAACGAAACGTTTAAAAATATTTATGAGATCGTAAATTAAAGGGAGCTTAGAATGCTTTACATAACTCTTCCGTATTTCGTATTCAGACAATCGTCAAAAGGGTGGCTCGGAAACGAGCAGATTTCATTTCGCAACATCAGAAGAGCTGTGTTACAATCCCTTATTATACGGACTGCTTGAAGGCAATCTAAGCACGTATTAATTCCCAAGTTTTTGGGCTTCATTGTGCTAGGGTTGCTATTTATTAGGTGGGCGTGTTGCTCACAGTGAAAGTGTTTTTGTGCTCGCTTTGCTAATGGTTTTAATGTTTTCGTACAAGTTACCATTTTATAGAACTGTCTGATTCATATTTATAACAGTAACAGCACCAAAATAATTATTACACGATGAGAAAAACTTGCCTTAGATTTAGTTTCAAATAAATTGATACCTACCTTTAGTAGTTTTAACGCAAATCCGCAAACTTATATGATTTTTTATACCTAATTCAATTTTAGAACAGAATTTACGATGCTCAGAGGATTTACGAGTAGGTAAGTGGGTAATCTGTTCACACTAGATGATTCGGGGAACGTTCTCGTTTACAACCCTAGATAGATTGCACCCATAGCGTGCAGGGTGGCCGGGCGAGGGGGTCAATCGTGCCGTGAATCCTTAACGCGACAATAAAAACCTGAGAATCCTCTCTGAGGTATTTCTTTGAGGAAATTAGTTGTCACATTAGGTACCTATTACGGTGCTCCAGTCCTGATTAACAGTTTCAGATCGAATTTTCGAGAATGTACGTGATCGGAACACGGGCACTAATTATCGCGTCGTTCATCAATGTTTGGTTGTATAGGTAGGTACTATGAGTATGTACATGGAACAAGTTTCTATGCTTTAGAAACTTGAGCTATGAACGTGTACTCATGTACATATTAATTTAAGAACTTTTACTAAGAGTTTTAGGTGTAGAACTTTATCTTTTAGACATGTGTGTATTTAAGTATTCCTGAATAGTTGATAACTGCTTCTTCCACCATGATTAAGTATCAAATAATCAAACCTCAATCTTGTTCAATCAATGTTCAAAAAGGCAAAAGCGCATTTTTAACCTTTAAAGACCTGACCTTTATAATACTAAGACCCTGGACGTCTGTCATCAATAAAATGCTTCTTACGCGAACTTCAAGTCAACAATTGGCAAGAAATAGCGCAGGACAGGGAGCGATGGAAGACTCTCTTTTCGGAAGCCAAATTTCTTGGGTTGCTGCACCAGCAGCGGAGTAAGTAGGTAGAAGTAATTTTGAAAAGCCAATCGTTTTTCAAGCATAGATTGAAAAACAAAATGAAAACAATGATGAAAATAAACAGAAACAAAATTTTTGGAATCCTAAAATTCTAAAACCAAATATTATATCTAAAGCAACACATTTTAAAATGAAAGTAGGTACACAATTTACGAGTATCAATTTCTCATTCCCGCATAAACGAAACGTGAATTGTAAAAAAAAGGCAGCATTTACTCCGCTCCGAGTAAATTAAGTTTACGTTGCTAATTATGAATAATGACTTGTTTCCAGGCGCTTCAATTCTGCTCAGTAGCAGTACCTCTATCCTGATTTTTAATACAATATTTTCCAGTATTTTTAACTTTGATGTTTTTTGAAGAGAATATGATAACTAATTAGAGATAGGTACGTATCTATTTTATTTTATTATAGCATTTTGCGTTTTAGACATTATACATTCTAGGCATTATGGTGCTTCAGCTTCAGGAATTACGCTACATAGGCCTTTTGCGTTTTAGACGTTTTAGAAATCTGCATTTTTTTGTAAAATTTGGTACAGTTATTGAGACAATTTGGCATTTTACGAAAAACGTTTCTTTACACAAATCATTTAAAAACAAACTTTTAACTCTTGAAAGTTAGAGTATCAGAAAATCTGCAAATCGAAAACTAACGTTTTCTCGTAGCTACAGCGGTTACAGAACCTGCCCTTACTGACCCGTTTAAATTAACCACCCTGTATTCATAGCTTTATTAGATTTTATTATTTATGGTTGTATTTAAACATTTCTTAAAGAACTTACCGTAATTGTTTTGCAAGTACTACTCAGCCCTCTGGAGTTCGCTTTTGCGTTCTGTGAACAAAGAAAAAGTGTTTTTTTAATATGTATTTTGAGTTAAAACCAACGTGATTTAACATTTATATGCCTAGGCTTACGTGGTTCAACTATAATATAGGAGATACAGTTTGAGATTTCAAACAGTGTGTATTTCAAGGGATCTCTTTTGGGTAATCCTTGTCTAATATAAGACAGTACAAAGGGACTAGCGAATAATCTGTGTTTACATACATTGTCTGGAGGCATTATCGTCATGTATAATAATTTCAACATACTTTAATATTAGCATTAAAACCGCTGGTTACAATTTCGTCAAGGGATCATCCGTTTTAATTTAGCGAGTACCTAATTGTCCATTTAGAAAATGATATCTACAAGTTCTATCGTTCTCCATAGTAACATTACCTAATGGACTTAACAGCCGTCGCAATTTGCAGTAAATAAGGATATCGGTTTAGCGTCATTATCGTTCGCGAAGCGGTGGCGGTTGCGAGCGATACAACGGGTCTCGTAAACGCGCCTCAACTTAATGAGTTATACGCCCAGCCCAGATCCCGGCTAGGCTCCGCTGTATGAGCCCGGCCTCGTCTTAGAAACGATTTATTGCGGTAGACGCCTGCGTACACGTAATTTCTTTACAACATTTTTCATTACGATACCGCTGCTTATTTAAAATATGACACCTCAGCATAAAGGGCGAACGTTTAATAACAACTTAGATGCTGCTATACAGATCGGGAGAACACGTTGCGTATTTCGTTTTAACTCGATGGATTATTCAGCTGATTCTGAGAGAGGCTAAATAGAAGGCGTTTGACGTGGTCCCCTCCAGACTTGACGGGACAAAGGAGGGACGTCCGAGATGGTTTCTAATTACGACACAGACCGTTATGCAAATCGGGGGGTCGACGCGGCGAGGTCTTTGTCTCTAATAAACATGCGCGGCTCTTGCGGTCAGACCACCAAATTGGTCGACTTCATTTGCCCTATGGCCAATAAAACCCACTTGAATTGTAGTGCCCTCTCTGAACAATTACTAGTCTTGATCGAGACGAAATGGACGGTTTTCGAATTTCGTTTTTGGCTATGTAGAACGAATTAGTTTTCTTTTTACAGTAGAATGTTGGAGTATCGACATACGGACGGACTCGCCCGCGCCGAAGGCTTGATCTATTTAGTTGGCAGATGCGTTCGAGTAAATTGAACGATGCGGTCTCAGGAAACATTCCGGTAGTGACTTCGCTCGTTCCAAAACTGGGCTAAAAGCATCGTTTAGCCGCTTTCGTCTGCTGTAATTTTTCAGAGACAACTGTCCTGCTGCGACGATATAACGTCGATTAAGGCGAGGTTCCGAATGCACTTTAAACATGCCTTCTATTGTTTTCGATGCTGTGGCTGGTATGAAAATTGCGAGTTAAATTTTAAAGCGTCACAATTGTCACAACGTTGTCAGTTGGAAAAATATTCACTTTTCACGTGGAACTCGGGAATATTTCCGTTTGTATCGGAAGAATCGATGTACTTTTTCTGTTGTATCTGAGTAACAAAGGTTAGGAACGACGAGCCACAGGCACGAGCCGGAGCGGGTGGAAGTTATTCGCGCGTATTTTGGAATCGTTGCATTTTCGAAGAGCGTTTGCGAGGGAAGTCGTTACCGGTGTCGCGATCGCGAACAAAAAGTATAAACTGTTCGGTCTTTGCAAATGCACACGTGTCGTGTTCGTGGTTTACGTTTTTTACACATGTGAACTGTAATACTGAGTATTAGAGGCTATTGTGCGAGGAAAGATGTGCTCGACTACATAACATGTTTTCGTGTTAGTTTCTATTCATATTGTAAGTACGGAAAACATTTTGCAAACGTTTTACTCATATTCACACTATGAGATTACATAATGTAGTACCTCAGGTAGTATATTTTGCCAAAATATTTACGAGTTGTGCAAAGGTTGACTTATGTTTATCCAGTATTTTGTAAGACGTTTCCACCTAATGAAAAGGGAGTATTATATGTTTAGGAATAAGTCGAGTACTAGAGTTTCAAATCAAGTCAATCTCTTGCATCGACTCAACAAAACAAGGATTAAACTGAACCCAAAGTTCAAATCTAATTTGTAATAAGAGGGTTACATAGGTATCAGAGTTAATTAAACTAAATTACTATCGGTACTGTTTCCTCGCAGAAGTAAAGCTAATTACTTAAGGATAACTTTGTAACTTAAATAGAATGGGCGCCATGGCTGACCCTTGGCATGAACTGGTCAATTTTACTACCCTTACTACCCTATGGACTGTTAATTTTGTAAGTGAAGACGTCTGGTTTGTGATTCAATTTGTAGTAATCTAGGACGTTAATTAAATAGTTTTAGGGAACCTTCGCTCGGTTCCGAGAGAGTTACTTTTCAATTAATTAAAAATTTGAATTGGTTTTAATGCGGTTTTGGATTTTGCTTTAATTGATTTTCAGTTGTGGTTGCGCGTTTGTGTAATTCATGCATCAAATAGGATTTTAGCAAAACTGTTATACCTATAAAATATTACCAGAAATAGACCGGACAATAGTGACAAATATCGCAAAGTTTTGTACTTATTACTACAAAATCGCTCAGTCTTGTGTGATGTTTGTACCTATTCTGCGTAGAAGTGTCACTTAGCATAGAAAATGAAAACAAGGATAAAGTTTTTCTATTAAAAATATTCTAATGTCATCTCTAGGTATTAAGCGTAATTTTAATCTCTATAGGTTTTAATATTAACCATTGTACAGACAACCAAAATGCTTCGAAACCATTTTTTAACATATAAGCATGATAAATGCGATCTTTGATTTTACAAATATATTTTTGAATCTACCTATTGGTTTGTTAGATATTGTATGTGTATTTACCTAACACGACTTTAAAATATGCAAACACTATGTACAATAAACTATTTTGGTGTTGTTAGTGTAATTTAACAATTCATATTTAATAAACACTATCGTAAATGCTGGTTACTATTACCAGAGGAGTAGGGTTGTTAACATTTTTTGGGAAACTCAAAAGGATTTGTTTTTACCCGACTACGGCGAAGCCAAAAGGGAGGGTTATTAGCTCGTATTTTTAACATCTTATTTTAAAAAAAATCTTTTTCGGTCTGAAATACAAGTTTATCAGGGTGCTGTAAGCAAACGACGCGAGCGATGGTACCACATTTTTTCAGGCTAATATTATTTGTATAAAACATTGTATTTTTGCGTAGGTACAAAGTATATATATCTACCCTAGAGTATTATACTAGTAACGTACCTACACACGAAATATAGTATAATTTTTAGTGCGGTTGGCAACCCTAAGAGGAAAGTACTTTCATTTAAAATGATAAACAATTAATATAAATTAACACACCAATTAAAATATTGTATAGCCGTATTTAGTTTCAATTTGGGTATTATTTGCATTGACCAAATCAAATACCTAGAGAATAATATTAATATTGGCATTTTCAAATTGTAGAAAACTCAATTTGGTATCACAACGAACATTCATTCACAATACTAAAATATAGTTTCATAAAGGAAAATTGATGATCTAACAGAAAATGTGTAAAAACCGTCAAAAATAAACTTAAGTAAGTACGCGAAACACAGCTACAGTATAGGTTCAGAAAGGCAATTTTCTATTCTATTTTTGTCGGAATTCCAAATTATCTGCAATCAATCGAACAAAGAAGAAGAACGGGGCAAGTTATTTCTCAACGGTGGAAACAGACTAGAAGACTTTTGGATCGGCTGACAGCCAAAAACAAGTAAATACAATAAAGCTTTAGGTACTAAAAACAAAGACTACTTCCATTAGGCCTCGATAGATGATAGCACCACTTTGCTACAGGATAAAAAACTGTAAGAAGTCTATGATTAGAATAAATCAACTAAATATGTAATGACGTGGCTGTATGGCCCTTTGGCTTCCCTCAAAAGGCAATAAAGAAGAAAAAAAATGGTTCTTAGACATTAGCATTAGATCATAGCGCTGTCTATCGAAAGGTTAAGAACCAGTTTTTGAAGAAAAAACATAAAGCTTATTGAAGCTATTGCTTTTAAAGTCGGCGAAATCGGCCGAGAGAAAGTCTGCAGTTTGTCTTGGAACGATGGACGATTTATCACAGGAATCATTTGTTTCGGACAACAGTCATTATTGTTTGCTTTGCCAAAGAAAGATATGATTAAAGATAGGCCAGTGAAGGACACGCCTTGGGGTTTCGGAGCGGCACTTGTATCGACCCACCTTTATGCACGAACTTCATAAAACGAAATATAAATAGTTTATTGCAAACTGATATGAAACAACGATTTATGGTGAAAAATTGGAAATCCCAAACACTTGTTGGGTTTTGATGACGACTTTAATGACGAACTTAAAAACTACTTATTTAAACAATTTACAAAAATATAAATGATTTAAATCTATTTAATTTGATTTCCTATAGACACAGAATTAATAATAATAGTTCCTATAAACTGCAAACTTAAACAGCCTTTTTTACCCCTTTAGAGATTACTTCAAACATTATTTTTTAGTGCTCGATAACCTCCTTTAAAGGAACTCCCACGCTAAGTTTCACATAATAATATACAAGTTTCAGACTCGTAGATCTTTTAGCTTTCTTGACGAGTCTTTTAATTTATATGTTAATTGATAAATTAGGGCCAGTGTGAGGCTGTAAATTTCCATACAAAAAGCGGTAACGTTTCCCCCCCCATAAACGAAATCCGATTTTGATAATTTTTGAAAATGTCTAATGGAAAACTAGGTTTAACCGTTTTTATTATAAAGAAATATTGCCTAAGATAAAAGTTTTTAGTATCTGAATACCTTGTCTTAGAGGCTGCATCCCGTATATTTACCGGTAATCTGTTGTAGATCGACGACTCAGTATCTATAATAATATCTAAGTACTTGTTTGTTTGTGTGTATTCCAAAGACACATAAAAGGCAGGTTTACGTATTTAACTCTTTAAAAAGCTTTTCACTGTCGAATGACCAATTAATTCAGAAATTTAATCTCTAATTACCGGAACAAACATAAAAGCTCTATTGTCTTTTATAATAATAATATTTTTTGTTCAATACAAAGCTGTGTGAAGTGTTGACTACTTAAAGTGCTTTAGCTTTAAAAGTAGAGGCGGCGAGACTGCGATCCCATGATAATAAAACTTACGTATCCTCTTTATAGGTGTCTTAAAGAGTTTCGAAAATACTGTGAAGGCAATGCAGTGTATTAGCCCTGTATTTTTCAATCTTTTAGTTTTTTCCCCTCTGTATTTTTGGGCTGTCTAATATCTTAGTTTAAATGGCTAAGAATAACAATCATACATCGCACAGAATTAATAAAATTACGCTCATTATTACAAATACTATGGGCCACTTGCAGCATAATTCCAATTCGCGATTTTATTAAATGTACATACATAGGATACGTCCCGTTAAAAACGTCTTCGAGGCAAACCGAGTCGTAGTTGGAGAGACAAATTAGACTCACACCATGAAGGACTGGCCCATCCTGGCACTGAAAGAAACGAAAAAAAGGAGAGTAGACCTTTGCCCTGCAGTGGGACAAAACGGGCTAATAAATAATGAAATAAATATTAAACCGAGCTAAATCGAGTTGAGATCCGAGACTTAAATATTCCTACACGCGGTCTTAAAAATATTATGACGTAAGTTTATTAGTCCCTGGGTCTTGCTTGCTCCGCGTCTTTTCTAAGCAGTGTATTTGTTTAAGTGAGTTTACTTTAAACGTCTGAGCACACATGAATGATGGAGTGGCCGTCTCAGTCGTTCACCGTTTCTACACAGGCGTTGAAAAAGTGAAGTAACTCGCACGGGGTAGGTTAAGTTACACGGAGGCGTCTATACTATCTAAGTATAAGCAATATTTAAGTAACGGAACTTAAAGGAATATAGGTTTAGTTTTTTTTAAATACTTGTTATCTTAAACAAAAAATATTATTTGAAGTTACATCGAAAAACTGTTCTAAAAATCAATTTAAAACAATGTTAAATCTAGCATTAGCTATTATTTTCAAAATTATCAATATGTCTAATTTTCGCAATAAGATCTTTCGAAATACAATTTTTGGATGTAACGTCATACATAAAAGAGATTTCCGATTTTTTCGATTTGATTTACTTACTGAGGTGTCGCAGTATAGAGATATCGATGAAACAAAATTCGATGAAACGGCTTTCACAGTCAAGTAGTTATCCCGTGGTAAACGGGGAACAGGGAGAGAGAGAAGCATTCGGGAATGTATTAGCAATATCCCCTGGTTATTTCATTAACCCGTGCTTTCTCGGTGTCTCGGCTATAAATCAATGTCGCAGTAATTACACCCAGTGACTGATGGAGGCCCGCATCCCTGCGCTTAAACGGATAACTCAGACAACAGACAAACAAAACAATCGGCCGACACTTGAAGGCAAACAATAAGCACCGAGGGTTCTGTATACACAAATACAAATTGAATATAAATTACTTATTTTAAACATTTAAATATTTACATATTTTCAAGGAAATATGCATATTCCAAATTTTGCACCGGGGCGAGACTCAAACTCCTGACCTCCTGTTTACCGAGCAGATGCGATAACGTCGATACGATAAGCGATAAAAATTAGAATTTTGTAGAAATGCCTAGTGCTGGCTTACGCACCGTGGATATTAAAAATATTGATGTGACTGTCTTTGTAGCCATGTCAATATTTTTAATGAGGATTTTTAAAAAAGAGCAGTCCCTTTCGGAAATTTTTTATTTAAAACGGAATCCTAAAAAGCTAATAAACAATCGTCGTAGCTATAGTTACATACTAACAATCAATTATCAACCGACTTAAAGTTTTTCGTTTGCGTTCGTTATTCAAACAAAATATAGGTCAGGAACTTCCATTTGCGTCCTATATGTATATTGTTCAGTGTTAAGAAGTGATGAAGTAGGCTCCTTTCTTCTTAAGTATTTGCATCGTTGTTGCACTTTTAAAAGACTGAGTGGGATTACTCTCTTTTTACAGGACCGATGCTACAGTAGGTCATTAAGAGGAGAGGTACCCGGTCGCTTCTCCATACAAACGTAGTCATCACAAATGTTTTTGTTGCATACAACCTATAACTGCCATGACTATTTGTGTTTAACTGATATGACTGTTTTTTAATAATATATTATAATTATATTATATAATTATAACTAGCGACCCGCCCCGGCTTCGCACGGCTATATTATGCATGTATTATACATATAAACCTTCCTCTTGAATCACTCTGTCTAATAAAAAAACCGCATCAAAATCCGTTGCGTAGTTTTAAAGATTTAAGCATACAAAGGGATATAGGGACAGAGAAAGCGACTTTATTTTATACTATGTAGTGATTTTCTTCATAGAAAGTAACAAAAAAATAGATTATACATAAAAAATAAGACATAGGGGCATGGTCATTATTGGTCATGGCAGTTATAAGTTTTATACAACAAAAATATTCGCTATAGTATAAATAAAATAAATATTTCAGGACATATTACACATCGCCATCCAGCCCCAAGCTAAGCAACTTAATGCTTGTGTTATGGGTGCCAGATAACGGATAAACTTCTTATATACTTTTTTTTTTTGTAAATATATACATATTATACATATAGGAAACACCCAGAATCAGAAACAAGAATTTATGGTCAGCATTAATACTTGTTCCCGGCGGGAATCGAACCCGCAACCTTCTGCGTCGCAGTCGGGTGTTCGCCCGACGCGCCACAGAGGTCGTCAGAGTATCATTATCCAGGGAGTATAAAGTTGACTACGTTTGTTAGGAGAGAGCGTCAGTACCCTTTCTTCATAAAGGTTTGCTTTTCAAAGCTGCGCCCCGCAGTTTCACCCACGTAAGCGTATGTTCTTCTCCATCCTCTAAACTAAAACAATGCCGGTCACCATAATCATTCCAGTCATTTGTTCGCGAAAACTAATAATTAAACAAACTTTGGGATTTATAATATTAGTTAAGATTACGATATCAGCAATACCTGAACAAGATCCATAACTTTGAAGATTCTTCGTAGTTGTGTACTTATGCTGTATTAGATGATTAAACAGATGGCTTAATTTATTCCAGAGATTAAGTAGGTAACTAACTTTTAAACCTAAAAGTGGTGACTAATCAATGCTTAGAGTAACTAGTACCGACTTTAGTAAAAGGCTAGACTAGATAAATACATAAATTGGTCTGAGCCTTGTTGGCTAAGCCTTTAACCCATAAAGTTAACGAAAGACCTGATCTATGATAATGAAGGAGATATAGATAAAGTTACTAATTCGTATAGGTATTAAGGATTGCTGTTGCCCAGCAGTTTTGGAATAAAAAGTAATACAAGGTAATTTTAAAAGAACACGACTAAGTTATATTTCCGTGCACCTTAACTATCAAATTTTGTTTTACGACTTTTGCAAATCCACAAAAGTTGATTGTTAGAGTACACAGTAGTAACCTCAACAGCTTTTTTATATTATTTACTAATAATGCTGTATAAGCTAACTGGTCTCTGTAGCAGAAGGACTGTTACACTGGACGTGACATATCAAATAAAAAGTTTGCATCGAAACGACAGCGCCACAACAGCGTGGTGTTCGCGCATGTCTCAAATGTGGTTGATTATGCAGTTTATCCACAGCAAAAATGCTACGAATTTTTTGCTTGACATGTCACCTTCAGTGTGCAGTACTTCATCAACTGCTCCGCTAGATGGCGCCATATTAAAAATGTATGAAGAAACCGCCGGGCGGTCAGCTCTGCCAGCTGAGAGGAATTTTGACGCCAAACGACTTTAAAATCGGTCAGAAGGATCACTTGAAAAAAAACAGAATGTAATGGATGTAACAATATAAATACGTAATAGCATAACGTGTAACGAATGTAAGGATAGAAGAAGAAGGTAATCTTACCGTTAATCTGTTAGAAATGCGTTCTAAAAGTTCACGTAAAATGAGATGTACGGACCCACTACCAGATTTTTCTATATTATAGTTTTTAGGGTTGTAACTATTCTTAGCTTCTTTCTGGCAACGGACGAGCATTTGTTATGTAGTTAGTCTTGTTAGTATAAAACATAACGGTATAAGCGACAAAAAAATCGCCAAAGTATTTAAAGTAAGGAACGCCCCAAATTAGATTTAAATATCTAATAGAATGTTCAAAATCACATCATTCTAAGGGTACAAACAGAGCCCACTTTATAATGTAGTCGAAACCATGTCCAGTTAAACAAAGCTTTAACAAAATACAGAAATAACATGAAACCATTGAATTTACAACTCCTCAAGATAGATTAGAAGGGTAAGTCAGCTTGGCATCGTTTGAAACTGGTTTAAACTTAGCTTAACACGACTATACCTATTCTAAAGTAAAATAATTCACTTCGAATTGGTCTTTCAGAATCACTTGTGCTTTACCCCTTTGGGTGCTATTAAACTGTTAATTAAATACAAGCTATTGAAACACTGGCAGTTTGAAATAAAGCTGTTAAATTAAATGTTTTTTCAATAAAAATACGATTGCAAAACTAAAACTGTGAGTTGGTATTGAATTTTAGTTGTAAAATGTTTGGAGATTATCCAAAATATCCGTCAGCAATGTGTTGAAATGTTATTGTTTGGTGAAATAGCTAGGAATAGGTTATTCTACTGGTGATTTTGACAGCTTATTTGTCGCTTGAAATGTCTGGGTCAAAGCCGTTTAACCTATACTAAGATGTAGTACGTAACTAGAATGACCAGCACTTTGTGCTATGGCGAGTTGATATCATGTCAATAATTGCAAGACTTTCGTTAAGATGTCAGTAGGATATTACATATAACTCAGTGAAATACTCTTGGGGGTTTTCAATCCTAAAATACTTATACTTCCAATAGTTCAACTGACTACTCGGTAAAACTACTGGGAACAGCTGACATTCTTGAATCAATTCAAACAACTGCGTCCATAGTTTGTTTCTACTGTCAAGATCTGAGCAATGCGACGGTCTCAAGAATAACCGCGCCGGGCAAAACACAACTCGAAGCCTGTTGCCAGTGCCATTTGCATTTTGCTGATTGATTATTCAATTGGACAACCGCATTCTCCCCCTCCCTTCTCTTCCCACCCCTCCCGACAACGGAATTGATTAAGCAAATGCTAATGCACGTTATGGTGACGCTCATCTTTCAAACATTAGCCAGGGTCTGGTTAAGGAAATTAAGCAGATGTACCAAGCAGTAACAACACAAAAAACTGCAGGAAAATCAACTTGAATTTCGTTACCAGATGTAAAATTTCCATTTTCTTGAAGCTTTATCTTTAGACGCTGTTGTAAAAAAAATACAGAAAAAACGTAGTCGTAAAATTGACAGTCCGAGAAATTTTAATTCGACAAAAAGTTGATAGTCGAAAAGACTTTAAAACGTGCTTACACTAAGTAGCTTGAAACTCAACTCAAAGGAAGCCCAGACAGATTGAATTCTGTAAATAATTCAATTTTAGAGCAGTCCAAAAGATAATTAATTGTCTGAAACAAGTCCTGGATACCAGGAACACAGGAGTTTACAGGAGTAGCTACAATCGGATCCAATTCTCGTCTTAATTGAAACGACGCGAGTCGTCTCCCGTTGCCTTTTTGTTCAACTCGACAAAGGCAGGGCTCAGCAAAACAAAGTATTTGATTGCAACTGCACTGGAGTTTCATTTTACTTCATTATCACTTATATAGGTATGTACATTGTTGTTGATAATAAACAACTCGACGGAAGTAAATTGTTTTGCAGTAATAAAATTCGAATGCTTTCTAGAAGCAGTTGGTTTGTTGATTTGTATACAAAGATGATGTAGCTAGTAGCTACTTTGTCAAAAGTAAAGTCAAGTCCTACTTTAAAATAACAGTTCAAAATAACTCTAAAAATTTTTAACTAACAACACGTCAAAATATTAATTTTATCATTTTTCTCTGCCTTGAAAACAACGTCGGTCTTCCTGCACTAATTACGATCTTAGCCTAATGGCAAACTTTGAGACTGGACTTAATCTATTTAATCCTATTTTTTCACAAAACTATTATTCTAAAAAGTTTACTATTACAACAAATACTGAGCGGTCAGTATAAATTCCAGACACTCTTAAACTAAACTAATGTTATTCTCGTAACGCGCCTTATGGATCGCTCGATTCGCTCGGACCTCACGACTATAAATTTTTCATGAGCCGTTCAAGTCCCGTGAAGATTGAAAAAAAGTCTTTCACAATATTGGCTCCGTTGATTGGGCTACACTCAACGATTCACTTCACTTGAGGGCGGTTTTATAAATGCCGGGTGAATTTTTCCTCTGTCAATTTTGCTATTTTTATAGTTAGCTGTGTTAGATTTATCTTATGTTGTGCCACTGCATTAGAACATTTAAAAAAGTACCTAAGGTTAGTTTAAAGCGATTCCCCAATGATCAAGTATTATGACACTGGGTACACTTCCACCACGAATGTGTCTAGAAAGTGGAGTGTAGCGCCGCACCCGTGAGGAACGGATGCCTCACAGAGTTATATAGCACGCGCCGCTCCATTAAAATGTGTTGTAAAATACTATTTGAGCTAATTATAAATAAATTAAAGATGTTGCTTTGTTACTAGTTTATTTTAGAGTGACAGATAAAACAAAATACAAAATAATATAAAATTACTTCTATTTCTTTACTGCACAAAGAAGTCTTAATTGTAAAAGTAGAACAAGTAGGTATACTACAATTCTACAACACCACCCTTCAATTAAGACTCTGGGAAAGAACACAAACAAACAAAAATACCTAATCATTACATAATAAAAGAAAAAATGAAATTACTTAACCTAGGCTAATACCATGTATACATCTCTTATGAGCAACCTTGCCTAAAGGTTTTGTAAACACATCCGCATAATTTAAATCTGACCGGACATAATCAATCGTAATTGTTTTGTCACACACTTTTTCTCTTATAAAATGATATTTTGTATCAATATGCTTTGTTCTGTGATGAACTGGATTAAGCACTAAACTATGCGCACTCTGACTATCGTTAAACAAAATCACTGTGTCAGACTTACCAGTTACATCCAAAATGAAACTTTTAAGATAACAGGCCTCTTTAGCAGCTGCCGCTAGAGCCATATACTCGGCTTCCGTTGAAGACAGAGCTACAGTTGACTGTTTCTTCGCTTGCCAAGCTACAGGACTACCAGCTAACATAAAACAGTACCCAGTATAGGATCTTCTATCTTTCGTACAATTAGCCCAGTCTGCATCGACATACGCTTTAAGATAATCGCCAACCATCCTGTAAGTAAGAGTGTAATCGATTGTACCCTTCAAATATTGCAACACTCTCTTTGCAGCTAACCAGTGTTCTTTGTTATATTTGGTATTAAATTGGCTCAAATAGCTAACTTGATAAGCTATGTCAGGCCTAGTATTTACTGATAGGAACATTAAGCATCCAATCAAACTTTGATATGGAAAAGACTCTCGTTCGTCAATTATTCCATCATCAAGTTTCTTTAAACTAGACGGTGTATCAAACGACTTACAGTTTTCCATGTTAAATCTTTTTAACAGATTCAAAATAAAAGTACGTTGATTTACCTTAATCTCACCATCCTTTCTTGAGATATTGATTCCAAGATAATAGGATAAAGGACCTAAATCTTTAATATTAAAAATATTTTGTAAACATTTCTTGACGCTTTGAAAGGTCATGTCATTTTTGAAAAAGACAATTATGTCATCGACATATACCGCCAAAATGACAATTTCTTGACCATAAAGTTTTTTATACACGCATGGTTCCGAAGGAGTTTTCGTGAAACCCATCTTGGATAAGGTTTTGTCCAACATTATATTCCATGCTCGGGGTGCCTGTTTGAGCCCATACAACGATTTCTGCAGTAGGCAAACTTTACTTTCACGGCCTTTCTCCACAAAACCCTGTGGTTGTTCCATAAGAACTTCCTCTTCAAGTTCTCCGTTAAGAAAAGCAGTGTCGACGTCCAAATGCCTCATTTCTAGGTCTAATTCAGCAGCTAAGGCGAATAAAGTACGGAGTGAAGAATGACGAATAACAGGAGCAAAAGTTTCATTGTAGTCTATTCCTTCTACCTGCTTGAAACCTTTCACCACAAGTCTAGCCTTATACTTCAAAATGTTACCGTGAGCATCTTTCTTTACTTTGTAGACCCATTTACAAGGTATAACCTTCTTATTACCTATAGGCTTATCAACAAGCTTCCAAGTCTTCAACTTCATGAGCGAATCATATTCATTGTTCATCGCAGAACGCCATTCATCAGCATCATCACAATTCACTGCCTCTGAGTAAGATTTCGGCTCACACATATTATCAGTTTCTGATAATAAATTTGCAACATAAAAATCCGGTTGCTTACGAATTCTAGTAGGATACCTACTTACCTCTATAACATTTCGTTCAGGACTAGTAGGGCCCTCAGATTCAGCCGAATTATAATCTAGTTCATCATCACTACATGGTACAGAATTTTCTTGAAGTTCAACCGTGTTATCGTCCTGTTGACTATCATCAGTTACCACCATTTCATTCTGTAAAACGTCATCAAACATAATGATAGGTTCTGGCTTAGTAGATTCAACAACATTACCTTTAAGTTGTGTAAAACGATCTTCAAAAAATGTCACATCTCTGGACTTCTGTACATGCCGAGGGTTAGAAGCATCCCTAAAGAAATAAGTATTAGGATCATCTGTATATCCTACAAATATAACTTCTTTAGTTTTAATATCTAATTTCTGTCTATGACAGGCTGGAACTTGAATAAGTGCCCGACATCCAAAAACACGCAAATGGCTGAGATCTCCCTTTTGTCCGTACCATTTTTCATATGGAGTCTTCCTAATTAAAGCGCGATGTGGCGATCTATTTTTCAAGTAAACCGCTGCCCTAAAAGCATCTTCCCAATAAGCTTTTGAAAGTGAACTGTCAGCTAGCATAGAACGTGCTTTTTCTTCAATAGAACGATTGGTACGCTCAGCTACGCCATTAGACTGAGGACTATATCCTGCAGTAGTCTCATGAGTTATTCCTTTTGACGATAAATAATCAGTTAATTCCTTATTTACATATTCCTTACCACAATCCGTTCTCAATATTTTTATTTGAGCACCAGTTTGTCTTTCTATCAACGTTTGGAAACAAACAAACTTGTCTTTAACTTCTGCTTTCGAAGAAATAAAATACGGAAAAATCATACGCGTAAAATCGTCAACGAAAATCAAAAGATACTTATTTCCTTGAAATGAAGGAACAGAAAATGGTCCACACAAGTCAGAGTGAATTAACTCTAATTTCGAAGTAGCCTTTTTGTATTCTACTGATTTAAAAGGCTTCCTCGCCTGTTTGCCCTCAACACAAGCAATACACTTACCTTTATCCATCGCAGTATAGTCGATGCCCATTTGACTTCTTTTTAATTGATCCATTCCTATCCTACAAAGGTGTCCTAATCTTTTATGCCAAAGTTGGTACCTACTGAGATAGTCAGATTGCACATCGTTTGCGGTTAAGATACATGGAGTAATTTTCGTACTACAATCCAGTGAGTACAGTCCACCACTAGTAACAGAAGCATGTAGAACAGCATTACCTTTGAAAGAGAAATCAGAAGATTTATAAAAATTACAACCTGTTTTATCAAAAAGTACTATGAAGCCCTTGTCAACAACCTTTTTGACAGAAATAAGGTTACTCTTTAAGTCAGGTACATACGCTACATCGTTAATACTATCTATAACACTAGTAGTTTCAATAGATACATCACCAACTCCACTACATGATATCATATGACCGTTTGCTACTGTAACAGTTATACCGCTGTCCATTGTCCTCAACTCCCTAAACCAATCTCTTCTTGATGTCATATGCCTTGAACATCCAGAATCGACCAACCATACGTCACTTGTAGACCCACAAGACGTTCCTAGTGCGTGTTGTTTTATGTTTTTCTTTTTACGCAAAGGGCATTGTGGTCTTTTGTGACCCGGTTTCTTACATTCATAACAAACAACTTTTTCAATACTTGTGTTTTGATTTAAATGTTGTTTTGATTGGCTAGTTGTTTCAAAAACTTGTATTGTAGAGTCACATTTGGACATTTCGTTCAACAGTTTCTTCTTTACGATATCAGTGGTAACCTCTATATTACTATTTTCAAGAGCCATTACAAGTGGTTCATATTTCGGACCAAGTCCTCCAAGCAAAATGGCTGCAATCGAAGCATCATCTATTACCTTGCCAATATCAGCCAAATCCTGAGCTGTACTAAGAACCACATTGATATACATCTCTATATTCTGAAAATGATCAAGTGAGAGTCTGTATAGCTTCCTTTCTAATGCCAGCCTTCTGCCCATCCCCTTATCTTCGTATGCATCTTGTAAAGCATTCCAAGCTTCTAAAGCAGTCTTAGCATTACGAATGTGGGTCATTGCTGTCCCATCAACGGTAAGGCAAATTTTAGCTAATGCTCTCTCATCGTTTCGTATTTTCATCGAAGCAGAGGTAGTATCATCTTCGCCATAGCCACTTACTGTTTTCCAAAGATTTTCGTGGATTAAATAATTGCGCATCTTAAACTTCCATTTTATGTAGCCATCTTTATTGCACAGTATGAGCGACGCTGGTATTGACGAAGAATAATTCATTCCACTATTGGAGTCACCATCACACATTTTCGATACAAACGAAAAACGATTTTGACACTAAAATATTCACATCAGCAAGCACTATTGATAATCTTTAAAATATTTTGCTCTTCGTGCTGATAACGTGTTGTAAAATACTATTTGAGCTAATTATAAATAAATTAAAGATGTTGCTTTGTTACTAGTTTATTTTAGAGTGACAGATAAAACAAAATACAAAATAATATAAAATTACTTCTATTTCTTTACTGCACAAAGAAGTCTTAATTGTAAAAGTAGAACAAGTAGGTATACTACAATTCTACAACAAAATGCATTCTACAACATCATCCTGGGCCAATAACAACCCCTTTTCATGCTTACACAGCATCATGCTTGGGTCTCGTTCACTTGATCATTGCCGGGGCCTTACAAATTACTAAAGCCTTATTAAAAACTTGTTGCACCGGCCGGCGTTAAGCGAGTAAATTCAATTAAATGCACACGCTCGAGATATTTATCTTAAGATGCTGCAAGTAACAACATTGTTTTACTCGTAAGTTTGCTATTATTAAAATCTTATACTAAGTAGTTAATAATAAAATATTCATAATTAGGTAACGTCGTAGCTAAGTGCTTTGAGTCAACGGTAAATTATAATTATTATCTGAAAGTCTTACAGAAAAGAAAGTAAAGTACTTAGAAAAAGATTAAGTAGCTATAATAATTTTTAGTTTTATTGAAATTATTAATGGCAGATAGAAGTGTATGCCAAACCATTATTTACTGTCGATTGTTTCAAACGAGATAAATTACAGAAGTCTCTATAACTTCTTATCTATGTGAAATATTGCCTTTTAAAAGACAGATTCATTTTAAAGTTTTATCAGATATCTTGGTGAAATTCTTTATAAGAATAGACTTTTAAGAGGGCTGTCTTTGTTAAATTTTCTAGGCTTGACAGTTTAAAAATGGTAATATTAGATAAGGAATGAGTGACCTTTTTAAACCAGTATTTTTAAAACTATATTAAAATGTTTTAGTCACGGACAAGTCACGTAATCAATCTTTGCAGCCTTGTTAAGAAGTATTACTAAAGACCGGATATAACGGTGGTCACTTCCTATTAGCTGAATATAAGAGACATTTCTTTTTTTTTTAGCTGAAAGGCTTCAGCTTTGTGCTGTTTTGTTCACTGGGTATCGGCACGTCCTGTGTTAGATGTAATCACTATCACTTCACTACATAGTATAAAACAAAGTCGCTTTCTCTGTTCCTATATCCCTATGTATGCTTAAATCTTTAAAACTACGCAACGGATTTTGATGCGGTTTTTTTAAATAGATAGAATGATTCAAGAGGAAGGTTTATATGTATAATACATGCATAATATAGCCGTGCGAAGCCGGAGCGGGTCTCTAGTCACTATAATACATAGTATAAAATAAAGTCACTTTTCGCCGTCCCTATATCCCTATGTATGCTTAAATCTTTAAAACTACGCAATGGATTTTAATGCGGTTTTTTTTAAATAGATAAAGTGATTCAAGAGGAAGGTTTATGTGTATAATACATGCATAACATAGCCTTACGAAGCCGGAGCGGGTCGCTAGTAGATTATAAGATAAGGATTAAGAAATTAGTATTTAAGGTAAATAGATTATCAAAGTAAAGAGCATTACAAATATAAGTATCTTACACCCAGGAAGACGTTTCCTTCCTTGGTTTCCACAGTGGTGACACAATCAAAACGTTATTAGTCTGGCAAAATGCGAAGAAGCAAAATCAACTTAAGACTTCAACTTAAAGTAGTTTTAGAATGTGACCACCGATTTCATCTCTTTGCTTGAGACTTGTTATACCTTTAACTGTAGGTACACTGTGAAAGATATTCAAACAAATAAAAATATTCAGAGAACGTTTTAGTCTTAATAAAAGTTCTATTTGATTAGGTACCAATAAGTACTTACATACTTTAACAAAAAACGTCTTTGCTAAAAAGGATCCGTCCGATATATTGCTATTTTTTTGTTTATTATTATTGGTATTTTCCTCAAGAATTGACAACTTCGCTGGAATGGTACTTGACATGATTTCGTTTGAGCATTATTTATGAGTAGGTAGGTATCTATTGTTGTGTGAACACGTAGACTTTGCTGCCGGCTAATGTCTTCATTCTTTCATAAGTACATGGAAACGTATTATAAGATTTTGCTAGCTTGTTATCAAAGACTTAAATAATTCTCACCTACAATCAGGCAACACAAGTGTTTACAACTACACAAATGTTTACAACTACACAAATGTTTACAACTCAAGTAATATTATGAGGTCCTGCTCGATTAAAAGTTCAGTCTTTCAACTAATTAATTTATTAGTATATTCAACACTCCAATAATAAACATTTTAGAACTCTACGGTTGGTCTGCAATTCTGTTTCCGACTGTTACTATTTAGCTTACTTACTATATAATCTTTAACTTTAGCTCGTAGCATGTGTAGTTCTCCATCTTACTGTGAATTTTCAGGTCAAGAATCAAGGAAAATTGAGAATCTACAAATTTTTATTGAGTACGAACATTTTAAAACTAAGGGTCGCTTCCAGCAAAATTGCGAAATCCCGGTTTCCAGAACCAAGATTTAGTTCATAATATTTTTGACATAAAACTAAAATAAAGTTTCAAAGTGTGTCAAAATTGTATGCACAAGTTAGGATTTTTATATTAATAAAATCTAGTGTTTGCCATTTTGCTGCAAATACACAGAGTTACGATGTATTAGAAGAAACCACAAGAAGCTCGTGGGCTCATTTTCTAGTCTCCAAGTTCAATTGCATAACTTTGTCAAAATAATCAGCGTTAATATTATTACAAGATTATTGCACAAGACGTCATTTCATGCATATACATGAGCAGTGTTGCGGTCCAATGGAATTAAATTAATTATGATTAGCACCTGTTTGCCAGGCTAATGGTGGACGTTGGAAATGCTGATCGAGGTAAACATTAGTAGGGGCGCTGCGGAGGGAATCTAGGGTAAGTACGGTGTAGCCAACCCTATAGTTTTAACTGTAGATTTGTGGAAATTGTCCTAGTTTTCAGTTTAGAACTCTAAAACTATTTTCTATAACATACTAGGTTTGCCTAATTTTATCCGTCCTTTGGTTTGATCTGTGTGTTGATATATCAGTCAATGACTTAAGTTTTTTTATTAATATAAAAGATAGTGCCATCTATATTATCTGGTTTTGAAAAGTTTTTTCGTCATTCTGTTGTTTGTTTTGTTACTTACTCGAGAATTCTGAAATTTCGTTTTCATTAGTGCTCTAACACAGACAAAAATTATAGGCATGCAAAGGGCAAGGATGATAAACATTTCAAACGCGAATTTATAAGATAAAATAAAACAGCTTCATCACAGCAGAAAGAAAATAAGGTTTTAGACAACATTTTGCAAAATAGTCTTATAGCATACCTACACGTCGCTATAATAATTTAATTCTCTATTACAACACTACCGAGCAGACTCGAGGGCCGTTAATAATGCAGTGTCGGCGACAGTCAGAGCTAAAGTCTACTCTAGGCCATAGAGATAAAATATACCTACTACAAAAGAAAGAACATCGGCTCTTCAAACTATTACCACTAGTGCCTTAGAAAATAAACCTTGTTTTCTAATAACGTTAAATTTTTAATGTGATATTAAGTATTTCTAGCAGATTTTAGCCGCATCAGTCACTAACGACCTGTGGCGATATCTCAATAAAAAAGCACATAACTCTCCACGTTTCAGTATATTCCCATACTAAGTTTCATCAAAACTGGTCTACACGTGTTGGGCTTTAGAGCGCCATAAAAAGGAACAAACATACCTAAATAGGCTGATCAACCCATTACCCTCTTTTGCGTCACGCAGGCGGGTAAAAATGTTTGAAACAGTCAGTTCAGACATTAAAGTGGGTAAAATGGTGTACTCTTTATTTTAGTAGAAGTATCTTTACACTCAAAGTTATAGTATCTCAAGAGTGGATGTCGGAAAAACTGCTGTACGCAGGTGTCGGAAATAAATAATGTTACCGCTGAAAACTGAGGGAACGAAGGATTTCCACGATGGATGCTGTGTGTTATTTTATTACGGGAGATGTGTTTAAATAGTGAGGTCTTTTTGTAATAAACGTGTGTATCTTTTGATGGTAGATGTTACTGGAAAAAGTAGGTAAATGTAAGAAAACTAAAGAGACAATTAGTAAAAATATTTATTAAATAAAAAATAAACCCATTATTAACCAGTTTTTAATAACTTTCATACTGAAATAGAAATTATTTTATTGTAAATAATCATTTTCATTTTACCTATTCATGATGGAAATGCCGGAGAATAAGCATTTCCCTTCGTCATTCCTTATTCATATTGCAGAATGAAATCAGTTGTCTGTATCTGTCTTTCCTGACGTGTACAATTTGGGGGTTTTCAAGTCACGAGTGAACAGATTCCTTCGAGATAAGCGTGCTACTACTGAGACAACATCGTCACTTACTATCAGGTAAAAGTGGTCAAACTCTGACCTATAATTTGTAAAAAATAATAGCTAATATGATCAATTGTTCACCCATCATGTGTTTAAAATGTCCTATACAAATCACTTAACAGTACTTTTTGAACGTTCAACATTTTAGGAATCCAAACCTGAATTAGTATAGTAAGTAATAGATAAACACTATATTTACGTAAATAATGCTCCTAATATTGAATAATGTATACAAGGTAAACATTGTTCATATGAGAACTATTTCTTTATGGAAGAAACAAAAACAAACGGCTGGCCCACTTACTGAAAAAAATAGAAACATACCAACCCCGAATTGCGTATAATCCAACAATGTATTACGAGCATGTAAACTTAGGTTGAGGGTTTAATCATGAGCGGAGCGACAGCGGACGATTTGATTTAGGTATTCGTCATATGAATATGGGTTAATTTGGATTTTTTGTTGGTTTGTAGACCTTGGAGTCGTTTGATCTGGGTGATTTTACTGATAGCTGATAAATAGTCTAATCTATGACTACTTAAATGCGTATGTTACCTATCAGAAACTTTTACATTTTTTTATTCTATCTCAAATTTATCTCTCTAAACTATAATGTTAGTAGGTGGAATATCTACAAAATGAAATAAAAAAAGCAGAATGTTTAAATTGTAAGTTTACCAATTAACAATTTCAAACATTATTTTTTGGTTTAGACCTATAACCGATATTTAATTAATCACGTTGTTATAAAATTGTTCGATTTCATTGTAGTCTATTACTTACAGGCCTCTATTATTAGTGCAAACTTTTCTATGTTTATCCGCTTCTCGCACCTCACGCCACCATAGTAGAGTTCTAACAAATGCGAGCAAACATCTCCGGTGTGACGCGTCGCGTCGCATCGCACAAATATTTGACCTCCTATTATTGACCCGCACCTTGCGCTGACGGCTTTAGCTCCCATTATGAGGGTCGGAGTCAGGAACGGCCCTTATTCTCAAAGGTCAGATTTTCCACGAACCTTAACCTTCCAATCATATTTATGAAAGTGGAACAAGGAAACGTAATATTGAGTAACATTTCCCCAAGAAATTTCTGACAGAATTTAATAAAATGTAAGCCCCCGGTATCAATTTAATGAAAGCGCAAATTATTTAGTTCGGTTAAGTACTTCGTTATTTATAAATTAGCGTTTGTTCGGAACTCGGAACACTGTTTAATAAAGGCGGAGAATATCGGGATATTTGTATAAAATGTTTCCATTACTCGCGAAATGCGTAATTATACGAGTGAGCGCCTTACAACTTTACGCAAAAAGACCTACGCTGACTGTACAATAACAGTAACAATCTGCAAAGATCCAACACAAAACCCTAGTAAAAAAATAAAGATCTATTAATTGTGACAATGCTACAGCAATTGTCAATCCAAAGTGCGAAAGCAGGGCTCACAATGAACACGGCTAAGACAAAAATTATGACTAACACTTCACAGGCTTACAACATCATAGTCAATAACGAGAAAATAGAATATGTTGAAGAGTATGTATATCTAGGACAACTAATAGCCACAAAAGACACGATGCATAAAGAAATTGAACGAAGGGTAGCCAACACATGGAAAAGATACTGGTCCCTCAGCGAAGTAATGAAAAATGAAGACATGCCAATCAAAGAGAAAAGGAAAGTATACAATATGTGCATTTTACCATGTCTCACTTATGGATGCCAAACATGGGCATTGACAGAAAAACTAATGAATAAAATAAATGTATGTCAAAATGGGATCGAGAGAAGTGTTATTGGCGTAAAGAGGAAAGATAAAGTAAGATTAGGAAAAATAAAAGACATAACTAAATTTAAAAACGCAAAAAACACATGTAAAACTCTAAAATGGAAATGGACAGGACATATGGTAAGAGAGACAAACAAGAAGTGGACTCAAACGGTAACAGAGTGGTACCCTAGAGATAGGAAAAGAAGTAAAGGGAGACAAATTAAACGTTGGGAAGATGACCTTAAAAAAGTGGCGGGCCCAGAGTGGATGAGAATGGCTAGAGAAAGAGAGAAATGGAAAACTTTACAGGAGGCCTATGTCGATGGACAAGCTGTTGATAAAAACGATCGTCTATACTAAGATGGTAACTTATTATACTTAGTTTGTAAATTTTAAAACAGTAATAAAGGCTTATTTTATTTATTTATTTATTAATTGTGACAGTCCAAGCTGGATACGATTATAATAAGTTTCATCATCATCATATGAGCCCATACACGTTCACTGCTGGACACAGACCTCCCCCATATGACGCCACAAACAGCGGTCCTGAGCCGCCTCCATCCACCGATGTGGACGATTTAAGTGGACGTTATTTGAAACTTCCTATCTACGATATTATTATAAGTATTAAAATGTCTAACGTTTGAGAGTAATTGCTCGTTAAACCCTGAGGTTTTATTCGTCGAAACTCTTTCGACAACTGTAACAGAGTTTTGAACTTCACCATCAGATACATGCTGCAATGGAGGAACAAGTTGCAGTCGAAGTTACTTGCTCACTTCAATGATTTAGAACATGCTCACGTGGTGTAGGGGGTAGTTAGTAGGGAGCTTTGTGTCTAAGCTATTATTGTTACTAACTTTTACGCTCGTAATAAATTCCTGTACCATTTCTGAAATGTGAACCTCAAATCGGTCAGAACTAGGAATTTACTTGCAATAACTAAATGCTAATATAACTTCATACCACCAGTTCGACCCAGTTGGCACAATGGTCACCATGCCAGACTGCCACACAGGGTTGCAGGTTCGATTCCCGCCTCAGACAAGTATTTATGCTTAGATGTTTGTCTGTGGTCTGGTTATTGCTATGTATTATAAGTATATATTTACAAAATAAAAGTATATCCGTTGTCTAGCACCCATAACACAAGTCTAGTTACTTAGCTTGGGGCTAGATGGCAATGTGTGGAATGTCCTGCAATATTTATTAATTTATTTTATTTATAGCATTTAAGAAAAAAGGATGCAAGTAAGGAGGAGTAGTTACGTAAGAAGCAACGCGAAAGATGATATTACATATATCATGGATATATCCGACAGAATTCTGTCAAGTTTCATGAGTCTTTGCTACAGTATACACGTTTTTTTTTAAATTAAGTTTTATTGTTTCACTGCTGGGCAAATGCCCCCTTCACATCCTTTTAAGTATCTCAGTCCTGGGCTAAAACTAGGCCAGTCCCCATCTAGATAGTCACACATCTTTTCTGTGATCTGCCTCAACTTAGACGTCCGTCTTCCGTTATTTTTCTAAGGATTTTAGATTTCCATTTCTTTTTAAACTTGTGAGTTTGAATTTAAATTTCAGGAGCACATTTAATCAGTTGAGTTGGAAACCCAAGGTTAGCGAAATGCCATCAGAAGAATAGATCGAAATTCCGGCACTATTTTTAAGACGAGTTCCTCTCCAAGGTGCTGATTGACTGTTCCAGCGCTTACTACGTACCCCTTGTATAATACGTAGTAAGATAGAACTCCTTCATATTTTAGTGGGTACACTCTACCAACTTTAGGCCAGAAAGAGTCACTGGCTTTATACTCAACTTTTTCCTCGGGCTGGTTAAAGTGCAGTTGCCAATTTACCTGGCGTTAAAAAAGTGCTCCGAACTGAAATGGTTAACTCAAAAATTGCAAGTCATAAACTTAACTAGCGACCCGCCCCGGCTTCGCACGGCTATATTATGCATGTATTATACATATAAACTTTCCTCTTGAATCACTCTATCTATTAAAAAAAAACCGCATCAAAATCTGTTACGTAGTTTTAAAGATTTAAGCATACATAGGGATATAGGGACAGAGAAAGCGACTTTGTTTTATACTATGTAGTGATGATGATTAATTCGATTACAACCAAAGTGCCGTATTTGTCTTATAATAATAGAGTTATTTAAGCTGCAGTAGAACATGTTGTTAATTATTAGGTAACAATAACAGTAAACGTAGGTATCTACAACACGTATGTTAGATGAGATACCTTAACTACGTAGTTAGGAGATATCAGATTATTACACGTAGCATTCTGTACGATTCAATCTACATTATGTACAAAGCAAGTGATTATTTGATAAACGAATTTAGGTATTTATTAGATTTATAAATTGATTTAAATTAGGTCTTTGAGTGCAGGTGCTAGGGCATGATAGGTATTGGAACAGGTGCTCCAAGGATTGCGATTAGGCCCCACAAATCGTTCCTTTGTTAGAATCGCTTGAGTAAAATGAAATCATATAGATGATTAAAATAGCGTCAGCCATTTTTTCCATGCTTTTCAGCTGTGGTGTCTGAGACATTTATTAGATGGAATAGACTTACCTTGAACTTATACCAGGAAAGAACTTGCCAATACGTCTGAATAATATATTAAAAATGATGCACGTTTGGCCTGTTGAGCCTTATAAAATATAGAATCCCTAATATACCTACTTATAGAAACTTTTCGCTCTTACACTTGCGCTGAACTTATGGCCCTTTTCGCGTCGGAAAAGTTCCTGAGATCACGTTAGAGGAGCATAAAGTGGCCTCGCTTTATGATCTACGTTTTACTGGCCATATCTTAAAAAAGGCAGTACTTTCAGGTACTCTTATAAGCGTTCTACCTATAGGTTAACTAAAGCATCTCGTACACCTTCAAACAACGCCTCAAATCTTGATACCTACGTAGACAGTTGGAGACCTGGACATATAAACTACTTTTTATGATGATATTCCCACGGGACAGACTTACGCGGGTTAAACTACAGGGTGCAGTTAGTAATATTATAAATAAATACGAAAGTAGCTGTTTTTTTTTTACGCAAAAACCGCTGAACCGATTTAAATTATAGTTTTAGTAGGTGTATAAATATATGGAACCTTCGAGAAGGACTGGTCGCTTTAGCGTTCCGCACGTATAGGTTACCTAAAGTTAATGTAAAAATCGTAAAGTTTTTATTATTGTTACGAGTACCCCGTGTGATTTTGTTTACGGCTGATTCACTCGGGTCAGTCTTCAGAAATCTATTTGTGAGGGTATCGTTATCTGATTCTCATTTTGAGGGTTTAATGCTATGTGGTTTAATGTTTGGTAAAATGTTTTGGTTTGAATTATATGGGGAAGAAAAGTTAATTAAATTGTACAGCGATAGAGTTCATAGTAAATAGCTTGTTTTAAAAAATACTCGATACGTGATAAATTATTATAAATCTCTGCGGCTGCGTCCTTCTTTTTCTTTCTTCCTCTTCTTCTAATCTACTTATTTTTCAAGAATTTATTAGTTTTAATTCGAGTATGTCTGTCCATTTGCATCCTATGCAATTTAAACGACTGGTTTTTACCACTAGATAGCTCTACCTTATGGGAATGTTAGGTACACTACACCAAGTATAAACTAATTAACAATGAAAAACGAACTAACTCGGGTAAAACTGCAGAGCGCAGCTGGTCTTCCATAAGACTGTACATTGTACAATCCCGTACCAATCCAAATCTAACCAACCTAACTTATAGTATTGGGTGGGCATTCCTGGATATCGTAATCAGATGGAATTAGCCACTGATCATGCCAAGTTGTCCCACTGATAACGTGATCAGTTTACAACAAATATTCATTTGGCAAAAAGAAATGAATATTTTTACCCACTGATCACGTTATTCGTGGCTACAAGAAATAAAATAAAGTCGTTCTAGATACCGATCACGGTAGCAGTGTAGATCTAATTTCAAAACGATGTTTAAGAAAGTCCGAGATGTGGATAGTGTTTAGACTATAGTTCACAAGTAAATCTGTGTCTTCATCTAAGGTAACAAATACAACAACAAACCCAACCCCCAAATGCATTATTTCCCAACCTCGTTTTGGACTTGACTTGTAGACTTGTAGACAGGCTGTTTTCCGCGATTAGACCCTTTTTAATTGGGTCCTTTTTGCGTGAAGATGGAGTAGGCTTGCCCAGCACCTACTACCCTCTCAGCTTAGTCGACCATGTCCAGAGGAGAGAACTTGTCAATACTTCTGGAGCTAACTAAGCCGCGGGTTTCATCACGATGTTTTCCTTCACCGTAAGAGCAATGTCAATTAGCGCACATAAATTTTTCGGTCTCGGCCGGCCTGGATTCGAACCCACGACCTTCAGAATGAAAGTCGAGGTATCTACCACTAAGCCAACACCGCTCGCCCAAAACCTCGTTTTGGAATATGGGGGAATAAGTTTTATTTGTATTTGGTTAGTGGCTAGTCGTACGATTCAAACGACGGGACTTGCATGAATTCAATGTAGTTTTCACGTGTGATACCTATTAGGGCCAGTATAAATTAGATATGAGTCGGATGCAAATACTTGATCCACATTCGGAGCAGACTGTGCAACAACATCACTCCCCTTTGGGTGTAACAGACCTATACTAAATATTCTGCCAACATTTTAATGTTCGGTTGCGAATGGCGGCACACTATGAATCTAATTCTAATTTCATTATTTATTTAGTTTTGTTTTTTTATTTAATTTCTGGGTAATTTTTTTGTTGTAATTTAATTTGATACAATTTTTGATTTGTGTTTATATTGAATAAATGACAATATTCTGTAGATATTAGCTGAGATTCCACATAGGTCACGCGATTTTTTGCCCCAGTAAGCCCAAGTTTGTAAAGAAAAAGGGTTACTATAAAAACTCGTTCGAAAATCGTACCGACGCGATGCCTAATTCGACATTAAGCCCGGTCGTTCGTTCGAGACCATGAAATACGCGACAGCAAATGACTGGCTGTAAAAAAGTCCGATTTTATTTTTACTACGAGATTGTCTCTTATCTTGATTATAGCACATTGGTTCTTTACGTTTCCATGGTAACTCTAGAGGCGGAAGGGTAGAATAAAAAAGTTATTTTCTGTGTCACAAACTCACCAATCATGCAAAAATATCAGGCATAATAAATAAAAAAAATATTACAGGACATTCCACACATCGCCATCTAGCCCCAAGCTAAGTAACTAGACTTGTTTTATGAGTGCTAGACAACGGATATACTACTATATCTGTTGTCTATATATACCTATAATACTTAGAAAAAACCAGACCACAGACAAATATCTAAGCATAAATACTTGTCTGAGGCGGTAATCGAACCCACAACCCTGTGTTTGGCAGTCCGGCATGGTAACCATTGTGCCAACTGGGTCGTTATAATAAATGAATAATTTAGAAAAATAATTGAGAACATGTTCCCTACAATTTTAATTACATTGTGATGAAACCCGCAGCAAAGTTGTGTCCAGACTTATTGAGGAGTTAATTCCTCTGGACACGGTTGATTAAGCTGAAAGGTTGGTATAGGTTCTGGGCAAGCCTTCTCCATCTAATGTCTTGAATAGAAGGCTAAATCATTAAGATTACTTGCTAATGATACTAACTATTGTCTTCAAAACCTGGGAGTTAAAAATTAAGTAAAGTCACGCGTAACAATGACTCAGATACCTCTGAATCGTGGGTTTACGACGACACGATTGCCATACGATAGCGTCAGGGGAACCGAGGGTCTTTATTAATGAGCGAGCTGATGCCCCAACAATCCCTCGAGACACTATTTAAGGCCCACTGTAAAACTATGCGTAGACTGTAGAATTTATTCGCTGATTTTGCGGCGAGATACTGCTGATTTATTTCTATTTGTTTACAATACTAGAGGAGCACGGCTTTGGGTGAGTTCCTATGGTAAAGTTCGAAAATGTGGAATGTTGAGTTTAGTTAGGTAAGATATTAATAATTTAGAGAAAAAAACTATGAGAATTAAGCATAACTGGTCCTAATTATAAACTAAATATCTGAATTGGGTGTTTTATTTCAGTATTCAGTATTTGCCTAAAATGCAAGTAATACATAGTAAGTTGGTGTTTTAACATTTTTCAGAGCCTATTACACTTTACTACATCAGTTGCAGCATGCAAAAATATAAACATTAGAAATTAAGTCAATAACTAAAATCTCCTCATAACTAGGTAGTTATGAGGTAGGTATATAGGTATATACCAACCCTATAATTTGAATTTATTAGTCGATCACAAATATGTACCTACCTACTTAAAAGACCCAGTGAGCCAAACAATCCAAGAATTCACACATAAACATTAAACGGACCTACAAAAACGACTCGCAGACTAGATGGACCACATTGATTCTATCAATCGATAGGTAACAGTACCTATATGAAGCGACAGATAATCGTTTGACTAGGTTTCGAGAATTGCCTTCAAATGTATACTGACGGGCGATCGAAAGTCTGTTGAGTGCGTGCCAGAAAAGACAGCACAAGTTTTCTGTGGTAATACTATTATCAAAGGCCAAACATCTTTTCTTCTTCCTTTCTTTCAGCATAACATGACGTTCTACTCAATCCTACTCTATTTCTCGTAAAGATCCCTTTTCCCAAATATGCTTCTTAATGCAACCCATCTCTTTGGTCGTCCTCTCGCTCTACGATCATTGACTTCCAAGTCCTGTACAGGACTGTACACAAGTAAGAATAAATTAAATAAAAAAACGCCCAAGTGCGAGTCGAACGAAATACATCATCTGTGAAAATTTCAACTGTCTAACTATCACAGTTCATGAGATACAGCCTGGGTGAAACAGACAGACGGACGACAGCCTAAGTAAAGACAAAACACTACAAAAGCGCCAGCACGCATACGTGCGAAGTTATCTGTGACGTCCTTTAGTCTGCGAGAACCCTAAAAGCTATAAAAACAGCTTTCATTCCGAAACCATACCGACACAAGGAACTAAATCAACCGTCCTAAACTTGGCGAATCCTATCTAGATTTATTCCAGTGTCGGTATCCGTCGGTATCTGTCGGTATCTGTCCCATCAGTTAATGAAACTTAAGAGAATACTTTCTGAATCCACGAATCCAAAATGGCTGCGAGATTTATACGCTTTTGTGATTGTATCTCCGCGCCTTTACCATACGTAATTTAAGTTCCCGAATGGGACTTATTCTGGTATCAAAAAGAAATTATAAGGGAATCTGGGATACGGCGGGAATTGTCGACAAAGTGCTTTTCTTCATGTGGGTTAGAGTTTTCTTTAATGCTTGGTGGAAGGTTTGTTGTGCAATGTTCTCACTTTTGTGTAAGTTTTGATAATTTTTCGACTACACTGTCTTTTGTTGCGTAAAGTAAGCCTTGCCTGAAATATGACAGTGAAATGGTAAATATTTGACTATGTGTCCCAATTTTAGCCAAAATCCTGTCCAGCTATTCATAATTAGGGAACATAGCTTGAATGGCCAAAATTTAGAACTGGATAATTGTTTTCTTCAATACTTTTGAAAGAAGGTATGCAAAAGGGAGGATATCAAAGAAATACGAGCTGCTATTTACTGATTATTACGAAGTTCCTTAATGAGCATCTTTCGACGTCCTTGGTTTATAATGAACGGTCTCAGTTCCGAAAATAAAGCGGATAATTTTGTTCTGAATATTTTTACCTATCATATTTAAGGCGTCTGCAGACTACATATTTGTCTGTGATGGAAAATCAACTGACAGTTCACTTTTGAATGGAGTCGTTTTGCCTTATTCCGTACGGCGGAAAAGAAGACAACTATATAAATTATCTACCAAATTATCGGTCGATGAAAAAATCTGTTAGTATGCAGGGACTCTTCCAGCCCCTTAGAAGCTTCGATACTTAAAACGTTAACTCGACACTGAAGACACAGATTCAATTACTAGACGAGAGAAGGCTAATTGTTATTAATGCAACAATTTGAAGGAATAGAAGGGAAAATGCGACTTTCTACTTCGACCCTTCCGAAGTAGCGCCTTTTTAATTTTAATAACACTTGATTGTTTAATTTTGATGTTCGAACAAGTTGTTTAAAAGGTAATTTTGACGGTTCGTTTGTTTTACGATATTTTAGCGATGGGATCAAATAGACGTAATTAGGAGTTCAAAAAGAAAATCTTAAATGACTCTGAAATCTCACACAAATTTGGTAATAAAAAAAACAAATTGTTTCATCAATCATTAATCAAAGTTTTACAGCTAGAAAAGAGGTAGGTAATAAAAAAAGAAAAAGGTTGTATCACGTTCCATTTTCGAAAATAATGAACAAGCCGTTTGAGTATCTTCGAGAGTCGTTAGCGGAACTGAAGTTGGTCGGTATCGTACCTACAATTCGAAATGATCAATGAACGACGGTTATTGAGTTGTTGTTTTACAGTTAGGCACTTTGTTTCCGTTTTTGATAAAGTGGCTAGAATAAAGAACAAGCAAGCAGTTTTAATATACTTTGTCATTTGACATTTTAGTTTTGATATTTTAATACAAAAGTTCGCTAGATTTGTCAATACAAATCAAAGCGCTGCAACGAGTGTACTTAGAGACTATTTAAAAAAAAAAACGTGTAGCACTCGGGGACTGCCGCGGTAAAGCTATATAGCGAACGCTCAGCCGAGCTACATGGTAGGGCGGAGTGGGGGATGTTAGGTTTTATTTTCGTTAGGAAAGCTATGCAATAGCTTAAAAATACTAAAAGTCGATTGTTGGCTTCTGGTATCAGTGCCATATGGCGAAAATCAAATGGAATCATTTTTTAGATGACAATTTTCAGTGGAGCGTACTAGTACCATACCTAGTACAATGGAGGTCATTGGGTTTCTTTGGAAGATAGAGTCAGAATGAGAGTCCGTCAAATCTTAACTTAAACTTAACTGGGCACAGCTTGTCTACGGTTATTGAACGTATACATCCACACAATAAATTCCTATTAAATAAAAGAAGCAAACATCTTTTTCATCGACCTCTTAAACAAACAACAATAAAAGCAAGTTCAAATGAACTAACAATGGATCCTTTGATAGGTAAATAAAAACACAAAAAATCGAGTTGTGAGTGAATTATTTAAATGTTTGCTTACAGTATAAAGATTGGGGTTTTAATGTTTACATTGGGGTTTTAAACAATTAGAAACATTCCAAAAAACCTTTCTTTTTGTTTTAAGTGAATAAAGGAGAAGGTAGCATATTGATTAAAAAGAGTTTGCACATAAGATGTCAAACTCTTCACTGATAAATAGAGATCGAATGAGTTTGCGTAGTTTACTAAAGAGGTTAATATCTATCACTGATATATGAAGAAGGTTGTAAATCAAATGTTAACCTCTTTACAGATTATAATAAGATCGATCATACCTATCGCGCGAGCATAGAGGTGTCACATATTTTGCAACCTTCATATTATGTAGGTTTGTCAAAATTCGCGAATTATTCTGTTAGTCTATGCTTGTAATAAGTTCCAACTCCTTCGTTTCAAATTGCTCTATCAAAACACGATTCTGTTCTACGATAAAAGATCTAAAACACTTTCCTAGGCAAGAGTATACGTACGTTGGCGAATATTGTAACTATTTTCTTATTTTTCCAAAAAGAATGAAGAAAAAATAACTCTTTCTTTTAGTCAACCCGTACCTAAAATAATAGAGACGTCCGTTTAGCACGTATGTTTTGTATTGGCAGACATAACACACTACACCTTTAGAGACTCCTCGTAAAATGATCATAAAACTGTGTATTAAGAGCTTTCCGATTTTGCCGCAAAAGTACTAAAATGCCTGTCTATAAAGGAAACCAAGTCGCAAAAAGAAAATAAAAAATATTATTAGATACGAAATTCAAAACTTAAACTATAGTCTTTACTGGACACTGGCCCAGAAAAAATGGCGTGTCGTCCTAGTGTTATTTTTTAAATAAAGTAGTGTTAAAAAGAAAAAAAATTGTCGGAATGCAATTAACTGAACCAATCAATTTGTAGCAAATATCTATTGAAAAACTACTCAGTTACTACTGTTTACAATTCAGTGAGTAAATAAAAAGCTGGGCCAAAGCAATATTGAGCTTTGTCAAAGCTCAAAAGTGGAAGTTGAGGAAAAAAGGAAATCAATCTAGCCAACCCAATAGTGGCCATTAAAATATCGTTGAATTTCAAAAGGAGAAAACCGCCAAGACGTATCGGAACGATGGACGAAATGGACTTTTGATGTAAGATTCTCGATACTGATTCGAGACGTTTTTGATAGTGCTCCAACATCGATTTGAATTCAGAACCGGAGCGGGTTAATGGTGCGAGCATTTAAAATTGATAAAAATATTTAAATATCGAATGGGAATACAGATAAACGACAGTTTTCGACATTCAAAACTGCTTTTTTATCGGTTTGAAATGCAATAAAAAGCGGTTTTCGAGTCATTTTTTGACACCTCAAATTGATATTTAATTCTAAGTGGTAACATACTGAAGTGTAAAGTCACGTTATAAAATTTTCACGTCGAAGTTCGAAAGACATACGTTTCTTAATGGCATTTTAAATTAAAAATTAAAACACTAAAACCTGCAGCAATTTAACCCTCGCTAAGATATCGGTATTTTTCAGCCAGCTTCGAGCGGACGACGTAACGAACGTGCCAACTCATTCGGATAATGTCCCTATTCTGAAACTGAAAAAGAAATTTCCGAACACCGCCCCGATGCCCGATAATATGAGGTTAGGGAAATAAATGTTTATTTTATTGTGAAATGGAATTTAAACGTGACAAATGGATATTTGGGTGGGGGTGCCGTTTTTTTGTATTTATACTTACGATTCCATTGTAGTAGGTGAAAAGTCGTTATGATTTGGGTCTCTTATGACAAATACTTTCGGTTTGCTTTTCTATTTTGAAAAACACAGTAACATTTTTTTGAGCATTCTACGGTAAAGTCATCGTGACCACGGTCCCTGCTACGGGATCGAAACATAGTCGTAAGGTAAATGAATAAATAAAATATATTATTACACACGTAAAACCCTGTAATATACACAAAAAATGAGTAAAAATGTGTTACTTCAAAAAATACAGTAACAAAATATTTTTAAATCGGTAATATTTTTCTTCACATACGGAATAAGCATGCAGTTGTACATTCAGAGCGCATAGAGAGTCTTCTAAGTGCCGTATTCTTGGCTAATTGTAAAGCACATCGCGATTGGTACAGCCTTAAGCTTAATGGAGCTTCAATTGAAGCGAGGTTGAGAATTTTGATAAGCACTTTAGTGCAGTAAAATAAACGCAAACTTTTAACAAATGCAAACTTTTAACAAGTCTGTTTAAAATAGATACACACCTTGAAACTAACTTCTTACAAAAATGATTCTTCTTTTCGTAAATAGTGACGTGGATTATCTTTTAGCAGAATTTTCAGATCGCCCGACTTCTACTTGACCTTAAGACTGATAATAGATATCACCTGGACTAATGCATAAATGTGTCTTTCAAAGCACGAAGGGCTTAAGAAAACATTTCTAAAATAAAAAAAACAGGTAACTAAGTATTATAAATGTCAAAGTTTGTGTGCATGCTTTTTACTCCTTTACGCAAAAACTACCGAATAGATTGCGATAATACTTGGTACGTAGATAGCTGGAGTCCTTTAATTACACATAGGCTACTTTTTATCCCGTTATTTCTACGGGATCGGGACTTACGCGGTTGAAACCGTGGGTCAGCTAATGTACTAATGCTGTGCTGAAATCCAAAGTGATTTAAAATGCGCTTAACACTAGTTACTTAAGTTCTTTTCCTTTAAACACATAGGTACGTATACCTAAATAAAGTTAGTGCAAAGTTACCCCACGGTTTGTGAAAGTTCTCAAATTTATTTCTAAACCGAGTTTACTGTGTCTTTTATCTTAGAAGTTTCAATAGTTTTCCGCTCACGACTCGACTTTCGATTTCGTTCTAAAACACCGTATTTTTAAAGGTAATTTAGAACTTAGAACGGAACCTGCTACGTGAGGCATTCAAAATTCAGAAACCTTCCAAAAATAATAGAAAAGATGATTGAAAAGCACTACCAGTTTTGGACCCAGGGACTGGTTAAGTCTTAAGCCCAGGAAGCAACAGCTGCATAAATAGTTGACGTTTTGATTAATTTTAATTAAACGGTAGTTTAACAACATTTTAAATAATTTTTCATTACTCATACTCCGAAAGTAGGTCTAAATATGCCTGAAGAGCGTGTAGAAAATAAAATTTCCAGCCCTAGGGCTTTTCACTTTCACTGACAGCTGTCATGTCAAATTATGGCTTCGCACGACTTGTGCAATCTGCATGTAGCCAGTATCAGTATCATTACGCATTAGGAACTTCAAAAACCTAACCTCCTTGCTTTTTTTTTTACACCAAAGAATATTAATTATGGCTTGGCACGGCTCATGCATACTGCCAGAGTTTAGTACTAAGTAACTTTTTTTTCTTATTTTATTATGTTTTTGTGTTAAGTTTAATCTGGTTTTTCATTTATGATTGTGTATTTTTTGTAAATAACATTTTCTAGACAAACCGTGTTACAAAAACTGTAAGTTAATTCTACGAACTTCGCGTCGTTTCCCAATGTTGGATTAACTCATTAATAAAAACTTCTTCGGTAAGTACCGCCGTATTTAAGTATTGAATACAAATAGCAGAAACCTAAAAAAACACTACATAATGTATAACCTCTTTGGTCCCAACCTTGTAAGAGGATCAGGTAGTAAGAGTACCTACTCATGTGGTATGGAGTCTCATAGTCTCATTCACTCTCGTTGTTATGAAGAATTTTATGTATTATTCGTAATGAAAAGCACAGTGTTTACCTCGGGTGAAAGACTCATTAAGTCCCTCGAACTATTAGCGCCCTCGCTACGCTCGGGCGCCAAACTCCGTCTCGGGACTTGTAATGAGTGACTTTCACCCCTAGGATAACAATGTACTATTTCATTACTCATACTCCGAAAGTAGGTCTAAAGATGCATGAAGAGCGTGTAGAAAATAAAATTTCCAGCCCTAGGGCTTTTCTCTTTCACTGTCAGCTGTCATGTCAAATTATGGCTTCGCACGACTTGTGCAATGTGCATGTAGCCAGTATCAGTAACATTACGCATAAGGAACTTTAAAAACCTAACCTCCTTGCTTTAAGTAACACCAAAGAATAACACTACATGTATATAACCTCTTTGGTCCCAACCTTGTAAGAGGATCAGGTAGTATGGAGTCTCTCATTCACTCTCGTTGTTAGGAAGAATTTTATGTATTATTCGTAATGAAAAGCACAGTGTTTACCTCGGGTGAAAGACTCATTAAGTCCCTCGAACTATTAGCGCCCTCGCTACGCTCGGGCGCCAAACTCCGTCTCGGGACTTGTAATGAGTGACTTTCACACCTAGGATAACAATGTACTATTGTAAGACTATTGTCACCTCAGCCTGTGAGCATGAGAGCTGAAAGTTCTCGGGTTTAACAACAAAACAAAATAACCGCGATTATATCCATTAGTTGCATTATGAGTTAAAGTAGCTAAAACCCTCACTTTTTTAAACGTATTGTACGATAGTAGGTATAGTGGACGTAGACTTTATGGCATGACTTTATGAGAAAAACTTTGGCAGTAACTAATCCGAATCCCATCAAATCACATCGATTACCATCTCTAGACATGGGTATTATAACCAATGTGCTAAGTTTTCTCTCATCTCCTAAATAACTGACATTAACAGAAACGAATATTTCCATTTAAGAGGAAAAAACACGAAAATATCATACTATTTCGACGAAATTCGTTTTGACAACTTTGTGGAGGGGAGATTCTAATGTTATCTAGCCAGGGTTGCCAGACGTATGAGAAATGTCGTACATGTACTAAGACGCGAATCAAGAATAAATAAAATTGTACGAGATTTTTACAATTTTGACAGCCTGGGCCATGTGCAAAAAAATGAATAATTATGTCCTTGCCACTAACAATCCACACAACACATCGCTGGTTTCATTACCTCATAACTAATTTTAATTAGGGTTCAGTACCTAAAAGGGTAAAACGAAGTCTTAGTAATAGAGTCCCGTTTTTACCCTTTGGGTACGGAACCCTTATAAGATCTCTCTCTTGTCCGTCTGTCCGTGTGTCACCACCGATTTTCTCAGACCTAGCAAGTTCCTAGCAAGACCTTGACCTAGCACTAGCAAGTTGTTTTTACTAGATACTGAGGTCTATGTTTTCTTAGTAAGTTTAGTCAATTTGATTAAGAAGTTTTTTGAAGAATTTATAACGTGTACGAGATGTTGTACTTAAAGGACGAGATTTCGGCAACCATAGTACGAGGCAAAAAACCCCGCATCTGGCAACACTGCGTCGAAATTCGTTTTGACAACTATGTGGAAATCAAACGTTATCTAGCGGTCGGATCTGACCGAATTCTACCGATTTTGACCGCAATCGAGTTATGTATTATTATTGTATCTATTCAGGTTTATATTTGGGATTCATGTATGAATTATTGTGTTAGTCGAAAGGAAAATGTTGTAGTGTGTAACATTTTTTATGATTTTGGCGAACGGGTTTGGTTTTAGACGACTCTGGGGTATCGTTTCTTTGTAGTAACACACAGGTTGAATCTTACATAAGCTAAGCTATCTGTTGGCTTCCTTATCTATAGCCAAGTTAAAAGTATATAGGTAGGTACTAATTTATTACACCTAATAATATCAGATAAGTACATGAGTTTAAATAAGAAGTTCATATACCCCAAGGGTGAAGCGCGGCTTAGCTCATAAGTTCATCACTACATAATATAAAATAAAGTCACTTTTCGCCGTTCCTATATCCCTATGTATGCTTAAATCTTTAAAACTACGCAACGGATTTAGATGCGGTTTTATTTAATAGATAGAGTGATCCAAGAGGAAGGTTTATATGTATAATACATGCATAATGTAGCCGTGCGAAGCCGGAGCGGGTCGCTAGTCTATAATATAACTAGCGACCCGTCCCGGCTTCGCACGGCTGTATTATGCATGTATTATATCTAAAAACCTTCCCCGTTAATCACTCTATCTATTAAAAAAAACCGCATCAAAATCCGTTGCGTAGTTTTAAAGATCTAAGCATACAAAGGGAAATAGGGACGGCGAAAAGTGACTTTATTTTATATTATGTAGTGATGTACACATATTATAAACAAAGTCGTGTTGTATAACTCGAGAACGGCGGGACCGATTGTGATAAAACTGAGTATGAAAAAGCATAAGTTCTAGAATAGGGTATAGGCTTTACGATACTTCCACGGGATCGAGACATACGCGGTATAAACCACGGGGTTCAGCTAGTTAAAAACACATGGTCCGTGCAATAAGAGACATTTTATTATCAAAAACAAAATACATAGATAGCTACACTGTATTTTACGTATCATTTGAAATTACTTTCAAAATAATAAACCAAACACTCATCTATTATTTAAGCAAATTATACACCTATATTCAATTTGACACAAAAAAATTAAAAGGACCAATTTGAACAATTACCTTTTACGTTTAAATTGATCAATTTCAAACGGCCCATCCCTAGAAGGGGTCCGTAATAAAATATAATCATATGTTAGGGTTGTGCTATCATTTATGTTATAATCAGATAATGAATACACAGGCGCCCGAGCCCGCCGCCGCCGCCCGCTCTCCGTTTGTGCTACCCTTTATCTTTGGGAAATTCTAATGCTATGTTTCTGTGTTATATTATTGTGTTTAGTAACAACAAGATGTGTAAAAAAGCCTTATTTTTAACCCCTGCAAAACGCACTTAAAAACTTTGACTACCTATGTGAAAAAGAGAGACTCTATTTAAGCATCAAAAGACAAAATAACTGTAGAAAGACTAAATTGTACACGTGAACTTGTATAATAACATCACGAATTAGTGATAAATAAAATCAAAATACAGGTCTTACTTCACTTCATCCATGATAATTAGCTCTAAGTATAGTTTTATACATCTTTTTATTTGGTAGAAATTAAATATAGGTATATTTTTTGAAGCGATTTTGTTATGTGAAAATATGTCCGCGTCACCGACATGCTTATGTTAACAGTATACTTTGAGAATCAGCTTTGAGAATGACGACTACTATTTTGCGAAGTCTTGAGTTTTCACTTCTGTCAGCAGTCCCTATGACTGGTACTTATAGCTACAAATGCCGGTCCGGTTACGTTATTAGTATACACCGGTATAGTGGGCTTTAAAATATCAGACATTTCCAGCAATATTGGTTCCCGGTTTTAATCTTTACGGTTTCGTATTGCACGAGTCCTCGCTTGAATTACCTTCATTTTAGTTGAAATCTATTAATTTTTCGAAGCAAATTAGCTTTTCTGAATAAAATCGGTTATAATTATTATGCTAAAGTAACAGACCCTGAAAAATATTGAGAACAACCCTCAGCTTGACTTCCACTTCCAAAACACTGAGCACGTTAAGTAACAAAGTAATTATAAACTCTAATTATTGTTTACAAAAGTCACCGTTCACAAACAGATAAGCATTTTGTTTTATGTATTTTAATTAAAATTTTGATAACCTTTTCTGTACGAAAGAAACTTTTCTTTTTTAACCTAAATTAGCTGGTTTCGCCTTTGTCGAAAGACAAGCTGTAGACCAACCGAATCTCGATATCTATACATATAAAATGCTTTGTCCTGAATGACTGACTGAAGGATCAACGCACAGCCTAAACCGCTGATCGTAGAGACTTGAAACTTGGAGGGTGTGTTCTTTGTATGACGTAGGCATCGGATAAGAAAGAATTTTCCGAAATTGGTCCCTTATCCCTTATGGGGTGAAAAAGGGGGGCAAAGTTTGTGTGGGACCACGCGATTCCTTGATCCAATCTACTTTAAATTTTAGACTTTACGCGGACGAAGTCGCGGGCAAAAGCTAGTTATAATATAAAATTAAGCAATAGATTAGTTTAAAGTAAGATAAGGTTAGGTTTAAAAAAACTATTAAGTGAAACTTGTTAACAGCAATAAAGGCATATTTTATTTTAGCTGGTTTCAAACGAAGGAAAAATCTCATTAGCTCTAACGTAGCTGCTGGATGAATTAAGAATGACTTTATGGTCATTCTGGTTTGGTGTTTGGTTTGTTAAAATATGTAGGTATAGATACATAGATAGATAGATAACTTTATTTGTACAACACAGGAAGAAACAAAACATGACATATACAAAGTAAAGTAATAGCAAAGTATAGTGTAGTATAGTATAGTTAGTCGCATCTAATTTTACAGGATTCCCGATGATTTCCAACCATCTTCTCTATCGATATTTCTCCCTCTTAGGTACCCCGGATCTTACCCAAAAAAACACATTTGAAAAATCTAAAAAACATTTTATTAATTTATTAACCCAGAGATTGGGGAATATTGAAAAATGTAACGACACATTATGTTTACCTTAGATACCTACATCGAGTTTTTGTTACTTACATACTGTAACTATTTAAAAAGAGCATTTTCCATTCGTAGCATCTTCTCCAACCCATGACGTCATTAGTTCTGTTCTTTAACAAGAAATGAATGTACAAACAATCGCATAGTCGCTACTAAAGAAAATAAATAGCTAAGAATACTTCATCCTCCAGTTACCTGTACCAAGCTCTTTAACCGAACAAGTATTTCCGAAGTTCTTTCCTCGTTGAATACCTACCTTAACTGTCAACAGCAGTGAAACCAAAGTGGTGCTGCCAATTGAATAAAACGAGTTCCATCTAAGCTCAAACTCAGATTTAATACTAAACGATCCGACGATAGTTGATAGTATCAATTGGTTAAGTCAATGGTTCCCAAAGTGTTCTGGACCTTGACCCATCTAAAAAGAGAATAGTTATTCGAGATCCACCGTTCTCAACTTGATTTTAATATGAACCATGGCTAAAAATCCTACTTCTCATAATTATGAAGATGTAAAGGAGAAAATGTCTTTCATGGTCTTATTAAACAGACAAGGTTAGGTCTCAGCTACTGAAATCTAGAAAGTTAATAGTTTTTCAGCGACTATCTTTTGGTACTAGACCGACTCGTTCGCGAGTTTGCTGGTTTAGGATCCACCTTAATTTGAGCAAAGTTTGAAAAATACTGGGTTAAGAGATTGATCGTGTCGTGTAACTGTTAAAATTGACGCGACGACGGTTTGTTTCGTAAAAAGAAACAATACACTTCTTTCGCATAAAGAAGAATTATGTTTACTTTGTAACCGGTTTCGAAACTACGTTTCCGTAGACGGCCGAAAGGTAATTAATGCCTAACCTCAAATAAATCGTTTTCGATTATAATTGAGGTGTTCAGTTCAGAAACGACAACATTAGCTCCAGAAACTGCAGCGGGAAGTCTTTTTATGAATGAATGAATGAATAATTTATTTCAGGCTAATTTGCCCATATATCATAAATTAGTTACAAATAAAATAATATTATAAAAATTACAATATACAATGACATTTAAAAGAACCTATCTACACTAAAAAGGTTAACTTAAAGAGCGGTGTTGGCCTAGTGGTAGATACCTCGACTTTCATTCTGAAGGTCGTGGGTTCGAATCCAGGCCGGCCGTGCACCAATGTATTTTTCTTAAGAAAAATGTATGTGCGCTAATTGACATTGCTCTTACGGTGAAGGAAAACATCGTGATGAAACCCGCGGCTTAGTTGGCTCCAGAAGTATTGACAAGTTCTCTCCTCTGGACATGGTCGACTGAGCTGAGAGGGTAGTAGGTGCTGGGTAAGCCTACTCCATCTTCACGCAAAAGGGACCCAATTAAAAAGGGTCTAATCGCGGAAAACAGCCCGTATACAAGTACAAGTACAAGGTTAACTTATTTTTATTAGTATTATGCCTAACTTATGATGTCACTTGTCATGTGTCATCTTTTGTTCATCTCGCTGTGTACAGTTAACCAATATTTTATAAAGTAAACTCTATCGGTCAACATAAAGTTTGTATCCGTAGTCTGTCTGCGAGGGCCCTTAGTGGCTATAATACACTCGCGTCCGTATCGCAGTTTACTATTGTTCTGGAGTTGGATCCGGGCTTTTAGCAACGTAACTACATCTTTAGTTAAGAACCCGTTACAGGGGAAATCATTAGCGCTTCAATTCTTTAACTTCTGTTTCCGCTTTAAAGTATTTGAAAGGGCTTTTTTTTGCTTGCATATCTTTGCCATGATTCCAAAATTGACAGCGAATAATTCTTAGTCTGTCTACTCTATTCGTGGATTGCAAATTCGATAAGTGCTAGCTTAATGTGCCTTGTCTATTCCAAAGGGAGCACGAAAAACTTAAATCGACTTAGGAGGTCCTTCTTAGGTTTTCGCACTCTTTGAAGGGGATTTAGGACGCATCCGTCAGACTCCGATTTCGTCAGTAAGTGTTTTTTTGACTATTTTTGTTCAGTTTCGTCAGGAATTACTGAAGTGGAAAATTGAACACACTAATCACATTCCGCTTTCGTCAGTAAGTTTTTTTACTTACTATTTTGGTTCAGTTTCGTCAGGAATGACTGAAGGGCTGCCTAGACTAGTCTCACTTTCTCTACAATAAAATAGAAATCTTCTCAGTAAGTAAACAAACCGTCTAGATTCCAATAATACATTTATTTACAAAAGCTAAGGAAACGTGTATATTTGTCTGATCCCAATACCAATAACGTGTCAATTTTCTCACAAATCTACAGCCGTTTGATCCGAGAGTGTAACGCTATCACGATATTAGTCCCGGCATAGACCGTTTAACTTAATTGTCGTCTTACATTAGCTTATCTAAACATACCCTTATTTATTTTTACGAGATTTCAACGCGAAAGTGTTTGGATCCTTCGAAATTGACGTTTTTACGTTTACGTCCTTGGATTTTTTAGATGAAGAGTTTTTTCTTAGTGTCTTTCTATGAAGTTAACACGTTAGGTGCGTGCATATTGGCTCAAAAATGCTCGAGACATTAAATTCAGGGTACACGGCGATCAAACCTCTACTAAAAAAAAGTAATCTAAGTGTAAAATTATTATATTTACTTATTACAGCTATACCAATAATTTATCCCCAAATATTCAATTTTGGAATCCAACCCCAATTCACCAAACATTTGGCTAAAAATAACAATTATTTACTTGAATTGACAGTCGTGTGAACGTACCTATAGCTCTACAACAATGAAGGGATAATATAAAACCAAGTATAATGTGCAGACGGTTTTTTTGTAAAACAAACAGAGAATATTTCATTGCGTAGATGGTGGCGCCATCGCAGACCGAACAGCTAACTTTGTAGGAGTGTATTGATGAAATTGACGTAGGGTAGGTCTGGCGTGCGTGAAATGTATACTTGTATAGGTACAGTAATATCGCGGGCCCTTCGTTTGGCCCACAATCGCGGGGACTAACATCACGTGACCGTGTTGCATGTTCCCAGAAATGATCAATATTTTATCCTGTTTATTGGGTAAGGATTATTTTATTGTGAACGCGCCTATAATAACGGAAAGCGACGCTGCCCTTATTACAATAAATATCCCAATATCGTGACCGTTTGTTTACGTATTTCGATATTAACATAAAAACCTAAGCTCTTTTATTTTATTATGTAATATTTTTCGCTATTACGCGTTATATTTATACGTAGAGAACTTGGAGAGTCGACTTTTTATTTATTAGTTATACTTAAGTATTCATAAAGTTATAGTATTTAACTATAAGGACGACACACGTGCTCTAGAAAATTTAGTTTTATAACTTACATAAAATGAGATCGAGCATAACTTCTCAACTTTTAAAACTCAGTAAAAATACCCGAACTTGATTCAGATAAAACATCAAAAATTATAATCCTACTGAATGCCTACTGAAGATTTATTAGAGTGAAAGTATTAACTCTTGATCCGCGCAACTTTTAACCAGAAGATTTCATCAAAACAATCCGAAGATTACGTCAGAACTTGTAATCTCTGTTTAAAAAAAACGTTGAATATTTTGAGAGAGGATCTAAAGTTGTAGAAAAGTTTTAATCATTGGTTAAGTAGAAGATTACTCTCGTTATCAACGGGGAAGATACTTACCTTTTTACACTCATCTAGTTTCAATTAAACGTTAATTCAGTCAGCGAGTGGTTAGGTTGACTCAATTTATTTCTACCCGCAATTTATGTTCGGGATTAATGTAATGAAAGTCCGAGGGTGGTCCTGGCTAATTGCCGCCACGATTGTCTAATTAAAATTAGACGAAAGTTAGTTTTATGCAATGCAACTAGTTGCACAATGGAGAAAAAACTAATTTAAAATTAAACAAAATGAGATAGAAAAACTTTGAAAGAGATGGAGCTCGCTCTAAAGAGCAGAAAACAAAATCTATTTCAACAAAATTCAACGATTCCAACTACACTGGCATCCAATTCCGAATAAAAAGAATAAGTGTTCGATTACAAGCTCTCTCTCGCAATACAATCAACATTACATGCGTGGCAGCTGTGGAACCCTAAATTACGGCCCGTTTAGCCGTAACGAACCCTTCTTTACTTGAACAAAAAGGAAAGAAAAAATACAAGGCCAGAATTGACAGTTTAATCTGGCGAATTGCAGGCTGGCTGAATGGGGTGTGCAATGCTCAATACGATATTAAAAAAAATAGGTCGGATTAAAGTGTGAAATATTTGTGGTGATTCCGACACTGTTCCTTTTTTCAGTTGTCGATAGGTTAAACTACGCGATATGTGTGCGGTTTTACATTTTAACACATTAAGTGCCGATCGATATTACTTTACTGATTCTGATTTCGCTGTAGCTTTAATTTCATTGACCTATTTTTATTGAAGATCAGCACAAAAAATTGTGATTAAATTGCCAATTTTAAAATCGTGGAGAGTAAAATCGGATTGCATTATTTTTTATTACGTTTATTTTGCAGTGAGTCGATTACATTTAGTTCTTCGCGTAATATTACTAGCGTATACTGGAATTTCAATTTACTCGGACTGCATAGTTAGTTTATTATTTTTTATTTGTACTCATTGAAATAACAATTTACTAGTTTTAACCTTAGTGTTGGATAATATTATTTTTGAGCTGACGTAAAACGAGCTACTAAAATAAAAATAAAACATTGAAAACTCCATCTTTTTCTTCCTAGATATTATAAAAAGAAAACGTGACTGATTAACGGATCTATCAATGCACAGCTCAAAGCACAAAACGTCTGAAATAACAAAGGTACAGATAGTTTTTATGACTTATTAAACATCTATGCCTAACTATAAGAAATAATTTTGGAAAAATCAATTTAAAACATAGTCACTATCACTACATAGTATAAAATAAAGTCACTTTTCGCCGTCCCTATGTATGCTTAGATCTTTAAAACTACGCAACGGATTTTGATGCGGTTTTTTAAATAGATAGAGTGATTAAAGAGGAAGGTTTTTAGATATAATACATGCATAATATAGCCGTGCGAAACCGGGGCGGGTCGCTAGTAGAAAATAAGTCGATTTTGAACCGGAAATACCTTATTACGCCTAATACTATTTTCATATGTTCTTAATAATAATCTTATTTCTCTACCTCTGAAATTAAACCCTTGTTCCAATAACTTATTCAGTCCTACAAAAAACCATTCCTCCTAAAACAAATAGAACGAACAATAATACTAATCATTTTCCAGTTTCACTCTATCAAATATTTACAACCGTTACGAAGGGAATATTCGATACGTTTAGTCGTTTTCTAATAAAATATTCAGGAGCAATTACCGATGCTTGTGCCATTATCGAAACGAAAAAAAGCAGTTTTGATAGTACCTACCTGCTTTTTTATTTTAGGAAGGTGGGCCGCGGTTGGAGTGTTAATTTATTAAATGACAGATTTTCTTTTGGCTGAGCGTGTTGGTAGGTAGTTACTATTTATGGAAAAATATTAACGTTATTAATTTCCTAAGTGAAACCGAAATCAGGGATTGCGCTAATAAATAAAGGTATCGTTATTTATTATAGAATCCAGACTTGATTTTCACTTTGTTGATTGTCTATGGTTTTATGATGGCCATGGAAATACTTGTTCTGAATTCAAACATTCCATTTTTTTAATCGAGTCCATTAATGCAGCCATATTTTCACAGCAAAGAGATCGATTGATGCGGCACAGAATATTTACAGTGCATGTAACCAATGTTTACAAGAGATGGCACGTGTGTGCTCACACGTGTTTATTACAATAACATTAAGATCGAAGACCCGTAGTTTGTGAATACGCGTTAGTTTTCAAATGAAATTGGGGTAGTTACTGTCAAAATGTATATCGCTGTTCTGTTTCTGAACGCACTTTATCGAAATAGTTTTGGATAAGGTATAACATGCATTCAGAAATATAGAGAATAGCAGCATTATATTGGAGCGATAACTTCTTCAATTTAATTTAAATACCTATGAAATCACAGAGAATACAAACTAAGCTCGTAAAACTAATGCAATTTATTCGGTTAGTTTAAGTTGCATCGCAATACTGAATTTATTGGTCAATGCAACCTCGTATTTCTTTTACAAAGCAAAGATTCTAAGCCAATAAGGGATTTCAAATACGGGCTGGGAATTAGCTGTGAGAGTTCGGATATCTGGACTCGAAAGATAAAAAGGGTGGTCACGCACCCCTATGGATCTCGATCTTTTCCTGTTTTCGCTGTAAATAGCCAGCCCTGTCCGATGCTCCCTATTCCGTAATGCATTTTAAGTGAAAGAAATGTTACTCTGAAAGATTTAAGCGACATTTCACTTTGAAGTGATGGAGTCAAAGAGTCCCCTATTAAAGTTTGTTAAATATCCACTTTAGATATAAAATGTACAAACGAAGGACGTGAACCTATTATTTAAACATTCGTCTATTTATAGAAGAAAGGCCGTCGGTTGGCGACCCAAAACAGAGTATTTACTATACCTTTCATGTCCCATTTATTACGCTATAGGGTAACACCTAAACGGGTTGAACGGTTTTTATAAATAGGTACTAAACTGACGAACATGATTGTTAAAATCTTATCGCAATTTTACGCCGTAATGTAACCACCTGAGTAAAGAAGGGTGACTCAGCTAGTAGAGTCATAAACAGAAAGGAATCGATATAAGTCACGCACCGAGTACCAGGCGAGCATGAGGGTCGAGGAGATGTATGGAATCGACGTGCAAGGGGCTCCTACCGGCTGCCAGATGCGTTCGCAACCCCGTGTGAGTAATACAACGTAACACTCGTATCTTAGCTCATTCGAACGCGATCTAACCTTAGTTACTACTATTGTTAGGGGACTCCGAGAGGGTGACTAACTAGGGATACTCCCCTATATCCCTTTTATGGACAATTTCAGACATGCGAATCCGTTACTTAGCAAAGTCGATAAAAAATTCTACGACCGTCTGTACCCTTTTCCGTAGAAATAGATATGTACCTACTAAGATTTGAGGATTAATGAAATTTATCGAAGATTATTTTCTTGAGTTAAGTGAAAGAAATAGTTTATTGTACGTTGGCTGAGTTATTGTTGTTGGCTAAGCTCGGGCTTTGAACTAAGAAGGGTTTATGATTTATTAATATTTTTGCGGAGAGAACCGCGGTATCTAGTAAAAATAATAGAGCTTTATTTTGGCTTTTACAGTCGACGACTGCAGTTAGAAAATTGCTATAAATCTGCCACTTTAGTCTTAACCTTATGATGGAAAAAGTTCTTAGTTCAAAACCAAAGTTATCTTCTGGGATTAGTTGAAAAAGAATAAACACAATTCATTGACGATACATTCTCGTCTATACTCGGGTTTGTTTGTAAAAAAAGTTAATTATTTGATCACAGGGGTTGTTTATCTGGTTGATGTATGGAGCCAGCGGTCGGGGCTAACAAAACTTCTTAGATAACATAACATTATCTCATAGTAAGCAATTTGTCAGTATTGTTTATGAGTGGCCAGTAATTAGAGCTATCTTACTTAATAATGAAATACGGACCAAGTAACAGAGTGAAACCTTTTTTGTGATAATTAAAAATGTATTCGATAGAAAAGAACATTGTGAGAGAATTCTTTATGCGTTACTTAGATGACTTTCAAATCTCACTTAATTATACTTGGAGGTGTTTCAAAGCACAAGAACTAACATTAAGGCGTCTCCGTTTTTTGGTCTGATGCAATTTAGTTTCTTTTTCAATCTTACTCCAATGACGTCATCAAAAAACAATCTATCTTTTTTGATAGGTACTAGCTATGCGCTGTGGTTTAACACAAAGAGACCCTGATCAAAGTAATTACCACAACCCCTTTCTTAGTGGTCATCTAGGACTCATAAGGAAGTGCTGTGCCAAATTTTAAGTTTTTACACACAGAGCGGTTTAGATTGCGTTGTCATCAGTCAATGAAAAGTAGCGTTCTATTGATTTTAATTTTGTCTTTATTGTTGGTTGAAAGACGTATTAAATATCTATTTATTACTAACTCGTGTAAAATCGGTTCAGCTAATAGTAAACTTCTACTAGTCTACTATCTCGCTCTGTAAATATACGTATAACATCGAGATGAAAGGGACGCGAAGGAAGCGTAGGTAAGTGCCAAACAAACACGCGTCACTGAGAACAGTTTGTTTGTCTAGTTGTCTATTGTTCGACAGCAATGCTAGGACAACTATTGTTCTTGAACAACTCGTACGGCTGCTCCGTAACACAACTTCCAGCTCCTTTTGTCACTGCTTATAAGAACTGACTCCGAAAGAAATCTGTTTCGGAAACTCGGGAAACAATTGAAACTTTTCGCAATTACAACCCTAGAACCAAGCGCCCGAAACAAAACAAAGGAAATGTTACAAAAATCATTTTACTCGGACCTCCTTCATAAATCCATTCCCGGTTATTATAATACAAATTCAAAGAGACGGAGGAAACTGTGAGAACTTCTCGAGGTCCGAATCGCGTTACAACAATGTCAGGAAGGAAAAATACCCGAAGTTTGTCCGAAAAACCGGGGAAACCTCAAAAATTAAGTCCATACATTCTGTTTCCGACCGTGGGTCGACGCGTAAATATTATTCGGACTTTCTTTTATACCCATTGTTTTAAATATTTAATTATTTGCGGTCAAGAGGTGAAGAATAGCATCAGATAATCTAACCGCTCTGAAATTAAAAAAATAATAACAACGATCCCCGATTTACGACACAACAAAAAATGCGAGTAGCAATTTCACCGTGACCAAACAAAAACTCTTGGTAATGAGCATAAACAAGATTTCAAAAGTTTCCTCCTTCTGATATTAAAGAAACAAAGAACTCTAATTTATATATTTCTTTCTCAAAGCTCGCGTAAAAATTAATTGTAGAAATTGTTGAGGAATTCGGGTATCGAGAAAGGACTTACCTATTCGTAATTAGTCGTGTAGATATCGACGAGACGTTCCGCTACCTACTCCCGGAATTCCCGAGGGCTTTTTATGAAAACTGTCCCCTTACTAGTGAAGAGAATAAATCTGATCCGTAATTTGTGCGCTTTGACTGATATTTGGGGATGATCGGACGTCAGATGGCACGATATTGGAAGTCCTTTTACGCACGGGTACTTCGGCAAAATGCGGAGTTTTCTTAAGGGTCGTAAACCAGAAGGCATCTGCCGTGGATTGGCTAAATATACGCATAACTATTTATAGTGCATACCTATCCTATATGTTAGTTTTTGTCGAGTAAGTGAAACTTAGAGAAACCCACTTGTTGGTTTTGGGACCGCCTCTTCTTTATAAAAAAGATAACATTTGTTACAGATATCTAGTGTTTTTTTTTCGTTGAATATTCAGTTAGGAAGAAAAACATGACTTACCGTCGCCATCTTTAGGGGATATGATTTTGGTGGATAGTCAATGATCTGAAACAAGAAAATACACATTTTCAAAAATAATAAAATCATTGAGTAGGTTCGTGCCATTTCCACTCAATTGGATACCTAGTAATTTTCCTCAAGAGAATAGGTTCTTACGTTTATTTTAATTGTAGTTGATGGGCACGGAAACTACCGGACTGATTTTGATGAATATATGAAATCCTTTTTAGATATATAGGTACATTATACACATAATATTGAGATTTCCGCGAGTAAAACCACAGGGTGTGCTTCTCATAATAATATGATAAAATCATAGAGTAATCTACTTATTCAGACAGCAACTTCACTCAATTTCGACTTAAGTAATGTAATTGAGTAGGTACGTATACTATTAGGGGACAATTTCCCATTAGAAAGATACTTACAGGGTTATTGGTAATTATATAAGAAAACGGTTGAGGGCTTAAAAGTCGTAGAACAAACGTTGATTGTTAAGATGAAGAAGTACCTCGACCTCTGATTATTTTGACCAATTTCATCCCTATTCTATTCAAAAGCGATCCAAATTCGAATTGAAATCGGAAGGGTAACTCATAGCCAATCACTAGCCGTATGCCCGTATCAATCGGCCTTCTTTGTCAAACCAATAGCAATAGCACATTGATACACCTGAGCTCTCGAACATGTGTGTTATTTATGTTGCCTTCTTAGAGGTAGGGAGAAAAATTGAGACTCAGAATAAGTAGTAAGATGTTATTTATTAGTGCTTGCGTTTGTGTTCTTAGGTAAATGTTTTTTTTTGCTGGGTAAGGGGAGGGTTTGTCATAAAGATGAAAGGGTAATCGTGTGTAGTTTGATCGTTGACTATGTGCCAATGAATTTCCAATATTATAATGCCCGTGAAATAGCAATGCTAAAGTCCTCCATTATTTCGTCGAGAATATCTTTTGAATTTTTATTATCATTTGCGCGTTTACGCACTAATGGATCCAAGCACTAACTACATTTTAATTATTAAAAAAAATAGAACTCTGAAAAATACATCATTTTGCACTCGCCCATAAATCGTTTTATTACGGCGTTACATGGTATTCGTATTCAATTCATTATAAAAATATAAAAATCCATTTACAACATACATACATACAAGCCGTCATAAATAAATTATGGGATGTCCGCAAGTTCTGTAGGTAAACCCGGATACCGTGTCCGGGTGTAGGGTGGCCATATTTTAGAGGAGACAGTCCCGTCGCGTGGACATGTCCAGTCCACACCTTTTTGGTCCTTTTTGTGGACAGAGGCACGTGGAGCCGTGACTGTGGTTTTATAGCATTTTTAATAGATAAATAGCTCTTTGTTCTTTGATGTAGGAGAGAATTTTAACAAAACGCATTGCGCAGTGCGGCGCGTGTCGGATTGCTGCGGGCCGGACGTTAGCCGGAATTATTGTAATTAACTTACGTTTCAAATTAAATTTCGAGGATAATTTTTGTTGGTAAAGGCGACATAATTTGGTGGCTTTAATTCATTGCGTAGGTATAAGTTTGTTGCTCATTTATTATTATTTAATGTAAGCAATAATAAGAAGCAAACAATTAATTTAGTACTTTTTATGTTTAATAGATAGCTAATTGTTTAATAATTTGTAGTTAAAATAAATATATTTTCATTTAAATATACAAATAAAACAGAGCCGGTAAATACACTGCATTTTTTTTTCAAATAAAAAAGTTTCGCGTAAAAATTACAACATTTCCCAGTAAAAGAATACAAGCGAAAAACATAAAAAAGGCTTTATGTGTTCTGCGTACGGCCGGTTTTAAATAAATTAGTCGGATTTACCAAGGCACGACGCCAGAACTATGTAAGCATGTTTATGTACGTTTTCATACATTTTTGTGTCTTATTTCACAAAACCGTGAAAAAAGTGCCAGATGGTTGTTTTTAACATGAAAAAGTGGTAACTATAATACAAACATCAAAATGTGTAATCACTATGTCTAAATTATTCAATGGTTTAATTATTTTACAGGAAAATAAAGAGACATACAGCACCGCGGCTCAATTACCCCTAACCGAAAAAAAGCAAAGGTAACAATATTAATTATCATGTCCAAGTAAGTACAAAATAATAATTATTACATTACTTACAAACAAAAAAGATTATTACTTAGATAGTTGATACATACATTTTATATCTATAAATATTAAATCCAAAGTCCTTACTGACTGACTGACTAATACTTATAATTCAATGATATTCGTTTCAATAAATAAAAAGTTGTTGATTTAATCGTTGTCAATGCTATCAACCGACAGTTCTAAATATTTAATGGTATAATTATGTACTTATAAAGCATTTGACCAATATTCATGCTTATAATTTACATATAATTTGTTACGTAACGAATAGGTGGTAGGTAAAATATACCCATTTTTCTATAGACAGACTTGGTACTCCGGTTAAATTACACGAAGTCTAAGTAAATGTGTCATTAAAAAGTCAGGGATTGCAAATTGTTGGTCTGGTTTTGAGGGATAAAGGACAACTTCCTCGTGCAAAGCGATGATTGCGATGTATTTGGATAATATATTTAGATTGAAAATCATGTGTTGTTTCCATTTTGACTACTTGCGTTAACATGTCTTTAGAAACCTGTTTGACAAAATAGTTAAGTGATTAATATTAATAGTCAACTAAGTAATGAACAACCAATGCTTCCATACTTAAAAACCTTTGCCACCGAATATGCCTCCTCTCCAGCATTCTTTACCCCTTAAATTTTAAACTCTATGAAGAAATAAGTGCTTTTAGGACAAGCGTGATAATCCACAACATCCTTGTGAAATAGGTCAAACGTTTTGCCACCGCCATTTGAGTGTAAAATAAAACTCGCGATAAATTGCCTGCAATAAAATTTCCTTCTAACGAGGTCATGCGATCAAAAGGAACTAACTCGGAAACAACTATTTTGAAAGTTCGACTTACGTGCTGGTAACGTAATTAAATTCTGTTATGGAGTTTAAACGTGAGTGCTGACATTTTTATTCTATAAAAGTCGGAATTAAATAGAGTAATAATATTATAATCGCAATTATATGTAGTTAACGATTTATTTCTTAAATATACGTAGGTACGTACGTTCAGCTCTCTAAGAGAGAGAGAGAGAAGATCTTTTTATTTATCGCTTCCTAATTTTTAGATCCATACTTCTCAATGGAATACCAGCTTTACACCTGATTTATATTTTACGACCGCCTCACATCACTCAAAACAAATACACACGCCCTCGCACGATATTGAATGAAAAATGATTCGCAACTTTGTCGTATGTTTGTTTGTAGTCATGGTGTTTGTTGTTCCATAATTCTGGCTCTACAACCACTTCAAAGTTGAAATGTTTGAGTTTTCTTCTTTTCGTCAATTTGATTTCACTACTTGTTATTTCCAAAAAGTTTTAGTTTTTTGTGGTTCCCACGTCATGATGAGTTCATGAATAAGTGACGATCAATGTTTGACCTTAATAACTGTACTGCTTAATCATGTTTATTTATTCAAACATAACCAAGGTTAGGTAACTGGTAAAAATGCGGAATTTTCTGCCAGCAGTTTCAAGAAAAATATTTGTAAAATACGTGATAGTTTCCTACATTTTAGGTCGGGTCTTTACCAAAGTAAATTGCGTGTCTGAACCTATTCAATATCTTACCAAAACTGTTGTAGCCCTCATGTACGATGAATATTGTGTGACCCGGTGATACGCTAGCATGCAATATGGTCACCCTAATGCCTTTGTAGAGACAAGCCGCAACGCCCGTGCCATTGAAATTATTTATCCCGGGAAAACTGAACGTTAGGGTATTGTAGAGTTATGTAGCCTTCCCCGGAGACAAAGTAGTGGGCTAACCGCGCCAGCGACGACGACGGTAAGCCATAATCTATTAAGCAATAATAGCGCTAGTTCAAAGCGTAGAGGTGCCGAGTACCTCCAACTTACGTCTAATTGGCGGCGAACAAAGGATGCTAGACAATAGCGGATACGACCCAGCTAATGGCGAAGACATCTTTATACCGAACTATTTCGGTAAATCCAGCATCGATGCAGCTCTGTAGTTTGTCACTGCATTCTAGTCCGATACGGATTAGCGCTACCGAAGCTATAAATACAGTGAACACTAATGCAAGTGACACTAACTCGGTACATGCCAAGATTTCAGCGTTGAAAGCGCAAACAGACTGTTTTGTCGGCGAACATGCGAATAACGTTTTGATTTATGATTGTCGTTGCAATGGAGTTTATTACCAAAACGACACGCCTGAACCGGTGTCGATTTTCTTGGTTTGGAATTTGAAAATAGCTTACCTAGCTCATATGCATATAAACGCAACGAGATGGAAATACGAAATATTTTGATATGCAGCTGTACTACCTACTGCCGAATACATACGATATTTGCATTGCTTTCGGTGATGTCGATGTCGACTGTGTATTGGAATGATATCTGACGTTTTTACCATATTTCTATTGTAGCTTTAAAACATAGTTTATTTGGTGTCAAGTGCAATGTTCAGCTATTTTCAATTTATCCGAAGAGTTTTGTGGCAATGTTAATAACAAATCTAAGTTATTTCAATGCATAAAAATCGAAAAGCAATCTCTTTTATTTAGTTATACGAGATACATAAAATTATTCGATTGTGTCAGATGTTGTATATGTATAAGCAATTAAAAGACCTCAACAAGACAATTTTGGAAGTAATTTAGAGATTCAAATCACCAAAATTTCAGCTAACCATCCCGGTTCACATTATCATCCAGGCACGCTTTCCGAAACCCATTTGCAACAACGGATACAGTTGTCTAACTTCGACGCATTTCGACGCGCCTCGACGGATTTCCCTCCTATTATGCTATTTCGCTTATAAGCTGTCAAAACCGCTCCGTCGGTCTCAACCAATACACCGACACGGTACCACGTCAGCGTCAGACTCGTGCGAATATTCGGAGGATGGGTAATGCATAAAATTTCATAGTTGACGCGCAGAAGCCGGCGCTTTTAACTCAAGTATGATAATAAATAATGTGCTTATCTTTACGCATTATCCACCGAAGGATGGGCTCAAGTGTTCTGAATGTCGTTACGGTACAAGTTGGCAATGTTAGCAGCACTTTGGTAGGATAATCTACGGCGAATGTTGTTCGGTGTCAGTGTTTTTATTGGTACGGGCGGAGGTTTACGACTTTTATGGGGGGAACAAAGAAAAGCTATGTTCTGAATGGTCTTGAATTATGCTACTTATCATTGAATCCTAGTAGATTAAAGATTTAGTTACGAAGTTCTACATTTTTAACGAAGTAACGATGTTGAAATAATAATTCTCTACACTCTTATTCAGACTAAACAGTATTTTACGACAATCCTAATTCCATGTTACAGACTGAATGGTATCAGAATACAGTTTTTATTAAAAACAGGTTGGTTGTTTTAGTCGATTACTGAGCCCGGATATTGAAGTTTCGTATTGGCGCGTAAATTAAAAATTCCAGAATACGGTAACGGAATTACCTGTTATTTATTTTAAAGTACTTAAATATTTTATTTGCATACCTTTTGTCCATTTTTTTTATATATATATGATAGGTCAGCGTTTGACCACTATCACACCTGCCTGATGGTAGGTGACGATGCGGCCTAAGATGTAACACGCTTTCCTAGAAGATACCTATTCACTCGCGACTTGAAGTTATTAATGTTAATTTTTAAAGTTATAACATTTATTTTAATATTTACACAATAAAGTTTGTCTTACAATTGTTTTTACATTTTACGATGAAATTCTTAATTTTAAACTACTAGATCAATCAACTTAATTTAACTTAAAGCTAGAATGAAACCATGTTTATATAAATAGAACTAAATACAACAAAATAAGCGAGAGTTTCACGGCTAGAAGCGTTGCAAATTCCCAACTCGGTTTTAATATCGAGAGTGAGCGGAAATATTATTTTATTAAAATTGTCGAGCCAGGTGGGAACCTCCCGGGACTAGTGTCACCATAAATAATACAAAAAATCTTTCGTTAGGTACTTCTCTAAATACAAACAATAGAAACTACTTCAATACGTTTAAGTAAACGTATTATATTAAAATCCAAAAGTTATTTTTTAATTCAAATTTCAAAATATTTCAGTTATATTTATGTTTTCGAGCTAAATTGATCAGACATAAAATCCGGGTATAACATCTTAAATCCGGATATACAAACAGAAATCCGGATATTGTCTACGAAAACCGAAACGGATGGTCACTCTACGCTGGTCTCTCTGATACCACGGTTAAATCAAAATAACTGAACACTTCTCCGGAATACTCTCCCGCGCGTCTCACTTTATTTCATCGAGTTTTCTTTTGCATAATATTTTTTTTCGTCGCTTCTTTTTTAGGGTTCCGTAACATAAGGAAAACTTATTGGATCACTTAGTTTTGTCTGAAAAATGGCTAAAAATAAATATTCCAAAGTCAATGTAAATAATTTTGTATTTATTCATTAACATTTTTTCTGCAATGCATTACAACACTTTGAAGCGTCTTATAAATTAAGTAAGGATGTGTGCCTTCGGAACGCGCCCACCAATGAAAAGAAGACACAAGAAACTAATAGGGACCAAATATGAAAAAATGCGGTATCTCTATTATGTGTTAAAAATATTGTCATATTTTGATTTATGATAATAAGCAATAGTTTGTTAATATTGTATTAAATAGAATTGTCCTTTTTCAACATTTTTTAAATTTATTTAACGGAGTATTCAAAAAACTCTACATTTACATACATTTTGTAGGATATGGGGTAAAGAGAAGGACGCGCGGTCTGGATGGCGAATAGAGAAGAATAACATGTTATGCCGATAGTGGTAAAAGGTAAGGAAAAAGAAGACCAAAGACGATCGAGATTTTTTCTGGATTTTTTTTTCGTACGGAACCCTCTCGGTGCTAGTCCGATTCGCACTTAACAGGTTTTCGTTATTGATCTATTCAATCGTTAGAATGAATTTACTTGCGTAATGTGTTTTTTGGGTTTCCGAGTTTTGCTTAGCGAGTGCTTTTGTAGTAAATTATATGGATTATTTTGTGAGATCCTTTTTGTGAAGTAAGTAGGTAATGGCATGAAATGGCGAGATATTTGTTAGTGATAGATGGTGATTCGGTGCTTTACAGAAAATGGATTGTTTTTTTTTTAAATACGATTGACGCCCAAAGTAACTTAACAGTAAACATAGTTTCTATGGAAATGTGACAGATTTTTAAAAGGAGATCGACTAAGAATGACGTGTAACTTTTCCATTATGGTGATGTAATACCACGTAATACAAAATATCTGTTAAATTCGAAAAAAAAAAATAGTTATTGGTAAACACGATCCAGAAAATTAAAAATAACATTTTGAAGTCGGTGAATTAAATTTTTTTTAAAAAAAAAACCTTGAATCGGCTTTGAAGTTATCCCAAATTCAAAACAGTATGCACTTTATGGACGGTTAATTCATAAACAAGAACTAAAATTCCATAGACATTTCGTATCTCATCAATTTAACTATTTAATAGGGATGGGCCGAAATTCGTTTCACATTCGGTTTAACCGAACTTCGTCAGTTTAAACAGAACTTCGGCATTCGGCCGAAATTCTGCTAAAATGCCGAACATTCGGTATTTGATCATTATCCAGAAAAAAATAAACAACTTAGCTGTTTTAAATCCTACTATGTTTATAAAGCTAAAAGTTTGTGAGTATGTGTATGTTTGTTACTCAATCACGTAAAAATCGCTAAACCGATTACCATGAACCTTCGTATGTAGATAACTGAAGACCTGGAATAACTCATAGGCAACTTTTATCCCGATTTTCTTTTATTTTTTGTCACTTATTTCACAAATAAATCTAAATTCTAATTTCTAAATAAATATGTTAATTTTGTTATTGAAACATTTAAATAATTATCGCCATAAATCACTACATAGGAACTTTTAATTTTTCTGAAAGTGGTTTGTTGATTGAAACCGTATTATATCTATTGGTATTTAAAATTTACCAAGGTAAGGTTATGGTGCAAAAACACCAAGGATTCGGCTTTATTAGGCAGGAGTCTGTTGCGTTTTTCTTCATACACATTTCCTGCCTCTGAGAAAGGTCGCTCAGAATATACGGAGCTTCCAGGAGGAGATAAAAATATTCGTGCCAAAAAACTCATGCAAGGGAACTTATGATTATTCTTGGCCCACCAGCCATATGGACATTGACCTTTAGGTAGCAAATCCTCATTCAGATATCTATCTAGTTCTGTTGCTATCGGACTTCTGGTTTCCTCTATATTGGGAAGCTTTGCTGCTGCCAGTTACTCGTAGCAGCTCCAAAACGATTTATGTATCTCTTCGTTAGATTGTGAGAATGACTGTGTGGTCTGGAAAACTTCTTCGTCACTTGAGCTTTCATTCTCTACGCTTCTTCTTAACATATGCTGCTAGAAAGATTCTAAACAAGATTCAACCTGTCATTCTCAAGAAAGTGCAGTAAAAATAACCGAAGTTCGGCCGAAATTCGGCTGAACTATTTATTTTCACCGAACATTCGGCCGAAGTTCGTATTCGGTTCAAATCACATTCGGCCCATCCCTACTATTTAATAATAGAGAACCCCCTTCCTTTTAAAGTCGGTTAAAAAGCATCACGCTTGCCCCAAGTTGAATAACCTCTTAATAATTAATAAAAACCACATTAAAAATTAAAGAATACATTATCATTGTCATAATCTTGAGGCACCTAATTATTAAGACCATGTTTGATTTTTAACATCTCCCGTCCCAAAAGTCCCTTAACTCATTAACATTTTAAACACCTCTAACTGACAATTTAAAAAATAAATAATTTTTTTGTTAATTTTAGAGGTATTACTTACTAAAAACCAACAAAATTTTTAACAATTTCGTCAAAAACTTTAAGTAAGTGTCTTTTTGTTAGTAGAGTGGTGAGTGATAATGAAATTGTTTGAGTAAAGTGACTTTGTGGACAGTCGTTAGTGTAGGCGGGCACTGCGCAGAGTTCAGTTTCCTGTCAGATTAGTTTGTCAGACTAAAAACACGATTCGGTTAATGAGAGGATAGTGTACTGTTGGTACAGTTCTGTTACTCAACTGTTTGGACACTAAGTGGTAAGTAAATATTTAGAAAATATATTTTTTTTATGAAATCGACTTTTTAACTGGTAATTATTGACCTGATAACGTTTTATAAAAAGATGAACACCGGCACTCACAAAAAAGTGTGACGTCGTTCGTCATGTTAATGACAAGTAAACATAGCAACGCTATTGACAAGTTACCATAGCAACTTTATGGACAAGTTACCATAGCAACGTTATTGACACGTAACCATAGCAACGTATTATCGTTGCTATGGTTACCATCAATGTTTTCTTAAGACGTTATCACGTAAAATTATCGTCCGTAAAGAGACTTTACAAACTTTTTAATTTAACAAGGCTATTTTTTTACGTTTCTAGTCCACTGACTGTGTCAAACGTCACTACGTTTGACCAGTCATTTTTCCTGCCAATAGTTAGCTACTATAGGTAATAATTAACTGCAGCAGCGTTGGCCTCTATCAGGGCCTCCAATGTGAAGATATTAGGGCATAAATGGGCATTGGAGTAATTTTAAGGTTACAAAGTTATTTTCACTACTAAAGTAATTTAAAATAGGATATTTATCATGTTTTTGTTATTATTTTGTGGACTTTGATATTTTGATGCTGTCTTGTGGAAATCGTGCCTACAACGGCTACGAAATATCGACCTCCACAAAATTAAACAAAAAAAATCTTAAATTTCAAAACTTGATAGGTACTAAGGTTCTAACTTTACTAGACTATTAAAATGTATCAAAAACTAATATTATAATCATTATTTATTCATGGCTCATAGACAACGAGCATCGACTGCCGAACCTCTACGACTCCATCCATGTCCACGATTAGTGACAACAACAGTACCTTATACCTGGGTTTCCTTACACAACCATAAAGTACGGAACTAAGCACGGTTACACACGGTAAGCAAACATAACAGTAATTTATTAATAACGACCAGAATAATGCATACTCGGTGCTTAGCTTGCACGCTATAAAGATGCGGGGACGTTTGAGCACCTGTGACTGTGACTTAAGACGTTTGCAGGGAGTCTAGAGTGGTTATTAATAAACAAATAGGTATATATACTATGTCGTAACCAAATAAACTCCAGTAGAACTTTATTGACTTCTGTCATGATTAAGAAACATAAGCATATAAATAAAATTCAAAGTCCTGACTCACTGATAAATTAATGCACAAAGCAATGGATGGGTCAGGCTATTTGGCATACAGATTATCTGTTATGACGTAAACATCCGATATAAAAAAGGATTTTCAAAAAATTCAACCCCTATGCGGATGAAGTCGCATAATAAATCAGCCATTTTTGTCCTACAGCTGGGCAAAAGCCTCAAAGTCAGTAGCATTTCATTAAATCCCACTGCACGACATAGGCCGCCTACAAAGTGTGATCAATAAAAGTGTTATTTAACATGCTATTAAGTTGCCGATGTCAGTGACAGATTTACAATTTCTCAAGGATAGACTATTAAATTTTTGACGACACCTCACCTCTATAGGTACAACTGTTTGTTTCTAGATTATTTTTCCTATCAGAATAATACAGCTTCATTGTATGTTCTATGAAAATAAAGAGCGAAGTCATCAGAAAGATGTCTTACGGTGAATTGAAAAGGAAAAAAATCTCTAGATCCACCGGTGGTGCCGCCTCGGTGGGTCCAAGTGCAATATCCTTTGTAGACTTCTTATTGCAACACATCGGTCCTCTTTTCCGCCCCTAAAATCTGGCGCCCTAAGCTCCAAGCCTAACCAGAGCTCTGGTGAATTCGCCACTGAGAAATATCTGAGCCTTTAACAGTTGATTGGTTCTCAATTTCAAGCAATTAAAAATTGGAAAAAACACATTTACAAAATGAAATGCAAACAATATTTCTGCTTGTAACATCTTAATCAAGCTGTGAAATAAATTATTCGTATGCAACAATAGCCGGAGGGTAAAGCTATTAAAATAACACATAAGCAGTTTGTCATCATCGAGTATAGAGGTCGCCAGTGAAACTATACAGAAAGCGAAACGTTTGTCCGCTTTGTTTATGTTTATGACAATAATATCGATGGAAGCTGAATTATAGGCGGAGAGGTCACTGCTGCTTAAAATAAATATTTTAGTTTACTTACGTAGTAGTTTATTAAGAGACGCTTTTAAGTATACATATATTAAATATAAAAAACTAATTTAAATATATTTGCTTAATTCAAAAAATAATAATACTAGAAAACAATATAAGTTTTCTTAAAGAAGGAGGGCCCAGAAGACGTGTATTGCCTCTTTGAATGGCAATGCCGATCCGTTAGCCAAAGTAAAATCCTATAGTTTTCTAATATAGTTTATTATTTAGGTCTATTGAAAAAAATAACATGTTTTACATAATCCAAACTTTTAAACTTGACTGGATATTCACTCCGTCAAGTCAAATGATGGAAATCGTTAAAAAACATAAAAAAATTACCTTAAAGAAGTAATTAAAATAACCATGATAGTTTAAGATAGTTTTAACTTTTACTGGCATCGCCGTCATCGTCAGTGAGAATCGCAAACATTTTGTTTTTCATACCGCGAATAAGTCAAAGGGTTTGTTTAATGGTGGGTAATGTTTATCAGTAAGGAACGCCCATAATTTACTCTTTTATTGTGTGCAGCATTTATTTACTTTATAATGTAGGCTTTCAAACAGTCACCTCTCGTACTAAGTACCATTGAATATGACAGTTATTGTTCGAGTAGGCGTATGATGGAGATTTTTCATCGCCCTTCGCAGTATCGGTGTTAACGGCTTACTAAATATTTAGATTTTACCGTTTATTTATATGGATTTAGTTTTTGTTTATGATTTTTATAGAAATCGATGTTTTATTTTTATTGTTATTGAGTAGAATGAGTTAGGTGTGAAGCGGATGGGAATATAGTGATAAGTCTATCATCATTATAACGGCAACTTTTTGAAGTGAAAACTTCTTTAGCGGCGTTGAGCACTTTTTCTGTAATGGGTATAAAATCTTAAACTCGCGTCAGGACACGTGACCTGATCGAAAAAGCGTAAGACGGATGGAGAGTAGACAGCTATCCCCTCTCTACGGCGCGGCGAAAATGTATGCCTGGGCCTACTGTTTTTAATTTGGCTGTGAGTGTATTAAGACGTACATATGGTATTTTTTAACGGACGACTATTGACGGACGACAAATGTCGGACGACTATTGACGGACGACAAATGTCGGACGACAAATGTCGGACGACTATTTGTTGGACGACAAATGTCGGACGACTATTTGTCGTCCGACTATTTTTTTTTTTTCATCTAAAACTCTTTTTGCGTATGTTCTCGCGACATATGAGATTTTACACAGATATACAGTTTTCACTTCTGCCTGCACTCCCGGAGTGCGCTGTTTTTTTTTCAAGTAGGCTTCGGACGTTTTGTGCGAATAGCCATAATCAAGTAAAAGTATTTGTATCATGCATGAATTGGGTCGCAGATGATTCAGGTAGCTTTGTCCGTCCGTCAATCTTGTTTAAGTTTACATTACCTGAATAAGGGAGTCATAGTTCACACTTAAGTTTTATATCTTTTACACTTGTGCACGTTTAATTTATTAAATTAAAACATTAATTACATGTGAATCGACATAAAAAACATGCCTTTATTTATCACAACCTCACCAAAAACTCTCTATCGATTTACACATAAAGAAATAATCTTTTATTTTTGAACGTACCCAATCAATCTTATATAGTATTCAATCTTCGTATCCAATCCGTGAACCTTAATCCATATAAAACTGTCACCGCACCCCACATATCCCTATAAATATAACCTTGAATTTACTCAAACGAACCGTGCAACAGATACTGTATTATATCGACTAGTTAGCGACCGTGGGCATCTCTAACTTCGTACTGATTTATAGTGACGTGTCCTGTGAGTTATCGATATCGATATTTGCCTTGGAATATCTAAGAACTGGAACTTGGTACTGGATTGTAAACTAACATGGTTATTTTAACTACTAAAGTTATTTAAAACGTGACATTTACCATGGTTTTTAATTCTATTTTGTAGAGCTCAATATTTCTGGTGAAAATGATGATAGAAATCGAGATAAAATGTGGAATATAAACAAAAAATAAAAAAATTGTCACTGAAACTAACATATTGCTCCACTTACAAGATTTGACATATAGTTGGTAAGTCAAAAAGCTCTTACCTAATGCACTCATAATTTTCTAAAATTTACGTGTCAGTTAACTTTCGTATTAAAATCAGAGAAAAGTGCAATCCGACTAAAATCAAATTGGCTGAAGCATCATAAAATTAAATATTTCAACTTGAAATTTGGCCCCGTTCCATGTGTGAAGTGTTCTTGATTGCAGGTAGACTATGTATTGCATACAGACAGTCGCCTCTCTGCCTATATGTATTTCAAAACTAGTATTCAGGTAGGATTAAATTAGACTGTTTTCTGACATAAAATATTATAGTTTGTACGGAAAAGACACAGAATCGTGTGGATGTAGAAAGACGAACCAGTGATGGAGCAGAGGCAGTACAAGAGGCGCCGTTGTTAAAAAAAAATGGTAATTTCAGTAATGTCGAGAGCGTTTTCCATCTGTGTTCCCAACCACGATGAGTTTCTCCAGGTTCTCATCGCCCTTCCGTATCACGTGACAGAAATATGCCAGTATGCGTTGGTGGCAAATCGTGGACAAGCGCGTCTTCACTCCGAGCTGTGAGAGGATCAACACGTTGGTGCGTTTGGCTCAAGTCTCTAAAGGACATTAAAATGTCATTTGTGAGGACTTGGATCATATTATCGTCTAAGTCCCTGAAGTAGAATAGACTTAGTAGGGTTCCGTACCCCAAAAGGAAGAAAAGAAACCAATATAAGATCACTATCTTGTCTGTCTGTCCGTGTTTTTTTTATTTGTGATATTCTAGGTTTTAAAAAACTAGTAGCAACAGATTAGGTCAAAGCCCAGTGGTTGGATGGCTTCGAGAACGACGTCCAAAGAATTGGTGTGAGGAACTAGAGGAACATGACCAAACTAAGATCCGATTGGAGAAGACTACTTGACCGCGGCTGTCACGCCTCAGAAAATAATGATGAGCAGTAACAGGCCTTCTACGCCATTGCAATAGTTTATAAAATACGCAGCATCTTGTACTGCTCAACAAAAACCATAAAAGACTCCGCATGCATCGAGGAGTCGGTGCGGTATCTGGCTGCACGCCAGTTTATTATTTTCTGGGTTCCATTGCTAAGAGAGAAATAATATCTTGGTATACAACTACACACCCGCTTGCGATATTTTGAAGTCTTTATTAAAAACTGCGGAATCAGCAGGTGTATGTGTATATTTGACGATCTCTTAACTCTAAGAATGTAATCTAAAAAGAATAAGAATAACTCCCAACTAAGTAGGTATATTTTATTTTAAATTAGCTTTTATCGGTCCCCCACTCCAGGGAGACCGTTAATCGTGAGATAGTTCTTGACAGGGGACCGTTTACCGTAGGGGGATCGTTAATTGTGAACCATATTTACCAAGTAGGTTCATATAAGAATTTCCTGAATTTGATACCTAAATTATCCAATTTAACTTTTATACTTTGACTGGTAAATATTAATTGATACAAAAATATTCAATTATTATACCTAGTGAAATCGGATGAATTTCATATTTCAAATGTAACATTTTCCGCGAGAATGTGGCAATCAAACTGCAATGTTATTTTTTTCGTTTATTCTTTTTACTGTTGGTTGTGATGTGGTAACGTAGTAAACATTCTTTTATTCAATTAAAAATTAAACAATCGTTCTTAAAATCAATATCGGCCGAAAGACACAATGAAAATAAAATGAAAAGGTCTAAAATAATTGCACTACAAAGCCACCATGTGTTTTCGAACGGATTGTAATTCGATTTTAATAACCTATCCAAAAAGTTTTTAGTTAGAGGTACTTACTTAAAATTTGTACGGAACTGTCCAAATATCAAATATCCAAAAGCCATTCGATATGCGATTGTCGGATACTGCAGCAGTTAAACATTAACTGAGTTGTTCTAGGTAATCTTGAGTTTGACTACCTTTGATACGATGCAGGATTAGTGTTGATATTATCATCTATGTACAACTTATAACAACACCCCAGGCTATCGTTATCGTGGAATTATGTCATGGACGGTACACGTTCTGTCCAGTTGCAAATCAGCTCCCAGTAGGTTAATATTGTTCTTTCTAACCCAGAATGATGATGATGATGATGATGATGATTTGGTGCATCCTCATACCAAGTTTCATAAAAATCGGTCCACTAGTTTCAGAGATAATTCATTTCAACACAACAACCATTTTTATGGTCGGGGCTAGACCATTCACAGAAAATTTGTGTTTTCTCAATGATTCAATGTATAACCATACCAAATTTCAAATGTCAATAGGTACTTACATCGTAGGTATTTTTATCGTAGGTTTATTAATTACCTTACCATAAGTCTTTTAGTCATTCTATTACATGAGGTGTTAGAATGAAGTTCATCAAGCAACCACTATCATTGCAGTTTGAAAATATATATTTTACGTCTGAGAAACTCAATTCTCGTCATGGTAAACTTTTACCAAATACAATACGTTGTATAATATGTGGCCCGTCGAACTGTGGCAAAACGAATTTGGTTATTGGTCTGCTGTTGCATGAAAATGGTTTAGAATTTCGTAACGTTTATGTATATTCAAAAACTCTTTATCAACCAAAATACGTGTATTTAGACCAGGTGTTGCAAATGGTTCCTGGTGTTACATTCGCAAAGTTTCAGGAAAATCAAGAAGTTCTCTCTCCAGAGGCAGCAAAATGTAACTCAGTTATTATATTCGACGATGTATCATGTGAGAAACAAAATAATATTCGTGATTTTTTTGCAATGGGTAGACATAAATATATAGATTGTTTTTATTTAAATCAGACTTACAGCAAAATACCGAAACAGTTGATAAGAGATAATGCAAATTTAATTGTACTTTTCAAGCAAGATGATATAAACATGAGACACATTTATGATGAACACGTCAATACAGATATGACATGGTCAGAATTCAGAGAGATGTGTGCAAATATATGGAGAGAACCCTACAGTTATGTAGTAATAAACAAAGACTGTGAAAAAAACAAAGGATGTTATCGAAAGAAATTTGATACGTTTGTTACGTTTCATTAGTCGATTAATGTAGGTGAGCGTTCATCTATTATTTGAATCATTGTTTATCGAGTCGTGGCTCAATAAACAAGTATAATGTCTTACATACCTGTATATCGCCGTTATGCTGATGAAGATGAACGTTTACGGAGTTTTGCTACTTGGCCGCTGGGTTTAAATCAAAAACCAAAAGAAATGGTTGAAGCAGGGTTTTTTTATACTGGGAGAGGCGATAAAGTCATCTGTTTTTACTGTGATGGAAGAATGAAAGATTGGAGCCCCAAAGATCGACCATGGGAAGAGCACGCGCGCTGGTTTAACAAATGTCCGTTTGTATTGGTAATGAAAGGAGATGACTATGTGAAAAATGTACTAAATGGAAGATATGATGAAGTCGAAGAAGAGTGCAATGAAATTCAATCGACATTTCCACATTTTAAAGCCAACACAATTTTATCAACAATTTTATGTAAAATTTGCGTGGAAGAAGAATTGAATACGTGTTTCATACCTTGTGGTCATGCTGTGGCTTGTGCGAAGTGTTCTCTGTCTCTTGGAGTTAAATGTCCAATTTGTAGAAAAGTATTCGAAAAAATTATTAGATTGTATTTCTAAATAAACTGATAAGTGGATATAATGATTTTTATTTCATCAGTGTTGCAATTTTTTTTTTTTTTTTTTTTTTTTTCTAATCCCTTACGTAACAATATAAATAGTTGAAAATATTACAAAAGCTATCATTTTGTGAGGATACTTACAACCAATAAAGTCCAATATAATGGGAAAAAACTAAAAAAACAAGCAGATGCTGTTAAAGGGAAAGTTAAAAGCATATTTCATTGCTTGTGGTCATGTTGTGGTTCTCTAGGGGATTTTTATTCGATTGTATTTCTATGTAAATAATAAATGATTGCAATGAAAAATCCGCTATAAATAGCTGAGTATATAACCGACCTCGACCATTTCATAAAGACAACGACAATAGTTCAATCAAAGTCTGATATAATGGAAAAAAATCTAAAAAAACAAATTGTGGATGCTGCAGAAGCTGTTAAAAAGAAGGTTCGAAAGATGCGAAATACTGAAACAGAAAACAGTAATATTTTGGAAACTGTTTTTAAGCCCATTACAGGGCCACTTAACAAAATAGTGGAGAGCTCTTCATTATACGATACTTTTAACAATAAAGAAACAATCAATAATCGTTCTAAAACTTTAAAAAGTGAAATTAAATTTGATACTTCGAGCCCATTGGAGAGTGATAAAACTCTTAAAAGACTTTCTACCATTGAAACTAATAGTAATATATTTAACCAAAAAGAATCTTATGACTCGGAGGTATGCGATGATAGCGATGATGTCGATGATGCAGTTAAATCCGATGAAGGAGACGAATCATTTAAAACAGTGTCTTCAGGTTCAACCGATCAAAATTTAGACATATCTTCGTGGTCGCCTACTTCAGAAACTAATTCAACTAATGTTCCGTTTGGTGTGAGACGTGAACGTGGTAAACTTATGATGGGATCTTCACGCGTGGTTGTATCTAATGGTTATATCCAAGTGGGTACGAAGAAGTATAAAATAACAGATGGAATAAACGAATTAGTGTTTAAAAAAGTTCCTGATTTAGATGCAGTAACTGATGAGGATTTGTCTCATTACAAGCTAATGTTAATAGAAACAAATGCTCATCGAAGAGATTACAAACCAAATAAACCAATCAAAAGTAACAAGGGTCGAAAATATTTGAATGTCATAAGGCCACTATTCAAGTTGCGTAAAGTTTCAGCAAGTACTGACAGTAGTCAACCGGATATAACACATCAAGGAAAAGGTTTGCCACTAATGAAGACATGGAAGAAAAATGTTGACTACGTATACTGGGACGATCCTAATGAACTAATTGAAAGATTAAAGCTTTTGATAGCATCAAAAGATGCTGGTAACACAGGGTTGGATAACGAAATAATATCTATTATAGAAGAACTGCGTGAAAGTGGGATTGTACCTTAATAAATTGCATTCCTTTCTTTAAAATATTTCATTTCAATTACATCTCTTAAACTGTTCAGTCCTGTTTAGTACTAATAATGGATAAGTTTGGAAATCACAGTCATAAACGACGACGACATTCACCAGATGTTTTAGAAAACTTTGATAAGATCTTGATGCGAACTGACACCGGAGATTTCGATTTACATAACACAAGATTGACTGGTATTTCAATTCCATTTAAAGATTCCGATGCCGTCAACAAAGAATATGTTGATAGACAAAATGAATTGTATATAAAGAAGCTAGAGCTAGAAACAATAGTAAATGATTTAAAGACAGTTGTAAAGGAACACTTTGACAATATGCAAGCAGTTCATTATACAATAGTAAATGCTTTAAAGACGGTTGTAAAAGAACACTTTGATACTATTAAAGTAGATTATTGTACAAAAACTGAGTTGAAACAAATTTTAAAAGAAGAAAAATGAGTAAACTTCAAGTTGTTAATGAAATTCATAAAGCTGCTCGCAAAAATTTCAATCGACGATCTGTAGTATTAAAAGGAATTGATGACTTATGGCAAGCAGATCTCATTGATTTTCAAAGTTTAAAAAGGTATAACAATGGGTATTGTTATATTTTAGTGGTAATAGATTGTTTTTCCAAGTTTTCTTGGGCTATTGCTGTTAAATCTAAAACTAAAACCGAGATATCAAATGCATTTAGTACGTTAATGGTGAAAAATCTCCGAAAACCAAAGAATTTACAAACTGATATGGGCACAGAATTTTATAACAATGAATTCAAAAAAGTTTTGACTGAAAATAACATAAATCATTACTCTACATACTCTATTAAAAAAGCTTCTATAGTTGAAAGACTAATAAAGACATTGAAAAATAAGTTGTATAAACTTTTTAGTTTTAATGGTAATTACAAATGGATCGGTGAGCCATTGAAAAGTGTTATAACAACATATAATGATACAATACATCGAACAATAAAATATAAACCAAATGATGTAAACCATTCAAACCAAAGTGAAGTTATGAAAAATTTAATAAAATCACAAAACTCTGATAATATACTATCGAAAACCAGTAAACTAAAGATTGGCGATCATGTTCGTATAAGTAAATATAAAGGCAGCTTTGAAAAGGGATATACTCCCAACTGGTCAACGGAATTGTTTTTAGTTAAAAAAGTTCATCTTTCTAAACCAGTTACATATTTAATAGAAGATCTACACCATCAACCGATATTGGGACGTTTTTATGAACAAGAACTTCAGAAAACCAACTGTGCTAATGTGTACCTTATTGAAAAAGTTTTAAGAAAAAAAGGTAATAAATTATTTGTCAAGTGGTTAGGTTTACCTATAACTGAAAATAGTTGGATTGATAAACAAGCTATTTTATGATCCTGTATTCTACATAATTATATAAAATTGAGAATGACAAAAGAAATTATCTCAGTTATAATTTAACTATGCGCGGTGGAGGACTTGTGAATAGTATTATAAATAACTTACCATTTGAATTGCATTTACCTGGATATAATTATTGTGGACCTGGTACACGATTAAAAGACCGACTTTTAAGAGGAGATAAAGGAGTTAATGAACTTGATAACGCTTGTATGCGACACGATATAGCGTATAGTAATTCGAATAGCTTGGAAGATCGACACGTAGCTGATTTAGAACTCATAAATATGGCAAAACAGAGAATGAAATCAAAAAACGCTGGAACGGGTGAAAAACTTGCTTCGTGGCTTGTGAAAAAAGTGATGAAAACCAAAGTTAAACATGGTGCTGGCGTGAGATCATTTAAGTCAATTGTTTCGAAAATTCATAAAAGATTGAAAAAGATAAAACCAAAAAGTGATGCTGCAGCAATAAAACAAGCTTACTCAGCTGCAAAAAAACTAATAAAAAATAAGAAAAAAGTTTGCGTGCCTCGTGTTATACCGTTACCAAAAACAGGCGGTATTTTACCACTTATTCCTATATTCGCTGGACTATCAGCTCTTGGCGCACTAGCTGGAGGTGCAGCAGGAATTACTAAGGCTGTACATGATCATAAATCAGCTAAAAAGAACTTAGAAGAAGCTCAACGTCATAATAGAAAATCAATTGCTCTAGGAAAAGGCTTGTATATAAAACCGTACAAGACAGGAAATGGTCTTTTTGTAAAAAGTACAAAAAACTAATAAGAAGGTTACCCAAGCGCGCTCTTACTGATTTAGATATATTAGAATATGCTAATAAACACATACCTTACTTTAGAGGTGTTTTTATGAGAAATGAACTACCATCAAAGCCTAAAGATATTGAGTGTGCGATTGTTAATTTAGATAGTTCAGAGAATCAAGGAACTCATTGGGTAGCCTATGTAAAACTATTCGAATATTGTGAATATTTTGACAGCTTTGGTAATTTAAAGCCTCCGATCGAGTTGACTAAGTATTTAAAATTTAATATCACATATAACTATTGCAGATATCAAAATTTTAATGCATATAATTGTGGGCATTTATGTTTAAAGTTCCTTAATGCATTTTGGAATAAAATGTTGTGACTATAAAAATATCAACTTGTTTTTATTTCATTCATTTGTAAAATGTCTTTCACATTGTCTATTACTGGAAATACATCGATTTTATCTTCCACTTTTTATCCACCGTTGCAACTTGATGGTGAATACGAGTGCGCTCTGTTGTCGTTGTCAACATTCAATTCAATCCCTAATATTGATAATAGAAACAACAAATTCTATTATGATAACAATGAAGTCTTAGAAATACCAGAAGGTGCTTACGAACTCCAAGACATTTCTAATTATTTAAAATCATCCGTAAAAAAAGGAACAAACATAAATTTATTTTGTAACAACAACACATTGAAAACATTTGTTTTCTGCTCTAAAGACATACATTTCGAAAAGAATGATTCTCTTGGGAATTTACTGGGGTTCAACAAACAAACTCTTAAAGCTAATATAATACACGAGTCGCAGCTTCCTGTTAACATTTTATCGACGACAGTGGTGAGAATCGAATGTGATATAGTGAGCGGATCATATATTAATGGAAAATCAAGTCACGTCATTTACGAATTTGCTCCTAACGTCCCACCAGGTTATCGAATAATAGAAGTACCAAAAAATATAATTTATTTTCCAATAAATCAAAAAAACGTTAGCTCTATAGATATCAGATTATTAGATATAAATAATAATTTGATAAATCTACGAGGTGAAGAAGTTCAATTATATATGCATATCAGGAAAAATGATAGACTTTAATAAATACAGTAACAATAATATAAAACACATCAGTACTCATCGAACATTCCGAAAAGGAACAACTAAAAGAAAAATTAAAATAACGAAACAAAACAAACAATTCCTGAAATTAATCGGACTATTATAATGAGCATCTTAGATGTAACAAGTTCACCTGCTTACGATAATACCATAGATGGTATCGAATATCATTCATATAAGCCGTATGTTACAAGTTATAACAGAAATGATGAAATTCGCATACCTATCAATCAACAGGATTTGTACATATTACCATCTGCAAGTACCCTCTACATAGAAGGAACAGTAAACATTATAAATAATGCTACAAATGAAAAGGTTACTGCTATTGAATTCACGAATAATCCAATACTTTTTCTGTTCCAAGATGTTCGTTATGAGCTTAATGGAGTGGAAATTGATAGAATAAAAAATGCTGGAATGACGACAACAATGAAAGGTTTATTATCTTTTAATGAAAATGAGGCTAAGGTTGCAAAAGCTTGGGGTTGGGATATAAATGGAACAAAGACAACCCATGGAGGAAAATTTTCTTGTTCAATACCTCTGAGTAACATTTTAGGTTTTACCGAAGATTATAAAAAAATTGTTATGAATTGTAAACATGAACTAATATTGTTGCGCAGTAATACAAATTTAAACTCTTTAAAAATTCCATCAAGTGAAACTCTTGAAGATATAATAATTAATAAATTAGTTTGGCGCGTTCCTCACATCAAGGTATCTGACAAAGAAAAAGTACATTTATTAAAACTGTTAGAAAAGGACAGACCTCTCCATTTTGCATTTAGGAATTGGGATTTATATGAGTATCCGTTATTACCAAAAACAACTAAACATACTTGGTCAATTAAAACGTCTTCACAGATTGAAAAACCAAGATATGTAGTATTAGGTTTACAGACAGATAGAAAAAACTTACCAGATAAAGATATGTCACGGTTCGATCATTGTAATTTGAGAGATGTCAAAGTATATCTTAATTCTGTGTATTTTCCATATGAAAATTTAAATATAGATTTTAATGATCACAAATTTGCTTTATTATATGAACAATATGTCAAATTCCAACAATCTTATTACGGTCGTAGAAGTGAACCGCTAATCGGTCCATCCGAATTTAAAGAGAAAACACCACTGTTTGTAATCGATTGCTCAAGACAAAGTGAAAACCTTAAGTCGGGTCCAGTAGTCAGTGTACGTATAGAGCTTGAAAGTAACGTTGAAATACCGGATCAAACATCTGCATATTGTCTCATTCTAAACGACTGTGTCATAGAGTATAGACCATTAAGCAATTTAGTTAAAAAAATATCATGACTTCAGACATTGCTATAGTCGATCTGCAAGGATTCAAAGATGAGAGCAATAGATTCATTGTGAAAGAGTTTACAATTTTATTTCGAGGATATACTCAAACCTTTCTTATCAAGGCACCGTATCCCTTCAAAAAGTTGTCGGTTGAAGAAAAAAGACAAGTTCGGTGGATAGAAAATAATCGAGGAATCTATTGGAACGAGGGTTTTGTATACTACAGCGATTTTAAACACACTATTGAACTGTACCTAAATAATAGAAAAATTATTGTGAAGGGTGCTGAGAAAGTTAAGTGGATAAAGGAACTGTGCTCTAATTGTGAAATTGTAGATATTGGTGAAAAGGGATGTCCTAATTTTTTTAAATTATATAATGACTATATTAAAAAAGATATTTCATTAAATTGTGTACATCATAAAAAACATTGTGCTTTAAAAAATGTGTTGTGTCTAAAGATGTGGTGTAAAGATAACGAAACATTTGCCTGTTCTTTATTTTCTAAATAACTTTTAATACCTAAGTGTTATACATACCTAATTTTATTAAAAATAAATAATATACCGAAATCAATTTAAAATTTGTTTTATTTTTTATTAAATACCTAAAGTTTAGTTCATGAAACTATATTTAAATTAATTTAATAACCTACTGAATATAAGTAGGTAGTAGTAGGTTTTTAGTTTAATCGGAATCGGTTCAGCAATTTGTGCATGATAAACTATCATAATATAGAAACTCGCTTAGAAACTTCCCTTTATAATATTAGGTACCTACTCATGTACTATACTATCTATACTAATATTATAAAGAGGGAAAGTTTGTGAGGTTGTAGGGTGTAATCTTCGAAACCAGTGCACCTGATTTGGATGAAATTGGCATAAGCTATTTTTATCTCAAAATTCTTACGGGATCGGGTCTTACGCGGGTGAAACTGCAGGGTGCAGCTAGTTTATTATACTACCTACCTACTACCTAATTTATAATAGAGCATGGAGGAACAAATAAAAGACATTTATTGCGACAATTTAAAATTTATTTAAAATATAGTTATTATGGTAATTAACATTGATAAGGATACAATAATCTGCTAACGCAGTGTATAATTATATAAAAAAAATTATTAACAAATTAAAACACAAGATACCTTAAAATTTTGACTAATTTCACAACACAATTTTATTAGAATATAACAACAAATTCACAATTAAAAATTATAATAGCTATCACCACACAGTTTTTTTGATATATTACTTATTATACGTTCAGTCTGCTCCATGATGTCATCTACAGCATCCTTAACAATATATTGTGCACTCACAAGAACTGAATCCTCGTCCTCGGGTTTAGGATCACTAATGTCTTGAATTTGTATCTTAATAACGCGTCTCCCTCTGCACCTTTCACCATTTATTACGAAGGATGGTCTTTGAAGTCGAATGCGCTTAGTCTCCACGTCTGTTTTGGAAGTTTTTTCTTTACGAAGACGATTCTTTTTCGTCTGTTCCTTAGGTGTTTTGGAAAGCTGTAGTGAGCCCTGTTCCTTTAGATCGGGAAACAATTCATCAAAACCAGCTAACGGATCTTGTGCACATTGAAAAAATATATCTTGTGACTCCGTCATATCTGTAAAAAACAAGAAATTAAATACATTATGAAATTGGTATAAAATAAAATTCCATCGTTAACCTTTATAAAACAAAAACAATATGTACTTACCGATATTTCAGCTCTGGAACAACTGATTTAATTATATCACTGCGCTAGCAGATTACTGGTGTATCCTCTATCAAAGACTTCGTGCGAATGATGATCGAAAGAAACAGTTTGCATATATTGCTTACTTTTCAAAATGATGTAGGTAGATGAAATTAGATGCAGATGTTATTAATCTCTAATTTCATTTCTTTCTATGTAGCAAAATCATGTTGTGACATGTCGTTTTAGTAAACTGCATTGTTTATAAAGTACTTATCATACCTATTATTCGTTGCAGCTGTTATTACATCTCCAGTTTCATTTCATTTTTATATAGAAAAATCATGTTAAGTTAAGACATGTCGTTTTAGTAAACTGCATTGTTTATTATGTAGGTACTTACCTAATGTCTACCCACCACATTCTTTTCTTAGAAGTTTTGTTGCAACTCTACCTCTAATAATAAAAAAGTACAATATACACCTATCTGATAGTTATAATTATGTAAGTAATAGGTACCTACTGTACCTAAAGAACTGAATTCTATTTATTGAGATAAATAAAACGACAGCATTTTTATGAAATATTTCTTTATTTATGCAATAAAATTTATTATAATAAGTATCTATCAACTAAAATTATTTTAAGAATTTAAACATTTTACTTAAATTATAACTTACAGCTATTATGCGCGCTATATGATGTTGTATCGAGAAAGTCTCACGACAATCCGAGTTTTCTAAAATATGTGTATATTAATCGCAGGAACACTTAGTACACATCGTATAGCGCGCGATTTATAAACTTCATAACTCTCTAAAAATTAAATTTAAGTTCAAGTTCAAGTATCATATAATTTAATAATCATTAATGAATCTAACAATGTTTTACAGAAAAGACATGTGACCGAGTGCTTTTGTAAATATCTTATTTGATGAAACTAGCCGTTTGTCATCCCCAATGGATAAAGCTATTTTATTAATACTATAAGTAAAAACTTGATGTTCTATTGATTTGAACAATATATTTTTTACACCCCTAGAAAAGAAACATGACCGAGTGCTTTTGTAGATATCTTATCTGAGGAAAACTAGCCGTTTATCATCTTTACTGGATAAAGCGACTTTATTAACACTTTCAGTAAAAACTTGATGTTTTATTGATTTGAACAATATATTTTTCTTTCTTAAAATTGTTTGCGAAAGTAATATTTTTCTATAGTCTGAAGCCTCAAGCTCTCTAACGACACATGATTTAACACCTTTAGCTTTTTTTATTTCGCTATCCACAGTTTTTATACAATAAAGTTTTGAACGTAATCCTATAAATTCTATTATAATTCTACCACCCATTTCATCTTTGAATAACCCTGGTACTTTTTTATTTATCAAAGGCAAACCATATTCGTTATCTACAGAAAAATTACTAGTGTCAAAATAATTAATAAAATGTTCTTTTAATTCTCCATAGAAATCATTTGTTTCAATGTGATAAATGAAACTATCTGTGTCGGTATAACACATTTGCAAACGATTACCATAAGCCGGTTTCATTACAGAATAGTGGAAGTCATACATGTGAGCTTTAGACAATTCAAGTACCGTAAAACCAATATAAATAGGTTTATCTAATGTTATGCAGTGTTGTTTAAGCTGGATAGCTGCTAAGTTTTCACTAAAAATAATGCTACTATGATAATAAGGACTAGCTATTAACTTTCCTGCACCATTTTTCTTTTTGGTAAAGTTATCATTATCTTGCCATTGATTAACTAGTTTCACATTGACTTTTTTCGCGTTGTTTTCCAATGTTTTACCAAAAATACTGTTATTTAGTAATTTAAAAAAATCTTGTTCAAAAGTTGACGTAGCTTGTTGTCTCAAACGTGTATTCAAATCAATGTACTGTTTCAAATAATCATCTTGGCGGAATGTAATTATTCTATGAACTTTTTTCAATATTAACCCATGTTTTAAACATGTTTTTAAATGAACGTAATGAATAACGTAAAAAAACTTGTCATATAAGTTTGGAATCAATTTAGAATTTTTACCTCCTGGTGGAACAAATTTTTCGGGACAAAAAGGTAGATCGTTATGAACAATGTGTAAATTTTGAGGATAACTTAAATCAACTTCAAGAATAAAACCATATTCGGAGTCATCTGGAATACTATTTATGTTTAAATCGGTAATTTCATCCTCAGAAAGAAATCTAAAACCCGATAATGGTAAAGTTAAACTCATACTGTACCCGTATAGATTATTACAATCTATGTATATAAGGTAAGACTCAGGAACCGAACAATCAAAATCCAACATATGATTGTTATTGGCCTTTGCATGTCTATGTGATACCAAACAAATACCGCCTCTTATTCCTGATTGTATCATATTATAAATAGAAACGTCATTTATTAATTCTAACTCGACATTTGTTACGTAAAGCATTGCATCGAAAGATAGACTCGGTGCTGTAATATAAAACGCTGGGTCCAATTGATAATGACGTTTACAAGTTACACGGAACTGTTCAAAAATATCAGTTAACAGTAATACATCTGTTTTTAAATATAAGTCGGTGTACTGACCCATATTATGTAACCTAAATTGTCTCCAAACTGATTGCGCGTGAGCGTAATCTTTTTTTGAAATATGCTCGTTGGTAAGAGAACTATAAAAATCTTTTTTATTTGGAAGTGATGTTTCACTGTAACGTTGTAAGCTATTCATATAATCGTAAGGATAGATGCCTTTTCGAGTAAGGAGATGAAATTGTGTGTCGTTAGGGAAATGTCTTCTTAAATGAGTAAATTGCTCTGTTTTCATAGTTTTTGTTAACTTATCTAAACTAGTGTTTAAAAATTTTAATGAGTCAACAAATCGCAACAAAATTATATTTCCATTGGAAACAGGTATATACTTTGTAAATGAAACGTAGTTTTCTTTCGTTTTTGGTATAATTTTAATAGGACCAGGTGCTTCACCTAGTTTTGTAATAAATAAATGACAGTCGTATCCAGCCAAATTATGAAAAAAAATTGGTATAAATTTTGGTATTTTATATTGTAAATTACAGTAATTATGAGCTGCTCCACGATACTTCCCAGTTATGTGACAATGATCTTTTACTTTATCGCCATACAAAAACTTTTGACAAATATGACACTTCGACGAGCTTTTAAAATTTTGCTCATCAATTTGATTAAAAATTATGGGTACATTTTGAGACAATAATGCATAAATTTCACGAACATCGTTATAGATATATGATATGAATTTATCTACACAGTCGATTCCACGATATGTTACAAATTTATTGTATGTTGAATTTTGTGAACAAACAATTTGATATGCGAATGCAATCGGCACATGTTGTTGAGTTGTATAAGTGTGCGCGCCTTTAATTTCTTCATTATTTGTTGATTTAAGCATACTTTCAAAATCGGCATAAATTACGAAAGGGACGTTTTGTTTTCGATCAAAATTTTTGAACTTTATTACTGAACCCTTTGCAGGCAACACGGTGGCGATATCATTACAAGTATGACTGTCTATTTCATCACCACTTTTAAAAAATACTAAACAAGTGTCGCATAAAAATAGTTTTTTATGATTTTTACTGATTTGACTTCGTAATAAACGAGACAAATTTTTAATTAGACAATAATGCGACTTTGAACCTTTTTCAATATAAAGTAAATGAATAATTTTTTTGCTTACATTGCTCTCCGATTTATACAAAGGACCAATTACCGTATTGTTTTTACTCAATCCGTAAATTATAAAACCTAAACCAGGATTATTATTTTCAAACATAGATATATCAGAAAAGGTTGCTGGAAATGACATGTTACGTATGTTCAATACATCATTAAAATTAGGATACGATGTCTCTCTATCCGCATGTTTTTTCACAGGGTATAAAAATGCTAGCACGCACCATAAGAAACAATGCATATCGGAGTTACGAACATTTATACAAGCTTTTTTGTTTTTTATTTGTTTAGGCAAATCAATGAATGTTGAACCACCAAGTGGTTGATATTTATTTACATTGACTTCTAAGTGCATACAATTAAGGAAAGCCCACCCGCTATCGCGATCTTCAAATTCTTCTACTTGATTTTGCAAAGTTTGAAGAAGCGATGAAAATATCGAATCGAAATTGTAATTACTATAGATTGGAATATTCTGCGTACAAAATGATTTAATGTCTTGTTCATTATTCTTAAACATGAAAAAAGTAGCATAAAATTCAAAGTTTATTTTAATACAAATATGTAACTTTACGCATTGATTTATAAGAAGTTGTAATTGATCTTTAATTGATTTTAAAAACAATTCAATACTACTTCTATTAGCATCTTGTGCCATTATTCGATATGAAATAATGCGACATTTAAATGCAGACTCCACAATTTCAATTCCATCGCTAAGTATCTGACTCGAACTTTTCTGTTTATGTATTCTACTGCGTAAGTGTCCTACCCATGACTTATTATTAATTGATAATTCGCATGTCTTACAGAATGGCATGATTATAAGTTTATAAGTACGTATTTCGTTGAAACTTGAACTTGAAAAAGCAAACACAAATTTATAATACCTAATAACATAAGTAGGTAGGTATACCTACCTAAGTATTAAAAAAATAAAAATGACATAAGTAATCAATAAGTAGTATGATTAAAAAGATTAAACATTAGGTAAACATTAATTCACTTTGGAGTAAAAAAATGTTTATAAGTACGTATTACGATGAAACTTGAACTTGAAAAAGCAAACACATTTTTATAATACCTAATGTAGTAACATAAAGTAGGTATAGCTACCTAAGTATTAAAAAATAAAAATGACATAAGTCTTAGTATAATCAATTAGATCTAGTTTGATTAGAAAGAAAATCAAATTCACTTTATAAGTAAAAAATTAAATTCACTTTTGAGGGAAAAATTTTGGGTCGGAATTTTTGAATACATCAAACGAGCAGATGAGCAGATTTTGTAAAGCATCCCAACTGGGGTCACTCTCGTTACATATTAATTTAAGTGCTGTTAAAGCCTTTTTGTATCGAAACTCCGGCTTATCATTAATTATATCTTCTTTGTTATAAACTTTTACCTCGATGTAATAATCGCCCGACGTAACAGCAGACCGATAGCTCTGCCCGTTTGCCACCTTTGTGGTGAAAGACGACCCCAGCGGCTTGACACTCGATGATGGCTTGCGAGGTGAACCGCCAAAAATGGCCGTCTCCTCATTAATTATGGAGAAAATATTTGGTTTCCTGTGAACAAAAATAAAAATGAATTAGTTTATTGAATGACTCTAATTTTTTCTTACTATTATTAAAAACCATGTATGTTCAGTAAATTTTACCCGACTAGAAGGAAAGAGTTATTGATGTTTTATTAGGACAAACAGACCTATCGATTTTGTCTTCCCTATACCATTACTACAAAACAAAATGAATACGTACTTAGAACAGACGGCTTCGACCTTTTCTTTACTGTTTTTTCTTTTCGGTGCCTTTTTCGACACCGCAGATCTTTCGGCGGCTGTTTTCACTTTTTTAAGTTTTTCGGGCTCTTGATGGGTTTCTTCGATTTCGACTGAGCTTTCATCGACATATTCAAAATCAGACCTTGAAAAGAAAAAAATAATTAACCTTCACATTATTTGCCTAAAACGAAATAATATTAGGAAATGAAGTAGGTAGGTACTCACTCACATTTTGTATTTTTATTTTCAACCTTGAGAATAGAAACTTTCTTGATGAGGAGATATTATATTGTACTTTGCAGTTCTGTTGCTTTGGTGAAGAATGTAAATTTTTATGACAATTTTGTGATTTACATGTGGTTTTATACGATATAAAAATCAATTGTCAGCAATTTGCTAAAAGCAGACCACAAACTTTCGCTCGACCGATAGCTCATAGACATTTCGCATATATGAAACCAAACAAAAACGATTGTCATTAAAATTATACTTTCTATTGACTATCGGCCTACATAAAGTCTATAGTCTGTCAAAACTTATAAAAAAATACAAAACCGATCCTTATGAGTAAAAGGTGATGTTGAAGTAATGGTCCGCCAAATTCCATTTAAATTTTTTCTGTTCGTTAAATGATTATCTTATAAATCGAAATCTAATATTATTTTGTAAACTACCTCTTTTTGTAACTTCCCATCTTGAAAATTTAGCACTGCACGCATGTTTTTGTAAGTTTGTTATTTAAATTTGGAACAAGTACTTTCAAAGTTCTATAAGAGTTTTCGGAGTGGGATATTCAGGTGATTATGTTCTAAAGTTGTCGTTTTCAAAATTGTGTAACTTTTCAATTTCTGACTTTTTTTTTTTTTTTCTTATTTGACATTTGATGGGCATCCGGTATAAAATACCTACCTTTAAGTAATCTGTAGTATTACTTGAATAAAAGAAATAAATCAAAGAGATTAAATCTATTCATATTTTTAGTGGATAGACATTATGATAATTTTTATACTAGTAAGTAGGTACACATTAGAAAATACTATTTTTTATTTTCCAATCTACTTCAGAGCCCGTAGTGTGAGTTTTCGTATAACATACGCTTCTATTATGCATGCGTAAATGCGAACATTTTATTGAGTTGAAAGGCCGTAATGTGTTGGTAGACGTAATGTGAAGTTTTACTTTCCATACTTTTGTGTTTACGCAAAGGTGATAGTAGCGTAACAGCTAATACTTATACCTATTAGTATATTAACACTCTTTGGAATAAGCGACATAGTTTATTGAAGTCAGCAAATCATAATATAAGCCATAGAGATAAAATACTAAATTAGAGTAATCTACATCACTGCATTTTTTTTTTACAGTATTTTTTATCTCGAATTCATGTCTACGTAAATTGGAACTCATATTTAACAAGGTAAATATTAACATAGGTAGGTATTTTAAAGTATATCAAAAGTTCTGATATTAAGTCGTTTCAATGTTTATAATAAGTTGTTTTACTAATTATTGTGATAGTGATTTCATGCATACATGTAGGAAACATGTATGCATGAAATATATGACTTGACTATTTTGTAGTCTTTATTGTAGTGTATGGTAAGTATTTTATCTTTATGGTTGTTTGCCTAACCAAAGATATCATATTATATTCATTCATTCGAAGTCAGCAAAATAAATCGTATAAGTCATAGAGATAAAATACTAAATTCATAATATTTACACTGCAGCATTTTTCGTAGTATTTTTTTTATCTCGAATTCAGATCTACGTAATTTGGAACTCATTATGTGGTAATTAATCATAGGTAATTGTTTAAAGTATCTATCAAATAGATTCTGAGAGAACTTTGCAATTGATCTGTAAATACTTATGTGGGTAATAATAACTTAACCTTGCAACATAGTATTTTATATTGTTTGAGTTGTTGTTTGTTTTTATCAACACGCGGATATAATGCCTGAATTATTTTATTATTTATTACTAGCGACCCGCTCCGGCTTCGCACGGCTATATTATACATGTATTATACATATAAACCTTCCTCTTGAATCACTCTATATATTAAAAAAAACCGCTACAAAATCCGTTGCGTAGTTTAAAAGATTTAAGCATACATAGGGACATAGGGACAGAGAAAGCGACATTGTTTTATACTATGTAGAGATTTTATTTATTTATTAGGTACACCAACAGTAAGACACACTAATACTAAGAATAAATAAAAACATTACCGAAATAATAATAAAGTTTGAATTCGAAATAGGTTAGGTACCTTCTACTTTTCAATCAGTATTTTATCTCTATGCTATTCTTATTCCTAGAACATAAATGATGACGTGTTTAATATCCCACGCTCGCTAGTTAGCTACCGTGTGAATGTATTAGAGTATTTGTAATTTTTGATTGAATTAGTTGTATGTAATGTATTACTTGGTGATAATTTAGTGAAATTTTGTGAAAATATGTTTTCTTGAAGGAAAATGTAAGTAATAGATTGTAATAATGTTTGCAACATAAGTTGTAATATAAATTTGATAATTACAAACCTAGGAATTTCTGATAAACATACAACGGGTTTCTTAACCTTGTGCTAACTATTAACGTTCTAATCAAAATTCTAGAAAATAAATGATTTAAGTCCCTAAAAAATTGAATACAAATAAAAAGTGAGTTAAAAATTAAATGTAGGTAAACATTTTGTGAATTAAATATAATCGGTGAGCGATCTTACCTTGGGCACTCTGGAAGTAACTTATCATGGTTCTTTCAACCGATTGTTTTATGGAAACGAAATGTAGCTAAAAAAAATAGGTGAGCGATCTTACCTTGGACGCTCTGGAAGTAACTTATCATGGTTCTTTCAACCGATTGTTTTATGGAAACGAAATGTAGCTAAAAAAATCGGTGAGCGATCTTACCTTGGGCGCTCTGGAAGTAACTTATCATGGTTCTTTCAACCGATTGTTTTATGGAAACGAAATGTAGCTAAAAAAATCGGTGAGCGATCTTACCTTGGGCACTCTGGAAGTAACTTATCATGGTTCTTTCAACCGATTGTTTTATGGAAACGAAATGTAGCTAAAAAATCGGTGAGCGATCTTACCTTGGGCGCTCTGGAAGTAACTTATCATGGTTCTTTCAACCGATTGTTTTATGGAAACGAAATGTAGCTAAAAAAAATCGGTGAGCGATCTTACCTTGGGCACTCTGGAAGTAACTTATCATGGTTCTTTCAACCGATTGTTTTACAGAGCTAAAAATATTTCTGTTATATGAATTTTATGTTATCAAGTATGTTTTATTAAATTCATTTTAAGACTTAACTACGATATCAAAATATGAACTATTAATTCCAGATGTCTAAAATAAATTTTAAACTATTGAGATAAGTCCACTCGATCTACTGATATAATATATTGAAAAAAATTCTTTGTATGTTTATAATGAATAGACAATGAAACTACTTAAATGACGATGTATATAAATAATATCTTTATATGAACATATTAAACTGTTTAGGTACCTCACTGTTAAACTACTAAACCGATAGTTTAAAAAATGATTTATTGTTATCTCTGAAACACAAATTTTCTGTGAATGGTCTAGCCCCGACCATAAAAATGGTTGTTGTGTTGAAATGAATTATCTCTGAAACTAGTGGACCGATTTTTATGAAACTTGGTATGAGGATGCACCAAATCATCATCATCATCATCATCATCATTCTGGGTTAGAAAGAACAATATTAACCTACTGCTCCCTTAGACAAGATTTCTTTCTATTAGAGATATTTGTATTTTTTTTTGTATGAAATTTGCATAAGATGATTTTCTAACATTTTTTTTCTCCAAAGCCAGGTGACTTTTTGTAAGTCAATTTCATGCAAAAAAATTAAATAATGAAAAGCAATCTTGTTTAGGGTTTTATTTTGGGGGTTTTCCAGTTGCTAATCTTTCCTGTTGCTACTGAGCCTTCCAAACTGCATTAGCTATACGTGAATGTTGGATTGAACCTTGCACTTTCTTCTTCTTCTCATATATAGGCGGCTCACCTATTGTTTTATTCAGGTAACCCTAATACTTGTCAGGATATAAATAAATAAATACTTCAGGACCATGTGCGCAGCGCCATCTAGCTGTAAGTTAAGCAACTAGGAATACTTACATACAGAAACACCCATACCACAACAAATATTTGTTTACAGAAACCAATATCTGTACACAAATATTGGTTTGACGGCGGGAATCGAACCCGCACCTTTGGCATTACAGACGTCAACTCAAGGTATGCTATGGCTACATCACGTAAAAAGTGATGGTAATATCAGTATCACTAACATATTATAAAACAAAGTCCTTCGAGTCTGTCTGTTCGCTATAAATTATAAAACTACTGCACCGATTTTCATGCTGTTTTCACCAAAGAATAAAGTGGTTCTGGATGACTACTACGCCTACGAAATCGCGGGCAACAGCTAGTTAGTCATAAATTAATTACGTTTCTCGCTCACTTAAGTAGATAATAGTTTAGATTAAAAAGCTTTATTTATTAACTAGCGACCCGCTCCGGCTTCGCACGGCTATATTATGCATGTATTATACATATAAACCTTCCTCTTGAATCACTTTATCTATTAAAAAAAACCTTAAAAAAAAGTTTTAAAGATCTAAGCGGTCAAAGGGAAATAGGGACAGAAAAAGCGACTTTGTTTTATACTATGTAGTGATAGTGATAGTGAAGACCATACTCCCAAAAAAGAATACGAACAAATAAAGTCGTTGAAAGTAAACGGACACAAAAAAAAACCGCATCAAAATCCGTTGCGTAGTTTTAAAGATTAAAGCATACAAATGGATATAGGGACAGAGAAAGCGACTTTGTTTTATATACTATGTAGTGAAGATTATTTTGAACCCTAAACAGTTTTTTTATTAAAGGTATTCTTTTTCAATTTTTTCCTTTAGATATTCAACTTTTACAACTACAAGTAGGTATTTCATAGCTATTAAATATTAGAACTACCTAAGTATACATAGAAGAAGACGTCTAGATCTAGGTTATCTATACATCTTCTCTAATATATATAAATTACGTGTCACGTTGTTTGTGGCGTGTTTATTTAAATTACGTGACTCCTAAACTAGGTACTTAACCGATTTTAATCAAATTTGCACACCGTGTGCAGTTTGATCTAACTTGAAAGATAGGATAGCTTACATCTTAATTTATTCCGATATTCCAACGGGATCGGGAGTTATGCGGGTGAAACCGCGGAGCACAGCTAGTAATATAATAAAAAAATGAAAAGAAAAGTAAAAAAGATCCAAACGAAGCCAAAAAACTCAAATTAACTTGATACTCGGGCATATCTACTAACATTCGGTTGTTAATACTGAGTATTATCCCCCATAACTTTTAGACGGCTGGACCGATTTTGATCAAACATAGATATTTGTAATGTACGAGTCATGCCCTTTCATTTGATACCCCACTCGAGTATATCTACTTGCATTCGGTTTTTGATCCTGACTTTTATCCCCCATAACTTTAAGACGGCTGAACCGATTTTGATCAAACATAGCTAAGAACACTCCCGACTAACTTATCTTTCAAACAAAAAAAACTAAATCAAAATCGGTTCATCCGTTTGGGAGCTACGATGCCACAGACAGACACACACACACACACACACACACATACACACACACACACACACACACACACACACACACACAGACACGTCAAACTTATAACACCCCGTCGTTTTTGCGTCGGGGGTTAAAAACAAGACGAGACCAAACATATTGGTGTCTTCAAAAATACGAGTAACTAACTTGTAGCACGCTTTAACGACGTAATCGTCCAACAAAGTAAGATCAACATGACATAACATTTTAAAGACATTTTCATTAACTTTTATGTGGTTTTATGTTCGTTGCTCGTCTCGTCCCGATTACCCTTTCGTCGCATAATTATTCAGTCACATTAAAATGTATGTAAAGGGCCAATGATAGCTCATTATGCACATTATTGTACATCTTCAGCTTTCTAGAAAGTTGTTATTGTTTATTGTGACATTATGTTAATTTTACTTTATAATAAAAGTGGCTGACACGTGCTTGCTTCATGGGAAGGTGTTCTGATATCTTGATTTTGGAGGATAAAAGAATAGAAAATAGTTCTACCGTTATTTAAAGCTTTTTGGGTAAAGCTTTTTTTATACCATTTAAAGCTATACTCTTTTAGAATATATTTAAATATTTTTAATAGGAAGGAGTAAAATAAAGCCTTAACAAAAAGCGTTTGGATTCCTATGCTAGCTACCTAGTTAAGCATAGAAATCCAAACTAGCTACCTAGCTAGTTACATCTTTTTGTTAGAAAGTAAAAGTTTTTGCTTTACCTTCTATCAATTAGATTGGATTAGCTACATCTGTTAGAAGTGGTTAGTTTATTGATAAATTAACTATTCTAGGCATACAATGTATGAAATTTCAACACGTTAAATCTCCGGTAATTTTCAACTTGAACATCGTTTTGTCTCATCTCAGTTTCAGTAGGTATTCCATTCCAGAAAGCGAGAATCTTCCATCCATCTAACCTTCGAAAAGTCAGATCAATACCGTGGTAGATAAATCTAAACTTTAGCGTTAAACTCCAACGGAATCAATTTATTTGAATGGAAATAGGCGAGTGTAAGTGAGCCATTGATTTTAGAGCTTGCTTCCCCGATTCTGGTAATGACATCATTTTATTCTGAACATTCCGCTTGTACCGCAACGCAAAGGAACGAAAAATTGTTCACTTCTTCGCCGATGTTCACTTGTTCTTTTTTGCCTTTAAGCCGCCGAATCCACCGATAGAAAAGTCTGTGGTCTAATTTTCATCGTAATAGTGATTTTTCCACCGATAACTTTTTGTGTATTGTTTCATATGTATTTGTATAATAGAAGCGCTGTTATAACCGTTTGTGGAATCGAAAAAGGAATGATTTCTGCGGAATTCTGCGTCACATACTTTTATGTAGGTATGTACTTTGATTATCCGCATTGCCGAGCCTCGAATGAATGGTGGGTTACATGAGAAATTAAAATGCTTGTAATTTTTGTGTGCATTGCCCCAGTATAAAGAGATGCGCAGACGACAAAAACATGCGACAGGTTAATCGCGCTATTGAGGTTGCAATAATCGTGTTCCTGTCGCATTCAATGAACTTAGGGTTGCCAAAAAGTTGTTCTGCTAAAAGTAGAATAAATATTATCTTGCTTTTTACACAAACATATTATTGTGATTGGATTGTGGTTAAACATGGACTGACTGGCCAGCTCTTGGTTTCACAAACAGGTAAAGATAGTATTCATGTATAAAAATCGAGAAAGGAGGCAAACGCTATTAATTTGCATGTTTGATCAGAACGGAGGTGAGCACTGAGCAGTCTTGTCCTGTTATTTGAAAGGTAGTAAAGCAGTATAGATAACGGGAAAGGAGGTAAGTACGTCCAATTTGTATGGTTTATCAGAAAGGAAGTCAAATCTACCAAAAACCAAACCCAAGAATTCGGGCACCTATCTTGTTCTGTTCATTGCCTAAGCTAAAAAACTTTAACATACATTTGAAGAACCATAAAACCTGGCAACCCTATGCAATATTCGCAGCACACCGTTCCGCGGTTATTTTCGTGTAGTTCTCGACATCCACATGCTGTCTGCAGTATACGGCACACGAAGGAATTTCCAGCAAGCTTTGTTTTTTGAAGTACAACTGAGAGCAAGCTTACTTTAAATTGCTGTTTACGTTGACAACTATTTAAGAAATTTTGTTTGTTAAATTGTTTCCGATTTCATTGCAATTTTCTCTCTCTTACCCTCTCTTTTGAAAGCCAAGATAATATATTTATTTACCTATTAAAGTCTAGAAAATTTTAGCTAGTAGTTGTTTTTAAAGTTTAATAAAAAATATAGATTATGGGCAAGATCATAGGAAAGATCATAGGATCTTGTCTTAAGTAAGAACGCATTTCAATCAATTTCATTAATATAACAGATACCTAATAAAAAAAACTAAAACTGTAATCTACTTAAACCTAAGCGTATAAAACTAAAAAAAAAAAGAGTAAATAAAGAGAAATAGCAAAATAAACGACAATCAATCTGTTCGTTGATCTTTTAAAGTGAAAGAAAGGATGAATGAGGAAATATGGGGCATAAACCAGATATTAACATAGTTAGCTTCGTACCAATACGAATAAAACCATCTTTAATTACACCCCCGCATCCTGCATTTTACATTATTTTTCACATAAAAGATCTACGAATCAAACTGCATTTAAGATCAAAGAATATTTCCATGACCCGATTCGATTGTACGAGTTCGAGTAGTATTAATCGGCAATTCATTCGTAACTACACTACGATTAAGTGCGGAGTTATCGAGAACTCAATCGATTCAAAAGTGGGACGCGCATTCGACGACGAACGGGGCGATTGTATAGCAAACAAGAATGTTCCCGTTGTCTGTGTAACAAAAGTGCTGGTTTGTTGACAGTGTAACAAATGCTACAGTATGATTAAAAGTAAATAATACAGTATAAGGCAACGTTCACGTAGACAATGGGTCGACATTGATTGACTGGCGTAGTTTTTAACAGTTTCATCCTATGAAATTAAGTGACTGGTTGTCTTCAGTAGTTCGCACAGGTGGTTTATACTGCATTGTTACGCGCTGAAACAACGCTGCAAGTTCTGGACAAATTATCACAATGAGTGCCCAAAACATGGATACACCTATGTAAAAAAGTCCTTACAACTTTAACCTATGCATTAAATTTACTTATTTGTAAATGTATTAGCTACATATTCTATGAAACTCAAGCGCTACGAAAAAACTAACCTCACCAGATTATTTGCATTATAGTCGGAATTTCTATGCAATTGTCAGATTCTGCACGCAGCAGTCGCTGACGTATTTCTCAATATCCGCATATTTAACCATCAGCGGTGTTTAAATTTAATTTCGTGTTTCACTATCGAAGCGCCCAAGTGAAGCAACACACACACATGTACAAACTTAAGGTAATGCACGGATTCTGACGTCATAATCCAGAAAAGTTTGTTCCCATTCAAGTTAAAAATTTAGTCACTTATCGAAAAATTCGAAGTAAATGTTACGTTATAGATAGTCATATTGTAGCTACAATAACATCTTAATAAAAATAAACTATAAAACCCTTTGTTATAGCACCAGAAAAATAATAGAACATCCAGATTTGTACTTTAACATTCTTTAAAATCGTATATAGGTACTTAGGTACCAACTTGTCATGTTTTAATTGTGAGAAGCTTGATATTTCTATGTTTTTTCCAGAATCGTTTTCACAACATAATGGTGAAAATTGGTGTTTGTGGAAAATAGCGGGCTCGTGGAAACAGTTTTTACACAAAAACACTAAAGTTAAAAAAAACAAGGTGTTTAAAATCATAGGTACGTACTACGTACTTTGAAAACCCACAATTTGATTATATGATTTCATAACCTCAAATGCAAAACAATGGCAATTTCCGATAGTCAAGAAAATACATACAAAATGAAAGGGTGCTAAACGATTTTATTGTTCACGGTGTGCGTAGGCGTTGATACGACCTTACACCCACACAATGACATTTCTTGATTACGTTATGCGAGAATAGGAACTAGCTTGCAGATTTCACTGGCTATGCATATTAAGTAGAAAAATTAGGGCCAATATAGTCGACAGACTAAACAGTTGGGAAACATCTCACCGACTTTTTTAGAGGCACTATAGACAAGTATAAAATCCATTCATTAGTTCCATTGGAAATGGAAGTGCTTTTTATTTAGATAAAATTTTGACACAATAGTATAAAACCGTTTTAAAACAAATAAAACCGTTTTATCACACTTTGGGTGACTAGGCACAGCAAAAAAAAACCCCCTATTTGTGACCTATATTCTCTATAAATAAATGAATTTAATTGAATTGAAAAAAATGGTTTAAGACGTTTCGAAGCAAAAAAAAACCCATTAAATAAAATCAACCAAAAATCAATCAAAAAAAGGTTATTAAAAATGAAAAGTATTTTAATTTTATGTTACCCATTTACATGCATTAAGGTAAAATTAAGCTTAAATTGTTAAAGCAAGCCGCCCTTAGATTTTACCATCATCGATCGATTTCGAGTCAATAATCTGTGTTCGCTATGAAGTGACTTATTGAAGCATTCCGTTTGTATGCTATGAATATTATTAGAGAATGTAGGAGATGGTTTGTTGGATATGAATAATGTACTGATAAGCCGGTATATAGGGTTATTGGTAAATATTAACAAGGGTTGAGGGCCACTTTTGTGCACCTAAACAAAAAACTTTTGTTCCACGAATTTAGGTAATTCGATTTTTTTTTAATTTTGAGGTTATGTTTACCTGAAAATCAGCTGTTCCTTGCACGGAGAGGTCATTAACCTTAAGATTATACTTATTTTCTAAATTTTATCTACTTTTCAAAGATGAATGACCTTTGTTTAAAAAAAAAATGCTTATTTTCGAATCTATAATAACCTCAACATTTTAGTTTTTTTTTGGATTTTCATAAGTCTTAGAACAATTGTTGTTTGTTTAGGTGCACAGAAGTGGCACTCAACCCCTTGCTAAAATTACCATTGCAAAAACTCTGTATAGATAAGCTGTTTAGTTTCTATGCAGGTGAGCGTATATATACGCTTCGAGCACAAACTCTATTAAATCGTTTTCTTATGAGCTCAAGTCGCGAAAACCTAAAATTACAAAAGTACCTCTCTGTAGACATAAAATAATAAAAACATTGATAGCATTGTAGTTATTTTAGTTTCTCTAATATAAGACTAAAATAATTTCTAAATGCCGTAATGGAATAATTGGACATGTTTACATCGTTTACGTAAGTTCTTGGAAAATTACTCTGATGTTATTTAATAAAAGAGCTACAACGCCTTGTACGGTACTTATCTCGAATATTAATATAATGATATAATTTTGATACTAACTATTCATCTTCTTCTTGTATGGTGTGGCTCATCTATTGTTAGAGTTTTCAGATCCCCTTAAGGTCTCTAACGTGATCTAACGACTGCTACTAGAGGTAGCAACCGGGACCAACGGCTTAACGTGCCTTCCGAAGCACGGAGGGGCTCACGAAAACACATTTTTGCCACACTACTAATTGACCATGGCCACCCATCGAAGTGATGACCGCGCCAGGTGTCGCTTAACCCGCATCCTAAATATTTATTTAGAATAGTGATAATTTCGAAACGAATTTCAAAAATAGATAATCTCTTTATTCTTAAATCAATTCCGATACGTAAATAAATAATAAACAAATAAATCAATATTGTATAACATTTTACACAGCGCCATTTAGCGCCAACTAAGCAACTAGGCTTGTGTTATGGGTACGCAACAAAAGGAGGACGAGTCGAAAAAGTTCATGTTCCACTGGCCGTCTTCCTACCTTTACTCGCATCCTTCGAAGGCCCTGGTTCATTTGGAGGTCTTTTAGTAGGTATAAGTATCTTCTAGGAAAGCGTGCTACATCTTAGACCGCATCGTCACTTACTATCGTGTGAGTGGAATAGTAGTAGGAAGAAAAGGATTAAGATTCAAAATAATTATTATTCCATTGTGAAACTGCATTGAACTAGAAACTCCTTTTAAAATACCTGCTTAGTAAAAAAACAGCAGCTTTTCAGTAAAAACAAACGCTTCCATTTTCAAAACGTATTTTCTGTACAATCGACTAAATAATTCAACGAACATTCACGATTCGAGCTACAGAACAGAACATCGCATCTGTATCGCTCAGTAGTAGTACTGAGCGCATTCGCAAACAACAGACTTTCCATCGGCCGACTATGATGATCTATATACCTAAATATGAAATTCAAAACTCTTTAGCATGATGTAAATCCTTTATGCCTATGTTTTATCACGATATCTGTGTGCTAAATAGCCCGATCCATTTATTGGTGCATTGAAACATCACTCAGTCAGTCAGAACTTGATTTTTATATTTATAGATTTCATTAGATTCAATTACAATTAACCTTAATTCGCAAAAATAAACTTGACCGTGTGGCGTAGTGGTTATTGCAACCGCACGGTAAGCGGGAAGTCACAAGTTCTAGTTTCACCTTATTGTTCCTTATAAATATTTTAGAAAAAAAAATTACGTTTATAAGTAGGTACAGAAATCATGAAACGCGTGACAGGGCAAACTTGCCGCTGACTGTTTATTGCAGTCGTTCACTTATCGCCCGATACTAAACTATCAGCCGATAGAAAATATCTAGTCCACTAGACCTAGCCCGTATAGTACACGAGGGCACTAAATTCTTATTCGAACCATTTAAGATTAATGGAGGGCATGCACAATTTGTGTTATCACTATATTGGGTTTGCGTAGGGATGTAAACAGCTATTGTCTGCATATCGATAATATTTGATCTCCTCACCCGTAATGACTTGCCTGAAGTTAGCTACGAGCTACGAGTAGCTGCTGCTAAATTAGGTTCGGTGTATGCCGTGATTTCATTAAGATTACACTTTGCTTATGGGTTTGCGTGCTTGAGTTTGTTTAAGGTGAAACTAAAGTCTCTAATAATAAATTTAAAATTGCAATTATTTTAGTTATTAAATTTTAAGTTTAAAAGTTTTTCAACTTAAGCAGGACTTTAAAGCCCGGATTTTTACCCGACTGCAAAGAAAGGGTTTTTTTAATGGTCTATAGGTAATAGCTGAGGCTTTAGAAGTCTGCGGAGTGTCTGTCTATTTTCTTCGAAAGCTAAACGCATAAAATAATGGTTAATACAAGTGAGTTTTTACACTATGCATAAATAATTTACTAAGAAATAATAAGTAATTGTTGAATATTTTGACAATAACTTGACTATGCATTGAATTATTATTTCTATTGTACGCAATATTTATGGCAAAATATGAAGAAACGATATGAAATTTTGTAAAATCAGTATGATGTTAAATGCAAATAAACAATTTTACAAAAAATTACTTATTTAAAAAAGTTTTTTCAATAATTATGTTTCAGACTTTTGTTGCCGACTGTACCGCCTTGAAATTATCGATAGTTAAGTACCTTCAATTACGATCGCGCATCAGCATCACTAATCAACACGCATACTGCCTTCTGAATATTGATTCGATTAATCAACCATCTCGATATATTTGTGGATCGATTCCGATCCGCGCGCCCGTGGGAACTCAATTCGGATCGCAATTATCGAAAACTATTAGTCCTACAGTTTAGTGCAAGCAATAAATTAAAAATAGACACGTCAATTTAACGGGCTGCGTTCTCTGATATATCGGTAGCGATTTAGGCATTTTTTTATCGAATTGGACGATTCGAAACTTAATTACTATGAATATTTAATCGAATTTAACGGGAACATGATATATTTATTTCTTAATCAGTTTTAAAATTAACAAAAACTAGTTGCATTTTTAATACTGTGAATCTCACTTATTTTTTTAACGATCGTGATTTTTTCTATTATTTTTATTACGATTATTCTTGATCGACGGTATCTTTTGTTTTTGTTTCAATCTCTTTTGTTTCGATCGTCTTCTGTTTTTAGTACAGATCGTCTATCGTTTAATCGCGAGTTGTTTAAAGCTGGCCTTTTCGGGGTCTCCCCCGTGTTGGATCACAAATCTAGATATATAGAATATCGGGATAAAAAGTAATTGATCTGTTATTTCAGGCTGTCCGCATAGTTTCATCGCAATTTGTTCAGTAGTTATCCGTTTCACCGTTCACCTAAAATTGTGACCACACGCAGCTTTATTTTAAAATTGAAATCCTTGCTTCATGAAATATTAACACGGGGCTAAGGCGGGCGTCCACACTCGTGATAGGTATTCAAATAGAATGCGCCCGCGCCGAACGCTAGCGGCAGCAGGGCGAGTAGAGCGCGCGAGGTCGACCTGCACTCGCACCGTTTTATTTTATGCTAAGCTATGCGGACGTAGCGTGGATGTGATTCAGGTATGCGCCAAGTTATAAGATTGAGCTAAGTTTGTTGAATTTAAAATAGGTAGGTATAAAAGTATTCTATACCTAGGTAAATATAAACCTCAAAGACCCTATTGACTGACTGATATATTATTATCAATGCTTAACTCAAACACACAGACATAAATTGGGCATAAAGATTATCATATAAGCATCCGCTAAAAATGATTTTGCGGAAAATTCAAACACGAAGTAGCTGCCTTTCAGATTATAGTAGACGGTGTCCAAAGGAGAGAACTAGTCAATACTTCTAGAGCCAAGTAAGCCGCAGGTTTCATGAAGATGTGTTCCATCACCGTAACAGAAATGTTCAGATGTTCTGTTCTGTTGAAGATAATTATTGTAAGAAACATCCATCGGCCGCGATTCAAAACACCAATGAAAACGAGGTCTATCTACCACAGGGCCAACTCTAGTAAAAACATAATTCTCCCTTTGGCTTCCCCGTTGCCGGGTAAACATAAAATAACATCACCATCAGCTGATAACTTGGAACCGTAGCATTGGGAGTTATACCAGTGGCATAAATAAATGCACCTCTATCTAACACACAGGTGCACGTATCGCGTTGCATCGCAAGTAAGCGACATTTCCACAGTTTTTGTACTGCATTGTATCCGATGTATTTAATGGCTGAACCACGTGGCATTTGACTTGAATGGAGACAAAGGCCTGTGTGATACCAACAACATATATACATAGTTCTTTGGCAGTGTATTGTGTGAGAGATTCACGGATATTCACAAGTTTATGTAAAGGTATACTCGTTTGAAATGATGTTTATTCCTGGACCGTTATTCTAGGAATACGTAGCGGGATTTTCATGAGATACTAGTTGGATTTTCAATCGTTTTTCTCCAACTATTTGTGTTGAATTTCACATTGTGTGACAATAACCATTTAAGAACATTACTTTCTTAAAACATAATAAAAATATTTTTGCTTGAAAATAAAAGAATTATTTTAATTTAAAGGAAAATTACCCTAATTTACTGAAAGTTAAAGCAATTTTCAAGATGTGGCAACACCATTATTGGCAGCGGGCTTGCAGCGGGCTCTTGTAAATAATGGTCTTGTGATATTTAAAAAAAACCCCAAACTTTGGAAAAGTTTTTTTTTTATTTTCTTTTATACTTTTTTGGTAAGGTCCGTGTGTACTAATTTGATAAGAGGAATTACAGGGTTTTCATGATAGTTAAGAGCAGAAAAAAATTGGCACCATCATCATTTCAGCCTCAGGATATCCACTGCTGAACATAGTCTTTGGGGGACCAAATACTTACGGCACCTTACGGAGCGATCGGTCGCATGCCTTCTGCGTCCAACGATTTCCCTAAGATATACTCGTTTGAAATAGCATATAATAACATATAATAATATGGTTGAAAATACTTGACATGTGTAACAATATATTACTTTTCCTTATTAGTTACTTAAATATTGAATTAAAGGTCATATTTCTTATCTAATATCTACCTAAGTTATCTTAAAATATGGAATCTTAGACATTAATCAACTCGATCTGGACATTCGCCAAAACATCAATTCCTACCAACCAGCCGAACAGACAAATGTTTTCTTTGATATAAAACGAACATCAATAAGGATGAGGAAAAGTTATATCGATAGTATCGATATTTTATGAATCGATATCGATCATAAAGAAATGCGAGTGCAAGTCGCAAACAAAAGTAAATAATCGGTCATCTAACATTCCTTGCGGGCGCCACAACACTACGGGTTTTGCATTCAGATTGAAATCATAGGGTTGACACAAAATATTTACCAACTCTTCTCATTTTTTTTATCCTATAAATTCACTTAGGCAAATAATAACAAGCAAACGTATACCAAACATTAAACTGCCAAAAAATTGCCTTAAAACTTTACACAGGTGTTTCCTACGTGTAAGCAATAAGGAAGGAGTTTCTGCGTATAGATGAAAATATGCCCTTGATATTTTGTAAACAACACGTACCTACTTATTAATTAATATTTACCATCTATCTAATTGCAAACGGCAAATAATTCTAAGACTTCATTCGTTCCAACGGTATGAAGTGATTACGTAGAACAAACACGTAAACATTTTGAATTTAACATAGAATATTCAAGAATATTCGAAGCCCCTTGAAATTTGTTTATGTTTACTAAAATTAATATCATTTAAATAACAAAGAAAACTAAATTTAGCTTAATATTCCTCATAGCTTTTTATATAAAAAATTGCCAAGTAGGTACTAAAAACACTTTATAAACACAATTTCACTATCAAAGACTAGTCCAATAACTCCAAACTCGTAAAACTGGTGCTTGTAACATCATAAAAATACTGAGTTTAACAAAATATTAATAAAAAACATGGTAAATATCCCCATTGAAATTACATAAATATTTTTTTTTATTAAGTAAACACTTCAATCAAAAATTGTTAACCCTAACCCCCTGCGCTGGCGCACTGATTAGCGCTGCGCGTGCCTGCAGCGAATGCGTTTCAGTGCCCATACGCACGTACACATTGGAAGAAAACGAATATAACCTCTATTTCATACTACATAAAGTTTAAAATATTGTTTGTTTGAAATGTAAAAATATTCAAAGCAACCTTTCAACTAGTACGCATATTTTCCGATATGCATGTTGATGCGGAACTAATAACGATGCAAATTGATTTTTGTTTTGGACATGAGAACCGTTATGGGAAAGGTTAGCGAGAAAATGTGCGGAAAATAATGTTGTATTTTTAATTGTTTGTTTGTTTAATTGATCTTTATAAAGATACAATTTAAATATTTAATTATATAAAGGTAAGTATACCTACCTAATTATGTTTCGAAATAAGTAAAGGTTAGAATGTATGTTTTTTTTTACTAATTTTTACTTAAAGATTGTTTTACATTTCGTTCTCTGATAGTTTTCATTTAATGCGAAAATCAAGCATTTTTCGTACTCGCCAAAATTATGTATAGCTTTATAGTATAATATCACAAAAGTTATAAAGTATTATACTAATTCAAACTAAAGCAAGAAAGAATTCCCACTCAGCAGGCATTCAATAATAGATAAAGCCTTCATAATTTATTTATTAAATAATAATATAGCTAACGTATGTATTTCTATAATTTCTACACTTTATTGACCATCAAATAAATATGGTAACACAAAATATGCGCCAAACGGTTTCTATGACAACAAATTTTCCTTATTTATTACAATTTTATTAAAAACTGTTTCACAAGAGAAAGAAAAGTTTGATTGAAAAAATACTTTCATTGATTCAAAATCCTTTCGAAAAGTTCTCGGAATAATGTTATTCTAAGTATATTCAAGTTCCATTGTGAGTATGGAATAGAATTACCATTTAAGTGTATTCGAAGTGACCTAAAGAGGTATTCCATAAAACTATAGCGGTGATATAAAATGTTACGTTCCACGGTAACTACGGTTAACCTTTACATTTTCATAGAAATAGCTAGAAATATATAAAGTACTGCCCGACGTTTATCTGGACCGAATACAGACTGAAGACTTTTGACAAAGATAATAAATAAATATTGCAGGACATGCCACACACCGCCATCTAGCCCCAAGCTAAGTAACTATACTTGTGTTATGGGTGCTAGACAACGGATATACTACTTATATACTTTTCTTTTGTAAGTATATACTTAGAATACATAGAAACAACCAGACTAGAGACAAATATCTAAGCATAAATAAGGCGGCTCTAAGGCGGTCTAAGGCGGGAATCGAACCCGCAACCCTGTGTTTGGCAGCACGGCATGGTGACCCTTGTGCCACTAATATAAGATAGATAGCAATTACATACTGATAAGGATTATGTTACCTACATTACCTAACCTTCACTTTATATTCTTAAAGTGGGACAACACTAAACGGTTCGAGTATCATGAAGCCACTGGACAGAATGGACCACAAACCTTCCTTAAATTTTGTTCAGACTTATGGTTGCCTAGAAGAGATCGGCCTTAGGTGATAAGGCCGTACTTTGTGTCTTGGATCTTTTAAGGTACCTGTTTTAGTATTGTATAATTGTGTTAAATATAATTTTTAGTTTGTGTTTTGTTTTTTTTTGGTGCAATAAAGATTATGACACTGGGACTAAGTTATTACCCATTGACATCTTTTCCTATTAACATTTAGTACTTTGTCTTATACTATTTTGAATGTATCATAATAGCAAGTTTCATCAAAATCGTTCCAGAAATTTTAGAACCTATTCATATATACTAAAGTAAGATTTTACTTACATCACATGTCCGTATCTCAAACCATTTGTAGGAAGAGCAGGGATCTGTAACAAATAAATTAAATAATTAGCTATTTCTTACAACCTGTTAACTTCTTACACGATTTTCAATAGTTAGTTTTAAAACTTTAACTTAACAATTGGCGAAGAAAAGAAATAATGCAGGACAGGGAGAGATGGAAGACTCTATTTTCGGACGCCAAGATCCACTATGGGTCGCTGAGCAAACAGAGTAAGTCAATAAGTAAAACTTCAATGTAGGTATTAAAATAAATCTAAAATATAAAATTCTCGTGTCACAATGTTAGTTACCATACTCCTCCGAAACGGCTTGACCGATTTTTATGAAATTTTATATACATATTCAGTAGGTTTGAGAATCGGCTACTATCTATTTATTATTTTGTTTCCTTTAGTTTTTTTTTGTTAATGGCAAAACAACGTTTGCCGGGACATGAAATTCCTTTGATGGTAGTTAGGTAAGAATTTTTTCAAATAATATTTTCCACTACTTCTTATAATTAGAGACCGTCTCGTCTCTACAATTTCTCCCCTACCAAGTATGCGCAAAACCTCAAAACGCGTAAATACAAAACACGCGCTCGTTCACATTTTAAATTATACGCGAACTCGGCCCGACGAGCTATCGCTGAATGGTTAAGCACGAAGTGTCGACTCATCCTTTTAAATTGCAACCTTTTATTTTGTCTACTAATGAGCCCAGTGCGTTAACGACCTGCCCTTCCGCGGTTCAAATTATTAAGTCACCGCGGAAATTATGTACTGAAATTCTACTGGGATAATGAAACTTTATTTTAAAGGGTTAAAACACAAAATTGGATGTTGAAAATCAGTTGAGCTGATGTTGTATTGAATGATTATGCAGTGTAATGGGTTACTGATTGATTATTTTATCGTCATTTACCTGCCTGGGTTCAGTGAATAGTTCATTAATAAGCCGTTTATTAATTACGGTAATGTACCGAAAAATACGGAAGAAAATATACAAAATAAATTGTTTTCATATTGGTTTCACGGCTTTAAATATTTAAAATATTTATTTATGTGAGTCAATGTTAAAAATATAAGTAAGTACTAATAAGAGTTCCAGTTTCAATTTTTTTTTTACCGAAAATTCAGGTGAAACCGGACGATTGTTTGGACAGTTTTCCTATCCAGAGCGGCTGGTTGTCGCCAGTATTTGGTAAATATTTCGACACCAATAACCTGCTTTCTATATTAATGCGCTCTTACCTTCAAATCCTTCAAATTAAAGCCCATCGTAACATTTTCGTCATTCCCCACACGCTATTCTTTTTCCAGGAACATTTTTTGGAATGTTCCAAAAGGGTCCAGTCGGTAATTAGGGGTTCGCGTGTGACCTTTATGAATTTCTACGGTATTCTCTAATGTCTATGACATTTTAGGGACTAAGGAATTTTTAAAGGGTCCAAATCGTTTAGGGTTTCGCCAGAAATTAGTACAACAGGGATTGTATGTAATGTTTTCATCATTGTACTGCTTGGTAAATGTTTTGTATTTTAACCTTGTATTATATTTTTGAGTAGAGTATTTACCAACAAAAGCTATGTGACGACCGTGCTTTAAGTCATCGCGGGCTTACATACTCTGACGTTTTAGTTTTGAAAATACTGTATTAATAAGGCTAATAATAAATTAATAAAATAAGTATTTACAATCAAGTGAATGTTTGTCTTAGTTAAATTTGGACATAAGTACTACCTACTATCACAGACAAGCATAGCGCGTTACTTCTTTTCAGAAGACCAATTCTTGTAAATGACATTCAAATAATACTTTCAAATATTTGTAATATTGACCTTTGTCAGCGTGATCACATGAAAAAAAACCCCATGAGTTTATTGTGCCTTCTTCTCATTGGTAGGCGCGTTCCGAAGGAACACATCGAGGGGACTTAGTTTTTAAGACGCTTCAATGTGATCTTTATAAGATTGTATTAAGCATAAATAATGTGACTTTGACTTTGAACATTGTTCAAAATACAAAAAATACCCTCGAAAGTAGCTCAAAACACCCTCAAAGTCAGCTTTTTGAAAGAAGTAGCTGAAGAAGTGACTTTCTGACTGGGTATTTTTTGTAATCGGAATTATATTGCAGTGTAATCTATATAATTTTATTTACTAGAATTGGCCTTCTGTGCGTTTATTTACCAGTCAGTCAGAACTTTGGATACTTATGTATATTTATTACTAGCGACCCTCCCCGGCTTCGCACGGCTATATTATGCATGTATTATACATATAAACCTTCCTCTTGAATCACTCTATCTATTAAAAAAAACCGCATCAAAGTCCGTTGCGTAGTTTTAAAGACTTAAACATACAAAGGGACATAGGGACAGAGAAAGCGACTTTGTTTTATACTATGTAGTGATGATATACGTTTATCGAATATTATCAAAACTCGTAGTAGGGGTTCAGGTAGAGCAATTAGTTGTTAAAACTACCTTCATTTAATGAAGCTTTAACGCATTTTTGAAAGCGTCATAATTCACACAACTGATTAACCTCTCGTGGGAAGTGAAGAGCATAAAGTGAGGTAATTTAATACGATTTACGGTTAGTTTTTTAGAATCACGGCCAGTTTAAACTCATTGGATGCAGTTTATTTAGGTAGGTATGTGTAAATTAAGAAATGCACTGATTATACCCAGCAGCACGATGGGCTTGATGACCCAGTTGGCACTATGGTCACCATGCCGGACTGCCAAACATAGGGTTGCGGGTTCGATTCCCGCCTCAGACAAGTATTTATGCATAGATATTTGTCTGTGGTCTGGTTGTTTCTATATATTATAAGTATATATTTACAAAAGAAAAGTATATAAGTAGTATATCCGTAGTCTAGCACCCATACACAAGTCTAGTTACTTAGCTTGGGGCTAGATGGCGATGTGTGGAATGTCCTACAATATTTATTTTATTTTTATTTATTTTATTATAGTTATGAAAAACAGACGGACAAGAGAGTGATCTTATAAGGGTTCCTTTTTACCCTAAGAGGTACGGAATCCTTAAAAAGCCATATACTTTTTAAGTTTATAAACTCCATATACTCGTACCTAACTAAATAAGTTATTAATAAGTAACCGAGAAAATCAGTCAAGAAATTCCTTACCGAAAACCAACAGAATGAATCAGATTCGTAATCAAAGTTTCGCCTAATCGCTTTTCTTCGAATCTAGAAGTTATTACAATAATTTATTAACTTACGCACTGAATAGAGAAATGTACCAGAAAAATACGAAACTAAGTTATTTTATAAGTAAAATCTTTTACTAACTTTATAGACTATTCTCCGGTGATTTATTGTTACTTTGTCTGTTTTGGAAGTCTATGGTCATTTATGTTCTAACCACTTGTTTTCATAGTTTTCAAAGAAAATATGAGTGTTCTTGTCTATTAATTTTGATCTTTTTTAGTCTATTCCATTTAAAGGTCCTAGGTTATACCTAGGTGCTTACAGGCGACGCTTTAGTGTCCTTTGAACATGTGACAAAATAAGCACCTGTAGGTCCTTAAATGCGACTCTAATTTATTGAAGATCCTTGAAGAAGACTTGTTACCAGTACATATAACTAGAAATTAACGTTGATCTTAAAATTGAAGCGAATGCACAGTGCACAGATAGATAGATAGATAAACTCTTTATTGTACCACATTAAACCTTAAATTCTAACATAAACTCCTGCTATAAAAACAATAATAAACAAACAATATGGCACAATGGGCGGTCTTATCGCTAAAAGCGATCTCTTCCAGGCAACCTTTACAGTTGATTTTCAAATTAACTTAACATCAATTTTTTTTTCCAAAAATGTTCGAATTTCCAAAAGTCGTAAACAAAAGTTGATCGTGAATGTGTACAGAAGTAGCCCTCACCCGTTTTCTTAAATAATTTCCAATAACCCTGTATAAATATATTTAGTTCCAAAAGCTCCAAAGATTTTTATGTGAAAAATACAATATGAGATTATAACTTTTAAACATCTATTTAGTCCAATTTGTCATTGTTTAGACTAAATAATAAGCAGCTGGGTTTGACAGTCACCTTTCTGATATTATGATTGTTTTATAGGACGACTTGTCAATCATACGATAATATCACCGACAAATTATTGTGTTATTGCAGTTGTCAATTGTTATTTGCAATTTGTTTACACCGGGATTGTTATGCAAATCAATATTAAGTTCAATTATTGTAATTATGAGTTATGTTATGTGATATAAATTGTACAATGCATTAAACTGGCTCTTCTAGAGCAAAATTATAATGTAATATTGACTGCAAATAAAAGTAAAACTAGCAGACCTTAGGCATTAATATATAATTACTAGCGACCCGTCCCGGCTTCGCACGGCTATAATGTGCATGTATTATACATATAAACCTTCCTCTTGAATCACTCTATCTATTAAAAAAAACCGCATCAAAATCCGTTGCGTAGTTTTAAAGATTTAAGCATACAAAGGGAAATAGGGACAGAGAAAGCGACTTTGTTTTATTGTATGTAGTGATTATTCTAAGTTATAATAAGTAATGATATTTTAATTTCTTTTAAAATATTTTATGTTGTTATAAATAGATTTCAGGACTGACCATTGAATCTGACGCATTTAGATCTCACTTCTTTTGTCGTTGAAGTAAAAAACCAAGGCATATATCGTAATGCCTCCGGGGTAATATCCAGATGCCATTAACACCACAGGTCAATTTGGCCCAAGTGTTAAAATGTCTAGGACGTCATAATGTACAGACGCCACAACGTCCACTGGTCAATTTGGCCCGAGAATTGAATTGTCCGGGACGTTATAATGTCTAGATGCCATGAATACCACTGGTCAATTTGGTCCGAGTGCTAAACTGGCCAGGATGTCGTAAGGTCCAGAAGCCATAAAGACCACTGCACAAATTGGCCCGAGTATTCATTTCACATTTATGTTTTTGATAGGATACAATTTAACACAAATAATAGGTCAGTCAACCCTACTTTGGAAATAGGGCCATGCCTTTGAACTGTTGTTTGGCGATTTCCAGGGTTCCAGGCCATTTTAAAATAGTTTCCACAATGATGTTTTCCTCCTGTTTATCACTACATAGTATAAAATAAAGTCACTTTTTGCCGTCCCTATGTCCCTTAGATCTTTAAAATTACGCAACGGATTTTGATGCGGTTTTTTTAATAGATAGAGTGATTAAAGAGGAAGGTTTTTAGATATAATACATGCGTAATACAGCCGTGCGAAGCCGGGGCGGGTCGCTAGTTGTGTTATAAAAGATGCATTATTTTCACATCAGGCTTTCTCTTCAAAATAATACTCATATAATTATTTCCCATCAAATAATTTACTTATGTCGTATAAAATTACTTGCGGTATACTTTCACGTCTCTCATGATTTTCTCGTAAACCACGTAATTAATGTAACACAGGATCAAAATAAGTCTCTTGTTTTATGATATAAGCTGAGACAACTCCATTTTATGTAGGTATATAAGGAGAATATTATGTCAGCGGTCTTTGAGAATTAATTTATCTTGTAGCAAAGTTTTCAAGTTTCTTCGACGTATGTCGTAAAACTGAGTAAAGGGGAATATACTCTTAACTTTATAGATGAAGGAACTATTCTTTATAAAACGACATAGTAGGATTTACGAAAAGATATATTGAAAAGATCTCTAATAAAAAGAACCAATAAACTGCCAAAGAAGCAAGGACTATCGGAAATCGTCTTGGGTTGGTATCGCCATAAACTTAAATTGTAATTATTGTATTAAAAAAATGTTATCTTTTTCATTAAAACAATATACAATTTGTTAGTGAGATATTTCCCGAACTTTTGAGTATAATTTTAAGACCTTGTAGTTTTGAAGCCTCTGTCACAAAAATCCAAATATTAATCTAAAATACATATATTTATTGACTAAGTCTTCGAAACTAATTTAACGAAGTAAATTTGTACCAAAATGTAGATTAAGTTCTCATCTGTAAATTTTATTGAAAAATTGAAAAAAAAAAGCATGCAATACTTAGCAATTTATTTATGTATAAGGCGGCTAATTATGGGCGGGGCGCCTAAGGTCTTTGGCGGCTACCCCAATTCTAAAGTAAGAGTTTACAGCATGCTAAAACTAAGAATCAAGTTGCCTACACTAAAACTTTAATAACTAATTAGAAATGAATACAAAGCACCCACGGTGCGACTAAAATGGCGCATGTCGAGGCTAAATTTAACTAAACCTATAAATTAGTCATCCTTCTATTTGCGGCCGACGATTTCAAAACTCAGTACCTGGAAGCTCGTATGTGGGAAATACAAATACAATTATCTACGTGCTTGATATTGCAGTCGGAGCTATAAATGTATGTTTTTATAAAAGTCGAGTTTGAATTTCGTAAAAAACAAGGAATCAACTAAAATCTTGTTTTTTATTCCTACTCTAAACACAGCTGATAATAGTAAAACTTTACGACTGATGACAGGTCAACTCGGAAAAAAGTACCTACTATTGTCTGCTTGAGTTCAAATTGTTAGATGATAGAAAGTTGGAATAAGACGTTAAGTCAGGTTAGGGTTCGAGAAGATTCTTACGTTGATAATTGCTTCTTCCTTGGCTAGTTAACCGAAGAAAATTTCTAACAAATGCATCCTCTCAATTAAATAGCAATTCTAAAGTTACGGCCTCCGTAGTTATAAATAACCCTTGTATTTCCTCCGCAATATTTTTACCTCTGTTTAAAGTTAAGACAAGTAAAACGGGTTCCGATGCGCAGACGCATGTACCCCGGAGTATTCCGAAGCCACCTGGCGTTGAATCACTACATTATACCTAGTCGTTTATCAACTTTTTATTTCGTTTTAACAAATAAGTGTCTCGATTGAATGCCATTCATGCGTGTACATGTTTTAAGACCCGTTTCCTCTACTAACAATTCAATTCATGCGTTCAAATTTTAATTGAGTAATTTATTGTGTTTAATGGAGCTTTTTTGAAGCGGATTTTTACTGCGTAAATGTAGTCTGGGGTTACGATAGATTTTCGTATCTATCGCTAACGCTAAATTTTAGCCCCGGTATTCCAAAACGAGGTTTAAGAACAGTCCAAGATTCAGATTTAAATCATAGAATTATAGTCTATCTATGGTTTAAATTTGAATCTCAGACTATTCTTAAATCTTTTATTAAACGTTTATTTTAAACTATGGTTCAAATCTGAATCTTGGACTATTCTAAACCTCGTTTTCGCATTAAGGGTGGTTTTTTTATTTAGTTGTCATACGTAATTCAATCACTTAATAAAGAAAGAAACTAATAATAATCGACAAGAATGCCTAATTAAGTTCAAAACGATCATAATTCTTTTGAGAACGACATGATTGCAATCCAACTTGAGAGCAGAGTTATACGTGTAAGTTGCTTGATTTATAGTAACCAATTTTGCCGTTTAACTTACCAATGAATGGTTAGTAATTGCAAGTAAGAGGCGTTTGATTCAAGTCCCGTAATTCGACCTGCCGTCGCGCGCCCGCGCCGCTGTGTGAAGTAGAGTTAATTGTATGCCGCGCTGTCACTCACTAAAGCGCAATCATTGGGTATTTGCTTCAAATACCAAGCTATGAATAGACAGAATTAGGTTGTAGAATTCTATGCATTAATATTTATATTACTTCCTTGAATAAACCAACTTCAACGGCCCTTAGATGCAAGTCTAAAAGCCAATTCCATAATATATTGTTACGTCAAACTTTATATTTCTAACAATGACAAGGCTTTTAAAAATTCTTCGCTTACATTGCGCTCGGAAGATAGGAGCTGCAATATAGACTGTGGTATAAAGAAATAGAGTCGCTATCTGCGTGTGACAGTTAAACGTACAGGTATTCGTACGATTCCTCGATTCTGCATCTCCGACAGCGTAGAGATTGCATCTATTTCGAATTTTATTTAAAAACACGCCTCGAAAACAACTCTTGGCAGAAATAAAAGTTGGAGGCAGCACGTTCACAAACAACATCGAAATATAGTATTCTGTGGGACTCACTGGGGTCGATTTCCTTTTGCATACTAAGCGGCCCGACTACCTATCGACTACTTCGAGGCCTTTTGTTTTTACTCGACAGATTTACGGAATATTTTCATAACAACGAGCTTTGCGCGAGATTAGAACACTTTTAAAAATACTCATTTCAAATTCAGAACGTTCAATTCGAGTAGAATGGAAGCTCATTTACATTAACCGATTCAGATTCCATATTTGAAAAGAACAGAGTATTTCCTTGTCTGTACCGTTCCGTTCCCGTGAGGGCGGTAGTTTTTACAACATCACACGGTTCCCGAGAGTCGACCGAGAAATCGGTGAAGAATGTAATAGAGTACGAATGGTATAGAAGCGTGGAAAGAAACGTTAATTTGTTAGAACGAATTTTAGTACTCGATTTTACAGTTCGTTGAGACACTTTTTAATTTATTTATAATAGACTCGAGTTATTGAATAGAATATTAGATGAGATGATTGTCAATCAATTACCCCATATTGTTTACAAATACCACACAATAACAACAAATCTATAAATATAAAATTTACAATACTGACTTAGAATTTTATACCTAACGCAGACCTCAAACCAATTTTTAATTTAAGGGGGGTCCATACGCCAACGACCTTGGTACTCAGCCTACTAAATAGTTACTATTGGCACCGGTCGCCATCGTTGGTGAAAATTGTTGATTGTTACGAATGTGTTTTGTTTTTCTCAAAAGTGCTGAGATGGAATTGTAGGTGAGATTTTTACCGACATTTTGGTGTGATTTTGAGCCAAACATTTCCTATAGTTTTAAAACTATCCTAAAATTAAGAATTAAAACCAGTCTAGCTTTGAAACGACAAAGAATTTTTGCCTCAAAATTACCCCAAAATATCGGTAAATATTTCACCTACAATTCTCTCTCAGTACTTTTGAGAAAAAAAACACATTCGTTACAATCAACAATAAAAGTTGTAAGCGACGGGTATTTCTGGCGCGTTGCGTTTGGCACCATAAGCAGCCTTAATATTGCAGGACATTCGACGCTGATAGCTGTAGTAACGTCCGCTAAGAAAAGAATATTAAAAAAATTCAAACCCACGGGCAAAAGCTATCCATAAATATAATTAATGATTAAAAGAACTTATCTCAAGTGAAGTTCTATCATAATTTATCACACAGGACGCGCGCGCACTAAAACGCGAATAAAGATGGCAGCTAGTGTTGCCAGGCGAGAAGCAAACTATCCAATGTCAAATGTATGTTTATTATAGATGTATTTATAATAGTATATAAGTATTATATTCGTTGTTTGGCTATCATAACACAAGCCCAGTAACTTAGCTTGGGGCTAAGATAGCGCTGTGTTTAAATGTACTGCAATATTTATTTATTTATAAATATTAAAATATTATTTTTATTTTGTATTTTCTCAACTAATAGTGTACATTTGACTGGGGCAAACGCGCTATTGCTTGTTAACTAATGTCTTAGACGAAGCAACTATAATGTTGCCTAGAAGACATTGCTTTTTAGCGATAAGGCTGCCCATTGTGTCATTTTGTTTGGATTATATTAATTTTTGACGTGATAACGTTTTATAAATTTAAGAACACTCACAAAAAAGTGTAATGTTCTGTTGACATGGTAAGTAACCATAGCAACGTATTTTCGTTTACTTATGACGTTATCACGGAAAATTATCGTTCGTAAACCGACCTTTTTTTTAGCAGGAATTTATGATATGATTAAGGTTTAATATGGTACACTTAAGAGTTTATCTATCTATCTATACCTATATCTAAAGACCCTCTGATTTTCTATGAATTTCCTGAAAAATCGTTGTTGAAACCGTAAGTAACGTCGGTAATATAATAATATAAAACTCGGGAAGTAAAACAGAGATTAAAGTCGTCGACAAGATTTCCAGTAGCTACACTAATCTTTGTTGACACCAGGGACCGAAAAACCGATATTTTAGGATACTTGAAATTCAGATACCCTTATGCAAAGATATCTTAATTTAAAATAGAATTACGGTACCCAAAAATAATGATATCGCAAAATTTTGGTATCTAAAAATAAATGGTTTATGAACCGTTCATGAACAGTATTTTTGAGATGTTTGTAAAAATGGCAACGTCGCTTTTTCGTTCGACTGAATCTAGCAATTTACATCTAGTGCAGCTCCCAGTCCTAACAAAAATCAGTTTAATGGTCCCATCGTAAAGAAAGCATGAAACTTGGCATGAACGTAGCTGTCATATATGTGCTTCAATTTCGATATGGAAGCACGTCGAGAAATTATTGTTTCCCCCCTTTTCGTGCCAAATTAGAGTTTTTTGCATTTTGTATGAAAACGGTTCAAACTACAACCAAACTGTCAATGAGCAATATGATCCTCATTAAACTCACTACAACAATCTCCTTGGAAGTATGTAGATCGGACTTATAGTTTAGAAGCTGTAAGTGATTTTAACGCCCCCTCGACCCTGTTTTGTATCAACCCTAATGAGTTTTTTGATTTTATTATAAAAACGATTAAAGCCACATCAAAACTGTCAATGACCAATTTGTTCTTCATTAAATTCTCTATAATAATTGTCTTGGAAGTATGTTGATAGGACTTATAATTTTCGAAATATGCTTACTTTTCTTTCAATTCGGTCAGTAAAAATGGACACAAAAACGCTATACATCGAAAAAAAAAATATATATTTTTAATATGTTATTAGACCCTCCGAGAGTAGTCTATTCCTGAGTTGTCATCCTTGAAAACCCTGGGCTTCTCCTATGGTGCTACGTTATTCTGGCACGTGTTTTAGTTTTTTAGGAAAAACTACCCCTTGAAAGCGTTTTCCAGGTATGTTTGTTTTATATGTTTGTTTATTAACTTCTCAACTGGCCTACAAACCCCCGAGCGGTTTTTCGGCCGAAACGCTACACTGGCCAAAACCGCTCGGGGGTTTCGGGCGTATTTTGATGTTTACGTCTAATGAATGAATGTATGTCAAGGTCAAGTATAGCCAACCTATTCTGGGATGTACATGAGTTGCATATAAAACCATACTACTTAATTTGGTAAGGTTATAATCGTTCAATGTCAATGTCACTTCGATCAATTGCCTCTGACGGCCATGTTTGTTTGTTTTTGTTTTGGACAGTGCGCGTTTCGACTTAATTAATATTGTTTTCATTTGTTTTATGTGTTGTGTTTTGTGATAAAACAACGCCTGGGTAACTAGATCACCTCACTTTGTATTATTAACTCATAAATTTCGCAGGAGATATTAGTTTCTTTAGAAAATTTTTTTGCAATTTTTTTGCAAGTGCATTTTGCAAATTTGCACTTCACTCTGCAATTACTCACATTATTTGTTCAAGTACTAATATTTAAACTATGTCATCTAAATAGGAAATTTCATTCTGAATGCAGAAAGGTATCAATGTTATGAATAGTCAAACCAAAATTAATTTATATGCATAAACGGGTCTGCCCCCTTCAAGCGGCCATTTTTTTTCGACTTGGCCAGTCAACGGCTACTTTCTGCTCCGAAAAGAAAATCGCTCGGGGGTTTGTAGGCCAGTTGAGAAGTTAATTGTCAATTTCATAGTCTAGGTCGTTTTTAATACAGAAATTTTAAAAATAACTATTCAGAATAATGTTTTCATCATTAAACAAAATTCAACTTTAAGAAACCGTAAACTATTTCTTTGTTTCTGAGAAAACTAGTCCTATAGGAGAAGTAATAGTCCTATAGGAAAAACTATTAGAAATACATTTGTAGATACTAAAATCACCTTCAATTTGATTCCAAAGTGGTGCTGCTAGGATTGACAGTTTTCTCAGAAACAAAGAAATAGTTTACCGTTTCTTAAAGTTGAATTTTTAATGATGAAAACATTATTCTGAATAGTTATTTTTAAAATTTCTGTATTAAAAACGACCTAGACTATGAAATTGACAATTAATAAACAAACATACACGTGCACGGCAGAGATTACGTTTAACCCTTTCTAATGACATATGTAAAAGAGAGAAAGGATTTTCGCGTAGAATTGGCAACGCGCAAAAAGACACTTTTAGGGTTTAATATTCGGGTATCCGCTTACGATTTTGGGTACCCGAAACTAGTGGTACCGCAATTTATAGATATCATTATTTGTGGTACTTAAATGCAAAGTAAGCGTTCGAGTATCACTTAAAAATACCGATCAAAACCGCTTATTGAGATACCATTTCGGTCCCTGGTTGACACGCGTCTGACGAGCGGGTGACAAGGATTTCGGAGGATTTTCTCATTTCCTTTCTCTCATTAAGTAGAGATACGGAACACTTGGTTACGACGTGTTTGCTTGTTAAAAAAACATTACATTAGCGTCTTTAAAATGGGTAAGAACAGTGCACTACACCAGGCGATCAGAAGGCCAATTCTCGTAAATAAAATTGTTTAAATTACATTTCAATATCATTCCGATTGCAAAAGATACCCTTAAAGTCAGTTTTATTGAACAAAAAGCTAACTTTGAGGGTATTTTGAGCTACTTTGAGGGTATTATTTGTGATCGAAATGCAATCGAAATGATATTGACATGTAATTTGAACAATGTTATTTATGAGAATTGGCCACCTTCTTTTAATTTTCTTAGAGAGTACACTAGAGCCTAGTGTACGTGAAAAAACTGATGTAACGTAAAATTAATGAACCCAAAAAGATGACGACTATTACGTCAATAACTGTAAAATAAACTAGCTGTGCCCCGCGGTTTCACCCGCGTATCTGTTGTAATATCGGGATAATAAGTAGCCTATATGTTAATCTAGTTCCAGTTATCTACATATTATACCGAGTTTCAACGCAATCGGTCCAATAGTTTTTGCGTGAAGGTAAAACAAACACACTAACACACAATCTTTTACATTCATATTATTAGTAGGAAGTAGGATATACCTATAAAATTCAAAGTCCTGACTATAGGTTCTGATCCATATCAACGCACAGCTTAAGCCGCTGGTCCCAGGGATATGAAGTTTAGAAGGTGTGTTCTTTACGAAGTGTTCCTATCTATGAAGAAGGGTTTTTCGTAATTTCACAACAGAGTGGGATGGGGGGTCACATTTGTTTCCTAAATATTTTCACGTTTAAGAGTCAATTTACATAATTTTCTGAAAAAAAAAACTTCGATTTTTTTTAAATAAACAAGGAGCGGATATTCCATTTAAAATCTTATTTTAATTCAATTATTGAAAATTTTATGGGGTTTTCATTGAAGAAACAACCTGCCAGATTTTTTTTATAATGTTCCGAAGATACTACAAGTACTTAGAGATATTAAAATTGTTTTACACACAATGTACCTACCTATACGTTAATTGAACTTGTTTTTTTTTTTTTGTTTTGTTTTTTTTATTTGTTTTTACTTGTTTTCGAAGTGTGTTATTATAGCTCCTCAACCTTCTCTAAACAATAACGTCATAACGCTATAATAACGTTATAACGTTATTTATAATTATTATCGCGTAATGTCTTCCGGCGGTTTGTGGTGGTCATAAGCGGATTACACCGGTTGTCACCAGATAGTAGGGTGACTATATCATCGACGGTGCGCGGGACATTCGCGATAATGTCGGATTAATAGTTTTAATACTTAATTTAACAGTAAACTGTTGAGAGGCGATAAAGTTTGATTATTGGTTTATTGGATAGTTATTTAAGTAAGTATATAAACTTATTATTATAGAGCTGTGCAAAAATGGCAGTTTTTAACTCTTGGTAGCTGATACATACATAGCTGGTACATGGATTTCAGTCATTACAGTCCATGGGCATTGTCTCATGTCATATTCGTATAATATACTTAGTGACTTCTTTATCCAAATTTAAAAAATGCGCCTACCTAATTATTTTGAAGGTAGGAACGGAATAAGTAGGTAGATAAATTATGACATGAATTATGAGTGTATGTGCTGGGTTTATCTAATTCTTATATTAAACAAGGGCTAAAAACCGCTGATTCATGTCCCTTTCGTTAATTAGAAAATTAAATAGAAAAAAATCCCATCAAATCGGATTAGCGAGGCCACCCTATTCGCAGGTGTTATAGAACCCAGATCCGTCATAAATAAATTTGATTGGACACCCGCGCAAACAACGATCAAACAATTTGGGGATCTAATTTCATAAAAAGCCATTTTATTTATATATTTTTGTAACATCTAACAAATATTATCAAAGATTTTCCTGTTTTATAACTTTTTCATGTTCCGATTTTTTATTTGGCGTATTTCAACAATATTTCAGAAATAATTATTTTCTTTATCTGACATTATAAATGGTTTACAAATAAAATCAAAACAATCAAAAATCAGATTTGATCTGCATTTGGCATTTTTTAATTATTTAATCTGATGTCGAAAGCACATACTCAGTGCTCATGTGTCGAAAGGTCCAGTTTGCATTTTGTTTTTATTTAATCAATTTAAGGTGATAACGGTCCGCCATTTTTTATTTTCAAGTTTTTTGTTTAAATGAACTAGTTAGAAATCTAACGTTATTTTGTGAATGGCGTTTTTTCAGAACATAATTTTCTAATACTAAAACCTAATTCTATGGACTATTTATTCAAAAAACTACATTTTTATAGTTTTGGCGGGCAAGTAGATCTAAATATAGGCTGTTTAAATCTACTTGCCCGCCAAGTAAAAAAAATTTAGTTTTTTGTTGTTAAAAAAAAACAAAAAAGTTAAAAAGAACCACACTTCATTCACAAAGGCCATCATGTCACCTAAGTTTCAAGTTAACACGTGTCTCGTGATTAATACATGAATCTTTTGTTAGACTTACACGAAACTTTTTCATAAAAAATAAATGAAGCTTCCACGAGACAAGCCTACGAGGATACGGGACGTGAATTAATATCAAATTCATAGAGAAACACTTGAACACTTCAAGTTACGTTAACTTAACGCTAAAGTTAAGTTAACACTTTAAATTTCCCCCGGGTACATTATTTTCTCATAAATCAACCCTTTCGAAGGGGTTTTGGTTCAATCATTGAGACTACAGAGCAATCCCGAGTGATTAATTGATTAATCGGCGGTCTTGAATAATTATATTGATTTTGGTTGTGTTCTGATGATTTCTAGTAGGTTGTGTAACCTATTGAGGTTGATTTAAATCGATTTTGAGGGCGTGAGAGTCAGTGATTTGTTAGTTTAAGCGAATTTAATTAGGATTTTTTTCGTTTACAAGTTACGTTGTGGTTGCAATCTGTGATTTTATTTCAAGTGACCCATTGAATGGTGCATATAGCCAGTGTGAAATCATAATATTCGGTTCCGGTTTTTGGTAGAAGTGGGGGAAAAATGCACAACTTTTCGTGGGAATATGAAACGAGTTCAAAGCGACCGCTTCCGAGCAAGGATGTCGAAAAAGATTTTTGTGAAACAAAAACAGCAAATTGCTTCGAGTCAAGTATAAAACAGACCACAGACATAAACCGAAAGAATTCGCTCATAAAAAATGGAATCGAACATCAAAAGGCGCAGGGAGACGATGGCTAAATGTCAATAGCGCCGTCGTTTACAAAGAACTTTTAGGGCTTCTCAGACTACAGACTTTTTTCTAAATAGTTTACCGAGGTTCACATTTGAAAACAAATTTTTATAGCTTATCGCCGCGCCGCACCGACTCCACTGATACAAAAATATCGGCTGATAAGAAATTAGTAGTCTGCAGAGACTCTTTAGTGAATCGATTTCAAAACCTTTAATTGGCTATCGCTTATTCCGAAGGTGGAACGGAGACTTCTGAGCTTTTTGATGTCCCTCGATGGTCGGCTTTTAGGGCAGACGGCTTAGGAAAATAATCTTAGAGAATCTACGACAAGGAATTTAATTGATAAAGGAGAACCCCTCGGGAATCGTTATGATTGTCCTCTTGTAGCTGGAAGCTTGGAATCGTACATTCCTCATGATTGTATTTTTTTGGTTTGCAAAAAGTTTTCTTTTCGAAGTAATTTTTACTTTCTCCGAAATCTGGTTTTCATCTAAACGTACAATTACATTTTATTTGATGGTTTATCGGAGTTAGAAGTTTACTATCATGATAACGGACGTACGGACGTAGATATAAGTACCTATTCAATATGGGAGTGCATCGAAAATGAAAATAAACGATCCTATAATCCAACAACTCACCCGATCGCACTCCATTATGCAGCTCATTTATTTCAATATCCGATTATTTCATGTGGAGTGGTCCTTGCCTAGACACAAACAGATATATTTCGTTTATTTTCCCTGTCTGTTACGTCCTGCTCCAGAGTATTCATTTAAAACTTGTCGGCCGAGGGGACACGTCTAAAGCGTCCGTAATCAAATTTGACTCCAGTCTTTAAGGGTTAAAGCCTTCAACTTTGAGCGTCCTAATAAATTATATTGCCGACAAAACTGCTCCCGAGTGCGACACAGCTCGTTGGCTCATCTAATTGGTCCAAATTTGAGTAGACCCGGCATTATAATTGGGCCGAATTCGGGCGCCTTATGCGTCCCGAAATTAGTTGAAATTCGAACATAGGCCGGATTAGACGAGGTACCCCCGTGTCTGTCGCGCCCGGCACTAACGTACTCAAACACACGTTATAAGTTTCGACACGTAAACTTAATGAAGATTCGTAGAGGAAAACAAATTCTATGTTCAAGTTTCGTAGATTTGACTTCAAGTTTTCGTTTGAATACAGTAAATTCTTGGTTAATTAAAGCGCGCCCGCTTCCGAGCGTCTTTTGCGAGGATGTCTCGGTTGTGTGTCGACCGTTGGTTTAGGCACTCGTCTCGTGTCTCGTATGCTTGTGTCGTGTTTGTTTCCGTGTAGAGGCGTAGTCGTTTCCAATTTATAGGCACTCGACGTTGGATAAAGGTTACAAAGCGAGGTCGAGTTCGCTCAGCTCGTTGAGGTTTTATAAACGTGTCGTTTGTCGTAGTGTGATGCCGCGCACGCCTGCCTGTCGTCTGAACTCGACTACAACGCGACGCCGACAACGCTTCCGACAAGGTGTCAATTATTTAAACGGACTTTGCTATTCCACAGGTAGGTACTGTTACACCTGACAGCATCGACGACAAATTAGCTATTTCGAGCTGAAAAGACCTGTTGCTTTAACACCTTCTGAAAAAGGTTTTATTTTTGAACAGATAGGTGTTTAAAAAACATTTTTAATGGAAAACATATATTCGTGTTTATTAAATATAATTTGAATCGAACCTTAACAAAGGCAATAATCAGTTGCAAACTAATTCCAAAGAAACTTTACAACAACATCTACCTATTGATTAAATTTAGGCGAATGTTTACCTAAATTCGATTACACTAAAATTATTCGAGGCGCCCAAACAAAGGTTTCCAAGAAACGTCTACATAGTCTTCGTTTGTTCAACGAATTCCTTGACAAAGCGAATTCCACGAGATTCTCAATTAAAAGCTGCGACACTCGGGCCGTCGAAGTTCGAAACTTCCAAATCTTGGCGTAACTCCGAAAGAATTCCTCACTAATTAGTATAAGTTTATGCATTCGGAGGTGGCGGGCTGAGTTTCCCGAATCACCTAGTTCGCAAGTTTTAATTGCTCCGCTATGGGTGTGTGTCAATCAATAGATTGAATCGAGTTTTTGTCGATTATTCGTCGAAATTTTTGAGAAATCGATATTGCGTTAAAGTAGCAGCTGTTGGCGCCAAATTATATTTTTGCTTAGCCTCTGTCGGATAATGAGTTTATCACAAGAGAAAAGAATTTAGCTCGTCCTCGCTTTCGTGTTCCGTTTTGTTGAATCTGAGAGGGATATGAAAATGTTTTCGGATGTTTTTTCTAGCGTGTTTGTACTTTTTTGCTCGAAAGAATGTTTAGATTAATGTTTCACATTTGGGAACGTAAGTTAATTTTATTAAAATGATCTTTTTTTGAACAACACGGGTAGGGGACGTGTTTTTTATGCGAAAAGCTTTGAAAGGTGAGTTTATCTTTTACAATTTGGTTACAAAAGGTGTAATTAAAATAATTATGGTGTAGAATAGAAGCATGAGTATGTGAAATGAATAAACACATATTTGACAATAAGTAGAGCAGCTACGCGTAATCTCTATAATATGCCTGTAGATCTGGCTGGAGTAACCGGCATGACTGAGTACTATTATAGTCGTGAGTTAAATCACTGAGTAGCTCTTCAAGTCGCGAGTGGATAGGTATCTTCTAGGAAGGCGTGTTACATCTTAGGCCGCATCGTCACCTACCATTAGGCAGGTGTGATAGAGGTCAAACGCTGACCTATCATATATAAAAAAAAACATATAAGTAGGTGAGTAATGAATATAAAATTGAATAAGCTTTGGTAGGTACTAAAGCTTATTCAATTTGCAATTTTTAGTAATGTTCGTCGCCAAAAACTAATAGGAAATGCTTCAGCAACTTTGCACCTAGTGCTATGCTTTAAAATGATCTTATAATAACTTTTACTTATGATGTCGTCTGTATAAGTTAAGTTCAATTTTCCAAAACCCTTTTTTATCGGATGTCTACGTCATAATAGCTTTATGTGTTCAGTTTTTTTTCCGATTCGTCCATTGGCTTGTAATTAACGGTTAATTCATAAACTGCAGTTCAATTTGGGAGAATTAAGGGTTTAGTAATAAAAAAATAATGGTATAGAGTTTTGATTTCAAACCGAATCATTACGAAAAAAAAATTTCGCATTTAGAATCTATTTCCTTTACTCTCAATATCAAAACGAATAAAATAACAGTAACAATATCGTTCAAAAATCGCTAATACCACTTCCCTATCTAAATTTCACCGCTGATTTTATGCAAAACTTCAATCTACGATGTTAGTACGGCGTTTATCAGCCAATCAGCATCGTAATGGCTATCCAAAGTGTCGGTATCTTACGACAAAAAGACGCTTAGCGACGGTTAAAAATAATTACCGATAGAAGGGATTAACTCGGTATACCGATACCGAAGGGTTTCGGTGTCGGTTTACTTAGGGTTTTAAAAGGGATTTTTACTTAACGATTATCTAATTAATTTTGACTCGTTAAGCTGATATTTTTTATGTGCAATGGAGAGAAATTCTTCGTCGTTAAATTTTGTGATATTTTAGTAGCACCAAAACTAATAAGATAAATAAATATGCACGCAGTGCAAATAGCCTTGGAGCTGTGATGATGAAATACAATTTACTTGTTGGGTACAGAAAACAGGGTGGCTTTAGCCGTCAACGATAAACGTCTCATCGTCCAAAACTTGATAAAAACAGAAGCAAAAAACGATTATAATAAAAACAACAAAGGTATTGAAACCAAAACAAAAAAGGATCGAAACAGATACAAAGGAGGATCGAAAGAGAAACAAATGTAAATCGTTTAGTTAGCAAGAAATGGTTCATTTTTTGTGTTTACGATGAAATGAGAGACCATCGGAGTGATGGACACACGGCAATGTGATTAAAGTCACTTCATAAACCATCCCATACTAAAAAATATAACATTTTAAGACAAAACTAATCTTCCCTCAGTTAAAGAACCCAATAGATCCTTCCAGAACAAACTTTCCCGCGCATTTGAGCCAATATTCCCCGAGTCGAGACTGACTAGACAATTTGTCAACGCTGTCGTGCTCACTCGCTTGTGTGAATCACCTAATGCGTTTAGTTCTTACTCTTATTGGAAAAGTGTGGAGATTCTTATATCAAGGGGAGGATTAAAATGTGACTTTCTTTTTATATAAAATAGTTTCATATGTGTCGATAGAAGATGTTGGTCAGAAGACTGACGAAACAAAAAACTGAAAAATGATCAGGATGATTTGAAGGAAAATCTCTGAATTTACGAGGTTTATTCAAATACCTGCCATTCAGACTTTAGAAAACTGCGCTTTGACGCTATTTTTTTTAATGTCTTTTGGCCGCAACAAACAAAACCCTAAATTGTCCAGGGCAAATGTTTCAATCTTTTTCGTGTCATTAAGGTACAACCCTTAAATTATGTCAAAATTGGGAAACAGCTACGGCAGCATTATTGGTCTCGTTTAGATCGTCCAACGTTTAGGCGTTAGGCACAGCGGACAATGCAGGATGTAAACCATCGATTGGGTTGGCGCCCTAAAGTTATAGCGCTCCTCTGAGGTGAAAACTCACTTAATATTTTGTCTGCAGCAACCTACTTTAGCCCGTAGTCAATTGAGTGATTTCGACGTAGGCCACTGCATTTTTTAATTAGACACCAAGCTATTAAAAAAATCGTTTCATTTTTATGAAATGTCTTCCTGTCCTGCGCTATTTCTTGCCAACTGTTGACATCTACTGTGTCCTTCCAGCGATACCTGGGTCGCCAGCCTTCGACCAGAGGCCAAGATCCACTTAGGTTTGCTGAGCCAGCGGAGTAAGTGACTTCACTTACTCCGCTGGCTTAGCAAACCTAACTTACTTAAGTATTGTGAAATATTAACGTTTAGTCTCTGTTCATTCAATGTTTCCGCAACTTCCTACCAAGATAATCTTCCACAAAAGTCAACAATGACCTCCCACCCCTAATTCACCCCCAAACCCCCCCCTATTTCTGGAAACTATAGCAATGATACAAAGATATATATCTCAACAAATACAAAATTACCCGGCGGGCGGCGATTTTCAGAAACTATCTCCCCCATGCGTACTTCCTTCCTCTTTTTGTGCTGTTTGGACTCGGGGTGTGGTTCAGGGATAAAACTACAGCGATTCTTCCAAGTGTAAACAGTTTCAGCAACAGATCACAGGTTAAGTGATTATTTTTTCAAATGTATTAATTTGTTTCATGTTGATAGTTATGGACCTACTTCACACAGCGGTTGCAATCAATATTTCAATTCGCTTTTTTATATGAAACCTAAGTTGCTCGAAATAAATGATTATAAATAAATGGTTAATTTCTCCGTAATAAAACTATTTTTACCGGATTATTTCGTTGCTGAAACTTACGGACCCCGGGCTCCTGAGAGGGATGCAACCGGGAACATCGCTCGGATGATGATGATTTCGTTGCTGAAACTTGCTTGAAACTAAACCGGAAGTTTCGAAAAACTCTAAAGTTTCCAGGGTTATGATACAGTTAACTATATTATGAGTTCTAATTCGAAAACCTAGAAAAACACTACTCAATTTGCCTCCAACGTAGGCTCAGTTTATAAGTTAGGTCACCAATTTTACTTTTTTTATTTTGTACGTAGTTCGGCCGCAATTTTTTTTAGATGATCGCATAAGTTTATGACATAGTACCGCCGATTGTTCCTGCATAGTACCGAAATAACACGATTAAGCGAATGAAAGAACTCAAACGAACAAACCAAATGTGATTACCGCTATGTCTGCGAACAGATATAAATAATATTTCTTTTGTGCACGTCTTTCAGATTCATTATATATCTACCTAGGCACCGATATACCCACTAGCTTTCTTCACGTACAATGGTTTGACGGAACATTTGGTATTTAACATAGAAGTGGGATATAGTACAACCAAAAATGTTTTCATGTAAAATAATGCCAAGACGAGATCATATTGCTCGCACAGTCATAAAGTAGTCAGAGGGTCAATTCTTGTATTTTTTTTTAATTTGGTACATTGCAATATCATTCCGATTACAAAAAATACCCTTTTGTAATACCAATAGTTTTTGGTATTCTTTAGAATACCAATAGTTTTTGGTATTCTTTAGAATACCAAAAACTCTACGAGATTTACGCGATTTTTTTTGTAGATATCTGTGTTAGAATTAAGTTTATGATTTGGTACAATAAAGAGTGTAACTATTTATCTATCTTTCTTGAACATTCTTACCATAATACTCCCAACTTAATTTTTCTTCTATATTTTTTCACCAATAACTTACCTGAAACACAAAGAAAACAACGTTTAAAATAATGTTCTCTACACATTACCTGGTATATATTATAAATGCCATGATAGATGATTCTCGCTAAAGATACCGGAAAATGTTTATATAAGTACAAGTAACTCACACATTCAAATTACAAAAAGCACTTTGTCAACACTGAACACGCGTAGGTGCGATATTTCAGTCGCTTAAGTTAAAGATTACGTAAACAACCGACTTGACATCTGCCGATAGATAATAATACTTCTTACAGGCCCAGAAGGAGATGGCGGGACGAGTTGTACTCGCATCGTAGGGACTGGCTGGACCCAGCTGGCACTAGACAGGGAACAGTGGAAGGAGGGGAGGGAGGCCTCCTTCCACTGTTCCTTGCAGTGGGACGGAATAGGCTAAAAATAAAAATAAAAAAAAGTGTGGCACTCGGGGACTGCCGCGGTAAAATAAATAATAAATAATAAATATTTCAGGACATATTACACATCGCCATCCAGCCCCAAGCTAAGCAACTTAATGCTTGTGTTATGGGTGCCAGATAACGGATAAACTACATATATACTTTTTTTTGTTTGTAAATATGTATATACATATTATACATATAGGAAACACCCAGAACCAGAAACAAGAATTTATGGTCAGCATAAATACTTGTTCCCGGCGGGAATCGAACCCGCAACCTTCTGCGTCGCAGTCGGGTATTCGCCCGACGCGCCACAGAGGTCGTAAAGCTATTGCATCGTGCGGGCCGAGCTACACGGTAGGCGGAGTGTGGGGTGTTAGGTTTTATTTTCGTTACGGAATTTCTTGATTCGGTCGCCGCGCTCAAAGCCCGCGATAAAAGCTATGCAATAGCTTAATAATAACTAGGAACGCTCCGCTGTTTAGCTAGGAATTTAGGCGCTAGGAATATCGTGATAAAAATTAGTCTATGTTATTCCTAATGTATTAATGTATCCTTATTACAAGTTTAATCAAAATCGGCCCTGTAGTACTATGTCGGTCGATCGTTTAGTTTGCTGTCTACGATTAGCCTAAGCACCCACTGAGGTTGTATTTTCTACACATTTTACCACCTAAACCTTTAGGCTCATTTCTCAAACCGACAAACAAACCACAACCCTCGCTAATCCGTTAATGTGAATATTTTTCAGAGGTCAAAATAAACGCGTATTTATCTACTCCTTATGAAAAATCTCTTTAGAAAAAACCGTTTTAAATAGAATATTAATCCTGGCTGGTTTTAGGAAGTAGAATCGATTTAAAAAACAAATCAGATTCCAAATTCGAACGCCCACCTGCCAATGACATCACCGGATTAGTGTTGCGTCACGTCGATTGCCATCGGATTATAATCGATTATCGATTGTCGCGATTCGATCGCGTGCTAAATGCTAACAATTCATATTGAATTATGCGAAATTGTCTCCTTTAGTTATTGTTTATAGGTGATCGTGTTATTACTGAGATGGAGACAATATATTATCGTCTACTTCATCGAGGTACTTATTTTATTGGTTCGTTTTAATGTTTTTCGAACACACTCTCCTATTTTCCATGCAGAACGGTTTATTGTCAATAAACTCCAATTCGGTTGCAAATTTTATATGGATCCTTTAGTCCCAAGCTTGAGTAATACCCACTGAGAGATGAGATCTGTATTTGAATAGCAATGCGTCATTTCGTAGTAGAATGTAGAATTCTGGATTTCATTAAGAGGGTAATATACCGCGTACTTTTTCGTACAAAAAGCAATAGCATGGCAATAGCTCTTTTCTCCTCTTAATATTGTCCAACATGGAGACCCGCTCCGGCTTCGCACGGTTATATTATGCATGTAATAAAAACCTTCCTCTTGAATCATTCTAACTATTTAAAAAAACCGCATCAAAATCCTTTGCGTAGTTTAAATTATCTAAGTATACATAGGGACAGACAGCGGAAAGTGACTTTGTTTTATACTATGTAATAATGATTCCTTACTTCATTATAGTAGACTTGTTTTTTTTAAATCACGTTGTAAGTTTAAAGTACTCACATTTTTTTTTTTGAAATACTATAATATTTAAGCCTAGAATACAAACTATTTAAACGACTGGCATCAATGATTTAGTTGCAATTTAAGGGATGAAAACATCTATGCCCCGAAACGAAAATTCTATCGAAAACTGTTATTTGTATGTGATCCTCTTATGTATGCACTCAATTTTATGGAATTACATACTAACAAACCGCAGTTTCAACTTCTCGGGATAAAAACTAGTCTAATATATGGGTTATTGGAAATTATACTATCAAGCCGTTGAGGGCTACTTCTGTGCACCTTAAGAGAAAAGGGAACCGGGGGATTTTTCCATACAAACTATTACAAACGTAGTCGCCTGTTTTCTCCCTGGATAATGACACTAGAGCAAATATTTTTGGTGCATAAAACTGATAACTGCCATGACCATGCCCCTATTTTTTTTTTTTTTTATAATCTTAATTTCTATGATAATTAGAAAATGAAAAAAACCAAAACATAGGGGCATAGTCATGGCAGTTATAGGTTTTATGGCACAAAAATATTTGTGCTAGTGTCATTATCCAGGGAGGAAACAGTCGACTACATTTGTATGGAGAGCGCGCAGGTTCCCTTTCACCTTAACAAACAACTTTTGTTCTAAGACTTTTGGAAATTCGAACATTTTTCCTCCAGTCTTGAAGACGAATCAGGCTACGATTCGTCTATTGGATTCATCGATCATATAACCGAATAGATACAACATCGCTTCGTTTTAGCTTAGGACGTAGTTCACCAAACCATGAGGTAGCGGGGGGCGAAACTGCCGACGTCTAGTGTTGGTAATAAGTAATTATTAAATATCGATACCATAGATTTTATCGATGTTTGTATTATAAAATTATTGAAAAAAAATACTGCAACGAATGTATTATTTTAAAATAAATATAAATAATTAACCACTGAGCCGACTTACATAATTTATTTATGGACCCACCTTATCCTCAAGCTGTCTTCGAGTAATCGACGAATAAATATACGCAAGTCGTAAACTATTTCTTTTTAAAGTCAGTTAAAATACTTTTTTACTTTTTGACAAATAAATTCATTAATGTAAAATACAAAACATGTCAGTTCTAAGTTTTATCGAATCGATATTAATTTTTCATTTATACCCCACCACTACTTACACGTGCTTAATATTTTTGATAAAAATAGCACAATTAGTTTTCCATTGAGTGAGGGCGCTGTATCGATATTTCAAACAAATTTGTTCCTTACCAATTAGTTTGCCTGTATACCGCATCAAAAAAATAAAATTGTTTTAAAACCAACTTATTTGTGCAGTTGAGTGGAGGCGCTAGTGTCCGTACTAAAACTGAATTTTCGCACCAAAATATGGTTAGTTTTTGTTTTGTTACACGCAAAAAAGTGTTGGTTTTACTACAAAAAGACTTCAACGCGAGCCCGTTTTATTTGACGAACAATTTTTACCAAGATATCTTTTGCAGTTGGGACAGTCAAAATGAAAGTTTAAATCACTTACCGGTGGAAAGCTATCCCATCTTTCCGGTAGCTGGATGTTTTTTTATTTTTCCCACACCATTTTATAGAACAATACGCCATTTCTGAACCGATTCTCGCGACGACAACAGCAAAAAATAATAAAAAACTGCGAGCAATCGACTGCACCACTCCTTGGTTCCCACTAAAGTTGTATTCGAAAGGACCCTTTGATATAGAAGCTAAAACTACTATGCGTGGTGAACATTACAGACCCTTCATTAGGAGTCTATGGTAGTGGTCGATGATTGGATTCAACTGTGCGTTGATATGTCAGTCAGTGATAAGTCAGTGAGGACTTTGATTTTTATATTTATGAATTATATTATCAATATTAATCGAATACAACCAGCTCTCCGAACATAAATAACTGCCAATAGACATCACTATGACAAATCTAATATGACGTCGACCAGACGCGACTGGTTTTTTGCCGTCTGTCTGACTCGCGCCAGATTGTCATTAAATTGTAATAACTAGTTACTAATGCAGAGAAGTTAGAGTAAAATTGATCTTAACACATAGTGTTAAGGTTTTGAACGTCTGTAGGTATGTTTTTCATTTCCATTTAAGTCGTATGAGAATTAGCGCGAGTGCCGTAAGCGGTTAATTAATGCAAAAAGTGCTTGGTTTATGATAAATGTTATTATATTATTATGGATACTTAATTTAGTAAAGTCTACGACGATTACTTTTACCTATTCTACTTTATTTCTTGCTTAAAATGAGGTAGGCTTAAGTTGAAGTGCACTTATAATTGTGAGCACATCTCAAAATAATAGAAATTACCTACACATATTTTGTACTGATTATAATTATTTTACCTACACTCCCTAATGTACATGTTATATTAACAAATAAACTGTGAGACAACTAAACGGTCCAAGCATTAATGTGATTGCCTACCTACCTATATTTACCCCACTGTTGGGCAAATACATTATTTTGTAGTTAAAAACTACTAGACCAATTAAAATTTGATTATCTTAAAAACACAAATGGTGGTAAAACGAGGAGACGTAGCCATTTAAAAATAGTAAAAAATAAAATAAAGATTACTTAAACAAAAAATAATACATTATTTGTTATCATAAGCGAATGACCTCGAACTAGGAAAGGTCCTGAACCCAAACGAAAAACCGAAAAGAAACCGATGTTTTGTGAAAATAAAAACCGATTTTTGGAATTCGAGCGCAATATCGTAAAAATGCAAATTAAAGTAAAAATTGTATGCATGGTGCAGCACTAACTACGTTACAACTCGGTTATGAGGGAACACAAACCACGGACTTTTAATCGGTCGATACAACGTTTACAGAGGGATTGAAAGATGGACTGCTCAGAAATTTGATGAAAAATAAATTCATCAAAAATAAACAGACGCGAGACAGGTGATACGAGACAGGTTTGGCCTAGTGTAGAATAAGAGACCAAAAACAAAATGTCTTCTGTATAATAAATAATATGTGTTCATTGGTCAAATAAACTTAAAATTATTAGATATTATTAACTTTAGGAAACTTCAGGTTTCAGAATTTTCGATGTAAATCTCAAGGAACAAAATCTCACATAATTATTCCGAACGGAAAAAAAATCTTAAGTGTGACTTATTTATTTATTAACAAAGATTCTACAGTCATTATTATACCTTATATTCTAACATATTGTACACAGAACTTAGACCAAATTGAATCTACATTTTGTATGCTGTTTCTTATAAATTACCTCATAAAAGCCAGTGACATCATTTTATTTTATTTTAACCAGATACAATTTTCCATTCAGACCACGCCATCAATAGATGAATTTGAAAAATATTATTGTCCCATTTGGGCTGTAGTTATTTTAGATATGGGACGAGTCCAAGGGTCACTCATTATTATGCTTTTGTTATGGTGACCAGACAATTAATAAATTTCATGTACTTACAATTATTTTGTTGTGCCATAAAATCTGCAGTCTGTACTTCCACCCTAAAGGTTTTAATCACATTTTTTTCCCGCAGTAAAATTAACTTTCTTCTTTGTTCGCGACCATCGTATTGTTTATGCGTTATTAAAACTTTACTCTGTGGGGTTTTGTGAGGTGTAACGAGTTTGTATCATTTACAGTTTGTTTGTTGATAATTAAATTGTTTCGTTTTAATGTTGGTAACATTGTTACGGACTTAATAGCCCGGAAATGTACGCGTTTTGGACCGGTACTTGTACTTAGTGTGGTTGTGCTACGGAATTTTCCTACAGTTTGTTTTCATTGTTAGTTTTGGGATCTTTTATGTCTAACTCGAGTAATTTTGATCGCGGCATTTTATACCTTGATTAGGTATTGAACACGGTATTTTATGCCTTATTTTGACTAGACATTGGACCCGGAACTTTATGCCTTATTTTGATTAGATATTGAACCCCGTATTTTATGCGTTATTTTGGCTAAGTATTGGACCCGTAACTTTATGCCTTAAAGTTAAACTTAAAAGTCTATGCGAAAAAAAGAGCACCACGTTTTTGTAGCTCGCGGGACCTACGGAAAATGCTCTGCGACATTAATTAGCATAAAAAGCTAATTTGAGTTTCATATAATGTATTTAATTAATTTTCAATAACAATCTCTCACCTTGACAAATTCCAAATAGGTCAACGTCATAGCCAACAAAACAATTAGGACCGTGCCACACCCGCGCCGTAGTTTCCTATACTAGGCTAATAAAGCCCTCTACACACACTTTACCTCGGTATTTGAACGACCCTATTCGACGAACAAAAGAGGCCGTATTGGCCTGACTTTTGCCCGGGTTAATTAAAATGTCAACAGCACTTATTAATCAAAACTCCGAGTCGGTGCGTGCGCGATTTTGTCTGTTGCAATCTTTATTTTCGTTTATTTTTTCTTATTTTTGAGATCAATTTAAATGCTTAATTGTGTTAGTAAAAGTTTAATTAAAGAATTTAATACTTTAAATTAATCGTAGATGTTGACAACACTGAGAACAAATTCCTATTTTTATTTTTAATATTATGCAAAAATTGGTTACTTTGTCCCTTTTTACGGCCTATCAACTTCGATATCAACGTAAAATACTGGCGTAGGCGTAGTGTGTAGAAGAACATATTGTACTATTTATACAGATGAACCCGTGAAATGCAGCTAGTATTTCAATAATTGTGATAACATTTAGTATTAACCTAATAGGATTTTAAAATTTACTTAAACAAGTAAATCAAAATTGCGAAAATAAAAAAAAACCTTGCCTCGATCTCTACGCCTTAAAACAAGAAGTTAGTAGGTAACATGAAGATGTCATCAGTTAACAAGAAGCAAAGAACATTTACGCTCAAAAACTCCATATCCAATTTAATACATGACAGCATTCAACCAAACAAGATTAAATGCTGCACCTTCATCAGTGTACGGATATCTGTGACGTCGCGGCCGCGTCATCAATCACGCCGGTAGGGGGGGTATATATAAGACCGCTCAGGGCAAAGATGGCGTATTGTTCATTAAGCAGCCGCGGCGAGCGCATGTCACTTCGCGAATTAATCATAAAAGGTCCCGGTTCCTTATTACCCTTACGTCGAGTGGTTAATGAGCGTGATGAGTAAAGTTATTAATCAACTTTTCTGGGCTGCTATGTGCTAAAATAATTTCTTCATTATGAACTCTACTAATTAGACATTCGTCGTAAAAAATGCCTGACATATTTATTAAGAACTACCTTTTATACTACAGTTTATATTATGAATATACTTAAACGTAGTTGAAGCTCAGAGGTTACTTACTGACAAATATGCTCATTACTAGCATGCATAATAACATTTAAGCATGTTTAGGCATGCTAGTAATGAGCATGTGTTGTAGCTGTTTGCATTTGTTAGCAACAAACGTGAAATTTTTCGCTCAGTTACACTTATCTTATAACAGCATGCTTTTCTGCTAGTAATGAGCATGTATATCAGTACCTTAAATAAGTTGATAATCGTTAGACTACAAGCAAAGATTTCGTTTTAGATATTATTAATCTATGCTTCAAGAAAGAAGCTCTAGAAATGTAATATCTTGGATCAATAATCATAAATATTCCAAACTTATCAAACAATTGCCTACCATTATAATAAGTTTGTCTATATTTATTACGCAATTCAATATTAGATTTCACAAAGGTTTATTAGTTTGAACTATTCAAGTCAGGTTTTATTATAATCTAGAAGTCTAGGCTTCGCAAACAACAGTATTTCTATCGCTCGATATATTAGTATCATTCTACGGTTCGCGATCGCGTTTTAACTACCAGTTATTTTATTATTATCTAGCGACCCGCTCCGGCTTCGCACGGCTATATTATGCATGTATTATACATATAAACCTTCCTCTTGAATCACTAAATCTATTAAAAAAACCGCATCAAAATCCGTTGCGTAGTTTTAAAGATCTAAGCATACAAAGGGAATAGGGACGGCGAAAAGTGACTTTATTTTATACTATGTAGTGACGTAGTGATTGTACCCATCGTGGTCACAAGAAGACTGGAGAAGATGCGAGCGCCGTCCATTGATGCGATTCAGATAATTTCATAATACCCTTATTCGGTTAGTAACTCACTAGAAGATTTTAAAGCACAAAAAAATATATATTGAAATCGAGGGCGTCGACAAAAGGTGCTTCGACCACTGGAGGCCTGACACACATATATTTTACCGGATTCCACACGATGAGAGTTTAAAACACCTTTAAAATTTCTATGTTTCTTGATTTCAACCGCTTCATTCACTTTCTACGACACCCATGTAAGATAGATTAGGCCTATACTATGCTGGGGGTATAGATTAACGACCACCTCTAAGTGTAGACTAGTCTATAGTCTGCAAGGGTACTGATAATTAAAGTCTGAGCGTGTTGCACGGGCAATAACATTCAAAGCTAGAGTTACGAGTCTTATGAAATTACAAGCTTCGAGCTAATTTGCTGGTCGGATGAACTAACAAGTCCTTTTGAAACTCATGAAATAGGTAGAGGTTGTACGAAGTTGAGAATGCATCTCGGACATTTTCGTGTTTTAAAATTACCTGAGTACGCATATTCATACCATTCGCAGGCCTGTTTACTCTTCTGTACCTACAATACAACCTGTACGTACAATGCCAGTCCTAAAGTCCCCAAGGTCGATGCTGATGACGTCACCAAACCGGCGCTGCGCGCATGCAAACGGAGACTGCGGCGCGTGCGATGCGGCTAGGTGTGCGTTCACCTTTACTTAGTGTACTACAGTTAGCTATATAATATTACTAGTGACCCGCCCCGGCTTCGCACAGCTATATTATGCATGTATTATACATATGAACCTTCCTCTTGAATCACTCTATCTATTTAAAAAAACCGCATCAAAGTCCGTTACGTAGTTTTAAAGATTTAAGCATACATAGGGATATAGCGACATAGGGACATAGGGACAGAGAAAGCGACTTTGTTTTATACTATGTAGTGATAGTGAAGAGTTTGAGTTTACTCGGATGGCTAAAGACGCTACTTGTAACGTGACTCTCTTAAAGTGTAAACTACATTCAAAGTTGACTCGTATACAAGGTTGTTCGGATGGAACTCGTACATCTGCATTTGTATAGTGCCCCGCTTAATGACATCAAAGTACTGCTGCGTACGTCAAAATTATTTCCATAAACAAAAGTAATAATATTTTGTACCAAAGACAAAAACCTAGATTAAAAGGTTTGTTTTATCAATGAAAGACGAATGGTCCCGAGATGCATTTTTAACATCGTACTACTGTAGGTACCTATGATTGAGGGATATTAGCTGAATCCGGAGCAAGTCCACTTCGAAACTTTTTAGATTTGGAAGTTTAGTTTCGCTCACATTTTCCCTTTTTTGTTTAAGCTTTAGTTGCGGTTTTTACGTGTGCCCTTAGGACGAGACTGAGTTTCAAAGTACGTATATTGCGTTGACATGTTTAAATCTAATAAGAATTCAATCTAATAAATATAAAATTTAAAAACCTGACTAACTGATTGATATATCAACTGTTTGGAGAATATTTATTTATCAATCGACTAGCGACCCGTCCCGGCTTCGCACGGCTGTATTATGCATGTATTATATCTAAAAACCTTCCTCTTTAATCACTCTATCTATTAAAAAACCGCATCAAAATCCGTTGCGTAGTTTTAAAGATATAATCATACAAAGGGACATAGGGACGGCGAAAAGTGACTTAATTTTATACTATGTAGTGATATAATATTGCTCATTAATAACTCGCAGTCAACAGACCCCGGATACTCTAAGGATTTTATTAATTTTTCATTACTCATACTCCGAAAGTAGGTCTAAAGATGCCTGAAGAGCGTGTAGAAAATAAAACTTTCAGCCCTAGGGAAAATCACTTTCACTGACAGCTGTCATGTCAAATTATGGCTTCGCACGGCTTGTGCGATGTGCATGTAGCCAGTATCAGTATCATTACGCATTAGGAATTTCAAAAACCTAACCTCCTTGCTTAAAGTAACACCAAAGAATAACACTACATGTATATAACCTCTTTGGTCCCAACCTTGGAAGAGGATCGGGTAGTATGGTGTCTGTCATTCACTCTCATTGTTAGGAAGAATTATAAGTATTATTCGTAATGAAAAGCACAGTGTTTACCTCGGGTGAAAGACTCATTAAGTCCCTCGAACTATTCCCTCGCTACGCTCGGGCGCCAAACTCCGTCTCGGGACTTTTAATGAGTGACTTTCACACCTAGGGTAACAATGTACTATTTCTGTGGTATTTCTTTTTTTAAACAAAATAGGCTTGCATTTACCTTATCTCACCTGATAGGAAGCAAAGATAAGGTCGAGGATGTAGCATGCTCGCCTAGAAGGTACCTATTCACTCTAGACTTTAACTCTCCAAGGTTGTAGTTTTGCGGGAATTCTAAGATTCTTCTGCAACTTCTAAGATGTAAAAAAGTTACCAATTTGTTTTTTTTTTTGATGATTACTTACATTGAAATTGGTAGCCTGTAATTTTGGTCTAGTTTTAATAAACATAATATGTTTTGTACTAATTAAAATATTCACAAGAAAGTTTCTTGTCAAAGAATACCTTCAAGTCTTAAAAGTTTTGTTTTTTTTTTTTGCTCAGTTTATTTTCTTCAATCTTGTTACGATGAGCCTCCTATGTACCTATACGCTTTGCAAAATTGCATGAGTTTTGATAATGAGACACTTAATATTCTACATAACTCGCTGTCCCATCATCAAACGTTGGTTTGCCATTTATAAAAAAATGAAACAAAAAAAGGGAAAATAAATAAAAAACAGATGTTCAATTCTCACAATATACACAAATATACAAATATACACAAATTTTTCATATAAATCGGTTCATCCGTTTAGGTGGAAATCGGTAACTTGCACCGCGGGACAAGAATTTTATCAACTTAACTATAAGCTGAAACAGTCCATAAGGAGCAGAGTCCCTTATCTATCAACTATCGACAATACAGTGTGCGTTCTCTCTAAGGCCGATACTTTACAAGTAAGTTTCTAAGCGAAGCGATAGTAACAACGAAAAGAAGTTCCTTGTTCTAACAACGCACGTGAGCTGACTTCCCTAAACGGACAACTTTTTGTTCTCGGATTATATTGGACATTTTTTATTCGGAAGAAGTTAGAATTCGAGTAACGAGATTACTTGATACTTCGTTTCACTTTTTACTGAGCGGTGTGATGATATTTATTAAGTAGTTTTTGTACCTAAAGAATTAAGCTTGGTTAACTTAGAATTCAGGGAAGGTCGTAGTATATTTTACATTGAAATTCAACAAGTGGAATCGAATAAGCAACGAAAAATTGCGACCGCATGGCCCTCTTCTTAAAATAAGTTCCTACCAACCTTAAGGTTTGACCAGATAAAGAGTGGTCACGCGTTCAAGCGTTCGGCGTTCACGTTCTGTGCTCGATTGCAGTGCACGTAGCTCAAGCTAGTTGACCTAAGCAACGCGGTCAGAATACCTTATGCATGTGTACGAACGCAGGACGCCAAACGCTTGAACGCGGGATCGCGTGACAGAGAACGATCGCGCGTTCAAAGTGAAAATGACCAGATAAAGAGTTCGGCGTTCACGTTCTGTGCTTGATTGCAGCGTACGTAACTCAAGCTAGTTGACCTAAGCAACGCGGTCAGAATACCTCTTGCATGTGTATGAACGCAGGACGCCAAACGCTAGAACGCGTGATCGCTCTTTGTCTTATGACAGAGAACGATCACGCGTTCAAAGTGTTCGGTATCCTTTTTAGATGCCTAGAAATTGTATTGATTCAGTATCAAAATAAATACAATTTGTAGACACCGAAAACCTGAGAAACCGAGTAGTCTTTTATCTACGTGACAATGCAGGAAATAGTATAAAACGCATAGCAAGCACTAACTTAGAAACGTGAAGATATCCCCTTTATAAACTGAAGCGCTCGATAAGGACAAACATTTTTCCTTATTCTTCCTTATTCGTTCCTTATTCAACGTAATTTGTTGCTAGATTCTTTCAGATAGATGTTGGAGCTGTGGTACTTAAAGTTTCAGAGGGTTTTACTATTTGTTGTTGATGTAGAATGAAAATTATTTAATAAAAAAAACTGGTAGACTGTATTAGGAACGCGTTCGCAATAGACACGTGAAAAAGTGTTGTTAAACCATTAACCCAAAAATGTTGGATTAGCAACATCCGTTAGGTACATAGGTACTATAACGTTTTTATAACATTATCTTGTTTTAGCCAGTGACCCCCTACTCTTCTAAATGATTTTAAAGATGTCAAAAACTGAGAAAAGAATAAAACCAAATTTCTGATTTTTCGGGAAAATATTGAAACTACAAAATTCAAAAATACATTATTCATGTTTATAATAACTTCATTAAACGTCCATGTCTTCATTCGGTAAAGAAACATTTGTCATTTACTTTCATCAGTGCAAAAGCACAAAAAATTATATTAGCATCGGAGACGTCGAACACTAGGGGCCTAATCCACGAACCCAATTCAAAGTTCAAATGAAAATAGCGTCGAGTCGTTTGATTCGCGCGATTAGTCGTATCAACCGGTTGGTATAGAGCATTCTGTTCATTAAAACACCAGTTAATTTAACTACAAGTTCTCAACAACTAATCAACACAAAGTCGGTGAACAAGATAACCTATAAAGATTAAATTTCAATTTAAACAGTACAAGAGTCTAACGGTACTTTCGGTTTCTTAGTTGAGGTGAGATTTTATAATCGGTTTAGTAGAACGGTCTAGAATATCGGATTTTTCCATCGGATATTTATTGGAAATCTTTATCGGGATTCGGATAACTATCACAGGCATATTCTTTAAAATTGTATATCAAAATATTGTACGATTTAACATTTTAGCAATATCAACATTATGAGAATTCAACAATTTAGCAAATTCAACTTTCTTAACCTGAATGATCAAAACGCAATGCAAAATATATACCAGACCATTCGCAGGCCTTATTTGTTTAACCTAGATTTTGCTTTTTAACTCAGGTTTAATCTAACACTTGGTTAACTTACCCACAATTTTACTTAAAACATGTGATTTTTAAAGATTATTCCAATTCCTTTTATCAGGGTTCCACCTATTGAGTTTAAACAATAAAAATAATATATATTTATTTTAAATAACACCTTAGACCGCATCGTCACATATTAATCACGTAAGTCGGTTCAAACGTTGACCTATCTATTATTAAAAAACATCTAGTCAAATTATGCTACAATAAATGCTAAGTAATTTAAGTAGTTTCAAATTATTCTTTATTTTGATTTTGCAGTATTTGTGTTATTTCTCAAATTAAAATTGAAATATCTAATTTAATTTGCTAGGTTAATGTTGCTGAAAAAATTTATATTATGTATCGATAACTTCGTTTAATGTTATAATTTTGAAGCTTTTTTGACTTATTGATACAGGTTATTAGGCTAACTTGGAGTTAGCAATCTCTCCAATTTTGGTAGTTTCAATATTTATTTCTTTACCCCGAGTTGTTAATTCTAAACGACAAAAGACAAATAATTATTTAACCCTACAGCAACTAACTTTGGGTTAAATAAATTAACTCTGGTCTACGTAAGTGGCCCCTAGTGAAACAAAACATAATAAAATCTGTCCACACAAACACTATCTTTATTGCTATTTTATTGGTTCGCAATTACTTAACTGTTACAAAACCTATAATAAATTATATATTTTATGTCCATTACCTATACGTATCCTTTCTCAATCAAAACCGGTCAGCTGCAATCCACTTAGCACCAATAGTTGTGAATGAAACGACATGTATTTGATTTAAAGTATCGATTTCGTATTACGCAATGAATGATCGAGTAGTTTTTATTCGATTAATCGAGTTCCTGTTATGTTCTCAATGAAATTACTTTTTTATATTTTTCTGTAAACTTATACGTATCGTTATATTACAACTTGTAGTATCCAATTAATCTACACTAATATTGTAAAGACAAAGCTTTGTTGGTTTTTTATGTTTGTAGAACCTATGCTCTGGAACTACTGGACCGATTTTGATTAACCTTAGTACGATAATACATTGATTATTTGGGAGTAACATAGGTTACTTTTTATTCAGAAATTACCGCAACGGAACTTACGCGGGTAAAATCACGGCGAGATCAGCCGAATTTAGGTTATTTGTTTTTATCCCATATGAAAATTATATCATGTGAACATTCCTTCAGGGTTTTCAGGCCACATCCATAATCCGGATACTTTTTACCCCAATATGGAATTCCCAGAATTTTGAATTTAAACAGTTAAAATCCCGTAGCGCAGGATAGCAAATTAACATTTATGTATCAATGTAATTCAGTTTAAATAAACCTTGATACAGTTTATGAATAAAAATGTTATGTCTATCAATTTTAATCTCTCTGCTTGCATCGTTTCAACCTTTATCTGGTTGACATTTTTATGTTCGTCAATTAAATTGTTAAATAATCGTAATAAGTAAGCTTTTGCAATGTTTAAAAGGTTAATTTGATATGCGTAAGCTTTACTTTTTCATTACGATTTCATTACATTCGTACGACTTTAATTTAATTATAATAAGTCCAAAACCAGACATAAATAAGATCATTCATCTAAGGTTATATTAAATAGCTGTTCATAGTGTTCATATTTTATTAGATAACTAGCTCTGCCCCGCGGTTTTACTCGTGTTGGTCTCGATTTCGTGAGAAAATTGCGATAATTCTCGTAGCGCATATTTCGTTTTTCGTTGTTTCTTTAGGTTCTACTTGATGGATTTGTAAGGGTGGGTATTAGACTACAGCATTTCCTCGAGCAGTTCGATTAATGTAATGTTCTTACGAATGGTACAATACAGGCAAATGTGCGAAGTCTGGTTCGAGTAAATTTAAAAACAGCGAATGTTCGATGGTGTTAGTAAATACGTGCTACATCTTAGTCCACATCGTCACCTCACAGGGTGTGATAGTGGTCAAACGCTGACCTATCAGATGCAAAAAAATCTCTAGTCTATAAATATTCACCTTTAAATATACCACGACCTTTCTATGAAATAGAGCTATCAAATACATAATCAAAGCCAGATTTCAATAGGTTCAGTAGTTTCTAATTGTATAGGTAATAACCAGACAGACGTGAACTTAGAAACTATGAATTATTGATCCCTTCGGCCGTCTTTGAAACCGCAGATTCTAGTTTCTTTTAATCTATAGTTTATTTTAAGCAAAGTTATGTGTCCCAAGTCACTATTGTCTATTCTATAGGGTATCATCTAGATGAGCGTGCTGCACCTTAAACCTCATCGCCACCTATCGGATGAGATAGTGGTGAAACGCGGTCTATAAATTTATTAAAAAAAATACAACCACTTTGTTTTTTCTTCCTTTATTATAACTATAGAAGATAATACAATAGGCCAGTGTCACCATCAGCACTATGTGTATCAAAATATGTCATCAATTGACAAGACAAAGGGATCCAGATTGGGATCACAGGTTTGTGAGGTAAGGATATAAGCCGTTGAGAACAATAAGTATATTGGCTTTGTCAATAAACCAATTTTAGGTGAAATTTAATCAGGATGTTTTTGTATTAAGGCTCACGGTGTAGTATCAATATCATTGGTTGTATTTGACAAGGCATTTCAGGCTTTATTGTCGTTTTGGTCCTTATATTTTCAAACAAACTCTGTGCGGTGCGTTGCCGGTTATTTGCGCTAAAAGCATGCTTGGTTGTGGCTTTTAGTTGAGGCCGTGCACTTTGGGGGCTTTAAAATATTGTACCTCCCCGTGTCTTCTATGATTTTGCTATTTTTACGATTTTATCGCAAAAACGCGTTTTTTTTTTTTTTGCTTAGTGTGGTCACCAACAGTAATTTATCTTTTTTATAAATGCTCTCAACACTAACACATCTTTTATACACTAGGATATACCTTGTTTGTAGAATATACTTATATGTAACTTGTGTTTGTGCTGTAAATAAAATATTTTTCTTTTTTTTTTTTTTGTTCCGTTTCGATACGTCTAGTCTAGTTCTACTCTCGGGTATAGTTACCAACTAGACACTCTAATCCACAGTAGGATTATTTGTTTGAAATATGTTCTTAGTAGTATAATAAGTTGGTTGAAATATAAACTCTTTTTGATTCTGTACCCACATATTTATTTACTTATTCTGAAGACATAAATGAGTTTTCCCCACAAAGAAACTTCATCGTCGAAAAACCATTCATGAGGCAAATCAAAGAAAAATTGTTAAAACGCACCCCGACAACCTTTGTCTCAAAAAAACCCTACCGGAGTCAATGCCCCTTTCAATACAATAATTTCTGGACGATATATCAAAAACAGTCCCCCACAATTCATCTGTCACCATCCGGAAACTGTTTTCGATGCACAACGAATTGTGTTAGGAAGAAAGCTTCCGTGATACAATGAAGGATCTGAAGATACAATAGCCTGATATGGATCCCTAAATACGTTAAGAGGGGACCAACATCGGGACACAGGAAATCTATGTGTGATTTTATTGTTCGTAGCTTTGGGATAAAATATGCAGTAGACGGACGCCGACCGTGATATATGTTTAATGAATACCGTGTTGACGTCATTTGTGTTATCCGATTCAGTAGGAGAATGTTGGGGATAATGTGTATTGCTGTTTTTATTGTAGTGTTAATGCTTAGCCTTTGTTGAGCTAAGTTTATCTTGCATCAATACAATAGAAAGATTTAGAATATCACTCATAATCCCAATATTCTTAAAGAATAGGAACGGAAAGGTTGAAGGATACCGTTTACTAACATTGTTTTTAAACGGAAACCAATATAGCGATGATTCCCAATTTAGATGCCACGTCCGTTGAACCTAGACGGGTCACGTAGTTACCTACCTAATCGTAGACAAACTCGTCCGCCTGTCAAGGACAATAGAAACCGTATCATTAACAAGTCATCGGAGTAAAATATCCTCGATCCTGGCATTAGCCAGGATCGAGGATATTTTACTCCGATGACTGATCATAATGGTGTGTTGTCTGTATTAACAGACAACACACCATTATGATCGGTCAACATCTCGTCGATCACAATATTTGCCGTCTATGGTTACTTGTCAATAACGCATGACATCACACTTTTTAAAGAGTACAGGTGTTTAACAATCTATAAGACGTTATCACGTTAAATTAATTATATGCATTTATTTAAAAAAATAAACCGTTAAATTAATACAGCAGCAAAAATACCAAAAATAAAATAGCTAACTTAGTTTTTAAAAGTAACTATATGATTTTTTTTAGTAAGTCCATATTGTCTAACTGCTGGGCAAAAGTCTCCTTCACACCCTTTCAAGTATCTCGATCTATGGATCGAGTCAGTCTCCGTCGAAGGCATCTAGACCATCACGTCATCTTTTCCAACTAAGTATATCAATTACGTGCCATTTTAATTATGAATGATCGGCAGATTTGAAGTATATAGTCTGCACCCCCTTGGCCGAAGGCGACCGGCTCCCGATACTACGATTGCAATCGACCCAGCTCTCTCCAATATCAGTAATGGAGAGAGACGAGTTCGACCCGCTCGATTTTCCAAATCGTTTACCCCACGCCGCACGAGATAACGAGAAATGTCGCGACTATCGTTTTATGTAAGGCCTTCGATGTTATGCACCCATTATTACCGATCTACATTTTAGAGATGTATTAAAATTTTATTTTCTACCTCTGTTTCTGTACTTACCAGGATAGTTTTCTATACGGCAAGTGTACTGTCATTCCTGTTGTCTCTGAAACAATGGAAATATTTTGCTGTTATTGTTTTGGTGTACCACAGGGCTCTATAAAAGACCGTTTCTCTTTATGTGCGCAGTAAAAAGTTTGTCGAAGTTTGGTTTTCTTACTTTTACTTTATTTTATTTAGCTTTGTTGCTGTTGGTTGAAGTAGAAAATTATTCAATTTGGAAATTGAGCAAAGTGTATTCCCAAAATGGTTCAACAAAATGAACAATAAAACCTTGATCTTTATTACTTTGAAACCACACCTAATTGTCGTATCTACTTTCAAAATTATTTTAATAATAAAATGAGCAGGTAATGAAATTAACCAACCATGACACGAAAATAATATCTAATAACATAAATTAAACGATAATTTATGGACAATATAATTTTCTGAAACACGCAACGCACACCTTTGATGAAAACATTTTTATCCATACAATTACTTACATATAAAGTATACGAGCATTTAATATATAAGTAAAACCTACCTGTGTCGTGGTATGACTAAAACTGGACGAACTAGGTAAGTAAGTATTTCCAGATGACATCATCAAGAGCTAAGTAAACAACGTGACAACACTCTAGGTATGGATAAAATAGGTTATCTTGTCTTATATGAGCAAATTATACAGAGATAATTAGTGCATTTAATTCCTGCATAAGGTACAGTGTTCGTTTGAGGTTCAGCGTGAATTGAACGCGATGAATTCACCTACATAGGACATAATAGGTATTGCAAACAAGTTCTCTAATGGTATCTACATTCAACCTACGCAGAAGCAGACCAACAAAAGGCTGCAATTAATCAACTTGTCGTACATAAAGGAAAGAAAAATGTATTGTACTAAGTGTTGTTCCTTTATACGTATCGATGGCGTTATTTATGTGTGAGGCAAAAAGCTTTTAATTAAGAAAGATTTTCTGGTCTTGATTTGGAAGAGAGTTTTTAGATTAAGCTTTGTTTTTAATCCTACATTGAAGCAGATAATTTTAATGAAAGTTATGATATTTAGGGGGGGATTCTACCAAACGTATATAGCCACTATGATTTATACCTAAAAAATTCAGGTATTTGGACAAACATACATAAAACACAAATATATATACGCGACGAATGGAGGACTTCCTCCTTTTTAAAAGTCGGTTAAAACAACCTGGTTCTAGGTCATTTTTAACCGACTTCAAAAAGGGAGGAGGTTCTCAATTCGGTTGTATGTTTTTTTTTATGGATGTTCGCGCATATCTTCTTTGTTTACTATAGTGTCTGTGTTTTTCCTCCGTCCTGGCATCCTCCAGTAACTAAAAAAAAAGGGCTAGACGAAAGAAGTCGATGTTTAGAGGTGTTTAATGTTTATCTTTATTGTAACAAATACAGAGGTAAAAATTATATCAGTATTTAAATATTATAAAAACTTAAGTGCTACAAGAATAATTAAGACCATACGAATAAGGAAATTATCCGTTCTTTTATGTGAGTTATGCAAGAGTCTTGATTTTTTATTACGCACGCAATTACCGTACAATGTAATGATTTATTGGCTCTGCTATGATTATGTCATTATTGTTTGGCTTCAATTGGATTCCGATCAATCTAGGGTCATCTATCATTTGTCAGATTTACATTATAATCGCTGGGCAATTTGCGTTATCACGGGTAACGTCGGTACGTTCTAATTCTATTGAAGTCTCGATTTAGATTACAGATGTCTTGGATTCAGTGATGTGAACTAGGTGTCTTGGATGAATATACAGTTCGGTGGAGCTAGCTTGAGAATTATATAAAAAATTAAACATCAGTTCATAAAAATAGTCTGCGTTATTGGAATTTGATCTTCGTTGTTAATAAGATAGAAAATTAAAGACAGTATATTTAACTCTCTTATATGGGGGGGCAAATACTTCTTTTTAAAGGTAGAAGTATATACAACGAATGCCTCCGACACTATAAATACCAACATAAGGATCTAGAAACTTTCTGGTTCTAATAGGTTATACAAGTTAAAAACTCAATCTACAAGCCTAATAAACAAGCTCCTAAAACATTGTCATCGAAACTTCCAAAACATAATGTAAATAACCAAACATCACTAACGAACATTCCCTAAAACTCGTATGTTTGTTTACGCGTTAATCAGGTTGTCTTGTATTTGTAGGTACGTGAGTCTGAACGAACATGGAAATTGCAGACTCTCGCATTATGCGAGGTCGCGTGCCGGGAGGGTCGAGAAACTTAGGGTCGAGACTCGAGTCGGGGTTTTAGAAGTATGGTTATTTTGGTAAAGTATTTTTAAAGAATTACACCTGTCAGGCCAAAAGCAGTTTGCTTGAAAATGCCACATTTAAAATAACAACCGGAGTTTCAACCATCATAAATGTGACCTAGTAAGTACTAACTTGTTCATTTGAATCTGAATAGAAAATGAGTTATTTCCTTTCAAACAAAAAACAATTTTTCAAATCGGTCCAGGCGTTTTCGAGTAATCCGAGAACATACATAAAAAAAAAAATTACGCGACAAATTGAGAACCTCCTCCTTTTTTGAAGTCGGTTAAAAAACTTTTTTACTCATACGCTTAGTATTTACTCTATAAACGATAATCTGTAAAACTATAGGTAGGTACGATATTTTAAGAAAAAAACTTGCAATTCACGTAGCCCTAAAATTCGAGATAGAAACACGGTACCTGGTACAGGCAGGTTCATACCTACAGTTTAAATTAGAAATGGCTTACAATGTCACGTACGCAAACACTTAGAAAATATTTTAGCGATACATAAAAATTGAGCATATTGAATGGATATGCATTATTAATGCTCGAACGTTCGTAAGTATCTATGTTGTTTATGGCTTTTATCTTTAACTAGCGACCCGCTCCGGCTTCGCACGGCTGTATTATGAATGTATTACATATATAAACCTTCTTCTTGAATAACTCTATCTATTAAAAAAACCGCATTAAAATCCGTTGCGTAGTTTTAAAGATCTAAGTATACATAGGGACAGACAGCGGAAAGTGACTTTGTTTTATACTATGTAATGATATTATATATTTACTTACCCTTAATCTTACGTCAAATCCTCTCCATCCTAAGGTTGCCTGGAAGAGACCGCTTTCAGCGGTAAGGCCGCCTATTGTTTTTATATTTATAATTTAAATGAATTGTCTTGTTTTCATTTTCTGTAACTTGTGTGTGCAATAAAGCGTTCTATCTATCTATATTAAGAAAATTTGAGAGCCTTTGACATGACCTGGGGCAGGCCGGTGACTAACTGTCAGACAGTTTTAAGTGTGCAATAAACCAAAATATCTTTGTATATTAAGCAATGTTAAGTTATTATTATGACCTTATGAAGTATTCAGTTAATATTTTAGAAGCTTTGGGATTAAAATGATTATTTAGCACAAAGAGATAAATTCATTAAGTTAATTTTAATGTATCAGTATGATGAAAAATCTTATAAAATGGTATACAGAAACATTCCATTAGTCGGCTGAAATTGAAATATTTAATATACACATTTTTGTATTCTACAGTATCACAATTCCAGTAATAAACACCGTACAAATGGAAAACGGGAACAACAAAGCCGTTTTAACAAAACACAATGTTCAATTTCGCACAAAGAATTAACAATAACAGAAAACTATAGCGCTCGGCAAATGAGAACAACCACAAACAAATGAGCCTCAACTAAATCTGTTGTACCTTTTTACGGGATGAAATTAGAAAAAACTCCGCGGGAATAATGTACAGTGCGGTTGCGCTGGATAAATTGAATTGTTGCCAGACGTTCGCGCGAAAGAATACATAGTGTTGGTAAAACTACGAATAGATTATACCCAAGGCACTTATTAAGAGAAAACTTCTAAGTAACAGATTAAATAACTTATTTTATTCGTCAATCTCTTGATAGTGATTATTACTTTGATTTCTAATATTTATAGAGTCAGAATAAATCGTTAAGTACTTACAAAAAAAAGGAATGTAAGAATGAAACGTCACAATATGTAACAAATATAAAAGGGTAGCTAATTTTTTGAGTTTCAAATTTAACCTACATAACCTTCTAACAAAGAGATTTAATTAGCTACATCCGAAACGATCAACGAAAGATGAGACGTTTCATGATCTCCATTTCCTGATACAGCTTACCTGATTTTGTTTCTGCATTTCAATGACTCTACATTACATACTAACACTGTAAAACATTTTATTTTCCTTAATTTCACTGTTCCTATATCGATGTCAATATTTACATGCCTACTGATAAGCCTGATAACCCAGTTTTACGCTTCCGTGAATTTCCTTCTGCGCAGGCAATAAATTCAAGCTACCTATATAAATGGAATACACAAACATCTGGTTAAATTTTTGCACACAAGTCTGTGAGAAGTGTTCAATGGCAACTTTTTCTTTGGAAAAATATTTGATACTATCTTATATTGTGTCATCAAGAGTAGGTACGACGCAAACGCCTATTTTCTTTATTATTTCTAATTCATTTTCATTTTCGGCCTCCATTTTCAACCCCCAATTTCAACCCACGTCATAATTTTAATTAAAATACCTCCATATTCAACCACCTGCAAATCAATAGTCCATTTTCTACCCAAATACGGAGTGGGAGTTATTTATTATTATTAAATTATTTTTCTGTCTGTACAAAAAAACATAGTATTATAATCACTTGGGTTGAAAATGGTATATATTTTAGGTAGAAATTGGAAAAAAAAATCAATTAAATTATTGGGGGTAGAAAATGGAACACATTTTAGGTAGAACATAGAAAAATATTTGCGGGTTGAAAATGGGGGTTCAAAATGGATGCCACCCCTGCTGTTGGTTTTGCCATCATGTCCCCAATTTGTACTAAAATAATTTACAAAAGCCATCACAACCTTTCAAATGCGTAGATTAGGATTACCCAAAGTCCCCAAATTAAAATTCCCGAAGGTTCTATCCTAACAATTCAACCTTTTAGAATTTAGAACACTTTAAACATCAAACATTTCCTTTTAATTACATTTAAATCTCCTAAATACCTAATCGGGGTAACAAAATCCCGGTTCCGGACAACGGGCGGGACTAATGTCGCGGCCGGCAGACAAATAGACCACCGGATTACTATAGACTTGATTAACTAAACATCGTGTTTTGCTCCTATTTTATTATGCACCCCTGGTAGTTGAGATTGTACGTAAGGTTCAATATGCCTAAAAGTTTCAAAAGAAAATTGACATGTCCGGTTAAATTTTTCTATTATATAATTTACTGAAACTAAAATTTGAATAAAGTATTATTTGAGTCGACCGACGCGACGTAAGCCTTATAAGGCGTATGTAACAATCATTCAAATATATGACGAATACTATCTTCTATTGTCTACAAAATTAATATATAATTGGCTTTAATATCTAAATATTTGATTCTAGAATAGTTGCAGTTCCTATATTATTAAGATCAAACGGCCCTGAAAGACAAATCTCCTTGATCAAAGCGTATCAATTAATAGTCACATTAATACCTTCTATCTAGTTAACTACTAGTTAATGTAATTGCGAAGATCCCTTTACAATATTAGTTAAAGCAGCGTTAATAATACACCTTGTATCTGTACTATATTGTACTTGGCAAGTAATAATTTAATATTCATTTCTATATGAATTAGTTATTAAGTTCATACACAACAAAGTTGTTAAAAGTTGTCAGGTGTTAGGAAAATTCTAGGTGACATTTAAGTTAAAATAGAACTTTAATTTTGAATTAATTTCAAAGGATATTTTTAAATGTGCTAACAATTAATGAACGAATTATTGGTAGGACTAATTATTAAGAAACCCAAACCCTTATTGAAAATATGGAAGTTGGAAACGCGTTTATTCGTTCCGAAACTAGGTACTATGTAACATTGTCAGACTGACAGATAGGGATCAAACGCATGACAATTTTTAATTAAGGGGTTAAAAGTAATATGATGTCTTCAAGATGAATACAGAGTTAAAACTAAAAATTATCAAAAATGAAGATAACAGAACCATAATACCTACTCGACATCCTTTGTTAGCAGTAGGATAATTCATACAAACAGATGAAGTGCCTCGCGGATGTATGTAATCTCTGATACGGGCACTTTAATGGGACGAATTAGGACTGAGACTACTCGTGATACCATCATATCACAATAATGGCCGCACGCAATGTGTATAAATTCTGATATGTTTTGATCGTGAATTAAGATTAGGTGATTGTTTACTGCAATATTATGAGAGTTGGGTTGTAAATAAATATTGTGAAGATGGTCATTGTTTTCGACTCTCATACATTAGGAATCTACAAAAAAATTGATAATCACAATCAGAAAGTCTCTACCGACGATCAAGCAAGATCATAAACTTCAAGCGTAATAAGCGGATGTAAATTACTTATTTTTGAAAAAGTACAACCCTACTGGAATTTACAATGTTATGTTCTACTGAAAATAAAATATTAATTCAATTTGCCAGACAAAGTATCAAGGTAACGGTCATTGTCCAACATAAACCGGTCAATTTGGTAACACACACCAAGCGGTAACCCCTCGGTTCCAACATGTGACACTTTTATTAGAGAGTAGCACTTTTTGACGAGGCTAACTGCATTATTGTCACACAGTTTGGATGTGTTCCAAAAGTGAGCCGGTATTTTTTGGAATCCGATGTTCGCTTTTCAACGATACTCTAGTGTTATTCTATTAAAATGTAATTTTTTAACGTTTTTCGTGTCTGTTTTTGACAACGTTTTTACAATGACCACAAAACCGACTCAAAATAATAAAATAATTAATTGAATTATATCAAAACCTCGATTTACAAAAACGCTTTCACTTTGACCAATTTATGTTATGTGGGTCGCGGAATGACATTAAAGTATATGCTAAGTAAAATGTCCCAAAGCCAAGTAAACGATCAGTCAGACAAAATTGTCACTGTCAACATAAATAAAACTTTAAAAATGGACCTACAAAATTACACCATTCGTCAATAGTGGTTTCAGAAAAAAATATCATACAAAACATCTCCCAAAGGTATGATTCATGGTCTAGCTAGACAAAAAGAAGCAGATGTTAAGAATTCCTGGCTAGCATTCAGGAAATCCGTAGTGGTGCCGTTGCACCGATGTGTCTAACGGTAACTGCTACAATGGAACAAGCACGATTCTCAATTAAATTTTATAGATACATCTGCAGTGGTTATATCACCCTGGTATCTGGTTAAAGGATATATTCACAAATGTAATATTTTTTATGAATGATGCTCAGATAATACTTCAATTGTTGTACAAATAATAGACTAGGCATAGTTACCAAGAATATCGTAGTTGTTGTCTAATTAAAAATATAAAATTCAAAGCCATTTCAGTTGGCTTAGAGCCATTAACATTAGTATTGCTGTAGAGGAATTTTTAATTAATTCCTTGCAAATTGCACCATATATCTCCCCATCTTATTACCAAGAATATTGCCAGCAATAAAAAAATGTATTAGAAATATTTATCGAACGCACGTCGTCGCTTCGACATGACTTTCATAACATTACAACCGGAAAAAGAAATTGCTTCAATTAAATAATTGTGTAACAATGACCAAATTAACTGTAGCGTAGTTCAATGGCTTTTATAAACTATGAGGAGTCTTAGTATTCTGGTCATCTAGTAAGTTTCGTATACATATCAAAAGCATCATTCATCTTTGCGGCGTCACGATCCGCCGGGGGCTTAATCCAATTTAAAATTTATCCGACCAAGTTAAAAAGTGTTGTTAATTTAGAACGCGGAATGAAAAGGAGCGCTTTTGAAATTTGGCGGATAGCGCCTCAAGACGTGAGGGCGCAATGACCGCCCTGTTTAAGGGTTACAATTATTTATGAGAGGGAATAAAGTGTGTTTAATTACACGTTGTTAAATGCAAACCTCCTTTTAATAGAAGTTTTATTACAAATGTAAGTACCTACAACAGTTTTATACTGCTAAATATCTTCTTCGTTGACCATAACTTTGAAGTTTTTAGCCACGTAAAGTTTCGGAGTGTGTCGGTAGCCTCGTTAAAAAGAAAATAATTCGCCATTATCGGAATTTGGATAACATCCAATATATTGATGCGACCAGTTTCCATTCAATTTTCAGTTTAATCTTTTAAGCTGTTGAATTGCAACCAAAACTTGAATCGTGCTGTCAAATTATTTGTCTCAAAGTTGGCACGTCGCGCGATTCCATTGGCACATCGTAAACCAAATCGCAACCGAAAACTGTGGTTTCGGGTTTATTGACGTATGAAACTAGGAAACTCGCGACTGCGTTCTTTCAGAGCGGGTAATGAATGATGTCCCAAAACGGTGGGTCGTTTTGTTTCCACCTGATGGTATAGCTGTATCCTATTTCAGCATTAAACAGATTGATGTCGAGTCGAGAGCTCCACTTAGTGTAATTAAAAACCTTTAAAGATTTACAGGATATATTTCGGTTTTACTGCGTTCGCTTTGAAGGTGTTAACGGGATTTAGGATTTTGATTTGCGAATGAAATCCATTTCTGTGTGTGGCTGTACAATGTTAGATGCTTTTTAAAATTTTATTTTTTTTGATGTATTTTTTATTCTCATACATAACGAACTAAAAGCTTATTGATTTCCAAACACTGCAGACTGTCGTCCAACTACCGCGCAAATATCGTCGAGTCCTTGTTGTCTGTATGCCTCAGTATTTATTTGGTTCTTTATCTCTCACACAAATTAATGACAATTTAATAATGTTGAATGAACAGTATGGGAACATTACCACAGATTGCCTAATAGTTGTTACGAGCAACTCATTTGAAGATGCTTATGACCACAGGCGTTAAGCGATTGTTATTATCTCAGAGGCGTTAGTTTCTTTAGATCAAAAGATTTTATTGCATTATTATTCATTTAAATGAATTGGTTGTAAAATTTTATATAACTAAGTATTTTATGTAGGTACAACTACTATTTATATTGGAATGGACTGATATTCCCAAAAAAAATAACTAAAATAAGAAAAACATCAAAGAAAAAATGTGTAAAAACTAGTCAAAGGATGTATTAATGATCATCGATAAGTATATTGTGTTGAACTTTAAAGATTTTAGAAACTCAAAGAAGCGGAAACAGAACAATGGACAATTTTGAACTTCTTTGATCACAGAACACTCGATTCAACATGACGTGGGTTCAGTATACCTACTTTCATCAATTTTGTTAATAAAGTGGTGATTATTGAATGTATCCTAATTTTTACATGTCAGAGAATCTTCTAAGGATCAAAAGGAGTCAGAGTCAATAAACTTTACATACCAAGACTTCAGACGAATAAAGAAGTTTTAATTTCGATTTTCATCGTAGATAAGTTAAAAAAAAAGGTTTTAAATATTACATAATATCTCTGCGTCAAGGCGTGTAAGTTGTGGGAGAAAAGGTTTCTTAAGGCAGCGCTCAGATTGGATTTCCCATACATTTTCTACTAAAATTTCATACATATTCAACATTTTAACCCCAAAACTTCAGCGAGTAAAGTGTTACCAACGTAAAAAATGACCACATTTGCCGCACATGTGTGCTAAGCGAGTTTAAATACGTCAACTTTTATTACTTTTATCGTTGGATTTTATGGGATTTTTGCCTCTATTCAAAACATATTTCAAATAAGTAACAGTTTTCATGTTCTACCTTGAATGAATTATAAAAATTTGACGTCTTAATAATGTGAAACAGATTGAGATTGTAGCCAGTAAATAGTATGTTATCTCATAACTTCGAAATACTAAAGAAATTGTCAGGTTTTAGTTAAAATTATATTAAATACTAGCGACCCGCTCCGGCTTAAATTCGCACGGCTATATTATGCATGTATTATACATATAAACCTTCCTCTTGAATCACTATCTATTAAAAATAACCGCATAAAAATCCGTTGCGTAGTTTTAAAGATTTAAGCATACAAAGGGATATAGGGACATAGGGACAGAGAAAGCGACTTTGTTTTATACTATGTAGTGATTCTTAAATGATCTACTTTCGGGTCCAGCTAATTCTGATTTAGTAATTCTGTAGATACATTGATATTGACCTTAGACGATACCAACAGAATATTAATTCTGTTTAAATCTTAGTGCTGATATATATCAAGTAGCGCTTGAAGTGGACACCAAATATCCTCAGGGATTTCGACGTTGACATATACCAGATCGGATATCAGCCAATTATTGATGATATAGGAGACAACCACGTATTAAATGCTAACTAGATAGCATGTGGACTCAATTTAATAATAATCAAGAATACAGATGGCGTGGATTACGGTAATTGTGATACCAAACGATTCTGACTAATTTGATGTAATTTTTTTTATAAATCAAATTTATTCAAACCAAAAATTACATCAAATTACATAGACAAAATAAAAAATAAAATAAATACAAAATAAACTAAAATTACGCCAACAATTAGAAATTTAATAATACATATTATACATACACGTTAAGCGAACGCTCGGCCGAGCTACATATTAGGCACTCCGCCGGGTGGTGTTAGGTTTTTTTTTCGTTACGGAATTTCTTGATTCGGTCGCCGCGCTCAAAGCCCGCAATAAAAGCTATGCAATAGTTTTAAAAAATCTTTATATTAAGAGAGTACTAATCTGCCCCTTCAGCCCTAGTAGATGTATGCTGGCTCATCTAACTTCAGCTAATAGCAATGCCAAAGACCTGGCAGAATAGAGTGGACGGATGCTTGACCTTATTTACTTAAATTGTGCAATCCGCACGAGACGAAGAAGAAGAATAGGAGAGTGTAATTGTGGCGTATGTAGAAAAATAGTAAAGGTGTTGTACATTGTTAAGATAACTACTATTAAGAAATGAAGTTATATTTTGTAGTATTTAACCATCACAGCCAAAAAAACAACTATTGAAATTGCATTGTATATCACATTAATATAAATACGTACCTACTCCGCTCTTAAAAATAATTAAAAGAACAAAGCAAGAAACCACAAACAAAGAAATTTAAATCTAACCAATTTAGCTAACTTGGAGTGGCATCCGTTTCAACTTAAATTATTTGATTCAAGAGTTCCTGATTACGTTGCTCATATAGCGTTAATAAGGGAGAATTAGCGTCTTTAGTTTGAAAAGGACGTCTTCGTTAGGTTTTAGTAGATTTTACACTTTAGGATATATATATATAGTATATATATTGTATATTGGTAGGATTTTGGTCATATAATTTCATTCTGAAGAAATCTTTAGACTTATAAAATGAAGCCAGGCATACAAAAGTGAGTAAAATAAAAGGTAGATCTAATACAGAATCTTAACTTGAAAACATCACGTTAAAAGAACAACATACATTAAATAAATTTAGATTAAATATTAATAATTATTCAACATAATTTACTTACATGAAATGACAATAAAAGACAACAAACAAAATATAAGAAAACTTAATAATTACGAAACTTCTTATTTTCTTTGCTCCTCAAAGAAAATAAGAAGTTGAATAAAATTGGTCATTATAATACAAATTAGATTCTTTTTAAACATATTATGAAAGAAATCAAAGTTGAATTGAATTCAAAAGTGCTTACAAAGCAACCTAGAGAAATAAAATGTAATAATGTACGTCATTATGAGTCTTATGAAATGAGAATCTCGCAAGTAGCAATCTAGGTTTATGAATGAGATTTAGTTCAAGCTGTTTTAGCTTTCTTCTATTGAAATGAAACTCGTTTATTTTTAACCGATTTAATAAATGACAAGGTTCTCTCTCTCATTTTGAGTGAATTTATTATAATTTATTTCTTTACGTAGGAATAACACAACAGATTTTGCATAGTTCATTAGAAATGACTCTAATCTAAATACATACAGGAAATAAGGAAAGCGATAAAGTTTATCTAAGAAACACAATCTAGGGAATTAAAATGTTGTGTTATCCATAGGTACTGATAGATTGCAGCATTAGCAAGAGTAATCACAGAAAATTGTGCAGAAAACTGAAACGATTCCGCTTATTAACATTTCAGAAAGACAATAAGGTAAACCTCTACCGTTTCAAAGACAAAAAATGTGGATCCATAAATTTGAACCCTAAACCTGTCAGGAGCAAATCTTTCACTGCTCACAATCATTCAAGGAATAGTCTTCCATTTATCGTTTCTGAAACTCGGAAGTTTTGGTTGAAATAGTGGGAGTGTAGTTTTGTATCGAATTTGATTTTCGTAGCCTGCTTACTAAAAGGTATACCTGCTTTACCTGTAAGTCCTGATCTTTTATCAAAATAAGTATTAAAGTCTAAATAATGTGGCTTTCTATCTGTAAAATCAATATCAAAATCGGTTTAGAAGTTTCGAAAATGATCTCTCAAATATCCATTCTGATTTTAGATTAACCTCTTCATAATATTAACACATACTTAAACTATACGTTACTTCTTATACTTAAAACTTTTTACATTTAAACCTAATAAGAAATAATTTTCTTGTAAGATCGTTGTAATCATAACCAATTCTACGAAATAATTTAATTCCCTAAAACGACGTCTTCTTAAATTAACATTAGTACCATCCAGAAACCACATTACTAATTCAAGAGAAAACGTACTACCGTCGGCGCCAATCTCCTGCACCATTACGTATAAGACAATGAGATCTTCACAATGGAAGGCTCCGGGCTCCTGAAGGAACCTCTTGGGATCCTGTAATCTGCATCGACAATTTGTGTTACTACTGTCTACAATAGATAGACGTTTAGAGGCGGGTCAATTTTCTGAATGAGAGTTAGTACATTTAGTACTTAGATTACTTTTTCCGGAGTTTTCTGAGACGTAATAAAAAGACAAAGAATGCGTAGGTATCGATTTACTCTGTAATTTGAGATTTCTTATAGGACTCTACATATACAAATTGCACTATTAACTGTAATAGTTGGAACTTGGACTGCCAAGAACACTTACGGCAATTTAAAAATTTAAAGGGGGTTGTTATTTTGTGCATAATGTGGTGTCACTGCGATCGCGCGACTTTTCATAACCTAACCCAATTCATTACTACAACAGTTATCCATAAAAAGCAACAACATTGACCCAAAAACAAAACCTAGAAGTACACAATCATTAAGAAAGGCAACCAAAAGTAAAAATAGGAACAAGGCCGGATGAAAAAGAAGAAGTTGTTCATTTACATATTTTCAAAATTAATCTAAGTAACAAAGTATAACCTTAATTCCCATTAATCTAAATACGAGACAAAGGTAACGAAACGTGACAATGCGAACGACATTATCCCTTACAATTAAGATGCAAAACAAGTAAATAGCTTTAATTTATCTTAAGTCCAAGCTTTGAAGCTTCTGTCTTTGTGAATCTTAATCGTCGTTTCATTTGACTATTATAGGTCTAGAATAATCTGGAACCATTGTCGAATATGGTATGTAACTAATACGACTGTATATCGAACAATATTACAAGAACTCTACATAAATATTCAACTAAAGCCTTGTATCTATTTAAGCAAGGCCAATAAAAACTAATCTAATAAAAACTACTTGACGTACTTCCTTATTAATTATTCCTACACAACAACTATAGAAGGCTGGTAGACTTGTAGTTGCGAAACTAACATAACTCACTTCAAGTTTTAAAATACAAGTTTCAAACATAAAGGCATAATTCTGTAGTACTAAAACACGTTTCGGAGTAATCCCAACGGAGCTGTCAAATAGTTTGAGCGTATTCCAGAGGGTACTATAACTAATGTTCCTTTTATGACACTATAGAATATTTTAAGCACGATAGCTTCGGCCTTGGACATAACAGTCTCTACGAGTTCATTCGAGTTAGGTATGCGACACCTAGTTTGGGCACTCGAATGCTAAAATAATTATGACATTCATATATTAATCATAATGACATCATAGTTTATTTTAATGTTGCGTTCCTTTAAAACTCTAAAACAATCTTACATCAAACTTCGCCCTTCACTCCAAAACAACTTCATTAACAAATAAAACACCAAATCCCCTCGATATTTTAGAAACCACACACCATACATATATGACAGAACCTTTGAAATAACATCGGCCCAAAAATCAACCCCATGTAACTCGAAACCTTGACAATTGAGTGGCTTATAGTATCTGAATTGGCAGAGGGAAAGATACAAGAGAATTGCGTGACGAATCTACGAAGAACAAAGGAAGAAAAGCTTTGATAGAGTATATTGAATTTTAGAATTGTTTGTTGTTTCGAAATAGTGTAAAGTTAAGACTATTTGGCGCCTACATTCGTTCACATAGTATACAATATTTCGTATGAGGAAGTAGGCGCAGCAAATACGTTTAAAGAAAGACGAATAAGATGTCAAGTTATTTGATCACGTTCCTTTATTAATATTTTAATTTTATCGACGTCTCATCAATTTCGATCTATCAAAAACAAAATTGTAACAAAAAGAATCGAGTACCAACAACTTGATGAACCGAAACGAATATAATATTCACTCTGATTCGGACATTTACGAATCGAATCGACTTGATAATCGATTCCGGTGTGTTTGATTACTCTGTTTGCTCGTTTGTGCCCGCTGATTGCGAAACGTCAAATTGAATAATCGTGTTGCAATTATTGACGTCAACATTCCATGTTTACTCTCATTTGTTGGTTGTTAAGATTTACATTAATGTCTTCTGGGATGACTTCCTCGGAAATGATGAATTTTCATTTATATTTCCTTTACTTATTCTTATTCTCAATGTAAAGGGATTTTAGACAGGTGTCTTTCGGTTTTTCTGCTGAAAAAATGTAAACATTTAATACATTTTTATTTTAACATTATTTCTTGCTTTCGTATTTTAATATTTAGTAAGTAAATGTATTAAGTATTTCCTGACATTTTGAAGGTCACATGCAGTAAAATTTCAAAATCTCGATTTTGTTAAAACATTCTAGACTGGTCCACCCACACATTCTAGATTTTCGCTTTCTTTCAAAAATGTATACTCAGACGAAATCTAGATTTCCAAAAGGCCTTAAGTATTCTACCAAATTAGGATCCCAAAAGATTAGGTTATACTGTAATTCTAAATTAGGCACAGCATTAAAATATCAGACTCTATTTCCAACCTGTACAAAAGCTGAGTAAATAATTCTACGGACAAGGTCTTGTCCTACTTCACTTTATTTTGTCAAGTAACCCAAGGGGCGCTTTTATAGAGAAATCCTAATTGAAACCTTCCACAGTAAGTGTCACACTTTCAAACGTAGTTCAACTTTTCGCTACACAACCACCTTTTGTCAAGCAACCCAATGTTTTGATGTGTGCGGGTTCCGAACGCATCGTGAATACAAAACCGAAACCGAAAGAGTGTCCAGAATCACTGATTAGGTAAGTTGGAATCGCACCTGTTGTTGTAGAGTTATTTATCATGACCTGTATTTGTGTATTAAATGAATATTTGTTGTGGTATCGCTGGTTTGTTATTTAATTGTGAGAGATTGCGACCTCGTGGTTGTATTTGTTTATTTTTACTCACAAGGATTGCTGATTTGGTATAAATCATTGGGTTGAATTTAGAAACGGTTATGTTTTGTAGTAAGTATATTAAATAGAATGGTACTGGTATCTAGCTTAGAACTTACACCTATGTTTTGGGCACGTTCTGGATAGGTGTAGTCATAATAATAGTTCATATTAGCGTAAAACCTTAGTGTTACCAACACAAAACGCAGACTAAACTCTAGAATGCAAGCAAACTCAACTAGTTACACAAATCACTAAAAGATGATCCTATTAGGACGCACAGGATGACCTCACCGTACGCAATCAACAATACAAACGCGAAAATATATTCGGTAAACATAAACAATTCGGTTACCGAATTCGGCCGAATCTCGACGCTCAAACGAACTGCCCAATTAGGAACATACCAATAATGACTTGTCAAAACAAGGGCTCAGCGATACTACGATATTTTGTAACAAAATTGTACCTTATTTTTATGAAGTTAAGGTGGAAGATAGCGTGTTTTAGATATTGGTGTAATTTTAATGCCGAAGTTGAATTGTGAAAGTTGAGGTTTTCGTTGCGTAGGATCTGTTTAAATTTTAAGCAAATCCGGTAATTAGCGAGGTTTTTTTTGGGTTGGATATCGGTTTGGGGTTTACAGTTAAGTGAATGAGGTTTGGCGCCGCTTGTAAACATAAGTAGGTAGGTTTTTTGGTCTATTGACATTTATGGTAAAATAAGCTTTTCAAGGCGGTGCGTGAGAAAACTTAGTATTTAGCTTATTGAAACGGGCTTTATAAGTCTAACGGGGTTATAAGATTTGCTATACTTAAGTTAGAACCCCGGAATAACACACAGGCTACTTTTTTATGGAATCGAGGGTGCATTGCCAGTTTAAACCTAAAAATAAGACCTACATACTAAAGTAGGTACCTCCTAATTTTCATTAAAAAAAGTGTCACAATTATCACGATTAATTTCCGAAAGTGCCCGAACTTACCCGATCATTCCCGAGTCTTCCCGAGTACGACACGAATACCCACTTTAATAGGTTTATGTAATAATCTTGTGCATAATTTCCTGAGTGATAGATGGTGACTGATGGTGAACTTGATGTCACAGCGGAGATTAGGTCAGTAAGTAGGGCAACTTTCATATTTTCAGGTGAAATTTCACGAGAAATACTTGATTTTTAACCGACTTAAAAAAAGAGAAGGTTCTCAATTCGTCACGTAGTTAGTTACCATTTTTTTTTTCTATGTAGGTATTTTCACCGATTACTCAAAGACGGCTAAACCGATTGAGGCGATTCTCTTTGTGTTATGATAAATAAATATAGAAGGACACACAGCCCCAAACTAAGCAACTAGGCTTGTTTTATGGTGACCAGACAACGAATAGAATACGTTTAGAATTCGTTTACGAATAGTACGTGGCACACATCCTAACTTAGTTTTTAAGACGTTTCAATGTGATCAATGTATATATACGTAAGCATCGAAATGAATAAAGAAATTTGACTTTGACTTTGTTTATGTATTTTTTATTGCAAATTTCATACAGAAACAAACTAGAAACAAATCCCTACAGAAAGCGGGAGTCGGATCCGAAATCTTTTGTTTAGCATGCAGGTGTTCGCCCGCCACCGCGCCACATAGTCTGCCATAAAAATATCAAATCACTACTTACCCCGTATGGTACACAAACTTGCAGACAAGTAGACGTAAATATTGGTGCTTACCTGTAAAAAAAACATAGAAAATATAAGTACTGTTTAAGTTTGTAACTATGAAAACGGAGGGTTGACGCCTGCTGCAGGTAAACTTTTGTAAACAAGAAGAAGTAACATAATTCACCTGAGGGCTAATGAACTTGTCAGAGTGGATGCGTTCTGCGGGCAGCGGTCTGCTAGATGTGTAGAAAGTTTGATTTGACCGAACGGTCCGTCAAATCAAACATTATGTATTTTCTGTCTATTTTCCTGCCCATAGAACGCATACAAGTGTCTAAATTCTTTATCGCAATAACACATAGTGTGGGTAAATTGTTGTCATTTAATTGTTATACTACCTACCATCACAATCACACAATTTTGGTATGCAATAAACATTCTTATTATCGTGAAATTTCAATTAAAAATAACAAAGACGCCCTACAAAAAAACCAGTTTATAAGTATTAAGATAAGATAAGATAAGATAAGATAAGATAAGATAAGATAAGATAAGATAAGATAAGATAAGATAAGATAAGATAAGATAAGATAAGATAAGATAAGATAAGATAAGACAAGATAATTTTTATTCAGAAATACAGTACAATATTAAACATAGGTACAAAATGTTGCTTAAATCTATGTCCACGTGTGCCTGAACTAGGTGATCCTGTGTTTCAGGCGACATGTGCTGATAATTTAAATTAAAACTAAAAATAATAATAATAATAATAATAAGCCCGCAGGGCACCTTGAGGCGAGGTGACGGGGAGTAGCGACCCCGCGGTCCCGAGTGCTCCTGGGGGAAGCAACCGTTCCTCATCTCCGGCTGGCCTTAGTTGGCTGATCGGAGTGAACAATGATGAGGAAGCGGTCCCCCGCCTCTGGCTTGCCTTCACCGGCCGTCCAGAGTGGAGTCGCAAGAGTATATTCGAAGGATATATGCCATACGTAAGTGGTGAGTGGGCCAGGTAGGCTGGACCCTCAGGGAGCCCGTGACCTGAGTTTAAAACCCAGTGTGGCGTCACTATCCTTAAGCCACTCTCGTCCCTGTTGCCCCCTTGCTGTAATTTACTCAGCTGATTAGGGTGGCCCAGTTTGAGAGTTGGCGAGTCTCCGCCTGCCACTTTTACATGTTTGTTGAACATTGTTACGGCAGGCGCCATAGTACCCATAGTTCCCCAGTATCCAGTCCACTGCCATTCCATCACAATAGCCCAAGTAGTAGTTTTCTCCTGTAGTTTATCAATAGTTCTATTCAAACCGGAGGTTGTCCTTGGCTGCATTTTATAGTGTAGACAGGGATAATCGCCGGTTTGATGTCCACATCATACTTTGCCATTAAACTTGTTATTGTAAAGGGCCTCTACGTGTTGGCTTCGGCCCCACGCATGCCTTCCAAAGGTCCGGGACTCCATAGTCCCGTGATATAGGACATATATAACAAACAAATAATAATAATAATAGTCATTTATTGCAGGCATACAATGTCCCATATTGGAGAAATATTACAAATAGTCAAATTAAAATTTAAAATTAAAGTTAAATAAAATAAAAATTTAGCTTAAAAATGTAAATAGGTACAATTAGTAAAAATAAAATAAAATACGTAAGTGATAAACATCTTTAAAACATAGAAGTAATTATAATCATTTATTTTTATTGTCATTTCGTAGCTTTAGTACTGTTTTTTTGAATTGGATTTTTTTGGATTTGAATTGAAAATGACCACTTATTATTTGACACGAAAATTGAATGTATAAAAATGCATGTTTATGTATAGGTAGGTTTTAAATCCATTATCTGGTCACCATAGCAGAAGCCTAAACAAGGTTGGGGCTATGCGTATGATCATAATAATAGCGTACAGAATGTATATTAGTGTATTCCCTATTAACTTCACGATTTTAACCAATTTTACCTTGTATACAAACTAATTAACTCCAGCAAAAAGGTGCTAAAGGTTCATTAGCATCTCAATTCAACATTTTCACAGTAACATACAGGTCTTTTAAGCAAAGAGTCTTGAAAAGTAGGCTGCGCCCTAAAAATAGGTTCCGTTTATAAGCTCTCAGATGTAGGGCGGGGAGGCCGGCCTATTCACCAGTTTTGTTGTTACCACCTATTTGGTAAAAAGGTGTTTTGTACTGAGATTTTTAAGGGTATTTTATTTATTGAACGGTTGATTTACAATCGGGATTTATTGGTTTACGTATAGAGATGTTTGTTGAGATTTTTTTCTGGGTTGCGATTTTCTCAAAATAAAATTTAAAATGTTCTGATTTTTCTGTGACAACTGTTCAAACACGTGACATGAATTGTGGCTTATTTTCGACCAATTCAAAAACTTTGTCAGCAAAAGAAGCCGTGGCTTTATTTCATTGTGGCTTCTTTTGCCTACCTCACTATTATTAACCACTTTAACTGTTTCTTTTTTATTTAGCCATTGAAACACAAACAAAATAAAGATGTAAATTCAAATAGATCAGTGACGAAATACCAAAATACAAATCAATTGGCAACCGAACTTAAAATTGTGACCAATTCATAAGATTTATTATGCTCTTTTCATAACATAGTATGGAAATTTCAAAAGAATTTATAGCAATATAACTTTTATATCTATTCACGAATCACATAATGTGTGAGATTGTGGACGCAGACGAGGCGCCAAAGCGTGAACGTACTCTGGTTTCGAATCTTATATTGCAACAAAGATTAAAGCACTATAGAAGACGGGACATTCGTCACAAATGTTATTTTTTGTAAACTAGCTGCGCCCTGCGGTTTCACCCGCGTAAGTCTGATCTTTCTCACCGTTTAAATCTTCCCTGGACTACGACAAACATTTCAAAACCGACGTCATCTAAATCGGACTATCCGTTCTCGAGTTTTAGCGAGACTAACGAACAGCAATTGATTTTTATATATATAGACTAGCTGCGCCCCGCGGTTTCACCCGCGTAAATTCTCACCGTTTAAACCTTCCCTGGATTTCCACAAATAATTCAAGACCAAAATTAGCCAAATCGGTTCAGCCGTTCTCGAGTTTTAGTGAGACTAACGAACAGCAATTGATTTTTATATATATAGATTACCTTTTTATCTATATCTATATAGATAGACCTTAACCCTTAAGGGGGGTCCATACGCCAACGATTTTGGTACACGGCCTACTAAATAGTTACTACTGGCACCGGTCGCCTTCGTTGGTGAAAATTGTTGATTGTTACGAATGTGTTGTGTTTTTCTCAAAAGTGCTGAGATGGAATTGTAGGTAAGATTTTTACCGACATTTTGGTGTGATTTTGAGCCAATGTCCTATAGTTTTGAATCTAAACCTAAAATTAAGGATTAAAACTAGTCTAGCTTTAAAATGACAAGGAATTTTCGCTCCAAAATTACCCCAAAATATTGGTAAAAATTTCACCTACAATTCCATCTCAGCACTTTTGAGAAAAACAAAACGCATTCGTTACAATCAACAATGTTAGTTGTAAGCGATGGGTATTTCTGGTGCGTTGCGTTTGGCAGCATAAGCAGCCTTAAGGCGGTGGAGAATATTCGTCCTTGTGCATCATTCTGAAGCTTCTAGGGGGGAGCGAGGGTATATGAGGCTTCCGCTCATCTGAAGATGAAAGGCGACCAAAGGTTTACCCACTCAATCGGTTCCTTAGTCACCTTAGTGTCAGCACTGCAGGATTGTATTGCAAGTCTTCCCCGCGATATAGGGCTACCTGCCTAGGGCTTATCTGCATATTACCTAGGTTTAAAAAAGGCAAAAATATTTTCCTGATGCTCTTAATTAATGGGCCCTGGGCCGATTTTAATTAAACTTGATATGAGGCATCACTTCATCTGATATTCCTTTACAATGTCTAATCAACCCATAAACAGCTCAAAAGCACTTCTTTCAGTTACAACACTATTCTAAGATTTATTCGACAAACATTCGGTGACACTCGGCATTATTCGGTAGGTAATATGATCGAGACAAATTATTTGTGTTTATAGTTTACGTGAGAGTTTTTGTAACGTGCTGTGGGCATGTCAATTCGCAGATGGAGGTGGTTTTTATGAATCACGTAGGTACCTAGTAACACAGTCATTCGTGATTATTATGATTCAGAGTTTTATTATGAGGCAGGTTTAGTAGTTACATGATCTGGCATTTTTAACCTAGTTCTGGGAAGTCCTAATTTCAGTGTATTGTATTTTTGATTTGATTTATTTTTTGTATTCCTACTAACTAACCAGTTAAATGTATGTTTAGAAAAGTGTTTATTAATAAAAATTGTTACTTATTGAAAAATAATAATATATCCCGATCCGATCCGATCATATAATAATATATTATATAATAATATAATATATATGATCGGTTCGGAATCGGAATCGGATCGGAAACAAACTTAAATTTAGAATGTAAATAAAACCCCTAACTATCTATATTATCCCCCATAACTTTCAGACGGCTGAACCGTTTTCGATCAAACTTAAGTAAAAACACTCTCGACCTTTCAAACAAAAGAAATAAAATCAAAATCGGTTCCTCCGTTCGGGAGCTACGACGCTACAGACATACACGTCAAACTTATAACTTTCCGTCGTTTTTGCGTCGTAGGTCAAAAAATGTTAAATGGACAAAATGTAAAGTGTCGTATCTGTAAACGCAAAAACATTCTTACAATAACATTGACTATGACAGTTGCGTATAGAATTACATTCACTGCTGTTAACCCATATAGTGCGATACTACTAGACAAAACTACCAGTCCATAATAAAAATATGACTTTTTGAATTAAAAATAATCAAAGATTATAGAGAAACCGTGCATCGTGCTATCATTTTTTAATTATTCAATTATTTTTTTATTAATTTAAAAATGATAGTAAAATGATTTTAGTTTCCTGAAACCCTGAAATTCCTTAGGTATATATAGGTAACCCTTAAAATAATAATAACAAACTGACACCCCCTATATTTTTCTTATAAATTGTTTTCAGATAGCCCAGTGCAGGTCACGCACTACAAAATAAAAACCTACTCAAGTTACAGTCAGTCTGCTCTATGGATTAATATCGAATTTCTAAAAAAGCATTCCAGAATCTTTTGTTAAACGTTAGACATTAGACAACCTTGGGATGATACTTTTTACCTTGAATTGTATTTCTTTTTGCGCAGTGAGTAATGTCAGTATAATGCTAGGGTTTTAGAGTGGGAGGGCTTTAGTCTATTGTTGGATGGCACTGACATTAGAACAGACTTAGAGTTGAGAAAAACATAGTCTGGGAGAGAGAGAAGCTTTTCTTAATGCTACTTCATTGTTAAACGTTAAAAGCAATATATTTAAGAGTTATTTTAGGACAAGTTTTTGACACTTTGAGAAAAACATTAACCAATTTATTATAATTTACTTACTGATGGCTATGTCCCGCGGTTTCACGATCGCGATCCTGTGTGTGAATATCGTAAAGCAATTGAGTTAGTAGTTTTTGCGTGAAGGAGTAACAAACACACAAACACACAAATAGAAACTTTCACATAATTTATAATGTTATAGTAGAGGATGAAAATACTTTTTTATAGTTCAGTTATGCAGTTTTGATATTTAATACAAGATTGAGATATTAAAAAGAAGGAACGTAAATCATAGTTACTTAATAAAATACTATATGTATTTATATTTAAAACGAAATATTTTACTATATTTTTTGTTTTTATTTTGTGGAAATAATTAAGGTAAGTAGTATAAAATCTATACTTACCTACTAACATTCCCTACTAATACTTACCTACTAACGTTCCCTCAAAAGTTGTAGTTGCATGTTTTAGAAGTCAATTTTAAGAAAAATATAATGAAAACCTTCACATATAGACAAAAACCTACAGATTTCACATGGATTTAAACCGGATTCTCTATTTGCGGTAACACTTTGTCATATTCAGTATTCAAAACACATTCACTCTTATTACAATAAGGGCCTATTGTTTCTTGACGTGTAATCATCATAAAACCTTTGTTACCCGACTAAGATGTACTTTGTTACTTTATGTCTTGTGTTATGAGCACTAAGGCTTCAAATTACATGAATGGAAATAGGGCATTGCGAAAGTATTTTTTTTATTATATTTCTCCGTTTTTTAAATAAAAAAGAATTTGATCAAAAGTATCAAACGTACCAACCAAACTTAAAGTTTGTACAAAATGAACGTACCTAAATGTGGTTTTTACAAAATACTAAAAGGTATTTGAATATTTTGGCAAAATGTTATACAAAAATATATTCTTTCTAGTATAATCTGATGAAATTATGCAAAATAATTTTGTTTTTCTTAAGTTATTGACCAAAATAAGTCCATATTATGTTTACAAACATTTTAAATCTAATTTGGGTGCGATGTACGTTCAAGCTAAACCATTCTACGAGATATCTCATTGCTTTTTATTTATGTTTTATGTTAAACGACAGTTTAACCTTACGTTTAATTATCATAATGATGAAATATGTCGTACTCAACGTGTCACGGGTGAAGGCGGGAAAAGACGGGTTTTGTAATGAATATTAAGTTACTTTGTTTATTAATTTTTAGGTTTTCCATAGACATTTGAAGGTATAATTTAAAGTATCATGTTGGTATGCGCTTGGTATTTTCGGTCAAAAAAGATAATGTAGATAAACATGTTTTTAATTGTTAGGCTATTTATACCAACTTAAAAAAGTTCGGAATGATTTATCTAGCTGTTGTAAGTGATATTCAAAGTTAGCGAAAATATTACAAAGTATTGCTTAACTAAAGTGTCACTTAAGTACTTTGGGTCAGTTGGGTCATGCTTAAGGTACGACATAAAACCACGCAAGTGGCATAAAACACGTAGAAATAATCCACTAAACTTTTACCTCTTGCCGAGTTCTTGTAATGGCAAGGACTAAAACTTCTCGAGAAAAATACTCCATCGGGCGATAGTATGCGACAGTTCCTATTTAGAGGCAATTACATTTTGTTAATTTGTCCATCAGCTGTAGCGGTCTACACTGAAGTCACAGCACTGACTCCGGACCCAAGTAGGTCACTGAAGACAAAATAAGGGTCGTTGATCTGGTAAGTATTTTGACTGAAGGGACCTAACTCAGTCTTTGGAGCGTCTACCTTTTAGCATACATCTTTTTACACCTGCACAATAGACAACCTTTACTACCTGTCATCGTATTGCAAGCTTATGATCAGACCAAACTTAATTTATCTCAATCTCTGACACAAGAAGAAGAACACCGGTCGATATTAAGTCTACGGGGGCTCTTAAAACAGCGTTCCTCTGTTTAAGATATGCAATATTTGTCATAACTATCAGACTTCGAGACGTTTAGTGCCGCAACAATGCCAAGTATTGCAAGTCGTTATTGCAAATTATTGTGTCTACTTCGGAACGTATGTTTTTAGTATGCTGTAGTTCTTGTTGCTGGAAAATTTAAATTAATGCTTCACTACATAGTATAAAACAAAGTCGCTTTCTCTGTCCCTATATCCCTATGTATGCTTAAATCTTTAAAACTACGCAACGGATTTTGATGCGGTTTTTTAAATAGATAGAGTGATTCAAGAGGAAGGTTTATATGTATAATACATGCATAATATAGCCGTGCGAAGCCGGGGCGGGTCGCTATACTTTATATAAACCAGGTAGCCGACGCCACCAAAAAGCCGCCACATTAAAGTGGAATTGGACCGCATGCCGGATAAACTATGTGGTAAAAAAAAAAAAATTGAACCCTAACCAACGGAGGAAGAAATTGTGCGAAGGTGGTAAGATGACCTGGTAATTTTAAGATTGGCAATCTGTAGCACAAGTTCACGAACAGAAGGACAGTAAGACACATTTAAATAAATAAATATTACAGGACATTCCACACCTCGCGATCTAGCCCCAAGCTAAGTAACTAGACTTGTGTTATGGGTGCTAGACAACGGATATACTACTTAGTATACTTTTTTTTTTGTAAATATGTTACTTATAATACATAGAAACAACCAGACCACAGACAAATATCTAAGCATAAATACTTGTCTGAGGCGGGAATCGAACCCGCAACCCTGTGTTTGGCAGTCCGGCATGGTGCCCATTGTGCCAACTGGGTCGTCTCATAATAATAATGCCGGTAAAATATTATAGCTCTTCTCAGGTGGACATTCAGACTAAGTCTATGGTCCTTTTATTATCGACCAATGAAAAGCATGATCGAAGTCAAAGTCAGAGTCAAATTTTTTTATTTCTTTGGATGCATAATACATTAAAAGTATATAGACCACATAAAATCGTCTTAAAAACTAAGTTAGGATGTGTGCCTTCGAAACGCGCCCACCAATGAGAAGAAGGCACAAGAAACTCATGGAGTTTTTTTTTTCATGTGATTACGCTCACAATGGTCAATATTACAAATATTTGAAAGTATTATTTGAAATGGAGCAACTAAAGTCACGTCCATGGGTTCTTATCATTAAGGTAAGACGAAGTATCATAGTATGCCTTACTGCACAATTTATGCTTTAAGTTGAAATTATGAACATTATGAATATCGATTACAACATGTTAACTCAATTTGTATATACATTCAGTCAATGGTTTTTAGTCAACGTTTTTGCAATGAAGAAGTTTAAAGGAGCTTTAGTCAGCTTTTGGCCAGAATCCTAACAACAATAACAATCCTCATAAAGATAGTGACATTTTAGCGATTTAGAACTTTAAATAAAACAAATACCAGAAAAGGTATTATAAAGACTAATGACTCGAGATTGAGTACTTGACGAATCTTATATTTTGTAGTATATTTTTCTAAAACTTAAGACTTTTCGTAACAAGACAGAACGCATCGTTTTTGACCTCTTTGGCACTCATGTTAGAAGGTACTTTATCTTCCAAGACTTAAATGTCGTTTTATACACAATCAATACAAATTGTACAACATTTTTTTTATATCTATGCAGTTAGAGAACAGTTCAACAAGGAAAGACAGTTTAAAATGGTTGGTACATCGAAATCACAAGTGCATGATAATAAAAAATTGAATTAATCATTAGCTTACATCATACCCGCAACTCTACCTACGTGAACATTGACAACTAAGTAATTGGAGAAATTTGATGCATTACCGACACTTTCACCCAGACTACAGATTTGTAATCGGCTGATAGTTGATAGTATGAAACAGCCAAATAATTGATATTGTTTGTATGCTTTCAAATCATCATCATGCATATGGGCATTCATACTCATGGCACATAGCATGGACCATATCTCTAAATCTAAGTTTGTCAGCCAGTTTACGACGGCAGGAGTGTCAGAAATTCCACCATGCAGGAAAACAGCGAAGTAGATATTCGTTTTTAAGGGTATCTGGTCAAGTGCTTTGCGTCACAGTGTGGTGACTCTATCTCCAGTACCAGCAGTAGCTGTAATACGCAGTATTCAGTCGCATTATTAAATCAGATCAATGAACTTAAAATCCACCAGGCGAAGGCATCTTTAAAACTAAGTTAGGATCCGATGGTGTCTCCCAGTTCAGCTCATCGAATTGTTTCTGGTGAAACTTCCGGGGCCATCCCTGGACACGTTCTTCTTCTTCTTCCTTCTTCCCACTTCAGGTGGTGTCGACTCTCCTAATTTATCGGAGCCAGGACATCATGTACTGGGTCTTCGGGGTCCTTCTTTAATCGATGGGTCATTCTGATCCACCATGGCAATGGGGGGCGATCTGCCTCTTTTACGTACAGGGAGGTTAAGGGCTTGTTTGATCCCTGAGACACTATCATGGCTTTCAAATGTAAAGGTCGTCAATCTGTCGGTCGATCATTCATTCCGAAGCATGTCTCAAGTCTGCGTATGCACATAAAAAGTTGTTAATATTAATTTTAAAACACATCGTTTTAAAAATTCATGGGCATTTTAAAATCTTATTCTTAATAAGATAGATACTTTATGAGACAGACAGTTAATTTTTTGATTTTATGACTATTTGTAACGTTAGTAGATAACTTGCATTAATATAAGTTAATATTGTTTTTATTCGTTTTCAAAATGTTTTCTATAGGATTAATATTTATTTCAATTTCATTTATGTAATTAGACATATTTATTTCACAATAGGTAATGTTTACTGTTTCGAATATTTGATTTCAGACCATGCTAGCTTACAACTTAAGTTCTTTTCACAGAAGGAGTTTTCATAAAGACTTCATATCAGAATATACATACTTAACAGATTTATTAAATACTAGAAAATTGAGCTATTTCTTTTAATTTACCATGCTACGTTTCAAGGAATTAATCTCTATCAGCAACACTATCGATTGGTATAAAAATATAGGTGTGATTCATAATGAAGTCTTTTAAGTCTCAAATCTCTCAGGTCTCTCAAGTCTCTGTCAAGTATATTGAGTCTCAAGTCTCTCAAGTATCTTAAGTCTCAAGTCTCTGGTCTCTCAAGTCGCTCAAGTCTCTCAAGTCTGTCAAGTATCTTGAGTCTCAAGTATCTCAAGTATCTTAAGTCTCAAGTCTCTCAGGTCTCTCAAGTCTGTCAAGTATCTTGAGTCTCAAGTCTCTCAAGTATCTTAAGTCTCAAGTCTCTCAGGTCTCTCAAGTCGCTCAAGTCCCAAGTCTCGAGTGTCGAGGACAAGCAGGACAGACAGACAGGTACGGAACCATTCGTGTGCTAGTCCGACTCTCACTAGAGGTAGGTTTAGCTATATGTGGTTTCGGAGAATACCCCCAACATACATACATATGTAAACTTGTTACATAGAATTTTTATATAAAATATAAAAAATCAAAGAATACTAACAAAAATTTCGAATCACGGCCTTCAATAGTTTTCAATTTATATTTTCGTTTTTCATTAAAATGACAAAGGCAATTTCGAAGATATTTTATAATATTTAACGTCCAAATAAATTTAAATTCTTTGTTCAAGAATAAATTCGAAGTTTTATTGCGAATGTAATCCGAAAAAAATATTGAAATCGCAAACATAAAACAAATAAGTACATGTATAGTATATTATACCCATGATTTAATTCGCGTGAATTAATATGGACATTCTGGGATATGGACAGTCTGGGACATAGACATTCTGGGATTTGGACTTTCTGGGATATGGACAATCTGGGACATGGACATTATGGGATTTGGATTATTTTGGATATTATAAACCTAAACTTTTGACGACCCAGTTGGCACAATGGTTACCATGCCGGACTGCCAAACACAGGGTTGCGGGTTCGATTCCCGCCACAGACAAGTATTTATGCATAGATATTTGTCTGTGGTCTGGTTGTTTCTATGTATTATAAGTATATATTTACAAAAGAAAAGTATATAAGTAGTATATCCGTTGTCTAAGCACCCATAACACAAGTCTAGTTACTTAGCTTGGGGCTAGATGGCGATGTGTGGAATGTCCTGCAATATTTATTTAAACGAATATTATTAATATTGCGCTTACATCTAATCTACACAAGCAACTTTTATCCATGCTTTTGAGACGCTGCAGTGCCTGCAGGGACTAGCCTTAAAACATAATAGATCGCATCTACCTAATACATAAAATAAAAAAAAAATGAAAAAAAAATGGGTGCGTGTACTTATGTACGCGCGTGAGAAGTTATACTTCTTTGGCATTATTAAAAAAAAAAAAAAAAAAAAACTCGTCCGACAAAAAACTCGTCCGACAAAAAACTCGTCCGGCAAAAAACTCGTCCGACAAAAAACTCGTCCGACAAAAGACTCGTCCGACAAAGAACTCGTCCGACAAAAAACTCGTAAAATTATTTACCAAAAAACCTTACAATAATTATTAGATCACAGATCCATCACACTAGGCTAAGCCTGTCCTGTGGGGGAAGTATCCTCAACAACAATAGGTACATATTTGGGTTTTTAAATAAATAAATAAAATGTAATTAGAATTAAAGTTTAAAAGAGTCCTGTCTATGAGTGAGTGTGTTTGTGTATAGTGTGAAGTGTGTGTAAGTGTGTGTGAAGGTTGAAAAGTGGATTTGCGGAAAATTCGTCTAAAACAATTCGTCTAAAACAATTCATCTAAAACAATTCGTCTAAAAAACAATTCGACTAATAACAATTCGTCTAAAACAATTCGTCTAAAACAATTCGTCTAAAAACAATTCGACTAATAACAATTCGTCTAACACAATTCGTCTAAAACAATTCATCTAAAACAATTCGTCTAAAAACAATTCGACTAATAACAATTTGTCTAAAACATTAGTTCGATGTGAGTTAAGATTCGGTAATGGAGTTATGCTGAGTAGCGTATATGTAGGACGCAGCTGCAGTGGAGTTAAGATTCGATGATGGAGGCAAAATAAAACGTGGGTATGTAGGACGCAGCTGCAGTGGAGTTAATATTCAAGTAAAATGGGTAGAATTCGTTTCCAGCACTCGCCGGCCGCTGCCGCGGCACCGCTCGCTTCGCTCGCTCGGCTCGTGCGTTGTGGTCGCAGTATACCTCCATTTTTGAAACCCAAGTGTAATCGGGAATGGTAATGTTTTTAGACGAATTGTTATTAGTCGAATTGTTTTAGACGAATTGTTTTAGACGAATTGTTTTAGACGAATTGTTATTAGTCGAATTGTTTTAGATGAATTGTTTTAGACGAATTGTTTTAGACGAATTGTTATTAGTCGAATTGTTATTAGTCGAATTGTTTTTTAGACGAATTGTTTTAGTCGAATTGTTTAAGACGAATTGTTTTAGACGAATTTTCCGTAGACGGTTGGCTTAGTGGTAGATACCTCGACTTTCATTCTGAAGGTCGTGGGTTCAAATCCAGGCCGGCCGTGCACCAATGTTTTTTTCTTAAGAAAAATTTATGAGCGCTAATAATAATTGACATTGCTCTTACGGTGAAGGAAAACATCGTGATAAAACTCGCGGCTTAGTTGGCTCCAGAAGTATTGACAAGTTCTCTCCTCTGGACATGGTCGACTAAGCTGAGAGGGTAGTAGGTGCCGGGCAAGCCTACTCCATCTTCACGCAAAAAGGACCCAATTAAAAAAGGGTCTAATGGCGGAAAACAGCCCGTATACAAGTAAAAGTACCTGCAAATTTTCATTGAAACAGTCGAGCGGTTAGACCGCGATGTCGGAACAGACTTCCAAAGCAGGGTTAACAGTGAATGTCCGTGAAACAGAGCTATATTCACAACGTTATCGGTTCAAGATAAAGTATTACGTACCTTCCAACTTCCTAGCTTATCTCTCGACCCTTCTCCTGGTTGTAAATATAAGGAAATATGGGTCTAGTTATATTGGTAAGTTCAGGATACACGAACGTGAGAACTTTAAGAATCCAAGAATGAACTCTACACGATTGCAAAGATTGAGTCAAAGGATTTTGTGACAGAATTGTAGCTAGAATAAAATTATGTATGGAGTTATGACCTGAAGTAGTAGTCCAAACCCTGAGCAAAACTTGGTCTAGCTCATTGACTCAAGACAAATTATTGTAACGATATCTGGTAGCAGTTAGGTCAATTAAGAAATCTTATTGTGACCTGAAAACTCCAATAAAAGGTGAATAACACTGAACAAGAAGAAAAATACCTTGTTTCGGTTAATATTAATGACTGTATGGCACTTTTATGTATTTTTATTGACTGAAATTTGTCAGTAGAATCAATCAACCGACTCAAAAATGTAAACGTCAACCGATCCCGGGATATAAGTACTCGTAAGATCCGTTGGTCAAAGAGCTGACAATGTTCTTTTTCTTCTTCATCATTATGTGTTAGCAAACTGCAGGGCATATGCTTCTTTAACGTCAATCCACAACCTTTTATCACCAGTCCTTCTAGATCACGCTGCCCCGGCTTTGAGCTTTTAAGTATTCAGACTATCTGGCTGATAATTTGCCCTAAACTATGTTTATAACGAACAAATCACTACATAGTACAAAACAAAGTTGTTTTCTCTGTCCCTATTTCCCTTTGTATGCTTAAATCTTTAAAACTACGCAACGAATTTTGATGCGGTTTTTTTAATAGATAGAGTGATTCAAGAGGAAGGTTTATATGTATAATACATGCATAATATAGCCGTGCGAAGCCGGGGCGGGTCGCTAGTTACTTATGCCCCTAACTTAATAAACATTTTCCTCGTTGTTATCAAATCTATTGTTATACTCACTCCCAAACCAACCGTAAAATTTCAAATTAATTCCCCTTTAAATGATTTTAACACTAATGATCATAATAACATATATTTTAATATCTAAAAACTCTAACAATTTTCACTCTACGTCCCACAATTATCACTTTTAATTAGGTATAATTATGAGGAGAGATGATAAGGGCGTTATAAAACGGTTATAAAAGTAGATATTAGTGTTACAGTATATTCACTTTTACGGTAATGGAGTGAAAGCTTTTAGTCGAGTTGTTTCAGTAACTTTTAGTTACCTACGTCGAGGTTCCATAGGTGTGAAGTTAGAGTCATGGAGAGATGTGTTTCAGAATGGTTAGACTAGTATATTGGAATTTATTACATATAAAAAAACATGGACAGAGAATATACCATGTAGTTATATAATTATGATACTATCTTTTGCCCACGAATGCGTCCGCGTAGAAGACGAAAGGATGTTTATGCAAATTTCAAGTTCGTTGGATCAAAGAATCACGTTGTCGTATATAAATCCTTTCTTATCAGATGCAACGTACATACAAAGAACAGACCCTCCAAGTTTCAGGACTCAACGATCAGCAGTTTAGGCTGTGTGTTGATCCATCAGTCAGTCATTCTTGACAAAGCATTTTATATGGTTAATACCTACACTACTAAAATACGTCTTATTTTCCTAATGTTTCGGTTAATTTTACCACAAAACAGTAGTATGTATGATATCAGAGGTTAAACTAACCAAATACATATAAATATTTAAAAACACAAGCGTTCGTCAGTTTTTGCCCGACGATTTTGACCGACCCGGTTGGCGCTGTATTTTATTTATGAAAATATTGCAAACTTTTTCGGCAGGGCGATTTAAATTGTATGGAGTGAACTCAACTTCAATAACTCGTGTGTTCATTTTAGAATGTTACATTACCTAGTTACTTACTTTCCTGCCTACACGAAATGTTAGATAGATAGTTGATTGAATCCGGTGTTACTTTTCGGAACTCCATAATATCTGTAATGGAAGTATTAAGAGGAAAGAGTACCGGGGGCTTTCTCCATACAAACTATTACAAACATAGTCGACTGTTTTCTCCCTGGATAATGACACTAGAGCAAATATTTTTGGTGCATAAAACTTATAACTGCCATGACCATGCCCCTATTTTTTGTTTTTTCTTATTTTTTATTTTTTTTTATTTTAATTTCTATGACAATTAGAAAATGAAAAAAAAACAAAACATAGGGGCATAGTCATGGCAGTTATAGGTTTTATGACACAAAAATATTTGTGCCAGTGTTATTATCCAGGGAGGAAACAGTCGACTACGTTTGTATGGAGAGCGCGCAGGTACCCTTTCACCTTAATATTTAGTTTTTAGTTCCGAGCCTAAAAGTGCCTAGAGCCTAGTGATAGATAGATAAATTCTTTATTGTACCTACCATTTATATTATAACAGAAGTACAAAAGCTAAATCGAGTAAAAAGAAAATGGTTATCTGTAAAGTCGGTTTACGGACGATAATTTTACGTTATAACGTCATATGAAAAAGATAAAAAATGAGATTTTTTGTTTTGCCTTTATACTTAAATATTTTTTTAATTTATATAAGTCTTCTATTCGTCACTCATCACCATAACACAAGCCCAGATAAGCAATGTTATTATTAAACAAACACGAGACGCGTGACGTTTACCATGACGCCATCATGGTACCGGAACATGACACTTTTTTGCGAATGTAGGTGTTCCATCAATTTATCACGTCAATACAAGCGTAGAAGACGCAGTGAGTCACAGAGGTGAGGAATAAATAAATTAGGTAATATTGAATGAGAAATCCAAATATTGACCAACAGGTATACAATTTAAACAAATTATAAGGTCAAATGGTCATTTAGTAAAACCACAGGTCTTCTATTTCGACCTACAAAAGTTGAAGACACGTGTAACGATAAGAAATTGATAAAACTTTTCTATTATTTACTTTCACACAAATGTTTGTATTCGAGAGAAGAAATCTGGTTCAAATAATATTACATACTTTAAATTGAATAATTTTAGGGCTAATTACAAAAGGAACAGTAGACCAAACAAGCATAGATTAGGTATAGGTAATCTGTGAGTACCACAAATGATTTCAAACAAACAGATGTAAAAAAATTTGAACTAAAAACACTCAGAAATGCTTTTAAAGAGAAAAGAAATAAATAGGCAATACATGTCAAAAACAAGCATATTACTGAAGCAATCTGAATAGGCTACAGCGCAGTACTTATATTGGTCCAGGCCCAATTACTGATTCTCAGCTGCTACCCTTCACAGTAGCAAATACGCTCGTGTCTCGATCCACTGATTTCTGTGGTAGAGATAATCCAAAATGCGTTTCATAAACATGAATAAAGAACTGTCTTTACGACAGGAGTATGTCGTAAAGAGAGAAAAAAATAGTTCTGTTTTAATATCTAGTTCATACAGTCAAACAAAATATAAACGAAGTCGTTATCATTGACACAGAATGATACGCGTCGACGACCGATAACCTGCCGATATGATAACGTTATGATAAAAATATTGTATTTGTTCAACTGTACAACGATTGCGAAATATGATTCATTGAATCAACGCTGCTTTACATTTTGAATTTAGATACAGTACCATTAATTTCAAATACTTTATTTTTTTTATAATAAACTAACATCACCTCGCGGTTTCACACATCTAAGTCCCGATTAAGTGGGAATATCGGGATAAAAGTAGTCTATGTAACTTTCAATGAATCAATGAATTCTCATACCCAGTTTCATCAAAATCGGTCCAGCAGTTTCGGAGCCTACTCAATGCAAACTAGCAAAAAAAAACGTGCCGTAATCGTGAAGGATTCTGTTAAATAAATATCCAGTTGGATTGACTTGTCTCAAGCTGCTGAAAACTACCTATGTTCACTTACAAAATAAATTCACGTTTCTAGACCGTGTTCAAAGCCAATGCTTTCTCTATAGAACCTCGATAATGCAGCCTTACTGGCTTTGTGTTCCATTGTATGCATGTATGCACAAGCACAATATGTAGGTAAGTGGTCGAACACACGGACGGCGAAGACTGCCGAGCGACTGCAGTTTATGTCGTCGGAAATAGCGCTGACGGCAAAGACTGCCAAGCGACTGCAGTTTATGTTGTTGGTAGTAGCGCTGACATGAATACTGATTAATATTGATTAAATTGAGAAATTGATATCCTATAATACAAGTTCCGATGGATTTGGTATTCCATACAAAACGTCAGTTAAATTTATGCCTAATCAAAGTGCTCCCGTAGAGAATACTGCGAAATAATTTTATATTTTTCTATTTCAAGTCGATTGTTTACATGACTAGTATTAGTTCCAAGTATCTTCACCATTTCCACACAAAAATAAATGTTATTCACGTCTGACAATTTGGATACTGCAAGTGTGAATGATGCAAACGATTGGACAGTGTGGTCACTTGTAAATGTTCAGCAGCGACAGCTATCGCCGACATGAACTACTGATGCCGCTCGACGCAGTGTCGTTCTGCAAATGGCTGTCTTGCAGTCCTTGCAGCCCGTGTGTACGAACCAAGCTACTTTGTGAACAAGCATAAATCTTTTTAGTACTAAAACTGTTTATTTTAGCCTTTTATAACACGCGATGCGTTCTGTTTGATCAAAATTCGCTATTCGCTATTGTTGGTTCGGAAATTTTTAGCAGGTAGAGGTACTGCAACCTAGGTAAATTGTAGTTGATTTTTATTCAGTGGATTTGGTAAAATATGTGAATGGATGCAAAATATGTTGCGAATACAGTAAAAATTGCTTGTATACCGCGTAGGTAATAGTGTTGTTTTTACCATTGTTGCATATTTAGTTCCAAATAATAGAGCATGAAGTTATAGGTTATTTAGGTACTAGCTCCGCCCCGCGGTTCCACATATCAAAATGAAAAGTAGCCTATAGCCTTCTTTGATAAATGGACTATCCAACACAAAAAGAATTTTTCAATTCGAACCAGTAGTTCCTGGGATTAGCGCGTTCAAACAAACATTACTCTTTAGCTTTATAATATTAGTATAGATTTCGTACCTACCATGATAATTGTATTAGTATTACTTCCTTAAATATATAGGTACCTGAAACAAAAAATAACAATCATAAGTATGTTATTCAAACCACCAACATTCCTAAAACAATATGAATTTTAAGGCAAAAAATATACATAACAAAAACTGCCTAAGGTTACCAGATAAAAGTTATTCCTAAATTCAAGGCAAAAAGCCTGAAATTCTCCGAAAAAGTCTTAACATTATGCTAAGAGCACTCAAACTGTAGATAAGTAAATCTTCTTTTATGAAATAAAAAACATTTTTCATTTAATATGTGCCGCTTGTAATAAAAAAAATCCTGACGTTAAGTACAGAGTCCAGGCAAGATCAAAAAATCAAAGACAATTAATTCTCTTGTAGAAGTAGTACTAGGGATACTTTTTATTGAAACCACGGATACTAATGAAAAACATTGAACCTGAAGCGTAAACAATCTTTAACAATTGCAAAGCCCGAGGCCCAATGAGCCAAACCGCCTGGCTAATGACGTCATCGGCAATCACGAAGGCAAGTCTGTCAACACGGTGACCGCCTAAATTCGTTCACTGTTCAATTTAAACGTACAAGGGCCAGACCAGCCCAGTTTTCACTTTATTGCTACACGGAAAATTTACGAGCAACACCAATATCTGGTAATAACGGGATATAACCGGTTATAGCTTAACTTAACCGGTTTTTTGTGAAACTTAACCGGTATATTTGGTCGGATAAATGTAAGATGATAGAAAATTACCTAACATGCTACCTATATGAGTTTATGTACTCAAACGTTGATCTATCATTAAAAAAAAGATTAATAATAACTTATTTTTTTGTAACTATTGCGGACTTTTTAAATGGGCAAATAAAAGTAAATATAGCATAATTATACGACCTAAATGTTAATCTGTGACTTTGACTCTGAATGCAAAAGGTCTGCAAGTTCAAGTTTCTTGTAATAATTACCTACTCCACTTGATATAAATAGACGTCTTGTTCAAAACAATACAATTTACTATCAACAAGTGAAAACCCACAGATAAAAAGCATACGTAGGTACGTCCTAAAGTTACCTACTATGTAATATTGGCCTGTAACCTTATCTAGATGATTTCTACATAGCACCAATAACTTTTCATTAGGGGGCGCTGTTTTGCGCCTGGGATTAGCAGCGCTCCGCGGTTTCACCCGTGTAACTCCTGATCCCAGGGGAACATTGGGGTAAAAAGTAGCCTATGTTATTTCCAATTAATCAATGTATCCTCATACCAAGTTTCATCAAAATCGGTCCAGTAGTTTCGGGGCCTATTCGTTTAAAGAAGTATAGATAGCATAGATGGACTAGGCTTGCTCAGAACCTATACCACCCTCAGCTTAGTCGACCATGTCCAAAGGAGCTCGTCAATACGACTGTAGTATCCATTATATAACAAAGTCCCCCGCCGAATCTGTCTGTCTGAACCAGGTATAACCGGTTATCTACTAACCTGGTTTTCATACGGTTTCCACCAATCGACGTAGAGATTCATGATAAAGGTTAATGTGTATTATTTATTAATTTTTTTTGGCTTTTGTTTTTATTTGTTTTTTATGTAATTTAAAAATGGTGTTTGCTTTTGATTAATTAAAATTGAGTTTTTTAGAATTTTAGTATAATAAATGAATAAATGTCTTTATTAAAGGTTTGTGTTAATTTGCTTAAATATGACGATGTTTTTGAACGTCAAAAAAAATATTGCCGACTGAGAGCTTTACTGGCGTGCGAAGCGTGAACTCAAAAACTACTGAATGGATTTTCTTCGTACGAAGTCAGGCGAGTCGCTATTATACCATACCATTATATGCCTATATGCATTGAAGCCGAGAGAAGAACGTAGGCTTCTTTTTATCAAGGGAGAAAAATCTTACCAAACGCCATTGGACCTCTAAAACTTTTCCTTGCACTATCGTAGTTATAATTCACTCTAATAAAAATATTAATGGCGAATATGGGGCCATGTTCGGCGACAAAAGATTCACGTTAGAAAGCTTGCCAAGTTCCATTCTTACATGAAAACTATTTTATAACTTTCAAAGATACGTATGGCTGAGACTATGGTTCATCGAAGGACGTCACTTATTTTCAAAAATCACTTCACAATACTCTTCTACTCGATTATCGATCGTTTTCGTTCGCGACAGATGGCAACCAATCATTAGTAATGAGATCCTGAATTGGGGAACTATTACGTTCCATTTTTAAAATACAATTAGGAAATTATCACATGGCGAATAATTGTATTCGAATTTCGCCTCCATAGGCCATCTGTAATGTTGCTGGCTGAATAGACAAAAAAAAGTGACTTGTCGGGCGTAGAGTTCGACCAACTCAGCCAAGTTTTGCCTGTAGTTATAGACCAAGTTAAAGCCGTGCTAGGCCTGTAATGGAAAGGTCAAGCTATGGCTGAGTTAGGCTAAATTAAAGCCAAGTAGTAGACAACAGGTGACGTATTTATATAAGTCACACAATAGTATCTTTTCTATGGACTCGCCCGTCGCTTTGGGACGAGTCCACTTTATTCCAATATACCCGCAGCATACCAATGAGTGTATTTTAGTCTTGTTGTATTTTAGTTGTAGTATAATTACTGATATGAATTAATGGAAATGTTGGATTAAGGTTTTTTTTATATACTAGCGATCCGCCCCGGCTTCGCACGGCTGTATTATTCATGTATTATATCTAAAAACCTTCCTCGTTAATCACTCTATCTATTAAAAAAACCGCATCAAAATCCGTTGCGTAGTTTTAAATATCTAAGCATACAAAGGGACATAGGGACGGCGAAAAGTGACTTAATTTTAGTGAATTTTAGTAGTACAGTAGTGATGAAGTGATAGTGATTGTTATAAATATTTCTATCATAGTTCTGTATTTCAATTTACGTTCTGAATAAATATTTTTGTATTTTTGTATTTGTATGGTATTATTTCTAATCTTGTTAGATTATCTTCTAATTTTGTTGTTGTGAAACAAGGTCGTCTCTCTAAAATTATATTTAAAAAGAATGAAAAAAAATTAAACTAGTGCATAACTAGTCTCAGGCGGTTCTTTGGTAGACTCACCCTACAATCACTTATCCTATGGGGTGAGTTTAAGGAGGCGAACGGCGGCGAGGCTATTTAAAATAGAAGAAAAGTAAATAGCGTCATAGATAATACCAACTCTATGGCACCTATTGATTTAAAGTTAAAATTATTCAGTAAATCTTCTATGATACTTACCGGTAATTGCAGTAAAATTTTACATGGTAAATGTAGTTACCGTGACGGGTTTTAGTTTTAATATTTTTTTATTCATTAATAAGCTCATATTAAGTTATCCAATAAGTAAGTCCACATTAGGACATTATTGTAATAACGCGCCTATGACTGGCAGTAAATTGTGGAACCGCATTATGGGGTTCATTGGAGTAATAATTAATTTTGTTTATGAACCATTCGAGCGGTTTTATGAAGTAATTCCGGGTTTTAGATCCGCAAAAATTATGCAAATATTACCGTTCCTAATATGTTTTGTTACTTTATTGGCTTAGTTTATTTATTTTACTTAGGGCGAACGTGGAAAATGGGCTACACAATCACTGTCTGGGCTACGTCTGTGCACAGATTGGTATTTTTTTAAAAGCATTTTTTTATTCAGTTGGAATCTTTCGCAGTATTTCGACAATTTGTCTTTCCTTATTAGCACCTAGTGTAAGGGAATGAAACTCCTAAGACTAGTGGTCCCAACAAGTGATGAAACCTCGAGTCCTGTTCTTCACGACCCCGGAGGGACTGGGAACACGAGTATTAGTGGAACAAAATTAGTAAGACCACAAGTCATGAATCATGATATCAGTTGCCAGGGTCTGAGAGAATCAGGTATCCTGTAAACTACCTAGACCTCATCACACCAACCGAGATAGTGGTTAAACGCTGTCTTTCATTGTAAAAACGTACAATTTATTATTATATTTAAGTAGGTAATCTAAGTACCTAGTCCAGATATCTGTCACTTACCTGCCGTGCATTTTAAAAACCACAAGCAAAAACTACAATGAAACGAATTTTAATAATCCCGCACCGTCAAAGCAGAGCCGTGCAGTGACTGACGTCCCCTACCATTTGCACCCTTAAACCCCAGCCGCTGTCACCCTGACACCCTTCAAAATATGTATAATAACAGTCCCCAATAAGATATAACAATAAGAGATAAGTAAAAATACTGGCTTGTTAAACTGTAAAAAGCAATAATGGGGACCGAGTCAACAGTTGCATTCCAGAAATTTATGCACCTTTTTTATTTGACTTGTGTTTAACACTTTCCGTTCCAAATACGAAATTATCCCTGTTTTTAAAATGCAAGGGAAAAATGCAATATTTTACGCTCCGAATTACCCTACTTTTGTTAATCATTTAATGTTGAAAACATTTAACAAATATAATAAAAAATAAAGTAAGCAAATAAAAATGTATATTCCTATAATTAGAAAACGTAGTATTTTGAGTAGGAAAAAAAAATATAATAAAGGCATAAAAAAGGCTATTTTTTATGCCTTTATTCCCACGGAATCGGGACCAAGGCTGGTAAAACAAAAAAAAAGTATATAAGTAGTTTATCCGTTATCTGGCACCCATAACACAAGCATTAAGTTGCTTAGCTTGGGACTGGATGGCGATGTGTAATATGTCCTGAAATATTTATTTATTATTTATTTATTTTATTTATTAAAACCGCAAGCCAAGTTTAAATATAAAAATCAAAACAACGCGAACGCCTCTATGGCTATTGATCACAGATTGTCCGATAGTTAGTGGTATGATACGCACTGCGGACCCCCTACGTACTATCTAATCTGCCATTTGGCTCAATCGGCCAAACAGATCCGTTCAGTTCGTTAACCCCGAGAAATGGTCTACATTCAATTAAATATTCAATGGTGAAGCGAAGCTGCCCGCTGCGGCACCTATTGTGGCTTGCATTACGATTAATAACACTGTAACGTCGAATTGTTTGGTTAATTGTTATCTGGGCAAAGATTTATAGAACGCGAGGTGAGATTACCTACAGGTCGACTGTCGTGACTTCGTCCGCGTAAGGGGTTGAATTTTCTTAAGTCCTTTCTTAGTGAATGCCTACGTCTTAATAGCTATGTCAAATTTTAGCCTGGCCCCTTAGACAAGATTGCTTTCTATTGGCGATATAGCCAATCGACAGACTTTTTTTAATTTTTTTTTGTATGAAATTGACACAAGCCAATGAAAAGTCACGTAGTATTGGCGATATCGCTAATAGATAGCAATCTTGTCTAAGGGGGCTGATCCTGGTTTGAGCTGTGCGTTGTTATGTTATTTTAGTCAGAAAAGACTTTAAAATTGATTATTATAAATTGTTAGTTAGGCACCGTTTTCTTTGGCGTTAAAAGGCCAATTTCAAAAACCTCTGATTAACTGACAGAAATAGCAATACACAGCTTAAATCAATAGACAGATCAGGGTAATATTATCAAACGTTGCCTACGTTTGATTCACTAAGAAAAGATTTTGGAAAATTTGCGACGAAATCGCAGGTAAAAAGTAGTAGACTAGTAAACACAAATTGTGCTAAACCATTAATCTAAAAAAATCATTGAGATTAATTCGTAAATTGAACCGAACAAGTGCTGTCTCGAAATATTGAAAATTATTCGTCGAAATAGTTAATTTATTCGTCCTAAAATAACAAAATTGAATCACTCAATCCAGTTTTGGTAGGTAGTAGGTATACCTACGTTTTCTTTAATTTGCATCGCATAAAACACAACAATTTATCAAGCAAAGTTTTAATTTAATCTTTATTAATGAAAAACAAAGTTATTTTAATGTTAAATCTAAAAGGGATCAATTTTTGATTTCGTTAAACTCTATTCAAAACATAGAACTATAATGTTTAATTATAGATTAATAGAAAGGACACACAAAGAACCTTTTTTGATCCCTAAACAATTAACTAGGTAATAATTACTTTGCGTTGTCGTCTAATTTGATTGTTTCCGGTTGAAAATGATAAATATTAAATATTTTGGTAGCTAATAGGTTAATAATAATTTAACTTCTTTTGGCTTTAAATAACTAGTAAATATTTATTTTTTTCTTAATATAATTATTTGTCTGTTGAAATTACAAGACCCGTAACGCAAGTCGTAACGCGGCGGCCATGACTATGACGTCACAGCACCTGCAGTATATTTTACCGGAACAAATACAAAACCTCCATGAAGTGAGTCTTCAAAGGATGAGCTATTACGTCATCGACTGATAATATTAATATTTTATATTTTTGAATTTTTCTATGATGTGAATGCGTAAACATAGATGAGTATAGCAGGACTTTTATCATTAATTGCAACAAGCTATTTTCATATTTTAACAGAGGTTTACACAAATGCTTGACATGATTTTGATCGTGTCAAAGGCCTTTCCTATTTCTTTAAAACTTGACATAGTAGGTATGTATTGAGCTAGGATTCCATATTACATGAAAAAACACAAAATAGATACATTAAAATACAAAAGCCACGATCGAACTTTGTTTAGCGATAGACTGTGTATTTATTTTAGTAATTTACTAAATAATTAAGAAAATTATTTTACCACGTCACATGTAAGATCTTACAGAATTATGGCATTGGACTACTAACAGAATTCAATAGCCAGTGACCACTCAACAATGCTGTAATCTGTACACGTCTCAGGCACTCAGGTCAAATGGATCATCAAACCTACCCTGTCATTACTCGAGACTGACCGACTGACGGACGACTGACGTAATTACGGAAGATCCACTGATTGGACCAGTCAGTGGGCGGGTTCCATATTTGAATGACAGCAGTTCTTTGTTCGTCCGTTTGAAAAAGGAATGTTTTGTGTTTTTTTATATAACGGATTTCGTTTGTGATTGGTTCAATTGCAGATTTTAGATAAAGATAGTTAATTGATTTTATTATCTTTGATTTTGACTGCGTGCGCAAAATCATAGTTTGTATGAAAACATCATAGAATTACGTTAAAGAGAGAGATCTAATTTACAAAAATAGGCACCGTCGTCGACAGACTTTTATCGCAATTGTACTTAGTACCTACTTAGCATTGTACCTTACTTGAAAAAAAAAGTGGTTGCCTGTAAAGTCGGTATACGGGCGAAAGTTTTACGTGACAACAACTGTGCTCGAGTGGAAGGGACGCGTGCCTTTCACTTTTTATGTCTGCTCTCGCTCTTAGGCGGGCTAACCATGCCCGCGTGCCTCTCACTCGCTCTCATTGTGAGCGCATAACGTCAGCGGAGCGTAACGCAGTTTCTTGAAGTGTCACCCGGCAAACCAATTTATAAAACGTTGTCACGTCAAAAACCAGTTTAAATGCCTAGATAGATAACAGCAGCTTCTTAACATCAAGGTACGTAAAAAAACTGAAACTGGTCTATGACTAGTAAAAATCGACGAAGTTTTTATGGTGAGCGCACACCTAGCCGCACCGCAGGCGCCGCAGTCTCCGTTTGTATACGCGCAACGCCGGGTTGGTGACGTAATCAGCATCGGCCTTGGGGATTTCCTTCGCTGCGGCGACTGCGGCGCGTGCGGTGCGGCTAGGTGTGCGCTCACCTTTAATGAAGAGGCTGTATGCTCACTCGGCAGTCTTTCCTTCCCTGGTTAGGTTAAATATAAAAAAAATCTTTTGACCAAAGACAACGGGGCTATGATGTCTGTCATCTATGGATCAATTCGGAGCTAGCTTAGAAAAAAATAAGCCAATTGAAAAGTAGATAACAAAACGGTCCATAGATTTAAAAAAGTGTTATTTTTCTTTTTTTTTTCTTAATTTAAATTCAAGATTGAATTCCATTCAATAAAACAAAACCCACAACGACTGAGTAATGTGATTTCTATGTTAGTTCAGTGTTATCTATAAAATAAACGTCTATCTAAAGAAGTATCGCCTTGAGAAGGTATTCCCAATTAATAGGTACGTATCTTATTTGTTATCTTAATTAAAAATAGTTCGGCTGCACTAGAGTTACCATGATCGTGAAGTTTTAAGGATAATACAAAAAATAATAACGTACTTATCATCAAAACGATAAGTTTGTACCTATTTTCATAGTTTTATCTAATTATTGTTTCTAGGTAAGTATTTGTATTTTTATAATGTAGGTCCATTTTTGCCTGAAACACAGGAATTCCCTGTTCAGACATTATGTGTTATTATTAATTTTATTGTTCTCTAGTATTTTTCTTTTAGTGCCATAGTTTACTATGTAAAATGCACTTTTAACCGACTTCAAAAAAAGGAGGAGGTTCTCAATTCGGTTGTATGTGTATGTTTTTTTTAATTGACTTAAAAAGAAGAGGAGCTCACAACTCTTCACGTAGGTATTACATAATTTAATATTATGTATTTTTTGTTGGTTCCTAATGAATATAATGTATTATTACTAGTGTAATGTATTTTTTGACGGGACATCCTGATTTCTAAGGGTAGAGAACTTAGCAGTTAAAACCGCGGGGCGCCACTAAAATATTTTATTGGATTTTACGACCATTTTTAAGGGAACTTCATGAAACTGTGGGAGTTTTATCAAATCTCAATAAAGATCCCTAATAAAAAATACTTTTTGGGTAATTTCCAAAATGACATGGTTTAAAATATAATAAATCTAGATAGAAAACACAAATATCTTTGTATTAGCTTTAGTAAGTTCATTATTCCACTCAGTTCAACTTTGTGTGTGTGACTGACTTATATTAGTCAATTTGGCTTCCTTGTTTTGTTTTGAACATGTAACATAATATACCAATAGTTCTTGATCGAATGACACGTAAATCAAACATCATTTGAATGAATGAACTATAGGCAAAATAAACCAGTAATAAAATGTCATTAGGTGAAATGAAGCATCGGTGTAATATAATTTGTCATAATTAAAATGTAACAAGTGAAAACGTGTTTCGATGTGGCGGGCGTAGTAAAACGCAATAAAACAGCACTTTTCCGTTTCAAAAAAAGCACCACCCTTAAGAGTACAAAAATTGTTCCAAATAATACTCAATCCTTAGTCACCCTAACCCACATAATAAGACTTGATTCTACAAACTATTTATTTTGAAAGAAGAAAGTGGAACGAAACAGTTTCATTAGATTTTTTAATTACAAATGATAATTAAGCCAGATGGGGACAAGGTGATGTACTTATTTGAATACGACTACCGAATTTTTAAGAGGTCTTTTTTTAATGATTTCTACTGAGATACTTACTTACATGTGAGATGAAATTTTGAAGACAATTTTTTTTATTTATTGTAAACAATTATGACACGGTGAAGAAAATTTTTTTTGTTAGAGTAAAAACTAATATTGATTGTATTTAATTAAAGAACCCTGGGCCCATTTTTTCTATAGTTGATTTAAATTTTGACGTGATACGGTTTATAAATCGACGAACACCGTACTGCACTCACAAAAAAAGTGTCATGTTACATGATTGTTGCTAACTTTTTCTGCATTTTGTAATCTCCAATGAAACATGGGAAACTCAGTGTTTTTAAGTAATTTTTAGGGTTCCCTACCCAAAGGGTAAAGAAAAGACCTTATTACCAAGACTTTACTATCCGTGCGTCCGTCCGTTTATCTATCACAGGGCTGTATTTCATGAACCGTGATAGCTAGACAGTTGACATTTTTTCAGAAAAAACCGTAAACCGTTGCTAGTTGTTTTTTTTAAATTAATCTATGTTGTCCCACTGCAGGGCAAAGGTGTCCCTCATCCGTTTCCAAGTCGGTCGGTCCTGGGCTATATTGGGCCAGTCCTCATCGAATGCATCCAGATCATCAGCCAGTTGCTAATAAACAAAAAATATTAATACGTAAGAACAAAGTTATTTTTTTATTGCTGCATAATTTTTAATGCGACATGAAAAAAATTGCCAAAGAAACAACTTATTACGACTTAAAATGGCATTAACATAAAGGTAGCATTTAATTGACCTTTACGTTACCTGTCAACGGATGTTATATAAATAGCTAGCGTTATGCAACCGGGGTAGGGTGGAACTGGTAGGTTAAATAATAATTACAGTGTACCCGGGTGTACTGACTTGAGGTTTTAAATAATAGTGGTAAGAAGTAAGAATCATGTTGTAAGAGGTAAAAAAACTTGAAAAAAAAACCTAAAAAAAAAATTTTTTTTTTTCATTAAAAGGCATTTATTTAATTTTGAGACATGTTCGAAGTACTTACTTAAGAGGAAAGATACCCTGCCTTCTCTCCATACAAACGTAGTCGACTGGATAAAGGACACTGAGCAAATTTTTTTTTTGCGTAAAACTTGTAATTGCTATGACCGACCATGCCCCTATGTCTTATTTTTTATACAGAGTTATTGGTAATTATACTAGCAAGCCGTTGAGGGCTACTTCTGTGCACCTAACAACTTTTGTTCTAAGACTTTTGAAACAGCTGATTTTCAGGTTCCTCAACATTTTCAAAAAAATGTTCGAATTTCCAAAGTCGTAGAACTAAGAAAAAAAAGCAGTACGGTTACCTCAACGGTTTCCTAGTATAATTACCTATTGGTAACCCTGTATATACTATTTTGATTAATCAACTCTTTACTTTCTATGATAATTAGAATATGAAAAAAAACATTACTTAAGGGCATTAGTCATGGCAATTATAGGTTTTATGCAACAAAAATATTTGTGCTAGTGTCATTATCCAGGGAGGAAACAGTCGACTACGTTTTTATGGAGAGAGAGTCGGGTACCTCTCATTTAAGTAAGTACTTTGAAAATGTCACCAAAAGTCTATAAAAGGCCATGTGTTCCATTCATTGTGTATGAGAGTTCTAATTTATTTATTTTCTATTTTTCTATTGTTGTATAGCGGCAACAGAAATACATAATCTGTGAAAATTTTAACTCTCTAACTATCACGGTTCATGAGATACAGCCTGGTGACAGACAGACAGACGGACGGACGGACAGTCAAGTCTTAGTAATAGGGTCCCGTTGTTACCCTTTGGGTACAGAACCCTAATAAAACAAATTAGTAAACGAAAATTTAATTACTCTTTATTACCAACTAAACGCCTTTATATAAAACAAGTTTAAGTGATAGAAGCAATCAAAGCTTGATAAGTTTTAACTACCAGTCAATATTTTACAATTTACCTTCTGAGAAATTATTTATACTTGGGCAATTAAAGTTCGTAACCTGTTATTACTGAGCGCTAGAGGATGTCCGTTTGTAAACTATGATTATACCTACTTTAGTACCAAAGAAATTGATGTTACATCTAAATATATTCATTAGTAAAGTCATAGAATTGTAAAATCTTGGGGAATTTTTTGAAGTTATTCTCTAGAATGATGAAAAAATGATGAGAGTGAAATTTAAGATGAGCGCGCATCACTGTAACACAAAAGTAACAGGTTGAAGCTGCGTAACACAAAAGTAACAGGTTGAAGCTGCGTAACACAAAAGTAACAGGTTGAAGCTGCGTAACATAAAAGTAACAGGTTGAAGCTGCGTAACACAAACGAAACTGGTTGAAGCTGCGTAACTCCAATAAATATCAGAAGGACGGACGGACGTATAACTTCTCACGCGCGTACATAAAAGTACACGTCCCCATTTTTTTTTTAAGAAAATTAGTCAGTGATATCTCAGAAGTACCTACTTTTTGATGTGTCAAAAGATTAGGGGTCGCTCGCAAGAACGAAATGATGTCAAAGTCTTGACTGACTTAAGTATATAATTTTATTATCAACGCACAGGGCTTAAAGCTATTATTATGATGTAGCCATCCCATTTTACGACCCAGTTGGCACAATGGTCACCATGCCGGACTGCCAAACACAGGGTTGCGGGTTCGATTCCCGCCTCAGACAAGTATTTATGCTTAGATATTTGTCTGTGGTCTGATTGTTTCTATGTATTATAAGTATATATTTACAAAATAAAAGTATGTAAGTAGTATATCCGTTGTCTAGCATCCATTACACAAGTCTAGTTACTTAGCTTGGGGCTAGATAGCGATGTGTAGAATGTCCTGCAATATTTATTTATTATTATTTATTTATTATCCGCTAAGAAACAATTTTGGGAAATTCAACTCCTACGGTGACGAAGTCGTATATAAAAATTTAATTTGATTGATTTTATTATCTGATGTTTTATTTTGTATTTCAAGCACCATTTACACAACCTTTTTCAGTTTTTTTTTGTCTCGCGAAAATGGTCTTGAAACGGCATCAAAATATCGTGGTCTAGAAACCAAAAGACATGGCAAATATTCAGTTTTAATAACTGGTGTAGACCTATACTTTAAAAATTAATTTAATATTCCATGAACAAAAAGAATTGCAGATGTTCCTCATTCAATCTAATCGTTGGAACGCAAATAACGCGTTACACGTACGTAAAACTTATCAGAATGCGCGAAACGTGACGAGTGTTCAAAGAAAATGTGTTTTTATCGAATACGTACCAACCTACCGTTGAATGAGTGCTTTGTTTGATGTGACCTTGTATACTTGAATTTAGAAGAGAAAGGGAAAATACATAAGAAAAACCAGTCAAGTGCGAGTCGGACTTGCTTACCATTGCATTTATATAGCTCATTAAAATATAAATTAATTTGGTATTAAATGCTGGCAATACCACATATATTATACCTTTTCAGAATTTCAATGAAATAGGCGACTTTTTTTTTATTTGTCACCAGGGTGACCATACATTTTTATTACACCGGGAAATTTAAGGTTAATAAATCATGAAGTATTGTAAAAGTAATAAATCATAAAAATATTGTTTGCATTCGATAGCACATATTTTATTCTAGTTTACTATCCAAAAACCAGATTGGAATAATTCCTTCATTTGCAGTTTTGGCATCAAAAACATAGAGAACGGAGTGAAATTTTTAATTCAAAAAAATGGCGGTTATGTCGGAAATCGGCACAGTGTCCTCTATCCGTAGGTGCCCGCTTATCCATTCATTACCGAAGACTTCACACATCGCAGGACATATTGCAGGACATTCCACACATCGCCATCTAGCCCCAAGCTAAGTCACTATACTTGTGTTATGGGTGCTAGACAACTAAGCATAAATACTTGTCTGAGGCGGGAATGGACCCCGTAACCCTGGCTTTGGCAGCCCGACATGGTGACCATTGTGCCAACTGGGTCGTTAATTATATTTTGTTTCTAGTATTTATTGTTATAGCAGTAACAGAAATACATCATCTGTGAAAATTTTAAATGTCTAACTATCACGGGTTATGAGATAAAAGTTGGTGACAGACAGACAGTCAGTGGAGTCCTATAGGGTCCCGTTTTTACACTTTGGGTACGGAACCCTAAAAAAATAAGACTAAGAAAAAAGGAAACTCCTCTCCAATCAAATTTACCCAAGTTAAAAAAAAACTAGAAAGTCGTGAAACCAAGTTTCGTCTAGCACGTTTTTAAATACGACCTGTAGAAGAGTGCATACATAACGAAAGCAAACTTTAAACAGACCAAACTTGAAACAGAGACGCCTCGCTCGCTCGGTCAAAAAGCTAAATGTCTTAAAATAAAATCAAATCTTTTATTTTTGATTAACAGGTAAGTAAAGTTTAAAACTATTGTAATACGCCATCTGACATTTGGCGTACAAATATCATATTGGGTTTATGAATTATGTAAGTAATTGGAAATCGTTAATTAAAATAAAATAAAATTGTTTTTATAGGTATTATAAAAGATTATTATATTAATTACTAGCGACCCGCGCCGGCTTCGCACGGCTATATTATGCATGTATTATACATATAAACCTTCCTCTTGAATCACTCTATCTATTAAAAAAACCGCATCAAAATTCGTTGCGTAGTTTTAAAGATCTAAGCGTACAAAGGGAAATAGGGATAGAAAAAGCGACTTTGTTTTATACTATGTAGTGATTATCATTTTATGTATTAGAAAGTAAATAGGTTAAAGTAATTTCAGTCATGTAATAAAGTAGGCAACTTATCGTTTACATATTCAATAGGCTTTCGATTGGTATGGAAATAATTTAAAAAATAACATAAAACATTTTAAATTGTTAATTAATCATATTCTGGACTGATTTTTTTAGGCATCCCATTTGCATTAAATTTAATGACCTATTTTAATCCATTAAACAGCTCAATGAAGGTCGTTCTTCACGGGATGTCCGATTATAAATAAATCTTTGATTTCACAAAATAAATATGAAATTATATTCCGACCTGATAACTAAAGCATTTACAAAGAAAAGACAAGTAAATATTAACTAAGTTGAATGACAAAGTGCCACTTTAACTTTGACATAGAACGGAACCTTTGAAATTTTAATAAATAACTGAAAGTACGACGAACGTAAACCTTTGTTTTCTTTGTAAGAAAAAATGAGTGATGTTTGAATGTTAGTTGAGTTTACGACTGTACTTCTTCTGAATATAAATTAAAGGATAAAAGGTGCACAACTGGAGCTATGGGAAAAATATTCTCATTTATCCTACCAATAGGAAATCCGATCAAAGGGGAATATCTTGAATTTTTAAATGGTTTGTATTTATTACTAGCTGCGCCCCGCGGTTTCACCCGCGTAAGTCCCGATCCCGTGGGAATATAAAAATAAAAAGTAGCCTATAGCCTTCCTCGTTTAATGGACTATCAAACACAAAAATAATTTGTTCAATTCGAACCAGTAGTTGATGAGATTAGCGCGTTCAAACAAACAAACTCTTCAGCTTTATAATACTAAGTATAGATACATAATATAAATTAATGTACTTACTTATAAGTAGCAAGCATCCGCTATTAGATTTAGAAAATTTTGGATTTTGGAAAATTCTACATCAACGCGGACGAAGTTGCGTGTGAAAGCTAGTTTTATAAAAATTGTGTTTACCAACTACTTGCTTCTCTAATGACTCTTTACACCATTTAGTACTTAACATATACGACATTGCGTACGTCTATGAATTAGATACTTCGTCATAAAAGCGTGTGTTTGTTTGTCTCTTCACTTTTGGTGCGGACGCAGATAAACGACTTGAAATCGACCGACAGTTACTGTTGGTAATCGCGTATTGTGAAGTAATAGAGCTGGGAAAAAAATAGGCCCGGTATAACGGTGTTTCCACCAGAGATGTGCTATGCAGCTATGCTGCGAAGATGTGAAATCTACGCTACGCCACCAGTGCTAAGCTATGTGCAGGTGCACCAATGAATATGATTGGTGGATATCAAACGCATCCATAGCATCGTAGCATAGCACATCTCTGGTGGAAAAGCGCCCTTAGGCTGCCACCATCAATTCTATTGGTGAAAACGCCGCTCCGCTTCTGTGGTCAGGCAGCCTAAGGAGACAAACTAAAACAAAATAAGACGCCAACAGACGGAACGGACGGATGGACGTGGCGAAAGTAATAAGGGTGTAAGAACTACTAAAAACTGTACTGCACCGATCCCAGATAAATTGTGATAGTTTTTTTTTACATATGACAATGCGTTTGACCACTATCACAGCCTGATGGTAGGTGACGAAGTAGAAAAAATTGACTGATAAACATGCAACAGTTAAGCAATAGTTCACTTTTTTTTTTCGAATGTGTCGATCCAGGAACAATCGGCCAACCGGTTAACCCATAGTCTGCCTGAGCCCCCATACGTAGGCTGGAGCATTGCAGCTGTGTTTGTAGTAACGTGATTATTGAGGTGTGATATTCGACGGTTTCGTACAAGGAAAACATTGTTAGGCTTTACCTTGTTACCAGTATCGATAGAATGCTTTGTTGTACGCCCATATCCTACACTAGCTTTCATTCGCGACTTCGCCCGGGCAGAGAAAGTATCTGATAATTACGTTTTTACGCTAAACCAATTTGATGAATTTTGGTAATTTTCCTACGCAGGTGAAATCGTGGTTCACAGTTTATTAAAATAAAGGTTTAAAACCTAACGTGGCACAATAGGCAGCCTCACCGCTAAAAGCGTTATCTTTCAGGTAATTAGGTAGTACCTACCTATATTTAAGTACCTATGCAAAAAAAAACGATTCCATAAATCAATTACAACAGTTTGGCAATTGTTACATTGCCAAATTGTTCCGGATATTTTACAGCGAGTTAATTCAGTGCTAAAACAGGAATTTTAAACGAACTTATACAGCCGGTCGTCTGCCACACACAACTCATAAAATGATTACTTTTTAAACGAAATGTTTATTTTAAATTTAGAACTGACAGCCATGACAGCTGTCCCGGCCACCATTATTGCATCAAGAAGAATTGAAGCGGTGAAAAAAATAACATTTCCATCCATGTTTTACTATTGTAACGCTTTGGGCAATTATGTTAGTGTTTAGTTTCGGTCGATTAATCTATCCGGGCGAACACACCTTAGTTTCACTAATAAAAAAGTCAGCCGTGACACATGGCTGTTTGCCTTGTTATCGTTGTTTCGGTTTGTTTACTTATGTTGGCAGCACGTGTTAATGTTGCCGTCTAAAAACGTGTGGCCAACATTAAGAAAATATACAAAAAACGATCACACAGCCCGCGGTGGAAAGGTTTTAATTTTTTTTACGCGTGAAAGTAGCGTTTCTTAACCCTCCACCTGCCAGACGGTTCGGTTAGAAGCATCTATAAAACCGACAGTAAAAAATGTTCTGTTTAAGTAAAACCCATTAACAATAACTTAAGAGAGTAAATAAAACAAAACGTAAGGACTTTTTATAACTTAGTGCCCACATCGTTTTTAGATTTTGTTAAGTTTTAAAACGAGGTTTATTACTCGGTTGCCGTGGATGACTTGCTTAATTTTAACGATCTTAATTGAGCTGTAAATTTAAATTGTGACGGCTGAGTTCATGTAATTAACAAAGAAATTAACTAAAAAAGACATTTCTACTAATGTCAATAGCCTTTTACAATAAGTGCTTCAATAGCCGTTATTATTAACTTTAGTGCTTCTAATAAAGTCGTTCCATTTCACTACTACAAAATCACATTATTTATTATTTTTAACACCATATGCGAAACAGACAGTCAAAATCGGGAGCAAAACTGAATTGTTTATTTATATGCCCATATTGGACTAAACGCATGTATGTTAATCCACATCTTATGTAAACTTAACCTCGGAAAAGTTAAGAAATCTTAAAACCAGCAGGTAAAAGTTTGAAGGTCCGATGAAAATGTTTACTTAAGTCGTTGTACGATCTAAACAAACATCGGTCAGAAAATCTATTAATAGTGGTAACTAGTTAAACATCTATGCAGCCAATAGAAAATTAGCATAAGCCACGAGACTGACCGCGGCCCTAATAAATTGCTGCTACGTAAATTGGAACGTACCGAATCACCGAATCATCTTTTGTGGGAACTCCCGGCACTGGCTGCCAATGAATAGGATAGTATTTGAAGTTTGGTTGGTTTATAATTAAAACTGGCAGCGCCCCGCGGAATCAACCGTTATAAGTCCCAATCCCGTAGGAATTTTGGGATAAAAATAGCCCATAAATCTTCAACAATTGTGTTGTGATTTTTTTTAATCTGACATTTTAACGCGTTCTAACAAACTATTCATTTAAGTAATAGATTATTAACAATTTGAAACAAGTAATTATTATTTCATTAAATGTTTTCTTTAAGTTATATGACTATCATTAATTGTCATTGGTTTTTTTCGCGGTTTAGCCTTTTATTACCATTGTATCTAGTAGTACACACGAGATCAGTAAAATGTCAGTGTGAGATCAGTTTATGTCCCACTACATGCAAAGGGTTAAATTAAACCCACAGACCTCAGTAAAAAAAACCACGTCGAATCAAAACTATTTTTTTATCGAATATATTTTATATTGACGTGTACCTTAATGTTTTTTTCTCAGTATTAGTTTAATATTATACACCTTATTATTGGTAACAGCCATAACATAACCAATTTAATTTAAAACATTCATTTAAATTCTGTTTAATAACGTATTCTTTATAAAATATGGTTACATAGAACAGCTATTTAAATATTATTCTAGTGAGCCATCCAATTCAGTTTCATAAAATTTAGATAAAGCCATCGTAAGATGATTCAGTCTCTTGTTAGAATGGCTCCAGATAGTTGCGGTTTAAATATGGAACGATTTTAAACATTGGAACAAAATATGGTTTTTAAGATTCGAATACCTTTTGATGTTTTTAATGATGTCATACTCTTTTGTCACTAAACTAGGTACACTATAATTGTTGAATGGGTTTTCCATAATGTTCCAACAAAATATAAACAAAATTATGCAACACTAGTCAGGCTATTAAATAAATTAATTACTTTTATTTTTTTACTAATTAATTACTTAATTAGGAAAGTTCCTTGAAATACCTACCTACATAATTTGTTCTAAATCATATTTATGAAAGAAAGAAAAAAACATCCAGTAATCTCTGACACTTCGGGGTTCCCTTTAGGACGTAGAGGAGCTAAAGGGTTAAAAAGGGCTGAAAAAGTTTGTAGTTCATAGTAATTATTATGTTTTGTTTTGTTATGTTTATGTCCCGTCGCAGTCCATGGTGCACCTTCTCCAATGCCCATTGTGCCCTAATACCTGCACATTGGAGGACCTGGTAGACGCCAACGCCGCTGCAGTTGCAGTGGCTAGCTACTGGGCAGGCAGGAAAGATTTGACTGGTCGAACGTCACTGACACGAAAAGAAGAAGTTTGTAGAAATTCAATATCACTTTTCAAAAGACAGTAACCGCGGGGTTCAGGTAGTAGGTACTTACTTAATAAAATGATAAATTCTCTAAAATTCCGTTAAAACCGTAAAATATTTGGCAAGACGATTAAATATCTTTACAAGATGTTCATGATCAATAAAATTAATAACACCCATACTTTAATTAAATAAAAACCATACTATTATAAAAATTAATGAACATAAAAATATACTAAATATAAAACCACATAAAACTAATCCATTAAAATATTATATGCATAAACATAAAAACTGCAGTAAAAGAGTGTTCGTGTTAAATATTATTTATCTTTTAAGTGCTATAAAATGTGCAGCGTTTTATTTTATTTAACTACAGAGTACTCTTTGTTTACTGTAACACTTTAGGGGTTAATTTTTTAAATAGGTTTTGTGGGAACCTCAAGTAAATGGTATTTTCCCGTTAATATAAATTAGTAAAACATTAATTTAATTTCCAATCTAATTTAGAATATAAGACAATTAACTAACAAGGTTATTTCCACTACTTAAGTTATCTAAAACTTATCGTGAAAATGACGCTTGTTACAATATTAAAATATCGAGCTCCATAAAATAAAAACAAATATCACGGTTAATGAGATACAGACAGACGGACGGACTGTGAATTCTTAGTAATATGGCTCCTAATAGGGCTAGTATTTAATTTACCCATTGAGTACGGAACGCTAAAAACATGGTACTTAAATATCCTTTAGTAACAGCGCTTCCGCGGTTTCACCCGCGTAACTCACGATCCTGTGGGAATATCGGTATAAAAAGTAGCCTATAGCCTTCCTCGATAAATGGACTATCTAACACAAAAAATTTCAATTCGAACCTACTGGTTCCTGAGATTAGCGCGTTCAAACAAACAAACAAAGTCTTCAGCTTTATAATAATAACTAGCGACTCGCCCCGGCTTCGCACGGCTATATTATGCATGTATTATACATATAAACCTTACTCTTGAATCACTCTATCTATTAAAAAAAAACCATCAAAATCCATTGCGTAGTTTTAAAGATTTAAGCAGTCAAAGGGAAATAGGGACAGAAAAAGCGAGTTTGTTTTATACTATGTAGTGATGATATACTCGTAAGTATAGATTTACTAAGCGAAATAGATTTTTTTTCGAACGAACAAAATTTCTACAAACATTTAGGTATGGAAATCTTAATAAGGTCTACATGTATTTGTATATACTACAGCATACCTATTATATATATATGTACCAACATAATATTGTCATAATTGTACAGTGAAAACATTTTACAATATAATTTTCCTCGAAGCTCCCATGTAACCTAAGAAGGAACAACGAATTAATTACTTTACTTTAATAAAGAAACGGTAGAAAACATGGACTTTAAATTAGAATAATTAAACTTTAAAATTCAGTTATTTTTCAAAAATTATTTATACAACAAGTAAATATAAATATATAGTATACTAGCGACCCGCCCGGCTATATTATGCATGTATTATACATATAAACCTTCCTTGAATCACTCTATCTATTAAAAAACACTGCATCAAAATCCGTTGCGTAGTTTTAAAGATTTAAGCATACAAAGGGAAATAGGGACAGAAAAAGCGACTCTGTTTTATACTATGTAGTGATACAATGTTTTTCAGCGAAGGGGGTTTTAATGCGAAAGGGGGTTGTTCTAGACGTCTAGGCGAACTGTTGTTCTACGACTTTTGGAAATTAGTTTTTTTTTTCGATAATTCTGAGTGAATTTTTACTTGAAAATCAGCTGTTTCATACAAAAATTTCGAACGAAATGTTCGAATTTCCAAAAGTCGTAGAACAAAAGTTATTCGCCTAGACGTTTACCTACCCATTATTTATATATTTAGTTGTACTTTTAAATCATTTTTGAAAATTATAAAAATAAAATAGAGCCTTTCTGTATTCAGGCGAAAGACAAGAAAGGAAGAAATCCAGATATCTCTGAAACTACAAGAGCGAGTACGGGTATGAAACTTAGGATGAGTGTTTTTTTTTAGGACGTAGGCGAGTGAAAAAGGATTTTTGGAAAATCGACGCGACGTCTAAAGGGTTTAAAAAGGATGACACCTCATAGAAACTATCATGTATTCTTGTAGGAAATCTATTTCACTTTTAAATAAACATATGAAAAAATGCATTCCGACATGCTTACTTGACTAGCAAGACCTGCCCCCTGATTCACAAACCGTCGGAAGGCAACCGAACCGAAAAAAAAAAATTTGCTGCTCTTTCACTCCCGCGACTTTTGACGTGTTGGCATCCTTGTCTTTTCAGTTTTATTCGTTTCGGTACCCTTCCGATAGTTTGTGAATGAACATACAGGTCTCGCATTTTTTACTTTACCTTAACAAATAAAAAAATCTATAAATTGAGTAAAATTAAAAAAATATTCATTTTTACTCACAAAATATTTAAAACAGATTTTAGTATCACAAATTTCCTTTTTTGCAATCAGTGAAATAACTTCCAGTGGAAAACGAAGTAGATGATATTCACACTCGTTAATTGTGTATGCAAATATGAAATAATTAGAGTACACCTATTTACTTTAGTGTATGCGGTATGAAACTCGAGACCGTGTCTCGAGGCGGTAAATACGGGCATTACAATAATGAATACGATTATATGAAGAATGATAAATGCTATGATAACTAGGTTGTTTAAGGCGAACGTATTTTTATTTTCATCTTATCTTCGGTATTTACGTCTTTGCATTTTTTGATCAGACAATGACTAGATGATCGTTTAAAATGTAGTTTGAAAATCTTTGTTCCGAGCATTTTGTCAAAGTTTTTACTCACTTAGAGAAAAATTTAAAGAGATAAATATATTAACGCTCTATTCACAATATATTTACGAAAACTTGCTCTACGTTCACAAAAATCCTGATATTTTTCGCAAAAATAGCGATATTCATAATTTCAACTTAAGAAATAGGGATGAGCTGACCTTGCCCGGTAGTAGGCTCCGGAAAATAAGCAGGTCGTTTAATAGTACATGTGTGCTCTATTATAATAAATTACCTAAAGATGTATATGACATGTCCATTAACAAATTCAAAACTTTTATAAAGCATAAATTGTGCGGTAAGGCATACTATGATACCTCTTCGTACCTTAATGATAAGAATCCATGGATGTGACTTTAATTGCTCCATTTCAAATAATACCTAATTTGTAATATTGACCTTTGTGAGCGTGATCACATAAAAAAACCCCATGAGTTTCTTGTGCCTTCTTCTCATTGGTGGGCGCGTTCCGAAGGCACACATCCTAACTTAGTTTTTTAAGACGATTTCAAGTGATCATTGTATTTTTAAACATAAGCATCGAAAGAAATAAAGAAATTTGACTTTGACTTTTACACCTGCAGCCAATAGAAGGATCATACGTCTAAATTTTAATCTAGGTAGGTACTCAAAAAACGTAATTTATCAAATTCTAACCAACATTTTGAAAGAATCTCACTGATACAATAGCATTAAATAAAGATTTGCATAGTAACCTTCAATAATGCCACAAATTAAGCGTCAATTCAAAGACGAAGATTAGAAAGCCAACCAAAATTACATTTAAGCTCGTTTCAAAGAAAAACATTTATAAAAATAAAGAGCTACCCATTAATATATCTGGAGCTATTGTTAATCCAGAAAATCCCCAATCTCCAAGTACCTACATAAACTGAAAAAAGGTTTTAAACATAAACAAAATTTACCACAAGGCGTTCTCTTGGGGCATCACTTTGCTGACGTCTTATAAAAGGGTACTGAGATTAAAAGTTGTTTTGCTTTTTAACATTACTCTTCACGAGAATTAAATATTAAATCTAATCTAGCTGCAGTGAAAAAAAGTTGAGCAATAACTTAATTTGAAATGAGCATTACGATGGCACTTTAACGCTTTTTGCCAAAGCTTTTTTAAGTTACCATTACTTTTATTGCTACGTTCGGATATTTTAAACGAGGTACGAACTTAACGGTTTGATTACTAAAGTTTTTAACTGCGTCGTTTAGGATTAAAAAACAGATTGTTAGAAACAACTTGCTTCAGCTTTTTAGTACAACTAGAAGGTAATTTCATTACCTGGGATAAACATTGACATCCTTTTTGTTTTTGCGCAACCATCAACAAAACCTAATAAATAAGTTTCTGGATAAGTTTAGATATGAAACCCCGAACATTTTTTGTTGAACTAGCGCGCGAAGGGTTCCGTACTGTACAATTATATTTTATGTTTAGTATTTGTTGTTATAGCGGCAACAGAAATACATCATTTGTGAAAATTTTAACTGTCTAGCTATCACGGCTTATGAGATAAAGTCTGGTGACAGACAGACAGTGGCATCTTAGTAGAAGAGTACCGTTTTTACCCTTTGGGCACGCAACCCTAAAAAGCTAGCAACTCTCTCTAGTAAAAGTCCTAATGGCTTTTATCAAACGAAAATAATAATTATTTAGTCACAATTGTTTGAGAGTTTTAAAAGTACTTATTGAAATCTTTTGAAAAAATTTAATCATTTATTCTGTGAAGCTATGTTTTTCATTTTATTACGATATAAGTTGGTACTTCATATTTAAATACAACTTACTTTAAAAAACCTCTTACGAAATCTTATGAAACGTCAACGATCCTATATTTAGGAATCAAGATGTCGTCTTTGAATACGTTCGAGGTTACTCAAATTAAATTTTAATAAGGTCTACGTTGTTTGAACAAATGGCCAACTTACCCGACAGTTGCGCAAGATTACGCTGTTGTATTGGGAAACATTGTACCTATGAAGTTAAGTAATCTATACTTAAATATACCTAAAATTAAAAGTCCTGAGTGGCTGAATGATATGGACGGATCTGGTTAAAATTTTGCACACGCTAAGAAAGGATTTTGAAAAAATCAAGTCGAAGTTGCGGGTAAAAGCAATTATATTATAATATGTAAGTACTGTCTAGAATGTAGACAAATCTAATGTTTCTTTAACTGCAATAAATATTCAAGAAATAATGTATCTTGTTTAACTGGCAGAACACATAACACAGTAGAGCAACAAACGACGATAAAACTTTCTGTCTTGATGCGAATCTCGCAAAAAGATATGAATTAATTAGTCGAAGGCTATAAAACTAATAGAAATCTATTTCAAGAAAAATGTATATCCAAAATTTTGATCGTTGGCGAGATTTCCGCTTACCACTACGCTAGAAACCGTTGCCACTGTGAGTACTTATTTCTAAAAATGCCTAGTGCAGCTCACGCATTTAAATAACGAAGATAATAAAATTAATGATTAAACGAACTTACCTTAAGTGAAGTTCTATCGTAATTATACGAAGCTTCGTCTGAAACATTAGTGTTAACATGCAGCAACGCGGCTTGTACCCAGTCATACACACTATAGTTTAGATAATTGTATAAAAATAATATTTTTTAAATTTGACACTGGGTATATGCTATCTTGTGGCAACCCCAGTTGGTACTGACATCTTCATTTAGTTCAGAGAATAGATAATTCCTTTTTTGGTTAAACAATTTTTATGGGTTTTTTGGGTGGGAGGGACCCTAATGTTTCAGACGAAGCTTCGTATAATTACGATAGAACTTCACTTAAGGTAAGTTCGTTTAATCATTAATTATACTTGCTTCGTCCTCAACATTAGTGTTAACATGCAGATCTTTAGAGTTGTATAAAATTGTTTTATATAAGCAAAAAAGGAATTATACATACATAGGTATATGTATTAAGAAAATATGTGAACTGTAAGCAAAATCAAGTTCTTTTATTATAAAGTAAATAAAAGATGCTGAAGGAAAGTAACGAAATAACATTACTTATTTGAAACAATGAAACTCATTGTAATTAACTTTAAATATATATATATATATATATATATTTTTTTTAGTAATCTTTAGTAACTAAAACCAAAGATTCTAATATTAAATTGATATACCAAAAATAGCTTTCAATATTAGTTTGATTAACCAAAAAGTAAACAAAATCAGCAGGAGATTCTGCGGCAGGCCCAGAAGGAGATGGGGCGGGACAAGTTTGACTCGCATCATAGGGACTGTACCCAGCTGGCAGCTGGCACTAGACAGGGAACATTGGGAGGCCTTTAGCCTGCAGTGGGGCAGAATAGGCTTAAAAATAATAAAATAAATGTTTGTTGATTAAAATACCTAGTCTTTCTAGGTAATCTGATTTAAAATGTGTAGCGCCAAGCTATTCTGTATATCAGTAATAACAGATTGTGATAGAATCTAGCGAATACGCAAGAGTATTTCAACCAATCAGCCGTTTTTCTAACTACTTCTAGACAAACAGCGTTCGTATATGCTTTAGAAGTGAGTAGAATGAGAATTAAATATATTTGAATCTATATAAAGTTACCACTTTAATGTAAACCCTCTTTTATCCCACGGCTTATGGACTAAGGAGAAAAGTTGTTTATTTCTTCTTATGCAATTAGTTTTTATTAGTTTTTCTTTTGACATCATTTGGGATTTTCAAGTAATAATACGAGGATGTTTTTTACAAATCTGTTTACTTTTGTTTTTTTTTTTATCATGATTATATTATTATGTCGTGCTCTGTAGCAGAGCTACCATAATAAATATCTAAAAAAAAAAATATATCTTAAAATGATGTATTTGGAACGTATGCATGATGTACGTTGCCCATTACAGCTGTGTGTAGGTATACTAGAAAATAAGGTAATAGGAAAAAAAATTGTTTGTGGCACTGCTGTGGAGTGTTCTCTCTAGCAGAGCCACCTAGTATACACACATACACTCAGGAAAGATAAAAACTACTGTTTTTTTTTTTTTTTTTGAATGAAAATTGGTGTACGTTCTCTTATTGCGTACGTGAAGGAAAATAACACTATAAGATAGTGATTTAGTTGTTTTAACCTTACTCAATTTTGTTCAAAGCATCTACAATTACTTCCCTTTATCATTTACAATTACTTCGATATTTTGAACTTTAATTTTATTTATAGTTTGCACTGTGTTGTAATAAGCGCTAATAAAGTTGCAACTTTCTTAGTATTAGTTTCATTGTAAGGATACGAAATTTTTAAGAAATTAAGAACAATTTCAGGGTTTCATGCCACATCATATTTCCGTAAAGGTAGAGCTTATAAAAACCTTTGAAAAGTCTAATTACTCTGTCATCAGACCTTATCTTAATATTGACAATTAAGGACAATGCGGATCTTTAAGTGTAACAAACTAAATTGTGCACTACTCTGTCACATATACGGATATAGGACAAAGACTAAAAAGAGAGTATTAATCGTAGAGATTGATGCTTCTTAATAGTCAAGTTTTTGTAAAACTTGAACATCAGACAAAGGCAAAGATGCACACATCATATTATCTAAAATAAAAACTTGCAGAGATACATCTTCTCAAGAGTGCCGTGCGGATAATTCGCGGCTACTAGGGTCACTTTGCCCTGAAGTTGTCTGTTAGTTACAGATAATAAAACAATTGTTTTAGTTTCTAGTATTACTAAAAACAACACACAGCTTTTGAAAATTGGCCAGAGAGGAACAACCATTTCATGTCTTTGTATTTATTCTAAGTTGCCAATCAGTCCAAAGAGTTCGGGTTGTCTAAATTGCTTACTAAAATAAAATAATATTTAAAGTCCAAAAATGTTGGGTTCTTAGTTTATTCATTATTACTCCATTTGCCGTTAACTTTCCTGCCCCCAAATACGGCCCCCCCTTTTCTGTTGTACTAGCTTCAGAGAATAGTATAAACAAGTTAGTCAACTCTCAATGGGTTAACAGATGTAACAACATTTGATTGCCGCCATTTAGCTCGTCCGGATCGTCTGTAATAGCAGCTAACGGTGCGCAAAGAGCAGGCCGGAATGTCTAAAGTTTCAGTACTGACATATTATAACTAGGTATCGTAATCGTCAGGTTTTTGAAGGCAATATATTAACAACGTTCAATATTCGGTATAAATCTAACCGTATTGAATAGCGGGACAGTAGTAGACTAGTAGTAAGCTAACTTGTCAGACGAATGAACTCTTAAACAGTGTATCATGCAATTTGTAACAAAAAAACTTGGATACTTCATGTTTAATTAGGTTTTTTTTTTTTTTTTTTTTTAAGTTTAAGTATGTTTAAATCAACTTTATAGTCGATTTTAAATCTACCATTTGAAAATGATGTGGTTTTACTGACTTGTTGAGGGATTAAAGATTTATAATGAAACGTTGTCGTCATTGGGTTTTGGTATTAAAAAATACTTGTAAATAATTGAATAATTCATTCATTGTTAACATTCAATTATAGTTCTCGAGTTTTTAAGTTCATTAATTGTGAAATGAGAATAATTAAATTCCATTTTTAGAATAAATAGAAATAAAAGGTATACATAATGTATGGTTTAAAAGGGTTTTTCATACCCGTCTATGATCCACGACATTTGTCATTGGTAATAAGAAACATTTTGTTGTAAAACAAAGCTTACCTTACATGGTGGCGGCAGCGGCGGGACATACCTCATTTATCGGCATACCTGGTGTGCGCCTGCGTGAGCGCTGCGAGGACAACGCTATTTGCGACGGTCAAAGTTGACCTGTAGACGCTTGGGTCGACTGTTCTTCTTCCAACTTGCGCCGCTTGCCTTGCCAGGGGGAGCGGAGCTCTCCAGTATTAAGAACGAGACGAGACGATAGATTAAATTTTGTTAGTAGGAACGTCGTCCGTTCAGATTGCAAAATGTTTTACATCTCAGATGACTTGGCTTTTGCCGAATTTCATGCTTTGTTGAAGCTTGAAGTTGAAGCTACAAAGCTGCAGCAACACATCGACTCATCGTATTGAGAGTCGCACAACAATTTTCCTGCTCCTAATAACTTGTATCTGCATATTTGTACTGATTTGCAAAGATTTTCGTTTGCGCTTGGTCTACACCCGATAGGGCAAGAGCTAGTTGATTTGATTGCTTTCAAAAGCTTTGTTTTCTTTTACTAAAATATTCGACAATGCGGCCATAATAACTTCTTATTTATTAAAGGAATTTTGCCGAGTAGTTTTAGAAGACTCTCATGTAGAAAGATATCTTGTTCGTGTGGTATAAAGTAGGTAGTTGACGGTTGTACGTACAGTAATATTTGCATATCCATGTTTGAGGGTTGGTCAGGTTTGTTTTCTTCGACGTCAACCTGAATCCTCCTCTGGTTGGTTGTCATAAACCTGTGTTTTCAATATTTTTGTAAAAGTAGCACTTTTGATAAAAGTGTAATTATTTAATCTACGTTTTTCTAACCAAAATAGGTGATAGTCTCAAAGAACTATCCTCATGTTGCGTCGTGAAGGTGGCACTCTCTTTGGATGTGCACTCAACACTTTGTATTTGTTGATATAAGTATAATTTACTAGGTGATAGTCTCAAGGAACCACACACATTTTGTATTGTGAAGGTACCACTCTCATTGGATGTGAACTCAACACTTTCTATTTGTTAAATAGGTATATTTTACTAGGTGATAGTCTCAAGGAACCACACTCATTTTGTATTGTGAAGGTACCACTCTCATTGGATGTGAACTCAACACTTTCTATTTGTTAATATAGGTGATACACTCATGGTGAAGGTTGCACTGTCATTGGATGTGCAACAATTTGTATTTGTTTCTTGTGTATATTTTACAAGGTGATAGACTCAAGGAACTACCCTCATGTATGGTGAAGGTGGTACTTACATGGAAGTACACTCAATTCACGTTTTACAAGGCGATAGTGAAGGTAGCATTCTCATTGGATATGCACTCAACACTTTAGTTTATTTACTTTATTTGTTTCTTGTGTATATATTACAAGGTAATAGCCTCAAGGAACTAACCTCATGTATAGGGAAGGTAGTACTCTCGTGGAAGTACACTCAATCACGTTATACAAGGCGATAGACTCAGGGTACTATACTCATGTAATTGCATTGTGAAGGTAGCATTCTCATTGGATATGCACTCAACACTTTAGTTTATTTACTTTATTTGTTTCTTGTGTATATATTACAAGGTAATAGACTCAAGGAACTAACCTCGTGTATAGGGAAGGTAGTACTCTCGTGTAAGCACACTCAATCACGTTATACAAGGCGATAGACTCAGGGTACTATACACATGTAATTACATTGTGAAGGTATCACTCTCTTTGGACGTGCACTCAACACATAATTAATATAGCTTTATTTAATAATATAACATAATAATGTAAATAGACGTGAAAGACGCTGTCACGATTAGTATTTAAATTCTCTTTGGTCACGATGTCACGATGCTGTCACACCATTTTTTCCTTGTTGTCATGACAACTTTTGATTATGGTTTTCAAAAGACAAACTGCGCGACTATTTCGACCAAGATATATTAGCTTCATTTCCAACTTCTTGATTTTTCGAAATAGGTATTCATCACTGAAAAAAACTAGATTTTTGTTTAGACATAACTATTGATGTATTTAAAATAAAATTCTAGAAAGTGATAAATATGGTGTACACTGACTGCGCACTAAAACGCGAATGAAGATGTCAGTACCAACTGGGGTTGCCACAAGATAGCATATACCCAGTGTCAAATTTAAAAAATATTATTTTTATACAATTATCTAAACTATAGTGTGTATGACTGGGTACAAGCCGCGTTGCTGCATGTTAACACTAATGTTGAGAACGAAGCAAGTATAATTAAAACATAAAAGAATGGCCTATCCGAGACCAAGGAAATAGAATCTTTGGTCTTGCAGTAGACCTTAATTAATTCCATTGGCTTTAATTAGTAGTGATACTCATATGATTTTTATTTTACTACAAAATGAAAAAATATAATAAGTTAGACCTCTAAACATCTGTGCGTCTCTCTTAGAACTAGTCATCATTATGAATTATATGAATAGATTTGAGTGCAGTTTTTTCATCTGAAATCTGAATGATACCTTAAAGTTCTTAGCTATATTTGACGAATATTGTATCAGTTGTTCAAAATTGTGATTGTGCTTTTTACAATGATCACGGATTTATTAATTTCATATGACTAATAAATCGCGCGGTTAATGTTTTTGAAACGATTGTGCACTGCTTAAAATATATAGGTAGCTAGCTTCTATTTGACAAGAGTAATTGCATTTAGGTCACTGAATGTTCAATCCGAAGTATTTAGGTTAGTGCTGTTCTGAGCTCAAATTGCAGTTGAAATTTATTAGATTAATAAGATTTCTGCAGAAAATAGCTGTTTTTTTTTTGCAGAATTGCACAATAAACTAAAACCTCCTTATTCCAAAACGAGGTTTAAGGATAGTCCGAGATGTAGATTTAAACCTTAGATTTAGATACAGATTTACTCGTAAACTGCAGTCTAAACACTATACCTATATAATCTATAGAGATAGTGCTTAGACTATAGTTCCTATTAGATTTTATAGGGATAGTGTTTAGACTATAGTTCACGAGTAAATCTGTGTCTAAATCTAAGGTTTAAATCCACATCTCGGACTATCCTTAAACCTCGTTTTGGAATAAGGGGGAAAGAGATTAACTTAGTGAAATAATGAAGCAATGAAGAACTTTTTTCTACGTAAATAGGTTTGCATTTGATATGATATTAAACTACAATCTAGGAGATAAAGACTTCTAGATTGTAGTTTTGGGGGAAAAGGCGACGTTTTTAATGTCATTTTTAGTGTACCTACTTGTTTCGATCGTCTTTTGTGTCTGTTTCGATTATCTTTTTTTTTCGATCATCTTTAAGTAGTTTGACCACAGGGTAGTTTTTTCTAGTTGGACAAACCAGTTGGACTATCAAGTTTAAACATGAGGAAGATGCCCATTTATAAGTTCATTACAAAATCCATCTATCCAGAGAGTGTACGCCAAGAGTGTACGCTATCCAGATTTAGGTACGCTATAGTGCTTAGGACATCAGATAGAATAAATGGAACGCGTGTAAACAAAATATCAACATAAATTACTTAGTTTACTTGCAAAAGATAAAAATTTTGTTTACCAGGAAGATATTACGTACCTTCCTTCCATATAAATCATTTGCCAGTAAAACGTACAATTTCGTGAAGAAGAAACTTTATTTATTTTCAAATAGCAACGAGTTGTATGGCCGTAAAAAAGTTTTGCAGTTCAGAAAGAACGTAATCAAAATGTGGTCTATTGAGTAAAATATATTGAGTTTTATTTACTTGGGTTGTAGTAAGGATATTTTGCTTTGATATTTTTTTACTATTTGAGTATTTTTTAAACTAGATTTTTCGATTGATCGCAGACTAGGATAATAAGAAAGGTTGTATCAGGAACTCAATCGCATTTACCTAAGTGTTAAAAAAATGATTACATTAAGTCCCACCTTAACCCTTTTTATTCAGATCCTAAATTGTGTTCCTCAAAGTAGAAACAAAAGGGAACAGGGTCAAAGTGGTAACAAAAAACTATTGAAATGAAAACAGAAGACCATCAAATTGGAGACAAAGGGGGATCGAAGTGGAAACAATAGACGATCGGAATAGAAACAGAAGACTATGCAAATGGAGACAAAGGGAAACAAAGTGGAAACAATAGACGATCGAAATGGAAACAAAAGACTATCAAAGGGGGATCAAAGTGGAAACAATAGACGATCGAAATGGAAACAAAAGACTATCAAAATGGAGACAAGGGGGCATCAAAGTGGGAACAAAAAACGATCGAAATGGAAACAAAAGACTATCAAAGGGGGATCAAAGTGGAAACAATAGACGATCGAAATGGAAACAAAAGACTATCAAAATGGAGACAAAAGACGATCGAAGTCGCGAAAAAGATTCCATTCAATAAATTTAAATCTTACTGCAGATGCAGTAAGTAACTAGATATAATAATTTAAAACAAAAGTGTCAACGCTCCAAAACATGACCTCTGAACTAATGGACGTTAAAAGATTGCGTAACTTTGTTTACAGTATCGAATTCCTGTAAGAGATATCTTAGACTACAAACATTTCATCAGCCGATAGTCTGGTAAGAGCAAGTGCATAATTGCCTTTAATATGTGTAATAAAAATGTCGGTAAAATATCAGCGCAATTTTAAGTCGGTAGTCTGAATAGTTGGTTTGCTCTCAGTTTAAAGCTTCATTGCTGGTCACGAACGTTGACACAGTGATTCTTAGAAACGAAGCTAGTATAAACAGTGTCAGGTATAAAATTCAACGTTGTTTTTATCTGTAAATACCTATTTGTTTCTGAGTGCCGGTTTATTTCACTTACCTACCTACTTACATTCAAGTTTTTGTTAACTGACAGTATACTTTTTATTGTTATAAACCAGGGTTCGAAAATATCCGATATTTATAATAAATATCAAAATATCGGATTTTTTTGATATATATCCGATATATATCAAAAATGTGATATTTACATGATATTTATCCATTTTGTATGACAGACATATTGTTATTTTGTTGAATTATTTATGTATACTGTTTGCATACCTATGTTTTATAAACATAATAATTAAAATAAAAAAAAACAACATATAAAAGAAAAATCAACTCAAAAACATGAAATCTTCTTATACTAAAATCAGAAAAATCAACTAAACTAACTACATCAGGTAAAATCAACTCAAAAAGATAAAATCTTATAAATTCCAATTATTCAATGGCTTAGTTTAGGTATTAACGTTTACCCCCTTATTCCAAAACGAGGTTTAAGGATAGTCCGAGATGTGGATTTAAACCTTAGATTTAGACACAGATTTACTCGTGAACTATAGTCTAAACACTATCCCTATATAATCTAATAGGAACTATAGTCTAAGCACTATCTCTATAGATTATATAGGGATAGTGTTTAGACTGCAGTTTACGAGTAAATCTGTATCTAAATCTAAGGTTTAAATCCACATCTCGGACTATCCTTAAACCTCGTTTTGGAATAAGGGGGTAAACGTTAATACCTAAACTAAACTTACTAATAGGGAGTATTTAACTTTACTCCAACGCCATCTATATTAAGGATGGAGAACTACAGCAGAAAACTGCAAAACATGACTTAATTTTTATCAAAAAAATTTAAACAATTTTGTATTGATATATATCACAAAAAACCATTTGATATATATCATGATATATATCCATTGATATATATCCTCGAACCCTGTTATAAACATATCGGTTTGTAGAGTGGAAGGAGTGGAGTTTATTCCATCTATCTCTATATCTAATCTATCTATCTTATGATAAAAAAAAAACAATTCTTCCACGCCAGGGGGATACGTTAGTAGGGACTAGTACACTAGCTCGTTTTTTTGACATTCGTTTTATAAATAAACCATGGTAATAGGTATTTAAATTATTTATTTTCACTTGAGATATTCACTAGCGCTTTAAGAATATTTTGAAAAGTACAGACCGCAACCTATCAGTATCCATCATTTTGATTGTACATCTATACCTGAGGTATTATTTCATCAAAGGTGGTGAAAGGTGCGGTTTTTAGGTTGTTTCAGTTATATTTTCTTTTTAAATTTTGAGTTGAAACCCTTTCAGCCAGATTGGTAACCACAATTTGGTAACCAGCTACAGTAGAAGACTTAAAAAAAGATATTTTTCAAATTGGCACTAGAGTGATACTTTTAGAAACTAATTCGATAGTTTTTAAGATCAATACAAGTATTTCAATCGTAATTAAATTTATAATTAATAGGGACAGAGATATACTATGTAGTGATTTTGAATGTGTACAGGTATTGAAAAAATTAAACAGAAAAACAACAAAAAGAACCAATAAACATACTTACCAAATAAAAGGTATCTATATCTATTGCTCACGGGACAGAAAAGAAAAAGAAAAACATCAAATGAAGATGACTTCGCTCTGACAAAGTTTATCAACGAAGCGAACTTGTACCTACTAAGTCGTTCCATAACTAATATCGAAATAAAGTCTAGTAAGTTGATTAAAACTGTGCTTTCATTAAGGTACTGCGAAGTAATATTAGGGTAGACTCTGATAAATCTGTGCAATTACCAAAAATCAGAAAAAAAAAAACTGAAACTATAATAAAAAAAGGAAGATCGAAGAATATCATATTAGTCAAATTAATATTGGACTTTACAGCTAATAAAGATAATTTGTAACTTTAGTGCTAGTGCCGAGGATAAATGTATTAGATGAAGTAGACTTGAATATGAATAAAAATTAGGCATAATTTTTATTTTATTTACGAGCTATATCTTACAATGAATAAATACATTGTGATGAAACCCGCGGCTTAGTAGGCTTCAGACATAATTTACTTTCTTTTAGATATTAGTAGTACCTACCTAGTCGATATTAATTGTGGGCATACCTACTTATAAGAAAAGCAAATTCATCAAGAATACAATAGAAGTTAGCAATATTTAAGCATCAATAAATTCAGTTGATATAGATCGAACTGTCTTCAAAGTTAGACGAAAAATAAGGATACTGTGGTCACTGTTTGGATCAAAGCCAAAATAATCAAGTTAAGGAGAGACAAAAATGTGTTTTGTTATTTGGTATTTTTTGTTACGATTCCGTTATTAGTAATAAGAAGACATTCAATGCAATGTGACCTTCAGTGGAAAATGGAGCGTGATTATTTACCGCCACTTAATGTTACGTTCTTTATGGTATGCTTCTATCTGGAGTTAAATAACGCAAGTAGGTAGGTAACTTCGTTTCAGTTACATACCGATGACGTCAGATAATTTTATAGTGTAGGTAATCTGTTTACACTTGAGTTTGATCGAGTCAGAGTAACGTTCTCAGAACGAGCTCTAATCATATTTGATTCATTAATAACTATGTGCGTGTTAAGCATTTCAAGTGCTGGAATTACTATCAGAAATTATGTAAATATTAACAAGCCTTGACTTTATTATTAGTCACTGCAAGTGCTAATCTACAATCTTTATCTTAGCCGACTGAATGTGTGTGTTTTAACTAACCTTAAAATCTGCTTTGAAGGACCAAAATATTCTGCTTCCAGTTTCAAAAGCACATTACATCCATCGAGTTCACTTTGAGGTAACGTTACACAGGACGATACGGTCGTTAAGCACACATAACATCACATTTTGCACTTGCTAACCGAAAAACAATAACCAGAATTAACTGTCACAGATTTAAAAGACTTATTCGTTTATTCTGGATGAAAGAATGATGGAATAAGAAAAACACGCGAAGGGACCACAGTTTATTTCGATGTGGATGTGTATTCGTCGGAAGACTACGTCCGAAGCAATCACCGGAGAGGTATAGATCCGCGCGCGACGGTGGCTGGCGAGCGACTGGCGGCGCGCGGCCGGTAGGGGATCGGTAACGAATGCCAGCCGAGCGAGGAGCGAACGCAGGGGGCACATCGCATCGTATTCGGGAATTTTGGCTAACGTGCTTCTCCCATAAACCTTGCTGATATCAACACACTTTAATTAAATATCTGTATCGTTTCTTTCTCTTTCCGTTTCGTTTCTTTTAGAACTTACACAATTTAAATGTATACCTACTATGTTTTATTATCAGTTTTATCCTTGTACTCTTTTGAATATTTGAATTGCTTAGTTTATTCTAACACATTACTATGTATAGTCATTAAAATAAGCGTTAACATGACGCGACTAAGTCTAAAACTGGTTTATTTAGCATTTTGTCCAACGAGGCTTGCTATACATTCGTACATATAGTATTTTATGTGTGTATAAGATAGGTACTGTAGGTATTAAAATAAAACAAAATAGCTTTATTCTAGCATTAATCGAACCCTAGACTAAAATATTATTTTATAATGTTAATGTTAGTAGATACCTATTACCTATACGAATATTTACGATAACTTTCAAACAAACCTTTGGAATATAAAACGATTAATGTGGCTGGTTCACCTCAAAGATTTGGATCTGCTACCTGCCTAGCTTTGATGTGTCCGTATTGAAAAGAGGCTCGTAAAAAAGGAATTATACACGACTTAGTTTAACGTAAAATGTACACAGGAATTAAGAACAGGAATCGTAACCATAGTGTTCATTATAGTCGCATCTCCCCTACACTTTACTCGTTGAAGCGAGACCTAAACAGTCACTCTTTTTCGTCTTTTTTATGTCAAAAATTGCGCGTATAATTTTTAACTATGGACAAAAGTATTGTTATGAAAGGCAGATGTTATGTTATGAATTTGACGATAAAATTGTAAGAGAGCAGAATATTGGTGTGTTAAAATTGATATTAGAGATAATTTACCGTGTTGTAGTGACGATTTTGCGCAATAAATTTTATTAGTGTAGACACATAGAAAATGTTTGAGTAATTATATGAGAGTCCATGCTATTGATGAGATGGACGGACTGTGTGAGACAGAATATAAGATGGATTTAAACAATGATATGACAGAGGATGAGCATGGTAGAAGAATAATAAAAAGCCTCTGTGCCGATCACAAACAAGTTAGATTAGGAGCAGAGGAGGAAGGAGAAGAATAATAAAAAAACGGTTGCACTCCGGGAGTGCCGACAGAAGTGAAAACTAATAAAAAATTTAAAAAAACTAATTAAAAAAAAATAGTCGGACGACTATTTGTCGTCCGACAAATAGTCGTCCGACAAATAATCGTCCGACAAATAGTCGTCCGACATTTGTCGTCCAACAAATAGTCGTCCGACATTTGTCGTCCGTCAATAGTCGTCCGTTAAAAAATACCATATGTAAAATCTCATCTGTCGAAATCTCATAAAAAAAAACGAAACAGTAGGCCCAGGCATACATTTTCGCCGCGCCGTAGAGAGGGGATAGCTGTCTACTCTCCATCCGTCTTACGCTTTTTCGATCAGGTCACGTGTCCTGACGCGAGTTTAAGATTTTATACCCATTACAGAAAAAGTGCTCAACGCCGCTAAAGAAGTTTTCACTTCAAAAAAACATAAATTATAATTATATTCTACATTCTGATTTTGACATTGCAAGTTTACTTCGTTATATTGAATTCTGGCCAAACAAACTGTTCCACATGATTTAAATTGATTTATTGATTTATGTAAAGCCAGCGGAAGAAATAGGCGTAGCAGCGAACCCGCCCCTGTCTGAGTCTCTTGAAGAAAAAACTGGCGACTTTTGCAATTAATGAAACTAACAAATTTACCTAAATAAATCCAGAAGATGTCCACTATTTCTTTGCAAGTCGCAATTTTCAGTAGATTTGAGTGTCGATCATCCGGGAATTTTCCAATTGATTAAACACCTTTGTGTTGAATCAACGATTGTAGACATTAAATATCACTTCTTGCTTAGTATTAAAGTTAGTTAGGAATAAGTACATATTAAATTTTGACAGTTCATTAGCTTCTATAAATATTGCGATAAAAATTAGATGACTTTAGAAATATTCATTTTTATATCTTACTTGCATTTACTATAGATTTATCACGTAGAGATTGCTTGTGCTTAATTTGATAATAGCTTTTACATCTAATCTACCTGATTTATAAAGCGCCAGGAACTACATGGCGATGTAGTGCCTGGGACATACGGAGTAGGCTTGCTCAGAACTTATATCACCCTTCTCTAGCTTAGTCGAACGTGTCCTGAACAAAGAACGGTAGCCACCTAAGCCACGGGTGTCATCACGATGTTTTCCTTTACCATGTAAATATTACACATATTTTTTGTAATAAAAGACAGAAAAAATGCAGTAAACTGGTATAAATTTGAACTAGGTCCACCCGTTCCTGAAAAATCAGTAGTGACACGCGGACAGACATACGGACAAAAGAGGGATTTCATAAGAGTTCCTTTTTATGCCTTTTGAGTTACGGAACCATAAAAAGTAAAGTAGGGTTGGGTGGGCAACAGTGAGCCAGGTGGAAACAATGAGCCACCCCACCTAACTAAAAAAAGCGAGGTTGCCGCTCGTATGCATTACGCAGACACGAACGCCATTATAGCTACGTCCCTTACTACCCAGTTTCCAACGAGATCCTGAGTGAAGTGGACGGCACAGTAGCATTTTTTAATTTTAATATCGGAAATCGAACAAAAAATGTAAGTACATCGTTTGATTTATTTCATTTCGTATTATTTATATTATAATTGGTGTTCGTTACATATAATATACGTTTAATTGTTCTTCATTTAAGAGTTTTACCACTGCCGGCATGTATTTCGTTTAGTTTCTACATAATCTCAAACTTTATTTGATACGGGGTGTACTCATTGGGCCAATGTATAGACGTCAACAATGAGACAGTGGCTCATTGAGTACTACGTGTGGCTTATTGTATGCAATATACATTATGTATATGGTTTCTTACCAAATAAGTTGCTTTAATTAATCCTAAAGTTAGTAAAATAGGAAGTGGTAAGGTACCTACTAACCGCTACAAACGCACCGCCTATAAACATCGCATACAATGCTGCATGTAGATGCTAGTGCTTTGTTTGTGATCTTAATTTTTGATCCTGTGTTGTTGTGTCGACAGCTGATGTTTGCTTGCTTTTTATGCTAAGAATATTTTATTTATTTCTTTACAGCATGCCCTCGACTTAGTGGATATTTCCTCAGTCGCAATGAAACGTGCTATAGATCTTCATTTGAATAGTCATAGCATTTGACAAGCTGCAAAGGAATCCCATATACCATACCAGACCCTACAGAGATACGTCGCGAAATAAAAAAAGGGCCACTGATAAGATTTGAGCCAAACTGTTTTGAAAAATTGTGAAAAACTTTCTTTTTATTGCCAAAAAACAATACGATTTTATTAATAATAGATTAAAATTGTGTTTTGAATACTTTATATTTACCTGTTGAATATTTCTAATAAATATTTTCTATAATTTTACCTATTGATTTAAGTTTTAAATCTTTTTTTAAATTAAAATTTTAGTTCCAAATATGAATCATTTTTGTTCATATTTGGTTTATAATAAAAAAAAATGTAAGTCTGATTAATATTTGTTTCCTTATTTATTAGTTCTTCGGTAATAATAGGGAATTCTATGTCAACTGTTGTGCACCGACCCATTGAGTACTACCTGGATCATTGTGTACCACCCCCTATGCTCATTGTGTACCACTGGGTGTAAACAATGAGCCACTTTCCCACTTTTTTTTAATTACATTTTGTAGCTTAGTGTGTACTTTTTATGGGAATTATAAGCATGCCACTTTAAAACCAATGAAATTTCCTATCAAATGGTATATTTGAAGTTACATTTGGACAAGTGGGGGCAGATATATATGATTCCAAACTTTTTATGGCTCATTGTCGACCACTCAACCCTAAGTGTTAAAAATATAAAAAATCCACATAAAAATAATCATAACAATTCGTAAACTTCCATCACAAATCGTCTGCAAATGATTTATTGAGCACCATTGTAGTCTGTCCATCGTATTATATTTACAAATACAACATGAATATAATACATTTTCTAAGGAAAATACCTAGAGAATAAATATAAGAATTTTTCGATGCGTTCTTTTGAACGATGTGTTTCGTCTTTATTTGGATTTGATTTGATTTTAGTGGTGTTTGCGAAACATACATATGTATATTTAGTAGTAGTACGTATGTATATTCGGTAGGTACCTATATTCAAAAACAAAACAATATCAGATAGGTAATTTTTCTAGATGGAAATGAAGATAACAATATTATTATACAGTCTCGACTTATTTCCTTTTCAAAATGACAGAAAATGTAGCACAAAGAAGATAACCCGGGAACGGAAATGAAGCAGACCAATCTGAGGTGGATTTGATTTTTAAACTCTTCAGCAATAAAAATTTTAGTAGGTATAAATTTAAAACAGAAATATTTTTTATAGACTAATAATTATTATTAAAAATAATCTGCTACAAGTTAAAAAAAATTGTAAGGCGTTTTTATAAGCACTGTACAAAACGGCAAAATTTTAAAACCCTATTAATTAAATAATTATGCGCTTTCCTAAAATTTTTGGTTAGTTGAACAAGTTATTTGTTTTAAGGTAGCAAGTAGTTATTTAAATACACAAATATAATTAAGAGGAAAGATTTTCTTGTTTTTATTTTTGTAACGAATTTGCTCCAAAACTACTGGACCGTTTTTAATGAAACTTGGTATGAGGATCATTGATTAATGGGAATACATTTTTTTAGTAACGCTGGTGAAATCGCGGAGCGCTGCTAGTTATTATATAAATAAAAAAAATTCATTGACAACGAAACACAATTTTTTGCCTATAACCACATCCTATCACACTATCTGGCCAGTCTATACTTACGTATGTACTACCTTTAGCTATTATACCTCATCCGGTTTCCATAAAACTAGTATCTTATCCAGATATAAATCTAAATCACTCAGGATGCAAATATTTCGAGGGTAAATGTACGCGAAAAGCTTTTATGCAAATTGCTAAGTAATTTTTATAATGTAATTGGTTGTAAGAAATGTTTTCTTGGATAAATAAGATTCTACTTACTGGCGTAAAAGAAACATTATTAATTTAGCTTCATAAGTAAATGTTTTACTAATGAATTTGAATAATTTAGATTTAATAAGTAATTTTGAAAAGGTCGTAAATATAAGTCCGCATATAGCACACTTTCCCCTACAAAGTAAAACTTGTGATTTAAAAATTTAATTTAATTGTATACCTATAGGTAAGTATTTAGGCAACTCTTTGGTAGACTCACCATAAGAATACTAACTCCATTTTTCTTGCAATAAAACATACCAAGTTCGTTAGTTTTTGCGCGAGAAGTAACAAACTTACATCTCGCGCAAAATATCTTTATATCACTATCACTATTCACTATCACTATCACTACATAGTATAAAACAAAGTCGCTTTCTCTGTCCCTATGTCCCTTTAACCCTATGTATGCTTAAATCTTTAAAACTACGCAACGGATTTTAATGTGGTTTTTTTAATTGATAGAGTTATTCAAGAGGAAGGTTTATATGTATAATACATGCATAATAGAGCATTTTAGTATTTTAGCATTTTAGTATTTTATATTTTACAACACAAAAATAATCATCTTTCTTTGAGTAAGTACCTAATTAGTTGAGAACTAATTACTGAATAAATACATAAAAAATAAGTATTAAGAAAAAGCAACGAATATAACCTCCTTTTTTAAAGTCGGTTAAAATGACGGTTTTTCTATTCAAAATTCGCTGGGGAGGAAGTGAGACTGCAATAGACATTTTAAACAAGAAATACTTCGTAGCCCATACACAGGCAATCTCAGGACATCACGAACATTGTACCCATTCGTGATAGAAAGCGAAACTTCAATATTTGTTCCGTATTATTTCAATAAACGACCTCCCTCCGAGCATAAATAATGCATGTAGAATTTTTATAGTAGTTACGTATCGTATAGGGTCCCGTGTTCCCAGATAAAGATCGATAATGGTGGAACCCTTATTATGACGACCGCTGTGGCGCGGCGGGCGAACATTCGCCTGCGACTCAGAAGGTGGTGGGTTCAATTCTCACTTTAAACAATAATTTATATATTTATACAGATATTTGTTTCTAGTCTCAAAATCTACCAGCAAAAACTCCAGTCTCGTAAAATGGTGCTTGTAGTAGTGTCGAAATGGTAAAAATCCTGTCGACTACGCGACCTTCATAATAGCTCAGGACTGGGCATTATTTTTGTCAAAAATGAGTGGGCGAAAATCCGCCTGCGACTGTGCTGGTTCAGTTACCGCTTCTAACAAATATCTATACTTAATTAGTACAGATACTTATTTGTTACTGGTCTCAGTGTTTCTGTATATTTATTATGTAATATTTACAGAAGAAAAGTATGTAATGTATTACGTTATACGTTATCTGACCAGTATAACATGAACCTAATTGTTATAACTGCAGAATGTAGCTACTTAATTCTACATCTATTTAAAATAAAGTATTTACCTACCTTCACAGAAAAAAAAATGAAACAAATTCTTGAAGCAAAAAATAATCCTCTCAAGACGCTAGACAATCATATCTTGTTTTTAGTACCTATAAATCTTAAAATCATAACCGAGTATTAATAATTTAAAAGCAATATTCTTCAATTAAGAATGGGTAAAGCTTATGATTTTTCAGAACATTTAAAAAACATCTTTTGGAACAGAATTATTTTAACTTCAAGAAACCTCAATCCGTTGCGTAGTTTTGAAGATCTAAGCATACATAGGGACGGCGAAAAGTGACTTTATTTTATACTATGTAGTGATGATGATAATCACACTTCACTACATCACTACATAGTATAAAACAAAGTCGCTTTCTCTGTCCCTATATCCCTTTGTATGACGGATTTTGATGCGGTTTTTTTTAATAGACAGAGTGATTCAAGAGAAAGGTTTATATGTATAATACATGCATAATATAGCCGTGCGAAGCCGGGGCGGGTCGCTAGTTAATAATAAAATTATAAACTACCTCTAGTTTAGTTCACAAAGGAGAGCAGTCAATATGAGTCAGTAACCGGCAACCGGCCTAGATTTGACTGTTGAACTTTTTAACAGCTTGTTTCATTCATTGTTAATCGTTCGATCGAGATATTAAAATAACGGTACAGAACAATTGCTTTACTTTTGTTGGTTTTACAGATAAATCAGTTTAGTGAGAATGGATTACCGGGTGAGCGCAAATTTAACATTTTGGCGTGTTTCTGCCCCGTAATTTGACGACCCAGTTGGCACAATGGTCACCATGCCGGACTGCCAAACACAGGGTTGCGGGTTCGATTCCCGCCTCAGACAAGTATTTATGCTTAGAGATTTGTCTGTGGTCTGGTTGTTTCTATGTATTATAAGTATATATTTACAAAAGAAAAAGTATATAAGTAGTATATCCGTTGTTTAGCACCCATAATACAAGTCTAGTTACTTAGTTTGGGGCTAGATGGCGATGTGTGTAATGTCCTGCAATATTTTTTTAATAAACTATTCAGCTAAAATAAGGTAACAGCCCGCCAAATTTAGTTTTTTTTTCTACAATTCATAATGACTAAGAGTATTTTGTAAATTGCGCTTTAAGAATATAATTTTCAAACTACTAAATTATAAGTTAGGCTTAGAAACTCCCCAAAAATGATGGTAAATATCGGTTTATGAATGTACCATTATTTTAATCTGGAATAGTTTCAAACTCTAGTAAAGAATTGAATAGTTAGAAAATTATGGATTAGGGACAGCTCACGGGTTCTCTTTCTTTTCTTATATAATGTCGTTTTATTGTGTCCTTGACAATTATTGTGTCTTTTTCTTTTGTTAATATGTTTATCGTGTGTTTCGTCTTAAAAAAGCTATTATTTTCTATTCAATTATGTTATGGTTTAGAAGCGCAGTTAACAAAAAACAACATACAGACGAATTGAGAACCTCCTCCTTTTTTGAAGTCGGTTAAAAATAACCTTACAGTTCGGTTTCTAACAAAGTCAAATTTGCAAATTTTTAAATTTAGCGGGCATCCGGTACCAAATACCCATAAGTTGAATAAAACAAGTTATTTACATTATTATTATTCTTTATATCGCTACATAAAACTTAATATATCTAAGAAATATGGCTGCTAGATAAACTCTGTATTTAACGATGACACTCCTAAAATATGACGTGGACTTTATGGATTTAGGATGGTAATAAGTTATTTAGACCTTTTTCAAGGACTTTTTAGGTTGGTGAAGTTTCGCCCTAAAAATTTATTTAACTTAAACACTGATATTAAACACTGTTTTTATTACTTTTAAGTGAAGCTATTTAAATTGTATATCGTATTAATGATTATACTAGACTGAATAGGTAATTAAGATTTTTTTTCTAACAGTTTGTTTCAAATTTCTGAACAAAAATTTAATACAATAATTTACAACTCATATTATAAGGGAACTTATGAGTCAAGGTCAAGATTATTAGATAGATATAATTGGTTAGATATTTTTGAAGGTATATTTGAAATGTAGCTATTAAAGTCTAATGAGTTTTTATCATTGAATTTGTATTTTACCTTTAGCTGCTATACCTACTTTAGTTTAGTTTTACGGAGCTGTTTTCCGTACTTAGCCTCTTCATTTGGGCCATTGTGCGCTATACCTCTTTATGCTATTGCTTTAACCACAAAACCAAAACTCGACACTGGCTTTATGCAATCATCTACATGCATGCATAAGCCACTACTTATAAAAAATCCTGATATCACATTAAACGGCTCAATATTTTTACCAAAAGTTCGAAACACCGGATGTTAAACGAAAGGGACTGAACCATTCATACTCGTACCTTTGGAGTTCAATTGCGGTTTGATGCGAACAACACTTATTGTACCTGAATAAATGAACCCATCAAACAACGAATTGAACTCTATTAAAAGGGAAGTAAAACAGGAAATCGATTGACGATGAATGTTTAAGTTCTCATTGACGCAAAAGCTCTGTCTTGGACGGAACTCGTAAATTCGAGACAGACGGTATCAAAAGGAGGACTGATGAATATCGAGATGAGAAAACGGCTGTTATGCTGCTACACACTGGTACTTAGTTTGAAAACCTTCATAGGAAAAATACGTTTCGACAAAAAAATCCTTGAAAGATACAACTATTATCGAAAACTAAAAGAAAAGCAACTATTTGTTAATTGAAGGATAGATTTAGAAGAATCACTGATTCCAATAATAGCACTTGAAATGGTCTGATAATGACAAATTCTTATACTGACGAAATCTTCGTGCGGTGACTGACACTATGGCTCTTTGCACAAGACATCCGAAACCATTAGGTACTCAAAAAATAAAGAAATGAACTAAGAAATTGCTAGATCTAGTGACTATAGTTCTCCCAGCGGTTTTACCCACATAAGTTCCGATCCCGTTTGAATATAGAGATGTTAAGTATCCTATATTCTTCTCCATAGGTACTATGGTATGGACTATACCTGTGCAAATTTGCAAATTAGTAATATTTTTTGAATGTGTGGTTTGAATGATATCATAACACAAGTCTAGTAGCTTGCGGCTAGATGGCGCTATGCGCAGTGTTCTGCTATAGGTAACTCCTTTCAATATCTTTATTATCCATAACAACCGCGTGTAGAAAACTTAAAAGAGCAACGGAACGCACCAGTTTTATTCTCTTACAAAAAAACCTTACAATTTCATTCTGCTCTCGGTTCCCTTGCGAAATTTTATTTCTATACAATAAACGGCTAAGTTTCTAAAAGATTTCAAGTCTTATGTTATGTCTTTTGGTACCTATGTCTTTGACTCTAACCAGGCTCTTCAAACCAACCTGATCAACCAAAAGTACTAGCTGGGAATAGGAACTGATTGGAAAACATTGGTAAAACGTTGGACTGTTATAAAAACAATTCAAATTAATTTTTAATTAAATTTATTAACGCTTTCGAAAGAAAAGATTATTTTATGAGGTACCTACTTACTCCATTGTCAATAAGTCATTTGACCATTCAATGACATCTGGACCACTGGATCACTGGACTATCACACTCTTTAACGATAATCACCCATCACAAAAAATGCTAAATCTAAGCCACAAAAACCCTCTAAAAATAAAAATAAAAAGCAAACGCGAAAAATGTTTTATTATTTTAGCAGAACATCATTTAGAAGAGAAGGGACCACAATAAAACCCGAGAACATTTCGCTATGTGTATACATTTGTAATATATCCGGCTATAAAATTCTACGAACATTTTTTGAAAACATAAACAGCTTTGGATAGCGGCCGTGGCCATTAGGAACCCCCATTCATCTTAGCTTATTATTTTTCAAGTTCATCCATAGGTATTAAATCGGTAGAGGAGATACGGACCATTTCAAAAGAGTTGTTTATTATAATGTCTGCTGAATTTCAGAAATGATAAATAACTTCAGAAATAACTTCGGTAGATTTAAGGTAGATATGTTTTTTCGATTTTATATTCTTTCTTTGTGAGATTTTGAGATGGCGAGACACTTCTAAAATAAATTAATTTTGTTTGAAAAAAACCTACATACATAGTTAAGTTTGAATACTTGCATTTGTAATTTAATTTTTAGTGTTGTTAAAGCAATCCAAATTCCAAACCAAACTTTCTAAATTAGAGAAAAGACCAAATATCAGCAGGTTTTTTTTAAAATTAACTGTAAAGTGCTTTCATCGATTGTTGTAATTGTCAATCTTAATATATATAAATCTCGTGTCACAATGTTTGTCCTCAATGGATTCCTAAACCACTTAACCGATTATAATAAAATTCGCACACCATGTGCAGTTCGATCCAACTTGAGAGATAGGATAGCTTACATCCCGATATTCCCACGGGATCGGGAGTTACGCGGGTGAAACCGCGGAGGGCAGCTAGTTTCCTATAAAATTGTCCATTCTTAATGGAAAGATTCGGTTGAAATTCGTAATTTTTTCTACAAATTATAGGTCAGCGTTTAACCACTACCACGCCTGATGGTAGGTGACAATGCAGTCTAAGATTTAGAACAATTTCCTAGAAGATACCTCTTCGCTCGTGACTTAAAGACCCTCGAATTAGACTTTGAAATCCCAAAATAGACTTTGCAAGTTACAAAACAACATTTCAATAGACTAAAGCCGCATACAGACGTGACAATAAACACCCTTTCTATCTCCAACCAACAAACTTATCGGAAACAACTGATAAATTAGTTAACAACCTCCGTCGCACGTGTGAACCTTTGTTCCTAAGGTGAGGACAGGAAGACCCAACTGATCGTCTGAACTAGTGTTGCCCAATTATCGATACTTTTAGTATCGATAGTTTTCATTAAAAATCAACTACCCTATCGATAGCATTGCGCGTACTAATACTATCGGTTTATATTATGATTTATCGATATTATCGATTGCTCTATAATATCGATTACTGCCTATATTACAGAACAGTTGAACAAAATATTACTTATTGCATGATCATAATCAATACAATCGATCAATAGTCATTACTATCGAGCTGTTAATACTGTAGAGAAATCGATAGGTACTTTGCAATATTATCGATATCTACTTTATCAGAAGTATCTTAGTATCTTTTTTTTCTTTTTCTTTTCCTACTATCAAGTAGGTATTGTATTGATAATAAAATTGTATGATAATAATCAATCGATAGTATCAATATGCAATAACTATTGATCATTTTGAAATTATTGTATTGTAACGACAATATTATTACGTGTCGTGCTATTGACAGTAGGTTATAGCTTATCGACACTATTGATTCATAATAAACTATCGATAGTATCGATAGTTGACTCTCAAGCAACACTAGTCTAAACAAACTTTTACACAACCAACTTACTAACCAACCAATAATCAACCTTACCACTTTGTAATAGAACACATCAATCCAAAATTAACAAGTTACTTTGATGATTTTGATATTGGAAATTAAACTATAAGGCGTGGTAATAAAGACGTGTGGTATTTCAAAGACAGGTAGAAATAATACCCTTGATTTGGTTGTTAAGAGAGAAAAGGCATTCGCAAGGATTTTATTGTGCATCGGTTTAGAATAATTGGTTGCTTGAAGAAGGTTGAGATAGTATTGTGTTTCAAGAATGAAGGTGACATTGAAGCAAAAAAGACCACCATTTTATGGCGCTTGGCAACAAATTAAATACGCGGATAATCACGTGATTATGTAATCCACCAATCACTGCCAAGCTTAAAAAGGCCAACATTTTTTTGTCATATTTCAGCCAATTTACCCAAAACCTGTAATTTTTTTATATTATGAATCCGTTCAGTAGTATTTGAGTTACGCATTCAGACAGACAGACAAATGCAGCGAAATACTCTGTTTTATAATAAGTAAGAAATAAATAAATATTGCAGGACATTTTCACACATCACCATCTCGCCCCAAGCTAAGTAACTAGACTTGTGTTATGGGTGCTAGACAACGGACTTACTACTATAATATATACTTTTCTTTTGTAAATACATAAATAATACATAGAAACAACCAGACCACAGACAAATATCTAAACATAAATACTTGTCTGAGGCGAGAATCGAACCCGCAACCCTGTGTTTGGCAGTCCGGCATGGTGACCATTGTGCCAACTGGGTCATCAAGTAATAGATTAAATAGATGCGTATTACCTCAATAATGGACTTTCCCCTAAACTTGCCAGTTTCCAACAATAGGGTCGCAAATTATTTACTTTAATAGCGTACTGTTAATAAAACGACTGTAATACAACTTAAAATAAAAGTTATGTTTAGTTTTACAGTACGAACGAGGGAAAGTTTGAAGTGTTTTTGTAATAAACTTGATAAATAATAAATAAATATTTCAGGACATATTACACATCGCCATCCAGCCCCAAGCTAAGCAACTTAATGCTTGTGTTATGGGTGCCAGATAACGGATAAACTACTTATATATTTTTTTTTTTGTTTTTGTAAATATATACATATTATACATATAGGAAACACCCAGAACCAGAAACAAGAATTTATGGTCAGCATAAATACTTGTTCCCGGCGGGAATCGAACCCGCAACCTTCTGCGTCGCAGTCGGGTGTTCGCCCGACGCGCCACAGAGGCCGTCGCAAACTCTTGGTTTTGTGTGAAAGTTTTTGTTTATTATAGGTAAGTATAAGAAAGAGTTCACGATGAATAATATAGGTATGCCCAGGGAGTCGTTATCGACCTCAAAAGTACCTACCAGTATCTTCTTGCTTCTTGTCCAAAAACATATCCAAAACTCACGCAAATCGGAGGCCTAAATAATCCCACGCATACATATTGGTTAAACTTCTGTACAATATTTTGTATTAATTCGGATGACTAGTCATGGCACGGAGCTTAATCCGCTACTTGATGATATGAAATTCGGTCCATCCGTTTAGGAGCTACGATGTGAAAAACATCAGATAGACACGTCAAACTTGTAACACATCTTTGTATTGGGCTTAATAATGAATTAGGTATGTTGGAAATGATAGCTAATAGGTTAACAAAAACTATTCAATATAAATTTCTTTGCATTTAAATATGATGCAAATGTTTTATTTTTTCAAAATATGATGTATATGTCTGTTGATTACGAAACGCGACGGCCAAGACTTCGACGTCATAGCGTCTAACAATACCTACATGAAGTAATCCTTTGAAGCTAGTGAAGTCTGACTGTTATCGTGCAACAATTCAAATTAATGAAGATAAATAAAATACCTAATTATTTTTCGATTAATTAACGCTTTTATACTAACAGGTTTATTAAATAAACGTTTACGATTATTAAATTGACTGGAAAACTGTCAACAAGCCAATTCGTGGTGCGACAACATAAGTAATGCAGTTTCTTGGATAAGAGAACGCTGAATCGACAAAAGAGCAAGATTAAAACGGGGCTAACTTTAGGGTCTGCGTGGTATAAAATAGTCTTACTAAAAGCAGTTACTTACCTACTTAACATTTTCTTTCAGCCGGAGGTCAAAAACATTACGCTTACACTTTAAGGTCATCCCCATTTCCACGAAAAAGGAAAGCAGCCAATTACCATGGAAACATTTTCCTCAAAGGTTATAAAACCGAAAATATGCAAAATATTAAAACAAAATCTCCAAAGTAACTGCTTCATAATTTACATTTAAAATATCGTTTATGGCACTGAATATCCTTTTTCTTGTTTAGTATCTGCTTGCCCAGTTACTAAACCAGACCAAATCATAAAATAAACCCTCAAAGAGGACGTACTTATTCGTACCAGTTAAATAAGCCCGAATCCGCCATTACATATTTTTACTCACACTTTATACCATCAAAGATGGAATATATTCAACGGGGAAAAGGATTATGATCAATTTTAGGGGTCCGTATATTTGCATAGGGCAGGCGTGCCGGGCCTTTGGGACTCGCAAGACGCGGGTTCCGCCGCCGGCGATGCAATGTGACGCTACCCTATATGGATAGGTCTGTGTGTGTGTCCATTGTCTCCGGAGAAATATCAGATGACGAATGGTCACAACTGTCCGAGGCTTCAACTTGATTAATGATGTGCGAATCTGATTGCTGTGTTGAGTTTTGTGTGACAACGTGAGGAATACGTAAAGTACGAAACCCGAATTTCATTTTATAAAGGCTTTTTACCTTTTAGTAAAGTCGGCTCTCTCTGAAAGGTACCGTAATATCTTACTTTATATTACTTAAAAGCAATTTAGTAATATTTTTAGCTGCTGCTGCTAAAACCTACCAGTAGGTACCTAAGAAACATTTGATGAAGGTAATTCTAAAAATGTTGGTAACGTTCTAAATAGTTAAGTATTTATTAGTAAACAAGTCAATGGAAACAGCAGCCCTTATATCCAGACTCCAAGCCCGAGGCGATCGTGTCGCAGCAATATCGCTGCACGTCTCCGTCACACGTTGGCATCTTGAAGATTTCAACGTGATCTTTCTAACCGTGCAGCTGTCTAACCGTTTGATTACATATCTAGTACTTCAGTAGGTAAGGGAAGACTAGATACTGCCTGTCACAGTATTTCTGTGCTGCCTACAGCTCTAGATTAACAATGGTCTGTAGTTGTTACACATGAACAAAAAACGTCACACAAAAAAGAAATACATAGAACCAAATTGAGAACCTCCTCCTTTTTTTGAAGTCGGCTAAAAATCACCTTATTTCTAGATGGCGCTACCGCTATTGATACAGTTTATGCTTATATTTAAGCGTCATCGCTATTTCACCTTATATTTTGAGCAACAAAGTACTTGTACCAAATACTATAAGAGAAATCTCGGAAACAACTAAATAGTATATAAACGTCACGCTTCTAAACAAAGTAGATCGGACCACTTTCGAGTCGGAAATCGGAAAGGCAATCTCACGAAGTTAATAGCACGAGCTGATAGATCTTGAAATATTAGCCACGGGTATTTGTAGCGTATTTAAATATTATTATTATCTGCTGTAAAAGATTATGGTTGGTTGAATAGGAAATGTAACTAGGATCGATTGATATTTTTCCACGTACTTTGTTGAACTTCTTTGACCGGATAAACGAATAAGGTTAAGATTTCAAAGGTCACAGAGTCTCAGTGTCTAAATGTACGAAAGTCTTAATGTATTTACAAAAGACAAAACATCAATGTTACATAATGCATTAGAGTCCAAATGATCCAGTGTCAAAATGTTCAAAAGTCTTAATATACATTAATGAGCAAGTGTTAGTAGTACAAAAGACAAAAACACCATTGTAACAATGCATCAGAATTTAAATGTTCCAGTGTCAAAATATATTTTTTAAATCCTCCATATTTTTCTATATTTAAGATGATTTAAAGGATCTTTCACTTATTAAGTTTCCTGTTTGTTTTATTTTTATGGTGCATTAAAGTGTTTATTTATCTTTCGTTTTGTTGTTGACTCGTGACGTCACCCACAACCAAAAAGAAACAAATAGGTAGCTCTTACCAATTTTTCCACGGCATAAATCGAATTCACAACCTGTTCCAATAAGAGGTTGTCAAAACTACTAACTAAATTTCACGTTAAACTGTAGTAACTAACTTATATTGAACCAAAGAATTTAATCGAACAAAGTGTAAGAACTAAGCAATATCGAACTTTGAAACATTTTCAATTTTCGCATAAAATCCTTGGAGCCACATCTTCATTAGTAATACAATCAAGCTGGAAACGAAATGGAATTTTCGATTTAGCTACGAAGAAGTAAAATGCACAGATGTACGGAATAATCTAGAATATTCTAGATCTAGATAGATTTGTTAGACTTTAATGAATGCAAGATTCTTGACTAGGAAGTTAAAATTTTACTATAAAATTAGTGGACAATTGTTCATCTTAGATTCCTGTGCTTGATTCTTTGATTTTACTTCGATTTTAATAGTACATTGTTATCCTAGGTGTGAAAGTCACTCATTACAAGTCCCGAGACGGAGTTTGGCGCCCGAGCGTAGCGAGGGCGCTAATAGTTCGAGGGACTTAATGAGTCTTTCACCCGAGGTAAACACTGTGCTTTTCATTACGAATGATACATAAAATTCTTCCTAACAACGAGATTGGATGAGAGACTCCATACTACCTGATCCTCTTACAAGGTTAGGACCAAAGAGGTTATATACATGTAGTGTTATTCTTTGGTGCTACCTAAAGCAAGGAGGTTAGGTTTTGAAGTTCCTAATGTATAATGATACTGATACTGGCTATATGCACAGTCGTACGAAGCCATAATTTGACAAGACAGCTGTCAGTGAAAGTGAAAAGCCCTAGGGCTGGAAGTTTTATTTTCTACACGCTCTTCAGGCATATTTAGACCTACTTTCGGAGTATGAGTTATGAAAAGATATTTATTCAGATTGGTTTGTTATTATGACATTTTAACATCTTACTGGTCTTGATAACACAGTTTTCTATAAATCACCGAAATTGTCAAAATCTAAAACTAATCATAATTAAAAATCTCCAAAAATATTCTATCTAACTATATAAAACTATTTTATAAAGGGAATGTCATCGAAATCCAATCGAAACTTCCTCCATTCGGTGGCTAGGCAATTCAATATGCGCGTATATTTTGTACTGTCGAAGAAATAAGGCAATTTTCAGATTATTAATTTTAATTTGTATTTAACATAGCGTTTAGTAGGCGACGTGATTCAAGACTGGCTCTGGCTTTTTGCAACATTATGAGAAATCAACATTTTAGGCATTCAACTTTCTGGATCTGAAAATTTTGGCATTTCTATTCTTCGTGAATGGTGAAAGAGGATTTCCACTAGGCAAAGATGGAAATCCCAAGGACCCACTCACACGTTTAGCTTCGTCATAATAATTCGTGCTGCAAGGGAATTGAATCAGTTGCCTGCGTCTGTTTTTCCTGACGTGTAAAATTTGGAGGTCTTCAAGTCACGAGTAACAAGTATCTTCTAGGTAAGCATGCTACATTTTAAACCGTATCGTCACTCACAATAAGCCAGGTATTGAATAGTGGTCAAACACTGACGTTCGTTAAAATTCTTAGTTACCCGTAGGCTGTGACACTACCACTAGTAAAAACTTCTCGTCACTACTAAGCGATCCAATAGTGACATAGGATTTTTTTCTGTCTAAAAAGCGTCTTATTTCCCAGACAGTACCCTCGTGAGAATGAAAAGTAAACCACGTTGACTGCGACCTCATTGCATGAGACGCGAGACGTCTCGTAGAATATGCATTTATCCTATCGATAGTGCACCTCGTTTAGATGGGTATATATATTATATAGGTATGACGACATAGCGAATAATTGATTCCGTGTTAAATAAGGTTGATTCTATTGAATAATTTGTACGATCGGAGTTAGAATTGCAGACCTACTGTAGAGGTCCGAAACTGCTATTATTAGAATGTTTTCAACTCATGCAAGATTGGTTTTGCTCGAGTTCAAGTTCACGTCAATACCTCCACTCAACCTCCAACTCAGTCTTTCAACTCATGAATTTATTAGATAAATATTATTAGAATAAAAAAATTCTAATTATAGTGAACCAAAATTTGGAACTCTACGGTGGGTCTGTAACTCTGACTCCGAACGTACGTATGTGAATATGAAAAATAATATTGGATGCTTAAAAAGAATCTATAGCTGTATTGATTTTTATTTTTTACTAGTCACTTGTAAGTGTTTCTAGGATGTGTGATATGGGTTGTTTGCCTGTATTATAACAATTTTATTTATTTTATTTTATTTATTTTATTTATTTTATTTATTTTATTTATTTTATTTATTTTATTTATTTTATTTATTTTATTTATTTTATTTATTTTATTTATTTTATTTATTTTATTTATTTTATTTATTTTATTTATTTTATTTATTTTATTTATTTTATTTATTTTATTTATTTTATTTATTTTATTTATTTTATTTATTTTATTTATTTTATTTATTTTATTTATTTTATTTATTTTATTTATTTTATTTATTTTATTTATTTTATTTATTTTATTTATTTTATTTATTTTATTTATTTTATTTATTTTATTTATTTTATTTATTTTATTTATTTTATTTATTTTATTTATTTTATTTATTTTATTTATTTTATTTATTTTATTTATTTTATTTATTTTATTTATTTTATTTATTTTATTTATTTTATTTATTTTATTTATTTTATTTATTTTATTTATTTTATTTATTTTATTTATTTTATTTATTTTATTTATTTTATTTATTTTATTTATTTTATTTATTTTATTTATTTTATTTATTTTATTTATTTTATTTTATTTATTTTATTTATTTTATTTATTTTATTTATTTTATTTATTTTATTTATTTTATTTATTTTATTTATTTTATTTATTTTATTTATTTTATTTATTTTATTTATTTTATTTATTTTATTTATTTTATTTATTTTATTTATTTTATTTATAGCAACTTACTATAAAGAAAGTTTTAAAAGTGCATTTGATGACTGACAAGAAGACTTGGAAACATACCACAGACACTTAACTTTTAATCGGCCGACGATAGTTGATACAGCATAGTTAGTATGAATAGCTTAATTTATTTACCAAAGTGCTTAGACCAGGTATTGGTCAAGCATGGTCTATCTCCTCAGCTCACTTAGGTAGGCATTTTTATTGCCAGTGGCAAATGTCTAAAATCTACTTCTGAGATCATTGGTAAATAAAAGCTTTTAAAAAAAATTCAAAAACAAGCTTTTATTGCATTGTCACGCGATTTACACATGTTTGCAAAATTTCAGCTCTATTGGTAACCGGGAAGTGGATCAAATTTTATTTGCAAGATTCCATGACAGACATCGGGACAGGTGTAGCTAAATAAAAGCTTGTAAAAACTGCCCATAGTCCGCCTATTATTTATTAAAAAAAAACAGCGCACTCCGGGAGTGCAGGCAGAAGTGAAAACTGTATATCTGTGTAAAATCTCATATGTCGCGAGAACATACGCAAAAAGAGTTTTAGATGAAGAAAAAAAATAGTCGGACGACAAATAGTCGTCCGACATTTGTCGTCCAACAAATAGTCGTCCGACATTTGTCGTCCAACAAATTGTCGTCCGACATTTGTCGTCCAACAAATTGTCGTCCGACATTTGTCGTCCAACAAATTGTCGTCCGACATTTGTCGTCCAACAAATTGTCGTCCGACATTTGTCGTCCAACAAATTGTCGTCCGACATTTGTCGTCCGTCAATAGTCGTCCGTTAAAAAATACCATATGTACGTCTTAATACACTCACAGCCAAATTAAAAACAGTAGGCCCAGGCATACATTTTCGCCGCGCCGTAGAGAGGGGATAGCTGTCTACTCTCCATTCGTCTTACGCTTTTTCGATCAGGTCACGTGTCCTGACGCGAGTTTAAGATTTTATACCCATTACAGAAAAAGTGCTCAACGCCGCTAAAGAAGTTTTCACTTCAAAAAAAAAAATTAAATAAATATCTAAATATTATATTTTTTAACACCAGTATTTTATTTTTTTTAAATGCAAAATAAATGACGCGTGAGTGAATAATTAGTGAGTTAGTGGGTGGGTAAGTTAGTTAGTACGTGGTTGAGTGTATTATAGGCGTGTCAGTGAAGGGGTGAGTTAGTGAGTGAATGGGTGAGTTACGACAATTCATACTAAAACTTTAAATTTGTTACTACTACTAGTAAATTAAAAAAAAATATCCGGTATACTTTCTGGTAAAGTTTTTGGTATTTACCATATACCTGTTTTTTTCTTCTTCAAGGTACTATCGATCTCACTGTCCGTAGTCTGTAGTGGCCCTTACCAAGACAGAAGCAACTAACAGGCAATTTAAGTTTTTCTCGGAGGAACTTAAGTTTTTGCACCAGTTGGAGGGGTCATGATAATGTAGAAAAACAAAAGGGTAACTTAATAAGCAAGTTATTTACTTAAGGCACAAACGGAGCCAAAAGAAAAATGCCCTTCGCTTAAGGCTAAAATTGTTAATTATTAAATGAAAAATTGTTGTTAAATGTAGTGATCTAAGGTAACCCCTGTTTTAAATATTGTAAATGAAATGAGTAATCTGTTGGAACCATATTATTTATAAGATTTTTATGTACAGAAATGGAAAAATAAATGATATTCTAATAAACTTTTTAAACTCACACAATTTTTTATTTAAGATATTTTTATTTCTCGACGTTTCGAAAGAGCGAGAGAGAGATAAATAAATAAATATTGCAGGACATTCCGCAAAATTTCGCCATCTAGCCCCAAGCTAAGTAACTAGATTTGTGTTATGGGTGCTAGACAACGGATATACTACTTATATACTTTTCTTTTGTAAATATATACTTATAATACATAGAAACAACCAGACCACAGACAAATATCTAAGAATAAATACTTGTTTGAGGTGGGAATCGAACCCGCAACCCTGTGTTTGGCAGTCCGGCATGATGACCATTGTGCCAACTGGGTCGTCAAAAATAAAAATGCGCGATTAAGACCCGGATAATAATTACTATGAATAAATGATATTCTATTCTATTAAATCCTACCATTTGTAGGTGATACATATGGTACTTAGGTAGTTAAATACATAAATGTTGTAGGGCTTTTCACACAGCGCCAACCTAAGCCAAGCAAGGACTTATACAGGAAAAGTATTTTTGTAGTGCACAAATTTCGCACATTAAAATAAAAAAATTTTGAAATTGCAGGAAGTTTTTCACATTAAGTTTTGGTTTTTTTTTCATTTATTTTTGACGTGACAACGTTTTATAAATTGGTTTGCCGGGTGACACTTCAAGAAACTGCGTTACGCTCCGCTGACGTTATGCGCTCACAATGAGAGCGAGTGAGAGGCACGCGGGCATGGTTAGCCCGCCTAAGAGCGAGAGAGACAGACATAAAAAGTGAAAGGCACGCGTCCCTTCCACTCGAGCACAGTTGTTGTCACGTAAAACTTTCGCCATTTTCTAATTATCATAGAAATTAAAATTAAAAAAAATTAAAAATTAAAAAATTAAAAAATAGGGGCATGGTCATGGCAGTTATAAGTTTTATGAACCAAAAATATTTGCTCTAGTGTCATTATCCAGGGAGAAAACAGTCGACTACGTTTGTAATAGTTTGTATGGAAAGAGCCTCCGGTACCCTTTCCTCTTAAATCTAAACATACAATTAACCCACACACAAAAATACAAAAAATAAAATAAAATAATAACAATTACCCAACCCTAATCAAAAAGACCCCTCCCCAACGTTCCCGGTGCAAAGCTGGACAATACGCGTTACCCCGCTGAACCGCTATCGACAGACTATATTATAAAGCTGAAGAGTTTGTTTGTTTGTTTGTTTGATCTCGATAATCTCAGGAACTACTGGTTCGAATTGTAAAAATATTTATGTGTTGGATAGTCCATTTATCGAGGCAGGATTTAAGGCTACTTTTTATTTTGATATTCCCACGGGATCAGAATTCACGCGGGTGACACCGTGGAGCGCTGCTAGTATTAATATTAGATGGTGGTCAGACAATAGACGAATACCTAATATTCTTCCCATTCTGGTAGTAATTCCCACAAAATGGCATATCTTTTTTTGATGTTATCGGAGCTATAAATACACAGAAGCCGAGAATAATCACGAAAATCGATTTAAATATGTCGCAAACCGCAGTCGGAAACGATTTCATATTTCATTAATTCGTATATCATTCGGTCCCTATATGTTTTCTCATAATGTGTTTTAATTAAAAGTGAAAATTAACGAGAGGGTCGTGAAATTCACAAGTTGGTATGTATTTTTGTTTTGATATTAAACGATTATTTTTTAGGTACGTTAAAAATAGTACCTACCGCGGTAAGAAATTCAAATAATCGGTGGACACTGGACATACTTTAAAAAAACTTGTAAGGTACCTGCGGATATTATGGGTCCACCTGCTACCTTTATTAAACACTAAATATTTTATAAAAATAGGGAATAGTAGTTTGTTACACAAGGGACGTAAGCGAACTATTACAGAACAAGATCCAATTGGTAAGAGGCTTTTAAAATCACTTATTTTAAAGTACACTTTACCATTGAAGCTATGTAAAACTCCTTCATAAATGTCTGGCGCACCAGTATCACTGAATTTTAATAATTGTAGCAATGTTACTATTAATTAATTTTAATAAATATTGAATAAAATTAATATGATCTCTCTAATAAAAAACCATTTTGTCATACCTACCAATATAAATGTCAGGTCATTATAATTATTTGTTTTTTTTTGTCAATCTGTAAAACAATCCATTTGTTTATTTGCTTGTTATTTTGTCACTAATATGCTACTTACAACGTTATCGTAAACGAGAAAATTTTATTAACGTTGTAGTAGCGTTTCCAATATGAAAAAACTCGCACTAAGGGTATCGAACTGTAATTTGAAGCCATCTCGTGTCAACTGATACTTATTATTAAGAGTCTGCCCGAAATACTAAACAATTTATCAGAAATCCATATCTATTAATAGAACTTCGAAATTATTGTAACGTAGAATAAACCAAAGCCTTTATTTCCATGGAACTAACAACAAACTTAGAACAAAACTTGGACTTAGATAGTGTTACCAAATTTTCGATAGTTTTACTGTCGATAGTTTACATCGACAAATCAGCTACCCTATCGACATAATGCAAAACTATCAATAGTTTCGATAGTTTTGTATAAATATATTAAAAGTTACCAAATTATCGATTGTATCTATACTATCAATAGTTTAGTTATCGATTGTTATCATGCAATACTATCGACATTATCTATCTTTTAATGAACTTTTAATATAAAAACTCGATAGTTTACGTCTACAAATTTATTTTAGATGACGGAATTCCAAATACAAGTAGTAAATTATATTTTAAGAAATACAAATTATTGATTAAATTAAATGTCATGTCAAAGAAAAACTGTTATGTTTTCTTGTGTTAAAAAGTGAAAAACGCACCATGCCATATCGATACTATTGTTTTTTTAATGAACTATCGATAGCCGACAACAATATGACCAACATTAACCGCCATATCAATTAAAACACTATCGATATATTATTAGATCGATAATATTATTAGATTGCTATCGATACTATTGATTTTTGATAAACGGTATCGATAATCGACTCTCGACCGACAACACTATTACCAACATTAAACGCCATGACGATGCCAGAAGCTGTTGTCCCCTCAGAGATTTGCCCAAGATCCAGATATTAGTAAGCCGAAACTGTGGCTTAACCACTTTAAGCAAGAAAATTTCCCAGAGGCATTCCTCATAAGTGGGCCAACACGATGAATACCATCATTGTATCAAGAAGGCTTAACTTGTCAAAGTTGAATTCAACCAAACACCAATATAAATTATGTACATATTTTATAACAATTTATTCAGTACTCAATGTCCTTAGCATAAGGTTTATTCTACTTTGAATGGCGGTAATGTAATCATCGTTTCTTGCTTAGCCAAATTTCACATGTGTTCAAGAGGTGTCAATTGCGACGCAACGCTAATTAGGAATTCTGTGTTATTTTGAACCTTACGCGTAATGACATAGAGGTGTTAGGAAATAGTTACAAAATATCAGCTGTGTTGTGTGGTCAAGTTAGTAAATAGTAATTTGCATGTTGTTTGGACTTTGTTTGTTGGTGATGTGACATTATGTTTTGTTCCCACGATGCGTAGAGCTTTTGCAATGTTTAAAAAGCTTAGAAAAACGCAAAAAAGCTATATGTAATATCGTACTATTCTATAGAAATGTTTTTTATAGATTTATCTAAATACTTAAATGTGCAATTAATTGAACAATTTTTAATTTATTTAATAATAATAATAATAATAAGATACTGATAGCGAAGAGCCTTGATCAACACCTGAAGAGGCTCTCGCTGGATGGTTGGGTCAAGGGTCAGATTCAAAAGGCAGTCGTTCTGGATACGGCACGTATTGTAAGAAGGTTTCTGTCTTTGCAGCCCTAACCATCGGTAGCCTGGGCCTTGCTTCGCTGCCGACGGTCTTCTAGGTTTAGGTTTTTATAATAATTTACTGTTTTTTATACAAAATTTATACGTTATTGTTAAGACTTGTAAATTTAATTTTATTTAGGTACCTAGTATGTAAGTGCTTAGATGGAATTTTTTTATAAGTTTATATAGTGATGTATATATTTTGTATTCAGTTTGTTTTTGTAAAAACCTAAATTTAAGAAAAATAAATGAATGACTGAATAATAATAATAATAATATAATAATGTCATTTATTTCGGATAATTACAATTCCATTTGTTAGTAAAACTTAGACCTAATGTTAGTAGCAATCAAAATGTTTAATTAGAATAAAATTAATAATAAGATAAATAAAATGTTCAAAAAATTTAAATAATTGTTGCTACCTATACCTATTCAAATAAAACCAAATATCTTAGACCGCATCATCATCTACACTCAGGCAAGTGATTGAAAGTATCATATAATTAGTCAAACGTTATTATTGGTAAACTCACTTGAATATAATTTTATTAATGTAGGTATATCACCCATAACACAAGTCTATTTACTTAGCTTGGGGCTAGATGGCGATGTGTGGAATGTCCTGCAATATTTATATTTATATATCTCTATTCTTAGTAAAACAAAATCAAATCGCGAAAACCTAAGAAAATACTAAACTTAATTAATTTAAAAGGTGAAACAATAAACAAAACGTTTATTAAGACATTTGCTTACTACAAATTTAATTTATTTTTCAATATCCAAACAAAATCTTCCTAACTTTCCTTCCATACTGATAATAGTTAGGTGAAAGTTTGTCTGCCTGTCGTTATCACTGCGAATTGATTTTGATGAATTTTATAAAGTCTATCTAGAGATAGATGAGACCTTGAATAAATACAGGCTATTATTTTGTACTTTCGTGCTAAATCAGTTCATTTCCATCCAAAGGTTGCCTGGAAGAAACCTCTTTCAGCGATATGGCCGCCCATTTGTGCGACTTATACTTTTTAAGCTATTACTTTACTTTGAGTAGATACTAGCGACCCGAACCGGCTTCGCACGGGTATATTATGCATGTATTATACATATAAACATTCCTCTTAAATCACTCTATCTATTAAAAAAAACCGCATCAAAATCCGTTGCGTAGTTTTAAAGATAAATAATAATAAATAAATATTATAGGACATTCCACACATCGCCATCTAGCCCCAAGCTAAGTAACTAGACTTGTGTTATGGGTGCTAGACTACGGATATACTACTTATATACTTTTCTTTTGTAAATATATACTTATAATAATATAGAAACAACCAGACCACAGACAAATATCTAAGCATAAATACTTGTCTGAGGCGGGAATCGAACCCGCAACCCTATGTTTGGCAGTCCGGCATGGTGACCATAGTGCCAACTGGGTCGTCCTTTTGGTCTAAGCATACATAGGGACAGACAGCGAAAAGTGACTTTGTTTAATACTATGTAATGATATTGTGTTCTATGTTACTTTCTGTGTTATCAGTATAATAAGTAATCTATCTATCTATCTACGTGGCTAAAGTCGCAGGGCGGAGCATGTACAAATATTACCCCAGAAAAGGCCAGGCCGGAATTTTCATAGCTCCATTCAACTTAAGTCGTCAATAAGTTTTTATTCAAACGGAATTGAATCGTGTGGAAAACGATTGTAACAAAAAGAATATTGTAAGCTAAAACATAAAAACAACGGCAGACGATCGTCCTTATAACCTTAGAGTTTCTCAGACACCAAACTTTCTGTCAGTCGATAAATACAGGGTTATTCGTAATTATAGTAACAAGCCGTTGAGGGCTACTTCTGTGCACCTAAACAAACAACTTTTGTTCTACGACTTTTAGAAACTCGATCATTTTTTTTTAAATTTTGAGGTTAGGTTTACCTGAAAATCAGCTGTTCCATACACGGAGAGGTCATTAACCTTAAAATTTTACTTATTTTTTAAGTTTTATCTACTGTTCTTAGTCTGAATGGCATTTGTTTTAAACAATCAGCTGTTTTTCTAATTTACATAACCTAAAAAATTTCATTTTTTTTTTCGAATTTCCAAAAGTCGTAGAACAAAAGTTGTTTGTAAAGGTGCACAGAAGTAGCCCTCAACGGCTTGCTAGTATAATTACCAATAACCCTGTACATATATAATAATATAGCAGGACAAAAAAATGCGGCCAAGTGCGAGTCGGACTCGCTCACAAAGAGTTCCGTCCCATGTTGTATGGGAGCCCCACTTATTTTTTTTTTGTTTTTAGTTATATCTATATAGTTGTAAAAGCGACAACAGAAATACAGAATCTGTGAAAAATTCAGCTTTCTAGCTATCACGGTTCATGAGACAGCCTGGTGACAGACAGACGGATGAACAGACAGACAGTGAAGTCTTAGTAATAGGGTCTCGTTTTTACCCCTTGGGTACGGAACCCTAACAAGTCGACACTATTATGTTGGATTTAGCTAATCCAATCTCTTTATTAGAAATGGTTAGATAAACTACGCCCTCTTTCCGTATAAGGTAGGTATGTTACAAAATTCTGACCGACTTAATTCACCTGAGCTAATTCACCTGGGTGCATTAAAAAAACTTATAGTAACATATAAAGCACCTGAGTGCATTATTTTACTTTTAAAAAACTTTATTATTTTTATTATTTGTCATCATACCCAGGAAAATCACTACATAGTATAAAATAAAGTCACTTTTCGCCGTCCCTATGTCCCTTTGTATACTTAGATCTTTAAAACTACGCAACGGATTTTGATGCGGTTTTTTTTATTAGTTTATATGTATAATACATGCATAATATAGCCGTGCAAAGCCGGAGCGGGTCGCTTGTAACTAATAAATCGTGAATTGCCTTCAATAACGTGAACTGCATGCAAGCGATTGGTCCGCTTTGGAAGTCTTTGAGGGTTCCTAATGTTCAGCAGGGGGGACGTCCTGCGGCTGCTATGATGATGAATGTGAACTGTCGCCGAACTATTTTATCGACCGATCGAAAAATCTATAGCCTGTGTTCGTCCTTGAAGCCTTAACTGTTAAGGTGATGTCATTTTTGAAATTACAGAATGATATTAGTGTTCTCTCGAAGTTATGGTGATCGTTATTGGTGGCCTCTGCTATCTTAATAATTTCAAGCCCTTAAGTATTCTGTGTTGGAAGACTTTAATTTTCTTTAGCTCTATTGTTAGAGTTCGCAGGTCTCTGACTGGCTAGAAAACTTAATTTTGAGAAAACAAAATTTTACGAGTGAGTGCTGGTGGTCTCATTAATTTAAAAGCTTGACTTCGATCCCTATTTAATGGTCTAACTATTTTCGAAACGGAAACATTTTGTTTAAGACGACCTGCCGCCCAATTGCCGTATTCTTATGCAGCGCGTCTTGACTGCGTTTGCGTCATAACCATAGATTTCGTATTGCTAAGACGCACTCGTCACGCACACGTTACGCACTCGTCACGCACTCGTCACGCACACGTTACGCAAACCTAAACGTCGTAACGTGTGCGTGACGAGTGCGTCTTAGCAATACGAAATCTATGGTTATGACGCAAACGCAGTCAAGACGCGCTGCATAAGAATACGGCAATTGGGCGGCTGAACCAACTGAAAAAAACATCATCTAAACTTAAACAAACAACAATCGAAACAGATATTAAATTACTTGTTTTCTAATAGTCGAAATACCTATCTATTAGTTAACAATAGTTAAACTGACGTTTTTTTTACATCATTCCTGGTAGTCAGACTGTCAAAAAAGTCTGGTTAACCCTGGGTTTGAAATTAAAAAATAAATGACATAAGTCATTATTTAGGTAAAGGCAGTATTTATTGGACAAAAAAAGAATTCCAGCTTTAGTATTATTATCAAAATATTTATACTTAAAATAACTGCTTTATTACAAAGAAAAAACATTCACATCGCAATTTTAATAGCAAAGTAAATTGTAATTCCAATGACATTTTATTAAAGAAAATGTTTATCATTCATGTTATTTCTCTAGGGAGAACACAATGTCTAATTATTCTTTAGTTTAATGCTATAATAACATTTTGTGACCTAGAATTAATAATATTCGGTATCTAAAATGTTCTTATGAAATTAGAGATTATAAAGAGTTTAATAGCTACAACTGCAAATCGCATTGAACAGGAGAAAGACGTAAGTTGCATTTAGGTGCTATTAGTTATCGTCGGTCCTTGTCGGATTGAATAGAAATAATTGATATGCGAGATGGTGCAAAATTAGCCGAATTTCCGAAACTTCCCCACTGTTCAACGTACTTATATCATATTCATAGACTTGAAAATAAAAACTCTAAATCTAGAAATCATAGACTACAAAAAAAACGATCGAAAAATAAACAAGAAAATGTGTTTCCATTTCGATCGTCTTAGGTTTATATTTCGATCAAAATAAATAGTTCCAAGAAAGGATAGAAAATATAATTGGCATTACATTACAGCTTGCATTGTGAGAATTACGTTGAAAAACTAAATAAAGTTAATTCTTTCCATGACCATCTCAAAAAGTGTATTTTTTTGGAAATTTAAGAAAAGTTTCAGATTAATTTCTATCGAGGCCACTTTTTCTAATCGTGTTTTGATTAACCTATATAAAAGAATAGAGAGTTTCGTAAAAATTTACTGATAAACATAATAGTTGTATTTTTTTAAATAAAGTTCAGGTCGAATCGTGCAAAATCATTCGATATGGAAATCACTTCATTCAATGTATAAAATACCATAAATCTGATCTCTTTTTACACAGAAATTAATCACAATTGAACTAAGATGGTTCTGAAATTTTGTCCCGTGATAATACATAATAACAATTTTATAATGATACAGAGCTTCTAAATTAAATTTTATCTTACCTTTAATCCAGCAAATGGGTAGATTTTACCTGAAAAAATAAACATATATTAGTAAAAACATCCATTCATATCTGACTTTGCTTGTCCAATCCAGGACGGTTTAGTGCCGTTGCCATTCTATAATAGCCTGCATTCGTTTGATATCGGCCTAGTATGCCACTCTAGTTACCTTCGAGTCAGTAAAAACATAACCATAAGTAACCTAACCATATTAAAATTATATGAATAACCCAAAGAACTTCTATCTAACTATTTCTAGTCAATTTAATTCAACGCCCAACGTCCGTATATCTAGATTACTCCTGTATTTTTAGGTTTGGACGCGAACGGCTAGGCTGGTCGTAAAAACCAGGATCATCCCGGCCTATCGATGGTTCATTGCGATATGAGATATTCTACTGCTTCGGCTTTTGTATGATGGGACAACTTTGGAAATTATGGCGGATAATCTTTAAAAAATTATATGAATAAACCAGCTCTCACGACTGAAGAGGAACAGCGTACCGCACCTCCTTAGCGTAGCGTACCGAACGGTTTGACAGCTGATGGATAAAGGGGACGATGGACTTATCTTTATGGCGCATATGATACATCCAGGCAGTGGACCAGCCAAAGGATCGGATAAATGTGGAAACAGATTGCTGAGCTGAGCAGAAAATAGACGAAAAAAAAACTAGCTGGGCCACGTGTTAGCGTCTCTTTAAAAGTGATGTTAACTTCCTACAAACAACCCTTTTTGTTCCTTTAGTGGTCAAAATTCCAAATTTTTAAATGCTGTTTGAGGAAAATGGGAGATGACTCATTAAGCCGAAGTGGTATGACCAGAAGCGCGATAGAGGTGTCTTTGAAACAGTTTTTGGGTATCAACCTTTAGTGGCTGTTTCAAAGACACCTCTATCGCGCTTCTGGTCATACCACTTCGGCTTAATGAGTCATCTCCCGTTTTCCTCAAACAGTATCTCTACGACCAGCAGAAAAAGCTGTACCGTGGTAATGATGTCAGTCAATCAGGACTTAGAATTTTATATTTATAAATTACGAAATAAAACTAGGTAATATCTAAATCGCACTCGCTTGTAACGTGACCCAAACATCACAATCCGGGTTTTCGCTGTAATATTTCAAAATTTTAAAAGTTCAACCCTATGCTAGTACGTGAGACGTTGATTGAAACTCATATATTTTAGAATTTAATAGTTCAACCTGTTTACTCTTCCAATAAATTGCTTACTCGATGTTCTAAGATTTATGGGTTTAGTTGATTCTATTCGAACAGAAATCTTTTACTATGTGCTTTGTCTTGGAGAATAATAGAGTTAGATATACTCTTATTTGCGGGTTTAAAGGATTTTATTGACGACCCAGTTGGCACAATGGTCACCACGCCGGACTGCCAACACAGGGTTGCGGGTTCGATTCCCGCCTCAGACAAGTATTTATGCTTAGATATTTCTCTGAGGTCTGGTTGTTTCTATGTATTATAAGTATATATTTACAAAAGAAAAGTATATAAGTATAGTATATCCGTTGTCTAGCACCCATAACACAAGTCTAGTTACTTAGCTTGGGGCTAGATGGCGATGTGTGGAATGTCCTGCAATATTTATTTATTTATTTATTATTTTACTTTATCTGCCTTTTTTACCCCGTTAGAGGGTGAATTTCCAAAAATCCTTTCTCTTAGCTCGGAGTCTTAGTTGTTGTAATTTCAGAGTATTTTTCTCCTTATAGTGTAGGTGCTAGAGTTGTGATTCTGTTCACCACTCTAAAGATTTAGATTCTCATCAAAAAACCCCTGAAGTATGCAGTTTTCAACAAAAAAAAGAATCATTTCAATGGGTTGAGTCGTGTTTGAGTAATAGGTTTTTTTTGACAAATTTTTGATGTCGGTTAATTAATTAATTAAGGTACTTACCTCTACCAACTATTATATATTCTGTGCCTCCACATAAAAAAAATATAGGTAAGTATATAGGTAATGCCTAGGAACCTATTTACGCAACGAATTGAGAATCACCTTTTTTTTTGAAGTCGGTTTATAAGAAAAT